>CM061235.1:66444407-69162741 GCA_030848705.1 Heracleum sosnowskyi
AATGATTCGGATAAGAGACTTAATTCCTTAGAAAAGAGTATTAAGGCTTTGTTAAAATCTCAAACTAATTTGACTCATTCACAACAAAGTTTCATGCAAACCATGTCCCAAGATAGGCAATTGTTGAATTCTAATGCTCAAGACATATCTAAGTTAGAGGTTCAAATGAGTCAATTAGCAAACACCCTTTGTGAGCGAGAGAAAAATAAGCTTCCTAGTCAACCTGAGGTTAATCCTAGATTCCCACTCAATCAAAGACCACATGAAAATGTCAATGCTATAATTTCTTTAAGGTCGGGAAAAAAGGTTGATAACCAAGTAGGGGTTGAATCCCACGAAGAAGAAGAGGAATCAAATTCTGAATCTAATCTTTCTCTCGGTCATAAGGTGAATCCCGTAAATTCTGAACTTGTTGTTTCTCCTTGCAAATTACCTTCACCTAGTGAACCTTCATCGTCTAGCAAAGCACCTTCTAATCCCATTCCTGATGTGTCTAGTGAAAGAGTCTTTATACCGAAAGCTCCTTATCCTGGAAGACTCATTTCAAACAAACAATCGGATCAAATGGATAAGATTTTGGAAGTTTTCAAGCAAGTTAAAGTCAACATTCCTCTTTTAGATGCAATTCAACAAATTCCTTCATATTCTAAGTGTCTAAAATATTTGTGCACTCACAAACGATCCACCCATGTTCCTAAAAAAACCTTTTTGACCTCTCAAGTTAGCTCAATTCTTTCGAATCAAATTCCTGTGAAATATAAGGACCCCGGTTGTCCTACAATTTCTTGTGTCATAGGCGATACTTTTGTGGATAAAGCTTTACTTGACTTAGGATCTAGTTTGAATCTTCTTCCATTTATGGTCTATCAAGCCCTAGGTTTAGGCGAGCTCAGGAAGACGAACATGACGCTCCAGCTAGCTGATCATTCTGTCAAAATGCCTAAGGGGATTGTAGAAGATGTGTTGATCAAGGTTGGTGATTTTTTCTTCCCGGTTGACTTTGTTGCTCTCGAAACTCAACCCGTCATAAATCCTAAGAACCAAATTCCTATCATTCTAGGAAGACCTTTTTCTTGCTACATCTAATGCCTTGATTAATTGTAGGAATGGTTCTATGAAACTCACTTTTGGAAACATGACCATTGACCTTAACATCTTTAATGTAGGAAAAGAACCCAATGAGCTTTATGAACAACCATTAGGTGTTAATCTAGTCAATGAGATTGTTACTTGGTCAAATTTTGAGGATAGTGAGATTGAGTCTCTTTTTGAGCAAGATTTTAAAATGAATTTTGAGTCTAATCGAGAGCTTCATGAGTCTTTTAAGGACATGACTTCCGAAGAGTTCTTAGGAGAGTTGGATGACCTTTGCTCGAAATTGGAAACCAGGCCGGGGGATGTCTCTTTTAAACCTCGCACCTCTGTTCAAACTTCCGTTGGTGAGCCACCTACATTTAACTTAGCTTCACATCTTTCCACTTTTGATCAAATTCTCTCTTCTATTGCCACTAGTGATTTACATCATGACCAAAAGTCTTGTAGAATTAATTTGCTTAAACAACACAAAGAAGTAACAAGTTGGTTTATGGAGGACATTAGTGGTATAGATCCTTTTAATGTGGAAGATTGCCTTCGATTACTTGAGAAAGTCAATGTAGTGGTAAATTTTCAAAGATTTCTTGATTCTTTCTCGAAGCTTCCTCCCATCTTTCGTTGTGGTATTGGTTAGTTAGTTTCAAATCAGAGGCTCCCGTCATAAAGTTCAGGTATGGGGGAGTAAAAGTGTATGTGAGTGGGTTGTTTTAGTTCGTTGTCTTTCAGAATTTTCATTCTCCGTCATCCCTTGTCAGGTATTATCTTTTCATTATCATTTGTCAATTCTCTTGCATTTGCATACATTGAGGACAATGCATGATTTAGGTATGGGGGAGGGTTTTTAGTGTAAATAAAAAAATCATAAAATCTAAAAAAAAATTAAAATGAAAAAAATCACAAAAAGAGTTGTAGAGTTATAAATAGTAGAGTTCTAGTCTTATTCTAGTCTTGTTAAATGGTTGCTAGTTACTTGATGCACCCTTACATGCTATGGTAATCTTGTGTTCCTAATGCTTTTGATTGAGAAGTGATTTGCTAAGTTCTTGTCCACACACATACACTAGCAAGGTGAAACTAATAGACTTATTGAATTTTGCAAGTAATTAGAAGGACATGAATATGTGCAAGATGACTTGGTTCTCATGCTTTGAGTACAAGTAGGTGCATTAAGGAGACCTTTGCTTGAGATTGATTATGTTTTACCACCAAGTGAGTTTTTGAGCCTATATGCATATCTTTTGCATTATATTCTTTTGCTTGAATGTCCACTTATCATTGGCATTGCTAGCACTTGTTTGAGGTCCTTCTTGAAATACATGACATCATTGATGATAAGATGATAAAGGCATTTAGGAATAACCCATATTTCCAAAATTTCCACACCATTCTTATTTGATCATTAGTCACCCATTTGAGATTAATCCTATTTTTCGGTGACACACCACATTACTCGCCTAAGACCTTTTTCTTGTACAGCCTTACTTATTCTTGATCCCAATTTGTCAAAGGCAAGTAGGAACTTGAGGGAGAAATAAGGTGTGTGAGATGGGTTTATTTTTGTTCATTACTTTCGGGAAATATCTGTTTTGGTTGTTCACTTGTTAGTCGATGTTCAAGATAAATTTTAAAGAGGATTATGGTTGTTTATACTTATCTTAGCTCTCATAGAAAAAATACAAAAAAAAAATGAGAGCATACTTAAGTTTTTGTAATCCTCCTTCATTCGACTAATCAAGCCTTTTTGTTGAAAAATAAATTAGAAAATCAATGTGTGGGGAGAATGTTTGGTGATGTGTATGATTTATCATGGTGACTACTAGCTTTTGACACTTCACCTCATTTGGCCTTTCTTGATATACCTTGTCCCTAGCTCTCATTACAACCCAAATAAAGACCTTTTGATTGTCATCATTGATGTATGTTGTGTTAAAGATAGATTGATACCAAGTGTCAAGCATGCTTATGATTTTGTTGGAAAAGAGTGATACACTTACCCTTGTTCTTGAGTGAATATTCTTTTGTGAGTGTGAGGTATTGCTTGTTTCTTTTGCATATGAGATCTCAAGTTTTGACTCTAAGTTGTGCTCTTGTGTGTTTAGCATGGTTTCCAACTATTTTTGCACTTGACATGGACTTTTGAGCACTCTTGCATATTTCTTTAAGTAGACTATGTGAATCCTTGCACCTTCCACATCAAGACTTTGCAAATTCACTTTAATTCTTAAGTTGATGTAACATGAGAGGACATGTATGTGTGGGGTTGCATTGTCATGCAATCTTTTATATGAGCTAGATGAATTTTGTGGGTACATTCACTATAGGCCCTCACGAGACCCCACTCGTCCACTAGGGTTGCCTAGGGGTTTAAAGGGTTGGTTGCATATGCCAAATACAACCGTGATCACCTATGGAAGTGGTATTAGTGTTAGGTAGTTTTTTTTAGTGTTTTTTTGTTTTACTCGAGGACGGGCAAAAGATAGGTATGGGGGCATTTGATTAGTGCCTGTTTTTGCATTCTCTTGTACCTATTTTATTGTTAGTTTTCGTATTTTTAAATAAATTAATTAGTTGTATTTTCATATTTTGTAGATATTTGGAAAAATAAAGAAAAGAAGAAAAAAGAAGAAAAAGGGACAAAAAAGGGCAAAAGTGGAAAAGAAAAATCAAGGATGGAAGAAAAAGACAAAATAAGGAGTTGGTTGATTAGATTTCAAGATGAAGGGCCAAGATTAACCCAACCATTTCCCAAAACCCTAATTTTCTCATATAAATACCCCCCTCCTTCCCCTTTGTAAAAGAACCCTATTTTTAGCTTAGTATAAATTTTAGAAGTAGCCTCTTTTTCAATTTCATAGATCTAGTTTCTTTCTCTTTGTAGTAGCTTTTAATTTTGTAAACATTTCCTTGTTTTAATTAATGAAAGTTTCAATTTCTTCTTCATATCTAGTATTTTACTTAATTTCTTGGCTATGAACTTTTATAAATCCAATAAAGTGGGTCAAATAACCTTTGTGCTATCACTTGAGGTATAAAGGAGCCTTTTCATTTAATGTTTTGTAGTGTTTAATCTCTAAATTTACTTTTTATTGTGTTCTTAGTCAAGCCCCTTTAAATTTGATTTTAATGTTGGGTTTGATGATTAGAGCTTGTTATTTACATTTTCTTGTTGAATTTGGTATGATTTTGTAGCGAGTTTGTTAACTTAGTGATAGATTTGATGTTGGGTGTTGAAAGTAGGTTGTAGATTAAATTTTGGTGTTTGAATTTGTGTTTGGAGTTTGGGCTTTTTGCTATCGTTTCGGTGCTTGCTATTTCGTTGGTTTACTTTTATGTAATTGAAGTAGGAAATTGTTAGACCATTTAATATCACAGTAGTATAATATGTTATTGTTTGCATTTTATCTCTAGTAGTTTGACGGCGCGTGTTTTTTTTTCTGTTTCCTCCCCGCGTGTGAGCACCATGCGCCAGCCTTTTATCCGCTGCTACAATTTGTATGCACCTGCCCACCTTCTCTGTCAACCAATTAATCACCCGCGCCTGTTTTCTGTTTATTTGTTTTTAATGTTTTTTTTTTCACTTTTTTGTTCTTTTTAGTTTCGGCCCACTTCAGTTTCTGGCCCAATCAAGTTCTTGCCTTTTAATTACTTAATCACATTGCTGGCCCATTTTATTATTTTTCTCTTTTGCATGTTATAATTTCTGGCCCAAATTATTTTATTTGTAGTTTGCATTTCTTGTCTTTGAATTTAAGTTTTAATTTTCATTAATCTCTACATCATTTAATCATCACTTGCATCATTTATTAATTATAAATCATTAGCTAGCCATCATTGTTTTTTTTAAAATAAACCTCATTTTAGTTTCGTAGATTATTTAATGCAATGTTTTTTTTATTGCTTGTGTTTAATTTTAATTGTTTTTCTTTCCTTTCAACATCTAGTTAATTTAATTGGCAAATCTAAAATCTCTCCTCAAAATTAATTGTTCTAGTCCGCCTAAATTAGAAATTAAGAATTGCGAAAAATATAGTCTCTGCGGAACGAATCATAAATATTAAAACGATGATCGTGCGATTGCGATATTAAATGTTTATTTTTAGCACATCAGTACTAACTCTTAATCATTCAAATACTTCTGGAGTCTTGAAAGTCTTGTTTCTTTATTTGTCATTGAGGCTTGAACATATTATTGAACTTCTTTCCGTGACCTGTTTACGGACTTCAAGAATACATACCATATTTTGATTTTTTGAGTTTACATTTTCTTCTTTACTTCTGGATTCCTGTGTTTCTGTTAATATTATTGTATGTCTTGTCCTTTGTTGAGTTGAAGTTATCTCTGTTACATCTTATGTTACATTATGCTTTACAATCTCCCCCTATTTGATTGTTAGAGTTCGACAAACAAATACCTCGAGGATAACTCAACTAACTAAGGAAACGTGAACCTATTTAAAGTAAGACATATTGATAATATTAAATGCATTCTGGATTAAATATATACATTTCCAGATTTCAAAATTTCAAAGAACATTAAAACTTTTTACAATGTAGTTGTTCCTCTAGTCTGAGCAAATTGTTCTTTTGTTCTTTGCTCCACTCTTCAGTCCATCTCAATCTCACCTTCTTCAACTACTGGATTGGAGTTAGCAGCTTGATAATCAATCACAGATGGATAGTGCAGTGGTTCTCCAGGTTTAAGGATTGCTCCTTTGATGTGTCTTCCAATATACTCAACCTCTTGACCCACTCCAGCCCACAACCATGTAATACTAACATCTTTCTTGTTTTGCTTTGGCATGTTTTGTGATGCCCTCCAAACCCGGGGCGCATGTCTGGGGAGTCACTCGACCAACGGAACACAATAAACCTGTATATAACACATGCATAATATAATAATAACAATAAACACCCCTTAACCAAGACCACGTTCAGATTATGGCATTGAACAAGCTACTAAGTTACATTACAAACCAGTTTTCAAAGTTATTAATATTACACAACTTAAAGTTCAAAGCTAGACGTCTAGTATAACTAACAAAGTAGACAACTACCCTGCCGATGACAACCACTCGAGGTGGTCTCCTATCAGCTGGAGAACTATCGCTCGCGTTGTGTCTGCTCATATTCTCGCTTCACTGGAATAGGGTTAAAAACTAAACAAGTATGAGCCACAAGTGCTCAGCAAACATAATATATATCAATCACAGTTCCATAATGAAAGGAAGATCACAATTATCTGAATCAACAAGGTTTAATCCAAATATATGCTTTTTAACAATCTCAATGGAAGTAAAAGGGATTAGAATTGGACTTCTACATTTTTCAAATCAAAAGGTTGAGCTACTGATCAGTCACGCATCAACCCCGGACTTGCTTATAGCAAAGTCCTCCACTAGGATCCATGGCCATCTTGGCCTTAAATTATTCTGACCATTATTGGTCCCATTTTTAAAAACATGTCAATTCTATCACAGAGTATAAGCAATAACATGCATCACAAGATAAGTATACAATGACAAGGTATAATAGTTGCAAAAGAGCTTCAACTACTCAATATCAAATGAAGTCCGAGAAATAGATTCGGAATGGTTTCAATGGTAGAACGTACACAATGAAAAGGTATTATAGTTGCAACAGAGCTTCAACTGCTCGATATCAAATGAAGTCCGAGAAATAGATTCAGAATGGTTTCAATGGTACAACGTACTCATTTAAGAAAGTCAACAATGGTTATCATCAATATAAACTGAATTCAAGGTAAAGGTTTCTGATATCCAACATGATTGTGGATTAATCAAGATTTTAGGAATATTCAAGGAAATAACATCAGTTGCTCAAGTACAGAGTAAAGATTGAATAATCTGAATTGTTCTGAGGGTAACATACATAATCATTGGAAACAATATCAATTGAATCAACAAGTAAAGGCACATATACTTGTCTGGTCTACGCAGCTGACTTCGGTCTATCTCGCTTACTTTACCTTCTCCTTTCCCTTGTTTCTGGAACTCGATTCTATAATAAACAACTCATAATAATAAGTCTAACTATCCTCGTTCTACCTTCGACATATACTCATAACCATTTTTAAGTCTAAACAAGTAATCGGGTATTTAATAGCATTTATCGGACTCTCGTTCTATTTTACGAAAATAAAAACTCAGATACTAGCCCTTATACAAAGCATTTACGGACAATAAAACACATTACTCGACTCATATAAACCATATAGCACTTATAAACATTTTTAAAACAATATTCGATGCTCATTTATATTTAAATAAGTCGCAAATAATTTTTAAATCAAAAATCGGATTTTTAATCCCAATATAAGTAAATTAAAACAATTTAATCAATTAATATAAAATTAATTGACAATTTCCAAACACTCAAACTATTTTTTAAATAATTAAATCAAGCTAGAAAATAATTAAACTTAATTTAAATTAATTAAATCAAATTAATAATTAATTAATAAGAATTAACTGATTAATAAACTAAATCAATTAATCAAATAAATTAATTATTAATCAAAATAATTAAAATAATTAAATTTAATCAGTTTTCGAATTTAAATAAATAAATATAATTTTTCAGAATTTTCTGAATTTAAAAATGTATTTTTAAAATAAAAATATGATTTTTATAAATATTAAACTATTTTCGAATTATTTTTAAAAATAAAATCCAAAAACAGTTTTCTGAAAATAATTTAGGGTTTCGAAGATTGAAACCGGGTCAAAATTTCGGGTAAATGGGTCGGGAAGAACTGAAACGGGTCGTCAAGAACTGCCGGAATTTTCCAGAATCCGACGACCTTTTCCAGAATTCGGCGAGCCAAAAACACATCAAAAATTGGGGCTTTTGATACCAAAACACTCATAATAACCATACTAATACATTCCGATAAAAAAACAAACCAAAAACATCAGCGGAATCCAAAACCCGACCAAATTCCGGCGAGCTTAAACAATTTTCCGATCTAGCTTATTTCTACATGAAACTCTACGTTCTTTATGTTAAAATGAAGCTAATAACACATACAACAAAAGCCCTCTATCAAAAACAATGTCAGATCATTCATATGAACGGACTATCCAAAAGAAATTTTGGGTAATAACCCTAAAATTGCAAATCTCAAAATCGAACATAAACATGAAATTAAAACATGAATTCCTACTCATTAGAACCCTAGGAACATGTTAGAAGCAATCAATTGAACGGAGAATCAATAGAAAAGAAATCCCCAATTCGAACAAGAACCCTAGTTTAATTCGAATATTGAAAAATTCATAATAAATCGAAAAATTACCAGATGATGATATGGTTTGAAGATTCTGAAACTAGAGATCAAGAGCTTTGATTTGAGTACTTTAACTTGAGATTTGGATTCTAATAACACTCTCAAAATTGAATTTGATTTTCAAGAACACGAAGAACACGGTTCGGGAATTTTTATATTTTTGTATATATGGAATACGGATTATACGAAGGATAATGTACGATTCGTCTTTTTATACTTAGTGGAAAATAATACTCCAAACGACATTTTTGGATCGATATCTATCCACTGGATCGCTTAAAATCTTTAATAAAGTAAAGTTCACGTTTTACGAGGTGATAGTTATCCACAAGGACTGATAACTATCCATATCAGTACATATCATTTATATAACGAATGCTCAAGAATACTGGGCCTATAACAGATGTATCATTGATATGAACGATATATCAATCGCCCTAAACAATTAGGGTACGGGATAACTTTTCTCTTTTTGAACAAAACAGAAACTATTGATAGTATCGGATAATAAGGAATATAATAATACGAAGAAATCTTCCAATAATGATTCGGATACGAACGACGAAGGAATAATAATGATGTACAAAATTTTAATGGGGCCCTTGAATTTTCAAAACGGGGCTCACAACTGAAGATATCTCTAAATGAAAAGATATTCGAAAGGGGCTTTCGACACAACCATTAACATACTATTACTCAATAACCTTAACCATTAAGACTCCAAATATTCCACAATAAATATTTTACACATAAAATATAATTTATATCATTAATAAAGTTCACGGATATTACATGTTTGGTAGTCTGGGATGCACTTCCAATCCTTTCTCCATTCTCTTCCTATAATAGGGAACATTCTCCATCAGATATCTTTTTAGAGTGTCTGCTGCTTTGTCCTTCTCCGTAGATGTGAATCCAGTGGATCTAAGATACTTCTCAACTGATATCAGATAGTTGTTTGGGTAATCTTTCGGTTTGTCCTCCGCCAGATATCAGATTCTGAACAAGTCATTTTTCATGAATCTAACCATTGGAGGGTTTTCAGATATCTCAGGACTGACCTTCATTAAGATCTCATTAACATGCTCCCGGAGCAGTTCATTTAACCTTGTAGTTATTTGGATCTTAATGAGAATCACCTGCAATTCAGTGTAAGTTCTCTGTTCGAAAAACTTAGTGGATATCACAAATGTACCTCTGTCAATAAAATTGATTAGAATGTTCCAGGCACCATTTGCTTTAACCCCAGCCTTCAAGTAGATCAGAGAATGTCTCAATGTAGTGAAGTAAGTATCATCTTCTTGATTTGCACTTCTTATGTCTTGAATGATAACTTCCACCTCAGCATTGTCGTTGACTTCTAATCCGTCTTCAACTCCGCAGAAAGTGTTGTAAGCTACCTCCCATTCCTTTCCTTGTTTCTATGCCAAATCAATCATCTTCTTCTTCCTTACTTCATTATACATCTTAAACCTTTTAAGCTTCTCACTTCATTGAACTGCTTGGTGAGTTTCCTTCTTAGCTTGCCTGGCATCTCTTTCCGCTTTCTCAGCTTTTAATCTTTCGAAGGCAGCTTCTTGTTCTGTTGTAAGAGGATTTGCTTCTTCCATATCATCATCCAAGATAGGATGTTCAATTGGCTCTGGATAATATGGTTCATGCTCTTCCAGTGGTTGTTGCTCATGCATGAATTCAAATCCCTCTTCAACCTCTTCTTCTACAAGATCTTCAATCCAGTATTGTCTCACTGGAATAGTGGTTGTAATCTTCTCATTAGTTTCCCATTTCCCCCATCCTTCTTTCTCCCCCTTAGTTGAGGAATCCTCCATGAAGTAATCATCAGCATAATAGGTTGATGAAGGACCAGGTTATTGGTTTCTCAACATATTCCAGATCGAGTCTACTCCGTCAGTTTGATTCTCCATGAATAAAGCAATGTCCTTGTTCATTTCTTGTATAAAAGCAAGCTTGTGGTCAATGTCATTCAGTCTTGAGTTGGTAGTCTGCTCGATTCTATCCAATCTCTTGTTGAGGCGAGACTCCACTCTTGACAGCGTATTCATTGCATCCTTGACCCTTGCTTGACCATCCCGGATAACCAGAACGTCTTCACTTAAAGCTTATTGTCCCTATTGTAAGACATGTACCTCATTCACAAATCCATCTCTTAATTCCTTGACGTCTGCTCTCAATTCGACTAGTTCTTCCATAGCTTCCTTCTTCAGGGAGTCCACTGCCTGTTTTGTACCTGTTATAGTGCCAGATGCACTGCCTAAGACCCTGTAAGTTCTTCTGGAATCAGCTACAACCAAGTCAATCTTCTGTTGAATCGTAGATAAAGAAGCATCAACTAGACCGGAGGAGATCCCTTGGTCAAAGGAAGGTCTCAGTGGGACTTTGAATAATGGATTTCCTTGACGATCATGAACTGTCATCTCCTTGAGAGTGGATTGAACTTGTAACTCTCTGTCTGTTGGCACTAGCAAATCATCTATATTTTTTAGGGTTTGGGTGTCACTCCTCACATTTGGCTCTGGGTGTTCACTCAACGTTTCTGTTAGTGTTTCACTCATTTTACCTTTCCCACTCAGGACATGTGTAAGTGTTTGTGTTTCACTCATTCTCGTCATGCTATATGTACCTGCATCAGAATTCACCGTAGCCATCCTTAAGGAGGTCACCGGTGGTGCAATGGAGCTTCGCAAGTCCCCGTCCTTGGATATACCAAGTTGTTGATCATCCTTAGATGATTTATCCTTAGTAGGATCTAGAGTTTGAATCTCTATGAGGCTAGAATCAGGCTCTACTAACAGTAGAGATCCTGAAACCTCCTCTAAAGTCTGTGAAGACTTTTCCTCAGTTAACTCCTCAATTAAAATTGATTCATTGTCACCGAGTTGCCGATATGCACCTACGTCAGACCTTGTACCCGCAGGATCCAGATATGTTCCATCTGGGGAGCTAGGCAATGACCCTTTAGATTGTGCATTTAGGTCAAAACCTTCTCTCGACGTCTATGAAGACTCTTGGTTCAATTCAGAACCTTCAACCAGTGATCCTGACCGTAAAATGGTCGGAACACCAGTTGCTTCCGTCAATTCTTCCTTACTAGATTGAGCTATGGGTTCAGATATGGCTTTGGTAATTGCTGCCCAATCAGCTTCAGAAAAATCAGTAAAGGGCTGTTTGGATGAGAGAAATGAAGTTTCAACAGTTGCCTCGGTTTCTATTCTTCTCCTTTTAGGGGAAGACATGGTTGTTTTTAAAGGGTGTATCTCCTTATGTGGTGCTACTAAGGCACTATCTCCCTCTACACTCATGGATGTTTGAATGTTTGGCATAGTAGGGGTAGGAGCTTCGTTAATAGTTTCATTTGGCTCATGCAAAAGCTATGTGACCGTGGTTAGAGATTGTGGGTTTTCAACCTCTTGGTCAGGAATGGCCATTGAGAGCTCTGGATCTACATCCATTGATTCAGGTGGTGGAGCCACTACAGGTTCAGGAATATTACTTTCATTTACCTGTTCCCCTGGGGGTAGAAGTGGTAGGGGTACCGTTCTTAGATAGTCTGTGAGAACAGTAGGCACCCCTGAAAGATGGTTCTTCTTGATAAGAGCTGTTATTGCATTGCTCTTTATCTTCATACATTCCATGGTCTCCTCACCTTCAAAGATGTCTCATTCTTCATCTGTAAGCACATCATTGAGAATTAGTTGTAGGAACCTTGGATAGAAACAAAGCACATCATCCATGCATGTTCTCTCTTCCAGTGGTCCCATGCATAGAATGATTTGATCAATTACAAGTCGTCCTATGTTTATATGCCTATTGTTAGCAATGGCAAACCCTAGCTTCTGAAGAAACAAAGGAATACCATGCAGATTTGTAAGCTTGGCCGTAAAAACATTGATTAAAGTATGAAAGAAAAAGTTCCATGGCTTTGTCAGGTAATGCTTTAAAAACTCTCCCACAAAGAAATTAGGTTGTTGACTTCTAATGAGAGTGAAGAAAACATGTATTTCTTCAGTATTGGGATCAGGAACAAAGTTTTCTGTTGGAAAATGTAAGATTCTATTTAAATCATGTTCCGTCACCCTAATTGTTCTGCCCTCTGGCACAACAAAACTGAAAGATGAGATGTTATTCTCAGATGTGTCAGTGGCTGTCGTGTACAGTGCAGTCAATTGATCAATACAAAGGACCGCAGGTGTACTTAGAGCATAAGCCGCCAAAGAACGTGTATTCAAAAATTGTGCCCATGCACGAAACTGTAAGTTCGTAATGGATTGCACATTTTGAAAAGAGACATGATTAGTTTTGGTTACAATAAATTCTCCGGCCATTGTATTTTCAAAAATTCCAGAAAATTTAAATTTAAACCAAAACTAATTTAATTAATTATTTCTAATTAATCAAAATTTTAAAATAACCCCTTTACTAATCCAACAAACTCGAACACTTTTAATTCAAGAACCCTAATTGTTAACCTTCGAAAATCTTTTACTTAAAAACTAAAGAAATCAATTGAAAAACAATTTATTTCTAAAGTTGAACACTATTAACTAAACTTAGGATTTAGAAAAGTGACTATCGATAGTTTCTTCTTCACTGGAGGTTCAAAAACTCAAAATATCACACTTTCACGGTTAAAATCAAGTAATAGTGAAAGAAGAGTAACTTTTTCAAGTTTTAATCGGTTAAAATATGAAGAATATATCGATGTGATGTTCTTGTCTGTGTATCTCTTTGTGTAAGTATATAAAACAACTCTTAGATCTCAAAATAATGAAGAAAAACGACTAAGGGGTTGTTAAATACACTTTAAAACTCAGGGGTATTTTTGTCATTTCATGTTCGATAGATTTTAAAAAGAACTGTCGATGGTTTTTATTGAGGGGCAAAAAGGTTAATCACACTTCGATAGTTTTTTGAAAAGCTATCGAAGTGGTTAAAATCAGAATTCAAAAAGCCTTTTTCAAAAACCTTCGAAAGATTTTAGCCTTAAAAACCAAAAACTATCGAACAAAATTTTCTGAAAACTATCGAGGATTTTTAAGTATTGAAAAAATTAACTCCTTTCGATAGATTTCACTTTGCATTTCAAAAACTATCGAGAAATTCCTTCGATAGTTTTCATTTCTTTTCCAAAAACTATCGAATATTGCATTCGATAGATTTTATCCAGTACTTATAAAAACTATCGATTTTCCCGTTTCGATATATTTTTGCTTCCAGTTTATTTTCAAACCCGTTCATGTTTAAAAATGAAACTTATTTTCTGTCAACTAAAAATTTGTTTTAGATCAAACTTTTTCACCAAAAATTCAAAGTTAACAGAAAATTCACAATTTTCTTAGAATAAAATCGACTAAATATCATTAAATGATATTAACCAATTAAAATCCAATAAATTATGCTGCATTAATCTACAATGTTTAAAACAAAGTAAATCAATTCAAATTAAATAAATGTTGAAATATTTAGAACAAATATTAGCACTTAAATAATTTTAGAATTATTAACTAGTTAAATGCCAAAAGATATATCATCCATAAATATGACATAAAATTAGTACAGTAATTCTAACTTACGAGAATTGCTCCTGAAAATAAATTCACGAGTCCTAAGGATATAGAGATTCTTAAACTCATGTATTTACTAGGACTATCTTGCAGTTACTGACTTCTAATCAAAATCAATTAGAAAGATTTAACATCCCAAGTTCACCAACCAGCTTAGAAAAAGTGGATTCATCAAGCGGTTTAGTAAAGATGTCTGCAATTTGTTACTCTGTGGGTACAAAATGTAACTCCACAGTTCCATTCATGACATGCTCTCGGATAAAATGATACCTGATGTCGATGTGCTTCGTCCTCGAGTGTTGCACTGGGTTGTTGGAGATTGCTATGGCACTTGTGTTGTCGCAGAATATAAGAATCTTAGTCAACAAAAGTCCATAGTCCCGGAGTTGGTTCCTCATCCACAAGATTTGAGCACAACAGCTACCAGCAGCTATGTATTCAGCTTCAGCTGTTGATGTGGACATTGAGTGCTGCTTCTTGCTATACCAAGAAACTAACCTTCTTCCAAGAAACTGACAGCTTCTTGAAGTACTCTTCCGATCAATCTTACAACCTGCAAAATCTGAGTCTGTATATCCAATAAGATCAAATCCTGTATCTTTAGGATACCAAATTCCTAGATTTGGGGTTCCCTTAATATTTCTAAATATTCGCTTAACAGCTATTAGATGACATTCTTTGGGATCAGACTGAAACCTAGCTGTAACACCCCCAGATCCGGGGTCAGGAATCTGGGTTGTCACGCTCCATCAATTATATAATACCTGCATTACTTACAACATTCTAATAATATAACTCCAAAAGACCCCAATCACTTACGCACACACACACAAGTTATAGCCTTGGAAATGAGCAACAATAAGTAACATTTGTTATTACAAATCAAATGTACTATCCAGGATCTCATCTATCATTTACAACCTCTACCTGAAGTTAAAATAATAGACCTCACAATTCTATACAAGGTTTAATAATACAAACCTATTCGAAAACAATTCTTACTAACTCAGTCTACGGCTGTTCTGCTAAATCCGACAGTATCCATCTTGCTGAACTAACTCAAGGGTGGTCTCTCCATTCCCTTGCTCTCGTAACACGAGGTGAATCGGAAATGTTTTCTTCATGCTGAAAGATTTAATAAAGCAAGAATGAGCTAATAGTGCTCAGCAAGAAATCTATCCCAGTTTAAATCTTTAAACCTTTTAGGAAGATAATCCATATGGGATCCATGTTTAAAACTACTAGGGTTTATCCCCAAAATAGTATATCGTTCAAAATACCGTATGATTTATAATCATACTCAAATACTTTTCGTAAATCCTTTTAGGGATCCTTGGTATCAAGATGATAAACCAAGTCTCAAAACATCTCTTTTTAAAATAGATATTAATATTGGAATCAAGGCTTAAACCCATCCATTGATTCAAAATACTATATAATTCAATATACTGTATATCTTAAATGACTTCTCAACATATATACATGCATATCTATTTAGATATCTCATACTGTTCAAAATACTGTAAAATATCAGTAATGAACACCTTTTTGAAGCTGTTGGGTTGTGATATATAAAAGAAGCAAGAATGAGCACTATAGCTCGACAATAATATATAGCAACATAATCATATATGTGGGCTGATATCATAGCTGAAAGCTTTTAAAACCTCATTCGTATATAGAATGATATATTGGATACTCTTTTCTTCAGAACATGCAATGTAGTTCAAATACTATACACGGAACATCATTGTTCAATTTCTGTCACATTATCGGTAACTCAGCACCTAGGCTTTCGTTACAATGTGCAGCACAATTCCAAGTGGAAGAAGGGGATATACTGGAATACACGATACACGGTGATCAGCCGTTATATCGCAACTTAACTTTTCTACTAGAAAAGGACGACTTCCTATTCGGTTATCACCCTGTCCGCATTTGGGCCCTTCATGCTATACTGGCACCTATTTCATTGCCGAACATGGAGTCATACTATACTGGAACCTATTTCATTGCCGAGCATGACTTCGTACTATACTGGCACCTGTTTCATTGCCGAGCACGAGTTAATTCCAGTCCCCAGATGAAAATCAACGTCACGGGAAATGGAAGTTAATCCTGTTTTCCCCAAGTACAATTATTTGTCAAAAACTTTGTAACCGTTCAGAATTCCTTACTCCAGAGTAATTGAAAGGAGTAAGTCAAAGTTTGGGTTGACATTAGTCAACAAAACTACCGATGATTACTACGTATTTTGAAATCATGACCAGGGAGTTTATTGAAATTTCAGATTTTAGCAAGTTTGAAATACTTTACTTGAATGGGGGAGCCATCCCCAGTTATAGTTATTCTAGAGGAACAGTGGAAGTAAAACTCTGTCCTCGACTTCTTGAACTAGATTCCCAAATTTTCGATGAGTTAGAAAACACTTTTCACATTTAATTACCTTTAAATATCTTAAGAATATAGTTGGGAATCTCTATTTTAATAACTTTTCTGAAAATCAGAAATTATATTTTGTGTAAATAATAGAACCTTTAATCATATAATAAGGTTCTATGATTTTTAAATCATATTTGGAATATTTAATAAATACCCAAATAATAATATTAAATTATTATTCAATATAAAACCACTTAAGTGAATATTCAAAATAATATTCACTTAATTAAATAATATTCAAATAATATTTATTATAATAATATTTAAATATCTCACCTTAAATATCCCATAATATTGGAATATTTAATAAATCTTTAAAATATAACTGTCCCTGGAACCTTCCAGCTCCTGACAGTAGGATCAAAACAAAATAATACTTTAACTCCCGGTCTAAGTTTTAAAACTATCGTACAAGTACTCTATACTTAGAGTCTTTATAAAACCTCGGTTTATATCTAATGTAATCATAGCATATAAATCATCCATCTTACGAAAGTTTTTAACCAAAAGCGTACATCAATACATAGTCCTTTTAACGATTTAAAACAGTATATATCACAACAACATCTTATATCAGATGTAGGGTTGGAAAACTAGCATGCATCTATCATATGCATATTTTTCATCTCAACAATGTTAATACCATCACATCTATATATGACGTGAGGTTTGAAAGCATGCATATATTACATTTGAAAGCATGCATCTATCATATGCATATTATCAGAATATTGTACTTTAAAACATAGCATGGAATAAGAAAACTTGCCTTGAGTCCTTGGTATTAGGGGTTCGAGTCTTGTCGCAAATTTATAAACAAAGAAATACTCGATCAGTCCCCTAACGTAATCATTCGCTCATAACACTCATTTAAAGTCAACTATATGTTAAACACATCATGTAGTCACGTTATTCCTCAACAAGGTTCGTATTTTAATCGACTTGAAATACTCCTTTTATCTTAGTCGCAATGGTTGGTCAAAGTAGTACTCTAGAGTTGACTTTTCATAAAGTTACTATTACGCGACTCGTACTCTAACACTTTTAATATATCCGAAAACTCGTATTTAAATACGAGACCACTTCTAAAATCATCTTGAGTATTTGTAATGTTTATCATGAAAGTTTCGATCTCAAAATAGTGGTTTCACTTGGTGAAATGTATTCTCCAACTTGGATGAGCTACGGAAAGTTACTATTCGCACGTCTTTCACTAAAACGCTCATATCTCCTTAACCGTTAGTCAAAATAACACACTGTTTTCGCATGCGCGATCTAGGGAAAGAATAGAACAAAATGCTTGAACATATTTTTCTGCCTAAGGGGGTGAAATTCCCGAGAGCAGCAGATTTTTGGCAGTGAAGTGCAGAACCACTTACTCCTCGCGCAGCTTTGGTTCCGACATTTTTATAAAATCGAACAATTATCTTTTTAACACAAAACCTTCTAGGTTCCTTTCCTAACTGTCCATACCAATATCCTTATTAATATCTCGACCCAATTCCATTTTTAAAGGGCTTGATCACAGTCTCAAAGTTCATACAATGAACTACTTAGTTATCCGTAACCGCTTTTACTAAAACGGACGTTTCTCCTAAACCGTAAATCGAAACGATACGATTATTTCGCTAAAACAAACTAGGGAACAGAGGCTACATGTTCATGGTCAGAAACCTCTATGGTTATGCCTTTAAGGTATTCGTAATCTCTGTCCAAATTTCCTAAGTGAAATCCGGCATGGTAACGACGCTTAAACGCGAATCCCGTGTTTAAAACACTCCAAATAATCCAATAACATCAACCAAGCCATCAATCCATCATTATACACTCAAGGTCAGTCCATAAAATTTATGAGAACATTACCAATCATCAACTCATAACCATTAACCATCAAGGTTTAGCCATTTATAACCCAAACTCCAAGAACTAACACATGCTAAAACATAACTTAACTTAAGCTTAAAACTCAAAGTAAATCAAAAGGGTGGATGGTGTTCATACCTTTCTTGAAGTCTTAACATAATAACAAGAGCTTTTAAGCCTTAAGTGATCCTCGATCTATTCTTAAAATCCTCAAACTTACAAAAGAAATCAAGAACAAGTTAGTAAATTCTCGGAGTTACTATTCACCCGAACTTTGAGCAAGGATTTGAGCATGCTATACTGATTGGATAACCATGAAATTTTGAACGTACCTTGCCTATGCCATGAGGAAGCTTTGGTCAAAATATGGCGATTTTAGGACGAGTAGATTTGGAGTTATGGATTGTTCTTTTCTCCTTGCTCATTCTGGGCAGGAAATTGGGAAGAAACGGAGAAGATAGTTATTTGCTTGCTTTTTCTTTTCTTTCTTTTGTCCAAATAAAATCTGATTACATGCCATATAATTGTGTGGTTTCAATTGTGTTTTGTCACCCAAGGACACATGTCAACCATTGGGTGAATCCTTGGAGAAACTGGTGACAAGGTGGTGATGTGTTTGAATCTTGTGGTGGAAAGGTTGTGTGGCTCACAATAAGCCAACAATGCTCTCACGTGGCTCGTTAAGCACCACATCTTCCGTGCACTCGTTTTTATTCTACTTTATTGAGTCCTTGATCTCGTTTTCAAATTCCGATTGCAAACTTAGTCATCATTTAACTCCACAAAGCTCTCTCTGAAATTTCAAATCGTTCGGAGTCCGGAAATTTTTACTATCCATTTGGGATCGTTTTTGATCGCTTAAATCATCTTAATTCCAGAATTAATTATTCCCAAATTCCAACGAGTCCCACATACGATCTTATATGATACTTCTCCTTTGGTTAGGGTTTAATCCATAATTCGTCACGCTTCTGTTTCGCGATAGTTTCAAGTGGTTTTAAAAACGTTTCTCTGTACCAAAGCTAGGGGATACTTCCTTTATCTTTCCATTGTCTTGGTTTAATACATGGTTCTAGATTTCTCACCTTGGTTTAAGATATGATCATGGATTTCTCCTCCTACATACTTTCTCAAAACGATCAAATCAATTCACCCTTGATTGTCCGATGAATAGTGATCAAAATTTAAAGTTGGAATCTCCTGATTCTGATCGCGTTTACATTCTTTTATTCTTCTTATACATCAATAATATAACCTCGAAACATTCATTCCATGTCTTCCATATAGGGTGGTCTAAAAAAATTTCCATCAGCAAATTTACTATTCATCACTTTCACTATTCATCAAAAATTTTTAACTAAGTCCAAAATTTGGGGTTATTACACTAGCACACAAGCATGTTGCAAACATTATATCTGGTCTACTTGCAGTGAGATATAGTAAGGAGCCTGTTAATCCCAAATGACCTAATCAGAATTGTAGAAGGGGGGGTTGAATACAATTCTTGATATTTCTTTAAACTTAAAACAACTTACAAATAAAAACTGAACTTAAAGTAAAAATCACAAGCACATAAATAATTTCAGTTGGATTGTTTGATGATCCAACTGAAGTGATTTTTATTGCGGAAATAATCTGTGATACAAAAGTACACAGCTGCTCAGTTACAAGGTTGTAGAGAAGAATGCTCTCAAGGATAGCTAATACAAACTATTTGTTTTTCTTCTCTATTATTAAAGTAACTGCTACACTTGGTTATATATCCCCAAGTTTACAACCCTATTTTTGGCTACACTAAAAGTACAATGAGTAACCGCCAATAGTTTGATTTTCATCCCTTTGTCCAGTGGTCCTTGGAGATCCTTGCTTTTGTCTTCATGCTTATTATGATCACTCCCAAGACCCAATTGGAAACTGGGATGTTTCCTTATTCCCCATGTCCATTTTAATGGTTTCTAATGCAAAGTACACTTCCACATCACCTTTAGATCTGTTCAGTAAACTGTCACTATCACTTTGTCAACTATTCAGAAAAGCAATAATGATTCGTTGATAGCAGGGAGATGTGTTTCGTTGATAGCTTTATTCTTCATTCCGTTGATGGTGTTTCCCTCGTTTCGTTGATGAGTAAACTCCATACCGTTGACAGAGTAATCTTCATACCGTTGACATGTCTTCACTTAGGCAAAATTACAAGGCCTAATATATTTACAATTAACCAACCTATTTTGCCTATCTAGTACTTAGTCAACATGACTTAGAAAACCTATCTTATAACAGAATGCCTATCATTTGAGAAGTATTGTACAATGCAATTGCTACAACACTCATTTCGTTGATGAGCTTCCTGTCAACGGAATGCTGCAAAGCATGCCATTTCGTTGACAGCTACAAAGTGACTTTACACAAATTCTACTAAGTGTTTTATGTTTATCATCAAGAACAACATATTCCTAACAATCTCCCCCAATTTATGACTGATAGAATAACAGCCATAAATCAAGAGACTTGATGATAACAAAAACACTCATATACATTCTAAATTACAAAAGTAGAAAATGCATTAAGCTTCATAATATTTTGAATAAAATACAAGACTTACAAGACTAATGCCAAGAAGTGCTCCTCTAGACTGAGCAAATGATTCATCTTTGTCTTCTTTGTGGCATAGTCTTCCTCCCTCTCTTAGAGTTGTTTTCCTCAATCTGAACCTGTAGCCTTCTGTAGAAGATCTTCTCTTCCTCATCTTGATCACCAAGCTTGGATTGCATAAGCTTTAGAGTTTGATTAGATGCCTTATCCAGCTGGTCTTCCATTCTGAAGAACCTTCTGCAGTTGTCCTTGTCCTTAAATTCCATCATCCAGTAGGGTTGAAGATGGATCTTCTTTCCTGTTGAGGGCACTCTAAGCATCCTGGGAAGAGCCTCAGGCTTGTTCCAGCTAGCCTTTATTTGACATATTTTGGAGACCACCTCAGACTTGGCTGTTTTGGTGAAGCCAAAGTCTTTCTTCAAGCATCTAAACACTGTGAGTAGTGTTTGGTAGTCTTCTCCTAAAATTCTGTAGAGAGGCCATGTTTGTTCTCTACCACCCTTGAATGTGAAAACTAATCTTTCAGGCATCTTTTGAGAAGCTGCAATGCCCCTTACTTCCACCAGGTTGTCTAAATCAAGATGTAAGCTAGATTATTCCCTGATGTCAGCAATGTACATGCAGTCTTCTAGATTTGTAGGGGGTTTCTGAGGTTGTGGCTTTCTCACAAATACTGGCTTTGCCTTGACAGCCCTTTTCTTTGACTTTGTTGGCTGATCCTTTTCAAATAGGAATTTTGGAAAATAGGCTTCATCAAATTCAATAGGCTCCTCCTTTGGCATGATTGGTTGATCATGATAGTTGACAGGGTGTGCAGGATCACAGGCCAGCTTTCCTTCAATAGGTAGACCAGTAGGAATTTGATGTGCACTTGTTGTGGAAGAGGCTTGAGCAGTTTCCTGAGAGTCCTCTTTATCAAAGTCCAGATTCCTCTTAGCTCTAGCCTTTGGTTGCCTTATACTTTTCCTTGCTTCCTTAGCTCCATCCTTGGCTTTATCTTCCTGTAGAGTTTCTTCATCTTCAAGTGCTTGAGCAACTGCCAATGCTTGCATTGCTGCCCTTTCAGATTCTTCAGCTTTGGCCTTAGCAAAATTTGGGTGACCAACCCAAATGCAGATTTCCTTGCTGTCCCTGTAGATGATGGCCCTTTGATTCCTTATGCTTGGATGATTGCTTTCCTTGCACTTAGTGATCAGCTTCCCTAGGACTTTGAACTCATCTAGCTTTGGTGGAGGATAAAATGTCCTTTCAGTGTTCTTGCCTTTGGGTTTGATAGGTGACACTGGAGAAATCCCTCTTGCATCCACATTCCTAAAGCATGAAGATTGGCCTTTCTCATTTCTTGAATCTTGAAGGATTCCATGCTGAAGGGGCTCTATAGCATAAGAGCTCTTGAACTGTGGCTCCATTTGTACTGTCACCATTGCATTTGTTGATGGCTGATCTGTCTTTGAAGATTCAGTAATCTTCTTGAACCTTGCTTCTATGTTGGACCAGTGATCTTTGATCTGTTCTGCAAGTTCCATCCTCATAGAAGCTTCCTTAATTAGATCAATACCATCCTTTTGCTTCTTTCCAAACTCCCCCATTGCTAATGGCTCTTCTGGTAAGGAGATGGCTGGGACCAAAACCTTTGTGATTTGTATCTCTAGCTCCTTAGTTTTCTCCCCCTTTTTGTTATCATCAAGTGAGATGATAGGGAGTCCTTGAGCTGCCAGAAGCTGGGTAAGTAGCTGAGTTTGCTTCTCCTGTTCCTTCTGCATGTGAGAAAGTGTAGCCTCAACTTTGTCCACTCTAGAGGAGAGAGTTTTCAAAGATGAGGACACTTCAGGTTCCTTGGTGAAAAACCTTGACATCTTGGAGACAGTGTGAAGAGGAAGCTTTTCATCTAGCCTCCTGTCAGTAGCATCCCTAAGGTTGCTAATTGAATCCTTAATTTCTGTAGCTTCAATCCTTGTCTGCAACATTTGTAGCCTTTGAATTTCCAGAGAATCCATTATGGCCTTATAGAATTTCTTGTCCCTTGCAGTTGCTGACTCATGAGCTAGATATGCCTCATTGTATTGCCTTGTAATAGAAGCATCCAAGTTGGATCTACCATGCATATCTTGAGAAAGCCAGTTTGGTGTAGGAGGCACCACAGAAGTCCCAGTCTGTGTAGTAGTGGCCACCTGTAGATTGTCACCAAAGCTGTCTTCATCATCAGAAAAATTGAATTCTCCACTTGCTGCAGCTCCTGGAGGTAGATTGGTCAGGGCATCCTTTGCTCTTTGCATTGATGCAGTAGTATGAATTAAGTTGAGTGACCTTTCTGCCTCCACATTGCCCTGTTGAGCCATAACTTGATAGGCTGACACAGGATGAGTAAAGGTCTCAGGATCCAGGGAAATACTATCCAGAGTTTGTTGATAATGCTCTTGGAAGGTAAGTTCCCTTTCTCCCTCACTGACCCCCATTAACTCACTTGCAATGGCTGCTTCCTCCCTTATCACTCCTGTAGTCCCTTCTCTCTCTCCACTCTTTTCTTGCATCATGGGCTCCCCATGGCTCACACCTCTCACACCCTCACCTTCACCTACTAAGGTGGTACTCTCAATCTCTCCTTTTGCCTGGCTGGAAGAAATAGCCAGCCTCTCACTCTCAGACTCTCCTTTCAAACCTAAAAGTGTCTCAACTACCACCAGGTCATCTACACTAGTTGTGGAAACAACTGGATTTTCAATAAGGGGTGTAGATTGACCTATCAACGGAATGGTAGATTGAACTGTCAACGGTATGGATACCGTTGATGGAGAAACACTTGTCAACGAAAGAAGCTGTTTCGTTGATGAAGTCAATAAAGCACTTTGAGAAAGTGAAATTACAGTAGAATCTGTGGTGATTGATTTTAGAGATTGGTCCACAGATCCTCTTGCAACTTCAGAAAAAATTGGTTGATGGCCCAACAAATCACTTAACAAGTGATGGCCACCAGCTTCAGAGTGGGGCTTCTCCAAGATTAGAGTTGGAGAATCAGGAATAGATGTATGGATCATGTCCACATCTAGAGATAAAGTTGGTGAATTTCATGGAGATTGTTCAAGGTTGATGTTTAGAGAATGGGACTGTAACCCCAGAGTAATGATAGGGGTTACATCAAACTGAATTTGTGAAACTGGAAGTGTAGCTTCCAGAGTGTGTGCACCCTGTGAACCCTTGGATTTTTGTTTCACCCTCCTTTGGTATTGGGAAAAAGTAGACTGTGGGCTTGAAGTGTCCCTTACCCTCTTGGAGTGTGCTCTTGGAGAAGAGCTTGTTTCAATAATTACATCCTTTTGGGAGGATGCAATTAGACTTGTGCTTAAATCCATATTACTCATTGTGCCTTGTTGGGAAGACACAATGGGGCTTGGCTGGATCTCACTCATCTTTCCTTCCTTATCCTTAGGGTTTCTTTTATGTTCACCCCTTCCCTCACCTCTCACAGCACCTACAACACTCCCCTTAGGTTGTGTAGTGGATTTTACAACAGGTGCTTTTTGGGAAGCACCTGAGGTTGGCTTGGAGGATTTCTTTGATTTTGGTTTTGTTGCTGGGGCAGGAGCCTGTTGGGTCACAACTACAGACTCCACAGCAACAGTACTGGGTGATACAGTTGAAGTAACAATTATACTAGAAGGGATAGCAGTAGTTACCTCAATTACTGGCAGATACACCACTGGAACCTCACCATTGTGGTTCAGCCTCAGTATGTCTGTCAGTACTCTCTTTTCTTGCACAAAACACTCAAACTTGGAAACAGGGTTAGAAATAACTAATGGTGTTGGACTAACATGATTAGCCAACATCATCAGAAACCTAGCATAATAGATATTCTTTTTCCTATTAGCCTTATCACCCAACTTAGCACCAATTTCATACATAAGTTGGGTGCTAAAGTTGTAATATCTATCAGTTAGGAGCATGGTAAAAAGAATCAACATGGAATTAGTTAATGCATCAAAATTACTAATCTTACCAGAAAAGACCTTGATAAATGCATCAGCTAAATAACTATATTCCCTAACCAAACCTCTCCTAATTATTTTACCCAGATTATCAGTAGGCAAAGAGTAGTTTATGGAATTTAGCAAGTTAACCATTTCAGTGATTGTAGGCAAAGCATCACAGTTATTTTCAGGAATATGTAAACATGCTTGCAATACATCAGAATTAACTATGTACTCCTTACCTTGTATGGTGAATTGCAGTGTGCAGTTTGTTCCACTATACTCACACGAGGTCCAAATCTCCTCGATTATCTCATTATAGAGAGGAGTTGAGTGAAACATTGCATAGCTCAATTTGCAGTTCTTCATGAAGTCCATCATCTTGAAAAAGATACTGTTTGGACCCTCCTTGACAACAAATGGGATTGAGTTGTTCTTTTCGTAAATGAACCCTCCAGCAGACATAAGCTTGACTATGGGTGCCATTGTTGTGTGAAGAAAAGCTTCGAGCTAAATTGCTTGTTAGAGAGAAGAAGAGAGAAAAGCCTTTGAAATTTTTTAGAACAGGTAAAAAGAAAATAAAGAAAATAGAATTTCTTAAATACTCCCCCAAAAATTCTCAGAAAAAGAGTCCAATAATAAATGTAAATTACTGGATTGGCTTAAAAATATAACCGTTACTTTTAAAGAATTACCATGATTTATACTTACAGGGGTGTATGCACAGATCGTGGTAACGGACGTGTCAAATATCAACGGTTCAAATTAAAAGCGCTAAATCAACGAATCAGGATTGGGCGGTTAAATTCCCGTCTTATTTCGTTGATAAAGCTGTGTTTCGTTGATATAAAAGAGCTATCAACGAAACACCCAGAAAAATGCTAAGACTGTCAACGAAATGATTCGTTTCGTTGACATAGTAATTTTGACTTAGACAAAATTTCACTTTTTCCTGAGAAAATTAATTCACAGAAAAACATAGCAAGTTTCTGGCTGCATTTTAACTTGCAAAAATCTCAAAATAATTAAGAGAAATTTAGCATACCTAGCTCACTTACTAATCTTGAGAATGTGGATTCATCAAGTGGCTTGGTAAAGATGTCTGCAAGTTGTTGTTCACTTGGAACAAAATGTAACTCCACAGTACCATTCATAACATGTTCTCTAATGAAATGGTACTTGATGTCAATGTGCTTGGTCCTTGAATGCTGCACTGGATTCTCAGTAATGGCAATGACACTAGTGTTGTCACCGAAAATAGGAATTTTCTCAACTCTCAATCCATAATCAAGTAGTTGATTTTTCATCCATAAGATCTGTGCACAACAACTTCCAGCTGCAATATACTCAGCCTCAGCTGTGGAGGTAGAAACTGAGTTTTGTTTCTTGCTGAACCATGAGACAAGCTTGTTTCCTAAGAATTGACAGGTGCCTGTTGTGCTTTTCCTGTCAATTTTACATCCTGCAAAATCTGCATCTGAATAACCAATTAGTTCAAAGCCAGATTCTCTAGGATACCAAATGCCAAGGTTTGGTGTTCCCTTGAGATATCTGAAAATTCTTTTAATAGCAACTAAATGGGATTCCCTAGGATCAGCCTGAAATCTAGCACATAGACATGTAGCAAACATAATATCAGGTCTACTAGCTGTTAAATATAAAAGTGAGCCTACCATGCCTCTGTAACCTGAAATGTCCACAGATTTTTCCTTAGTATTCAATTCAAGTTTGGTGGTAGTAGGCATGGGAGTTTTGGCAGGAGAGCATTCCATTAAATTAAACTTCTTTAATAAATCATGAATATATTTTGTTTGACTAATGAAAATGCCTTCATTAACTTGCTTCACTTGAAGCCCAAGAAAGTAAGTTAATTCTCCCATCATGCTCATTTCATATTTACTTTGCATAAGATTGGCAAACTTTTGACAAAGTTTCACATCTGTAGACCCAAAGATTATGTCATCTACATAAATTTGAACAAGTATAGTAGAGCCATTCACAACCCTGTGAAAAAGAGTTTTATCTACAGTACCTCTAGTGAAGTGATTCTCAAGGAGGAACTGTGAAAGTGTGTCATACCAGGCTCTAGGTGCTTGTTTCAAACCATAGAGTGCCTTGAGGAGGAAGTATACATATTCTGGAAAATCATCATCTTCAAAACCAGGAGGTTGACTTACATACACCTCCTCTTCCAATTCCCCATTCAGAAAAGCACTCTTCACATCCATTTGATAGACTTTGAAATTGGCATGGGCTGCATAGGCTAGGAAAATCCTTATTGCTTCTAGTCTTGCAACAGGAGCAAATGTTTCATCAAAATCAATTCCTTCTTCCTGTGAATAGCCTTTTGCAACTAGTCTTGCTTTGTTCCTTGTGACTATGCCATTTTCATCCATCTTGTTTCTGAACACCCATTTTGTGCCTATGACACTCCTGTCCTTAGGCTTGGGCACCAGCTTCCAAACATTGTTCCTTTCAAATTGGTTTAGCTCTTCTTGCATAGCCAAAACCCAATCTGGATCTAGAAGTGCATCCTCAACTTTCTTTGGCTCATCTTGAGATAGAAAGCTGCTATATAGACATTCTTCTTGAGTTGCTCTTCTAGTTTGGACTTTTGAAGAAACATCACCTATAATAAGTTCAAAGGGATGATCTTTAGTACATTTCCTTGAGGGAGGTAGATTTGCTCTTGAAGAGGTAGCTTCATAATCATGATTGCCTTGATTGGATATTTGTCCTTGAGAAACTCCCCCTGAGTTTGTTGTCCCTAAATGATCACTTCTAGAAGCATTTCTATGACTGTCCACGGTATTACCATTTTGACTGTCAACGAAACGCTCATTTTGACTGTCAACGAATCCACCATCATGACTGTCAACGAAATGACCATTTGGTCTACTAGCAGCTATTCTTTTCAATCTTAATGCAGCAATTTCATTTTCACTGCTGCTTTCATCTGTGCTAGATACAACAACTTTAGGCTGTTTCTCAGTAGCCTTAACATGATTCACTTGATCTCCTTCCTCATTTTCAAAAGAAAGACTTTCATGGAAACCTTCATCACATAGACCTTGAATTTTGAGATCATCAAAAACAACATGTACAGATTCCATAACAATGTTGGTTCTGAGATTATAGACTCTGTAGGCTTTCCCTGCTGCATATCCCACAAATATTGCTTCATCTGCCTTTGCTTCAAATTTCCCCAAATGCTCAGCTTGATTTCTCAGAACAAAGCACTTGCATCCAAAGACATGAAGAAAATCCAATAGTGGCTTCTTTCTTTTGAGTAGCTGATAAGGGGTCATTCCTTTGGCCTGATTAATCAAAGAAATATTCTGAGTGAAGCAAGCTGTATTAACTGCCTCAGCCCAAAAATAAGTTGGTAACTTTGATTCATCTAGCATTGTCCTTGCAGCTTCAATAAGTGTTCTGTTTTTCCTTTCAACTACACCATTTTGCTGTGGTGTCCTTGCTGCTGAAAACTCATGCAAAATACCATTTTCTTCACAGAACATCTTCATGCTTGAATTCTTGAATTCTGTCCCATTGTCACTCCTAATCCTTCTTACTTTCAAGTCAGGATGATTGTTTACCATCTTGATGTGATTGATAATGATTTCACTTGCCTCATCTTTGGAGAGCAAAAAGAAAGTCCATGTAAATCTAGAAAAATCATCAACAATCACAAGACAATATTTCTTCTTTGAAATAGACATGACATTTACAGGGCCAAACAAATCCATATGAAGCAACTCAAGCTGATGGACAATTGATGACTCTGTCTTGCTTTTGAATGATGCCTTCCTTTGTTTCCCTTTTTGACAGGCATCACACAAACCATCCTTGGAAAACTCCACCTGTGGAATTCCTCTAGCAAGATCTTTCCTCACCAAGTCATTCATAACTTTAAAATTCAGATGAGATAATTTCTTGTGCCATAGCCAACTTTCATCCTTGCTTGCCTTGCTGAAAAGACAAGTGATGGTTTCTGGACTTGTGCTACTAAAGTCAGCAATGTACACATTCCCTATTCTGAATCCAGTCATTACCACATTGTTGTTTCCTCCTTTAGAAACAACACAAGCTTCTCTAGAAAAAGTAACTAAAAATCCTTTGTCACAAAGTTGACTGATGCTAAGCAAATTGTGCTTAAGACCATCCACCAATGCAACCTCATCTATGATGACATTCTCTTTTGAAATCAAGCCATATCCCTTTGTGTAGCCTTTGCTGTCATCTCCAAAAGCAATACAAGGGCCAGCTTTTTCCTGAAACTCTGTGAGCAGGGTAGAATCACCAGTCATGTGTCTTGAACAACCACTATCCAAGTACCAAAGATTCCTTTTGTCTCCCTGCACACAATAAAATCAAATCAAGTTGATTTTGGTACCCAAGTTTCCTTGGGTCCTGTTTTGTTAGCCTTTGCTTTCCCTTTTACATTATTTTTCGCCTTGGGCTCAGATTGATTTAAATCAATCTTTACCCTTGGTGTTGATTTCTGAGGGTTGCTCACATTTTCATTCACAGCATGCATAGTTGGAGGAATAAACATGTTATTCATATTCCATGGCATTTGTGGCACATTAAACATATTCATGTATGGATTAGACACAAATGGCATGCTGGCATATGGATTTTGAAATTGTGCATATGGAGCAAACATGTTAGGCATAACAGGCATTGTAGGCATAGAACTATTCATTGCAGGCTTGGGAATTTTCACTTTAACAGTCTTCTTAACAGATTTGCAGTTAGTAGATAAATGACTAACACTTCCACAATTAACACATGTCTTTCTAGGAGCATATTTATCAGGTGTGTAATTGTTGTGTTTGTTAATTCCTACTTTGCCATTCCTGTTATTCTTTTTATTTCCCTTAGCCTCAACTTGAACATTCTCTAACTTATCTTTCAATTGCTTGTTGGACAAGTGACCTACATTAGCTCTCTCAACAGGCTTCTCAACTTTCTTTGATTTACTAGACTCACCTTGAACAAAGTTCTTGGTGACAGGACCATACTTATTATTAAGTCTAGTGAGTTCATCTTTTCTTTTCTCTGTCAACGAAACACCCTGATCGGTTGATGGTTCATCTGTCAACGAAACATTGCATTCCGTTGACATATCAACCTTCAACAAATGATCATTGTTGTTTGTTGACTCTGTTTCTGATTCTAAGGTTTCACAAACATACCCTAGTTTCTCTTTGTTCTTTTTCCATGATTGTTCACAGAAAGATTCCATACCTTGAACATTAATGATGTTGGTAGCAACATTCCTGGCATCTTTCCATTTAGCAATCACACTTTGTTCTATTTCAAGTTGTGTCTTAAGAATTTCTTCCCTTTGTAACACGTTCTCAAGTTCCTTCTGAGCATCCCTACTAACACATCTCATTTTCTCAAATTCAATGAGCTGTGCTTCTAACATTGCATTCCTATCACTTACGAGCAAATTAGTCTCTTTTATTCTTGAATTCTCTTTGGTAAGTGATTTAAGAGTAACACGTAAATTATATAATACAGTAGACATTTCATTTACTGCACCATCGCATTCCTCTTTAGAAAGCTCAGAAAGATTAGTAATTGTTACCTGGTTGCTTGAGGAACTTGCTTCCTGCTCATGATTGTTAGCCATAAGAGCCAAGTTGACATATTCAACATCATCATCAGAATCTTCACCATTACCAGCCCAATCATACTCCTGAGACATGAAAGCCTTTTCTTTTTGCTTGAGAAGTTCAAAGTATTTCTTTTTATAATCAACAGGTTCAAATTTCCTGTTGCCCTTCTCAATCTTGGGCTTTCTGCAGTCTCCAGCAAAGTGACCAAGCATTCCACAATTGAAACATTTAGATTTAGACTTTTCAATCCAGTTACTTTTGTTAGGTTGAAAGTCTCTCCTTGGTGGCCTTGCTTCTGAGTTTCTCTTGAACTTGAACTTAGAGAATTTTCTTGACAGAAAAGCACTGTGTTCATCAATCTCATCTAAGTCATCCAAGTTGGCTTGTTCTGGTTCTTCTTCTTCTGTCATCTTGCCTTTACCCTTGCTAACATCACTTCTACAACTAGCTCGACTAGTTGTGGCCTTTGCAGCTTCTTCAGTGTCATCTTCCAGTTGGTTCACAGATGCAATCAATGCAATAGATCCACCCTTCTTCTGTACCTTTTCAATTTCTTCATCTTGCTCCATTTCCAACTCATATGTCTTCAAGGTTCCATAAAGCCTTTCAAGAGTGTAGTCTTTGTACTCTTGAGTGTTTCTGAGAGAAACAGTCATAGGCTTCCATTCTTTTGGAAGAGCTCTAAGAAATTTAAGGTTTGAATCCTTGGTTTGATAGATCCTCCCATACAGCTTTAATCCATTCAAAAGCTTCTGAAACCTACTAAACGTGTCATTTAGGGTTTCACCAGCTTTAAAATGAAAATGCTCATATTGTTGTATAAGGAGTTGCATTTTATTTTCCCTGACTTGCTCAGTTCCTTCACAGAGAGTACTTACAGTGTCCCATACTTCTTTGGAGGTTGTACAGTTTATGACATTGTCAAACATCTCTTGCTCCAAACCATTAAACAGAATGTTCATGGTTCTTTTGTCTTTATGGACTTCTGCAACATCTTCAACAGTCCATTCTGAGACAGGTTTTGGAATCTCTACATCAGGAGCATCATCTGGCAGTCCAACTCTAGAATCAAGCTTTATGGGAACGTGTGGACCTTTCTCAATGCAGTCTACATACCTCTCATCCATAGACATGAGATGTAAATGCATCTTTACTTTCCAGTGAAAGTAATTGTCCTTATCAAGAACTGGTATCTTCACACCTGCATCCTTCTTTACCATGGTTTCTGTTTTTGGTCTTGATCTTTAAACTTCTTGTATGTTAGAAGCTCGCTCTGATACCAATTGTTAATCCCAAATGACCTAATCAGAATTGTAGAAGGGGGGGTTGAATACAATTCTTGATATTTCTTTAAACTTAAAACAACTTACAAATAAAAACTGAACTTAAAGTAAAAATCACAAGCACATAAATAATTTCAGTTGGATTGTTTGATGATCCAACTGAAGTGATTTTTATTGCGGAAATAATCTGTGATACAAAAGTACACAGCTGCTCAGTTACAAGGTTGTAGAGAAGAATGCTCTCAAGGATAGCTAATACAAACTATTTGTTTTTCTTCTCTATTATTAAAGTAACTGCTACACTTGGTTATATATCCCCAAGTTTACAACCCTATTTTTGGCTACACTAAAAGTACAATGAGTAACCGCCAATAGTTTGATTTTCATCCCTTTGTCCAGTGGTCCTTGGAGATCCTTGCTTTTGTCTTCATGCTTATTATGATCACTCCCAAGACCCAATTGGAAACTGGGATGTTTCCTTATTCCCCATGTCCATTTTAATGGTTTCCAATGCAAAGTACACTTCCACATCACCTTTAGATCTGTTCAGTAAACTGTCACTATCACTTTGTCAACTATTCAGAAAAGCAATAATGATTCGTTGATAGCAGGGAGATGTGTTTCGTTGATAGCTTTATTCTTCATTCCGTTGATGGTGTTTCCCTCGTTTCGTTGATGAGTAAACTCCATACCGTTGACAGAGTAATCTTCATACCGTTGACAAGTCTTCACTTAGGCAAAATTACAAGGCCTAATATATTTACAATTAACCAACCTATTTTGCCTATCTAGTACTTAGTCAACATGACTTAGAAAACCTATCTTATAACAGAATGCCTATCATTTGAGAAGTATTGTACAATGCAATTGCTACAACACTCATTTCGTTGATGAGCTTCCTGTCAACGGAATGCTGCAAAGCATGCCATTTCGTTGACAGCTACAAAGTGACTTTACACAAATTCTACTAAGTGTTTTATGTTTATCATCAAGAACAACATATTCCTAACAGAGCCTATCATACCTCTGTAGCCTGTGATGTCAACCTTCTTACCAGTTTCATCGTTATCAAGCTTAGTGGCAGTTGGCATTGGAGTCTTTCCTGTAGATGAGTCTTCCATTTGATACTTCTTCAGAAGATCTTTAATGTACTTGGACTGGCAAATGAATATTCCATCTATCCTTTGATACACTTGTAGTCCAAGAAAGAATGACAATTCACCCATCATGCTCATTTCATATCGACTCTGCATTAACTTAGCAAATCTCTTGCATAAATCATCATTAGTAGAACCAAATATTATGTCATCAACATATACTTGCACCAATATCAGATCATTTTTGTGCTTTTTGTAAAAGAGAGTTTCATCTACGACACCTCTTGTAAAGTTATTTTCAAGTAAAAATTCAGAGAGAGTGTCATACCATGTCCTTGGAGCTTGTTTGAGTCCATAGAGAGCTTTGAATAGAAAGTACACAAAGTCTGCCAGTTTTGAATCCTCAAACCCTGGAGGTTGTTCCACATACACTTCTTCTTCTAGCTCACCATTCAGAAAAGCACTCTTCACATCCATTTGATATACTTTGTAATTGGAATGTGCTGCGAATGCCAGAAACATCCTGATGTCCTCAAGTCTTGCTACTGGTGCATAGATTTCATCATAGTCTATACCCTCTTCTTGAGAGTAACCTTTAGCAACCAGTCTAGCTTTTTTTTTCGTTACAATGCCATCTTCATCCAACTTATTTCTGAATACCCATCTTGTTCCTATAACAGATTTTCCTTTAGGACTGGGTACCAGCTTCCAAACTTTCTGCCTTTCAAACTGATTGAGTTCATCTTGCATTGCAATTACCCAATCTGGATCATCTAGGGCATCTTCAACTTTCTTAGGTTCTGTTTCTGAAAGAAACCCAGAATAGTGACATTCATTTTGTGATGTCCTTCTAGTTCTCACTCCTATGTCCGGATCACCAATGATCAAGTGAAAGGGATGATCTCTATTCCATACCCTTTGTCTTGGCAGATGCGATCTTGATGATTCTCCTTGTTCAAGATGTTGTGGAGTGTGACTAGTTTATCCTTCTCCTGCTCCCCCTGAGTTGTTGCCGGTATGATATGTTGACTCTGTTGATTGACTAGTGGATCCTGTAGTAGTTTGAGGATCTCCACCATTGTCACCACTTGGTCCAGAATCATTATCATTATCATTATTATTATCACCAGGAACAACTTCAGGTTCTTCTTCAATGGCAGAGAGATCTCCAGATAGATTTTCAAATACCAAGGATTCAGAGTTCTCTCTAGTTTGCAGGCCTGATCTTTTGGTGTCATCAAATGTTACATTACGGCTTTCCAACACCTTATTATCTTCAATCACATACACCCTGTAAGCTTTAGATTCCATAGAATAGCCCAGAAAAATGCCTTCGTCTGCTTTGGCATCAAACTTACCTAGATGTTCTCCATCTTTAAATACAAAGCATTTTGCACCAAACACATGAAAGTACTTCAGTGTTGGTTTCTTGTTGGCTATTAACTCATACGGAGTCTTTTCATGATCTTTATTAATCAGGGTTCGATTCTGAGTGTAGCAAGATGTATTCACTGCCTCAGCCCAAAAGTAAGTGGGAAGTTTTGATTCATTTAACATTGTCCTTACTGCTTCAACCAAGGTTCTGTTCTTCCTTTCCACTACTCCATTCTGTTGAGGAGCTCTTGGTGCTGAATACTGTCTTGATATTCCTTTCTCTGAGCAGAAATCATTAAGAACTGCATTCTTGAATTCAGTTCCATTGTCTGATCTGATTGTCCGCACAGGTAGCTTAGCTTTCACTTCTATCTTTTTGTTGTGATTAATGATTAGTTGTGTTGCTTCATCTTTTGAATGTAAGAATAACATCCACGTGTACTTGGAGTAGTCATCCACCATCACTAATGCATATCTTTTTCTTGAAAATGACATAACATTGACTGGACCAAATAAATCCATATGAATCAGCTGAAGAGGTTCAACAATGCTTGTCATTTCTCTGCTTCTGTGTGATGCCTTCTTAGACTTCCCTTTTTCACATGCTTCACATAGTCCCTCCTGATAAAATTCCATCAGGGGCAACCCTCTCACTAACTCTCTCTCTCTCTCTCTACCAAAGAGTTCATAGTTTTGAAGATCAACTGTGAGAGCTTCTTATGCCATAGGCAACTTTGTTCTGAAGATGCCTTACTGTAGAAACATGTAACTTCTCCTTCATTGGTAGAACTTAAGTCAGCTATAAACAAATTTCCTTTTCTCACTCCCAATAGAGCAAGCTTCTCATCCTTCTTGTTAGTGATCAAGCACTTGTCCTTTCTGAAATCTACATTGTATCCTTTATCAGAGAATTGACTGATACTTAGAAGATTGTGCTTCAATCCTTCAACAAAAGAGATGTTTTCAATGATGACATTCCCAATTCTCAGATTACCATATCCCGTAGTGAATCCTTTGTTGTCATCTCCAAAGGTTACAATCAGGCCGGTCTTCTTAACCACCTATGTAAGCAGGGACTCTTCTCCTGTCATGTGTCTAGAGTAGCCACTATCCAGAATCCACACGACCTTTGAGATTTTAACCTTACCCTGCAATCACAGATTGATTAAGCGGACTTTGGTACCCAAACTTGTTTGGGTCCTGAAGGTTTAGATACTTTAACAGGAGTAACATTTAAGTCAGTCTTAACTTGTTTGACTTTCATGTTGTCTGTGGATTTGTCATTTACAGTATTAGTGCTACTAGATGCATTCATCAACTTAAAATAAGCATGCACTATATTGTATGCACAAAGTAAACACTCTTTCTTTCCACATGGTTCGTAAAGATCAGGCATGTCAGACATGTTATGCATTTCAGAAGTAACAACAGTTTCTACTTTAACCTTTTTCGTGCATGTGTAAGGTGTCCAGTAGAATTACAATAGGCACAACTTCCTAGATGCAATGGGAGAAGATGAAACAATATTCTGATTAACACTAGCTTTCCCATTCTTGTTCTTTTTAGCCTTACTAACCTTATTGCCTACATCAGTTTTAGGTAATTCAGTTTTTACTGACTTTCTAGGCAACATAGTCTTTATCTCTGCTTCCTTCAATAAATCCTCCTCAAGCAATTCTTGTCTTATGATTAGATCATCCTCATTAAAAGGTGCTGCACAGTCTTAATAAAAACTGGACAATCTACATCCTTAAGAATATGTGAAGTATCCTTTTTGACAGCTGAAGATGTCACAGGAAATTCCACTATCTTCTTTCCAGTTCTTTTGTTGTAGTCAAATCTTATAGCAGTTTTATTCCCTAAGGTCTGAGTATCAATTATTTCCTTAGCAATTAGGGAGGAGTTCTTATATGCATTCAGTTTCAACTCTAGGTCTGAAATCTGCTTCCTAAGGATAGTCTCTATCTCATCATTACACTTGACCTTGTTCTCTAAGTACTCATTTCTCTATTTTAGATCTTCTAATGTGACAGCTACAAGCTCTAGTTCTTCATTCTTAGTTTCTAGATTTTTAATCTTAAGAACTAGTTTAGCATTTTCCATTTCAGATGCTAGCATGCTTGTGTGTACATTAAACGATTCTACACTAAGATCTTGCACAATTTTCTTGTACTCAGAATTAGACATGTCAATTGTAGTTAAGATAGGTACCTGAGATTATTGTGGTGATTCCTCTGAAGAGTCGGCCATCATCCAAACTTTTACCCTCTATAATATAAGCTTCTCCTTTCTGCTTTCCAGATAAGGCTTCCAGTTGCTGTTTCAGCTTAGCATTCTCTTTCTTCAAATCCTCATAAGAATCTTTCTTCTCATAGACCTCTTTCTTGTCTCTTGCTTGACGAGGCTTCCGGCATTCAGTGGCAAAATTCACTAACTCATTGCAGTTGCAACATCTTGATTTGCTTCTATCAATCATGCCAGACGTGTAGCCTCCCTTAAAGCCAGTGCCTGGTGAATACTTGCTCTTCTAAAATCTGTTGGTTGAGCCCTTGAACTTGTACTTAGGGCTTCTCTTGAAACGAATGTGGCTAAACTTTGCAGCTAAGTACGCCATGGTTTTGTCTTCCATTTACTCAAGTTCTTCTAGGGTGTAGTAATCACTTTCATCAGCACCCAGATTTGCAGAATCCATTTCAGCCTCTATAATAACCTCCTTTCCGGCTCTAGGGGTTTGAACCTCAATATCAGAAGATGTTGGTTCATTCACTACAAGTGCAGCTGATCTTGCGAGTGCAGAGTTCTTGTTGTCCACTGTCCCTGTACCGTAGATTATCACTCTTTGTTCTTGCTCCATCTCATAAGTCTTAAGCTTGCCATAAAACATTTCCAATGGCATCTTAGTAAAGTCTATTCTTTCTCTTATGGATGAGGACTTGTGTTCTACATGATGGGGCAGTGTCATCATGAACTTCATGTTTGTCTCTCTCAGAGGATAGGTCTTCCCTTTCATGGATAATTCATTCAGCAGCTTAGTATACTTCTCAAAGACCTGAGTTATACTTTCTCCAGGAAGTGACCTAAATGATTCATATTGAGAAGTCAGGATGTCCAATCTGTTTTCCTGCACGTCTTTAGTTCCTTCCATTATCAATTTTATGGTATTTGTTAGGTCCTGATAAGTTTGTAAAAAGGGGGTTGAATACAAACTATACCGTTTAATCGAATTTGTTCGTTTGAAGATATAACAATTTAAGAACAAATTACTGCGGAATAAACTGAAACAATATTCAAGTTAAATATAACTTATATTAAACTTGAAAGGTGTTACAATCTAAGTACTGATTACAGAGTTCTTGATAAAACAAACCTAGAATAAATTCGACATGAATTCCTGTCTCACTTGATCAAATACAGATGTAATCCTTAAGATGTCTTCTTTCAAAGCCTTCATGAATAATGAATTATCTGGATTAACAGTTCTGATCTTCTCAAGCAACTTTAGAAAGGTACCATCATTGTTTGTGCCTCTCTGAGGGATATCAAACATCTCCCTTGCCTTATCCCACTTGCTTCCTTGCTTCATCCTGACATCCAATCTCATTTCCTAGACATGAATACTATGAAGACGTTGTTTGTCTTCATGTTCAGCTTTTTGAATCTTCAGCTTCTGAGATATGATGTCGGAGACCTTGGCATTCTCTTCCTCCTTTCTCTTGAGATCTGCTTGTTGTTTCTTCATCTCTTTCTGAAATAAAGGATCAGGAGTATATAGATCAGCTTCATCCTCCCAATCATCAAAGTTAGCCACTTCTTCAACCGCCTCCTCGCCAATAGGTTCTTCAGGAATAGTCTTCTCCAGATCACCAAATATATCAAATTGAAAATCATCTTGTTCACCATGGTAGTAGTAGGCATCATCAAAATCAGACTCCTCCAATGATTGTTTCTGTTTACCCTTCCCTTTATCTTTTCCTCCAGAAGCTCCTCCAGCTTCTCTATTTCCTCCTTTCTTCTCCCCCTTAGTTGAGGAATCCTCTACAGATTTAACATTAACAGCTTCAGGATTCACCTCATTAGATCTCCTTATATCTCCTCCTTCTCTTTTATCTCATCCATCTCCTCCTTGATCAGCATCATCATTATCACCATCACCCTCAAAGAATGTTTTCTATTCAGCCGTGGGTTGATGTGAATTCTTTATCATAAAGTACAGATGCTTCATCCCATCATTGAGATGCTCCATTCCACCTTCAATCTTTGAGAACCTCTATTCATTAAGCCATTGATTTTCATCAACAGTTTGTTGAATGAAGTCCACTTGAGCAGTAATGGAAGCAAACTGATCAGCATTTGACGTTGTAAGATCAGAGACGTCTGAAGCCACAAGTACTTGAGATTGCTGAACTACATTGGTCTTCGGTAGGAGAGAAGTCTTCAAGCCTTCAATGTCATCTTTAATTATACCCAGCTGATTTGTTACAGAGGTGGAAGAAGAAGACTGTTCAACCACTTGTGCTTTAAGAATATCTTTTTCAGCCTGGGTTTCTTGTAATTGTTTCTGAAGAGCAGCTATTTGAGCTAACAAGAAAGTAGTGTTTGTGTCAGTGTGTGCATTCACCTCAATTTCTCTCAGTGGTGTTTCACTCAACTCACGTGCTTGTGTATCACTCCGTGTTTGACTCTCATCTCTAATAACTAGCTGTCTCTCCATGTTTTCTGATGACGTACCTGCAATAGAAATCACCCTAGCCCCTTCAAGAGAGGTCAGTGGTGGTGCAATGGGAGTTCGCAAATCCCAATCCCTGGTTGAGTCTGTCAAAATATTTGACATTGTAAACTAAATTGTTTCAGTGACAGACTCACCTGGTTGCCTTTCACTTTCACCAGTGTAAACTGCGAGTGAAAATCCCTTAGGGGAGCTAGAGATGTTCCCTCTGGGAGGGGAGAAAATGATTCTATTAAAAGTGGCTGAGAATCAGATTTTCCATCTGATGCCTATGAAGGCACTTCTACCGTAACTATGGTAGGTACTGTATCAAAATCAAAGTGCTCTCCTGACAGCGTGTCCTGAGTTTCATCTATATGGATATCTTCTCCCATTGTGAGTAATGGAAGTGTGCTTGACTCATTAAAAGTTGCCAGGGCCCGATGGCGAATTTCAATAGATTCATCTTGTTGAGAGGATATCTCCAGAGACTGTTCAGTGACCATATCAATGTCTATATCCTGTTGGGAGGATAAGGATGGGCTTACAGATGCCTCCCTATATGTTTTTCTTTTCTTAAGAGGTGGAGACAGAGCTGTGGGAACACTCATTGTAGTTTCTTTTCTAACACTTCTTTGACTGGTTTGTAAATTAAGCTCAGGTTGTTGGTTTGAAGAGTTTGACTCTGTGTTTGGCTCTATGACCAGTGTTAGAGATTGTGGTTCTACAACCTCTTAGTCAGCCCTAACAACCACTTGAGTTTCAATCATTGTACCGGAAGAAGATCCAGGGTTAGAAATTACTACCTGTAATGGAATTGGATATGGCTGAGGAACTTGTTCACCAAAGACTGGAAGATTAATGAATTGACTCATCAATGCTGAAACAAGAACAGGTGTGTTAAGATATTTGAGTGAGCAATCCAATCTGGTGTAGAATTTGGAATCAGTGGTTTGTGAGGTTTCAAATCTGGCATTTCTAAACAACTCTACATGCTCAGCAGTAAGTAGATGATTTATGATAAGAGTGAGAAATCGAGGGTACCAACACTTCACTTTCACATGATTATCAAAATCTCTCCTAGAGTGAGCAAGCCTATTGACCATAATTTAATCGACGACCAAATACAATAGCATAAGCAATATATTGATCTAAACTGGTAATGCCATGAAAGTTTGTTTTAGTGCAATTACCAAATACTCTTGCTATTGTATCAAAGAACAGATCCCATTCACTAACAAGAAAACTTTTTGACAATTTAACCATTTGTAGGGGGCCCTGATAATGAATATTCAAGAAAAACTGAGATAACTCATCATCAAAGGGCAAGGGATCAAACCTGTCCTTTGGAAACTATAACACATCACAAAAAGTATCTAAAGTGACTGTATATTGCTGGTTTAAAATAGTGAACGTAAAAGATTTCGAGTCCTCGGCAATAACAGCACTATAGCAAAGAAGACGTAATGGATCAATTTTTAAAATAGCAGATGCATATATAGCATGACTGACACCCCTAGAACTACGTTTTAGACTTCATCCTCGAATAAGGACATACAAGTCACTACGTCCTTGGTGTACCCCTGCCGCCATAGCCCCGAGGGCAACACCAAGAACTACGTCTTTGGCTTGATTCTCAATAACGAATTGAGACACGTAGGCATCTTGTGAGGATCGATTTAGTCTCGAAACACAAGTGCATCCATAAAAGCTCGAAGCTCACTAAACCCTCGCATTAAATTCGTAAGCTCAGATTTTATTCCACAACAATTGCTTACGTGAATTCATTTATGACTACTTGATTCTGTTCATTTGTTTAAATATAATGAACAGTAAATGCAAAAATGGAATAGAATAAACGAAAGAACCATGCCAGCATAAAAATTCCAAGCCCATATTCCAGGGCATTCGAAAGGAAATTATGCGCTTGCAATTCTCGCCCCTTCAATCGCCCCTATACCGTTAATATTTTAAGAGATATACGTTCACTCCCTCAAAATATTAAAGGGACAAACCTGCCGAAGAGGTATGACGAATCAACGTTCATACCAAAGGCAAACTTAAACAAAAAAACACTAAGGCAAAACACAAAGCCGAAGAGGTGTTACAAATAAAAAACACCAAGGCAAATGATTAAGCCGAAGACGTTTTACAAATAAAAAACACCAAGGCAAATGATTAGGCCGAAGACGTGTTACAAATAAAAAACACCAAGGCAAATGATTACGCCGAAGACGTGTTACAAAGAAAAATACCAAGGCAAACCATTAAGCCGAAGAGGTACTATAAGGAAAAAGCTAAGGCAATCAAATAAGACCTAAAGCAAATACGATCGAACTCCAAAGTAGATCACAAAAGTTAAAATAAATGTAAGCCCGAAGGCAAAAGTTGAAACAGACCCGAAGGCCAAATGTTAAATTACAAAGGTAATAATAAAGATGCTAAATCTAATCGGACATCTCCGACTCAGGGTCCGAGCTAACGACTGGAGGGACATCAGGCTCCTCAGGACGCCCGATGGGATCTTCCATACCCTCCTCCAAGAGAAGCTTATGGTCGATCCCAGCGACGTGAGCCTTGCGGATCACCTCCTCGAAGCCGACCGTAAAACCTCTGTCTTCCGAAACCAGCACCAGCTTCTGGGCTTTCTTCTCAGCTTTCCTGGAAGCCCTCAGCCTTGACTTGACCCGATTCAGACGAGCAAACGAAGAATCAAGATCGCTCTTGACATTATCGCGATCAGTCACAACCTGAGCCAATCTTTGCTGCAGAGAAGACACTTCTTTCTGCATAGTCTCCAGCCGACCCTCGGCAGCTTCTGCTCGCTCTTCAGTCAGCCTGAGCCCCCGAATTTGCAAATCAAGGTCCTTGACTTTCTGCTCTAGGGAAGCAGCCCAAGGGACAGCCTGAAAACACATCACAAGGAAGTCATGTACAAGTAAAAGAAACGACAGAAGATGAGGATAGAGATAGGACACTTACCATAGTGAGGTGCCCTAACAGCTCAGCACATGCCGAAGAAACTGGAACCTGGTCATACACAGGCCGATCCCTCGGAAAGATGAAGGCACGACACAAGTCCGTCCCCACCTCCTTAGCAGCCAAAGGAGCCTCAACAGCGAATCGATCAGTTGTCACTACCGACCAATCAAGCCGATAAGTCACTATCGACTCTCCACTGGCCCCCCTAGGGCGCTTCGAGAGAGAGTGAGAACTGAGATTGGCCAGGGGAGCACGATCGGATTCAGAAACTGTGAATTCTATGATCTCCACCTCAGCAGCAGGCGGCGGGGATTGAGGCTCCGGTCGTGATTCTGAGGCCTCTGCATCCTGAATGTCCACCGTCGGAGTAACCTCTGCAGCCTGCCTAGCTGCTAGTTCGGCAAGTCTCTGGGCTTGCTTGGCCTGCTGCCTTTTGACCATGTCGGCACGGGTAGACACTGCAAAGGAGATGGAGATAAAATCAGCAAACAGAACCAATTAATAAAAATTTGGAAATCAAAATATAAGGGCAATTATGTGTTACCAGTACCCCATAGAGCTCGAAGCCATGTCCTATCCCTACTGACCGCCAAGGGGATGCGGTTCGGTTCTTGAGGTGCGTAGAGACGGGAATAATCCGCCTGATCCTCATTGCTCAACTCGGGAGCAGTAATGAGTGATGGGTCGATCTCCCGCCATACAGAATACTTAGACATTTTGTGGCCACTAATGTAAAACCAATGGTCATGGGTTCCCCGATTACTTGAATTGGTGACATCCCAGTCCTGTCGGCCAGTCCTGCGAGATAACTGGTAGAACCCAGCACTCTTGCCATTTTTCCGAAAATCAAAGTGGTGTAGCAGAAGGGACAAGCGAGGCCTCACTTCAGCTTTCAGGCACCTATTTTGGAAAGCATTGACGTGAATGAAGGTATTGGGATCCAACTGACCCAAAGCTACTGAAGTGTACTTTAGGAGTTTTTTTAGAACAGGAAGAAGAGGCAGGCGGAGCCCGCAAAAGAATGCTCGTTCGGACACACCCAAAGCAGATGATCCAAACGCCTCTTCTACCGCAGGTGTATGATAAATCAGGTCGGTTTTGTCCGCTGCATACGTTCGAAAGATAGAGCTCGGAATATCGTATTTCCCCGACATCTTAAGGACTTCGGCCTCCGTCATTACCGAATTGAGATTAGCAGAAGGAAAGCGAGAAGCACTAAAGTGGGCCATAGCCGAATAGAAAGGCCCATACTCCACGGGTTGGTCCATCGCCTGCAGGGAACGCAAAAGGACAAAAATTAGCCTTGTACTCGGATGAATTAAAGGACTGAACGATCAAAATATTGGTTGGATGATCAAAACCGAGTACAGAGGGCCATGTCCGAAGGAAGGAAATCCCTATAGGTATAAGTGGCAGAATTTCGGGGTTCAGAAGAAAGTCAGAAGGGTGTTCTAGGAGTTTGAAGGCTGACCGAAGGGTGTTTATGTTCAACGAAATACCCAGGTACACGTCTGTTGTTAAAAACACTAAAATGGTCCCAGTAAAACACTAAAGTGACCTAGGAAGTGCTGGGAATACACTAAAGTCGCGATATATGTATAAGCATATATGGAAGGCTATACTACAAGCATGTTAAACGAAACAGAAAAAACTATGCAACTTACGAAAGGGAGCAGTAGAAAAGGAGATACTTACTTGTAATGAGTGGTGAAGAGGTTGATTGATTCCTGGATGTAGATCCTCGCGCCCCTATGTTGTGCTCGCTGGAAATCGGAAAAGTGAGAGTATTTGGGAGGAGAAGTTTCTTAAAATTCAAGGCAGGAGTTAGAAATGGTAAAGAAAAGGCGCTTCTGTGATGTTTATACTGTCATTTGAAAATGGACGGATGAGATATAAACTGTTGAAATTCACGGCTGGGATTTGTCTGGAGAAACGTGTAAGTCCACCTATGTAATTATGACCATAGCTGTCTAATGATGATGTGGACGCGTCTGTTGATATCTTCTGTCAACTTGTTCGGTCTGTTGGGAATCTTGTCCTGAGAGCTACTCGAAGATGGATTATGATCATTAGGCCCCTGACCGAATACTTTTCGTTCTGGGTCCAGGGAAACTATCTCAAAGTTCATACAATGAACTACTTAGTTACGTGAAACCTCTTTTACTAAAACGGACGTTTCTCCTAAACCGTAAATCAAAATTATACGATTCTTTCGCTAAAACAAACTAGGAAACATGGCCTACATGTTCAAGGTTAGAAACATTATGTTTATGTCCTTTTATGTAACCATGGTTTCTGTCTAAACTACCTAAGTAAAATTCGACATGGTAACGACGCTGAAACGTACTTCCCGTGTTTTTAAACACTCAATACAACCACCAATCCATAATCAACCAACCACCAATCAACCCTCAAGCTAATACTACTACTTTCTGTCCAAACATGGTCATACCCTAGTTCATAAGTTTATCCACAAATCACTCATCAAACATGCTTAAAATCATGCATACATGCTTCATTACTACATAGTTCCTTCCTTGGAATGGACTTGTGGTGGTGGTGAAAGTGGTAACAAGGTGGTGATTCATCACCTTGTCATCACTTTGTCATGCTTATGTCACTCCTCTGCATCATGTTTATGTCCTCATTTGTATCCTCAATCCTCTTATATATTAATCCACAATTTGTTACGCTTTTGTTTCGCGATAGTTTCAAGTGGTTTTAAAACATTTCTCTGTACCACATACTTTCTTAAAATGATCAAATCAATATATCTGTGATTGTCCAGTGAATAGTGATTTAAAACTCGGATGGGAATCTTCTGTTTCTGAGTACGTTTAAAACTTCAAAACATTCATTACAGGTCATCCACATAGGGTGGACCAGCGATTGTCGCTGCCAGGGCAGAGAACCAACCAACCGGAACATACCAATCAACACTCATGCGCTACACGTACAACACGCCTCCATCACCTGTAGGCATAAGCCCCCAAAGGACCCTAAAGCCTTGAGATTACTTGACCATAACAAATGAAGGTGACATGCTCCGCTTCACGCGAATCAAAGCAACTCACTTAAACACACACTGAAAAATCAAACCGAATCCCACAAGAACGTTTAGGCAATCAAAACCCCAAAAAAGCATCACTTGAGGGCAGCAACGATTGCCACCAAACAAGCCCCGCATCCTTTCAGATCCAACTAAGGCCACCAACGACCGCAATAGTCTCTCAAATCCACCAACCAAGCCCCATAACGATTGACACCTAACAAAGCCCCACATCGGTTCAAAATAAACAAAGAGACAGCCTCAACAGCGAACACGACTCCAGGCCGCAAGCATTACGTCTTCATGCCATATCCCGGTTTGATAAGAACCAAATAAGGGCCAGGATCGATGAAAAACGTTCTGAGCACTCCTGGCTTCAACTTCGAGCCACCACGGTGAGGATGCAACCATAATCTCTAGGGACATCTATCATCGGGGACATGTTTCTTAATCATAGGGATCAAGACAAGGGACATCTTTTGGGTAACTTTCATTTTTCCGGATTCTGATGGCTAACTCCAAACGGCGCCGAGCACCAGCGTTGCCGACAGACAACTCTGGCTTCGACAGGCCCGCCCGATGCTGGTTTTTCTATGATGCAAAAGTTCAACACAACCCCCACAAGACATCCCAAATCAGTACGTTTAAGTCGCTGACCAGGTGCACCGAGCGAGCCCCGAACTGCCCCAGCAGCCGAAGCTTGCGCCCAGTAGAAGGGGGGACTACCCTTTCCCTATATATGACATTTCAACTTTTTCCCCAGTGACAGCAGTTTGAACCTAGGTGTTCGAGGACTCACTATGGACTTTTTCGAAGTTACACTCAGTTGTTTTGGACGTTCTAATAACCGAATTAAAGCCTGTAAAATCTAGTATCTCCAATAATATTTTCAGATTTCTTTTGATTTTTATAATATTTTATTTTGATTTTTGAAATCTTTTTTCCTGATTTAATCTTTAAAGGGGATTTGAAGTACCAAAACTCATTTAAAGAAAATAGCCAAATAAATTAATAAAATATTAATAAATTAATTTTTTAAAGACCTATTTTCCCAGAGAAATGAGGTTGGTTTCAATTTCAAGCAAATTGCCTCGACCAAATTGGCATCCCGTGGTGCCCAAGCCAGCCCTGAGGCTCCCAACCAAGCCCCAAGCCCCAACCCCCAAGGCCCCCCATGGTGTGACCAATGCTGTTTGGTTGAGCAAAACTCAAAATCTCCCGAGACATACCCGAGTCAATATGCTCCAACTGACCTATTTCCCAGAGAAATCAGGTTGGTTTTCAATTGTAAGCAAATTGGCTCGATCAAATTGACACCCCGAGGTGCCCGAGCCAGCCCCGAGGCCCCTAACCAAGCCCCAAGCTCCAATGCCCCAAGGCCCCCATGGTGTGACCAGTGTTGTTTGGCTGAGCAAAACTCAAAATCTCTCGAGACATACCTGAGCCAATATGCTCCAAATGATCTGTTTTCCAGAGAAATGAGGTTGGTTTTCAATTTCAAGCAAATTGGCTCGATCAAATTGGCACCCCGAGGAACCCGAGCTAGCCCGAGGCCCCCAACCAAGCCCCACGGGAGGGTGCAACCATAATCTCTAGGGACATCAATCATCGGAACATGTATCTTAAAAACGGGGATAAAGACAACGGCCATCTTTTGAGGAACTTTCATTTTTCCGGATTCTGATCGCTATCTCCAAACGGCGCCGAGCACTAGCGTTGCCGACAGAGGACGCTGGCTTCGACAGGCCCACCTGATGCTGGTTTTTATATGATGCAAAAGTTCCCCACAACCGTTGTCGACACTTTTGGATTCACATTCAAGCAACTCTTGGACAAAGGTCACCAACAACCATGAGAGTCTCTCAGATCCACCAGCTAATCCCCAAAATGATTGACACCTGACAAAGCCCCACATCGATTCATAACAAACAAAGAGATAGCTTCAACAACGAACATTCCAGGCCGCGAGCATTACTTCTTCATGCTATATCCCAGTTTGATAAGAACAGAATAAGGGCTAGGATCGGGTAAAAACGTTCTGAGCACTCCTGGCTTCACCTTCGAGCCACCACGATGAGGATGCAACCATAATCTTTAGGGACATCTATCATCGGGACACGTTTCTTAATCACTGGGATAAAGACAAGGGACATCTTTAGGGGATCTTTCATTTTTCCGAATTCTGATCGCTAACTCCAAACGACGCCGAGCACCAGCGTTGTCGACAGACGACGCTGGCTTCGACAGGCTCGCCCGATGCAGGTTTTTATATGATGCAAAAGTTCAACACAACACCCACAAGACATCCCAAATCAGTACGTTTAAGTCGCTGACCAGGTGCACCGAGCGAGCCCCTGGCGCCCCAGCAGCCGAAGCTTGCGCCCAGTAGAAGGGGGGACTGCCCTTTCCCTATATATGACATTTCAGCTTTTTCCCAAGTGACGGCAGTCTGAACCTAGGTGTTTGAGGACTCACAATGCCATTTTTCGAAGTTCCACTCAATTGTTTTGGACGTTCTTATAACCGAATTAAAGCCTGTAAAATCTAGTATCTCCAATAATATTTTCAGATTTCTTTTGATTTTTATAATATTTTATTTTGATTTTTGAAATCGTTTTTCCTGATTTAATCTTTAGAGGGGATTTGAAGTACCAAAACTCATTTAAAGAAAATCGCCAAATAAATTAATAAAATATTAATAAATTAATTTTTTAAAGACTTATTTTCCCAGAGAAATGAGGTTGGTTTCAATTTCAAGCAAATTGCCTCGACCAAATTGGCATCCCGTGGTGCCCAAGCCAGCCCTGAGGCTCCCAACCAAGCCCCAACCACCAAGGCCCCCCATGGTGTGACCAATGCTGTTTGGTTGAGCAAAACTCAAAATCTCCCGACACATACCAGAGTCAATATGCTCCAAATGACCTATTTCCCAGAGAAATGAGGTTGGTTTTCAATGGCAAGCAAATTGGCTCGATCAAATTGACACCCCGAGGTGCCCGAGCCAGCCCCGAGGCCCCCAACCAAGCCCCAAGCTCCAATGCCCCAAGGCCCCCATGTGTGACCAGTGCTGTTTGGCTGAGCAAAACTCAAACTCGCTCGAGACATACCTGAGCCAATATGCTCCAAACGACATATTTTCCAGCGAAATGAGGTTGGTTTTCAATTTCAAGCAAATTGGCTCGATCAAATTTGCACCCCGAGAAGCCTGAACTAGCCCGAGGCCCCCAACCAAGCCCCACGGGAGGGTGCAACCATAATCTCTAGGGACATCAATCATCGGAACATGTATCTTAAAAACGGGGATAAAGACAACGGCCATCTTTTGAGGAACTTTCATTTTTCCGGATTCTGATCGCTATCTCCAAACGGCACCGAGCACCAGCGTTGCCGACAGAGGACGCTGGCTTCGACAGGCCCGCCCGATGCTGGTTTTTATATGATGAAAAAGTTCCCCACAACCGTTGTCGACACTTTTGGATTCACATTCAAGCAACTCTTGGACAAAGGCCACCAACAACCATGAGAGTCTCTCAGATCCACCAGCTAATCCCCAAAACGATTGACACCTGACAAAGCCCCACATCGATTCATAAGAAACAAAGAGATAGTTTCAACAACGAACATGACTCCAAATCGCGGACATTACTTCTTCATGCTATATCCCAGTTTGATAAGAACCAAATAAGGGCCAGGATCGGTGAAAAGCGTTCTGAGCACTCCTGGCTTCACCTTCGAGCCACCACGGTGAGGATGCAACCATAATCTCTAGGGACATCTATCATCGGGACACGTTTCTTAATCACAGGGATCAAGACAAGGGACATCTTTTGGGGAACTTTCATTTTTCAGGATTCTGATCGCTAACTCCAAACGGTGCCGAGCACAAGCGTTGCCGACAGACGACGCTGGCTTCGACAGGCCCGCCCGATGCTAGTTTTTATATGATGAAAAAGTTCCCCACAACCGTTGTCAACACTTTTGGATTCACATTCAAGCAACTCTTGGACAAAGGTCACCAACAACCATGAGAGTCTCTCAGATCCACCAGCTAATCCCCAAAACGATTGACACCTGACAAAGCCCCACATCGATTTATAACAAACAAAGAGATAGCTTCAACAACGAACATGACTCCAGGCCGCGAGCATTACTTCTTCATGCTATATCCCAGTTTGATAAGAACAGAATAAGGGCTAGGATCGGGTAAAAACGTTCTGAGCACTCCTGGCTTCACCTTCGAGCCACCACGATGAGGATGCAACCATAATCTCTAGGGACATCTATCATCGGGACACGTTTCTTAATCACCGGGATAAAGACAAGGGACATCTTTAGGGGATCTTTCATTTTTCCAAATTCTGATCGCTAACTCCAAATGACGCCGAGCACCAGCGTTGTCGACAGACGACGCTGGCTTCGACAGGCTCGCCCGATGCAGGTTTTTATATGATACAAAAGTTCAACACAACACCCACAAGACATCCCAAATCAGTACGTTCAAGTCGCTGACCAGGTGCACCGAGCGAGCCCCGGGCGCCCCAGCAGCCGAAGCTTGCGCCCAGCAGAAGGGGGGACTGCCCTTTCCCTATATATGACATTTCAGCTTTTTCCCAAGTGACAGCAGTCTGAACCTAGGTGTCCGAGGACTCACTATGGCCTTTTTCGAAGTTTTACTCAGTTGTTTTGGACGTTCTTATAACCGAATTAAAGCCTGTAAAATCTAGTATCTCCAATAATATTTTCAGATTTCTTTTGATTTTTATAATATTTTATTTTGATTTTTGAAACGTTTTTCCTGATTTAATCTTTAGAGGGGATTTGAAGTACCAAAACTCATTTAAAGAAAATAGCCAAATAAATTAAAATATTATTAAATTAATTTGTTAAAGACCTATTTTCCCAGAGAAATGAGGTTGGTTTCAATTTCAAGCAAATTGCCTCGACGAAATTGGCATCCCGTGGTGCCCAAGCCAGCCCTGAGGCTCCCAACCAAGCCCCAACCCCCAAGGCCCCCCATGGTGTGACCAATGCTGTTTGGTTGAGCAAAACTCAAAATCTCCCGAGACATACCCGAGTCAATATGCTCCAAATGACCTATTTCCCAGAGAAATGAGGTTGGTTTTCAATTGCAAGCAAATTGGCTCGATCAAATTGACACCCCGAGGTGCCTGATCCAGCCCCGAGGCCCCCAACCAAGCCCCAAGCTCCAATGCCCCAAGGCCCCCATGGTGTGACCAGTGCTGTTTGGCTGAGCAAAACTCAAAATCTCTCGAGGCAAACCTGAGCCAATATGCTCCAAATGACCTGTTTTCCAGAGAAATGAGGTTGGTTATCAATTTCAAACAAATTGGCACCCCAAGGAGGCCGAGCTAGCCCCGAGGCCCCCAACCAAGCCTCACAGGAGTAATCTCTAGGGACATCAATCATCGGGACACGTTTCTTAATCATGGGGATAAAGTCAAGGGACATCTTTTGAGGAACATTCATTTTTTTGAATTCTGATTTCTAACTCCAAACGGCACCGAGCACCAGCGTTGCCGACAGACGACGCTGGCTTCGACAGGCCCGCCCGATGCTGGTTTTTATAAGATGCAAAAGTTCAACACAAACCCCACATGACATCCCAAATCAGTACGTTTAAGTCGCTGACCAGGTGCCCCGGGCGCCCCAACAGCCGAAGCTGGCGCCCAGTATTTTTATAAAATCACCAACTTCTCTTTTTAACTCGAACCCTTCTAGGTTTCCTTTCCTAACTATTCATGCTATTATCCACTTTAATATCTCGGCCAAATTTCATTTTTAAAGGGTTTGATCACTATCTCAAAGTTCATACAATGAACTACTTAGTTACGCGAAACCTCTTTTACTAAAACGGACGTTTCTCCTAAACCGTAAATCAAAATTATACGATTCTTTCGCTAAAACAAACTAGGAAACATGGCCTACATGTTCAAGGTTAGAAACATTATGTTTATGTCCATTTATGTAACCATGGTTTCTGTCTAAACTACCTAAGTAAAATTCGACATGGTAACGACGCTTAAACGTACTTCCCGTGTTTTTAAACACTCAATACAACCACCAATCCATAATCAACCAACCACCAATCAACCCTCAAGCTAATACTACTACTTTCTGTCCAAACATGGTCATACCCTAGTTCATAAGTTTATCCACAAATCATTTATCAAACATGCTTAAAATCATGCATACATGCTTCATTACTACATAGTTCCTTCCTTTGAATGGACTTGTGGTGGTGGTGAAAGTGGTGACAAGGTGGTGATTCATCACCTTGTCATCACTTTGTCATGCTTATGTCACTCCTCTGCATCATGTTTATGTCCTCATTTGTATCCTCAATCCTCTTATATATTAATCCACAATTTGTTACGCTTTTGTTTCGCGATAGTTTCAAGTGGTTTTAAAACATTTCTCTGTACCAAAGCTAGGGGATACTTTCTTGATCTTTCCATTTCCTTGGTTTAACATATAGTCTTAGATTTCTCTCCTTGGTTTAAGGTATGATCATGAATTTCTCATTCCACATACTTTCTTAAAACGATCAAATCAATACATCCGTGATTGTCTAGTGAATAGTGATTTAAAACTCGGATGTGAATCTTCTGATTCTGAGTACGTTTAAAACTTGAAAACATTCATTACAGGTCATCCACATAGGGTGGACCAGCGATTGTCGCTGCCAAGGCAGAGAACCAACCAACCAGAACATACCAATCACCACTCATGCGCTACACGTACAACACGCCTCCATCACCTGTAGGCACAAGCCCCCAAAGGACCCTAAAGCCTTGAGATTACTTGACCATAACAAATGAAGGTGACATGCTCCGCTTCACACGAATCAAAGCAACTCACTTAAACACACACTGAAAAATCAAACCGAATCCCACAAGAACGTTTAGGCAATCAAAACCCCAACAAAGCATCACTTGAGGCCAGCAACGATTGCCACCAAACAAGCCCCGCATCCGTTCAGAACCAACAAAGGCCACCAACGACCGCAATAGTCTCTCAAAACCACCAACCAAGCCCCATAACGATTGACACCTAACAAAGCCCCACATCGGTTCAAAATAAACAAAGAGACAGCCTCAATAGCGAACACGACTCCAGGCCGCGAACATTACGTCTTCATGCTATATCCCGGTTTGATAAGAACCAAATAAGGGCCAGGATCGGTGAAAAACGTTCTGAGCACTCCTGGATTCAACTTCGAGCCACCACGGTGAGGATGCAACCATAATCTCTAGGGACATCTATCATCGGGACACGTTTCTTAATCACCGGGATAAAGACAAGGGACATCTTTAGGGGATCTTTCATTTTTCCACACCTTAGCGGATCAAAATACCCAATATAATTGTTTACAACAAGTTCAAAATTAGGATCCATTTAAAAACAAGAAATTTTAATTAATTTGAAATAAAATTCGAATTTTAGGGATTTTTAAAATTAATCAAAATTAAAGAAAATCCACAAAATCAAAACTTTACCAAAAATTAACCAATTTTAAAAAGTATGATCCTTAATTCGAACAAAACTCAAAGGGTACAAGATCAACACACACACACAGACAATCCAAAAACAAACTATCCTTAACAAAAACACAATCAAGCCAAGAACAAAACACTTAAAAACTTAACAAGCAAAAGTCGAAAAGAAGAGTAAAAAATTGGGTAGAAATTCGACTTGGTTTGTTAATATTCGAAATAAGTGATTGAATGAATTTGCTAAGTTAAAACTTGAGCAATGATTGAGAAAAGCTAAGGAGAATTTGAATCAAAACTGATCAGGGGAAATGATATGTAGAAGATAAAAAAACATAAGTATTTCTATATATATATATAACTGCCTAAAAGTAAAAAAAAAACTGAATAGGAAGACTATTGAAACGTTTTGTTTGGAAAAGAACTGGGAAGACTTAAGAGAGTCTTGCCGAGAGTCTTCCTAGTACAAATGAAAGTCTTCTGAAAATAATTAAAACAAAAATATAAAAGAATTACTAAAAAATAATCTAAGTCTTCCCGAAAGTCTTTTAAGGGAAAAAGAACTGGGAAGACTTAGAAATAGAATTAAAACAAAAAGGAAAAAACAAAAACCAAAAAATTAAAATTACTAAGTTTTCCCGGTAGTCTTCTCAGTATAAAAGCTGGGAAGACTTAGAGAAAAACTAATTTATTTACTAAAAATGCAAAACAAATAATTAAAAATGCACAGAATTTTACAAAAATGCATAAAAAATATGTACAAGTCCAGAAAAATTCATAGAAAATTCTACAAATCCTAGAAAAATATGCAGTAAATTATAGAATTGCAATAAATTAATATAAACCTGCAGAAAAATTCAAACAAAAATATATACAATCTGAAACTAACTTAAAAAATCCTAAAAAATTAAATTTTCAATAAAAAAAGATTTCTCCACTTAAATAATATGAGAAAAATATTTTTAAAGAAAATAGATTATTTAAGAACATTTAAATTAACAAGCTTTACATAACAAGTAAGAATTGGAAATAAATATCATTCAATATCAACAAGAGAAAATGATTTTTGATAAGAACAAACATAACAGAGATATTGTCAATCACTAAAACTGTTCAACATACCCAATTTACTAACTAACCTGGTAAACGTGGATTCGTCAACAGATTTAGTGAATATATCTGCAGTCTGTTCTTCTGTAGGTACAAAGTGTAATTCCACAATTCCATTCATGACATGCTCTCTGATAAAATGATACCTGATATCAATGTGCATCGTTCTCGAGTGCTGAACAGGGTTGTTAGAGATTGCTATGGCACTTGTATTATCACATAAAATAGGAATTTTGTCTAATACAAAGCCATATTCCTTCAATTGATTCCTTATCCATAAGATCTGAGCACAGCAGCTTCCAGCAGCAATATATTCAGCTTCTGCTGTTGAATTGGAAACTGTTTGCTGTTTCTTGCTATACCAGGAAATCAATCTACCTCCTAGGAATTGACAACTCCCAGATGTACTCTTTCTATCAACAACACTACCTGCATAATCAGAATCTGTATATCCAACAAGATTAAAACCAGAATCTTTAGGGTACCAGATACCTAAATTAGGTGTACCCTTAAGATATCTCAAGATTCTTTTAACAGCAACTAGATGTAAATCTCTAGGGTCCGCTTGGAACCTTGCACACAAGCATGAAGCATACATAATATCTGGTCTACTTGCAGTAAGATAGAGTAAGGAGCCAATCATACCTCTGTAGCTTGTAACATCTACCTTGATAGAGTTATCACAAGCTCCAAGTTTGACAGCTGTTGAAGATGGAGTCCTTGCTGATGCTGAATCCTCCATATGATACTTCTTGAGGAGTTCTTTGAGATACTTGGATTGACATTTGACTTACTTGTAATCCAAGAAAGAACTTCAGCTCACCCATCATACTCATTTCAAACTTACTCTGCATTAGCTTAGCAAATCTCTGACAGAGAATATCATTAGTAGACCCAAATATGATGTCATCCACATAGACTTGGACTAATATCATATCACCTTTGTGTTTCTTTGAAAAAAGAGTTTTGTCTATGATACCTATAACAAAACCATTTTCTAAAAGAAAACCAGAGAGAATGGCATACCATTTTCTTGGGGCTTGTTTGAGACCATAGATAGCCTTGAAGAGAAAGTACACAAAGTCCATCAACTCTTGATTTTCAAAGCCAGGGGGCTGTTCCACATACACTTCTTCATCCAGCTCACCATTCAGGAATGCACTCTTAACATCCATTTGATAGACTTTAAAATTGGAGTAAGCTGCAAATGCTAAGAACATCCTGATGGCCTCAAGCCTAGCCACTGGTGCATAGGTTTCATCATAATCAATGCCTTTAGCTTGAGAATACACTTGAGCAACCAGTCTTGCCTTGTTCCTTGTAACAATGTCATCCTCATCTAGCTTGTTTCTGTATACCTATCTTGTACCAACTACTTTCTTGTTCTTTGGTCTGGGTACCAGCTTCCAGACTTGCTATTGTTCAAATTGATTGAGTTCATCTTGCATAGCAATCACCCAATCAGGATCAGTCAGTGCTTCCTCAGTCTTCTTTGGCTCCATCTCAGATAGAAACCCTAAATAATGACATTCATTCTGAGTAGCACTTCTAGTTCTAACTCCAACATCTGGATCACCAATGATCAACTCAAAGGGATGAGCTCTATTCCATACAATCTATCTTGGAAGATTTGATCTTGATGATTCACCTTGAAATTCATTATGATGTTGTGAATGACTAGTTGACCCTTCATTTCCTCCCCCTGAGTTGTTGCTTGATTGCCTTGATGATTCTTCTCCAGTGTTAGTGGTATCTCCATTGTTACTAATGTTTCCACCACCACCACCACCACCACCATCATTATCATCATTGTTATTTCCATTACCAGCAACAACCTCAGGTAGAGCTTCATCATCTGATTCTGAGTCTGGCAAGTTATCAAACATCAGTTCTTCAGATGAATCTTCAGTTTGGATACTAGGGAGTTTAGTGTCATCAAATGTAACATTGACACTTTCCTTCACTTGGTGAATATCAATCAAGTACACCCTGTAAGATCGTCTGGAATAACCAACAAAAATAGCTTCTTGTGCCATGGCCTCAAACTTGCCGCGTTTAACATTTTCATCCTTAAGCACAAAGCATTTTCCCCCAAATACATGAAAGTATTTGAGTGTTGGTTTCTTGTTGTTCATGACCTCATAAGGAGTCTTCATTAAGTCCTTGTTGATTAAAGTTCGATTCTGAGTATAACAAGCTGTATTCATAGCTTCAGCCCAAAAGTACATTGGAAGTCTTGATTAACTTAACATAGTCCTTGCAGCTTCAATCAATGTACTATTCTTCCTTTCCACCACTCCATTCTGTTGAGGAGTTCTAGGGGCTGAATACTGTCTTGTTATTCCTTTATCTGCACAAAATTCATTTAGGACTGCATTCTTGAATTCAGTTCCATTATCTGACCTTATAGCTCTAACGGGGAATCTAGAATCCAGCTCAATCAACTTTATATGATCAATCACCATTTTTGGGGTCTCATCCTTGGAATGTAGGAATAAAACCCAATTATATTTGGAATAGTCATCAACAATCACAAGTGCATATTGTTTCTTTGACATGGACATCACATTAACTGGACCAAACAAATCCATGTGCAGTAGCTGATGTGGTTCAGTTATTGATGATGTTTCAGTGCCCTTGTGAGAAACTTTCTTTGACTTTCCTTTCTGACAAGCCTCACACAGTCCTTCCTGTGTAAATTCCATCTGAGGCAAACCCCTCACCAATCCCCTCTTGACTAGAGAGTTCATGGTTTTGAAGTTAAGGTGAGACATCTTCTTGTGCCATAGCCAACTCTCATCTGATGAAGCTTTAGCATAAAAACAAGTAACTTCATATTTGGATCCAGAGTATAGATCAGCTATGAACAAATCACCTTTCTTTACTCTTTGAAGAGCAGGATTTCCATTATTCTTGTGTAGGATCTGACACTTCTCTTTATAAAAGGAAACAACATATCCTCTGTCACAGAAATGACTGATGCTGAGAAGATTGAACTTCAGACCTTCCACAAGGGATACATCTTGAATGATAACCTTTCCAAACTCCAAACATCCATATCCTCTGGTAATACCCTTGCTGTTATCTCTAAAGGTAACGTCTGGGCCAGCTTTCTCAACCACATTTGATAGCAGGGCTCTATCTCCGGTCATATGCCTTGAACAACCACTGTCCAGAATCCACATAACACGGTTTACCTGTGCCACACCCTTTGACATTAATGATGATGAAGTGCTTGCCTCATTAGCCATTAAAGCTAGGTTTCCAATTTCACCAGCTTCTTCATCACTATCTGTATCATCCCAACTCTTTCCTTCAGCAACATAAGCTTTCCCAATCTTATTCTTCTTGCTAGAATCAAATGAGTTCCTTCTCACTTGCTTTGGCTTTTCACATTCTGTAGCAAAGTGACCCAACTCATTACAATTGTAGCACATGATTGTGCCTCTGTCCACAGTTCCAGTTTTATAGCCACCCCTTGTGCTATTTGAAGAGGAAGAACCACCTCTCTGAAACCTGGGCTTGAACTTAAGATTAGGATTCCTTCTGAATCTGAATTTGCCAAACTTCCTCACTATCATTGCCATATCCCCATCCTCCAGCTGATCAAGTTCTTCCAAAGAATAGAAGTCATGTTAATCCCAAATGACCTAACAGAATTGTAGAAGGGGGGGTTGAATACAATTCTTGATATTTCTTAAACTTAAAACAACTTACAAATAAAAACTGAACTTAAAGTAAAAATCACAAGCACATAAATAATTTCAGTTGGATTGTTTGATGATCCAACTGAAGTGATTTTTATTGCAGAAATAATCTGTGATACAAAATGTACACAGCTGCTCAGTTACAAGATTGTAGAGAAGTATGCTCTCAAAGATAGCTAATACAAACTATTTGTTTTTCTTCTCTTATCTTTAAAGTAACTGCTACACTTGGTTATAAATACCCAAGTTTACAATTCTACGTTTGGCTAAACTAAAGAACAATAGTAGTAACCATTAGTAGCTTGCTTTTCATTCCTTTTGTCCAATGGTCCTTGGAGATCTTTGCTTTTGTCTTCATGCTAATTTTAATCATTCCCAAGAGCCTTATTGAAAATTGGAATGTTTCCTTATTTCCAGTAACCATTTTGATGGCTTCCAATGCAAAGTACACTTCCATATCTCCTTTAGATCTGTTCAGTAAACTGTCACTATCACTTTGTCAACTGTTCAAAAAGCAATAGTGATTCGTTGATAGCAGGGAGATGTGTTTCCGGTAGTCTTCCTAGTACAAACTAGAAAGTCTTCCGGAAAGAAATAACAGAAAAATAGAAAATAAAAACAAATAAACTTAAGTCTTCCCGACAGTCTTCCTAGTTCAAAAACTGGGAAGACTTAGGAAAAGACTTAAATTAAAAACAAAAAACAAAAAACAAAAACAGAAAAAATTCCTTGTTTTCCCGGTAGTCTTCCTAGTGTAAAACTGGGAAGACTTACAGAAAAATTCAGAATTTAATTAAACTATTTACAGAAAAATGCAGAATTTAAGATAAAATGCATGAAAAATACATAAAAACCTAGAAAAATTCACAGAAAATTCCATAAATCCTAAAAAAAATGCAGAATACTATAGAAGTGCATAAAAATAATATAAACTTGCAGAAATATTTAAACAATAATATTTACAATCTGAAAAATATCTAAATAATTCTAAATAAATATATTTTCAATAAAAATACATTTCTCCACTTAAAAAAATATGAGAAAAATATTTTTTAAAGAAAATAAAATATTCAGAACCATTTAAATAAACAAGCATGCAATTATTAACAAGAATGTTAGGTCCAAAGTATCGTAGAAGGGGGGGTTGAATACGATACTCACAAATAATTTACTTTCGTTCGCGGATTAATCTTTCAGTTCTATAACGAAATCAAACACACCAAACCAAATCAAGTTTCGGGGAATATATCTTTTTATAAATATAAACCTCGAGGGGTGCTACAATTTCTAATCCGTAGATTAGCTTCAATGAGTTTAAGGTTACACAAATACAAAACAATGATCAAGTTCTGAGCACTATTAATTTCTCTGATAATGTTGCCCAGTAAATAACAATTGTAGAAGGGGGTTGAATACAATTGTATAAGATTCTCGACTTTATATAACACAAATATGAAAGATCAATAACAATAACAATAACAGCTTTATTAACTTTGATATAAAACTGTTACAAACTCTCTTAAGAAATTCTGATGTTCTTAAGAGCTGCAAGCTTACAAAAACTCTCTCAAGAAATTCTGTTCTTAAGAGCTTCTCTCCGATTATGTTCTCTCTCTCTGATAAGTACATAAATCGAAACCAAAACTGTGTTTATATAGTGCACACAGCTTCTCTATCAATAACAAGATAAGTCCTAATCATAACAAAGATAGAAACATATCTTTAATCGATAGCTGCATTCTACAAACCAGGAACAAACTTCCATGTTTATCTAGACTCCAAATATAACTCGAAGTAGGAATCCTGATCAGCTTCAAGTCCTGATGATCAAACCTGATCATAGTCTGAGTAGGAATCCTGATGATCAATAAGATACTGACGCTTGATCAAATACTGATGACCATGCAATACTGATGACATCAGCAATCCTGATCAGTTGAGTCTAGCTTCTGACGATCATTGAATTCTGATCTAACAATCTCCCCCAATCTCATACTTTGTGAAATAAAGTATAGATTCCAAATATTCAATGATGTCAAAAACATGTATCAAAATGTACGAGTATCTTCAGAAACAACTTATCTGTTTAAGCTTTGTGATAGAACAGATTCATCTTCAAGAAGTTGGATAATAAACTTTCTTCTTTTTCTTCAAGAATTTGAATCAGTCTTTCCTTAAGATTTCTGAGTTCTTCATCTTCCTCATTAATCTGGTAGATAGCTGCTCTGAGATTCTGTATGGAGTTTCTCTGTAGACTGTGCTCTTCAAGCAAAAGATAAGCAATTTCCTTCCCATCAGGATTGAGAGAAAGATGAGTCATGCCAAAATTTACTTCTTTAACAGCAGTACCCCTTTGCATTTCCACATCCTGACCTCTTTGATTTAAGTACATGGGAGTATAATTACCATCGAAATTACTGTTTCCATCCAGTCTTCTTCTTATAGTTGACAAAATCATGTCACTCCATTCTTTGTACACTTGGTTCTTCCATCTTAACAGATAGTGAACATATTTCAGTTCCTGTGTAGTTTTCATCAGCAGATCTTGAATAGATAGAATCTTCACACTACCATCTTTCATGAAGTACAGAAGCTTTTCTTTCTTTTCAAAACCATCATGACAATCTATAACTATATCAACAGCTAATAAATTGTTCAGGTTTTCAGAAGTTAAAGTACCTCCAATTTCTGTCAAGGAGTAAGGATCAACATATGACATATTCAGATATTCACCATCTCTATGTCCAATACCTCCTCTTGAATTACTTGACAATTGCTTCAGATTTGAAAACATCTTTAACCAGAGTGCTTTTGATCTCACCATCTCAGATAAATCAACAACACTTGAAGCGCTTGTAATAATTCCACCAGACTGAAAATTGATAGGTGTATCACAACTTAATGTGCTAATATGTTTCCACTTCTTGTCTTTTTCCTTTTCATGAGCGTAGCTTCTTTCAAGTAAAGATTCTTGTCTGCTTGAATTTCTCCATTGTCTTTTATTTGAAACTTTAAGCCTTTGTAGATAGAGATTGAAATCTTTATTTGTTCTTCTTGTAATATCTCTTCTTCTGGCTTCTTCTTCTTCATCTACTTCTTTGTTGTGACAATCAACAACAGTAGATAAGATTATCAAATCAACCTCTTGCAGAATTTCAGATTCGTCAGGATCTTGAATATTGTCAGGATTAGAATCTTCAATTTGATTTGTATTGCTGAGAGTTGATTTACTTGATTTTCTTCTTAATTCAGGTTCTTCTTCAACAATTCCATCATCACCAAAAGTAGATCTGTCAGGAACTACTAGAGTGTGAATAGGTTCAGGAATTTCTTCAATTCTTAACCCTCTAGACCTTGTCTGTCTAGGTACTGTTTGAGTTGAAGAACCTCTTTTACTTCTTCTAGCACCTCTTCTACCTCTGCTTCCTCTACCTCTAGCAGGAGCAGTATAGCTTTCCATTGTCTCTCTTTGTAGTCTCAAAAATTCTTCATGTGAGAGATCTGGATATTCTTCACTTGCTGTAGAGAGTGCTTTTCTTGCATATAATTGTTGAACTCTTTTATCAGTGTGATATAGAGTAACAATTCTACCGTCTTTTGTAGAAAACTTCTGGAATAAATTTGATGCATCTTCAGGATTATCAATAATCACATCTTCATCACCTTCAGGAATTGTAGCAAGAATGTGTCCATGACCAGGTGTCAGGATTTGATCTTCCGTCAGGATCTGAGATTGCACCAATGTTCTTACTGTCTTAACTCCAGAATCAGAAACATGAGTTGACTGCGTTGTTTGACTTTGAGAAGTTTGGATTGTCTTCATAACAACAGCATCAGAGGTTTCTCCTTGTATCGCTTTGTCACCACCATCATCTCCAGTATCATCATCATTATTTCTTAATACTAGATTAGGTGTACATTTTGTCTGAATAACCTTCTCCCCCTTTTTGACATCAGGATTTGACAATAATTGCAAAATTAAGGAAAGAGAGGCTTGAATTTTAGTTACCTTAGTATCCAGAGAATCAATTCTTTGATTGATTGAGGTTTGTTCTGAAACAACAGATTTCACTTGGGATTCCACTACCCTTAGTTGGAAAGTAGTAGGCACCTTTGTAAAATTAGTAAAGATATCAGTCCTCACTTTTTCAGTTGAACCCTTGATAGAATCAATCTCACTTTTCAGGCTTTTGGATAACAGAGTAGTAGCCTTCAGATGATTCTTCAAGTCTTGATTCTCTATAGACTTCACTGCATTATAGGCATGTTCAATAGCAGAAGAAAAACTGATAGATTCATCAGAATTATGCCATGAATTGTTCCATTCATTCTGTCTAAATGCCTCTGCAGGATCAAAGGAAGGAGTAGAAAAATCTTGTCTCTGATCTTTTCCAGTATAAGCATTGCCAGCCATATACGTACTCGATGAACCAAAATTAGTTCCAAGACTAATCTTGAGTGCTGTAGCAAGCTGTTCCTTCTCTTTTCTATTCTCATTATCATCATCACTATCATCATCAGAATTATCATCATCAGAACCATGAGATATATCAGGATCAGGAATTGCAATACCTTTCAGTTTATCCTGAGATTCTGAGATAGGATGATCTATTGGTCTTGAACGAAGTGGCTGTATCAAAATAGGTTCATTATCAGGAGCACCACTAGCGTCAGGATGAACATCGTCAGGATTTGATATGCTTGCATCAGTATTTGCTACCAATGGTTCTTGTGGAGCTTGAGGTTCAGAAGTTGCTTCAACACTTTGAGCTAAAGGTTCTTGTGTGCTTCCCTCATTGACAATGTTCTCGACCAATCTTTCAACAGAAGCTGTAGCTTTGCCTGCATCTTCACTTTGAGAAGATGGTTCTTGTGTAGCTGGAATGTTGATGTCTTCATTCTCCCTTTGAGAAAATGGTTCTTGTGTGACCATTCCACTAGCTAAGCCTTCACCCAAACTTTGATTGAGTGGTTCTTGTGGGGCAGGATCAACAGTAGCTGCTGAATTACTCTGAAATTCAGGTTCTTGTGGGCTTGATCCTTTCAGCTTCTTCTGTCTCTGATAGACTAACTCTTCTGCATTCCTCGTTTTCTTTGATGTAGGTGTAAGACCAACCAAGGAAGCAGTTGTAGATACCTTCTCCCAAGAATGTCCTCGAATCTGAGATGGAGAGGCTGGAGAGTCTGATATAGAGACAACTTTTGTTGTTGCATCAGGAATACTAACATCAGGATTTGATGTCTGAATATCAGTATCCTTCATTTGCACTGTCAAAGGAATATGATACCTGCTCTTTGATAATTTCCTTTTCTTTTGTGGTTTCGATGAAGGTACCACAGCTTTAGTAGCAGTATCAGCAACTTCCTTGTTCACATTCATCACAGAGGATATAGGTAAATCATCCTCTAAATCACTTTCATCAATCAACCTTAACTTCCTTTTCACAGGAACATCCTTAACAACCTTATCAGCTTTCTTCACCAGGACCCCTTGTACACCCCCTTGTATCTTCTGTTTAGTGATTGGTGTAGAGGAAAAATCCTTTGAACCTGATTGCCTTCCAGACACATCAGTTCTAGCTGATTTCTTTGATTTTACAACTAAAGTCTTTTGAGAGACAGTAGAGGTGGTTGTTAACTGTTTAGACTGTTTAGGTTGCATGCTTGTGTCAGGAACAAGGTGGGTTGGTCCTTGTACCATAGCATTAGAAAGTAGTCCATAACGAGTAGGCATTTTCTGATGTAAGAAAAACCTAACCTCATCAGGAATAAAAGCATTTCCTATAAAACCATTTGCCTTATCACTGTTGACTAAGGACTTAATATTATTCTCAGTAATTCTACAGATTGGTAGAACTATATCATCCTCAAAAACAACATTAGGACATAAGTGATTAAATATCAACTGTAAAAATCTAAGAAAACAGACAGAACCCAACTTATCTGATTTCCTATCACTTAAAGCTTTTAAGATAAAAGAGCCATAATCAAACACTGTAGAATGGATGAGAGAGTACCCAATTTTAAGAGATCCTGATGGAAGAGCATCAAAATTTGATGTCTTGTTCAGGAAACAGCGGCTGATTGTATCAAAGAAGAAATTCCATTCCTTCTTAAGCTTTGTCCTAAAGAGATTTCCATATCTCTTTACTTCTCCATTGTAGCCCAGTTTCTTGACAAACTCAAATAGAGCAGAGTCTGAAATCATCCTAGGGACTTTTTCACCCAGAATAGGCAAATGCAGTGCCTCTTCTATAACAGCAGGGGTGACATGATGAGTGACCCCATTTGATTCGAACTGCATCAGAATGGTTCCTGTAGAACTTTGACCAAAAACAACTGTGTTCCAAACCTGCATTACAGACTTAAAAGAAACACTTGCAGGCTCTGTTAAAGCATACTTCAATGGACTTGAAGTAAGAAAATCTTGAATTATATGGAACTCAGGAGGCAATTCTTGATGGTCTAGAATGGCTACAAAGTTATTAGTGGCAAAAGTAATATCACGAATTACTGTTTGTTTGTTCATGAATGATGAAGACGCCATTAAAATGCTTTTGAGAACTCGAGAATTAAGATTTGAAGCAATTAGGGTATGAAAGCACAGAGAGAGATAAAAACGAAAAACTGATGATGAGAGAGTAATGAAAGATGTAAAACAATGAAAAATATTTTGTTAAAACAAAATATTACTCTCAATGACAGGTGGCAAAATATGATTTGTGCATAACTAATTAGTGGACAGATTACGTGTGTCATTAAATAAAACTGCACCGCTTTTTATGTGTATGTATAGATATAACTATAAGAGAGCAACACACGCGCGTATACAGTTGTCCTACTAAAACTCAATCGTCTATTAGCAGATACGGACGAAAAATTAGGCACAAATTTAGCGATGAAAATACTGACCTGTACATCAGAATTGACCAGTTGACTTCCTGTCAGGATTGAGTCCTATCAGGATTTGATCAAAGAAAACATACCTTTCTGAATAACCATCAGGATTTGACAGTTATCAGGATTTCCTCTCTGTAGCTTTTCCTCAGAAATTCTCAAAATTCATCATTCCAAGTTCATTCACCAACTTATTGAAAGTAGCTTCAGGCAGTGGCTTGGTGAATATATCAGCTAGTTGTTGATCAGTAGGAACAAAGTGAAGTTCAATTGTTCCTTCCAGAACCTGTTCTCTTATAAAGTGATATCTGATACTTATGTGTTTAGTAAGAGAATGCTGAACTGGATTTCCTGTCATTGCAATAGCACTTTGGTTATCACAATAAATAGGGATTTTTGAGTATGACAGGCCATAATCTAACAACTGATTTCTCATCCACATTATCTGAGCACAACAACTTCCTGCAGCAATGTACTCAGCTTCTGCAGTTGAAGTGGAAATTGATTTCTGCTTTTTACTGAACCATGAAACTAGTCTTCCACCCAAAAACTGACAACTTCCTGAAGTACTTTTCCTGTCTATTTTGCATCCAGCAAAATCAGCATCTGAATAACCACACAACCCAAAATCTGATTCCCTTGCATACCAAAGGCCAAGTGAAGGAGTGCCTTTGAGATATCTGAAAATTCTTTTGACTGCAATCAGATGTGGTTCTCTAGGTTTTGCTTGAAATCTTGCACATAGACAGGTTGCAAACATGATATCTGGTCTACTTGCAGTGAGATACAATAAAGAGCCAATCATTCCTCTGTAGTGAGTTACATCTACCTCTTCACCTTGATCAGGATCAAGTTTGGTAGCTGTAGCTATGGGAGTTGAAGCAGGAGTACTGTCTTGCATGTTAAACCTTGTCAATAAATTCCTTGTATATTTAGACTGATTAATAAAAATCCCTTCATCAGTCTGTTTAACTTGAAGACCCAGAAAGTAACTCATTTCTCCCATCATGCTCATTTGATATCTTGACTGCATAAGCTTGGAAAACTTTTCACACAGCTTATTGTTTGTTGACCCAAAAATGATATCATCAACATAAATCTGAACTAACAGCAACTCCTTACCATGATTCAAATAAAATAGAGTTTTATCAATTGCACCTCTTTTGAATCCACTTTCCAGTAAGAAATGAGCTAAGGTTTCATACCATGCTCTTGGAGCTTGCTTTAGTCCATAAAGTGCCTTATCCAGTCTGTAGACATGATCTGGATATTTAGGATCAATGAAACCAGGAGGTTGTTCAACATAAACTTCTTCCTCCAGTTCACCATTTAAGAAAGCACTTTTAACATCCATCTGGAAAACCTTGAATTTCTTATGTGCTGCATAAGCAAGAAATATCCTGATGGCTTCTAGTCTTGCAACAGGAGCAAAAGTTTCATCATAGTCAATTCCCTCTTGTTGGGAATACCCCTTTGCAACTAGTCTAGCTTTATTTCTGATAATGACTCCATCAGAATCAGTCTTGTTCTTGAAAATCCACTTTGTACCAACTATTGATCTATTCTTTGGTCTTGGTACTAGTTTCCAGACTTCATTCCTTTCAAATTCATTCAGTTCTTCTTGCATTGCAGTAACCCAATCAGCATCTTTAAGTGCATCTTCAACTTTCTTAGGCTCCTCCTTGGACAGAAAGTTATTGTATAAACATTCATTCTGAGTTGCACTTCTTGTTTGAACACCTGCATCAGGATCTCCAATTATCAAATCAGGAGTATGATCTTTAGTCCATTTCCTTGCTGGTGTCAAATTGTTTCTTGAAGTAGATGCTCCCCCTGGATTGGTGTTATCTTGATTGAAAGAATTTGATTGATTTGAAGCTCTCCCTGAATTATTGCTATGCCCTCCTGATGTGTTATCAGGATCTTCACTTGAATCAGTATCTGAAGAATTCTGTCCTGATGATTGAGTTGACTCTGAACTTGTAGTTGAATGTCGTTGCTCCCCCTCAACATTAGCACTACTAGTTGTATTACTGTTGTTTGCATCATCAGTATTAGCATCATCAGTACCTGGTGAGTCATCAGGATTTGGTGACCCATCAGTATCTGATGAATTGACAGCTTCTGATTCACTTTCTTCAGGTTCCTTGGAAGCTTCATTTTCAAATAACAATCTATCATGCGAGTCTTCAATGATTCCAGTTATCTTCTTATCATCAAAAGATACATGTATTGACTCCATGACAGTTCTTGTTCTCAAATTAAAAACTCTGAAGGCTCTTGATGTAGGATAACCTATGAATATTCCTTCATCAGCCTTTGTTTCAAATTTCCCTAGCTGTTCAGGATGAGTTCTGAGAACAAAACATTTACAGCCAAACACATGCAAATGCTTCAGACTTGGTTTCTTCTCCTTGAGTGACTGATAAGGAGTGACACCATGCCTGTTTATCAATGTAAGATTTTGTGTATAGCATGCTGTGTTGACTGCTTCTGCCCAGAAATATGTAGGTAGTTTAGCTTCTTCCAACATAGTTCTGCCAGCTTCAATAAGAGTTCTATTCTTCCTTTCTACTACTCCATTTTGCTGAGGTGTGCCAGGAGCAGAGAATTGTTGAATGATTCCTTTGTATTTGCAGAACTCTTCCATCTTTGAATTCTTAAATTCAGTACCATTATCACTTCTCAGAATCTTGACTTTGTACTTTGTGGTTGTCTCAATCATCCTCACATGATCCAACAGAACTTCAGGAGTTTCATCTTTTCTGTGCAGAAAATACACCCAGGTGAATCTAGAATATTCATCAACAATTACAAGAGTGTACCTTTTCTTACTGATGGACATGATGTTGACTGGACCAAACAGATCAAGATGTAGCATGTGATATGGTTCTTCAATAGAGGATTCTGATTTACTCTGGAATGATGTCCTTCTTTGTTTTGCTTTTTGGCATGCATCACAGAGTCCATCAGGTGTATATAAGACATTAGGTAATCCTCTTACTAACTCTTTCTTAACCAACTCATTGATGTTGCTGAAGTTGAGATGAGAAAGCTTCTTGTGCCAGTTCCAACTTTCATCTACTGAAGCTTTACTGATGAAACATGTAGGGGAGCCATCAGTATCTGAGAGAATGTTGGCTTCATATATGTTACCATGCCTGTAGCCAGTTAGTGCTATCTTCCCTGTTGCTTTACTGACTACTTCACAATGTGTGGAATAGAAATTGACATGATAACCTCTGTCAGTGATTTGACTAATACTCAACAAGTTGTGTTTTAGTCCCTTCACTAGAGCTACTTTTTCAATGATGACATTTCCAATGATTATATTGCCATATCCCAAGGTTTGTCCAATGTTGCCATCTCCATAAGACACAGTTGGGCCAGCTTTTTCCTCATATTCTGATAACAGGGCTTTGTTTCCAGTCATGTGCACAGAACATCCACTATCCATGACTAACACATTTTTCTTTTTACCCTGCATCAGAATAGTAAAACACTAGTTAGAACACTTAGGAACCCATACATGTTGGGTTCCTTTCTCATGCAATTTATTAATCTTAACAGCAGAAGACTTTTTGACTTTAGCAGTCCTGACAGGATTTACTCCATCAGGATTTGCTTTGTCAGTATCAGTATTAACAAAAGCATGCTTCACTATGACATTTTCAGTTTTATCAGACTTTGTACTACTTTCAAACTTAGGCAATGGATCATAAAAGTTATAGTACAAATCATGATACTCTTTACATGTATAAATAGAATGCCATAGACTACCACAATGAAAACAGGACTTCTGCGGTTTATAGAGTACTGATCTATTCCTAACATCAGACTTAGGAATATCAGTAATCTTCTTCTTACTCTTCTTACAATCAATAGCAAGATGATTAGAGTTACCACAGTTAAAACAACACTTTCTAGGTGCATTTGGGATATATTTATAACCATTCTCTTTATTGATCCCAACTTTACCATTCCTGTTTCTCTTAACAGTAGCTTCCTTTTTCTTATCTGTAACCTCACAGATTTTCTCCTTAAGCTGTTTCTGAGACAATAGACCTACATTCTTAGTGACTTTGTTCATGACAGGTTTAGACTTTATAATTTTAATTCCTTGAGTAGAAGAAGATCCCTTTTCAAAAGTAGAATTGGAATCCTTACCAAAAACAAAATTAACAGGAGTAATCTTAGATTTGGTTGAGTCTATAACATGTCTATAGGTCTTTGGACTAACTGTCTCATCAATGACAATTTTCTCTTTCAATTTCTTATCCTCATCTGACTTATATCCTAGACACTCTTTCCAATTCTTAGAGGTATTAATCTCATGAAATTTCCTACCAGAGTCTGTCCAGGTTCTGATTTTCTCATTAGCATATTCAAGTTCTTTTTCAAGGGAAGTACATTTAGATGTCATCTCTAAGTGCATGTGTTTAGCATTATCACATTCTTTTTGTACTTCTTGCATACGAGAAAATTCAGCTTCTAATATCTCATTCCTTTTTCTAAGGTCAGACATCTCAGATAAGATTCTAGTATTCTCAGCAGTTTGACTTCTAAAGCTAATATGTAATGACTTTAGAAAACGTCTTAACTCAGAAGCATTATCAGTATCAAAATCAAAGATAGTATTTAGTACCTTATCATCAGGAGCAGCAGTTACATCAGCATTGGCCATTAATGCATAGTTGACTACCTCAGTATCAGATTCTGAGGAAGAGTCCATCCAATCCTTGCTTGATGTGATGAGTGCCTTTGTCTTGTTACATTCAGAAGCAAAGTGACCCATACCATTACACTTGTAGCATCTAACCTTTGACTTGTCAAATTTGCTACCCTTGCTGTCCTTCTTGATATACTTGTCTTTGTCTGCTTTGAAGGTCTTTTTCTGAACGTTGCCTTGTCTTCTATTCTTCCTGAACTTCATCCTTCTGAAGTTTCTGACAATCATAGCAACCATCTCTTCCATGTCTGAATCAGAAGATTCATCACCAGTATTGGCATCAGGATTGCCATCAGTATCTGATGAAGAGTCGTCAGGATCTGACTCAGCTACTCTTGCTTTCCTTCTAGAGACCTCCATAGCTTTCCCTTTTGATTTTGCTTCTACATTCAAAGCAATTGACTTTGCCTTGCTGCTTTTCTTGTTCTTTCTCTGTTGAACTTCAAGATCATGAGTTCTTAGCATCCCATAGATCTCATCAAGAGACACAATGTTCAGATCATACTGGTGTCTAATGATTGAGGTCTGAGTATCCCATTCTTCAGGTAAAGCTCTAAGAAATTTGGTGTTTGAATCTTCGGTTTCATATACTTTGTCAACTAAGGATAAGCTGTTCAATAGTGTCAGGAATCTATCATATAGATCAGTCAGGCTCTCTTCAGGTCTTGCATCGAATTGTTCATATTCTTGAATCAATAGAGCCCTTCTGTTTTTCTTGACAGATGCAGATCCCTGGCACTGAGTTTCCAAAGTATCCCAGATTTCTTTTGAAGACTTGCATGCAATCACTCTGTTTGACATAACAGCATCAAGGCTATTATGCAAGATATTCTTTATCTTTGGTTCCCTGAGTACATGAGCTTTTTCTTCTGGAGTCCATTCAGCTTTAGCTTTGACCACATAATGTTCTGGTACTGTATCTGTTCGTTCTACGAACTTTGTTGGTATATATGGTCCATCACGAATCCTGTCCAAGTAGTCGGGATCCATAGCCTCCAGGTACATCAGCATCTTTACCCTCCATGTGGGATATTCTGATATCTTCAAGAGGGGAATCTTCATGCTTTCATACTTGGTTGTCGACATCTTTAGATCGTATCTGATTCAGAATTAAATCAGTTTGCTCTGATACCAATTGTTGCCCAGTAAATAACAATTGTAGAAGGGGGTTGAATACAATTGTATAAGATTCTCGACTTTATATAACACAAATATGAAAGATCAATAACAATAACAATAACAGCTTTATTAACTTTGATATAAAACTGTTACAAACTCTCTTAAGAAATTCTGATGTTCTTAAGAGCTGCAAGCTTACAAAAACTCTCTCAAGAAATTCTGTTCTTAAGAGCTTCTCTCCGATTATGTTCTCTCTCTCTGATAAGTACATAAATCGAAACCAAAACTGTGTTTATATAGTGCACACAGCTTCTCTATCAATAACAAGATAAGTCCTAATCATAACAAAGATAGAAACATATCTTTAATCGATAGCTGCATTCTACAAACCAGGAACAAACTTCCATGTTTATCTAGACTCCAAATATAACTCGAAGTAGGAATCCTGATCAGCTTCAAGTCCTGATGATCAAACCTGATCATAGTCTGAGTAGGAATCCTGATGATCAATAAGATACTGACGCTTGATCAAATACTGATGACCATGCAATACTGATGACGTCAGCAATCCTGATCAGTTGAGTCTAGCTTCTGACGATCATTGAATTCTGATCTAACAGATAATTTTCTCCGGCTCTTCTCTCTCTCAGTAATGTCTCTGTGTTGAATGCCTTAACTGAAGAAGACACTATCTTCTCTCGAGTTAATTGTAGACTTGAATTGAAAAACCATCGAACCATTTAGAATAGAATATTCTTGGTCGTTGGATCTTCATCAACCTGTCAGACAAGCACAACTTTTCACCTGCTCCATGAATTGAAAAACCATCGAATGGATTAAAAAACCATCGAATGGATTAAATCAATTTGCCATTCGATAGTTTTTAAATCAAAACTATCGAATGCCAAATTAATTTACTTGGTTATTCAATGAATCACTTCAACCACCATTCGATAGTTTTTTCAATAGAAAAACTATCGAATTCTTTTTCTTGTCTTTTGTCCTTTAGTAATTACTCCTGAGCTCCTGGGTGTTTAAGTTTTAGACTGTATCAATTTCTTCTAAGACGATAAAACAACTTGATCCTTTTTTTAGTGTCGTCACCTAGTGCAACTGGTCTGGTTCACAGATGAATAACACTTGATCAATTCTTATTTTATGTCTTCAATATAGTGCTGCTGATAAGTCCCTTGTCGTTCTGGTTGCTTCATCACTGGAATCTCGTGGTACTGAACCCTAAATCATTCACATACTTCTGTCATCTTCAAAGTCTTGTTTCTTTTATTGTCACTGAGGCTTGAACATTTTCATGAACTTCTTTCCGTGACCTGTTTACGGACTTCAAGACTACATAACGTATTTTGATTTTTTGAGTTTACCTTTTCTTCTTTGATTCTGGATTCCTGTGCTTCTGTTAATATTATTGTCTGTCTTGTCCTTTGTTGAGTTGTAGTTATCTCTTTTACATCTTATGTTACATTATGCTTTACAATCTCCCCCTATTTGATTGGATAGAGTTCGACAAGCAAATACTTCGAGGATAACTCAACTAACTAAGGAAACATTAAACTACTTAAAGTAAGACAGCGTAATAATATTAATGCATTCTGGATCAGATATATATACATTTCCAGATTTCATAAATCAAAGAACAATTAAACTTTATACAATGAAGTTGCTCCTCTAGTCTGAGCTGATAGTTCTTTTGTTCTTTGCTTCAATCTTCAGTCCATTCCAATCTCACCTTCTTCAATCATTGGATCGGAGTTAGCAGCTTGATAATCAATCACAGATAGATAGTGCAGTGGTTCTCCAGGTTTAAGGATTGCTCCTTGGATGTGTCTTCCAATATATTCAACCTCTTGACCCACTCCAGCCCATAACCATGCAATGTTAACATCTTTCTTGTTTAGCTTTGGCATGTTTGACAGTCTGGTATGCACTTCCAATCCTCTTTCCACTCTTTTCCTATAGTAAGGAACATTCTCCATTAGAAATCTTCTAAGAGTGTCTGCTGCTTTGTCCTTCTCCGTTGATGAGAATCCAGTGGATCTAAGATACTTCTCAACTGAGATTAGATAGTTGCTTGGGTAGTCTCTCAGTTTGTCCTCAGCCAAATAGCAGATTCTGAACAAGTCATTCGTCATGAATCTAACCATTGGAGGATCTTCAGTAATCTCTGGACTGACTTTCATCACGATCTCCTTAACATGCTCACAGAGCAGTTCATTTAGCCTTGTAGTTCTTTGGATCTTGATGAGTATAGCCTGCAATTCTGTATATGTCCTCTGTTCTAAAAACTTAGTGGAAATCACAAATGTACCTTTCTCCAGAAAACTGATTAATAAGCTCCAGGCACCATTTGCTTTAACCCCAGCATTCAGACAGATTATAGAGCTTCTCAGTGCTTTAAAGTAAGTCTGATCTTCAAGATTAGCACTTATGATGTCCTGAATAATAACTTCCACCTCAGCATTGTCGTTGACTTCTAATCCGTCTTCAACTCCGCAAAAGGTTTTATAAGCCATTTCCCATTCAGTACCATCTTTCTTTGCCAGATCTATCATCTTCTTCTTCCTCACTTCATTATACACTTTGAATCTCTTCAGTTTTTTACTCCTCAGAATTGCTTGCTGTTTTTCTTTCTCAGCTTGCCTGGCATCTATTGTAGCTCTCTGAGCTCTTATTGCTTCCAAGGCAGCTTCTTCTTCAGGTGATAGAGAATTTGCTTCTTCTTCCATAATATCCTCCCAGATTGGATGTTCAACGGGCTCTGGATAATATGGCTCATGCTCCTCTTGATTAGGTTGTTCATGCATGACCTCAAATTCCTCTTCACTCTCCTTCTCTTCTTCTACAAGTTCCTCTATCCAGTATTGTCTGATAGGAATAGCTTCAACTGTCTCCCAAACTCCCCATCCATCCTTAGGCTTCTCTTTCTCCCCTTCTCCAACTTTCTCCCACTTAGTTGAGGAATCCTCGATAAAAGCATCCTCAGCATAAAAGGTAGTAGAAGGATCAGGTTGCTGATTTGAAGGACCAGGTTGTCCAGATTGTTGGTTCTTCAGCATACTCCAAATAGACTCTACTCTGTCACCTTGATTCTCCAAGAAATCCATAAGCTGCTTATTAAACTCATTTATAGAAGCTAGGGACCGGTCAATGTTCTCCAATCTTGAGTTGGTAGTCTTTTCCATATGATCCAGCCTCTTATTGAGCTTAGACTCCACTCTTGAAAGGGAATTCATTGCATCTTTCACTTGCACTTGACCATCCCGGATAACCAGAACGTCTTCTCTCAAAGCTTCATGTCCCTGTGACAGTGCAGTTACTTCATTCATGAATCCATCTTTAAGTTCCCTGACGTCCATTCTCAATTCGACTAGTTCTTCCATAGCTTCCTTCTTTAAGGAGTCCACTGCCTGCTTCGTACCTGTTATAGTGCCAGATGCACTGCCAATGACCTTGAATGTTCTTCTGGAATCAGCTGCAGCCAAGTCAACCTTCTCTTGAATAGTCTTTAAAGAAGCATTGGCCTGACTAGAGGAGATCCCCTGGTCAAAGGAAGGTCGCAGTGGAACCTTGAATAATGGATTTCCTTCTTTGTCCCGAACTGTCATCTCCTTGAGAGTGGATTGAACTTGTAGCTCTCTTTCTGTCGGTAACAGCAAATCATGAATATTAGGTAGGGTTAGGGTGTCACTCCTCACATTTGGCTCTGGGTGTACACTCAACGTTTCTGTCGGTGTTTGAATCATTTTTCCTTTCCCACTCAGGCCAGGTGTAAGTGTTTTTGTTTCACTCAAATCCTTAGTGCTGATTGTACCTGCAGAAGAAATCATCGTAGCCGTCCTTAAGGAGGTCACCGGTGGTGCAATGGGGCTTCGCAAGTCCCCGTCCTTGGTTAAACCAAGTTGCTGATCATCCGTGGATGATGTATCCTTTAAAGGATCTAGAGTTTGAATCTCTAGGGGGTTAGAAACAGGCTCTTTTAACAGCAGAGATCCCGAATCTTCCCCGTGAGTCTGTAAAGACTTTACCTCAGTTGACTTTTCAATAGTAATTGATTCATCGTCACCGAGTTGCCGATCTGCACCTACGTCAGACCCTTTACCCGTAGGATCCAGATATGTTCCATCTGGGGAGGTAGACAATGACCCTTTAGATTGTGCATTTAGGTCAAAGCCTTCTCTCAACGTCTGTGAAGACCCTTGGTTCTTAGAACCTTCAACCAGTGAACCTGACCGTAATATGGTCGGAACACCAGTTGCTTCCGTCAATTCTTCCTTACTTGATTGAGCTATTGGTTCAGATATTGCTTTCGTTAGCGTAGCCCAATCAGCATCAGAAAAATCAGTAAAGGGCGCTTTGGATGAGAGAAATGAAGTATCAACAATTGCCTCGGTTTCTGTTCTTCTCCTTTTAGAGGAAGGCAGAGCTGCTGTTGAAGGGTGTATCTCCTTATGTGGTGCTGCTTTGGCACTATCTCCCTCTACACTCATGGATGGTTCTTTACTGGGTATAGTAGGGGAAGGAGGTTCGTTTATGTTTTCATTTGGCTCTTCCAAAGGCTCTTCGACCGTGGTTAGAGGTTGTGGGTTTGTAACCTCCTGGTCAGGAATGGCCACTAAGGGCTCTGGATCAACATCCATGGGTTGTGGTTCAGGAGCCAGTTCAGGTTCAGGAATGTTACCTTGAATTACCTGTTCCCCTGGGGGTAGAAGTGGTAGGGGCACCGTTCTTAGATATTCAGTGAGAACAGTGGGTACCCCTGGAAGATAGTTGTTCTTCCTTATCAGAGCGGTTATGTCATTGCTCTTCTTCTTCATACACTCCATGGTCTCCTCTTCGGCGAATGTCTCGCGCTCATCATCTGTTAAGATATCATTGAGAATTAGCTGTAGGAACCTAGGATAGAAACAAAGCACATCTTCATCTATGCCCGTTCTTTCATCCAGTGGTCCCATGCATATGATTACTTGATCAATCAGTAACCGTCCAATGTTAATATGCCTATTGTTGGCAATGGCAACCCTATCTTTTGAAGGAATAAGGGAATACCATGCAGATTTGTTAGCTTGGCAGTAAAAACATGGATTAGGTTATGAAAGAAAAAGTTCCATGCTTTTGGCAAGTAATGCTTCAGAAACTCTCCCACAAAGAAGTTAGGTTGTTGACTTCTAATGAGATTGAAGAAAGCATGTATCTCCTCAGTTGTGGGATCCGGAACAAGGTTTTCTGTAGGAAAATGTAAGATTCGATTAAAATCATGTTCCGTCACCCTTATTGTTCTGCCCCCTGGCACAACAAAACTGAAGGACCTTACGTTATTCTCACTTGTATCCGTGGCGGTTGTGTACAACGCAGTCAATTGATCGATGCAAAGGACCACGGGAGTACTCACAGCATATGCCACTAATGAACGTGTGTTCAAAAACTCTGCCCATGCACGAAACTGTAAGTTCGTTATGGATTGCAAGTTTTGAAACGAGACATGATTAGTCTTGGTAATAATAAATTCTCCAGCCATTTTAAAATTTCCAGAAAATTTAAACAAACCAAAACTATTTTTTCCTTTAAATTTAATTAATTATTACTAATTAATCAAACTCTAACAAAATTACCCCTTTTTCTAAAATCTACAAACTCGAACTACTTGACTCAAGAACCCTAAATAGTTAACCTTCGATAATTTTCTTTTGAAACTCAAAAAGAAATCAAGTGGATTACCAACTAATTTCTTAATAAGAACAGTCAACAATATTCAAAGTTTAAGAGATTCACACTCGATAGTTTCTTCTCAACAAGGGGTTCAAAACTGAAATAAATCACACTTGTTCGGTTAAAAACAATTCACAGTGGTGAAAGAGTGATTATATCAAGTTTTAATCGGGTAAAAAATCAAAAAGCTATCGATGGTGATGTTCTTGTCTGTATCTCGTTGTAAGCATATATAAAAAAAACCTTTAGATCTGAGAATAGTGACAGAAAAACGTCCAAGGCAATGTTATATACACTTTAAAACTCAGGGGTATTTTCGTCAATCCTGGTTCGATAGTTTTTTAATTGAACTACCGATAGTTTTCTGTGAGGGCAAAAGAGTCAATTGCACTTCGATAGTTTTTCCAAAAACTATCGAAGAGTTAAAAAAAATTGAATTTGAAACGCTTTTCAGAAAAGTATCGAAGTCTCTGTCTTTTGAAAATCAAAACTATCGAACTAATTTATGAAAATCTATCGAGAATTAGATTATTGAATTAATTAATTCACTTCGATAAATTTTTCTACTGATTTTTTTTTAAAATACATCGAGAATTTAAATATTAAATTAGGTAAATTCCTTCGATATATTTTAAATTAAATCTCAAAAACTATCGAGAAATGTTTTCGATAGTTTTTCTTTTCCTTTTCAAAAACATTCGAAAATAAATTTCGATAGAATTATCTATGTACTTGAAAAACTATCGAATTTCCTAAATTCGATATTTTTGCTTCTGTCTTCATTTTAAAACCTGTTCATGTTTTAAAAATCAGAATTTTTATTTCCTGCCTAGTTTTAATTCTAATAAATCTTTTCAAATTTACCAAAATCAATTCTTAACAGAAAATTCACAATTTTCTTAGACTAAAATCAACTAAATATCATCAAATGATATTAATCAATTAAAATCCAATAAATTATGCTGCATTAATCTACAATGTTAAAAACAAAGTAAATTAATTCAAATTAAATAAATGCTTGAATATTTAGAACAAATATTAGCACTTAAATAATTTTAGAATTAATAACCAATTAAATGACAGAAGATATATCATCCATAATTATGACATAAAATTAGTACAAAAATCCTAACTACGAGAATTGCTCCAGAAAATAAACTCACGAGTCCTAAGGATATAGGAATTCTTAAACTCATGTATTTACCAGGATTATCTGCAGTTACTGACTTCTAATCAAAATCAATTAGAAAGATTTAACATCCCAAGTTCACCAACCAGCTTATTGAAAGTGGATTCATCAAGCGGTTTAGTAAAGATGTCTGCAATTTGATCCTCTGTGGGTACAAAATGTAACTCCACAGTTCCATTCATGACATGCTCTCGGATAAAATGATACCTGATGTCGATGTGCTTCGTCCTCGAGTGTTGCACTGGGTTGTTTGAGATTGCTATGGCACTTGTGTTGTCGCAAAATATAGGAATCTTTGTCAACAGAAGTCCATAGTCACGGAGTTGGTTTCTCATCCACAATATCTGAGCACAACAGCTACCAGCAGCAATGTATTCAGCCTCAGCTGTTGATGTGGACACTGAATGCTGCTTCTTGCTATGCCAGGAAACTAACCTTCTTCCAAGAAACTGACAGCTTCCTGAAGTACTCTTCCGATCAATCTTACAACCTGCAAAATCAGAGTCTGTGTATCCATAAGATCAAATCCTGTATCTTTCGGGTACCAAATTCCAAGATTTGGGGTCCCCTTAAGATATCTAAATATTCGCTTAACAGCTATTAGATGAGATTCTTTGGGATCAGACTGAAATCTAGCACACAAGCATGTTGCAAACATTATATCTGGTCTACTTGCAGTGAGATAAAGTAATGAGCCTATCATACCTCTGTAGCCTGTGATGTCAACCTTCTTACCAGTTTCATCTTTATCAAGCTTAGTGGCAGTTGGCATAGGAGTCTTTGTTGTAGATGAGTCTTCCATTTGATACTTCTTAAGAAGATCCTTGATGTACTTGGACTGACAAATGAATATACCATCTTGTTTTTGGTATACTTGCAGTCCAAGAAAGAATGAAAATTCACCCATCATGCTCATTTCATAACGACTCTGCATTAACTTAGCAAATCTCTTGCATAGATCATCATTAGTAGAACCAAATATTATGTCATCAACATATACTTGCACCAATATCAAATCATTTTTATGCTTTTTGACAAAGAGAGTTTTGTCTACAACACCTCTTGTAAAATCATTTTCAAGTAAGAATTCAGAGAGAGTGTCATACCATGTCCTCGGAGCTTGTTTGAGTCCATAGAGAGCTTTGAATAGAAAGTACACAAAGTCTGCCAGTTTTGAATCCTCAAAACCTGGATGTTGTTCCACATACACTTCTTCTTCTAACTCCCCGTTCAGAAAAGCACTCTTCACATCCATTTGATATACCTTGTAATTGGAATGTGCAGCAAATGCCAGAAACATTCTGATGGCCTCAAGTCTTGCTACTGGTGCATAGGTTTCATCATAATCTATACCCTCTTCTTGAGAGTAACCTTTAGCAACCAGTCTGGCTTTGTTTCTCGTTACAATGCCATCTTCGTCCAACTTATTTCTGAATACCCATCGTGTTCCAATAACAGATTTTCCCTTAGGCCTGGGTACCAGCTTCCAAACTTTCTGCCTTTCAAACTGATTGAGTTCTTCTTGCATAGCAATCACCCAATCTGGATCATCTAGAGCATCTTCAACTTTCTTAGGTTCTGTTTCTGAAAGAAACCCAGAATAGTGACATTCATTTTGTGATGTTCTCCTAGTTCTCACTCCTGTGTCCGGATCACCAATGATCAAGTGAAAGGGATGATCTCTATTCCATACCCTTTGTCTTGGCAGATGTGATCTTGATGATTCTCCTTGTTCTAGATGTTGTGGAGTGTGACTAGTTGATCCTTCTCCTGCTCCCCCTGAGTTGTTGACGGTTTGATCTGTTGATTCTGAAGACTGACTAGTGGATCCTGTATGTTGAGGATCTCCACTTTGGTCACCACTTTGTCCAGAATCATTATCATTATGATTATTATTAATGACTGTAACAACTTCAGGTACTTCTTCATTGTCAGAGAGATCTCCTGATAGCTTTTCAAATACCAAAGATTCAGAGTTCTCTCCAGTTTGCAGGCCTGGTCTTTTGGTGTCGTCAAATGTTACATTAAAGCTTTCCAACACCTTCTTATCTTCAATCACATATACCCTGAAAGCCTTAGATTCCAGAGAATAGCCCAGAAAAATGCCTTCATCTGCTTTGGCATCAAACTTGCCAAGATGTTCTCCATCTTTAAGTACAAAGCACTTTGCACCAAACACATGAAAGTACTTCAGTGTTGGCTTCTTGTTGGCCATTAACTCATACGGAGTCTTTTCATGATCTTTGTTGATCAGGGTTCGATTCTGAGTGTAGCAAGCTGTATTCACTGCTTCAGCCCAAAAGTAAGTGGGAAGTTTTGATTCACTCAACATGGTCCTTGCTGCTTCAACCAAGGTCATGTTCTTCCTTTCCACTACTCCATTCTGTTGAGGAGTTCTTGGTGCTGAAAACTGTCTTGATATTCCTTTCTCTGAGCAGAAATCATTTAGAACTGCATTCTTGAATTCAGTTCCATTGTCTGATCTGATTGTCCGCACAGGTAGCTTAGCTTCCACTTCTATCTTCTTGATGTGATCAATGATTAGTTGTGTTGCTTCATCCTTTGTTTGAATGAACAACACCCACGTGTACTTGGAGTAGTCATCCACCATCACCAATGCATATCTGTTTCTTGAAAGTGACATAACATTAACTGGACCAAATAAATCCATATGAATCAGCTGTAATGGTTCAGTAATGCTTGTCATTCCTTTGCTTCCATGTGATGCTTTCTTCGACTTCCCCTTTTCACATGCTTCACATAGTCCCTCCTGATTGAATTCCATCAGGGGCAACCCTCTCACTAACTCTCTCTTTACCAAAGAGTTCATAGTTTTGAAGTTCAGATATGAGAGCTTCTTGTGCCATAGCCAACTTTGTTCTGAAGATGCCTTTGCATAGAAACATGTAACTTCTCCTTCACTGGTAGAACTTAAGTCAGCTATAAACAAATTTCCTTTTCTCACTCCCAGTAGAGTAAGCTTCTCATCCTTCCTGTTGGTGATCAAGCACTTGTCCTTTCTGAAATCTACATTGTAGCCTTTATCACAGAATTGACTGATACTTAGAAGATTGTGCTTTAATCCTTCAACAAGAGAGATGTTTTCAATGATGACATTTCCAGCTTTCAATTTACCATATCCCGTAGTGTATCCTTTGCTGTCATCTCCAAAGGTTACAATCGGGCCGGTCTTCTTAACTACCTCTGTAAGCAGGGACTCTTCACCTGTCATGTGTCTAGAACAACCACTATCCAGAATCCACACAACCTTTAAGCTTTTAACCTTACCCTGCAATCACAGATTGATTAAGCGGACTTTGGTACCCAAAATTGTTTGGGTCCTGAAGGTTTAGATGATTTAACAGGAGTAACATTCAATTTAGTCTTACCCTATTTGATATTCATAGTATCTGTGGATTTAACATTACTAGTGCTATTGCTACTATCATTCATCAACTTAAAAATAGTGCACAACTTCCTAGATGCAATGGGAGAAAATAGTGCACAACTTCCTAGATGCAATGGGAGAAAATGGAACCATTTCCTGATTAACAATCTTCTTCTTCCCATTCCTGTTCTTTTTAACATTACCAACTACGTTACCTACTTCAGTTTTAGGTAAATCAGGTTTAGGTAATTCATTTTTTATTGATTTCCTAGGCAACTTAGTTTTTACCTCTTTTTCCTTCAACAAATCCTCCTCAAGCAATTCTTGTCTTATGAAAAGGTCATCCTCATGAAAGAGTGGTGGAAACGGCTTAACAAAAACTGGACAATCAACATTCTTAAGAACATGTGGAGTATTCCTTTTGACAACTGAAGATGTCACAGGGAATTCCACAATCTTCTTACCAGCTTTCTTGTTATAGTCAAATCCTATAGCAGTTTTATTCTCTATGGCCTGAGTATCAATGATTTTCTTAGCCACTAGAGCAGAATTCTTAAAAGCATTCAACTTCAAATCTAGATCTGAAATCTGCTTCCTGAGGATAGTCTCTATCTCATCATTACACTTGACCTTGTTCTCTAAGTACGCATTCTTTTGCTTAAGATCTTCTAATGTTACAGCTACAAGCTCTAGTTCTTCATTTTTAGATTCTAGCTTTTTAATCTTAAGAACTAGTTTAGCATTTTCCATTTCTGATGCTAGCATGCTTGTGTGTACATTAAACAATTCTACACTAAGATCTTGCACAGTTTTCTTGTACTCAGAATTAGACATATCAATTGTAGTTAAGATAGGTACCTGAGATGATTGTGGTGATTCCTCTGAAGAGTCAGCCATTAGAGCAACATTTACATATTCCTCCTCTTCATCCGAATCAGTATCATCCCAGTGCTTTCCCTCTGCTATATAAGCTTTCCCTTTCTGCTTTCCAGACAATGCCTCCAGTTGCTGTTTAAGCTTGGCATTCTCCTTCTTCAACTCATCATAAGAATCCTTCTTTCCATAGACATCTTTCATGTCTCTTGCTTGACGAGGCTTCCGGCATTCAGTGGCGAAATGCCCTAACTCATTGCAGTTGTAGCATCTTGATTTGCTTCTATCAATCATGCCAGTCTTGTAGCCTCCCTTAAAGCCTGTACTAGGTGTATAATTGCTCTTCTGGAATCTGTTGGTTGAGCCCTTGAACTTGTACTTAGGGTTTCTTTTGAAACGAATGTGACTAAATTTTGCAGCTAAGTACGCCATGGTTTTGTCTTCCATTTGCTCAAACTCTTCTAGGGTGTAGTAATCACTTTCATCAACACCCAGATTCACAGAATCCATTTCTGCTTCTATTATCACCTCCTTTCCAGCTCTAGGGGTTTGAACCTGAATCTCAGAAGTTATTGGTTCATCCATTACAAGTGCTGCTGATCTCACAAGTGCATTGTGCTTGTTCTCCACTGTCCCTGATCCGTAGATTATCACCCTTTGTTCCTGTTCCATCTCATAGGTCTTCAACTTGCCATAGATCATCTCTAATGACATCTTTGTGAAGTCAATTATTTCCCTAATGGATGATGACTTGTGTTCTACATGATGGGGCAGCGTCATCATGAACTTCCTGTTTGATTCTCTCAGTGGATAGGTCTTTCCTTTCATTGCCAATTCATTGAGAAGCTTAGTATATTTCTCAAAGACCTGAGTTATACTTTCTCCTGGCAGGGACCTAAATGCTTCATATTGAGAAGTCAGGATGTCCAATCTGTTTTCCTGAACGTCTTCAGTTCCTTCCATTATCAAATTAATGGTATCCCACATATGTTTCCCGCTTGTACAGTTCATCAACTGATAGCTCATTTCCTTGTCTGCGGAGTCCGCCAATATCAACATTAAACCGGTATCCAATCGAATCAGTTCTTTGTCAGAATCTGTATATTCAGTAATATCCTTAGGTTGGGTGCCTTGAGGAATCCTGCTACCATCAGGAGCTGTAGATTCACTAACTGGTTTCATTGGTACAAACGGTCCGTTCTCTAATATGCCAATATACAACGGGTTAGATGCCTTGATAAATAACAGCATCTTCATCTTCCACAAACCGAAATCATCTCTAGTAAACGGGAGAACTTTAATACCAGCGGTTGTCTTTGGAGCACTCATGGTTTCTGAAAATTTCAAATTGTTTAAAATTCAAGAAATTCCAATTAAATGAAAAAATTTGAAAGTTAAAAAATTTGCTTCGAATTTTCACGCTACGTTTGATTTTGGTCTCATTCACCGGATCTGATTTGTATATCAATCAAGTAGCTCTGATACCAATTGTTAGGTCCAAAGTATCGTAGAAGGGGGGGGTTGAATACGATACTCACAAATAATTTAATTTCGTTCGCGGATTAATCTTTCAGTTCTATAACGAAATCAAACACACCAAACCAAATCAAGTTTCGGGGAATATATCTTTTTATAAATATAAACCTCAAGGGGTGCTACAATTTCTAATCCGTAGATTAGCTTCAATGAGTTTAAGGTTACACAAATACAAAACAATGATCAAGTTCTGAGCACTATTAATTTCTCTGATAATTTTCTCCGGCTCTTCTCTCTCTCAGTAATGTCTCTGTGTTGAATGCCTTAACTGAAGAAGACACTATCTTCTCTCGAGTTAATTGTAGACTTGAATTGAAAAACCATCGAACCATTTAGAATAGAATATTCTTGGCCGTTGGATCTTCATCAACCTGTCAGACAAGCACAACTTTTCACCTGCTCCATAAATTGAAAAACCATCGAATGGATTAAAAAACCATCGAATGGATTAAATCAATTTGCCATTCGATAGTTTTTAAATCAAAACTATCGAATGCCAAATTAATTTACTTGGTTATTCAATGAATCACTTCAACCACCATTCGATAGTTTTTTCAATAGAAAAACTATCGAATTCTTTTTCTTGTCTTTTGTCCTTTAGTAATTACTCCTGAGCTCCTGGGTGTTTAAGTTTTAGACTGTATCAATTTCTTCTGAGACGATAAAACAACTTGATCCTTTTTTTAGTGTCGTCACCTAGTGCAACTGGTCTGGTTCACAGATGAATAACACTTGATCAATTCTTATTGTATGTCTTCAATATAGTGCTGCTGATAAGTCCCTTGTCGTTCTGGTTGCTTCATCACTGGAATCCCGTGGTACTGAACCCTAAATCATTCACATACTTCTGTCGTCTTGAAAGTCTTGTTTCTTTTGCTGTCACTGAGGCTTGAACATTTTCATGAACTTCTTTCCGTGACCTGTTTACGGACTTCAAGACTACATAACGTATTTTGATTTTTTGAGTTTACCTTTTCTTCTTTGATTCTGGATTCCTGTGCTTCTGTTAATATTATTGTCTGTCTTGTCCTTTGTGGAGTTGTAGTTATCTCTTTTACATCTTATGTTACATTATGCTTTACAAAGAATAAACAGTAAAATCACTAAACAACCACAAGAGAAAAATGATTTTTAGACAAGAACAAACAGACAGAGATATTTTCAATCACTAAGACTGTTCAACATACCCAACTTACTAACTAACTTAGTAAATGTGGATTCGTCAAGAGATTTAGTGAATATATCTGCAGTTTGTTCTTCTGTGGGTACAAAATGTAACTCCACAGTTCCATTCATGACATGTTCTCTGATGAAATGATACCTGATATCAATGTGCTTTGTTCTAGAGTGTTGTACAGGGTTGTTGGAGATTGCTATGGCACTTATATTATCACATAAAATAGGGATTTTGTTTAATACAAAGCCATAGTCCTTCAATTGATTCATTATCCATAGGATCTGAGCACAACAGCTTCCAGCAGCAATATATTCAGCTTCTGCTGTTGAATTGGAAACTGTTTGCTGTTTCTTGCTATACCAGGAAATCAACCTACCTCCTAGGAATTGACAACTCCCGGAGGTGCTCTTTCTATCAACAACACTACCTGCATAGTCAGAATCTGTATATCTAATAAGATTAAAATCAGAATCTTTAGGGTACCAGATACCTAGATTAGGTGTACCCTTAAGATATCTCAAGATTCTTTTCATAGCAACGAGATGTACATCTCTAGGGTCCGCTTGGAACCTTGCACACAAGCATGTAGCATACATAATATCTGGTCTACTTGCAGTAAGGTAGAGTAAGGAGCCAATCATACCTCTGTAGCTTGAAACATCTACCTTGATAGAATTGTCAGAAGCTCCAAGTTTGATTGCTGTTGAAGATGGAGTCCTTGCTGATGCTGAATCCTCCATGTGATATTTCTTGAGGAGTTCTTTGAGATACTTGGATTAACAAATAAATATACCATTTGACCTTTGACTTACTTGCAATCCAAGAAAGAACTTCAGCTCACCCATCATACTCATTTCAAACTTACCCTGCATTAGCTTAGCAAATCTCTTACAGAGATCATCATTAGTAGACCCAAATATGATGTCATCCACATAGACTTGGACTAATATCATATCACCTTTATGTTTCTTTGAAAAAAGAGTTTTGTCTATGATACCTCTAACAAAACCATTTTCTAAAAGAAAACCAGAGAGAGTGTCATACCATTTTCTTGGGGCTTGTTTGAGACCATAGATAGCCTTGAAGAGAAAGTACACAAAGTCTAGCAGCTCCTGATTTTCAAATCCAGGGGGTTGTTCCACATACACTTCTTCATCAAGCTCACCATTCAGGAATGCACTCTTAACATCCATTTGATAGACTTTAAACTTGGAATAAGCAGCAAATGCTAAGAACATCCTGATGGCCTCAAGTCTAGCCACTGGTGCATAGGTTTCATCATAATCAATGCCTTCAGCTTGTGAATACCCTTGTGCAACCAGTCTTGCCTTGTTCCTTGTAACAATGCCATCCTCATCTAGCTTGTTTCTGTATACCCATCTTGTACCAACTACTTTATTGTTCTTTGGCCAGGGTACCAGTTTCCAGACTTGCTGTTATTCAAACTGATTGAGTTCATCTTGCATAGCAATCACCCAATCTGGATCAGTCAGTGCCTCCTCAGTTTTCTTTGGCTCCATTTCAGATAGAAATGCTGAATAGTGACATTCATTCTGAGTAGCACTTCTAGTTTTAACTCCAACCTCTGGATCACCAATGATCAGCTCAAAAGGATGAGCTCTATTCCATACAGTCTGTCTAGGAAGATTTGATCTTGATGATTCGCCTTGAAATTCACTTTGATGTTGTGAGTGACTAGATGATCCTTCATTTGCTCCCCCTGAGTTGTTGCTTGATTGCCTTGATGATTCTTCTCCAGTGTTGGTGGTATCTCCATTGTTACCAGTGTTTCCACCACCACCACCATGATCATTATCATCATTGTTATTATCATTACCAGCAATAACTTCATGTGGGGCTACATCATCTGATTCTGAGTCTGGCAAGTCATCAAACTTCAGCTTTTCAGATGTGTCTTCTTTTTGGATATTAGGGAGATTAGTTTCATCAAAAGTAACATTGACACTTTCTTTATTGTGTGACTACCAACCAAGTAGACTCTGTAAGATCTTCTGGAATAACCAACAAAAATAGCTTCTTGTTACTTGGCCTCAAACTTGCCACGTTTAACATTGTCATCTAAAAGCACAAAGCATTTTGCTCCAAATACATGAAAGTACTTGACAGTTGGTTTCTTGTTGTTCATGATCTTATACGGAGTCTTCATTAAGTCCTTGTTGATTAAAGTTCGATTCTGAGTATAACAAGCTGTATTCGCTGCTTCAGCCCAAAAGTACATTGGAAGTTTAGACTCACTTAACATAGTCCTTGCAGCTTCAATCAATGTACGATTCTTTCTTTCCACTACTCCATTTTGTTGAGGAGTCCTAGGGGCAGAATATTGTCTTGTTATTCCTTTATCAGCACAAAATTCATTTAGGACTGCATTCTTGAATTCAGTACCATTATCTGACCTTATGGCTCTCACAGGGAATCTAGAATCCAGCTCAATCAACTTTATATGGTCAATCACCAGGTGTGGGGTCTCATCCTTGGAATGTAGGAATAAAACCCATGTATATTTAGAAAAGTCATCAACAATCACAAGTGCATATTGTTTCTTTGACATGGACATCACAGTAACTGGACCAAACAAATCCATGTGTAGTAGCTGAAGTGGTTCAGTTATTGATGATGTGTCAGTGCCCTTGTGAGAAGCTTTCTTTGACTTTCCTTTCTGACATGCCTCACACAGTCCTTCCTGTGTAAATTTCATCTGAGGCAAACCTCTAACCAATTCCCTCTTGACTAAAGAGTTCATGGTTTTGAAGTTAAGGTGAGACATCTTCTTGTGCCATAGCCAACTCTCATCTGATGAGGCTTTAGCATAGAAACATCTAACTTCATCTTGAGATTCAGAGTGCAGATCAGCTATGAACAAGTCACCTTTCCTTACTCCTTGAAGAGCAGGCTTTCCATTCTTCTTGTGAAGGATCTGACATTTCTCTCTTTCAAAGGAAACAGCATATCCTCTGTCACAGAAATGACTGATGCTGAGAAGATTGAATCTCAGACCTTCCACAAATGATATATCTTCAATGATAACATTTCCAAACTTCAAACAGCCATATCCTTTCGTAATACCCTTGCTGTTATCTCCAAAGGTAACTACTGGGCCAGCTTTCTCAACCAAATCTGATAGCAGGGCTCTATCTCCGGTCATATGCCTTGAACAGCCACTGTCAAGAATCCATATAACACGGTTTACCTGTTTAACTCCCTGCAATATCAAATTGATTAGACCTTCTTCGGAGCCCAAAATTGATTGGGTCTGGCATACTTAAAGAACTGGCCTTTGTCAGGCAAAACAACCTTTTTAGCTACAACTACTTCAACCTCTTTCACAAAAGAGCGTTTCCATTTATAGCCAGCCTTAACACATTTCTGAGTAGGCTTAGGGATAAATGAATCCACTCTAGTCTTAGGAGGATTAGTAGTCTTAGCTTTAACATGCTTCTTATTATTAACATGTTGACGTGAAGCAGTCTTATCACTAGATACATGCTTACTATTAAAATAAGCATACATAACATTGAAAGCACAAGACATGCAATTAATCACACCACATGCTTTATGAGAAGAATTAACAGCAGGCATGTTAGTTCTACAGTTGTTTTGATCCAACTTGTGGATATCTGATTTAGCCTTCGTTGCAGAACCAACTTTGACAGGTTTGTCAGACACACACTTGTTGGACTGTTCAACTTTACAGGCAAGATCTTCTTCAAGTATCTCCTCTGCAATGATGATAGAGTATTCATTCAGAGGTTCTGCCTGGGACTCTCTAAAGAAGGGTGTTTCAATACCCTTAAGCACATATGGAATACCCCTTTCTTCAGCACTGACTCTATTAGGGGTATTAATGCCTAGCAATCCAACAGCCTCATTATAACCATAACCTATACTAACATGATTACCAATAGCTTGTTGGTTGAAAATCTCTTTAGCAGTCTTGCAAGAATTATAGTAAGCATTGGCTTTAGTATTAAGCTCACTATTCTTTTCTTTAAGAATGGTTTCCAGTTGAATATAACATTTAACCCTATTCTCAAGAAATGCAATTTTCTCAGTAAGTTCATTCTGATTAACATGCACAAGTTTCAATTCTTTTATCTCCTTTTCAAGAGTTGTGTTCAAAAGAATTATTCTATCATTTTCAGTGCGTGCACAAGAAATAGTACCACTAAGATGACGAATCATTTCAGTGTTAGTGAACTTTACCTCTGACATGTATGAAGATGAAGTGCTTGCCTCTTTAGCCACTAAAGCAAGGTTCCCAATCTCACCTGCTTCTTCATCACTGTCAGTGTCATCCCAACTCTTTCCCTCAGCAACATAGGCTTTCCCAATCTTGTTCTTCTTGCTAGAATCAAATGTGTTTCTAGTCACTTACTTTGGCTTTCTGCATTCAGTAGCAAAGTGACCCAACTCATTGCAATTGTAGCATCTGATTGTGCTCCTTTCCACAGTTCCAGTTTTGTAGCCACCCCTTGTGCCACTTGAAGAGGAAGATCCACCTCTCTGAAATCTGGGCCTGAACTTAAGATTGGGATTCCTCTTGAATCTGAACTTCCCAAACTTCCTGATTATCAAAGCCAAATCACCATCCTCCAGCTGATCAAGTTCTTCTAAAGAATAGAAGTCACCACCAGATTGATCAATGGATGTTAATCCATATTCAGCATCAATAACATTCATGTTAGAACTGGAAGGTTGAACAGCCTTCACTTCCAGTTTCTGTGGGACTTCAGCAGCCAGTGCAGTAGAAGTACTAACAATCTTCCCAGTTCCATACAGCTCCCTTTGTTGAATCTGCTCCAGCTCATAGGTCTTCAGAACACCATACAATCTCTCCAAAGCAATCTCATTCATATCTCTTGCTTCTCTAATGGCAGATATTTTGTGCTCCAAATGAGGTGGAAGTGTAAGAAGGAACTTCTTGTTAATCTCCTTGTTGGTGTAGTGCTTCCCATTGAGATTCAGATCATTGATTAATTTGTTGTATCTCTCAAAAACCTGAGAGATACCTTCACCAGGGTTTGATCTGAAATGCTCATATTGTGAGGTGAGAATTTCCAGCATATTCTCCCTAACTTCCTCTGTCCCCTCATTGATTATCTCTATGGTTCCCCAAATGTGTTTGGCAGTATCACAATTTAGGACATGAGTATGTATGATAGGATCAAGACGATCAATAAGGATCAACTGAAGACAGGAATCCAAGGTAACATCCTCTTTCTCATCAGGAGTGTAATCCTTGGGATCTTTAGGGTACATTCTAGCAACCCTAGTAACAATATTATTCTCAATGAGTTCTCCCTCAATAATCATTGAGACTTTGGGACCGTTCTTCAGCACATCAATGTATTTAGGATTTGCAACCTTAAGAAATAGGAGCATTTTCTTCTTCCACATTGGATAATGCTCCTTGCTGAACATTGGGATTTTGACTGTACCCACTTTCTGTGTAGTAGACATCTTTTGAGATTTTTAGGAATAATAAAAAAATCAGAGTTTAAGAAAAATCTCAAAACAATTGGATCTTTGATTTGTATATCAATCAAAAGGCTCTGATGCCAATTGTTAGGTCCTGATAAGTTTGTAGAAGGGGGTTGAATACAAACTATACCGTTTTATCGAAATTTGTTCGTTTAAGATTAAACAAATTAGAACAAATTAATGCGGAATAAAAACTGAAACAATATTCAAGTTAAATAGAAACTCTATTAAACTTGAGGGGTGTTACAATTTTGATCACTGATTACAAAGAACTTGATAAAACAAATCTAGAATAAATTCGACATGAATTTATCTATTTTTGTAATAAAAAGGATTGAATACTAAAAAGTAGTTCGATATAAAATCTAGGGATTATGATCCACTAGAAAGCTAAAGCAGTACAAGTGAAGTGATCCTTATGAATTTAATGTGAGGAACATATCAAGAATTAAATCACTTGAAGAATTTAATGCTTTTACAGTTGAAGAAAGAAGGCAGAGTAAATGATAGAATGTTTTGCTTTTGCTGTGTCTTTTTGCTTCTGTCTGTTTTGTGTGTTTGTAATGAATGATTCTCTACTTGCTCTTCAGTCTTCTGCCTTTAATATATACTGATTGCTTTTCTATTAAATCAAACCCACGTGCAAACCAATTCAACAGAATGGAATTTGCACTAGGAAGACTTACAAAAGCACAATGTATTTTGCCTTAGAAGACTCTCGGGAAGACAAGAAAAGAGTAGGGAAGACAATCGGGAAGAGTAGGTATTATACTAGGAAGACAGTGAGTCTTCCTAGTTTAAAAAACAGAGTCTTCCTAGTTCAAACCTAAGTCTTCCTAGTTCATTTTTATTCTAATTTAAATAATTAACTAAATAAATTATGTATTAAATTAATTCTTTGTAGAATTAATTTAATAAATAATTTACTTAATAGTATTAATTATTTATAAGAGAATAAATAGAATTAGTTGACTTCTCAAACAATTCCAGAATCACTTAAAACTTAGATAAATAACAAACACAATAGTACGTTGACACTCTATGCACTGTCTGGTTCATGAGTGACTAACGACAATGTTTGTTCTTTATCCATTTGACTTTAAGCAGTGATTCACTTCCTTCTCATTCAAGAACTCTGTAACCAGTATCTTTTTCTGTCACCACTTGAAATCTCCATCACTTTAATAAATCCACTGAGCTTGAATACTTCATTGAGGCTTGATCAATAAATTGAGCTTCTTTCAATGTAGAATCACTTCAAGTCTGTAGATGACTTTAATCTTCATTCTTTGACAGATATAACCTTCTGAGATTCCTGTGACATTTGATTTTTATTATTTACTTATTACATCTTAATTAAAGTTGAGTAGAATCCTCGGTGTTTACAAATAGGCCTAGACATATGCCTTTCAAGCATGTTATTGTTTATACCCTATGATAGATTAGGCATGTTTTTAAAATGGACCAGTAATTGGTCGGGCCATATTTATGGTCGGAATAACTTAAGGCCCAGTTTGGCCTAGGATCCAGTAGAGGACTATGCTGTGAGCTAGTCCGAGGTTGATGTGTGGCTGGCCAGCAGCACAACCTTTGATTTGAATAAAATGTATAAGCCAAATTCTAATTCTTTTCTTCAATTGTTATTGATACAAAGCATGTGTTAGCTAAATATTGTTGATTCTGATATCATAAATTCATATCCTTACAAATGTGATAGAAATGATTCATATGATGTTTGCTGAGCAATTTTGGCTCACTCTTGCTTGTTGTTTTCTAACCCTAGTCCAGTGAAGCGAGAGTATGAGTCGGCATAGCGTGACCGATAGTTCACCAGCAGCCAGGAGAGCCAGGAGAGCCAGGAGAGCCCCTCGAGTCATTGTCATGGGCAGGGTAGTTGTTGTTTTGCTTTTCTAGATTAGATGTCTAGATTTGAACTTTAGTTGTGATGTAATAACTCTGATAAAACTGGTATTGTATTAATAAAAGATTGTAGTAGCTTGTGTTCATTGCCATAATCTGGATGCGGTCTTGGTTAAGGGGTATTTGTGTCTTTATATATTATGCATGTGTTAAATAGTGTTCCGTTGGTCGAATGACTCCTCAAATCTGTACCCTGGGTTTGGAGGGCGTCACAAGAACCACTCAATCAAAGTTTGAGTGAAGGCATAGCTATTGGAATGGTCCCACAAGAACCATTTTCTCAAAGGGAGAATGAAGACATTTCTATTCCAGCCATACAAGAACCATCTTTTACTTCTAAAGATGCAGGCAAAGCTACAGCTTCTGAGAAATTTCCTGACAATGCTAAAGGGATTTCTGGTGAAAATGAAAGATTGGTCGAGGACACTGTCACTGAGGGAAGTACACAAGAACCTTTAACTCAAAGTGTTAAAGCAGCTTCTGAACCTCATGCTACACAAGAACCATCAGTATCAAATCCTGATGCAAGCTTATCAAATACTGACGGTGTTGCTCCTGACGCTAGTGGTGCTCCTGATGATGAGCCAATCCTGATTCAGCCACTTAGCTCCAGACCAATGACAGATACTATCACAGAATCACAGGATAAATTAAAAGGTATTGATATTCCTGATCCTAATGTTCCTGATGATTCTGATGCTGATGATAGTGATGACAGTGATGATAATAATGAAGAGAAGAATCAGCTTGCTATAGCAATCAAAGCTAGTCTTGGAACCAACTTTGGTTCATCAAGAACATTCATGGCTGGCAAGGCTACTACTGGAAAAGATCTCAGACAAGATTTTTCTGTTCCTTCTGAAATTTCTCCTGCTGAGGCACTTAGACAATATGAATGGAACAATTCATGGTACAGATCTTCTGAATCCGTTAGCTTTCCTTCTGCTTTGGATCATGCCTATGATGCGATAAAATTGATTGAGAATCAAGATTTGACTCAGTTACAAGAGTTGTTGTATAAGGGTATGATAAGACCCAGTGTACCACCATGGAGAGCCTGGTGTTGTTGTCAGAGAGAAAGATGTTAGCACAAGATTATGTATCGAACCTCGAGAATTGTATGAGTTCGACATGGAGAATAGGTACCCTTGTAAATGATTGTTTGATCAGCGGAAGAACGCTGTGTATTTCCAAATTTATTTAAGAACTGGGTATCACCAGTTGGAAGTTAAATCAGAGGATATGCCCAAGACTGCGATTCGTACTAGGAATAGACACTTCGAGTTTTCAGCGAAGTTATTTTGGGTTGACTAATGCACCCACAAATTTTATGGAATGTAATGAATTGGCTTTGAGTTACCGGTGATAGTAGATAGCATGAGATGGAGAAATGGCTAGAATTGACCTAGAATTATGACTGTAAGATACACTACCATCCGGGGAAGGCCAATGTGGTGGCCGATACCCTTGATTAAAATGAGACAGAAATGGATTCCAAATGATCGGGAATTAAAGAATGAGATTTTACACAAAACCCAAGTTAGTCCAACAGACTAGAAAGACAAAAGATTTCACCAACAAGTGGCTAGTAACAACCAAGACAGACAGAGAAAGTATGCGGACTAAGCCCGCGAGTACAGAGATAGTACTGTTGTTGATAAGCTAAATGGCAAGTTGATGAATGACAAGCAAGTTTATGTTGGTGTATTTCTGTGCAAAGAAGATAGAGAATATGAGGGTAGATATACAACCTGGTCTGACTTACAAAGAACAACCTGTGGAAATCACGGATAGAAAAGAGCAAGTGCTAAGTGACGAGGTTGCCAAGCTAGTGAGAGGTTTGTGGAAAATCAAGAGGTGGAAGAATCCACCTGGGAGTTAGAAAGTGCAATGGAAGAGACGTACCCCAGTTACTCCTAAGTTGATTCCGGGACGGAATCCTTTTAAGGAGGGGAGAATGTAATAACCCGAATTTTTGGTAAAATTTAAAACTTTTCTTATTATGATTAAGTGCATCAGTGAATAGTGAATTTGGTGGATGAATAGTGATTTTGAGAATTAACAAAGTTTTTCATGCCACCTATGTACGAGACGTAGTGTGGATATTCGGAAGTCATATTAGTGATCTACGGAGTAAATAAGTGAATGCAAAGACGATCGGAATTCAGAAATTCCAAATTTTATTTTGGTGTAGTATTTGACCGGGCAGCGAATTATATATTATTATATTCAAGAAATAAGATATTAAATTCGAGGATTTGAGGATTTAATATTTTGGAATTTTATTATATTTGATTTGAGAATTTAGAACGAAAACCACTGGGACAGTGAAACGAAGGTTCTAGAAACCGCTGATACTTTATAACGAGATTAAGCGATTAAGCGAACGAATCATGGATTAAGGATTGAAATTATGACAGGATTAAATATAGACATGGAAGTAACATGTAACAAGATTAATTCGAGAAATGCAACATTTGGATCATCCATGTGAAAGGAAAGCGAACCAGTAAAGCTACTTTAGCTAAACCAATGCATGTTGGACAAGTGTCACAAGCTAAGGCCATTAGAGCTATGACTCACCACCTTTTAAACACAAAAATATCAGCATTCTTATCATAATTATCAAGTCAACCAAACCAAAAAGTAAAACCATTCTCTTTTCTTCATTTTCGGCAAAAAGGAAACTGCCAGATTGTAAAGATCATAGCTACTTCATTTCTTGGTGGAAAATGGCGATCTATAGCTCGTTGGAAAGGTCTTGAGATAATCTACAGTTCCTATGTCACGAGTTTCTTTCATTTGAGCAAGGTAAGACCTTCAGTTTTCCAGTTCTTTAAACCGGTGTATAGTAACTCCGAGAATTCATAACTTGTTCTTGATTTTCTTTTGCAAGTTTAAGGATGATAACCATGGATGAAGACTCTTTTGAGGCTTACAAGCTCTTGTGGTGTGTTTAAGGATTCAAGGAAGGTATAAAGACCTCTGCCCCCTTTTGTTTATATGAGTTTGAAGTGGTTTTGATGGTTATGTAAAGTTAAGATCATGATTAAGTAATTATATGAATTGTTGGTTGAGTTTGGAGGATGGGTTATAAATTTGTTTTGATTATTCATGGAGGATTTGACTGAGTGGATGGTGAGTTTGGGCTTAATTGGTATTGATTTGGTTGTGTTTTGGAAATGGAAAACGTTACGATTATAGCCGTCGTAATGCCCATTTGATTTAAGGCTATTTTGAGCAAGTATTACGAACTGGTATTGGAATATTTTTGAACAGAACTGACCATGAACATGTAGGTCTTGTTTTAAGGTTTGTTTTGGTATAAATATCATGTCCATACGATTTACGGTTTAGGAGAAAAGTGAGTTTTAGTAAACATCGTTCGGAGGAACAACCCCTCTCTGGTCAGTCACCTTGAGGCTGTATTTGGACCACTTAGAAGACATATTAAAATGTGAAACCTTGAGGAATAATACTATAGACAGTTAGGAAGGCTCACTAAAAAGATTGGGATTAAAAAGATTATTTTTCGATTTTATAAAAATGTTTTATCCGAGGTCGCGCAAGTGAAAACCACTAAGCACATGACTTAGAAACCAATGTTGTAAATGGTTAAGTATAACTTGTATTCGAAGATAGATTTCGGACTAACCTATGACTTAAGTAATCGTCGATTAAACATGGACTTAGTATGAGCCTATAATGAGCTAGTAATTCCTTGGTTGTGTTTCGCTTACGTGTTTAAGCATTGAGTACAAGTGGATTATCCAGGGGATTAATCGTGCGTTTCTTTGACTTTGTCTAGATTGTCCGGCATCGTCGTGAACCCCTATCACTTCTCGAGCATCAGGCAAGTTTACTAACCCTTACTCTATTGTTAGAGTGGGCATATTTTCGAATGTCTAATACTTGTTGATTCAGAAATATATCTATGTATATATATTCTTTGTTCCAAGTATCGTGCAAGTTTCTAAAACCATATTTTGAAGTATGCATATACTAGATGCATGTTTTCAAACCTCACATCGTATATAGATATGATAGTATTAAAACTATTGAGACTATAGTATATGCATATGATAGAGGCAAGTTTTCAAACCTATACCTTTTTAAAACTGTTGTGGTGATAACTAAAGATTTTGAGATATATGCTATATGTGTATGATTTCAAAATGATTTCTATGATGCTAAGTCAAAGGTATTGATACAAGTTGAACTTATAAGATATGGATATAGTAGTATTTTGGAACTGATGTGCTAAGCAAAACCCTCAGTAGGGGGTATATACTCTGCAGTTATTCTTTGGACCGGGAATGGTATCAGTTGCTATCTAGGGTTATTTTATTGTACTATTATAATTAATCTAGTTAAGTGGTTCATAAACTAAAGACTATTTGGAGTTTAATCTATTAAGGGTATATTTATATATACGATGAATAGTATTATCTACCCTGTTGTTAAGAAAGTACTTAGAAATTACTTCTAAATAAATATTCTTTATTAAACATAGTTTGCATTAATTATTTAAAGTCTTACTTCTTAAGGAAGTATTTTGTGAAAACTATTTTAAACCCTAGATAGCTAATAAAGTTTTATTCAGTCAATTTTAAATATAATTAGAGAAGGTTCCCAAAAATCTATTTTCCCATTTAAGTCTATATTCAGAAAGACTTAAATGTTCGCTCAAACTACAAATGCATTGGACCTTTCTCAAGATTTTATGGTTGTTTCAAGTGGACTGCCCGGTCCTAAATCTTTTAAATCAATGAATTTATCAGTCTGGTTTACTACCATCAAAATGATTTTGATTACTTCCTCAAGATTCGAGGGGTAAGATCAGTGGAATTAGTTGCATCCATTAACAAGCGTCAGCTTGGGAAATATGGGTGAATTTTCCTTTCCAACCAGATATGACTACTTTGTGGAGTTGTATTCTTGGGGAAAAAGGGAAAGGAACTTCATGTTTCAGTGTTATGGATTTACTCGAACTTGGAGAGTATGTAAGGGACTGAGTAGCGCCGGTCCCCTAAGGGAATTACAATATGGCCGACGGACTGGTGAACGGGTCTGTTCTTCCCTTAGTTTATCAGAAATTGCCCGACCGTAGGAAAGAGGAGAGCAACAGGCCGACGGACTGGTGAAACGGGTCTGTTCTTCCTCATAGGAGAGTCACAGGCCGACGGACTGGTGAAACGGGTCTGTACTTCCTGCCTACAACCGATTGGCGGGGAGGTAGGTCAGTCAGATACTGTCTATTCTTCCCTTCTACGTAGAAAAAGATCAGGGGGATACAGCTTGCGACTGATCATCGTAGGGGTATCCTCGGCGCCCAGAATCTCCGTTTACAGTTCAGCATCCATGAAAGAGCATGTTTCATGCAAGTTTTCAGAGAAAGAAAGTTTATTCAAGTTATTCTGTTATATGCAAGTTTTCAAAGAAAGAAAGTTTACTCAAGAGTATTCAAGTTTATTCCAGTATATGAGTTTATCAGAAAGCATATGAGATTACAAAAAGGTATATGATTGTTTTGATTAAGGGTATATGGAATCAGACGAGTTTCGAAAGTGGATTGGAAATATTTTGCCTTGTCTTTATTTCCAGAATATGATATGAGATAAATGTTTGATATGAAAGATGATATTTGTGTTAGGCCGATTACACAATATATAATCAAGTATGTATGAGAATAACAATTAAGAACACAAGTTTGTAAATCAACAAACTGAATTATATTAAATAATTCTCTCTTAGTGATGTTAAAGAATCACAAAGAGCTACTAGGTTACAAGAATAATATATTCAATGTTCGCATCCCTTCTAGGGATAACCTATCTGTGTTTATATAGTACACAGCTACATACAATCCTTATCTAATTGATACTCCTATAAATTAGCTATACAATTCATATCAATTAAGGATTGCTTCAGTCTTCTATTCCGTTTCCTTAGCTGTATCAATATATTCTGCTTCTTTCCATCTTCAGAATATATTGCTTCTAGAATCTTCAATTCAGCACCGACAGCTAATTCAACTATCACCCTGTCAGACTTTAAATAAACTCTGACCGGCTTCCTTTAAACTCTTCACCCTGTCAGAGTTTAATTAAACTCTGACCGGCTTCTGATAAACTCTGGTCAGTACCTGTTGCTTAAACACTGATAAACAAACGTCAGCAATTATATCTAACAATCTCCCCCAACTTGTTCATAATAAAATGTACAAGTTAAACATATAATTGATGATGTCAAAAACATTTAACAAATGCAGTGTTTAACATATAACAGAGTTTAATTTAAAACAGAGTTTAAATTTGACTTAGAATAGAAAACATAAAAACTTACAGTCAGACTTTACTTGATTTCTTGAATATCAGGCACTGTCCTGATATAGTCTGATAGCAATTTCTTTTCAGCTCTTTCTAGTTCAGCAATCATAATCTTCTTCAGCTCCTTCATTTCTGGTTCATCTTCACCAATTTGATAAATGGCAGCCCTCAAAGAATATATGCTGTTTTTGTTCATTTCATTGCCAAGTCTGATATAAAAAGGTTTATCAGACTCTAGATTGAACTCAAGAACCTTTTTATTTAGTGCAGTTCTGAACCTAGCACTATTCCTTTTCATTTCTACCAACTTTCCATGTGCATCTCTGTATTTCGGAATGTATGCACTTGATACTCCAGCTCCACTCAAAACTTTGGATTTCATCATCCTTTCCTTCAAAACTCGAGCAGCATCATAAGTACTTCTATTCTTTACTTCAAGTAGATATAGAACATACTCTAGCTCTTCCCAAAGTTTTAACTGGATATCAAATTCACCAAATCTATACACTCTGCCATCAGCCATAAAATATAACAAGAATTCCTTTTTGATTCCTTTGTGAAAAATCATCTGTACAGATTCTAGTTTGTCAAGGCCTTCTTGAGTAATTCCAACTCCAAATTCTGCCAATGAAAACTTGTCTTGAGATCTGTTATTAGTTCTTCTCTCTCTGTGTGAACCCAGTCCAGATTTATCAAAGGCTTCTTTTCCCAATACTGTTCTGGTTTCTGAAAAATTCACAGCTTCAAGCTTTAAGTCTTCAAGAACTTTTGGTTTGCTGAATCCTGGAAGTAGTGTAGATTTCTATACAACTTGAGCAGCGTCAGAGGTTGTCATAACTTCAGTAGAAACATCAACTTGAGCAGCGTCAGAGGTTGATTTGTCTAATCTTGTTTCAACTTGAGCAATGTCAGAGGTTGAATTATCTTTCTTCTCTAGGTAAGGCTCTTCAATCATTATGCCTTTACCCTTATCAGAGTTTCCAATCACAGGTCTCCTTGTATATTGTATACTCTGTTGTGTATTCTCTTTGATAGAAATACCAACTTCTTTCTTTCTAGGAGCCTTGATTTCCTTTTTCTTGTAGATTCCAGCTTCAAGATTTTTCTTGTGTTCCTCAGCAAGCATCTGCTCTTCAGCCTGGATATCTTCAATAGTTACATTCTTTCCATGCTCTTTCATGAATATCTTAGCAACAATCTCTTCATCAGTAGATGGATTAGTTGAAACAACTAAACGCTTGAGTTGTGAAGTAGATTGACCACCAGAGTTTATCGTTTCAGAGTTTATTTGTCTACCAGAGTTTACTCTTGTCCTGCTTTGCCTTTGAGTAATAACCTTTCTTTTATTTCCTTTGCTTCCCCCATCAGTAGAATCATCCTTCTGTCTCAGAGCTTGAATGTCTTTGCATTTGTCTTTAGGCACATTCTCCCCCTTTTTGACATCATCAGAAAGAAGTACTGATGTCAGCAATTCAATGGCAGTAGAAATAGAATTCAGTTGAGTAGACATTGCATCTTGATTTTCCTCAACTTTCCCAAGCCTCTTCTTGATTTCCTCAGAATCCTTGGCTTGCTGCTTGAGCATAGAATAATAAAAAGTTCTGTCAGACTTGAAAGTAAGATCCTTCAGACTGACTTCATTTCGTAGATTAGTAAGCATTTGTTGATTCTCATCAAATCTATTATTAAGAGATTTGACTTGAACAACAGTGGCCGTTAAGCTTGTAAGTACATCAGCATTTGAGATCTTCTTGACAGAATCAGATAGTAAATCTGCAGCCCTTTGTGCTGAGAAGACACAATCTGCATCAGCCCAATTTTTGAAGTACATATTCTGAAAATGTTCATTGGTCTGTCTATTGACTTCCCTTACGTCAGCACTATTGACATCATCAGCCAATGAAACTTGAATACTAGGGTGTGAATGAGAACCCTCAGCATCATTTCCAGCTTCGTCATGATAGACTGCTTCATTGTCATTAAGAACATTGTCAGCAGTAAACTTGTTGCCCAGTAAATAACAATTGTAGAAGGGGGTTGAATACAATTGTATAAGATTCTCGACTTTATATAACACAAATATGAAAGATCAATAACAATAACAATAACAGCTTTATTAACTTTGATATAAAACTGTTACAAACTCTCTTAAGAAATTCTGATGTTCTTAAGAGCTGCTAGCTTACAAAAACTCTCTCAAGAAATTCTGTTCTTAAGAGCTTCTCTCCGATTATGTTCTCTCTCGAATGAATAATTCTCTGTCTTTGATGAGTACATAAATCGAAACCAAAACTGTGTTTATATAGTGCACACAGCTTCTCTATCAATAACAAGATAAGTCCTAATCATAACAAAGATAGAAACATATCTTTAATCGATAGCTGCATTCTACAAACCAGGAACAAACTTCCATGTTTATCTAGACTCCAAATATAACTCGAAGTAGGAATCCTGATCAGCTTCAAGTTCTGATGATCAATCCTGATCATAGTCTGAGTAGGAATCCTGATGATCAATAAGATACTGACGCTTGATCAAATACTGATGACCATGCAATACTGATGACGTCAGCAATCCTGATCAGTTGAGTCTAGCTTCTGACGATCATTGAATTCTGATCTAACAATCTCCCCCAATCTCATACTTTGTGAAATAAAGTATAGATTCCAAATATTCAATGATGTCAAAAACATGTATCAAAATGTACAAGTATCTTCAGAAACAACTTATCTGTTTAAGCTTTGTGATAGAACAGATTCATCTTCAAGAAGTTGGATAATAAACTTTCTTCTTTTTCTTCAAGAATTTGAATCAGTCTTTCCTTAAGATTTCTGAGTTCTTCATCTTCCTCATTAATCTGGTAGATAGCTGCTCTGAGATTCTGTATGGAGTTTCTCTGTAGACTGTGCTCTTCAAGCAAAAGATAAGCAATTTCCTTCCCATCAGGATTGAGAAAAAGATGAGTCATGCCAAAATTTACTTCTTTAACAGCAGTACCCCTTTGCATTTCCACATCCTGACCTCTTTGATTTAAGTACATGGGAATATAATTACCATCGAAATTACTGTTTCCATCCAGTCTTCTTCTTATAGTTGACAAAATCATGTCACTCCATTCTTTGTACACTTGGTTCTTCCATCTTAACAGATAGTGAACATATTTCAGTTCCTGTGTAGTTTTCATCAGCAGATCTTGAATAGATAGAATCTTCACACTACCATCTTTCATGAAGTACAGAAGCTTTTCTTTCTTTTCAAAACCATCATGACAATCTATAACTATATCAACAGCTAATAAATTGTTCAGGTTTTCAGAAGTTAAAGTACCTCCAATTTCTGTCAAGGAGTAAGGATCAACATATGACATATTCAGATATTCACCATCTCTGTGTCCAATACCTCCTCTTGAATTACTTGACAATTGCTTCAGATTTGAAAACATCTTTAACCAGAGTGCTTTTGATCTAGCCATATCAGACAAATCAACAACACTTGAAACGCTTGTAATAATTCCACCAGACTGAAAATTGATAGGTGTATCACAACTTAATGTGCTAATATGTTTCCACTTCTTGTATTTCTCCTTTTCATGAGCGTAGCTTCTTTCAAGTAAAGATTCTTGTCTGCTTGAATTTCTCCATTGTCTTTTATTTGAAACTTTAAGCCTTTGTAGATAGAGATTGAAATCTTTATTTGTTCTTCTTGTAATATCTCTTCTTCTGGCTTCTTCTTCTTCATCTACTTCTTTGTTGTGACAATCAACAACAGTAGATAAGATTATCAAATCAACCTCTTGCAGAATTTCAGATTCGTCAGGATCTTGAATATTGTCAGGATTAGAATCTTCAATTTGATTTGTATTGCTGAGAGTTGATTTTCTTGATTTTCTTCTCAATTCAGGTTCTTCTTCAACAATTCCATCATCACCAAAAGTAGATCGGTCAGGAACTACTAGAGTTTGAATAGGTTCAGGAATTTCTTCAATTCTTAACCCTCTAGACCTTGTCTGTCTAGGTAATATTTGAGTTGAAGAACCTCTTTTACTTCTTCTAGCACCTCTCCTACCTCTGCTTCCTCTACCTCTAGCAGGAGCAGTATAGCTTTCCATTGTCTCTCTTTGTAGTCTCAAGAATTCTTCATGTGAGAGATCTGGATATTCTTCACTTGCTGTAGAGAGTGCTTTTCTTGCATATAATTGTTGAACTCTTTTATCAGTGTGATATAGAGTAACAATTCTGCCGTCTTTTGTAGAAAACTTCTGGAATAAATTTGATGCATCTTCAGGATTATCAATAATTACATCTTCATCACCTTCAGGAATTGTAGCAAGAATGTGTCCATGACCAGGTGTCAGGATTTGATCTTCCGTCAGGATCTGAGATTGCACCAATGTTCTTACTGTCTTAACTCCAGAATCAGAAACATGAGTTGATTGCGTTGTTTGACTTTGAGAAGTTTGGATTGTCTTCATAACAACAGCATCAGAGGTTTCTCCTTGTATCGCTTTGTCACCACCATCATCTCCAGTATCATCATCATTATTTCTTAATACTAGATCAGGTGTACATTTTGTCTGAATAACCTTCTCCCCCTTTTTGACATCAGGATTTGACAATAATTGCAAAATTAAGGAAAGAGAGGCTTGAATTTCAGTTACCTTAGTATCCAGAGAATCAATTCTTTGATTGATTGAGGTTTGTTCTGAAACAACAGATTTCACTTGGGATTCCACTACCCTTAGTTGTAAAGTAGTAGGCACCTTTGTAAAATTATTAAAGATATCAGTCCTCACTTTTTCAGTTGAGCCCTTGATAGAATCAATCTCACTTTTCAGACTTTTGGATAACAGAGTTGTAGCCTTCAGATGATTCCTCAAGTCTTGATTCTCTATAGACTTCACTGCATTATAGGCATGTTCAATAGCAGAAGAAAAACTGATAGATTCATCAGATTGGTGCCATGAATTGTTCCATTCATTCTGTCTAAATGCCTCTGCAGGATCAAAGGAAGGAATAGAAAAATCTTGTCTCTGATCTTTCCCAGTGGAAGCATTGCTAGCCATATATGTACTGGATGAACCAAAATTAGTTCCAAGACTAATTTTGAGTGCTGTAGCAAGATGTTCCTTCTCTTTTCGATTCTCATTATCATCATCACTATCATCATCAGAACTATCATCATCAGTATCAGGAGTAATATCAGGATCAGGAATAGCAATACCTTTCAGTTTATCCTGTGGTTCTGAGATAGGATGATCCATTGGTCTTGAACGAAGTGGCTGTATCAAAATAGGTTCATTATCAGGAGCACCACTAGCGTCAGGATGAACATCGTCAGGATTTGATATGCTTGCATCAGTATTTGCTACCAATGGTTCTTGTGGAGCTTGAGGTTCAGAAGCTTCTTCAACACTTTGAGTTAAAGGTTCTTGTGTGCTTCCCTCATTGACAATGTTCGCGACCAATCTTTCAACAGAAGCTGTAGCTTTGCCTGCATCTTCACTTTGAGAAGATGGTTCTTGTGTAGCTGGAATGTTGATGTCTTCATTCTCCCTTTGAGAAAATGGTTCTTGTGTGACCATTCCACTAGCTAAGCCTTCACCCAAACTTTGATTGAGTGGTTCTTGTGTGGCAGGATCAACAGTAGCTGCTGAATTACTCTGAAATTCAGGTTCTTGTGGGCTTGATCCTTTCAGCTTCTTCTGTCTCTGATAGACTAACTCTGCTGCATTCCTCTTTTTCTTTGATGTAGGTGTAAGACCAACCAAGGAAGCAGTTGTAGAAACCTTCTCCCAAGAAATTTCTTTAATTTGAGATGGAGAGGCTGGAGAGTCTGATATAGAGACAACTTTTGTTGTTGCATCAGGAATACTAACATCAGGATTTGCTAGAGCATCAGGAGTAGATGACTCATCAGGATTTGATGTCTGAATATCAGTATCCTTCATTTGCACTGTCAAAGGAATATGATACCTGCTCTTTGATAATTTCCTTGTCTTTTGTGGTTTTGATAAAGGTACCACAGCTTTAGTAGCAGTATCAGCAACTTCCTTGTTCACATTCATCACAGAGGATATAGGTAAGTCATCCTCTGAATCACTTTCATCAATCAACCTTAACTTCCTTTTCACAGGAACATTCTTAACAACCTTGTCAGCTTTCGTGACCAGGACCCCTTGTACACCCCCTTGTATCTTCTTTTTAGTGAGTGGTGTAGAGGAAAAATCCTTTGAACCTGATTGCCTTCCAGACACATCAGTTCTAGCTGATTTCTTTGATTTTACAACTAAAGTCTTTTGAGAGACAGTAGAGGTGGTTGTTAACTGTTTAGACTGTTTAGGTTGCATGCTTGTGTCAGGAACAAGGTGGGTTGGTCCTTGTACCATAGCATTAGAAAGTAGTCCATAACGAGTAGGCATTTTCTGATGTAAGAAAAACCTAACCTCATCAGGAATAAAAGCATTTCCGCACAAAATATTTTGCCATATCAGGATTGAAAAAAAATATTCAATAAGATTAAAATAAAATTTTATTTAAGAAAATAAAATTTATTTTAACAATCCTGAATAGCGTTTTGGTTTAAGAAAAATAACCAAATTAATGGTCATAAAATTAAAACACGCTTACCAGCAAACGAGGCAAAAATATTTATGGAAAACCGAACCGTCTCATCGAGATTGTAGAAATGACCTGCACCCTTAATACACATTCTCTATAAAAGAGAACTGTTAAGCATAATCATCATATATCTATTAAAACACAAACCCTCTCCAGAGAAAAACTTACGAAAACCCTTTCACCTTCTTTGTTTTTCAATGGCTGCCAACAATCAAAACAACATACCTGATGAAGAAATTGATAGAATTTGGCAACAAATGGATGAGGCTCTTGCTGAAATGGAGCCACAACCAGTTCCTGACCCTCAGGAACATGAAGCGTTTATAAACGCTATGGTTGATGTGGTGTGGCACAACTTTGTGCAAGCCAATCCTGACTGGAATCCTCTTGAGAATCTCATCTATGAAGAGGATGAAGACGATGAGGATGATGAAGAGGATGAGGATCTCGTTGAAGAGCGAGAGAAGAGAAGAAAGAAAGTCCGTGATGCAAGTGCTTCATGCACGGTGGAGGCACGGAGGCGTCCCGGTGGTCACGGTGACGATCCGCCTTCAAGTGCATCAGCTCCTCTTTTTGTCTCTTAAGGATGGAACAAGAGACCTTCCAGTTCTGATGGACTGTGAAGCTGCTCAGGAGCATTCATGCTAATTTGCAGGGCACGAGTTCATGCTTATCTGTAAAGCACGAGTTCCTGAGTAGAAAATAGACTAGGAAAACAAATATGTAATTTCCATATTTCATGTGTAATGTATCTTCAAGTATTAATGAAATTTGTCTATTTTCTCAATTGTTTTCTTCCTGTTCTTGCCTGCAAAATTTGTTAGTAACACTCATAGTGATATAGATATGATAAATAATAAACTCTGATAATAATGACATTGATAATTAAGACTGAAAACTTAATCAAAGACTAAGTAATAATCTAATTGTCCAGAGTTTACCAGGAGTGTTGATGACAAATTAGCATAGAACCTCTGGTTTTCATACCAGCTTCAATCATCTGAGCATCAGGAATTGACCAGTTGACTTCCTGTCAGGATTGAGTCCTATCAGGATTTGATCAAAGATACATACCTTTCTGAATAACCATCAGGATTTGACAGTTATCAGGATTTCCTCTCTGTAGCTTTTCCTCAGAAATTCTCAAAATTCATCATTCCAAGTTCATTCACCAACTTATTGAAAGTAGCTTCAGGTAGTGGCTTGGTGAATATATCAGCTAGTTGTTGATCAGTAGGAACAAAGTGAAGTTCAATTGTTCCTTCCAGAACCTGTTCTCTTATAAAGTGATATCTGATACTTATGTGTTTAGTAAGAGAATGCTGAACTGGATTTCCTGTCATTGCAATAGCACTTTGGTTATCACAATAAATAGGGATTTTTGAGTATGACAGGCCATAATCTAACAACTGATTTCTCATCCACATTATCTGAGCACAACAACTTCCTGCAGCAATGTACTCAGCTTCTGCAGTTGAAGTGGAAATAGATTTCTGCTTTTTACTGAACCATGAAACTAGTCTTCCACCCAAAAACTGACAACTTCCTGAAGTACTTTTCCTGTCTATTTTGCATCCTGCAAAATCAGCATCTGAATAACCACACAACCCAAAATCTGATTCCCTTGCATACCAAAGGCCAAGTGAAGGAGTGCCTTTGAGATATCTGAAAATTCTTTTGACTGCAATCAGATGTGGTTCTCTAGGTTTTGCTTGAAATCTTGCACATAGACAGGTTGCAAACATGATATCTGGTCTACTGGCAGTGAGATACAATAAAGAGCCAATCATTCCTCTGTAGTGAGTTACATCTACCTCTTCACCTTGATCAGGATCAAGTTTGGTAGCTGTAGCTATGGGAGTGGAAGCAGGAGTACTGTCTTGCATGTTAAACCTTGTCAATAAATTCCTTGTGTATTTAGACTGATTAATAAAAATCCCTTCATCAGTCTGTTTAACTTGAAGACCCAGAAAGTAACTCATTTCTCCCATCATGCTCATTTGATATCTTGACTGCATAAGCTTGGAAAACTTTTCACACAGCTTATTGTTTGTTGACCCAAAAATGATATCATCAACATAAATCTGAACTAACAGCAACTCCTTACCATGATTCAAATAAAATAGAGTTTTATCAATTGCACCTCTTTTGAATCCACTTTCCAGTAAGAATTGAGCTAAGGTTTCAGACCATGCTCTTGGAGCTTGCTTTAGTCCATAAAGTGCCTTATCCAGTCTGTAGACATGATCTGGATATATTTAGGATCAATGAAACCAGGAGGTTGTTCAACATAAACTTCTTCCTCCAGTTCACCATTTAAGAAAGCACTTTTAACATCCACTTTGTACCAACTATTGATCTATTCTTTGGTCTTGGTACCAGTTTCCAGACTTCATTCCTTTCAAATTCATTCAGTTCTTCTTGCATTGCAGTAACCCAATCAGCATCTTTAAGTGCATCTTCAACTTTCTTAGGCTCCTCCTTGGATAGAAAGTTATTATATAAACATTCATTCTGAGTTGCACTTCTTGTTTGAACACCTGCATCAGGATCTCCAATTATCAAATCAGGAGTATGATCTTTTGTCCATTTCCTTGCTGGTGTCAAATTGTTTCTTGAAGTAGATGCTCCCCCTGGATTGGTGTTATCTTGATTGAAAGAATTTGATTGATTTGAAGCTCTCCCTGAATTATTGCTATGTCCTCCTGATGTGTTATCAGGATCTTCACTTGAATCAGTATCTGAAGAATTCTGTTCTGATGATTGAGTTGACTCTGAACTTGTAGTTGAATGCCGTTGCTCCCCCTCAACATTAGCACTACTAGTTGTATTACTGTTGTTTGCATCATCAGTATTAGTACCATCAGTACTTGGTGAGTCATCAGGATTTGGTGACCCGTCAGTACTGGATGAATGGACAGCTTCTGATTCACTTTCTTCAGGTTCCTTGGAAGCTTCATTTTCAAATAACAATCTATCATGCGAGTCTTCAATGATTCCAGTTATCTTCTTATCATCAAAAGATACATGAATTGACTCCATGACAGTTCTTGTTCTCAAATTAAAAACTCTGAAGGCTCTTGATGTAGGATAACCTATGAATATTCCTTCATCAGCCTTTGTTTCAAATTTCCCTAGCTGTTCAGGATGAGTTCTGAGAACAAAACATTTACAGCCAAACACATGCAAATGCTTCAGACTTGGTTTCTTCTCCTTGAGTGACTGATAAGGAGTGACACCATGCCTGTTTATCAATGTGAGATTTTGTGTATAGCATGCTGTGTTGACTGCTTCTGCCCAGAAATATGTAGGTAATTTAGCTTCTTCCAACATAGTTCTGCCAGCTTCAATAAGAGTTCTATTCTTCCTTTCTACTACTCCATTTTGCTGAGGTGTGCCAGGAGCAGAGAATTGTTGAATGATTCCTTTGTATTTGCAGAACTCTTCCATCTTTGAATTCTTAAATTCAGTACCATTATCACTTCTCAGAATCTTGACTTTGTACTTTGTGGTTGTCTCAATCATCCTCACATGATCCAACAGAACTTCAGGAGTTTCATCTTTTCTGTGCAGAAAATACACCCAGGTGAATCTAGAATATTCATCAACAATTACAAGAGTGTACCTTTTCTTACTGATGGACATGATGTTGACTGGACCAAACAGATCAAGATGTAGCATGTGATATGGTTCTTCAATAGAGGATTCTGATTTACTCTGGAATGATGTCCTTCTTTGTTTTGCTTTTTGGCATGCATCACAGAGTCCATCAGGTGTATATAAGACATTAGGTAATCCTCTTACTAACTCTTTCTTAACCAACTCATTGATGTTGCTGAAGTTGAGATGAGAAAGCTTCTTGTGCCAATTCCAACTTTCATCTACTGAAGCTTTACTGATGAAACATGTAGAGGAGCCATCAGTATCTGAGAGAATGTTGGCTTCATATATGTTACCATGCCTGTAGCCAGTTAGTGCTATCTTCCCTGTTGCTTTACTGACTACTTCACAATGTGTGGAATAGAAATTGACATGATAACCTCTGTCAGTGATTTGACTAATACTCAACAAGTTGTGTTTTAGTCCCTTCACTAGAGCTACTTTTTCAATGATGACATTTCCAATGATTATATTGCCATATCCCAAGGTTTGTCCAATGTTGCCATCTCCATAAGACACAGTTGGGCCAGCTTTTTCCTCATATTCTGATAACAGGGCTTTGTTTCCAGTCATGTGCACAGAACATCCACTATCCATGACTAACACATTTTTCTTTTTACCCTGCATCAGAATAGAAACACACTAGTTAGAACACTTAGGAACCCATACATGTTGGGTTCCTTTCTCATGCAATTTATTAATTTTAGCAGCAGAAGACTTTCTGACTTTAGCAGTCCTGACAGGATTTACTCCATCAGGATTTGCTTTGTCAGCATCAGTATTAACAAAAGCATGCTTCACTATGACATTTTCAGTTCTATCAGACTTTGTACTACTTTCAAACTTAGGCAATGGATCATAAAAGTTATAGTACAAATCATGATACTCTTTACATGTATAAATAGAATGCCATAGACTACCACAATGAAAACAGGACTTCTGCGGTTTATAGAGTACTGATCTATTCCTCACATCAGATTTAGAAATATCAGCAATCTCCTTTTTAATCTTCTTACAATCAATAGCAAGATGATTAGAGTTACCACAGTTAAAACAACACTTTCTAGGTGCATTTGGGATATATTTATAACCATTCTCTTTATTGATCCCAACTTTACCATTCCTGTTTCTCTTAACAGTAGCTTCCTTTTTCTTATCTGTAACCTCACAGATTTTATCTTTAAGCTGTTTCTGAGACAATAGACCTAGATTCTTAGTGACTTTGTTCATGACAGGTTTAGACGTTATAATTTTAATTCCTTGAGTAGAAGAAGATCCCTTTTCAAAAGTAGAATTGGAATCCTTACCAAAAACAAAATTAACAGGAGTAATCTTAGATTTGGTTGAGTCTATAACATGTCTATAGGTCTTTGGACTGACTGTCTCATCAATGACAATTTTCTCTGCTAATTTCTTATCTTCATCTGACTTATATCCTAGACACTCTTTCCAATTCTTAGAGGTATTAATCTCATGAAATTTCCTACCAGAGTCTGTCCAGGTTCTGATTTTCTCATTAGCATATTCAAGTTCTTTTTCAAGGGAAGTACATTTAGATGTCATCTCTAAGTGCATGTGTTTAGCATTATCACATTCTTTTTGTACTTCTTGCATACGAGAAAATTCAGCTTCTAATATCTCATTCCTCTTTCTAAGGTCAGACATCTCAGATAAGATTCTAGTATTCTCAGCAGTTTGACTTCTAAAGCTAATATGTAATGACTTTAGAAAACGTCTTAACTCAGAAGCATTATCAGTATCAAAATCAAAGATAGTATTTAGTACCTTATCATCAGGAGCAGCAGTTACATCAGCATTGGCCATTAATGCATAGTTGACTACCTCAGTATCAGATTCTGAGGAAGAGTCCATCCAATCCTTGCTTGATGTGATGAGTGCCTTTGTCTTGTTGCATTCAGAAGCAAAGTGACCCATCCCATTACACTTGTAGCATCTAACCTTTGATTTGTCAAATTTGCTACCCTTGCTGTCCTTTTTTATATACTTGTCTTTGTCTGCTTTGAAGGTCTTTTTCTGAAAGTTGCCTTGTCTTCTATTCTTCCTGAACTTCATCCTTCTGAAGTTTCTGACAATCATAGCAACCATCTCTTCCATGTCTGAATCAGAAGATTCATCACCAGTATTGGCATCAGAATTGCCATCAGTATCTGATGAAGAGTCGTCAGGATCTGACTCAGCTACTCTTGCTTTCCTTCTAGAGACCTCCATAGCTTTTCCTTTTGATTTAGCTTCTACATTCAAAGCAATTGACTTTGCCTTGCTGCTTTTCTTGTTCTTTCTCTGTTGAACTTCAAGATCATGAGTTCTTAGCATCCCATAAATCTCATCAAGAGACACAATGTTCAGATCATACTGGTGTCTAATGATTGAGGTCTGAGTATCCCATTCTTCAGGTAAAGCTCTAAGAAATTTGGTGTTTGAATCTTCAGTTTCATATACTTTGTCAACTAAGGATAAGCTGTTCAATAGTGTCAGAAATCTATCATATAGATCAGTCAGGCTCTCTTCAGGTCTTGCATCGAATTGTTCATATTCTTGAATCAAAAGAGCCCTTCTGTTTTTCTTAACAGATGCAGATCCATGGCACTGAGTTTCCAAAGTATCCCAGATTTCTTTTGAAGACTTGCATGCAATCACTCTGTTTGACATGACAGCATCAAGGCTATTATGCAAGATATTCTTTATCTTTGGTTCCCTGAGTACATGAGCTTTTTCTTCTGGAGTCCATTCAGCTTTAGCTTTGACCACATAATGTTCTGGTACTGTATCTGTTCGTTCTACGAACTTTGTTGGTATATATGGTCCATCACGAATCCTGTCCAAGTAGTCAGGATCCATAGCCTCCAGGTACATCAGCATCTTTACCCTCCATGTAGGATATTCTGATATCTTTAAGATGGGAATCTTCATGCTTTCATACTTGGTTGTCGACATCTTAGATCGTCTCTGATTTAAAAATAAATCAGTTTGCTCTGATACCAATTGTTGCCCAGTAAATAACAATTGTAGAAGGGGGTTGAATACAATTGTATAAGATTCTCGACTTTATATAACACAAATATGAAAGATCAATAACAATAACAATAACAGCTTTATTAACTTTGATATAAAACTGTTACAAACTCTCTTAAGAAATTCTGATGTTCTTAAGAGCTGCTAGCTTACAAAAACTCTCTCAAGAAATTCTGTTCTTAAGAGCTTCTCTCCGATTATGTTCTCTCTCGAATGAATAATTCTCTGTCTTTGATGAGTACATAAATCGAAACCAAAACTGTGTTTATATAGTGCACACAGCTTCTCTATCAATAACAAGATAAGTCCTAATCATAACAAAGATAGAAACATATCTTTAATCGATAGCTGCATTCTACAAACCAGGAACAAACTTCCATGTTTATCTAGACTCCAAATATAACTCGAAGTAGGAATCCTGATCAGCTTCAAGTTCTGATGATCAATCCTGATCATAGTCTGAGTAGGAATCCTGATGATCAATAAGATACTGACGCTTGATCAAATACTGATGACCATGCAATACTGATGACGTCAGCAATCCTGATCAGTTGAGTCTAGCTTCTGACGATCATTGAATTCTGATCTAACAAAACTGTGCAGCTTCATCAATGTTCTCCTCTGCGACAGCTTCAGGGATATCAGAGGTGGCCTGAGCAAAAACCTCTGCTTCTCTTTGAACAATCTCAACAACAGATTGTTGCAAAGCTTCAAGAATAATGTTCTCAGAGTTTAGCTCATCAGTAGCCTCTTGTTCCTTTTCCATCACAGCTTCATCAATTTTCTCTGTGACTTTGACCGCCTGATTAACCTCCTCACCTTTGTCAAGATCACAAGAAATAATTTCAGTGTGAGTGGCCAGAGATTCTTCTACCTGATCAGTTACTTGATCAGCTTCCACACCCTCTGTATAATGATCAGAATGAATAGAGGTGTGTGCTTCAAAATCAAAAATTTTGCTATCAGAACGATTAGCAGCTTCCTCAACTACATCATTAGCCTTTGATGTAGGAGCATCTAAATCCATAGCAACGGCAGCATTTGCACCAGCCTCCTGAACAAACACTTCAGGAGCTTCAGTGTTTACAAACACTCTGTCCTCATCAGCATTTAAAATATCCTCCTCAACAACAATTTCAGGAGTATCTTGAGGAACAGCTTCAGCCACAATCTCCTCATTCTCTGATGCAGGAGCTTCAGTGTCCTCAGAAACTCTGTCCATATTGACATTCACAGCACCAAAAAGATGTGCAGCCACTAGTCTTCTTTTTCTCTGATGAAGAGTTTCTTCATCAGTTTCAGTCTCTGAGGCTGCAGCAACATTAGCAGCATCAGACTTTGCTCTATTTGCTCTTTTCTTCTTCATTCTTCTTTTCTGAGGCATATCATTAGCATTTGATGCCCCAGCTTCAGCGTTTGATGGCTTCACCCTTGCACTTTTAACAGCCCTCAATTTTGATTTCTTTGACCTCTGTGATTGAGACACAGAAGGTCCAGCTTCAGCATGTGCAGGTGATTGTTGTTGTTGTGAATTGATCAAAAATTGTTGCACATACTCAGGCAACATCAAAACACCAACATCTCCTTTCTTGGTATCTTTATTAGTAAGATCAGAGAATATTCGTTTGTGCAATTTAAAAGAAGGAATCACATCATTCTCTAAAATCTCAATATCAGGACAGCAAAGGTTGAATATTAACTGACAAAATCTAGAGAAATAAACAACATTCCTATTCTCTAGCATTTTCTCACCAATATTATGTAAAACTAACCTAGCAACATCAAAATGACCTCCATAAAGAAGAGAATACCCGATTTGAAGACTATCAGTGGGAATCGCATCCCAGTTGGTACACTTCTTCCCGAACGCCCTTGTTATACAGTCGAAAAAGAAACTCCATTCCTTTCTCAAGAGCGGTCGCTTCAACTGACCAATCTTTGCCAATGATCCAGAGTATCCAATTTCCCTCATCATACGAACTAACTCAGGATCGCCAACAGAGATTGTAAAAGAATTGAAATCCTCAAGTCCCAACGCATCACGAACAGTAGTTGGAGTAACTACAAATTCGTTTCCTTCAAATTCAAAAACAATAAACGGAGACCCAGTCTCTCCTCCATTATCATAAGTACCTGTCTGCCAAAAAGTTCTGATGTTTGATGCAGACAGCTTCGACGGTGCGGTTAGAGCAGTACCAATATCAGAGTTTAACAAGAAACTCTGAATCAAATGAAACGCCTCCGGTGCATTCTCATTTGCCAAAGGAGCTGAGTAATTGTTAGGAACAAATTCTAACCCAAAAGCAACAAAAGATGTGGTGGCCATTCGAAGATTTTGATTCGAAAGCTTAACAGAGTTTATGTGTAGAAAGGCATTTGTGAATATGCGTGTGTGACAAAAGATGTGTATGAGTAAGATGTGAAAATTTTAAACGAAGGTGTGTGTATTGTATAAAAATAAAATGTAAAATTAAAAACTGAACAGTTTTTAATCATCAATACACAACTGTCTTACTCCATTTACTGTGTTAGTGGGACACGTGGCACACGTACAGACGCTGACAGCTGTATTGAACAACTTCCAACACATACGTGCAGACAAGAAGACACCGTGCATCACATAACCGCTTTTAAAAAAAATCAATAATAATAAAATTATCGATTTGTATATCTCAGAAACATAATAATAAAGTACTAAGGAGCTCAACAGTCGGAAGAATAATGACTGTCTTGGAACTCCGCACTTTCATGTTCCCAGAGCTTCGAGTCAAGCAAAACCTTTCAGTTACCCTGTTGAATGCTATAAAAACTGAAGCATTCGTCCAACAGGCAATACACAAAAAAAAATTACCATACATCAAATGGCAGGAATCTTTGAATTCATGGATGTAGAATCCTTCTTAGATTTGAACTGGCGTCAACAAGCAAACTACATCATTGATGAGTTTCTTGTGTTATCATTTCTGAATGATGAAGGGCTCATAGCTGATGATGAAATAGCGGAAGGACCTATCTCCAACCCCTATGTGCACATCATCCGTCCTGGACCATATGATGTGCCCATCCTTGCAGATGATGAGGCTGTGGAGATCTGTATGATGCTCTTTTATCAGAGCTACTTGAAGGGTTCAAAGAAGAATGTCTTCTTGGAGTCCTGCAAGCTGCAAGCCAGAAAGAGAATGCGAGAGAATGATGATGATGAGTCAACATCAGGGGGTTGTCAAGCTTTGAAAATCCCAGATGTTGTAATAACCTGTTAACCAAACAAGTAGCTAGACAAGAGTATAATGTTGTCTGATTGTAAATAGAGTTTGAATCATTTAATGAGAAAAATCCATTGTTTTGTTTTACATTTCAGTATCTCATAGTAATTGTAAAGTGAAAGAAATGATATCACTTTGAACAATAAACTAACATACTCATCAGCGCTACTAATCACCATCAGAACTTATCAAACACACTCTTTCTGTTCTCTGTTGAATGTAAAATAGATTCGTTACCAATCATACTGTTTCGAAAAACAAATGTCTAATCTCAAAATTATAGATGTCTGAAACAAAGAAATTATTTTAACCATCAGAGATTAAAACAAAGTTACCTCGGCATATGTCACACAATACATCAGTGTTTACCATTTGTCCTTCTTTGTCAATAAACTCTTTTCCCAAACTGTACAGATGTGAAAATATGTGTGTGCAATAGCAGAGTTTACCGAAATCAATATTTAGATCATCTCAAAGTGCATAAAATCCACAAACTAAAGTAGTAAAAACTGGTTGCCTAAACTCTCATGTATAACATAAAATCTGATTTTATATCTAAACTCTGTTTTCTGATATCCTTTCATTTGGATATATCTTTTGTTTTTCACCCCCTTTATAGATATATATATATTTTTTTTTTTTTAAATTTTGTATTTTTTTTTTTTTTTTTTTTTTGTTTTTCCAGTAATCAGTGGTTGGCACTAGTCACCAAAAATCAAAGATTTTAGCCCTTATTTCATACAATAAGTTCCTGGATCTTCCTAGGCACAACATGATCTCAAAGGAATTTGTGCTCTGTTTGGCATCTTTTGATTTGAGGGTGAATTATTTGCAATCAATAATCAGAGTTTAGACTTTTCATCAGTAAATATAATTAACTTATGAGAGAAAATGCAAACAGCTAATACAGACTCAGTGTATAGGATCAATAAACTAAGAGATGGTATAAATACAGAGACAGTATCATGCTGTGTTAATTTACTGCACATAATTGAGATCAGAATCTATACAACTCTTAAGGATTCACAATTACTTACTGAGAATTATGCTTCATACAAATTTCTTCATTGGTCCATATGTTTTAGACAGAATTACAATTAGAGGATAGCATTAAACTGTAACTTTCAGAGTATGACCAACAGAGTTTAACATCAGAGTTTACTTTCAGAGTATAACTGACACTTCACAGAGTTTATTATCAGAGTTTAACATGCTGGTTCACATAACAGTTAACACATGTAAGAAATCATGAACATAAAAGTGAGTCTAACCCGTATCTCTAGTCAGAACCAGAGATCATTCCAAGTTCATTTACCAATCTTGTAAAAGTAGCTTCACTCAAAGGTTTGGTGAAGATATCTGCAAGTTGTTGGTCTGTAGACACAAAATGAAGCTCAATGTTTCCTTGTTCCACATGTTCTCTGATAAAATGATACCTTATGCTGATGTGCTTGGTCATGGAATGCTGTACTGGATTACCTGTCATAGCAATAGCACTTTGGTTATCACAGAAAATAGGTATTCTAGAGTACCTTAACCCATAATCCAGCAATTGATTCTTCATCCATAAAATCTGTGCACAACAGCTACCAGCTGCTATATACTCTGCTTCTGCAGTGGATGTAGAAATTGATTTCTGTTTCTTACTGTACCAAGAAACCAATCTGTCACCTAAAAATTGACAGCTTCCGCTTGTACTTTTTCTGTCTATCTTACAGCCTGCAAAATCTGCATCAGAGTAACCAATTAACTTAAACTCTGATTCTCTAGGATACCATAAACCCAAGGTTATGGTGCCTTTGAGATATTTGAAAATCCTTTTTACAGCTGTTAGATGAGGCTCTCTGGGATCTGCTTGAAATCTTGCACAAAGACATGTTGCATACATGATATCAGGTCTACTTGCAGTAAGATACAGTAGAGACCCTATCATTCCTCTGTAGTTAGTCATATCTACTGAGGCTCCTGTGTCTTTGTCAAGCTTCGTTGCTGTAGCCATGGGAGTTGTAGCAGATGAACTATCAAGCATACCAAATTTCTTTAGAAGATTTCTGGTATACTTTGTTTGATTGATAAAAATCCCATCATTTGTTTGCTTGACCTGTAAGCCTAGAAAATAACTAAGCTCTCCCATCATGCTCATTTGGTACCTGGATTGCATAAGCTTTGCAAACTTCTTACAAAGTTTGTCATTAGTAGATCCAAAAATAATATCATCTACATAAATTTGAACTAACAGCAAATCATCACCATAATTGAAATAAAACAAGGTTTTATCAATTGTACCTCTTGTGAACCCACTTTCTAAAAGAAATTGAGCAAGAGTTTCATACCATGCTCTTGGCGCTTGCTTTAGTCCATATAATGTCTTGTCAAGCCTGTAGACATAATCTGGATGCTTGGAATCTACAAATCCTGGTGGTTGTTCAACAAACACTTCTTCTTCAAGCTTCCCATTGAGAAAAGCACTTTTTACATCCATCTGAAAAACTTTAAACTTCTTGTGTGCTGCATAGGCCAGAAAAATCCTTATGGCCTCCAGTCTTGCAACTGGAGCAAAGGTTTCATCATAGTCAATTCCTTCCTGTTGTGAATAACCTTTAGCCACAAGTCTAGCCTTGTTTCTTGTAATCACACCTTCACTATCAGTCTTGTTTCTGAAAACCCACTTTGTACCTACTATTGATCTATTCTTTGGTCTAGGTACAAGTGTCCAGACTTCATTTCTTTCAAATTCATTTAACTCTTCTTGCATTGCTGTTATCCAGTGTGCATCTTGAAGAGCTTCCTCCACTTTCTTTGGTTCTGTTTGAGACAAGAAAGCATGATACAGACACTCATTATTTGTTGCACTTCTAGTTCTTACACTAGCATCAGGATCTCCAATTATGAGATCAGGTGTGTGTGCCTGTGTCCACTTTCTTGCTGTTGGTAAGTGGTTTCTTGCATCATTATTGAATCCTCCCCCTTGATCCATGCTCTCCTGATTCATATGTTGACTTTCTGCAGCATCTGAGGCTCCCCCTGAATTGGATGGCTCAGAGTTTGAACTGTCAGAGTTTGAATCAGTTTCCTCAACTGACTCATTTGCTGTATCTTGTTGAGCTTCTTCACGCTCCCCCTCAACTAGTTCTCTATTTTGTTCAATTTGAGAATTTCCAGTTTCTTCAGTATTTACCAGTAGAGGATCAGAGTATGCTTCGTCAGAGTTTGTCAACCCTGCTTCATCAGAGTTTATATCATCAGAGAATAGATCTTCATTTTCAAAACGCAGTTGATCATATCCATCCTTGTCTTCAAGTCCAATTATTTTCTTGTCATCAAATGACACATGTATAGATTCCATGATCACCTTAGTTCTTAGATTATAAACTCTGAATGCTTTTGTTGACAGTGGGTAGCCAACAAAGATTCCTTCATCAGCTTTTAACTCGAACTTAGTCAACTGTTCAGGATGAGTCTTCAACACAAAGCATTTGCATCCAAATATGTGAAAATATTTCAAATTTGGCTTCTTATTCTTCACCATCTCATATGGTGTTTTCCCATGCTTGTTGATTAGTGTAGCATTTTGAGTAAAACAAGCAGATTGAACAGCTTCTGCCCAGAAATAAGTTGGTAATTTTGCTTCTTCAAGCATAGTTCTGGCTGCTTCAATTAAGGTTCTGTTCTTTCTTTCAACTACACCATTTTGCTGTGGAGTTCCAGGTGCAGAAAATTCTTGTTTCACTCCTCTTTCCTTGCAGAAAGCTTCCATGATTGAGTTTCTGAATTCAGTTCCATTATCACTCCTTATAATTTTGACTTTGTGCTGTGATCCTTTGTCCAGTAGATTTACATGATCCATCAGAGTTTGAGCAGTTTCATCCTTCTTTGACAAGAAATACACCCATGTATATCTAGTATATTCATCAACAATTACTAGAGCATATTTCTTTCTGCCCATAGACATCACATTGACTGGTCCAAAGAGATCAACATGTAGAAGATGATAAGGTTCCACTACTGAAGATTCAGATTTGCTCTTGAAAGATGACTTCCTTTGCTTGGCTTTTTGACAAGAATCACACAAGCCATCTAGACTGAGTATAGACTTTGGAAGTCCCCTTACAAGATCCTTTCTTATTAGCTCATTGATGTTGTTCAAATTGAGATGAGAGAGCTTCTTGTGCCAGTTCCAACTCTCTTCATTTGACATTCTGGCTGTTAGACACACTGTTTTTCCATCAGAGTTTGTTACCAAACTTGCTTCATAAATGTTGTTGCGCCTGTGTCCAACTAGAACAACTTTTCCAGTAGATTTACTGATTACTTCACAGTATTCAATATGAAAATCTACATGGTTTCCTCTGTCACAGATTTGACTCACAGATAGCAGATTATGCTTGAGTCCTGAGACTAGAGCTACATTAGTAATGATGACACTTCCAAGATTGATATTGCCATATCCCAGAGTGTGTCCTATGTTGCCATCTCCATAGGAAACCTTTGGGCCAGCCTTCTTCTTAAAGTCTGATAGCAGGGCTTTATTTCCAGTCATATGTCCTGAGCATCCACTGTCTAAGATAAGTGTGCTCTCTATTATACCCTGCAATCACAAACAAACACTAAGTGTTAGTTTTAAGGACCCAGACTTGCTTGGATCCTTTGTCTTTCTTAACAGTGTTAGCTTTTGCAGCGGAATTACTATCAACAGAGTTTAAGCTAACATTGTCAGACTTTACACTTGCAGAGTTTGCTCTAACCCATTTCAGATTGGGTTTTAGCTCATAATAGTTATGATAAATAGCATGATAACTCTTGCAAGTATAAATGGAATGCCAAGTGCTCCCACAGTGTGTGCATAAAGTTTGTGGTTTAACCCTTACATAATCATTCTTTACTCCTGATGTAGAAGATAAAGAATTAATATGTTTGTTCTTAGTGCAAAATCTAGCAAGATGATTAGAACTACCACAATTATAACATGTTTTCCTTGGAGCAGCACCAGTAGGCAAATGATTATTTCTATTATTTATGCCTATCTTTCCATTCCTATTCTTCTTGGACCCTTTTGGTTTCATGGCAGATTTTACCTCTTTCAGTTTATGATTAAACTGTTTCCCTGTCATCAAACCAACATTAACCTGTTTTTCACAAGTTTTTCCTGGCTTTCTAACAGCTTCTCTTTCCATAAGTTTTTCTGTTATAATATTTTCCTGTCTTTCACAGGCTTCATCTGATTCCATATCAGCTTCTCTTATTACAACAGATTTTAACTTATTGGTTTCTGGAACAAATATTACAGGTTTAAGTTGTGGTTTTACCTTAACCTTGTCTTTAAACCTAAGTTCATCATTTTCACAATAGCCTAAACCTACAGAGTCTGTTTGAAACACTTGATGAGTGTCTCTTCCAGAGTCTGTCCAAGTCTTGATTATTTTTCTTTCTTTTTCTAAATCAGATTCTAATTGCTTATATCTTATGAGCAATTCCTGTTCTACATAAACAGCATCATCTCTTTCTTTTTGAATCTGCTTCATATTTTCAAGTTCTTCTTCAAGAAACTTGTTTCTATCTTTAAGACTAAGATTCTCAGCTTTAATTCTCTCATTCTCTAAAGTCTGATCCCTATAGCTAACATGTACGCTTTTCAGATATACTCTTAACTCAGATATATTATCAGTATCATAAGCATAAGTAGTTAGGGGTACCTTATTTTCAGATGATTCAGTCTCATCTCTGACAGTTGCCATAAGAGCATAGTTTTCTCCATCATCAGAGTCTGAAGTATCTGCCCAGTCTTTGCCTTTAGAGATGAGTGCTTTCTCAGACTTGCCTTTCTTGCACTCTGGAGCATAATGACCCATCTCCTTACACTTGTAGCACTGGATTTGAGACTTATCCTTCTTGCCAGACTTGGTCTCCCTTCCATCAGACTTTCTGAAACTTCTCCTTTCAGAGTTTGAATCTTTCCTTGAGAATCTCTTTCCTTTCTTGAAGTTCTTGAATCCCATCTTCTTAAAGGTCTTCACCATCAATGCAGCCATTTGCATCAACTCCTCTTCATCATCCTCAGAGTCAGAAGCTTCATCAGAGTTTGAGTCATCATCAGAGTTTGATGACTCACTTTCAGATTTAATAACTAAAGCCTTTCCCTTGGCTTTCTTCCTTGATGATTCCTTCTTGATGGGCTTCTCCTCAACTTTGAGAGCAATAGATTTTGTCTTCTTGCTGGTTCTCCTGTTTCTTTGTTCTATCTCAAGTTCATGAGTCTTTAACAATCCATAGATCTCATCAAGATCTGTATCAGCAAGATCATAATTATCTCTGATTGTTGTTGCCTTTAAATCCCACTTTTCAGGTAGAGATAATAGAAACTTGAGATTAGACTCTTCAAGTTCATATTCTTTATCAACCAGAGACAGATCATTCAATAGTTTGCAAAATCTGTCATAAGTCTCAGTCAAGGTTTCATTAGTTCTTGAATCAAAGTGCTCATACTCCTGTGTGAGTATTGTTTTTCTGTTCTTCTTAATAGCACCTGTTCCCTGGCATCTGACTTCTAAAGCATCCCATATCTCTTTGGCAGTTTTGCAGCCAATTACTCTGTTAGACATTACATTATCTAAAGCACTGTGGAGAAGATGTCTAACCTTTGCATCCTTTGCAATTGATGAGATGTCCTCAGGAGTCATATCTTTCTTTTCCTTTGGAACAGTCTTTTGTACTTGTCCATCAACAACAGGGGACAATTTAGTCGGCATATGAGGACCATCATAGATTCTGTCAAGGTATTCTGGATCTGTAGCCTCCAGAAACATGGTCATCTTCACCTTCCAAATTGGATACTCTACTGGCTTGAGAATTGGAACCCTGATTGTTTCATATCGACTCATGGAATTTGGCTTAACCTGTTCAGCCTTAGGAGCAGTTTGATTTTCTTCAGACATGACTAATACTGTGTTTGAATCGTAAACTGTATATATTAAACAGCCTTGGCTCTGATACCAATTGTTAGGCCGATTACACAATATATAATCAAGTATGTATGAGAATAACAATTAAGAACACAAGTTTGTAAATCAACAAACTGAATTATATTAAATAATTCTCTCTTAGTGATGTTAAAGAATCACAAAGAGCTACTAGGTTACAAGAATAATATATTCAATGTTCGCATCCCTTCTAGGGATAACCTATCTATGTTTATATAGTACACAGCTACATACAATCCTTATCTAATTGATACTCCTATAAATTAGCTATACAATTCATATCAATTAAGGATTGCTTCAGTCTTCTATTCCGTTTCCTTAGCTGTATCAATATATTCTGCTTCTTTCCATCTTCAGAATATATTGCTTCTAGAATCTTCAATTCAGCACCGACAGCTAATTCAACTATCACCCTGTCAGACTTTAAATAAACTCTGACCGGCTTCCTTTAAACTCTTCACCCTGTCAGAGTTTAATTAAACTCTGACCGGCTTCTGATAAACTCTGGTCAGTACCTGTTGCTTAAACACTGATAAACAAACGTCAGCAATTATATCTAACAATTTGGAAATTCCTACAACTTCATCTTTTATTTTATGAGTTATGACTCTGATAAAAACCTGATTAAGGATATATATGCACAAGTGGATTTTGGGTTACTGAAACCTTATATTTTCCTTATGACTTCATCTTTTAAGTTATATGTTGACAGTCTGCTTATATTCTATAAAGCAGATATTTTACGAAAAGGATATACTGAGTTATCTTTCTACTTCATCTTTTATTTTATACTAGAACTTTGTTCTCAGTATGAATATCGAAAGTTTGCAGAATATTATGGAGATGATATTTGAAATACAACAATGGTATTTTTGGAATACATTCCGATAAGGAAATGATTTCAGTATCAAGATATTTTGACAAGTTATTGTCTTATACCCGCTTTATTTTTGGGTTGAATAAAAGGCAGAATTATGCCATACTTTCATTACCTTGCTGAGCTATCACTCACTCTTGCTATTATTTTATATATATTATATAGCAGCGAAGCAGGATGCCAACGGGACGGCACATACCTCGCAAGGCGTTTCCATAAACAGTTTCTAGCAGTGATCCCGGGAATAGTACGAACCAATCGAAGCAGGCTACGGCTTTTGGTATTCAACTCATGTATAGACATGAATGGTATTAGAGGATTGTGAGCATCAGAAGGCTAAGTTGGTAATGTAACAATACTTAGAAATTGTATCAGTAACAGATTCAAAAGACATTTGGGTATTGTAATAAAAATTATTTATTCCGCAGTTGTCGTAGTGTGTCGTTTCTGAGACTCTAACCTGTGTGTGTGTGTGTGTGAGACATATGTTGTGGGGTCATGAGCAGGTGAATTATGAATGGTGTGAGTAATACAGGTAAAGCAAGGAGTACATGGATTGTGACAACCCTAAATCCCTGACCCCGGATTTGGGGCTGTTACAGAGATGGTATCAGAGCGTTAGGTTACAGTCCTCAGAAACGATAGGAGATCGAGTCTTACAATACCCTTAGTAATGATGAGAACATCTAGAGCTCAAATTGAGTTCGTAGTCGGGTTAGAGGACATGACCCTGACTGTTTAAGATGAAGCCCGAGAGGGGACTTCTTTTGGGAAACAGTACTTAGGACCTCGTGGTTAGTCACCTCGATTCGTATGAGTTATAGATGGATGGGACTCTGAGATGCCAGATCCTGAGGCCTTCGAGTAGGCATTTGATGATGCGCTCCTTGAAATGGACGGAGACCCGATAAAGAAAGATCCATAGGAGGATCTAGAGGAAGACCCCATAGTGGGTCAAGGAAAGAATCTTGTAGAGGACGTGTTGATTGATAAAGATGTGGTGCGTTACTTGAGGTCTAATAATAAGACCGGACGAACCTTCGAGGGATAAATAAGTGACGAGACGAGAGTTTAAGGATCGTTCATGATTCATCAAGAGGTATGACAAAGAAAATGGAGTAGAGTCTCCAAAGCAGAAGAGGTAGAGGCAGTATAGCCAGTATCAGTGGATTGATTCGACTTGAGCGAAACCTGTTACTCGTAGTCGGTTATAGTTGCCCATAAGGAGGCAGCATACGTAAGAACCAAGATGTTCAGATTTTCACGAACGATTAAGGGTACTTAGTTGCCTAGAATAGTGAAAGGAATTGCTTTGGCTATGAGGTTTCAATCCCCCACGACCAGCGATTCCACTAGAACTAGTGTCTATTACATCATTGAGGAATGTTATTATCTCAAGGAAAATTTTGGTTATATGTACCATGCAAATGTCATTGTAAGACAAGCACGCTAAGACGGAATCGAGAACGAGATTTACCACCCTCAGGAAACCAGGAAGGAATTATGAGGATAGAACAGAAAGGTCGGAAATCAGATCCGAGTATTACTAGTAGGTAAATAGATTGATCAAATTTCCCAGATTTGGAGGGAAATTCAGCAAATTTTGGCAAACCTTGTCTTTCTGATTACCAGAGGATGTCACCAAAGAGAGTGGAAATTAGAGCAAACCCTGTGGATTGGGTAAGATAGCTGTTATATGGGTTGGTGGACAGACCCGGATTGCTATAATTGATTGTAGAGATAAAATGATGAAGTTGAGATTGGACGGTAAAGGCGAAATATATTTAAGGACCAAGACGGACTGAGAAATTCCGGGATTGACTTAAATGAAAAGGCTATTGTGCCAAAAGTGTTAAGCTTATGTAGCGCACGGGATTGATATGGGAGAAGGAATATTGGGTATAAGGATGATTGAAATAGAGACCGGATTTAAGCCTGTAGATTCTAACGATCTTCCGGAGTACCGCCCAGTCGACAGGTGGAATTGTCATTGCTACGGGAAACAACGATATCGAAGTCTTATAGAACAGAACGCTTACTTGAGATGTTTGCGCCTAGTCGAATAGAATTCCCTGCGATTGCAAATGTTGATGGTTGAATTCTTAGCGACTATTATAAGTCGGCAATGACGCAAGTATCGAGCACCTTCGGGTGTGCCTGGAGAAGAAGAGCTTTAGAATCGAACGATTATCCGTTAGAGGAGCCGACATAAAAGGCATCCGTTGAGACCTTGGCAGACCTTCCCAATCTATGATCTATCTTGACCTCTCTCCAGGAAAGAATTCTGATAAAGGGTATATTCCCTTTTCGAAGTTATTTTATAACACTTGTGCTAAACCATATTCAGTTTCACTTGTGCCAGAGGCTGTCACAATGCCTACTTTCAGGTTTTCGAAGCCCTGCCAAATGATGTTATTTAAGCTTTCACTTTTCTTCAAATAATGAATGACCCTATGGTGATACATCACCACTTGTTTGTTAAGTACCAGTATCTTGTGGTTATTCTTTTCTTTGTATTTTCTTTGGAAACCGCACCTTTGGAATCTGTTCAATTTTAATCCAAGGTGTTCCTTTGAGAAATATTGTCGAAAGGCGATAATCATTAAATTGATCTCGAATTGCTTTCATACTTTTCAACTTCCACTGAGACGAACAACCCTATACTTATAGGGGCTACAAGGACTATCTGTCTGTGTGATAGAAGTCGGATGGGACGCCATCACTTGTAAGTTGTGAAATACAAGAAGGCTAATTACCTTTAGTAATGTCTCAATTGAGGCACACAACGTTGAGTTCTTATGATCATGTTGATCTCTCGGTAAATTCTTTTACCTCCAATAAGGTTACCTTAAAACTCATAACCTTATGATCACCAGTGTGTGACGTTTTCTTTGATATGGGAGCTATCTTTCAAGGCCCCATGATTTTGTTATCCTCATTGAATTCTAAGGGGAGGCCAACCAGGTCAAATAAGTCAAAATTCGCTGATAAGGAATTAGATTCGCAACGAAATCGCCTATGACAGGAGCGAATCCCTAAGACGAATAGAATATTAGTGACATATCAATGAAATTGGTTTATTCTCCCAAGGATATTATGATAATGGAAAGCGTGTCAATCGATATACGTGAAAGAAATAGCGATGTGCCGTGAACTCCAGTGACAACGGTGTTAGACAGATGCCCTATAGTGGAATCGAGATTTTGGAGGAGTTGGTTACGAATATAGACTACCTCTGGGTTAGCAAGATAAGTACTGACGATGGAGTCATAGGGAGCTGATATGGTGACTTGGGAGAGGTGCAGCGTGTGTTGTTTAAAGGAATAATTTCTGGAAATATATGGAGACCCGGATGAAAATGAAAGTTAAAGAGTTAAAACAAGGAACCATGACTGTGACCGAGTATGAGGCCAAGTTTTCCGAATTATCAAGGTTTGTCCCGGAGTTTGTGAACGCAGAAGAAAAGAAAGCCAGTAGGTTTCAACCAGGGCTACCTCCAACCAGCAGCCCATTATTGGGACCTTTAAATAGCAGGTGCCCTTCTATACTGTTTAGACAGAGCTAATGTATCGTTGTATATCAAGAAGTTGCATGACGATTAAACCTTAAGGCCGAGCTACTAAGGGAATAATTACAAGTAGAAATAATCCATCGAGGGATTTTCCCATAAGACTGGTACATCCAGGTTGTGAACTAGAAATATGAGGTCGACACTTTTGATAGACCTGATTCCTTTCAAGTTGGGAGAAGTTGATATTATAATAAGAATGGGTTGGTTTACACCCAATGGAGCCCAGATTGATTGTAAGGGAGAGAGAGGAATAAATAAAGAATGGAGACAGATTCAGAGATTCTTGAATATAGTTTAGACTAAAAAAAAAAATTATTATGCCAGAGATATGAGGCATAATTAGCTCTTATGGTTGACGCCAAGAAAAGAGACACGACGTATAAAGAAAACTACAATGGTTTTGGGAGATTGTACAAGGTTTTAATGAGCTACCAGATATCGATTTGGATGACATGAGAATGAATACCGAGTATTCAGGGTATAGGGGGAATGAAAGAGTTAGTGACTCAGTTACAAGAGTTGTTGTATAAGGGTATGATAAGACCCAGTGTACCACCATGGAGAGCCTGGTGTTGTTGTCAGAGAGAAAGATGTTAGCACAAGATTATGTATCGAACCTTGAGAATTGTATGAGTTCGACATGGAGAATAGGTACCCTTGTAAATGATTGTTTGATCAGCGGAAGAACGTTGTGTATTTCCAAATTTATTTAAGAACTGGGTATCACCAGTTGGAAGTTAAATCAGAGGATATGCCCAAGACTGCGATTCGTACTAGGATAGACACTTCGAGTTTTCAGCGAAGTTATTTTGGGTTGACTAATGCACCCACAAATTTTATGGAATGTAATGAATTGGCTTTGAGTTACCGGTGATAGTAGATAGCATGAGATGGAGAAATGGCTAGAATTGACCTAGAATTATGACTGTAAGATACACTACCATCCGGGGAAGGCCAATGTGGTGGCCGATACCCTTGATTAAAATGAGACAGAAATGGATTCCAAATGATCGGGAATTAAAGAATGAGATTTTACACAAAACCCAAGTTAGTCCAACAGACTAGAAAGACAAAAGATTTCACCAACAAGTGGCTAGTAACAGCCAAGACAGACAGAGAAAGTATGCGGACTAAGCCCGCGAGTACAGAGATAGTACTGTTGTTGATAAGCTAAATGGCAAGTTGATGAATGACAAGCAAGTTTATGTTGGTGTATTTCTGTGCAAAGAAGATAGAGAATATGAGGGTAGATATACAACCTGGTCTGACTTACAAAGAACAACCTGTGGAAATCACGGATAGAAAAGAGCAAGTGCTAAGTGACGAGGTTGCCAAGCTAGTGAGAGGTTTGTGGAAAATCAAGAGGTGGAAGAATCCACCTGGGAGTTAGAAAGTGCAATGGAAGAGACGTACCCCAGTTACTCCTAAGTTGATTCCGGGACGGAATCCTTTTAAGGAGGGGAGAATGTAATAACCCGAATTTTTGGTAAAATTTAAAACTTTTCTTATTATGATTAAGTGCATCAGTGAATAGTGAATTTGGTGGATGAATAGTGATTTTGAGAATTAACAAAGTTTTTCATGCCACCTATGTACGAGACGTAGTGTGGATATTCGGAAGTCATATTAGTGATCTACGGAGTAAATAAGTGAATGCAAAGACGATCGGAATTCAGAAATTCCAAATTTTATTTTGGTGTAGTATTTGACCGAGCAGCGAATTATATATTATTATATTCAAGAAATAAGATATTAAATTCGAGGATTTGAGGATTTAATATTTTGGAATTTTATTATATTTGATTTGAGAATTTAGAACGAAAACCACTGGGACAGTGAAACGAAGGTTCTAGAAACCGCTGATACTTTATAACGAGATTAAGCGATTAAGCGAACGAATCATGGATTAAGGATTGAAATTATGACAGGATTAAATATAGACATGGAAGTAACATGTAACAAGATTAATTCGAGAAATGCAACATTTGGATCATCCATGTGAAAGGAAAGCGAACCAGTAAAGCTACTTTAGCTAAACCAATGCATGTTGGACAAGTGTCACAAGCTAAGGCCATTAGAGCTATGACTCACCACCTTTTTAACACAAAAATATCAGCATTCTTATTTCACGAGTTTCCTTCATTTGAGCAAGGTAAGACCTTCATTTTGCCAGCTCGTTAAACCGATGTATAGTAACTCCGAGAATTCATAACTTGTTCTTGATTTTCTTTTGCAAGTTTAAGGATGATAACCATGGATGAAGACTCTTTTGAGGCTTACAAGCTCTTGTGGTGTGTTTAAGGATTCAAGGAAGGTATAAAGACATCTCCCCCCTTTTGTTTATATGAGTTTGAAGTGGTTTTGATGGTTATGTAAAGTTAAGATCATGATTAAGTAATTATATGAATTGTTGGTTGAGTTTGGAGGATGGGTTATGAATTTGTTTTGATTATTCATGGAGGATTTGACTTAGTGGAGGGTGTATAAGGTGGATGGTGAGTTTGGGCTTAATTGGTATTGATTTGGTTGTGTTTTGGAAATGGAAAACGTTACGATTATAGCCGTCGTAATGCCCATTTGATTTAAGGCTGTTTTGAGCAAGCATTACGAACTGGTATTGGAATATTTTTGAACAGAACTGACCATGAACATGTAGGTCTTGTTTTAAGGTTTGTTTTGGTATAAAGATCATGTCCATACAATTTACGGTTTAGGAGAAAAGTGAGTTTTAGTAAACATCGTTCGGAGGAACAACCCCTCTCTGGTCAGTCACCTTGAGGCTGTATGTGGACCACTTAGAAGCCATATTAAAATGTGAAACTTTGAGGAATAATACTAGAGACAGTTAGGAAGGCTCACGAAAAAGATTCGGATTAAAAAGATTAATTTGCGATTTTATAAAAATGTTTTAGCCGAGGTCGCGCAAGTGAAAACCACTAAGCACATGACTTAGAAACCAATGTTGTAAATGGTTAAGTATAACTTGTATTCGAAGATAGATTTCGGACTAACGTACGACTTAAGTAATCGTCGATTAAACATGGACTTAGTATGAGCCTATAACGAGCTAGTAATTCCTTGGTTGTGTTTCGCTTACGTGTTTAAGCATTGAGTACAAGTGGATTATCCAGGGGATTAATCGTACGTTTCTTTGACTTTGTCTAGATTGTCCGGCATCGTCGCGAACCCCTATCACTTCTCGAGCATCAGGCAAGTTTACTAACCCTTACTCTATTGTTAGAGTGGGCATATTTTCAAATGTCTAATACTTGTTGATTCAGAAATATATCTATGTATATATATTCTTTGTTCCAAGTATCGTGCAAGTTTCTAAAACCATATTTTGAAGTATGCATATACTAGATGCATGTTTTCAAACCTCCCATCGTATATAGATGTGATAGTATTCAAACTATTGAGACTATAGTATATGCATATGATAGAGGCAAGTTTTCAAACCTATACCTTTTTAAAACTGTTGTGGTGATAACTAAAGATTTTGAGATATATGCTATATGTGTATGATTTCAAAATGATTTCTATGATGCTAAGTCAAAGGTATTGATACAAGTTGAACTTATAAGCTATGGATATAGTAGTATTTTGGAACTGATGTGCTAAGCAAAACCCTCAGTAGGGGGTATATACTCTGCAGTTATTCTTTGGACCGGGAATGGTATCAGTTGCTATCTAGGGTTATTTTATTGTACTATTATAATTAATCTAGTTAAGTGGTTCATAAACTAAAGACTATTTGGAGTTTAATCTATTAAGGGTATATTTATATATACGATGAATAGTATTATCTACCCTGTTGTTAAGAAAGTACTTAGAAATTACTTCTAAATAAATATTCTTTATTAAACATAGTTTGCATTAATTATTTAAAGCCTTACTTCTTAAGGAAGTATTTTGTGAAAACTATTTTAAACCCTAGATAGCTAATAAAGTTTTATTCAGTCAATTTTAAATATAATTAGAGAAGGTTCCCAAAAATCTATTTTCCCATTTAAGTCTATATTCAGAAAGACTTAAATGTTCGCTCAAACTACAAATGCATGGGACCTTTCTCAAGATTTTATGGTTGTTTCAAGTGGACTGCCCGGTCCTAAATCTTTTAAATCAATGAATTTATCAGTCTGGTTTACTACCATCAAAATGATTTTGATTACTTTCTCAAGATTCGAGGGGTAAGATCAGTGGAATTAGTTGCATCCATTAACAAGCGTCAGCTTGGGAAATATGGGTGAATTTTCCTTTCCAACCAGCTTATATATGCACAAGTGGATTTTGGGTTACGGAAACCTTATATTTTCCTTATGACTTCATCTTTTAAGTTATATGTTGATAGTCTGCTTATATTCTATATAGCAGATATTTTACGAAAAGGATATACTGAGTTATCTTTCTACTTCATCTTTTATTTTATACTAGAACTTTGTTCTCAGTATGAATATCGAAAGTTTGCAGAATATTATGGAGATGATATTTGAAATACAACAATGGTATTTTTGGAATACATTCCGATAAGGAAATGATTTCAGTATCAAGATATTTTGACAAGTTATTGTCTTATACCCGCTTTATTTTTGGGTTGAATAAAAGGCAGAATTATGCCATACTTTCATTACCTTGCTGAGCTATCGCTCACTCTTGCTATTATTTTATATATATTATATAGCAGAGAAGCAGGATGCCAACGGGACGGCACATACCTCGCAAGGCGTTTCCATAAACAGTTTCTAGCAGTGATCCCGGGAATAGTACGAACCAATCGAAGCAGGCTACGGCTTTTGGTATTCAACTCATGTATAGACATGAATGGTATTAGAGGATTGTGAGCATCAGAAGGCTAAGTTGGTAATGTAACAATACTTAGAAATTGTATCAGTAACAGATTCAAAAGACATTTGGGTATTGTAATAAAAATTATTTATTCCGCAGTTGTCGTAGTGTGTCGTTTCTGAGACTCTAACCTGTGTGTGTGTGTGTGAGACATATGTTGTGGGGTCATGAGCAGGTGAATTATGAATGGTGTGAGTAATACATGTAAAGCAAGGAGTACATGGATTGTGACAACCCTAAATCCCTGACCCCGGATTTGGGGCTGTTACAGGTGACTATTGCTCTTCAACTAAGAATAGTGGAATCCCAAGTCAAGTCAGTTATTACTGAACAAACCTCCATTAATAGCAGAATTGATTCTCTTGATTCTAAGGTAACTGATATACAAACCTCTCTTGCCTTAATTTTGAATATATTATCAAATCCTGATGTCAAAAAGGGGGAGAAGGTAAGTTCTACAAAATGTACACCTGATCTAGTATTAAGGAAAAATGATGATGATACTGGAAATGATGGTGGTGACAAAGTACTACAAGGAGAAACCTCTGATACTGCTGTTATGAAGACTATTCAAACTTCTCAAAGTCAAACAACGCAGTCAACTCATGTTTCTGATTCTGGAGTAAAGACAGTGAGGACATTGGTGCAATCTCAAATTCTGACGGAAAAGCAAATCCTGACAGGTGATCAAATCCTGATGGATGATCAAATCCTGACGCCTAGTCAAGGACAAATTCTTTCTACAATTCCTGAGGGTGATGAAGATGTAATCATTGATAATCCTGAAGAAGCATCAAACTTATTCCAGAAGTTCAAAACAAAGAAAGGTGATGTTGTGACTATTTATCATACTGATAAGAGGGTACAACAGTTATTTGCTAGAAAGGCACTTTCTACTGCTACTGAAGAATATCCTGATCTCTCTCATGAAGAATTCTTAAATGCTCAAAGAGAAATGATGGAGAGTTTCAAGAATCCTACTCCTGCTAGAGGTAGAGGAGGCAGAGGTAGAAGAAGTGCTCAAAGAGGTAGAAGAAGCTCATCAACTCCAATTATGCCTAGACAAACAAGGTCTAGAGGATTAAGGATTGAAGAAATTCCCGAACCTACTCAAACTCTAGTAGTTGCTGACAGGTCTACTTTTGGTGATAATGGAATTGATGAAGAAGAACCAGAATTGAGAAGAAGACCAAAACAATCAACTCTCAGCAATACAAATCAAATTGAAGAGTCTAATCCTGATATTGTTCCTGACAATATTCAAGATCCTGATGATTCTGAAATTTTGCAAGAGGTTGATTTATTAATTCTTTCTATAGTGGTTGATTCTCACAATCAGGAAGTAGATGAAGAAGAAGAAGAATAACAAGGTCAACAAATAGAGATTTTCATCTCTATAAACAAAGACTCAAAACTTCAAATAAAGGGTTGTGGAGAAATGTCAGAAGACAACAACCTCAACTAGAGAAGAGTTATTCTTATGAGAAGGAAAAAGATAAGAAGTGGAAACACATTGACACAATTAGGTGTGATAGACCTATCAATTTTCAGGCAGGGGGAATTATCACAAGTGCCTCAAGTGTTGCTGATTTTTCTGAGCCAGTTAGATCAAAAGCACTCTGGCTTCAAATGTTCTCAAATCTGAGGCAAATGGCAAACAATTCAAGAGGTGGTATTGGACATAGGGATGCTGAATATCTTAATACACCTCATGTTGATCCCTATGCCTTGACTGAAATTGGAGATAACTTAACTTCTGAAAACCTGAACAATTTATTATCTGTTGATATAGTAATAGATTGTCATGATGGTTCTGAAAAGAAAGAAAAGCTCTTCTACTTCATGAAAGATGGTTCTGTGAAGATTCTATCCATTCAAGACTTGCTGGTGAAAACTACAAAGGAACTGAAATATGTTCATTATCTGTTAAGATGGAAGAATAAAGTGTGCAAGGAATGGAGTGACATGATTCTGTCAACTATAAGGAGAAGATTTGATGAAGGAAAGAATTATAATGGTGATTATACTCCCATGTACATAAAGATGAGAGGACAAGATGTGGAAATGCAAAGGGGTACTGTTGTTAAAGAAATATCCTTTGGCATGAAACAACTTATTCTTAATCCTGATGGGAAGGAAATTGCTTACCTCCTGGTTGAAGATCATAGTCTACAGAGAAGTTCAATTCAGAATTTGAGAGTTGCTATCTATCAGATTCTTGAAGACAAAGAAGAAAATCTCCTGTCAAGCTTCTTGAAGATGAATATGTTCTACCAGAAAATCTGAGGAGATAAGTTTGTTACTGTAAATACTTGTACATTTTGTATATATATTTTTGACATCATTGAATCTAGGAAATCTATACTTTATTTTACAAAGTATGAGATTGGAGGAGATTGTTAGATCAGGATTCAATGATCGTCAGGATCTAGACTCAACTGATCAGGATTGCTGACGTCATCAGTATTACATAGCCATCATGATTGCATGATCATCAGGATCAGGATTGATATCAGGATTTCATATCAGGACTGGGATCAGGATTGATCATCAGGACTGGAAGCTGATCAGGATTTCTATTTCGAGTTATATTTGGAGTCTAGTTAAATAAGGATTTTTATTTTGTCGGTTCCTGGTTTGTAGGAACGTAGCTATCAATTTAGGATAGGTTTCAATCTTTGTAATTGATTAGGACTTATCATGTAATTGATAGAGAAGCTGTGTAGTATATAAACACAGTTTAGGTTTCGATTTATATCGATCACACACTCGAGTATTTTTGTAACCTAGAAGCTCTCAAGAACATCAGAATTTCTTGAGAGAGTTTGTAACAATTTTATATCAGAATTAATAAAGCTGTTATTATTCATATTTGTGTTTAAAAGTCGAGAATCTTATACAATTGTATTCAACCCCCCTTCTACAATTGTCTATTACTGGGCAACATTGTCCATTGTCCCTGGTCCGTAGATTATCACTCTTTGTTCTTGTTCCATCTCATAAGTTTTAAGCTTGCCATAGATCATCTCTAATGACATCTTAGTAAAATCTATTCTTTCCCTTATGGATGAAGACTTGTGTTCTACATGGTGGGGCAGTGTCATCATGAACTTCATGTTCGTCTCTCTCAGAGGATAGGTCTTCCCTTTCATAGATAATTCATTTAATAGCTTAGTATACTTCTCAAAGACCTGAGTTATACTTTCTCCGGGAAGTGACCTAAATGATTCATATTGAGATGTCAGGATATCCAATCTGTTTTCCTGCACGTCTTCAGTACCTTCCATTATAAGATTTATGGTATCCCACATTTGTTTCCTACTTATACAGTTCATAATCTGATAACTCATTTCTTTATCTGCGGAGTCTGTTAATATCAGCATCAGACCTGTATCCAATCGAATCAGTTCCTTATCTGTTTCTGTGTACTCAGACAGTTCCTTTGGGGTTGAACCTTGAGGAACTCTAGTACCTTCAGGAGTTGTCGTTCGCTCACTAGCTTCATTGGTACAAATGGTCTGTTCTCTAAAATGTCAATATACAATGGATTAGATACTTTGATAAATAACAGCATCTTCATCTTCCATAGACCGAATTCATCTCTAGTAAAGGGGGAACTTTGATACCAGCAGTTGTCTTTGGAGCACTCATGGTTTCTGAAAATTTCAAACTATTTAGGATTCAAAAAATTCCAATAAAATGAAAATTAAAAAAATTAAAAAAATTTCTTCAAATTTTCAAGCCTTGTTTGATTTTGGTCTCATTCACCGGATCTGATTTGTACGTCAATCAAGAAGCTCTGATACCAATTGTTAGGCCCAAAGTATCGTAGAAGGAGGGTTGAATACGATACTCACAAATTATTCATCGTTCGCGAGTAATTAATTGTGTTATTGTCTGAAATCAAATATACCAAATCAAAACACGAGTCGGGGAATATATCGTTTTATAAATATAAACCACGAATGGTGCTACAATTCTAATCCGTAGGATTAGCTTCAATGAGTTTATGTTACACAAAATCAATACAATGATAGAATTTAAAGCACTATTAATTTCTTTGTCAATTTTTCAAGCTCAAAACTCTCTCTTCGTAAATGATCTTCTGTAAATTCTTAACTGAAGAAGACACTGTCTTCACTCTGTAATTGTAGGCTTAGGAAAACCATCGAAGGCTAGGAAGAGATCCTGGCCGTCCATTCTCTTCATCAACCTGACAAAGATAATACATTTCACCTTCTCCCACTTTTAAAAAAACTATCGAATAAACTATTTTCTTTTCCTTCGATAGATTTTAATAAAATCTATCGAATATAAAACTAGTTACTTTTCAAAGTAATTCGATGGTTTTTCATTCAAACTTCCTTCATCATTTTCGATAGTTTTCTTAAAAGAAAACTATCGAATGTCTTCTATAATCGGAGATACCAAGAAAACTATCGAATGTCTTCTAATAGCTTTTTTATCCTTGAAGGTTCTCTCTTTTTGCAACAAGCATATTGTACTTCCAAATAAACCTAAACATACCTTATAATATTTTTTTCACTTCTAGAATGTTTCAGGTTTGACTTAATCAATTTCTTCTGAGACAATAAATATCTTGATCTTTAGTGCTGACAACTAGTGCAACTGGTCTGGTTCACAGATGACTAACACTTGATCAATACCTCTATGTCTTCAATACAATGTTGTTGATAAGTCCTTTGTCGTTCTTGTTGCTTCATTGAAATCACTGAAATCCTCTGGTACTAACTCTTTATCATTCAAATACTTCTGTAGTCTTGAAAATCTTGTTCCTTTATTTGTCACTGAGGCTTGAACATATTAATGAACTTCTTTCCGTGACTTGTTTACGGACTTCAAGAATATGTACCATATTTTGATTTTTTGAGTTTAGTAAAACTTTTATTTGGCTAAAAGATAAAGTTTATGATTATTATTTATTTCTTCCATGAACATATTAATATATATTTCATACCATATACTGGTTCCTTTTAAATATTTATTATTTGATTATAAGTATTTCAATTTTAGTTTTATATTTATAAATAATTTTGTTGTAGAAACATGTTTAAATTAAAATTGTTACAAGTGTTTTAATTAAAATGTTTTTTAAAAATATTTTTGTGTTAAGAAAGACTTTTAAAATAAATAATCCGTGTAAGGGTGTCCAAATTAGGATAGTTATGACTTATGTCTGTTTTAATTGAAATATATTTTCATTATAATTAAATTTGTTAAAATAATTACTTACCTCCATTTTCAAAGATTAGGATGAAGTTCCCATGATCAAGGCTTCTCCTTTGAATAAATTGATATCCGTAAAATCAACATGCAAAACAGCTAGCAATTTGGGCATGAATAATAATTTTCATTACTTCACTATAAATCATTCTAATTTATATCAAAAATTTCTAGGACGGTCAAGCATTAATTCATAATTTTGTCAAAATTAATTAAGAAATAAAGACAATGTTATTGTAATAGGTTCTTCTATTTTTTCTTACATTTGTAAGATATTAGATATAAGTATTAAATTTCATTTTATTAATTGTAATATTTTCACTAGAATATGAAGTTTTGAAAAAACAAAATTCAAATTTTACAAATATAATAAAGGTGTTATATTTTTAAATGTTAATTTAATGTTTTTATACAAAACCAATATTATCCTTTCTAAATAATAATAAAAAAAATTCAACAAATATTTTGTAAATATCATTTTATTACCTTCTACATAATCTCAGCTATTTGTAAAATAATAATTATGCCATATTAGTTCGGATCTTATAATCAATATTCCTCGAAATTCATGTAAATAAATATTTTAACCTCATTTATGTAATTATTTGGAAAAAATTTAAACTCCGTGTGCCAAGACATAGTATTAATAATACTAGCTTCATAATGACGTGTGTTTGATAAATTAATTTTAAAATATTTATTTTAAACTTTATTATTTTTAACATCTTTTGTTTCATTTTCCTAAAATTTTAATTTAATTTAATTTCAATTTTATAAATTTCAATAATTATTAAAGTTTATAATATAAATATTTTTTGATAAATATATATTATTTTAATTTAATATTGTATTTTGAAATAATGTATATTTATCATTTATTATATTTTTTAAATTATTAAATTTATATATTATTAATTTATTCATTCATTATTTTTCAAAATTTAGATTTGGTAAATTTTCGTTCAAATATTTGTTAGAATTATACAATCTTCATAACTTTTTTCTAAAATTTTAAACTTTTAAAAAGAAATCTCAAGCATGTTAATTAGTAATTCAGTTTATTATTATCTCTATTTTTAATTTTATAATGTTATTTTAAATATATTAATTGTAATATATTTACATTAATACTTTAATTTCATTTGTTGTTTTTACATATTTATTTATTTTCTAAAAGTATTATATATGAATAAATGAAATTAATAATACTTATTAGTATATAATATTTTCTAGTATATAATTTTAGATATCTTATGTTTTGAACCATTATTTATCAAATTTACACTGCTTTTATTATTTTTCAAATTTATTACTTCTCTAATTAAGAATATTGTTATTAATTTTATTCTGTGAAATGTTTAATATTCAAGATTCTTTTTTACGAAATGTATATTTTTAATTTATCTAATATGATGTGTAACAACAAAAAAATATAATTTAATTTTCATAAGTAAGTTTTATTTCAAGTCTACCTTAAATTGAATATGAGCAATTTATTAATTTTAACTTTTAAGTTAAATTTTTATAGTTGAAAAAGATGTTTTGTTATATATGTTATATTATTTATGTGTTTTTTTTATGTGTAGTATAATATAATATCGATAAAGAAGTTTTATTTGAAGTCTACCTTGAAAGTTGAATGTTTTAGTTGATTGTAGAACGGACCGTACCATATTAACCTCTTTATATGTTCAATTTGTATCACATGAACACATATAATTTTCATAAGTTTCAATGAAACACTGATTTTCATAGTAAATGATTTGTTAAATAATACGTTTTACAATTTTTTGATTTCAAAATATAATATATTTTACAATTTTTGATTGCAAAATGTATTTTGTTTCCAAGTCTGCAATGAAATATAGATCTTCGTAGAAAATAAATTTAATTATTTTATCTAATTAACTTGAAAAAAAATAGGTGCTCATTTTTATTTTTCACCTTAGATCTCCAAAATCTCAACAACGGCCGACGCCCAACAGAACATAGAAGGTCTATACTCATTAGGGTAGTGTGAAACATGTTCGTTAGTTAATTGTATCAGAGAGCATTTGAACCTTGATGGCAACACACTATTGCCAGTCTTAAATTATGAATGAGGAATTTTTGCATAGAATTATGTCCTTATTGATGAAATAAGCATGGGGTAGGGCGGTAAACGAGTCGAGTGAAGCCGAGCCGAACATTACCAAACTCGAGTTCGAGCTCGAACTCGACCGAGCCATAAATTTCGAGTTCGAGATTCGACTCGATCAAAGTTCGATATGTTCGAGCTATGCTCGAAAGCTCAAATCGATTTTATTGAATATTAAAAGAAGCTCGAATGAAATAAGTTCAGCTCGAGTTCGACTCGATCAAATACGAAAAATATATATAAATATTGAATATTTATATAATAATATATAAAAAGTATAAAACTAATATATATAAATTAATAATAATATAAGTTCGATAAGGCTCGCGAGCCTCACGAACCGAGTAATTTGAAGCTCGAGCTCGACTCGGTAAATTATTCGAATAGCTCGAGCTCGATTATTACCGAGCCTAATTCAAATATTTTACCAGTCGAATTCAAATAGCCCACAAACCTCGTAATTTATTTACACCCCTACCTACGTGGGGACACGCATGCATGCTTCCGTTCTTAATTCATGTCCCTCTTTGATGGTGTATTTAACTCAGTCTTGGCTATGTTTTAGTATTTGCCAAATTTTGGGCCACAATGTGGAAGCCAAAACACAAGTGGTAAAAACTCATAGTTAAAATTCTTGTTGGCATATCTTAAATAAAAATTATACATAAATTTTTAATTTTTCATAATTTGAATGGTACATAATTGTTAGTTATAATTTTAGTCAATCTCTTTTTGTTGCCTATTTTTTGTCGAACCTCTAGAGACTATAGCAAACTTCCCCATCATTTGTTACCATATTAAAATAATATATTCTATTTTTAACAACTTGAAATAATAACAACATACTAATTTTAAAATTTAGCCAATCACATTGAAGTACATAACCTTAACTTTAGAGCATCTCCAATGGGAAGTATCTTGATTATGTAAAATAGTGATTTCGTAAAATTTGTTGAACCTGTAAGTTACCTCTTTTTTTTTTTTGAAAAAAAAAAAAAAAAAAAAAAAATTGACTATATGCTAGAAATAAATACAAATGATGATGTCATGATGATATGTTAACTTTAGAGTTTTTGTAAAAAAATATAGATATTGGCTATATATAGCCAACTTGAAACAAATTATCTAAATTTTTAGACAATGATAGAGAGGGTTGGAGATGAGTAAACCGAAAACCTTTAGGTAAAATTAATGCCACATCATTTTTTTTAGTTAAGGAGAGTGTAACATTGAAGATGCTCTTACAGCTTCAACAAATTTTAGCCAACTATTAATTAAGGTCATTATAACCAATCAGTTTAGCTAACATCATTGGAGATGCTCTAAGAATGCAAATAGATATTACAAATTTGATTATAATAAAATTAGCTAATGTAATACCATAAATGATGCTAGCAAGAAATGTAAATCCAACAAAAATGATCAACTAAAAAGGAAAATAAATCAGTAATGCCACTCTATGGAACATCTTCTGGTAAGAAAATACCATTTTGATCATAATGAAGAACACCAGATTCATTCAAAGGCTTACATTTCCCTCCCATTAATATCCTCTTCTTGCATAGTTCTTGATTTTCCTCTTCTGTTTCTGATTTCCCTTCCCTTTCTTTCATCTTTATAGACCTCATTCTCCTCATCTTTACTCCATTTACCGCAACGATTTTCGACACAGCTTCTTCTGATTTCTTCTTCTCACCATTTTCTTCAATCTTCAAGACTTCCTTCAGTGACTGTGACTTGACAGTCGTAGAATGTTTCTCTGCTTTATTTTTCTTTAACATGCTGCTTACATTTCTACGAAATTTCGACCATTTTCCCTTCTTGCTCTTCACCTCAGTAACTTGAGAATCATTGATGGCGTTACTGTTCTTGCAAGTACATTTGATCGATACTGTCCTGGAAATCCTGATACCTTGACAGTTTGTTTGGCTTACTGATTTAGTAACAGTACTAGTGCTTGCTTTCTCTTCTTTCGTTTTTTTCGACTGAGAGTTTGCCATTTATATTACAGACTCGGCTTCAATAAATTCATTGAGTTTCTGTGTATAAGTACAGAAATTTGTATATATGCCAAGATGGTTGATCGTGAGAAAGTGGGAATTCAAATGGTTAATTTGTTCCTACAATCTTGGCACTTTCGAATTTTGAATATTACGATCAAACATTAATTTTGAAGATAATGTTAGTTACGTTCCAAATTTTCTAACCAACATCCTCTTATATTTTCCTCTATTTTATCTCGTTTATCCCATTTTCGGTTTATCGTGCATTTCCCAGTTAAAAATTTCATTTATTCTTAAGTTCTCAAGTTGATGTATTCAATTTGTATTCATACACTAATTTCTAATTTCGCATTAGTTTGAGAATATATTCAATTCGTTTAAGTAGTTGCTACTTTACAAACAAACATAATTATTTCACTGAAATGGAAAATACGCCTCCATTCAAAACCTATAATGCCATTAATCCTAAGTTTAATGGTTTCTTATTTCGCCAGAGTTCAACACAAGTAAAATGGTAAACAATAACTATGAAAGACTGTCGAAGGACATTTGACATATCTTTAACAAATGAACAATATGTAAACCTTTCTTAGATTCTTAAAACCATGTGTACAAATAGAATATATCTTTGAGTAGTCAACAGGAAGGCTTAATCATCATACACAGATGAAGGGAGCAACTAAGAGTTTATTCATGCCCAAGTAAAGTTTGTACGGAAAACAATCAGTAGCTTCTAATCTTTTACTCGCAATCATATATATAATATAGCATTACTGCTTTCAGTCAGTCAAAGTCCAGCCGAACGCAAACCAGAACTAACACGAACTTGCCAAATCTCAAAACCTACCAACTCTATTTCTATTCAATTTTTTCCACACCCCTATGAAAATAACCATCTCTTGTAAAAAAAATTAATCACGCTCACACTGGTAGAGAAAAAAAATATTAATATTTAATATAATACCAGATTATACAGTTGCTGTGGGTCTGGTCCCAATCTTACCTTCCATTGCATCTTTCTTTTTCCGACAGTTTGTGCACAAAAAGGGACCTTCCCATGGTTTTGAAGAAGGTGAGAAGAAGGGCCCAGAGTTAACTGACAAGCCATCACCAGGTGGCTGATCCACCTGGCAGATTGCACATCTATATATACCAGAGTCCGAGTTCAGAGGGAAGTCCTTACCCAACCTACATTCAATAGGGAAGACAACAAAATAAGAACAGCAAGACAAAGATATTTTCAAACGATAGTTTCAATATTTTAGCCGATAGTTTCAATATATTAGGCTGCCACAAGAATGACCACTGCTTTTAAACAAAAAAAAAAGGGTAATTAAATTTGTGTTTTTGCCAAAACTAAGCTTGTTTTACATACAACTTCCACTCTGTAATGAATTAACTGCGCTGAATGACTAGATAGGTTTTCAAAATATATTTCTTTAGACAACATATAACACATGACACCATCAAGATATCCAGGCCAGCACCAAAATAACCAGATCTTAGCAGCATATCTACTTCATAAATGAAGTATGTGCATTACTGTAAAATAACACACAAAAATTGACAGTTGCAACTAGGCCCTTGTAGTAAATCAAGAACAACTGTAGGAGGGAGAATCAACATAAAGGGACTCAAAGATGAACAATCCATTTAGGAACTTTAAATTTCCATCGACAAAAAAATTATGATGTTTGTTCTCACTTCATCTTTTGATTCTTTTCCATAAATACGCATTTCGCCAGGAAAAAAATTATTAATATTAGTACTCCTCTCATTCCAATGTACATACCATACATATGTACATGATTTCTAATAAGCCCCCCACCCCTTTTTAATCAATAAATTCATGAGCTGCACTTTCATACTGGAACATTAATATGTTACCTTAATATGAGACCTACCATGATTTCCACAGATGGGAAAGTTTATTTATATTAGCAAGTGCCAAACAAGATAGCGGCCTCTTATAATTAGGGATAGGAGTAAAGTTTTTCTTTCTTGTACTGGACCTAAACCAACATGCTAAACTACCAACGTAAGATGTACACTTGGGGGGGGGGGGGGGGGGGGGGGGGAGCAGTACTTACCAAATTATCTCCTCGTATAATGTTTTGAACATGTAAAAATTATGCAGCAACATCAAAATTTATTTGGAGGAAAACAAATTGTAGTCTCCTAGATTTGGAGGAAATTAGCCTCAGTCCAGTTTCCTGAGGACACTCTAAGAATTGAGAGAATGCATGCAAGGAAATGAATAAATAAATACTTTAATAGTTATCTCCTCAGGAAAGTAAAACAGTACTAACCAAATTATGTACTCACATAATGTTTTGAACATGTATAGATCATTCAGAAATATCATATTTATTTGGAGGTCCTGGTCCCTGACAATCGATAGATGCAACCATCTTTCCGCTATAATTTTCCGTGGATAGGTTTAACACTGAATTTTTTTTGTGAATGAAGGGGGCGATGGGCGACTTCCTCTATCCGCGCTTAACACACCACTTCTAGGGTTAAACCTTTCCGCGGAAAATTATAGCGGAAAGTTGGTTGCCAACAATCGCTTGTTATGGACCAGCTTCCTTTATTTGGAGGAAAACAAATAGTAGTGTCCTAGGACTGGAGGATAACTGGCCTAGAAAATTTTGCTGGCTTAGTTTCCCGAGGACTCTCAAAGTATCTTGATGGTTATGTGCATGAAAATGATATAATTTAGTTTAGTTATATTAGGATTTGTTAAAGAATTCCTTATTGTCATGGTAGATTATTACTAGGACCTAGATCATAACTAGGATTAGTTTCTTCTTATACTGGAAATTCAATGGTTAAGATTTTGAACCTATATATGCAGCTATAATCTTCATTATTCTAAAGAGTTGATTAGTTTAAGATCATGAATTGATGAAATTTTTTATTGAAAAGGCTGTGTTAATTGTTTCATCCGTCCTTCACCTATCTTTCTAACCTTCTCCAGAGCTTCCATCAGACAGAGCCGTACTGTTTACTGTAAAGAAAGGGATGTAATGGGAATTAATAGTTAATGGTTCAGTAGCAGTTTCGGAAGTGTTAGTCAGTTAGGATGAAATTTGACCGTTAAATGCACATTACTATGCTGCTATCATAGGACACTCTGAACCTGTAAATTTCCTTATGTAAGCCGACATACCTTCTATGCAAGAATTTAAAAATTAACACCCTACCCTTTTCTACCCAATCTACTCCCTGCAAACTCCTGATTTCATTCTATCTTCTCAATCTACCCTTGAGAAGGATTTTACCAAGTCCTAAGAACTATGTGGATTTGAAGCCAAAACTTGTTGATCACTGTATATTTAATCACAGCACAGGAGGACGTGGTCATGGATTCCACACAAAACTTCCAAAATAAAGATATCAAGAAAGTAAAGACCAAATATATTGATTTTTGCATTGAAATCAAAGTGAGAGGATCTCATTAAATTCCTGTGTGATATATTTTCCCCTACATTATTAGTGTTCTGATCGACGATGAATTTTATGTCAAACTAGTATAATTTAGACTGAATCCAAAATTTAGTTAGAGTCATCCCATAAAAAAAATGTGAAAGACATCCAACCCAAGCCATGAAAATGCAAGCAAATAACATCTTGAAAGGGGAACCTTAACTGAATAAATTGAACTATAATGTCATAAATACATATTTATTTATTTATTTATGAAATTAGGGAATAGGAAGTGATTTGATTATTTGGATTCACAAAAGGATGCAATTTTTAAAGAGTCCTCGCTAAAGATAAGTATTAATAATAATATATTACAAAAGGTAGAACTGTTAGGGAGTAAAACAGATGACCTACCTTTCTGCAAGCATGGCAGAACCTTCTTCAAATAACTCCTCCACCGCACCAACAGCAGACAGCTTATTTGTTCCTTTGCTTGTTGAATTCAGGGATTTCCTTCTAAAAAGCAATGACGTCAGAGAATTTTGTTTCTTTTTTGGCGTTGGAAGTACTACAGGATGGTCACAAGGAATCATGTCAACCACAAGACAGGTGGTGTCATCTTTTAGGCCTCTTGATCTTAGAGCCTCCTATTAAGGTATACAGTATATTTTTAGTGAAAAAACGGCAACATAGTGAACAAGATTGGAAATGAATACGAATAGTGCTTACCTTAACAACAAGCTTTGCCGCAAGCTCAGCAGGTAATCCCCGACAAGCTTGTGCAGCTATATCAGATGATAAGGTATCCCAGATACCATCTGAAGCAATTATTAGTCTTCCCCCAGCGTTTGAAAGCTAGACAAAAAATGAAGTCACATTGTTAAAACTTTTCTCACAAAATGGTTGAAAAGCCTTAATATAGATATACAAACCTTCACTTGCTTAACATGAGGTACTGGGACAATGTACTCTCCAACATCTGTGTCACCAATTGATCTCGAAAGGCACAAACCACCAGGCCAGCAGCGAAGTGGACCAACCTAAAATTGAAGATACAGGCATTTAAAATTCCAGACTACTTGGGTAACAGACAAGGATAATTTTACCTCATTTCCGGCGCAAAGATTAAGTCGCCCTACTTCACCTCCACTTGCAGTGACACGCTCCCTCTCTTCTACATTCTCCTCCAGCCTATGGTCAACTGTCAAGAGAGAAACTACACCACCTTGCGTATCTAATATACATCTAGAATCACCGACAGATGCAACAGTTACAGTCCAGCCGTCAATTACCACAAAAGTAACTGTTGTGCCAGATGTCTCTCCTATCAATATAATCAAGAACACTAATAAGGATACATAATACAGAATATGTACCCTTAAAGGGAAATCATAACTAAGAAAAAAACATGCCTTTCTGCTGAAATTCTATATCTGTTCTCACAAATCCAGCCACCAATGCCCTCGGAAGAGCTTGCAACCACTCTTCTCTAGTAGCTCCTTCAGGAATCGCACTCAAAACATTATTCAATAAATTCTCCTTTGTAAATATAGCAGCAGATATACCATTGTGTCCATCAAAAATCTGCCAGGATAAGGAAAAATCAAAACTTTTTATCATTAGTATAAATAAATGAGCAATGACATAGTCATTGAAACTTAAACAAGCTGAAATCAGAGTTAAAGAAGTTCAAATACCCCAAAAACGGAAAAAGATGTTGACTGATTCCCCGGAATCCTCTCACAATCTGTTTTAATCAGGAAATAATCTTCTCCCTTTTTGGCCAAGCCTGCCTGTCCATACTTTATAGTAGGTTTCCCCACACTATCTTCTTTCCTTAGCTCACGACCAATCAAAGTCCCCAGTGGAACAAGTTGCGGCTTAGTTCTCATATTCAAATCTTTAATCTGGCTCATTCTACTCTTTGATGTCTCATCATCTCCTGCACTGCATTTTGAAAAACCTTAATCCAACTATCAAAACACACATAACCTGTCACTATTATTGCACGAATTCCAATCATCAAAATACACTCGCACACAATGATTATCATATTTATTGCAGACGATCCAGTCATCAAAACACACTCACAAAAATTGATTATCAAATTTATTGCACAACATCCTATCAGAAAAAAAAAATCCACACATCATTCATCACTAAATTACACAAATATTTGGTATAAAAATAGTTACAGGATTTTTACAATATTTTCAGTTTTAAAAAAAATATTTATTCTTGTTGCATATATTATAAATAATAACTACATACTTCAACATTAAAGTTTTATACAGCCTACTGACTATTAAGTTGGACCTTAAAAACACAACACAAACACATTGATAGTTCGTAGATTGCTAGTTGATATTGTATCTATCTTTACACGGTGTCTGGAGTTCAGGACCATCTTTCTAGCCATTAGCAACAAAGATATAATTTACTACTTCATTTATTATTGTAAATTGTAAAGGAGCTTGAATTCAGTCTATGATCTACAATTACGGTTAAAACAGGTATAACTGAAAATATGAACTCTGTTTGGTAAAATAACTAAAAAATTCAGTCCTAATTTGGTACTACTCTTCTAATAATTCGGTTACCGGTTATACATATAATCATTTAGCGAATTACCAAATTCACACCGCAGTCCATTTTCACATTTTTGCACAAATTCATCAGCGGAGATAGAAATTTACATTCAGCCATTTACACTTTACTCCACGAAACTCAACCACCAACAACAATCATATACAGGTACATATCCAATAATCAAAACACACACGTCAATTTTCCCATTGACTGTACTGAGAAAGTGTGTAAAGATATATAACACGTTAATTTTTGGGAAGATGAAATCTTTGTGCTGTGTAGCGAACACAATGACAGTACTCGCATCATTTTGCCAACAAATTTTGTTTGCCTCGACCGGTTTTCTTAAGTAGTCCTCCTACCACTGTTTGATCCAAGCCCTTGCCTTCCAGAGGACACAAGTTCGATTTTTTGCACCACTTTCTTTTCAAATTCATTGAAGTGACACATATGTTTATCCACCTTTTCTCAAACAAACTCCTAACTTCCTCCATGACAACTCTCCCAGAAGGCTCAATTGATGGCGCCACTGGAAGAAAAGCCCTTTGCGTCTCAGGCAAATAAGTAGAACGAGGAAGTAGTGGTGGCAGATAGTACTTTGGCAGAGTCCAGGTGGTACATTTTCCAAAGGTGGTGGTAGAGGTGAGTAAAAGGATTTAGAATGCATCGATGAGCTAACAGAATCAAGTTTCTAGGCTCAAAAGAACCAGGATGCATCGAAGGTTTAAATTAAATCAAGTTTCGAGGAGGTCCTGGGGAAACTTGGATAATAAAGAGCGATAATTTATAGGTTAAAAACTAGGGTGACATGGAGATGAAGATAAGTTATATTTGGGAGTACTGATTTGATCCTCCTGATTGCACTAGTGGTCTCGGCCGGAGGGGATTTCAATAAGGTGGTGGAACAACAAGCCCGGGATGAGTAGTCTGCCCTTAGTTAGCACAAACTATTTGTCTTGCCACATACAAAAGACTTCTACTTAAGCCTAGTCAAACCAGAATCATCATAGAGAAAGAACACTTTCCGAAAAATTCTCTCCTTCACAATCACCAACATCAAATTGGATCCGAAAAATATAGTCAAACACTCTTCATCACAATCACAAACACTTATCACATTGTTTGTACAAATCCAATCACCGAAACACACACATCAATTTTCACATTTTCATCTATGACCTAATCAAACATCTACATTCGACAAATCAACACTTCAGCAAACAATCAATCTCTAACACCGAAAATTACATAATTCCAAGTCAACAGCCTTTCAAAAATAGTATATAGTTGACATTACACACAAACTCACAATATATACATACACCAAACAGATATACATCACACAAAATCCAATCATCAAAACACACATCAATTCTCACAAATTCATCAACTGATCTAGAAATCTTTACTTCAACAATCATCCACTACAACTAAACCTATCACAAAATGTAGCTAGCAATACACACACTATTACACACACACAGAGAGAGAGAGAGAGAGAGAGAGAGAGAGAGAGAGAGAGAGAGAGAGAGATTTGAGCTTACAATTGAAGGGTACTAGTGCATTTAGAAGAGATCGGACTTTGCTAACAGAGTTGTAATCAGAGAGATATAAACGTATATATAGGGTGTATGTATAAAATGTGTGTGATTTGATGGAGAAGGAAAGATGTAGAGAGAGAAACGCGGGGGAGATAAATGAGGAGTTTGACAGCGAAGTCTTCGTTAATCACACCTTCATGTCTTAATCCTCCTCTTGCGACTTGCCAAATCACGTAAATGTCCAATTTTATCCGATTTCTGAAAATTCAAATTTATATCAACAAAAAATTAATATCACTTTATGTATGTATTACTATTTTAAATTAATTTTTTAAAACAAATGCCCTCAATGTTGATGGCGTCCTCAATGAAACATTCAGGGCGGGATATCCCCGGGATCTCAACCAATACCCTTTTATTAATTGTATTTGTTAAGATAAATAAGTAGGCATGTTAAAATAGATAATTTTTTTAAAATAATTAAAATATTATAATAGATTTTAAAATAAATAACTAAACGTTTGTCCGTAATATTTTTGGAAAAAGAGGGGTTTTAGTAAGAAAAAATAGAAAAGCTAACATATTTTAGTTAAAAAAAGGTATTTTGTCCGTGATATTTTTGGAAAAGTGGGGGAATTTGTTAGAAAAAAAATATAAAAAGTAATGAATTTTAGGTGAAAAGGATAATTAGTTATAAATAAGTAATATTATTATTTAATAATATATTTCTATAAATAAGTAAGGGTAATTAAGTAAAAACACGAAGTACAGTTAAGTAAGGGCAATTAAGTAATATCACAACGTACCAAAAAACTGTAGCGACCAAAGACCGAGAAACTTTTAATGTTTCGTTTTTAATAATATAGTATTTATAAAATAAATGTAATTTGTTATATATAACACCATCATTTGGAGTTTTATTGAATATTAGCTTATAACCTATATGATGTACTGATGTTTTGATATATTTTATTAATAATAACGAAATATTTTATTAATAATTGAAAGATATAGTATTTTCAGGTTTTATAATTGAAAGATATAATTTAGTATTTCTGGGTGTGTATTAATGAGTTTTATGTATTTTATTGATTATTGAAAGATAATAACAGGGTGTATTAATGGTTGGAAGATATAATACGGAGTGTATTAATGGTTGAAATACATAGTATAATTGGAATTTTTAAGCATTAGAAAATGCAATTTTAATGATTGAAAAATATACTATAATTGATATTTTAAGGTGTGTTTATAAAAGATAACATATTTTAATTGAAATATGATGTATTTTACTATAAAAGGTTATCAACAAGTTACTATTATTTGTATTTTTTATTATTTATTAAATAAAATAAATGATGAAATATTAGAAAACCAAAATTTTCAAAATTTTGACTTTTATATAGTAGTATAAATTTCACATAGTTTAAAATTATACTCAATCATCTCTACTATCTACTAACAATAATTTTTCAATTTAATATGCATACTTATTAATTGTGTCTACTCATTATTATACAATATTTCCCTCTTTTTCAAATTAGTAGCCCTTTTAAATTCTTTTTTTGCAAAAGCTCTTTTAACTTTTTATGTGTATTATAAGGTACACAAAAATTAAATTTTTATATAATATTTTTTAAATTATAAATTATTATTTAAACTTTTGTTCATAAAAAAACAACAAAAAATATATGAAGTACTTATTTATGCATATCTACACTAAACCATAATAAGCAAACATGGACATAATTGTTGATAGTTTGATTCAACTGTTCAACCATAAAAATAATGATAATCGTTGGTGATATGGATAGAAAAGTAATTATAGAAATATAATTGCTGATTGTTTGGAAAGACCAAGTATTTAAGGCCCAAAACCCGAATTATTTATTAATTTCGTAATTAATAAATAGGGAAAATATACAGCTCATAAAAAGAGTCCAAAATATGGTAAATTCATCAAAGAAGGATCCAGAATCCCAATTAAAGGAAATTAATGAGTCATAGCCTTTATCAACAAGGAAAAGACTTATCCTACAAGAAATACAATGTTTATCCATTATCAATAAGGAGACTTATTCGCTAAGACTCCTAAACATACCATAAATACTAGGCTCTAGACGCCTATATAAGGACCCTGATCCTACAATCAGAACTACGTTTTGGGCACAGCTCCATACGTCACAACGCCTCGAAGGCGCAACAAGCCACAAAGGCACCCCTAGAACTACGTTTTAGACTTCATCCTCGAATAAGGACATACAAGTCACTACGTCCTTGGTGTGCCCCTGCCGCCATAGCCCCGAGGGCAACACCAAGAACTACGTCTTTGGCTTGATTCTCAATAACGATTTGAGATACGTAGGCATCTTGTGAGGACCGATTTAGTCTCGAAACACAAGTGCAGCCATTAAAGCTCGAAGCTCATTAAACCTTAGCATTAAATTCATAAGTACGCTTTTTAATCCATAACATTTGGCGCCGTCTGTGGGAAGACAACATCAACCATGACAAACACACGAAGAACAACTCGAGGTCCTCAAACTTCTGATGGACTTCCTCTTACTTCTGCAACAGAAACTCAGTGGAGCCAACCATCGCCAATCACTGGCACTGAAGGGGCAGATGCCCCCATCACCACCACTCAAGGACCGGAAGTCCCGATTACTGCTGAAGGGACGAATCCCCCACAAATGGTTGTTCATGGACGAGATCCACCAGAGACCACTCTTCAGCAACCAATCATAACCACTCCATTGCTTGCAAACGCACCACGTGGTCTCCAACTTCACACCACAGATCTCCCTCAATACGCGAATCAGACTTTGGGGATGCCAGGCTATGGCATGCCCCCTCGACCCATGGCGGGCGGTAGTGGAACTAATCCAATCTACCATGAGGCATATGTGCCCCCTTATATTCAAGGTCTGGGACCCTAAAATCAACAAACTCGTCAGACCCCTTTCGTTCAAGATTACTCGGGCCCATACACCGAGGATGAGGGTTATACAACTGGGGAGGATGTCGCCCCAAGAAGGAGACGTTCTTCCCAGACAAATCGGGATCAACCCCAAACTACTAAGGATAAAATTGCAGCCCATGAGGCAAAGACTGCAAGACTCAAGAAACTCCTTGCTGAGGAGGAGGCCGCTCAATCTCAAGGCCGAACGACTGAAGGGATCCCGATAATCAACTTGGATCCGCCGGCAAGAAGAACCGAGAGGGCCGAAGCCCCAAGGGGTGATCCTAGTATTCTGTTACCCCTAGGAGATCCTGATGATCCTACACCACCGTTTACTCAAGACATCATGAAAACGGCAATATCCAGAAAATTTAAGATGCCTTCGATCAAAGCCTATGATGGAACGGGAGATCCCGCAAATCATGTAAGGACCTTCTCCAATGCACTGCTGTTGCAGCCAACCAACGATGCGGTCAAGTGTATGGCGTTTCCACAAACCTTGGCAGACATGGCCCAACTTTGTTATAGTCGTCTTCCTCCCAACTCAATTGGGTCTTTCAAAGAACTAAGCAAAGCTTTTATCAATCAGTTCATTAGTGGAAGGGTGCATGAGAAAAGCTCTGCATCACTCATGGCAATCCAGCAAGGAAAGAATGAAGCCCTAAGGGACTACATCAATCGATTCACTCGGGAGGCTTTGAAAGTCCCGGACTTAGAGGACAGAGTGGCTATGATAGCCCTGCAACAAGGAACTACTGATGACCACTTCAAAAGGTCGTTAGCTAAACATCCACCCGAGAGCATGCTGAAGCTCCAAGATAGAGCCGAAAAGTATATCAAGGCTGAAGAAAGCATGAGAAAGTATGAACCCACTTCTAGCGGTAGTGGAAACTCAAAGAAAAGAAAAGAAACTCAGGAGTACGACGTCAAGGAAAAGTTTCCCAGAAAGCCAAAGAACTCCGATTCTCCTCCCAAGAGAAACAATTTTGGGCCAAAATTCACAGAATATGCAAGATTGAATACTCCCAGGAGTCAAATTCTGATGGAGATAGCCAAGGAAGAAGATCTCAAGTGGCCAAAGCCAATGAGGGCTGATTTGTCCAAACGGAACCAAAATCAGTTTTGTCGGTTCCACAAAGAAGTCGGTCATGACACCGACGATTGTAGGCAATTGAAAGGTGAGATTGAGTTTCTGATACGAAGAGGAAAACTCAGCAAATTCACCAAAGATGGAAATCAAGGGAGTCAAAGAGGAAACTATGACAGGAAGGATTACGACAGAAGGGACAACGACCAAGATCGTAACCCTAAGCCCCGAGGGCCAGTTATCAACATGATATTCGGAGGACCAACTGCTGCTGGGTCCTCCCGAAACTCAAGAAAGGCTTATGCCCGAGAGGTAATGACTGTGGTTGGAGAAGCACCAAAGCGTGCCAGAACAGAAGTGTCAATAGGTTTTGACGATTCAGACTTGGAAGGGGTGAAGTTCCCCCATGATAATCCTCTTGTCATAGTACCTGTGATAGGCAACTCCGAAACAAAGAGAGTCCTGGTTGACAATGGAGCTTCAGTGGATATCCTGTTCCATGATGCTTTTATCAAGATGGGTTACACTGATTCTCAGCTAACACCCTCAAATATGCCTATATACGGATTCAACGGGGTGGAATCAAAAGTGGAAGGCACTATCCAACTCCCAATGACCATGTGGCAAGGGATGAATACGTCTACTCAGATATTGAACTTCATAGTTATAAAAGCGACTTCAACCTACAATGCAATCCTGGGAAGGACTGGTCTTCATGCGTTCAAGGCTGTTGCCTTATCTTATCATCTAAAAATCAAATTCCCAACGAGGAATGGGATTGGTGAAGAACGAGGAGACCAAAAGATGGCTAGAAGTTGTTATGTAGCCGCGTTAAGGCCTGATGGAATCGGGGGGCAAGTTCTCCCAATTGAAGACATGGATACTAGTGACAATGAGGACCGGAGAGGGAAACCAGCTGAGGATTTAATCCCAATTCCCTTAGTCCCTGGTTAACCGGAGAAGGTGACTTATGTTGGGGCACTACTTCCTGAGCCATTGAAAAGCAAGCTCATATCTTTTCTTCAAGAGAACAATGACGTTTTTGCTTGGATAGCGGCTGACATGCCAGGGATTGATCCCCAATTGATAACTCACAAGTTGAATGTGGATCCTGAAAGAAAGACGGTGAAACAAAAGAAGAGAAATTTTGCTCCAGAAAGGCAAGAGGCCATTAAACAAGAAGTTGAAAAACTTCTAGAGGCCGGATTCATTGAAGAGATACAATTCCCGGAATGGTTGGCTAACCCCGTAATGGTCAAAAAGGCCAATGGGAAATGGAGGATGTGTGTGAACTTCACTAACTTAAATGATGCATGTCCTAAGGATTGTTTTCCCTTACCAAGGATTGATGCACTAATAGATGCAACAGCTGGGCACGAGATGCTAAGTTTCATGGATGGCTTTAGTGGATACAACCAAATCAAGATGCACAAAGATGACATCTCCAAGGGGCAACCTACTAAAGATTGGTGAACAAAATTTTTAAACACCTAATTGGAAAAACAATGGAGGTCTACGTAGATGACATGCTAGTCAAGAGCCTCGATAAGGCCGATCACATTGAGCACCTCCGAGAGGCATTTGAAGTTCTAAGGCACCACAAGATGATGTTAAATCCAGCTAAATGTGTCTTTGGTGTATGCTCGGGGAAGTTTTTAGGCCTGATGGTTTCCAAGAGAGGAATCGAGGCTAATCCCGACAAAATCAAAGCAATTCTAGACATGGAACCACCACAGACTATTAAGGAAGTCCAGAAACTAACTGGAAGAGTGGCAGCATTGGGAAGATTCATCTCCAAGTCAGGAGAGAAGTGCTTACCTTTCTTCAAAGCACTTAAGAATGTGAATTTTTTTGAATGGACAGCTGAAAGCCAAGAGGCCTTTGAGGCCTTGAAGAAATACATGGCTGAGCCACCACTATTGGCCAAACCAAAACCAGGAGAGGTTCTTTATCTATACTTGACAGCATCCAACACTGCCCTTGGAGCTGTTTTGGTAAAATAAGAGTTAAAGGTTCAGAAACCCATCTACTACGTGAGCAAGATCCTACATGGGGCAGAAATAAACTACTCTACCATAGAGAAGTTTGCCTTAGCCTTGATTATGGCCTCAAGAAAACTACGTCCATACTTCCAGGCACACAAGATAGATGTCTTGACTAATCAGCCTCTAAAAAACATCTTGCACAGCCCTCAAGTAAGTGGAAGATTGATTAAATGGGCCATTGAACTATGGGAATTTGACATCAAATACAAGCCTCGAACGGCCATAAAAGCACAAGCACTTGCTGACTTCATGGTTGAATGCACCATTGACAACCAAGAAGTCGGGGGGTAGGAAGTGACAGTGGAAGACAAGGAAGTTGAAGAAATAGTCTCCAAAGAATGTTGGGTGCTCTATTTTGTTGGAGCATCAAAAACAAAATCAAGTGGAGCCGGTTTAGTGCTACAAAGTCCTGATGGATTCCTCATAGAGTACGCACTAAAATTGGACTTCCCAACGACAAACAACGAAGCTGAATATGAAGCTCTGATAGCTGGCTTAGGGCTGGCTGGAGCCTTGAGAGTCAAAACTCTGAAAGTATGTGGAGACTCGAGGCTAGTGGTTTCCCAAGTAAATGGGGAGTTTGAAGCCAGAGATGAAATCATGGCCAAGTACTTAAAGCTCGTCAAAGCAATCATGACTCAATTTGACGAATGCTATGTAGAGCACATTCCAAGGGAAGAAAACATGAAGGCTGATGCCTTATCTAAGTTTGCTTCTTCAGAAATTGAAAACTATGCATGGAGTGTATACTTCCAAGTCTTGAAGACCCCAAGCATCAACGGAAAGTTGGTAGCACCCATTGATGTTGCTAGTTATTGGATGGATCCCATCAAGGCCCATCTAGAAACTGGATGGCTACCCAACGACACTTCGGAAGCAAGAAAGCTATATGTGAGAGCACTAAGGTATGCCTTGATTGAGGGAATTATATAAAAGAAGTCTTTCATCATTCCTTATCTGAAATGCTTGAGACCTCAAGAGGCAGAATTGGCCCTAAAGGAAGTACATGAAGGAATTTGTGGGCAACAATTGGGGGGCAGAGCCCTTGCCCATAAAATCACTCGTCTAGGTTTCTATTGGCCAAGCATACTTGCTGATGCTAAAAGCTATGTAAAGAAATGTGAACGGTGCCAGAAACATGCACCAGTGGTTAGACAACCACCAGAGATGATGACATCCATTAACTCACCTATCCCCTTTGCTATGTGAGGAATGGATATACTCGGACCATTTCCAATGGCAAGTGCTCAAAGAAAGTTCTTGATAGTAGCAATCGACTACTTCACCAAGTGGATTGAGGCTAAGCCATTAGCCAAGATAACCACCAAGCAAGTGATGCATTTCTTCTGGGAAAATGTGATATGCAGATATGGAATTCCACGAATCCTGGTCACGGACAATGGAACTCAGTTTAACAACGATGAGTTCAAGAAGTATTGCGATGAGAATGATATCAAGTTGCGCTTCACTTCTATTGCCCATCCACAAGTAAATGGGAAAGCTGAGGTTGCAAATCGAATTATCCTAGATGGATTGAAGAAAAGAGTTGAACGCTCTAGAAACACTTGGGTAGACGAATTGCTCCCCATACTTTGGGCATATCGTACTACCTGCAAAGTCACCACTGGAGCTACCCCCTTTCTGTTGGCATATGGGGCAGAGGCAGTGGTTCCAGTGGAGATTACTCACACGTCTCCAAGAATTGAGGCTTATGAGCCAGAAACAAATGAGGAAGGCTTGAGGCTGGCCTTAGATTTGATTGATGAAGTTAGAGATGAGGCAAATGCCAAGATAGTTCAGCATCAGAAACGAGCATCTTTCTACTACAACCTAAGGGTTAAAGAGAGATTCTTTCGACAATGAGATTTAGTCCTCCGAAAGATTGAGGCATCCGGAGTTGGACAAAAAGGCAAGTTGGCCCCAAATTGGGAAGGACCATATTGCGTCAAGAACGTATTTGGTCGAGGCTCGTACAAGCTAGAAACCCTCGAAGGGCATGAGGTGCCAAGGACTTGGCATGCCTCAAATTTGAAAGTCTATTATGTTTAAAGTGTGTCCTGATTGGACTCACTACTAGGACAAATAGAAATAAGGTTTGATAAAACCAATCCAAGTTTTTAAACTTGAATATTATGTAAGGGTTGAAACCCCATAAACCTAAGACATTCAGTCCAAACTCCATCATTCGATATAAAAGGCTTGAAGCCAAAACAAGATGGTATAAGACGTAAGAGGCTTATGCAAATGACAAGTTAGCCTCGAATAAGGCAAAATCGTCGTAAATGTGTAGGTCGCTCCACACTTTACACCAAAACGATACTCGAGAAACACTAATGTATATTAAAATCCCCAAAAAGGGGTGGTAAGTCCCAGGTAAGGGATAAAAAGACCCCAAGTCTCGAAAAAGACCGGTATAACTTCTATGAAATCCTAGTGCATTATCATAGACGTTGGGAAGCGCGATCAGCCATTTTAAACCCAGAAAAAGCCCAAATAATTCGAGGCTCAGGCGAATTCAAAGCCTAAACAAGTTAAGGCCCAATAAGGCCCAAAGCTGAAAGTATGAAGTGAAGAATAAAGTGGAAATTCCACTATTTTATAATCAAAGTGACTGGAAACCCAACCGATTAAGGAAGGGCAACCGTCTATAGCCAGTTAAGGCCCAAAAATCCATTTATGGATTATAGAAATTGAAGCCCAAATAATTTGGGTCTTAGGCGAATTCGAAGCCCAAACAATAAGGCCCAATAAGGCCCAAGGCTGGAATAATTTAAGTCCAATTAAAAATTGGGCTAGTTAAGGCCCAAGAAAGAATGAAATTTGGAATGAAACCAAGGCAAAAACAAGGATAAAAGATTTGAGGTCGAAAAGACCCTAAGACGAAGTCGTACGACCAAGGTCGAAAATACACGGGAAATCAAGGTCGAACCCATCGATTTCGCTCCAAAATAAAAACGGAAAATTGAAGATTTTAGGTCGAAAAAACCTTAATCGAGGTCGTACGACCGAAGTCGACAATACACGAGAAATCGAGGTCGTATCCATCGATTTCGCACCAAAATAAGGCACAAAAATTAAAGATCTAAGGTCAAAAAGACCCTGGATCGAGTTCGAAGGCTCGAGGTCGAAAATGGCCCAGAAAATGAGCTCGAGGCATTCGATCTCGCACCAATTTGAGGTCGAAACTATGAGGGATCAAGGTCGAATGACCCAGGTCGAAAATGACCTGAAAATCCTGGTCGAAAAAGGTTGGATCGAGGTCGAACGACCGAGGTCGAAAATGACTGGTAAATCGAGGTCGAAACCATCGACCCGGGACCAATCGAGGTCGAAAAAAGGCTGGATCGAGGTCGAAGGCTCGAGGTCGAAAAAGACTTAAGAATCGAGGTCGAAACCTTCGACCTCACTCCAGTCGAGGTCGAAATCCAGGTCAAATTTCAGGTCGAAAATGACATGTTTCCTGGTCGAATTTGAGGTCGAAAATGACTTGTTTCCTGGTCGAAAAGGAGGTCGAAAATGACCTAATTTGTGGTCGAAAATGCCCTTAAAATGGAAAATTTTGAGGAAAAACACGTTATAACTTCTACGAAAACCCCAAGGAGATTTTTCCAGAAGTTGGGGGGCAAATGATATGGATAGAAAAGTAATTATAGAAATATAATTGCTGATTCTTTGGAAAGACCAAGTATTTAAGGCCCAAAACCCGGATTATTTATTAATTTCGTAATTAATAAATAGGGAAAATATACAGCTCATAAAAAGAGTCCAAAATATGGTAAATTCATCAAAGAAGGATCCAGAATCCCAATTAAAGGAAATTAATGAGTCATAGCCTTTATCAACAAGGAAAAGACTTATCCTGCAAGAAATACAATGTTTATCCATTATCAATAAGGAGACTTATTCGCTAAGACTCCTAAACATACCATAAATACTAGGCTCTAGACGCCTATATAAGGACCCTGATCCTACAATCAGAACTACGTTTTGGGCACAGCTCCATACGTCACAACGCCTCGAAGGCGCAACAAGCCACAAAGGCACCCCTAGAACTACGTTTTAGACTTCATCCTCGAATAAGGACATACAAGTCACTACGTCCTTGGTGTGCCCCTGCCGCCATAGCCCCGAGGGCAACACCAAGAACTACGTCTTTGGCTTGATTCTCAATAACGATTTGAGATACGTAGGCATCTTGTGAGGACCGATTTAGTCTCGAAACACAAGTGCAACCATTAAAGCTCGAAGCTCATTAAACCTTAGCATTAAATTCATAAGTACGCTTTTTAATCCATAACAGTTGGATTTTAGGAAATAGATGAGAAATTTTAGATCTAATACCAATGAATATTTTGTATTTAAGTTAATGTACTATATATCCAAGTTTCGAATCCCATCAAAAACAAATTTAAGTTAAGAATTTATATCATTAGTTATAAAGAATACATGATTGTGACTAATATATTAAATTAAAATAACTATAAAATAAGAAAAATTAATAAACTGGTATACAAAGCTTATTTTACGTTGTGATTTGTATCATCATTATTGTATTAAAGGATTTAGTACCGGATTTTTGCATTATGTTGACGACTATATAGGCTGAAGACGACTTGAACTGGACGGATACATAAAAGACCAGTACATGCACGACACGTAAATAAGGACGACAATATAAATGATACATAACGGCTAGAAAACTGGGTCAACTCGTCCCTAAAAAGTAGGAGAGGAACCAGCAATTTCCCTAAAAGTAGGATTATGGAAGGGAGAGTTGTCAGCTATATATTCATTCAAAAATGGGATAGAAGGGGTTGGATAATCATAGATTACTCAAAAGTACTTAGAATAATTATCCATTTTTTGAGTATTGACATGATTACCGATGGGTTTATGTCAGACATAATTAAAGAATAAAGGGATCGTGTGTGCACGCCATCTTCCTTCTTAGCTATTATGATTATGGATAATATAATACTTATTTACACATACTTATATACTTATTTCATTGTTTATAGACCAATCTGTGTTGGATGGTATTGTTCTATAGGAGGTAAATGCCCTACATTTTTCATGACCTTTTACTGTTACACATAGAATATAAAGTAGTTCATGGTTCATTGGCTGTAAGTATAAAATTCTTATGTGAGTTTGGTAGGTTGAAAGAGAATGGTTCTAATCATGTGAAATATATCTAGACATTTGGATGCGTAAAGCATGAATTATGGATATTATATGAGCTGTGAGTGGGAGTAAAAGAGGCGTTGTACGTGATGCGGGGATGGGGGATGATACCTTTTTTGAGTAAAATGATTGGGTGAAACTTGAAAAAATTGGCTTTTGTAGAATGGAAAGAATGTAGCTGAGGTGAAACTCGTGGAATGAAATGAGAGAAGGAATGAAAATTATGTGCAATTGTGCACATAATATCCTAATTTTCCTTTAACTCCCAACCATGAAGACTCTGTTCTATTCAACCAAACACACATTGTACTTGTTTAATAATGTCACAAAAAGATATGCAAAAGACTCAATACCAAAATTTTAATACAACAAATAATTAATTTTGATATGTTGTTAAGCACGCTGAATACATGTTGTTTAAATTAAGTAAGTTTGTGCGTGTGTGTGTATTTGGTGATTCGGTGATTGTTGATTAACATATTCAATTGGCAATAACGGTACTAGAGCTTCAATACCTTGTGTCTGCCTACTGGTTGGAGTTGCAAATCTGATGGAAATTTTGATCGAACTCTGCGAATAGAGGTTGTATCATACTATGATACACTTGATGGTTTTTGTCATTTGGTCAGGCCCTGGAATCAAATGACAATCGATACTGGAAAGATTTATTCTGGTGAGTTGTTTTATTAATCAGATTGTTTATCTATTTAAAACAGATATATCCACACACATGACACAACAAATACTGATTTTTGCAAAATGTAGAACATAAGCATTAAATTCAGATGTGTTCAATAATGTAACTAGTTTCATGACAAAAAAACTGGTCAACAGTAAAACGTATAAGGTATGTGTGTGTGTGTCAGTTTGTCTGTAGAAATGAAATGACCAACGTGTTTGATGAGTGAATTAAAGATAGACAGGCGAGGTTTCGTATCGGTATTCTACCTACGAATTGCCTTTTGAAATACTGTCTCTTTTATACCAGATAAGGATATACGTGCTTGTGTTGGATCCGAATTTTCAAATACTTAATAAAATATGTGGAATTGTGAATTTTTTGACTTATGATGCAAAACTAATTCATTTAGCAACTAATTTTTAAGTTAATTCGAACCTGATTTAGGATTCAAACTTTCCACTATAATTTCAATCATATCGTATTTGCAGGTCTCTTAACTCTTTTATAGATATACTTCCTTAGTCAACATTAATTATGAAAAGATTCCAGCACATATCACACGGTAAGTTTAGCACTAAAAAACCTGTATTTTCACTTGGATATAATAGTCATGTTTACCTCATCACGTTAGCACACACCAGTAGCAATGTTTAAAATTAGTTTTAATGACATATGTCAAGTTGCCATACACCGGCTTGACCAAACTTTAGATGGTGTATCCCTAAATTAGAGACTTGAAATAATATTCAAGAACTGACCTGAAAGGATTATTCCGGTGAGTTGTTTCACTAAGTTACAATATGTATCTATTAATTTGTAGAATGTTTACATCTTTGACTATTTTTTTTAAAAGTTAATACCATGTGGAGGAAATCTAACAATGCATATCTTTGTTGTTTACCGGTGTTGCCATTCCTGTTAGCACGCAGGAGCACCAGGAAGTTTTTGAGGATGGTTTTAGCTGTGAAAATGAACACAAACACAAGGATGCAGTTGGAGAACAGGAGAAATCATTTCATGTTCGAAAAGATTTAACATTGAACTATATGTTTGGCCCATATTATATTGTCGCGTACATATCAACGAGACCAAAAAAGTAGTAGTGGATATAATTACAATCTTTTATGTGACATGTTGTCTTAGATTATCCATCTTTTTGCTAAACAAGAATATCCAACTTTTCCCGCAACAAAAATACCATTGTTCCAAATATTTGTCCAAAGTTTCTATATGATTTAACTTAATTTTGACCCCTAGAAATGATTGGTTTACTTGTTATAATTAATTTCAATCATTTATCCCCTTGAGTTATTATATTTTAGGCTTAATGACCTTTTAGCCCTTGAAGTTTAGTACCATATACCCATCAACCACTGTGTTTTAAAAGTGTGTCTTTTAGCCCCTGAGGTATTGAAATTGTACCTTTCAACCCTTATACCGGTTCAGAACAAAAAAACCGGTATAACTCGGATGGGCAAAACAGTCTTTACAGTTATAACTCTGAGGTACACTTTTAAAACACAGGGGTTGATGGGTATATGGTACTAAACCTCAGGGGTTAAAAGGTAATTGATACCGAGAGACTGTTTTGCCCATCCGAGTTATACCGGTTTTTTGTTCTGAACCGGTATAAGGGTTGAAAGGTATGATTTCAATACCTCAGGGGCTAAAAGGTACACTTTTAAAACACAGTGGTTGATGGGTATATGGTACTAAACCTCAGGGGCTAAAAGGTCATTAAGCCTATATTTTATCTTCCATATAGATATTAGCAACCGTAGATTGTATTCAAAGTAGTATTTGAAAGTTGATTGACATCCTCCAATAGTTGCAGAATTTTCAGTATATGCCAACGTTTTTCCAAGTTGACTTCATTTGGCACCTCTATTGAAACCGTTATACAAATTTTGACAACTAAAAATTTTGTCATTGATAGAGTTTGTTTTTGCAACTTGCAATGATTCGAACTTGAGCATGAAATGTACAACGTTAGAAGTTGAAACACTGTAAATTTACTCTCCACTTCTAGAAGCAGAAAGTCCATTTTTTCTTAAAGTAAGTATACTTTTTAAAATTTTCTATCAGCTTATTGTATATTTTCCCATGTTGATATTGACTTATGGTCAGCACCCTTGATTTGTTAGATTTTGAGATTTCTAAATGAAGATTTTTTCTATGTTAAACGTTGTAGTTGTTATCAAATGGGACGAGGGAGTCTGCACAGCTCAATGTGACTTTGCAAGTAAATCCTTCTGGTAATAATCTCAATCATGTAATGTAAGCCTATAATATGGAAAGCGATAAAGATAATAAATAAATCTAGATGATGTGCTCCTATGTGAGAGAATGAATGATGCAACAAGTTGGTTTTTAACAAATAATTAACTAATATTTTTGGATTTTTTCAAATATTTAATTTTTTTGGATTTTTCAATAATGATGGAAAGAAAATAGAGAGAGGTGATACGGAATACCGAAAAGCGCTTCCAAAAATTTCACAAGAGATGACGAGGCCTTCTAGCAATCTTCTTGTCCAAGCTTTCCTCCGCTTCAATGTACCCTAAAGGACAAACAATGCAGAACAAGAAACTAATCCGAAGAATTAAATATCAAGGAGTGAAAATCACCAATAATCCCCGGCAGCGGCGCCAAAAACTTGATGTGTAAAAATAATGTAAACTGCAAGCGCACAATGTTTAGTTTAGCAATCACAGATCGATCGACAGAGACTATGAATTTTCAAAACCCTAACAATTAACTCAGACGAACTAGACAATAAGATTTGAGATGAGATTTGTTTAACCTAATTAACAATTAAAATCAAGTAAGGAAAACCTAGGAATCCGAATCCATTAATCAATCACAATTAATATCAACTCGCCCTAAAATCAATTCTCTTTCCTTCACAAATAAGATATATCAATTAACGAGACAAGCATATGCTATAAAACTTGTTATCTAACAATAACCCATCAAAACTTCATGGAGCAAGTATAGGCTATGAAAAATAAATCTGGTAACAATAATATATCAAAATCACTTTGTCAATTGAACAATTAAGCACTAAGAAAAATTATGAGAACTAATTAATAGGAACGAGAAGATATCAACAATAATCAAATTAACTTCATCTTCATCCTAGGAGAATTAACTTAGCTAGACATGGCAGAAGAAACAAAACAATTAAATATAAAGAATGCAAGCAAAAGTGTTTGAATAGAATAAATAACTTGTATTGAAAGACAATAATAAATCTATCCTACTCCTAATTATCAGATCTAGTCTAAATTGATGTCTAAATTCTAGGTGTCTAAATTGATGTCTAAATTCTAGGTGTCTAAATTGATGTCTAAATTCTAGGTGTCTAAAATACAAGAGAGGAGATCTATATATATAGGAAAAATAATGGGTTTGGGCTCTTTGACTACAAATCGGATTGTAGAAATATTTCCTCAATTCATTTTTCTTCTCCGATAAGTTTTCCAATTTTTCTTCAATTTCCTTTTGACTTCAAGTATTTCCATCTTCTTGCCTTTTTACCTTTTCCTGCTTGAAATATGATTTTATTTATTTTCCTACAAAACAAAAGAAAACAATTTATTAAATAATAAAATTACGAAAACATACATAAAATAGGTATTAAAATTGTATTGAATTATGGACCTATCACTTTGCTACAAAGGACACTGTTAGGTCCTGATAAGTTTGTAGAAGGGGGGTTGAATACAAACTATACCGTTTTATCGAATTTGTCCGTTTTAGAATAAAACAATTTAGGAACAAATTATTGCGGAATAAAATGAAACAAGATTCAAGTTAAATAAAATTATATTAAACTTGAAGGGTGTTACAAATATGGTACTGATTACAAGATTGAATCTCAAACTAATTAAAACAAATCTAGAATAAATTCGACATGATTTTTTCTATTTTTGTAATAAAAAGATATAACAATAAATGATAATTTGAGATACGTTCTAGGGATATAAAAATCCGCTAGATAGTCAAAGCACAACAAGTGAATGAATTCTATTGGTTTAGATTTAACACAATGATTTTTAGAATTAATCCACTGATGAAATGATCCGGCAGTTCTTGAGTTCTTTCTTGACAGAAAGATTTTTTGGATAGATATTATGTTAAGTCATTTCTTTCTGTCTTGATCTGTTTCCTTTTGTATGCTAATCCACTTGATTAAAACTGCACGTGCATTGCTTTTCATTCCACTTGGAATGACTATCAAAATAGTCATGAAAGACTATTTTTAAGGCTGGAATGACTATCTGAATTTAGCAAGAATTAAATTAGAATAATAGAAATGCACAGGGATGACTATCGGGATGACTATCCCTTGATAGTCATTCTAGTTCATTTTTAATTAAAATGACTTGGAATCAGTTCATTTAAATTAAGTAATTCTAATTAAATTCTAATTCTACTTTAAATTAATTCTAATAATTAATTTATTTCATAAATTAATTCTGATGAATTAATTTATTCAATAAATTAATTAATTTATTTATTTGTTAAATTAATTCTGATGAATTAATTTAATAACTAAATTAATAACTAATTTAAAAGAGAACTTAAATTCTGAAAAGATAGTAAACCAATCCTTGAATCACTTGAACTTGATGAAGAATATCCACTGGAATGTAGTTGTCACTTGATGCACTATCTGGTTCATAAGTGACTAACTGAAATGTCTGTTCTTCATCTTGACTTTAAGCTGTGGTCCATTATCTGCTTTTGACTGTTGTTCAACCTTTGTAACATGTACATTTGTTGTCACACATCTGAAATCTCTGTCACTTTAATAAATCCACTTCCTTGAATACTTCACCGAGGCTTGATCAATAAATTGAACTTCTTTCAATGCAGTATTTCTTCAAGTCTGTAGGATGACTTTAAACTGTATTCTTTTGACTTGTATGATCCTTTGAGATTCATGTGATACTGTGACAATTGAATTATTACTTACTTATTACAAACTTGTTTAAGTTGAGTTGAATCCTCGATGTTAAAAAATAGGACTATACATATGCCTTTCAATCTCCCCCTATTTGTTTGTTAGAGAATAACAATCAAATACCTAGAGGATAACTCAACTAAATAAACAAGTAAAAATAAGACTTTAAAAGCTAAGTAAATAATAAGACAAAGTTCTGGATTTCATTAAACATTTTCCAGATTCAAACATTAAAGATTAATACAAGATAGATGTTCCTCTAGATTGAACATTTGTATACATTGATCCTATCTTGATTTACCTAAACTCTATACATATAACATTTACAAAACATAGCTAGTGATCACAATTCTTGATCACTCATTTCAACTTCCTCCAATGCATCCAGCAAGTCTTTATCTAGGACACGGTCACTTTCAGTTGTGAGATTTGTAGGTTTGACTGGAAAAGTTGTGACTTTCTTCAATCTATTCTTCAACTGATGACACCTTTTGATGTTGGCAATACAATAGTCTTGAATAATGTCAGCAACTTCAGTCTTCTATTCTGAATCAAATCCAGTAGTCCTTAGGATGTTCTCCAGCTTGATCAGATGCATAGCAGGATAGATCTTTAAAGAAATAGGATCTATTCCACAGGTTTGTAGTGCTCTTCCCTTGTAAAATTTAACTTCAAATGGAACACTTACAACCTGAGGACTGGTCCTTATTGCAAACTCCTTGAGCTCTTCATGCAGCAGCACATTCAAATAAGAATGTCCTTTAACTCTGCTCATGAGAATCCACAGCTCTGACAATGATCTACTTGCAAAGCAATCCAGAGAAACATTGATAGTTCATATGCTTTGGCAAGATACATAGATGATCATTTCATTTCTCACCCTGTCAAATCCAGCAGTAATCCTTAAGAGTTCTTCTTGTAAAGCCTTCATGTGCACTGAATTATCTGGATTGACCTTCATGAATTTCTGAAGAAGGCTAATGAACTCCTTATCATTGTTTGACCATTTCTGAGGAAGAGTAAACATCTGTTTAGCTTTAGCCCATTTTTCACCTTTCTTCAGTCTAATGTCCAGCTTTCGGTCTTTGACTTGCAAGCTATGAAGACGTTGTTTTTCTTCATGCTCAGCTTTCTGAAGTTGAAGCTTTTCAGATATAATCTGAGAGACCTTTGCATTCTCATCCTTCTTCTTCCTTATCTCTTCTTGTTGTTTCTTCAGTTCCTCCTCAAAAGCAGGATCAATATTGAATAGATAATCTTGATCATCCCTATAATAACCCGAATTTTTGGAAAAATTTAAAACTTTTCTTATTATGATTAAGTGCATCAGTGAATAGTGAATTTGGTGGATGAATAGTGATTTTGAGGGTTAAGAAAATTTTTCATGCCACCTATGTACGAGACGTAGTGTGGATATTCCAAAGTCATATTAGTGATCTACGGAGTAAATAAGTGAATGCAAAGACGATCGGAATTCAGAAATTCCAAATTTTATTTTGGTGTAGTATTTGACCGGGCAGCGAATTATATATTATTATATTCAAGAAATGAGATATTAAAATTGAGGATTTGAGGATTTAATATTTTGGAATTTTATTATTTTATTAAATTCGATTTAAGGATTCGATTGTTGGAATGAATAGTGAATAGTTACTATTCACTGCGAGAATCGCGTAGAGTTTTATTCGCTTTTTGGAAAATATTTCGAATCGTTTCAAGAGGAACAAGGCAACATTTACAGGATTAAATATAGACATGGAAGTAACATGTAACAAGATTAATTCGAGGGATGCAACATTTGGATCATCCATGTGAAAGAAAAGCGAACCAGTAAAGCTACTTTATCTAAGCCAGTGCATGTTGGACAAGTGTCACAAGATGAAGACACCTAGGGCTATGACTCACCACTCTTCACACAAAAATCAGCATTATCATTATTAATCAAGTCAAAAGCCAAAACAAAAAAGAAAAACATTTTCATTTCTTCATTTCGGCCAAAAACAGATTGCCGGATTGTAAACTCCATATCTCCTTCATTTCTCGGTGGAAAATGGCGATCTATAACTCGTTGGAAAGGTCTTGCGATAATCTACATTTCCTATTTCACGAGTTTCATTAATTTGAGCAAGGTAAGACCTTCATTGTTCCAGTTCTTTAAACCGGTGTATAGTAACTCCGAGAATTCATAACTTGTTCTTGATTTTCTTTTGCAAGTTTAAGGATGATAACCATGGATAAAGACTCTCTTAAGGCTTAAAAGCTCTTGTGGTGTGTTTAAGGATTCAATGAAGGTATACCACTCATCCACCCATTTGATTTATGTTGAGATTTAAGTGAAGTTTCTAGTAATGTTTAAGAATAAGCATGATTATGGAGTTTGGAGTATGTATGGTTAATTCTTGATGGATACTTGTTGTTGGTTGATGTTGGTGATATGTTCTTGAAGTATATAAACTGATTATGTTGTAAAGATGGTTGTGTTGTTGAATTGATTTGGTTTTAAGAGGTTTTGACATAACAAAAACCGGGAAACGTTACGATTATAGCCGTCGTAATGCCAATTTTATTTAAGGCTGTTTTGAGCAAGAATTACGAACTGGTCTTGGAATGTTTTTAGGCAACACTGACCATGAACATGTAGGCCTTGTTTTAAGGTTTGTTTTGGTATAAAGATCATGTCGTTACGATTTACGGTTTAAGAGAAAAGTAAGTTTTAGTAAACGTCGTTCGGAGGAACAACCCCTCTCTGGTCAGTCACTTTGAGGCTATATTTGGACCACTTAGAAGCCATATTAAAATGTGAAACTTTGCGGAATAATACTAGAGACAGTTGGGAAGTCTCACGAAAAAGATTCGGATTAAAAAGATTATGTTTCGATTTTATTAAAAAGATTCGGAATAATACTACGACTTAAGTAATTGTCGACTAAACGTGGACTTAGTATGAGCCTATAATGAGCTATTAATGCCTTGGTTGTATTTCGCTTACGTGTTTAAGCATTGAGTTATAAGTGGTTTATCGAGGGGATTAACCGTGTGTTTTCGTTTGACTTTGTCTAGATTGTTCGACATTGTCACGAGCCCTATCACTTCTCGAGCATCAGGCAAGTTTCTGAAACCATATTTTGAAGTATGCATATACTAGATGCAAGTTTTCAAAACCTATATTACTGTTGTTGTGATAATAACTGTTTTCAATTATGATATGCGATTGCGATATATATAAATTGCATACTTGTTTTCGATTTGCTATGTATAGCAATACTTGAGGTTATGACTTGAAGTTGGGGCTTATAAGTTAGATATGGGATATCAGCTATAAGCCAGGTTTTTATATTTGCCCTAGGGTAAGGGCGTGTGATTTTCTTGAAAGGTCAGATGTGATTATATTTTGTATATGATAAAGGTTATTTTTCGATAAAGATATCGGGTAACTGTTATTTGAGGGTTAATTATTTTATTTAAGGAATATTATTTATGAATATTCATTTGAGGATTATTGACTTTAAGAATATTATTTATTAATATTCATTTTAAGAATATTATTTATTAATATTCATTTGAGGAGTATCGACTTACAGATATCATTTATATTCATTTGAGGATATTGACTTTAAGAATATTATCGTACATATTCATCTGGGGATTATGTAATGAAAAGTATGTTTGAATATTCATTTGAAAGTTATTTAATTGTTTAATGAATATTACCTTTAAATATTCATTCAAGGATTGATTATTTATTTAATGAATATTACTTTTGGATATTCATTTGAGATTAATTATTTAATGAATATTATTTTCGAATATTCATTTGAAATTTATTAATTAATGAATATTATTTTGAATATTCATTTGAGGCTCAATTATTTAATAAATATTATTTTCAAATATTCATTTGAGGATACTTACTTAATGAATATTATTTCAAATATTCATTTAAGGTTACTTATTTAATAAACATTATTAATTATTTTCAAATCAAAAAGAGGTTCCCAAAACAATGTTTTTCCATTTAAATCTGTCTTTTAAAGGGGATTTAAATGCTCGCTCAACTATCAAAAATATGGGAAACCTGATTTAAGTGACTACTACTCTTTTCAAACTCTCAATTCAAAAACTGTCAGGGGACAGATATTTTCTCAAAGCAATGTAATTGCTGCAAGTCAAATATTGTATTACCACCTCAACGATCGAGGGGTAAATTCATGGAACAAGTCGATATCCATTAACAAGCAATAACTTGGGAAATATTGAAGAATCTTCCTTTCCAACCTAGATATAACTACTTAGTGGAGTCGTATCAACAAGTGTTACACTTGGGGAAAGGAGGACGATCTTTACGTTTCAGAGTCATGGATTTCATCTGAACTAGGAGTGGTGTAAGTGGTCAAGTTGCGTGGGCCCATCCAACTTTTATTGCCCCAAATGGGCCGGGAGGTCACAGTAAGGCGGTAGACAATGTCAGGCTGTCGTGATTCTTCCATCTACATGTAGAAAACTATTTGAGCGGTGCGACCTGCTACTGATCATAGCAAGGTTAGGCACAGCGGACGCGGTAGCAACTCCAGTATTAGTTCATCATCCAATTTGGATATTCCTGCAACATGCATTGGGATAAAGAACCAATCATGTTGGCAGGGGGTCGAAAAGTGTTTGGAAATGAAGTGACAATAAATCCATGTAACTTCATCTTTTATATCATATGACTCTGTGGATACCTTACATAACAGGAGTTATGGTAAGGGAGTTGTTTATACTGAATCACCTTATAACTTCATCTTCTAAGTTATATGTTGATATTCTGCTTACATGGCAGATATTTTTCGGAAAGGTTATATTTGGTTTACTTTGAAACCTCATCTTTTATACTAGAACTCTGTTCATAATATAGCACAAGTTTGCAGAAATATTATGAGATGATATTTGAAGTACAATAATGGTACTGTTTTTGGAATACATTCTGATAAGGAATTAATTTCAGTATCGAGATATTTTGACCAATTATTGTCTTATACCCGCTTTATTCTGGGTTGAATTAAAGGCAGAATTATGCCATACTTTCATTACCTTGCTGAGCTATCGCTCACTCTTGCTATTGTTTTATATATATTATAGCAGCGAAGCAGGATGCCAATGGGACGGCACATACCTCGCAAGGCGTTTCCATAAACGGTTTCTAGCAGTGATCCCGAGAGTAGTAAGAACCAATCGAATCAGGCTACGACTTTTGGTATTCAACTTATGTATAGACATGAATGGTATTAGAGGATTGTGAGCATCATAAGGCTAAGTTGGTAATGTAACAATACTTAGAAATTTTATCAGTAACAGATTCAAAAGACATTTGGGTATTGTAATAAAAGTTAGTTATTCCGCAGTTGTTGTATTGTGTCGCTTCTGAGACTCTAACCTGTGTGTGTGTGTGTGTGTGTGAGACATATATTGTGGGGTCATGAGCAGGTGAAATATGAATGGTGTGAGTAATACAGGTAAGGCAAGGAGTACATGGATTGTGACAACCCTAAATCCCTGACCCCGGATTTGGGGTTGTTACAGAGATGGTATCAGAGCGTTAGGTTACAGTCCTCAGAAACGGTAGGAGATCGAGTCTTACAATACCCTTAGTAACGATAAGAACATCTAGAGCCCAAATTGAGTTCGTAGTCGTGTTAGAGGACATGACCCTGACTGTTTAAGATGAAGCCCGAGAGGGGACTTCTTTTGGGAAACCGTACTTAGGACTTCATGATTAGTCACCTCGATTCGTATGAGTTATAGATGGATGGGATTCTGAGATACCATATCCCGAGGCCTTCGAGTAGGCATTTGGTGATGCGCTCTTTGAGATGGACGAAGACCCGATAAAGGAGAATCCATAGGAGGATCTGAAAGAAGACCCCATAGTGGGTCAAGGAAAGAATCTTGTAGAAAATGTGCCGATTGATAAAGATGTGGTGTGTTACTTGAGGTCTAATAATAAGACCGGACGAACCTTCAAGGGATAAATAAGTGACGAGGCGAGAGTTTAGGGATCGTTCATGATACATCAAGAGGTATGACAAAGAAAATGGAGTAGAGTCTCCAAAGCAGAAGAGGTAGAGGCAGTATAGCCAGTATCAGTGGATTGATTCGACTTGAACGAAACCTGTTACTCGTAGTCGGTTATAGTTGCCCATAAGGAGGCGGCATACGTAAGAACCAAGGTGTTCAGATTTTCACGAACGATTAAGGATACTTAGTTGCCTAAGAATAGTGAAAGGAATTGCTTTGGCTATGAGGTTTCAATCCCCCACGACCAGCGATTCCACTGGAACTAGTGTCTATTACATCATTGAGGAATTTTATTATCTCAAGGAAAATTTTGGTTATATGTACCATGCAAATGTCATTGTAAGACAAGCACGGTAAGACGGAATCGAGAACGAGACTTACCACCCTCAGGAAACCAGGAAGGAATTATGAGGATAGAACAGAAAGGTCGGAAATCAGATCCGAGCAGTACTAGTGGGTAAATAGGTCGATTAAATTTCCCTGATTTTGGAAAGAAATTCAACAAATTTTGGCAAACCTTGTCTTTCTGATTACCAGAGGATGTCACCAAAGAGAGTGGAAACTAGAGCGAACCCTGTGGATTGGGTAAGATGGCCGCTACATGGGTTGGTGGACAGACCCTGATTGCTATAATTGATTGTAGAGATAAAATGATGAAGTTGAGATTGGACGGTAAAGGCGAAATATATTTAAGGACCAAGACGGACTGAGAAGTTCCGGGATTGACTTAAATGAAAAGGCTATTGTGCCAAAGTGTTAAGCTATGTAGCGCACGAGATTGATATGGGAGAAGGAATATTGGGTATAAGGATGATTGAAATAGAGACCGGATTTAAGCCTGTAGAATCTGACGATCTTACGGAGTACCGCCCAGTCGACATGTGGAATTATCATTGCTATGGGCGACAACGGTATCGAAGTCTTCTTATAGAACAGAACGCTTACTTGAGATGTTTGCGCCTAGTCGAATAGAATTCCCTGCAGTTGCAAAGGTCGATGGTTGAATCCTTAGCGACTATTATGAGTCGGCAATAACGTAAGTATCGAGCACCTTAGGGTGTGCGTGGAAAAGAAAAGCTTTGGAATTGAACAATTATCCATCGGAGGAGCCGACATAAAAAGGGCATCCGTAGAGACCTTGGTAGTACCCTCCCCATTTGCAAATTATGTGGGATACTTCCCCAATCTATGATCTATCTTGACCTCTTTCCAAGAAAGAATTCTGATAAAGGGTATATTCCCTCTTCGAAGTTATTTTATAACACTTGTGTTAAATCATATTTAATTTCAATTGTGATAGAGGCTGTCACGATGCCTACTTTCAGATTTTCGAAGCCCTGTCAAATGATGTTATTTAAGCTTTCACTTCTCTTCAAATAATGAATGACCCTATGGTGATACATCACCACTTGTTTGTTGAATACCAGTATCTTTATGGCTATTCTTTTATTTGGAAACCGCACCTTTGGAATCTGTTCAAGTTTAATCCAAGGTGTTCCTTTGAGAAATATTGTCGAAAGGCGATAATCATTAAGTTGATCTCGAATTGCTTTCATACTTTTCAACTTCCACTGAGACGAACAACCCTATACTTATAGGGGCTACAAGGACTATCTGTCTGTGTGATAGAAGTCTGATGGGACGCCATCACTTGTAAGTTGTGAAATACAAGAAGGCTAATTACCTTTAGTAATGTCTCAATCGAGGCACACAACGTTGAGTTCTTATGATCATGTTGATCTCTCGGTAAAATCTTTTACCTCTAGTAAGGTTACCTTAAAACTCATAACCTTATGATCACCAGTGTGTGACGTTTTCCTTGATATGGGAGCCGTCTTTTCAAGACCCCATGATTTTTGTTATCCTCATTGAATTCTAAGGGGAGGCCAATCAGGTCAAATAAGTCAAAATTCGCTGATAGGAATTAGATTCGCAACGAAGTCGCCTATGACAGGAGCGAATCCCTAAGACGAATAGAATGTTAGTGATATATCAATGAAATTGGTTTATTCTCCCAAGGATATTATGATAATGTAAAGCGTGTCAATCGATATATGTGAAAGAATATCGATGTGCCGTGAACTTCAGTGACAACGGTGGTAGATAGATGCCCTATAGTGAGACTAAGATTTTGGAGGAGTTGTTACGAATGGACACTACCTCTGGGTTAGCAAGATAAGTACTGACGATGGAGTCAGAGGGAGCTGGTATTGTGACTTGGGAGAGGTGCAGCGTGTGTTGTTCTAGCGGAACAATTTTCGAAAATATATGGAGACCCGGATGAAAATGAACGTTAAAGAGTTAAAACAAGAAACCATGACTGTGACCGAGTATGAGGCCAAGTTTTCCGAATTGTTGAGGTTTGTTCCGGAGTTTGTGAACACAAAATAAAAGAAAGCCAGTAGGTTTCAACCAGGGCTACCTCCAACAAGCAGCCCACTGCCAGGACCTTTAAATAGCAGGTGCCCTTCTATACTGTTTAGACAGAGCTAATGTATCGTTGTATATCAAGAAGTTGCATGACAATTAAACCTTAAGGCCGAGCTGCCAAGGGAATAATTACAAGTAGAAATAGTCAATCAAGGGATTTTCCCATAAGACTGGTACATCCAGGTTGTGAACTAGAAATATGAGGTCGCCACTTTTGATAGACCTGATTCCTTTCAAGTTGGGAGAAGTTGATATTATAATAAGGATGGGTTGGTTGACACCCAATGGAGCCCAGACTGATTGTAAGGGAGAGAGAGTAATAAATAAAGAATGGAGACAGATTCAGAGATTCTTGAATATAGTTCAGACTAAGAAACTATTACGCCAGAAATACGAGGCTTAATTAGCTTTTATGGTTGACGCTCAGAAAAGAGATACCAAGTATAAAGGGAACTACAATGGTTTTGGGAGATTGTACAAGGTTTTAATGAGCTACCAGATATCGATTTGGATGACATGAGAATGAATACCGAGTGTTCAGAGTATAATGGGAATGAAAGAGTTAGTGACTCAGTTACAAGAATTGCTGGGCAAGAATATGATAAGACCCAGTGTACCACCGTGGAGAGCCCGGTGTTGTTGTAAGAGAGAAAGATGTTAGCACAAGATTATGCATCGAACCTCGAGAGTTGTATGAGTTCGACATGGAGAATATGTACCCTTGTAAATGATGGTTTGATCAGCGGAAGAACGCTGTGTATTTCCAAATTTATTTAAGAACTAGGTATCACCAGTTGGAAGTTAAATCCGAGGATATACCCGAGACTGTGATTCGTACTAGGAATAGACACTTCGAGTTTTCAGAAAAGTTATTTTGGGTTGACTAATGCACCCACAAATTTTATGGAATGTAATGAATTGGATTTGAGTTACCCGTGATAGTAGATAGCATGAGATGGAGAAATGGCTAGAATTGACCTAGGATTATGACGGTAAGATACACTACCATCCGGGGAAGGCCAATGTGGTGGCCGATACCCTTAATTAAAATGAGACAGAGATGGATTCCGAATGATCGGGAAATAAAGGATGAAATTTTACACAAAACCCAAGTTAGTCCAACAAACTAGAAAGACAAAAGATTTCACCAACAAGCGGCTAGTGACAACCAAGATAGACAGAGAAAGTATGCGGACTAAGCCCGCGAGTATAGAGATAGTACTGCTATTGATAAGCTAAATGGCAGGTTGAAGGATGACAAGCAAGTTTATGTTGGTGTATTTTCTGTACAAACAAGACGGAGAGTATGAGGTTAGCGATTCGTGATGCTAAAGGTATCTCCATGGAAAGAATTAATGAGATTTGAAAAGAAAGAGAAGTTGAGCCCGAGATTCATTGGGCCATCTGAGATTTTAAAACGCGTCAGGAAGGTGGCCTACGAGCCAGCCTTGCCCCCCCCCCAAACTTGTAGAATGGTCATAACGGGGTTCATGTGTCAATGCTACGTCAGTATACTATAGATGCCCGACATATGTAGAGTATGAGCAGGTAGATATACAACTTGGTCTGACTTACAAAGAACAACCTGTGGAAATCACGGATAGAAAAGAACAAGTGCTAAGTGACGAGGTTGCCAAGCTAGTGAGAGGTTTGTGGAGAATCAAGAAGTGGAAGAATCCACTTGGGAGTTAAAAAGTGCAATGGAAGAGAAGTACCCCCAGTTATTCCTAAGTTGATTCCGGGACGGAATCCTTTTAAGGAGGGGAGACTATAATAACCCGAATTTTTGGAAAAATTTAAAACTTTTCTTATTATGATTAAGTGCATCAGTGAATAGTGAATTTGGTGGATGAATAGTGATTTTGAGGGTTAAGAAAATTTTTCATGCCACCTATGTACGAGACGTAGTGTGGATATTCCAAAGTCATATTAGTGATCTACGGAGTAAATAAGTGAATGCAAAGACGATCGGAATTCAGAAATTCCAAATTTTATTTTGGTGTAGTATTTGACCGGGCAGCGAATTATATATTATTATATTCAAGAAATGAGATATTAAAATTGAGGATTTGAGGATTTAATATTTTGGAATTTAATTATTTTATTAAAGTCGATTTAAGGATTCGATTGTTGGAATGAATAGTGAATAGTTACTATTCACTACGAGAATCGCGTAGAGTTTTATTCGCTTTTTGGAAAATATTTCGAATCGTTTCAAGAGGAACAAGGCAACATTTACAGGATTAAATATAGACATGGAAGTAACATATAACAAGATTAATTCGAGAGATGCAACATTTGGATCATCCATGTGAAAGGAAAGCGAACCAGTAAAGCTACTTTATCTAAGCCAGTGCATGTTGGACAAGTGTCACAAGATGAAGACACCTAGGGCTATGACTCACCACTCTTCACACAAAAATCAGCATTATCATTATTAATCAAGTCAAAAGCCAAAACAAAAAAGAAAAACATTTTCATTTCTTCATTTCGGCCAAAAACAGACTGCCGGATTGTAAAATCCATATCTCCTTCATTTCTCGGTGGCAAATGGCGATCTATAGCTCGTTGGAAAGGTCTTGCGATAATCTACATTTCCTATTTCACGAGTTGCTTTCATTTGAGCAAGGTAAGACCTTCATTGTTCCAGTTCTTTAAACCGGTGTATAGTAACTCCGAGAATTCATAACTTGTTCTTGATTTTCTTTTGCAAGTTTAAGGATGATAACCATGGATAAAGACTCTCTTAAGGCTTAAAAGCTCTTGTGGTGTGTTTAAGGATTCAAGGAAGGTATACCACTCATCCACCCATTTGATTTATGTTGAGATTTAAGTGAAGTTTCTAGTAATGTTTAAGAATAAGCATGATTATGGAGTTTGGAGTATGTATGGTTAATTCTTGATGGATACTTGTTGTTGGTTGATGTTGGTGATATGTTCTTGAAGTATATAAACTGATTATGTTGTAAAGATGGTTGTGTTGTTGAATTGATTTGGTTTTAAGAGGTTTTGACATAACAAAAACCGGGAAACGTTACGATTATAGCCGTCGTAATGCCAATTTTATTTAAGGCTGTTTTGAGAAAGAATTACGAACTGGTCTTGGAATGTTTTTGGGCAACACTGACCATGAACATGTAGGCCTTGTTTTAAGGTTTGTTTTGGTATAAAGATCATGTCGTTACGATTTACGGTTTAAGAGAAAAGTAAGTTTTAGTAAACGTCGTTCGGAGGAACAACCCCTCTCTGGTCAGTCACTTTGAGGCTATATTTGGACCACTTAGAAGCCATATTAAAATGTGAAACTTTGAGGAATAATACTAGAGACAGTTGGGAAGGCTCACGAAAATGATTCGGATTAAAAAGATTATGTTTCGATTTTATAAAAATGTTTTAGCCGAGGTCGCGCAAGTGAAAACCACTAAGCACATGACTTAGAAACCAATGTTGTAAATGGTTAAGTATAACTTGTATTCGAGGATCGATTTCGGACTAAACCTACGACTTAAGTAATTGTCGACTAAACGTGGACTTAGTATGAGCCTATAATGAGCTATTAATGCCTTGGTTGTATTTCGCTTACGTGTTTAAGCATTGAGTTATAAGTGGTTTATCGAGGGGATTAACCGTGTGTTTTCGTTTGACTTTGTCTAGATTGTTCGACATTGTCACGAGCCCTATCACTTCTCGAGCATCAGGCAAGTTTCTAAAACCATATTTTGAAGTATGCATATACTAGATGCAAGTTTTCAAAACCTATATTACTGTTGTTGTGATAATAACTGTTTTCAATTATGATATGCGATTGCGATATATATAAATTGCGTACTTGTTTTCGATTTGCTATGTATAACAATACTTGAGGTTATGACTTGAAGTTGGGGCTTATAAGTTAGATATGAGATATCAGCTATAAGCCAGGTTTTTATATTTGCCCTAGGGTAAGGGCGTGTGATTTTCTTGAAAGGTCAGATGTGATTATATTTTTTTATATGATAAAGGTTATTTTCCGATAAAGATATCGGGTAACTGTTATTCGAGGGTTAATTATTTTATTTAAGGAATATTATTTATGAATATTCATTTGAGGATTATTGACTTTAAGAATATTATTTATTAATATTCATTTTAAGAATATTATTTATTAATATTCATTTGAGGAGTATCGACTTACAGAATATCATTTATATTCATTTGAGGATATTGACTTTAAGAATATTATCGTACATATTCATCTGGGGATTATGTAATGAAAATTATGTTTGAATATTCATTTGAAAGTTATTTAATTGTTTAATGAATATTACCTTTAAATATTCATTCGAGGATTGATTATTTATTTAATGAATATTACTTTTGGATATTCATTTGAGATTAATTATTTAATGAATATTATTTTCGAATATTCATTTGAAATTTATTAATTAATGAATATTATTTTGAATATTCATTTGAGGCTCAATTATTTAATAAATATTATTTTCAAATATTCATTTGAGGATACTTACTTAATGAATATTATTTCAAATATTCGTTTAAGGTTACTTATTTAATAAACATTATTAATTATTTTCAAATCAAAAAGAGGTTCCCAAAACAATGTTTTTCCATTTAAATCTGTCTTTTAAAGGGGATTTAAATGCTCGCTCAACTATCAAAAATATGGGAAACCTGATTTAAGTGACTACTACTCTTTTCAAACTCTCAATTCAAAAACTGTCAGGGGACAGATATTTTCTCAAAGCAATGTAATTGCTGCAAGTCAAATATTGTATTACCACCTCAACGATCGAGAGGTAAATTCATGGAACAAGTCGATATCCATTAACAAGCAATAGCTTGGGAAATATTGGAGAATCTTCCTTTCCAACCTAGATATAACTACTTAGTGGAGTCGTATCAACAAGTGTTACACTTGGGGAAAGGAGGACGATCTTTACGTTTCAGAGTCATGGATTTCATCTGAACTAGGAGTGGTGTAAGTGGTCAAGTTGCGTGGGCCCATCCAACTTTTATTGCCCCAAATGGGCCGGGAGGTCACAGTAAGGCGGTAGACAATGTCAGGCTGTCGTGATTCTTCCATCTACATGTAGAAAACTATTTGAGCGGTGCGACCTGCTACTGATCATAGCAAGGTTAGGCACAGCGGACGCGGTAGCAACTCCAGTATTAGTTCATCATCCAATTTGGATATTCCTGCAACATGCATTGGGATAAAGAACCAATCATGTTGGCAGGGGGTCGAAAAGTGTTTGGAAATGAAGTGACAATAAATCCATGTAACTTCATCTTTTATATCATATGACTCTGTGGATACCTTACATAACAGGAGTTATGGTAAGGGAGTTGTTTATACTGAATCACCTTATAACTTCATCTTCTAAGTTATATGTTGATATTCTGCTTACATGGCAGATATTTTTCGGAAAGGTTATATTTGGTTTACTTTGAAACCTCATCTTTTATACTAGAACTCTGTTCATAATATAGCACAAGTTTGCAGAAATATTATGAGATGATATTTGAAGTACAATAATGGTACTGTTTTTGGAATACATTCCGATAAGGAATTAATTTCAGTATCGAGATATTTTGACCAATTATTGTCTTATACCCGCTTTATTCTGGGTTGAATTAAAGGCAGAATTATGCCATACTTTCATTACCTTGCTGAGCTATCGCTCACTCTTGCTATTGTTTTATATATATTATAGCAGCGAAGCAGGATGCCAATGGGACGGCACATACCCCACAAGGCGTTTCCATAAACGGTTTCTAGCAGTGATCCCGAGAGTAGTACGAACCAATCGAATCAGGCTACGGCTTTTGGTATTCAACTTATGTATAGACATGAATGGTATTAGAGGATTGTGAGCATCAGAAAGCTAAGTTGGTAATGTAACAATACTTAGAAATTGTATCAGTAACAGATTCAAAAGACATTTGGGTATTGTAATAAAAGTTAGTTATTCCGCAGTTGTTGTATTGTGTCGCTTCTGAGACTCTAACCTGTGTGTGTGTGTGTGAGACATATATTGTGGGGTCATGAGCAGGTGAAATATGAATGGTGTGAGTAATACAGGTAAGGCAAGGAGTACATGGATTGTGACAACCCTAAATCCCTGACCCCGAATTTGGGGCTGTTACAATCCCATTCATCAAATTCAGCTTCCTTCTCAATCTCCTCCTCACCAAATATGTCTTCATCACTAACTTGAAGATCTTCATCATTAAGTGCATCTTGGAAGTAGAAATCATCTTGAAGTAGCTTTCCTTTCCCCTTATCCTTCTGAGTACCAGAACCAGAAACTCCTCCTTGTACATCTTCTACCTTTTTTCCTTCCTTCTCATTCTCCTTCTCCTTATTCTCCCCCTTAGTTGAGGAATCATCTACAGATTTAACTTTGTCAGCCTTAGGATCCTCCTTCTTACTTCTTCTTTCTCCTCAATCTCCTCTTTCATCCTTGCCATCATCATCCTCATCATCATCATCATCATCATCACCCTCAAAGAATTTCTTCTGTTCAGCATTGGGTTGATGTGAGTTCTTGATCATGTTGTAGAGATGCTTCATGCCTTCATTCAGATGCTCCATCCCTCCTTCAATCCTAGCAAACCTCTCATCATTAAACCATTGATTTTCATCAATAGTCTGTTGAATGTAGTCCACTTGAGTTGAAATGGTAGCAATCTGCATGACACTCTCTGTTATCTCAACATTTGAATTTATAATCTCAGAGATGTCTGAAGCCACTAACACCTGGGACTCCTGAATAGCATTCATCTTGGGGAGTAGAGTAGTCTTCAATCCTTGAATTTCATCCTTGATAGTACCCAGCTGATTAGTTACAGAGGTGGAAGAAGAAGACCGTTCAACCACTTGTGCTTTGAGAATATCTTTTTCAGCCTGGGTTTCCTGAAGCTATTTCTGTAGACCAGCTATTTGAGCCAATAATGAAGCAGTGTATGTGTTAGTGTGTGCACTCACTTCAGTTTCTCTCAGTGGTGTTTCACTCATCTCACGTGCTTGTGTATCGCTCTGTGTTTGACTATCAGTCCTTAACACTAGCTGTCTATCCATGTTTTCTGTTGATGTACCTGCAGGAAAAATCACCCAAGCCCCTTCTAGAGAGGTCAGTGGTGGTGCAATGGGAGTTCGCAATTCTCAATCCATAGTGAAATCCAACAAGTCTGGTTGAATTTGAAACTGAATTGCTTCAGTGTTGAATCCACTAGGTTGCCTTCCACTTTCTCCAGTAAAAACTGCGAGTGGAAAATCCCTTAAGGGAGCTAGAGATGTTCCCTCTGGGAGGGGAGAAAATGATTCTATTTGAGTTGGCGAAGAATCAGATTTTCCCTCAGATGCCTGTGAAGGAACTTCTACCGTGACAATGGTAGGCACTGTTTCATATCCTAAGTGCTCTCCTAGCAAAGTGTCCTGGGTATCATCTATTGGTATGTCTTCTCCCATTGTGAGTAACGAGAGTGTGCTTGACTCAGTACAAGATGCCATGGCCCTATGGCGAATTTCAATAGATTCATCCTGTTGAGAGGATACAGACGGGCTTACAAATATCTCCCTATAAGTTTTTCTTTTCTTAGGAGGTGGAGATAGAGCTGCGGGATCACTAATTGTTTCTTCATCACTATCATTTCTGTTTCTGACATTGAGATTAGGTTCAGGTTGATTTGTGATAGGAATTGACTCTGTGTTTGGCTCTATGACCAGGGATAGAGTTATTGGTTCTACAAACTCTTGGTCAGCCCTATCAACCTCTTGGGTTTCAGATGCAGTACCAGAAGAACCAGGGATAGAAGTTAATACCTGTGATGGAGTTACTTCTTCAGTTCCAGCTGTTATAAGAATCCTTTGCTCAGGAACTGGTGGTTCAAATGATGGAAGGTTGATGAAGTTTGTCGTGTAGGTGGATACAAGAACTGGAACATTGAGAAATCTGAAGGATGCTTGTAACCTTTGATAGAACTTTCTGTCAGTGGTCGGAGAAATGAAAAAACGACCATTCCTGAATAGTTCTTGATGCTCATTAGAAAGTAAGGAATTAATGACAAGTGATAGAAAACGAGGATAATAACATTTAATCTTTCTACCACTATCAAATTCCCTTCTAACATTAAACACCCTCCTGACAACAATATCCCATAGAAGATGACCATAATTGAGTCTTTTGTTGAAGACAATTGCATAATCGATAACTTGTAAAAGATAAGGAATATTCTGAAAGTTATTTTTAGTGCAATTGCCAAAGACCTTGACCAGTGTATCAAAAAATAGATCCCACTCACACACAAGATTCCCCTTGATCAATTTGGTCATGTTCAGGGGACCTTGATAGTGAATATTGATGAAAAATTGAGTTAACTCCTCATCAGTGGGCATTCTATCAAAATTGTCCCGAGGAAACTGCAAGACATTACAAAATGTTTCCTCAGTAATTGTGTAATGTGTGTCCTGAATATTAAATGAGATAGTTGAGAAATCATCAGAGACAACAGCAGCAGAACAAAGTAGATATAAAGGATCAATTTTCAAATCAACATTAGAACATATATCATAATTAACACATGAATGTTGATTAAGAAAAGAAATCCAAGGCCTAAAACGTTCAACTGAACATTTCAGGGGATCAAAATAGCCATGATAATTAGTGAGAACAATTTCAAATTGCTGGGCCATTTTAACACAAATTAATAGAGTTAATTTTAGATTAATTTCAATTTCGGGAATAAATTCCAAAAATAAAAACTAGATCAGAAATTAATTAAATCAAAATATGTTGATCCAAATAATAATAATGTAAAAAAAAATTGACAGCACCTAGTTCACTTAAGAGAATAAAACGCAAACTAGAGAAATGTAAACTTTGTAAAAACAAGAGTTTGAAAAAGGAACGAAAAACTGCCAAGTACAGAACATCTATTTATAGGAAAATTCATTATACCTGGAATGACTACCGGGATGACTACCGGGTTTGCATAAAAGTACAAGAGTACTCATATAAAGGTCAAGATGTACAAGAGTGCATTAAACTAATTCAAAATAATTCTCACTAATTCAAGCTGTAACTATTCTGCTCACATCGACAGTATCCATCCTGCATCAACTAACTCCAGGGTGGTCTCTCCATTCCCTTGCTCTCGTAACACGAGGTGGATTCGGCAATGTTTTCCTCATGCTGAAAGATTTAATAAAGCAAGAATGAGCTAATAGTGCTCATCAAGAAATCTATCCCAGTTTAAATCTTTAAACCTTTTAGGGAGATAATCCATATGGGATCAAAGCTTTTATCACTACTAGGGTCTAACCCCAAAATAGTATACCATTTAAAATACCGTATGACTTATAATCATACTCATATACTCTTCGTAAATCCTTTAGGAATCCTGGGTATCAATATGATAAACCAAGTCTCAAACATATCTTTATAACCACATGCTACGCATTAAACAGATAAAATACTAGTATAACATAAAAGATGAAGTTACGAGGAAAATTAATATAATGATTCCGTAACCCAAAATCCACTTATGCATATATAATCTGAGTAAGGTTTCATCAGAGTCATAACTCATAAAGTAAAAGATGAAGTTGCAAGGATTTATTGTAACTTCATTTTTGAACACTTTTCAACCCCCTGCCAACATGATCGGTTCGTCTCCCCAATACGTGTTGCAGGAATATCCAAAATTGGATGATGAACCAATACTGGAGTAATCACCGCGCCAGTTGTCCCAACCTCACTATGATCAGTAGCAGGTCGTACAACTAAAAAAATGTTTTCTATATGTAGATGGAAGAACACGACAGCCTGACATTGTCTACCGCCTTTCTGGATCTCCCGGCCCATTTGGGGCAAAAAAAAAATGATGGGTCGGCGCGACTCGACCTCTTATACCGCTCCTAGTTCGGATGAAATCCATGACTCTGAAACGTAAAGATCGTCCTCCTTTCCCCAAGTGTAATACTTGTTGATACGACTCCACTAAGTAGTTATATCTAGGTTGGAAAGGAAGATTCTCCAATATTTCCCAAGTTATTGCTTGTTAATGGATATCGACTTGTTCCATCAATTTACTCCTCGATCGTTGATGTAGTAACACAACATTTGACTTGCGGCAATTAAATTGCTCCGAGAAAATATATGTCCCCTGACAGTTTTGAGTTGAGAGTTTAAAATGAGTAGCAGTCACTTAAATCAGGTTTCCCATATTTTTGGTAGTTGAGCGAGTATTTAAATCCTCTTAAAAGATAGATTTAAATGGAAAAAAACAGTGTTTGGGAACCTCCCCTTGATTTAAAATAATTAATAATACCGCTTAGAATATCCTTCATAGGTATTGAAGGTCGAGGATAAACTTTAAATAATATAACTCATTTTAAAACGTGTTATAAGTATTTAATAAATAATCGAATAATATTTATTAAGTAAATAAACTTTAAACGAATATTCAAAAATAATATTCATTATATAAATAATGATTGAATGAATATTCAAAATAATATTCATTAAATAAATAAGGATTAAATGAATATTCAAAATAATATTCATTAAATAAATAATCATTAAATGAATATTCAAAATAATATTCATTAAATAAATAATCATCGAATAACAGTTACCCGATATCTTTATCGGAAAAATAATCTTTAACATATACAGAAAATATAACTACTTCCGGTCTAAAAAATAAAATCATACGCCCTTTACCTAGGGCATTTATAAAAACCTGGCTTCTAACTAATATCCCATATTTAGCTTAGAAGCCCATAATTAAATCATAACCTCGAGTATCACTATATATAGCAGTTCGAAGACAAGCATGCAATTTATATATCGCAATGTACTTGGGAATAAAACATGTATACTTCTCATTTGCATATCATATATGAAAGCATTTTATTATCACAACAACAGTAAGCATAGGTTTCGAAAACTTGCATCTATTATATGCATACATCAGAATATGGTACTTTAAAATACAGCATGGAATGAGAAAACTTGCCTCGGGTCCTTGGTTGTTAGGGTTCGAGAACTTGCCGGGAAATCTATAAACAAAGAAATACCCGATCAGTCCCCTGGCTTAATCATTTAAAGTGCATTTAACTTAAGCACTAACGTTCTATTAACGAACATCAATTGTCTCGCTCTTGGTCATCTATAACCTCATAACATTCCGTAAACTTATACGTCAAAAGTTTGGGTGAAAATCTATTCACAAAACCCAAGTACTTATCCATTACTAACTTCCTGTTTTTAACCATCCCCTTAAGGGTATTTCACTCGCGCAACCTTTGTTCACGTATTTTTATAAATTCACCAACTTATCTCTGTAACACGAAACCTTCTAGGTCCCTTTCCTAACTATTCATGCTAGTATCCACTTAAATATCTCGGCCAATTTCCATTTTTAAAGGGTTTGATCACTATCTCAAAATTCATGCAATGAACTACTTAGTTACGCGAAACCGCTTTCACTAAAACGGACGTTTCTCCTAAACCGTAAATCAAAACGATACGATTATTTCGCTAAAACAAACTAGACAACCATATCCTTGTACCCATAGGCAGTGATGATACTAAAAATGACTTTATGGTCTCAGACATTAACTGTTTTTAAGGGTTAACGAAATTTTGTCACAACATAACCAAGCCACACCGGGCATACCATACATCCACAACCTCAACAAACAACCTTTTTACTTCTCTAAGGTCAGTGGTGTGGCTACAATCCAACACCCACCATTTTCCATATTTTACAAAGTTAAATAACAACTAAAATACTTAAACATGATCTCTTAAGCTTATAACATCAAAAAAATCATCAAAACTCATATGAACTCAAAGGGTGGGTTAGGGTTTTACCTCCTTGGATGCTCTAACAACACTATCAAGTGTTTATAAACCTTTGACAAGCTTTAGACGGTCCTTAAAGTGCTAAATCCTTAAGATCAAAACAAGAAACCACTTGAAGTTACTATTCATCCTCATCTTGTAAAATCCATAACAAATCGAAAAATAAGATTTTGGTGCTAAAATATTTACCAGACCTTGTGCTCTTCATAAGATTTCTTTTGAGTTATAGATCATCAAATTTGAAGCTTCCTAGCTAGGGTTTTGAGCCCCATCTTTCCGATGGACAGAAACTGGACAGATTGGGTTCTCCAACTTGGGGAAGAGCTTTGGCTAGGCTACACTCCTTTGTTGACCATGAAATTTTGAACGAATATTACCCATGGAGTGGAGAAGATATGGTTAAAATTTGGTGATTTAAGGATGGATAGAAGTGGAGATATGAATTTTTCTTTGAGCTTGGTTTCTGCTGGGCAGAATTGTTTGTTTGTTTTGTTGTTATGAAATGAATTAATACATGTATATATGTATTAATCTTTGGATGCATCTTCTACTTTTGTGTTGTCAACACTTCATTGGTCCAAGTGTTGGCCTTACATAACACTTCCCACTTTTTGGTTAAATGCAAAAGGGTCATCCTTGTTATAGTTGACTTTCAAGCATGATACTTTGGTTTCTCTGCTTCCACCAATTTGATTCTCTTTGTGTCTTTGGTTAAAATACTAATGTTACACTTCTACGCAATATTTTATTATCTCATTGCGGCACAATTCTTTAGATCAAAATAAATTCTAATATTCCTCGTTTATTCTCTTTATCTCAGAATTTGCTCTCCCGGTTTCTAAAGCGTTCTTGAACTCGTTTGCATTCTCTTTGCTCTGGGATTATATTCTCAATCCTCTTTCCCCCTCATAATATATATATATCCTTCCTTGGACTCTTATATAATACTCCTCCTGTGGTTAGGGTTTAATCTGTAATTCGTTACGCTTCTGTTTCGTGATAGGTTCAAGTGATTCTAAAAACGTTTCTCTGTACCAAAGCTAGGGGATACTTCTTTGATCTTTCCATTATCTTTGTCCAATATATAATCTTAGGTTTCTCACCTTGGTTTAAGATATGATCATGGTTTTCTCATTCTACATACTTTCTCAAAACGATCAAATCAATAAATCTTTGATTGTCCGATGAATAGTGATCAAAATTTAAAGTTGGAATCTCCTGATTCTGATGGCGTTTACATTCTTTTATTTTTCCTACACATCAATAATATAACCTCGAAACGTTCATTCCATATCATCCACATAGTGTGGTCTGAAAAATTTTCCATCAGCAAATTTACTATTCATCAGGGGCAATTTTACTATTCATCAAAAAAAAAATTTAACTAAGTCCAAAATTTGGGGTTATTACAAATTCCCTCTTGACTAGAGAGTTCATGGTTTTGAAGTTCAGGTGAGACATCTTCTTGTGCCATAGCCAACTCTCATCTGATGAAGCTTTAGCATAAAAACAAGTAACTTCATCTTTGGATCCAGAGTACAGATCAGCTATGAACAAATCACCTTTCCTTACTCCTTGAAGAGCAGGCTTTCCATTCTTCTTGTGAAGGATCTGACATTTATCTTTCTCAAAGGAAACAGCATATCCTCTGTCACAGAAATGACTGATGCTGAGAAGATTGAACTTTAGACCTTCCACAATGGATACATCTTGAATGATAACATTTCCAAATTTCAAACAGCCATATCCTCTGGTAATACCCTTGCTGTTATCTCCAAAGGTAACTCCTGGGCCAGCTTTCTCAACCACATTTGATAGCAGGGCTCTATCTCCGGTCATATGCCTTGAACAACCACTGTCCAGAACCCACATAACACGGTTTACCTGTGCCACACCCTCTGACATGAATGATGATGAAGTGCTTGCCTCATTAGCCATTAACGCTAGGTTTCCAACTTCACCAGCTTCTTCATCACTATCAGTATCATCCCAACTCTATCCCTCGGCAACATAAACTTTCCCAATCTTATTTTTCTTGCTAGAATCAAATGAGTTCCTTCTCACTTGCTTTGGCTTTTTACATTCTATAGCAAAATGACCCAACTCATTACAATTGTAGCACCTAATTGTGCTTCTTTCCACAGTTCCAATTTTATAGCCACCCCTTGTGCTATTTGAAGAGGAAGAACCACCTATCTGAAACCTGGGCTTGAACTTAAGATTAGGATTCCTTCTGAATCTGAATTTGCCAAACTTCCTCACTATCATTGCCAAATCCCCATCCTCCAGCTGATCAAGTTCTTCCAAAGAATAGAAGTCACCACCAGATTGATCAGTGGATGTTAGGCCATATTCAGCCACAATAACATCCATGTCAGAACTGGAAGGTTGACCAACCTTCACTTCCAGTTTTTGTGGGACTTCTGTTGCCAATGCAGTAGAAGTACTAACTACCTTTCCAGTTCAGTAAATCTCCTTTTGCCGAATCTGCTCCAGCTCATAGGTCTTCAGAACACCATAGAGTCTTTCCGATGAAATCTCTCCAAGATCTCTTGCTTCTCTAATTGCAGATATTCTGTGCTCCAAATGAGATGGAAGTGTCAGGAGGAACTTCTTGTTAATCTCTTTGATAGTATAGTGCTTTCCATGAAGATTCAGATCATTGATCAATTTATTATATCTCTCAAAAACCTGAGAGATGCCTTCACCAGGGTTTGATCTGAAATGTTCATAAGAAGAGGTGAGAATTTCCATCTTATTCTCTCTGACTTCCTCTGTCCCCTCATTGATTATCTCTATAGTGTCCCAAATGTGTTTGGCAGAAACACAGTTTAGAACATGATTATGCATGACAGGATCAAGACAATCAACCAGTATCAACTATAAACAGGCATCCAGGGAAGCATCCTCTTTCTCATCAGTTGTGTAGTCCTTGGGATCCTTAGGGTACATCCTAGCAGCTCTAGTAACAACATCGTTATCTATCTGCTCTTCCTCAACAATCATAGGAATCTTAGGACCATTCTTCAGCACTCCCAGATATTTAACATTTGCCACTTGAAGAAACAGGAGCATCTTCTTCTTCCACATATGATAATGCTCCTTACTGAACATGGGAATCTTTACTGTACCAACCTTCTGTGTAGTAGACATTTTTGAGATTTTTTGAAGAATAAAAATTTTAGAGTTGAAGAAAAAATCACAAAAAATGGATCTTTGATTTGTATATCAATCAAAAGGCTCTGATGCAAATTGTTAGGTCCTGATAAGTTTGTAGAAGGGGGGTTGAACACAAACTATACCGTTTAATCGAATTTGTCCGTTTTAGAATAAAACAATTTAGGAACAAATTATTGCGGAATAAAATGAAACAAGATTCAAGTTAAATAAAACTATATTAAACTTGAAGGGTGTTACAAATATGGTACTGATTACAAGATTGAATCTCAAACTAATTAAAACAAATCTAGAATAAATTCGACATGAATTTATCTATTTTTGTAATAAAAAGATATAACAATAAATGATAATTTGAGATACGTTCTAGGGATAAAAATCCTCTAGATAGTCAAAGCAGTACAAGTGAATGAATTCTATTGGTTTAGATTTAACACAATGATTTTTAGAATTAATCCACTGAAGAAATGATCTGGCAGTTCTTGAGTTCTTGCTTGACAGAAAGTTTTTTGGATAGATATTATGTTAAGTCATTTCTTTCTGTCTTGATCTGTTTCCTTTTGTATGCTAATCCACTTGATTAAAACTGCACGTGCATTGCTTTTCATTCCACTTGGAATGACTATCAAAATAGTCATGAAAGACTATTTTAAAGCCTGGAATGACTATCCCTAAGAATTAAATTAGAATAATAGAAATGCACTGGGATGACTATCCCTTGATAGTCATTCCAGTTCATTTTTAATTAAAATGACTTGGAATGACTACGGGGATGACTATCATGGATAGTCATTCCAGTTCATTTAAATTAAGTAATTCTAATTAAATTCTAATTCTACTTTAAATTAATTCTAATAATTAATTTATTTCATAAATTAATTCTGATGAATTAATTTATTCAATAAATTAATTAATTTATTTATTTGTTAAATTAATTCTGATGAATTAATTTAATAACTAAATTAATAACTAATTTAAAAGAGAACTTAAATTCGGAAAAGATAGTAAACCAATCCTTGAACCACTTGAACTTGATGAAGAATATCCACTGGAATGTAGTTGTCACTTGATGCTCTGGTTCATAAGTGACTAACTGAAATGTCTGTTTTTCATCTTGACTTTAAGCTGTGGTCCATTATCTGATTTTGACTGTTGTTCAACCTTTGTAACCTGTACATTTGCTGTCACACATCTGAAATTTCTGTCAATTTAATAAATCCACTTACTTGAATACTTCACCGAGGCTTGATCAATAAATTGAACTTCTTTCGATGCAGTATTTCTTCAAGTCTGTAGGATGACTTTAAACTGTATTCTTTTGACTGGTATGATCCTTGAGATTCATGTGATACTGTGATAATTGAATTATTACTTACTTATTACAAACTTGTTTAATTTGAGTTGAATCGTCGATGTTAACAAATAGGCCTATACATATGCCTTTCGGACAGCGACCATCATCTAGTTGAAAGAAGATACAAGTATCAAGTTGTCAGGATCATTGATTATGCATTTCCCCTACAGAAGTGTGAGATGTTTATGGATTTGAAGCGCAGGGATTGTGAAGAACTTTTTACAATCGGTAGAGTGGATCCTGAGGTCATACACTTGGGCGGACAAGGATTTTTCCTTTCTATGCAGTATTGCCTTGATCCGCAGAGATCTTATCCTTGTTTTGGACTGTTCCTAGGGAAGGTGGAGAGAGGCTCTTCTAATTCTTCAATAAAGTATGAGTTTTCAGCGATGATGAGTTCCACTGAAGAGCATGCATGTGATCACAAGGCATATTGCATTCTTCCTAGGGGTAAGGCGGTGGGATACCGCAAGTTTTTTGGTTTGCATTGGAAGGATTTCATTTCTGATGATTTATACTTCATCAATGATGTCCTGCATATTAAATGTGTCCTTACCATGCAGCAATGACTTCCATTTAATATCATAACGAATTTAAGGCTCAAAGTTTTTTGTTGATTAACTTGTTTGCAGATTATTTTATTTTTGTATCAAGTTTACTAGAGAATCGCAATTATAAAACCTGTACCTTGAATTTTGAAGCACAAAAACATGCCATTGTTCCTCTTTAGATTGTAATGTTTCTTTGGTCTGGTGTTTTAAGTGATTGTAATGTGTTAAGACTTGTGGTTACCTGTTATCGGCTTATCGCAAACTAGAAAGTTTGCTCCTTCTGATTGTTCCTGGGCTTAATTAATTTAGCATTGAAATCATTTGTATCACTTGTTCGTTCGCATGGTTGTATCCGCCTATCTGGTCTTTGTTTTCTCTTCTTTAATGACAAGGATAGCACACTGTTCCTCTTTAGATTGTCATGTTTCTTTGTTTCTTCGGTCTGGTGCTTTAAGTGAATGTAATGTGTTCAGAATTGTGGTTACATGTTATCGGCTTATCGTATGCTAGACAGTTTGCTTCTTCTGATTGTTCCGGGCTTAATTGTTTTAGCGTTGAAATGATTTGTATCACTTGTTCTTTCGCATGGTTGTATCCGGTCTTTGTTTTCTTTTCTTTAATGACAAAGATAGCACATTATATTACCATGTTGGTAATAGCCTGGTTGTCCAACTTTTTACATTTAAAGGTTCTTGATTGCAGCAGATAGCCTGTGACATATCACATTCACATCTTTGTCAAGGCTTTTATTCTATATTCTGGTGTAGCTGGGCTGGTAAAAATTGCTTGACACTAGCTTGTAGCGTAACGATTATTACATTGGTTTTGACTTTTTGATCTTGATATTTCTGGACTCCAAGTAGATTACTGCCAAGTAATTGCAGTAGGAAACTAAATTATAGACTCATTCTCTCCAAACTGGTCTATTAAGGGGACAGAAGCAGAATTTTTCTTTTTAACTTTTCCATCAGTTGGATACTTGAGGTTAACATGCTCGAGTAAGGATATAAACTCCTTTCTCACCATCTCATACCTTGTTCAATCAAAGTAGGAGGAACAAAGGAGCTCTAAGCAAAGTGTTTTTTAGAAGCTGCAGTAAAGCAGTAGGAGGTTGAGGGAGCCCTCTGCAGAGCTTTTGACGTTTTCTTTTCTAAAGCTTGTGACTTGGCTTCATCCTCAACCTTCTTTTTGTCAATTATATCGTATACCTTCTACAATCTTTTCTTCTGGCTCTTCATTGTCTTCTGAACTCATTTGAACCACAATTTGATATTTTTCTTGGGCTGCAGAAGGCTGGTCATACTAGAACGCAGAATCCTTCACATCTTTGGTTTAGCACTGATATCTATGCCATTATTGATTTCACTGATACCGAATGAAGGGCAGATCTTCATTGATATGAAGTGGTGGATTGTTGCCATTGATACGGATTTTCTTGAGAGGTTGCAAATTTATGAAGCTATGATTATATTCCAAAAAAATCATTACTACATTTTTTTCTTGAGTACCAAAATAGGCTCTTTTTTATTTGTTTTTTCGTACAAGAATGTTTCAATAGGTAAATTTTAGTTTTAAATTTAGGTTTTTTTTTATACGGTGAGTATCGAATTTAATTGATTGACATCATAAGAAAGTCTAAAAATCAGTATAAGCACTAGTTTAAAAAGAGGGATATGAATTGCACTATATAAGAGAATAATTAACAACATAATAATGTTCAACATCATACATTGGCCAACTCAAAAGGCTGAAAAATTCGAAAGCTTAATTACATATATAGAAAGCTGCAAGCTGGGGAGAATTTTGCCTTTCATTTGCTTCAGTCAGTGAACAGCACGTCGTTTCTCCCTCAGACAACAAAAAGTGTACACTGCTTTCCTGCATTCTCTTAACTTTCTTTTCTGCACTAAATTCATTCATTAAGTTCTGAATTCTTTCTTGCTCTAACAAAAGATAACCATAGCATTTTTGTAATGTTTGTTCAAGCTCCTTCTGCTTCTGTACTTCTTCCCGAAGTGTATCAACTCCGTGCGACTCTGCAAGCTGCTCTTTCTGGCATAGAGCTTGGAAGCACTTGAGGTCTGTTCCAGCATTGTCCATTAGCTTGATAACCATTTGTGACCACAGGTTCTTACCTCTATTTTGATAACCATTTGTTAGAAGCTTAATCTTTTGTTCAATGCGTTGAGCCTTTTTAGTATCATCGTCCAACCTTCTCCTAACAAGTTCAAATTCATATTGCATTGCAGTAACTTTCTCCATGTTTCCTGCCACACTAGACAGACCATAAGAACTACGAGTAGGAAAATACATCATATCATTCAAGGAATTTCTGCGTGCTTCAACAAAATCGTCAAAGGATTCACTCTCGTGACCCATCGCTATGCATTCTTTCATAATATGATAATCCGCCTCCTTTAACTCATCCTCTTCAAATTGGTCTATCAAGGGGACAGCAGTGGTATTCCCCATGGCAGTACCCTTTCTAACATTCTTCTTCTCCTTCTGAACCTTTCCATTAATTGGATACTTCAGGCTATCATGCTCAAGTAAGGACAAAAGCTCCTTTCGTAACATCTCATCAGCCTGTTCAATAAGAGTAGGAGGAACCAAGGAGCTTTTGCACTCTTCTGCTTTAAGTAAAGAACTTTTTAAAAGATCCAGTGAAGCAACAGGAGGTCTATGGAGTTCTCTCTGCAGTACTTTTGACCTTTTCTTTAGTAAAATTAGCCTCTTGGCTTCCTCCTCAGCCTTCTCTCTAGAATTCCTATCAGATATATCTTCTTCCATCTTTACATCTTTACTTGTGGATCTTCATTTTCTTCTGGAGCCGGTTGAACCATGATTTGATCTTCATTTTTTGGCTGTGGAAGACTAGTCAGACCAAAACGCAGATTCTGTTTCAAATCAACTTGTCTTCGCAATTCAAGCTTAGCACTTCCGTGTATATCCAAATCATCATTGATGTGCAGGTCATCCCTAATGGGAGTTCCTTTAGGGTTCATACCGAAAGAAGCACCATCCCTTGAAGGGGTAAATCCAACTCTAGAAGTTAGAGCTGCAAGTCCTGAAAAATTAGGTGTTTGATTTTCTATCTTTTTGGGAGTAACCCCTGAAAAATCAGAAGGGTGCGATTCTGGATTCTCTCCTGGTAATGGTGTTTGAGACAATCTCGGCCTTGCCTGATTCTCTGCCTCCACCATGATGGCATCGTGCTTACTTGCAGGAGTTCTTAGAGGGGATCGTAATGAGGTTTCTACCTGATGTGGCGTATGAGCATAGTCCACGAGAAGAGCACGTGTTGCAAGACTTCCTCCTGGGAATTCTTCACTGAAATCAGGAAGCCTAAACTTTGCAATATGCTCCAATTCATGGTCTGGAATCTGTGATGTAGGGAGATTCAATTTTGGCCTCTTTCTAACGGCTGCTTCTGGATCATTAAGCTTGTTCACTTGCAGCACAGCTGATGGCGCGTCCTGCCTATGCAAAATTGAATTCCTTGCAGCGTCTTGTCTTCTCAATCGAGCTTCCTTATCACACCTCTTTTCACCTTCAATTTCATCAACTGTTGTTGGGAACTTTGTGTGTTCAACTTTTTGAATTTCATCCGCTACATTGTAAAAGCCAAGAGGATTGCTGGAATTTGTGGTGTAGGGAGATTCAATTTTGGCCTCTTCCTTAAAACTTCTGGATCATTAAGCTTGTTCAGTTGCAGCATAGCTGATGGCCAGTCCTGCCTCTGCAAAATCTGGAAAGTGATGCCTTGGTTCAAGCTTTAAAATGCAAGTTAGATGGATTAACTCCCTTGTTTCTGTTTTACGATATCAAAAGGACTGCAAGTGTCAGTCATGGTAATTTTCCCTGAGTATTTTGGCGTTGGCTGATATATCCTGCTAGTTTCGCCCTGAAAAAGAAAAAAGGTCATATATGTCATTTAGCAATGTGAAATAGTAAAGTTAATCCTGAATAATTTAAAATTATAATTTTTTTTAATATGTATAGAATATATTTATAAATACAATTATAAACGAAATCATCAATATTAACTCCTTATATATAATAAGCGTAAGGAAGATCTTATCCAAAACTTTGGTCGGTCATTGTACTACCAAAAGTATATGATCCGTTAGATTATAACACTATAAATATTCAAATAGATGATGACCGTTAGATATAATATTAAAAATTGTATTTGATTAATAATAGGATAGTATTTAAATACTAAAAGATGTATTTTGATAATTTAAACCAATTATAAATAGGTTTTCTATATAGATCCTCCCAATCCTCCCCACTTGCTAAATAAAATGTCGGATGTTGTAGGTTTTAAGAACGTGGATGGTTAAAAAGAACAACATGTGTAATTGTGTATAATAATATAATTTTGTTATGTTTAATTTTATGAAGTATAATAAAAAATGATAACCATTGGATTCAAGTTAATTTAAGGGTGTAGAATTGGTCTTCAGGTCTCCACCTTTTTTTTTAGTCTCCGCTGAACCCATATAATAAACATAATAGGGATCATATCCAAAATTTTGATCGTACGGTCTTGGACAACCAAACTAATAAGGACCATTAGATCTTAACTAGATAAATGAAAATCGTTAGATCAAATATTAAAAAAATGTATTTTATTAATAATATGATTATATTTAAATTCTAAAAAGTGTATTTTGATAATTTAAACCAAATATACCAAATATAAATAAGTTTTCTATACTGAATAGAATTCTCCATGTAAAAAATTCGTGACTTTCTTTTCTCTTTCATGGACAATTCCTGTTAGATAAAAATTGTTAAACCATCTTTTAATTAAAGATAATTTAGTTATCTTCATGTGGGGTGTAAAATCGTTAAAATCTAATTTTTAAAACACAAGATAAAGCCCAAATTAGTAAAGTGGGTATTTAAATTCTAATAATAATTATTACGTCATCATTATTTTAATGCCAATTTAATTACTTTTTTCTAACTATTTTAAATTTAGAAATCTATGTTCAAAAATTCAAATCAATCTAAGAAAAATTCAAATCAACAAAGAATATAATAATACGAGGATAAAATTTTATAAATTTGTGCATATTTTTAATCCTATTTTATTAAATTTTATATCATAACTAATTAAATATTATTTATTATTAAATAATAAATTATACGCAAATGGTGATTTTGTTTTATAAGAACTCATAGAGACCTAATTTCATTGTTAGCAGGACTATATTCATATTTAAAAATATCGTATTTTGAAATTTTAGACTCAGCTACAGAATAGGCCTAACTTTTTTAACCTATATACATTGTAAATTATTAAATTCGAAACTTTAAAAGTTTGTTAATCAATTAGTATAGTACTTTTTTGAAAAATTGTACTTTATAAAAATATTATCAAATAACCCATGCCTGCAAGAAAAAAAATGAAAAAATTCTTATTTTTCAAAAAAACCTCTAAATTTTAATATGTTGTTGGTAGATTCAAACCTTAGATCATTGTACGTGATAATTTTACTGTTATATCTAACGTTTCTCAACAATTTAATTTGAAAGATCCAACGATTATGGATTGAGTGATCAAGCGACCAGACTTATAAAAAAGCTTTCATTATTTAGTCTTTAATATAATAACATAGATATTCACGGGATATACTATAAAAAATGAATTTTATACAGAATTTTGATCGTCACGGTGTACTACTTTAAAAGAAGAACTACTACAAAAAAAATTATATTTTAATTGATAATTTATTTTCTCAAAAGTTCAAAGTTCCCGCATTATTAACATATTACAAAAAAGAGTATATTATATTTTAGTAATAAATATTTAAAAAATAAATATTAAAAAAAATAAATATTAAAAAAATTAATGATGTTATCCTGGTAGTTTGGTTCTAAATATCGCCAAAACATTATCAACCGCTAGATCCAATACTTTTAAAAATAGACGATCACGATTATATCATATAAAAAGAAGTTATTATCTAAAAATGATATAAGTTAAAAGATATTATATTAGGATTGGATTTTCCAAAAAGTTAAAACATAAAAATAGTTGTAATTAAATAAGGAAACCCATTTAATATCAAAATAATAAAAATCGCTTAATCTTAAATAGATAGGTGAAAACCGTTAGATTTAACATTAAAAACTGTATTCGGTTAATAAATGGTATTCTAATAATCTAAACTACATATAAGTAGATTTCCTAAATCGAATAGAATTCTCAATATTAAATTTCGTCACTTTATTCTCTTTTTAGTTTTAGAATAGTTTTTAATTGAAAAAGAACTATTAAACCACAACTAAATTAAAGATTATTTTGTTAATTTCATGTGGACCGTAAAATTGGCCAAATCTAACTTTTATAACTCAATATAAACAAATATTAAATTGAGCGTGTAAAATATAATAAATATCAAATTTTTAACTATAATATATTTTGGCTAAATCCTTTTTAACAATAATTTAATCATGTAAACTAATAACTTTTAAAACATTCATAAATAAATATAATTATAAATATTAAAAAAACAATCGTGTGTTCCATGGGTAATTAAAATATTATTATAAACAAAATAATTATAAATATTCAAATAGATGATGACCGTTAGATATAATATTAAAAATTGTATTTGATTAATAATAGGATAGTATTTAAATACTAAAAGATGTATTTTGATAATTTAAACCAATTATAAATAGGTTTTCTATATTGAATAGAAATCTTTATGTAAAAAATCGTAATTATCTTTTCTCTTTAGTTTATGGATAGTTCCAGTTAGATAATAATTATTAAACCATCATTAAATTAAAGATAATTTTGTTAGATCTGGTCCGTGTACGACCACTATACGACCAAATTAATTATTATAGTTAGATCTTAAATAGATCGATGAGAATTGTTAGATCTAATATTAAAAAGTGTATCTGATTAATAATAGAATTATATTTAAATACTAAAAAGTGTATTTTGATAATTTAAAATTTTTCTATGTAAAAATTCTTAAATATTTTTTCTCTTTAATTTATGTATAGTTCGAGTTAGATAATAATTGTTAAACCAAATATCAGATAACAATTCATATCGATTACAATATTAAAAATTATCAATATAATGCTCATCTATATCATATAACAATGATACATGTTGACCTATAAGAGACTTAGGAGAACTCATGTACATGCATAAATTTAAACATTTTTTTCCTGAAGAAACATAACAATTTGATTAATCCAAATTATAATTATATTATTTTACATATAACAAACATAAAAGGATAATATCAAAATATTATTAAAATATTGAGGGTTTCATATTCATAAACAATAATTTTGAATATAATACTTAACCATCTTTTCTTTTCGGTTTATGGGTAGGTCAACTGGTCAAGTTAGATAATAATTATTACATCATCATTAAATTAAAGATAATTTCGTTAGTTTCACATGGGTTGTAAAATCGTCAAAATTCAATTTCTAAAACTCAGGATAGAACCCAAATAGTAAAGTAAGTATCTAAATTTTAATAAATATTTTTTTATAATTGTAGCACTAATTTATTTATTTTTCCACTAATTTTTTTAAATATAGAAATTTTATCTTTCTTTCAATAAAGTATTAAAATAATTTAAGAACAAATTCAAATCGATAAAGACTATAATAATATGAGAATAAAATTTTATATAATCATAACATAATTTTTATTCTGTTTAATAATTTTAAAGTAATAATGTATTTTAAAATTTTATATACACTATAAATAAAACCGAAACATTAAAAGTAAAAGCAGTTACTAAGATACTTATATCAGTATGTACTTGATATCCTTATTATATTAAACTCTTTTATATAATAAGCATAATAGGGATTTATCTAAAATTTTGATTGTGACAACCAAATTAATAAAGACTATTAGATCTTAACTAGATAAATGAAAATCGTTTGATCAAATATTAAAAAAGTGTATTTTATTTATAATAGGATTATATTTAAATTCTAAAAAGTGTATTTTGATAATTTAAACCAAATATACCAAATATAAATAAGTTTTCTATATTGAATAGAATTATCCATGTAAAACATTCGTGACTTTCTTTTCTCTTCTATGGACAATTCCATTCTATGGACAATTCCAGTTAGATAAAAATTATTAAACCATCTTTTAATTAAAAATAATTTAATTATCTTCACGTGGGGTGTAAAATCGTCAAAATCTGATTTTTAAAACACAAGATAAAGCCCAAATCAGTAAAGTGAGTATTTAAATTATAATAATGATTATTATGTCATCATTATTTTAACGCCAATTTAATTACTTTTTTCTAACTATTTTAAATTTAGAAATCTAGGTTCAAAAATTAAAATCAATCTAAGAAAAATTCAAATCAACAAAGAATATAATAATACGAGGATAAAATTTTATAAAATTGTGCATATTTTTTATCTTATTTTATTAAGTTATAGATCATAACTAATCAAATATAATTTATTATTAAATAATAAATTATACGCAAATGGTGATTTTGTTTTATAAGCACTCATAGAAACCTAATTTCATTGTTAGCAGGACTATATTCATATTAAGAAAAACCGTATTTTGAAATTGTAGACTCAGCTACAGACATGCCTAACTTTTTTAGCCTATATACATTGTAAATTATTAAATTCGAAACTTTAAAAGTTTGTTAATCAATTAGTATAGTACTTTTCTGAAAAACGTACTTTACAAAAAATATTATCAAATAACCTATGTCTGAAAGAAAAAAAATGAAAAAAATTCTTTTTTTTCAAAAAAAACCCTGTAAATTTTAATATGTTGTTGGTAGATTCAAATCTTAGATCATTCTACATGATAATTTTACTGTTATATGTAACGTTTCTCAACAATTTAATTTGAAAGATCCAACGATTATGGATTGAGTGATCAAACAAAACGACCACACTTATAAGAAAGCTTTCATTATTTAGTCTTTAATATAATAACATAGATATTTACGGGATATACTATAAAAAAAATGAATTTTATACAGAATTTTGATCGTCACGGTGTACTACTTTAAAAGAAGAACTATTACAAAAAAATATATTTTAATTGATAATTTATTTTCTCAAAAGTTCAAAGTTCCCGCATCATTAACATATTACAAAAAAGAGTATATTATATTTTAGCAATAAATATTTAAAAAAATTAAAAATTAAGAAAAATTATAAATATTAAGAAAAATTAATGATGTTATCCTGGTAGTTTGGTCCTAAATACCGCCAAAACATTCTCAATCGTTAGATCCAATACTTTTAAAAATAGATGATCAAGATTATATCATATAAAAAGAAATTATTATCTAAAAATGATATAAGTTAAAAGATATTATATTAGGATTGGATTTTCCAAAAAGTTAAAACATAAAAATAGTTGTAATTAAATAAGGAAACCCATTTATAACCAAAATAATAAAAATCGTTTAATCTTAAATAAATAGGTGAAAACCGTTAGATTTAACATTAAAACCTGTATTTGGTTAATAAATGTTATTCTAATAATCTAAACTACATATAAGTTAAGTAGATTTCCTAAATTGAATAGAATTCTCAACATTAAATTTCGTAACTTTATTCTCTTTTTAGTTTTAGAATAGTTTTTAATTGGAAAAAAAAACTATTAAACCACAACTAAATTAAAGATTATTTTGTGAATTTCATGTGAACCGTAAAATTGGCCAAATCTAACTTTTATAACTCAATATTCACAAATATTAAATTGAGCGTGTAAAATGTAATAAATATCAAATTTTTAACTATAATTTTTTTGGCTAAATCTTTTTTAACAATAATTTAATCATGTAAACTAATAACTTTTAAATATTAAAATATTCATAAATAAATATAATTATAAATAAAATTTAATCATGTGTTGCATCGTAATAAAAATATAATGATAAACAAAATAATTATAAATAAAATTTAAATAACCGTGCATCGCACGGGCTATAAGCTAGTATATATATAAAGGAGGATACGCGGGAGTTTATGTGGCGCCCCTAAGATCGTCTCAATCTATTTTTCTAATTTTCTAAAAGTTAGAATTTTAAATACTGATAAATAAAAAAATATCCTTTAACGTATTAGAATTAGAATAGATGTTTGAATTTATTGAGGAGAAGAGTTCGAATTTATAGCGAAGACATATAATTAAAAAATTTATTTGAAGTAGATTAGGTGTTTGAATTTATAGAGAGGAAGAGTTCAAATATAAAAGAAATACTTGCAAAGTATAGACTTATCTTATTTATTAACAAAGGAAATAAAATACATTTGTTTTTCAAGAATCAATATATATATATAAAGGAGGATACGCGGGAGGTGAGGTGGCACCCTAAGATCGTCTCAATCTATTTTTCTAATTTTTTTAGAGGTTTACAATTTTAAATACTAATAAATCAAAAAATATTCTTTAGCATATTAGAAGTAGAATAGGTGTTCGAAGTTATAGAGGAGAAGAATTCGAATTTATAGCGAAGACATATAATTAAAAGTTCTATTTGAAATAGAATATGTGTTTGAATTTGTAGAGGGGAAGAGTTCAAATATAAGAGAAGTTCTTGAGAAGTTCTTGCAAAGTTCTATTTGAAGTAGAATAGGTGTTTCGATTTATAGAGGAGAAAAGTTCGGATATAAAAGAAATACTTGCAATTAAAAGTTATATTGGAAGTAGAATAAGCGTTTGTAATACATGACTAAAAGTTCTATTTGAAGTAGAATATGTAAAGTTATATAGGTGTTTTTTCGACGAAAGAGTGTCTCATTAGAAAGGAGTATGGTAACATAAAAATTAATATATAAGACAAATATATATTCAATATATTAAATTTGAGATTTTGATATTAAAAAGGAGAACGTGTTTCACGGGAGGACGGCTTATTAGCGAGGACCGAGTAATTTTCGTAAGTTATTTGATAAAAAATTTAAAAAAATTACTACGCCGCCGCGAAGCGCGGCTTTTTCGACTAGTATATTTATAAATCAGTATTTAAAATGGGATGCATTAGTAAAAACCCCTTATTTTTATTGATATTTTCCAAATTTTATACAACTATTTTTTGTACAACATTGTTTTCTAGAATAAAAAGACCCCTTAATTTTTTTTCCTCCGGAGGGGACGGACTTTTTAGGCCAGGATCGAAAGTATTTACTATTTGTATGCATTATGAATTAACCAAGCTCAACGAGGGGTCCTGTTCCCAATATTAACATTACTATTAAATGAAATTAAATAATTAGTTAAGATCATTACAAGTACTTATTTGGAAACAGGAACAGAAATCGACCTTATAGGTGCTTCAGTCTCGGCCTCAGTCAGCTCTTTCCTCTATCTGAACTAGCACAACACTGCCTCAGCCAACACAAAGAGCATGCCTACTCAAGACTCAAGAGCACACTGCTTTGCTGCATTCATGGCTTGTGCTAACAAAACATAACCATAGCAATTTTGTTAATTGTGTTTAAGTTCCTTCTCCTTCCGAACTTCCCAAGACTCAAGAGCATGCCTACTCAAGACTCAAGAGCACACTGCTTTGCTGCATTCATCGCTTGTGCTAACAAAACATAACCATAGCATTTTTGTTAATTATGTTTAAGTTCCTTCTCCTTCCGAACTTCCCAGAGTGTGTTAACTCTGTGCAATACTGCAAGCTGCTCCTGATTGCGTAAAGCTTGGAAGCACTTAAACTCTGTTCCAGCATAGTCCATTAGCTCGTGTTGCCTCAGTTTGTGACTAAAGGTTTCTACTTTTAGGCTGATAAACATTTGTTAGAAGCTTAATCTTTTGTTCGAACTTCAAAGTGCTGAGCTTTTTTAGTATCATCGTCCAACCTCCTTACATTTTCATATTCATCCTGCATTGCAGTAACCTTGTCCACGTTCCCAACCACACCTGAAAGACCAAAACCATTGCGATTAGGGAAACATTATATCATCTAACTCATATTCCTCAAATTGGTTCAAGGGGACAGAAGCTCCAAGGAGTTAAAAGCTCTAGTATAGCCATACAGGCTTATGCACAACTTTGTAATTTTTTACATGGATGGAGCTTTAATTAGATGTTTCCTTAAGTTGAAGAAAGCACCAACCTGGTCTCCTCCAGGGTTACGTCCCAACTCATTATGAAGTCATAACTTGCAACAGACAGACGACTCTTGCTAGAAGGTAAGTTACAATTATACTTGGTCAAACAATTATATAAACAAGAATACTTAAGTTCTCGGCATGATAAAATTTCCAGCAATCGTTAATAAGTTTCCTCAATTTACCAGATAGTTACATCCTTACTCCATCACGTGTTATCAAACAAATATAGAGGTATTACCAACTCTTCGATCTGAAGAACTCTCAGTGGGGAATTGACTTCTCTATAACTACTAGTCTACTACATGCAGATACAATCCACCTGCAATTGCTGGAATGATTTACAAAACCAATTGAATTAAATTTATAACAGTTATCACATATATACAACGTAAGAGCAGAAAAGTTAGTTCTACTATGCTGAGCCATGAAGAAAACTCGACAAAGGGAAGCAAATATTTTATCTCTTCATAAACAGCCAGGGAAGGGAGTACATACAATTCCAACAGAAAAGCTAAAATATAATTTCTTAACTCTTCATAAACAGCCAAAGCCGCTCGAAGTAAACTGAATCCCTAATTTGGCAGAGTAGGAATCCAAAGCCGCTCGAAGTGCTTATTCTATCTGTAGCTCGTTACCACTCTTGTGTTGAAGTCATATTTTCAGATTTGGATGACAAAGACAATTAACAGATTTGGTGATCAACATGTTCCACAAAAGCCTTTAGATTCTTATCCGATGATCCACCTTCACTTATTGCTTCCCTAGCCAAATCACCCCATTTCTTAGCATTGTTTCTCAACTCTTCATCTCCCATCACCATTTCTATGCACCTCTTCACTTCATCACCATCTACCACTCCTCCTTCATTACTATTCACTCTCACTCCCGTCTTCCATGCATCTTCTATCAACTTTGCATTTGTAGTCTGATCCGTCCAGTGCGGAAATGCAACCACCGGAACCCTCGAAACCAGACTCTCCAATGTCGAATTCCATCCACAATGTGTCACGAAACATCCTAGTGCAGGGTGTGACAATACTTCTAGTTGACTACACCATGGCACTATCATTCCTTGTTCTTCTAATTCCTCCACGCAACTTACTTTCTCTTCTTCTGATTCTCCTTCTTTCTTCCTTATCACCCACAGAAATGGCCTTCCACTTTTTAACAAGCCTTTTCCAATCTCATTCATTTGAGGCTTTGACAATGTTAATATACTTCCGAATGATATATAAATTACAGAGTTATGAGGCTTGGAATCCAACCAATCTTTATAGTTTCTTGATTTTTGGAATAGGTCACCTCCAAATGATGTGTCCGAAGGATCCTTCCCATCCAAGAAAGCTGATGGAAGGACCGGACCAATTGCTATCAACTCCAGCTTTTCAATTGCTTTAAGAGCGTCCACTTCCAGTGCATCGAAAGAATTTACAAGCACCATCGGTTTTTCATCTGCATTCAGTGCATCTAGCTGCTCTTTGAATGATGGGAGGGCAAAACTGTACATTTCGTGACATGTAGGAAGTATAAACGAAGGAAGGTCACGTGCATGGAGGAGTGGCAAACCAGGTAATTGAATTGACCATGCAGGGTCGTCTAAACAATTGTTCATGGCCTCACCGTAGCCATTAAAATAGTAGTAGTAAATATCCAAAACAGAAGCAGGTTGGATCCAAAGAAGGGCAGAAGGCACGCCAAGTTGACGTGCCACATCTGCCACCCATGGGAGAAGAAGTGTGTACACAACACAACTAATAGGGCTGCCTTTTTCAGAAGTAGAACGTAATATTTGTTTGACACTCTCGGATCCGTGATTACGTATAGAGGACATGAAATGCTTAGCATCATCAGTAAGCTTGAAGCCATCATCGTAACCATCGGAGAAGGAAGCGATGTTAAGGCCTTTTGTAGCTGCTAGAGTGTTTGCCATGCGGCTATGAGCTGACAAACTGGTTGCGAATGTAACTTGGACACCCATCCTGGTAAGCTTCTTGGCAAATTGGAGGCTGGGATTAATGTGGCCTTGTGCCGGGAATGTTATGAGGAGGATGTGACGCTGCTCTGCCATTCTTCTAAAGCTTTCAATAGTTTCTTAACAAACTTTGGGGGGTAACAAGATAATTGAAATGTTCTGCTGGAGGAGCTAGCTCGGTGGTTGCTTACTGACCATGACAAACAATGAGCGGATGGATATATATAGGCTAAAAATTAATTGATGGAAGATAATAATAGTAATAAATAATCAAATTATTAGAGGTTAATCAGTTGGGTTTTGGTATTTTCAATATCCTAAGCAGAGGAAAAGTTTGTTTTGTCTGCTACATAACACAAGTTACAGTTTACACGAAAGCAGAGACAGAGAACCACATGATTTAACCAAAAACAGAACCCCCGAGTCACATTATTAAGAACACCGTCTATTGTAATTTATAAATTTATCTTAAACACACGTGTTTATATCTTTAATTTTGATTTATTGAATTACCCAAATTTTATTCTTTTAGATTTATTCACATATGTGGATAGTTATTTTTGTAAAGAGAATCATCTTATATATAAAGTCTCGGAGTACACTGATTTTATTATGGAATATAGTTATTATTATTTTATAAAATATAAATTTTGATTCTCATATAAAATTCTACAATATATATATTTTATAATAAAATATATTACTTCAAATTTGAGCGAAAAATTTGATTTTAAATCAATATACTTATATAAAGGAGAAGACGAGGGCGGTGAGGTGGCGCCTCAAGAATCGCTCCGTTCTATTTTTCTAATTTTCTCAATTTTTCACAATTTTTAATTTTAATAATTACAACTTCCTTTATTATTTTCGATTTTGTAGGAAGGAAATTGAAAATTACACTTTTATTATTTTCAAACTTGATAAAACTTTCTTTTATTATTTTCAAAGTTGATAGAACTTTCTTTGATTTAGAAAATTACAACTTCCTTATTATTTTCGAATTTGTAGGATTTGATAGAACTTTCTTTGATTTAGAAAATTACAACTTCCTTTTTATTTTCGAATTTGTAGGCTTGATAGAACTTTCTTTTATTATTTTTAAACTTGACAGAACTTTCTTTGATTTAGAAAATTACAACTTCCTTATTATTTTCGAATTTGTAGGACTTGATAGAACTTTCTTTCATTATTTTCAAACTTGATAGAACTTTCTTTGATTTAGAAAATTAAAGTTCCTTATTATTTTCGAATTTGTAGGACTTGATAGAACTTTCTTTGATTTAGAAAATTACAACTTCCTTATTATTTTCGAATTTGTAGGCTTGATAGAATTTTCTTTTTTATTTTCAAAGTTGATAGAACTTTCTTTGATTTAGAAAATTACAACTTCCTTATTATTTTCGAATTTGTAGGACTTGATAGAACTTTCTTTGATTTAGAAAATTACAACTTCCTTATTATTTTCGAATTTGTAGGCTTGATGGAACTTTCTTTTATTATTTTCAAACTTGATAGAACTTTCTTTGATTTAGAAAATTACAATTTCCTTATTATTTTCGAATTTGTAGGATTGATAGAACTTTCTTTTATTATTTTCAAACTTGATAGAACTTTCTTTGATTTAGAAAATTACAACTTCCTTATTATTTTCGAATTTGTAGGACTTGATAGAACTTTCTTTGATTTAGAAAATTACAAGTTCCTTATTATTTTCGAATTTGTAGGACTTGATAGAACTTTCTTTGATTTAGAAAATTACAACTTCCTTATTATTTTCGAATTTGTAGGACTTGATAGAACTTTCTTTGATTTAGAAAATTACAACTTCCTTATTATTTTCGAATTTGTAGGCTTGATAGAACTTTTTTTATTATTTTCAAACTTGATAGAACTTTCTTTGATTTAGAAAATTATAATTTCCTTATTATTTTCGAATTTGTAGGCTTGATAGAACTTTCTTTTATTATTTTCAAACTTGATAGAACTTTCTTTGATGTAGAAAATTACAATTTTCTTATTATTTTTGAATTTGTAGGCTTGATAGAACTTTCTTTTATTATTTTTAAACTTGATAAAACTTTATTTGATTTAAAAAATTACAACTTCTTTATTATTTTCGAATTTGTAGGACTTGATAGAACTTTATTTGATTTAGAAAATTACAACTTTCTTATTATTTTCGAATTTGTAGGCTCTTATGTTAATAATTGTAATTTTCTTTTTTATTATTTTCAATCTTGATATAACTTTCTTTTATTATTTTCAAACTTGATAGAACTTTTTTTGATTTAGAAAATTACAATTTTCTTATTATTTTTGAATTTTTAGGATCTTATGTTAATAATTGCAATTTTCTCTTTTATTATTTTCAATCTTGATAGAACTTTTTTTATTATTTTCAAACAGCTCCATCACCAGTACCATAACTTTGTGAGAAAAGTTGGCCGAGATGGTTGATACAAATTTATACAGGAGGATGGTGGACCTATATAATAATTGTCACATCTACCCAGAAATATAAATCAATATAAATTTATTATTTTATAAATTTAGTAATTTAGTATTTTTTTTTATCAATATAAATTTCCTTATATATATATATGGCAATGTTATCGGTCCAAGAAAATAAAAAATCAAACTATATAAACAAAAGGAATATGTAAATACTTTATAATATTACCTACCCAAATACAAATTTTATAGAATACATTTTATTTGATAATTTAAATAATTTTATAGATATTTATTTCACGATTTTTATTCTAATATTCTTTTTTTAACAAATATATTCTAATGCCGCTGATTTTATAGAATATATTTTATTTGATAATTTAAATAGTTTTGTAGATATTAATTTCACAATTTTTATTCTAATATTCTTTTTCTTAACAAATATATTATAATGCCGCTGCGAAGCGCGGCTTAGTATCCTAGTTTGGTTATATAGTAGAACCATTTTGAATAATTTTGATTTTGTTATTGAATCGTGCAAAAATATTTGCTTAATTTTCAATGATCTGTGAAATGAAAAAATTGTAGGATTTCGTTTTTGATTTATTAAATTGAAGTTTAGAATTATATTTAATTAAAAATATGATAAATATATGGATTATATGTATTTTTATATTAATGTGCTACAAGACTCGATGTGCTGTAGAAGACTAACCCAACATACATAGGCCCTGTTTGGCTAGTCAAAACAGATATCTAATTCAATCCACTAAGAACTAATTACCAAACAGGACCATAATCTCAAAGAATTTGTTACCAAAAAATAATAATTTTCATTTAACTAAATTCCATCTCTAAACTAAAAAAGTACAGCTGAAAATTGATGGAATAAACACACGTGACTATATTTTTTTGTTCGGCGTATGCTTAAATTTATGTATGATTGCATAAAGCGTAAAATTTTATTAAGTATATATTATAAATACATAATTTCATTAATTAATAATTTGTGAAGCTTGTATACTTTACACCTAGCTGAGAAGATCTAGGATGAGAAAATAAATCTAAACATTGAAATCGAATCAATAAATTGATACATATCAAAATGGACAATAAATTAAGAAAATTGAAACCAAGACTGAAACTAAATTGGGTTCATGCCAAAAATCCGATCGAATAACCTAACTAGTTATACTTTCTAATGTATAATATGAATATATTTTTCTATATAGTAAATTAATATTCTTATATTCTATAATAATTAAAATGAATATTATTTACAATTTGTAAAAATTTATTTGCACGTACGTCTGTGCAAACAGCATTTACAGTGACGTTTGAGATGACGAACATGTAGAGTAAGAAAGCTGAAAAAATTGGATACCCGGCACTGCAAGAGATCTGATGATACAAGCATCTACATTTAGATAAAATCTTGCTTAAATGTTAGGTGTCATGTCGTATATAAAATTTATAGATATTATGTATAATTTTTATAATTTTAATAATATAAAATTTTTAGTAAAAAATTTAGCAAGCCTCAACAGGTTGGTTATATTTGCTGACCACTAGAGACCTGCAGTGAAATTACACAATATTTATTGCTATATTCAAATAATATATTATATTTATAACAACTTGAAATAATAAAAACTTACTATTTTTAAAATATAGCCAAGTATTATAGTCAACTCCGTTGAAACACATTATCTTACAATTCAGCAAATTTTACATAATTAATATTTTATATTATTTTAGCCGACAATTTTAGCTAAAATCATTGAAAATGATCCAACGAGACATTTGGTTGGGGCTCGGCTATACATAACATGGCAAACCATATCAAAATTATAGATAATCATAGTTCATTAGCTATATTTGTCGAACTAAAATTTTTCTTATCAAAATTATACCCAATTATCATTATAACTCAACTCATTGGAGTTATTCTTGTCCCACTTACGTAAAATTTTCACTATTTCCCGATTTAAATTTTTTTGGCCAACCATTATTGTTATTGTCGTTAGAGATGATCTAAGCAACATTAATATGTAAATATTCGGTTTGATTGTTATATATTTTGATTGAAATCTTCAAGCTTTAATCAACTTTTATGGTATCAGAGCTAAGCGTTTGTTTACATGAAATAGTCAACTATCGAATGAAATTAACAAGTACATGAAATAGTTTGAAAATTAGTACAAGCATTTGTTTGGAAACAGGAGAATAAATTGACATCAAATAAGAAAACTTAATTACACTTCTTTGCTGCATACTCTTCCTGAGCTCCCGCTTGTGCCGACAAAACATAACCATATCGTTTCTGTAAAATTTGTTCGAGCTCCTTCTGCTTCTCAACTTCTTTCCAAAGCGTATTGACTCTGCTAGATGCTGAAAGCTTCTCCTGATTGCGTAAATCTTGGAAGCACTTGAGCACTATTTCAGCATCGTCCACTAGCTTAAGGGTTGCCTCAATTTGTGAGCAGATATTTCTACCTCTATGCTGGTAACCACTTGTAAGAACCTTAATCTTTTGTTCAAATTTCTGGGTCTTTTTAGTATTGTCGTCCATCCTCCTCTTTACAATTTCAAATTCATCCTGCAAAGCAGTCATCTTCTTCTCCTTCCGAACTTTTTCATCAGTTGGATAATTAAATTTATTACGTGTCTCTAGTCTTACACTCTTACTTGTTGGATAATTCTTTGAGGATTTACTATATATCCTGGGATCCCCCCCCCCCCTCTCTCTCTCTCTCTCTCTCTCTCGCCTCCCCCACCCCACCCCACCCCTAAGATATATAATTTGCAGTAAAAAGAGTGGCTGATACACACCTGGTGTTAGAAAATGGAAAGTTTGAGGCATATTTTATATATGTTCTTGATGGAATTTTCGGAAACTAACACTTGGAGGTTGTTCCTTGTAATGAGGACTTAAACTTTCATGTTTGGATCTAAGACATTTTCTTAGTGTAATCCATAAATAAATTGAGTTGAAATAGGTTGCTTGAAATGGGTTATGTGGGTTGGTTATATTTAAATAACTTGTATCCCACATAGAATTGGTAATGAGAGTTTGGTGGGTTTATATAGAAACATGTGCAAGAGTAGTGTACAACTACTAAGGCATGTGGGTGTGCATGGTGTTAATATGTGCCTCACGCGCACACACACACACGCGCGCCGCCGCCGCCCGCCCCGCCACGTCACGACTCGACTCGGGTCGGGTCGGGTCGAAGGGCGATTTGGGCGAATGTCTCGGCGTCTCGCGTACGCGAGGCGACCTGGGCGAGGAATTTTATTACCTGTTTATTTAATATTATTTATTGATTTAATTTAACAGTATCAGTATTTATTTGTAACAGCTATATGAACTGGGTCAGGATTTATATTAAATCCTGATGGACCAGTTCTTGGATCAAATCCTGATGGCCTAGTCAGTACTTGGAGTAAAATCCTGATGACTACTGATCCTGATGGCTGTGTCAGTATTTGAATCCTGATGATGGTCCAGTCCTGACGAAATCCTGATCGATCAAGTACTGATGCCACTCCTGACGGACAGCAAGTCCTGATGGCTTGGAGTACTGATGATGATCAAATCCTGATGGACCAGGAAATCCTGACTGAGCTGTTAAATCCTGATGACTACTGTTATGGTAATTAAATCAGAATAATTAGTATTAAATACCATATCTTCAGTTACAATATTTGGTCTGTTTTACGTTTTTATTTTGTATTTTATATAGAGATACAAAACATAACGTTTGACATAGGAGACAGATATGTAACTCTGAAAACCCTAGCAACTATCATCTTCTCTGTTTTCTCTCAACACATACAGAATACATAGTTCTTGGGCGGAGTGAGGTGCTGGTCGCTGTTGATCATTCCGACTACTGTGAGTGGATTGATCTGTGCTGTTTTATCCTGGGAGTGATATTGCTGCAACCCAACACAGCGTAAGTGGGGCAATAATCTCTTCAAGAACAGTCAAGACTTCTCGAAGGCTTGGCGACTCAGCTGTTTTATTTATCTATCAGTATTTGCTAAAGCTTCTGAGAGATAAGTGTTCTTTCTTATCTTATTATTTACAGTCTCTGATTATACTTTTGTTTCGACCTTTGTGTTTGTTTCGTTTATTGGTATTTTGCCTGTTCTTGTTAATACAATTATATATATAACTGCCCTATTGTTGCTGTGTAGTTAGTAATTATACCCAACAATCTTGAAGAGATTATTGTTTCTGTGTTATATATTGTTAATTAACAAGATGGTTAACGGAACTGTAACTCCTGATGTTGCTATTGCTTCTGGTTCTGGTGTTACTGTACCCACAATTGATTGGACCACGTACCGTTTCCCACAGCCTATTGATTTGTCAGGAATGCCTGATAAATTCGGTGGGGGTGTTGGTTTTTCTCGTTGGCAGAAAAAGATGAAACTGTGGCTTACGGTAAAGGGTCTATGGCCGGTGGTACAGTATGAGAAACCGGTTATTGATCAGGAGAAGGCTGAAACTCTTAAGGCTTATGCTATGTGGGAGGAAAAAGATGGGGTGGCTAGGGCTGCTATACTGGCAGCTTTGGCGAACACTCTATTTGATGTTTATTCATCTGACTCTTTCACTGCTAAGCTTTTATGGGAGAAGCTGGACCAGACACACAATACTGACTCGCAAGGGTTGGAAAAGTATTCTGTGGCTAGGTTTCTTGATTTTAAACTGGTGGATACAAAGTCCATGACCGAGCAGGCACATGAATTTGAGATGTTGGTTCATGCTTTGAAGGAGTCCGGAATGGACCTTCCTGAGAAGTTTCAGGTTATGGCTGTGATTGAAAAGCTCCCTAAGTCTTGGGAAGAGTTTGCTCTCTCCCTGAAAAGACAGAAAGGAGAGATCACTTGGACAAACCTGATGTTGGACATCTCTGTGCAGGAACAACACAAGTCCAAACAGGGACATGTGATGCCTGCTGAACATGGGGGTTCAAAGGTTAATGTAGTGACTGTTGGACAGAAAAGAAAGGCTGTCACTAAGAAGGATAACACTAAAACCAAAAATGACAAGAACAAGGCTAAGAAACCAAAGACAAACAAACCATGTTGGTCTTGTGGACAGGTTGGTCATTGGAGCAAGGATTGTCCTGCAAAGAAAGCAAAGAAAGCTGTTGTGGTAGCACAAGCTAATACTGTGCTTGCAACCACTGATGGGCCTAAGGTTAACATGGTTGTTGGTGAGGCTGTTGCCTCTGGAACCAATGACGGGTATGTTACCTACAACCCTGTACTTCTTTCCACTTATCTGTCACATGAATGGTTGATTGATACTGGAGCTAATGTACATATTTGTACTGATATTAGTTTATTTGTATCTTATCAACAGAGTCATGGAGTGACAGTGACGATGGGGAATGCTAGTGCTGCTCAAGTTCTTGGAATAGGAAACGTGGACCTGAAGTTTACTTCTGGGCGTGTTCTATCCCTCACTAGAGTGCACCATGTTCCTGATATTCGTAGAAATATTATAAGTGGAAGTTGTTTAGTTAAAAATGGTTTTGAACTTTCTTTGAAATGTAATAAAGTAGTTATTACACATACTGGTACATTCTTTGGCAAAGGTTATTTGTCTGATGGTTTATTTTTAATAAATGTTGAACCTGTTTTGGGCAGTTTTATTAATGACAGTGTTGCACCGTCTGTTAATTGTGTTGAATCATCTGATTTATGGCATGCTAGACTTGGTCATTTAAATTTTGGTGCTCTAAAGAATATGATGAACTTAGAGTTGATTCCAAAATATGCTATTGAAAAGAAATCTAAATGTCAAGTATGTGTGACTGCTAAACAAACTAGGAAACCCTTTCATAATGTTGTTAGGGATTCAGGAGTATTGGATTTAGTACACACTGACATATGTGAATTTGGTGGCATGTTGACTAAGGATAATAAACGATATTTTGATTACCTTTATAGATGATTTTAGTAGATACTGTTATGTTTATTTACTTAGACATAAAGATGAAGCACTAGAAAAATTCATTATGTTCAAAACTGAAGCTGAAACACAAACTGGTAAAGTACTTAAACGTTTGAGATATGATAGAGGTGGTGAGTATACTAGTACCTTGTTTAATGAATTTTGCGCAAGCAATGGTATAGTTCATGAGGTGACTCCACCATACACACCTGAGTCTAATGGGGTGGCTGAACGAAAGAACAGAACTTTTAAAGATATGATTAACGACATGCTTATTAATTCTGGGTTGCCTAAGTACATGTGGGGAGAAGCTTTGAATACGGCTTGCCATATTCTGAATAGAGTTCCTCTGAAACATATGGACAAGACACCTTATGAATTATGGAAAAGTAGAAAGACAAGTTTAAAGTATCTTCGTGTGTGGGGGTGCCTTGCAAAGGTGCTTGTCCCTGAACACAAGAGAAAGAAACTAGGTCCGAAAACTGTTGATTGCATCTTTCTGGGCTATATTGAAACCACTACGGCTATGAGATTTTTAGTATTAAAATCTGACATAGACGGTATAGTGGCTAACACTATAGTTGAATTTCGTGATGCAACATTCTTTGAGGATGTGTTCCCTATGAAGACTGGCATACCTCAAGATATTTCTAATGATGATCCTACTCACACATCGAGTTCTATTCCTGATCATGTGGAAAAGATGACAAATGTGGGGGCAGATCCTGATAGTAGTTCTACTCCTGACGAAGTAGATGAACCTAGAAGGAGTAAGCGTGCAAAGGTAGTCAAGGACTTTGGAAGTGATTTTGTCACTTACAATGTCGAGGATGAACCTTTAACTTTCAGACAGGCCATGGATTCTTCGGAGTCAAGGCACTGGAAAGGTGCTGTAAAGAGTGAGATTGACTCTATTGTTTCTAACGGAACATGGGAGTTGGTTGACCTACCTCCTGGGTGTACTACTATAGGATGTAAATGGATATTCAAAAGGAAGATGAATCCTGATGGCTCAATAGATAAGTATAAGGCTAGGTTGGTAGCTAAGGGTTTTAGGCAAAAGGAAGGCATTGATTACTTTGACACATACTCTCCTGTTGCAAGGATGACAACAATCCAAATGCTTATAGCATTGGCTTCTGTACATGGTCTTATCATCCATCAAATGGATGTAAAGACAGCTTTTCTTCATGGTGATCTTGAAGAAGAGATTTATATGGATCAGCCTGAGGGATTTGTTGCATCGGGTAACGAGAGAAAAGTATGTAAGTTAATCAAGTCTATATATGGCTTAAAACAAGCTCCTAGAGACTGGCATAAAAAGTTTGATGATACTGTTTTAGAATCAGAATTTGTAGTTAATGAAAGTGACAAGTGTGTCTACTATATGGTTAAAGGAAATGAATGTATTATCGTGTGCCTATATGTGGATGATATATTATTGTTTGGAACCAATATTGAGATTATTAACGAGACAAAAAGTTTCTTGAGAAGGCACTTTGAAATGAAGGATATGGGTGAGGCTAGTGTGATTCTTGGGGTCAAGTTGATACAGTCAACTGATGGAATAACATTGTCACAATCTCATTTTATAGAGAAATCTATACTTGAGAAGTATGGTTATTCAAATTGTAGAATCGCTAGTACACCGTACGATCCTAAAGTTGCCCTAGTCAAGAATAGTTCAGGTATACCTGTGTCTCAGTTAAGGTATTCTCAGATTATTGGGAGTTTGCAATATCTTGCTAATGTGACTAGACCAGATATTTCTTATTCTGTGTCTAAGTTAGCTAGATATACAAGCTGTCCGAACAAGACTCATTGGGAGGCACTGGATAGAGTTCTTAGATATCTTAAGGGAACGATTTCCCTTGGTTTGCATTATCGAAGATTCCCTGGAGTACTCGAGGGATATAGTGATGCAAGTTGGATAGCTAAGAAATCTGGTACCAATGGAGTGACTGGATATTTGTTTACCCTAGCAGGTGGAGCAATATCCTGGAAGTCTACTAGACAGACTTTGATTACTCGGTCTACTTTTGAGGCTGAGTTGTGTGCACTAGATGCCACGGGGACGGAGGCTGAATGGTTGCATGGACTTATGTCAGTGTTACCTGTAGTAAGCAGACCGCTTCCAGCCATTGCTGTTCATTGTGATAGCCGTACAACTATCGACAAGATCAGTAGTGAAAAGTATAATGCTAAAACAAAGAGACACATCCAAGTTAGACTTAAGTCTATAAGGGGTCTAGTGTCTGAGAGGATTATTGCTGTAGAGTTCATTGGAACTCAAGATAATATAGCTGATCCTTTGACTAAAGGACTTGAGCATGCAGTAGTCCTTAAGTCTAGGTTGGGGATGGGACTGATAGCCCATCATGATTCATCAGCAGCGGGAACCCAATACACCTGAGAGGAGATCCCTTGAAGTGTATTCAATGTGGTAATAACAAGCTGTGAGGGTGAGTTGGTAGTACCTTTACTATATACCTTGATACGCACGTATCTGAGTCTATCCCCTGTAAACCTAAAAGGTACTGTTACTGCCAGTATAGCAAGAGTTGTTTGAACTCTGAATGGGGTCAAGTCATTTGACGAGATGATCGCAGTACATCTCTGGAGATGCTCAGCTAAGCGAATGTAATTGTGTGGTCGCAATTAGAGGAAAGGGTTATTCCTTGAAGCATTCGACGAACAGGATCGAGACAGGACCATTAACGTCTCAAAGCCGTAGATCAGCACCATAGCCTTTGATTTGTCGTCGTCTATGGAGTGTGGTTACACCAAACGGATAAAGATTCAAGGTGAAACATTCCATCTAGATCCGGTAGCCATCGAAGTAGAGGACTTAGGAGGGTTCAAACCCGGAAGGGTACCGACTCTGAAAAAACAAGTCATGATAAGGACCGATATGTAAGCATTTCTGTATGGATTTGTGGGGGATTGTTAGAAAATAGAAAGTTTGAGGCATATTTTATATATGTTCTTGATGGAATTTCCGGAAACTAACACTTGGAGGTTGTTCCTTGTAATGAGGACTTAAACTTTCATGTTTGGATCTAAGACATTTTCTTAGTGTAATCCATAAATAAATTGAGTTGAAATAGGTTGCTTGAAATGGGTTATGTGGGTTGGTTATATTTAAATAACTTGTATCCCACATAGAATTGGTAATGAGAGGTTGGTGGGTTTATATAGAAACATGTGCAAGAGTAGTGTACAACTACTAAGGCATGTGGGTGTGCATGGTGTTAATATGTGCCTCACGCGCACACACACACACACACGCGCGCCGCCGCCGCCCGCCCCGCCACGTCACGACTCGACTCGACTCGGGTCGGGTCGGGTCGAAGGGCGATTTGGGCGAATGTCTCGGCGTCTCGCGTACGCGAGGCGACCTGGGCGAGGAATTTTATTACCTGTTTATTTAATATTATTTATTGATTTAATTTAACAGTATCAGTATTTATTTGTAACAACTATATGAACTGGGTCAGGATTTATATTAAATCCTGATGGACCAGTTCTTGGATCAAATCCTGATGGCCTAGTCAGTACTTGGAGTAAAATCCTGATGACTACTGATCCTGATGGCTGTGTCAGTATTTGAATCCTGATGATGGTCCAGTCCTGACGAAATCCTGATCGATCAAGTACTGATGCCACTCCTGACGGACAGCAAGTCCTGATGGCTTGGAGTACTGATGATGATCAAATCCTGATGGACCAGGAAATCCAGACTGAGCTGTTAAATCCTGATGACTACTGTTATGGTAATTAAATCAGAATAATTAGTATTAAATACCATATCTTCAGTTACAATATTTGGTCTGTTTTACGTTTTTATTTTGTATTTTATATAGAGATACAAAACATAACGTTTGACATAGGAGACAGATATGTAACTCTGAAAACCCTAGCAACTATCATCTTCTCTGTTTTCTCTCAACACATACAGAATACATAGTTCTTGGGCGAAGTGAGGTGCTGGTCGCTGTTGATCATTCCTTCACATGTTTCTCTACATGAACTACAAAATTAAACACAGTTTAAGAGAAGAAACTGCTGCAAAAAAAATGATAGGTGTAATAATTATCGTAAAGTTGTTCTCAAGCCCTCGTAGTACTGGGTTACATGAAAATGAAGGCGAACTATGACTGCTTTGGCCAAGAATGGATGGCCCAGGACTAGGTGTTTGCCTTATTTCAATTCCTTTGACTTTCAATCTATTACTCCTTAACTCCTTCATGTGGGGACTGTATGCCTCAGGTGATGCTCGTGGGCTATATTCAGGTTTCATACCCTCTTCTGAAGCTGGGGTCGAACTTGTTACTTTTGGACTCTGTGGCCGACGAATCTCACCACGGCTTCTTGTCATAATTCCATCCAGTATTTCCCCACTGCTAATCTGAGCAGTCCTTGTTTCAGTGTCTTGGCCCTGCAAGTATGCAGGTTAATGATGATTCAGAATCTCAAACACAGATGAATGCAAAATTTGCCAAAATTACAAGAAAAGAGTATCGAACCTACCATACCTACCAAAATTCGGTAAATGATTACAATTTAATAGACGATAGTCTTAGTCCAGTGACAGTAAATTTAGATTATCTTAATGGATGGGTTGGCTTTAACAAAAATTAACAGGTATGTGCTAACTGGAGCTATATATTAGTCTAAAGTACATTCTTTAAATGACCAGAAATGCTGCAAAGTTGAAACATTATTTACAAATTTAGCTGAATAACTGAAAGTTGTAGGACTTACTCCAAAAGACATGTTAAAAGCAATTGCAGGAGATTCTTCATATTCTGCGGCATCCAAATCTTGAAGATGAGCTCCCTTAATCAGCTTGCTTAGTTTTAAAAAAATCGATTTTACCCCTGCTCTGTTAACTCTGTTAGTGGGGAGTTAACGGGAGCCACTTTTATAAAAGGCGGAATCAAATTCTGGCCACTAAAATGAGAATTTCAAAGTTGAGTCACTTTTTTGAAAATTGATGTAAAGGACGGCCACAATTATGCAATTTACTCTTCTTTCTTTTATCTTTTCCATCCATATTGGCCTATTGAGGCCTACTTAATTATATCAGTACCATTGAATTAAATTAATTGACATGTATAGGAAACAGTTCAAAAGTAAGCAGAGGCACTTGTTCAAAAATTAACACTGAATAATGGGAGTAGTAACAATCAAACAAGGTTTTAAAAGGCTTAATTACATAATAGAAAGGTGAACCACAAAAGCAAGCTGGAGAAAAATAAATTTGCCTTTCATCTGCTTAAACAACACAAAGAGCAGACTGCTTTGCTCTAAAATTATTCATTAAGTTTTGTATCCTTTCTTGCTCTGACAAAAGACAACCATACCGTTTTTGTAGAGTTTCTTCAAGCTCCTTCTGCTTCTTAACTTCTTCCCAAAGTGTGTCAACTCTGTGTGACTCTGCAAGCTGCTCCTGGTTACGTAAAGCATGGAAGCACTTAAGATCTGTTCCAGCCTTGTCCATTGGCTTCAACTTTGCCTCAACCTGCGACCACAAGTTTGTACCTCTATTTTGATAACCATTTGTTAGAAGCTTAATCTTTTGTTCGATGCGATCAGCCTTTTTAGTTTCATTGTCCAACCTCCTCCTCACATGTTCAAATTCATCCTGCAACGCACTAATCTTCTCTATGTTCCCGGCAACACTTGACAGACCATAAGCCTTACGAGTAGGAAAATACATCATATCATTCAAGCAAGTTTTGTGTGCTTCAACAAAATCATCAAATGATTCACTCTCCTGACACATCACCATACACTCTTTCCTTAAATGATGATCTGCCTCCTTTAACTCGTCCTCTTCAAATTGGTCTATCAAGGGGACAGCAGCGGAATTCCCCTTGTCAGTAAACTTTGTATCTTTCCTCTTCTCCTTCCGAACTTTTTCATCAGTTGGATAATTAAATTTATCATGCTCAAGTAAAGACAGAAGCTCCTTTCTTATCATCTCATTAGCTTGTTCAATCAAAGTAGGAGGAACCACGGAGCTCTTGCCCTTGTCAGCTGGAAGCAAAGAATTCTTTAGAAGCTGCAGTGAAGCAGCTGAAGGTCTAGGGAGCCCTCTCTGCAGTACTTCTGACCTTTTCTTCAGTAAATCTTGCAGCTTGGCTTCCTCCCCAGCCTTTTCTCTGGCAGTCCTATCAGACATATCTTCTTCCATCTTTTCTTCCAACTCCTCGTTGTCTTCAGGAATCGGTTGGACCATGATTTGATATTCATACTTGGGCTGCGGAAGGCTGGTCAAACCAGAACGCAGATTCCTTCTCAAATCAGCATGACTTGGCAACTCAAGTTTAGCACTCATATCCATCTCACCGTTGATGTGCAGCTCATCCCTAATGGGAGTTCCTTTCCCGAGTGAAGCACCATCCCTTGAAGGGGTAATTCCAACTCTAGAAGATAGACCTGCAACTCCCGGACTAGGAGCTACAGAGGGAGTCAACATAAGATTTGGCGTTTGAATTCCCGTCTTTTTGGGAGTAATACCCGAAAAATCAGAGGGGTGCAGTTCTGGATTATCTCCTCCTAGTAATGGTGTTTGAGACAATCTCAATCTTGCCTGATTCTCTGCCTCCATCATGATGGCATCGTGCTTACTTGCAGGAGTTCTTAGAGGGGTTCGTAATGAGGAGGTTTCTACGTGATGTGGCGTCTGAGCATAGTCCACGAGAAGAGCACGTGTTGCAACACTTCCTCCTGGGAATTCTTCAGGAAGCCTAAACTTTGCAATATGCTCCAATTCATGGTCGGGAATCTGTGGTGTAGGGAGATTGAGTTTTGACCTCTTTCTAACGGCTGCTTCTGGATCATTAAGCTTGTTCACTTGCAGCACAGCTGATGGCGCGTCCTGCCTATGCAAAATTGAATTCCTTGCAGCGTCTTGTCTTCTCAATCGAGCTTCCTTATCACACCTCTTTTCGCCTTCAATTTCATCAACTGTTATTGGGAACTCTATCCGTTCAACTTTTTGAATTTCATGAGTGGTATCGTAAAAGCCAAGAGGAGGCCTCTTTTCGAAAGGAATTTCAGCAATATAGTCAATACCGTTTCGTTTCCTCTTTCTATGCCCATTATCAAGTCCTGCTGCCTTTAATTCCCTCCTTTTTTGCAAAGCTGCAAGGCGTCTGGCCTCATCAAGCTGCTTTTCCCTAGCCTTCCTTTTGGCCTTCTTCCCCCTGGTATTAGCTAACCGAGCCCGTGCTTCAGAAAGCATCTCAATCTCATCATCATCCATATCAACAGGATCAGGACGGGCAGGCCTTGATTCTGCATTAGAATCAACCTCCCCAGGTCGTAACTTTCGTGGATCATCTCCTGCATCATAATTACCATCTCTAGCACACGCAGCATCAAGAAGTCTTTCATAACGCTCAAGACACTGCATTGAAGTACGGCCAACAATCCCGGCAATAGATCTCCACTGAGAAGGCATTAATTTGGCCAAGTGAAGTAGCCTCTCATCTTCTTGTCTTGTCCATTCAGTCTTTTTGATAGAGGGGTCTAGCCATTCAAACCAACGAGCCTTGCATTGTCTATAAGATTTACGAACAAGAAGAGTTTGTATACGAGACCATTGATTTTTGCCATACTTCATAACAGCGGCTTTCAATATCTCATCTTCGGTGTTGTTCCACACTCCACCCTTGATCATCATCCTCATCTTGTCCTCCTCTCTGATTCTATTCCTCTCTCAACTCAATATAGTTTGTTTTCAATTCCCTCTCTCGAGTATTTATAAGACTCTCTTCCTCTCTCTTTCTATCGCTCTCTCAAAATTCTTTCTATTCGCTATTTTTCCACACTCCACCCTTGATCACCAGGACAGCCTATTTATAAGATGGTCGGGTCGGTTTGCACTTTGCATTGCCCCCTCCTTTTCCTTTTACCAATCTGATTACAATTTTTAGCTTTTCCTTTTACCAATCTGATTTTTATTATTTAAAATATTCAAAAAAATAATAATTTTATATTTTATTTTACAGAAACTTGCATTCTTTGTAAGTATTATCTTCTATATAAATTAGAAGGTAAAACTTTAAAAAATGATTTTTAATTTATATATAAAACATATAGATAAATTAAACGTGAATTTTTCACAAAAAATATTAGGAGAATATAATTTATAATATTTTTTTTGGATAATATTAAGATGGTAATATTATTTCAAGATAAATTTTAGAACTTCAAAAAAAAATGAGAATATTAAGATGGTAACTTTGAGTTTAAGAGAATATCAACATGATAATTTGACTTGAAGATAAATTTTAGGAGAATATTAAGATAGTAATTTGACTTAAAAATAAAGTTTAGAAAAATACAAGTAACTAAAATTTTCATTATTAAAGATTTGAAAGTTAATTTAGATATTTAATATTTATATCTATAAATAAATAATTTAGGAGAATATTAAAATTGCATATTTAATTTTCTCAAGTAAAGATTGTAATTGGACATCACCACTATTAAACACCATTAATTCAAACCAAAAGTAACCGTTGTTGAATTGATTATACTCCGTGTAACTAGCAAGTATGTATGACTGGATCTAGTTGGAGGAAGAAGATAGAGTCATTGGTTTTCACTAATTACAATGACAAGTGAGTGCATTATGTTGGTAGATTAATTTATTTGGGTTGCAAATCAAAATTGTAAAAAGTTAATAATTGATATAAGGTAGGATTTAATAATTTAAATATATTGTATAGTACAAGAAAAGTTAGACCCTTATATAAGAAAATAGAATATATTATAGTTAAAGTTACACAACCGAAATATTTATTTTAAACTAAACGAAAGATAAAAATACACCACACTTAATATTGTTTTTGAAACTTAATATAAATTTTTTTATAAGATTGGTAGTATATAGTTTGGTATGATATTTTAATAATTAAAAAATAAATATTATAAATATCTTTTGCAAACATACTCTAAAAAAAGAATTGAATAAATAAAATTTACTAAATATTATAAATCACCTTGATTTTTACTTAAAAGTTTAAATAATAATTAATATAGGATTAAGAATGATATGAGGTTTATGTAATGTGATTTTTCACTCAAAACCAAAATGAGTCCTGTAGCTCAATGGTAATAAGAATGATTTCCTTAGGGAAGGTCAGAGGTTCGATTCTGCACAAAAACATTATTTACTCTTTTTTTTCTTTAGATAAGAGAGTAGTGGCATGTCATGTAATTTCAAAATATAAAAGGGTAAAATTGTAATTTCATAGGGATTTAATTTGTTCTTTTTACCATTGTATTCTCCTATTATATATAGAAGAGATATTTAAATTATTAAATCATACTTATTAATTTCTATAAAATCTCTTTAAAATTTTATAATAAAATTAGTTTGATAAATCATGATATATAATTTATATTTTAAATTTAATTTAATATTTTAAATAATAATTCAAATTAATATTTATTTAAAATAAGAGGTAAAATAAATATTATTGTAATTTAATTATATTCTACAAGTGAAAACTTTGAATTAGAAAAATGGATTAAAAGTTTAAACTATAAGAATATATACAAATCATATTTATTCACAATAATTTATTTACTATACATGAAAATATATAATATTTTTGTTAAATATAGAAATTGGGGACCGGAAAGCGTGGCAGGGAGACACTAATACCTGACCCCATCACGATCCCCGAAATTTTTACATATTTTTCCCGATCGCCAGAAAAGTTCTCAATTCTCCTTCCGAAACGTAGCAGAGAATGGATCGGGGTTGGGCGGGAAGTAGGGATGGCAATTTGTACCGATCCAATTGATATCCGACCCGTTTCGACCCGAATAGGTTAAACCGAACCCGAAATTTTCGGGTTTGGGTTTGTTTTTTAAACCCGAATTATTTTCGGGTCGGGTTCGGGTTTTGACAATACCGATCCAAACCCGACCCGAAAACCCGAAACCCGTTTCGAACCCGATCCGAACCCGATCCGAACCCGAACCCGAATTAATTTATATATATAATATATTTTTCTATTATTTTTTTATATATAATTTTAACATATAATAAAATTATATATATGATTTTATATATATTTCTTAACATAAAGTTTTATATATAATTTTTTACATATAATTTTATATATTATTTAATATATAATTTAAAATATAATTTATATATAATATAATATATATTTTTACTAGTTTTCATTTCGGGTTTCGGGTTACCCGAAATCCGTTCGGTATCCAACGGGTTCGGGTTCGGGTTTAATATTTCGGATTTTTTCGGGTTCGGGTTCGGTTAAAAATTTCGGGTTCGGGTTTGGATTTTGTAAAACCCGTTTCGACCGACCCGATTGCCATCCCTAGCGGGAAGGGGTGAATGTCTATCTCTACAATAAGCATTATTATATAGCACATATCGATAAAATGTATACATGATATTTATGAATATTCTTCTTATGTATACAAGCATAGGGCCGGTGCAATGCAAAGATGTCTTTTTAAATTTGTTATTTTATATGTATTTTAATAATTTATTTTATATTTATACTTTTTTTAACGAAGATGAACTTAAGTCTAAATAGTTTTATGTGATTGTTGAACTCGATGTTGAATTGACGTATGTGTTTGTGTTTGAGCGTAATTAAATTATGTTTCAAGAATTTTGTGTTTAACAGTATTTAAAAAATATTTTTTAATTAAAATTGTTATTTTTAATAAATCAAGGCCAAGTTGCAAAAGTAAATGGATTAAAGTGCAAATATCAAAATACGAGTATCATTCTAACCGACCGACTACATTATATTTTGATCAAAATCGTTGTTTTTAAATTAGTACAACAAAAAAAATTAAATGAATTATATGGTCATGTTGAAAAGGTTAGACAATATAAACACATAAATTTGGGTTGGAGAAATACTTGGTGATACTAATTTGTGTAAAAAATAAATAGATAAAAATATATAGTCCAGTTAACAAATTTTAGAAAACAAGATATTATATAGCATACAAAAATATTATGATCAGATCGATCACATTATACACCCCGGGTTATTTAAAATCATAGACCCCGATCAATCAAATTATCCATATAAATTAAAGTAAGTTTATTATAACGAGACGAACAAAATATGTACAAATATAACTAAATATAATATTTAAACAGCAAAGAATAAAATTTTATTTTAATCACTAGAAAATGACTGTGCCTTGCACGGGTTCGTGCAACAAAATATGAGAACTGAAGTTATAATAGCAAATAATATTTCACGAATGTTAATATTATTATCAGTTAGACATACCCAGGTCATTTCAACATAGTTATGTTTTAAAATTTAAGTAGTAAAATAAAAAAAATTATTGTATTTGAAAATTATTTTAATATAGATATATATAAACAACTAATATTGACAATAGATTGAAATATTATTAAATTAAAACATATTGTAACACTTGAGTCTCAAATCGAGAAATGTGGGGGTTTTAGTACAGTTTATAAAACAAAGTACAACTACTAAGTGCACCAACAATCATGATCTTTTGGAGACCTGTGGTGGGTTTGTGGATTACCCACATTATTGCATTTGGGCCAATTGATTGTCAGTTGATTCGTGAAGTTGCTGGAGGTGGGGACACGAAGACTGGTGGTATTATTTCATAATTGACTGAGGTCCAGAGGCGGGGACATAAACTAGCCAGCATTATCTCACAATCGCTAGAGATGTATGATTTTGGACCTATGAGCTATCCGTTCAGATCTAACGATGCCGTCAAGAGTTTAAGTGGGGGAGTTTATACCACTCGAGTCTCAAAATTGAGAAGAGTTGGGACTTTAGTTCAGTTTATAACACAAAGTATTACTACAAATTACACCAACAAATCATGATCTTTTGGGAACTTGGAGTGGGTTTGTGGATTACCCAAGTTGTTGCATTTGGGCTAATTACTTGGCACTGAATTATTCGATGTTTTGAAAGTCTGAAAGATAGAGGAAGCGAAACAAAGGAAAAGAATGCTTAAAATTAACAAATTGCAAGAAAAGATATGAACGAGTTAGAAAGAAAGTTTTAAGAATTGAAAGCGCAAGACCTAAGTAGAGTATTAGAAGATTTACGAAGGCTTTTGATCAAAATCAGTAATAAAACCTACTCTCCAGAATGTAACATCTTGAAGAATTGGAAGAAAATTTAGGATTGCAATGTTCTAAAACTCATCTAGAACACCCAGTATCTATTCTATCCCGCAAAAAAAATTGTAAACTAACATGACAGCTATTCGTAATACTCGTATTAATTTCTAAATTAAAAACTTGAACATACTTAAGTAAGCACATAATAGCTACATATACCATCAATACGAAAAACTCTATATATATCAACCATATACTTGAAACGATAATGATCATGCATAGAATAATTTATCTATACTCTATACTAAAAGCAGAAACCCATTCTTGATGGTATGCCATGTATACCAAGGTATACATATAATTATTAATTTAATTAGTTTAATATAATTGATTTAATTTCAAAATAACTATTATTAAATTAAAAATTATTCTCTTTACTAAAACTAAAAATCCCATATTAATGGTGTGGTATGTCATGTAGATATACATATAATTATTAGCTTAATTAGTTTTAAAAATATTGTTAATATAAAAACTAATCTATACCTTTTAAAAGCATAACTTCCTCTTAAAGGTATGACATGTCATGTATACATATATAATTATTAGTTTAATACATAATTAGTTTAATTCGAAATTAATATAATTATTACTATTAAATTAAATTAATTGCCAACAATAGTCAGGTTACATACTAGAAATCTACGAACAACGTGTTTGAATTGATATCGGGATTGTAAATCGTGAAGTATCATACTTATGTACTAAAAGTAAACTTCATCAAAAATACTACATTGTTTTCATACAATGCCTTTTTGCTCCTAAAAAATTTTAATACTGCATAATGGTAAGTTGGTAACTGATAAACATAAGAAATCTATATTTTTCTATATTAAAAGCAGAAACCCTCTTTTAATGGTATGGTATGTCATGTATACCGCAATGTACATATAATTATTAGTTTAATTAGCTTAATATAGTTGATTTAATTTCATATTAATTATTATTTAATTAAAAATTAATCTCTGAATTTAAAGGAGAAGCCCCCTCTTAATAGTATGGTATGTCATATATACCGCAATATACACATAAGTATTAATTTAATAAGTTTTAAAAATATTGTTAGCTTAATTCCAAATTTATTTAATTATTATTATTAAAATATAAACTAATCTATACTTTTTTAAAACATAACCCCCTCTTAACACCTCTTAAACGTATGATATGTTATGTATAACGTGGTATACATATAATTATTAGTTTAATTAGTTTAATGCATAATAGTTCAATTCAAAATAAATATAATTATCACTATAAGATTAAATTAATTGCCAACAACAGCCAAGTTGTATACTAGAAATCTACAACAATAGTCAGGTTACATACTAGAAATCTACGAGCAACGTGTTTGAATTGATATCGGGATGGTAAATCGTGAAGTATCATACTTATGTACTAAAAGTAAATTTCATCAAAAATACTACATTGTTTTCATACAATGCCTTTTTGCTCCTAAAAATTTTTAATACGCATAATGGTAAGTTGGTAACTAATAAGCATAAGAAATCTATATTTTCTATATTAAAAGCAGAAACCCTCTTTTAATGATATGGTATGCCATGTATACCGCAATGTACATATAATTATTAGTTTAATTAGCTTAATATAGTTGATTTAATTTCATATTAATTATTATTTAATTAAAAATTAATCTCTGAATTTAAAGGAGAAGCCCCCTCTTAATAGTATGGTATGTCATATATACCGCGATATACACATAAGTATTAACTTAATAAGTTTTAAAAATATTGTTAGCTTAATTCCAAATTTATTTAATTATTATTATTAAAATATAAACTAATCTATACTTTTTTAAAACATAACCCCCTCTTAACACCTCTTAAACGTATGATATGTTATGTATAACGTGGTATACATATAATTATTAGTTTAATTAGTTTAATGCGTAATTAGTTCAATTCAAAATAAATATAATTATCACTATAAGATTAAATTAATTGCCAACAACAGCCAAGTTGTATACTAGAAATCTACAACAATAGTCAGGTTACATACTAGAAATCTACGAGCAACGTGTTTGAATTGATATCGGGATGGTAAATCGTGAAGTATCATACTTATGTACTAAAAGTAAACTTCATCAAAAATACTACATTATTTTCATACAATGTCTTTTTGCTCCTAAAAAATTTTAATACGCATAATGGTAAGTTGGTAACTGATAAACATAAGAAATCTATATTTTCTATATTAAATGCAGAAACCCTCTTTTAATGGTATGGTATGCCATGTATACCGCAATGTACATATAATTATTAGTTTAATTAGCTTAATATAGTTGATTTAATTTCATATTAATTATTATTTAATTAAAAATTAATCTCTGAATTTAAAAGAGAAGCCCCCTCTTAATAGTATGGTATGTCATATATACCGCGATATACACATAAGTATTAACTTAATAAGTTTTAAAAATATTGTTAGCTTAATTCCAAATTTATTTAATTATTATTATTAAAATATAAACTAATCTATACTTTTTTAAAACATAACCCCCTCTTAACATCTCTTAAACGTATGATATGTTATGTATACCGTGGTATACATATAATTATTAGTTTAATTAGTTTAATGCGTAATTAGTTCAATTCAAAATAAATATAATTATCACTATAAGATTAAATTAATTGCCAACAATAGCCAAGTTGTATACTAGAAATCTACTAACAATTTGGTGTTTGAACTGATATCGGGAGGATTGTTTGAATTGATATCGGGGAGGGTAAATATCATAGTTAAACACTTAAAATATTATGTACTAAAAGTAAACTAATCACAAATATTATATTGTTCTCATACAATGATTTTTTGCTACTAAAAAGTTTTAATACGCATAATGGTAAGTTGGTAACTGATAAACTTAAGAAATTTTTTACGTAAGTAAATAAAAACATCATACATTAACATTACATTTACACTACACACAAGAGCTCTTGCTTGACACCCACCAGCACACAAGAAACATTTCTTTATTAGTAAAATAATAATTATTTTAATAAGAATAATTTATTTATATTTTCAAATTTGTAAAAAATAGCATAATAAAAATTTATAATACAATTAATAAAAAAATTGATTAATACAGTTAATATAAAATTGCATAATAATACAATTAATATGTACTATATATTTATAACTATTACTTTTTATACTATAAGTTATACAAAAACTCTGTATTAATATACTCCATCCGTCCCATAATAAACGTCCTAATTTTTTTCAAGTTTGTTTCACGCATTTTCACGCACGTAAAAAACATGTTTGTAGAAATTATTTTCTCATTTTTTTTGTTTTGTATAAAAATAGGATGTTCAAACTTTTATACAAAACAAAAAATTCGAAAAAATAATATGTACAACTATATTTTTTATATGCGTGGAAATGCGTGAAACGAACTCTGAAAAAATTAGGACATTTATTATGGGACGGAGGGAGTAATTACTATCTCTATTATTATTATGGATGTGTATTTCATCTACTCGATCTTCACCACCCCAATCAGGTCAAAAATTTAGGAAATTGTTCGGGTTCGAGCGGGAATGACCAGATATATAGAAATAATTTGGAAACATCTTTTCATTGAAACACAATAGTACTAAAACTCAGGTTGGATTTGTTGTTGCTACTACATAATTATACAAGTTATTTATTTATTAAATTTAACTTTTTTGATTTCACCGGGATTCGATTATCATAACTATTTAATTCAATAGTCTTTATTTATGGGTTAATTATCTTGTTGGTCACTAAAGTGGGCCTAAAGTATCAAGTTGGTCACCAAACTGAAAATGGTCTCAATCAGGTCACTAAAGTCGGCTACAGGTACACTCCGCTAAATAAATAAATTTTTTAGATGAAAAATGATTATGTATTAAAAAATATTTAATGTGATATCTACATGGTAGGGTAACATATTCATTTCAGACCATAAAATCGAAGAAATTAGCATTAATATTAGTGTTTTCCGTCTAGAAAAAAGTAAGTTATCTAATAGAATGTACCTGTAGCTGACTTTAGTGACCTGTTTGAGACCGTTTTCAGTTTGGTGACCAACTTGATACTTTAGGCCCACTTTAATGACCAACAAGATAATTAACCCCTTTATTTATTATAGACTTTCATTTAAATTTCACATTGAATTCTACAAATCAACATATTTAAATTAATATTTATTAATTATTTTTATACTCAATATTCAAATTTTATTTTAATAATTTAATTTTTATTCTCGATCCGTGCTTCGCACGGGTTATAGACTAGTATACACAATTTAAGCTAGCGGCCCGTGACTCGCACGGGTTTTTATGCTAGTATTTGGTTATACATAAACAGACATTTACTCTAGTTTATATGATAATATGCAGACTTATGTAAGTGTATCCCACACAAAAAGGTTAACCTGAAGCTCAACTTTTGAAATCTGAGGGAAACTCGACTCTAATTTTATTTTGAAATTATATTTAGCATATACAAATTGGGTTTTCTGATGGTTCAGCCAGACCAAAAAATAATGATGCTACATATATATCATCAGCTTAAGCCTTAAAAATAAGACCAATATTATTCTACATATATTCAGGTTCACATGCACAGGTGACACCAAATAAGCTAATTACATTTTTCTCACCCAACCAAAATATATGAGAGATAACTAGCTAGAATGATGAATTTAAATTGCAATCTTTTTTTTTTCAAATAAATAAGGATTCGAAAAGAAGAAGATAAGAGAGTCCTAAGACAATATTATACCGAAACCATTACGGCTTCAAATCTAGTTGAAAACCCCTCGATGCCCAAATGAATGGTTGTGCTGCAACTACTACTACTGCACTAGTTTCTTCGCTTTAGCATTCACAGACGCGCCAGCAAGTTAAAGCTTGTGCAAAATCAAGATAGCTCCATATTGTGGCTGAATAGTAAGTGCACTGATTGGCGCATGTGTATAGGATGCTGAAAGCTCAAAGGAGAAGTTTTTCAAGATCTTGGCCATGGCGAGTTTTGCTTCCAACATTGCAAAGTTTTGGCCAATGCAGATCCTAGGCCCTCCGCCAAATGGGAAAAATGCCGCTGTCTGACCATTTGTAGCATTCAATACTCCTTTCAAGAACCTCTCAGGATTGAACTCCTTTGCATCTGCACCCCAAATATGATGGTCCTGATGAATTATGATGGTTGGTACCACTATTTCAGTTCCAGCTTCTAAAGTTAATTCACCCAATTCAGTCCCGTCGTATTTATTTCGGTTTAATATAGGCACTGGTGGGTACAATCGCAAAACTTCGTAAAGAATCATAGTCACCTGCAATAAAAGAGGATTTAGAAACAAAATCAATGAACCAATATTGAATAACCAGTTGACACTACTAGAAAAGGTGCAATAGACATGTTTGGAAAGATCGTGTTGTATGCAGTGTTACCAATATCCAAAAAAGTTATTCTGATTGCTAATATATATTGCTACTAATAAAATGCAAATTAATTATACTTACAACTTTCAGGCGATTTAGGTGATCCACATTTACTTTGTCTTCCCCAATCACTTGATTAACCTCTTCTCTGGCTCTGTCTTGCCAGTTAGGATGCATACTTAACAAAATCATCGTCCACACAAGCAAAACAGAAGTGGTCTCCTGGCCAGCGAAATAAAATGCCTTGCATTCTTCAATTACATCGTCAATGCTCATCCCAACATTTTGGTCTCCAAGCTCAGCTTCTTTATGATTCGCTTCCAGCAATATCCCTAGCAAGTCATCAGTGCATCCTTTTCCTGATTTCAAGGCCTTCGTCTTTTTATGAATTATACCTTTTAGCACTAATCGCACTTGCCTATCGATTTCCTTCATCCTCCGGTTCCTCTTAGTTGGTAGAAACCTGAATAACAATATAGTGATTTCTTGTATTTCCTTTTTGTACAGTTCAAATTTATTCTATCATATTCAAATATAGGGATCATGTAAAGTTTACCATGATCCGGGGATGTAAGGTGATCGTATCGTCTCAACTGCAAGATGTGCTTGTTGTACTTGTAGTTCAAATACCTTAGTTCCATCTTCATAACTACTGCCAAATGCTGTTCGTGAAATCACATCACTCGTTAATTTGTGAAGCGAAGGCCATACATCCAACTCGCATGAATTCCTTCCCTCCAATATCATTTCCTGCCATTTCTTAATCATCTCGCAGCAACACAAATCAAATGCTGGTAGCATACACTGAAAACACAACAAGAATCAACTGAGGAAACCAAACAACCTCCGCTTTATTTATTTTTTTAACTTTCAAGTATGACCATTGTACGAGTGAGACATGTTTTAAATACTTTTAGGTGATTTTTGTTCCTTTTTACAAGCATCATGCATGAAAGATGAGGTAATTTTCACCTTCAATTTTTCATTATGGAAAGCAGGATTGAGAAGCCTTCTGTGCTTAGCCCACTTATCCCCTTCGTAAAATGGGAGGCCATATATTAGCAACTGGAATAGTGGATTTGTCTTGGCCTTCTGATATATGTTAAACTTATTTAAGATTTCTTTTATCATTTCGGCATCCATAACAATCATCGTTGGTGATGGTCCATTCCACATAAAAGATTTCTTACCTGCAAAATTGTACAAGCCCGAAACGATATATATGAAATCCACATGATCTGTGAATTAAAGAGTACTAAGCAGTGACAAAAGTGTTGTGTACTAGAAAAGGTTTAGATTTTGATTCTCACTTATGCTCTGCTCTATCTTATTGGAACTAAATAACATAATAAATGAAATAAAACACATAGTTGAGTAATATAAGCCAACAAGGTACATACCATAACTGGACACATGTTTATGCAGAAAAGGAACAACCCGAGGAGCGATATCATGATTGTACAAAGGGATGGGTTTGGATTCGGCTTCAGTTAACATGGACCGTTCTTCTTTCTTATCACCGGACCAGAAACGATAAGAATTCCCCTGATAGCCATGTTGTCTTAGTTGTTTCTCCAGCTTCTTAGGTCTCAACCATAGCCAATTCAAAGCCATCCATGCACATATCAATACCGTAAATGCAACGAATGCTATTGCTACTGCCATTTTGTTTTGCTTTCTTGCTTGTTTGCAATCTAACTTCTTTGTGTTGCCAGAAAGCTAGAGCAGCTGTTACTCTTCTTTTTAGTCAAAAAAATATATAAAAATTGATGTATCTGATCTAAATAGAACGAGAAAAACGAACATGAGATACCAAATAAAATGACTTCATATTATCGAAACACATTCATTTTTTCGGTATCTATCTCAAATTCCTATTCTCATTGAATAATAGAGCTTATACCCCTCATATCTTTTTAATAACGTAGATGAATTTTAGTATTTTTTTTATCTTACTATGTATATTTTGATTTATATGATATTTTGTCAACAGTTTTACAAAATTTATATTATTTTTGTTTAAGATATGTTTTACTGACATTTAAATATGGATTTGTGCACTTAATATAATATTATCATATAATCCGTGCGATATACAGATAAATCTTAGTATTTTTATCTTATTATCTATATTTTGATTATCTATATTTTGATTTATATGATTTTATTAAGTAGAAAAAATAAATTATAAAATATATAATAAAATATAATAATATATGTCTGATATTCTAAGCATTTGTTTGTATTTTGATAATAAATATTCTTAATATGTTGTTGATCGGATTCGAACCTGAAACATGTGGGAGTATTTTAAATATCAAAAAAGTAATATTCTTTTAATATTACATCCAACAGTTCTTCTTTATCTATCTTTAAATCTAACCAACGACCAACCAAATAGAGGATAATTTGCTTATAATAGTATAGTATATATAGATATCATTTATCTATCTTTAAATCTAATGGTTGTTATTTAGAGTACCAACTAACCAACGTCCAACCAAATATAGGGTAGTTTGCTTATAATAGTATACTAGCATTTAACCCGTGCGATGCACGGATGAATTTTAGAATTTTTATATTATTATCTGTATTTTGATTATATAATTTTATTAGTAGAAAAATAAATTTTTAAAAATTAATAATGTATGTATGATGTTGGTGTAAGCATTTGTTTGTATTTTGAGGATAAATGTTTTTAATATATTGTCGACAGAAATAATATCTTAAAATTCTGAATATAGCTTAGAAAAATAGGTAATATAAATATTTAATAATAATATGTTATCGACGGGATTCGAACCTTGAACCCGTGGGAACATTTTAAATATCTAAAAAGAAATATTTTTCAAACTATGTTGTTGACGGGATTCGAACCTTGAACCCATTGGAGTATTTTGAATATCAAGAAAGAAATATTTTTTTAACATTAAATCTAACGGTTCTCCTTTTATCTATCTTTCAATCTAACGGTTGTTATTAAAAATACCAACTAACCAACAACAACCAACCAAATAGTAGTTTGCTTATAATAATATAGTATAGACTAGCCTATAACCCGTGCGATGCGGATGAATTTTATTATTTTTGATTTATTATTTTAGTAATTTTTATATGATTTTTTTAGTATTTTTTATCTTATTTTATTAGCATTTATTTGTATTTTAATCTTAAAAATTCTTAATATGTTGTTGACGAAATAATATCTTAAACTTTTGAATGTAGCTTAGAAAAATAGATGATATAAATATTTAATAAGAATATGTTATTGACGGGATTCGAACCTTGAACCCGTGACAGCTTTTTAGATATCAAGAAAAGAATATTTTTCTAATATTACATCCAACGGTTCTCATTTATCTATTTTTACATTTAAAGGTTATTATTTAGAACACCAAACTACCAACCAACCAAATAAACGAATATTCTTTTAATATTACATCTAACAGTTCTGATTTATTTATCTTTACATCTAACGATTATTATTTAGAGACCAAACTACCAACCAACCAAATAAAAGGTAGTTTGGTTATAATAGTATAATAGCCTATAACCCGCACGGGCTATGTAGTCTAGCTATTCAGTGAATTATATAATTTTTTTGTTAACAATCATGTTAAATTATTTTTTGTTTATGAAACATAGTAAGCTTTTGGTTTTTTTCATTCACAATTATTTTATGTTTTCTTTATTTTCATTTATTTTTGGAAAAGACTTGTTAATTTTTTTAATTATTTTGTTAATGTTGAGATTGTGAACAAATTGATTTAATTTAGTTTTTGGGCGATAACTTGGCTCGTTCATATTATTGAAAATGACTAATTTCTATTTTCATCGATTTACGTTATTTTGAAATATGTTTATTTTTAAAAAAAATACATTAGTTTCGACGCATTCAATTTTAAAAGACAAATTAAATTTTTTTATTGAAGAAACCAATCTTTTTCCATCTTATAAATTGAAATTATAATACTAAATTTAGAAATTTTTTAAAACTTTTATTTTGACTATTTATATAAATAATTTAAGAAATACATTAGTGGTAGTCTGTTCAACCGTTTGTAATAATATTTCGTATAAAATTTAGTTGTTTTTTGTTTCTTTTAATTAGAATTTTTTGTTTTTAATTAATTTATTTTCAAAAAAAAATATAATATGCATTGAATAATTATTATAAAATGAAGTATGGTAAGTTGATAAAAATAATTTTTTTTCAATGATAAATTTAGTTGATGCAAATTATATTTTCAAATATATATATATATATATATACATATTTTAATATTTTATAAAATGTAATCAAATTTAATTTTACATTTTTTTAGAGATTCAAGTATATTATTTGAGCTACATCAAAAACAAATTTTTAATCATCACCCAATATTTTAAAAATGATATATTTTACATTTAATATTTTGTATATAGATTTTATTCTTCCTTCATATGGTATACATTTGTGTGGACTTGGTACAAAAATCAATAGCTTTTTATTAGAAATTAATAACTTTGTCCCAAGTATATTTGCAAATTCATGCCCAAATGAGCTTCCAGGGCACTTTAAACATAAAAGAATTTGTATGCACCCAAATATGTTAGTTTTCATTGATCAGAGTAATGAGGGATGATGACAAATGATTAAAGTAGACAATTGACATTTAAAAATTGATAGTAACTACTATTAAAATAAAACTACTCTATAACATCGTTACGTGGTTGCCATTAATTTTTAAAACAGGATCACTTATAATCTTGCGAGACTCTTAAAAGCTGAAATCCCATGTTCATTATCATGTATTCCATTTAAGCAGTGGTCATTGCAGGATAATCTATTCAACATCATATCATATACTACTCCTTGCAATTTTGTAGCACTAACATCACTAAAGTAACCGTGTTCTGGTGGGAATATGGTACATGTTCCCCTGTGCATTCTGTTAGAGTATGAATGGATTCTATTGCTAGGTGTATGCATCATTCACATCAGATCTGACTATTAATTAGTACATAGTACTATTGTTAACCGATAAGAACATTAACAGCTTAGTCTATTCCAAGAGTTTCAGTACTCATAAGGTTTAACAATCCAGTCACTGATGGATCAGGGGCAGTCAAATATAACATGTTACATACCAACACATCTGCCACACTAATACAAAGCAGAAAATCTTGAAATTTTAAAACAGAGAATGTGACTTAGACAAATCAATTAGAAATCTTTTCAACATTTTCAATATAATCAATTACATTATATGGTTTACCCGTGGATCACACAGGTTATTTGTTTGCTAGTTAATTATATAATCAATGGACATACCAATATTGCCAGTGAAGTCGGGAAATCTGAAATAAATATAGTTTCAAATATAACTACTCTTTTATTTTTTATTGGAACAATAAATCATAGAATCAACAAACCACATAACTAGCAATCAGAGAGAAAATGGCATTGCCTGGCTGCTTTACAATTTAATTCATTGCCTAATTACCTTTTTACCCTACTTTGATTCATTTAAACAACTACTCTCAAGGCCCACGACCTGCGAGGACGACTGAATTGGTGGGAGCAGCAGTAGCAGGATGATGATCCACTTTGAGCATCCTTTTCGGATTCTGATGAAGGTAGCTTCACGTGGGGAGCTAGATAGTGCTGGAGTTTCAAGAAAATCTGGCGCATCCTTGAGAGTTCAGATGGTTGTCTTGGTTTTGGTCCATGGATCAAAGCAATTGAAGGTTTGCTTTGTCCTTCTTGCCCTTCTTTTTAGTTTTAAGAATTTCTTTGGGGATTAGTTAAACTATTTCTTTCCAGTAACTCTAACCGCTATAGTAAAGAACTTTTCATGGCTTGCAAGTTTATGTTGCTAGAGACCATTAAACATGTAAATTACTTTAGTTCATATAAACTACATGACATATTAACTAACATGAATAAAAACAATAATGCCTTAAGCATTTACTAATATACACATGTATGGCACCATTGAATACATCGATGGACCAGTTAAGTTGTTTGAATATCTCCTAGAACTTTACGGTTGTTTTTCATTGGTCAAAAGCACAATATAAGGCTTGTTCTAGATGTTTTGTTCGGAGATTAAAAATCTTGATTCGATCAACGGCTTGCAATTCTATACTAAGATGATTCTTACATTATCTTACGAAAAGAGAATGAACGATTGGAATGAGCATCGAGCATTGGTATTAAAACTGAAATAATGACATATGCTTAAATTGGTGCCGTCGAACATAATCAAGTCTCAATTTTTTTAATTTCACCCCATTTTTACCCAAATTCATTATAAACAACCAGATATAACACCAAAGACTTGCAATAAACTAGTCGAAGGAACCTGGTTCTAACTTCTAAATAAGTCTCACCTTTTTTTCCCCGGATAACTACCTTGTTCTTTACGCACCTAGCCTTCCACTTTCTGACAAACTTACTTTGTACTCATTACCTAGAAGTTGAAGCATAGAAACCAGGTATATACATAATACTCTTTAAGTCTTTGACAGTATGCATATGAACTCAAAATACACGAATGAAGAACACCAAACAAAAAACAAAGGAGATTATACACAACATAACATGGGTAGCAATTTTTATACTAAAAGTTCAATCAATCTTAGGTCTGACTCATCAATGAATTCCTACCAAGAAAACATAAACGTAATGTAGTAACCAAGAAACAACATTCACAGTCCATTCCTTTTATTTTCGTAGTTGTAAAATTTGAGTAATATATTTTTGTTGTGTAACTTCTTTTTTAAAATTATCTGCCTACACTGAATTATTATGTCATCAACTGTTCTCAAACCTTTCTTAAATCACATATTATTTGCTTGAATATATGAGTTCATTGTTTACTTTATCAATTTGAGCTTTATTCCTTTCTCATGAGAACCTTAATGAGAACCTTAATAGTCACGTTGAACCTGCGCACCATAAGGTTCTCAATTTGATGCACGTCAGTTTAACGTAAAAAAATGTTCGAGTTCTAAGTGATCCTATGCTTCGATTTCATTATACAGTTGTTCCAGTTTTCTTGTTCCAATTTTCCCTTCCTGGTTGATTTACGGTTGTACCATAGTTATACTTATAGGTGCAAACAGATACTCTATCTAATTATGCAGGAAAAAAACAAATGACCACAAAATAGATATCCAAAAGTAAATATGTTAACATGTTGTTAACCTGTATTTGTAATCGAATTCAAGTTTATACCTTCACTGTTGAATAAGATGAGAATTTTAGACTATTTTATCAAAATACGAATACAATGAGAGAAGGTAACTTCAATTAGTAAATATATCATTGTAAAATAGATGGATAATGAGAGCAGTACCTTAATTCCGGTAAGCTGCCGTAGGTGGAGCTACTGTAATATGTAATCAAACAAAACCCATCAGTCTAATTACTATAGACACACATATATAGTAAAAATACACAGAAACATATTAATTGAAACTAAAAAACATTGGAATAAAAAACTATAATATACACATATAATTTGAAGAGAAGATTAGGAGAAACTAATTGAGAGAGATATAGATAGAGGAGTTAACCGAATCCGTAAATAAAAATATAGATTGAGAGATAGAGAGACATATGGAGATTAATACCCGAGTGGACGTAGGTATAAGTAGGTGCGGAGTGTTCTTGAAGTAAAGGAGTAGTGTAGTTGTGTTTGGGGAGGATTTGTTTTTTTTGTCAAAGTTGGTCTCTCAGCCAACTATTAACTTGTCTTCAACTTACTGTGAACCACAACTTATGCGTTAATTTTTTTTTAATTTTATTGAATTTTAATTTGTTTGTACCAAACTATCAACCAGTGTACCAAACTACCAACCAACGAAAAGGTAGTTTGCTTATAATAGTATAGTATAGATAGTATAGATAGATACTTCCTCCGTCCCTCTCATTTTTTTTACAATTTTTTTATACTGCTTGACACGCATTTTAAGGCTCTTATAAATAAAGTATAGTTCTACAACTTATTTTTAAAATTTTCTTTTTCTAAATAAAAATTTAAACATTATATTTTTATTCAGAAGAAGAAAAAAATTAAAAATTATATTTTTATTCAGAATAAGAAAAAATTTAAAATAATTTATCGAAATATATATTAAAGGAGGCTTAAAATAAGTGTCGGACACTCGTCACCCAATGTAAAGAATTGAGGGGCGGAGGGAGTACTATATGTAGTTATGAGTAAATAGCATTTTGTGTACTTAAACTATATAACTTCTGCATTTTGTGTACCTAACTATCAATTGTGCACTTTCTATACTTGAAGTATGAAAAAACAAATAATTTGTGTACTTCCGTTGTTTATTTATTCAAATGATGCATTTTGTGTATCTTAACTATTAAAATTGAGCAATTTGTGTACTTGAAGTTTGCTAATATAATTGATAACACATTATTTCTATATATTTAATTATATGTATATTAATGGAATATCAAAAAATAAATACTAAAAAATAATATGAAGTAAAATTATAACATAATTTGATATAATATAAGTAAATAATATTAACCAATAATATTTACTATTTTGACTTATTAAATACATTCAAAAAATTTATATACACAATTTTTACGAAATTTTATTATTATATTATGTAATTATATTAAATAATGTTTTAAATTTATTTACAATTAAATTTTTTTAATCATACTTTATATGTTAATATAATTTATTTATTTTTTGAATAATAACTTTCTAAAAAATTATTCAAAAAATAAATTCTTGTATATACAAAATATTCAAAAAATTATTCAAAAATAAATTTTTGAATAATATTATCTTCAAAATATTAGTTTAGTTTTGAATGTCGTAAAGTGAATTTTATCAAATTTAAAAATTCTAGATAATTTAAATGGTTATTTTATCAGAGTCCTCCATATATAAAATGAATGTATGTAAACTCGTGTATTGTTAATAAAATAACAATACATTTTTAATATAATATTGGTCACAAATGTACGAATATACTTTAAATACATCATAAAATTTCTTACTTTTAATCTCGTGTATAAGACGTATGTAAAGTAATATAATTTTAATGAAATAAAAGTATATGTAAAACTATAGAGTGAACACATTATAAAATTTCTTTATTTTATGTAAAACTCAATCTTGAAGTTGTCTTACTCTTTCCTTCATATGTACATATTTGTACCCTTTTAAACTCAATTATATATGTTTAGTCTAGTATTAATTATAAAATTTCTAAGATCGTAGTTTAAAAATTACACAAATTTAAAATTTATATATATGTAATTTAGAATCATTTTTTTTAACACAACCATAAAATTCTATTCCATGCGATTTTAATATTTGAATTATAAATTATCTTGTGTTTGATTTTATATGAATCATAATATACCTAAATAATTTAACATCTGTGTAGACTCAGTTGTATTTATATGTATAATATATGTTCTAAACACTGGCGATTAATCGCTAGACGGTGACTAATCAATCCGAATGTTTTAAAATTGGATCGGAAAATCAATTTTTATAGAAATCGATCTAGAAATCATATAATTTGGATTAACTAGGCACGAATTGGTTTAATCGGTCGAAAATTGGCTTACGAACCGATTAAAATGAACAAAATATACCCAACCCCTTTTTCAACCAACCAAGACGACAAAGAAAACCCAATATTTAATTGGGTCTAAAAAAATTTCAAACTGATTTTAATGGTTACATATCAGTTTTATATATTTCAGCCGACCTAACCCAACCCTATTTAAATTAAAAAAATTGTTCGATATTTTATATATATATATATATATATATATATATATATATATATATATATATATATATATATAAATTATTATATGTAACTGTACATTATATAATACAGTATATCATCTTATTTATAGACGTGTACATAACTAAAATTATTATGTTAATAAAAAAAATATTAGCATTAAAATCGTAAGTTATACGTATTTTAGCTTTACTTCAATTTTTGAAATGAGGACATTGTGTAATATTTATTTTTTATAAAAATTATTTAACACATTCAAACCAACCCAACTCGGCGCAAACTTAAGGATGATAAGTACGGTTGGGCCATGAATTAATTTTTTGTGAGTTGGATTAAAAAATTTCAAACTTATTTAATTAGACTGGGTTGCAAAAATGCTTCCAACCCCCCGACAACCAAACCCATCAACACCCCTAACTATGATTCCCATTTTTTACAGTCTCTTGTATAATTCTAAAATATAAAAGTTACGTATAATATGTTACTTATTTTAGATCAAATTTTGATTATAGATTTATCAATACTTGAATAATTCGTATAAAGCTAATAAGTGACATAGTATTGTATAAAAATATAAATCGTATAACAATTAACATTTAATCAAAAAAATTAAGGGTGAAATAATAAAATTTGTAAAGAAATACATAATTATATATTAAAACTACGAAAACTTAAAAAAATGGAGTTATATAATAATATAAACTAACATTTTTTTTATTAAAAAATTGAATAAGCATGTTGTATAAATAATATAAAACAACATATTATTTACTCAAAAGTTGAAATAATAAAAGATAATATGATAAGCGAATATACTTTATCTAATAATAATTTTAAAATAAACTCAAAACTCAATGTAGGACACTCGATTATGACATGAAACTATTATGAGGAGGCCAACATTTCGATTCTCGATGTTTACACACAAATTTGACATTTTCTATCTTCAATAATAAAGGGGTGACATGTTTGTAATTTTAAAAATACAAGGGTAAAGTTGTAATTTCATGAACACTTTTTGGGTTCTTTTTGCCTCTGATGATCTTTTAATATATAAAAGTAGATTTTTTAAAAAATTGGTTATGTATGTAAAATTATACATTTAGATTGTTTTGCTCTTTTTTTCCATGTATATATATATTTTTTCGTATTTATATAATTTTAAATTCAACTATCTATTTTAAGTGTATTATTCATCACACACATTATCTAACAGCCTAATTTAGAAATTAAGTAAATTGAAACATATTTTATATTATGATGTAGAATTATTTTTTAACTCAACTTTAAATTTATATATCTAAAAATTATATGATGCAATTATATCCACACGTAAATGAAGTATTTATCTTTCTTAAAATATTATCCTATTATTATCCAATAATCTAATATATACATAGAGACAAATTTTAACAAATTCATATTTTCCCAATTTGAATTTGGTTACATTTATGAATAATTTAGAATTTCTTTTTTATAAGAAATATAAACCAACAATATATTTAATCAAAAAGTAAAGTAAAAAAGAGAAAATAGGATTATAAGGGAAACTGTAGTTTATCTAATAAGATTTTTAAAGTTAACTCAAAAATTGATGTAGCACAATGGTTATGATACTTTATTTGTAAGTGGAAGGTTTTTGTTCGAATCCTGAAAGCAACAAAATTTCATATAAATTTTGCATAAACTATAGAGGGGTGACATTTTTGTAATTATATGATAAATAAGGGTAAAGCTGTAATTTCACTGCCATTTTATTGACATATTTTGCCCTTGGTTGGCTTTTAATATATAGAAGAAGATACTAGAGTACCAAAATTGAGCACAATTGTTTTTACAAAATGACATGTGTTATGTTTTAATTGGCTATATAATAATGAGTTTCTCTACATTCACATCAATATGACCAATAAAATCATCCTATATTGTCACATCACACTTGACACATCATTTTGTACATAATTTTGTAACTCTAGAGCATTACTCTTTTATAGTTTGTTCTTTATCTTGAGAGAATATTTGTTTGCTGTATTTGTTTCATTAACAACAAAAGTGTATTCGAATGAGATTATAATGAATTTATTTGAATTTTAAAGACCGAGCTGTATGCACTTTGAATTTCAGAAAAAAATATATTAAAATGGAGTGAGAGTCATGATATTGATTCCAGTTTTTAAGTTATCCTTAAAAAGTTGACCACGTTCATTTTCTCATAATAAAATTTAGAACATGATATATTCTTTGGAATTTTATATGATGACAATTTTTATTAAATTTTTTAGTAAATGTTGAAATTCCACTAAAATACATGAGATTTAAGAGATTTGTTGTTCATGGACTTGGGATTATTGGCAACTTGAAATGTATTTCAAGTCTAACAAATAAAAAATTCGATACTACAACAAATTGGCAGAAATTTGGGTCCATACGAAGTCGCACTAAGAATGAAAAACAACAAGAAGAAACAAATTGGCAGTCGCAGCAAACAATTTATTAAAAAAACAAAAGATAAAGACCACCAAGTTCATAACATCACAGTTTCATATAGTTGAAAACCCCTCCAGGCCCATATGAATACTTACGCCGCAATGTGCTAAGCTAGTCAAAGCTTGTGCAAAATCAAGCTAGCTCCATACTGGGGCTGAACAGTAATCCTAGTGCTTGGCGCATGTGTATAGGATGCTGAAAGCTCAAAGGAGAAGTTTTTCAAAATCCTGACCATGCCTAATTTTGCTTCCAACAATGCAAAGGTTTGGCCAATGCAGATCCTAGGCCCTCCGCCAAATGGGAAATATGCTGCTATCTGACCATTTGTAGCGTTCAATACTCCTTTCGAGAACCTTTCAGGATTAAACTCCTTTACGTCTGCGCCCCAGATATCAGGATCATGATGAATTAAGAGTATTGGTAAGATAATATCCATTTCGGCTTGTAAAGTTGATAAATCACCCAATTCATTCCCATCGTTTTTCTTTTTCTTTCGGAGTATCATAGACACGGGCGGGTATAATCTTAAAACTTCGTACAGAATCATAGTCACCTGCAACAGAAGACAACTTTATAAATGGCAATGAACCAAAATTGAATAGCCACTTAAAAAATGTAACAATGCACCAGGCTCGGACAACACGTCCAGGAAAGATCATGATATATGCAGTGTTACCTATATCCAAATAACTTTGTTATTCTAAATGCAAATTTTGCTACTAATCAGATGAAAATTGAAGTGCTTACAACTTTTAGGCGATTTAGGTGATCCACATTTACTTTGTCATTTCCAATAACTTGATTAACCTCTTCTCTAGCTCTGTTTTGCCAGTTGGGATGTTTACTTAATAAAATCATCGTCCACACAAGCAAAACAGAAGTGGTCTCCTGGCCAGCAAAATAAAACACCTTGCATTCATCAATTACATCTTCAATGCTCATTCCAACATCTTTGTTTCCATGCTTAACTTCTTTATAATTCGCTTCCAGCAAAATCCCTAGCAAGTCATCAGTGCATCCGATTCCTGATTTCATAGCCTTCGTCTTTTTATCAATTACACCTTTAAGCACTGATCGAACTTGTTTATCAATTTCCTTCATCCTCCGGTTCATCTTAGTTGGTAAAAACCTGTAAGACAATATAGTGATTTCTTAATCGACTTCCCTTTCTGCACAGTTCATATATGTATATAATCTCTATCACATTCAAATATATGGACGTCTAAATTTCACCTCCATCCAGGGATGTATGGTAATCGTGATGCCTGAACTGCAAGTTTGGATTGTTCTATTTGTAGTTCAAATACCCTGCTTCCTTCTTCATAGCTACTGCCAAATGCTGTTCGTGAAATCACATCGCTCGTTAATGTTTGAAGCGAAGGCCATACATCAAGCTCACATGAATTCTTTCCCTCCAGTAACATTTCCTGCCATTTCTTTATCATCTTGCAGCAAGACAAATCAAATGCTGGTAGCATACACTGAGAACACAACAACAATCAACAGAGGAAACCAAACGAGCACTACTTTACGATTTTGTTTTTCTTTTACTTTAAAATACGAGGATAAACAACTATACTTATGACAGTGGATTTAATCTCTGCGTGCATTTTACACTCTCAATACCTGTTGTAGGAGTGGGATATGTTCTTTGTGCTTTCGTGTTTGTACATTCAAGTCATTTTTATTTCGTTTTACAAGCATCATGCAGATAAGATGAGGTAATTTTCACCTTTAATTTCTCGGTATGGAAAGCAGGATTGAGAAGTCTTCTGTGCTTAGCCCACTTATCCCCTTCAAGAAATGGGATGCCATATATGAACAACTTGAATAGTGGATTCATCTGGGGCTTCTGATATATATAGCTCTTATTTAAGATTTCTTTTATCATTTCGGGATCCATAATAATCATCCTAGGTGACGGTCCCCTCCACATAAATGACTTATTACCTGCAAAAGACCAAAACGATATATCAAATCTACAATCACCAATTTTGATCATGCACTTATCGTTACTACCTAAGAAAGCAGGGACACTCCGGAAACCTGCCGTATCCCCGTGTCGGACTCTTGGACACGCGTGTCCTCGTATTGGACACAGGGATTCTTTAACAATCTTACTTTCGTATTTTATTTTCACCAATTGCAATCACAATTTGTGTTAACCAATTATTTTCACAAAATAAAGTATCAAAGTCTATAAGAAAATATAAAAATATGGATGATCATGCTCATTTTTGCATAAATGAAAAGATATACCTATATTTTTGTGTTTTGGATGAACAATTTATGTATTTCATTGAGTTTCCAATCCGTTTTTGGTTTTGTCAATTGGTTTCAATATGTGTGGCATGAAATATTTATGAAAATTTATATTTATGTATAATGTGTCCCCCCGCACCTGTGTCCTTATATTTTCAAATTTGCCGAATTCGTGTGTCCCCGTACTACGCACCCGCACTCTCGCACCCGTGTCTTTGCTTCTTAGGTCACTTACTACAGAAATCGATTATGTGAACCAAAGAGTATCTAAGCAGTGACAAGACGTTGTGTTCCAGAAATAATGAAAGAAAAGAAAAAAAATAGAAAATGAGTAATTTTCTTTTCTTTTCAAATCTTTCCAAAAGTAGGAAAATCATTAGAAATCTTTTCTTTTCTTTCCACAAAAATCTTTTGGGAACATGTTAAAGAAATTAAATCTTTAGCTTTCTTTTCTTTTCTTTCGAAAAATAATTTCTGGAACACAGTTCTCAATACTAAAAGTGGTCTAGAGTTTGATTCTCGCATCTGCTCAGTCGTATTCTCAACCAAACTCGTTAAAATAGCCAGATTTTGGTGATTTTTCAACTAAGAACATACATAAAAAGAAAACATTGTTGAGTAATAAGCCAACAAGGTACATACCATAACTGGAAACATGTTTATGCAGAAAAGGAAGAATCCGAGGAGCAATATCATGGTGGAGAGGGATGGGTTTTGATCTGGCTTCAGTTAACATGGACTCTTCTTCTTTTTTATCTCCGAACCAGAAACGATAAGAATTCCCTTGAAAACCTTGTTGTCTCAGTTGTTTTTCCAGCTTCTTGGGTCTCAGCCATAGCCAATTCAAAGCCATCCATGCTAATGCAGCAAATGCTATTGCTACTATTGCCGCTGCCATCTTTTTTCTTTTTTTTTTTGCTTTCTTTCTTGCTGTATTAAGAATGCTAGAGCACCTCCTGTTTTTTTCTATGGTGAAACAATGTTAACTTTTAGTCATCCCAGACCGTATTTGGATTTCATTTTTATTGCAATAAGCCAATAACGGTATGCGAATATTCATAAAAGAATTATTATAATTGAAAATTAAATTTTCATGAATCTACAGATGTTTTATGTTATATTACATTTTTCAAAAACTTTTCCTAATGTCAGGTGTTTACTTGCAACTGGCTATTTAGCCCGTGCAAATTACTTGTTCTCAATTCAAAAAAAAAAAAAAATTTAAAAAGTGTATGACGTATTTACGTGTTAAAAATGTAATAAATAAGTTATATCATCGGTAATTTTAGAAAGTAATTTGTGTTGATATTAATTATCTCCAATTTTATTAAAGTGATATACATAAAAATTCGATGTAATATATATAAAAGTTCTATGTTTATTGATGAGAATTAGCTCAAATTTTAATTTAATTCAGAATTCACGTAAATTATGAATTTCAAATGTTTCTCTAAAAAAACAAGTTAAATGTATTAGTTATAAAGTGTGATGTCTTTCAAAAAAAATGTTATAAAGTATGAAGTATTTTTGAAGTTTTTTCCTTTCTGCATATATTGATTACTTAGGTATATATTGATTAATTTTTTTAATATTATGTTATCTTCAAATAATATTTTTTGTTGAAAGTACGATAAATTAATTATAATTAAATAAAAATATTAAATAATCAAGTATTTCTAAATATAAAATTAATGTTATGTAGTAATGAGTTAGACACAATTAATATGCATAAATATTATAGCAATTAATACATGTATATTAAATTAGAAAATTATTAATACAAGGTACATGAGGGTAAAATTGTAAATGAACAAAAATTAGGAGGGTGTCCACCAATTAAATTGTTTAACCAAACTCTTATGTTTTGTATTATATATATAATAATAGATTGATTGGTATAATAATTAATAAAATGAGAGAATACTTTTAATTAAAACACTTGTTTTGACAACTCACAACTTTCACGTCATTTTGGAGAATTTTTGAAAAATTTATTTGATTCCATTACATTATTACAAAATGCTAAAGGGTTACAATTTCAGATATACTTAAATCTTGGCAGATTCTTGGAAGAAATTCATATATAATCCTAGTAACTTTGTCATCTAAAGGATATATTCCGTGTGGATTTGGTAAGACCACTTGGAATATCAAAATTTCATAGATCTTTGATTGTTGTAGAAATCCATGGAAATTTGATACAACGTAGCAGATTTGTTTTTACAAAAGAAAAAACAAGCTAAATTTTAAAACATTTGAAAAGTATGATTTATAATAGTGTACTTACATTCCGGGTAAAATGAAAAATCAAATATGTTATTTGGCTACAGCGATTAAGTAATCAATAAGATACCAGATAAATATACTCTAGATACTTACTTGTAACTAAGGGTGTACACGGGTTGATAAAACCGACCAACCCAATTCAAACCGATCTCATTTCACCCGATCCAAACCGAATATTTTTAAACCGAAACATATTTGGTTTGAAAAAATATAAACCCGATTTAAATGGGTTGTGTATGGGTTTCGATTTTTTTAACCCGAACCAACCCAACCCGATTAAAAATAATAGATTTAATTAAAATATATGAAACACATTTAGTTAAAATAGTTAACAGTTTTGGAGTGTACACTTTTAGTTTTTGAAACACATTATTTTAACTCTTGTGAGGTCTTGGAAGAAAACTTCATTGCTTGCATTGCCTAGGATTATTCATACATGATATTATCTATGTTTGTTAATATTGTATCAGTACTTTAAGGTCAGTTTACATTAAAAAGTATCAGTTATACATTAAGTTGTTCATTATCAAGGATATAGCAGCAGAAATGTGTACATCAATATTCTACAAAACTTCTACTAAATTGTGTGTTGAGACTTGAGATAAATGTTGTTACTGTCTTTGTCCATTCGCGGTTGTAATGCAAATTTAGCACACTGACTATGCTAATAACACAAATTTGACGTTTAAACTGTAAGACTATGTTTAGTACTCTATCAGTCTTTTGGTGTATTTTAACTTAAAGATTTGAGACTTATTTGAGATGGATATGTAATATTTTGTTGATTTTCAATTTTGGTTTATTAATTTAGTACTTATTGCTCGATAAAAATATATTTTATATATTTATTAACCCGACCACTCCAACCCGAACCGATCCAAACCGAAGTACATTAAACGGGTTGGATTACGAATTTATTTTTTGTGGGTTGGGTTGAAAATTTGCAAACCCGATTTAATTGGGTTGGGTTGTTAAAATTCCGTAACCCGCCCAACCCGAACCGTGTACACCCCTACTTGTAACCTCTCGCTAAACTTATCTACTTAGCCCATTTGTTGATGACACGTTCTGCATTCCTCAAATCAGGCCTATCATCTGCCCATACTCTGCTATGGATTAGATCCTATAGTTTGATAGACCCAAATTTTAGCCCATGGTAATTTTAGGTACAGTAATTTGAACAAAAATGACTAAATGACAACTAAAAATTAGTTAATTGATAATATACTTAATTGATAACTAGAGAACTCGAATTCGAAAATATGATGGTATGATGATCCGAACTAGAGTACTCCAATGACGTTAGCTAAAATGATTGGCTAAAATGATATAAAATACTGATTATGTAAAATTTGTTGAATCTGTAAGGTGTTTTACTTTAATGGAGTTGGTTATAATAATTAGTTATATTTTAAAAATGGTATGTTATTATTATTTCAAGTTGTTAAAAATAGAATATATTATCTCAATATGGTAATCGATGATGTGGAGTTTCACTACAGGTCCCTAGAGGTTCGACAAATATAACCAACATGAAGGGGTTGACTATAATTTTAGCTAACAACATTGTGCTATTGGAGATGAACTTTTTTTACATATTATCTAAAATATTTAATTATGGTATTTTTTATACACTTTTAGCTAAAGGCTTTAGGTGGTTGGAGATGCTTTAAACGAATTCTATTATCACCTGATTTGATATTTCAAATTTTAAAATTTTAAAAATTCAAAAATTAGAATCTAATTTGATCAAATATTATATTTAACTATTCAAATTTAATTAAACAAATACAGAATTCTTGGTTGAAAAGACTTCGGCTAGAGTGACAAAACAAGCCTTTATTCGACCAGAATCATGGTCGAATTCGACCGGAATTCCTGGTTGAATTCGATAGGGATTCGTGGTCGAAATGACTTCGACCGCGGTGCCAAAAATTTTAATTGTTTTAATTATTTTTCTTATAAAAATAGGAAAATAAAGAAAAATAGTTATTGATTATTTTGAAAAGGATAAAAAATGGAGTAAAAATTCCAAAAAGTTATTTAAAATTATTTAGTAAATAATTTATAAAATTATTTTCATGTTGATACACAAATAAATAATACATAAATCAATAACAAGAAACATACCTAAAAAATTATAAAATAATACCCGAGGGAACTATAAAATTCCTAAAAAATTAGAAAAATATAGAATAATACAAGAAAAATAAAAGAAAAAATGTGTAAACATTTTCTTGATAAAAAGGATAATAATTTTTGTGGATAATACATAAAGAAACCCCGTAATTGCTGAAAGAGATCATGAAAAAGGTGTTTTTTCCCGTAAAACTTTAAAATTATGGCATTTCATTCAAGAATGGCCATCAAATTTATCAAGATAAGACAGTATGAGTCGTAAAAGGTTCATATGAATGTCAAGTCGGCCCCGAATAAGGGAAATTGTCATAAATGTGTAGGTCACTCAACACTTTACAACAAAACAAGGATTCGAAAGAAAGATAAAGACCACTAGGATAATAATTTATTGAAAACATCACAGTTTATGTAGTTTAAACCCCTCTCCTCCATGCCCACACCAGTAGCTTTACTCCAACTTTTGTAGACTCGCAAGCTAATTAAAGCCTGTGCAAAATCAAGCTAGCTCCATATTGTGGCTTTACAGTAATGCTATTATATGGTGCATGAGCATAGGATGGTGAAAGCTCAAAGGAGAAGTTTCTCAAGATGTTGGCTAGGGCTACTTTGGCTTCCAACATTGTAAAGTTTTGGCCAATGCAGATCCTAGGCCCTGCGCCAAATGGGAAATATGCTGCTGTCTGACCATTTGTTGCGTGCAGTACTCCTTTCGAGAACCTTTCAGGATTAAACTCCTTTGCATCTGCTCCCCAGATATCTTGGTCAAGATGGACTAGGATGATTGGTAACACGAGTCCAACTTCGGCTTGTAAAGTTGTCAAATCGCCCAATTGAGTGCCCTTGCTTTTTTTCCTTACAAGCACAGAATTTGGCGGGTATAATCTCAAAACTTCGAACAGAATCATAGTCACCTGCAATAGATGAGAATTAAACAAATAAAGTCAATGAACTAAAATTGAAAAACCAATTAAAGTTTTAGCAATGCACGAGGCTATCACAACACGTCTGCGAAGATCACAATGTAGGCAGTCTTACCAAATTCTATTTAAGTTTGTTAATCTAAATACTATTATTGCTATTAATAAAAATGCAAACTGAAGCACTTACAACTTTCAGGTGATTTAGGTGATCCACAGTTACTTTGTCATTCCCAATCACTTCATCAACCTCTTTTCTTGCTCTGTCTTGCCAACTGGGATACATACTTAACAAAATCATAGTCCACACAAGCAAAATAGAAGTAGTCTCTTGGCCAACAACATAGAACACCTTGCATTCCTCAATTACATCTTCAATGCTCATCCCGGCATTGTTGTTTCCATGTTCCAGTTCTTGAGAATTCGCTTCCAGCAATATCCCCAGTAAGTCATCGGTGCTACCATTTCCTGATCTCATGGCCTTCATTTTTTTATCAATTATACCTCTTAGTAGTAATCGCACTTGTCTATCAATTTCCTTCATCCTCCGGTTCCTCTTAGTTGGTAAAAACCTGAACAACAATTATTGATTTCGTTTAAAAAAAGAGCAATTTAATGATTTCAATTTCAGGAAATAAATGAAAATGTCATTTGTCTTTCCTTTCAGTACAATTAATAATATTATATCATATTCAAATATGTTGAACATTTAAATTTCACCTTGATCCGTGGATGTAAGGTAATGCTAACCCCTCAACTACAAGTTGGGATTGCTCTACTTGTAGTTCAAACACCCTGCTTCCTTCTTCATAACTACTGCCAAATGCTGTTCGTGAAATCACATCACTCGTAAATGCTTGAAGTGAAGGCCATACATCTAACTCGCATGTATTCCTTCCCTCCATTATCATTTTTTCCCATTTCTTTATCATCTCAGAGCAAGAAAAATCAATTGCTGGTAGCATACCCTGAAAACACAACAAGAATCAACAGAGCAAACCAACAAACAGTACTACATACACTCCATTTATATATTTTTTTTAATCATTTTTGATGATTAACACACTCACGCACAAGTCTTGTCTAGCTGTCTTTGATAAGATTCGAGATTCGAACTATCGACCTCTCACAAGAGGAGCGAGAGATGTACTATTAGACCAAGAGGTCATTGGTAAGTCATTTTATAACTTTCAAGTACCAAGAGAAACAACTTTATATATTACACTCTCAAGACTTGTTCTTTATAATTTTACCTTCAGTTTTTGATAATGGAAAGCAGGATTGAGAAGTCGTCGGTGCTTCGCCCACTTATCCCCTTCATATAATGGGAGGCCATACACGAACAACTTGAGTAGCGCAAAATTTGTCAATGGCTTCTGATATATATAATTCTTGTTTAAGATTTCTTTTATCATTTCAGGATCCATTACGATCAAACTCGGTGATGGTCCGATCCACGTAAAAGTTTTTTTACCTGCAAAATATAACAAGCCCAAAAACAATATACATGAAATCCACAATTACTTGTTCTGAGCATGCATTTTATCGTAATCAAAATAATCGATCAAATGTGAATAAAAGAATAAAGAGAATCAAAATAGTGTTGTCTGAATTTAGCTAACTAAAAAGTCTTGGCAGTAGTAAAAGTGGTCTAAAATTCGATTCTCGCATCTGCTCAACTGTATTCTTGACAAAACTCGTTAAGAAACTAGTAACATACATGAAACTGAAACATTGTTGAGTAATATAAGCCAACAAGGAGAATACCATAATCGGAGACAATTTTATGCAGACCAGGAACAACCCGAGGAGCGATATCATGATGGTACAGAGGGATGGGTTTGGATTTGGCTTCAATTAACATGGCCAGTTCTTGTTTTTTATCTCCGAACCAGAAACGATAAGAATTCCCCTGAAAGCCATGTTGTCTCAGTTGTTTTTCCAGCTTCTTTGGCTTCAACCATAGCCGATTCAAAGCCATCCATGCACATATCAATAATGTAGATGCAACGAATACTAAAATTGCTACTGCCATTTTGTTTTTTTTGCTTCCTTTCTTGTTTGCTAACTTCTTTGTGTTGCAAGACAGCTAGAGCAGCTGTTACTCTTCTTTATGGTCAATTAAAATTGATATATCTAAATAGAATAATAGTGCTTATACCCTTATCTTTTCAATGACATATACTAATATTTAATTATTCTTGAATCTTTTGAATTTAGCTCACTTCAGTTTTTAGAAAGTAACATCTCTAAAATTAAGGATTATAAGCTTTTTTCTTTAAAAAGTAGCATCTCTTTAATTGATGATATTTATAATTTGTTCTTCAACTTCAAAGAATATTTATTTGCCTTATTTATTTCACAATACTATAATCTTGAAGATTCTTTAACAAATTATAAATAAGGATTCCATCTAGATTTAATGTGATATTAAAAATCCAGTATTAAATTTGAATTTAAGGAATATACATGAAAATGTGGTGATATTCAAGGTATTTAGTCAAAATTTTAACTTATCCTTAAAAAGTTGGCCATATTTATAATTTTATGAAAATGTAGTGATATTCAAGGCATTCATTTAATTTTAATTTATCCTAAAAAAGATGGCTATATTCATTGTTTTATTAAATTTTGTAGTAAGCAATATTTGATATCTGCTTTACATATGAAAATTAAATTTAGTATCTTACTGATGCCTTTTTGTTTGAAACTTACATTTGTGATTTACTACAAAATGCAATCTTGGCTACACACTAAGGGTGATATTCAATATCGACTTTTAAGGATTTTAAAAGTCATGTGTTATTCAATTCTAATTTTAAAGAGTATCTAAAAGTATAGTATTGGTGTTATTGAATTAATACTTTCAACAACTTTTAAAAAGTCATTAAAAATAAGGTGTTATTCAATTTAAACTTTTAACAACTCTTTAGAAGTAGACTGTTATTTAAAAAGTCATGGATTTTGAATGACAATTACTTTTAATGACTTTTAATGACTTTTAACTTAAAATATAACTAGAAAGCTAATTTGAAAAGTCTTGAGGTTTGTGGTAAGATTTCACATGACTTTTAAATTATTATTTTATTTTCTTCAATTTTGTCATTTCTCCTCACAAATAGAATATCTTCTCTCTTAAAAAGATGGTTATTATCCCTTTGATTTTTTTTATCAAATATTATCTCTTTGATTTTACTCCCCCGTCCCTCTCATTTTTTTACAATTATTTACACTATTTGGCACACATTGTTGGTGAAATATCAATAACTCGATTTTCTTGTTTATATAATTTTTATTATAAACTCACAATTTATTACTTTTTTCTATATATTACGTATTTATAGTTTTATATTCATATTAATATAAGTTATCGATCAAAAGTCAATAGATGTAAGTGAAACTCCTCAAAAATCATTATAGAAAAGTTAAATAAAACTCATCAAACATTAAAAGTCATTGACTTCTAAAAAGTCAATAAAAGTCATTTGAAGTTGTAATACAATACCACCCCTAAAAGCATGTCTTTGCGATTTCAATAAAGAATGTAGACATCAGGTAGTACTCCGTGTATTCGATCTTGAAGGAAGTTTTTGAATTTTGATGGAGTGTATTATTTAGGATTTTAAATAATTTTTTAAAACTTAATATACGGCTGAATTTAACTTCAGATTTCAAATAATTCATTAGAATTTGAAAGCATATAATTTGAATTTTAGAAAATTCTTTAAAATACTGGTGTATTCATCCAGATTTTAAAAATACTTCAAAATGTCACGGTATTCCACAAAAATTTAAAACAATCTTTTAAAATTTAATTATATAGTTATTAATTTTTTATTATTTTATAAAATAATGAATATTAGATTCACTAGTGATTTTTATATATTTTGAAATTTAGAAAATAAAACACAAACTTTTCTTTAAACTGGAGGCTATAGGTGAACGTGTTAAAACCTATAATTAACGCAAACCCATCAATGCATACTATACACACACATACATACTCTAAAAACACACGTACGTATTATTTTCTACCAAACAAACACATACAAAGGATTAGAACACAAATAGAAAACTCATAATAGCAGTAAAATATCTATCACATTCCTCTTTTTGGCTTTATATTAGCATTAAAATAATATCCAAGCAGTTAGATATAATGGTTCTATTAATTCGTATAAGCTTGATACTATGAGAATATTATCACAGTCTGACCCCCGAGATGTTACATGAAAAGGGCCCATTTTGGTTCTAAAACTTCTTCTAGAGCAGTTCGGGTATAATATACTGTCATTGATGTTAATGGACACCTAGATATTGGTACTTATGCAACCTTTAGCTTTAAATTCCTTCGTACTTGAATAACCAAAATTTAACCGAAAACAAATAATTAGGGAATATAAAATTTACTATTGTCTTAAATTATTGATCATTTTCTTGCAAGTATACCTTGTCAAAAATCCAAAAATTTGGACGGTAACTAAAATATGACATGATCATGTGTATGCAGAGAAAGGCTTACTACTTGTTGGAACCAGATTTTTGATGGGTCGGACTCCTGGTATTCCTTCGGGTTCACCAACAAGATGAGAAGAATGCGAGGGGTTTGGCCCCCAATTCACCTCTGGTGTGAGAATAAATTAAAAGGTTCCGGTGAGTTTAAATTGAACGTGCAAGTGCTTGTGTGTATTATGAATTAAGTATTTTCGCATATGAAACCTGATGAGAGCTTTTATAAACGCAGTTCGTTACCGTTCGCCCGAATACCTCGGAGCCACTCGTCCTCGGCGTTGTCCGTTTCACTCGCCTGAAGAATCGGAAGACTTGGTCTTCTCACAACGGTCGAGCGTTGGTGGACTGGATAAATGTAAAAGGCCTGACTTGCCCAACGGGCCTATTCAGTTGTATCCTTCAGCCCAATTACTATTCGGCCCAATTACTATTCGGCCCAATTACTCTTGGGCCCCCAACATGTCCCTGGACTTTGATCGGATGCCCAATTCGTTCGGAGTCCTAGCATTTCACTCCTCTTCGGGATAACCTTCTACAGGTCTCGCGCTTATAAATATGATGTGTCATCTAGGAAAACGTGTCGTATTAATAATGACAACTGGCATTTCTTGAGACCTGCGCTGAATCCCAACCGTTGAATCTCAAACGATCCTCATCACACCGTTGAATACAGAACGTTCGCGTACTCCTGTCCAAACGTCATATCTCCCTCGTATAAATATCAATTCCCCCTCAAATGTCGTCGTGACATTTTCAAAAATGCTCCTAAAATCTCCCACAAATCTAGCCAGTTGCAACATCAACATCATCTCTTGCCTCAAGTCCAAGCATCTCTCTTGTCTTAATCACAAGTAAGCCTTTCGAACTACTTAATTACTCTGTAAATAAATGTTTACTAGAGAATATGATGTGTGTTCTTCCCTTTGCGACTGCGGCTTCAGTATTTATGAATATGATTGTATATATCTAGAATCCTTCACTTAGAAATGTATATATGCCTGTAGATATGCGTTAGTTGTCCCCGGTAGATATTTTAAGTTTATTGCCATAAGAACCTTCGTCGGGATAACTTTGCGTCTAGAACAACCTTCGGGATAAGTTTGTCCCTAGAACAAACTTCGGGATAAGTTTGTCCCTAGAACAATCTTCAGGATAATTCAAACGCTAGGAACCCTTTCATTCCCTTAAATAAGACGCTTAGAATTCTTTCGACCGATCCCCGGGCCCTCTGTACTTGGCCTTTTCATTTCCACACTTGCTTTTCTCAAAATTCTTTTCCGAGTACATGGCTAATTTCTTCATTCCCTAATGCAGGAATTATGGATCGGTCATCTTCCGAATCAGCGCAGTCTTCGGAATATGTATCCCCGGAGAGATCTCCTTTCTTTCATGCCGGCGACTATCTCGCAGCGAATCATCCCTCACAACTCTCCAAGGACCGTGTGGCCAAGTTGGCTAAAGAACACGATATCCCGACCGGAGCATGGCATACATACATGCCAAGGGCGGACGACAGAATATGGCACAATCCGCCCGTGCCCAAAGGCTACAGTCAGGTGGCTACGGGCATTTTCGAGGCGGCCTTGAAGTGCGGTTTCCGGGTACCGGTACTTCCTTTAATAAAGAAGTTATTCACCCAGATGGGAATTGTTGTGGGTCAAATGGACCCGAATGGGTTTCTGTATATGAACGACTTTCAATGCCAGTGCCTCGCCGCCCGAGTCGATCCAACCCCCAACTATTCTGGCATCATCACGATTTCAGAAAGAATGGTAAGAGTAAGGGTTTTTACACCATAGCTCGCCGAACGAATAGGGCCGAATGGGTGGAGACTAACTCAAATAACAAGGGCAGCCATGACAAATGGTGTTATATTTCTGGGCCGAAGATTGCGGCCATGTCTCAGTGGCGTGTAGTTGATCCTACCGTTTGGGTAGCGAAGCCCACGTTGTTAGGTGCCAAAACGCACGAATACGAACGACTTTGTCAGTTCGAAATGGACAGAATTCCTTTAGAGGATCTTCGGGACAAACAGTGGCTTTTCGCCCTATGGGGTAATGGTAACATGCTCTGACCCTTGTACTTTTTTTGTTTTTTTCCTTTTCCTTTTAGCAATAAATTTAGCATCTAACTCCTTTTTGTCTTCTTTGCAGTGTCTTCTCGCCAAGAGATTATTGAAAGGAAGAAGGCCAAGTTCCAGGCCTCTCAGGCGACCCAAGCAAAGGGTTCACCGAATCCTGCTCAGGCGGAAGGCGGGCGACATGCTCCCGACCAATCAGCTCCGGCTTCTCCTCGCCTTCAGGCCGACCAAAGCGAGAGGGTGCCTCTTCCTTCCTCCAGGAAGAGAACACGAAAAAGGGACACTATCAAGACTTATGTCCCCCAATGGGCCGTGTTGGAGACGGACTCGGTCGCCACATCTGACCCAACAGCGGTCAAAGAGATAGCTCCTGATTTATGTTGGGCCTTAATGCTCCCTGCTGACCGCCCCACCTACGAGCAGTTGAGTGTTGCTGACGCCTGTGCCGAACTCATGGGATTCCTCTCCAAGGTATGTATAACTCCTTTTTTTTTCTTTTTTTTTCTTTCAGTCATTAACCGAACCTTATTTCTCTATTACAGGCGACTCCCATGGCCGCTGCTATCACCGATAAAGTGGGGGATATGCAGAGTGCCTTCGCCCAGTCCCGGGAGATGGAGTCTCGGGCGGTGAAATCTGAAACCGCTCTTCGCCAGGCGGTGGGAGACGTGGAGAGGCTGGAAGGCCAAGCTAAGGCGCTGAAGGCTGATCGCGGAGCCGCCCAAAGGGATATTGATACTCTTCGGGCTCGTCTTACTAGGCGTAACCTTTCGTTGAAGGCCGCAAGGAAGCTGTCCCGAAAGGAGGCCAAGTTGCGGCTCAACGCTGAGAAGCACTGTTATCAGATGGGCCACGACGAAGTCGTGAGGAGGGCCGCGACCATGGATTTGGACCATCTCCCATTGGTCGAGCCTGGCTTCACCGACCCCGTAGGTCGCCCAGACGATGATGAGCTCCCAGTTGTTTCTTCTGGCGAAGATGAGGAGTTATCCGAATAAGATTTTGTTTTCCCTTTTAAATTTTTGTAAAGTACTAAGCCTTCGGGCATTAACTTTGTAGCCTTCGGGCCTTTTCTTTTTAATGCATGTTCGGTTTATTTTCCTTAGCGTAATTATTTATTTATGTCTCTTCGGCCTCAATTGTTGCCTTAACATAATTGGAAAAATTTATGTATCTTCGGCTTTAATTTCGCCTTAACATAATTAAAATAATTTATGTTTCTTCGGCTTCGAATTTTGCCTTAACATAATTGAACTAATTTATGTATCTTCGGCTTCGAATTTTGCCTTAACATAGTTGAATTAATTTATGTATCTTCGGCTTCGAATTTTGCCTTAACATAATTGAATTAATTTATGTAAAATGTTTGTTTTGGAAAAAAGTCTTGTAGCATTTATCATGTTCGGTCGTCCCTAGATAAATGTCTAACTTGCTATAATTCACGTTTATACCACAAAGTAAGGATAACATAAAGAGTTAAAGCAACAAGCATATATTTTTATTGATACTTTAGTTCAACTTTACATGTTTTTTTAGGCGAATCAAAATAAAATGCTGAATAAGAACTTGGGGGGCGAACACCTTGTAGTTGTAGACGTTCCTCTAAGTCGGGCGAAGCTTACTGGTAGTATCTGCGTAGTCGCGAGGCGTACCAAGTGTTTTTGATCGGGTCGTCGGACAAGGTTGTAAATTTGTAGGTCCCTGGCCGAACAACTTCAATTACCTTGTACGACCCTTCCCAATTGGGTGTTAACTTCCCTTGCTTTGTTGGCATAGAAGTGGCCAATTCCTGAAGTACTAGATCCCCAACCATGAATGTTCTTTTCTTCACCCCGGAGTCATAGTATTGGGCTGCTTGAAGCTGATATTTCAGGTTCCTTAGGTAAGTCGCCTCTCTCTCTTCTTCCAGCAAATCCAGATTTGTCCGAAGGCCGAACTCGTTTGATTCAATGTTGAACACCTCTGTTCGGTAGGAGTCAAGGCCGACTTGTACAGGGACAAAGGCATCCGTGCCAAATGCTAGCTTGAAAGGTGTCTCGCCTGTAGACGATCGAGGGGTCGTTCGGTATGCCCACAGAACCCAAGATAATTCCTCGGCCCAAAGCCCATTGGCTTCTCCTAGTCGCTTCTTTATCCCATCGAAGATGATCTTGTTTGCGGCTTCGATTGCTCCATTTCCCTGAGGGTGACCGACCAAGCTGAACTTTTTTTGTATTCCAAAATGGGTCAGGAATTTCCGGAATTTTTCCCGATGAATTGTGTCCCGTTATCAGATACGCACACCTTCGGAATTCCGAATCTGAGTATGAATTGCTCCAACATGAATTTTGTTGCTGCTTCTTCGGTTATGGTCGCCAGTGGCCTTACTTCTACCCACTTAGTCATATAGTCGATTGCCACAATGCAGTATTTAGCTTGCTTAGTGCTCTTGGGTAGAATTCCCACGATATCCACGGCCCACATGGCGAAAGGAATTGGACTCAGAACGATGCCATTTCTTCGGGCGGTTGCTTCGGAATGGTGCTGAATAGCTGACACTGTTGACATTTCTTCGCGTAATCAGTTGCATCTGCTCGCAAAGTCGGCCAATAGAACCCTTGCCTGAGGATTTTAAAGGCGAGTGACCGACCGACAAGATGTTCCCCGCATATTCCTTCGTGTACAGTCTCCAAAGCCAATCGTTGCTCTTCGGGGTCCAAACATCTAAGAAGGTGTTCCATCACCGATCTCCTGTACATCTTATTCCCGATGATGGTGTAGCTTGTCGCCCTGTACTTCACCTTCTGAGACTCCTTTCGGTCTAGGGGCAAGGTACCTTTTTCCAGGTAGGCCCTGATCGGAGTCATCCAGTTGATGCCTTGGTGGATTTCCATGCATTGTTGCTTGTCGATTGAAGGAATTTTTACTTCAGTTAGGTAGATGGAACCTGTTAGATTATAGGTTTCTGCCGAAGCGAGTCTGGATAGTACATCGGCTCGGCTATTGTTCTCTCTCCCAATTTGGTTTAATTCGAATGATTCGAATGATACTGATAGGTCCTGTACTTTTGTGTTGTAGGCCTTGATTCGGGGCTCCCTCTGTTCGTATTCCCCTGAAAAATGCTTCACCACTAACATAAAATCACTGAATGCTCTTAAGTTTCTTACCTCGAGATTCTTGGCTAGATTTAATCCCGCAAGCAATGTTTCATACTCGGCTTCGTTGTTGGTCAACGGGAAAGTAAACCTTATCGCCTGGCAGATTTCGAAGCCGTCTGGACTAGACAGAATTAGTCCGGCCCCACATTTTGATCCCGTGACCGAACCATCTACAAACAACTTCCACTTGCCGGGTGACTGATTAGCTGTTCTTCGGGAGCCAGGTCTTTTGGTCCAGAGAAAGAACATTCGACCATGAAGTCTGCTAACGTTTGTGCCTTGATAGAGGTCCTGGGGATATACTCCAAATCATACTCTCCCAACTTGATGGACCATGCCACTACCCTTCCGGACGCCTCCGGCCTCGTCAAAATTTTCTTGATGGGTTGATCGGTAATGATTTGCACCGTTCGCTCTTGGAAATAATGACGCAGTTTTTGGGTCGCCATTACCAGTCCATATGCGAACTTTTTTGCGTTCGGGTATCTCATTTCTGCATCTTTCAACATGTGCGACACATAGAACACTGGGTGTTGACAGCTTTCATGCTCTTTTACTAGTACTGCTCCCAACGTTCGGTCGTTTACTGCCAAATATAGCTGTAACGTTTCCTTCGGATCCGGTCTCATCAAGAGGGGTGCTTTGGTAAGATATTCTTTCACTTCCTCAAATGCTTTCTGACACTCTGGCCCCCATTCAAAAGTCTTCGATCCCCGAAGTTCTTCAAAAAAAGGCAAAACTTTTTCCGTTGATCGGGAAATGAATCTACGCAGGGCGGCCATTGGTCCGGTCAGCTTTTACACATCCCGAACTGTCTTCGGCTGCTCCATGTCGATTACAGTTTGTATCTTTTCTGGGTTCGCCTCAATCCCTCGGGCGCTAACCATGTATCCCAAGAACTTTCCACTGGATACTCCGAATGTGCATTTGTTCGGATTAATCTTCATGCCGTGCTTCCTCAGTGTTTCGAAACATTCTTTGAGATCTTCCATGTGATCTTCAAACTGTGACTTGACGATCATGTCATCCACATAGCACTCCATGTTCCTGCCAATTTGCTTATGGAAAATCCTGTTGACCACTCTCTGGAATGTGGCCCCCGCATTCTTCAGGTCAAAGGGCATTTTGATATATGCATAGGTTCCTTTCGGGGTGATGAATGCTGTCTTCAGAATATCCTCGGCATTCATTGCTATCTGATGATATCCTGAAAAAGCATCCAAAAAACTAAGTACCTGGTATCCTGCGGTAGCATCTGTCAGCTGATCGATGCTAGGTAGCGGGTAATGGTCCTTCAGACAAGCTTTGTTTAGGTCGGTGTAATCAACACACATTCTACATTTGTTGTTGGCCTTCTTTACTACCACCACGTTGGCTAACCAATCAGGGTATTCAATTTCTTCGATGAACTTAGCTTCCAACAGCTTTTCAACCTCGGCCTCGATAATTTTCTGCCTCTCTAGTGCGAAAGTCTTTTTCCTTTGTTTCACTGGTTTGGCCTCGGGCTTCACATTGAGACAATGTTTTTCCGTTTTTGGATCTAACCCAGGCATATCCTCGGGACCCCATACGAAGACATCATGGTATTGTCTGACCACTTCAATCACTTTCTTCTTTAGGTCGGGTTCCATATTTTTCCCGATTCGAACCATCTTCCTCGAACAGCCTGCATATAGCTCTACTTCCTCGATTTCCACTGCTGGTTCGGCGATTGGACTAGATAGGTATGCCCCAAATTTTTCCAACTCAATGTTCATGGTTTGGCGGCCTCCACTGGGTTCGCCTTCAGCCCTTTTCCTTTTGCCTCCTTCGGACAGTTCGAAATCCTGATCTTTCTCCAGGTCGTCCAGCATTATGATTCGAGCAGTTTTTTGGTCGCCTCTCATCTCGCCGATGCCATGCTCGGTCGGAAACTTTAACTTGAGATGGGGAATTGAGGCCACAGCCTGGAAGGATGTAAGAGCTGGCCTTCCCAGGATTGCATTGTAGGGGCTTTCCACTCAGACCACATAGAATTTAACCTGTTTTTCTACAGTGTAGGGAACTTTACCTAATAGAACGGATAAAGTAATGGTACCTTCGATGGGGACTGGCTGATTGCCAAAACCATACAAGGGATCTTCGTGGCATGGCTCCAACTGTTCGCCTCCAAGGTTCATTTTGTTGTAAGTCCGATGATATAGAATGTTCACCGAACTTCCCCCATCCACTAGTACCTTCTAGATTTTGTTTTGTCCGATCACAGGATTGATGATCAAAGGGTCTTCATGGGGCCAAATCACATCTTCATAGTCGTCTTCGGTAAACATGATCGGCATTGCCTGCTTGGCTGATTGAAACTGGTACAAATTGTATACCTGCTTTGCGTACCTTTTCTTCGCCGTTTTACTGTCCCGACCCAGGGTACTTCCCCCGGAGATAGTCTTCACTTCGCCTCTATACCTTTCACCCTCTTCGGGCTCTTTCCGTTTGTCTTCCTTCGGGGCCAATTTATCCCTTAGGTCTTTGACAAATTTGTTTAGCTCTCCGTCCTTGATCATTTTCTCGATCAACTTCTTCAGGTGGTAACACTCATCGGTATTGTGGCCTTTATCCTGATGGTAGTCACAATACTTGTTACCGTTCTTTTTGTAGTCAGGCATCTTCATTCGGGCTGGGCGGACAAAACCAGTCTTTCCTTTTATTTCGTGGAGAATTTTCGAGATTGGTGCGTTCAAAGGGGTGAACTCCATGCTATCTCTATCTCTTCTTCGTTCGGCTCCTTTATCTCGGCCCTTTGTTTCGTCTCGCCTGTCATCATATCTTCGGCCAGACTCGTACCTGTCATGCCCTTTCTTTCCCCGATCTTCTCTTCTGTTTTCCTTGTATCCCCCAATCGATTCCATCTTTCTTCGGATGCTTTCTCCCCTTAAGTATATATCATTCAAAGATTTAGGAATATCATAAAGAGAGGATCAGAGCTTTTTACCTTTAACAAGGTCCAATCCTATCGACAAGAATCCAGTTGCCTTCACCTTGTCCAAGTTCGTCACCATACCGGCTTCCTCCTTGAACCTAGCTAGGTAATCCCCCAATTCTTCGTTCGGCCTTTGTCGACAATGAATCAAAGCTTCAGTATCTTTCTCTCTTCGACACAAGTGTGAATAGTGCCTCAAGAATTTCCTTTTCAGTTGGTCGTACGAGCAGATTGACCTTGGTTTCATCTACCTGTACCACATGGTGGCAGCACCCTTCAAGTATGTTTTGAACATCTTACACAACATTATGTCGCAGTGTCCCATTCCAGTCATAAGGGACTCATGTTTCTCGCAATGATCCTCGGGATCACCTTTCCCATTGAACTCGTTCATTTTCGGGAATTGTCCTCCCGAGGGAGGTCTATACTGCTTGATCTCTTTAGATACTACCGGTTCATGACTCACTCTGCGGTCGCCAAACATTGCCTTTTTCATTCGACTCAATCTATCATTCATACGAGGATCCCCTTCATCGTCGTTGTCCGAACGAACCGTAATCTTCGAATGAATCCTTCGGGGGTGTGATTCAGAGTCCGAAGACTCATCTTCATCATTGTGCACCCTCTTTTCTCTCCTGTGACTGGATAATATCAGTGTCTGTTCGCCAGTCTCCACAGCACCCTGAAGTGCCTTTTCTTCTGCATCCAATTCAGCCATTCGTCGTTTAATAGCTTCCAGTTTGGCGAGGTCCTCCTCTCTTTTCTTCGCTCTAGCCTGAGCTTCTGCTTCCAGTCTTTCTTTTTCCTTTTGATTTCCACTCTTCACCGTAGTTTCTTCACGCCATTTGAGAATCATGGCTTTCTGCTCCTCCGGAGTGGGCATTGGACCTTCTTCCAGCTCGGCATCGAAATTGAGGACTCGGTTTATCGGAGGCGTGGACGTAGAAGTCCCTTGGCGATGAGTTTCAGTAAAATCCAGTGCCCTATCATCAACGCTATCAATTGCCATCGCTTTCCGTTTGGTGTTACAAGCTTATTTACACGTTCCCACAGACGGCGCCAAATGTTGGAACCAGATTTCTGATGGGTCGGACTCCGAGTATTCCTTCGGGTTCACCTGCAAGATGAGAAGAATGCGAGGGGTTTGGCCCCCGATTCACCTCCGGTGTGAGAATAAATTAAAAGGTTCTGGTGAGTTTAAATTGAACATGCAAGTGCTTGTGTGTATTATGAATTAAGTATTTTCGCATATGAAACATGATGAGAGCTTTTATAAACGCAGTTCGTTACCGTTCGCCCGAAAACCTCGGAGCCACTCGTCCTCGGCGTTGTCCGCTTCACTGGCCTGAAGAATCGAAAGACTTGGTCTTCTCACAACGGTCGAGCGTTGGTGGACTGGATAAATGTAAAAGGCCTGACTTGCCCAACGGACCTATTCAGTTTTATCCTTCGGCCCAATTACTTTTGGCCCCCAACGCTACTTAATTCCAACTTTGTCGGCCAAATAATCTGAATTAACTTTGTATCACCTAATTAAGAGCAAGAGTTGGGGAACTTAAAATACAGAGAAACAGATAGAGGGAAGATAGAGGGAGAAGTTGGAATCATGACAGGCACATTTATCAATTCCATATGATATCACAAATAACTCACGGCGAATACAAATCAAAGGAGAGAAGAGCGCAATCGAATTAGCAGAGAGTCCGAAAGAGTGGGAAGTTCCAACCGATGAGTTATTCAAGTTGTTTAGAAATCTGTTAATCGTGTATATTGTTTTTTTTTTAATTTTGTATATATCATTATCTTAAAAAAAAAAAAAAAAAATAATTAAAAGTTACTAAAAAATAGAGGAATGTGTGAACCAAACTACAAATTATCTTCTAGTTTAGCCATTATAGATTTAGTATACATATAGATTTTTATCACTCAATTATTGAAAAATATATTTTTTAATAATATTTATTTATAATTTATTAATATTAATATTTTAATTCATACTGATTATGAGCTAGCAAGAAATGTATAACACAAATTAAGCTTCAAAGGAATAAAGCCCAACAAATTTTGAATTCCATAAGTAAGACAAGTTGACATAAATTTGGGTCTATGTGAAGTGCCATCAAAGCACAAAGGTTGAAAACAAAAGATAAAAACCACTAAGATAATAATTTATTGAAAACATCACAATTTGTAGCGACACTGCACCAATTACTACTAGACTAGTTCTTTACTCCAACTTTCGCAGGCTGAAGCTAGTCAAAGCCTGTGCAAAAACAAGCTAGCTCCATATTGTGGCTTAATAGTAAAGCTATTATATGGCGCATGAGTATAGGATGGTGAAAGCTCAAAGGAGAAGGTTCTCAAGATGTGGGCGAGGGCTACTTTAGCTTCCAACATTGTAAAGTTTTGGCCAATGCAGATCCGAGGCCCTGCGCCAAATGGGAGATATGCTGCTGTCTGACCATTTGTAGCGTTCAGTACTCCTTTGGAGAACCTTTCAGGATTAAACTCCTTTGCATCTGCTCCCCAGAGATCTTGGTCATGATGCACTAGGATGACTGGTATCAGGAGTCCAATGTCGGCTTGTAAAGATGTCAAATCACCCAAGTCAGTCCCCTTGCTTTTTTTCCTTAGTATCAAAGCATTTGGCGTGTATAATCTCAGAACTTCGTACAGAATCATTGTCACCTGCAATAGATGAGAATCAAAAAAATAAAGTCGAATAAATGCACGAGACTCTCACAACACGTCTAGAGAACATCACGATGTAGGCAGTCTTACCAAAATCCAGATAAGTTTGCTACTAAAAAAAAAGTGAACTAAAGCACTTACAACTTTGAGGTGATTTAGGTGATCCGCATTTATCTTGTCATTCCCAATCACTTGATCAACCTCTTTTCTTGCTCTGTCTTGCCAACTGGGATACATACCTAACAAAATCATAGTCCACACAAGCAAAATAGCAGTAGTCTCCTGGCCAACAACATAGAACACCTTGCATTCCTCAATTACATCTTCAATGCTCATCCCGGCATTTTTGTTTCCATGTTCTAGCTGTTCTTTTGAATTTGCTTCCAGCAATATCCCCAGTAAGTCATCGGGGCTACCATTTCCAGATTTCATGACCTTCATCCTTTTATCAATTATACCTTTTATCAGTAATCGCACTTGTCTATCAATTTCCTTCATCCTCCGGTTCCTCTTAGTTGGTAAAAACCTGAACAACAAACAATTTATTGATTTCGTTTAAAAAAAGAACAATTTAATGATTTTAATTTGAGAAATAAAATGAAATTGTGATTTCTTGGGTTTCCTTTTAGTACAGTTAATATGTTGAACATTTAAATTTCACCTTGATCCATGGATATAAGGTAATGCTAACCCCTCAACAAGAAGTTGGGCTTGCTCTGCTTGTAGTTCAACTACCGAGCTTCCTTCTTCATAACTACTGCCAAATGCTGTTCGTGAAATCACATCACTCGTTAATGCTTGAAATGAAGGCCATACATCTAACTCGCATGTATTCCTTCCCTCCATTATCATATTTTGCCATTTCTTTATCATCTTGCAGCAACAAAAATCAATTGCTGGTAGCATACCCTGTAAACACAACAACAATCAACAGAGCAAACCAACAAACAGTACTACATACACTCCATTTATTTATTTATTTTATTCATTTTGATAATTAACACCCTCATGCATACATCTTGTCTAGTTGTCTTAGACAAGATTCAAGATTCGGACCATCAAACTCTCGTAAACGGAGTGAGAGATATACCATTACACCAAGAGTAGGTCATTAGTAAGTCATTTTTTAACTTTCAAGTACCAAGAGAAACAATTCTACTAATGAGAGTGCATAAAAGACGCAGTAAATTTAACCTTTAATTTTTCATGATGGAAAGCAGGATTGAGAAGTCGTCTGTGCTTAGCCCACTTATCTCCTTCATATAATGGGAGGCCATCCACGAACAACTTGAGTAGCGCAAAATTTGTCAATGGCTTCTCATATATAAAATTCTTATTTAAGATTTCTTTTATCATTTCGGGATCCGTAATGATCAAGTTCGGTGTTGGTCCAACCCACGTAAAACATTTTTTACCTGCAAAATATAACAAGCCCAAAAACAATACACAGGAAATAGTATGTAAGCAGTGAATTAAATAGTATCTAAGCAGTGACATAAGTGTTTTCAGTATTTACCAAAAAAAAAAGTTCTCAATACTAAAAGTGATAGAGATTTCGACTTTTGCATCCGCTCGGTCATAATTTTAACCAAACTTGTTAAAATTGCAGTACTAACTGATAAAGTATTGGCAAATTCTGTCTTATTTAATCGTGAAGGCAAAAACCGTGGTTCATTTTTATAATATAAGTTGTCGATTATATAACGAATAACTAATCAGTAATAAAGTTAACTAATATAATAATAAAATTTTATCTTTATTACACTAATAATAATTATTATTATTCCTGCAATTTTCGGTCAACATTAACTCTACCAAAATCTCAAGAATTAAAAAAGACTCTAAAAATGGACCATGCACTATTGAACAATTTTTACACTAATAACGTATATATCGTACGAAAAACTTTGTTGAGTGCCAACTAGGTACATACCATAATCAGAAACAAGTTTATGCAGAACAGGAACAACCCGAGGAGCGATATCATGATTGTACAAAGGGATGGGTTTGGATTCGGCTTCAGTTAACATGGACAGTTCTTCTTTCTTATCACCGAACCAGAAACCATAAGAATTCCCCTGATAGCCATGTTGTCTCAGTTGTTTTTCCAGCTTCTTTGGTTTCAACCACAACCGATTCAAAGCCATCCATGCAAATATCAATATTATAGATGCAACAAATACTAATATTGCTGCTGCCATTTTGTATGCTTGCTTTCTTGCTTATTTGTGTAATAACAAGAAAGCTGGAGGACTTAATTTATACTCAAAGCAATATTCACAGTTCTTTTATTTTTATTATCTGGTTTATATAAAAATAATATAAATTATGCAGCTTTTTAGTATCTTCCTAAAGCTTTTTTGTAATATTCACTGTTATTTTTATTTTATTGCAATACAATACAATATCTGGTTTAAATAAAAATAATATAAATTATGCAGCTTTTTAGTATCTTCCTTGTGCTTTTTTGTTTGAAACGTACATTATGATTTATTATGAAAAGCAAAATCTTGGCAATACTAAAATCTTGCAATTTTTATAAAGAATTTTCAAGATACAGGTAATACGAGGTATATTCAATTCAGATTTTAATAATTGATACATTTTAAAGACTCTTCTTTATTTTAATTTTACACACAAAATTTTACAAATTGGATATGAAATCCCTTACATAAAATATTCCTGATTTTAATAAAATCTTTCAAAATTTCTTAGAATTTGGTTAAATTTCAGAAAATATAAAAAATACTAGAAAATTTCTAAAAAACCATCATCATTTTGTAATATGAAAAAAAATGATGATTTTTTGAATACCGTCAGATTTTAAATTATTTTTTTTGTTAAAAAGCAGGTACACAATTGTTTGGTAAAATTTAAAAACTTCTTTTCCGAATTTAACCGAAAAGCTGGTTTTAGAAAAAGTATATCTCTATACTTTTGAAAAAAAACTGTTTTCCATACTTTGAATATCCACCATAAAATTATGAGGTTTTAAAATAAGAGTTTAACTTTATATTTATCAACTCTATAAGAAAATTAAATGGAACAAACTTTTTTATATATATTTGAAATTTATAAATGACCTTATGCAGCTTAATTGTTATTTACACGTTAAAAATACTGGGCACAATGATTGACAACCACACACTTATTCTTAAAGAGAGAATGGAACCTCAATACCTTTCATGAGAAATTGAATGTAATCGGTGTGTGTTTTGATACATGCAATTTTTTGATGAGAAATTATCCCGCTTAAAGTTTTGTTTTGATTAATGAAAACGCTACACTATGTAAACGTTTACCAAACACGTAAATAAATATACCGTTTTAACCTATGAAACGCTAACTTAGACAGCGTTTTCAGGTATTTTCATATAAAGGAAAAGCAAGACGTTTTTGCGTTTTGATGTGCTACTAGCCTTTTTTCATATTGTTCGATTTGGGATATTTATTATTAAAATTGTGTTATATAGAGCTAACACCCTTTTTTGATATACACAACTTTTTTAGATATTATTTTGAAAGAAAAATGAACTATATATACAAGGTAACTTCCCTCAAATATATAATCACTGCGTTTTGACACGTTTTGACACGTGCAGTATCTTATATGAAGTGATTTTATTCAATATTTGAAGAAAGTTACTGCGATGTATCTCACGTTCCATATTCTCTTCTTTTGATATACACACTATTTTATAATATTTTTATAACACTACAACAAATCAGGCCAATTATGACAAAAAATTTATACTGAAATCGTCGTAATTGGTTCAATTACGACAGAAAAATTTCATTATTTTTGTTCAAGTCTTAAGTTCAGATTTTCGTCACAAGTATACATTTCGTCTTAAATTCGGTTTTCGTCGAAAGTACAATTTTCGTCATAAGTATGGATTTCGTCATAAGTATGGATTTCGTCTTAAATTCAAATTTCGTCACGAGTACAGATATCATCAGAAGTTCCAAAGCGGGACCCACTTTTTACAATAAAATAATAAACGAATTTATGACAGAATAAAATGTCGTAAATATATATTTTACGACGGAAAAAACGTTGAAAGTTTACTTTCGTCGGAAGTTACCCAGAAATTTGTCATAAGTTGGACTGCCCAGAAACAACATTCTACTGCTTTTTCAGGTTCCAGCCATTTTCGGCTTCCAAATTAAATCCCAAATCATCCCAATCAACATACAATCCAACACCACAATCATACATGAAAGTTTGTAACAAACATCCACACAATTAAATGAATCCAAATATAAAAATACCAAAGTTACATAAATATTGTCATAAATCCATATTCGATCACACAAAAGTTTAAATCATCCAACATAAACATAGATCATGTTACAAACTTCTACAAGCCAACTTTAATTCACAACATAACTTAGATTATCTTACAAACATTCATAGTCTAAATTAAATTAAGACATAAATACTCAACCCCTGATTCTAGGACCACCATGAGACACGTGAGGCATGACACTCATATCATGGTCTTCATCAGATTCAGTATTCTCGTTACCAGGGTCGCCAACGTCGACATCGTCATCATCATCGGTCGGGGCCTTCCCCTATAATGTACAGAAAATAATGGATGTCACATACATTCATACTAAATCAATTAAACGGATGACAAAGACTTATAGCTAAGTAGCAGTGCCAAATGAAATAACATGCATTTAAAATTTGGATGCAATCTGAATAAAAATCTGCAATTCCCACAACATTTCCGGCCTCATTCCGTACTCTTTTAAAAAATGAAAAATCCTCCAAGTGCATCTCCATCAACCTTACATAAAGGATATCTAGGTTCAATGGCTAAAACAAAACTTGTTAGATCAGAATTCAATGATCGTCAGGAGCTAGACTCAACTGATCAGGATTGCTGACGTCATCAGGATTGCATGGTCGTCATGATCAGAATACATATCAGGACTGGGATCAGGATTGATCATCAGGACTGGAAGCTGATCAGGATTCCTACTTCGAGTTATATTTGGAGTCTAGTTAAACATGGAAGTTTATTCTGTCGGTTCCTGGTTTGTAGAATGTAGCTATCAATTATGGATAGGTTTCAATCTTTGTAATTGATTAGGACTTATCATTGATAGAGAAGCTGTGTAGTATATAAACACAGTTTAGGTTTTGATTTATGAAGAGAACATAATCGATCATACACTTGAGTATTTGTGAGTCAAGTTAGAAGCTCTCAAGAACATAGAATTTCTTGAGAGAGTTTTTGTAAGCTAGTAGCTCTCAAGAACATCAGAATTTCTTGAGAGAGTTTGTAACAGTTTTATATCAGATTTAATAAAGCTGTTATCTTTCTTTCATATTTGTGATATATACATTAAGAAGTCGATTATCTTATACTATTGTATTCAACCCCCCTTCTACAATAGATTATTACTGGGCAACAATTGGTATCAGAGCAAACTGATTTAATTCTGAATCAGATACGATCTAAAGATGTCGACAACCAAGTATGAAAGCATGAAGATTCCCATCTTGAAGAAATCAGAATATCCAACATGGAGGGTAAAGATGCTGATGTGCCTGGAGGCTATGGATCCTGACTATTTGGACAGGATTCGTGATGGACAATATATTCCTACAAGGATTGTAGAACGAACAGATACAGTACCTGAACATTATGTGGTCAAGGCGAAAAGTGAATGGACTCCAGAAGAAAAAGCTCATGTACTCAGGGAACCAAAGATAAAGAATATCTTGCACAGTAGTCTTGATGCTATCATGTCAAATAGAGTGATTGCATGCAAGTCTTCAAAAGAAATCTGGGATACTTTGGAAACTCAGTGCCAGGGATCTGCATCTGTCAAGAAAAACAGAAGGGCTCTTTTGATTCAAGAATATGAACAATTTGATGCAAGACCTGATGAGAGCCTAACTGATCTATATGATAGATTTCTGACACTATTGAACAGTTTATCTTTAGTTGACAAGGAATATGAAACTGAAGATTCAAACACCAAGTTTCTAAGAGCTTTACCTAAAGAATGGGACACTCAGACCTCGATCATTAGACATCAGTATGATCTTAACACTGTGTCTCTTGATGAAGTCTATGGGATGCTAAGAACTCATGATCTTGAAGTTCAACAGAGAAAGAACAAGAAAAGCAGCAAGGCAAAATCAATTGCTTTGAAGGCAGAGGCTAAATCAAAAGGAAAAGCTATGGAGGTCTCTAGAAGTAAATCAAGAGTAGCTGAGTCAGATCCTGATGACTCTTCATCAAATATTGATGGCAATCCTGATGCCAATACTGATGATGATTCTTCTGACTCAGACATGGAAGAGATGGTTGCTATGATTGTCAGAAACTTCAGAAGGATGAAGTTAAGGAAGAATAAAAGACAAGGCAACTTTCAGAAAAAGGCTTTCAATCCAAACAAAGATAAGTATATCAAAAAGGACAGCAAGGGTAGCAAATTTGACAAGTCAAAGGTTAGATGCTACAAGTGCAATGGTATAGGTCACTTTGCTTCTGAGTGCAAGAAGACAAAGGCACTTATCACATCAAGCAAGGATTGGATGGACTCCTCCTCAGAATCTGATACTGAGGTGGTCAACTATGCTCTAATGGCCAATGCTGATGTAACTGTTTCTCCTGATGATAAGGTACTAAATACTATCTTTGATTTTGATACTGATAATGCTTCTGAGTTAAGACATTTTCTAAAGTCATTACATATTAGCTTTAGAAGTCAAACTGCTGAAAATACTAGGATCTTATCTGAGATGTCTGAACTTAGAAAAATGAATGATATATTAGAAGCTGAATTTTCTCGTATGCAAGAAGTACAAAAAGAATGTGATATTGCTAATCACATGTATTTAGAGATGAAATCGAAATGTACTGCTCTTGAAAAGGAACTTGAATATACTAATGAGAAAATCAGAACCTGGACAGACTCTGGTAGAAAATTTCATGAGATTAATACCTCTAAGAATTGGAAAGAGTGTCTAGGATATAAGTCAGATGAGGATAAGAAATTGGAAGAGAAAATTGTCATTGATGAGACAGTCAGTCCAAAGACCTATAGACATGTTATAGATGCAACCAAATCTAAGATTACTCCTGTTAATTTTGTTTTTGGTAAGGATTCCAATTCTACTTTTGAAAAGGGATCTACTTCTACTCAAGGAATTAAAATTTTAAAGTCTAAACCTGTCATGAATAAAGTCACTAAGAATGTAGGTCTATTGTCTCAGAAACAGCTTAAGGATAAAATCTGTATGGTGACAGATAAGAAAGAGGAAGCTACTGTTAAGAGAAACAGGAATGGTAAAGTTGGGATCAATAAAGAGAATGGTTATAAATATATCCCAAATGCACCTAGAAAGTGTTGTTTTAACTGTGGTAACTCTAATCATCTTGCTATTGATTGTAAGAAGAGTAAGAAGAAGATTGCTGATATTTCTAAGCCTGATGTTAGGAATAGATCAGTATTTTATAAACCGCAGAAGTCCTGTTTTCATTGTGGTAGTATATGGCATTCTATTTATACTTGTAAAGATTATCATGAGTTGTACTATAACTTTTATGATCCACTGCCTAAGATTGATAATAGTACAAAGTCTGATAGAGTTGATAATGTCATTGTGAAGCATGCTTTTGTTAATACTGATACTGACAAAGCAAATCCTGATGGAGTAAATCCTGTCAGGACTGCTAAAGTCAGAAAGTCTTCTGCTGTGAAAGTTAATAAATTGCATGGAAAAGGAACCCAACAAGTATGGGTTCCTAAATGTTCTAACTAGTGTCTTTCTATTCTGATTGCAGGGTACAAAGAAAAATGTGTTAGTCATGGATAGTGGATGTTCTGTGCACATGACTGGAAACAAAGCCCTGTTATCAGAATATGAGGAAAAAGCTGGCCCAACTGTGTCTTATGGAGATGGCAACATTGGACAAACTTTGGGATATGGCAATATAATCATTGGAAATGTCATCATTGAAAAAGTAGCTCTAGTGAAAGGACTGAAACACAACTTGTTGAGTATTAGTCAAATCACTGACAGAGGTTACCATGTCAACTTCTATTCCACTCATTGTGAAGTAGTCAGTAAAGCAACAAGCAAGATAGCACTGACTGGCTACAGGCATGGTAACATATATGAAGCCAACATTCAATCAAATACTGATGTCTCCCCTACCTGTCTGATCAGTAAAGCATTAGTAGATGAAAGTTGGAATTGGCACAAGAAGCTTTCTCATCTCAACTTCAGCAATATCAATGAGTTGGTTAAGAAAGATTTGGTGAGAGGATTACCTAAAGTTTTGTATACTCCTGATGGACTCTGTGATGCATGTCAGAAGGCAAAACAAAGAAGAACATCTTTCCAGAGTAAATCAGAATCCTCTATTGAAGAACCATATCACATGCTACATCTTGATCTATTTTGTCCAGTCAACATCATGACCATCAGTAAGAAAAGGTACACTCTTGTAATTGTTGATGAATATTCTAGATTCACCTGGGTGTATTTTCTGCACAGAAAAGATGAGACTCCTGAAGTTCTGTTGGATCATGTGAGAATGATTGAGACAACCACAGAGTACAAAGTCAAGATACTGAGAAGTGATAATGGTACTGAATTTAAGAATTCAAAGATGGAAGAGTTCTGCAAATACAAAGGAATTATTCAACAATTCTCTGCTCCTGGCACACCCCAGCAAAATGGAGTAGTTGAAAGGAAAAATAGAACTCTTATTGAAGCTGGCAGAACTATGTTGGAAGAAGCTAAGTTACCTACATATTTCTGGGCAGAAGTAGTCAACACAACATGCTATACTCAAAATCTTACATTGATAAACAGACATGGTGTTACTCCTTATCAATCCCTCAAGGAGAAGAAACCAAGTTTGAAGCATCTACATGTGTTTGGCTGTAAATGTTTTGTTCTCAGAACTCATCCTGAACAACTACGGAAATTTGAAACAAAGGCTGATGAAGGAATTTTTATAGGCTATCCTGCATCAAGAGCCTTCAGAGTTTTTAATTTGAGAACAAGAACTGTCATGGAGTCAATACATGTATCTTTTGATAACAAGAAGATAACTGGAATAAATAAAGACTCTCATGATAGATTGATTTTTGAAAATGAAGCCACCAAGGAACCTGAAGAAAGTGAATCAGATTCTGTCAATTCATCAGATCCTGATGGGTCACCAATTCCTGATGACACACCAGATACTGATGGTGCTAATACTGATGATGCAATCAATACTGATACTTCTAGTGGTGATAATGTTGATGGGGAGCAACAACATTCTGCTACAAGTTCAGAGTCAACTCAATCATCAGGACAGAATTCTTCAGATACTGAGTCAAGTGATGATCCTGATAGATTATCAGGAGGACATAGCAATAATTCAGGGAGAGCTTCAAATCAAGCAAGTTCTTCAAGTCAAGATAACACCAATCCAGGGGGAGCATCTACTTCAAGATACAATTTAACACCAGCAAGGAAATGGACTGCAAGTCATACACCTGATTTGATCATTGGGGATCCTGATGCAGGTGTTCAAACAAGAAGTGCAACTCAAAATGAATGTCTATACAATAACTTTCTATCCAAGGAAGAGCCAAAGAAAGTTGAAGATGCACTTAGAGATGTTGATTGGGTTACTGCAATGCAAGAGGAACTGAATGAATTTGAAAGAAATGAAGTCTGGAAACTGGTACCAAGACCAAAGAATAGATCAATTGTTGGTACAAAGTGGATTTTCAAGAACAAGACTGATTCTGATGGAGTAATAATCAGAAACAAAGCAAGACTAGTTGCAAAGGGGTATTCTCAACAAGAGGGAATTGATTATGATGAAACTTTTGCTCCTGTTGCAAGACTAGAAGCCATCAGGATATTTCTTGCTTATGTAGCACATAAGAAATTCAAGGTTTTCCAGATGGATGTTAAAAGTGCTTTCTTAAATGGAGAACTGGAGGAAGAAGTCTATGTTGAGCAACCTCCTGGTTTCATTGATCCTAAATATCCAGATCATGTCTACAGATTGGATAAGGCACTTTAGGGACTAAAGCAAGCTCCAAGAGCATGGTATGAAACTTTAGCTCTATTCTTACTGGAAAGTGGATTCAAAAGAGGTGTTATTGATAAAACTCTATTTTATTTGAATCATGGTAAGGACTTGTTGTTAGTTCAGATTTATGTTGATGATATCATTTTTGGGTCAACAAACAACAAGCTTTGTGAAAAATTTTCCAAGCTTATGCAGTCAAGATATCAAATGAGCATGATGGGAGAAATGAGTTACTTTCTTGGTCTTCAAGTTAAACAGACTGATGAAGGGATTTTTATCAATCAGTCTAAATATACAAGGAATTTATTGACAAGGTTTAACATGCAAGATAGTTCTCCTGCTACAACTCCCATAGCTACAACTACCAAACTTGATCCTGATCAAGGTGCTGAGGTAGATGTAACTCACTACAGAGGAATGATTGGCTCTTTATTGTATCTCACTGCAAGTAGACCAGATATCATGTTTGCAACCTGTCTGTGTGCAAGATTTCAAGCAAAACCTAGAGAACCTCATCTGATAGCAGTCAAAAGAATTTTCAGATATCTCAAAGGCACTTCTTCACTTGGCCTTTAGTATGCAAGGGAATCAGATTTTGGGTTGTGTGGTTATTCAGATGCTGATTTTGCAGGATGCAAAATAGACAGGAAAAGTACTTCAGGAAGCTGTCAGTTTTTGGGTGGAAGACTAGTTTCATGGTTCAGTAAAAAGCAAAAATCCATTTCCACTTCAACTGCAGAAGTTGAGTACATTGCTGCAGGAAGTTGTTGTGCTCAGATAATGTGGATGAGAAATCAGTTGTTAGATTATGGCCTGTCATACTCAAAAATCCCTATTTATTGTGATAACCAAAGTGCTATTGCAATGACAGGAAATCCAGTTCAACATTCTCTTACTAAACACATCAGTATTAGATATCACTTCATAAGAGAACAAGTTCTGGAAGGAACAATTGAACTTCACTTTGTTCCTACTGATCAACAACTAGCTGATATATTCACCAAGCCACTACCTGAAGCTACTTTCAATAAATTGGTGAATGAACTTGGAATGATGAACTTTGAGAATTTCTGAGGAAAGCTACAGAGATGAAATCCTGATAACTGTCAAATCCTGATGGTTATTCAGAAAGGTATGTTTTCTTTGATCAAATCCTGATAGGATGTTATCCTGACAGGAAGTCAACTGGTCAAATCCTGATGCTCAAATATTGAAGCTGGTATGAAAACCAGAGGTTCTATGCGAATTTGTCATCAACACTTCTGGTAAACTCTGGAAAATAAGATTTTTACTTAGTCTTTGATTAAGTTTTCAGTCTTAATTCTCAATTTCAATTATATTTCTATCAGAGTTTACTATTCGTCATTTTATATGTCAATATCAGTGTTACTAACAAATTGTGCAGGCAAGTACAGAAAGAAAACAGTTGAGAAAATAGACAAATTTCATTAATTCTTGAAGATTCATTACAAATGAAAATGGAAATTACATATTTTTTTCCTAGTCTATTTCTACTCAGGAACACGTGCCATGCAAATTAGCATGAACGCTCCTGAGCAGCTTCACAGTCCATCAGGATTGGAAGATCTCTTGTTCCATCCTTAAAGGACAAGAAGAGGAGCTGATGCACTTGAAGGCGGATCGCCACCATGTCCACCGGGACTCTTCTGTGCCTCCAACTTGCATGACATACAAGCATCACAGATTCTCTTCTTTCTTTTCTCAAGCTCTTGGATGAGCTCCTCATCCTCCTCATCATCCTCATCCTCTTCATAGATGAGGTTATCAAGTGGATTCCAGTCCGGATTGGCTTGCAGGAAGTTGTGCCAAACCACATTAAACATTGCGTTAACAAACGCTTCACATTCCTGAGGGTCAGGAACTGGTTGTGGCTCAATATCAGAAAGAGCCTCCTCCATCTCTTGCCATATGATATCGAGCTCAGCATCAGGTAAGTTGTTTTGTTGTTGGTTGGCAGCCATTGAAAAACAAAGAAGGTGAAAGGTTTTCGTAAGTTTTTCTCTGGAGAGGGTTTGTGTTTTAATAGATATATGATGTTTATGCTTAACAGTTCTATTTTATAGAGAATGTGTGTTAAGGATGCAGGTCATTTTCTCAATATTGAGGCGACTGTTCAGTTTCTCATAATTACTTTGCCTCGGTAATTGGTAAGAATGGTTACATGGGTATTATGCTATTTGTTTTGTAATCATTTTTTTTAAAAAAAACAGCACTTATCAGGATTCTCAAAATAAATTTTGTTTTCTTAAATAAAATTTTATTTTACCTCATATTAATTTTTTTTTTCAATCCTGATAAGGCAAATGGTTTCATAGGAAATGCTTTTATTCCTGACGAGGTTAGGTTTTTCTTACATAGGAAAATGCCTACTCGTTATGGTTTAATTTCTAATGCTATGGGGCAAGGCCAATCACACCTTGTTCCTAACACAAGCATTCATCCTAAACAGTCTAAACAGTCAACTACCACCTCTAATGTCTCTCAAAAGATTTTAGTTGTAAAAGCAAAGAAGTCAGCTAGAACTGATGTGTCAGGAAGGTAATCAGGTTCAAAGGATTTTTCCTCTACACCACTCACTAAAAAGAAGTTACAAGGGGGTGTACAAGGGGTCCTGGTGAAGAAAGCTGCAAAGGGAGGTGAGGTTGTTTCTGTTAAAAGAAAGTTAGTGCTCAGGGATGAGACTGACTCAGAGGATGATTTACCTATATCCTCTATAATGAATGTGAATAAGGAAGTTGTTGATACTGCTGTTGCAGCTGTGGTTCCATTGTCTACACCACAGAAGAAAAGGAAGTTATCAAAAAGTAGGTATCACATTCCTTTAGAAAAGAAGCAGGATACTGATGTACAGGACACTTTTATTCTGAATGAGCAATCAGTTTCTACTGCTCAAGCAAATCCTGATGTTAGTATTCCTGATGCTGCACCAAGTCAAGTGGTTAATATTTCAGACTCTCCAGCACAGGACTCTCCAACAAAAAGACATGTTGATATTTCATGGGAGAAGTATGGTGCTGCTGCTTCCAAACTTGGGATAAAACATCCAATGGACAAACTAAGGAAGGCAGAAGAGTTAGTCTATCAGAGACAGAAGAAACTGAAATGATCAAGCCCACAAGAACCTGAACCTCAAAGTGGTTCAGCAGCTCTTTCTGATGATCCAGCCACACAAGAACCACTCAATCAAAGTTTGAGTGAAGGATTAGCTCGTGGAATGGTCCCACAAGAACCATTTTCTCAAAGGGAGAATGCAGACATTGACATTCCAGCTACACAAGAACCATCTTCTCAGAGTGAAGATGCAGGCCAAGCTACAGTTTCTGAGAAATTTCCTGACAATGCTCAAGGGATTTTCTGGTGCAGATGAAGTTCAAAGATTGGTCGAGGACTTTGTCAATGAGGGAATCACACAAGAACTTTTGACTCAAAGTGTTGAAGCAGCTTCTGAACCTCAAGCTCCACAAGAACCATTGGTAGCAAATACTGATGCAAGCATATCAAATCCTGACGGTGTTCATCCTGACGCTAGTGGTGCTCCTGATGCTGAGCCTATCCTGATACAACCACTTCGTTCAAGACCAATGGATCATCCTATCACAGATTCACATGATAAAATGAATGGTACAGTTATTCCTGATCCTGATGATACTCATAGTACTGATGATGATAACTCTGTTGATAGTGATGATGATGAGAATCAAACAGAGAAGGAACAGCTTGTTACAGCACTCAAAATTAGTCTTGGAACTAATTTTGGTTCATCAAGTACATATATGGCTAGCAAAGCTTCCACTGGGAAAGATCATAGACAAGATTTTTCTATTCCTTCCTTTAATCCTGCTGGGGCACTTAGACAGAATGAATGGAACAATTCACGGCACAGATCTGCTGAATCTGTAAGTTATTCTTCTGCTTTGGAGCATGCCTATGATGCAGTGAAATCTATAGAGAATCAAGACTTGAAGAATCATCTGAAGGCTACAACTCTATTATCCAAAAGTCTCAAAAGTGAGATTGATTCTATCAAGAACTCCACTGAGTTGGTGAGGAATGATATTTCTCAAAGTTTTACAAAGGTTCCTACTACTTTTCAGCTAAGGGTAGTAGAATTCCAAGTGAAATCTGTCATTTCTGAACAAACCTCTATTAACAGAAGGATTGATTCTCTGGATACCAAGGTAACTGACATTCAAGCCTCTCTTTCCTTAATTTTGAATTTATTGTCAAATCCTGATGTCAAAAAGGGGGAGAAGGTTATTCGGACAAAATGCACACATGATCTAGTACTAAGGAATAATGATGATGATACTGGAGATGATGGTAGTGACAAAGTGATACAAGGAGAAACCTCTGATGCTGCTGTTATGAAGTCTACAATTCAAACTTCACAAAGTCAGACAACGCAGTCAACTCATGTTTCTGATTCTGGAGTTAAGACAGTAAGAACTTTGGTGCAATCTCAGATCCTGACGGAAGAACAAATCCTGACACCTGGTCATGGACATACTCTTGCTACAATTCCTGAAGGTGATGAAGATATTTTTATTGATAATCCTGAAGATGCATCAAATTTATTCCAGAAGATTTCTACAAAAGATGGCAGAATTGTTACTCTATATCACACTGATAAAAGAGTTCAACAATTATTTGCAAGAAAAGCACTCTCTAAAGCAAGTGAAGAATATCCTGATCTCTCACATGAAGAATTCTTAAGACAAAAGAGAGAAATGATGGAAAGTTTTAATAACCCTGTTCCTACTAGAGGTAGAGGAAGCAGAGGTAGGAGAGGAGCTAGAAGAAGTAAAAGAGGTTTTTCAACTCAAACAATACCTAGACAGACAAGGTCTAGAGGGTTAAGAATTGAAGAAATTCCTGAACCTATTCAAACTCTAGTAGTTCCTGACAGATCTACTTTTGGTGATGATGGAAATATTGAAGAAGAACCTGAATTGAGAAGAAAATCAAGAAAATCAACTCTCTGCAATACAAATCAAATTGAAGAATCTAATCCTGATGTTGTTCCTGATGATTCTGAAATTCTGCAAAAGATTGATTTGATAATCTTATCTACTGTGGTTGATTCTCACAACAAGGAAGTAGATGAAGAAGAAGAAGCCAGAAGAAGAGAAATTACAAGAAGAACAAGTAGAGATTTCAATCTCTATTTACAAAGGCTTAAACTCTCAAATGAAAGAAAGTGGAGGAACCCAAGAAGACAAGAATCTTCACTGGAAAGAAGCTATGCCTTTGAAAAGGAAAAGGATAAGAAGTGGAAACATATTAGTACACTGAGGTGTGATACACCTATCAATTTTCAGTCTGGAGGAATTATTACAAGCGCTTCAAGTGTTGTTGATTTATCCGAGATGGTTAGATCAAAAGCACTCTGGTTAAAGATGTTTTCAAATCTGAATCAATTGTCAAGTAATTCAAGAGGAGGTATTGGACACAGGGATGCTGAATATCTAAATATGTCATATGTAGATCCTTACTCCTTAACTGAAATTGGAGGTACTTTAACTTCTGAAAACCTGAACAATTTACTAGCTGTTGATATAGTTATAGATTGTCATGATAGTTTTGACAAGAAAGAAAAGCTTCTGTACTTCATGAAAGATGGTAGTGTGAAGATTCTATCTATTCAAGATCTGCTGATGAAAACTACACAGGAACTGAAATATGTTCATTATCTTTTGAGATCGAAGAATCAAATGTGCAAAGAATGGAATGACATGATTTTGTCAACAATAAGAAGAAGACTGGATGAAAACAGTAATTTCAATGGTAATTATACTCCCATGTACTTAAATCAAAGAGGTCAGGATGTGGAAATGCAAAGGGGTACTGCTGTTAAAGAAGTAACTTTTGGCATGACACAACTTACTCTCAATCCTGATAGGAAGGAAATTGTTTATCTTTTGCTTGAAGAGCATAGTCTTCAGAGAAGCTCCATATTGAATCTCAGAGCAGCTATCTACCAGATTAATGAGGAAGATGAAGAACTCAGAAATCTAAAGGAAAGGCTGATTCAAATTCTTGAAGAAAAAGAAGAAAATTTGTTATCCAACTTCTTGAAGATGAATCTGTTCTATCAAAGAATTTAAACAGATAAGTTGTTGCTGCAGATACTGTACATTTTGTATATATGTTTTTGACATCATTGAATCTTAGAAATCTATACTTTATTTCACAAAGTATGAGATTGGGGGAGATTGTTAGATCAGAATTCAATGATCGTCAGGAGCTAGACTCAACTGATCAGGATTGCTGACGTCATCAGGATTGCATGGTCGTCATGATCAGAATACATATCAGGACTGTGATCAGGATTGATCAGCAGGACTGGAAGCTGATCAGGATTCCTACTTCGAGTTATATTTGGAGTCTAGTTAAACATGGAAGTTTATTCTGTCGGTTCCTGGTTTGTAGAATGTAGCTATCAATTATGGATAGGTTTCAATCTTTGTAATTGATTAGGACTTATCATTGATAGAGAAGCTGTGTAGTATATAAACACAGTTTAGGTTTCGATTTATGAAGAGAACATAATCGATCATACACTTGAGTATTTGTGAGTCAAGTTAGAAGCTCTCAAGAACATAGAATTTCTTGAGAGAGTTTTTGTAAGCTAGCAGCTCTCAAGAACATCAGAATTTCTTGAGAGAGTTTGTAACAGTTTTATATCAGATTTAATAAAGTTGTTATCTTTCTTTCATATTTGTGATATATACATTAAGAAGTCGATTATCTTCTACTATTGTATTCAACCCCCTTCTACAATAGATTATTACTGGGCAACAAAACTAAATTTGTACTTGAAATTATTTCACGACTAAAAAGTCAACCTTTAACTACTTGTCAAATCTCAGTTGGAACTAGAACGGGATCAGACTTTATAGTTAATAAACAATCAATAAAACTAGGCCAGAGACAGATAGAAATTAACAAAGTAAAAAAATATGCATGCCACATATTTATAAATTTGCAATTAAAGGAAAAAATAAACTAAAATGCCTAGTTCTTGTATTTTACTTATGGGTTGCTTTGAAGATAAGAAACAAGTATTAATTAATTTTACTTATTTGCTATTAAACTATTAATTAAAAAAATTGAAACACCAATCTCGGATTAAACACTATTTAGATGTACTAATTAAATCACTAGTTGGATGTTATAATCTTAAACCAAATAAATTTACTATTTCCTAATTATTTTGGAATATTACTCAAATAAATGAATCTTTGCATCCATACGGTTGGATGGTTGAGAATGTTTTTTAAAAAATATTGAAACAACAATTCGGAAATCAACACTGTTTAGAAGTATTAGTCAAATCACTAGTTGATTATTATAATCTCAAACAAAATAAAGGTATTTTTTATAAAATTATTAAATTATCACTCAAATATATAAATATTAACATTCATACGGTTGGATCGTCAAGAAATATTTTATATAAAAAAAATGTAACACCAATCTAAGACTAAACACTAGTCAAATTACTGGTTGACTATTATAATCTCAAACCAAATTTTATTTTTTTTCTAAATTTGTTGGAATAGTACTCAAATATAAAAATCTTGACATCCATGTAGTTGGATTGTCGAGAAATATATATAAAAAATTGGAATTTCAATTCTGGACTAAACACTAGATAGAAGTACTAGTCAAATCACAAGTTGACTGTTATAATCTTAAAAATAAAGATAAATTAATAATTACTAGCAGATAACTCGTGCGAAGCACAAATCGAGAATAAAAATTAAATTATTTAAAACAAAATTTAAAATATTGAAAACAAAAATAACTAATAAGTATTATTTAAATATGTAGTTGTAGAGAATAAAAATATGAAATTAAGATGAAAACTATAATAAATAAATACTATTTTTAATTATGTAATTATAGAGAATCGAATCATAAGTGAAATCAAATAAGTGGAATTTAAATAAATATATAACTTCGGTAATTATGTAAAAGATATTTCATGTGATACCATTGTACAATTGGTTTTTCTATTTGGTACTGGCATCGCTCGAAGTTTTTGATAACCAAGCAGCATCATTATAAAATTATGAAAACTGTTATAAAATTATGAAAATTTTCATTTGGTACCATCCGAAATTTTTTACTTTCAAATACGTGGAACCATTCAACTTTAGTTGAGTTTCAACTCCAAAATACCATTATATTAAAGAATCAGATAAATTTGATGAATCTGATCATTATGATCAAAGTCCTTACTTTTGGTGGCCAAAGAGATGCTTAAAAATATTTTGAGGGAAGTAAAATAAAGAAGTTTGAACAAATTCATCATATTCATTAAAAAAAATTGTATTTTGGAGTTGAAGCATAAGTCGAATAATGTCACTTGACAGGCAAAAACTTCAGAGTGGTATCATATGGAAATTCCATAATTTTATAAAAATCGATTAACGTTTGGTTGACGATGTGGTATTGTGTAAATGAAGCCAAAAGTATAATGGCGTCATTTCGAAGTTAAAACTTTCGAGTGGTGCCAAATGAAAAAACAAATTGTACAATGATATCGAATGAAATATCTTATGTAATTACACCAAATCAAACCCAACTTTGAAATGAAATCAATTAATTTAATTATATTTTATAACCAAAATTTGGTTTTGATACTATTGTGCTTAAACGAAAAAGAGTTTTAATTCTTAATAAAATCTTATGCTAATAATATTAAGCTAATTATATTCAGCTAATTAAATTAAATAATTATATGTATCGCGACATATATGACATACCATACTAAAGAGTTTTTTTTCTTTGAATAAAGAGTACATATCTAATGAAAATAATAATTAAGTTAATTTTATTAAGCTAATTAACCTAATAATTAAGAATGAAGTTAATTTTATTAAGCTAATTAACCTAATAATTAGGAATTAAGTTAATTTTATTAAGCTAATTAACCTAATAATTATAAGTATAACGCGGTATACATGACATACCATGCTACTAATCGGGGGTTCTACTTTTAGTAAAAAGTGTTGATTTAATAATAATTATTTTATTAATTTAGAATTAAACTAATTTTATTAGTTTGAAATTAAGTGAGTTATATTAAGCTAATAATTATATGTATATCGCGGTATACATAACACACCATACAATTAAGAGGAAATTTCTACTTTTAATATGATTATTATTTTAATTTAATAATATTAATCATATTAATTTGAAATTAAGTTAATTAAACTATTATATGTATAGCGTCGTATACGTTTTTAAGTTGGGAGAGTCTCAGTGGTTGGTAGGCTCCTTGTATACAACTAAACTATTATTGATAATTAATTTTTAATTTAATTGTAATAATTATATTAATTTGAAATTAAGTGAATTATATTAAATTAATTAAGCTAATAATTATATGTATATTGCGATATACATGATATATCATACCATTAAGAGTGGTTTTCGCTTTTAAATTTTTTAAAATTTTAATTTAATACAAATTATTAATCTAAAATTAAGCTAATTATACTAAAATAATTAAGCTAATAATTAGATGTATACCGCGGTATACATGACATACCATACCATTAATAAGAGAGTGTTTCTACTTTTAATAAAGAGTATATATACAAATTATTAATCTAAAATTAAGCTAATTATACTAAAATAATTAAGCTAATGTATATCGCGGTCTACGTGGCATACCATACCATTAATAAGAGAGTGTTTCTGCTTTTAATAAAGAGTATAGATTAATTAATAGAGAATTTTTGATTAAAAAAAATTAACTATTAGTTATATAAACTTAAATAAAATCAATTGTATAATTTATATTTTATACTTAATTCAATTTAATATCTTGTATAATTATTTTCAAATTCAATGTATATTGGTAAGATGATTCAAAATATACCATTCTTGAAAATAGTGTAGATGATATAGAAGACGATGCAACACCTTTAAAATCAGTTATGGAAAGAATTGCTCAAGATATTAAAACGCTTAATAACTTTTTGATGCAATACAAAAACTCCACATCCAAGCTTTTGGATGCAATAAGTAAAGGTTAAGGATGAGATTCATGTAGATTTGAATTTTAAGAAAAAGGCTAGAATCATATTTGCAAAAGTGTAATAGATATATTTTTATGATTATAAGTGAATTAATAATTCATAATATTATTGGGACCATATATTTATATAAGGGTTTCTAAAAAAAAAAATTATCTTATTATCTTATCGAAACATGTCATTTTTTTTTGAAGTGGTCCAAGTGGGGACCGAAGAAAATTATTAAGGTAGAGAGTCTAGAAAGATTATTAATTTATCGAGTATTAATTTACCAAGATTTTACTGTACTCCACACAGTTGTTATCGATAGGTTATGATATATTCAAACAAATGTATCATGGATAGTTAGGACAATGAATCCTCAACAAATCTTTTCTCACATTTATAGATGCTAGAAGGAATTCCGTTAACAAATCTTTGATACACAATATAACGGAAAGCTGTGAGAGAGCTGCCAATTAATTAATTCTTCACTTTTTGTTTCCTATGTACTTGTGAATTCATTTCTTACAAAAACAAATATATATTGCAGTGGTTACAAATAAGAAATAACCAAAATAGCAAGAACACTCATCAGTGGCTCAAGGATTAAACAATGGAATATACTGGCTTCTATAAGTATAGCCAACCTCTCACTCACTATGTACATTAATAGTATAAAACCACTTCAACAAAAAAACTTGATTCCCTTTCAGGAAGTCTTACTTCCCACTACCTTGTTTTCTCCTCGTATCAACAACTTGCCTGACGGTCCTGGTAGTTCCTGCTCGAGCTCCATTGGATTGTTTCCTTGTTGATGGTTGTGGAGGAATTGGAGTCCTGAATACAGATTTATCGACATAAATAAGTGTCTGTACATACGTTTAATGTAAATCAGTACAACATTTATATGGATTTCGTAAAAAGATTTGTTTGGCAAATGACAAATTCGGTTTTTTGTGCTTCCAAAGGGTGTTCTGGCGGGCGCGTTTATATGAGCTACAATTTATATGCTGTGTAGAAATTAAGCTGAAAGGGGACACATGTTATGCCACTAGCATTCTAGGACATGGTACCTTATTTGTGTGGTCCTTGCTTGTCTTGGAGCTGGACTCCTAATTTTTGATCCCAGCACAGCCACGGTCTTGGTTTTGGAGAAGTCTGGCTCAGAGTTGTCACTAGCTGCCGCTTCTATGTCAGATTCATCGGTAGTTGTAGCAACATCATATCTATTTACATTTATCTCATATTCGGAACTACTAATACTTCTGCTTAAAATAAGTTTATCCGGTTGTTCTGGATATATCTTTTTAGGATTTTGTTTGTTCAACACGATTTTATCGACCCATTTTCCAGAATCTGGTTTCGCTTTCAACTGAGGACTTTCAACTGGTGATGGCCAAGCACTCGTATTTTCCTGCATGCCATATTATAAATTTTGAGCAAGCCTAGTCATATTTTCTTAGTTATTTAGTAATGTCAAGCTTCGAAATTTTAAAACCAAATGTCGTGATATATGAACTAGATTTATGGATGTCTAACAAACTTGTGCCTGCAAATGACTTCATTCTCTAGCAGTCTGTATAACACAAGAACCAAAACTATACTTAACCAGACTTCATCATAAAAGTGTAATAATGATTGTGCCTATTTGAATGTGATGAAGCCTATACTTACCTTTGAGTTTCCATCTTCCTCACTAGATGTATTCCCACCACCCAGGGAATTAGAACTAGATATTGAAGCCCCGGCAGACATCATCCTAACCAACTTGGATTGCTGAAGATTTTCTGACTCCTTCTTTGCCAAGGATGCTTTTAGTTTAGCAATCTAAAATCACAAAATTTGTCAGAACTTTGCAATTAGTAACTAAAGAAGGTAGAGGCTGATATTAAGTTCAATCCTGAAAGTGACGCAGAAGCACCTAAATAGCCTTTGAGAAACCCTCAATGATTTATGTTCTAAAATTTTACCTTGTCCTTAAAGTTTCACATTAGTGTTTCTGGAGGTATCCTCATTGACCACTTAGTGTTTATTATGCAGATAATATTTTCAGGATGTTTTGAAGGTTTACATCAATATCTTGTTGTAGAACTTATTTGTTTTTTGGAAACAGCTAATCACAGAATTTATATACACACATCGATGCCTCCACTAAGAGATGGATATGTACTATGTTATGAGCCAAAGGATTAACACAGAACTACAAGAACTGCATCTTCAAATCAGATACATCTGAGGTGGCGTGTAACTCGGATAATAGGATAGTAGCATATCAATATGTATACATTGTATCACCGGTAAGATTCATAGGCATAACCCTGAATCAAATACCAAAGTTTTAGTCAAAGAGGGTAATAACCTGTTCTTTTAACTCCTTGACATCAGAACTATCTTTGTTTGCTCGAGAAGCACCAAGCTCAACTGTAGAAACCCTTTCAGCAAACTTAAGTGTGCTAATTGTTTCTCCTATAGCATCGATCTCGGGGCTAATGTGAACAAACATTAGTGTCTTGGCTTGCCCACCTGAAAATTGTACCCTGCTTAATCACAGCAGACATGAAGAAAAATATTTTTCCCATTAACTAAAAACTGGAGTTACCAAGAGAATCTTGAAGTAACTGTGTGAGTTTACTATTCCTGTAGGGAACATGTGAAGTTTTTTGGGCAAGAGCAGATAACACATCTCCAAGAGCAGACAGAGATTTATTAATGTATGTCGCCTCCTTCAACCTTTCTCCCACAGCCTCGGTTTTGTCAGCTCTTTCGCTTCCTGCCAGGTCAACCAGATTCATGCATCCAAAAAATTCCGACCCAGATGTCAGGTCTCTTGCTTGAACATGAACATTCAAGCAACTGCAAAAATGACAAGGTTTTAGCAGGACATAGTTCTAATCAGTGTAAATTAAAATAAGGTTTTGCAAAAGTCATCCAGAGTACATAGAGGGTATGGTAATTTGGCATTTGAAAATTCAGTATACCTATGAGAGCGACTGCTTCGATCATTCATGGCCGTAGAACCAACTGCGCGATTTTTTTGTCCAAGATTCATTAAATTTATAACATCAAATTTTGATGAGACTGGCACAAGATTTGCATCAGGTACATTTAAGCCATTTTGTGAATTGTTACGAATTTCTAATGTTTTCAAGAGTTAAAGAAGTAAAGTTTCCTGATTGAATCAGACCGACGCTAGAATCGAATAATAATATGTTAATTAAACGAAACAAACTAAACAAGAGCAGGTAAATCAAAGGATATTTTTTTTGAACACCATCTGGCACAAGGAGATCCCTGACTTGCTCATTATAAATTTCAATCATCTGAACGTATATTTTGTAAGAAATGGTGCTTTTTCTTTGTTCTGAGATACGAAACAAATCTCCAAGTGCCCTGTAGTTTACACCTAAAGTCTCTTCTGTTAAATCATTAGGTCCACTCTGCAGACAAATATTTGACTTGAATCAGATAAAAGTACTTAATAAGTGAAAAAATGTTTCATGAGAGGAGGGAGATCCTATAATGATTAACACAGCATCTGCTAAATATTTTACCATGGTATATGTTTTCCCAGATCCTGTCTGACCATAGGCAAATATGCATACATTGTACCCATCAAGTACGGACTGAACAAGAGGCCGCATGTCTGAAAATACTTCTTCTGTACATATGACAAACAAATGACAAGAATGGCTTCTTAACATAAACCATGGACAAGTTAAGTACATCTGAAAATGATGACAATATTGGGGACCTTAGTGACCTTGTGTTGCAGAAGGGGAAAAAACTTGATTGAAGGAAAATGATTTAAGCCCGTCTTTCGCAGTTTTTGTAGGAGTTATAAGGGTTATTTTTCCATTATCTATATTGGCTATAGCACTGCTTCCTTGATTTGCATTTCCGGGCAAGAAAGGCCGCGCCCGGCAGTAGACTCTAATACTTCCTACAGCAACAAGTAAGATAACTAATTAAGGTACCATAACAAAAATATTTCAGTATTTCTGTGACTGCCATGTCACCTTTGAGATCTTGCACTTCATTATATAGCTTGCGGTTTTCCTCTAAAACTTTTCTATATCCGGAAGCAGCATGTGCTAGACTATGCAAGTGTTCACCTGTTAAGGCATGACAGGAATTAATTACCCTCCTGTTTTACCATTTATGTAACTTTTGTGGTTTGATTAAATTATACCTAATCCGTGGACCTCGTCTTGATACTTCATTTGCAAATTCTGCATATCAGCTTTTGTGGTATAGAGATCATGTTTTAGTACCTAATTACAAACATGAAGGCATTAGCCATTACCGGGCAAAGTCTATATTATGCTATCATGCAGCCTATATGCATCTGAAATACCTTTAAATTCTGGTGGTGGTGTTCGATTAGCTGCTTCATACTCTGTGTATGACCTCCATCATCAAGTTTATAGTTTTCATTAAAATATTCCTCTTTCACATACTTCGAAGTTTCTTTGTCTTCCGTCTTAATTAAACAATCATACTTTGAAGTTTCTTTGTCTTCCGTCTTAATTAAACAATCATACTTTGAAGTTTCTTTGTCTTCCGTCTTAATAAAACATCATGTACAAAAAAAAATGTTAGAAAATCTTGTTCGATTTTAAATTCATTATGCTAATAGACAATGGAAAATCTCAATTTATAAAAAAATTTGCATATTAAATTACTATGTTTTTAATCAGATAAAGATACCTTTGATCCATCGGAACCAGGACTCGAGATGGATTCGTTGCCGTAAGAACCATCCAAATCTTTGATGGATTCATTTCCGTAAGAACCATCCAAATCTTTAATATCTTGTTTCATCTGTTAGATCATCAAAATATATACATTTAGAAGATTAACTATTAGGTGACTATGTCCTTCAAAGGTAAATTTCTGTTGCATAATAGACCAACAGATTCATGCTCTTGTATTTGGTTCTCTTTACCTGTTCTTTTTGATTGGCAATGCGTTGTTCAAATTCCTCCGTGACTTTGTGCAACATGTTCTCCACTATCTGTAGTTGATATGTGTATATATCAGACCTTATATCTCTGAGAACAAAAGCTTGACGCAGACAGAGAAAGCGATTTCTAGTTTAAATTGATCAGAGAATAAGCATATATTATCAAAAAAATGACTGTATATCATTTAAGTTTTCCAGAAATACTGATAAGCGTCACTGGTAAAACCTTACACAAGTCAAAGCTTTAAGCATATATAATAAATGTACTTGTCCATGAATAGTCAGTTAATGTTATGGACAAGCTACCGTTTATAAGGTCACTTTACAGGGGAGTAGTTAGTATCGTAATCCCCTTCAAATGCACAAGTTTTGCCGAAACAACTCTCAATGACTGGACAAGAAAATGTTGATGCATGCTACATCTCTACCGCTCTCCTAGTTCTGATATATATTATTTACAACCATAGAATTAAAAAACTCTGTCAGCTTACAATTGGGATTTCGTCCTTCTTTTTATCAGAAAGAAGGTCGCGGATAACAATATGCAAGGGCCACGAACCATCCTGAAATTATAGCGAAACTAAAACAATTAGCATTCTTCTATAGTATTACTATTACATAGAGATAATTCACACTTTAAAAGAGAAATACTACAAACCATATCAGTAGGGTTAAGACCAATATTCTCGCCAGCAAAACTATCCAGAGACACTCCAGAAGACATCCTAGATAGAGAACGCCGAATTGGTAGTTCTGAACTTTTTGGTGGACCTTGCTTATCAGCCTCCAAGTTTTCACCATACTTCCATGTTCCATACGCACCTCTTTCTTTCCATTCGAAATATGATTTCATAGCTAGAACAGTATCTACTACACTTGAAGTATTACCTCCCTGAAACATAAAACCAACTCGAAATATTTTTGACTAGAATACTTATATCCACTTCTGATACAGTACAATCAAATCATACACACCTTTTATTATCAAAATAAAGAAGTGCACACAAACCTTATCAAGATCAGCGAGTTCAAAAGTTGGAATCCCCAGTTCATCCACAGCCAGAAGGAAGTTTTTAACATTCTCTTGGTATCGGGCTGCAGACTTAGCTTTCGCATCAAGGATGATAACAGTATCAGCAGGCGCTTCAATAACCTAACATTGAAAGTGAGAAATTCTAAAGTTTAACCATGTGCAGCTATCTAATTTCTTCAAACATCATACAGGTTTCAAAAATTTTAAAATTGAGATGAAAAGATGAGCCTACTATCGAAGCAGCTTGCGGTTGGATTTTGTTGAGAACTTTACAAAGGATAATTCCACTTCTCAAACCCGACCTAAATTCCTCTTCTGAAGGCTGAGCCGGCAAATCCTTTGCTGCAACAACTCCAATCATTTTTCTTAACCACTGAGTTGCTTCATTTCTTCTTACAACTGAAAATTCGTATTTCCAAAATTAATTTTATTAAATAATCTATAAGATCAACATAAAACCCCATTTTAGCCAATTGCACAACAAATCAACAAATTGCAAATACATGCAACAAATTTTTTTAACTATGTATTATACATAGGGGACAATTTATTTATTTTTTGCAAAATGCATGCACCGAATTGAAGTCTCATTATCTGCATCTACATTTTACATAATCAATGTATAAAAATTCAAAGAGAAGATTGGGATGAACAATAACATATAGAAAAAATTGTCGATGTGGAATAAACTGAAATTGGTACAAAAATATGCTCATATCTATAAAAAGAAGGAAAGTTTGGTCATACATTCTTCATTAGCTTTCCTGGACTGCAAGTCTATAGCACCTAATTGCTTTCCATGCTGCTGAAGAACATCTCCAACAACAGAAGATATAGAAAACTGAAAAATTCCCTCACTTGCCATAAAAACCGAAAAGAAATATTCGATGAAATCTCGAAATATAAAAAATTGATACTAATGGAGCATAATTGTCAAGAAATGACAATGTAGGAATGTTGTAGTAAAGTTTATGTGCATGCAATCCTACATGAACATAGACAAATATATATGTACATAAAGAATGGGAAGATACAAGAAAGAGAGGTGATCAAAGGAAAAGAAAAACTGGGTTTGATTTGCTTTTCTTTTTATTATTATTTAATTTTATTCTTCCCTCTCTCTTCTTTTCATTATTTTTATGCAAAAAGATTTTGTGTTGGATATTTAAAATTCGAGAAAAGCTTAAGAAAGACTCACACAATTCCCGAACCTCTCGGCGCGGGAGCTAACGGTTTACATTTCTTGCAACATGTATAAACATGTATATATTTAGTATTGTACTCAGTGTACACCCTTGTAGAATTAGTAAGAACATTTGGTGATGACATAGTTTATCGGCATCCTCACTTTAGCCCTTTTTCAATTAAAAAAATGTACTAGCTAATAACCTGATATTAAGTATTAGAATAATGTTAAAAATACGTACAAAAATAAGTACAAAATAATATGTATTATTATTTAATTGATTAAAATTAATGAACCCTCTACTTTCAAATCTTTATTATAATGCTATCAATTAAAATATTTCAATGTCATATAAGAAACTCTACATCATTTTATATCTAAATTTTGTATTTCATTTTACATCTAGCATCACTTTAAATATCAATATTAAATTATTAAATTATGAAAAAAATTATGATTAATAAGAATTTGTACGGAATGGAAAGAAATTGTAGAGAATTGAAGGAAGAATTAGGATGAAAATCTATAATTTATACGTATTATCTGGTTATGTAGTTACAGGCCAATTCAAGTGAAAACAAAAATATTAAGTTCAATGCATGTTTATTTAATTATATAGTTGTAGGTAATTGAACAGACAATCAAATTTGAGATTTTAATAATGCGGTGCTATTATGTTCTACGAAAATTAATGTGATTTTTCTTATTTATGAATAATATAGATTTTAACCATTTTTGTAAATATTTTATCTATCCCTTTTTAGTAAGAGAGGTACAATTTTTACTTTCCGAAATTTTTCATGAACCTTTTGCACTAAGAGAAGCACATTTAATAAAAATATAGGCAAGAAAATAATCACAAAACGACAAAAAGGGAGGGGGGGTGTTGAGCTGATCATTTGGTCCCTCAGATGAAAAAAGCTTTTGGATCAGCCAAACCCTTATCAAAAGTAGGGTTATTCACGAACCGAGTCGAGCCGAGTTTTGATGTAAATGAGTCGAACTTTACTTTTTTCTCTGACGAACTGAGCCGAGTCGAGCTTTCTTATCGCACAAAATTCGTGTTCGAACTCGAACTCGTTAAATAACAAGCCGAACACGAGCTTTTATCGAACAAAAATGAGGCGAGTCGAGCCGAGCTCATTAGAACTTACAATTTTTATAGATAATAAAACCCAATTTTTCTTAACACAACGAACTAAAACATTTTTTTATCGAAATCGAACCCAATTTCCCAATCAATTCTCAATAAACCTAAAATACATATACTATAAATTGCAAAATTAATTTAAAATTTTAACAAATAATATAAAAATATATCGAATATATCTTAATTTTTTCGAGCTTTATCGAGCCGATCTCGAGTCGAACGAGCTCGAGCCGAACGAGTTCGAGCCGAGCTCACTAATAACTCGGCTCGAGCTCGTTTTCTTAACGAACAATTTTTTGTGTTCGAGCTCGAGCTCGAGTTCTTAACGAGTCGAACCGAATCGAGCCCTTAACGAACCGAACTCGAGCTTGTTCACGAACAACTCTGTTCGTGAACAGCTCTATTCAAAAGTACCTTTGACTAGCTACCAAACAATGTGATCCCAATCTACAATTGTACAATATACCTTGATCCTTCAAATTATGAGTTCGTAAAAATGCTTAAATCATGTTGTCCATGATCTCAAATCTGACATCCTCATAGATTTCATAGCTTTAAATAAAATTAAGAAAGCCGATACAAAGGAGGTACAAAATAATTATAAAAAACTGTATTCATGATTATGTGACTGTTGTTAGGAGAATTTCGTACAACAGTGTGTTGGAGGTTTATGGAAAGTTGTGGCTGGACTTGTATGATGACTCCTCAGAAAATTGATTAGAGAATGGGTTTTTTCTCTTGCACTTTGCCGAGTGTCAATTGTGTATCATACAAGGTGCCTGCGTACCCATTTATATAGGGATCAAGCCTCACGTAGTTCTTGGAGAACAAGTCATTGAATAAGCCCATTCAGTCCAAGCCCATAAAATAGTCAGGTTTTATGTTCCCATAAATAGTTCAAGGATCATCAATCCACTTCATATTCCCATAAATAGTCCCAAGGATTATCAATCCTCTTCATGTTCCCATAAATAGTCCCAAGGATTATCAGTCCTCTTCATGTTCCCATAAATAATCTAAGGATTATCAATCCTCTTCAAGTTCCCATAAATAGTCCGGTCGTCACACGTTTTCCTACAATCTCGCGGCATCTCCGCATTTCTTCCCGTGATTGTAGGTCTGTCCCATGTCAACCAAGATTTACTCACTTCGTGAACAGGAATTCCCATATTTTGGGCTTCACCCACGATGTGAGCTGGCCAGGCTCGCATCGCACAAAACATATGAAAATTACCCTTTCGTAGTTCAAGTGGTGTGAGCTCACCTATGTTCAATTATTCTTATTTCTGATAAGTAGCACGAGCCCATTACTTCATAATGGTGAGAGCCCATAAGCTTAGGGCGAGGGTTCATAAATAAAGACGTGAGCCCATCAAGGTGAACTCATAAGAAAGAGAGCTCAATAACCATTTTAGCAAAGTGAGCCCAATTATGATAAGATCTTTGTGGGAACCCTTGATTAAGGTGAGAACTCATATGGATAGGTGTTCACCAAAAGTTAACGAAGCGAGCCCACCATACTTAGAAGGATTTTGGGCCTAACATAGCTTCATGGTGCGAGCCCTAATTCCAGTCCACGCCAATCTTTCCAAAACATAATTCTTTCCCTAGGCCCAAATCACTTAGGGACCTGTCTAGGGCCCATTACCTAAAATCCAGTATAACAACTACCCCCCAAAATTCCTTAGTAATTTTAGATAAGGAATTTTCATTTGCTTTCAATACAACGATGCGAGCCCTATTCCCAGCTCGCATAGTATCCAGTTCGCTAACCACTGTTTAGACGCGTGTTCACTCAACCGTTTTGATAGCTGTTCATAAAAAGACGTGCCATCCATTCATATTTGAACACGTGTCTCTTGTTTTCTCTCTCCTATTCCCTATAAATACCTCAAAATTTTCCTTCATAAACTCATTCTATCAAAAACAGTAAGGGAACTCTGCCCAATTTTGCTCAAGGATCAAACACGGCGAGAATTATCATAACTTCCCGGCGTTCGTCCGCATCCTCCTCAAATTCTTCAAGTTCATCCACCAGTTCTTCACAAAGTAAGCATTTTAATCTTCAGGATTACTTTCCTTTATGTTTTTCTGTGTTTGTATAATATATGTTTGTTCGAACCTATAAAGTCGCGAACTGAATTCCCTCATCGAGGCGAACTCATAACCACGGTTCGAGCTGAACCTGATATCACACGAAAACGAGCCATGTGTTCGCATCGAACAATAGTCCCAATTGTCCATGCGAGGCGAGAACACTTAGGATTCTTTTTTCTTTTATTTTTAGAGACACACACTAATTTTCACCATCTTTTTCAGATGTCGAGTGCGACCCCATCTCCATCTTCCGATTCGCTCAATAACACCCCGAGCCCGGCTCGTTCTTCTGCCACTCCATCTCCCCTGAATCAGTATCCTCCTGAGCTTAGGGGTTCCAAGGAATTCCAGCGTGAATTAACATCCATCTCGGGTCGTTTAAGCCAGCCTATCTCTCCCAACTCAGCCATTACTCCTGAAGGGGCTGTCAATATCGCAAGGGTAGAAAGCGTGATGCGAGCTAGTGGTTCCAGCTCGTTGGGACTTCAACTCGATCCCAATTCCACCCCTGAAAACTATACTAGGGAGAAAGACCTGTATTCATGGAGAAATAAGAAACCAGGACCAAGTGTCCCTAGTTCGTTTGATTTGGAGGATCTCTTTAGTCGTCCGTTGCCACCCATGAGTGAAGAGGAGGCTAATGCTCGTATAAAGCAACTTCTTCAAGAAAGGGAAGCAAGGCTTCACCTCGCACCAGATGCGGCTCATGTTCCTATTGAAATTTCAGGAACGTCCACTGACAGTTCCCTAGGAAGCGCTTTCTATGCTAGAAACAAAGGTAAGGCTGTGGCTCGCATCGCATCTCCTCAGGATGAATCTGAAGACGATGAGGTCGAGGAAACTAGCTCTCATTGGTCATATGACAGCCCTGCTAGCGAGGAAGTGGCAGATGTATCCAAAGAAGTGGATTTCTGTAATTACTCTTATGTTCCCGAACCGTCTCCTGTGCCATACGAACCTATCCAACAGCCTGAGCTTGAAGGAGTGGTTTTCCTTAAGAAACGAATAATTCCAGATGGCGATGAGAGCTCATCTTCCTTTCATGAGGATGGGAAGATTCTAGCTTGCTGAGACATGTCCACCTCGCTGACCGAGGACAATCTTCGTGACCTAGTGAATCAATTTAGGCCAGAGGGCCGTATAATTCTCCCCGCACCGCACATGAGGTGTTACCAATTCAATCATCAAGAAAATGGAGGTCGGGCTCCCCGAATGGTTCTTTCTTCTTTTCTGTTGAAGTTAGGCATTAGTGCACCCCTCCATCCTTTCATTCAAGAGGTTTTGGAGTATTATGGGCTCGCACCGTTACAGATCAACCCTAACGGCTATAGGTCTGCCATTGATTTGTACATTCTCTACAAAAAACAAGGCTACCCTACTCTCACCGCCAGGCAGCTGGGATATTTCTTAAATTTGAAGCACTCGGCCGAGTTTGGTTACTTCTACCTTTCAGTATGGCCCTACTACAACAAGAAAAAATTAATCTTTGGGGGCCCAAGCAACTCGGGAAAATGGAAAGATCCCTTCTTCTATGTACATGAAGTTCCTCGAGTCCAGACTCATTTCTATTATGATCCTGGTAAGCATTTTATTTCGAACTCGCATCGTTTCCTTACCACCTCGCATCGATTTTTCTTGAGCTCGCATCGTACTCACAGTTTATTTCCATTCATTCAGAACCTCCCGTGAGAACTTCTTTGCAAGGCCAAGAGAAGTTAAATGCTGATAATCTTTTAAGGATTCCCGTCTCAGAACGGAATATCAGAAAATTGATCACCACTGCCAATCTCGTCGAATACGGTTTCCTAAAAGAAGGGACTAGACTAACCCCTAGTAAGAAATCTAAGAAAAAAGGGACTAGACTAACACCATTCATCTCGCATCGCTTTACTTTTTTCTGGCACCTTTATTTAATTGTATACTAACTCTCTTGTCCTCATTTTTTTTCAGGAATGGCAATTTCTCCTCCTCCCTTTTTGGATGACCCAGAGGTCCAGATTCGCACCGTTCCTTCTGGCAGCCAGGCCGGCTCACATGCAGAGGGTTCGAATAAAGTTATTCGTACAAAAGAGATCCCTCCCCGAAAAACCACTCTCACAGAATATTTGGCTACTGGGGGGGTCTCTCCTCTGAAAAGGAAGAACAAGCATGCCAAGGACTCTGCTCCTGAGCTCGATGTTGTGAAGCGGGCTCGCAAGGATCTCCCCCCAAATCCTCAAGGAAACGTCGTGGCGAGTACTCTGGTTCGTCTTGGAGCCCCACACGTTTCTGAGAGTGACCTAAGGGCATGGACCTCGGGCTCGTTCGAGGCCAACAACGATGCCCTCTCTAAAGCCACTGCTGAGGTTTTTATAAGGCAGATCAATAGGCATAGGGAGCTTCGCTCGATGGGCCAGGCCTCTGCCCGCTTGGATAAGGATAACAGAATCTTGAAGACAAAGCTTGATGAAGCGAGGAGAGCCAATGTGGCCTTGGTTGAGGAGTCAAAACAAAGTATTCTCGATGCGACCACAAGTCTCGAGAAGGACTTGCGCGAGGCTAACGCACTTGTGGAGAAAATGAAGGGAGAACATTCCAATGCTCTAACTGATGCTACCTCTGAGATCGATTCTCTAAAAGCCCAAGTTGCTGAGGTCGAAGCTAAAATGGCTGCCCAGGATGCTGAATTCGAGGCCAAGTTCTCAATGTTAGAGGCGAGCCGGGTTGAAGAGGTCAGGGATGCAAAGGCCCTAGGGTCCAAGAACTTCATGAAGGGCTTCATGTTGAAGGTCCCTGAGTTCGATTGGAGTCCTTTGGGTGCAGCCACTGTTGCCTATGCTGAAAAGCTGCGAAGAGAGATGGAGGAGGAGGCTACAGAGAGGGCTCGCATCGCGGACGATGCCCAGCCCGTTCCAGAGTCTCCACCTGCTACCAAGGCGAATGAGGAAACTCCTCAGGCTTAGTTGGTTTGTTTAATTATCTTTCTTTGGGGATGCGGGCACCCCGTTTGCCTCGCACTTGTAAACATTTGATAATCTTGGTCCCATAACACGTAACATTTTATCGAGTATTTTTGTGTTCGCCCATGATTTTGTATATTTTCCTGTTCATGTCTTTACTTTTCTTTACATAGTAGTATTTCTTTACACAACTCCCACCAGGTTCACTCCGCATAGGACTACTTCACCTATTGGTGCGAGGTCTCTCCTCGCATCGTATTTTAATCCCATCTCGCACAAAGTTCCACATCGCACAAAGTTCCTCATCGTACAGAGTTCCACTTCGCACAAAGTTCCACGTCGCACAAAGTTCCATTTCGCACAAAGTTCCACCTCGCACAAAGTTCAAGTTCAAATTTTATTTTCCAACTTGCCTGAGCTCGTTTCTAGAGAGGGCTCGCCTCCCAAGTCTCTTTCTCATAATTGAAGGGCCGAGGCCCAATCCCTTATAAAACATGGACAAATGTGTGTCTTAGAGCAAATAAAATTTACTTAATACCCAATAAACTTCAACTTTATTTAGATAATAAAACTTCCATCTTAAATAATTAATAGTCTTAGACTTATTACATTGTATGCCACAGGGAGGTGTCTATATGACACTACCCCCGAGACTTAGGATAAATATCAATGCATGCTAAGTCTTGAATAGATAGAGACTACTGATAATATCTCCTCAAGTTTTCTGCATTCCAGGCCCTTGGTATGAGCTTCCCTCGTATGTCACTGAGATGGTAAGTTCCCTCCCATAGAACGGTTTTAATCTGATATGGTCCTTCCCAATTTGCGCCAAACACTCCATGATTAACCACCTTGGTGTTAGGCATAACTCGACGAAGAACCAAGTCCCCTACCCGGAAGGGTCGGGCTCTCACCTTACGGTTATAATGCCTAGCAGTTCTCTGGTGATATGCTAGTAGCCTTGCTTGTGAGTCGACTCGTATTTCTTCAATCATATCCAAGTAGAGACGATGATTCTTCTCACTATTCTCTGGGTCAAAATGAGCTCTCCTGAAAGATCCAGCTCCCACTTCCACCGGGACCATAGCCTCACATCCATACACCAAGGAGAAAGGGGTATCTCCCGTTGTGGTTCAGGGAGTGGTATTGTAAGACCATAAGACTTGTGGAAGTTCCTCCGGCCAATTTCCCTTAGCATCCTCTAGCTTTGCCTTCAGTGTGTGCTTGAGAATTTTGTTGATTGCCTCAGTCTGACCATTTGTCTGTGGATAGCCCTGCACTACAACTCTTCAGAATCCCCAACCGATCACAAAATTCTCTCATCTCTTTACTGTCAAACTGTTTACCATTGTCCGAGATCAACTTGTAGGGTATTCCAAATCGACAAACAATAGCCCGATACACAAAGTCAATGAGCTTCTTTGCAGTTATTGTGGCTAAGGGCTCAGCCTCTGCCCACTTAGTGAAATAATCCACCGCAACCACATCATACTTCACACTACCTTTAGCCTTAGGCAGTTCTCCAATCAAATCTATCCCCCACATGGCAAAGGGCCAAGGGCTCATGAGTGAGGTTAGAGGTGCCACCGGGCTGTTATGAAAATTTGCATACCTTTGGCACTTGTCACAAGCTCTAGCAAACTCGAAAGCATCTTTTTTGATAGTTGGCCAGTAATATCCTTGACGAAGTATCTTTTGTGCCAATGAGCTACCCCCCGAGTGATTACCACAAATACCTTCATGAACTTCTCTTAGTATATAGCTGCACTCGTCTCCATCAACACACTTGAGTAGGGGCACATTGAAGCCTCTCCTATACAAATCTCCATCATATATTGCATACCTGGCAGCCATATATCGCACCCGTCGTGCTTCATTCTCATCATCTGGTAAAGCTCCATTCTTTATGTAAGCCAAGAGTGGAGTCATCCATGTTGCCCCATCTTCCACCACCATAATCTCTACCTCTGGCACGCTAGGCCTCCTATGTATTTCCAAGGGCGTTGATCCTAACAGAGTGGTCTCACGACGTGAACCGAACTTTGCAAGTTCGTCTGCGGTTTCGTTCTGGCCCCGAGGGATGAGCTCCAAGTTCACCTCATTAAATAACTTGATCAACCTTTCCGCACAACGCAAATACAGCTCCGTTCTAGGCCCCTGTGCTTGATACCCCCCATTTATCTGGTATACTACAATCATGGAGTCACTAAAAGCGTTAAGGTTTTCCACCTTTAGTTCCAATGCTAACTTGAATCCGTTAATCAAGGCCTCATACTCAGCATCGTTGTTTGTTGCATGAAAAGTGAAGTGAAGTGCCCTCTTCACCCTACATCCTTCCGGGCTCACTAACTCAAATCCAGCTCCGGCCCCATCTCCATTAGATGCCCCATCAGCATATAAGCTCCACCAAGGGGCGCTATTTTGATTTTCCTCCATTGGCACCTCTGGATAAATTTGCAAGGCCCTCGAGTCTTCTTCTACTCGAGGTGAGAATTCCAACACAAAATCTGCCAGAGCTTGTCCTTTAATCGCGACCCGAGGCTTATACTCCACATCAAACTGTCCTAGCTCGACCGCCCATTTCAACATTCTTCCTGAAGTTTCTGGTTTGTGCAACACTTGCCTAAGAGGATAGGCAGTTCTCACCTCGATCTTATGAGCTTGGAAGTAGGGACGAAGCTTCCTTGAGGCGAGGATTAGAGCATACACCAGTTTTTCCATGTTCAAGTACAGAATCTCTGCACCGACTAGCCTTTTGCTCATATTGTATATAGGGAGCTGAGCATCGCCTTCCTCTCGGACTAGCACCGCACTTATTGCATATTCAGACACAGCCATGTAAAGCACCAGTACCTCCCCCTGTTGTGGGTTAGACAATAAGGGTGGTGTGCTCAGATGCTTCTTGATATTCTGAAAGGCCTCTTCACATTCATCTGTCCATTGAAAATTCTTGCCCACCTTTTTAATGGCTTTAAAGAACTCATGGCACTTGTCAGAAGATTTGGAGACAAATCTGTTCAATGCCGCGATCCTCCCTGTGAGACTCTAGACATCTTTCACCTTTTAAGGTGACTTCATCTCTAATAGAGCCTTAATTTTGGCCGGGTTAGCCTCAATTCCCCGGTGATTGACAATGAATCCAAGAAACTTCCCCGACTCTACCCCAAACACACATTTCTGGGGGTTGAGCTTCATTCTATAGATACGCAAAATGGTGAACATCTCTGCCAAATGTCGGATGTGGTCTTTGGCCTCCTTCGATTTAACGAGCATGTCATCAACATACACCTCCATTGTCTTCCCAATGTGATCTTTAAACATCTTGTTCACCAGTCTCTGATAAGTTGCTCCCGCATTCACTAGCCCGAAAGGCATCCCAATGTAACAGTATAGGCCTCGATCAGTGATGAACGAAGTGTGTTCTTGATCTGGTCCATACATAGGAATTTGATTATAACCTGAGTAGGCATCCATGAAGCTTAACAATGCGTGTCCTGCAGTGGCATCCACAAGCTGGTCGATACGAGGAAGAGGGAAGCTATCCTTTGGACAAGCTTTGTTCAAGTCGGTGAAGTCCACGCAAGTTCTCCATTTTCCATTTGGCTTCTTCACCAATACAGGATTAGCCAACCAAGTCGGGTAGAATGACTCCTTGATGAGCCCGACTTCCATTAACCTGTCCACCTCTTCTCTAAGGGCCTCCGCCCTCTCTCCACTAACAGGTCTCCTCTTCTGCCTTATTCCCTTCTTGCTAGGATCCAGGTTCAGCGTATGGCACATCACTTCTGGGTCGATCCCTATCATGTCGGTGTGAGACCATGCAAACACATCCAAGTTCTTCTTAAGGAATGAGACGAGGCTGTTCCTTATGTTGGGGCCGAGATTCGCTCCGATTCTCAAAACTTTAGCCGAGTCATTTGGGTCCACCAAAATAGGAATGATGTCCTCGAATGTCCCAGCTCCGTCTGGTAGGGGAGGCATTCTTGGGTCCAAATCTTCGTCGAAACTTACATCACTGCTAGGCTCTCCTATCTCAGTGACGCTAAGATGACCCTCATTGTTGATGGATTTCACTGGTTCTCCCTGTGGGATGTTCCCTTCTGTTGTTATAGTGACTTCTCGTGAGACCCCGGTTGGTAGGTTTACCAAGATTGAAGTTTCCTTCCTCACCCACTTGCCTTTACTCATCCTAGCGGCCATCTGTTCTGGGCTCTCCTCATCATCGCTAGCCTCCTCTACTATACCTTCCTGCAATGCCATAATAGGTTGAGAGGGTTCCATCATTAGGGCCCCGGGCCGAGGCTCCACCTCAATTCCCAAACTTTCAAAGTAGTCTTCCGGGAGCTCCTCTATAGATATCATGTTACAAACATCTGGCATGAGAGTGTCCACACGCTTCCTTTTCTTCTCTTCACCATCTTCCACGGGCTCTTGTTCTCTAAGGTCTGCCACCTCTCGTAGAACATCTAACTTCTCTGCCCCCTTTATTGCTTGGTTGTAGCATACCCTTGAGTCATATTGACATCCCTTCACTCGTCCGATGCCTGTGGGGGTTAGAAATTTCATGGTTAAGTGATAGATAGAGGTGACTACCTTCATCTCCTTCAGGATTGGCCTCCCAATGATGGCATTATAAGCACACGGCTGGTCCACCACAGTAAAAGTGACAATTTGTATGGCCATGTGGGGGTTGTCCCCTAAACTGACCAGGAGCTGAATTGTGCCTCGAATTCCTACAGAAGCCCCTGTGAACCCGTAAAGTTGGTTCCCGCTTGAGACTAGTTCTCTGTCTAAGAATCCAAGCCTTTTGTATGTGTCGTAAGTTAAAACATTTACAGCGCTCCCATTGTCCACCAATACCCGATGTACATTGGTGGACCCGATTTTCATCCTCACAACAAGAGCATCAGCATGTGGGTGGTGCACCCATTTGGCATCTTCTTCGCTAAACATAATGTCATCTCTCTCTTTTGTGAATAGATGGGGAGGCCTTTGTTCAAGGCGATGAACGTTGGTTAGAGGACGGTCCTTTGCCTCTCGGGCATATCTCTCCATGGTCTTCTTGCTATCTCCTCCCACGTGAGGTCCTCCAATAATAACGTGAATGCTATCTTCCCTAGCAGTCCTCTTTGTGTCATCCTCCTTTGCTATCGGAGGTGGAGGGGGCACCTGATGGTACTCAGACTTATGTTTCCATACTTCCTTTACGACCCATTCCGTTAACTTTCCCTGTCGAATCAGGCTCTCAATTTCATCCTTCAATTGTCGGCAATCGGCCGTGTGATGTCCTGTGGACTCATGGTAAGCACAGTATTTAGAGGTGTCCCTTTTACTATATTCCGTCAGAGGGGTGGCTTTCTTGAATACCCCCTTCCCAGCGTAAGTGGCATATATATGATCAATGGAAGCCACCAGAGGGGTATGATTCTGCCATTTTGTTGTGTAAGGCCTTCCAGTCTCTTTATTTTCCTTGGTCTTGTTAAACTTCTTTGGGCTAGGGCTCCTTCTGAAAGTCTTTCTCCTTTCTTCTGGACTAGAAGATCTCCCTCTCTTCTCCATCCTTCGGCCACTGCTTCTTAGATCCCTCATGGATTTCTCTACCCTCTTGTGAGGCTCCGCCTGTTCATAAAATTCAGCCAAAGTCTCCGACTCTCTAGCCGGTAGAGTCTTCCAGAATTTAGAGCCTTCTCTCAACCCAGCGATTAGGAAATTCTTCTGGGCTTCTTCCGTTGCTCCTCGGACTCTAGGAACCTCAGCGTTAAATCGCATGAAATAATCCTGCAGGGACTCTACCTCTCATTGCTTAATGTTTGCAAGGGTGGCCACTGGGGGGCATAATGAAGAGTGGACTGAAACTGCCTTAAGAATAGATCTCCCAACTGTCTCCATGTGCTAATGCTAGCTGGTCCTAGCTTAATAAACCACTGTTGGGCACTCCCTCTTAGCGAGGCAGCGAATAATCGACAACGAGTTAGGTCAGGAACCTGGTAGACCTCCATCTCAGTATTGAAACGGGCTAGGTACTCAGCTGGATCCGCATCTCCATTGAAGGCAAGTTCGAGGTTGCTTCTAAAGGCCGGGGGCAGAGGAGACATCCTTATTGCCGGAGTAAAGGGAGATGGGGCCGTAGAAGGGGGTGGCGCTCTCTTTTCGTTTTCCATCTGCACCAGTAGGCGCCTTAAATCACCAACCCTCAGGTCGCCAATTCTTTCATCTGACCTCTCTTCATTTGAATGGTGAGAGGAGGTCCTCTCCCTTCGCTCCCTTCTATGAGTCTGAGGTGGAGTTTTTTCCCTGCGTTCTTTTCTAGGTGGAGTCCTCTCCCTTCGTTCTGTTCTAGGCGGAGTCATCTCCCTTCGTTCTGTTCTAGGCGGAGTCCTCTCCCTTCGTTCTGTTCTAGGTGGAGTCCTCTCCCTTCGTTCTGTTCTAGGTGGAGTCATCTCCCTTCGTTCTTTGGACTTTTCCAATCTAAGTCTTAGATCGTGCTCAGTTAGCTTCTTCCCGATTCGATCTAAAACACTAGTGGATCTAGCCTCGGACGAAGCTGGCTCATGCCGCGGCTCGCTCGGAGCCTGGCTGCCTCGCTCCTCCTGGCTTGGAGATATCTCATCCGTCTCAAGAGACCCGGTTTTCTTTAGCCCATCAGCTACCTCGTCGAACTCGTGTATGAGTTTTTTAGAGGTTTTATCCTTCTTGTCCCTAGTGCCCTTGAGCCTTCGAGCCTTCCTCTTCGCATTCTTGATTGAGTTCTGCTCGACCATAGCTAGCCGGGCGTTCATAGTTTTGAATTGGAGCTCGATCCCCTCGAGGTAGCCTAGGATCTTCTGGCCATCTAGTGTAACCGGTGCGACTTGAGGCATGACAGGGGTGATTTTGCTTGGTCCTCCCTCTCCGTGGGGTGGTGGATCCGTCCTCGCTCCTTGTGGTGTGGCATCCTTCTTGTGCACAATCCCCTTGTCATCGTTCTTGTTGTTCTTCGACATCCTTCTCCTTAAGATGTAGTGCTCAATGAGCCCCCTCCTTCTAGCGCCAATTGTTGTTAGGAGAATTTCGTACAACAGTGTGTTGGAGGTTTATGGAAAGTTGTGGCTGGACTTGTATGATGACTCCTCAGAAAATTGATTAGAGAATGGGTTTTTTCTCTTGCACTTTGCCGAGTGTCAATTGTGTATCATACAAGGTGCCTACGTACCCATTTATATAGGGATAAAGCCTCACGTAGTTCTTGGAGAACAAGTCATTGAATAAGCCCATTCAGTCCAAGCCCATAAAATAGTCAGGTTTTATGTTCCCATAAATAGTTCAAGGATCATCAATCCACTTCATATTGCCATAAATAGTCCCAAGGATTATCAATCCTCTTCATGTTCCCATAAATAGTCCCAAGGATTATCAATCCTCTTCATGTTCCCATAAATAATCTAAGGATTATCAATCCTATTCAAGTTCCCATAAATAGTCCGGTCGTCACACGTTTTCCTACAATCTCGCGACATCTCCGCATTTCTTCCCGTGATTGTAGGTCTGTCCCATGTCAACCAAGCTTTACTCACTTCGTGAACAGGAATTCCCATATTTTGGGCTTCACCCACGATGCGAGCTGGCCAGGCTCGCATCGCATAAAACATATGAAAATTACCCTTTCGTAGTTCAAGTGGTGCGAGCTCACCTATGTTCAATTATTCTTATTTCTGATAAGTAGCACGAGCCCATTACTTCATAATGGTGAGAGCCCATAAGCTTAGGGCGAGGGTTCATAAATAAAGACGTGAGCCCATCAAGGTGAACTCATAAGAAAGAGAGCTCAATAACCATCTTAGCAAAGTGAGCCCAATTATGATAAGATCTTTGTGGGAACCCTTGATTAAGGTGAGAACTCATATGGATAGGTGTTCACCAAAAGTTAACGAAGCGAGCCCACCATACTTAGAAGGATTTTGGGCCCAACATAGCTTCATGGTGCGAGCCCTAATTCCAGTCCACGCCAATCTTTCCAAAACATAATTTTTTCCCTAGGCCCAAATCACTTAGGGACCTGTCTAGGGCCCATTACCTAAAATCCAGTATAACAGTGACCATTATTTATGTTTTACTTTTTTATATTAAATAATGTTAGGTACTGAATTGGGTACCAAAATAGTTACAAAATGTCATGTGTCATAATTATAATGAACCCTCTTACATTCAAATTATTTTCACCAATTAAAATATTCCAAACATATTCATTTTGTACATATACTTTAATCTCCAAGTAATAAATAATTAAGGAATTAATGTGTGTACATACTCATCTAACTGTTTGGCACACCAAATTTATGCATTATAAGTCGACAAGAGCTTATGAGGGGTGTTTGTGTACTCAGCTTATTTGATAACTTATAACTTATAAATTTATAAGTTGAATGTTAGAAATCACCATTTTACTTAACTTATCAACTTATTCTTTGATTTCTTTATTTTTCTAATATTTTATATTTTTACATTTGTGTTTTTAAATATTTTTTTAATTTAAAATACAAGTGTTGAAATCATTGTATTTAAAAATTATTTTTTCAAATTTAATTTATCAAATTATTCACTCACTTATAAGTAAATTTATCCAAACACCCGTATAACTTATAACAATTCATCAACTTATCACTACTTATCACTACTTATCACTTATACGACACTTACTCATTTTAAGGTATAAATCAACTTTTTTATGATATCCCAAACACGCACTAAATTAGGTGAAATGCAAAGAGAACTTTAAATTTTAATATAATATAGGTATTTCTGTAATTACAAATCCCATTTATATATACAATTTTGTCATTAAAATATATTATGTTTACGAGTATTTTTCGATAATTAAATATGTGATCTATCATGATTCTTCCAAGTGCATATTTACCGTGATATATATACGATTGCAGATATTAATCATTTAAATATAATATATACTCACATGTAACTCCCAAGTACATATTTAAGTATTTTCAAAAAAGTACATATTTAAGTACACACTTAGTAACATTTTTTTCATCTACCATTTTATCAATATTAGTTGGTCTGCTACACAATTTAATTGTAATTCTTTATATATATGGTAAAATCAAGATTAAAAATTATGAGATACTTAAATGTTTTTTCAAGTGTGATTTTATGAAAAATGTTAGGAAATCGTGTTGTAAATATTTTTTTAATTTTTAACAATAAAAATAGTAAATGAGATGGACACATTCGTAATATTATTGCAATCACTTACTTGATACAATTTTACATTTTTAAATTTCTTAACATTACTCTCTAGGCATTTGCATGGAGTCCATGATCTCATTACATACATAATGTATCCTTCACAAATCATGGCATCTTGTTGCCGAATCCAGGTAAAGTTCAACTACAATATTTAATTATAATCTTTTAGGTATATAAAATGCACCCTATATTTTGTTAATACCAAGCTAATATAAAAATCCCAATCAATAGCATGGTTTTTCACTACTTTAATACTTTATGTAAAATACACAAATATTAAACAGCTAGCGTGGCTTGAAAATGATGGGAAACTTATAATTAGATGATATTAACAAAAAATTAAGATATGTACATTATTAAGAATATCATTATATGCTACTCTCTATCATGGTCTCCTGGTGCTCCCTAAAGTGCCCAGAGTGTTCAAGATTTTAGGCAAATAATTGTCATGACTCACAAGCGCCTCCTAGACGATGAACTAGACAAATCCCTTAAATAATTTCGCTTAGTAATTTCAAAATGTTGTAATGTTTTCATCCATGTATGATAAGAAAATTTCGCGTGGTAATGTCAAAATGTTGTAATGTCTTCGTTTGCAAATAAATTATGTGACGTCCTTTTGATAAAAAAAATAAAATAAAAAATTATATGACATCTTTAACATAATATGGCCAAAAAGAAAGACTTATTTCTATAAACTTGGATATGTTCTTTGATCTTCAATAATTCTTATTTTAATTTATTTTGGCAAGAGAATGGTTGTACTTGATTTCTAATGTTTTCTAATTAGAACTTGAATTGTATCTAACGTAATGGTATGCTCGGATTGGTTTTACTCGATCTTTACCTAAAATCTTTATCAAATTGTATATAGAGCTTGCTGGTCCTGAGGTCATACTCAGGTAAAGATGCACAAAAAGTATTTCGGGTCGGGCTTTATTCAGGTTTTTTAGATAAGGGGCAACGATTGGGCCTTTATAAAAATTGGGTCAGGCTGGATCGGGCTTCTCTAAAATATGAGGCATGTTTTAGGCCCTCTGACAGGGATCATGTCGGACTGTGCTTTTATCCGGATTTTTTTTAAATTTATATATACGTAAATTTTTTTCCTTTTTTGCAAAGCTAAGAATTTAATATATAGAAAAAGCAAAGATTAACCGAAGAAGTAACACCTACAGAGCTACACCTCTCAGCTATTAAATTATTAAATTCCAGAATACATAAGAAAAGACACCATCAAATCTAATACTAAAAAACTATTAGTATAATACTTGTTTTGATCATAAAACATCATTGCCCCTCAAGAACTTTTTACTCATAATCTGCGTCATTGGACTTAAGTTGACTGTGAGTCATATAAATCTTCTCATACATAATCATTTCGAGAAGCACATCTTTGAAAACAGGGGTTATTATTGATTCTTCTTAGCCTCCTGATCTTTAGAGCCCCTTTATTTCTAAGTTTAATATTTTTGAAATTTATTAAAAAATATTACATATTTTTAGATTATATCTATAAAAAATCATAATTTGATCCGGATTTCTTATAAAGCCCGGGCTTTTATCCGGGACAAACCGGGCTTTTATCCGGGGGTTTTAAAAGCCCGGGTTTTATCTAAACTTTTCAAAAGTCCGGGTTTTTCGGGTTTCGAGCCGTGTCGGGCTTGTTGAAAAATAGAAGCCCTACTTATGGCCCTCGGACCGTGTCGAACCGGATCGAGCTTTTTAGGCCGGGTTTTTGCAGATCGGATCGGGCCAAATTTCAGGTTTCAGGCTTTTTGAATATCTCTACCCTCACGCAACACCGTGAAATTAAGACAATTTGTATTATTACGTGTATTTATGAAAATACAGGGATGAATATGATATTTATAAATATATTCTTATATTATGTACGAGAATTAGCCTAAGATAACTTCCCTGAAGTCATCCTCATACCAGTTTTCTTATTGTATATACTAGTTTTATACTCGTGCAATGCGCACGATGATTCATAAATATTAATATTTATTAATTAATTTATTTTACTTTTTGAATATCATTATTTTTCTTTAGACATTTCCAATTTTATTTTGAAGTTAGGATTCAAATTATTAAACTTTTTTTTGAATAAATAATTTTTTAAACTTTTAATAATACTTAATACTGATAATATGTAGTTTATAATTGTACATAAAATCCATAATTTGTGTGTTTGAAATATCATTTATATTATGTATTTTATTACACCATTAAATTTTATCGATGATTGTTTATTTGTTGAAATTATTTTATAATTATTATTAATTTAGTAATATCTGGCAAATAACTTTGTGTCATACAAAACAAGAAATTAATGGTTGTCTAGTACATCCAATTTTCCTTCTTTTATAATAGTAATAATTGAAATTGATGATATGTATTTTAATAACATAAAATTAATGTTTTTAAATTTTTATTATTTCTTTTGCACGAAATTGGTTTATTTCTTAAATTTATTCGCAACTCTAATATCCTATCCTTTTTTTGTGAAATAATATTTGAAATGCAAGCTAAATCTGTTTTCTTAAAAAAATTTAATTATTGGGTCGTTTTAAATTTTCGCATTCATAATATATCGTCATATTTTTTATCAAGTTGTTATATATTGTGTTTTAATTGATGTAGGATACTAAATATTTTAGGTGACGGTAACAACCACGCTCTGCTATACCATACCATTTAACCACATTACTCAAATTATACATAAAGATGTAATATATTAGATTCATTTCAATTTTCATCATAAATTCATAACCAAACTTTCTAAATAGATTTTTTTGTTCTAGGGTTTAGGGTTCAATAGCCTGGTTTCAGTTTTTTCTTTGAGTTTTACCTAATTTAAAATTACTATATTATTCTATAAACTTGAAATTAAGTAATTTTTACTATTATTATAATACAAAAAACAAGTTAAAAAAGAGAACAAGAGAACTAATAGATAAAATTGTTAACAAGGGTCATGTTTTTTTGGAAACTCTTAATTTTATTTTAAAATATTATATGTATATTGTTATATATAGACAAATGCAAAGTTGCAAAAAATGATTCAATATTATATTATATATTTATATCTCTATATATCTTCCTTGTGATTTTAATTCTTTTAACTATTTTATTCTATAGTTGTTTTATGAGATTTTACTTATTTTTTCAGGTGGTTGATTGTTTTTTGTAGTTTGGTTACATTTAATTATTCATAAGGTACTTGATGGAGTTTTGGATGGTTAAAAGCAGAAGATAGGGGATGGAATGAAGATCCCGGGTACAAATCAATTTAGCTACAAGTACTAAATTTGGATGGAATGAATGATTCATAAGCACCGTATTTTTCCTTACTAAAATCCCTCTATTAGATATGAGTGACAACGAAAGATAAGATATTACAAGGGGGTGAATGGATTATCACTGATTTTTCGAACCAAAACCAACAAGTAATTCTGTGTGTGAAAGTGTATGCGGAAATGAAATGAACACAAGAATTACTTTTCAATCTAATGCAGTTGTATTAGATTGTGTGTGTTTCTACAACATGTGAATACAAAAGTATTCTCAGCTTCGTTTTCTCAGAGATATAGTTCTTGAATTACACTTGAGAAACGTTATTGTTGTCTATATCTAAAGTGTGTGACCTGTGCACTTATAGAGACATGCACAGTTCACTTTTACAAATTAGGGAAATGACAAACTATCCTAACCGTCTATGTCTAACCAAAATATGCATAAGAGTTTTCTTTACAGACATAGATCCACTTCTTTAGTTGTACCACCATTGACTTCTCTCTCTGAGCTGCCCTGTAGACTTCCCATGTGCTTCTGCAAAGTATTGGACCACTTACAGAAGTACAAGGCTTACTGACTCTTTTGTCACGGTGTTCAGAATTTGTCTTCTTCAAGTAGCTTAAATTCCACATTCGATAACTCTGAATATGGCTGACTCGACAACTGGACTTCTCGAATCAGTCACTTTCTTTACTTCTCGAATCACACCAAGTTGGACTTCTCTAATGCAGACTTCTCGAATTAGCATTTAGACTTGTATAATCCCAGACTACTCGAATTAGTTCTCTTGACTTCTCGAATCTGCTTTTTTGGACTTCTCTAGCCTTCATTCTTGGCTTCTCGAATTTGGACTTCTCTAAATAGACAATTCTAAACTTCTCTAATCTTTGCCTTATAACAATTTCACTCCAATGCTTGTAACCTTTTTATTGCAGGCTTTCTTGCTGAACATAAAGAGCATGATCAATGATGATCTTCTTCCTGATACATTCTTGTTTATTTCTGGCCTATGTACTGTTAGTATTTGTGCCCTAGAGACAATACTATAATGTTCTTGGAAAAGACATTTTGATTATTAATAAATATGTTCTATGGATTTTCTTTACTTATTAGAATAATAAATATTCTTGGAATATAAGCATGAATTCTAAATATCTAAGTATGTGACTTAGAAATGAGATTATATGAATAGTGTTTATAATCTTACAGATCCCTAGTCGAGTTTTATTATTTGAGGACAATAATAATGCATTAAGACTAGTATGTTTGTTGATAGATGACCACATCTCATTGGTCATTAGTATGGTGATACTAAAGTCAAATACATAAGTGCATGTTAGAAAAACATGGCACTAGATTGACCCACCGTGTGAATTCTTCATGGTAAATGTTATCAAGTGTCATAAGTAATTCTCACAGTGATAATGGTGTAATGATCCTTAGACTTGAAATCATTATATTTCTATATGAGAATTGATATACTTTGATTCTACTCAAAGTTACCTTTGACCGGGCAATGATAAAGGTGGACATTGGGTATATTATGAATCATATGAGAAATATGAATTATAGATATAGGATTTAACCCTCCTATATTAGGAGTGATATTATTGGCCTCTTGATTGAGTGAGACTATGAAATGCATGGCCATGCTCAAATAGTGATTTGTTTAATAGTATACTCATTGATCAAGTAAACCAGGATTAAATGACGAAGAGGGTGACACAAACCAGGCCTCAAGTTTAATCTATAATATAAGGTTAAAAGGATTATATTACATGGAATATTATTCACTAAAGGTTTAATTGGATCACCAATTATTATTACTTGGGTAGCAATGATGTATTACTAGATGCCGCTCATTGTTTATAATTTTATTATTAGATATTAAAATTATTGTCAACGTAATAATAACCTAAAGGGTCACACACATAGAACGTTTTAAACGGAGTTTTATTTAAATTACAAATTTAAATAAATTATTATGGGTTAAATATCAAAGTGGTCACTGAAGTGAAGACCAAATATCACTTTCATCACTGATCTCAACGAGGTATCACTTTAATCACTAAAGTCGTCATAAATATCAAACAGATACCTCTATATATGTGTTCAAAAAATGAAAATAATTTATATCGAGTTCTACACATATTTCTTGAATGCTACCGCAACCAAATGAAAAGTTACGAACTCTAGTGTTTATGATATTATATTTAGATTTTAAAAAAATTATTTACTATTTATTTTTAATTTTATAGTTATTTACTTTGATTTAATAAAAAATAAATAGTAAATGAATTTTTTAAAATCTAAATAAATTATCTGAAATACTAGAATTCATAGCTTTTCATTTGGTGGCAATAGTATTGAACAAATATGTGTAGAACTCGAGAAAAGTTATTTTTACTTTTCGAACACATATTTAGAGTTATCTGTTTGATGTTTATGATGACTTTAGTGATTGAAATGATACCCCGTTGAGATCAGTGATGAAAATGATATATGGTCTTCAGTTCAGTGACCACTTTGATATTTAACCCAAATTATTATTATATTGAATTATTGAATTAATTAAGTGGTACTTGATTAATTAAACAATAATTCAAATTTAATAATAATACAACCAATAATCGGGTTGGGTTTTGAAAGCCCAATCAGATTATGTTTCATCCCACTCTTCTCTCCCTATAAATACATAAGGATGTATTATTTTAGGTTTAATAATTTGAATTCGTTTTTAGAAAAACCCTAGCTGCTCTACATCAAGGAGAGACTAGAGAGAGAGAGAGAGATTCGAGGCTGCATCTTGGCTAGTGCCAAACTGTGGTGATCGTTGGACGATCAAGCGTTCGTGTGGACTAATTTAGAGACGTAGATCTTGGCTCAAGGGATACGTGGTGATCAAAGAAAGGACCTCCATCTATCAACCAATCGTAAAGCTTCAAAAAAGGTAAATATATTCTTATCCACAAATTAAATATCGTTTTTCGCATGGATCCTGCGGAGGGTTTCGTTAATTTTTCTGTTTTACGCTATTGTTTTTGCTGCGTTTATACCACGAAACCCTTCATGTACAATTTGTTACAAGAGTTGCAGTTGCATAGTCTAGGCATAACATTAAGCACACTGATCAAGACTAAAGAGTTTCCCAGCTAGGAGCATGACATTCCAGTATTATATAGGCTTGTTATGTAATCTGTGTTCAGACATGCCCACTACGCCATAAGTGTTCATAGGCAATGTTTTTTATGAGTGTTGCAAGCAAATCGTTTCAATAGATAGGCTCAGTTTTAGTCTTTTGCAACATTACTCGAATACTATTGCATTAGACATACATTTAGTGTTGCACCTGAAAATTGGGGTTTCAGCATGCAACACATTGGATGGTGTTGCATTTAATCTAATTTTTTAATAATTATAAAATAAAGTTGAATACATTTTCAAGAAAAATACATTACATTTTGATCAATCTTTTTACTTTTCAAGTTTGAAACATAAAATATTACAAAATTAAATATCTAATATAAATATGTAGCCTTTTTTATTTTATAATAAAAATATAATTTTTAAATTTTTGTGTTTATAAAAAATTATAAGTAAATTGAAATAATTATCATATATATATATATATATATATATATATATATATTCCTTACTTTTAAAGTTTGATATATAATAATTTATGGTTTTATTACGAATATTTAATATAAATACAAGTCATGTTTTGTAATATTACAAAATTTAATTAATAAATTAAACAAGCTCAAAATACATTTTAAGGACAAAAAAAGAAAACTAGGAGGGCCAAAAAATTGGGCGGATAATTTCCCCCTAATGCAAAAATTTCAATACACTTTTTCTCCCGCATACACTATCTCTCAGACATCTTCCCTCTCAAACACTCTCTGGCTCTCACACACTCTCTCTCTTACACTCTAGCTCTCATTCAGTCATACAATTGGTAATTAATTACACATTTTCTTGACTACAACATTCACTCTTCACTCATTGTTTTTTTTTTTTTTAATTTTGCAGGCTTTCAATTTAGGGCTTTTAGTTTGGGGCTTTCGATTTAGGGCTTTGAGTTGGGTCTTTCGATTTAGGGATTTTGTTAAGGTAAAATACCTCTATTTAATTAGGGCTTTTAGTTTAGGGCTTTCAATTGATTGATTAGAGATTTAATTTAGGGTTTTGTATGACTTTATGTAATTTGTGTTTGTTTGTTGGATATAGAGAGAGAAGAATCATTGGAAAAAAATATAAATAGGAAGAAACAAATAACGAAACAGAGTAAAATTTGATATGATACTGATATGATGTGATTAGCGTTTTAATTAGAACTGCGAAGGCAAAACTTGTCCCAAGTAGTATTACATCGCATGTTCTGTTTCTACCTATGTTCTTGTTCATATATGTATTGCGCTTGATTCTCACAATGATCTTTGTATATCTCATTTTCTGGTTCTGTATTATATTCTTCATCTCTTGCATTTATTGTAGTTGGGGAAGAAATCAAAATGGTCAGCTAGGTCTAGGCACCATGGAGGATTCTCTTGTTCCCCAAAAAGTTCAAGCTTTCCAGGTGATTTCAATTTTAGTTACACCAAACAAACATGAGAGTAAGAACGTTTCAAATGATTACTCTAGTTATAATAGTTATAGTGTAAACAAGTATAAAGATAATGTAACTAGATTTTCATGTCATCATAAAATTCTGCAAATTTTTTACTCTTTCTGGATCTTAGTTTTAAAGAGGAATTGTCGTATATATTGTTCTCGAACTGCTAGCATCTGTACAATCTTTAATTTTTATTTCAAATCATTTCTTTTTCTGTTCAGGAACAACCAGAATCCGGAAACTGATCAGAAACATACATTTCAAAGAGCCGGCAGCTGCAGATATATTTTGTTGGTTTGGTTTGTTAATTTTGGATAGGATGGATTAATGTATAAACAAAGTATTCATTTAGAAATTTTTACAGAAGTGTTGTATTTGACTTTATTTGATGTTGCAGTATATATATGTAGTGTTAGTAAAACAAGAAAAAAAATGGTGTTTCATTAAAAAAGATTGATATTGCCTAAACAAAAAATGTAAGTGTTGTAGTAGTCTCTTCTAGTGTTTCAAATATTAAATGGCCCCACTGCTCATGTGGCACCACAATGGGCCCACTACAGATATGGCACTATTGTGGACCCCAATACTGGCGAGCCCACTGCTGATGTGGAACCATTATGGGCCCTGTTGCTAAAATGAATTCAAATTTTAGGCAACACCATGTGTTTGTTGCCCTTTTGTGTTAGTCACGTTGCATTATTGATCTAATGTAATACTTTTGTAGTTGATGTGTAAAAATAATATAAACTGCAAGCGCACAATGTTTAGTTGTAACAATCACAGATCGATCCACAGAGACTATGTATTTTCAAAAACCCTAACAATTAACTCAGGCGAACTAGACAATAAGATTTGAGTTGAGATTTGTTTAACCTAATTAACAATTAAAATCAAATAAGGAAAACCTAGAAATCCGAATCCATTAATCAATCACAATTAATACCAACTCGCCCTAAAATCAATTCTCTTTCCTTCACAAATAAGATATATCAATTAACGAGACAAGCATATACTATGAAACTTGTTATCTAACAATAACCTATCAAAACTTCATGGAGCAAGCATAGGCTATGAAAAATAAATCCGGTAACAATAATATATCAAAATTAACTTCATCTTCATCCTAGGAGAATTAACTTAGCTAGACATGATTATAAAATTAACGAAACAATCAAACTTATAACACATAAACAACAATTATGTTTTAATAATATTAATAAACTAATAATGATAAAAAAAACTACGACAATTGGATCTACCTGGCCAATTAAAACAAAGTTAAACAATTAAGCGGATGAATGGCAGGTGATTGTATATGATAATTAATTAATAAACTAAGTAACAATATTGAAGCTCGCATGTATCGTAATTAAATTACTGAAGTTAATTACTACGGAAAATGAAAGATGTAAACACAAAATAGAAAACAAGAATTAATAACATATTAAATATACGAAGAAAAAGTATGTCGGATAATAACCACCGACGGCAGAGTATAAAACAGAAAATTAAAGAACTATCAAATTCTAGGTGTCTCAAATACAGAGGGGAGATATATATATATATAGGAAAAAATAATGGGTTTGGGCTCTTTGACTACAAATCAGATTCTAAAAATATTTCCTCAATTCCCTTTTCTTCTCCGATAAGTTTTCCAATTTTTCTCCAATTTCCTTTTGACTTCAAGTATTTCCATCTCCTTGTCTTTTTCACATTTTTCTGCTTGAAATATGATTTTATTTATTTTCCTACAAAACAAAAGAAAACAATTTATTAAATAATAAAATTACGAAAATCGACATAAAATAGGTATTAAAAATGTATTAAATTATGGACCTATCAAATGCCCCTATACCTATCTTTTGCTCGTCCTCGAGAAAAAACTAATATATTATAAACTACTAACTAATAGATAATACCACTTCCGTAGGTGATCACAGTTGCATTTGGCATATGCAACAAGCCCTTTAAACCCCTAGGCAGCCCTAGTGGACGAGTAAGGTCTCGTGAGAGTTTATAGTGAATTTACCCACAAAATCCATCTAGCTCATGTAAAAGATCGCATGACAATGCAACGCCACACATACAAGTCCTCTCATGCTATATCAACTTAAGAATCAAAAATGACTTTGCAATGTCTTGTCGTGGAATGTGCAAGGATTTACATAGTCTACTCAAAGAAATATACATAAGCGCTCAAAAGTCCATGTCAAGTGTAAGAATAAGTTGGTAACCATGCTAAGCCCACAAGAGTACACCTTTGAGTCAAAACTTGGGATCTCAAATGTAGAAACAAGCAATAACTCACCTTTCACTCACAAAAGAATATTCACTCAAGAACAAGGGTAAGTGTATCACTTTATTCCAACTAAATCATAAACATGCTTGACATTTAGTATCAATCTAACTTTAACACGACATACATCAATGATGATAATCAAAAGGTCTTTATTTGGGTTGTAACGGGGCTAGGGACAAGGTATGTCAAGTAAGGCCAAATAAGGTGAAGTGTCAAAAGCTAGTAGGCACCATAATAAATCATACACATCACCAAACATCCTCCCCACACATGAATTTTCTAATTGTCTTCCAACAAAAGGGCTTGATTAGTCGAATGAAGAAGGATCACAAAAACATAAGTATGCTCTCATAATATTATATTTTTTTCTTTTTGCTTTTCTTTCATATATTTTGTTTTCTCTTCTTTTTTCATCTTTTTTCCTATTTTTTTCGAGAGCTAAGAGATAGATATAAGCAACCACAATCCTCCTTCAAAAATTTCTTGAACAACGACTATCAAGTAAGCAATCAAACCAAATATTTCATTAAAAGTAATGAACAAAAGTAAACCCATCTTACACACCTTATTACTCTCTCAAGTTCCTACTAGCCATTGACAATTTGGGATCAAACATAAGTAAGGCTAAACAAGAAAAAGGTCTAGGCACATAATGTGGTATGTCACCGAAAAAATGGGATTAAGCTCAAGAGGGTAACTAATTGATCATATATAAATGGTGTGGTAATTTGGAAAATATAGGTTATTCCTAAATGCCTTTATCATCTTATCATCAAATAATGTCATGCGTTTCAAGAGAGGTCTCAAACAAACGCTAGCAATGCAAACAACATGTGGACACTCAAGCAAACGAATATAAAATGCAAAAGATATGCATATAGGCTCAAAAACTCACTTGGTGGTAAAACATAATCAATCCCAAGCAAAAATCTCTTCAATGCACAAACTTGTACTCAAAGCATGAAAACCAAATCATTTTGCACATATTCATGTCCTTCTAATTACTTGCAACATTCAATAAGTCTACTAGTTTCAACTTGCTAGTGTATGTGTATGAACAAGAACTTAGCAAATCACTTCTCAATCAAAAGTATCAGAAACACAAGATTACTATTGCATGTAAGGGTGCATCAAGCCACTAGCAATCATTTTACAAGGCTAGAATTCTACCATTTACAACTAAAGTTCTTTTTGGGATTTTTTTCATTTTTCAATTTTTTTTGGATTTTTTGTTTTTTTATAATACTACTAAACCCCTCCCCCATACCTAAATCATGCATTGTCCTCAATGTATGCAAATGAGAGAAAAATGACAGATTAAAAGGATGAGAATACCTGATAAGGGAATGACGGAGAAACACAATACCTAAAAAAAACACACACACACAAACACAGTAAACACACTCCCCCATACCTACACTTGACTATGGGAGACACACACAAAAACTCTTACTAACCAATACCAGATCAAGGAAAAACTACCTTCGTAACAGAATCAATACACATGTGAAACTCACCCACAACCACAAAGACAACAGTATCCACTAAAGAAAGAAGATCTTGAACCAGAATAAAACTCACTAAACTAACTTCATTCATAGACCAAGTAGATGCTTCTTTATGTTGTTTAAGCAGATTAATTACTTGAAATTTTTGGTCATGAATTATGTCACTAGAAAAAATAGCACGATGAGTTTCATTATCAATTACCAAAGATTGATTAAGAGTGGACAAAGATGGATTAAAATCAAGTGGGGGTGGCTCACCAACAGAAGACTTACAAATTCATGAAGCTCTTTATTACTCTCATACTCCAACAAAATATCTTTGTCATGAAAAGACACAATTGCACTGTTAGGAATATGTTGATTCTTGATGATAATTGTAAAAACACTTAGTAGATTTTGTATTAAGTTATTTTGTAACTGTCAACGAAATGGCATGCTTTGCAGTGTTTCGTTGACAGGAAGCTCATCAACGGAATGAGTGTTGTAGCAATTGCACTGTACAATACTTCACAGTTTGATATGCATTTGATGTATGTATTAGATAGGTTTCCTAAGTCATGTTGACTAAGTACTAGATAGGCAAAATAGGTTGGTTAATTGTAAGTATATCATGCCTTGTAATTTTGCCTAAGTGAAGACATGTCAACGGTATGAAGATTACTCTATCAACGGAACAAGGATACACCATCAACGGAATGAAGTTTACTCATCAACGAAATGAAGTTTACTCATCAACGAAATGGAGAATAAAGCTATCAACGAAACACATCTCCCTGCTATCAACGAATCATTATTGCTTTTCTGAATAGTTGACAAAGTGATAGTGACAGTTTACTGAACAGATCTAAAGGTGATGTGGAAGTGTACTTTGCATTGGAAACCATTAAAATGGACATGGGGAATAAGGAAACATCCCAGTTTCCAATTGGGCTCTTGGGAGTGATCATAATAAGCATGAAGACAAAAGCAAGGATCTCCAAGGACCACTGGACAAAGGGATGAAAAGCAAACTATTGGCGGTTATCTTTAGTGTACTTTAGAGTAGCCAAAAATAGCATTATAAACTTGGGAATATATATATAACCAAGTGTAGCAGTTAGAAAGAAGTAAGAGAAGAAAAACAAATAGTTTGTATTAGCTATCTTTGAGAGCATTCTTCTCTACAACTCTGTAACTGAGCAGCTGTGTACTTTTGTATCACAGATTATTTCCGCAATAAAAACACTTCAGTTGGATCATCAAACAATTCAACTGAATTATTTATATCTTGTGTTTTTGTTTATTCAGTTCAGTTTTATTTTATCATTGTTTTAAGTTTAAGAAAATATCAAGAATTGTATTCAACCCCCCCTTCTACAATTCTGTTAGGTCATTTGGGAATAACAATTGGTATCAGAGCCAGGTTCTAACATACAAGAAGTTTAAAGATCAAGACCAAAACAGAAACCATGGTGAAGAAGGATGCAGGTGTGAAGATACCAGTTCTTGATAAGGACAATTACTTTCACTGGAAAGTAAAGATGCATTTACATCTCATGTCTATGGATGAGAGATATGTAGACTGCATTGAGAAAGGTCCACACGTTCCCATGAAGTTTGCATCTAGAATTGGAGTGCCAGATGATGCTCCTGACGTAGAAATTCCAAAACTTGTCTCAGAATGGACTATTGAAGATCTTGCAGAAATCCATAAAGATAAGAGAACCATGAACATTCTGTTTAATGGTTTGGAGCAAGAGATGTTTGATAATGTCATAAACTGTACAACCTCCAAAGAAGTATGGGACACTGTCAGAACACTATGTGAAGGAACTGAGCAAGTAAGGGAGAACAAAATGCAACTCCTTATACAACAATATGAGCACTTTCACTTTAAAGCTGGTGAAACCCTAAATGACACGTTTAGTAGGTTTGAAAAGCTTCTGAATGGATTAAAGTTGTATGGGAGAATCTACCAAACTAAGGACTCAAACCTTAAATTTCTAAGAGCTCTTCCAAAAGAATGGAAGCCTATGACTGTTTCTCTAAGAAACACTCAAGAGTACAAAGATTACACTCTTGAAAGGCTGTATGGAACATTGAAGACTTATGAGCTGGAAATGGAGCAAGATGAGGAAATTGAAAAGGTACAGAAGAAGGGTGGATCCATTGCATTGATTGCATCTGTGAACCAACTGGAAGATGACACTGAAGAAGCTGCAAAGGCCACAACTAGTCGAGCTAGTTGTAGAAGTGATGTCAGCAAGGGTAAAGGTAAGATGACAGAAGAAGAAGAACCAGAACCAGCCAACTTGGATGACTTAGATGAGATTGATGAACACATTGCTTTTCTGTCAAGAAAATTCTCTAAGTTCAAGTTCAAGAGAAACTCAGAAGCAAGGCCACCAAGGAGAGACTTTCAACCTAACAAAAGTAACTGGATTGAAAAGTCTAAATCTAAATGTTTCAATTGTGGAATGCTTGGTCACTTTGCTGGAGACTGCAGAAAACCCAAGATTGAGAAGAGCAACAGGAAATTTGAGCCTGTTGATTATAAAAAGAAATACTTTGAACTTCTCAAGCAAAAGGAAAAGGCTTTCATGTCTCAGGAGTATGATTGGGCTGGTAATGGTGAAGATTCTGATGATGATGTTGAGTATGTCAACTTGGCTCTTATGGCTGACAATCATGAGCAGGAAGCAAGTTCCTCAAGCAACCAGGTAACAATTACTAATCTTTCTGAGCTTTCTAAAGAGGAATGCGATAGTGCAGTAAATGAAATGTCTACTGTATTATATAATTTGCGTGTTACTCTTAAATCACTTACCAAAGAGAATTCAAGAATTAAATAGACTAATTTGCTCTTAAGTGATAGGAATGCAATGTTAGAAGCACAGCTCATTGAATTTGAGAAAATGAGATGTGTTAGTAGGGATGCTAAGAAGGAACTTGAGAACGTGTTACAAAGGGAAGAAATTCTTAAGACACAACTAGAAATAGAACATAGTGTGATTGCTAAATGGAAAGATGCCAGGAATGTTGCTACCAACATCATTAATGTTCAAGGTATGGAATCTTTCTGTGAACAATCATGGAAAAAGAACAAAGAGAAACTAGGGTATGCTTGTGAAGCCTTAGATTCAGAAACAGAGTCAACAAACAACAATGATCATTTGTTGAAGGTTGATATGTCAACGGAATGCGATGTTCCGTTGACACATGAACCATCAACCGATCAGGGTGTTTCGTTGACAGAGAAAAGAAAAGATGAACTCACTAGACTTAATAATAAGTATGGTCCTGTCACCAAGAACTTTGTTCAAGGTGAGTCTAGTAAATCAAAGAAAGTTGAGAAGCCTGTTGAGAGAGCTAATGTAGGTCACTTGTCCAACAAGCAATTGAAAGATAAAATAGAGAATGTTCAAATTGAGGCTAAGGGAAATAAAAGGAATAACAGGAATGGCAAAGTAGGAATTAACAAACACAACAATTACACACCTGATAAATATGCTCCTAGAAAGACTTGTGTCAATTGTGGAAGTGTTAGTCATCTATCTACTAACTGCAAATCTGTTAAGAAAACTGCTAATGTGAAAATTCCCAAGCCTGCAATGAATAATCTTATGCCTACAATGCCTGTTATGCCTAACATGTTTGCTCCATGTGCACAATTTCAGAATCCATATGCTAACATATCATTTGTGCCTAATCCATACATGAATATGTTTAGTATGCCACAAATGCCATGGAATATGAGTAATATGTGTGTTCCTTCAAATATGCATGCTGTAAATGAAAATGTGAGCAACAATCAGAAATCAACACCAAGAGTAAAAGTTGATTTAAATCAATCTGAGCCCAAGGTGAAAAATGATGTAAAAATAAAAGCAAAGGCTAACAAAACAGGACCCAAGGAAACTTGGGTACCAAAATCGACTTGATTTGGTTCTATTGTGTGCAGGGAGACAAAAAGAATCTTTGGTACTTGGATAGTGGTTGTTCAAGACACATGACTGGTGATTCTACCCTGCTCACAGAGTTTCAGGAAAGAGTTGGCCCTTGTATTGCTTTTGGAGATGACAGCAAAGGCTACACAAAGGGATATGGCTTGATTTCAAAAGAGAATGTCATCATAGATGAGGTTGCATTGGTGGATGGTCTTAAGCACAATTTGCTTAGTATCAGTCAACTTTGTGACAAAGGATTTTTAGTTACTTTTTCTAAAGAAGCCTGTGTTGTTTCTAAAGGAGGAAACAACAATGTGGTAATGACTGGATTCAGAAGAGGGAATGTGTACATTGCTGACTTTAGTAGCACAAGTCCAGACACCATCACTTGTCTTTTCAGCAAAGCAAGCAAGGATGAAAGTTGGCTATGGCACAAGAAATTATCTCATCTGAATTTCAAGGTTATGAATGATTTGGTAAGGAAGGATCTTGCTAGAGGAATTCCACAGGTGGAGTTTTCCAAGGATGGTTTGTGTGATGCCTGTCAAAAAGGGAAACAAAAAAAGGCATCATTCAAAAGCAAGACAGAGTCATCAATTGTCCATCAGCTTGAGTTACTTCATATGGATCTGTTTGGCCCTGTAAATGTCATGTCCATTTCAAAGAAGAAATATTGTCTTGTGATTGTTGATGATTTTTCTAGATTTACTTGGACCTTCTTTTTACATTCTAAAGATGAGGCAAGTGAAATCATTATCAATCACATCAAGATGGTAAACAATCATCCTGACTTGAAAGTAAGAAGGATCAGGAGTGACAATGGGACAGAATTCAAGAATTCAAGCATGAAGATGTTCTGTGAAGAAAATGGTATTATGCATGAGTTTTCAGCAGCAAGGACACCACAGCAAAATGGTGTAGTTGAAAGGAAAAACAGAACACTTATTGAAGCTGCCAGGACAATGCTAGATGAATCAAAGTTACCAACTTATTTTTGGGCTGAGGCAGTTAACACAGCTTGCTTCACTCAGAATATTTCTTTGATTAATCAGGCCAAGGGAATGACCCCTTATCAACTACTCAAAAGAAAGAAGCCACTATTGGATTTTCTTCATGTCTTTGGATGCAAGTGCTTTGTTCTGAGAAATCAAGCTGAGCATTTGGGGAAATTTGAAGCAAAGGCAGATGAAGCAATATTTGTGGGATATGCAGCAGGGAAAGCTTACAGAGTCTATAATCTCAGAACCAACATTGTTATGGAATCTGTACATGTTGTTTTTGATGATCTCAAAATTCAAGGTCTCTGTGATGAAGGTTTCCATGAAAGTCTCTCTTTTGAGAATGAGGAAGGAGATCGAATGAATCATGTTAAGACTACTGAGAAACAGCCTAAAGTTGTTGTATCTAGCACAGATGAGAGCAGCAGTGAAGATGAAATTGTTGCATTAAGATTGAAAAGAATAGCTGCTAGTAGACCAAATGGTCATTTCGTTGACAGTCAAGATGGTGGTTTCGTTGACAGTCAAAATGAGCGTTTCGTTGACAGCCAAAACAGTCATACCGTTGAAGGTCATAGAAATGTCTCAAGAAGTGATCATTTAGGGACAACAAACTCAGGGGGAGTTTCTCAAGGACAAATATCCAATCAAGGCAATCATGATCATGAAGCTACCTTGTCAAGAGCAAATCTACCTCCCTCAAGAAAATGGACTAAAGATCATCCCTTTGAACTTATTATAGGTGATGTTTCTTCAAAAGTCCAAACTAGAAGAGCAACTCAAGAAGAATGTCTATATAGCAGCTTTCTGTCTCAAGATGAGCCAAAGAAAGTTGAGGATGCACTTCTAGATCCAGATTGGGTTTTGGCTATGCAAGAAGAGCTAAACCAATTTGAAAGGAACAATGTTTGGAAGCTGGTGCCCAAGCCTAAGGACAGGAGTGTAATAGGCACAAAATGGGTGTTCAGAAACAAGATGGATGAAAATGGCATAGTCACAAGGAACAAAGCAAGACTAGTTGCAAAAGGCTACTCACAGGAAGAAGGAATTGATTTTGATGAAACATTTGCTCCTGTTGCAAGACTAGAAGCAATAAGGATTTTCCTAGCCTATGCAGCCCATGCCAATTTCAAAGTCTATCAAATGGATGTGAAAAGTGCTTTTCTGAATGGGGAATTGGAAGAGGAGGTCTATGTAAGTCAACCTCCTGGTTTTGAAGATGATGATTTTCCAGAATATGTATACTTCGTCCTCAAAGCACTCTATGGTTTGAAACAAGCACCTAGAGCCTGGTATGACACACTCTCACAGTTTCTTCTTGAGAATCATTTCACTAGAGGTACTGTAGATAAAACTCTTTTTCACAGGATTGTGAATGGCTCTACTATACTTGTTCAAATTTATGTAGATGACATAATCTTTGGGTCTACAGATGTGAAACTTTGTCAAAAGTTTGCCAAGCTTATGCAAAGTAAATATGAAATGAGCATGATGGGAGAATTAACTTACTTTCTTGGTCTTCAAGTGAAGCAAGTTAATGAAGGCATTTTCATTAGTCAAACAAAATATATTCATGATTTATTAAAGAAATTTAACTTAATGGAATGCTCTCCTGCCAAAACTCCCATGCCCACTGCCACCAAACTTGAATTGAATACTAAGGAAAAATCTGTGGACATTTCAAGTTACAGAGGCATGGTAGGCTCACTTTTGTATTTAACAGCTAGTAGACCTGATATTATGTTTGCTACATGTCTATGTGCTAGATTTCAGGCTGATCCTAGAGAATCCCATTTAGTTGCTATTAAAAGGATTTTCAGATATCTCAAGGGAACACCAAACCTTGGCATTTGGTATCCTAGAGAATCTGGTTTTGAACTAATTGGTTATTCAGATGCAGATTATGCAGGATGTAAAATTGACAGGAAAAGCACAACAGGCACCTGTCAATTCTTAGGAAACAAGCTTGTGTCATGGTTCAGCAAGAAACAAAACTCAGTTTCCACCTCCACAGCTGAGGCTGAGTATATTGCAGCTGGAAGTTGTTGTGCACAGATTTTATGGATGAAAAATCAATTACTTGATTATGGATTAAGAGTTGAGAAAATTCCTATTTTCTGTGACAACACTAGTGCCATTGCCATTACTGAGAATCCAGTGCAGCATTCAAGAACCAAGCACATTGACATCAAGTACCATTTCATTAGAGAACATGTTATGAATGGTACTGTGGAGTTACATTTTGTTCCAAGTGAACAACAACTTGCAGACATCTTTACCAAGCCACTTGATGAATCAACATTCTCAAGATTAGTAAGTGAGCTAGGTATGCTAAATTTCTCTTAATTATTTTTGAGATATTTGCAAGTCATAATGCAGCCAGGAACTTGCTATAATTTTTCTGTGAATTGATTTTCTCAGGAAAAGGTGAAATTTTGTCTAAGTCAAAATTACTATGTCAACGAAACGCACCATTTCGTTGACAGTCTTAGCATTTTTCTGGGTGTTTCGTTGATAGCTCTTTTATATCAACGAAACGCAGCTTTATCAACGAAATAAGACTGGACTTTAACCGCCCAATCCTGATTCGTTGATGTAGCGCTTTTTAATCTGAACCGTTGAAATTTCACGTTCTTTATCACGATCTATACATACACCCCTGTAAGCATAAATCGTGGTAATATTTAATTCTAACGGTTACTTTTTAAGCCAATCAGGTAATTTAGATTAATTATTGGACTTAATTTCTGAGAATTTTTGGGGAAGTATTTAAGAAATTTTAATTTCTTTATTTCATTTCTACCTGTTCTCAAAAATTCCAAAAGTTTTTCTAGCTTCTTCTCTCTAACAAGCAATACAGCTCGAAGCTTTTCCTCACTCAACAATGGCACCCATAGTCAAGCTTATGTCTGCTGGTGGGTTCATCTATGAGAAGAACAATTCCATTCCATTTGTCGTTAAGGAGAGTCCGAACAGCATCTTTTTCAAAATGATGGATTTCATGAGGAACTGTAAGTTGAGCTATGCGATGTTTCACTCTACACCACTCTACAATGAAGTAATCGAGGAGATTTGGACCTCATGTGAGTATAGTGGAACAAACGGCACACTGCAATTCACTCTTCAAGGTAATGAGTACATAGTTAATTCTGATGTTTTGCAAGCATGTTTACATATTCCTGATAATAACTGTGATGCTTTGCCTACTAACACTGAAATAACTACCATGCTAAATTCTATAAACTACTCTTTGCCTACTGATAATCTGGGTAGAATAATTAGGAGAGGTTTGGTTAGGGAATACAGTTATTTAGCTGATGCATTCATTAAGGTCTTTTCTGGAAAGATTAGTAATTTTGATGCATTAACTAATTCTATGTTAATTCTCCTAACCATGCTTCTAAATGATAGATATTACAACTTTAGCACCCAACTTATTTATGAAATTGGTGCTAAGTTGGGTGATAGGGCAAATAGGAAGAAAAATATCTATTATGCAAGGTTTCTGATGATGCTGGCTAATCATGTTAGTCCAGCACCATTAGTTATCTCTAACCCTAATGCCAGGTTTGAGTGCTTTGTACAAGAAAAGAGAGTATTGACAGACATACTGAGGCTGAACTACAATGGTGATGTTCCAGTGGTGTATCTGCCAATCATTGAGGTAACTACTACTATCCCTGTTACTTCTATTGTCTCCTCCAACCTTGTTGCTATGGAGTCTGTAGCTGTGACCCAACAGGCTCCTGCCCCAGCAACTAAATCAAAATCAAAGAAATCCTCCAAGCCAACCTCAGGTGCTTCTCAAAAGGCACCTGTTGTAAAAACTACCACACAACCTAAGGGGAGTGAGTCTGGAGTTGTGAGAGGTGAGGGGAGGGGTGAAAATCAAAGAAACCCCAAGAATAAGGAAGGTGAGGTAAGTGTTTCCCAGCCTAGCCCCATTGTGTCTTCCCAACAAGGCACAATGAGTAAAATGGATTTAAACACAAGTCTAATTGCATCCTCCCAAAAGGATGTGATTATTGAAACAAGCTCTCCACCTAGAGCACAGTCCAAAAGGGTAAGGGACACTTCAAGCCCACAGTCTACATTTTCCCAATACCAAAGGAGAGTGAAGCAAAAGACCAAGGGTTCACAGGGTGCACACACACTGGAAGCAACACTTCCAGTTTCTCAAATTCAGGTTGATGTAACCCCTATTATTACTCTGGGGTTACAGTCCCACTCTCTAAACATTAATCTTGATTTATCTCCATCCAATTCACCAACTCAATCTTTAGATGTGGACATGATCCATACATCTTTTCCTGATTCTCCAACTCTAATCTTGGAGAAGCCCCACTCTGAAGCTGATGGTCATCACTTATTAAGTGATTTGTTGGGCCATCAACCAAGTTTTTCTGAAACTGTAAGAGAATCTGTGGACCCCAATCTCAAATCAATCACCACAGATTCTACTGTAATTTCACTTTCTCAAAATGCTTTATTGACTTCATCAACGAAACAGCCTCTTTCGTTGACAAGTGTTTCTCCATCAACGGTACCTATACCGTTGACAGTTCACCCTACCATTTCGTTGATAGGTCATTCTACACCTTGTACTGAAAATCAAGTTGTTTCCACAACTAGTGTAGATGACCTGGTGGTAGTTGAGACACTTTTAGGTTTGAAAGGGAGTGAAATTGAGAGGCTGGCTTGCAGCCAGGCAAAAGGAGAGAATGAGAGTGAGAGGCTGGCTATTTCTTCCAGCCAGGCAAAAGGAGAGTTTGAGAGTACCACCTTAGTAGGTGAAGGTGAGGGTGTGAGAGGTGTGAGCCATGGGGAGCCCATGATGCAAGAAAAGAGTGGAGAGAGAGAAGGGACTACAGGAGCAATAAGGGTGGAAGCAGCCATTGCTAATGAGTTAATGGAGGTCAGTGAGGGAGAAAGGGAACTTACTTTCCAAGAGCTTTATCAACAAACTCTGGATAGTATTTCCCTGGATCCTGAGACCTTTACTCATCCTGTGCCAGCCTATCAAGTTATGGCTCAACAGGGCAATGTGGAGGCAGAAAGGTCACTCAACTTAATTCATACTACTGCATCAATGCAAAGAGCAAAGGATGCCTTGACCAATCTACCTCCAGGAGCTGCAGCAAGTGGAGACTTTGAGTTTTATGATGATGAGGACAGCTATGGTGATAATCTACAGGTGGCCACCACTTCACAGACTGGGACTTCTGTGGTGCCTCCTACACCAGGCTGGCTTTCTCAGGGTATGCATGGAAGAGTCACTCTAGATGCTGCTATCTCAAGGCAGTACAATGAGGCCTATCTAGCTCATGAGTCTGCAAATGCAAGGGACAAGAAATTCTACAAGGCCATCATGGATTCTCTGGAAATTCAAAGGCTACAAATGATGCAGACAAGGATTGAGGCTACAGAAATCAAGGACTCCATTAGCAATCTCAGGGATGCTAACTACAGGATGATCGATGAAAAGCTCCCTCTTCTCACTGTGTCCAAGATGACCAGGTTTTTCTCTAAGGAACCTGAGGTGGCTACATCCTTGAAAACTCTCTCTACAAGAGTGGACAAGGTGGAAGCTACACTTTCTCAAATGCAGAAGGAACAGGAGAAGCAAACTCAGCTACTCACTCAGCTAGTGGCAGCTCAAGGACTCCCAGTCATCTCTCTTGATGCTAACAAAAAGGGGGAGAAATCTAAGGAGCTAAACATTCAAATCACAAAGGTGTTGGTCCCAGCCATTTCACTGCCACAGGAGCCACTAGCAATGGGGGAGTTTGGAAAGAAGAATAAGGATAGTATTGACCTGATCCAGGAAGCTTCTATGAGGATGAAACTTGCAGAACAAATCAAAGATCACTGGTCCAACATAGAAGCAAGGTTCAAGAACATTACTGAATCTTCAAAGACAGATCAGCCATCAACAAATGCAATGGTGATTGTACAAATGGAGCCACAGTTCAAGAGCTCTTATGCTATAGAGCCCCTTCAGCATGGAATCTTTCAAGATTCAAGAAATGAGAAGGGTCAATCTTCATGCTTTAAGAATGTGGATGCAAGAGGGATGTCTCCAATATCACCTGCCAAACCCAAAGGCAAGAACATTGAAAGGATATTTTATCCTGCTCCAAAGCCAGATGAGTTCAATGTCCTAGGGAAGCTGATCATTGAGAGCAAGGAAAGCAATCATCCAAGCATAAGGAATCAAAGGGCCATCATCTACAGGGATAGCAAGGAAATCTGCATTTGGGTTGGTCACCCAAATTTTGCAAAGGCCAAGGCTGAAGAATCTGAAAGGGCAGCAATGCAAGCATTGGCAGTTGCTCAAGCACTTGAAGATGAAGAGACCTTTCAGGAAGAAAAAGCCAAGGATGGAGCTAATGAAGCTGAACCAGCAAGGAAAAGTGTAAGGCAACCAAAGGCTAGAGCTAAGAGGAATCTGAACTTTGAAAAAGAGGACTCTCTGGACACTGCTCAAGCCCCTTCCACAACAAGTGCACATCAAATTCCTATTGACCTACCTATTGGAGGAAAGTTGGCATGTGACCCTGCACACCCTGTCAACTTTCATGATCAACCAATCATGCCAAAGGAGGAGCCTATTGAATTTGATGAAGCCTATTTTCCAAAGTTCCTATTTGAAAAGGATCAACCAATGAAGACAAAGAAAAGGGCTGTCAAGGCAAAGCCAGTATTTGTGAGGAAGCCACAATCTCAGAAACCCCCTACAAATCCAGAGGACTGCATGTACATTGCTGACATCAGGGAAGAATCCAGCTTACATCTTGATTTAGACAACCTGGTGGAAGTAAGGGGCATTGCAGCTTCTCAAAAGTTACCTGAAAGATTGGTTTTCACATACAAGGGTGGTAGAGAACAAATATGGCCTCTCTACAGAATTTTAGGAGAAGACTACCAAACACTACTCACAGTGTTTAGATGCTTGAAGAAAGACTTTGGCTTCACCAAAACAGCCAAGTCTGAGGTGGTCTCCAAGATATGTCAAATAAAGGCTAGCTGGAACAAGCCTGAGGCTCTTCCCAGGATGCTAAGAGTGCCCTCAACAGGAAAGAAGATCCATCTTCAACCTTACTGGATGATGGAATTTAAGGACAAGGACAACTGCAGAAGGTTCTTCAGGATGGAAGACCAGCTGGATAAGGCATCTAATCAAACTCTAAGGTTCATGCAATCCAAGCTTGGTGATCAAGATGAAGAAGAGAAGATCTTTTACAGAAGGCTACAGGTCCAGATTGAGGAGAACAACTCTAGGAGAGGGAAGAAGACTATGCCTCAAAGAAGACCAAGATGAATCATTTGCTCAGTCTAGAGGAGCACATTTGGGCATTAGTCTTGTAAGTCTTGTTTATGTCTAAAACTTTATGAAGCTCAATGCAATTTTTACTTTTATCATGGGTAATATGTCTGAGTGTTTTTGTTATCATCAAGGCTCTTGATTTATGGCTGTTATTCTATCAGTCATAAATTGGGGGAGATTGTTAGGAATATGTTGATTCTTGATGATAATTGTAAAAACACTTAGTAGATTTTGTATTAAGTTATTTTGTAACTGTCAACGAAATGGCATGCTTTGCAGTGTTTCGTTGACAGGAAGCTCATCAACGGAATGAGTGTTGTAGCAATTGCACTGTACAATACTTCACAGTTTGATATGCATTTGATGTATGTATTAGATAGGTTTCCTAAGTCATGTTGACTAAGTACTAGATAGGCAAAATAGGTTGGTTAATTGTAAGTATATCATGCCTTGTAATTTTGCATAAGTGAAGACATGTCAACGGTATGAAGATTACTCTATCAACGGAACAAGGATACACCATCAACGGAATGAAGTTTACTCATCAACGAAATGAAGTTTACTCATCAACGAAATGGAGAATAAAGCTATCAACGAAACACATCTCCCTGCTATCAACGAATCATTATTGCTTTTCTGAATAGTTGACAAAGTGATAATGACAGTTTACTGAACAGATCTAAAGGTGATGTGGAAGTGTACTTTGCATTGGAAACCATTAAAATGGACATGGGGAATAAGGAAACATCCCAGTTTCCAATTGGGCTCTTGGGAGTGATCATAATAAGCATGAAGACAAAAGCAAGGATCTCCAAGGACCACTGGACAAAGGGATGAAAAACAAACTATTGGCGGTTATCTTTAGTGTACTTTAGAGTAGCCAAAAATAGCATTGTAAACTTGGGAATATATATATAACCAAGTGTAGCAGTTAGAAAGAAGTAAGAGAAGAAAAACAAATAGTTTGTATTAGCTATCTTTGAGAGCATTCTTCTCTACAACTCTGTAACTGAGCAGCTGTGTACTTTTGTATCACAGATTATTTCCGCAATAAAAACACTTCAGTTGGATCATCAAACAATCCAACTGAATTATTTATATCTTGTGTTTTTGTTTATTCAGTTCAGTTTTATTTTATCATTGTTTTAAGTTTAAGAAAATATCAAGAATTGTATTCAACCCCCCCTTCTACAATTCTGTTAGGTCATTTGGGAATAACATGCACTATCCTCAAGAATGAATGGAAGAGACTCAGAAGAAGGACCTAGAAACATATACGTAGGAGTTTCGGGAAGAGGTTTAAGTTCTAATTCTGGTGGACTTGTCTCAACTGATTCATTAGCTTCATAAAGCGGCAAAGGACAAGGTTCTAACTCTCGATTGAAACTAGGAATGGTGGACTCTAACATTTCATTAATCTCATTTTTATGACCAGTATCATCCCAATCTTGACCAAAGTAGTTTTGACAAAAGTTAAGAACATCATCAACATTCATGATTTCATTATCAACTAGCTCATCAATCATGTTAATTTCTATGGGTTGGTCAAAAAGCTCATTGGGTTGATTTCCCACATTGAAAATGTTGAGATCAATTTGCATGTTTCCAAATGTGAGTTTCATTAATCCACTCCTACAGTTAATCAGAGCATTAGAGGTGGCAAGAAAAGGTCTTCCTAGAATGATGGGAATTTGATTTTTGAGATTTTTGACAGGTTCGGTTTCTAGAACAATGAAATCGACGGGGAAGACAAAATCACCAACCTTAATCAACACATCTTCCACCATACCCTTAGGAATTTTGACAGAACGGTCAGCTAACTGAAGAGTGATAGTAGTCTCTTTAAGTTCACCTAAACTCAAGTCTTGATAGACAGATATGGAAGAAGATTCACACTAGCTCCTAGATCGAGTAAAGCTTTATCAATAAAAGTATTACCAATGACACAAGAAATAGTAAGACAACCAGGATCCTTATATTTCAAAAGGATTTGATTTGATAAGATAGAGCTAACATTAGATGTTAGGAAAGATTTCTTAGGAACATGAGTGGTTCTTTTATGAGTACACAAATCTTTTAGACACTTAGCATAAGAGGGAACTTGTTGAATGACACCTAAAAGAGGAATGTTAATCTTGACTTGCTTGAAGACTTCCAAAATCTTATCTAATTGAGCAAATTGTTTGTTTGAAGTAAGTCTGTGAGGAAACGGAGCTTTTGGCTTAAAGATTTTTTCAATAGACATATCAGATTGGGGTTTTGAAGGTGGTTCATCGGAGGGTGATGACTCATTAGATTCTACTTCTTCAGGACTCTTGGGATTGGAAGATTGTTTAAGACTAGGATTCAAGAGTAAAGGATTTGGTTCAGATGTAAGCTTATCTTCTACTTGAGTATTGACACCATCATGATTATTGAATTGATTACCAGACCTTAGAGAGATAACAGAATTCACATTTTCATGAGACTTTTGATTTGGATGAAATTTAGGATTAATCTCGGGTTGACTAGGAAATCGATTTTTCTCTCTCTCACTGATGGTGTTTGCCAACTGACTAACTTGGACCTCTAGCTTAGATATGGCTTAAGCGTTGGAATTTAGCTATTGCCTATCTTGGGTCATATTGTTCATGAAATTTTGTTGAGATTTGAGCAATGCCTCTAAACTCTTTTCAATGGAAGTAAATCTTTTGTCAGATTCGGCAAAACCAGGAGGATTCAAAGGAACTGAGTTTTGATATTGACCGAGATTTTGTGGAGGATATGAGTTAGGATTTTGAGTTGGATATGGACCAGGATTGGGCTTTTGGATGATTTTTTCAACCAGGATTGTATGTGGATGAATAGGGATCATTCCTAACTCTAGATTGAAACATGGCATTGGCTTGTTCAATTTCAGGACAATTTTCTATCAAATGAGTAAGAGAATTACAGTTTGCACACAGAAACACTTGTGAGGACACCTTGTTGGTTTCTAAGGCTTCTAGACGTCTAGTGAGAGTAGCTAACTTAGCTTCGGTTGCAATAGAATTACCAACTACGTGTACGCCCTTAGATTTTTTAGTTTCCTGACTGGGTTCCCTAGTTGACTCCCACAACATTGTTCTTTCAGCTAACTCCTCAAACAATTGCCAAGCTTCTTCATCAGTTTTATCCATAAACCTACCATTACACATAGACTCTAACAAGGCAGTGGTTTGGCTATCTAAGGCTTCATAGAGAATTTTACAAAGTCTCCATTTTTCTATACCATGTTGAGGACACTTAGACAACAACTTTTGAAATCTATCAAAATATTTCCAAAAAGGCTCATTTCGATTTTGTTGAAATTGGTTGATTTCATTCCTAAGCTTGTTAGCCTTATGATTGGGAAAATATTTTTTTAAGAAATATAGCAACAAATCCCTCCCATGTGGAAATAGAATTAACGGGTAGACTATACAACCACTGTTTAGCATCTTCTTTTAAAGAAAAGTTAATGAGTCTAAGCCTAATGGAATCCTCACTTAGTTGTTGAAGTTTTTGTAAAGCACACACTTCCTCAAATTCTCGAATGAAAAGATATGGATCCTCTCCCTCTACCCCAGCAAACCTAGGTAACATGCTAATGTTATGATGTTTGATTTCAAAATTGTTTGCGGTTACTGTTGGTAGCACTATGCGTGAGGTTTGAGCGGTACGAACGGGGTAACAACGTTCTTTAAGTGAAACAGCCATGACGGTTGTTGGAACTTCTACTTCTTTTTACTCAATTTTAGTGGGTGAAGAGAAATCGAGTTGTCTTGCTACTCTAGGTAGTGAAAGGTCGGATTGTCACACTAATCCAGATGTATTATCTCGAACCCAAGTACTTTGCATACAAGAGAAGCAATCGACTAAGCACGTAGCAGACAAGAGCTATAGTAAACACCCAAAAAAAAATGGAAAATCAAAAGAAAAATCTATTTTATCCTAAAAAAAATCTAGACCTTGCTTCTAACAATAAGATACTACTAAAAGTAACAGCTCAAAAAGCATTCGTCGTGACTGGCCAGGCAGGAGGAAGCATTGCCAAGAGGCTAACCACCATTCTAGGCACCAGTCTAAAGGCCAGGTAAGCTTTCGCTAGCCTAGACACCACCGAAAAATACTTAGTGATTTGTTCCTCCTAGATTCTCTTCCTAGTTGAGCGCGATATCCTAGGGGCTAACTTCTAATTGATTTTATTAAGGAAAAAGGAATGCAAGATGAACGAATTAGTGATTTGTGGGCCAAGGAAAGGGTGATGAAATCCCTCACCTTATCTTGAAATTGGGTGGCGCCCTTAAGATTGATTAGATGATGCAACACACAAAGAACGAGAAATAAACACTTTTGGATGCACTACACTACGTGTTCTATTCTAAATTGTACGTACCTCTTTCCTCCAACAATCACCACAATTGTATAATATGGAAAGCGATAAAGACAATAAAGAAATTTAGATGATGTGCTCCTATGTGAGAGAATGAATGATGCAACAAATTGGTTTTTAACAAATAACTAACTAATATTTTTGGATTTTTCAAATATTTAATTTTTTTGTGTTTTTCAATAATGATGGAAAGAAAATAGAGAGAGGTGATACGGAATACCGAAAAACGCTTCCAAAAATTTCACAAGAGACAACGAGCCTTCTAGCAATCTTCTTGTCCAAGCTTTCCTTCACTTCAATGTATTCTAAAAGACCAAACAATGCAGAACAAGAAACTAATCCGAAGAATTAAATATCAAGGAGTGAAACCAATACTGGAGAGCCCACTGCTGATGTGGAACCATTATGGGCCCTGCTGCTAAAATGAATTCAAATTTGTTGCCCTTTTGTGTTAGTCACGTTGCATTATTGATCTAATGCAATACTTTTGTAGTTGATGTGTAAAAATAATATAAACTGCAAGCGCACAGTTTTAGTTGTAGCAATCACAGATCGATCCACAGAGACTATGTATTTTCAAAAGCCCTAACAATTAACTCAGGCGAACTAGACAATAAGATTTGAGTTGAGATTTGTTTAACCTAATTAACAATTAAAATCAAATAAGGAAAACCTAGAAATCCGAATCCATTAATCAATCACAATTAAAACCAACTCGCCCTAAAATCAATTCTCTTTCCTTCACAAATAAGATATATCAATTAACGAGACAAGCATATACTATGAAACTTGTTATCTAACAATAACCTATCAAAACTTCATGGAGCAAGCATATGCTATGAAAAATAAATCCGGTAACAATAATATATCAAAATCACTTTGTCAATTGATCAATTAAGCACCAAGAAAAATCATGAGATCTAATTAATAGGAACGAGAAGATATCAAGAATAATCAAATTAACTTCATCTTCATCCTAGGAGAATTAACTTAGCTAGACATGATTATAAAATTAACGAAACAATCAAACTTATAACACCTAAACAACAATTATGTTTTAATAATATTAATAAACTAATAATGATAAAAAGCTACGACAATTGGATCTACCTGGCCAATTAAAACAAAGTTAAACAATTAAGCGGATGAATGGCAGGTGATTGTATATGATAATTAATTAATAAACTAAGTAACAATATTGAAGCTCGCATGTATCGTAATTAAATTACTGAAGTTAATTACTACGGCAGATGAAAGATGTAAACACAAAACAGAAAACAGAAAACAGAAAACAAGAATTAATAACATATTAAATATACGAAGCAAAAGTATGTCGGATAATAACCACCGACAGCAGAGTATAAAACAGAAAATTAAAGAACTATCAAATTCTAGGTGTCTCAAATACAGAGGGGAGATATATATATATAGCAAAAATAATGGGTTTGGGCTCTTTGACTACAAATCAGATTCTAAAACTATTTTCTCAATTCCCTTTTCTTCTCCGATAAGTTTTCCAATTTTTCTCCAATTTCCTTTTGGCTTCAGGTATTTCCATCTCCTTGTCTTTTTCACATTTTTCTGCTTGAAATATGATTTTATTTATTTTCCTACAAAACAAAAGAAAACAATTTATTAAATAATAAAATTACGAAAATCGACATAAAATAGGTATTAAAAATGTATTAAATTATGGACCTATCAATAGTGTTGCAGTTGTAAGTAAAAGCGTTGCGTTAAAGGTCTTAGGCAACGGCCGTATTGGCAACACGAGCAAGGTGTTGCGTTTTACCTTTGGCAACATTATATTCTTTCCAAAAATATCACGGGCAACCCTTTAGTTATTTATTTTAAAACCTATTTTAATATTTTTAATTATTTTAAAAAAATTGCATATCTTAACACGACTACTTATTTTTCTTTATAAATTCAATTAATAAAAAAAATTAAAACATGAATATTAAAATAACAACTAATAAAAACAATCTGTGCATCGCACGGGTTTTAAGCTAGTATTATAATATAATAGATGAAACATTAAAAGTTTGGTTGGTCGGTATGTAAGTGTTTTTATCTAATTACCCTTATTCATAAAAAAATATCATTAAATAATAACAGTACCTATTTATAACTAATTATCTTTTTCACCTAAAACACATTACTTTTTCTATTTTTTCAATAAAATCTCCTCATTTGCAAAAATATCACGAGTAATTACCTCTTTTTAACTAAAACATGTTATTTTTTTATTTTTTCTTACTAAAATCCCTCCCTTTTCAAAAAAATCATACGCAAACACATTACTTATCATGTTTTTCCAATAAAATCTCCTCCTTTGCAAAAATATTACGGGTAATTACATTTTTTTTAACTAAAACATGTTATTTTTTCCATATTTTCTTACTAAAATCCCTCCATTTCCAAAAAATATCAGAGGCAATCCCTTATTTATTTATTTTAAAACGTATTTCAATACTTTTAATTATTGAAAAATATTTAAATATTTTAACATGCCTACTTATTTATTTAACAAATATAATTATTAAAATATTAAAACATAATTTCTATTTTTTCTTACCTTTTTCAACTAAAACATGTTATCTTTTTTATTTTTTCTTACAAAAACCCCTCCTTTTCCAAAAATATAACTGGTAAATCCTTACTTATTTATTTTAAAACCTATTTCAATGCTTTGAATTATATAAAAAAGTTTACATATTTTAACATGCCTATTATTTTTAACAAATGCAATTAATAAAATATAAAAACTGAAAAACTAAAATTATTATTATTAATATAATCCGTGCATCGCACATGTTTTAAGCTAGTACTATAATATAAATAGATGAAACATTAAAAGTTTGGTCGGTACCAAGTGAATTTATTTAATTATCCTTACTTATTTATAAAATATATTAAATAATAACATTACTCGTTTACAACCAATTATCTTTTCTGCTAAAATACATTACAGATTTTTCCTAACAAAACTCTTTTTTTTCCAAAAATATCACGGACAATTATCTTTTTCAACTTACTTTTTCTATTTTTCTTAATAAAATCCCTTCTTTTTCTAAAAATAGCACGGGCAAAACCATTTCTTATTTATTTTAAAACATATTTTAATGATTTTAATTATTAATAAAGTTTACATATTCTGACATGCCTACTTATTTTTTTTAAAAAAACTGTAATTAATAAAATATTAAAACGTAAATAATTTAATAACAAGTTTATAACCTATTACATTTTCAGCTAAAACACATTATACATTTTTTTCTAACAAAACCTCTAATTTTTCAACTTAATTTTTCTATTTTTCTTACTAAAATCTCTCCTTTTTCTAAAACAATTACGGGCAAACCCTTTACTTATTTATTAAAAAATCTATTTAATGCTTTTAATTATTAAAAAAGTTTACATATTTTAACATGCCTACTTATTTTATTTTAAATGAAATTAATAAAATATCAAAACGTAAATAATATAATGACAATTATCAAAAATAATATCAAAAATATTATTGCCTTTAAAATCTTTATTAATGGAAGAAACTAAATTTACAATTTTAATAGTATCCTAATTATTTTATTAGAAAATATCTTAATTTTCTTTTAAACTTTTACTAATTGAGGAAAGTAAATATACAATTTTAATATTCTTGCATTTATAATATTAGATAAATTCTCAATTTCCTTCTTAATATTCTCTAACGGAAGAAACTAAATATAGTATGTTAATATAAATATTTATACTATATCAAAATCATCACTCATTTGATTCAAATGTATCAAATTAGTCACTCATTTCAAAAATGACTTAATTTAGTCACTAATTTGAAATTTCGCATCAAGGAGACCATCTGCCAGTGACTAAATTGATATAAATTTAACTCTATTAATGACTAAATTGATACAAGTTTTCAAATTAATTACCAAATTGAGTCATTTTTGAAATGATTGCCTAATTTGATACATTTGAACCAAATGAGTGTTGACTTTGATAATTACCCCTTTCATGAATACCATCTTTCAGTTTTGTTCAGACGCCTGTTTCCCTTTCCGAAAAGGTATTTTCGGCGAAAATCTGACACAATATGCATATTTCACCAAATCTGCGCAGCGTGTTCAGAAATCGTATCGAATACTATTCTCATAACAAGAACAAACATATATCATGTATATATCAGTATACATACAAATTATATGATCATCATATGATCATCCCAATCATCACTAATGTACAGTTTATGCATATACATCAATACAACATATATGTTATCATCAAAACAACACATCAATCATGATAATCGCAAACATGCTTGTATATACATCAAAAAATTAAACATATAACCAAATTAAAACGTTTTCTCAAACAGCTCTGATGCCATTGAAGGATTTCGAGCACATAAACGCAATGGAAAAACGTGAAAAATAAACCAAAATCGAAACCCCTCCGTAGGATCCATGCGAAAACAAAAGATTTAATTCGGAGATTAGTGTTTTACCTTAAAATGCTTTAACAATTCATCAATGAAAGATTAATGAAGATCCAAAACTTGTTCAATCACCATGTATCCGGCTCTTACGATCTACGCTCTACGTTATCCACACGAACGCTTTTCTTGAATGATTGATCAAGAAGAGTGATCACAGGCTCAATTTGTATTGTAATATGTTTAGAGCTTAGGTAAATCAAGATAGGATCAATGTATTCATATGTTCAGTCTAGAGGAACATCTATCTTGTATTTATCTTTAATGTTTGAATCTGGAAATGTTATATATAAACCAGAACTTTCTTTTATTATTTACTTGGCTATTAAAGTCTTATCTTTACTTGTTTATTAGTTGAGTTATCCTCTAGGTATTTGGTTGTTATTCTCTAACAAACAAATAGGGGGAGATTGAAAGGCATATGTATAGGCCTATTTGTAAACATCGAGGATACAACTCAACTTAAACAAGTATGTAATAAGTAAATAATAATTCAATTGTTACAGGAATCTCATAAGGTTATATCAGTAAAAAAAATGAAGATTAAAGTCAACTAATAATGCATTAAGACTAGTATGTTTGTTGATAGATGACCACGTCTCATTGGTCATTAGTATGGTGATACTAAAGTCAAAGACATAAGTGCATGTTAGAATAATATGGCACTGGATTGACCCACCGTGTGAATTCTTCATGGTAGATGTTATCAAGTGTCATAAGTAATTCTCACAATGATAATGGTGTAATGATCCTTAGACTTGAAATCATTATATATTTATATGAGAATGAATATACTTTGATTCTACTCAAAGTTACCTTTGACCGGGTAATGATAAAGGTGGACGTTGGGTATATTATGAATCATATGAGAAATATGAATGATAGATATAGGATTTAACCCTCCTATTTTAGGTGTGATATTATTGGCCTCTTGATTGAGTGAGACTATAAAATGTATGGCCATGCTCAAATAGTGATTTGTTTAATAGTCTACTCATATTGATCAAGTAAACCAGGATTAAATGACGAAGAGGATGACACAAACCATGCCTCGAGTTTAATCTATAATATATGGTTAAAAGGATTATATTACATGGAACATTATTCACGAAAGATTTAATTGGATCACCAATTATTATTATTACTTGGGTAGCAATGATGTATTACTAGATGCCGCTCATTGTTTATAATTTTATTATTAGATATTAAAATTATTGCCAACGTAATAATAACCTAAAGGGTCACACACATAGAACGCTTTTAAATGGAGCTTTATTTAAATTACAAATTTAAATAAATTATTATTATCATATTAAATTATTGAATTAATTAAGTGGGACTTGATTAATTAAACAATAATTCAAATTTAATAATAATACAACAATAATCGGATTGGGTTTGGAAGCCCAATCAGATTAGGGTTCAGCCCACTCTTCTCTCCCTGTAAATACATAAGGATGTATTATTTTAGGGTTCAATATTCAGAATTGTTTTTTTTTTTAAAACCCTAGTCGCTCTACATCAAGGCGAGGCTAGAGAGAGAGAGAGATTCGAGGCTACTTCTTGGCTAGTACCAAACTCCGGTGATCGTTGGACGATCGTGCGTTCGTGTGGACTAATTAGAGACATATATCGCAAGACGGAATACGTGGTGATCATATCAAAGGACCTCCATGAGTCAACCATTCGTAAAGCTTCAAAAGGTAAACGATTCTATTCACGAATTAAATAACTCTTCTCAGCTTTTGGCTTTCTGCATTCATTGGCAAAGTGACCTCCTATTCCACAATTGAAACATTTAAACTTGGACCTTTCAACATAGTTCTTGTTTGATTGAAAGTCCTTTCTGAATGGTTTGGACACCTCAGGGTTTCTCTTGAACTTGAGCTTTGAGAATTTTCTCGACAGAAAAGCTAAATGTTCATCTGGCTCATCCATTTCATCTTGGTTAGAAGGCTCACTTTCTTCAATCATCTTTCCTTTGCACTTTATTGATTCAGTTCTACCTTTACAAGCACTTGTGCTTGGTGTAGTTTCAGCAGCTTCTTCTTTCATGTCCTCGGCCTTTTCAACACTTGCTACTAAGGCAACATATCCAGTTTTCTTTTGGACCTTCTCAATTTCCTCATCCTCTTCCATTTCCAACGCATATGTTTTCAGGGTTCCATACAGCCTCTCAAGAGTAAAATCCTTATACTCTTGAGTGTTTCTCAAGGAAACAGTCATAGACTTCCACTCATTTGGCAAGTCTATGAGAAATTTAAGATTTGAATCTTTGATTTGATACACCCTCCCATACAACTTCAATCCATTCAGAAATTTTTTAAATCTACTAAAAGTATCATTCAAAGATTCTCCACTCTTGAAGTGAAAGTGTTCATACTGTTGTATGAGGAGTTGCATCTTGTTTTCCCTTACCTGCTCAGTCCCTTCACAGATGGTTTGGACAGTGTCCCAAATCTCCTTTGTTGTAGAACAATTAATAACATTGTTAAACATGTCAGAATCAAGACCATTAAACAAAATATTCATGGCCTTCTTATCTTTATGAACTGCAATGTTGTCCTCAGGAGTCCATTCTGAAGGTAACCTTGGAATGGTGCTTGGAGCTCATGCAGGTGCTTGAGCTATTGAGGTGTTTGGCTTCATTGGTACATGAAGGCCATGATCGAGGCACTCTACATAACCTTCATCCATAGACATTAAATGTAGTCGCATTTTTACTTTCCAGTGAAAATAATTATCTCTATCAAGAACTGGTATTTTAACTCCATAATCCTTCTGACCCATGATTCTGATGTCTTTAGATCTTTAAACTTCTTGTGTGTTAGAAGCTTGCTCTGATACCAATTGTTATTCCCAGATAATGAATCAAGATTGTAGAAAGGGGGGGGGGTTGAATACAATCTTTAAAAATTCTTTGGTTCTTGACAGTAGAGATGTGAAACTAAAATCAAGAACAGAAAAATAAACAAGATAAGATAACACAAGAATTAAAAATTCAGGTGGATTGATTTGTCCACCTAAGAGATTTTTATTTGAAGAAATCTTTGTGATGTTTATGAATAAACACACAACTGCATACACACAAATCTAGCTTCGGCAATTTACAAGGATATAGCTTTGAGATCTCTAAATTGTCTTACTAATTTCTTAGTTCTAGAATAATGCTACACCTGGTTATATATCCTAAGTTTACAAGATATTTCAAACAGTCAATAATGCACAAAGTAAATCTGTTCAAGATCCTTGTTTCTCCATTCTGGGTAGTGGTCCATATGTTGGTAGCTTGCCCTTCTTGGCTGATTGCCTTTTATAGAAATGCTATTTTTTGACTGGACAAAACAGAATGCTTCTTCTTCTCGTGACTTTCCAGAAATACTGGTTTACATGCTCTGTGAATTCTGTCAACCCATGTGCAATGTCTGAACTATCCTTTTCAAGGTACAGTGTGTATCCGTAGAAGCCATTTGAGTTGTATCCGTTGAGAGTATCTTGATCACATCCGTAGATAGCTAGTACTACTATCCGTAGACAGTACATTGTCCACATCCGTAGAAGGCTAATGTTGTTATCCGTAGACAGTCAATTTCACTCATGTAAAATTACAAGGCATAGACTATTTACAATTAGCCTCCCTATTCTACATATCTATTGAAAGTCAACATGACTTATTCAGCCTAAAAACTAATACTTCAATTTCAACATCAAGATTACAAATCAGGAATACACATCAGGACTGCATCTTAGGCTGCATCTTAGGATTGTACGTTAGGATTACACAAGCATGTTATATTGAGTCTTATCCGTAGATAAGCTACCCTTCTACGGATACTGCAAAAGCATGCTATCCGTTGATGGCTACATTTTACTTATACAATTTTCACCAAGTTAATCTAGTTATTATCAAGAAACAACATAGTTCCTAACACTCGGAAAGAGTACATTGTTCAAAAACCGGATGTATTAAAATATTAATTTTAATATTTTATAAATGATACCTAAGACATAATAAATTATGTTATTAATTTTATTATTTCTTTTAATATCATTTTAACATTTAAAATACTTAAAATTTGTCTTCTTTATGAGAAACAAATACTCACACTTTGAGACTTCTTTTAATTTTGGTCCATAACTCATTTTTCTGATTTTTTTTTACTATAGTCCGGTTTTTTTAGAGTACTCTGATTTTTTCCTAAATATTTCGATTTTTTCCTGAGTTTCGCGTGAGTCGGCTACAAACTGAATTACCAACCGAGTATAGCTAAATCAAATTGATAATATAGTCAAATTCGAATACTTTCCCGAGTACTCGACCGAGTAAATCGGGATTTTAGAACACTAACCAACCAGCCTAATCCCTCAGCCTTTACATAACACTTCTTAATGATAAGTATTTTGCTTGAATTGACATAAATGATAGTATTAAAGTTAGACATGAACAAATTTATTGTTATAGTTTAAATTCAAAAATATTTGTTAGAGTTTGAATCCACAATCATAATTTAATATGTTATTTGTTTACCGATAATATCAATATTACATCATCTGTAATAATATAAATATTATATTTAACATGTTCATAAGAATGAAACTCTTGACATACGATAGTACTTCTAAGATAAAATCATTTATCATATAATCACATAAGATAAAATATAATGTTAAAATTTTATTTAAAAATTTGTCATAATGTTATTTATTTTAATATTAATTTTGTTAAGAGCCCATGAAATCCGAAGACAATATTGTTGAATATATAATAGTATATAATTAGGTGGTATTGTACCGTGACTACCAAAATTTTGGATAAAATCTCTTTACATTTTAATAATTAAAAATCCAATTCTCACACAACCTCTTTTAACTTATAGTCTTGTTTTTAGATAATGTAAAATTTTCTTTTATATTATATTATTTTAATTTTCTATTTTTAAATTTATTAGATTAAACAGTCAAGATTTTTTTGGCGTTACGAATCAAAATTTTAAATAAAAAAATTTCAATATTATTATATATAACGATATAATTCTATAGATAAAATTTTTATCTCCTATTGATTATATTTTTTATTAAATTATTTTTTATTAGATAAAGTTTTTAATAATTTTTATCATTAATATGATTTTTTAGGTTTTATATAAATTGAACCTTTTTGAATTATATGTTATGAGTTAATGGGAGTGAAAATCGTTGCCATTGGTCATAAAAAATTAGCACCACAGGATAGCTCAAAGTAGAAAACTAACTACTTTATACAACACGAAGCAAAACAGAAGTAGGACTGTTTATACACCCAAAAAAAACGGAAGGATGGACTGCTTACCGTGCAAATTAAACAACTAAAAATATGTAGTTATTGAGAATCGATCACTTAACCTTTGGCAGTACTCCTTTTATATCCCTCTTACTTTTATTATATAATAGTATAGTATATAATTTCTTTTCTATGGAGATTTTGATAGCATAGTTAAAGTTTGAAATACAAATACTATATTAAACCTGTTGTCGGAGAGTCGATCGCTTAATATATGATAGTATTATCTTATTATCTTTTTTACTCTTATTATATAATAAGATATTATTATATAATAGTTTATTAATTTGTTTAGTTAAGTTTTTTACATTTAACAAACTTTCTACATCATACTAATATTCACGTGTCTTTTATTTTATTAATTAAAACATCAAAATGTATGCATGAATTTATGTGTTTGAGAAATAATTTTTACATATTCTTACATATTCTCATTGTTTAAGATAAAATTAAGAAAATAAATTCTATTAAAAAAATTATTCTTTTTATTTTTTTTTAAATGTTCCTACGAAATTTGATAAAATTCCGGTACTCCGATTAAAGTATGTATAAAAAAATATTTATTTTCATTGCTCGATTATAATTATGTAATTTGAGTAAGCATTCTCTTGGAAATAACTCTGAAAGACTAAAAAGATTTGTAATCAATCCTATCATTTAGTACATTTTTTTGAAATAAATTAATTTTGTTTTGTATTGATCCATTAAATTTCTCAAATTCTTTGTTGAATTGAGTGATCCATTTTAAATTATAGGGAATGCACTTACACTTATATTACAAGGGTTGTTTTTTAGCTTCTTAATCTTTTATTTTATTAATTTAAACATTAGGATCTATGCATAATTTAATATGTTTGAGAAATAATTTTTATATATATAGAGGAATAATCTTTATTTAATTATAATCCAATTATAATTAATATTAATCCGAAATTTTAATTTTTTATTTAATTAAGTCTCACTTAATTAATTAATAACTTATTTCGGAATTAGTTTAAATAATTCCCTTTCTATTTAATTAATTAATTAAATCATACTTAATTAATATTATAAATAGAATGAAATACTTATTTAATTTAAATTCATAATTTAAATTAATTAAGTACATTTTTTTGAAATAAATTAATTTTGTTTTGTATTGATCCATTAAATTTCTCAAATTCTTTGTTGAATTGAGTGATCCATTTTGAATTGAGAAATAATTTTTACATGCTCTCAATTTTTAACATATTTTTAAGAAAATAAATTTTATTGACAAAATATTTTTTTTTGTCTTTAAAATATCACAACAAAATTTCATAAAATCCTACACTCCAATTAAATTATATATAAAATATTCGTTTTTATTGCTCAATTATATTTATGTAATTTGAATAAGCATTATCTTGGAAATAAAATCTCAAAAACTAGGAAGATTTGCATTGAGTCCTATAATGTGGTACATGTTTTTTTAAATTAAGTTAATTTTATTTTGTATTTAATCAATTAAATTTCTTAAATTCTTTGCTAAAATTGACAAATTGGAAAACTAAATACTCTAAGACAAGAAGGATTTTTCTTAACCACAAATTTAAATGGTAAGGGTTTATGTGATCTATTTTAAATTACAAGGGTTTTTTTTTTCCCTTTTTAACCTTTTATTTTATTAATTAAAACATCTGGATATATGCATAATTTTTTATATGTTCGAGAAATAATTTTTACATGTTCTCATTTTTTAAGATATTTTTAAGAATAAAATTTTATTGAAAAAATATTTTTTTCCATTGTCTTAACAATATCACTACAAAATTTCATAAAATCCCGCACTCCGATTAAATTGTATATAAAGTATTCGATTTTATTGTTCGATTATATTAATGTAATTTGAATAAGCATTCCCTTGAAAATAAAATTTCAAAAACTAAGAAAATTTGTATTGAGTCATAAAAATAAGTTAATTTTGTTGTGTAATTAATCAAATAAATTTCTTAAATTCTTTGTTGAAATTTACTAATTCAAAAAGTAAATACTCTATATTAACATACACCATTTGGATAATACTAACTACTTCATATTTGAAATATATTATAAATTCTCTTTTAGCTATTTGTTTCTACTACTTATTTTGCCAATGTCACAATTAAGCTCACTAGCCATGTTTCCAGTTTTCTTTTGAAATTTATTGTCAAAAAACAAATATATATATATTATAAATTTGTGGATATCCCATATCTTAGGTTTGGAATCCATATTTAGGTTCAGAAAATATTTTAATATATAGATTTGATCCAGTTGACTATTCATTTTAGGCTTGGTATCCATATAGGTTTGTAGAAGAAAATAAAATAATAATTTAAAAGTCATGTGAAATCTTACCCCAAACCTCATGACTTTTCACATTAGATCTCTAGTTATATTTTAAGTTAAAAGTCATTAAAAGTCATTAAATGTAATTGTCATTCCAAATTCGTGACTTTTTGAATAACAGTCTGCTTTTAAAGAGTTGTTAAAAGTTTAAATTGAATAACACCTTACTTTTAATGACTTTTTAAAAGTTGTTAAAAGTCTTAATTCAATAACACCATACTTTTAGATATTCTTTAAAAGTTAGAATCGAATAACACATGACTTTTAAAATCCTTAAAAGTCATTAAAAGTTGGTATTGAATACCACCCCCTTATTTTGACTCATATTTAATTATAGAAACTTTCTATTTCATTTTTGAATATCATCAATACGATAATAATACTTATGGTAAGTTCAGTAATTAAAATATAAACTAATCTTTTAATTTTGGATAAGCATTTAATGTAAATTATCTTAAAATATATGTTACATATACAACAAAATATTTTGTGAGAAGCTTTCTTTGACTTTCCTTTCTGACAAGCCTCACACAGTCCTTCCTGTGTAAATTCCATCTGAGGCAAACCTCTAACCAATTCCTTCTTGACTAAAGAGTTCATGGTTTTGAAGTTAAGGTGAGACATCTTCTTGTGTCATAGCCAACTATCATCTGATGAAGCTTTAGCATAAAAACAATTAACTTCATCTTTGAATCCCGAGTTCAGATCAGCTATGAACAAGTCACCTTTCCTTACTCCTTGAAGAGCAGGCTTTCCATTCTTCTTGTGAAGGATCTGACACTTCTCTCTTTCAAAGGAAACATCATATCCTCTGTCACAGAAATGACTGATGCTGAGAAGATTGAACTTCAGACCTTCCACAAATGAAACATCTTCAATGATAACATTTCCGTACTTCAAACAACCATATCCTTTCGTAATACCCTTGCTGTTATCTCCAAAGGTAACTACTGGGCCAGCTTTCTCAACCAAATCTGATAGCAGGGCTCTATCTCCGGTCATATGCCTTGAACAGCCACTGTCAAGAATCCACATAACACGGGTTACCTGTTTAACTCCCTGCAATACCAGATTGATTAGTCCTTCCTCGGAACCCACACTTGATTGGGTCCGGCATACTTAAAGAATTGGCCTTTGTCAGGCAAAACAACATTTTTAACTATAACTACTTCAACCTCTTTCACATAAGAGTGTTTCCATTTATAGCCAGCCTTAACACATTTCTGAGTAGGCTTAGGGATAAATGAATCAACTCTAGTCTGAGGAGGACTAGTAGTCTTTGTTTTAACATGCTTCTTATTATTAACATGTTGACGTGGAGCAGTCTTATCACTAGATACATGCTTACTATTAAAATAAGCATACATAACATTGAAAGCACAAGACATGCAATTAATCACACCACATGCTTTATGAGAAGAATTAACAGCAGTCATGTTAGTTCTACAGTTGTTTTGATCCAACTTATGGATATCTGATTTAGTCTTTTTAGTTGTAGCAACTTTGACTAGAATATCAGATATACACTTTTTGGACTGTTCAACTTCCAAAGCAGTATCTTCTTCACGAATCTCCTCAGCAATGATTATAGAGTATTCATTCAGAGGATCTGCCTCGGACTCCTTACAGAAGGGTGTTTCAATACCCTTAAGAACATATGGAACACCCCTTCCTTCAGATCTGACTCTACAAGGGGAATTAATTCCAAGCAATCCAATGGCCTCATTATAATCATAACCTATACTGACATGTTTAACAACAACTTGTTTATTGAGAATCTCTTTAGCCGTCTTACAAGAGTTGAAATAGGCATTAGCTTTGGTCTTAAGCTCACTAATCCGATCTTTGAGAATGGTTTCCAGTTGTTGATACAATTTAACCCTATTCTCAAGAACTGCTACATTATTAGTGAGTTCATCTTGATTAATATGCACTAGTTTTAATTCTTTTATCTCATTTTCAAGATTTGTGTTTAAAAGAATTATTCTATCATTTTCAGTGCGTGCACAATCTAAGGTGCCACCAAGATGACGAATCATTTCAGTATCAGTAAACTTTACCTCTGACATGTATCCAGATGAAGTGCTTGCCTCTTTAGCCACTAAAGCAAGGTTCCCAATCTCACCTGCTTCTTCATCACTGTCAGTGTCATCCCAACTCTTTCCCTCAGCAACATAGGCTTTCCCAATCTTGTTCTTCTTGCTAGAATCAAATGTGTTTCTAGTCACTTGCTTTGGCTTTCTGCATTCAGTAGCAAAGTGACCCAACTCATTGCAATTTTAGCATCTGATTGTGCTCCTTTCCACAGTTCCAGTTTTGTAGCCACCCCTTGTGCCACTTGAAGAGGAAGATCCACCTCTCTGAAATCTGGGTCTGAACTTAAGATTGGGATTCCTCTTGAATCTAAACTTCCCAAACTTCCTGACTATCAAAGCCAAATCACCATCCTCCAGCTGATCAAGTTCTTCTAAAGAATAGAAGTCACCACCAGATTGATCAATGGATGTTAATCCATATTCAGCATCAATAACATTCATGTTAGAACTAGAAGGTTGAACAGACTTCACTTCCAGTTTCTGTGGGACTTCAGCAGCCAATGCAGTAGAAGTACTAACAATCTTCCCAGTTCCATACAACTCCCTTTGTTGAATCTGCTCCAGCTCATAGGTCTTCAGAACACCATACAATCTCTCCAAAGCAATCTCATTCATATCTCTTGTTTCTCTAATGGCAGAAATTTTGTGCTCCAGGTGGAAGTGTAAGAAGGAACTTCTTGTTAATCTCCTTGTTGGTGTAGTGCTTCCCATTGAGATTCAGATCATTGATTAATTTGTTGTATCTCTCAAAAACCTGAGAGATACCTTCACCGGGGTTTGATCTGAAATGCTCATATTGAGAGGTGAGAATTTCCAGCATATTCTCCCTAACTTCCTCTGTCCCCTCATTGATTAACTCTATGGTTCCCCAAATGTGTTTAGCAGTATCACAATTTAGGACATGATTATGCATGATAGGATCAAGACAATCAATAAGGATCAACTGAAGACAGGAATCCAAGGTAACATCCTCTTTCTCATCAGGAGTGTACTCCTTGGGATCTTTAGGGTACATTCTAGCAGCCCTAGTAACAACATTATTCTCTATTAACTCTCCCTCAATAATCATAGGGAGTTTGGGACCGTTATTCAACACATCAATGTATTTAGGATTTGCAACCTTAAGAAATAGGAGCATTTTCTTCTTCCACATTGGATAATGCTCCTTGCTGAACATTGGGATTTTGACTGTACCCACTTTCTGTGTAGTAGACATCTTTTGAGATTTTTAGGAATAATAAAAAATCAGAGTTTAAGAAAAATCTCAAAACAATTGGATCTTTGATTTGTATATTAATCAAAAGGCTCTGATACCAATTGTTAGGTCCTGATAAGTTTGTAGAAGGGGGGTTGAATACAAACTATACCGTTTTATCGAAATTTGTTCTTTTAAAATTAAACAAATTAGAACAAATTAATGCGGAATAAAAACTGAAACAATATTCAAGTTAAATAGAAACTCTATTAAACTTGAGGGGTGTTACAATTTTGATCACTGATTACAAAGAACTTGATAAAACAAATCTAGAATAAATTCGACATGAATTTATCTATTTTTGTAATAAAAAGGATCGAATACTAAAAAGTAGTTCGAAATAAAATCCAGGGATTATGATCCGCTAGAAAGTCAAAGTAGTACAAGAGATACAATTCGTATGGATTAAATGTTAAGAACAATCAAGAATTAATACTCCTGCAGAAATTTAGAGCTGTGCAGTTGAAGTTATGAAGACAGAGGTATTTGATAATAAGCTGCTGTGTCTTTACTTCTGTAGCAATGAATTATTGTCTTTTGTCTTCTGCCTTGTACATGTATACTAATCCACAGCATTTCTTTTTAATCACCCACGTGCAATGTATTTACAAAAGAATTGCATTAGGAAGACTTAGAGGAAAACTACCATTTTGCCTTAGAAGACAATCGGGAAGACAATGGAATGTATTAGGAAGACATTCGGTAAGACTTAAATTTACTCTAGGAAGACAATCGGGAAGACTCACTTGTGAGTCTTCCTAGTTATATAAACTGAGTCTTCCTAGTTTAAATCTAAGTCTTCCTAGTTCATTTTTATTCTAATTTAAATAATTAACTAAATAAATTATGTATTAAATTAATTCTTTGCAGAATTAATTTAATAAATAATATACTTAATAATATTAATTATTTATAAGAGAATAAATAGAATTAGTTGCCTTCTCAATTAATTCCAGAATCACTTAAAACTTAGATAAATAACAAACACAATAGTACGTTGACACTCGATGCACTGTCTGGTTCATGAGTGACTAACGACAATGTCTGTTCTTTATCAATTTGACCTTAAGCAGTGATTCACTTCCTTCTCATTCAAGAACTCTGTAACCAGTATCTTTTTCTGTCACCACTTGAAATCTCCGTCACTTTAATAAATCCACTGAGCTTGAATACTTCATTGAGGCTTGATCAATAAATTGAGCTTCTTTCAATGTAGAATCACTTCAAGTCTGTAGATGACTTTAATCTTCATTCTTTGACAAATAGAATCTTCTGAGATTCCTGTGACAATATTGAATTATTACTTACTTATTACAGACTTGTTTAATGTTGAGTTAATTCCTTGATGTAAACAAATAGGCTTAAACATATGCCTTTCAATCTCCCCCTATTTGTTTGTTAGAGAATAACAATCAAATACCTAGAGGATAACTCAACTAACTAAACAAGTAGAAATAAGACATTAAATGCTAAGTAAATAATAACACAAAGTTCTGGATTTCATTTAACATATTCCAGATTCAAACATTACAGGTAAGTACAAGATAGATGTTCCTCTAGACTGAACATATGAATACATTTATCCTATCTTGAATCACCTAAGCTCTAAACATTTAATATTTACAAACAGAGCTTCTTCAAATTTCAGACTCAATCATCTCTCCTTCTTCAAGTTCTTCAAGCAAATCCTTGTCCAGAATATGATCAGATTCAGAAGTAATGCCACTAGGTCTGACAGGTTGAGCTGTGACTTTCTTCAGCCTATTCTTCATTTGATGATATCTCTTGATATTGGCAATGCAATAGTCTTGAATCAAATCAGCAACTTCTGTCTTTTCTTGTGTAGCAAACCTTGTTGTCCTCAACATGTTCTCCATATAGACAAGATGCTTGGCAGGATAATCTTTCAAGGAGATGGGATCCACACCACAAGTTTGAAGTGCCCTTCCTTTATAAAATTTAACTTCATATGGCACATCCACAACTTGAGGACTAGCTTTCATGGCAAAATCTCTAAGCTGATCATGCAACAGCTCACATAGAGGTGAAGACCTTTTAATCTTTGTCATGAAAACCCAAAGCTCAGAGAGAGTTCTACCTTCCAGAAGATTAAGAGAAACTATGAAAGTTCCCTCATTATGAGTGTAGATGTAGATCTTTAACTCCTCTCTGACTCTGTCATATCCAGTAGTAATTCTTGAAATCTCCGCATGAAGAGCTTTCATATAGATTGAGTTGTCTGGATTGACCTTTCTATACCTTTCCAACATGCAAAAAAACTTTCCATCATTTTCTGACCCTGTCTGATGTGAGAACATCTCTCTAGCTCTATCCCATTCTTCTCCAAGCTTCAGCCTCACATATAACTTCCTGTCCTTGACCTTTATATCATGAAGCCGTTGTTTTTCTTGATGTTCAGCTTTTTGGATAACTAGATGCTTTGAGATGATGTCAGATACTTTAGCATTCTCCTCCTCTCTTCTCTTCAGATCAGCTTTCTGTCTTAACAGCTCAGCTTCAAAGGCAGGATCCACTTCAGGTTCATCTTCCCAGTCAGCATAGTCAGCCTCTCCTTCAACCTCCACTTCACCAAAGATATCTTCAGGGTTTTCTTCAGATTCAATATTGTCAAAATCTCCCTGTTCACCTTGATAGTAGTCAGCATCAGAAAAAGTTAACTTCTGCTTCCCTTTGTCCTTTACAGAACCAGAACCTCCAGCTTCTCCTCCTCTTTGTTTCTCCACATTCTCCACATTCTCCGCATTCTCCCCCTTAGTTGAGGAATCCTCTACAGTTTGAGTTGTGGAAGCCCTAGGATTCACCTCATTTCTTCCCCTTATTGCTCCTAGGTCATCTCTATTTCCTCCATCTCCTCCTTCATCATCCTCACCCTCATCATCATCATCAGCACCCACAAAGAATCTCTTTTGTTCAGCATTGGGTTGATGTGAATTTTTGATCATGTTATACAAGTGCTTCATCCCTTCATTCAGATGCTCTATTCCTCCTTCTAACTTAGACATCCTTTCTTTATTAAACTTCTGGTTTTCATCAGATGTTTGCAGAATAAAGTCCACCTTGGTAGAAATAGCAGCAATCTCCTTGACACTCTCTGATATTTGAGCATTTGACATTGTAAGATCAGAGATGTCTGAAGCCACCAGTACTTGAGATTGTTGGATAGAATTAAGCTTCGGGAGGAGATTATTCTTCAATCCTTCCAGGTCATCTTTCATAGTACCCAGCTGATTTGATACAGAGGTGGTAGATTGTGCAACCACTTGTGCTTTTAGAATTGTGTTTTCAGCCTGGGTCTCTTTCAACTTCTTTTGTAGATCAGCTAGCTGGTTCAACAAAGCAGTGTTTGTGTCAGTGTGTGCACTCACTTCAATTGCTCTTAGTGGTGTTTCACTCAACTCACGTGCTTGTGTTTCACTCGGTATTTGACTCATATATCTCACCACTAACTGTTTGTCTAAATTCTCCGTAGATGTACTGATAAGTGGATTTTTAATCCACTTGGAATGCTTCATATCGGCTTAAATTGATGACTTGAACTCAAGTATGTGGTGTGTTTAATGTGTTTTCATTAAGTTTTGCAGAACCAAGAGTTGGAGGTTAATGAGATTAAAAGTCGGATTTTCCTGGTAGGTTGCGAAGCTCTCACGGTTTTGGCCATATCTGGAGTTCTACAAGTCCGATTCTGACGATTCAACAGCTCACGCGAAACCACGGAAATGTTCTACATTGCTGGGAAAAATTCCAGGAGCTCTGAGGCGCTGCAGCGCTAGTTTCCTGCGCAAGAGCGCCTTAGTAGGCGCAAGAGCTCGAAAATCTTGAGCAAGAGCGCTTAGTTGAGTTTGCAGAGTAAAATTCCAGGGATTAGGAGGCGCAAGAGCGCCATTTAGAGGCGCAAGAGCGCCTGTTTCCTCCTGGAGTGTCTCGACTATGCATTATTTTACTCCAAACCGGGTCAATTTGTGTTGGGCCTAATTTGTTAGGGCTCGTATCTTGGGTTTATTATGTAATATCTTATACTTTATAAACATTATTCATTAGGTTATTTTTGTATCTATCGATCTATCTATCAATCAATCAAAAAAACATTATTATCCGAGGAATAAGAGATCAATACCTAAGTTCAAGAGATTAAAAATCAAGCTTACGGATTCACTTTGTTCTTCAATTTCCTTCGTAATCTTCTAGCGGTGGATAGTTGGTTGAATTCTATTCATAATATTTATTGTTATTACATTGAATCTTGTTTAGTTTATTAACGATGTTAACTATGGTACCCATGGTGATGATTAGTTCAATTATGAACTAATTTATTATCATGGGGTTTTACCGGATTCTTATATAATGTTTTCTGGTTGATTTCAATTATTCCTTGCATGTTCTTATATTTGATATCCTTGTATGGTTGTGCATATTCAATTATAGTTGTCTGATCAACTTCTGTGATTGTGTGTTAATCTCTATTGCAGCGACCGTACTGAAAATAGAGATTTAGAACTTGCCATGCTAGCGTAGGAATTTGGTGTGTCTGATGACATGGCTTATTTGCGATATCACTCTACCCGTTTGGTATTGACTACGTGATCTTATTGATTACTTGTGTTTCAAAATCATTGTACGTTAAATCCCGCAGACCTGTTGGGACTGCCTACAATTGATTGACTATTTGACTTCTATCTTAATTGTGGATGTTCATTAGGATGGTATACGTACAAAGACCTTTGGCGTATATCAGTTTCGTGTAATCGATCAGGTGTCAGTGTAATTGCATGTTAGGAGGAAAAGGAATTAAATTGGTTAATTGCATATTTGATGATGGTAAAAACCCCATGTGTTTTCTCTATTTGATAAATCATATTTGTTAATTGCTTAGTTAATTAGTATAGTGATAATTAAACCCAACCCTTGATAATTGTTTGAGAATTGAATAATATTAATTCTTGGTGCATAAATCAACGAAACAGCAACAACTAGTCTCTGTGGACGAACTCTGTTTAACAGACTATATTACTTGCGATCGCGTACTCTTGCGTGGAAAAGTGTGAACAAGTTTTTGGCGCCGCTGCCGGGGACTCGGTTCTTCGTTGTTTTGTTTATGTATTTGTCATCAGGGGTCATAAAATTTCAGTGACTCAGACGTTTCTCACCAATTTTCTTGGTAAATTTTTCAGGTACTTAACTTGAGAGTGTATGCAAACACGCTCTCAAGCTCGGAAGAAATTGTTTCAGAAAACGGAAGTAGAAGTTCAGTCATCTGTTGCTAAGGAAGAGACTAAACCACTTGACACTATGGGAGCACCACATGGTGAAGCAGAGGCAATCAAGGCGCTAAAGGACTATTCTCAGCCTAGCATCAATGATATTCAGTCGAGTATCACCAAGCCGGCTATCGCAGCCAACAATTTTGAGATCAAGACCGGAATCATTCAGATGCTACAGAATTCAGTACAGTTTGGGGGTCTACCTTCTGAAGACCCTAATGCTCATATCAGAAACTTCATAGAAATCTGCGATACATTCAAATTTAATGGGGTTCCTGATGATGCTATTAAATTGAGATTGTTTTCATTCTCGCTGCGAGACAAAGCTAAGAGCTGGTTACAGTCTATGCCAGCTGGGTCTATTACTACTTGGGAAGATCTGGCTCAGAAATTTTTGTCCAAATTCTTTCCTATGGCTAAAACTGCGGCTATGAGGAATGCTATTTCTCAATTCACTCAACAGACGGGTGAGTCTCTCTATGAAGCTTGGGAAAGGTACAAGGAGATGCTAAGGCTATGCCCACATCATGGGATGCCTGACTGGATGGTGATTAATGGATTCTACAATGGTTTGGGACATTCTCGAATTATGTTGGATGCTGCTTCTGGGGGAGCACTGTATGCTAAAAGCTATGAGGAAGCTTATAATCTAATAGAGATGATGGCAGCCAACGAGTATCAGAATCCTACTCAGCGTATACCACAGGCAAGAGCAGCAGGCATTCTGGACGTTGATTCTAGCACGGCGTTGGCAGCCCAGCTTCAGGCCCTAACTATGAAGGTCGAATCTTTGGCCAAGGCAAGTACACAGCAGGTAGCAATGGTTTGTGAACTATGTGCGGGCGCTCATGAGACTCATCAGTGCACGATATCTAGCGAATCGGCGCAGTTTGTCAGTAATTTTCAGAGGTCATCTCATCCAGCTCCTAATTCGTATCATCCCAATAACAGGAATCATCCAAATTTCAGCTGGAAAGACAACCAGAATTCTATTCAGCAGCCAGCGCAGGGACAACAACAATACGGTTCTAGGTCGTATAGCCATTCTAATTATCAGCAGCAGTATGCTCCTAGAGCACCTTATGTCCCTCCTGGATTTCAGCAGCAGCATCAGGGAAATCAGCACCACTTTGTAGAAAGATCTGAGGTGGAAGAGATGAAGTTACAACAAAAGGGTATGGCTGCTTCTATGAAGAATTTGGAGATACAGATTGGACAAATAGCTAATGCACTTCTGCAGAGGCCACAGGGCCAGTTGCCAAGCGACACGGAAGCTAATCCTGGTAAGAAGGAGCCCAATCACCAGGTTCATGCAGTTACTTTGAGATCTGGTAAGAGCACACGAGAGGAAGAGGTGCTAAATCAGCCTGCTGTTGCAATTTCGGAAAAACAGCATGTTCAGGTTGAACCGGTAGAGGAAGCCGAGATGCAGGCTGCTGAGAAAGAGAAGAAGAGCAAAGCTGCAGAGTCTCAGGGAATTTACCCTCCACCACCATTCCCTGGTCATCTTCAAAAACAAAAGTTGGATAAGCAATTCTCTAGATTCTTGGATGTTTTCAAGAAGTTGCACATCAACATTCCATTTGCGGAGGCATTAGAGCAAATGCCGAGTTATGCCAAGTTCATGAAGGGCATTCTGTCGAGAAAATTGAACTTGGGAGAGTTAGAGACTGTGGCACTAACAGAGGAATGTAGTGCTGTTCTGCAGCAAAAGCTACCACCGAAATTGAAGGATCCCGGTAGTTTCACCATTCCTTGTACTATAGGCGCATTGTCATTTTCAAAGTGTTTATGTGATCTGGGGGCGAGCATCAATCTGATGCCGTATTCTGTATTTGTTCAACTGGGGCTACCTGAGCCTAAGCCTACTACCATGACTTTACAATTGGCTGATCGTTAGGTAACTTATCCGAGGGGGATTGTGGAAGATGTCCTGGTTAAGGTTGATAAACTTATCTTCCCTGCGGATTTTGTCATTCTAGACTTTGAGGAGGACAAAAAGATTCCCATCATTCTCGGCAGACCGTTTTTAGCTACAGGCCGGACACTTATTGATGTTCAGAAGGGAGAACTCACTATGCGGGTAAACGACCAGAATGTAACTTTTAATGTGTTTTCCGCTATGAAATTCCCTACTGAAGAGGAGCAGTGCTATCAGCTGGATATGGTTGAGTCGTCAGTGCAAGCGGGAATTGGGCATTTGTTAGAATCTGATCTATTACAGAAGGTGCTTATTAGGGATCCTGACTCAGAGATACCGGATACTGAAGAGCAACTGAATCTGTTGAATGGTACTCCTTGGGGTAAGAGGTTCACACAACCCATAGAGTCGTTGGGGTTGTCAGAGTTAAATAAGTCACATCAGCAGCTAAAGCCATCTATTGAGGAGGCACCCAAGCTGGAACTCAAGCCACTACCGGATCATCTTAGGTATGCGTTCTTAGGTGATTTATCTACTTTACCTGTGATTATCTCGGCCAAGCTTTCAGGTTCTGAAGAAGAAAAGCTGTTGCGGGTGCTGAGAGAGTATAAATCAGCTATGGGTTGGACTATTGCCGACATCAAGGGAATCAGCCCAACTTATTGTCAGCACAAAATACCTCTGGAAGACGGGAGCAAACCAACGGTGGAAAATCAGAGGAGACTCAATCCCATCATGAAAGACGTTGTGAAGAAGGAAATCATAAAGTGGCTGGACGCAGGCATAATATATCCTATATCTGATAGTTCTTGGGTGAGTCCTGTCCACTGTGTGCCCAAGAAGGGTGGAATGACGGTAGTTGCAAATGAAAAGAACGAACTTATTCCAACTAGAACAGTTACTGGTTGGAGAATCTGTATTGACTACCGGAAACTGAATGCGGCTACCAGGAAGGATCATTTTCCACTTCCGTTCATTGATCAGATGCTAGACAGGCTAGCCGGACACGAATATTACTGCCTTCTGGATGGGTATTCTGGGTATAATCAGATTTGTATTGCTCCTGAGGATCAGGAGAAGACTACCTTTACTTGTCCTTTCGGTACATTTGCATTCCGTCGGGTTTCTTTTGGTCTCTGTGGTGCACCTGGCACTTTTCAGCGGTGTATGACAGCTATTTTCTCTGACATGATTGGAACGCTTGTGGAAGTATTCATGGATGATTTCTCTGTTTTCGGGCCTTCTTTTGATGAATGCTTGGATAATCTGGCTATGGTACTTCGGCGATGTGTGGAGACCAATTTGGTGCTCAACTGGGAAAAATGCCATTTCATGGTTGAGGAAGGAATAATTCTGGGCCACAAGGTTTCAAGCCGAGGCATAGAGGTAGACAAGGCGAAGGTAGAGGCAATTGAGAATCTTCCCCCACCTATTTCTGTAAAAGGTGTGCGAAGTTTTCTGGGGCACGCTGGTTTTTATAGGCGCTTTATCAAGGATTTCTCAAAAATATCTAAGCCACTGTGCAACTTGCTAGAGAAGGAGGTCCAGTTCAAATTCGATGCAGAGTGCCTGACAGCGTTTGAGACGCTTAAAAAGAAGTTGATATCAGCTCCAGTGATTATTGCTCCTGATTGGGAGGAGCCGTTTGTGATGATGTGCGACGCCAGTGATTTTGCGGTTGGGGCCGTTCTTGGCCAAAAGAAAAGTAAAGTTTTCCATGTCATTTATTATGCCAGCAAGACACTAAATGAGGCACAGATGAATTACACAACTACTGAGAAGGAGCTTTTAGCCATTGTTTTTGGCTTTGAAAAATTCAGGTCGTACTTGCTCGGGCCTAAGGTGGTTGTTTACACGGATCATGCTGCGATCCGCTATCTGCTGGCAAAGAAAGACTCCAAACCACGCCTTATCAGATGGATTCTGCTATTACAAGAATTTGATGTTGAGATCAAGGACCGCAAGGGCACGGAAAATCAGGTAGCGGACCATTTGTCGAGGTTAGAAGATTATGGGAAAACTCCAACCACCAACACATTAATCAACGAGTTCTTTCCTGACGAACAACTCTTTGCAATCCACCACCAAGTTTATCCACCACCAGACACACCACCCGGGGAGGGTGACGACTAGGGGAGTATTTCTTGCACCTTTAATTTACCTTCAATGAGGACATTGAATATCTTAAGTTTGGGGGTGATTTGAGGATTAGAGTATTTGTGTCAGTGTATTCATTTAGAAATCATAATGCATGTTAGTATAATTTCATTCATATTGTTGCATAATTGTCATATAGAGCATATTTGTTTTTGTTTTGTTTGTTTATGCCATGTGAGTTCATGATTAGTTGCATTAGCATGCATAGCATAATTCATGATCCCTTAGGATTTGGCTATTTCCGTTGGTGAGTCGATGTTGATTAGAGTGTGGTAGTGATGAATAGAGGGTTGATTAAGTTCCTATGAATTGACTTGCATGCCAGAAACAATTGTAAATTCACAAGTCTCATTGGTTGCTTTTGAATTTGATCAGACCATGTTTGTTTGGAAGTTAGAATTTAACCACTTGCTTATATTTAGAATGTTTTCTATTCTCTTGAAATTCAAAGAAGCACTTAAGTCTAAGTTTGGGGGAAAACAGGGATTTCATGCTAGTTGTCAATAAAGGCTAGGCGTCAAATGGCTAGTAGCCGGCTCATTGGAAAGATGAGTAGTCTAGGGTGGGATGAGAAAAAGGCAAAGCGCACTCATTCCGGGGGAAAAAAAAAAAAAAGTGTTTTGTTAGTTGTTATGCAAAATTGATCAGGTTGAGCTCTTTAATACTCGAGTAATTAAGTTCTTGGGGACTTTGTGCCTAGTGACCTAAGACTTTTCCAGTCTGGGATCCACTAACCTAACGCTCGCTACATGGGTATTATTGTATAAGCCTTTAGGGGTCTCAGCCATTGCACGGTCAAATAAGCATGCGTATTGTGTTAGTATGTTGTTTTGTAATAAAAGCATGAATTCCTGTCTAACTCGAGTGGTTATTGAGGTGTTTTTAAGTGGTTTCTTGTGTCTAGAGTGCATTTTGTTTATAAGCTTATGGTTGTTTTGGTGAAGAATAGGATATGGTCTTGATTTAGTTTGAGAGTATATTGATGAGCATTGCACACACGCACGTTTCTGTGTTTGTATTGTTAGTATACGGGAATTTGGTTGAACTCTGTTTGAAAGATTGCATTCCTTGAGATGTTGGCTTGTTGATTGGTTATGGTTAGTTTGAGGGGATCGTTTGCATTTTCATATTAGTTGCATTCATATAGTTGCATTGTTAGTTGCATTGTTGGATGGATTTTGTGGGTACATTCGCTATAGGCCCTCAGGAGACCTTACTCGTCCACTAGGGCTGCCTAGGGGTTTAAAGGGCTTGTTGCATATGCCAAATGCAACCGTGATCACCTACGGAAGTGGTACTAGTTAGTTGTATATAGTTATGTTCGTTTATGCTTGAGGACAAACATCGGTTTAAGTTTGGGGGTGTGATAAGTGGATTTTTAATCCACTTGGAATGCTTCATATCGGCTTAAATTGATGACTTGAACTCAAGTATGTGGTGTGTTTAATGTGTTTTCATTAAGTTTTGCAGAACCAAGAGTTGGAGGTTAATGAGATTAAAAGTCGGATTTTCCTGGTAGGTTGCGAAGCTCTCACGGTTTTGGCCATATCTGGAGTTCTACAAGTCCGATTCTGACGATTCAACAGCTCACGCGAAGCCACGGAAATGTTCTACATTGCTGGGAAAAATTCCAGGAGCTCTGAGGCGCTGCAGCGCTTGTTTCCTGCGCAAGAGCGCCTTAGTAGGCGCAAGAGCTCGAAAATCTTGAGCAAGAGCGCTTAGTTGAGTTTGCAGAGTAAAATTCCAGGGATTAGGAGGCGCAAGAGCGCCATTTAGAGGCGCAAGAGCGCCTGTTTCCTCCTGGAGTGTCTCGACTATGCATTATTTTACTCCAAACCGGGTCAATTTGTGTTGGGCCTAATTTGTTAGGGCTCGTATCTTGGGTTTATTATGTAATATCTTATACTTTATAAACATTATTCATTAGGTTATTTTTGTATCTATCGATCTATCTATCAATCAATCAAAAAAACATTATTATCCGAGGAATAAGAGATCAATACCTAAGTTCAAGAGATTAAAAATCAAGCTTACGGATTCACTTTGTTCTTCAATTTCCTTCGTAATCTTCTAGCGGTGGATAGTTGGTTGAATTCTATTCATAATATTTATTGTTATTACATTGAATCTTGTTTAGTTTATTAACGATGTTAACTATGGTACCCATGGTGATGATTAGTTCAATTATGAACTAATTTATTATCATGGGGTTTTACCGGATTCTTATATAATGTTTTCTGGTTGATTTCAATTATTCCTTGCATGTTCTTATATTTGATATCCTTGTATGGTTGTGCATATTCAATTATAGTTGTCTGATCAACTTCTGTGATTGTGTGTTAATCTCTATTGCAGCGACCGTACTGAAAATAGAGATTTAGAACTTGCCATGCTAGCGTAGGAATTTGGTGTGTCTGATGACATGGCTTATTTGCGATATCACTCTACCCGTTTGGTATTGACTACGTGATCTTATTGATTACTTGTGTTTCAAAATCATTGTACGTTAAATCCCGCAGACCTGTTGGGACTGCCTACAATTGATTGACTATTTGACTTCTATCTTAATTGTGGATGTTCATTAGGATGGTATACGTACAAAGACCTTTGGCGTATATCAGTTTCGTGTAATCGATCAGGTGTCAGTGTAATTGCATGTTAGGAGGAAAAGGAATTAAATTGGTTAATTGCATATTTGATGATGGTAAAAACCCCATGTGTTTTATCTATTTGATAAATCATATTTGTTAATTGCTTAGTTAATTAGTATAGTGATAATTAAACCCAACCCTTGATAATTGTTTGAGAATTGAATAATATTAATTCTTGGTGCATAAATCAACGAAACAGCAACAACTAGTCTCTGTGGACGAACTCTGTTTAACAGACTATATTACTTGCGATCGCGTACTCTTGCGTGGAAAAGTGTGAACATGTACCTGCATGAAAAATCACCCTAGCCCCTTCAAGAGAGGTCAGTGGTGGTGCACTGGGAGTTCGCGAATCCCAATCCCCAATGAATTCCAAATCAGATTGAATTTGAAACTGAATTGCTTCAGTGTTGGATTCATTAGGTTGCCTTCCACTTTCTCCAATAAAAACTGCGAGTGGAAAATCCCTTAAGGGAGCCAGAGATGTTCCCTCTGGGAGGGGAGAAAATGATTCTATTTGAGTTGGCGAAGAATCAGATTTTCCCTCAGATGCCTGTGAAGGCACTTCTACCGTAACTATGGTAGGAACTGTTTCAAAGTCAAAAGTAAAGTGCTCTCCTTGCCAAGTGTCCTGAGTATAATCTATTTGGTTATCTTCTCCCATTGTGAGTAATGGGAGAGTGATTGACTCAGTACAAGATGCCATGGCCCGATGGCGAATTTCAATAGATCCATCCTGTTGAGAGGATGTCTCTAGAGACTGTTCAGTGGCCATATCTATGTCCATATCCTTTTGAGAGGATACAGATGGGCTTACAGTTGTCTCCCTATAGGTTGTTCTTTTCTTTAAGGGTGGAGACAGAGCTGTGGGAACACTCATTTCAGCTACATCACTAACTCTTGTTGAACTGGTTTGAATATTAGGCTCAGGTTGTGTATCAGAAGTGTTTGACTCTCTGTATGGCTCTATGACCTGGGTTAGAGACTGTGGTTCTACAATCTCTGGGTCAGGCCTAACAACCACTTGGGTTTCAATTGAAGTACCAGAAGAAGAACCAGAGTTAGGAATAACTACCTGTAGTGGTACTGGATGTGGTTCAGGAACTTGTTCACCAAAGATAGGAAAATTAATGAATTGACTCATCAATGGTGAAACAACAACAGGTATGGTTGGAAATTTGGATGATACATCAAGTCTGGTGTAGAATTTAGTGTCTGTGGTTGGAGAGGTTTCAAATCTAGCTTCTCGAAACAGTTCTACCTGCTCAGCAGTAAGAAGATGATTAATGATAAGAGTTAGAAAGCGAGGGTACCAACACTTTACTTTCACACCATTATCAGAATCTCTCCTAGAGTGAGCAAGCCTGTTGAGCAAAAGGTTCCACAGAATCTCAGCAAAATTCAATCTACGACCAAATACTATAGCATAGGCAATATACTGATTAAGACTGGTAATGCAATGAAAGTTTTTTTTTGTGCAGTTACCAAATACCCTAGCTATAGTATCAAAGAACAGATCCCATTCCCTTACAACAAAGCTTTTGGACAATTTAACCATCTGTAAGGGACCCTGATAATGAATATTCACAAAGAACTGTGATAACTCATCATCAGTGGGTAAGGGATCAAACCTGTCCTTTGGAAAATGCAACACATCACAGAATAACTCAAAAGTGACTGTGTATTGCTGGTTTAAAATATTAAACGAAACAGATTTTGAATTTCCAGCAATAACAACACTTGAACACAAAAACCTTAAAGGATCAATTTTTAGAGGTGCATTGGCACAAATAGCATGACTGATACAAGTCTCGCTATTTAAAAATCGAATCCAAGGTCTAAAACGTTCCACCTTACATTTTGACGGATCAAAATACCCAACATAATTATTTAAAACAAGTTCAAAATTAGGATCCATTTTGAAACAAAACACAAAATTTAATTAATCTTAAAATAAAATTAAAATTTTAGAGATTTTTTAAAATTAATAAAAATTACTAAAAATCCAGAAAATTCAATTTTTATCAAAATTAACCAAATTTTTATTTTTAATCCTAAAAATTCGAACTTAGAAGTTTTGAATGCAAATGAAATGGTTAATGATCTTCACATACACACACACAGTAACACACCACAGGATTAATCAATTCCAGAAACTACTATGATTACAAAAACAGTAAGAACCACTTAGCAAATCAACAACAAATAAGTCGAATGGTTTTTCAAGAAAAGTGAAAATTTCAACAGCACTTCGACTTAAAAGCTTGATTTTGACAGAAAAGAACTGGTTTGCTAAGTAATGACTTGAGCAAGTTTAGTTTTTGAATCTCAGATAACTGCAAGAATCAGAGAATTCGAAAGGGGGGTTTTGAAAACAAAAAACTGATAAGGCAGAAATAAAAGAGGAAATGCGTGTAACTGTATGTATATATATATATAAAAAACAAATAAACTCTTAAAAGAAAAAGATACTGAACAGTTTTTTTTTAAAATTTGTATTGGGAAGACAATCGGGAAGACTTAGGATAGTCTTCCCGGTAGTCTTCCTAATACAAATTAGTAAGTTTTCCGGAAATTATAATAAAAGATAAACAGAAAATAATAACTATATTACAAAGTCTTCTCGATAGTCTTCCTAGTTCAAAAACTGGGAAGACTTAGGAAAAGACTTAAAAATAAAAGGAAAAAACAAAAAACAAAAACTAAAAATTCTTAGTTTTCCCGATAGTCTTCCTAGTATAAAACTGGGAAGACTTAGGAAAAATTCAGAATAAAATAGAATAATTACAGAAAAGTGCAGAATTAATATAAAAATGCATGAAAAATACTTAAAAACCTAGAAAAATTCACAGAAAATTCCATAAATCCTAGAAAAATATGCAGAATATTATAGAAATGCATAAAATTAATATAAACTTGCAGAAAAATTTAAACAACAATATTTACAAACTGAAAAATATCTAAATAATTCTAAATAAATATATTTTCAATAAAAATACATTTCTCCACTTAAAAAATATGAGAAAAATATTTTTAAAGAAAATAAATTATTCAGAGCTATTTAAATTTACAAGCATGTAATATTAAATGAGAATTGGCAGAAATATCAGTTAAATGACAAGAGAAAATGAATTCATTAAGAGAACAAACATGACAGAGATATTGTTAATCACTAAGACTGTTTAACATACCCAATTTACCAACTAACTTGATAAATGTGGATTCGTCAACAGATTTAGTGAATATATCTGCAGTCTGTTCTTCTGTGGGTACAAAGTGTAACTCCACAGTTCCATTCATGACATGCTCTCTGATAAAATGATACCTGATATCAATGTGCTTCGTTCTCGAGTGCTGCACAGGGTTGTTGGAGATTGCTATGGCACTTGTATTATCACAAAAAATGGGAATTTTGTCTAATGCAAAGCCATAGTCCTTTAATTGATTCCTAGTCCATAAGATCTGAGCACAACATCTTCCAACGGCAATATATTCAGCTTCTGCTGTTGAATTGGAAACTGTTTGCTGTTTCTTGCTATACCAGGAAATCAATCTACCTCCTATGAATTGACAACTCCCAGAGGTACTCTTTCTATCCACAATACTACCTGCATAATCAGAATCTGTATATCCAACAAGATTAAAACCAGAATCTTTAGGGTACCAGATACCTAAGTTAGGTGTACCCTTAAGATATCTCAAGATTCTTTTAACAGCAACGAGATGTACATCTCTAGGGTCCGCTTGGAACCTTGCACACAAGCATGTAGCATACATAATATCTGGTCTACTTGCAGTAAGATAGAGTAAGGAGCCAATCATACCTCTGTAGCTTGTAACATCTACCTTGATAGACTTGTCAGAAGCTCCAAGTTTGATTGCTGTTGCAGATGGAGTCCTTGCTGATGCTGAATCCTCCATGTGATATTTCTTGAGGAGTTCTTTGAGATACTTGGATTGACAAATAAATATACCATTTGACCTTTGACTTACTTGCAATCCAAGAAAGAACTTCAGCTCACCCATCATACTCATTCCAAACTTACTCTTCATCAGCTTAGCAAATCTCTTACAGAGATCATCATTAGTAGACCCAAATATGATGTCATCCACATAGACTTGGACTAATATCATATCACCTTTGTGTTTCTTTGAAAAAAGAGTTTTGTCTATGATACCTCTAACAAAACCATTTTCTAAAAGAAAACCAGAGAGAGTGTCATACCATTTTCTTGGTGCTTGTTTGAGACCATAGATAGCCTTGAAGAGAAAGTACACAAAGTCCAGCAGCTCCTGATTTTCAAAGCCAGGGGCTGTTCCACATACACTTCTTCATCCAGCTCACCATTCAGGAATTCACTCTTAACATCCATTTGATAGACTTTAAAATTGGAGTAAGCAGCAAATGCTAAGAACATCCTGATGGCCTCAAGTCTAGCCACTGGTGCATAGGTTTCATCATAATCAATGCCTTCAGCTTGAGAATACCCTTGTGCAACCAGTCTTGCCTTGTTCCTTGTAACAATGCCATCCTCATCTAGCTTGTTTCTGTATACCCATCTTGTACCAACTACTTTCTTGTTCTTTGGCCTGGGTACCAGCTTCCAGACTTGTTGTTGTTCAAACTGATTGAGTTCATCTTGCATAGCAATCACCCAATCTGGATCAGTCAGTGCCTCCTCAGTTTTCTTTGGCTCCATTTCAGATAGAAATGCTGAATAATGACATTCATTCTGAGTTGCACTTCTAGTTTTAACTCCAACACCTGGATCACCAATGATCAGCTCAAAGGGATGAGCTCTATTCCATACAGTCTGTCTTGGAAGATTTGATCTTGATGATTCGCCTTGAATTTCACTTTGATGTTGTGAGTGACTAGTTGATCCTTCATTTGCTCCCCCTGAGTTGTTGCTTGATTGCCTTGATGATTCTTCTCCAGTGTTGATGGTATCTCCATTGTTACCAGTGTTTCCACCACCATCACCATGATCATTATCATCATTGTTATTATCATTACCAGCAATAACTTCAGGTGGGGCTTCATCATCTGAATCTGAGTCTGGCAAGTTATCAAACTTCATTTTCTCAGATGAATCTGCTGTTTGGATATTAGGGAATATAGTGTCATCAAAAGTAACATTGACACTTTCCTTTACAGTGTGACTGCCAATTAAGTAGACCCTGTAAGATCTTCTAGAATAACCAACAAAAATAGCTTCTTGTGCCTCAGATTGCCACGTTTCACATTGTCATCTATAAGCACAAAGCATTTTGCTCCAAATACATGAAAGTACTTGACAGTTGGTTTCTTGTTGTTCATGATCTCATACGGAGTCTTCATTAAGTCCTTGTTGATTAAAGTTCGATTCTGAGTATAACAAGCTATATTCACTGCTTCAGCCCAAAAGTACGTTGGAAGTTTGGACTCACTCAACATAGTCCTAGCAGCTTCAATCAATGTACGATTCTTTCTTTCCACTACTCCATTTTGTTGAGGAGTTCTAGAGGCAGAATACTGTCTTGTTATTCCTTTATCAGCACAAAAGTCATTTAGAATGGCATTCTTGAATTCAGTACCATTATCTGATCTTATGGCTCTAACAGGGAATCTAGAATCCAGTTCAATCAACTTTATATGGCCAATCACTAGGTATGGGGTCTCATCCTTGGAATGTAGGAATAAAACCCATGTATATTTTGAAAAGTCATCAACAATCACAAGTGCATATTGTTTCTTTGACATGGACATCACATTAACTGGACCAAACAAATCCATGTGCAGTAGCTGAAGTGGTTCAGTTATTGATGATATGTCAGTGCCCTTGTGAGAAGCTTTCTTTGACTTTCCTTTCTGACAAGCCTCACACAGTCCTTCCTGTGTAAATTCCATCTGAGGCAAACCTCTAACCAATTCCCTCTTGACTAAAGAGTTCATGGTTTTGAAGTTAAGGTGATACATCTTCTTGTGCCATAGCCAACTATCATCTGATGAAGCTTTAGCATAAAAACAATTAACTTCATCTTTGAATCCCGAGTTCAGATCAGCTATGAACAAGTCACCTTTCCTTACTCCTTGAAGAGCAGGCTTTCCATTCTTCTTGTGAAGGATCTGACACTTCTCTCTTTCAAAGGAAACAGCATATCCTCTGTCACAGAAATGACTGATGCTGAGAAGATTGAACTTCAGACCTTCCACAAATGAAACATCTTCAATGATAACATTTCCGTACTTCAAACAGCCATATCCTTTCATAATACCCTTGCTGTTATCTCCAAAGGTAACTACTGGGCCAGCTTTCTCAACCAAATCTGATAGCAGGGCTCTATCTCCGGTCATATGCCTTGAACAGCAACTGTCAAGAATCCACATAACACGGTTTACCTGTTTAACTCCCTGCAATACCAGATTGATTAGTCCTTCCTCGGAACCCAAACTTGATTGGGTCCGGCATACTTAAAGAATTGGCCTGTCAGGCAAAACAACATTTTTAACTATAACTACTTCAACCTCTTTCACATAAGAGCGTTTCCATTTATAGCCAGCCTTAACACATTTCTGAGTAGGCTTAGGGATAAATGAATCCACTCTAGTCTGAGGAGGACTAGTAGTCTTTGTTTTAACATGCTTCTTATTATTAACATGTTGACGTGGAGCAGTCTTATCACTAGATACATGCTTACTATTAAAATAAGCATACATAACATTGAAAGCACAAGACATGCAATTAATCACACCACATGCTTTATGAGAAGAATTAACAGCAGGCATGTTAGTTCTACAGTTGTTTTGATCCAACTTATGGATATCTGATTTAGTCTTTTTAGTTGTAGCAACTTTGACTGGAATATCAGATATACACTTTTTGGACTGTTCAACTTCCAAAGCAGTATCTTCTTCACGAATCTCCTCAGCAATGATTATAGAGTATTCATTCAGAGGATCTGCCTCAGACTCCTTACAGAAGGGTGTTTCAATACCCTTAAGAACATATGGAATACCCCTTCCTTCAGATCTGACTCTACAAGGGGAATTAATTCCAAGCAATCCAATGGCCTCATTATAATCATAACCTATACTGACATGATTACCAACAGCTTGTTTATTGAGAATCTCTTTAGCCGTCTTACAAGAGTTGAAATAGGCATTAGCTTTGGTCTTAAGCTCACTAATCTGATCTTTGAGAATGGTTTCCAGTTGTTGATACAATTTAACCCTATTCTCAAGAACTGCTACATTATTAGTGAGTTCATCTTGATTAATATGCACTAGTTTTAATTCTTTTATCTCATTTTCAAGATTTGTGTTTAAAAGAATTATTCTATCATTTTCAGTGCGTGCACAATCTAAGGTGCCACCAAGATGACGAATCATTTCAGTATCAGTAAACTTTACCTCTGACATGTATCCAGATGAAGTGCTTGCCTCTTTAGCCACTAAAGCAAGGTTCCCAATCTCACCTGCTTCTTCATCACTGTCAGTGTCATCCCAACTCTTTCCCTCAGCAACATAGGCTTTCCCAATCTTGTTCTTCTTGCTAGAATCAAATGTGTTTCTAGTCACTTGCTTTGGCTTTCTACATTCAGTAGCAAAGTGACCCAACTCATTGCAATTGTAGCATCTGATTGTGCTCCTTTCCACAGTTCCAGTTTTGTAGCCACCCCTTATGCCACTTGAAGAGGAAGATCCACCTCTCTGAAATCTGGGTCTGAACTTAAGATTGGGATTCCTCTTGAATCTAAACTTCCCAAACTTCCTGACTATCAAAGCCAAATCACCATCCTCCAGCTGATCAAGTTCTTCTAAAGAATAGAAGTCACCACCAGATTGATCAATGGATGTTAATCCATATTCAGCATCAATAACATTCATGTTAGAACTAGAAGGTTGAACAGACTTCACTTCCAGTTTCTGTGGGACTTCAGCAGCCAGTGCAGTAGAAGTACTAACAATCTTCCCAGTTCCATACAGCTCCCTTTGTTGAATCTGCTCCAGCTCATAGGTCTTCAGAACACCATACAATCTCTTCAAAGCAATCTCATTCATATCTCTTGCTTCTCTAATGGCAGAAATTTTGTGCTCCAAATGAGGTGGAAGTGTAAGAAGGAACTTCTTGTTAATCTCCTTGTTGGTGTAGTGCTTCCCATTGAGATTCAGATCATTGATTAATTTGTTGTATCTCTCAAAAACCTGAGAGATACCTTCACCAGGGTTTGATCTGAAATGCTCATATTGAGAGGTGAGAATTTCCAGCATATTCTCCCTAACTTCCTCTGTCCCCTAATTGATTATCTCTATGGTTCCCCAAATGTGTTTAGCAGTATCACAATTTAGGACATGATTATGCATGATAGAATCAAGACAATCAATAAGGATCAACTGAAGACAGGAATCCAAGGTAACATCCTCTTTCTCATCAGGAGTGTACTCCTTGGGATCTTTATGGTACATTCTAGCAACCCTAGTAACAACATTATTCTCTATTAACTCTCCCTCAATAATCATAGGGAGTTTGGGACCGTTATTCAACACATCAATGTATTTAGGATTTGCAACCTTAAGAAATAGGAGCATTTTCTTCTTCCACATTGGATAATGCTCCTTGCTGAACATTGGGATTTTGACTGTACCCACTTTCTGTGTAGTAGACATCTTTTGAGATTTTTAGGAATAATAAAAAATCAGAGTTTAAGAAAAATCTCAAAACAATTGGATCTTTGATTTGTATATTAATCAAAAGGCTCTGATACCAATTGTTAGGTCCTGATAAGTTTGTAGAAGGGGGGTTGAATACAAACTATACCGTTTTATCAAAATTTGTTCTTTTAAAATTAAACAAATTAGAACAAATTAATGCGGAATAAAAACTGAAACAATATTCAAGTTAAATAGAAACTCTATTAAACTTGAGGGGTGTTACAATTTTGATCACTGATTACAAAGAACTTGATAAAACAAATCTAGAATAAATTCGACATGAATTTATCTATTTTTGTAATAAAAAAGATCGAATACTAAAAAGTAGTTCGAAATAAAATCTAGGGATTATGATCCGCTAGAAAGTCAAAGTAGTACAAGAGATACAATTCTTATGGATTAAATGTTAAGAACAATCAAGAATTAATACTCCTGCAGAAATTTAGAGCTGTGCAATTGAAGTTATGAAGACAGAGGTATTTGATAATAAGCTGCTGTGTCTTTACTTCTGTTGCAATGAATTATTGTCTTTTGTCTTCTGCCTTGTACATGTATACTAATCCACAGCATTTCTTTTTAATCACCCACGTGCAATGTATTTACAAAAGAATTGCATTAGGAAGACTTAGAGGAAAACTGCCATTTTGCCTTAGAAGACAATCGGGAAGACAATGGAATGTATTAGGAAGACATTCGGTAAGACTTAAATTTACTCTAGGAAGACAATCGGGAAGACTCACTTGTGAGTCTTCCTAGTTATATAAACTGAGTCTTCCTAGTTTAAATCTAAGTCTTCCTAGTTCATTTTTATTCTAATTTAAATAATTAACTAAATAAATTATGTATTAAATTAATTCTTTGCAGAATTAATTTAATAAATAATATACTTAATAATATTAATTATTTATAAGAGAATAAATAGAATTAGTTGCCTTCTCAATTAATTCCAGAATCACTTAAAACTTAGATAAATAACAAACACAATAGTACGTTGACACTCGATGCACTGTCTGGTTCATGAGTGACTAACGACAATGTCTGTTCTTTATCAATTTGACTTTAAGCAGTGATTCACTTCCTTCTCATTCAAGAACTCTGTAACCAGTATCTTTTTCTGTCACCACTTGAAATCTCCGTCACATTAATAAATCCACTGAGCTTGAATACTTCATTGAGGCTTGATCAATAAATTGAGCTTCTTTCAATGTAGAATCACTTCAAGTCTGTAGATGACTTTAATCTTCATTCTTTGACAAATAGAATCTTCTGAGATTCCTGTGACAATATTGAATTATTACTTACTTATTACAGACTTGTTTAATGTTGAGTTAATTCCTTGATGTAAACAAATACGCTTAAACATATGCCTTTCAACAGTTATTATACCTTTTATCTTAAATCTAAAATTACTTAATTTCTTATATAATTAAATTATTTTTTTAAATACCCGTGTGCGTAGCACCGACTATAACCTAGTATATGAAGTTGTCAAAATATGTAACCATGAAAGGCATATGTATTGGCCTATTTGTAAACACCGAGGATTCTACTCAACTTTAATTAAGATGTAATAAGTAAATAATAAAAGTCAGATGTCACAGTAATCTCAGAAGATTATATATGTCAAAGAATGAAGATTAAAAGTCATCTACAAACTTGAAGTTATTCTACATTGAAAGAAGTTCAATTTATTGATCAAGCCTCAGTGAAGTATTCAAGCTCAGTGGATTTATTAAAGTGACAGAGATTTCAAGAGGTGACATCAAAGATAATGATTACAGAGTTCTTGAATGAAAAGGAAGTGAATCACTGCTTAAAGTCTAACAGATAAAGAACAGACATTGTCGTTAGTCACTCATGAACCAGACAATACATTGAGTGTCAACGTACTAAAATGTTTATTATTTATCTAAGTGTTAGTGATTCAGAAATTAATTGAGAAGTCAACTAATTCTATTTATTCTCTTATAAATAATTATTACTATAAGTAAATTATTTATTAAATTAATTCTGTAAAGAATTAATTTAATACATAATTTATTTAGATAATTATTTAAATTAGAATAAAAATGAACTAGGAAGACTTAGGTTTGAACTAGGAAGACTCAGTTTTTTAAACTAGGAAGACTCACAAGTGAGTCTTCCCGATTGTCTTCCTAGGCTTAAACCCTAGTCTTCCCGATTGTCTTCCCTTTGTATTCCTTGTCTTCCTGATTGTCTTCCAAGGCATAAATGATTGTTTTCCTACAAGTCTTCCTAAGGCAAATTCTATTCTGTCAAGTGGTTCTGCACGTGGGATTGAATGGAAAGTTTTAATATAAAAGACAAAGACAATTCAAAGGCATTACATCATTACATTACAACAACAGAAGTAAAGACACAACAGAAAGATTTTGAACATCAAATTAAAAGCTTTCTGTCTTCTTCAACTTCCAACTGTAAAAGCAATTCATTTCTTCAAGTGACTTAATTCTTGATATGTTCTTATCATTAAATTCATAAGGATCATTTCACTTGTACTGCTTTGACATTCTAGCGGATCATAATCCTTAGATTTTATATCGAACTACTTTTTAGTATTCGATCCTTTTTATTACAAAAATAGATAAATTCATGTCGAATTTATTCTAGGTTTGTTTTATTAAGAATCCTTGTAATCAGTGATCAAATTGTAACACTCCTCAAGTTTAATATAAGTTATATTTAACTTGAATATTGTTTCAGTTTTATTCCGCATTAATTTGTTCTAAATTGTTAAATCTTTAAAAGGACAAATTCGATTAAACGGTATAGTTTGTATTCAACCCCCCTTCTACAAACTTATCAGGACCTAACAATTGGCATCAGAGCCTTTTGATTGATATACTAATCAAAGATCCAATTGTTTTGAGATTTTTTCTTAAACTCTGAAATTTTTATTATTCTTCAAAAATTTCTACAACTCAGAAAGTGGGTACAGTCAAGATCCCCATGTTCAGTAAGGAGCATTATCCTATGTGGAAGAAGAAGATGCTCATGTTTCTTCAAGTTACAAATATTAAATATCTAGGAGTACTGAAGAATGGTCCTAAACTTCCTATGATTGTGGAGGAAGAGCAGTTAGAGAATGATGTTGTTACTAGAGCTGCTAGGATGTACCCTAAGGATCCCAAGGACTACACAGCTGATGAGAAAGAGGATGATACACTGGATGCCTGTCTACAGTTGATACTGGTTGATTGTCTTGATCCTATCATGCATAATCATGTCCTAAACTGTGCTACTACCAAACACATTTGGGACACAATAGAGATAATCAATGAGGGGACAGAGGAAGTCAGATAGAATAAGCTGGAAATTCTCACCTCTTCTTATGAGCACTTCAGATCAAACCCTGGTGAAGGTATCTCTGAGGTTTTTGAGAGATACAACAAATTTATCAATGATCTGAATCTCAATGGGAAGCACTATACTATCAAGGAAATTAACAAGAAGTTCCTCCTGATAATTCCAATTCATTTGGAGCACAGAATATCTGCAATCAGAGAAGCAAGAGATCTTGGAGAGATTTCTTTGGAAAGACTGTATGGTGTTCTGAAGACCTATGAGCTGCAGCAGATTCAACAGAAGGAGTTATATGGAACTGGAAAGATAGTTGGTACTTCTACTGCATTGACTACAGAAGTCCCACAGAAACTGGAAGTGAAGGTTATTCAACCTTCCAGTTCTAACTTGGATGTTATTGATGCTGAATATGGTTTAACATCCATTGATCAATCTGGTGGTGACTTCTACTCTTTGGAAGAACTTGATCAGCTGGAGGATGGTGACTTGGCAATGATAGTGAGAAAGTTTGGCAAATTCAAATTCAGAAGGAATCCCAATCTTAAGTTCAATCCCAGGTTTCAGAGAGGTGGTTCCTCATCTACATATAGCACAAGGGGTGGCTATAAAATTGGAACTGTGGAAAGAAGCACAATCAGGTGCTACAATTGTAATGAGTTAGGTCACTTTGCTATAGAATGTAAAAAGCCAAAGCAAGTGAGAAGGAACTCATTTGATTCTAGCAAGAACAATAAGATTGAGAAAGCTTATGTTGCCGAAGGAAAGAGTTGGGATGATACTGATAGTGATGAAGAAGCAGGTGAAACCTATCTTTAATGGCTAATGAGGCAAGCACTTCATCAACATTCATGTCAGAGGTAAAGTTTACTGATACTGAAATGATCTATCATCTTAGTACTATTGTTTCATGTGCTCGTAGAGAAAATGATAGAATAATTCTTTTGAACACAACTCTTGAAAAGGAGGTAAAAGAATTAAAACTTGTGCATGTTAATCAGGATGAACTAACTAAGAAAATAGCATTTCTTGAGAATAGGGTTAAATGTTATATTCAACTGGAAACCATTCTTAAGGGTCAGATCAGTGAACTTAAGGTCAAGGCTAATGCTTACTATAACTCTTGTAAGACTGCTAAAGAAATCATCAATAAACAAAGTATTGGTCATACTGTAGGAATAGGGTATGACTATAATGAGTCTATTGGTGAATTAAGCATAAATACCCCTAATAGAGTCAGTGCTGAAGAAAGGGGTATACCAGATATGCTTAAGGGTATTTATAAACCTTTCTTTAGAGAGTCCTAAGCAGGACTTCTGAATGAATACTCTATTATTATTGAAGAGGAGATACGTATGGAGGATCGTGCTTTTGATCTTGATCATCAGTCCAACAAGTGTATGTCTAACAAAACAGTCAAAGTTGTTTCAGCAACGGAGACTAAGTCAGACATTCATAAAGTGGATCATAACAACTGTAGAACCAACATGCCTGCCATTAATCTTTCTCATAAAGCATGTGGTGTGGTTAATTGCATGTCTTGTGCTTTCAATGTTATTTATGCTTATTTTAATAGTAAGCATGTATCTGATAATAAGACTGCCCCACGTCAACATGTTAATAATAAGAAGCATGTTAGATCTAAGACTACTAGTCCTCCAAAGACTAGAGTGGATCCATTTATCCCTAAGCCTACTCAGAAATGTGTTAAGGCTGGCTATAAATGGAAACGCTCTTTTGTGAAAGAGGTTTATGTAGTTAAGGTTAAAAATGTTGTTTTGCCTGCCAAAGGCTAGTTCATTAAGTATGCCGGACCCAATCAATTTTGGGTTCCGAAGAAGGTCTAATCAATTTGATACCGCAGGGTGTGGAACAGGTAAACCGTGTTATGTGGGTTCTTGACAGTGGTTGTTCAAGGCATATGACCGGAGATAGAGCCCTGCTATCAAATGTGGTTGAGAAAGCCGGCCCAGGAGTTAACTTTGGAGATAACAGCAAGGGTATTACCAGAGGATATGACTGTTTGAAGTTTGGAAATGTTATCAATCCAGACGTATCTATTGTGGAAGGTCTAAAGTTCAATCTTCTCAGCATCAGTCATTTCTGTGACCGAGGATATGTTGTTTCCTTTGAGAAAGATAGATGTCAGATCCTTCACAAGAAGAATGGAAAGCCTGCTCTTCAAGGAGTAAGGAAAGGTGATTTGTTCATAGCTGATCTGCACTCTGGATCCAAAGATGAAGTTACTTGTTTTTATGCTAAAGCTTCATCAGATGAGAGTTGGCTATGGCACAAGAAGATGTCTCACCTTAACTTCAAAACCATGAACTCTTTAGTCAAGAGGGAATTGGTTAGAGGTTTGCCTCAGATGGAATTTACACAGGAAGGACTGTGTGAGCCATGTCAGAAAGGAAAGTCAAAGAAAGCTTCTCACAAGGGCACTGACACATCATCAATAACTGAATCACATCAGCTACTGCACATGGATTTGTTTGGTCCAGTTAATGTGATGTCCATGTGAAAGAAACAATATGCACTTGTGATTGTTGATGACTATTCCAAATATACTTGGGTTTTATTCCTACATTCCAAGGATGAGACCCCACAGATGGTGATTGATCATATAAAGTTGATTGAGCTGGATTCGAGATTCCCTGTTAGAGCTATAAGGTCAGATAATGGAACTGAATTCAAGAATGCAGTCCTAAATGACTTTTGTGCAAATAAAGGAATAACAAGATAGTATTCTGCCCCTAGAACTCCTCAACAGAATGGAGTGGTGGAAAGGAAGAATCGTACATTGATTGAAGTTGCTAGGACTATGTTAAGTGAATAAAGACTTCCAATGTACTTTTGGGCTGAAGCTGTGAACACTGCTTGTTATACTCAGAATTGAACTTTAATCAAGAAGGACTTAATGAAGACTCCTTATGAGATCATGAACAACAAGAAACCAACTCTCAAATACTTTCATGTATTTGGAGCAAAATGCTTTGTACTTAAGGATGACAATGTGAAACGTGGCAAGTTTGAGGCCAAGGCACAAGAAGCTATTTTTATTGGTTATTCAAGAAGATCTTATAGGGTGTACTTGATTGATGGTCACCATGTGAAGGAAAGTGTCAATGTTACATTTGATGACACTAAGCTCCCTAGTATCCAAACTGAAAATTCATCTGAAGAACTGAAGTTTGATAACTTACCAGACTCAGATTCAGATGATGAAGTCCCACCTGAGAATGTTGCTGGTAATGACAATAACAATGATGATAATAATCCTGGTGGTGGTGGTGGAAACATTGGTAACAATGGAGATACCACCAACACTGGAGAAGAATCATCAAGGCAATCAAGCAACAACTCAGGGGGAGGAAATGAAGGATCTACTAGTCATTCACAACACCATAATGAATTTCAAGGCGAATCATCAAGATCAAATCTTCCAAGACAGACTGTATGGAATAGAGCTCATCCCTTTGAGCTGGTCATTGGTGATCCAGTTGTTGGAGTTAGAACTAGAAGTGCTACTCATAATGAATGTCATTATTCAGGGTTTCTATCTGAAATGGAGCCAAAGAAGACTGAGGAAGCACTGACTGATCCAGATTGGGTGATTGCTATGCAAGATGAACTCAATCAATTTGAACAACAGCAAGTCTGGAAGCTGGTACCCAGACCAAAGAACAAGAAAGTAGTTGGTACTAGATGGATATACAGAAACAAGCTAGATGAGGATGGCATTGTTACAAGGAACGAGGCAAGACTGGTTGCTCAAGGGTATTCATAAGCTGAAGGCATTGATTATGATGAAACCTATGCACCAGTGGCTAGACTTGAGGCCATCAGGATGTTCTTAGCATTTGCAGCTTACTCCAATTTTAAAGTCTATCAAATGGATGTTAAGAGTGCATTCCTGAATGGTGAGCTAGATGAAGAAGTGTATGTGGAACATCCCCCTGGCTTTGAAAATCAGGAGTTGCTGGACTTTGTGTACTTTCTCTTCAAGGCTATCTATGGTCTCAAACAAGCCCCAAGAAAATGGTATGATACTCTCTCTGGTTTTCTTTTAGAAAATGGTTTTGTTAGAGGTATCATAGACAAAACTCTTTTTTCAAAGAAATACAAAAGTGATATGATATTAGTCCAAGACTATGTGGATGACATCATATTTGGGTCTACTAATGATGATCTCTGTAAGAGATTTGCTAAGCTAATGCAGAGTAAGTTTGAAATGAGTATGATGGGTGAGCTGAAGTTCTTTCTTGGATTACAAGTAAGTCAAAGGTCAAATGGAATATTTATTTGTCAATCCAAGTATCTAAAAGAACTCATCAAGAAGTATCACATGGAGGATTCAGCATCAGCAAGGACTCCATCTTCAACAACAGTCAAACTTGGAGCTTGTGATAACTCTATCAAGGTAGATGTTACAAGCTACAGAGGTATGATTGGCTCCTTACTCTATCTTACTGCTAGTAGACCAGATATTATGTATGCTACATGCTTGTGTGCAAGGTTCCAAGCGGACCCTAGAGATTTACATCTCGTTACTGTTAAAAGAATCCTGAGATATCTTAAGGGTACACCTAATTTAGGTATCTGGTACCCTAAAGATTCTGGTTTTAATCTTGTTCGATATACAGATTCTGATTATGCAGGTAGTGTTGTTGATAGAAAGGGTACTTCTGGGAGTTGTCAATTCCTAGGAGGTAGATTGATTTCCTGGTATAGCAAGAAACAGCAAACAGTTTCCAATTCAACAGCAGAAGCTGAATATATTGCTGCTGGAAGCTGATGTGCTCAGATTTTATGGATAAGGAATCAATTGAAGGACTATGGCTTTGCATTAGACAAAATTCCCATTTTGTGTGATAATACTGAAAATGAACACCTAGAGGGAATGAATAGGTGTATATGGCAAACTATGACCAATTTTAATGTTTTACCAGAAATGGCTTACTGAGTTCAATTTATGCAGACTTAAATGGAATGCGGACTCTTACCAATGCAGACACAAATGGCACGCTGATTGTAAATAAATGCAGTACGGTAAGTAAGGCATAAAAGTAAAGAACACAATAAACTTTTAGCCAGGTTCGACCCCTAGTCCCCTATGGTCTACGTCCTGGTCCCTTACCAACCCGGTAAGAGAATATATTATTGATCAAAGATAATAACAATTACAAGATACAATAATATACCACCCTTCTTCCCGGTTGCTGACAAATGGCTTGCTGAACACCTGTTTCAGAACTTGCTCTCTAAGCTATACTTCCCTAGTATACTTCTCTAACAACGTTCACCAAACCCTTGTTCCCTAGCCAATATATCCAGCAACTACTGATTACAAATAGAGTAATACAAATCAATAAAGTGATTACAACTCAAAACCTATGAACTCTCAAAGATATAGTACATATATGATATATAAAGAGCTCGAGAGAATTTGTTTGAATATAGCAAAGTAAAACTGAGTTGTGTGTGTTCTTGTTATGCTTGGATGGATAATATAAAAAGACACAAGAACAGGTTTAAATAGCTTCACAAACAACGTTCAAAAATCAACCAATCAATTACCAACATCTAGAATCCAATTCTAACGTTCAATTGGTTGGAGAGATTTTAGCAACGTTCATGTGACCGTTTGACAGAGGTTTGGAGAAGATAAATCGAAGATAAAACAAAACCCTTCTGTTTGTGTGTATCAAAAACATGTATAGGAGGTTTTGTAAGAGAAAATCTTTTAAACATGGCAAGCTCCTATAATTTTGGAAAGCGATTATTAAAAAGGATTTGATAAAAGATTTTGAGCTCTAAATATATTATGTACGTATTAAGTCTTAAAAGAGCCCTCACAATATATTTAATCAAGTTTCCTAAGATAGATCCATGATCCACGATCTTGACAGATTCTGAGCAGAACAACTTGGCTTGCTGTTTGTATATTGAACATGTGAAGTTGGCTTGCCAAACTGACTCAGTCCAGCACTAATGGCTTGCTATTTAGATAAACTGACATTCATATCAGTAAGCTATTTTGCCCTGCAAAACCAAGTTAGTACATATGATAATGGCATGCTATTTTATATGCACTGATATTTCATATCAGTAAGCCATCTTTCCCTGCAACAACAAGTTAGGATAGAGCATATAGCTTGCTGCTTTACATCTATAAATACAAACATCTTTGCCACTATATGATCATCAAAATTCATAGAGTTTCAATCTCCCCCTTTTGATGATAATATATCCATATGTGATTGAGCTAAAAGCTCCCCCTCAATTAAAGCATCAAGCAAAACAAGTTAACAAAATAACAAACTAATATATTCAATAACAAGCAATCAGCTTGCTGTTATGTGTCATCATCAAAACCAATAGGATTTCAATCTCCCCCTTTTTGATGATTACACACCAATATTCAGGAGCTAAAAACTCCCCCTAAATTTATGCTTCTCCTGCAAAAATATTAGCAATGTAGACAAGGAGATAACAAGTAATCAGCTTGCTGTTATGTGTCATCATCAAAACCAATAGGGTTTCAATCTCCACTTTTTAGGACCTAAGCGCTTACCACTACACCAAAAGCAGCTACTTGTGGAGAAGGCGCAACTCTTAACCTTTATAGTGTAGCAGCCAGCGCCACGTTTCGATTTAGAGAGATGCTGGAAACCCAACAATCCCCCCCCCTAGCATCTGCCAGCCAATGACTGCACAACATGCCTTTGGCATAAATATGTACTACATGGGATTCGAACCTGTGACCTGCTCTGATACCAAAGAACATGAATACATGTGATAAAAAGGGTTATAATGTTACATGTTTGCATTTATAAACTAATGTTTTATGCAGGGATGAGTCACGTTTGTATTGCATATGATGAATTATGCTAACCTGATTCTATGTTGAGATATTATATTAATCAGGGGGATCATTGCTTTATGGGAACAACATAGTCTCTCCGATGTATTCAAGTATGTCATCATCAAAAAGGGGGAGATTGTTGGCGTGATGTTTTGATGATGAATATAAATGTTGCTTATGAATATTTCATGCTTTATTATCTAATCTTGTTTTGCAGGAAGTATTGATTACTGATTAAGGGGGAGAAAGTATTGATTCTCTATTTCATTTACTTTGTTTGGTTTGATAATGCTAAATGTTCATGTGACCGTTTGACAGAGGTTTGGAGAAGATAAATCGAAGATAAAACAAAACCCTTCTGTTTGTGTGTATCAAAAACATGTATAGGAGGTTTTGTAAGAGAAAATCTTTTAAACATGGCAAGCTCCTATAATTTTGGAAAGCGATTATTAAAAAGGATTTGATAAAAGATTTTGAGCTCTAAATATATTATGCACGTATTAAGTCTTAAAAGAGCCCTCACAATATATTTAATCAAGTTTCCTAAGATAGATCCATGATCCACGATCTTGACAGATTCTGAGCAGAACAACTTGGCTTGCTGTTTGTATATTGAACATGTGAAGTTGGCTTGCCAAACTGACTCAGTCCAGCACTAATGGCTTGCTGTTTAGATAAACTGACATTCATATCAGTAAGCTATTTTGCCCTGCAAAACCAAGTTAGTACATATGATAATGGCATGCTATTTTATATGCACTGATATTTCATATCAGTAAGCCATCTTTCCCTGCAACAACAAGTTAGGATAGAGCATATAGCTTGCTGCTTTACATCTATAAATACAAACATCTTTGCCACTATATGATCATCAAAATTCATAGAGTTTCAATCTCCCCCTTTTTGATGATAATATATCCATATGTGATTGAGCTAAAAGCTCCCCCTCAATTAAAGCATCAAGGAAAACAAGTTAACAAAATAAAAAACTAATATATTCAATAACAAGCAATCATCTTGTTGTTATGTGTCATCATCAAAACCAATAGGGTTTCAATCTCCCTCTTTTTGATGATTACACACCAATATTCAGGAGCTAAAAACTCCCCCTAAATTTATGCTTCTCCTGCAAAAATATTAGCAATGTAGACAAGGAGATAACAAGTAATCAGCTTGCTGTTATGTGTCATCATCAAAACCAATAGGATTTCAAATACAAGTGTCATAGCAATCTCCAACAACCCTGTTCAGCACTCGAGAACGAAACACATTGATATCAGGTATCATTTTATCAGAGAGCAGTCATGAATGGAACTGTGGAATTACACTTTGTACCCACAGAAGAACAAACTGCAGATATATTCACTAAATCTGTTGACGAATCCACATTTACCAGGTTAGTTGGTAAATTGGGTATGTTGAACAGTCTTAGTGATTAACAATATCTCTGTCATGTTTGTTCTTTTCAAAAATTCATTTTCTCTTGTCATTCTAAATGATATTTATTGTCAATTCTTATTTGATATTACATGCTTGTTAATTTAAATATTTCTGAATAATATATTTTCTCTAAAAATATTTTTCTCATATTTTTTTTAAATGGAGAAATGTATTTTTATTGAAAATGTAATTATTTAGAATTATTTAGATGAGTTTCAGATTGTAAATATTGTTGTTTAAATTTTTCTGCAGGTTTATATTAGTTTAATGCACTTCTATATTTTTCTGCTTATTTTTCTTGGATTTATGGAATTTTCTCTGAATTTTTCTAGAATTGTATATATTTTTCATGCATTTTTATTATTTTTTCTGCATTTTTTGTAAAAATATTAATTATTCTAAGTTTTTCCTAAGTCTTCCCAGTTTTATACTAGGAAGACTACCGTGAAGACTCGAAATATTTCCTTTTTTTTTGTTTTTTATTTTATTTTAAGTCTTTTCCTAAGTTTTCCCAGTTTTTGAACTAGGAAGACTATCGAGAAGACTCTCTTTTATTTATTTTATTTTCTGTTTTTGCTTTTATTGTTTTTTCCGAAGACTTCCTAATTTGTTCTAAGAAGACTACCGGGAAGACTATCCTAAGTCTTCCCGATTGTCTTCCCAGTACAAATTTAAAAAAAAAACGGTTCATTTCTTTTTAATAGTTTATTCTTATTATATATATATATACACATATATACATACATTGCATACACACATTCTACTGTTGCCTTATCAGTTTTCTCTTCAGTTTTTGAAAGAAAACCCCATTCGAATTCTATCATTTCTGCAGAAACAATCCTTGATCCACTATTGCTCAAGTCTTTACTTAGCAAAACTCTTTGTTCTTATAAAATCAAGCTTTTAAGTCGAAGTGCTGTCAAAATTTCATTTTTCTTAAAAATCATTCGACTTGATTGTTCTTGAAATTGTTAAGTGATTTTCTTGTGTTTTGAGTGATCATTTGTGTTTCTGTGATTGTAGAACTGTTTGTGTGCTAAAAAGATCATTTGCCCGTTTCATTGTTGCATTTCAAAGTTTCAAGTTCGAAATTTTAGGATTAAAAATTTAAATTTGGTTCATTTTGATAGAATTGTGATTTTGTGGATTTTAAGTAATTTTAATTAATTCTAAAAATCCCTAAAATTCTAATTTTATTTTAAGTTAATTAAAATTTCTTGTTTTATCAAAAATGGATCCTAATTTTGAACTTGTGTTAAATAATTATGTTGGGTATTTTGATCCGTCCAAGTGTAAAGTGGAACGATTTAAACCTTGGATTCAATTTTTAAATAGTCAGGCGTGTGTTAGTCATGCTATTTGTGCCTCTGCACTTTTGAGAATTGATCCATTGAGGTTTCTGTGTTCAAGTGTTATTATTGCTGAAGATTCAAAATCATTTACGTTCAATATTTTAAACCAGCAATATACAGTCACTTTAGATTTATTTTGTGATGTGTTACAGTTTCCAAAGGACAGGTTTGATCCCTTACCCTCTGATGATGAATTATCTCAGTTCTTTGTGAATATTCATTATCAGGGGCCCTTACAAATGGTTAAGTTGTCAAAAAGTTTTCTTGTAAGGGAATGAGATCTGTTCTTTGATACAATAGCTAGAGTCTTTGGTAATTGCACAAAAACCAATTTTCATGGCATTACCAGTCTAAATCAGTATATTGCTTATGATATTGTATTTGGTCGTAGACTTAACTTTGCTGAAATTCTGTGGAACTTAATGATTAACAGACTTGCTCACTCTAGGAGAGATTGTGATAATCATGTGAAAGTGAAGTGTTGGTATCCTCGCTTTCTCACTCTTATCATAAATCATCTACTTACTGCTGAGCAGGTAGAACTGTTTAGGAATTCAAGATTTGAAACCTCTCAAACCACAGATTCTAAATTCTACACCAGGCTGGATTGCTCACTCAAATTCCTAAACACACTAATAGTTGTTTCACCATTGATGAGTCAATTCATTCATCTTCCTATCTTTGGTGAACAAGTTCCTCAGCCACATCCGGTTCCACTACAGGTAGTTATTCCTAACCCTGGATCTTCTTCATCTGGTACTATGATTGAAACCCAAGTGGTTGTTAGGGCTGACCAAGAGGTTATAAAACCACAATCTCTAACACAGGTCATAGAGCCAAACAGAGAGTCAAACACTTCTGACCAACAACCTGAGCCAAATGTTCAATCCAGTTCAAGAAGATTTAGTGATGTAAATACAATGAGTGTTCCCATAGCTCTGTCTCCACTCTTAAAGAAAAGAAAAACCTATAGGGAGGCATCTGTAAGCCCATCTGTATCCTCTCAAAAGGATATGGACATTGATATGGCCACTGAACAGTCTCTGGAGACATCCTCTCAACAGGATGAATCTATTGAAATTCGCCATCGGGCCATGGCATCTTGTACTGAGTCAAGCACACTCCCATTACTCACAATGGGAGAAGATATCCAAATAGATGATACTCAGGACACTATGCAAGGAGAGCACTTTACTTTTGATTTTGAAACAGTGCCTACCATAGTTACGGTAGAAGTGCCTTCACAGGCATCAAAGGGAAAATCTGATTCTTCGCCACCTTTAATAGAATCATTTTCTCCCCTCCCAAAGGGAACATCTCTGGCTCCCCTAAGGGATTTTTCACTCGCAGTTTATACTGGAGAAAGTGAAAGGCAACCAGGTGAGTCTGTCACTGAATCAATTCAGTTTACAATGTCAAATATTTTGACAGACTCAACCAGGGATTGGGAATTGCGAACTCCCATTGCACCACCACTGACCTCTCTTGAAGGGGCTAGGGTGATTTCTTTTGCAGGTACATCTTCTGAGAACATGGATAGACAGTTAGTTGTGAGAGATGAGAGTAAAACACATAGTGATACACAAGCACGTGAGTTGAGTGAAATACCACTGAGAGAAATTGAAGTTTGTGCACACACTGACACAAACACTGCTTTGTTGTTGAACCAGCTAGCTGCTCTACAGAAACAGTTACTAGAAACCCAGGCTGAAAATAACCTTCTCAAAGCACAAGTGGTTGAACAATCTTCCACCTCTGTATCTAATCAGCTGGGTACTGTGAAGGATGATCTGCAAGGATTGAAGAATACTCTGCTCCCGAAGCTGAATGCCATCCAACAATCTCAAGTACTAGTGGCTTTAGACATTTCTGATTTAACAACGTCAAATGCTTAGATTTCAGAAAGTGTCAAGGAGATTTCTGCCATTTCTACCAAGGTGGACTTTATTCTGCAAACAGCTGATGAAAATCAAATGTTTAATGAAGAAAGGATTTCAAAGATAGAAGGAGGAATGGAGCATCTAAATGAAGGAATGAAGCACTTGTACAATATGATAAAGAACTCACATCAACCTATAGCACAACAAATAACATTCTTTGAAGAAGGTGATGATGGTGATGAGGATGATGCTAATGAAGGAGGAGATGGAGGAGAGATAAGGAGAACATCTGAGGTGAATCCTAGGGCTTCCAAAGCTCAAACTGTAGAGGATTCCTCAACTAAGGGGGAGAAGAAAGGAGGAAGTAGAGAAGCTGGAGGAGCTTCTGGAGTTGGAAAAGATAAAGGGAAGGGTAAACAATCATTGGAGGAGACTGTCTTTGATGATGCCTACTACTATCATGGTGAACATGATGATTTTTAATTTGACACATCTGGTGATCTGGAGAAGACCATACCTGAAGAACCTATTGGTGAGGAGGAGGTTGAAGAGGCAGCCAACTTTGAAGATTGGGAGGATGAAGCTGATTTATATACACCTGACCCGTTGTTTCAAAAGGAGCTGAAGAAGCAGCAAGCTAAACTTAGGAGAAAGGAGGATGAGAATGCAAAGGTCTCAGACATCATATCTCAAAGGCTAAAGATTCAAAAGGCTAAACATGAAGACAAACAACGTCTTCATAGTATTCATGTCAAAGAAAGGAGATTGGATGTGAGGATGAAGCAAGGAAGCAAGTGGGACAAGGCAAGGGAGATGTTTGATATCCCTCAGAGAGGCACAAATAATGATGCTACTTTTCTGAAGTTACTTGAGAAGATTAGAACTGTTAATCCGGACAATTCATTATACATGAAGGCTTTGAAGGAAGATATCCTGAGGATTACATCTGCATTTGATCAAGTGATGCAAGAACTGTATATCTATGTGTCTAGTGCTCTTGAAGGGTCATTCACCATATCTCTTGACCTCCTGCAAAGAAGATCTCTCTCTGAATTATGGATTCTTATTAGTAAGGTAAAGAGATCTTCATGCTTGAATGAGCTTCTATATGACAGACTGAGAGACTCTGCAATGAAGGCCAACCCTCAAGTTGTACACTTTCCTTATGAAGTCAAAATCTACATAGGTACAACTTTGGAGACTGTGAGGCTGGATCCTGATCCTTTGAAGCTACAGACTGATATGCAACTGGTGAAGTTGGAGAATCTTCTTAGGACTTCTGGGTTTACCACTGAAGATAAGTCTGAGGTTGCTGATATGATCTCAGACTATTGCACTGAAAAAGTTCCAAGGTATTCTCAAATGAAGAACAAATTGAAGAAGATCACTTCTCAACTAGTCAAGCCAAGTGGTGTTGCTTCTGAAAGTGATCGTGTCCTTGATAAAGATCTTCTAGACACCTTGCATGAAGCTGAAGAAGGTGAAATTAGAGATTAAGGCATGATGTAGTTAGCTCAATTTGTAAATGTTATATGTTTAGAGCTAGGTAAATCAAGATAGGAAAATATATCATTTGTTCAGACTAGAGGAACATCTATCTTGTATTTATCTTTATTGTTTGAATCTGGAAATTGTTATATTTAATCCAGAACTTTTTATTATTTGCTTGGCTCTTAAAAGTCTTATCTTTTCTTGTTTCAGTTGAGTTATCCTCTAGAGGTATTTGGTTGTTATTGTCTAACAAACAAATAGGGGGAGATTGAAAGGCATATGTATAAGCCTATTTGTAAACACCGAGGATTCTACTCAACTTTAATTAAGATGTAATAAGTAAATAATAAAAGTCAGATGTCACAGGAATCTCAGAAGATTATATCTGTCAAAGAATGAAGATTAAAAGTCATCTACAGATTTGAAGTTATTCTACATTGAAAGAAGTTCAATTTATTGATCAAGCCTCAGTGAAGTATTCAAGCTCAGTGAATTTATTAAAGTGACAGAGATTTCAAGAGGTGACAGCAAAGATACTGATTACAGAGTTCTTGAATGAAAAGGAAGTGAATCACTGCTTAAAGTCTAACAGATAAAGAACAGACATAGTCGTTAGTCACTCATGAACCAGACAATACATTGAGTGTCAACGTACTAAAATGTTTATTATTTATCTAAGTGTTAGTGATTCAGAAATTAATTGAGAAGTCAACTAATTCTATTTATTCTCTTATAAATAATTATTACTATTAAGTAAATTATTTATTAAATTAATTCGGTAGAGAATTAATTTAATACATAATTTATTTAGATAATTATTTAAATTAGAATAAAAATGAACTAGGAAGACTTAGGTTTGAACTAGGAAGACTCAGTTTTTTAAAGTAGGAGTCTTCCCGATTGTCTTCCTAGGCTAAACCCTAGTCTTCCCGATTGTCTTCCCTTTGTATTCCTTGTCTTCCCGATTGTCTTCCAAGGCATAATTGATTGTTTTCCTGCAAGTCTTCCTAAGGCAAATTCTATTCTGTCAAGTGGTTCTGCACGTGGGATTGAATGGAAAGTTTTAATATAAAAGACAAAGACAATTCAAAGGCATTAAATCATTACATTACAACAACAGAAGTAAAGACACATCAGAAATATTTTCGACATCAAATTAAAAGCTTTCTGTCTTCTTCAACTTCCAACTGTAAAAGCAATTCATTTCTTCAAGTGACTTAATTCTTGATATGTTCTTATCATTAAATTCATAAGGATCATTTCACTTGTACTACTTTGACATTCTAGCGGATCATAATCCCTAGATTTTATATCGAACTACTTTTTAGTATTCGATCCTTTTTATTACAAAAATAGATAAATTCATGTCGAATTTATTCAAGGTTTGTTTTATTAAGAACCCTTGTAATCAGTGATCAAATTGTAACACTCCTCAAGTTTTATATAAGTTATATTTAACTTGAATATTGTGTCAGTTTTATTCCGCATTAATTTGTTCTAAATTGTTAAATCTTTAAAAGGACAAATTCGATTAAACGGTATAGTTTGTATTCAACCCCCTTCTACAAACTTATCAGGACCTAACAAACCATTAGCCTATTACTATTAGTCTACGACGAAAACTCCTTCGGTATGACTTGTCATCACTAATATATAACTGCAAGAGATCGTTATCTGCAATGAATATTTAAATTTTACATTTAACAAGTGAGAACTAACTTTCATTTGAGTACCTACTAGGTACTTTTCGACTTATTATTAATAGATAACAAAGGCGCTACGTGTGGCATGGAAATTTTTTAAAAAAATCATGTATTTGATAACATATATTATTATTTGAGGTTAATTATCTTGTAGTTGATATGGTAAGTTGGAAATTGTGTATTATGTATTATAGAATTTATAAGATATAGTTAAGTTGGAATGTTTAAGTAAAAAAAAAAGAGTAAAGAGTAACAACAAATCATATTTCGTTTAAATCACACCGCATTTTGCGATTTTAAAAAATCCTTTCAAAATCAAATATTCACAAAATCTGTCCTTGAATAACTATAACATCTCTGACTCAACTTGTCAGTAAATTTGGTTCAATTATGAAAAAAAGTTTAATAAAAATATATAACGTATTAAGTCATGCTTTTCCGGAGAGTCGACCCATTTTCCTTTTTATTTGATTACTTTTTACTATTTTAGAAAATTTATAATAATTTTTTATTTGCATGATCAAAATGTTGATATTGTACGTTGGAAATTATGTATTATGTATTATAGAATTTATAAATGTTGTGTTATATATATATAGACAAGTTCTCAAATGAGACCCTATCTTAAAATGAGAACTGAGACTCAATCCTAACCTCACATTTTTTATACAAGTATTAAATCCTGACCATACAAATATAAATATAAAATTTATTCTCTCATCATGTATATCATCGAGCCCCATTTCTATTGTTCTTCCCTTTCCATCCAGCCATCCATTTCAGTCTCACAATCGCGGTTGCCGGAGTAACATCATCACCGGAAAAACACCGTCATCGAGAAGTCATCACCATCGCCACAACCACTGTACATCTGTAATCACTACGTCTCATTCCATCGTTGCTCCACATTTCGATTTCTAATCGATGTAGCCTAATGAGAAACGTAGAAACGCATACCAGGTCTGACTTGTACTTGTTTCAAATTCATAATATCTAAGATATTATGGTTTTCGTAAATAAGGTGGTTATGGTGGTGGTATAAGTGTGTAGACGAAGGTTGGGACAGAGATGGTAGTAATGGTAGTACTGGTGGTAGAGTTGACGTCTTTTTGGTGATTTGCTTTATAAAAATTTGGTGATTTGAGATGAAATTTTGGTGATTTCTACATAATTGCAAATGCAAATATGTAGTGATTGTGATTCTGGTAGGTGGTGGATGTGTTAGGAATGAATATCACCTAGAAACTAGACAGAGGGGGGGTGAATGGATAGTTTGATGGATTTTTGCTTTCTTGAAACTAAATGTAAATTGTATATGATTATGCTATGTAATATGCAGAAAGTAAACAACACGCACAATCACTTTAATCTACTTTGTATAAGCAAATTAAATACTACAGCTTTCCAAGAAATTCACAATTGAATTTCTGGATTCTAAACAAGAACAGTTTGTACTTGCTTGCTTACAGAGAAAAGAGCTTAGCAAATAACTATGTGTATCTCTCTTACAGCTATCAATAGGGTGTACATGATATATATAAGCCCTATACAGACTAGTGCACACACCTATTTTTACACAGTTACCCCTTGCTGAAAGTCCAACTTGTCCTGCCATAAGAAGTTAACTGTGTCAGGAAGGACCACCTGCTTTTCGGAGTCTTTCCCGTTTCTGTAGCTGCTTGTCTCTTATCTTTCTCTCCAAGTTTAGCTGTAGATTTGCCATCTGTTCTTTGGACCACCTTTCCAGAACAAATGCTTCAGTATTTGTCTCTTTTGATTCTTGGTTCTGTACCTTGATTTGTCTTGTTGTAAACGGCTAAGTGTTGATATCGTGAACTCTACTTCATTCCTGACTTCGCGATCTCCATTGAGAGGACTATGCGATATAGCCTTTGAAGACATTGCGACATAGCCCATTTGACGACTATGCGACATAAGTCATTTGACGACTATGCGACATAGGTCATTTGACGACTATGCGACATAAGTCATTTGATGACTATGCGACATAAGTCATTTGACGACTATGCGACATAAGTCATTTGGCGACTATGCGACATAAGTCATTTGACGACTATGCGACATGAGGCTCCTGAGGACTTCACGATCTAGGCTTCTTTGACTTTGCTGACTTCAACACTTCACGACATGAGTCTTGAGGACTTCTCGACATAGTACAAAATGGACTATGCGATATAGCACTTCACGACATGGATATTGGTGACTTCACGACATAGCTTTCTTCTGACTTTGCTATATAATGCCTTAGACAAATTTCTGCAACTTATTCCTTCATGGCCTTATTCTTCTTTGTCCTGCTGCATGAACATTTCTGAACTTCTACCAGGACAATTATTCAGTGGCCTATATACAATCTAGATGCAAGAAACTTTACTAAGCTCATTATAACTTTGAGCATACATGATCAAGCTAATGTTCATGAGAACAAGACAAGTACATTAGAGACCTATACTATATCCCAGTGATAGAACTCACTAGGTCATGTAATGTGACATAGTCACATAGTGTAGGCTTGTTAATGGTGGTATTCAGACATGTCTTGAGCCTAACAATCTCCCCCAAATTGTGAGTAAGACCCTTAGGCACAATTTCATGTCTGATAACAAGCCTAACTAACATAAAGAGAACAAAAATAAAGAAGTTGAAGGTAAGAACAGAATTTGATAACAACTTGGAAATTTAGGCTTACATGATTTTTCCTTGAGCTACTTAGCTTCAGTTTCCAATTGTTTCTCTAAGAAATCATCATAGACCTTCTTCTTCCTTATTTCTTCATTCTTCTTTATTTCAGAGATGGCCAGTAAAATTTCATCCCTTGCAGTCAGTTCTTCAATGAGAGGAGAATCTTTTAGATCTTCAGCTGCTGTTCTGAGGGCACTTTCCACATATGAATGTATGAACTTCATCCTTATCTTGCTTATTCCTCCATAATGATTTTTGTACTCAACAGTATAAGGATTTTGCTTTACCCTTCACAGCCCTTTCTTCCTTAGCTCCTTTGCTCTTTCTTCCATCTCAGCCAACTCCTTTTCTTTCTGACTCGTCTTTTCTTCATTCAGCTTCTTTAGATTTTCTTTATAGTCAGATTGCATCTTCATGAATCTAGCAATCTCTATTTTCCACAACCTTTCTTCCTTTTCTTCAAAATTTAACAAGGCATTGATTCTTTCTTGCTCATAGGTGTCAAAATGTTGTCATCCCCCTTGCTTCATTATTCTTTCTCTTCCATCAGTGTATTTGATCTGTAGATGATCTAGCTTCACTTTGACTTCAAAGATCCTTTGAGCCCTCAAAAATGCTAGGGCATCTTCATCATAGTCCTCATCTAATGGAAGCACATTGATGCCAATAACATTTGTGAGTTTTCCAGTCCTCTTTGTTATCCTTATCCTCTTAGCTGCCCTCTTGATCTTCATGTGTTTCACTTGAGGTAGCTTTGAGGAGCAGGGAGAATTATTCTTTAGTACCACATCATTTGGATGTAGCTTCATTTCCTTCCCCTTCATCCACTGTAACACTCCACTAGCTGTAACTTTGTGGAAGTGTTTTCTTGAAATTACTTTTGTGGCTTCATCTTCCTTCTGTGGCAATTCAGGTTCAGAAGTCTTAGATGATGATTTTGGAGGATCATCACTAACAGTACCCACCCTAGACTTAGAGTCTTGTGTTGTGGTTAAAGTACTGCTAGCAATGTCCTTGACTTGCTGAATTCCACTCCTTGTTCTCTTGACTGTTTCTTTTCCTCCTTTTGAATCCCTCTTGTCATCACCAGCATCTTTTGATTTCTTTGAATATTTGCTTCTGCTGCTTTCACTAGGTCCATCCTTATCACTCCTTGACTGAGATCTCCTTTTATAGGTTTTCTCCTCATCATCATCATCCCCATCCTTCTTTTTGCTCTGTTCTTTGACAGATTCAGGAATGACTCCATGAATCAGAAAAGATTGTAGAGTGTGAATCATCTCTAGTTCCTCAGCTGTCCTGTCTCCCCTCTTGGCCCTTAGCATTTGCAGCACCTGGTTGATCTTTGCATTATTCTTTCTTGTCAAATCTGAAGGAATCACCAACTGGTCAATGTTGCTGTCTTGAGATAGACTTTGGAAGATTATTGTCCTTGGCTTTGAGATAACCTCAGGCAGTCTTTGATGTTGATCTATCTTCAAGTCATCAAACAGTCTCCTGTTGTTGGCCCCATCTTTTTCTATTAAGTCCAGGATTATTGACAGCTCAGTAAATCTCAGTTTCTCTAGAGTTTGAAATGCTAGATGCCACAAGCAATTGTCCTTGCACACCATGATAACTTCTCTTAGATGGACATCATTGATTTTCCTTACTCCCACAGTGAAGTACTTGATGCTTTCCTTGATCTTCTCTCTGTAGACTCTCGCATCCCCTTTTGCATTGCTGTAGATGGCTTTTAGAAGCTCCAGGAAGGCCTCATCATGATAGATGTTTGAATTTGCAATTTCCTGTAGCTTGGCCTGGGTGATTATTGTGGCTTTGATAGGTTTGGCATTTGAAGTAGGTTGAGGAGCTGAAATGTCCTTTGGCATTGTAGAAGGATGGAAGGTAGATGTGATTGTGCTCTTCTGGCCTTGTGCATTTATGACCTCTACAGGGGGGAGGATTATTGGCTTTATTGTTTCTTCAGAAATTTTGCCCTTAAGCTTCTGTTGCTTGGCAGGTACTCCCCCTTTCTTTTTCAGAATGACCTCCTTTTCTTTCTCCCCCTTAGGCTTGGAATCAGACAAGATGTCTTGAGCTTCCCCAGGGATAGGCAGGTTCATATGTCTCATCATTGAGGTCCTCATTTGTTGTTGCACCAACAAAATATTAGAAGTGGAGTTGGTTTGATCATCCATCTTAGCATTAAGCTGCTCCAAGGAGTGAGATAGTCCTTTGTTTTCTGCTTTCAGATCAGCTACCTCTCTTTCCAAGCTGTCCACTTTTGAGAAAAGTTGTTGAGATTTGAAGGAGTTAAGGGATTGATCCTTGAGTTTGGAGAATTCAAACTTGGAGATATCAGAAATAGGAACCTCATCAACAAGCTTGTTCCCATACTGATTCTTCCAGAGTACTGTAAGCATGGAGTTTGAGTTGATGTTGGCCTGCACCTGATTGTCTAGCTTGGTAGAGAGCTTCTTCATATTATCTGAAACCATAGCTAGGGTGCAGTCCATCTTGGTGACATTGGAGGCAGTTTTCTGGACTTCCTTAAGAATGCCATCTACCTTGGGAAAGCCTGAAAGAAAACAATTCTTTAGTTGAGCATTAGAATGAGCTGTTTCTTCTTGAATGGTGGAGATTTCTGACTGAAGACCCTTCCCAAGAAAATGCATAGCTTTAAGTTGGCTCTTGTAGACATCATTAACTGCATCATAGATTTCATCAGGAGAGAGACCTTTGGCATTTGACCCCAAGGCTGTAAGATAGTCCTCCCTGAGAAAAGCTAGAGCCTCCTTGAGCTTTTCTGTCCTTTTGCCATCCAGCCAAGCATCCACATTTCCAGCTTGCTGGGCTTCATCCACAATTTTATCCTGTTGTGCATCAACATCCTCCTTGTGAGTGAGAAGAATAGCCTCATAGTCAGAATTTGGGAGATTTGCAGTGAGGAGATGTTGAGCAATCCTAGAGATCTCATCAATCTGTGCCACATGAAGATCTTGTAATTCTTCTTTCGTCAATTGTGGTGGCACAGAGGATGATCCTGAAGCCCTCTCATGTTGCACAGGTTTCAGCCATTCAGTTATTGTGGCTTGAGCCAAGTGAGAGCTAGTGCTTGGCACTTCATGGGGAATGGTTGAGTGAGTTTCCTCCAGTCTTGGAATGACTGTAGAGTCTGATGCTGTCTCCATTGAAATGGGATGTGTTACAGCACCATCTCTAGATGCCTGTGAAGGCAAATCCATGTCCATATGGAATGGAGAGTTTGGCATAGAGTCTTCAGTAAGAACCGGTGAATCCTCTATGTTTTTGTTGGTGTCATTAGGATATGCCCCAGCATGCATTCCCTGACCAACCTGATGTGGTGCCTGGGTGGTGAGCACAGTGTCATGCACCATGTCACTTGAAATTGGCTCAATCATAGGAATGGATTGTGATTGATCAATGGCAAGATTGTCATTAGAATGACTCTCTTGTTCAGAAGAAATTTTTATGGAAGAATCTGGAAGAGAAGTGTGGTGTAGAGATGATTTTGGCAACTCCCCCTGAGAAATAGGAGGAGGTTCAAGTGTGATGTGCTCTCCACTCAATGTGTCAGCATCCTTATTTCTCCTAGGATCAAGAGTGAGGTCTTGATCCTGTGCAGACTCAGTACAGGTTGTAGTGGGGAGACTACTCTTTTCAATGCCAATGACCTGTTGAGAGGCCATTGACAGTAATAGGTGTACCCCTTTTTCCACATCTGAATCCTGTTGGGAGGATCCAGTGGTAGGTTTGGATTTGGATTTCTTACTTTGTCTGGTGAGAGGTGACTCAGGATTCTCACTTCCTATCTCTACAGATTCATTTATCACTTCTAGGGCTCTCTTCTTTGACTTCTTTTTAGTAACACCAATCTTTTGAGAGATTGATGCACTTGGCTGCCTAACTTCTATGGTACTGTTTGCAGGAGGTTCATTGGAGGGGGTAGGAAAGCTAGGGTTAGACTGTGTAGCACCTTCAGTCTTAGCCTCCCCTGTCCAGGAAAGTTCATGGTATATGGGTTTATCAAGTGGATAGGATTCAAATGTGTCCTGCATATGCTTGGTCACACTCAGAATCACATCCACTTGATTCCTTGTGTCCAATGACCCAAATAGAATCTTGGACATGGACTTGGAATAAGCCATTTTAGTTTTATCTATACCCTCCAATTCATGGATATTTGCATCAAGATAATTTAAAATAACTTGAAGGAAACGAGGGTAAAAGATGTCATTACCTCTACCACGAACTGTCCTCCCTAGCCTTTGAGCCAATTCCTTGAGGATTATTGCTCCAACATTGATTTCTTGATTGTAGGCTAGGGAATAGGCCAGCTTCACAGCAATGTGACTGATTTGGTCCCATCCTGTCTTCCTGCACAAAAACACCTTTTGGAGTGCGTCAAATAGAAATGACCACTCCCTCCTGACATACTTCTTGTTAAGCTTTGCCGTATCAATCTTGTCAGCATACTGAATGAGGGTTAGGAAATCCACCATTTGCTTGTCAGTTGCTTCAGCATCATGACCCTCAACTTTTAACCCCAGGGCTTCATTAATTTCCTTCTCCCCAAACTGGAAAGACTTGCCCCCTATTGTACAACTCACTTCCTGAAACGAATCCCCATCCTCCCTTGCCATTGTTGTGACCAACGTTGTTCTCCAGAACCCTTCCAATACATCGACATACATAGTGGGGTTAAGGGTCAAGGCTTGGCGGAGATAGGAAGTGTTTAAGAACTGTACAAAGCACTTGTACCTTAGGTTTGCCTCCGCCTCTGAGGGTATTGTGAGAAGATTTGTTTCTTTTGGTATGGTTAAAGGGATTGAGGATGATGCTGTTTGAGATTTGGGTGCCATTTCAAGATTGAGAGTGAAGAAGAAAGTAGAGAATTAGAGTTTAGGTTTGAGAATAGAGAGTAGTAGACAAGATGAAAAGTTGTGAACGGTTAGAAAAGAGTATGTATATGATAGAGACACTGCGATATAGAGTTATGAATATGTACAGTCTATTTGTATGTCGCGAAGTCAAAAATGGCCTGTACCACAAAGTCTTGCAAAGTAGATCGCATAGTCTCAAAAGTGAACTATGTCGCAAAGTCATCAAGATGAAGAAATAGGAAGGACTTTGCGATATAGTAGAAATACCATGTCTATAACTCTCTTTCTGGAATTCTAAGCAATTTGCCAGACTTTTATCAATTTTGAGATAAAAGTAATTTAAATCAAAATTCTGTCAAATGAGGAGACTTGTCGATATAGTTATTCTAAGTCGCGAAGTCATAAAATGAACTATGTCGCAAACTCATGAAATGAACTATATCGCAAAGTCTCACAATTCCAACAGTTTGCGATATAAGTCTGTTTTATTTGAACTGTGTCGTGAACTCTGAAAATCATCTATATCGAGATGTCACAAAAGCTCACAACTTCTCCACCAAATATGATTTTGAAAAATATGCAGTAAAATACTGAAATATTTATAAATCATATCTCAGCTAATTTTCACTCCAAATAAATAGATCATTTAAGCACAGTGAGAATTTACTGCTGCAACAATTAACTAGCACATTTACTTAGAACAACTAAATGAAGGATTAAGCATTCCAATTTCACTCACAAGTCTGTTGAAGACAGCTTTATTTAGAGGTTTAGTAAATATGTCAGCTAATTGTTTTTCAGTTGGAACATAAGAGACTTCTATGGTACCATTTGCAGCATGTTCCCTAATGAAATGGTACCTGATCTCAATATGCTTTGTAGTAGAGTGATTAACAGGATTGGCAACTATGGATATTGCACTAGTATTATCACACATCAGAGAAATGTGTTCTAACACTAGTCCATAATCCATAAGTTGATTTCTAATCCAAAGCAATTGAGCACAGCAACTTCCAGCAGCAATGTATTCAGCCTCAGCTGTGGATGTTGCTGTAGACTGTTGTTTCTTACTAAACCAGGATACTAACCTTTGACCTAAGAATTGACAGCTTCCAGAGGTGCTCTTCCTGTCAATCCTGCATCCAGCATAATCAGAATCTGTGTAACCAACCAGGTTGAACCCAGTGCCCTTTGGATACCATAGCCCAAGATTAGGAGTCCCTTTCAGATACCTGAAGATTCTTTTGATAGCCATCATGTGAGATTCCTTAGGATCAGCCTGGAACCTTGCACAAAGACATGTGGCAAACATGATGTCTGGCCTGCTAGCTGTGAGATAGAGTAGTGATCCAACCATTCCTCTATAGACCTTGATATCAACTCTCTTGCCTTTTTTGTCTTCATCCAGCTTGATTACAGTAGACATAGGAGTTTTTGCTGGGGATGACTCTTCTAAACCATATTTCTTCAAAAGATCCTTGACATACTTGGATTGGTTTATAAAGATGCCATCCTCCCTTTGATGTACTTGCAGGCCTAGGAAGAAGGTTAATTCTCCCATCATACTCATCTCATATTTGCTTTGCATCAACTTAGAGAACATTTCACAGAGTTTTTCATTTGAAGAGCCAAAGATGATATCATCCACATAGATTTGAACAAGGATAATATCATTTCCATGCTTCTTAAAGAATAGGGTCTTGTCAATTGTACCCCTGGTAAATTGATGCTCAAGAAGAAATTGAGATAAGGTCTCATACCAGGCTCTAGGTGCCTGTTTGAGTCCATAGAGTGCCTTGAGCAATCTATACACAAAGTCTGGGAAGTTTTCATTTTCAAAGCCAGGTGGTTGAGAAACATAAACTTCTTCAGCAAGATCACCATTGAGAAATGCACTTTTCACATCCATTTGATACACCTTGAAATCTGAGTGAGCTGCAAAAGCCAGGAAAATTCTGATGGCTTCCAGTCTAGCTACAGGTGCAAATGTCTCATCATAGTCAATGCCCTCTTGTTGACAATATCCTTTGGTAACCAACCTTGCTTTGTTTCTAATCACCACTCCTTCTTCATCCATTTTGTTCCTGAACACCCATTTGGTGTCAATGACATTCTTTCCTTCAGAAGGTGGTACTAGCTCCCATACTTTGTTTTTCTCAAATTGATTTAATTCTTCTTGCATGGCAACAATCCAGTCAGAATTCTTCAAAGCTTCTTCAATTACCTTAGGTTCCTCTTGTGACAGAAAGCAACTATACAGACATGTATTCAATGTTGCCCTTCTTGTCCTTAAACCCTCACTTGGATCTCCAATTATTTGATCCCTAGTGTGGGCCCTGTCCCATTTCCTTGTGTGACCCTGTTCATTTTCTTGACTAGTATCAGGATCATTCTGATTGAAGGTTGCATTATCTTCTTCTCCCCCTGTGTTTGTGAATCCTTGCACAGGTGTTTGAGGAGGATTATCAACTTCAAGATCTTCATTTACTGGGACAGTTTGAGCAGGGGGTTCATCCTCATTATCAGAATCCTCTAAATATCCTTGGTTCTCAAATCTTAATGGCACACTGTCTTGTTCACTTGTTTCAAGTCCAGGAGTTTTCTTGTCATCAAAAGTAACATCCATGCTTTCCATAACTTTGTGTTGCTCAGGTACAAACACTCTGTATGCTGTCCTTTCCAGAGAGTATCCAATGAAGATACCTTCAAATGCCTTAGCATCAAATTTTCCAATATGTTCTGAGGTATCTTTCATCACAAAACACTTGTTGTCAAACACATGCAGATGCTTGAAGGATGCTCTTTTTCCAGTCATTAATGAGTAAGGAGTTTTGCCAGACTTCTTATTTATCAATGTTCTATTCTGCACATAGCATGCTGTGTTAACAGCATCAGCCCAAAAGCTAGTAGGTAGCTTTGCATCCAACAGCATTGTCCTTGCAGCTTCAATGAGAGTTCTATTCTTTCTCTCAACTACTCCATTTTGTTGAGGAGTCCTAGGAGCTGAAAATTGTTGGGAAATTCCTTTATCTTTACAAAACTCATACAATGTGGAATTTCTAAACTCAGTTCCATTATCACTTCTCAATGCAACTATAGAGGAACCAGTGCTTTGAGCTTCTTTATCAACTCTCTTAATATGCTCTATAATTACTTGAGGTGCTTCATCCTTGGAGAACAGAAATTCCACCCAAGTGTATCTTGAATAATCATCAACCATAACTAGAGCATATTTCTTCCTGGAAAGAGACATTACATTCACATGGCCAAATAGATCCATGTGAATTAGCCGCAGAGGTTTTGAGTTTGTATTAAGCAACTTGTTCTTGTGACTAGATCTCTTGATTTTTCCTTTTTGGCATGCTTCACATGCTCCATCTTGCACAAACTCCAAAGCAGGCATGTCTCTGATGAGTTCTCTCTTTATCAGAGAGTTCATTGCCTGAACATTCAAGTGAGACAGTTTCTTGTGGCACAGCCAGAATTCTTCATTTGTGGCTTGAGTGTATAAACAACAAATTTCTCCCTTGTTTGCAGCCTTAAGATTAGCTACAAACAGGCTTCCTTTCTTTACACCAGTTAAAACAACTTCACCACTTCCTCTTTTTGATATTAGACATTGATCTCCATCAAATTCCACTTTGAAGCCTCTGTTGGTGAATTGTCCAATACTCAAGAGGTTGTGCTTTAGTCCTTCAACAAATGCTACATCTTCAATAATGACATTTCCAGATTTAACACAGCCATATCCCATGGTATAACCAATGTTGTCATTTCCAAAGGTTACTGATGGGCCAGCTTTTTCCTCAAATTGTGATAGCAGGGCTATATCACCAGTCATGTGACTTGAGCATCCACTGTCCAAGATCCATATGACTCTTTTATTCCTGTTGCCCTGCATTCACAAAGTAACTAAGTTGTTTTTGGTACCCACACATGGTAGGGTCCAGTTGATTTAGAAACATTTTTGTTAACAATTCTTCTGTCATAAGTTGCATTCATCACAGTAGGATACTTCATATTGTTTGTGGCTTTGGAGTTCACACTCTTAGGCTCACATGAAGTGCTCACCCTCTCAACCCTGATTGGGGATCCTGTCCTGTGAGGATGCATGTGTGTGTGTGATTCATTAGATTGTGCAGAATCAAGTTTATGCTTAAGAGATAAACAGTTAGCAATCACAGTCACATAGCATGTCATGCAATTAGGCTTACCACAGAAGGAATCATGACTAGAGTTTATACTAGCAGAATGGTTACTCATGTCATCAACTTCAACAACCTCAGGCTTACTACACTTATGAGTCAAATGATTAACAGATAGGCATTTCTGACATTGTTTCCTGGGAGCATTTGGCACATAAGCATAGTTGTTACCCTTGTTGACACCTACCTTACCGTTTCTGTTTTGTTTCCTCTTCTTAACAACTTCTTTCTTTGCTTTAGGACTCTTGACAAGATTGTCTTTGGTTTCTTTCTGACTGACAGATTTAGGAGAGGAAGAAGTGTTTTTAGCAGCCTCATCTTCTTCAAGTAGTTGTTGCTTGATGATCAGTAGTTCCTCATCAAACTCAACAACACTCTTTTTGAAGATGGGTTGTTCAACACATGACAGTATGGTTGGGGCATTTTTGTTTGTAAAAGATTCTTTTCCTTTGCCCTTGACCTTCTTCCTTCCCTTGTCATTATCATAGTCAAAACCAACTCCAACCTTGTACTCTTCAGTGTGTTCCTTGTGATAGGTTTGAATAAGTTCAGAGGAGTTCTTAAAGCTTCTTAGTTTCAGTTCAGTTTCAGTAATTTGTTCTCTAAGGGCTTTCTCTATCTGTTCAGCACAAATCACTTTGTTTTTAAGATACTCAACCTCCTTTTTCAAACCATCCAGGTTCACAACCATTAACTCAAGTTCCTCATTCTTTTCTGTAAGCTCAAGATTCTTAGCAGTTAGTCTATCAATTTCTTCATTAGCTACTAACATGCTAGTATGAATATTAAACATCTCAGTACTCATATCTTCAACAGTTTGCTTATATTGAAGGGGACTCATATCAAGAGAAGTAAGAATAGGTACCTGACTTGAATCACCATCATCAGAAAATGCCATCAAGGCATAGTTTGAGTACTCTTGTTCTTCTTCTTCATCGGAGTCATCCCAGCATTTTCCCTCAGCAATAAAAGCTTTACCCTGTTGTTTCTTGAGTAGAGCCTCATACTTAGCTTCAAGCTCTAAGTATGCTTTGTCCTTCTTGACTTGTTTAGGCTTTTTGCACTAAGTGGCAAAATGCCCAAGTTCATTGCAGTTATAGCACCTTATTTTGGTCCTATCCACACTTCCTGTCTTGTATCCACCTTTAGCAGCACCAACAATCCCTTTTCCTTTGTTGAAGGTGTTTGAGCCACTAGATCCACCAGTGTTTCCAGTATTGAACTTGGACCTGAATGGCTGCTTTCTTTTAAACCTTATGTTAGGGTACCTCCTAGCCATATAAGCAAAAGATTTGTTTTCCATCTTGTCCAGTTCTTCCATGCTATAAAACTCATCATCCTCAGGCAAATCATAGACAACTTGGGTCTCATCACCAGTGTCTTCAACTTCCAGTTCCTCAATCTTGACCTGACTGACTTTAAGAGAGTCCATTCTTTGACTCAGGTTGTCAACAATAAGGGCACAGGAAGTATTTGCCATTAACCCTTGTTTAGCTTGAATGGATCTCTTTTGAAACAACTCCAGCTCATAGGTTTTCAAAACACCATACAACACATCAAAACCAATCTTAGTTAGATCTCTTTCTTTGAGGGAAGAGATTCTTGGTTCTAAATGGTCTGGTAGAGTTAGTAAGAACTTCATGTTAAGCTCTTCTGTCTCATAGTGTTTGTCGTAGAGTTTGAGCTCATTTACCAGCTTGTTGAACCTCTCAAACACTTCTGTGATTCCCTCTTTTGGCAGAGCCATGAAGGCTTCATATTAAGAGACAAGAATCTGCTTCTTGTTCTTCCTTACTTCAGTAGTTCCTTCACAGAGTACTTCTATAAGATCCCACATCTTCTTGGCACTAGTACAGTGAGCAACAGTGCCATACATGTTGAAATCCATAGATTCACAGATTATAAGTTGAAGATGTCCATCCAGTGCTATTTTCTCCTTTTCAGAGTCAGTGTACTTTGTGGGGTCTTTTGGAACATGTTTTGCTGGTATTATCTCAGTGCCTACAGTTGTCTCACCAATCTCAATCATTGGAACAAAGGGACCATGTTTTAGAATGTCTAAAAACATGGGATTAGAAGCTTTGATGAACAGCAACATCTTCTTCTTCCATAAGCTGTAGTGCTCCTTTTTGAAGGGAGGAATCTTGATACTGCTTAGTTTTTGTGAACTCATTCTTGATCTTTTTCTGTTTGTATGTTAACAGCCTGCTCTGATACCACTTGTTAGGAATGAATATCACCTAGAAACTAGACAGAGGGGGGTGAATGGATAGTTTGATGGATTTTTGCTTTCTTGAAACTAAATGTAAACTGTATATGATTATGCTATGTAATATGCAGAAAGTAGTGCACAATCACTTTAATCTACTTTGTATAAGCAAATTAAATACTATAGCTTTCCAAGAAATTCACAATCGAATTTCTGGCTTCTAAACAAGAACAGTTTGTACTTGCTTGCTTACAGAGAAAAGAGCTTAGCAAATAACTATGTGTATCTCTCTTACAGCTATCAATAGGGTGTACATGATATATATATAAGCCCTATACAGACTAGTGCACACACCTATTTTTACACAGTTACCCCTTGCTGAAAGTCCAACTTGTCCTGCCATAAGAAGTTAACTGTGTCAGGAAGGACCACCTGCTTTTCGGAGTCTTTCCCGTTTCTGTAGCTGCTTGTCTCTTATCTTTCTCTCCAATTTTAGCTGTAGATTTGCCATCTGTTCTTTGGACCACCTTGCCAGAACAAATGCTTCAGTATTTGTCTCTTTTGATTCTTGGTTCTGTACCTTGATTTGTCTTGTTGTAAACGGCTAAGTGTTGATATCGTGAACTCCACTTCATTCCTGACTTCGCGATCTCCATTGAGAGGACTATGCGATATAGCCTTTGAAGACATTGCGACATAGCCCATTTGACGACTATGCGACATAAGTCATTTGACGACTATGCGACATAGGTCATTTGACGACTATGCGACATAGGTCATTTGACGACTATGCGACATAAGTCATTTGACGACTATGCGACATAAGTCATTTGGCGACTATGCGACATCAGTCATTTGACGATTATGCGACATGAGGCTCCTGAGGACTTCACGATCTAGGCTTCTTTGACTTTGCTGACTTCAACACTTCACGACATGAGTCTTGAGGACTTCTCGACATAGTACAAAATGGACTATGCGATATAGCACTTCACGACATGGATATTGGTGACTTCACGACATAGCTTTCTTCTGACTTTGCTATATAATGCCTTAGACAAATTTCTGCAACTTATTCCTTCATGGCCTTATTCTTCTTTGTCCTGCTGCATGAACATTTCTGAACTTCTACCAGGACAATTATTCAGTGGCCTATATACAATCTAGATGCAAGAAACTTTACTAAGCTCATTATAACTTTGAGCATACATGATCAAGCTAATGTTCATGAGAACAAGACAAGTACATTAGAGACCTATACTATATCCCAGTGATAGAACTCACTAGGTCATGTAATGTGACATAGTCACATAGTGTAGGCTTGTTAATGGTGGTATTCAGACATGTCTTGAGCCTAACAGGATGGATAATGATGATGGTGTAGTAGGTAGTGACGTAGTGTCACGTTGAGCAGGAGGTGTAGTCATGGTGGAGTAGATGATGTCAGGGTGGAGCAGTTGGTAACAATTATGGCGATGGTGGTGTTATTTAAAAATATATATGCGTGTACGTGTATATATAGTGATGGGGTCTCAATTCTCATTATAAGGTGAGGGTCTCATTAGAGTAGCCCTATATATATATATATATATGCATTTTAGAATTTTTTATCTTACTATCTGTATTTTGATTATATAATTTTATCAGAAGAAAATAAATTTTTAAAAATTAATAATGTATGTATGATGTTATTGTAAGCATTTGTTTGTATTTTGATGATAATTTTTTTTAATATATTGTCAACGGAAATAATATCTTGAACTTCTGAATGTAGCTTAGAAAAATAGGTAATATAAATATTTAATAATAATATGTTGTTGACGAGATTCGAACCATGAACCCGCGAGAGCATTTTGAATATCAAGAAAGAAATATTCTTTTAACATTGCATCCAACGGTTCTCCTTTTATCTATCTTTCAATCTAACGGTTGTTATTTAAAGTACCAACGACCAACGACCAACCAAATAGAGGCTATAATAATACACTAGCCTATAACCCGTGCGATGCACGGATGAATTTTAGTATTTTTTTATCTTATTATCTATATCTTGATTTATATGATTTTAAAAAGTAATCAAATATAATAATATATGTATGATGTTATTCTAATTTGTTTTTTGTATTTTGATTTTAAAAATTCTTAATATGTTGTCGACAGAATAATATCTTGAACTTTTGAATGTAGCTTAGAAAAATAGATGATATAAATATTTAATAATAATATGTTGTTGACGGGATTCGAACCTTGAACCAGTGAGAGCATTTTAGATATCAAGAAAAAAATATTATTTTAATATTACATCCAACGGTTCTCATTTACCTATATTTACATCTAACGTCTATTATTTAGAGGACCAAACTACCAACCAACCAAATAGAGGGTGGTTTGCTTATAATAGTATAGTATAGATATAGTATAGACTAGCCTATAACCCGTGCGATACACGGATGAATTTTAAAAAATTTTATCTTATTATCTATATTTTGATTTATATGGTTTTATCAGTAGAAAAATAAAATTTAAAAAAATAAAATATAATAATATATGTATGATGTTATTCTAAGCATTTTTTGTATTTTAATGATAAAAATTCTTAATATGTTGTCAAGGGGATTAATATCTTTAACTTTTGAACATAACTTAAAAAATAGATAATATAAATATTTTTTAATAATATGTTGTTAACGGGATTCGAACTTGAACCAGTGGGAGCATTTTAGATATCAAGAAAACAATATTCTTTTAACATTACATCCAACAGTTCTCTTTTATCTATTTTTAAATTGAACGGTTATTATTTAGAGTACCAGACTACCAACCAACCAAATAGAGGGTAGTTTGTTTATAATATACTAGCTTATAGCCCGTGCGATGCACAGTTACTTAAATTTTATTTATAATTATTCTGTTTATAATTATATTTTTATTACGATGCAACACACGATTGTTTTTTTAATATTTATAATTATATTTATTTATGAATATTTTAATATTTAAAAGTTATTAGTTTACATGATTAAATTATTGTTAAAAAAGATTTAGCCAAAAAAAAATTATGGTTAAAAATTTGATATTTATTATATTTTACACGCTCAATTTAATATTTATTTATATTGAGTTATAAAAGTTAGATTTGGCCAATTTTACGGTTCACATGAAATTCACAAAATAATCTTTAATTTAGTTGTGGTTTAATAGTTCTTTTTCAATTAAAAACTATTCTAAAACTAAAAAGATAATAAAGTGACGAAATATAATGTTGAGAATTCTATTCGATTTTTATATGTAGTTTAGATTATTAGAATAACCTTTATTAACCAAATACATGTTTTAATGTTAAATCTAACGATTTTCACCTATCTATTTAAGATTAAACGATTTTTATTATTTTGGTTATAAATGGGTTTCCTTATTTAATTACAACTATTTTTATGTTTTAACTTTTTGGAAAATCCAATCCTAATATAATAACTTTTAACTTATATCATTTTTAGATAATAATTTCTTTTTATATGATGTAATCTTGATCATCTATTTTTAAAAGTATTGGATCTAACGGTTGAGAATGTTTTGGCGGTATTTAGGACCAAATTACCAGGATAATATCATTAATTTTTCTTAATATTTATTATTTTTAATTTTTTTAATTTTTTTAAATATTTATTGCTAAAATATAATATACTCTTTTTTGTAATATGTTAATGATGCAGGAAATTTGAACTTTTGAGAAAATAAATTATCAATTAAAATATATTTTTTTTGTAATAGTTCTTCTTTTAAAGTAGTACACCGTGACGGTCAAAATTCTGTATGAAATTCATTTTTTTTATAGTATATCCCGTAAATATCTATGTTATTATATTAAAAACTAAATAATGAAAGCTTTCTTATAAGTGTGGTCGCTTTGTTTGATCACTCAATCCATAATCGTTGGATCTTTCAAATTAAATTGTTGAGAAACGTTATATATAACAGTAAAATTATCATGTAGAATGATCTAAGATTTGAATCTACCAACAACATATTAAAATTTACAGGGTTTTTTTTAAAAAAAAAATTTCATTTTTTTTCAGACATAGGTTATTTGATAATATTTTTTGTAAAGTACGATTTTTCAGAAAAGTACTATACTAATTGATTAACAAACTTTTAAAATTTCGAATTTAATAATTTACAATGTATATAGGTTAAAAAAGTTAGGTCTGTTGTTTTTTTTAATATGAATATAGTTCTGCTAACAATGAAATTAGGTCTATGAGTGCTTATAAAACAAAATCACCATTTGCGTATAATTTATTATTTAATAATAAATTATATTTGATTAGTTATGATCTATAACTTAATAAAATAAGATAAACAAATATGCACAATTTCATAAAATTTTATCCTCGTATTATTATATTCTTTGTTGATTTGAATTTTTCTTAGATTGATTTTAATTTTTGAACATAGAATTCTAAATTTAAAATAGTTAGAAAAAAGTAATTAAATTGGCGTTAAAATAATGATGACATGATAATCATTATTAGAATTTAAATACTCAATTTGGGCTTTATCTTGTGTTTTAAAAATCAGATTTTGACGATTTTACACCCCACGTGAAGATAATTAAATTATTTTTAATTAAAAGATGGTTTAACAATTTTTATCTAACTGGAATTGTCCATGGAAGAGAAAAGAAAGTCACGAATTTTTTACATGGAGAATTCTATTCAATATAGAAAACTTATTTATATTTGGTATATTTGGTTTAAATTATCAAAATACACTTTTTAGAATTTAAATATAATCCTATTATAAATAAAATACACTTTTTTAATATTTGATCAAACGATTTTCATTTATCTAGTTAAGATCTAATAGTCCTTATTAATTTGGTTCTCACGATCAAAATTTTGGATAAATCCATATTATGCTTATTATATAAAAGAGTTTAATATAATAAGGATATCAAGTACATACTGATATAAGTATCTTATTAACTGCTTTTACTTTTAATGTTTCAGTTTTATTTATAGTGTATATAAAATTTTAAAATACATTATTACTTTAAAATTATTAAACAATATAAAAATTATGTCATGATTATATAAAATTTTATTCTCATATTATTATAGTTTTTATCGATTTGAATTTGTTCTTAATTTATTTTAATACTTTATTGAAAGAAAGATAAAATTTCTATATTTAAAAGAATTAGTGGAAAAATAAATAAATTGGTGCTACAATTATAAAAAAATATTTATTAAAATTTAGATACTCACTTTACTATTTGGGTTCTATCCTGAGTTTTATAAATTGAATTGGTGCTACAATTATAAAAAAATATTTATTAAAATTTAGATACTCACTTTACTATTTGGGTTCTATCCTGAGTTTTATAAATTGAATTTTGACGATTTTACAACCCATGTGAAACTAACGAAATTATCTTTAATTTAATGATGATTTAATAATTATTATCTAACTTGACCAGTGACCTACCCATAAACCGAAAAGAAAAGATGGTTAAGTATTATATTCAAAATTGTTGTTTATGAATATGAAACCCTCAATATTTTAATAATATTTTGATATTATCCTTTTATGTTTGTTATATGTAAAATAATATAATTATAATGTTCCTTCAGAAAAAAAAATGTTTAAATTTATTCATGTACATGAGTTCTCCTAAGTCTCTTAACGTAGGGTCACATGTATCATTGTTATATGATATACATGAGCATTATATTGATAATTTTTAATATTGTAATCGATATGAATTGTTATCTAATATTTGGTTTAACAATTATTATCTAACTCGAACTATACATAAATTAAAGAGAAAAAATATTTAAAAATTTTTACATAGAAAAATTTTAAATTATCAAAATACACTTTTTAGTATTTAAATATAATTCTATTATTAATCAGATACACTTTTTAATATTAGATCTAACAATTTTCATCGATCTATTTAAGATCTAACTGTAACAATTAATTTGGTCGTATAGTGGTCGTACACGGACCAGATCGATTTTAATTTTTTCTTAAATTGATTTTAATATTTTATTGAAATAAACATAGAATTTATAAATTTAAAAGAATTAGGAAAAAAATTAAATTGGTGCTACAATAATAAAAAAAATTATTAAAATTTAGATAATCACTTTACTGTTTGGGCTCTATCTTGAGTTTTAGACAACAGATTTTAACAATTTTACAGCCCACGCGAAGCTAACAAAATTATCTTTAATTTAATGATGGTTTAATAATTATTATCTAACTGGAACTATCCATAAACTAAAGAGAAAAGATAATTACGATTTTTTACATAAAAATTTCTATTCAATATAGAAAACCTATTTATAATTGGTTTAAATTAAAAAATATATATTAAAATTTAGATAATCACTTTACTGTTTGGGCTATATCTTGAATTTTAGATAACAGATTTTAACAATTTTACAGCCCACACGAAGCTAACAAAATTATCTTTAATTTAATGATGGTTTAATAATTATTATCTAACTGGAACTATCCATAAACTAAATAGAAAAGATAATTACGATTTTTTACATAAAGATTTCTATTAAATATAGAAAACCTATTTGTAATTGGTTTAAATTATCAAAATACATCTTTTAGTATTTAAATACTATCCTATTATTAATCAAATACAATTTTTAATATTATATCTAACTGTCCTCATCTATTTGAATATTTATAGTTTTATAATCCAACGGATCATATACTTTTGGTAACGCTTATTATATATAAGGAGTTAATATATGCCAGAAAGTAGAGTTAAGTTGGAATGTTTAAGTTAAAAAAAAAAAGGAAAGAGTAACAACAAATCATATTTCATTTAAATCATGCCGCATTTTGCGAGTTTAAAAAATCCTTTTAAAAGCAAATATTCACAAAATCTGTCCTTGAATAACTATAACATCTATCAATATTTTCTGATCGTCGATGATATGTGAGAGCCTTATACCCTGTTGGGTGATTAACTCAACTTGTCAATAAATTTGGTTCTATGATGAAAAAAAGTTTATTGAAAGACCATACTAAGTCATCCCATTTTTCTCTTCATTTGATTACTTTTTACTATTTCAAAAAATAAATTATTTCCATGATCAAAGTGTTGTTCGAAAACACTCTTTAGTACCCTTCTTAAATCAATTGCATTTTATTATTTATTTTAAAATAATTTTTTCATAATCTTATCTTAAATCTCATAATAGATGAATCGTAGAAAAGAACAATATATAAAAATTATTAGTTGGATAAAACACTCATATTCTCCCTGAAATTGTAATGTATTTTAAAACAACAATTAAATATAAATACAAAAATAAATTATAATAAAAAGGTAATCTTTAAATTTAAAATTGTAAAATATACTTACCGACTAAAAGAGTTACGTTTCATTACTAACCTCCGTATATTACTATGATATTTATAATATATCAATATTGATAATATTTAACTAAAATAGTAGGATATAGATACTACTAAATGAAATATTAAAATTTCAGGATATGTGTGTGTTCTTTTAAGTATTTAATTGTATTTTTCAGGATGTGTGTTCTTATTTTAAGTCAATGCCTGTCTGACTAGCTATTCTTCTAAGATGCTCCGGTGGAAATGTGAAATTGGAATCTTTGGAAGAAATAATTTGCACATAGAAATAATTGTATGATAGTCAATATATAAAGGGTTTTATAATCCTGTTTGCAAAACAGAGTGCTTGGGATCGTTCCAGAATTTCTTCTAAGATGCTCTCTGCTCTGATAGTTTTGCAATACCTAAATTGATTTGAAAGACGAATATTTATATAGAGACCTGCAAATTACATAGTAAATCTATCCTTTTCATCTTCATTTGTTCAAACTGTCGAATTCATACACAACTTTGAAATCAAAATGCCAGCTTTGGTTCCTCCCTGATATGTGCAGCATGTGTATGGAACTAATATGTACCTGGAGCATGTTAAGGTGAAAAGCAAAACGTTTTGCAGACTACAATTTCTTCATACCTGTACTGTTGAAAAAACTCAACCTAGAGCCAAAATGCAAAAAGATGATTCCCATAATTCGGCTGTTCATGAATTTGATAACTTTCTATGGTGACTACAACAATCTTTCGGGTCAAACATCAAACTCCAACCCATTTAACCCATCTGAATATCTTTTCAACTCTAAATGGTAACTCATAGTCTTTGGCAACAGCAGCCTCTGTTTTCGCAGCATCAGATTCTGACCAGACATAAACTCCGCGTTCTTGTCGACTGCCTGGTACAGTATTATCCAGGATAACTGCTACTAGGAACGCTATCACCATGTGAAGTGAGAGCAAAGTGTTTACCACATAATTAAGCTGCAGGTGGAGAAAGTGGAGACTTCTATAAATTACAACAGTAATCACCATAGCTGGTCAAAAGTCATAATTTCTAAATTGACAACTTAGATATAGTAAGATAGATTATCCAAAGTAATTTTATAAAAACAGCAAAGATATAAAAGATAGATTATCCAAAATAATTTTAAAAAACAGGAAAAATATACCCCTCCAGATTTGGTGTGGACAGGACCATGAGAGGCCACAACGTATGGTTGAAAATAGATAGGAACAGACATGTTGCTATTTGGTGAGATGCCATCGGCCATACTGCTGAAAGTAAGATGGAACTGAGAGGGAGAAAAACAAGGACACCCCAACTATAATGATGTTCCTGGAACTTCCAGCCTCACTGTAACGTAGATTGGACAAATCCAAAGCCACAAGCATTGCCCACATAAAGCAAAGTAGGGCAGTCACGATGACTTCAGGAATCGAAGCAATAAACCCTCCAACTTTACCTAAAGCAATGCCAGATAATATAATTCATTACAGTTGGAGACCGACATTTTTAGCATTGTACAGTACAAGTTGCAAGCACTTTATGGATAATGTATAATCACAACTTTCTAACATATGGACATCGTGGACAGAGAGTTCTTTACCAAACAGAAACCAATAGCAAGCAATGATAACAGAATAGTTCTACTATATGGTTTATCCGTGCTAACCTTTCTTGAAAATAATTGATAAACTGAACCACAAGATAGAAAAGAGAAGTAAAATTTTATAAATATAGTAAATCCATTAAAACATGTCACTTCAAAGCCATTTTTCCAAGCGTTAATCTATTGAATTTGTATCACACTATCACAGTGCATTCTTAATGCTGTCATGTACATTTTCCTTAGATGTACATACCATGAATTCATTAATCTATATCGACAATATTCAGCAATCATGTCCCACAAATTAGTCCAACTTCAGTCTCGTTTTACATATACTAGAGTAGTAATAACTGTGTTCCACATTAATCCCTTGTATTTATGATTGTTGAAAAGTAGTGACATGATTGTTCATGAATTTGATAACTTTCTATGGTGACTACAACAATCTTTCGGGTCAAACATCAAACTCCAACCCATTTAACCCATCTGAATATCTTTCCAAATGTGAGAACCAACAAAGAGACATGTGAGCTGCAAAATCCTATTCTCCAAATGTCTCACTACCTGTTTTCTCGTGTATTCTCAGTCTATTTATTGCACCTCAACACAGGGTTCTACTCTACTCAGCACAACTAGAAATGTAGAATCCCTTGGCGTAGATGGAACTCAGGATATTAGAACACACAATACTTGAGACGAGCACACAATTACCGGGGAAGTAGCTAGATGTTCAACAAACTTTTTATAAAAGTATCATGCCTTGAACTTAAAACTCGCCGTTCATATTCAAATACTTAAAACCAATTCTTAGCCCAAGGCATTAAGTGGGATCTTCACTGTTCTCAAGGAATGAAACCTTGGCCTAGGCAAATGTAGGTACTTACCACTTTTACCACATTGACCATATACACATTTATATCAGCAGTACAAGTGTGTCTAGGCCATTTACAACATAATGAGACCTGATGACATCAAAAAGAGATGAACAAGGTCGGAAATCTTCTCCATAGCAGTCTGTATTTGTAATGCAGCAGAAACCGCATAATGTGCTATGTTCATTTTTTCTCGACACTTCTGAGATGTAGCCAAGTGGTACTTTCAGCAAAGCGGTAACAGGTCTAAGATGATTTATTTGAACCACTTTCAAGTTACTCCTCTGCAACCAAATGAATTGTATGTACCAAATTTAATTCTTTTGGCCTGTAAAGCTTTGTTCTATACAGACCATCTAGCTAGTTTGTCATTCCATTGATACATCTCTAGCAAGATATTATCTTCAGAGACCTATCTAGCATATTCTCCTTCAAGCTATCCATGTCCTTGGAGAACAACACCATCTCTGACAACCTGTCCATCGCAGTTTGTAACTGGTATTTCTGGAACTCCATCTCTTCTGGGATAAGATGGTATGTGTACAAAAAAATTTTGCCAAGTCTATAGGAGGCTAGCCTTATTGCTGCTCTCTAAACAAAGGAATTCCACACTACAGGGCTGGCTTTTGAGGGGTGCAAATGGGGAAACGGCCACTAGGCCCCAAAATTTTATGGGCCTCAAAATTTAGGGATGAAACATTTCATTAAATATCAAAAAATTTAGAAAATGTAATGTTACATGTTACTTTTACTTTACTTTTATGACTTTTAATTTTATTCATTTACATGCAAAATTTCTATGTAAAATTAAATTAAATTGATAGTTTATTATGTTTATTTGCATATTTGTCACCTTCAATATTGTATCCTTATATTTTATAAAATAACTAATCTTAATTAAATGTACATTCAATCATATAAACGTGCCACCTACAAACTTAGAGTGTCTTACATGACAATATAAATCGTCCATAGAAGAATGGATATCATAGCCAACAGTAGTAGTTTTAGTAATGTTCCAACTTTTAGTTCTAAAAATGTTCCAACTGTTAGCACTCAAACTGTAAAGACAAACAATGTATGCTCTACCAGTAGGAGCAGTTACTGTCACCTTATAATCGTCATCATAAAAACCAAAGCTCACAAAAGCCTTCCAAGTATTATCGACCTCATCCTTGATGGAGTCATATTAAGGAAGCCTTTTAATTTTTCTACAAGTTGGGTTCTATCAATATATTATTTTTCCGAAACGATACTCATAATGAGACAAACATAACAAACCATCACAAATCCCCGTAAGTTTTCGGACCCAGACTATGATTAATGCCACTCTGTAATATCTTATCCGTGCTGTATAGTGTAGATTCTTCAAGAATACCGTCAAAAATGGACTGAGAATCAGTAAATAGCTTCTACCAAAAGCCTACGGCAAACAATATATACTTGTTTGGGTTTGAGGCAGAAATTTGATAGGTGAGATGAGTTTTAGCTAAGTAGTACCAATAAAATGATTTCATGCTTTGGAAACACACCTAGATCGGATGAGAGACTTAACTGGTACTCTGTAAAGGACAGTTATCAATATATCTTCTGGAAAATACTTTGGTGGCTGAAAGGCCATTGCATGTGTTTACTCAACCTAGCCAAGACGCTTCAAATTGATATGCATATACATATTTTATTAAGCCTAGAAGACCTTTTACCCTAGAAGTTTCATAAACGAATATTTAAAAAATGAATAATTTTGTTAAATAAATAATATTTTTTGGTCAGAAAGTAAATTTCTAATTTGAAGTATTTATTGAGCTTCAACTGTACTTAATTTATAAATGTAGTTACAATCAAAGAGATCCTAATAAATTCTCGAAAAAATTTGGTACTAGTTATTAATTTTAATTGTCGGCCTAAATTATCTCTGCTTCCTCTTGTCCATTAACAATCACACTCCTAAAGATATCTAACTTCTTCTGGCTTTAAAACTATGTGCACTTGTAATTTTTGTTACAAGTCATTGCATGATTTTCCTTATAAATACGACTGATGGTACAGTGAGTTGAACACTTGCCCCTTAGCTAAACTTGAATTTAGAGCACTCTTACGAATATTTACACGAATTAGAGCTTAAAGTCACCCCCTGCTGCTTCCTTAACTAATTTACATCCTTTGGTGCTGACTCAAAATATATTTTACAGGTTAGGGGCCATTATGAATGCTTGGAGAAGGCTCACGGATAGGTGACAAATCCAGTGTTAAACGGTCTCTGATTGGCCGCCTTTTCCAGATAGATTTCAACGTGAATGTACTACTTGGTGTCACTACTCGTAGCGTAGATAAGAGGGGATTTCTTGTCGGTAAAAAAGAGAAGAAAAAATAGTTTGTGGTCACTGCTGGTAGCGAACACACTGATTTGAGTTTAGTTCAACATGTTTAAGAATTAAGGGAGTGTAGAATAATTGATCCGCAGCAACAGTTTGTAGTCACTGCTAGCAGGAAAACAGACTGATTTGAATTTAGTTTTATATGTTTGAGTGGCCGCAGATTAAGAAAAAATGACAAAAATAGATATTAAAGGTTTATCATTTTACAGCAACTTATACCGGCATTTTTGTAGGAAGTGTTATAAGAAGATGACATGTCAAGTATTAGGACTTATTCTTGTTTTTTTAAAGAGAAAAGTACTTGTTAATGTGGTATTATTATCAAACACTGCTCAAGGCAATGTTAACCTGGCCCTAAATTTGGTAATGTGGTATTATTACCTGGTATTTTTTTATTTAAAACAGCATATAATTGAAAATTACTGAGGGAAGATCAAGCGACTAAGGATTTGAGGATAGGAATCACAGTTGTGCACAATGATTTCCTGTTCCAAAATTGTAAATAGCACAGATTTTCTTAGGCTTCTAGCGGCGAAATCACCTTTCCATAATATACACTCACGGTCACAGTGTAACAACTAACAACCAAAATGTTAGTAACTTTGCTACAAGATTCTATACTATTTCTCTGAAAAGTATATACAAGGCAAACAGAAAACCCTCTACTCTATTATCCACGTCTTCACATTACAGACTTACCATTCTTTACATACCTCCAGTACTGCACTCTGCTTTGATAGTGCACATTGCGGCGCTTTCTCAGTCACCTTTCCGGTCTTGGAATCAAGCAGTGACAATATCTTCACCGCTCTTGCAGCCTCCTTTGCATAAAGTAGGTGAAACTCCAACTAAATGTGTTACAGACAAAATAATTAGTAAATTGTTTTTGGCAAAAGAATTACATTTAAACGTGAAAAAGAGATCCAACCAAACTCTGAGCCTGACAATATTGGGGTGGTAACATCCAATACAAGAATTTTCAGCTTCAAATAGTTTGGAACTGCTACAGAAAAATCAGGGTGACATAACACATCTCCGGACTTGACCCGAGTCCCTTTAATGGCTTGCAAACTTAGAGCTACATTATCTCCAGCATTCCAAGGAATGAGCAATCTCTATTTCTCCTGATGGCATAAGTAAGACCTAACACCAACATGCGTTTTATATATTAAGTATAACCGATTTTCCAAATCAGGAAAAAAATGAAAATGATGACAATAGATAGGAATCAGCAATTCTGGGAAAAATAAAACTTGCACTCTTTAGATACATACATCATGAACCATGACTTTTTCACATTGCTCACTCGGCATACAACATCAAATAAAAGACAAACCATACTCAAATAGTAAAATACAACGGACTGGAAAAAAGAGTATCACCCTATATATATTAGGCAGGTTACTTGAAGGAGAGCCAATTGTGTTTCTTGAACAAAAACAATAGAATCACTAAAAGTAGGTTATAAAATATTATTTTAAAATATTCATATCGTTGATAAGAGTATGTGCGGATTCTTCCCATTGTTTCTTATATATGATGATGACATAGCGAGTTGTTAAAGTGTGTCTTTGAGGCCCTTTAAAGTGTGATGTTTCTCATATCAAAAAGCAGTTGTCCATCATGTAGTTGGATATAATAAAATTAGTGCAGAAATATATGCTTTATATGATAGATAAGTAATGAAGAAGAAAACAATGACAAGGCTCAGTATTATTTATAAAAGGGTTATTAACATATTGACCCTCAAAGTATTCGTGTTTGTACATATGAACCTTTAAAGAAAAAGACATACACAATTTAACCCTTTAAGTTGGGTTTTTGTAATATTTGACCCTTTTAGTTAATTTTCTCCCCAAAATACCCTTGACGGATTTTTCAAATAGCCAGACTTTTAGAGCTATTTTCGGCCGGAATCTTCAAAAATCAAGTCATCAGTTTAGGAATTCAACTCGCAACCTTCTCTCCAACTCCCAACCTTCTTTCTTCTTGCTACTCGCTGTAACTACTTAAGCACACCATTAGCTCATTTGTACATACACATGCATATATGGTATAGTTTTATACATTGGGCTTGTAATTTTAGATCATGAATCAGGTTCACAAATGATGGATGTTGACATGTGGAAGATTCCGACAAAATTTTATTTTCTTTTTCGACTGTTTCGAAAATCCGGCAAAGATAATTTTTGGGATAAGAAATGACGAACATGGTCAGACTATACAAAAAAAACCAATCATTAAAAGCTAAATCGTACGTTTTTTTCTTAAAGCATCCATGTGTACAAACAGGAATACTTTAACGGTCGAAATGTCAATATCCCTTTATAGAACAAGTGACCACTCTAAAAGGGATGCCCTACCTCACAACATTTTAAGTCTTTTCTCCAAATATATTGCAATTACATAATATATACATATAAAAATATAGTGCTATTCTATAAAGTTCTAGCGCTCTTTCTAGTTGTTTTTGAAAACACACAGGCTATTACCATCGAAATAGAACTGCACAAGCTAATCTCCAATGTTATAGGCTCGCACCTGTATGATATGTCCAAAAAAAAACTAAATACTAAACTTTTGTTATGAACAGATAAAAATACATAAACCTATCTCACTGTTTACTGAAAAACCATTCATCCCCTTGTGGTAAATATGTCAAATTTTTTATTAGCATCCCCTCTAATCCTGCAAAACAATACTAAATATTTAACGTGAATTACGATTTTTAAAATGCAAAATAGTGAATCTAAAATTGTCTTTGAGCAAACAGCATTCACAAAACTTCACCATTTGCAAAGGTTTCTATGTAAATCAAAACGACAATAGAAGCATTCCAAAAACAAGATTCTATATGAATCATGCTCATACAAAACCAATTTATAATAAAAATAAAAATTCACTGAAAACGGATGAACTTGTAGAAGACTAACCTTACTCTCTGATACACCCAACATCATAGCGTACGAATAGGACTTCACTTATAATTAACGAAACACCACTTTGAATCAATTTCATTATCTAGCATTATTCTTTATTGCATACTGTATATCAATAATATCTAGGATACTCTCTACTCTATAATTTCGACAAGTAAACCTAATAAAACATAATATAAAGTAAAAAATCTGAGTCTAGCAGGTTAAGAATGTTTGTGGATCTCGTTGAATTTATTTAAGGTTTATAATATTTTGAATTGAGCTTGAGTTAGTTACCCTTAACTAGTATCACATACTTTAACTAGTATAAGTACTTTCTCAAGGTGCCTACGTACCCTATTTAAATAGGAATCAAATCCACGTAGTTCTCTCTTTGGGTTCGGTAGATTTATTTCATAAGACGAGTTGTTATCTTTTTAAAGATTTATTTGAATTTGAATTGATTTGAAAGGTTGCATAATTGTTTAATTCATATGGTTAAATATAATAAAATATTATTAGTTTTTAAAGAATATCTACGAGATTAGAATATATTATTGGTGGCAAATTTTGGCTTTCATTTCCTCAATTAACATGATCTGTAACATGAACTCTAATTGTCACTATTTTATTAAGTTGTATCATTAAAATATTTTATCAACTTTAAAATAATGTAATATAGTATAGTATACATTTAAAATAATGAGCATGACATAAGTTACTATAGAATCTATTTTAATCACATAATATACAGAGATATATAGATAGTGCTATTCTATAAAGTTCTAGCGTTATTTCTAGGACTTTTTGAAAACACACAAGCTAATACCTTTGTAACAAAATTGCACAAGCTAATCTCCAATGTTGTAGACTCGCACCTGCATCATATGTCCAAACAAATCAAACATTTAACTTTTGTTATGACCATATAAAAATACCTAAACCTATCTCACTATTTAGTGGAAAATCAGATTCCTCCCTTGCGCCAAATATGTCAAATTCTTTGTTGGCATCACCACTAATCCTGCAAAACAATACTAAATATTTCACATGAATTAGGATATTTTAAATGCAAAATAGAGATTCTAAATTGTCTTTGAGCAAACAGCATTTGCAAAAGTTGTTGACCACTTATAAAAGTTTTTGACCGCTCTAACATCATCAAGGATATTGTTACTTCTTTCTTCACTAAATAAATCAAAACGACAATAGTATTTTTATATGAAATCATGCTCATGCAAAACCAATTTATATTAAAAATAAAAAATTAATTAGAAAGGAGGAAATATGTAGAAGACTAACCTTGATTTCTGATACACCCAACATCATAGCGTTACGAACATGACTTCACTTATCATTGCATACGGAAATAACTATGAAATAACTAATATCTAGGATACTCTTTACTGTATATAATTTTGACAATTAACTCAATATACTATAAATAACACATATATTTCTAATAGTATATTAATTCATATTTTAATTAAACCTAATAAAACATAATATAAAGTAAAAAACCTAAGTCTAGCAGGTTAAGAATGTTTGTGGATCTTGTTGAATTTATATAAAGTTTATAATATTTTGGATTGAGCTTGAGTTAGTTACCCTTAACTAGTATCAGGTACTTTCTCAAGGTGCCTACGTACCCTATAGTATCAGGTACTTTCTCAAGGTGCCTGCGTACCCTATTTAGGGATCAAATCCACGTAGTTCTCTTTTTGGGTTCGGTAGATTTATTTCATAAGACGGGTTGTTATTGCTTTAAAGATTTATTTAAATTGATTTGGAAGGTTGTTTGATTCATATGGTTTAATATTAAAGAAAATTATTACTTTGAAAGAATATCTACGAGATTAGAATATATTATTGGTGGCGAATTTTGGCTTTTATTTTCTTAATTAACATGATTTATAACACGTAAAATTTAGGTGACCGAGCTCTAATTGTCACTATATTTTTATTAAGTTGTATCATTAAAATATTTTATCAACTTTATAATAATATGATGTAGTATATACATTTAAAATAATAAGCATGACAGTAATTACTATAGCATATACTGCAATAACATAATATACAAAGATATAGATAGTGCTATTCTATAAAGTTCTAGCGCTATTTCTAGGACTTTTCGAAAACACACAAGCTAATACCTTTGTAACATAATTACACAAGCTAATCTCCAATGTTGTAGGCTCGCACCTGCATGATATGTCCAAACAAATAAAATATTTAACTTTTATTATGAACATAGAAAAATACCTAAACCTATCTCACTATTTAGTGGAAAATCAGATTCATCCCTTGCACCAAACATGCCAAATTCTTTGTTGGCATCACCACTAATCCTGCAAAACAATACTAAATATTTAACATGAATTAGGATATTTTAAATGCAAAATAGAGATTCTAAATTGTCTTTGAGCAAACAACATTTGCAAAAGTTGTTGACCACTTACAAAAGTTTTTGACCGCTCGAACATCATCAAGGATAGTGTTGCTTCTTTCTTCACTAAATAAATCAAAACGACAATATAAGCATTCCAAAAAAAAAAAATTATATGTAATCATTCTCATGCAAAACCAATTTATATTAAAAATAAAAAATCAATTAAAACGGATGAAATATGTAGAAGACTAACCTTGCTTTCTAATACACCCAATATCAAAGCGTACGAACAAGACTTCACTTATCATTAAAGAAACACTTCATTGCATACGGAAATAAATAATATCTAGAATACTCTCTCTACTGTATCTGATTTCGACAAGTAAACTCAATATAATATAAATAACACATCTATTTCGTATAGTATATTAATTAATACTTTAATTAAACCTAATAAAACATAATATAAAGTAAAAAACCTAAGTCTAGCAGGTTAAGAATGTTTGTGGATCTTGTTGAATTTATATAAAGTTTATAATATTTTGGAGTGAGCTTGAGTTAGTTACCCTTAACTAGTATCAAGTAATTTCTCAAGGTGTCTACGTACCCTATTTAGGGATCAAATCCACGTAGTTCTCTGTTTGGGTTCGGTAGATTTATTTCATAAGACGGGTTGTTATTGCTTTAAAGATTTATTTGAATTGATTTGGAAGGTTGCTTGATTCATATGGTTTTATATTAGAAAAAATTATTACTTTTAAAGAATATCTACGAGATTAGAATATATTATTGGTGGCAAATTTTGGCTTTTATTTCCTAAATTAACATGATTTATATAACGCGTAAAATTTAGGTGACCGAGCTCTAATTGTCACTATATTTTTATTAAGTTGTATCATTAAAATATTTTATCAACTTTATAATAATATGATGTAGTATAGTATACATTTAAAATAATAAGCATGACAGTAATTACTATATAGCATCTACTGCAATCACATAATATACAAAGATATAGATAGTTCTATTTTATAACGTTCTAGCGCTATTTCTACGACTTTTTGAAAACACACAAGCTAGAGATAATACCGTTGTAACAGAATTGCACAAGCTAATCTCCAATGTTGTAGGCTCGCACCTGCATGATATGTCCAAACAAGTCAAATATTTTACTTTTGTTATGAACATATAAAAATACCTAAATCTATCTCACTATTTAGTGGAAAATCAGACTTCTACCTTGCGCCAAATATGTCAAATTCTTTGTTGGCATCACCACTAATCCTGCAAAGCAATACTAAATATTTAACAAAAATTGGGATATTTTAAATGCAAAATAGAGATTCTAAATTGACTTCGAGCAAACAGCATTTGCAAAAAATTTTGACCACTTACAAAAGTTTTTGACCGCTCTAACATCATCAACGATAGTGTTGCTTCTTTCTTCACTAAATAAATCAAAACGACAATAGAAGAATTCCAAAAACAAAATTTCATATGAAATCATGCTCATGCAAAACCAATTTATATTAAAAATAAAAAATCAATTAAAACAGATGAATTACGTAGAAGACTAACCTTGCTTTCTGATACACCCAACATCGTAGCGTACGAACAAGACTTCACTTATCATTAAGGAAACACTTCATTGCATACGGAAATAACTATAAAATAACTAATATCTAGGATACTCTCTACACATATATTTCGTATAGTATATTATTAATTAATACTGTAATTTAACTTAATAAAACATAATATAAAGTAAAAAACCTAAGTCTAGCAGGTTAAGAATGTTTGTGGATCTTGTTGAATTTATATAAAGTTTATAATATTTTGGATTGAGCTTGAGTTAGTTATCATTAAGGAAACACTTCATTGCATACGGAAATAACTAATATCTAGGATACTCTCTACACATATATTTCGTATAGTATATTATTAATTAATACTTTAATTTAACTTAATAAAACATAATATAAAGTAAAAAACCTAAGTCTAGCAGGTTAAGAATGTTTGTGGGTCTTGTTGAATTTATATAAAGTTTATAATATTTTGGATTGAGCTTGAGTTAGTTACCCTTAACTAGTATCAGGTACTTTCTCAAGGTGCCTACGTACCCTATTTAGGGATCAAATCCACGTAGTTCTCTGTTTGGGTTCGGTATATTTATTTCATAAGACGGGTTGTTATTGCTTTAAAGATTTATTTGAATTGATTGGGAAGGTTGCTTGATTCATATGGTTTAATATTAGAAAAAATTATTACTTTTAAAGAATATCTACGAGATTAGAATATATTATTGGTGGCAAATTTTGGGTTTATTTCCTAAATTAACATGATTTATATAACGCGTAAAATTTAGGTGACCGAGCTCTAATTGTCACTATTTTTTTATTAAGTTGTATCATTAAAATATTTTATCAACTTTATAATAATATGATGTAGTATAGTATACTTTTAAAATAATAAGCATGACAATAATTACTATATAGCATCTACTGCAATCACATAATATACAAAGATATAGATAGTTCTATTATATAACGTTCTAGCGCTATTTCTACGACTTTTTGAAAACACACAAGCTAAAGATAATACCGTTGTAACAGAATTGCACAAGCTAATCTCCAATTTTGTAGGCTCGCACCTGCATGATATGTCCAAACAAGTCAAATATTTTACTTTTGTTATGAACATATAAAAATACCTAAATCTATCTCACTATTTAGTGGAAAATCAGACTTCTCCCTTGCGCCAAATATGTCAAATTCTTTGTTGGCATCACCACTAATCCTGCAAAGCAATACTAAATATTTAACAAGAATTGAGATATTTAAATGGAAAATAGAGATTCTAAATTGTCTTCGAGCAAACAACATTTGCAAAATTTTTTGACCACTTACAAAAGTTTTTGGCCGCTCTAACATCATCAACGATAGTGTTGCTTCTTTCTTCACTAAATAAATCAAAATGACAATAGAAGCATTCCAAAAACAAAATTTCATATGAAATCATGCTCATGCAAAACCAATTTATATTAAAAATAAAAAATCAATTAAAACAGATGAATTACGTAGAAGACTAACCTTGCTTTCTGATACACCCAACATCGTAGCGTACGTACAAGACTTCACTTATCATTAAGGAAACACTTCATTGCATACGGAAATAACTATAAAATAACTAATATCTAGGATACTCTCTACACATATATTTCGTATAGTATATTATTAATTAATACTTTAATTTAAGTTAATAAAACATAATATAAAGTAAAAAACCTAAGTCTAGCAGGTTAAGAATGTTTGTGGATCTTGTTGAATTTATATAAAGTTTATAAGATTTTGGATTGAGCTTGAGTTAGTTACCCTTAACTAGTATCAGGTACTTTCTCAAGGTGCCTACGTACCCTATTTAGGGATCAAATCCACGTAGTTCTCTGTTTGGGTTCGGTAGATTTATTTCATAAGACGGGTTGTTATTCCTTTAAAGATTTATTTGAATTGATTTGAAAGGTTGCTTGATTCATATGGTTTTATATTAGAAAAAATTATTACTTTTAAAGAATATCTACGAGATTAGAATATATTATTGGTGGCAAATTTTGGGTTTATTTCCTAAATTAACATGATTTATATAACGCGTAAAATTTAGGCGACCGAGCTCTAATTGTCACTATATTTTTATTAAGTTGTATCATTAAAATATTTTATCAACTTTATAATAATATGTAGTATAGTATACATTTAAAATAATAAGCATGACAGTAATTACTATATAGCATCTACTGCAATCACATAATATACAGAGATATAGATAGTTCTATTTTATAACGTTCTAGCGCTATTTCTACGACTTTTTGAAAACACACAAGCTAAAGATAATACCGTTGTAACAGAATTGCACAAGCTAATCTCCAATTTTGTAGGCTCGCACCTGCATGATATGTCCAAACAAGTCAAATATTTTACTTTTGTTATGAACATATAAAAATACCTAAATCTATCTATTTAGTGGAAAATCAGACTTCTCCCTTGCGCCAAATATGTCAAATTCTTTGTTGGCATCACCACTAATCCTGCAAAGCAATACTAAATATTTAACAAGAATTGAGATATTTAAATGCAAAATAGAGATTCTAAATTGTCTTCGAGCAAACAACATTTGCAAAAAATTTTGACCACTTACAAAAGTTTTTGGCCGCTCTAACATCATCAACGATAGTGTTGCTTCTTTCTTCACTAAATAAATCAAAACGACAATAGAAGCATTCCAAAAACAAAATTTCATATGAAATCATGCTCATGCAAAACCAATTTATATTAAAAATAAAAAATCAATTAAAACAGATGAATTACGTAGAAGACTAACCTTGCTTTCTGATACACCCAACATCGTAGCGTACGAACAAGACTTCACTTATCATTAAGGAAACACTTCATTGCATACGGAAATAACTATAAAATAACTAATATCTAGGATACTCTCTACACATATATTTCGTATAGTATATTATTAATTAATACTTTAATCTAACTTAATAAAACATAATATAAAGTAAAACACTTAAGTCTAGCAGATTAAGAATGTTTGTGGATCTTGGTGAATTTATATAAAGTTTATAATATTTTGGATTGAGCTTGAGTTAGTTATCATTAAGGAAACACTTCATTGCATACGGAAATAACTATAAAATAACTAATATCTAGGATACTCTCTACACATATATTTCGTATAGTATATTATTAATTAATACTTTAATTTAACTTAATAAAACATAATATAAAGTAAAAAACCTAAGTCTAGCAGGTTAAGAATGTTTGTGGATCTTGTTGAATTTATATAAAGTTTATAATATTTTGGATTGAGCTTGAGTTAGTTACCCTTAACTAGTATCAGGTACTTTCTCAAGGTGCCTACGTACCCTATTTAGGGATCAAATCCACGTAGTTCTCTGTTTGGGTTCGGTATATTTATTTCATAAGACGGGTTTGTTATTGCTTTAAAGATTTATTTGAATTGATTGGGAAGGTTGCTTGATTCATATGGTTTAATATTAGAAACAATTATTACTTTTAAAGAATATCTACGAGATTAGAATATATTATTGGTGGCAAATTTTGGGTTTATTTCCTAAATTAACATGATTTATATAACGCGTAAAATTTAGGTGACCGAGCTCTAATTGTCACTATATTTTTATTAAATTGTATCATTAAAATATTTTATCAACTTTATAATAATATGATGTAGTATAGTATACATTTAAAATAATAAGCATGACAGTAATTACTATATAGCATCTACTGCAATCACATAATATACAGATAGTTCTATTTTATAACGATCTAGCGCTATTTCTACGACTTTTTGAAAACACACAAGCTAAAGATAATACCGTTGTAACAGAATTGCACAAGGTAATCTCCAATTTTGTAGGCTCGCACCTGCATGATATGTCCAAACAAGTCAAATATTTTACTTTTGTTATGAACATATAAAAATACCTAAATCGATGTATTTAGTGGAAAATCAGACTTCTCCCTTGCGCCAAATATGTCAAATTCTTTGTTGGCATCACCACTAATCCTGCAAAGCAATACTAAATATTTAACAAGAATTGAGATATTTAAATGCAAAATAGAGATTCTAAATTGTCTTCGAGCAAACAGCATTTGCAAAAAATTTTGACCACTTACAAAAGTTTTTGGCCGCTCTAACATCATCAACGATAGTGTTGCTTCTTTCTTCACTAAATAAATCAAAACGACAATAGAAGCATTCCAAAAACAAAATTTCATATGACATCATGCTCATGCAAAACCAATTTATATTAAAAATAAAAAATCAATTAAAACAGATGAATTACGTAGAAGACTAACCTTGCTTTCTGATACACCCAACATCGTAGCGTACGAACAAGACTTCACTTATCATTAAGGAAACACTTCATTGCATATGGAAATAACTATAAAATAACTAATATCTAGGATACTCTCTACACATATATTTCGTATAGTATATTATTAATTAATACTTTAATTTAAGTTAATAAAACATAATATAAAGTAAAAAACCTAAGTCTAGCAGGTTAAGAATGTTTGTGGATCTTGTTGAATTTATATAAAGTTTATAATATTTTGGATTGAACTTGAGTTAGTTATCATTAAGGAAACACTTCATTGCATACGGAAATAACTATAAAATAACTAATATCTAGGATACTCTCTACACATATATTTCGTATAGTATATTATTAATTAATACTTTAATTTAACTTAATAAAACATAATATAAAGTAAAAAACCTAAGTCTAGCAGGTTAAGAATGTTTGTGGATCTTGTTGAATTTATATAAAGTTTATAATATTTTGGATTGAGCTTGAGTTAGTTACCCTTAACTAGTATCAGGTACTTTCTCAAGGTACCTACGTATCAAATCCACGTAGTTCTCTGTTTGGGTTCGGTATATTTATTTCATAAGACGGGTTGTTATTGCTTTAAAGACTTATTTGAATTGATTGGGAAGGTTGCTTGATTCATATGGTTTAATATTAGAAAAAATTATTACTTTTAAAGAATATCTACGAGATTAGAATATATTATTGGTGGCAAATTTTGGGTTTATTTCCTAAATTAACATGATTTATATAACGCGTAAAATTTAGGTGACCGAGCTCTAATTGTCACTATATTTTTATTAAGTTGTATCATTAAAATATTTTATCAACTTTGTAATAATATGATGTAGTATAGTATACATTTAAAATAATAAGCATGACAGTAATTACTATATAGCATCTACTGCAATCACATAATATACAAAGATATAGATAGTTCTATTTTATAATGTTCTAGCGCTATTTCTACGACTTTTTGAAAACACACAAGCTAAAGATAATACCGTTGTACAGAATTGCACAAGCTAATCTCCAATTTTGTAGGCTCGCACCTGCATGATATGTCCAAACAAGTCAAATATTTTACTTTTGTTATGAACATATAAAAATACCTAAATCTATCTCACTATTTAGTGGAAAATCAGACTTCTCCCTTGCGCCAAATATGTCAAATTCTTTGTTGGCATCACCACTAATCCTGCAAAGCAATACTAAATATTTAACAAGAATTGAGATATTTAAATGGAAAATAGAGATTCTAAATTGTCTTCGAGCAAACAACATTTGCAAAAATTTTTGACCACTTACAAAAGTTTTTGGCCGCTCTAACATCATCAACGATAGTGTTGCTTCTTTCTTCACTAAATAAATCAAAATGACAATAGAAGCATTCCAAAAACAAAATTTCATATGAAATCATGCTCATGCAAAACCAATTTATATTAAAAATAAAAAATCAATTAAAACAGATGAATTACGTAGAAGACTAACCTTGCTTTCTGATACACCCAACATCGTAGCGTACGAACAAGACTTCACTTATCATTAAGGAAACACTTCATTGCATACGGAAATAACTATAAAATAACTAATATCTAGGATACTCTCTACACATATATTTCGTATAGTATATTATTAATTAATACTTTAATTTAAGTTAATAAAACATAATATAAAGTAAAAAACCTAAGTCTAGCAGGTTAAGAATGTTTGTGGATCTTGTTGAATTTATATAAAGTTTATAAGATTTTGGATTGAGCTTGAGTTAGTTACCCTTAACTAGTATCAGGTACTTTCTCAAGGTGCCTACGTACCCTATTTAGGGATCAAATCCACGTAGTTCTCTGTTTGGGTTCGGTAGATTTATTTCATAAGACGGGTTGTTATTCCTTTAAAGATTTATTTGAATTGATTTGAAAGGTTGCTTGATTCATATGGTTTTATATTAGAAAAAATTATTACTTTTAAAGAATATCTACGAGATTAGAATATATTATTGGTGGCAAATTTTGGGTTTATTTCCTAAATTAACATGATTTATATAACGCGTAAAATTTAGGTGACCGAGCTCTAATTGTCACTATATTTTTATTAAGTTGTATCATTAAAATATTTTATCAACTTTATAATAATATGTAGTATAGTATACATTTAAAATAATAAGCATGACAGTAATTACTATATAGCATCTACTGCAATCACATAATATACAGAGATATGTTCTATTTTATAACGTTCTAGCGCTATTTCTACGACTTTTTGAAAACACACAAGCTAAAGATAATACCGTTGTAACAGAATTGCACAAGCTAATCTCCAATTTTGTAGGCTCGCACCTGCATGATATGTCCAAACAAGTCAAATATTTTACTTTTGTTATGAACATATAAAAATACCTAAATCTATCTATTTAGTGGAAAATCAGACTTCTCCCTTGCGCCAAATATGTCAAATTCTTTGTTGGCATCACCACTAATCCTGCAAAGCAATACTAAATATTTAACAAGAATTGAGATATTTAAATGCAAAATAGAGATTCTAAATTGTCTTCGAGCAAACAACATTTGCAAAAAATTTTGACCACTTACAAAAGTTTTTGGCCGCTCTAACATCATCAACGATAGTGTTGCTTCTTTCTTCACTAAATAAATCAAAACGACAATAGAAGCATTCCAAAAACAAAATTTCATATGAAATCATGCTCATGCAAAACCAATTTATATTAAAAATAAAAAATCAATTAAAATAGATGAATTACGTAGAAGACTAACCTTGCTTTCTGATACACCCAACATCGTAGCGTACGAACAAGACTTCACTTATCATTAAGGAAACACTTCATTGCATACGGAAATAACTATAAAATAACTAATATCTAGGATACTCTCTACACATATATTTCGTATAGTATATTATTAATTAATACTTTAATTTAACTTAATAAAACATAATATAAAGTAAAACACTTAAGTCTAGCAGGTTAAGAATGTTTGTGGATCTTGGTGAATTTATATAAAGTTTATAATATTTTGGATTGAGCTTGAGTTAGTTATCATTAAGGAAACACTTCATTGCATACGGAAATAACTATAAAATAACTAATATCTAGGATACTCTCTACACATATATTTCGTATAGTATATTATTAATTAATACTTTAATTTAACTTAATAAAACATAATATAAAGTAAAAAACCTAAGTCTAGCAGGTTAAGAATGTTTGTGGATCTTGTTGAATTTATATAAAGTTTATAATATTTTGGATTGAGCTTGAGTTAGTTACCCTTAACTAGTATCAGGTACTTTCTCAAGGTGCCTACGTACCCTATTTAGGGATCAAATCCACGTAGTTCTCTGTTTGGGTTCGGTATATTTATTTCATAAGACGGGTTTGTTATTGCTTTAAAGATTTATTTGAATTGATTGGGAAGGTTGCTTGATTCATATGGTTTAATATTAGAAACAATTATTACTTTTAAAGAATATCTACGAGATTAGAATATATTATTGGTGGCAAATTTTGGGTTTATTTCCTAAATTAACATGATTTATATAACGCGTAAAATTTAGGTGACCGAGCTCTAATTGTCACTATATTTTTATTAAATTGTATCATTAAAATATTTTATCAACTTTATAATAATATGATGTAGTATAGTATACATTTAAAATAATAAGCATGACAGTAATTACTATATAGCATCTACTGCAATCACATAATATACAAAGATATAGATAGTTCTATTTTATAATGTTCTAGCGCTATTTCTACGACTTTTTGAAAACACACAAGCTAAAGATAATACCGTTGTACAGAATTGCACAAGCTAATCTCCAATTTTGTAGGCTCGCACCTGCATGATATGTCCAAACAAGTCAAATATTTTACTTTTGTTATGAACATATAAAAATACCTAAATCTATCTCACTATTTAGTGGAAAATCAGACTTCTCCCTTGCGCCAAATATGTCAAATTCTTTGTTGGCATCACCACTAATCCTGCAAAGCAATACTAAATATTTAACAAGAATTGAGATATTTAAATGGAAAATAGAGATTCTAAATTGTCTTCGAGCAAACAACATTTGCAAAAATTTTTGACCACTTACAAAAGTTTTTGGCCGCTCTAACATCATCAACGATAGTGTTGCTTCTTTCTTCACTAAATAAATCAAAATGACAATAGAAGCATTCCAAAAACAAAATTTCATATGAAATCATGCTCATGCAAAACCAATTTATATTAAAAATAAAAAATCAATTAAAACAGATGAATTACGTAGAAGACTAACCTTGCTTTCTGATACACCCAACATCGTAGCGTACGAACAAGACTTCACTTATCATTAAGGAAACACTTCATTGCATACGGAAATAACTATAAAATAACTAATATCTAGGATACTCTCTACACATATATTTCGTATAGTATATTATTAATTAATACTTTAATTTAAGTTAATAAAACATAATATAAAGTAAAAAACCTAAGTCTAGCAGGTTAAGAATGTTTGTGGATCTTGTTGAATTTATATAAAGTTTATAAGATTTTGGATTGAGCTTGAGTTAGTTACCCTTAACTAGTATCAGGTACTTTCTCAAGGTGCCTACGTACCCTATTTAGGGATCAAATCCACGTAGTTCTCTGTTTGGGTTCGGTAGATTTATTTCATAAGACGGGTTGTTATTCCTTTAAAGATTTATTTGAATTGATTTGAAAGGTTGCTTGATTCATATGGTTTTATATTAGAAAAAATTATTACTTTTAAAGAATATCTACGAGATTAGAATATATTATTGGTGGCAAATTTTGGGTTTATTTCCTAAATTAACATGATTTATATAACGCGTAAAATTTAGGTGACCGAGCTCTAATTGTCACTATATTTTTATTAAGTTGTATCATTAAAATATTTTATCAACTTTATAATAATATGTAGTATAGTATACATTTAAAATAATAAGCATGACAGTAATTACTATATAGCATCTACTGCAATCACATAATATACAGAGATATGTTCTATTTTATAACGTTCTAGCGCTATTTCTACGACTTTTTGAAAACACACAAGCTAAAGATAATACCGTTGTAACAGAATTGCACAAGCTAATCTCCAATTTTGTAGGCTCGCACCTGCATGATATGTCCAAACAAGTCAAATATTTTACTTTTGTTATGAACATATAAAAATACCTAAATCTATCTATTTAGTGGAAAATCAGACTTCTCCCTTGCGCCAAATATGTCAAATTCTTTGTTGGCATCACCACTAATCCTGCAAAGCAATACTAAATATTTAACAAGAATTGAGATATTTAAATGCAAAATAGAGATTCTAAATTGTCTTCGAGCAAACAACATTTGCAAAAAATTTTGACCACTTACAAAAGTTTTTGGCCGCTCTAACATCATCAACGATAGTGTTGCTTCTTTCTTCACTAAATAAATCAAAACGACAATAGAAGCATTCCAAAAACAAAATTTCATATGAAATCATGCTCATGCAAAACCAATTTATATTAAAAATAAAAAATCAATTAAAACAGATGAATTACGTAGAAGACTAACCTTGCTTTCTGATACACCCAACATCGTAGCGTACGAACAAGACTTCACTTATCATTAAGGAAACACTTCATTGCATACGGAAATAACTATAAAATAACTAATATCTAGGATACTCTCTACACATATATTTCGTATAGTATATTATTAATTAATACTTTAATTTAACTTAATAAAACATAATATAAAGTAAAACACTTAAGTCTAGCAGGTTAAGAATGTTTGTGGATCTTGGTGAATTTATATAAAGTTTATAATATTTTGGATTGAGCTTGAGTTAGTTATCATTAAGGAAACACTTCATTGCATACGGAAATAACTATAAAATAACTAATATCTAGGATACTCTCTACACATATATTTCGTATAGTATATTATTAATTAATACTTTAATTTAACTTAATAAAACATAATATAAAGTAAAAAACCTAAGTCTAGCAGGTTAAGAATGTTTGTGGATCTTGTTGAATTTATATAAAGTTTATAATATTTTGGATTGAGCTTGAGTTAGTTACCCTTAACTAGTATCAGGTACTTTCTCAAGGTGCCTACGTACCCTATTTAGGGATCAAATCCACGTAGTTCTCTGTTTGGGTTCGGTATATTTATTTCATAAGACGGGTTTGTTATTGCTTTAAAGATTTATTTGAATTGATTGGGAAGGTTGCTTGATTCATATGGTTTAATATTAGAAACAATTATTACTTTTAAAGAATATCTACGAGATTAGAATATATTATTGGTGGCAAATTTTGGGTTTATTTCCTAAATTAACATGATTTATATAACGCGTAAAATTTAGGTGACCGAGCTCTAATTGTCACTATATTTTTATTAAATTGTATCATTAAAATATTTTATCAACTTTATAATAATATGATGTAGTATAGTATACATTTAAAATAATAAGCATGACAGTAATTACTATATAGCATCTACTGCAATCACATAATATACAGATAGTTCTATTTTATAACGTTCTAGCGCTATTTCTACGACTTTTTGAAAACACACAAGCTAAAGATAATACCGTTGTAACAGAATTGCACAAGCTAATCTCCAATTTTGTAGGCTCGCACCTGCATGATATGTCCAAACAAGTCAAATATTTTACTTTTGTTATGAACATATAAAAATACCTAAATCGATGTATTTAGTGGAAAATCAGACTTCTCCCTTGCGCCAAATATGTCAAATTCTTTGTTGGCATCACCACTAATCCTGCAAAGCAATACTAAATATTTAACAAGAATTGAGATATTTAAATGCAAAATAGAGATTCTAAATTGTCTTCGAGCAAACAGCATTTGCAAAAAATTTTGACCACTTACAAAAGTTTTTGGCCGCTCTAACATCATCAACGATAGTGTTGCTTCTTTCTTCACTAAATAAATCAAAACGACAATAGAAGCATTCCAAAAACAAAATTTCATATGACATCATGCTCATGCAAAACCAATTTATATTAAAAATAAAAAATCAATTAAAACAAATGAATTACGTAGAAGACTAACCTTGCTTTCTGATACACCCAACATCGTAGCGTACGAACAAGACTTCACTTATCATTAAGGAAACACTTCATTGCATATGGAAATAACTATAAAATAACTAATATCTAGGATACTCTCTACACATATATTTCGTATAGTATATTATTAATTAATACTTTAATTTAAGTTAATAAAACATAATATAAAGTAAAAAACCTAAGTCTAGCAGGTTAAGAATGTTTGTGGATCTTGTTGAATTTATATAAAGTTTATAATATTTTGGATTGAACTTGAGTTAGTTATCATTAAGGAAACACTTCATTGCATACGGAAATAACTATAAAATAACTAATATCTAGGATACTCTCTACACATATATTTCGTATAGTATATTATTAATTAATACTTTAATTTAACTTAATAAAACATAATATAAAGTAAAAAACCTAAGTCTAGCAGGTTAAGAATGTTTGTGGATCTTGTTGAATTTATATAAAGTTTATAATATTTTGGATTGAGCTTGAGTTAGTTACCCTTAACTAGTATCAGGTACTTTCTCAAGGTGCCTACGTATCAAATCCACGTAGTTCTCTGTTTGGGTTCGGTATATTTATTTCATAAGACGGGTTGTTATTGCTTTAAAGACTTATTTGAATTGATTGGGAAGGTTGCTTGATTCATATGGTTTAATATTAGAAAAAATTATTACTTTTAAAGAATATCTACGAGATTAGAATATATTATTGGTGGCAAATTTTGGGTTTATTTCCTAAATTAACATGATTTATATAACGCGTAAAATTTAGGTGACCGAGCTCTAATTGTCACTATATTTTTATTAAGTTGTATCATTAAAATATTTTATCAACTTTGTAATAATATGATGTAGTATAGTATACATTTAAAATAATAAGCATGACAGTAATTACTATATAGCATCTACTGCAATCACATAATATACAAAGATATAGATAGTTCTATTTTATAATGTTCTAGCGCTATTTCTACGACTTTTTGAAAACACACAAGCTAAAGATAATACCGTTGTACAGAATTGCACAAGCTAATCTCCAATTTTGTAGGCTCGCACCTGCATGATATGTCCAAACAAGTCAAATATTTTACTTTTGTTATGAACATATAAAAATACCTAAATCTATCTCACTATTTAGTGGAAAATCAGACTTCTCCCTTGCGCCAAATATGTCAAATTCTTTGTTGGCATCACCACTAATCCTGCAAAGCAATACTAAATATTTAACAAGAATTGAGATATTTAAATGGAAAATAGAGATTCTAAATTGTCTTCGAGCAAACAACATTTGCAAAAATTTTTGACCACTTACAAAAGTTTTTGGCCGCTCTAACATCATCAACGATAGTGTTGCTTCTTTCTTCACTAAATAAATCAAAATGACAATAGAAGCATTCCAAAAACAAAATTTCATATGAAATCATGCTCATGCAAAACCAATTTATATTAAAAATAAAAAATCAATTAAAACAGATGAATTACGTAGAAGACTAACCTTGCTTTCTGATACACCCAACATCGTAGCGTACGAACAAGACTTCACTTATCATTAAGGAAACACTTCATTGCATACGGAAATAACTATAAAATAACTAATATCTAGGATACTCTCTACACATATATTTCGTATAGTATATTATTAATTAATACTTTAATTTAAGTTAATAAAACATAATATAAAGTAAAAAACCTAAGTCTAGCAGGTTAAGAATGTTTGTGGATCTTGTTGAATTTATATAAAGTTTATAAGATTTTGGATTGAGCTTGAGTTAGTTACCCTTAACTAGTATCAGGTACTTTCTCAAGGTGCCTACGTACCCTATTTAGGGATCAAATCCACGTAGTTCTCTGTTTGGGTTCGGTAGATTTATTTCATAAGACGGGTTGTTATTCCTTTAAAGATTTATTTGAATTGATTTGAAAGGTTGCTTGATTCATATGGTTTTATATTAGAAAAAATTATTACTTTTAAAGAATATCTACGAGATTAGAATATATTATTGGTGGCAAATTTTGGGTTTATTTCCTAAATTAACATGATTTATATAACGCGTAAAATTTAGGTGACCGAGCTCTAATTGTCACTATATTTTTATTAAGTTGTATCATTAAAATATTTTATCAACTTTATAATAATATGTAGTATAGTATACATTTAAAATAATAAGCATGACAGTAATTACTATATAGCATCTACTGCAATCACATAATATACAGAGATATAGATAGTTCTATTTTATAACGTTCTAGCGCTATTTCTACGACTTTTTGAAAACACACAAGCTAAAGATAATACCGTTGTAACAGAATTGCACAAGCTAATCTCCAATTTTGTAGGCTCGCACCTGCATGATATGTCCAAACAAGTCAAATATTTTACTTTTGTTATGAACATATAAAAATACCTAAATCTATCTATTTAGTGGAAAATCAGACTTCTCCCTTGCGCCAAATATGTCAAATTCTTTGTTGGCATCACCACTAATCCTGCAAAGCAATACTAAATATTTAACAAGAATTGAGATATTTAAATGCAAAATAGAGATTCTAAATTGTCTTCGAGCAAACAACATTTGCAAAAAATTTTGACCACTTACAAAAGTTTTTGGCCGCTCTAACATCATCAACGATAGTGTTGCTTCTTTCTTCACTAAATAAATCAAAACGACAATAGAAGCATTCCAAAAACAAAATTTCATATGAAATCATGCTCATGCAAAACCAATTTATATTAAAAATAAAAAATCAATTAAAACAGATGAATTACGTAGAAGACTAACCTTGCTTTCTGATACACCCAACATCGTAGCGTACGAACAAGACTTCACTTATCATTAAGGAAACACTTCATTGCATACGGAAATAACTATAAAATAACTAATATCTAGGATACTCTCTACACATATATTTCGTATAGTATATTATTAATTAATACTTTAATTTAACTTAATAAAACATAATATAAAGTAAAACACTTAAGTCTAGCAGGTTAAGAATGTTTGTGGATCTTGGTGAATTTATATAAAGTTTATAATATTTTGGATTGAGCTCGAGTTAGTTATCGTTAAGGAAACACTTCATTGCATACGGAAATAACTATAAAATAACTAATATCTAGGATACTCTCTACACATATATTTCGTATAGTATATTATTAATTAATACTTTAATTTAACTTAATAAAACATAATATAAAGTAAAAAACCTAAGTCTAGCAGGTTAAGAATGTTTGTGGATCTTGTTGAATTTATATAAAGTTTATAATATTTTGGATTGAGCTTGAGTTAGTTACCCTTAACTAGTATCAGGTACTTTCTCAAGGTGCCTACGTACCCTATTTAGGGATCAAATCCACGTAGTTCTCTGTTTGGGTTCGGTATATTTATTTCATAAGACGGGTTTGTTATTGCTTTAAAGATTTATTTGAATTGATTGGGAAGGTTGCTTGATTCATATGGTTTAATATTAGAAACAATTATTACTTTTAAAGAATATCTACGAGATTAGAATATATTATTGGTGGCAAATTTTGGGTTTATTTCCTAAATTAACATGATTTATATAACGCGTAAAATTTAGGTGACCGAGCTCTAATTGTCACTATATTTTTATTAAATTGTATCATTAAAATATTTTATCAACTTTATAATAATATGATGTAGTATAGTATACATTTAAAATAATAAGCATGACAGTAATTACTATATAGCATCTACTGCAATCACATAATATACAGATAGTTCTATTTTATAACGTTCTAGCGCTATTTCTACGACTTTTTGAAAACACACAAGCTAAAGATAATACCGTTGTAACAGAATTGCACAAGCTAATCTCCAATTTTGTAGGCTCGCACCTGCATGATATGTCCAAACAAGTCAAATATTTTACTTTTGTTATGAACATATAAAAATACCTAAATCGATGTATTTAGTGGAAAATCAGACTTCTCCCTTGCGCCAAATATGTCAAATTCTTTGTTGGCATCACCACTAATCCTGCAAAGCAATACTAAATATTTAACAAGAATTGAGATATTTAAATGCAAAATAGAGATTCTAAATTGTCTTCGAGCAAACAGCATTTGCAAAAAATTTTGACCACTTACAAAAGTTTTTGGCCGCTCTAACATCATCAACGATAGTGTTGCTTCTTTCTTCACTAAATAAATCAAAACGACAATAGAAGCATTCCAAAAACAAAATTTCATATGACATCATGCTCATGCAAAACCAATTTATATTAAAAATAAAAAATCAATTAAAACAGATGAATTACGTAGAAGACTAACCTTGCTTTCTGATACACCCAACATCGTAGCGTACGAACAAGACTTCACTTATCATTAAGGAAACACTTCATTGCATATGGAAATAACTATAAAATAACTAATATCTAGGATACTCTCTGCATATATTTCGTATAGTATATTATTAATTAATACTTTAATTTAAGTTAATAAAACATAATATAAAGTAAAAAACCTAAGTCTACCAGGTTAAGAATGTTTGTGGATCTTGTTGAATTTATATAAAGTTTATAATATTTTGGATTGAACTTGAGTTAGTTATCATTAAGGAAACACTTCATTGCATACGGAAATAACTATAAAATAACTAATATCTAGGATACTCTCTACACATATATTTCGTATAGTATATTATTAATTAATACTTTAATTTAACTTAATAAAACATAATATAAAGTAAAAAACCTAAGTCTAGCAGGTTAAGAATGTTTGTGGATCTTGTTGAATTTATATAAAGTTTATAATATTTTGGATTGAGCTTGAGTTAGTTACCCTTAACTAGTATCAGGTACTTTCTCAAGGTGCCTACGTATCAAATCCACGTAGTTCTCTGTTTGGGTTCGGTATATTTATTTCATAAGACGGGTTGTTATTGCTTTAAAGACTTATTTGAATTGATTGGGAAGGTTGCTTGATTCATATGGTTTAATATTAGAAAAAATTATTACTTTTAAAGAATATCTACGAGATTAGAATATATTATTGGTGGCAAATTTTGGGTTTATTTCCTAAATTAACATGATTTATATAACGCGTAAAATTTAGGTGACCGAGCTCTAATTGTCACTATATTTTTATTAAGTTGTATCATTAAAATATTTTATCAACTTTGTAATAATATGATGTAGTATAGTATACATTTAAAATAATAAGCATGACAGTAATTACTATATAGCATCTACTGCAATCACATAATATACAAAGATATAGATAGTTCTATTTTATAATGTTCTAGCGCTATTTCTACGACTTTTTGAAAACACACAAGCTAAAGATAATACCGTTGTACAGAATTGCACAAGCTAATCTCCAATTTTGTAGGCTCGCACCTGCATGATATGTCCAAACAAGTCAAATATTTTACTTTTGTTATGAACATATAAAAATACCTAAATCTATCTCACTATTTAGTGGAAAATCAGACTTCTCCCTTGCGCCAAATATGTCAAATTCTTTGTTGGCATCACCACTAATCCTGCAAAGCAATACTAAATATTTAACAAGAATTGAGATATTTAAATGCAAAATAGAGATTCTAAATTGTCTTCGAGCAAACAACATTTGCAAAAAAATTTGACCACTTACAAAAGTTTTTGGCCGCTCTAACATCATCAACGATAGTGTTGCTTCTTTCTTCACTAAATAAATCAAAATGACAATAGAAGCATTCCAAAAACAAAATTTCATATGAAATCATGCTCATGCAAAACCAATTTATATTAAAAATAAAAAATCAATTAAAACAGATGAATTACGTAGAAGACTAACCTTGCTTTCTGATACACCCAACATCGTAGCGTACGAACAAGACTTCACTTATCATTAAGGAAACACTTCATTGCATACGAAAATAACTATAAAATAACTAATATCTACGATACTCTCTACACATATATTTCGTATAGTATATTATTAATTAATACTTTAATTTAAGTTAAGAAAACATAATATAAAGTAAAAAACCTAAGTCTAGCAGGTTAAGAATGTTTGTGGATCTTGTTGAATTTATATAAAGTTTATAATATTTTGGATTGAGCTTGAGTTAGTTACCCTTAACTAGTATCAGGTACTTTCTCAAGGTGCCTACGTACCCTATTTAGGGATCAAATCCACGTAGTTCTCTGTTTGGGTTCGGTATATTTATTTCATAAGACGGGTTGTTATTGCTTTAAAGATTTATTTGAATTGATTGGGAAGGTTGCTTGATTCATATGGTTTAATATTAGAAAAAATTATTACTTTTAAAGAATATCTACGAGATTAGAATATATTATTGGTGGCAAATTTTGGGTTTATTTCCTAAATTAACATGATTTATATAACGCGTAAAATTTAGGTGACCGAGCTCTAATTGTCACTATATTTTTATTAAGTTGTATCATTAAAATATTTTATCAACTTTATAATAATATGATGTAGTATAGTATACATTTTAAATAATAAGCATGACAGTAATTACTATATAGCATCTACTGCAATCACATAATATACAAAGATATAGATAGTTCTATTTTATAACGTTCTAGCGCTATTTCTACGACTTTTTGAAAACACACAAGCTAAAGATAATACCGTTGTAACAGAATTGCACAAGCTAATCTCCAATTTTGTAGGCTCGCACTTGCATGATATGTCCAAACAAGTCAAATATTTTACTTTTGTTATGAACATATAAAAATACCTAAATCTATCTCACTATTTAGTGGAAAATCAGACTTCTCCCTTGCGCCAAATATGTCAAATTCTTTGTTGGCATCACCACTAATCCTGCAAAGCAATACTAAATATATAACAAGAATTGAGATATTTAAATGCAAAATAGAGATTCTAAATTGTCTTCGAGCAAACAACATTTGCAAAAAATTTTGACCACTTACAAAAGTTTTTGGCCGCTCTAACATCATCAACGATAGTGTTGCTTCTTTCTTCACTAAATAAATCAAAATGACAATAGAAGCATTCCAAAAACAAAATTTCATATGAAATCATGCTCATGCAAAACCAATTTATATTAAAAATAAAAAATCAATTAAAACAGATGAATTACGTAGAAGACTAACCTTGCTTTCTGATACACCCAACATCGTAGCGTACGTACAAGACTTCACTTATCATTAAGGAAACACTTCATTGCATACGGAAATAACTATAAAATAACTAATATCTACGATACTCTCTACACATATATTTCGTATAGTATATTATTAATTAATACTTTAATTTAAGTTAATAAAACATAATATAAAGTAAAAAACCTAAGTCTAGCAGGTTAAGAATGTTTGTGGATCTTGTTGAATTTATATAAAGTTTATAATATTTTGGATTGAGCTTGAGTTAGTTACCCTTAACTAGTATCAGGTACTTTCTCAAGGTGCCTACGTACCCTATTTAGGGATCAAATCCACGTAGTTCTCTGTTTGGGTTCGGTATATTTATTTCATAAGACGGGTTGTTATTGCTTTAAAGATTTATTTGAATTGATTGGGAAGGTTGCTTGATTCATATGGTTTAATATTAGAAAAAATTATTACTTTTAAAGAATATCTACGAGATTAGAATATATTATTGGTGGCAAATTTTGGGTTTATTTCCTAAATTAACATGATTTATATAACGCGTAAAATTTAGGTGACCGAGCTCTAATTGTCACTATTTTTTTATTAAGTTGTATCATTAAAATATTTTATCAACTTTATAATAATATGATGTAGTATAGTATACATTTAAAATAATAAGCATGACAATAATTACTATATAGCATCTACTGCAATCACATAATATACAAAGATATAGATAGTTCTATTATATAACGTTCTAGCGCTATTTCTACGACTTTTTGAAAACACACAAGCTAAAGATAATACCGTTGTAACAGAATTGCACAAGCTAATCTCCAATTTTGTAGGCTCGCACCTGCATGATATGTCCAAACAAGTCAAATATTTTACTTTTGTTATGAACATATAAAAATACCTAAATCTATCTCACTATTTAGTGGAAAATCAGACTTCTCCCTTGCGCCAAATATGTCAAATTCTTTGTTGGCATCACCACTAATCCTGCAAAGCAATACTAAATATTTAACAAGAATTGAGATATTTAAATGGAAAATAGAGATTCTAAATTGTCTTCGAGCAAACAACATTTGCAAAAATTTTTGACCACTTACAAAAGTTTTTGGCCGCTCTAACATCATCAACGATAGTGTTGCTTCTTTCTTCACTAAATAAATCAAAATGACAATAGAAGCATTCCAAAAACAAAATTTCATATGAAATCATGCTCATGCAAAACCAATTTATATTAAAAATAAAAAATCAATTAAAACAGATGAATTACGTAGAAGACTAACCTTACTTTCTGATACACCCAACATCGTAGCGTACGAACAAGACTTCACTTATCATTAAGGAAACACTTCATTGCATACGGAAATAACTATAAAATAACTAATATCTAGGATACTCTCTACACATATATTTCGTATAGTATATTATTAATTAATACTTTAATTTAAGTTAATAAAACATAATATAAAGTAAAAAACCTAAGTCTAGCAGGTTAAGAATGTTTGTGGATCTTGTTGAATTTATATAAAGTTTATAAGATTTTGGATTGAGCTTGAGTTAGTTACCCTTAACTAGTATCAGGTACTTTCTCAAGGTGCCTACGTACCCTATTTAGGGATCAAATCCACGTAGTTCTCTGTTTGGGTTCGGTAGATTTATTTCATAAGACGGGTTGTTATTCCTTTAAAGATTTATTTGAATTGATTTGAAAGGTTGCTTGATTCATATGGTTTTATATTAGAAAAAATTATTACTTTTAAAGAATATCTACGAGATTAGAATATATTATTGGTGGCAAATTTTGGGTTTATTTCCTAAATTAACATGATTTATATAACGCGTAAAATTTAGGTGACCGAGCTCTAATTGTCACTATATTTTTATTAAGTTGTATCATTAAAATATTTTATCAACTTTATAATAATATGTAGTATAGTATACATTTAAAATAATAAGCATGACAGTAATTACTATATAGCATCTACTGCAATCACATAATATACAGAGATATAGATAGTTCTATTTTATAACGTTCTAGCGCTATTTCTACGACTTTTTGAAAACACACAAGCTAGAGATAATACCGTTGTAACAGAATTGCACAAGCTAATCTCCAATGTTGTAGGCTCGCACCTGCATGATATGTCCAAACAAGTCAAATATTTTACTTTTGTTATGAACATATAAAAATACCTAAATCTATCTCACTATTTAGTGGAAAATCAGACTTCTACCTTGCGCCAAATATGTCAAATTCTTTGTTGGCATCACCACTAATCCTGCAAAGCAATACTAAATATTTAACAAAAATTGGGATATTTTAAATGCAAAATAGAGATTCTAAATTGACTTCGAGCAAACAACATTTGCAAAAAATTTTGACCACTTACAAAAGTTTTTGGCCGCTCTAACATCATCAACGATAGTGTTGCTTCTTTCTTCACTAAATAAATCAAAACGACAAAACCAAAAACAAAATTTCATATGAAATCATGCTCATGCAAAACCAATTTATATTAAAAATAAAAAATCAATTAAAACACATGAATTACGTAGAAGACTAACCTTGCTTTCTGATACACCCAACATCGTAGCGTACGAACAAGACTTCACTTATCATTAAGGAAACACTTCATTGCATACGGAAATAACTATAAAATAACTAATATCTAGGATACTCTCTACACATATATTTCGTATAGTATATTATTAATTAATACTTTAATTTAAGTTAATAAAACATAATATAAAGTAAAAAACCTAAGTCTAGCAGGTTAAGAATGTTTGTGGATCTTGTTGAATTTATATAAAGTTTATAATATTTTGGATTGAACTTGAGTTAGTTATCATTAAGGAAACACTTCATTGCATACGGAAATAACTATAAAATAACTAATATCTAGGATACTCTCTACACATATATTTCGTATAGTATATTATTAATTAATACTTTAATTTAACTTAATAAAACATAATATAAAGTAAAAAACCTAAGTCTAGCAGGTTAAGAATGTTTGTGGATCTTGTTGAATTTATATAAAGTTTATAATATTTTGGATTGAGCTTGAGTTAGTTACCCTTAACTAGTATCAGGTACTTTCTCAAGGTGCCTACGTATCAAATCCACGTAGTTCTCTGTTTGGGTTCGGTATATTTATTTCATAAGACGGGTTGTTATTGCTTTAAAGACTTATTTGAATTGATTGGGAAGGTTGCTTGATTCATATGGTTTAATATTAGAAAAAATTATTACTTTTAAAGAATATCTACGAGATTAGAATATATTATTGGTGGCAAATTTTGGGTTTATTTCCTAAATTAACATGATTTATATAACGCGTAAAATTTAGGTGACCGAGCTCTAATTGTCACTATATTTTTATTAAGTTGTATCATTAAAATATTTTATCAACTTTGTAATAATATGATGTAGTATAGTATACATTTAAAATAATAAGCATGACAGTAATTACTATATAGCATCTACTGCAATCACATAATATACAAAGATATAGATAGTTCTATTTTATAATGTTCTAGCGCTATTTCTACGACTTTTTGAAAACACACAAGCTAAAGATAATACCGTTGTACAGAATTGCACAAGCTAATCTCCAATTTTGTAGGCTCGCACCTGCATGATATGTCCAAACAAGTCAAATATTTTACTTTTGTTATGAACATATAAAAATACCTAAATCTATCTCACTATTTAGTGGAAAATCAGACTTCTCCCTTGCGCCAAATATGTCAAATTCTTTGTTGGCATCACCACTAATCCTGCAAAGCAATACTAAATATTTAACAAGAATTGAGATATTTAAATGCAAAATAGAGATTCTAAATTATCTTCGAGCAAACAACATTTGCAAAAAAATTTGACCACTTACAAAAGTTTTTGGCCGCTCTAACATCATCAACGATAGTGTTGCTTCTTTCTTCACTAAATAAATCAAAATGACAATAGAAGCATTCCAAAAACAAAATTTCATATGAAATCATGCTCATGCAAAACCAATTTATATTAAAAATAAAAAATCAATTAAAACAGATGAATTACGTAGAAGACTAACCTTGCTTTCTGATACACCCAACATCGTAGCGTACGAACAAGACTTCACTTATCATTAAGGAAACACTTCATTGCATACGAAAATAACTATAAAATAACTAATATCTACGATACTCTCTACACATATATTTCGTATAGTATATTATTAATTAATACTTTAATTTAAGTTAATAAAACATAATATAAAGTAAAAAACCTAAGTCTAGCAGGTTAAGAATGTTTGTGGATCTTGTTGAATTTATATAAAGTTTATAATATTTTGGATTGAGCTTGAGTTAGTTACCCTTAACTAGTATCAGGTACTTTCTCAAGGTGCCTACGTACCCTATTTAGGGATCAAATCCACGTAGTTCTCTGTTTGGGTTCGGTATATTTATTTCATAAGACGGGTTGTTATTGCTTTAAAGATTTATTTGAATTGATTGGGAAGGTTGCTTGATTCATATGGTTTAATATTAGAAAAAATTATTACTTTTAAAGAATATCTACGAGATTAGAATATATTATTGGTGGCAAATTTTGGGTTTATTTCCTAAATTAACATGATTTATATAACGCGTAAAATTTAGGTGACCGAGCTCTAATTGTCACTATATTTTTATTAAGTTGTATCATTAAAATATTTTATCAACTTTATAATAATATGATGTAGTATAGTATACATTTTAAATAATAAGCATGACAGTAATTACTATATAGCATCTACTGCAATCACATAATATACAAAGATATAGATAGTTCTATTTTATAACGTTCTAGCGCTATTTCTACGACTTTTTGAAAACACACAAGCTAAAGATAATACCGTTGTAACAGAATTGCACAAGCTAATCTCCAATTTTGTAGGCTCGCACCTGCATGATATGTCCAAACAAGTCAAATATTTTACTTTTGTTATGAACATATAAAAATACCTAAATCTATCTCACTATTTAGTGGAAAATCAGACTTCTCCCTTGCGCCAAATATGTCAAATTCTTTGTTGGCATCACCACTAATCCTGCAAAGCAATACTAAATATATAACAAGAATTGAGATATTTAAATGCAAAATAGAGATTCTAAATTGTCTTCGAGCAAACAACATTTGCAAAAAATTTTGACCACTTACAAAAGTTTTTGGCCGCTCTAACATCATCAACGATAGTGTTGCTTCTTTCTTCACTAAATAAATCAAAATGACAATAGAAGCATTCCAAAAACAAAATTTCATATGAAATCATGCTCATGCAAAACCAATTTATATTAAAAATAAAAAATCAATTAAAACAGATGAATTACGTAGAAGACTAACCTTGCTTTCTGATACACCCAACATCGTAGCGTACGTACAAGACTTCACTTATCATTAAGGAAACACTTCATTGCATACGGAAATAACTATAAAATAACTAATATCTACGATACTCTCTACACATATATTTCGTATAGTATATTATTAATTAATACTTTAATTTAAGTTAATAAAACATAATATAAAGTAAAAAACCTAAGTCTAGCAGGTTAAGAATGTTTGTGGATCTTGTTGAATTTATATAAAGTTTATAATATTTTGGATTGAGCTTGAGTTAGTTACCCTTAACTAGTATCAGGTACTTTCTCAAGGTGCCTACGTACCCTATTTAGGGATCAAATCCACGTAGTTCTCTGTTTGGGTTCGGTATATTTATTTCATAAGACGGGTTGTTATTGCTTTAAAGATTTATTTGAATTGATTGGGAAGGTTGCTTGATTCATATGGTTTAATATTAGAAAAAATTATTACTTTTAAAGAATATCTACGAGATTAGAATATATTATTGGTGGCAAATTTTGGGTTTATTTCCTAAATTAACATGATTTATATAACGCGTAAAATTTAGGTGACCGAGCTCTAATTGTCACTATTTTTTTATTAAGTTGTATCATTAAAATATTTTATCAACTTTATAATAATATGATGTAGTATAGTATACATTTAAAATAATAAGCATGACAATAATTACTATATAGCATCTACTGCAATCACATAATATACAAAGATATAGATAGTTCTATTATATAACGTTCTAGCGCTATTTCTACGACTTTTTGAAAACACACAAGCTAAAGATAATACCGTTGTAACAGAATTGCACAAGCTAATCTCCAATTTTGTAGGCTCGCACCTGCATGATATGTCCAAACAAGTCAAATATTTTACTTTTGTTATGAACATATAAAAATACCTAAATCTATCTCACTATTTAGTGGAAAATCAGACTTCTCCCTTGCGCCAAATATGTCAAATTCTTTGTTGGCATCACCACTAATCCTGCAAAGCAATACTAAATATTTAACAATAATTGAGATATTTAAATGGAAAATAGAGATTCTAAATTGTCTTCGAGCAAACAACATTTGCAAAAATTTTTGACCACTTACAAAAGTTTTTGGCCGCTCTAACATCATCAACGATAGTGTTGCTTCTTTCTTCACTAAATAAATCAAAATGACAATAGAAGCATTCCAAAAACAAAATTTCATATGAAATCATGCTCATGCAAAACCAATTTATATTAAAAATAAAAAATCAATTAAAACAGATGAATTACGTAGAAGACTAACCTTACTTTCTGATACACCCAACATCGTAGCGTACGAACAAGACTTCACTTATCATTAAGGAAACACTTCATTGCATACGGAAATAACTATAAAATAACTAATATCTAGGATACTCTCTACACATATATTTCGTATAGTATATTATTAATTAATACTTTAATTTAAGTTAATAAAACATAATATAAAGTAAAAAACCTAAGTCTAGCAGGTTAAGAATGTTTGTGGATCTTGTTGAATTTATATAAAGTTTATAAGATTTTGGATTGAGCTTGAGTTAGTTACCCTTAACTAGTATCAGGTACTTTCTCAAGGTGCCTACGTACCCTATTTAGGGATCAAATCCACGTAGTTCTCTGTTTGGGTTCGGTAGATTTATTTCATAAGACGGGTTGTTATTCCTTTAAAGATTTATTTGAATTGATTTGAAAGGTTGCTTGATTCATATGGTTTTATATTAGAAAAAATTATTACTTTTAAAGAATATCTACGAGATTAGAATATATTATTGGTGGCAAATTTTGGGTTTATTTCCTAAATTAACATGATTTATATAACGCGTAAAATTTAGGTGACCGAGCTCTAATTGTCACTATATTTTTATTAAGTTGTATCATTAAAATATTTTATCAACTTTATAATAATATGTAGTATAGTATACATTTAAAATAATAAGCATGACAGTAATTACTATATAGCATCTACTGCAATCACATAATATACAGAGATATAGATAGTTCTATTTTATAACGTTCTAGCGCTATTTCTACGACTTTTTGAAAACACACAAGCTAAAGATAATACCGTTGTAACAGAATTGCACAAGCTAATCTCCAATTTTGTAGGCTCGCACCTGCATGATATGTCCAAACAAGTCAAATATTTTACTTTTGTTATGAACATATAAAAATACCTAAATCTATCTATTTAGTGAAAAATCAGACTTCTCCCTTGCGCCAAATATGTCAAATTCTTTGTTGGCATCACCACTAATCCTGCAAAGCAATACTAAATATTTAACAAGAATTGAGATATTTAAATGCAAAATAGAGATTCTAAATTGTCTTCGAGCAAACAACATTTGCAAAAAATTTTGACCACTTACAAAAGTTTTTGGCCGCTCTAACATCATCAACGATAGTGTTGCTTCTTTCTTCACTAAATAAATCAAAACGACAATAGAAGCATTCCAAAAACAAAATTTCATATGAAATCATGCTCATGCAAAACCAATTTATATTAAAAATAAAAAATCAATTAAAACAGATGAATTACGTAGAAGACTAACCTTGCTTTCTGATACACCCAACATCGTAGCGTACGAACAAGACTTCACTTATCATTAAGGAAACACTTCATTGCATACGGAAATAACTATAAAATAACTAATATCTAGGATACTCTCTACACATATATTTCGTATAGTATATTATTAATTAATACTTTAATTTAACTTAATAAAACATAATATAAAGTAAAACACTTAAGTCTAGCAGGTTAAGAATGTTTGTGGATCTTGGTGAATTTATATAAAGTTTATAATATTTTGGATTGAGCTTGAGTTAGTTATCATTAAGGAAACACTTCATTGCATACGGAAATAACTATAAAATAACTAATATCTAGGATACTCTCTACACATATATTTCGTATAGTATATTATTAATTAATACTTTAATTTAACTTAATAAAACATAATATAAAGTAAAAAACCTAAGTCTAGCAGGTTAAGAATGTTTGTGGATCTTGTTGAATTTATATAAAGTTTATAATATTTTGGATTGAGCTTGAGTTAGTTACCCTTAACTAGTATCAGGTACTTTCTCAAGGTGCCTACGTACCCTATTTAGGGATCAAATCCACGTAGTTCTCTGTTTGGGTTCGGTATATTTATTTCATAAGACGGGTTTGTTATTGCTTTAAAGATTTATTTGAATTGATTGGGAAGGTTGCTTGATTCATATGGTTTAATATTAGAAACAATTATTACTTTTAAAGAATATCTACGAGATTAGAATATATTATTGGTGGCAAATTTTGGGTTTATTTCCTAAATTAACATGATTTATATAACGCGTAAAATTTAGGTGACCGAGCTCTAATTGTCACTATATTTTTATTAAATTGTATCATTAAAATATTTTATCAACTTTATAATAATATGATGTAGTATAGTATACATTTAAAATAATAAGCATGACAGTAATTACTATATAGCATCTACTGCAATCACATAATATACAGATAGTTCTATTTTATAACGTTCTAGCGCTATTTCTACGACTTTTTGAAAACACACAAGCTAAAGATAATACCGTTGTAACAGAATTGCACAAGGTAATCTCCAATTTTGTAGGCTCGCACCTGCATGATATGTCCAAACAAGTCAAATATTTTACTTTTGTTATGAACATATAAAAATACCTAAATCGATGTATTTAGTGGAAAATCAGACTTCTCCCTTGCGCCAAATATGTCAAATTCTTTGTTGGCATCACCACTAATCCTGCAAAGCAATACTAAATATTTAACAAGAATTGAGATATTTAAATGCAAAATAGAGATTCTAAATTGTCTTCGAGCAAACAGCATTTGCAAAAAATTTTGACCACTTACAAAAGTTTTTGGCCGCTCTAACATCATCAACGATAGTGTTGCTTCTTTCTTCACTAAATAAATCAAAACGACAATAGAAGCATTCCAAAAACAAAATTTCATATGACATCATGCTCATGCAAAACCAATTTATATTAAAAATAAAAAATCAATTAAAACAGATGAATTACGTAGAAGACTAACCTTGCTTTCTGATACACCCAACATCGTAGCGTACGAACAAGACTTCACTTATCATTAAGGAAACACTTCATTGCATATGGAAATAACTATAAAATAACTAATATCTAGGATACTCTCTACACATATATTTCGTATAGTATATTATTAATTAATACTTTAATTTAAGTTAATAAAACATAATATAAAGTAAAAAACTTAGCAGGTTAAGAATGTTTGTGGATCTTGTTGAATTTATATAAAGTTTATAATATTTTGGATTGAACTTGAGTTAGTTATCATTAAGGAAACACTTCATTGCATACGGAAATAACTATAAAATAACTAATATCTAGGATACTCTCTACACATATATTTCGTATAGTATATTATTAATTAATACTTTAATTTAACTTAATAAAACATAATATAAAGTAAAAAACCTAAGTCTAGCAGGTTAAGAATGTTTGTGGATCTTGTTGAATTTATATAAAGTTTATAATATTTTGGATTGAGCTTGAGTTAGTTACCCTTAACTAGTATCAGGTACTTTCTCAAGGTGCCTACGTACCCTATTTAGGGATCAAATCCACGTAGTTCTCTGTTTGGGTTCGGTATATTTATTTCATAAGACGGGTTGTTATTGCTTTAAAGACTTATTTGAATTGATTGGGAAGGTTGCTTGATTCATATGGTTTAATATTAGAAAAAATTATTACTTTTAAAGAATATCTACGAGATTAGAATATATTATTGGTGGCAAATTTTGGGTTTATTTCCTAAATTAACATGTTTTATATAACGCGTAAAATTTAGGTGACCGAGCTCTAATTGCCACTATATTTTTATTAAGTTGTATCATTAAAATATTTTATCAACTTTATAATAATATGTAGTATAGTATACATTTAAAATAATAAGCATGACAGTAATTACTATATAGCATCTACTGCAATCACATAATATACAAAGATATAGATAGTTCTATTTTATAACGTTCTAGCGCTATTTCTACGACTTTTTGAAAACACACAAGCTAAAGATAATACCGTTGTAACAGAATTGCACAAGCTAATCTCCAATTTTGTAGGCTCGCACCTGCATGATATGTCCAAACAAGTCAAATATTTTACTTTTGTTATGAACATATAAAAATACCTAAATCTATCTCACTATTTAGTGGAAAATCAGACTTCTCCCTTGCGCCAAATATGTCAAATTCTTTGTTGGCATCACCACTAATCCTGCAAAGCAATACTAAATATTTAACAAGAATTGAGATATTTAAATGCAAAATAGAGATTCTAAATTGTCTTCGAGCAAACAACATTTGCAAAAAATTTTGACCACTTACAAAAGTTTTTGGCCGCTCTAACATCATCAACGATAGTGTTGCTTCTTTCTTCACTAAATAAATCAAAATGACAATAGAAGCATTCCAAAAACAAAATTTCATATGAAATCATGCTCATGCAAAACCAATTTATATTAAAAATAAAAAATCAATTAAAACAGATGAATTACGTAGAAGACTAACCTTGCTTTCTGATACACCCAACATCGTAGCGTACGAACAAGACTTCACTTATCATTAAGGAAACACTTCATTGCATACGGAAATAACTATAAAATAACTAATATCTACGATACTCTCTACACATATATTTCGTATAGTATATTATTAATTAATACATTAATTTAACATAATATAAAGTAAAAAACCTAAGTCTAGCAGGTTAAGAATGTTTGTGGATCTTGTTGAATTTATATAAAGTTTATAATATTTTGGATTGAGCTTGAGTTAGTTACCCTTAACTAGTATCAGGTACTTTCTCAAGGTGCCTACGTACCCTATTTAGGGATCAAATCCACGTAGTTCTCTGTTTGGGTTCGGTATATTTATTTCATAAGACGGGTTGTTATTGCTTTAAAGATTTATTTGAATTGATTGGGAAGGTTGCTTGATTCATATGGTTTAATATTAGAAAAAATTATTACTTTTAAAGAATATCTACGAGATTATAATATATTATTGGTGGCAAATTTTGGGTTTATTTCCTAAATTAACATGATTTATATAACGCGTAAAATTTAGGTGACCGAGCTCTAATTGTCACTATATTTTTATTAAGTTGTATCATTAAAATATTTTATCAACTTTATAATAATATGATGTAGTATAGTATACATTTAAAATAATAAGCATGACAGTAATTACTACATAGCATCTACTGCAATCACATAATATACAAAGATATAGATAGTTCTATTTTATAACGTTCTAGCGCTATTTCTACGACTTTTTGAAAACACACAAGCTAAAGATAATACCGTTGTAACAGAATTGCACAAGCTAATCTCCAATTTTGTAGGCTCGCACCTGCATGATATGTCCAAACAAGTCAAATATTTTACTTTTGTTATGAACATATAAAAATACCTAAATCTATCTCACTATTTAGTGGAAAATCAGACTTCTCCCTTGCGCCAAATATGTCAAATTCTTTGTTGGCATCACCACTAATCTTGCAAAGCAATACTAAATATTTAACAAGAATTGAGATATTTAAATGCAAAATAGAGATTCTAAATTGTCTTCGAGCAAACAACATTTGCAAAAAATTTTGACCACTTACAAAAGTTTTTGGCCGCTCTAACATCATCAACGATAGTGTTGCTTCTTTCTTCACTAAATAAATCAAAATGACAATAGAAGCATTCCAAAAACAAAATTTCATATGAAATCATGCTCATGCAAAACCAATTTATATTAAAAATAAAAAATCAATTAAAATAGATGAATTACGTAGAAGACTAACCTTGCTTTCTGATACACCCAACATCGTAGCGTACGAACAAGACTTCACTTATCATTAAGGAAACACTTCATTGCATACGGAAATAACTATAAAATAACTAATATCTACGATACTCTCTACACATATATTTCGTATAGTATATTATTAATTAATACATTAATTTAAGTTAATAAAACATAATATAAAGTAAAAAACCTAAGTCTAGCAGGTTAAGAATGTTTGTGGATCTTGTTGAATTTATATAAAGTTTATAATATTTTGGATTGAGCTTGAGTTAGTTACCCTTAACTAGTATCAGGTACTTTCTCAAGGTGCCTACGTACCCTATTTAGGGATCAAATCCACGTAGTTCTCTGTTTGGGTTCGGTATATTTATTTCATAAGACGGGTTGTTATTGCTTTAAAGATTTATTTGAATTGATTGGGAAGGTTGCTTGATTCATATGGTTTAATATTAGAAAAAATTATTACTTTTAAAGAATATCTACGAGATTAGAATGTATTATTGGTGGCAAATTTTGGGTTTATTTCCTAAATTAACATGATTTATATAACGCGTAAAATTTAGGTGACCGAGCTCTAATTGTCACTATATTTTTATTAAGTTGTATCATTAAAATATTTTATCAACTTTATAATAATATGATGTAGTATAGTATACATTTTAAATAATAAGCATGACAGTAATTACTATATAGCATCTACTGCAATCACATAATATACAAAGATATAGATAGTTCTATTTTATAACGTTCTAGCGCTATTTCTACGACTTTTTGAAAACACACAAGCTAAAGATAATACCGTTGTAACAGAATTGCACAAGCTAATCTCCAATTTTGTAGGCTCGCACCTGCATGATATGTCCAAACAAGTCAAATATTTTACTTTTGTTATGAACATATAAAAATACCTAAATCTATCTCACTATTTAGTGGAAAATCAGACTTCTCCCTTGCGCCAAATATGTCAAATTCTTTGTTGGCATCACCACTAATCTTGCAAAGCAATACTAAATATTTAACAAGAATTGAGATATTTAAATGCAAAATAGAGATTCTAAATTGTCTTCGAGCAAACAACATTTGCAAAAAATTTTGACGACTTACAAAAGTTTTTGGCCGCTCTAACATCATCAACGATAGTGTTGCTTCTTTCTTCACTAAATAAATCAAAATGACAATAGAAGCATTCCAAAAACAAAATTTCATATGAAATCATGCTCATGCAAAACCAATTTATATTAAAAATAAAAAATCAATTAAAACAGATGAATTACGTAGAAGACTAACCTTGCTTTCTGATACACCCAACATCGTAGCGTACGAACAAGACTTCACTTATCATTAAGGAAACACTTCATTGCATACGGAAATAACTATAAAATAACTCATATCTACGATACTCTCTACACATATATTTCGTATAGTATATTATTAATTAATACATTAATTTAAGTTAATAAAACATAATATAAAGTAAAAAACCTAAGTCTAGCAGGTTAAGAATGTTTGTGGATCTTGTTGAATTTATATAAAGTTTATAATATTTTGGATTGAGCTTGAGTTAGTTACCCTTAACTAGTATCAGGTACTTTCTCAAGGTGCCTACGTACCCTATTTAGGGATCAAATCCACGTAGTTCTCTGTTTGGGTTCGGTATATTTATTTCATAAGACGGGTTGTTATTGCTTTAAAGATTTATTTGAATTGATTGGGAAGGTTGCTTGATTCATATGGTTTAATATTAGAAAAAATTATTACTTTTAAAGAATATCTACGAGATTATAATATATTATTGGTGGCAAATTTTGGGTTTATATCCTAAATTAACATGATTTATATAACGCGTAAAATTTAGGTGACCGAGCTCTAATTGTCACTATATTTTTATTAAGTTGTATCATTAAAATATTTTATCAACTTTATAATAATATGATGTAGTATAGTATACATTTAAAATAATAAGCATGACAGTAATTACTATATAGCATCTACTGCAATCACATAATATACAAAGATATAGATAGTTCTATTTTATAACGTTCTAGCGCTATTTCTACGACTTTTTGAAAACAAACAAGCTAAATATAATACCGTTGTAACAGAATTGCACAAGCTAATCTCCAATTTTGTAGGCTCGCACCTGCATGATATGTCCAAACAAGTCAAATATTTTACTTTTGTTATGAACATATAAAAATACCTAAATCTATCTATTTAGTGGAAAATCAGACTTCTCCCTTGCGCCAAATATGTCAAATTCTTTGTTGGCATCACCACTAATCCTGCAAAGCAATACTAAATATTTAACAAGAATTGAGATATTTAAATGCAAAATAGAGATTCTAATTCTAAATTGTCTTCGAGCAAACAGCATTTGCAAAAAGTTTTGACCACTTACAAAAGTTTTTGGCCGCTCTAACATCATCAACGATAGTGTTGCTTCTTTCTTCACTAAATAAATCAAAACGACAATAGCAGCATTCCAAAAACAAAATTTCATATGAAATCATGCTCATGCAAAACCAATTTATATTAAAAATAAAAAATCAATTAAAACAGATGAATTACGTAGAAGACTAACCTTGCTTTCTGATACACCCAACATCGTAGCGTACAAACAAGACTTCACTTATCATTAAGGAAACACTTCATTGCATACGGAAATAACTATAAAATAACTAATATCTAGGATACTCTCTACACATATATTTCGTATAGTATATGATTAATTAATACTTTAATTTAAGTTAATAAAACATAATATAAAGTAAAAAACCTAAGTCTAGCAGGTTAAGAATGTTTGTGGATCTTGTTGAATTTATATAAAGTTTATAATATTTTGGATTGAGCTTGAGTTAGTTACCCTTAACTAGTATCAGGTACTAATATCTTGTTGATTTGGAAGGTTGTTTGATTCATATGGTTTAATATTAGAAAAAATTATTACTTTTAAAGAATATCTACGAGATTAGAATATATTATTGGTGGCAAATTTTGGCTTTTATTTCCTAAATTAACATGATTTATATAACGCGTAAAATTTAGGTGACCGAGCTCTAATTATCACTATATTTTTATTAAGTTGTATCAATAAAATATTTTATCAACTTTATAATAATATGTAGTATAGTATACATTTAAAATAATAAGCATGACAGTAATTACTATATAGCATCTACTGCAATCACATAATATACAAAGATATAGATAGTGCTATTCTATAAAGTTCTAGCGCTATTTGTAGGACTTTTTGAAAACACACAAGCTAATACCTTTCTAACAGAATTGCACAAGCTAATCTCCAATGTTGTAGGTTCGCACCTGCATGATATGTCCAAACAAATCAAATATTTAACTTTTGTTATGAACATATAAAAAAAATACCTAAATCAATTTCACTATTTAGTGGAAAATCAGATTCCTCCCTTGCGCCAAATATGTCAAATTCTCTGTTGGCATCACCACTAATCCTGCAAAACAATACTAAATATTTAACATGAATTAGGACATTTAAATGCAAAATAGAGATTCTAAATTGTCTTTGAGCAAAAGTTGTTGACCACTTACAAAAGTTGTTGACCACTCTAACATCATCAAGGATAGTGTTGATTCTTTTATATTAAATTTTATATTAAATCATGTTCATATTAAATCATGTAGAAGACTAACCTTACTCTCTACTCAACATCTCTGATACACCCAACATCATAGCGTACGAATAGGACTTCATTTTATAATCAATGAAACACCATTCGGGATCAACTTTCAGATCAATTTCATTATCTAGCAGTATTCTTCACTACATACGGAAATAACTATATATATTCTAATATCTAGGATACTCTCTACTGTATATAAATAACACATATATTATGTATAGTATATTAATTAGTACTTATATTAAACCTAATAAAACATAATATAAAGTTAAAAAACCTAATATAATGTTTGTGGATCTCGTTGCATAACTAATATCTAGGATACTCTCTACTGTATATAAACAACACATATATTATGTATAGTATATTAATTAGTACTTATATTAAACCTAATAAAACATAATATAAAGTTAAAAAACCTAATATAATGTTTGTGGACCTCGTTGCATTTGTATAAGATGTTAGTAGTATCAGGTACTTTGTCAAGGTGCCAACGTACCATATTTAAATAGGGATCAAATCCACGTAGTTCTCTCTCTAGGTTCGGAAGATTTTATTTCAGACTACAGGTTGTTGTTTAAAGATTTATATGGTTTGGAAGATTTCATAATTGTTTGATTCATGTGATTAATTGTGGTTAATTATTAGAAAACATTATTAGTTTTTAAAGAACATTTATGAGATTAAAATATATCATTGGTGGCATATTTTGGCATTCATTTTCTTAATTAACATGATTTATAACGTGTACGATTTAGGTGACCGAGCTCTTATAGTTACTATATTTTATTAAGTGATATCGTTAAAATATTTAATCAACTTTATAATAATAAAGTAGAGTATGACATAAGTTACTATAGAATCTCTTTCAATCACATAATATAGGGCCTAACTATAATAGAAACCAAATTAAAATAGAAACTAGTGTAAAATAGGGGTGGGTGATGTCATATAGAAGTTGGATGATATCATGATGATGTCATGGTGGGCCCGGAGGTTGGACCGGGATGGGCCTGAAACTAAACACTGTACATAGTGAAAACGAGACAGTCATATTTACCATGGCAACTTGTTGAAGATGATTGCTCCCCAGCGCTTCCTCTGCTGAATCTAAATAAAAAGATACAAATATACCAAGTACTTAGTTGGTGAATATTTGTACATACATAAAAGGGAAAGTGCACTAAGATCAAGGCAATTGCATAAATCTGAAAAAATTAGTTAAGGTTTACTTTCAAGCCTCCAAGAACCATGGTTGTGGCACAGAAGATGACATGAACAACTGCCAATACAAATATGAAGATGTGTAGCTGATGTATAGCTTCTCTGGAAAAAGTGGCACCTTACCCTGTGGTATAAACATTTAGCTAATCAATCCGGAAAATTATACTTGTATTATGATTAATGGATGTGATTAATTATACCTTGTGCTCACAATATTGGGACTCACTGCCTTCAGAGAGAAGGCGATGATGTCCATTGTAAAAACTTGGATGCAGATAAAAATGTTCAGTGGCAGAAGGTGAGGAGGATTCATGAGGCAGTTTGCATGGAAAGCATGATAGGAGCAAGATGATGGGAGATGCACATATTGCTAAATGGACCTTGTGAGACGGTTAGTTAGTAGTTATATAAATCCGAGGAGCATCAACTCTGTAACCAAAAGATACCAAATAAGAGTACTGATAATTTTCTTATTGACTCTTTAAAATATTTGTCTGCAAATAGTACAATTCATTACATTGGCCTAAAATACCAAATAGAATCTGCATTCAAAAATGTTTAACACATGGCTATATCAAGGATACATGTCTCTTGTGAATGTGAATTATGTGTAGCATTTGAAACAATGATACACATATCAAGTAATTTGTTATTATCAGTTTACAAGCCTACATTCTCATCATATGTATTAGCCTGTGTAATGCTCCGGAATTTTCCAGCGTGTAATATATGAGTCGTTTTGAGATTGCAATCATAATGATTTTTATAATTATTGACGTAGACAGAAATCAGAGGGATAATATGATTACTCACCTTCTTTCAGCTTATGTAAAGCCTCGTACAAAGCTTCTTGACCTCTATGCTTACATTACCTCTCAAACTACACCAAAGGAGCCTGTTCCAACTACATGCTCCGCTATGTAACTGATAGCCAGTCAAATACACGCAATTTATATATATATCATGATAAAGCAATTACATCCAAAACGTAAAATTATGGAAGCTGTGAAATTCACAAGTATCAAATATCATTTAATTTTGCAACCTGCCTAGATTGACCATTTCGACCACCAATAGTATCACATGTCCTGCTTCAGCTCCCACACCATTGACCAACTCTGGTCCACTGTCCTGTAATTCGTGTAGAATCCATAAAGAACGTGCAAAAATCTATAAAATGCTGTCACAAATTCCCATAAAGTAGACTTCACCATTTTTAGCAAGCCTCCTAAAGAATATTCCAATCTAATTACGAATTATAGTGATAAAAAAGTAACTTACTCTCTCGCCGTCATGGTCCACCTTGCCTTTGTCCCTCAATCTCATCTCAAGCATCTCGAACTGCCTACTTTCCTATGTCCTATGCTTGCCATGACTGATAGGTATCACAGATGCTAATATGTCTTACTGTCCATATGCGAATTGGAAATTCTCCGAAGCACCTGTCTTCCTAATCAATCAGAAAGTTGCAAAGAACTTAAGCAGTAATAAAGCAAAACTCTAAAGCACATTGGTTGCATAATGAGTCCATGTTCTACAGTGCCATTTATTAATAGGAAGCAATATCTTACAGAAAACAAGTAACAACAGTAATATAGTAATACAAAAATGAAGGAAATGACATGAGTTACTGCACATATGGAACAGAACCAGAGTACAGCCAAAGCTCCAAGATTCTGACTCTGCTGATATGCCTTTAGCATTATCCCACAACAGGTTCAACGACTTTTTCACTGGCTCCCATGCCTCTGGAGCAGTGTAGTTCGGACTGAGCAGGGTACAGTCCATACATGAATGAATTCTGGAGGATCAGATTCAGATCCAGACTTCAGACAGGTAGATTTCTTTAGAATCAGGGGAAGTCCATAATCAGAAACCACGGCACGAGCACTTGCGTCTAAAAGAATATTGGATGGCTTTATATTCATATATACAACACCTGCAGCATGGAGTTCACCCACCCCACGAGCAATGTCTGCCCTATATCTGCAACAAAAGAACACCTAATGCGTCAGAAGAGGGATTTCACTTTCATGTTCATACGATCATGAGCTAATATATTGGAAATTTGTAGCAGGGTCTATTCAGAAACTTTATATCAATTATCAAATAAGCTTAGCTATTATAAACTTGTAAAAAGGATATCCCATCAAAAATTATCAAGAACTTAAAACTTTGAATAGCAAAAGTATGGCTGGATTAGATGGAATAAGACTTTCAAAGATATAAAATCACTGGTCATAGTACATTGTCAAAAGGGGTATTCTTCACTAGTAATAGAAATTACAATCAACTCCACAATTATAACAGAAAAGCCGATTCCGCACAAACAATTACAATAGCCATAGTCCTGATGTCAAGCACAAGATACACCAACTCTTTGAGAGCCATTAATGATCACACCACATTAAAATTCCCTTAATCAGACACTTACAATTACAGATAACCAACACAATATACAATTACAGATTATATATTCATACAGAAAAAAACCCTTTATAAAAACCCATATAAAAAATCACTTGAATCAAGAAAATCAGAACCAATACAAAAAATCAATTATACACATCAACATAACTATAATTACAAATATAAACAAAACCCACGAAAATATACATACAAATACATATCCTTACACCCCTATTTTCCAAAACTCAAACTAATTTTCAAAACCCACAAAAATAAGACAAGAATGAAAAGAATGAAAAGAAATAATACCTATTGAAGTCATCTCTCTTATGTAAAACCCCCTTGTTTCCTCTCTTAATCTCTTTCTCTCTCTCTGTGTCTCTCTATCTCTCTATCTCTATCTCTATCTCTCTCTCTCTCTCTGTATCTCCCTCTATCTCTCTCTTTCTCTATCACAGAGGTAGAAGATACTTGTGCAAGAAAATTATAAACTGCAGAGGAATACATACTCTCAAAGTTAAGCTCTATATTAGTAAACAAGAATAGAACATAAACAATGAATGGGATAGAATCGTAATAAAATTTAAAAGCAGATTTGAAAGAACAATTGATGGATAGGTTTGCAATCTGCTTCATACATGATGGAAGGACTAATTCATCTGAAATTATGAAATACTAAATACTACTCTACCATAGCACAAGCAAGAACGGTTTGACATGATGTAGCAATCATAATTGTAATTACAAATAAAGTGGCAACACAAGAGCAGACAGGTGTCTCCCTAAATTGTAGGGTCTGCATTTTGAAGATATTTTCATGTGTAGATTAAACAGAATGTTGAATAGGAGAAATTCAAAAAGTAATTACCATTGTCGCAGTCCAGTGTCCACTGTATTATGCATCAACATAAAGGGTCAGAGTTCAGCAATTTCTACATATCATGCGTGGAAAGTGGAAACTAAATAGTACCTTGAAAATAACACTGCACTGAATTTTAGCACCACCAGAAATAGTGTAGGCATCAAAGAGATCAGGATTCAGTGAGATAGATTGATAAGCAGACCGTGATGAGTTCAGTCTGTGAAATGTCAGCTGCAAACAAAAAGTGAGAAAAAACTAACGCCCTGAAAATAGTATAACAAAGTAAATCTGCATATCCAGTTCAGTTTCTCAATTTCTTAATAAGAATTTTAACTCACACTTACTTTTTTAATAAGAAAATGCAGCACCCTGGTCCGAGAAGATTCTAGAAATCGCGCACGTTCATGTTAATTTTGACTTTCTAATTTAGTACTATTTTAATGAATGATGACCACGTATAATTAAAAAAAAAAAGAGGAGACGGGTGAATGTAAAAAGTTTGCATAAATGAAGAAGCAAAATGCATAAATACATACCTATCACTAACAGAGAGTTCAGTAATAGTTGCAGTTTATTTGTCGAAGACTATTCATATATAACATAGCATACAAGGTACAAGTAAACGGTTCCTTGCATATTTATTTTAGCATTACTCATTTACTTTCAGATTACAAGTTTAGAACAATCGGAACACAATCACCAGCTCATTAGCCATTAGCAAATCACATAGGCTTATTCGATATCTAACTAATCGCAAAATAGATAGGTTCGCACATCAAAAGCTAGCTTTGCACACACATAAACATCACCTTAGTATCGTAAGTTGTTGCAAAACAATACTACTGAGAAAAATAAGTCTACTTGTGGCATCGAATCGCGTAAAATAATACTCTCATTTCGGGACAGCTAATAAGGTTTAATCAAACATAGAAATTGGAAATTTCAGTAAATAATACCTAGTCCTTGTAAAAATTACCCTAATAATCTTGCCCCAAAATCACATATAAACCCTAACTAACAAAAACAGTAAAATTTTATCAACTCAATAACACACATTAAAATTCCCTTGATCAGACAATCAAAGCAAGAACACATATAACCAACATATATAATATTACAGATTATATATTCATACAACAAAGACCCTCTATAAAGGTGTATATACATTCAAAAACCCATATAAGAAATCACTTGAATCAAGAAAATCATAACCCATACAAAAAATCAATTACACACCATCAACATGACTTAGTCATCCATACCTTTCAATATACATGATGCACACAGCCTAATTACACTTCAGATGATATTACTGTTAAAATTACCGTTATTAAGGTCATTATTTAACATCTAAATATTGGTACGTTGTTCTTGATATGAAAATGTCACAAGTACATAAAATATGTACAAAACAGGACACACCACCAGAAGCAGAACACTCTGTTCAAAAGCACATAATAAGGTATTATATAAAATCAAGGAGACGCCATTCCCAAACCAAACAACCTTTGTGCAAACTTCTCAAATAAATCAACAAGGTACTGTAATGAGTTTACCTCCCGTATTGCTGTAACTTCAGCATGAGCAGTTGGGTCAGTATGTTTTAGGACCATGTTGTGACACAGCTCGCAATACTTCATCCTTGCAGACAACAACTGCACCAAAAGGACCTCCATCACCACATTCAATCCCCTTGTATGCTTCTTCCACAGGTTTTTTTATAAAAATATGGTCTCTATCCTGCACAGCTGGTTCATGACAACAAGAAAGGAAGAATTATTACAAAGATGTGTATCTTTGTTTGTATACATTTGACTTCCATAACTCCCTTGTGGAATTATTGTGCCATCAAGATATGTAACGAAATTTCTTCAGATTAGCTTCAAAGAAAAACTTAATCTTTCATTCTGAATTAAATGATGATGATCCTTTTTAAAAACAAAATCAGATACGAATGCACACACATAAATGTATGTAATATATACATCACAGGCCATGTCATAGCGGAAATAAACGACTTTACACAGATAATATAGATATACTGATACACACATGTGACGCCAAAAAGAGCGTACCACATACAAGCATTCATATTTGAATCTTCTATTTTGGAAAGAACAAAGGTTTGCAATAGACCACATGGATTGAAAAAACCATAAAAGGACTTGGTGATGCCTTGGAAAAAATTTATAGCATTAAAATGGCACGAAAATGAGAAACAAACAATTACAATAACTAATCAACACTAAATTAAATTACCTTCCTGGTAACCTGCAAATGCGTAAAATAATAATCTCATTTCAGGAAAGCTAATAATCAAACATAGAAATTGGAAATTTCAGTAAATAACACCTAGTCCTTGTAAAAATTACCCTAATAATCTTGCCCCAAAATCACATATATAAACCCTAACTAACAAAAACAGTAAATTAAAGTAAAAAAAGAATTTATCAACTCAATAACACACATTAAAATTCTCTTAATCAGACAATCAAAGCAAGAACAGAAAATAATTAACATATATAATTACAGATTAAATATTCATACAGCAAAGACCCTCTATAAAGACACATATATACATTCAAAAACCCAATTCACTTGAATCAAGAAAATCAGAACCCATACAAAACCCACGAAAACATACTTGCACCCCTATTTCTTTAAAACTCAAACTAATTTTCAAAACCCACAAAAATAACGACAAGAAATTAAAAAAAATCAAGAAAATCAAGAATTAATACCTTTAGAAGTAAAACCCCCTTCTTAATCTCTCTGTATCTCTCTTATCACTCTCTGTCTCTCTCTCTCTATAACTCTCTGTGTATCTCCCTCTATCTCTCTCTTTCTCTATCTATATATATCTCTCTCTGGCTCTCTCTAACTCTCTGTGTATCTCCCTCTATCTCTCTCTGTCTCTCTAACTCTCTGTGTCTCTCTCTATCTCTCTCTATCTCTATATATATATCCGTGTATCTCTCTCTCTATCTATATTATCAGAGTTGTGTTTTCTGTTTTTCGAATGCCTTTGAGTTCATTTATAACGGTAGCATTTCAAGAAGTGATGGCCGTTTGATCAATCTTAATCTAACCGTTAATCTTTGAGTTTGTGTTTTGCTCTTTATTTTACCGTTTTTCATTCCACGTGGCCGTTGGTCATGAGTTTGGTTTTTTCCTTTTTTCGAAAGAAAGTGGCTTGTGCTTCTTTTTGTTTTTACTAATTTACGAGTCTTTTTTAATATTTATAATTGTATAAATTTATAATTTTGTTTTTTTAAGTATTATTAATAATTTTAATTTACGAGTCTTTTTTTAAATATTTTTGGAGTAGATATTTTCTGGAAGTTTATCTTTGTCCTTGCAAACAGATAAAATTAGTTATGTTCTTTAGAGTAAATAATAATACTAATTGTATATAAATATTCTTAGTAAAAATTCTAGAATATTCTTTGGTTATAATTCTAAATTTCTCAAGAACACACACTAAACACTATAGATGTTCAAAAAGCCAGAAATTCGAAATTCGGTCCGGAAAAAAACCCGAAAAGCCCGACCCGGTTTAGCTCAGCCCGAGGGTCTTAAATGGGCATACTATTTTTCATCAAGCCCGGCCCGGTCTTAAGCATGAAAAGCCCTGTTAAAAGTCCGGGCTTTTGAAAAGCCCGGATAAAGCCCGGTTCGACCCGGATAAAAGCACGGGCTTTTTGAGAGATCCGAATTAAAGCCCGATTTTTTATGGATAATATCTGAAATTTATAATATTTTAAATAAATTTCAAGAATATTAAATTTACCAATGAAGGAAATGTGAAAAATCATGAGTATAAGAAAAATCAATAATATGTTGGACAACCCCTTCTTTCCAGAAGATTTATGGAGTGTAGTGTATGCGCTTCTTGAACCGGCCATGTACGAGAAGATTAAATGGCTCAATAACGCACATTATGAGTAGAAAGTTCTTGAGTTGCACTGATGTTTTATGATAAAACATTAGTCTAATAGTTTTTTAGTATTAGGTATCGTGTTGTCTTTTATTATATATTCTGGATTTTAATAGTTAAGGGTGAAAGTGTTTGTCCTAAATCCAATCATGTATGATGAGTTAGGAAGAACTTTCTTGTATTCTTATTTGATTTCATTAATGTTAATAAAAGACTTGTTTTGTTTTTATTACGGGCTTTATCTATTTAAAGTGTTTTTAAATAAGATGTTCCATAGTTTAGAGTAAAGCTTCTAGAATTATAATGAGATTATAATAGTGAGATCTAGAAGATGATAACTCTATATTTAAACAGTTCCTGATCATAGGATAACTAATCGGAAGTTGGTGAATCCGCAAAGATTGGTACATACTATGCTTGCTCCCATCAGGATGATGTCTGTTCTCATAGGCATTTGTGTGGTGACACTATAGCTAGTATGTAGGTGCTTGTTAGGGAATACGTTTACTGAACATGACTCGATAAGTTGAACAGCTAATGGAGTTTACTCACGTGTCAATAGTTATTCACTGAGTGATAGTTGTACAAGTGTCCTTAGACTTGAGATCGTTAGAGTTATCTTGTATATAATGAACTATGCTTTGGATTAGTCCTTAGTCTCAAGGACATCCATTAGGTCTATTCTGGGCATAGGGATTTGTGTATGGAGATAGTTAACGTCAATAGAGGATCTACCCCTTCCAGTATAGGAAGAGAATATCCTATGTTATTCTTAGTATACGAGTTCTGGAATCTCTGGCCAGAGTGTATGAAATTAGAAAGGAGTTTCTAATTTGCATTAATATGAACTTAGCATTATGAATAAGAAATCATATGATTAAATTTGATAGGCCTGACACGAGATCCATGTCTTGTATTTAATCGGGATATTGTAGGGTAGAAGGAATTGATTGTACTGAAACTAGTCACTGACAGGTTCTTGGTATTCTAAGCAGTGAATTCATATTATCCGGATAGTCGCGATATGTTGAGAAGCATCACTCACGATGTAGAATAAATATAATTAATCAGTTAATTATATTTAATGAATTATTAGAATTCATATAAATAATAAATAAAAGTTTATTATTATTTATTTCTACTACCGGCTTAATATTGAACCTACAGGGTCACACCATAAAAGAATATTTTCTTTGATGAAAAGATTTAAATTATGAGAGAGGAAGAATTATTTTCTAAATAGTTTAGAAAAAGAAATAATGATTAAAATAGTTTTAATCATTATTAAAGCATTTTAGAAATGTGGGGTTAATAATATATATATATATATAGATATATTATTAAAACCCTAGGAAAGCCCTATAAATAGAATGAGATAGTTCATTTTAAGGCTTATCTTGTTTTTGTGAAAAACCTAGAAAAGGAGCTAGTCTCCATCTCTCTCTCTCTCTCTCTCTAAAAAGGTCTTAGAGTTTTTTTTTTGAAGAATTCATCGAAGGAAAATTCTTGGTGGATACCGGTAGAGTGATTCACACTCTGAGGAGCAACTGCTTGCAACCATCGATTTTTAAAGCTTCGATTCGCAAGGTATGGTTACGATTCCCCTCGCTCTAGATTTTATATGTTTTTCTATATGTGTGATACATGATTTTTACGGAATAAATGTTATATCACACTTCCGCTCATCCGTAAATTCCTTCAATGGTATCAAAGCCAGGTTCTGCATATAGAGATTCATATAAAAAAAATTCAGTTTTTTTTATGCATGTATGGATTTATTATGATTTTTGCAAGTATATTTAGATTTAATTATGAATTAATTCGAAATATTATTTGCATGAGATTTTGACCATTGATCTGGGTTCTACAAGTGTTGTGGATCATCTAGGTATTTTTTTCATAATTTTGTGATGTGTAGATTATTTGTTATGAATTTTTTAAAATTATTTTAATTAAAATTCATAAAATAATTATGCATGTTGAAATATATGAATTAAAATTTGCACAAGGACCCCATAGATACTTGGTTATTTTTGCTTTTGTTTGATTTCAGAAATCATATTATTTTGATTTTTTATTAATTTATTAATTAATTGTTAATTAATTTATTAATATTAAAATAAAATAATAATAACTATAAAGGCTATTAATGGGTAGGACAGTTTTTTTTTAAGTGTTATAAAGCTAAAGCAGTTACAACAATCAACAAGTCTGTGCTGCTGCTGCTGTCCGCGCGTGCGCGTGGCGCGCAATCGCTGGGAAGGGAGTTGCGCATTCCGGGAATGCGTGACAGGTCCTGTAACGCATTACTGGAATGCGTTACAACAATTAAAAGCTATTAATTGTGTAACGCATGACGCTCATGCGTTACAGCCCTTCGGTCCACATTAAATTTGATTTGTTTTTGGGAGTTTGGTAACTCCGTTTTGGGCGTGCAATATATCGTTGGATTCGTTTTTCCGAGACGGATCTAATGGAGTGGTCAAATATTTTTTATATAAAAGTTTGGAACTGTTTATATTCCAGGAAGTGTTTTAAAGTATGTACTAATTGTTTTAATTGCTTTTAAATACTATAATAAATCCATACATCATTATATCATTGTATGACATGATATTACTTGCATGCTTACTTGTTTATTTATTTTTATATATGAGATATATTGTTAGGTCCTGATAAGTTTGTAGAAGGGGGGTTGAATACAAACTATACCGTTTTTAACGAAATTTGTTCGTTTAAGATTAAACAATTTAGAACAAATTAATGCGGAATAAAAACTGAAACAATATTCAAGTTAAATAGAAACTCTATTAAACTTGAGGAGTGTTACAACTTTGATCACTGATTACAAAGAACTTAATAAAACAAATCTAGAATAAATTCGACATGAATTTATCTATTTTTGTAATAAAAAGGATCGAATACTAAAAAGTAGTTCGATATAAAATCTAGGGATTATGATCCGCTAGAAAGCTAAAGCAGTACAAGAGAATCAGTTCTTATGAATTAAATGTTATGAACTAATCAAGATTTAATTCTCCTGCAGAAATTTAGAGCTTTGCAGTTGAAGAAATAAAGACAGAGCTTTTAATGGAATGTCTGTTTGCTTTTGTCTTCTGTATGAATTGATGATACTCTTCTATTTTGAATGTCAACTGATCAGCCTTTCATTTATACAATTTACTTGTAAATCATTTCCACGCGCCAATCCACTTGCAGAATGTATATGGAAGACATTCGGGAAAACTAACCTTTTTGCCTTGGAAGACAATCGGGAAGACAAGCTATTGTACATGGAAGACATTCGGGAAGACAAGGATTTACTCTAGGAAGACAATCGGGAAGACTCACTTGTGAGTCTTCCTAGTTTAAAAAACAGAGTCTTCCTAGTTTAAATCTAAGTCTTCCTAGTTCATATTTATTCTAATTTAAATAATTAACTAAATAAATTATGTATTAATTTAATTCTTTGCAGAATTAAATTAATAAATAATATACTTACTAATATTAATTATTTATAAGAGAATAAATAGAATTAGTTGACTTCTCAATTAATTCCAGAATCACTTAAAAATTAGATAAATAACAAACACAATAGTACGTTGACACTCGATGCGCTGTCTGGTTCATGAGTGACTAACGACAATGTCTGTTCTTTATCCATTTGACTTTATGTTAGGCCGAATACACAATATATAATCAAGTATGTATGAGAATAACAATTAATAACACAGGTTTGTAAATCAACAAACTGAATTATATTAAATAATTCTCTCTTAGTGATGTTAATGAATCACAAAGAGCTTCTAGGTAACAAGAATAATATATTCAATAATCGCATCCCTTCTAGGGATAACCTATCTGTGTTTATATAGTACACAGTTACACAATCCTTATCTAATTGATATTCCTACAAATTAGCTATACAATTGTTATCAATTAAGGATTGCTTCTTATCTTCTATTCCGTTTCCTTAGCTGTATCAATATATTCTGCTTCTTTCCATCTTCAGAATATATTGCTTCTAGAATCTTCAATTCAGCACCGACAGCTAATTCAACTATCACCCTGTCAGACTTTAAATAAACTCTGACCGGCTTCCTTTAAACTCTTCATCCTGTCAGAGTTTAATTAAACTCTGACTGGCTTCTGATAAACTCGGGTCAGTACCTGTTGCTTAAACACTGATAAACAAACGTCAGCAATTATATCTAACAATCTCCCCCAACTTGTTCATAATAAAATGTACAAGTTAAACATATAATTGATGATGTCAAAAAACATTTAACAAATGCAGTGTTTAACATATAACAGAGTTTAATTTAAAACAGAGTTTAAATTTGACTTAGAATAGAAAACATAAAAACTTACAGTCAGACTTTACTTGATTTCTTGAATATCAGGCACTGTCCTGATATAGTCTGATAGCAATTTCTTTTCAGCTCTTTCTAGTTCAGCAATCATAATCTTCTTCAGCTCCTTCATTTCTGGTTCATTTTCACCAATTTGATAAATGGCAGCCCTCAAAGAATATATGCTGTTTTTGTTCATTTCATTGCCAAGTCTGATATAAAAAGGTTTATCAGACTCTAGATTGAACTCAAGAACCTTTTTATTTAGTGCAGTTCTGAACCTAGCACTATTCCTTTTCATTTCTACCAACTTTCCATGTGCATCTCTGTATTTCGGAATGTATGCACTTGATACTCCAGCTCCACTCAAAACTTTGGATTTCATCATCCTTTCCTTCAAAACTCGAGCAGCATCATAAGTACTTCTATTCTTTACTTCAAGTAGATATAGAACATACTCTAGCTCTTCCCAAAGTTTTAACTGGATATCAAATTCACCAAATCTATACACTCTGCCATCAGCCATAAAATATAACAAGAATTCCTTTTTGATTCCTTTTTGATTCCTTTGTGAAAAATCATCTGTACAGATTCTAGTTTGTCAAGGCCTTCTTGAGTAATTCCAACTCCAAATTCTGCCAATGAAAACTTGTCTTGAGATCTGTTATTAGTTCTTCTCTCTCTGTGTGAACCCAGTCCAGATTTATCAAAGGCTTCTTTTCCCAATACTGTTCTGGTTTCTGAAAAATTCACAGCTTCAAGCTTTAAGTCTTCAAGAACTTTTGGTTTGCTGAATCCTGGAAGTAGTGTAGATTTCTGTACAACTTGAGCAGCGTCAGAGGTTGTCATAACTTCAGTAGAAACATCAACTTGAGCAGCGTCAGAGGTTGATTTGGCTAATCTTGTTTCAACTTGAGCAATGTCAGAGGTTGAATTATCTTTCTTCTCTAGGTAAGGCTCTTCAATCATTATACCTTTACCCTTATCAGAATTTCCAATCACAGGTCTCCTTGTATATTGTATACTCTGTTGTGTATTCTCTTTGATAGAAATACCAACTTCTTTCTTTCTAGGAGCCTTGATTTCCTTTTTCTTGTAGATTCCAGCTTCAAGATTTTTCTTGTGTTCCTCAGCAAGCATCTGCTCTTCAGCCTGGATATCTTCAATAGTTACATTCTTTCCATGCTCTTTCATGAATATCTTAGCAGCAATCTCTTCATCAGTAGATGGATTAGTTGAAACAACTAAACGCTTGAGTTGTGAAGTAGATTGACCACCAGAGTTTATCGTTTCAGAGTTTATTTGTCTACCAGAGTTTACTCTTGACCTGCTTTGCCTTTGAACAACAACCTTTCTTTTATTTCCTTTGCTTCCCCCATCAGTAGAATCATCCTTCTGTCTCAGAGCTTGAATGTCTTTGCATTTGTCTTTAGGCACATTCTCCCCCTTTTTGACATCATCAGAAAGTAGTACTGATGTCAACAACTCAATAGCATTAGAAATTGATGTTAGTTGGGCAGACATAGCAGTCTGATTGTCCTCAACTTTTCCCAAGCCTCTTCTGAATATCATCAGAGTCCTTAGCTTGCTTCTTGAACATGGAATTGTAGTAAGTCCTATCATTCTTCAGAGTGAGATCTCTCAGACCAACTTCATTCCTCAAAGCAGTGACTTTCTTATGAGACTCATCAAATCTGTTGTGGGGAGATTTAATTTGAATCACAGTAGCCTTCAGACTTGTAAGAATATCAGGAGTTGAAATCGTCTTTACAGAATCACCAAGAAAATCAGCAGCCCTCTGTGCTGAAAAGATACAATCCGCAGCAGCCCATCTATTGTAGTACATATCTTGAAAATGCTCAGCTGTAGCTCGATTGACCTCTCTTAGCTCATCAGAGTTTGCTTGACTCTCAAATAACTCCTCTTGAGAATGATCAGAACCATCATTATCATTATCATTCTCTGCTGTATTTTCTGCAGGAATATTCTCAGCATCAAGTTCTGGAATCTCAGAGTTTGCAGTATGCAGGAACTCTGCTTCTTTTGTTACGATCTCAACAACAGATTGTTGTAGAGCTTCAAGAACAATAACATCCTCAGAGTTTACAACAAACTCTGCTTCAACAGGAACATTCTCTGTTGCATCCTTATCAGCAACATCAGAATTTGTAGCAACAGTTTTTGTAGCATTAGCATCCAAAGACTGATCGACTTCCTCACCCTTCTCAAGATCAAAAGAAATTATTTCAGTGTGAGAAGCCATCATCCGTCCTGGACCATATGATGTGCCCATCCTTGCAGATGATGAGGCTGTGGAGATCTGTATGATGCTCTTTTATCAGAGCTACTTGAAGGGTTCAAAGAAGAATGTCTTCTTGGAGTCCTGCAAGCTGCAAGCCAGAAAGAGAATGCGAGAGGATGATGATGATGATTCAACATCAGGGGGTTGTCAAGCCTTGAAAATCCCAGATGCTATAATAACCTGTTAATCGAACAAGTAGCTAGACAAGAGTATGAACTTGTCTGAATGTAAACAAAGTTTGAATCGATTAATGATAAAGATCCATTTTTTTTTGTTTTACATATCAGAATTGCAAATAATCGTAAAGTGAAAGAAATGATATCACTTTAAATAGTAAACTAACATACTCATCAGCACTACTAATCACCATCATACTCTGTCTTTTCTCTGTTTAATGCAAAATTAATCCGTTACAAATCATACATTTTTGAAAAACAAATGTCTAATCTCAAAATTATAATATGCCTGAAACAGAGAAATTATTTTAATCATTAAAGATTAAAACAAAGTTACATCGGCATATGTCACACAATACATCAGTGTTTACCATTTGTCCTTCTTTGTCAATAAACTCTTCTCTCAATCTGTACAGGTGTGAAAATATGTGTGTGCAATAGCAGAGTTTACTGTAATAAATATTTAAATCATCTCAAAGTGCATAAAATCCACAAACGAAAGTAGTAAAAACTGGTTGCCTAAACTCTCACGTATAACATAAAATCTGATTTTATATCTAAACTCTGTTTTCTGATATCCTTTCATTTGGATATATCTTTTAATTTTTCACCCCCTTTCTTTATTTTTTTTTATTTTTTTTATTATTATTATTTTTTCTTTATTTTTCCAGTAATCAGTGGTTGGCACTAGTCACCAAAAATCAATGATTTTAGCCCTTATTTCATACAATAAGTTCCTGGATCTTCCTAGGCACAACATGATCTCAAAGGAATTTGTGCTCTTTTTGGCATCTTTTGATTTGAGGGTGAATTCTTTTTTTTAATTAAGAATCAGAGTTTAGACTTTTCATCAGTAAATATAATTAACTTATGAGAGAAAATGCAAACAGCTAATACAGACTCAGTATATAGGATCAATAAACTAAGAGATGGTATAAATACAGAGACAGTATCATGCTGTGTTAACTTACTGCACATTATCGAGGTCAGAATCTATACAACTCTTAAGGATTCACAGTTACTTACTGAGAACTATGCTTCATACAAATTTCTTCATTGGTCCAAATGTTTCAGACAAAATTACAATCAGAGTATGACATTAAACTGTAACTTTCAGAGTATGACCAACAGAGTTTAGCATCAGAGATTACTTTCAGAGTTTATCATCAGAGTTTAACATGCTGGTTCACATAACAGTTAACACATGTAAGAAATCATGAACATAAAAAGTGAGTCTAACCCGTATCTCTAGTCAGAACCAGAGATCATTCCAAGTTCATTTACCAATCTTGTAAAAGTAGCTTCACTCAAAGGTTTGGTGAAGATATCTGCAAGTTGTTGGTCTGTAGACACAAAATGAAGCTCAATATTTCCTTCTTCCACATGTTCTCTGATAAAATGATACCTTATGCTGATGTGCTTGGTCATGGAATGCTGTACTGGATTACCTGTCATAGCAATAGCACTTTGGTTATCACAGAAAATAGGTATTCTAGAGTACCTTAACCCATAGTCCAGCAATTGATTCTTCATCCATAATATCTGTGCACAACAGCTACCAGCTGCTATATACTCTGCTTCTGCAGTGGATGTAGAAATTGATTTTTGTTTCTTACTGTACCAAGAAACCAATCTGTCACCTAAAAATTGACAGCTTCCACTTGTACTTTTTCTGTCTATCTTACAGCCTGCAAAATCTGCATCAGAGTAACCAATTAACTTAAACTCTGATTCTCTAGGATACCACAAACCCAGGGTTATGGTTCCTTTGAGATATTTGAAGATTCTTTTTACAGCTGTTAGATGAGGCTCTCTGGGATCTGCTTGAAATCTTGCACAAAGACATGTTGCATACATGATATCAGGTCTACTTGCAGTAAGATACAGTAGAGACCCTATCATTCCTCTGTAGTTAGTCATATCTACTGAGGCTCCTGTGTCTTTGTCAAGCTTCGTTGCTGTAGCCATGGGAGTTGTAGCAGATGAACTATCAAGCATACCAAATTTCTTTAGAAGATTTCTGGTATACTTTGCTTGATTGATAAAAATCCCATCATCTGTTTGCTTGACCTGTAAGCCTAGAAAATAACTAAGCTCTCCCATCATGCTCATTTGGTACCTGGATTGCATAAGCTTTGCAAACTTCTTACAAAGTTTGTCATTAGTAGATCCAAAAATAATATCATCTACATAAATTTGAACTAACAGCAAATCATCACCATAATTGAAATAAAACAAGGTTTTATCAATTGTACCTCTTGTGAACCCACTTTCTAAAAGAAATTGAGCAAGAGTTTCATACCATGCTCTTGGCGCTTGCTTTAGTCCATATAATGCCTTGTCAAGCCTGTAGACATAATCTGGATGCTTGGAATCTACAAATCCTGGTGGTTGTTCAACAAACACTTCTTCTTCAAGCTTCCCATTGAGAAAAGCACTTTTTACATCCATCTGAAAAACTTTAAACTTCTTGTGTGCTGCATAGGCCAGAAAAATCCTTATGGCCTCCAGTCTTGCAACTGGAGCAAAGGTTTCATCATAGTCAATTCCTTCCTGTTGTGAATAACCTTTAGCCACAAGTCTAGCCTTGTTTCTTGTAATCACACCTTCACTGTCAGTCTTGTTTCTGAAAACCCACTTTGTACCTACTATTGATCTATTCTTTGGTCTAGGTACAAGTGTCCAGACTTCATTTCTTTCAAATTCATTTAACTCTTCTTGCATTGCTGTTATCCAGTGTGCATCTTGAAGAGCTTCCTCCACTTTCTTTGGTTCTGTTTGAGACAAGAAGGCATGATACAGACACTCATTATTTGTTGCACTTCTAGTTCTTACACCAGCATCAGGATCTCCAATTATGAGATCAGGTGTGTGTGCCTGTGTCCACTTTCTTGCTGTTGGTAAGTGGTTTCTTGCATCATTATTGAATCCTCCCCCTTGATCCATGCTCTCCTGATTCATATGTTGACTTTCTGCAGCATCTGAGGCTCCCCCTGAATTGGATGGCTCAGAGTTTGAACTGTCAGAGTTTGAATCAGTTTCCTCAACTGACTCTTTTGCTGTATCTTGTTGAGCTTCTTCACGCTCCCCCTCAACTGGTTCTCTATTTTGTTCAACTTGAGAATTTCCAGTTTCTTCAGTATTTACCAGTAGAGGTTCAGAGTATGCTTCGTCAGATTTTGTCAACCCTGCTTCATCAGAGTTTATATCATCAGAGAATAGATCTTCATTTTCAAAACGCAGTTGATCATATCCATCCTTGTCTTCAAGTCCAATTATTTTCTTGTCATCAAATGACACATGTATAGATTCCATGATCACCTTAGTTCTTAGATTATAAACTCTGAATGCTTTTGTTGACAATGGGTAGCCAACAAAGATTCCTTCATCAGCTTTTAACTCGAACTTAGTCAACTGTTCAGGATGAGTCTTCAACACAAAGCATTTGCATCCAAATATGTGAAAATATTTCAAATTTGGCTTCTTATTCTTCACCATCTCATATGGTGTTTTCCCATGCTTGTTGATTAGTGTAGCATTTTGAGTAAAACAAGCAGATTGAACAGCTTCTGCCCAGAAATAAGTTGGTAATTTTGCTTCTTCAAGCATAGTTCTGGCTGCTTCAATTAAGGTTCTGTTCTTTCTTTCAACTACACCATTTTGCTGTGGAGTTCCAGGTGCAGAAAATTCTTGTTTCACTCCTCTTTCCTTGCAGAAAGCTTCCATGATTGAGTTTCTGAATTCAGTTCCATTATCACTCCTTATAATTTTGACTTTGTGCTGTGATCCTTTGTCCAGTAGATTTACATGATCCATCAATGTTTGAGCAGTTTCATCCTTCTTTGACAAGAAATACACCCATGTATATCTAGTATATTCATCAACAATTACTAGAGCATATTTCTTTCTGCCCATAGACATCACATTGACTGGTCCAAAGAGATCAACATGTAGAAGATGATAAGGTTCCACTACTGATGATTCAGATTTGCTCTTGAAAGATGACTTCCTTTGCTTGGCTTTTTGACAAGAATCACACAAGCCATCTAGACTGAGTATAGATTTTGGAAGTCCCCTTACAAGATCCTTTCTTATTAGCTCATTGATGTTGTTCAAATTGAGATGAGAGAGCTTCTTGTGCCAGTTCCAACTCTCTTCATTTGACATTCTGGCTGTTAGACACACTGTTTTTCCATCAGAGTTTGTTACCAAACTTGCTTCATAAATGTTGTTGCGCCTGTGTCCAACTAGAACAACTTTTCCAGTAGATTTACTGATAACTTCACAGTATTCACTATGAAAATCTACATGGTTTCCTCTGTCACAGATTTGACTCACAGATAGCAGATTATGCTTGAGTCCTGAGACTAGAGCTACATTTGTGATGATGACACTTCCAAGATTGATATTGCCATATCCCAGAGTGTGTCCTATGTTGCCATCTCCATAGGAAACCTTTGGGCCAGCCTTCTCCTTAAAGTCTGATAGCAGGGCTTTATTTCCAGACATATGTCCTGAGCATCCACTGTCCAAGATAAGTGTGCTCTCTATTATACCCTGCAATCACAAACAAACACTAAGTGTTAGTTTTGAGGATCCAGACTTGCTTGGATCCTTTGTCTTTCTTAACAGTGTTAGCTTTTGCAGCGGAATCTGTATTATCAGAGTTTAAACTAACATTGTCAGATTTTACACTAGCAGAGTTTGCTCTAACCCATTTCAAATTGGGTTTTAGCTCATAATAGTTGTGATAAATAGCATGATAACTCTTGCAAGTATAAATGGAATGCCAAGTGCTCCCACAGTGTCTGCATAAGGTCTGTGGTCTAACCCTAACATTATCATTTTTTACTTCAGAAGTAGAAGATAAAGAATTAATATGTTTGTTCTTAGTGCAAAATCTAGCAAGATGATTAGAACTACCACAATTATAACATGTTTTCCTCGGAGCAGCACCAGTAGGCAAATGATTATTTCTATTATTTATGCCTATCTTTCCATTCTCTTCTTGGACCCTTTTGGTTTCATGGCAGATTTTACCTCTTTCAGTTTATGATTAAACTGTTTCCCTGTCATCAAACCAACATTAACCTGTTTTTCACAAGTTTTTCCTGGCTTTCTAACAGCTTCTCTTTCCATAAGTTTTTTTGTTATAATATTTTCCTGTTTTTCACAGGCTTCATCTGATTCCATATCAGCTTCTCTTATTACAACAGATTTTAACTTATTGGCTTCTGGAACAAATTTCACAGGTTTAAGTTGTGGTTTTACCTTAACCTTGTCTTTAAACCTAAGTTCATCATTTTCACAATAACCTAAACCTACAGAATCAGTCTGAAACACTTGATGAGTGTCTCTTCCAGAATCTGTCCAAGTCTTGATTATTTTTCTTTCTTTTTCTAAATCAGATTCTAGTTGCCTATACCTTTTAAGCAACTCCTGTTCAACATAAACAGCATCATCTCTTTCTTTTTGAATCTGCTTCATACTTTCAAGTTCTCCTTCAAGAAACTTGTTTCTATCTTTAAGACTAAGATTCTCAGATTTAATTCTTTCATTCTCTAAAGTCTGATCCCTATAGCTAACATGTACGCTTTTCAGATATACTCTTAACTCAGATATATTATCAGTATCATAAGCATAAGTAGTTAGGGGTACCTTATTTTCAGAAGATTCAGTCTTATCTCTGACAGTTGCCATAAGAGCATAGTTTTCTCCATCATCAGAGTCTGAAGTATCTGCCCAGTCTTTGCCTTTAGAGATGAGTGCTTTCTCAGATTTGCCTTTCTTGCACTCTGGAGCATAGTGACCCATCCCCTTACATTTGTAGCACTGGATTTCAGATTTATCCTTCTTTCCAGACTTGGTATCCCTTCCATCAGACTTTCTGAAATTCTTCTTCTCAGAATTTGAATCTCTCCTTGAGAATTTCTTTCCCTTCTTGAAGTTCTTGAACCCCATCTTCTTGAAGGTCTTCACCATCAATGCAGCCATTTGCATCATCTGTTCTTCATCATCCTCAGAGTCAGAAGCTTCATCAGAGTTTGAATCATCATCAGAGTTTGATGACTCACTCTCAGATTTTATGACTAAAGCCTTTCCCTTGGCTTTCTTCCTTGATGATTCCTTCTTAATGGGCTTCTCCTCAACTTTGAGAGCAATAGATTTTGTCTTCTTGCTGGTTCTCCTGTTTCTTTGTTCTATCTCAAGTTCATGAGTCTTTAACAATCCATAGATCTCATCAAGATCTGTATCAGCAAGATCATAATTATCTCTGATTGTTGTTGCCTTTAAATCCCACTTTTCAGGTAGAGATAACATAAACTTGAGATTAGACTCTTCAAGTTCATATTCTTTATCTACCAGAGACAGATCGTTCAACAGTTTGCAAAATCTGTCATAAGTCTCAGTCAAGGTTTCATTAGTTCTTGAATCAAAGTGCTCATACTCCTGTGTGAGTATTGTTTTTCTGTTCTTCTTAATAGCACCTGTTCCCTGGCATCTGACTTCTAAAGCATCCCATATCTCTTTGGCAGTTTTGCAGCCAATTACTCTGTTAGACATAACATTATCTAAAGCACTGTGGAGAAGATGTCTAACCTTTGCATCCTTTGCAATTGATGAGATGTCCTCAGGAGTCATATCTTTCTTTTCCTTTGGAACAGTCTTTTGTGCTTGACCATCAACAACATGGGACAATTTAGTTGGCATATGAGGACCATCATAGATTCTGTCAAGGTATTCTGGATCTGTAGCCTCCAGAAACATGGTCATCTTAACCTTCCAAATCGGATACTCTACTGGCCTGAGAATTGGAACCCTGATTGTTTCATATCGACTCACAGAATTGGGCTTAACCTGTTCAGCCTTAGGAGCAGTTTGATTTTCTTCAGACATGATTAATACTGTGTTTGAATCGTAAAACTGTATATATTAAACAGCCTTGGCTCTGATACCAATTGTTAGGCCGAATACACAATATATAATCAAGTATGTATGAGAATAACAATTAATAACACAGGTTTGTAAATCAACAAACTGAATTATATTAAATAATTCTCTCTTAGTGATGTTAATGAATCACAAAGAGCTTCTAGGTAACAAGAATAATCTATTCAATAATCGCATCCCTTCTAGGGATAACCTATCTGTGTTTATATAGTACACAGTTACACAATCCTTATCTAATTGATATTCCTACAAATTAGCTATACAATTGTTATCAATTAAGGATTGCTTCTTATCTTCTATTCCGTTTCCTTAGCTGTATCAATATATTCTGCTTCTTTCCATCTTCAGAATATATTGCTTCTAGAATCTTCAATTCAGCACCGACAGCTAATTCAACTATCACCCTGTCAGACTTTAAATAAACTCTGACCGGCTTCCTTTAAACTCTTCATCCTGTCAGAGTTTAATTAAACTCTGACTGGCTTCTGATAAACTCGGGTCAGTACCTGTTGCTTAAACACTGATAAACAAACGTCAGCAATTATATCTAACACTTTAAGCAGTGATTCACTTCCTTCTCATTCAAGAACTCCGTAATCAGTATCTTTTTCTGTCACCACTTGAAATCTCTGTCACTTTAATAAATCCACTGAGCTTGAATACTTCATTGAGGCTTGATCAATAAATTGAGCTTCTTTCAATGTAGAATCACTTCAAGTCTGTAGATGACTTTAATCTTCATTCTTTGACAGATATAATCTTCTGAGATTCCTGTGACAGTTGATTTTTATTATTTACTTATTACATCTTAATTAAAGTTGAGTAGAATCCTCGGTGTTTACAAATAGGACTAGACATATGCCTTTCAATCTCCCCCTATTTGTTTGTTAGACAATAACAACCAAATACCTCTAGAGGATAACTCAACTAAAACAAGAAAAGATAAGACTTTTAAGAGCCAAGCAAATAATAAAACGTTCTGGATTAAATATAACAATTTCCAGATTCAAACAGTAAAGATAAATACAAGATAGATGTTCCTCTAGACTGAACATATGAATACATTTCCCTATCTTGATTTACCTAGCTCTAAAGATATAACATTTACAAATGAGCTAACTACATCATGCCTTTAGTCTCTAATTTCACCTTCTTCAGCTTCTTGTAAGGTGACTAGAAGATCTTTGTCAAGGACACGATCACTTTCAGAAACCACACCACTTGGCATTACTGGTTGATTGGTGATCTTCTTCAATCTATTCTTCATCTGAGCATATCTTGGAATTTTCTCCGTGCAGTAGTCTGAAATCATATCAGCAACTTCAGACTTCTCTACAGAAGCAAACCCAGAAGTTCTAAGAAGATTCTCCAACTTCACCAGTTGCATAGCAGTCTGTAGCTTCATGGAATCAGGATCCAGCCTCACAGTTTCTAAAGTTGTACCTCTATAGATTTTGACTTCATAAGGAAAATGTACAACTTGAGGACTGGCCTTCATAGCAGAATCTCTAAGCCGGTCATATAGAAGCTCATTCAAGCAAGAAGATCTCTTTACTTTACTCATCAGAATCCACAATTCAGATAGAGATCTTCTTTGTAGGAGGTCAAGAGAAATGGTGAATGACCCTTCAAGAGCACTTGAGACATAAATGAACAGTTCTTGCCTCACTTGATCAAATGCAGACGTAATCCTTAGGATATCTTCCTTCAATGCCTTCATATATAATGAGTTGTCTGGATTAACCGTTCTGATCTTCTCAAGCAGCTTCAGAAAAGTAGCATCATTGTGTGTGCCTCTCTGAGGGATATCAAACATCTCCCTTGCCTTATCCCACTTGCTTCCTTGCTTCATCCTCACATCCAATCTCCTTTCTTTGACATGAATACTATGAAGACGTTGTTTGTCTTCATGTTCAGCCTTTTGAATTTTCAGCTTCTGAGATATGATGTTTGAGACCTTGGCAATTTCATCCTCCTTTCTCCTTAGCTCTGCTTGCTGTTTCTTCAACTCCTTCTGAAACAAAGGGTCGGGTGTATATAGATCAGCTTCATCCTCCCAATCCTCAAAGTTTGCTGCCTCCTCAACCTCCTCCTCACCAAAAGCTTCTTCAGGTATGGTCTTTTCCAGATCACCAGATGTGTCATAATGGAAGTCATCCTGTTCACCATGGTAGTAGTAGGCATCATCAAAGACAGTATCCTCCAGTGATTGTTTACCTTTTCCCTTATCCTTTCCGGAAGCTCCTCCAGCTTCTCTGTTTTCTCCTTCTTTCTCCTTCTCCCCCTTAGTTGAGGAATCCTCTACAGTTTGAGCTGTGGAAGCCCTAGGATTCACCTCAGATGTTCTCCTTATCGCTCCTCTTTCTCTCCCATCTCCTCCTTCATCAGCATCATCATCCTCATCATCATCTCCCTCAAAGAATGTTCTTTGATCTGCAGTAGGTTGATGTGAATTCTTGATCATATTGTATAGGTGCTTCATTCCTTCATTGAGATGCTCCATTCCTCCTTCTAACTTAGACATCCTTTCTTCATTAAACCTCTGGTTTTCATCAGATGTTTGCAGAATAAAGTCCACCTTGGTAGAAATAGAAGCAATCTCCTTGACACTCTCCGATATCTGAGCATTTGACATTGTAAGATCAGAGATGTCTGAAGCCACCAGTACTTGAGATTGTTGGATTGAATTCAGCTTCGGGAGTAGACTATTCTTCAATCCTTCCAGGTCATCTTTCACAGTACCCAGCTGATTTGATACAGAGGTGGTAGATTGTGCAACCACTTGTGCTTTCAGAAGATTGTTCTCAGCCTGGGTTTCTTGTAACTTCCTTTGGAGATCAGCTAGCTGGTTCAATAACAAAGCAGTGTTTGTGTCAGTGTGTGCACTCACCTCAATTGCTCTCAGTGGTGTTTCACTCAACTCACGTGCTTGTGTTTCACTCGGTGTTTGATTCATATCTCTCACCACTAACTGTCTGTCAAGATTCTCAGTAGATGTACCTGCAGGAAAAATCACCCTAGCCCCTTCAAGAGAGGTCAGTGGTGGTGCAATGGGAGTTCGCAATTCCCTATCCCTGAATGAGTCTGTCAAAATATTTGACATTGTATACTGAATTTCTTCAGGGACAGACTCATCAAGTTGCCTTTCACTTTCTCCAGTATAAACTGCGAGTGAAAAATCCCTTAGGGGAGCCAGAGATGTTCCCTCTGGGAGGGGAGAAAATGATTCTATTATTGGTGGCGAAGAATCAGATTTTCCCTCTGATGCCTGTGAAGGCACTTCTACCGTAACTATGGTAGGCTCTGTTTCAAAGTCAAAAGTAAAGTGCTCTCCTGGCATGGTGTCCTGAGTGTCATCTATATGGATATCTTCTCCCATTGTGAGTAATGGGAGTGTGCTTGACTCAGTACAAGATGCCATGGCCCTATGGCGAATTTCAATAGATTCATCCTGTTGAGAGGATGTCTCCAGAGACTGTGTAGTGGCCATATCAATGTCCATATCCTTTTGAGAGGATACAGATGGGCTTACAGTTGTCTCCCTATAGGTTTTTCTTTTCTTTAAGGGTGGAGACAGAGTTGTGGGAACACTCATTTCAGGTATATCACTAACCTTTCTTGAACTGGTTTGAACATTAGGCTCAGATTGTGTTTCAGGAGTGTTTGACTCTCTGTTTGGCTCTATGACCTGGGTCAGAGACTGTGGTTCTACAATCTCTGGGTCAGCCCTAACAACCACTTGGGTTTCAATTGAAGTACCAGAAGAAGAACCAAAGTTAGGAATAACTACCTGCAGTGGTACTGGATGTGGTTCGGGAACTTGTTCACCAAAGATAGGAAGATTAATGAATTGACTCATCAATGGTGAAACAAGAACAGGTATATTGAGGAATTTGGATGAGACGTCAAGTCTGGTGTAGAATTTGGTGTCTGTGGTTGGAGAGGTTTCAAATCTAGCTTCTCGAAACAGTTCTACCTGCTCAGCAGTGAGAAGATGATTAATGATAAGAGTTAGAAAGCGAGGGTACCAACACCTTACTTTCACACCATTATCAGAATCTCTCCTAGAGTGAGCAAGCCTGTTGAGCAATAGGTTCCACAGAATCTCAGCAAAGTTCAACCTACGACCAAATACTATAGCATAGGCAATGTACTGATTAAGACTGGTAATGCAATGAAAGTTTGTTTTTGTGCAGTTACCAAATACCCTAGCTATAGTATCAAAGAACAGATCCCATTCCCTTACTACAAAACTCTTGGACAATTTAACCATTTGAAAGGGACCCTGATAATGAATATTCACAAAGAACTGTGATAACTCATCATCAGTGGGTAAGGGATCAAACCTGTCCTTTGGAAAATGCAACACATCACAAAATAAATCAAAAGTAACTGTATATTGCTGGTTTAAAATATTGAAAGAGAAAGATTTTGAATCTTCAGCAATAACAGCACTTGAACACAACATCCTTAATGGATCAATTTTCAGAAGTGCATTGGCACAAATAGCATAACTAACACATGTATTGCTATTTAAAAATTGAATCCACGGCCTAAAACGTTCCACTTTACACCTAGCCGGATCAAAATACCCAACAAAATTATTTAAAACTAGTTCAAAATTAGGATCCATTTTTATAAAACAAGAAAATTTTAATCAATTTAAAATAAAATTAAAATTTAGGGATTTTTAGAATTAATTTTTACTAAAATCCACAAAATTACAATTTCACCCAAATTAATTAATTTTAAAGGTAATCCTAAAATTCCGAACTTAACACTTTGAAAACTCGAAATGAAATGGGTAAGTGATTTAAAGAACACACACAGTACACACACACAGATAAATACTCACGGTACTTTCCCTTAATCAAGAACACAATCACACTTAAAGGATTAACACTCAAAAATCGAAAAAAATTTGGGCAGAGTTTCGACTTATAGTGCTAATATACGAAATAAGTTACTGAGAGTATTGCTAAGTTAAAACTTGAGCAAAGAACACAAGTGATCAATGATTCTGGAAAAACTTTAGAGAATTCGGAAAGGGGGAATTCTGAAAATCTTAAGAAAACTGCTAAGGCAAAGCTGTATGTACTGTATGTATATATATATAAGTAATAAAATAACTGTTAAAATTCAAAACTAAAGACAGTCAAACGTTTTTATTTAAGATTGTACTAGGAAGACAATCGGGAAGACTTAGGATAGTCTTCCGAATTAAATTAAAACAGGAAAACAGAAAATAAAACAAATAATATTAAGTCTTCCCGATAGTCTTCCTAGTTCAAAAACTGGGAAGACTTAGGAAAAGACTTTAAAAATAAATCTAAAATCCTTAGTTTTCCCGGTAGTCTTCCTAGTAAAAAAAACTAGGAAGACTTAGGAAAATGCAGAATTAATTCGAATATTTACAGAAAATGCTGAAAAACTTAGAAAAATGCATGAAAATATATAAAATTCTAGAAAAATTCACAGAAAAATTCCATAAATCCTAGAAAAATATGCAGAATATTAGAAATGCATAAAATTAATATAAACTTGCAGAAAAATTCAAACAACAATATTTACAATCTGAAAAATACCTAAATAATTCTAAATAAATATATTTTCAATAAAAATACATTTCTCTACTTAAAAAATATGAGAAAAATATTTTTAAAGAAAATAAAATATTTAGAGCTATTTAAATACACAAGCATGTACTATTAAATGAGAATTGGCAGTAAATATCAGTTAAATGACAAGAGAAAATGAATTTTAAAGAACAAACATGACAGAGATATTGTTAATCACTAAGACTGTTTAACATACCCAATTTACCAACTAACTTGATAAATGTGGATTCGTCAACAGATTTAGTGAATATATCTGCAGTCTGTTCTTCTGTGGGTACAAAATGTAACTCCACAGTTCCATTCATGACATGCTCTCTGATGAAATGATACCTGATATCAATGTGCTTCGTTCTCGAGTGCTGCACAGGGTTGTTGGAGATTGCTATGGCACTTGTATTATCACAAAATATGGGAATTTTGTCTAAGGCAAAGCCATAGTCCTTTAATTGATTCTGTATCCATAAGATCTGAGCACAACAGCTTCCAGCAGCAATATATTCAGCTTCTGCTGTTGAATTGGAAACTGTTTGCTGTTTCTTGCTATACCAGGAAATCAACCTACCTCCTAGGAATTGACAACTCCCAGAGGTGCTCTTTCTATCCACAACACTACCTGCATAATCAGAATCTATATATCCAACAAGATTAAAACCAGAATCTTTAGGGTACCAGATACCTAGATTAGGTGTACCCTTAAGATATCTCAAGATTCTTTTCACAGCAACGAGATGAACATCTCTAGGGTCCGCTTGGAACCTTGCACACAAGCATGTAGCATACATAATATCTGGTCTACTAGCAGTAAGATAGAGTAAGGAGCCAATCATACCTCTGTAGCTTGTAACATCTACCTTGATAGATTTGTCAGAAGCTCCAAGTTTGATTGCTGTTGAAGATGGAGTCCTTGCTGATCCTGAATCCTCCATGTGATACTTCTTGAGGAGTTCTTTGAGATACTTGGATTGACAAATAAATATACCATTTGACCTTTGACTTACTTGTAATCCAAGAAAGAACTTCAGCTCACCCATCATACTCATTTCAAACTTACTCTGCATAAGCTCAGCAAATCTCTTACAGAGATTATCATTAGTAGACCCAAATATGATGTCATCCACATAGACTTGGACTAATATCATATCATTTTTGTGTTTCTTTGAAAAAAGAGTTTTGTCTATGATACCTCTAACAAAACCATTTTCTAAAAGAAAACCAGAGAGAGTGTCATACCATTTTCTTGGGGCTTGTTTGAGACCATAGATAGCCTTGAAGAGAAAGTACACAAAGTCCAGCAGCTCCTGATTTTCAAATCCAGGGGGCTGTTCCACATACACTTCTTCATCCAGCTCACCATTCAGGAATGCACTCTTAACATCCATTTGATAGACTTTAAAATTGGAATAAGCAGCAAATGCTAAGAACATCCTGATGGCCTCAAGTCTAGCCACTGGTGCATAGGTTTCATCATAGTCAATGCCTTCAGCTTGAGAATACCCTTGTGCAACCAGTCTTGCCTTGTTTCTTGTAACAATGCCTTCCTCATCTAGCTTGTTCCTGTATACCCATCTTGTACCAACTACTTTCTTGTTCTTTGGCCTGGGTACCAGCTTCCAGACTTGTTGTTGTTCAAACTGATTGAGTTCATCTTGCATAGCAATCACCCAATCTGGATCAGTCAGTGCTTCCTCAGTTTTCTTTGGCTCCATTTTAGATAGAAATGCTGAGAAAAGACATCCATTCTGAGAAGCTCTTCTAGTTTTAACTCCAACATCTGGATCACCAATGATCAGCTCAAAAGGATGAGCTCTATTCCAAACAGTCTGTCTTGGAAGATTTGATCTTGATGATTCACCTTGAAATTCACTTTGATGTTGTGAGTGACTAGCTGATCCTTCATTTGCTCCCCCTGAGTTGTTGCTTGATTGCCTTGATGATTCTTCTCCAGTGTTGGTGGTATCTCCATTGTTACCAGTGTTTCCACCACCATCACCATGATCATTATCATCATTATTATTATCATCACCAGCAATAACTTCAGGTGGGGCTTCATCATCTGATTCTGAGTCTGGCAAGTTATCAAACTTCAGCTTTTCAGATGAGTCTTCTTTTTGGATACTGGGGAACTTAGTGTCATCAAAAGTAACATTGACACTTTCCTTTACTGTGTGACTGCCAACCACATAGACCCTGTAAGATCTTCTGGAATATCCAACAAAAATAGCTTCTTGTGCCTTTGCATCAAACTTGCCACGTTTAACATTGTCATCTATAAGCACAAAGCATTTTGCTCCAAATACATGAAAGTACTTGACAGTTGGTTTCTTGTTGTTCATGATCTCATACGGAGTCTTCATTAAGTCCTTGTTGATTAACGTTCGATTCTGAGTATAACAAGCTGTATTCGCTGCTTCAGCCCAAAAGTACGTTGGAAGTTTGGACTCACTTAGCATAGTCCTAGCTGCTTCAATCAATGTACGATTCTTTCTTTCCACTACTCCATTTTGTTGAGGAGTTCTAGGGGCAGAATACTGTCTTGTTATTCCTTTATCAGCACAAAAATCAGTTAGAATGGCATTTTTGAATTCAGTACCATTATCTGACCTTATGGCTCTAACAGGGAATCTAGAATCCAGCTCAATCAACTTTATGTGGCCAATCACCAGGAATGGGGTCTCATCCTTGGAATGTAGGAATAAAACCCATGTATATTTTGAATAGTCATCAACAATCACAAGTGCATATTGTTTCTTTGACATGGACATCACATTAACTGGACCAAACAAATCCATGTGCAGTAGCTGAAGAGGTTCAGTTATTGATGATGTATCAGTGCCCTTGTGAGAAGCCTTCTTTGACTTTCCTTTCTGGCATGCCTCACACAGTCCTTCCTGTGTAAATTCCATCTGAGGCAAACCTCTAACTAATTCCCTCTTGACTAAAGAGTTCATAGTTTTGAAGTTAAGGTGAGACATCTTCTTGTGCCATAGCCAACTATCATCTGATGAAGCTTTAGCATAAAAACAATTAACTTCATCTTTGAATCCCGAGTTCAGATCAGCTATGAACAAGTCACCTTTCCTCACTCCTTGAAGAGCAGGCTTTCCATTCTTCTTGTGAAGGATCTGGCACTTCTCTCTTTCAAAGGAAACAGAATATCCTCTGTCACAGAACTGACTGATGCTGAGAAGATTGAACGTCAGACCTTCCACAAATGAAACATCTTCAATGATAACATTTCCGTACTTCAAACAGCCATATCCTTTCGTAATACCCTTGCTGTTATCTCCAAAGGTTACTACTGGGCCAGCTTTTTCAACCATATCTGATAGCAGGGCTCTATCTCCGGTCATATGCCTTGAACAGCCACTGTCAAGAACCCATATAACACGGCTTACCTGTTTAACTCCCTGCAATACCAGATTGATTAGTCCTTCCTCGGAACCCACACTTGATTGGGTCCGGCATACTTAAAGAATTGGCCTTTGTCAGGCAAAACAACATTTTTAACTACAACTACTTCAACCTCTTTCACATAAGAGCGTTTCCATTTATAGCCAGCCTTAACACATTTCTGAGTAGGCTTAGGGATAAATGAATCCACTCTAGTCTGAGGAGGACTAGTAGTCTTTGCTTTAACATGCTTCTTATTATTAACATGTTGACGTGGAGCAGTCTTATCACTAGATACATGCTTTTTATTAAAGAAAGCATACATAACATTAAAAGCACAAGACATGCAATTACTCACACCACATGCTTTATGAGAAGAATTAACAGCAGGCATGTTAGTTCTACAGTTGTTTTGATCCAACTTATGGATATCTGATTTAGTCTTTTTAGTTGTAGCAACTTTGACTGGAATATCAGATATACACTTTTTGGATTGTTCAACTTCCAAAGCAATATCTTCTTCAAGAATCTCCTCTGCAAAGATGATAGAGTCTTCATTCATAGGCTCTGCCTCAGACTCCCTACAGAAGGGTGTTTCAATACCCTTAAGTATATATGGAACAACCTTTCCTTCAGATTTGTATCTACAAGGGGAATTAATTCCAAGCAGTCCAATAGCCTCATTATAATCATACCCTATACTGACATGATTACCAACAGCTTGCTTATTGAGAATCTCTTTAGCCGTCTTACATGAGCTAAAATAGGCATTAGCTTTAGTCTTGAGCTCACTAATCTCTTTCTTAAGAATGGTTTCAAGTTGAATATAACATTTAACCCTATTCTCAAGAAAAGCTATTTTCTCAACAAGTTCATCCTGATTAACATGCACTAGTTTTAATTCTTTTATCTCATTTTCAAGATTTGTGTTCAAAAGAATTATTCTATCATTTTCAGTGCGAGCACATTCTAAGGTGCCACCAAGATGACGAATCATTTCAGTATCAGTAAACATTACCTCTGACATGTGTGCAGATGAAGTGCTTGCCTCTTTAGCCACTAAAGCAAGGTTCCCAATCTCACCTGCTTCTTCATCACTGTCAGTGTCATCCCAACTCTTTCCTTCAGCAACATAAGCTTTCCCAATCTTGTTCTTCTTGCTAGAATCAAATGTGTTTCTAGTCACTTGCTTTGGCTTTCTGCATTCAGTAGCAAAGTGACCCAACTCATTGCAATTGTAGCATCTGATTGTGCTCCTTTCCACAGTTCCAGTTTTGTAGCCACCCCTTGTGCCACTTGAAGATGAAGAACCACCTCTCTGAAACCTGGGTCTGAACTTAAGATTGGGATTCCTCTTGAATCTGAACTTCCCAAACTTTCTGACTATCAAAGCCAAATCACCATCCTCTAGCTGATCAAGTTCTTCTAAAGAATAGAAGTCACCACCAGATTGATCAATGGATGTTAATCCATATTCAGCATCAATAACATTCATGTTAGAACTGGAAGGTTGAACATGCTTCACTTCCAGTTTCTGTGGGACTTCAGCAGCCAGTGCAGTAGAAGTACTAACAATCTTCCCAGTTCCATACAGCTCCCTTTGTTGAATCTGCTCCAGCTCATAGGTCTTCAGAACACCATACAATCTCTCCAAAGCAATCTCATTCATATCTCTTGCTTCTCTAATGGCAGAAATTTTGTGCTCCAAATGAGGTGGGAGTGTAAGAAGGAACTTCTTGTTAATCTCCTTGTTGGTGTAGTGCTTCCCATTGAGATTCAGATCATTGATTAATTTGTTATATCTCTCAAAAACCTGAGAGATACCTTCACCAGGGTTTGATCTGAAATGCTCATATTGTGAGGTGAGAATCTCCAGCATATTCTCCCTAACTTCCTCTGTCCCCTCATTGATTATCTCTATAGTTGCCCAAATATGTTTAGCAGTATCACAGTTGAGAACATGATTATGCATGATTGGATCAAGACAATCAATAAGGATCAACTGAAGACAGGAATCCAAGGTAACATCCTCTTTCTCATCAGGAGTGTACTCCTTGGGATCTTTAGGGTACATTCTGGCAGCCCTAGTCACAACATTATTCTCAATGAGTTCTCCCTCAATAATCATAGGGACTTTGGGACCGTTCTTCAGCACATCAATGTATTTAGGATTTGCAACCTTAAGAAATAGAAGCATTTTCTTCTTCTACATTGGATAATGCTCCTTGCTGAACATAGGGATTTTGACAGTACCAACTTTCTGTGTAGTAGACATCTTTTGAGATTTTTAGGAATAAGATAAAAAATCAGAGTTTAAAAGAAAAATCTCAAAACAATTGGATTTTTGATTTGTATATCAATCAAAAGGCTCTGATGCCAATTGTTAGGTCCTGATAAGTTTGTAGAAGGGGGGTTGAATACAAACTATACCGTTTTTAACGAAATTTGTTCGTTTAAGATTAAACAATTTAGAACAAATTAATGCGGAATAAAAACTGAAACAATATTCAAGTTAAATAGAAACTCTATTAAACTTGAGGAGTGTTACAACTTTGATCACTGATTACAAAGAACTTAATAAAACAAATCTAGAATAAATTCGACATGAATTTATCTATTTTTGTAATAAAAAGGATCGAATACTAAAAAGTAGTTCGATATAAAATCTAGGGATTATGATCCGCTAGAAAGCTAAAGCAGTACAAGAGAATCAGTTCTTATGAATTAAATGTTATGAACTAATCAAGATTTAATTCTCCTGCAGAAATTTAGAGCTTTGCAGTTGAAGAAATAAAGACAGAGCTTTTAATGGAATGTCTGTTTGCTTTTGTCTTCTGTATGAATTGATGATACTCTTCTATTTTGAATGTCAACTGATCAGCCTTTCATTTATACAATTTACTTGTAAATCATTTCCACGCGCCAATCCACTTGCAGAATGTATATGGAAGACATTCGGGAAAACTAACCTTTTTGCCTTGGAAGACAATCGGGAAGACAAGCTATTGTACATGGAAGACATTCGGGAAGACAAGGATTTACTCTAGGAAGACAATCGGGAAGACTCACTTGTGAGTCTTCCTAGTTTAAAAAACAGAGTCTTCCTAGTTTAAATCTAAGTCTTCCTAGTTCATATTTATTCTAATTTAAATAATTAACTAAATAAATTATGTATTAATTGAATTCTTTGCAGAATTAAATTAATAAATAATATACTTAATAATATTAATTATTTATAAGAGAATAAATAGAATTAGTTGACTTCTCAATTAATTCCAGAATCACTTAAAAATTAGATAAATAACAAACACAATAGTACGTTGACACTCGATGCGCTGTCTAGTTCATGAGTGACTAACGACAATGTCTGTTCTTTATCCATTTGACTTTAAGCAGTGATTCACTTCCTTCTCATTCAAGAACTCCGTAATCAGTATCTTTTTCTGTCACCACTTGAAATCTCTGTCACTTTAATAAATCCACTGAGCTTGAATACTTCATTGAGGCTTGATCAATAAATTGAGCTTCTTTCAATGTAGAATCACTTCAAGTCTGTAGATGACTTTAATCTTCATTCTTTGACAGATATAATCTTCTGAGATTCCTGTGACAGTTGATTTTTATTATTTACTTATTACATCTTAATTAAAGTTGAGTAGAATCCTCGGTGTTTACAAATAGGACTAGACATATGCCTTTCATATATGCCTATATTTACCATGCGATGATAGATTTAGGTGAACTTAAATCAAAATAAGGCGTGCTCTAGAAAATCTAGAATATGAATCGTTTCTTGCCTTAACAATAATATTATGAATACAATCATGAGATTCTTGTGTTTGTGAAACACGTAATTAAATATGAATTTTCAATATTGAGAGAAAGGATGATTCTGTCAAAAACAGATTTCGATCTGTAAGAAAGGGGTATTAAGTGACAATGCTCCCCCCGATCTGGGAATCATCCAATTATCGATTATTGATTTGAAATATTTAATTTAAAAGGAAGAATCTCTTTATAATATGATTATGATTGTAACATAATATAATCCCTATAAAATTAAATAATATCAAGTAGTAATTGGCCAATGACACAACGGGCTTGTGTCGGTCATAGCCTTCCAACATGGTAGAGAGTAGTTCTTATTTTTGAATCATTGTCGTTTCGTGCTACATCCGAGTGCTTTGATTTCGAAATAAGAAATACTTGTCTATTACATAGAGATGTGTACAATGAATTAGAATTTAATGGTCGTTACGTGCTACAGCCGTGGGCTGTTGCAGACTGATTCAATTGTATGAAATGTTGGGTTAGACTTGACTTAGAATATTGAGTTTGTCGTGCTACAGCTGTGACTCAATTATTCAAGAGGCTAAAGTTTTATTAGGGAATAACATGAGATGTAATTGACAAGATTTGTCTGCCTACTGAACATCACATGGCGTTTCGTGCTACAGCCGAGGTTGTGTGATGGAATGTAGGATCCCTATTCCCACTAGCATTATGAATGCTTAATTTTTCCACTTAGGGGTTGTATAAATTAGATAAACTAGTGGGAGCCACTTATGAATAAAGACCCGATTCATATAGTGTTTTAAAATGAAATTGAATATTTGCTAAGTGTTGTTATGTGTTTATCATTTACAGATTTACTATATACATGATGTCTTCTGCACTATCACTCCGGAGCATACTGGATGCTCACAAATTGACTGGTCCTCATTTTACTGACTGGCTTCGAAACCTGAAAATTGTTCTCAGGGTTGAGAAGCTGGAATATGTGCTTAACTCACCTAAGCCTGCTGAACCTGCTGACGATGCACATGATGATGAACATGTTGTGTATCGTAAGTGGATAGATGATGCAAATGTTGCTCAATGTATCATGCTAGCTTCCATGAACATTGAGCTACAGAAGCAGCATGAGCATATGGATGCTCACACTATCCTAACGCATCTACAAGAGTTGTATGATGTGGCAGGGAGGACAGCTCGATATGAGATATCGAAGGAGCTGTTCCGCTGTAGGATGTCTGAGGGATCGTCTGTGAATGACCATGTACTTAAGATGATCAATTTGATTGAACGTCTTGGACAACTTGGTTTCAACATGGATGGGGAGCTGAGTCAAGACTTGGTCTTGCAATCACTTCCGGGTTCGTTTTCGCAGTTTGTTGTGAACTTTCACATGAATAAGTTGGATGTCAGCCTGGCTGAACTCCACAACATGTTGAAGACTGCGGAATCGAATTTTCCCTCTAAGAAGAGTTCTGTTCTTCTAATTGGTGAAGGTTCCAATCCTAAGAAAAGGAAGAAGAACCCTCCCAAGAAGAAGAAAGTAGGTGAAAAAAGGCCGGTTCCACCAAAAGCTGAAGACCCCAAAAGCAAAGCTGTTTGCTTCCACTATAACAAGGTGGGGCACTAGAAGAGGAACTGCAAGGTTTACCTTGCAGAATTGAAGAAGAAGAAGGGTAGTGAGACTGCCGCTTCTGATTCAGGTATGTTCATGATTGAAGTGAATATGTCATTAAATCAAATTGCTACTTGGGTATTAGATACCGCCTGTGGTTCTCACATTTGCAATTCGTTGCAGGGACTAAGGAGAAGTAGGACTCTTGAGGAAGATGAGGTGATTCTATGGATGGGAAATGGAGCAAGAGTTGCTGCTACAGCTGTAGGATCATTTGATTTACATATGCCTACGGGCAAGACTATTGTTTTAAATAATTGTTATTTTGTTCCCTCGATTGTGAGGAATATTATTTCTATTCCCATGTTAGACTTGGCTGGATTTTCGTTTTTTATTCAGAATAATAAATGTTCAATTTTTAGAGATAATGTTCTTTATGGTAGTGGTATTTTAAATAATGGTCTGTATGTATATGACATAGAGCATAATTTACTACAAATTGAACGTACTAATAAAAGGAAAAGGGATGATGAAAATCTCACCTATTTGTGGCACTGCAGACTTGGTCATATTAGTGAAAATAGACTTCGTACATTGCATAAGGAAGGGTTACTTGAACCCTTTGATTTTGAATCATATCATACATGCGAGTCTTGTCTATTGGGTAAAATGACCAAATCTCCATTTAGTGGACATGGAGAGAGGGCTGTAGATTTGCTAGGATTGGTACACACAGATGTATGTGGACCGATGTCTACGCAAGCCATGGGTGGATTTTCGTACTTCATTACTTTCACAGATGATCGATCTAGATTCGGATATGTGTATTTGATGAAACACAAGTCTGAAGCCTTTGAAAAGTTCAAAGAATACAAGTATGAAGTGGAGAAATAAACCAAACATAGTATTAAAACCCTTCGATCAGATCGAGGTGGTGAATACTTGAATGGAGATTTTCTAGATTATCTCAAAGAAAATGGTATAGTCTCTCAGTGGACTCCTCCATATACTCCACAGTTGAATAGGGTATCTGAAAGGAGAAATCGAACTTTATTAGACATGGTTGATCCATGATGAGCTATGCAGATCTTCCAGTATTCCTTTGGGGTTATGCATTGGAAACCTCAGCATATTTACTAAATAAGGTGTCTTCCAAATCTGTTCCTCAAACTCCATATGAGATATGGAAAGAAAGGAAACCGAGTCTTAAACACGTTAAGATTTGGGGATGTCCAGCTTATGTCAAGAAAGTTGACCCTGATAAGCTGGAATCTCGATCCGTAAAATGTAAGTTTGTGGGATATCCTAAAGAGACTTTAGGGTATTACTTTTACACCGATCATAGGGTATTTGTCTCCAGACATGCTACCTTCTTGGAAAAATAGTTTATCCTTGAAGGGAACAGTGGGAGCAAAATAGAAATTAATGAAGTTCAAGAAGCACAAACTACTACGGTTCAAGAGGAAACACCTCTTCAGACTGAACAACCTTCTGTGGAACAACCCATTCGTAGGTCAGAGAGAGTGTCTCGCCAACCTGAGAGGTATTATGGTCTTGTCATTGAGAATGACAATGAGTTGTCAATCATTGATGATGACGACCCTATGACCTATAATGAGGCTATGAGTAGTGTTGACTCAGAGAAATGGCAGAGTGCCATGAAATCCGAAATGGATGCTATGTATACAAACCAAGTATGGACTTTGGTTGAAGCACCCAAGGATGTGAAGCCTATTGGGTGCAAATGGGTATACAAGAGAAAGATTGGAGCAGATGGCCAGGTGGAGACCTATAAGGCCAGGCTCGTGGCAAAAGGATTCAGACAAAGGCAAGGTATTGACTTTGATGAAACTTTTTCGCCTGTAGCCCTGTTGAAATCAATTCGGATTTTGCTTGCAATTGCTGCTTACTACGACTATGAGATCTGGCACATGGACGTGAAAACAGCCTTCCTCAATGGGAAACTTGAAGAGGAAGTGTATATGACACAGCCAGAGGGTTTTGTTTCCAAAGGGAATGAACACTTAGTGCGTAAGCTACTACGAACCATATATGGATTAAGGCAAGCTTCTCGTAGATGGAACATCTTTGATAAGACAATCAAAGAGTTTGATTTTATCAAAAACATAGATGAACCATGTGTCTACAAGAAGGTTAGAGGGAGCGTGGTAACATTTTTTGTGTTGTATGTGGATGACAATACTTCTTATAGGAAATGATATACCGATGCTACAATCAGTCAAAGTGTGGCTATCAAAGAACTTCACTATGAAGGACTTGGGTGAAGCATCCTACATTCTCGGTATGAAGATCTATAGAGATAGATCTAGAAGAATGATAGGTCTTACCCAGGGTACATACATCGAGAAATTGCTTAAAAGGTTCAGCATGGAAAACTCCAAGAGAGGTCTCATACCAATGAGCCATGGAGTATCCCTTTCCGAGAAGATGTCTCCTGAGACACCTGAAGAAAGGGCCGGAGCGTATGAGTAAGATTCCTTATGCTTCGGCAATAGTATCTATCATGTACGCGATGTTGTGTACTAGGCCTGATGTTGCTCATTCAATTAGTGTGACGAGCAGATATCAGTCCAATCCAGGTGAAGACCACTGGAAAGCAGTGAAGAACATCCTTAAGTATTTGCGAAGGACTAAGGATATTTTTCTTGTTTTTGGTGGATCTAAGTTGAAAATAGAGGGTTATACTGACTCTAGTTTTCAATCAAAAAGTGATGATAGCAAATCCATGTCAGGGTACGTGTATACTCTGAATGGTGGTGCGATTAGTTGGAAGAGTTCCAAACAGTCTACAACGGCTGACTCCACAGCGGAAGCAGAGTATATAGCTGCAAGTGAGGCTGCAAAAGAAGTCGTTTGGATGAGGAAATTTGTTTCTGAGTTGGGAGTTGTTCCTAGCATTGAGGAGCCTATTGTGTTGTATTGTGATAACAACGCAGCAATAGCACAAGCCAAGGAACCTAGGTCTCATAAAAATTCCAAACATGTTTTGCGGCGCTTTCATTTGATTAGGGAGATCATTGAAAGAAGATATGTCAAAATTGAGAGAGTTGACACACATAACAACGTAGCAGACCCACTCACAAAGACATTGTCTCAAATTCACTTTGATCGTCATAAAGAGAAGATGGGTATTAGATACCAGTGTGATTGGCTTTAGTTCAAGTGGGAGATTGAAAGTGTTTGTTCTAAATCCAATCATGTATGATGAGTTATGAAGAACTTTCTTGTATTCTTATTTGATTTCATTAATGTTAATAAAAGACTTGATTTGTTTTTATTACGGGCTTTATCTATTTAAAGTGTTTTAAATAAAATGTTCCATAGTTTAGAGTAAAGCTTCTAGAGTTATAATGAGATTATAATAGTGAGATCTAGAAGATGATAACTCTAGACTTAAACAGTTCCTGATCATAGGATAACTAATCGGAAGTTGGTGAATCCGCAAAGATTGGTACATACTATGCTTGCTCCCGTCAGGAGGATGTCTGTTCTCATAGGCATTTGTGTGGTGACACTATAGCTAGTATGTAGGTGCTTGTTAGGGAATAAGTTTACTGAACATGACTCGATAAGTTGAATAGCTAATGGAGTTTACTCACGTGTCAATAGTTATTCACTGAGTGATAGTTGTACAAGTGTCCTTAGACTTGAGATCGTTAGAGTTATCTTGTATATAATGAACTATACTTTGGATTAGTCCTTAGTCTCAAGGACATCCATTAGGTCTATTCTGGGCATAGGGATTTGTGTATAGAGATAGTTAACGTCAATAGAGGATCTACCCCTTCCAGTATAGGAAGAGAATATCCTATGTTATTCTTAGTATGCGAGTTCTGGAATCTCTGGCCAGAGTGTATGAAATTAGAAAGGAGTTTCTAATTTGCATTAATATGAACTTAGCATTATGAATAAGAAATCATATGACTAAATTTGATAAGCCTAACACGAGATCCATGCCTTGTATTTAATCGGGATATTGTAGGGTAGAAGGAATTGATTGTACTGAAACTAGTCACTGACAGGTTCTTGGTATTCTAAGTAGTGAATTCATATTATCCGGATAGTCGCGATATGTTGAGAAGCATCACTCACGATGTAGAATAAATATAATTAATCAGTTAATTATATTTAATGAATTATTAGAATTCATATAAATAATAAATAAAAGTTTATTATTATTTATTTCTACTACCGGCTTAATATTGAACCTACAGGGTCACACCATAAAAGAATATTTTCTTTGATGAAAAGATTTAAATTATGAGAGAGGAAGAATTATTTTCTAAATAGTTTAGAAAAAGAAATAATGATTAAAATAGTTTTAATCATTATTAAAGCATTTTAGAAATGTGGGGTTAATAATATATATATATATATATATATATATATATATATATAGATATATATTATTAAAACCCTTGGAAAGCCCTATAAATAAAATGAGATAGTTCATTCTAAGGCTTATCTTGTTTTTGTGAAAAACCTAGAAAAGGAGCTAGCCTCCATCTCTCTCTCTCTCTCTAAAAAGGTCTTAGAGTTTTTTTTGAAAAATTCATCGAAGGAAAATTCTTGGTGGATACCGGTAGAGTGCTTCACACTCTGAGGAGCAACTGCTTGCAACCATCGATTTTTAAAACTTCGATTCGCATGGTATGGTTACGATTCCCCTCCCTCTAGATTTTATATGTTTTTCTATATGTGCGATACATGGTTTTTACGGAATAAATGTTATATCACGCTTCCGCTCATCCGTAAATTCCTTCAAAGGGGTGTAGCTCTTTAGGGGTTATATTTTTTTTGTAAAACTTTGTTTTTTCTACTAATATATTAACTTTGCAAAAAAAAATATTTAAATTAAAAAAAGCCTGGATAAAAGCCCGATCCAGCCCGATCCGCCCCGGCCCGAGGGCCTAAAACGAGCCTAGTATTTTAGAGGAAACCCGGCCCGACCCAATTTTTGAAAAAGTTCGTCCTGATTGTTAAAAACCCCGGTTTTTTTAAAACCCGAATAAAGTTCGGCCCGAAAGGCTTTTTGTGCATCTCTACTAAACACATACAATTACTCTTTTGTTGTGTAACAATTTAGAAAATCTATATTTTTGAATTTTTTTTAGAGATTTTGTAGTACATATATAGATATATATTTGTGAAAGTTGAAGACACACTCGGATAATACAAAATTAATCTTGAATTTGGAGTTAGTACCTTGCAATTAAGGTATTGACATCTCTTACTTAAATTTAAGTTTTCCTATTGTGAGAAATTTATTATTTTTATTTTTATTATTATTTTATTTGGGAAGCATGAATTTATGAGGTTTAATTTGATTATTTTGGAATTTTGGAAATTTGGGATCCATAAATTAAGATTACATGAATAATTAGCTAATTATTTGATTTAATCTTGTTTTTAGTAAATACTAGCTTATAGCCCGTGCGATGCACGATTACTTAAATTTTATTTATAATTATTCTGTTTATAATTATATTTTTATTACGATGCAACACACGATTGTTTTTTAATATTTATAATTATATTTATTTATGAATATTTTAATATTTAAAAGTTATTAGTTTACATGATTAAATTAGTGTTAAAAAAGATTTAGCCAAAAAAAAATTATAGTTAAAAATTTGATATTTATTATATTTTACACGCTCAATTTAATATTTGTTTATATTGAGTTATAAAAGTTAGATTTGGCCAATTGCTTTCTTATAAGTGTGGTCGCTTTGTTTGATCACTCAATCTATAATCGTTGGATTTTTCAAATTAAATTGTTGAGAAACGTTACATATAACAGTAAAATTATCATGTAGAATGATCTAAGATTTGAATCTACCAACAACATATTAAAATTTACAGGTTTTTTTTTTGAAAAAAAAGATTTTTTTTCATTTTTTTCTTTGGGACATAGGTTATTTGATAATATTTTTTGTAAAGTACGATTTTTCAGAAAAGTACTATACTAATTGATTAACAAACTTATAAAGTTTCGAATTTAATAATTTACAATGTATATAGGTTAAAAAAGTTAGGTCTGTTCTGTAGCTGAGTCTATAATTTCAAAATACGGTTTTTTTAATATGAATATAGTCCTGCTAACAATGAAATTAGGTCTCTATGAGTGCTTATAAAACAAAATCACCATTTGCGTATAATTTATTATTTAATAATAAATTATATTTGATTAGTTATGATCTATAAATTAATAAAATAGGATAAAAAATATGCAAAATTTTATAAAATTTTATCCTCTTATTATTATATTCTTTGTTGATTTGAATTTTTCTTAGATTGATTTTAATTTTTGAACATAGATTTCTAAATTTAAAATAGTTAGAAAAAAGTAATTAAATTGGCGTTAAAATAATGATGACATAATAATCATTATTAGAATTTAAATACTCACTTTAGTGATTTGGGCTTTATCTTGTGTTTTAAAAATCAGATTTTGACGATTTTACACCCCACGTGAAGATAATTAAATTATTTTTAATTAAAAGATGGTTTAACAATTTTTATCTAACTGGAATTGTCCATGGAAGAGAAAAGAAAGTCACGAATGTTTTATATGGAGAATTCTATTCAATATAGAAAACTTATTTATATTTGGTATATTTGGTTTAAATGATCAAAATACACTTTTTAGAATTTAAATATAATTCTATTATAAATAAAATACACTTTTTTAATATTTGATCAAACGATTTTTATTTATCTAGTTAAGATCTAATAGTCCTTATTAATTTGGTTGTCACGATCAAAATTTTGGATAAATCCCTATTATGCTTATTATATAAAAGAGTTTAATATAATAAGGATATCAAGTACATACTGATATAAGTATCTTACTAACTGCTTTTACTTTTAATATTTCGGTTTTATTTATAGTGTAAATAAAATTTTAAAATACATTATTACTTTAAAATTATTAAAAAGTATAAAAATTATGTTATGATTATATAAAATTTTATTCTCATATTATTATAGACTTTATCGATTTGAATTTTTTCTTAATTTATTTTAACACTTTATTGAAAGAAAGATAAAATTTCTATATTTAAAAGAATTAGTGGAAAAATAAATAAATTGGTGCTACAATTATAAAAAAATATTTATTAAAATTTAGATACTCACTTTACTATTTGGGTTCTATCCTGAGTTTTAGAAATTGAATTTTGACGATTTTACAACCCATGTGAAACTAACAAAATTATCTTTAATTTAATGATGATTTAATAATTATTATCTAACTTGACCAGTGACCTACCCAAAGAAAAGATGGTTAAGTATTATACTCAAAATCATTGTTTATGAATATGAAACCCTCAATATTTTAATAATATTTTGATATTATCCTTTTATGTTTGTTATATGTAAAATAATATAATTATAATTTGGATTAATCAAATTGTTATGTTCCTTCAGAAAAAAAATGTTTAAATTTATTCATGTGCGTCTCTTATAACGCAGGGTCCACATGTATCATTGTTATATGATATACATGAGCATTATATTGATAATTTTTAATATTGTAATCGATATGAATTGTTATCTGATATTTGGTTTAACAATTATTATCTAACTCGAACTATACATAAATTAAAGAGAAAAGATATTTAAGAATTTTTACATAGAAAAAATTTAAATTATCAAAATACACTTTTTTGTATTTAAATATAATTCTATTATTAATCAGATACACTTTTTAATATTAGATCTAACAATTCTCATCGATCTATTTAAGATCTAACTGTAATAATTAATTTGGTCGTATAGTGGTCGTACACGAACCAGATCGATTTTAATTTTTTCTTAAATTGATTTTAATATTTTATTGAAATAAATATAGTGTAACGCCTTAGAATTTATTTTTTTTTACTTGTAAATTATTACCAATATGTGAATACGATTAATTTTATATGTGCGTGTTAATAGGCTCTTTGTGTTAATTAGAGTAGCCTTAAATTTATTTTGTTAATAAGAGTTGTTTAAAATTATTTTACATTTATTTCTAAGTAATAGCAATTGATATTTTATTCTTGATATTTTATTTAGCAATGATGATCTTGGTATGATGTGATTTATGTGTAAGCTCATATTTTAGTTATACTTAATTAGGATAAAAATATTTCTTTGATATAGTCCTATAATTATGAAATTTCTTTATGTGCCATGATTGTTACGTGCTTAAAATGTCAATTATGTGCGTGGTGAATAATTAGTTAATTATGAATGTTGTTTCTAAATTTTATTTAAGTGCTCTGAGAATTTACTTGAGTCATAAAATATTTATATTAAATTTGGACTATGCTTGAATTATTTATTTAGCAGCATAAAATATTTCTTAGCATTATTTTATTTTATTTTAGTTTTAAAACTCATGATTTAAATTTTATAGATCATTCATTTATTTTTAATTAATTATTCTGAGAGATGCTGCACCTTTAAAATATTTATTCACGGTGAGTATTTTATTTATTTATTCTAGTAAGTTGTTAATTTGTTCTTATAATTATTTTTGAGGTAAAAATGCATTTTTATTTGATTATTTTCCTGTAAAGGCAATTTATTTATTTAAATTACAAAACTTATTTGTAAAAATATTATTTCATCAAATCTAGAGTGGGGATTATGAATTTACATCACAGCCCTTGTTTTTATTAATTTGGCAATGGAGTTAGTTGGACAATTTTGTAATTTTATAATTTTTCTAAACTATTTAAGAGATAACATTACTTCTCTTTCTTTCTACACACTTCTAATCAATTCTCAAGCCCACCCATTTCTTTTTCTCCCATTCTCTCTCGGCTCTCTCCCCTCCCCATTTCTTCTCCATTTTCCCGAGACCCTCTCCTCTCTTTTTCTTCTTCTTCTTAATTTCATCTCCCTCAAAGCTTGTTTCTCAACATCACTTCCATATTGTAAGCATATACATATATATATATATATATATATGTATATATGTATATTTTCCTTGAGATTGACTTCTTGTGGGTTGTTTATAATCTAAACTTGAAGTTTGTGTGTTTTAATGGCATGCAAGGCCTTTTGATGTGAGAAATAGTTCCTTCTTGATGAGACCCTCTAAATTGGGCTCACCGGAGAAGAACTAGACTCCGGCAATGACTTACAAGGAGCCGAGAGTCTTGGATTCTTACATGCAACCTTTCTTTTTGATGGATCTTGAATACTTAGTGGATATGAGTCATTGCATGTAAGTAATCTTTGTGTTTTGTAGGAGGGTTTTAGTTTTTATGGTGTTTAAAGATTGTTTATTTGGAGTTTTTGTGTTGCATATCATTTTTATGAATAGATCTAGTAGAATTGGTTTATAAAAGTTATTGCATGTAAGGTGTTATGGTGATTTTGCCATTTTTCTCTTTGGAAGCAAGAGTTTTGAATTTGATAGAGATTAATTTGTATTACTATTGCATGTTAAAGATTTGTAAAATAGAGTTAGTAATTTCTTAGAGTTTTACATTTCATGTGATTAAATTTGTGATATTGATAAGTATAGTTGGAGTGTTGGCATTGGATTAATGGTGGGAGTTAAGGTGGATGGGATTAAAGGAAATAGGTTATGGTCAAATTTAGGGAGAAGTAAGGTGTAGAAAATTGTGTTGTGTGCATGTGTGTGCTCTCGGGTGTGTGTGTGTGTGCAGCGTGTGTGTGTGGGTGAGTGTAGGTAATGTGTGAGTAGTGTGTAATTGTGTGAGTTGTAATTACATAAGTCCATAGTCGCTCAAATTTCTGCAGCAGCACTGCTCTGTTGGAGCTCTGTTTCGAGCAGCTCAAGGTCACCCTTGGGTTGCAATTCTCTGAGATTCATGAGCTCCTCAGAATATAGTGTAAGCACGCGAAAATTTGGAAGCAATCCGATTTTTGTGCTATTTATTATGATTATTTTGGTAGTGTACGCGCAGAGTATAAAACTGTTACGGTTTCTGATTTTCTAAGCTACGATTTAATTGCTTAATCTTTGAATTTCAAGTTGAAACTTTTTCTGTAGCAAGTCATTAGGTTTATGAAGGTCTCATAAAAATTTCAAACATATATCATGAATTTTTGATTTATTAAAAATGTTTGTGTGTTGGTAACCCAGTTTTATAAAAATTCTGTTTTGATATTTTATTGGTAAATTGAGATTTTTCAAGTCTAACCCGCTAGAGTGGAATTTAAAACTCGTATGGAGGTTAAGTATATAGAATTTAAGAGTTATATAAGTCTTTATGTTAAGGGTAGAGTAACTAATTATTAAAGGTATTCTTTTCCGTGATCGTACTAACTAGAACTTTGTGGCGAATCTGAGAACAATTATGTGTTAGTTGCTTAATTGTATTTTAATTGGTATAAGATGTCGCTATGATGTAATTTTAATAATTACATATGTGTTGAACCAATATGGTTGTCTTTAATTAGAATTAGAATTGTTATAGTAACTTGAATCTAGACTTGATTAGTCAACTATAAATTGGTCGTAAGTTGTTATGTATTGGTTAACTAAACATGTTGTGAGTATAAGTGGCTTTATGTGATCAAGTGTTATTTATGGTCAAAAGGAACTAGATAGAAATGTTAGAAGTCTTTATCTTGAGGCCTTTCATCAATATGTTGAGGAAAGTCATGTGACGTCATATGGTACGTGTTAAATGATTAAAGGTCGGTTATGTCGTAAAGGTTGAATGTGTTGAAAGTCTATATGGTCATTTTGACTAGAATTGTTGATGTCATTAAGCAAATATGTGTTAAGTGACTACATGTCTAAGTGTTAATTAAAGTTGTGAAGACACTATGTGCTTCTTGATTGTATATATATATATAAGTACATGTGATTGTATGACGATGGGGTAGAAGTACTTAGAGATACGTAAACAAAGCTGAGGTACTAAGTTATAAAGACTAAGACGATATTATACCTTTATATAGGTACAAGTAGGAGGCCAGGAAAGGAGCCCGTGTACGTAAAGTCGGAGTGGTGTACAAGTTATTGAGTTAGTTATCGGCTTTTGAGGCAAGTGTCTATTCCCTCTACTTATTTTTCAAGTGGTAGTTCTCTTAAATTATGATGTGAATGTTACCCTTGAATTCTATTGCAAGTATACGTCCTACTTTTCCTTATCCCTTACTTATCATCTTGCAATTGTTCTCAATACTATGTTATTGTACCCTTTTTACCTTGTTCTTTCATATTAAACCTACAATTGTTCCTTTACCTTTGCTTTGTCCATATAAGCCTTTTCCCTTGACTTATACTTTGTTGACCTCTATTAACTTTCGATACCCGAAGCGTACTTATTTCTTTGCTCACTTGCTTACCATGCCTTTCAATTATTCATTCTTTAAACCCTTGCGATAAAGTCTTGAATTAGCTTATACCCTGAAATGATTATTGGAAATGTTGAAAGCCTCTTGTTCATTTAACCCCTTTTTGTTGAACTACTTATGAATGGAACGAACTTTGACCGTGGCGGCGGTCCTGGTTACTTATGTATGTATGTATTTTATGGCCAATGTGTGCCTATGGATCCTGAATGTTAGGACCTTGTGAAAACATGGTCTGGAGCTTTACGTGGCTGATCACCCGTATAGCTCGTACCGTCTTACCGGAAGTTCCAATTCAATTACTTAATCTTATTCTTTGAACAAAAATGTATATCTTGAAACTTGTTACCAATTGAATACCATTTGATGATTATTTGATTACCAGTTGATTACCTTTGGATTACCAATTGATTACCATTTGATTAATAATGAATTTCTAGTTGATTTCACTTGCTGGGCAATTTTTGGCTCACTCTTGTTTTTATTATTACCTAACCTTTCAGTTAGGAATGGAGTATGCCGTTTTCGAGTAACCGCTAAGAGGACCATGAGAAGGCCTGATTCGAGAATTTAGGCTCCATGTTGCCAGACAGATAGAATTCATGTTAGTTCTCACCAATGGTTAGATGGTGGCTTATGGTTTGTAATAAAACTGAATTAGATGTTGTAATAAACTTTGATATTTTAGATTCTTGTTTCATACCATAACCTGTGATCGATCCTTTGTTGAGGGGTCATCTGTATAATTATGTTTTATTCAGAGCGATAGTGGCACCAAATCCTGACCCCGGATTTGGGGGCGTCACATATAGAATTTATAAATTTAAAAGAATTAGGAAAAAAATTAAATTGGTGCTACAATAATAAAAAAAAATATTAAAATTTAGATAATTACTTTACTGTTTGGGCTCTATCTTGTGTTTTAGACAACAGATTTTAACAATTTTACAGTCCACGCGAAGCTAACAAAATTATCTTTAATTTAATGATGGTTTAATAATTACTAGTTTATTAAGCCGCGCTTCGCAACGGCTTTGTAAAAATTTCTCTAAATATTTCTACAAAATATGTTTTTAAACAAAATAATATTTCTGACGTAAAATTAAGGTTTTCTTTTGAATTCTCTGTTTCATCTTTGATCATTTACCGAAATTTTGAATAAATATAGAAAAGAACAATTGTTTAATATTTTTAATTATTTTAGCATTGTATCAAATATTAGTATATTTGTCCCCATTTTTATTTTTCTCAAAATTCATATTCCAACTTCTATTTTAAAATACATAATATAACATCAATATTAAATTCTATTAAATTCTAGCAAATGACATGATCCTCCTAATGAATCGTTCTCGTTAAATATGTTTTCTCCCAGTGACCCGCTTTCTCGTTCACTCGTTGTAATCAAATCTAAATAGGTAACAAACTAATTTACTAAATAAATTACATCATATATTAATCAATTTTATTATGCCATAAATTTTAATTTAAGTATTTTAAAAAAAATCTAATTTTTATTGTTTAAAATATAGGTACTCAAGAAATAAATTAAATAAAAATTAAACTTATATATTTTATTTTATTTTATAGCGCCTCGCAAACTCAATTCGTCTCATTTATTATTTTTCTCGATTGAAAGATAGTAAAAAAAGAAATTAATATATAAATTGGACTCATGGAGTAAATTTAGGAGTAATGTTAATAAGATATACTTAGTTTCCACCATTAAAATATAGTAGGATTGAATTAGTAAATAAATTGGACTTGAAGAGAAAGTTTAGGGGAATATTAACATCGCATATTTAGCTTCCCTACTTGAAAACAGTAAGAAAGATTAATAAATTGAGTTAGTGGAAAACGTTTTTTAGTTTCCACTGTTAGAAAATAGTAAGAAGAAAATTGAGAATTTATATAATATTTATTTTTTTATTATTTCTAAAATTAAAAAAAAAAAGATTGAAACGATTTGAGAGACGACACCTCACCGCTATCGTCTTCTCCTTTTTATAGTATAATCACTACTATTATATAATAGACGAAACATTAAAAGTTTGGTCGGTTGGTATGGTATGTTGTAATTTTACTTAATTACCCTTACTTAACTAACTGTACTTCGTGTTTTTACTTAATAAACCTTACTTATTTATAGAAATATATTATTAAATAATTATATTACCTATTTATAACCAATTACCTTTTTTTTTTACCTAAAATACATTATTTTATATATTTTTTCTAACAAATTCCCCTACTTTTTCAAATATATCACGGACAATTACCTTTTTTAACTAAAACATGTTAGTTTTTCTATTTTTCCTTACTAAAACCCCTCTTTTTCCAAAAATATCACGGACACACCTTTAGTTATTTATTTTTAAATCTATTTTAATATTATAATTATTTTTTAAAAGTTTACCTATTTTAACATGCCTACTTATTTTTCTTAACAAATGCAATTACTAAAAATATTAAAATATAAATAATCAAATACCTATTTATAACCAATTATCTTTTCAGCTAAATCACATTCTAGATTTTTTTCTAACAAAGTCCCTTCTTTTCTAAATATATCACGGGAAATTAACTTTTTCAATTAACTTTTTCTATTTTTCTCACTAAAATTCATTCATTTTCTAAAAATATCACGAGCAAACCATTTACTTATTTATTTTAAAATGTATTTAAATAATTTTAATTATTAAATTTTAAAACCTCATTTTCCAAAAATATCACGGGCATTAACTTTTTTAAACTAAATATATGTTACATTTTTTATTTTTCCTTACTAAAACCCTTTTTTTCCCAAAAATATAATGGGCAAACCCTTACTTATTTATTTTAAAATATAATTTTTATGTTTTTAATTAATTAAAAGTGTTTAGCTATTTTAACATGCCTACTTATTCTTTTAACAAATACAATTAAAAAAATATTAAAATAATAATAATAACAATTAACAATCCGTGCTGCGCACGGGTTTTAAGCTAGTAATATAATAATAATAATATATATATATTAATTATTCTCATTTATATATAGGATATATATATATATATATATATATATATATATATATATATATATATATATCATATGTTATTAAGTATATTCACAACTAAATGATAGTATTAAAAATGTATATTTAGTTTCCTTTAGTAAGATTTTAGAGGAAAAAACATTAAAATTGTATATTTACTTTCTTTCATTAGTAAATATTTTAAAGGCAAGAATATTAGAATTGTATATTTAGTTTCCCCCATTAGTAAAGATTTTAAAAATAAAAAGATTAGGAGAATATAAAAAATGTATAATTTGTTTCTTCCATTAGTAAATATTTTAAAGACAAGAATATTAAATTTGTATATTTAGTTTCCTCCATTACTAAAGATTTTAAAAACAATTAAGATATTTTATAATAAAAAATTTAGGAGAATATTAAAATTCAAGATTTAGTTAGTTTCCATTAGTAAGATTTTAGAGGGAAAAACATTAAAATTGTATATTTACTTTCCTCCATTAGTAAAGATTTAAAGACAATTGAGATATTTTCTAATAAAAATTTGAAGAATATTAAAATTCTATATTTACTTTCTTTCATTAGTAAATATTTTAAAGGCAAGAATATTAGAATTGTATATTTAGTTTTCGCCATTAGTAAAGATTTTAAAAATAAAATATTTAGGAGAATATAAAAAATGTATAATTTGTTTCTTCCATTAGTAAATATTTTAAAGACAAGAATATTAATATTAAAATTGTATATTTAGTTTTCCTCTATTACTAAAGATTTTAAAAACAATTAAGATATTTTATAATAAAAAATATAGGAGAATATTAAAATTCAAGATTTAGTTTCCTATATCTGTAAAGATTTTTTAAGGCAATAATATTAGAATTGTATATTTAGTTTCTTTCATTAGTAAAGATTTTAAAGGCAAATGAAATATTTTCGAATTTTTAATATTAATAATTCAAAAAAATGAGAAAATTAGAAAAATAGAACGAAGCGATTTGAGAGCGCCACCTCACCGCCTCCGTCTTCTCCTTTATATAAGTATATTGATGATTATCTAACTGGAACTATCCATAAACTAAAGAAAAAAGATAATTACGATTTTTTACATAAAGATTTCTATTCAATATAGAAAACCTATTTATAATTGGTTTAAATTATCAAAATACACCTTTTAGTATTTAAATACTATCCTATTATTAATCAAATACAATTTTTAATATTATACCTAAGGGTCCTTATCTATTTGAATATTTATAGTTTTATAATCCAACGAATCATATACTTTTGGTAGTATAGTGACCGACCAAAATTTTGGATAAGATCTCCTTACGCTTATTATATATACTAGCTTAAAACCCGTGCGATGCACGGGTTGTTTTTAATAATTCTTAATTTTTTCTTAAATGTATTTTTTTAAAAACAATAAGTAGGTGTATTTAACTTTTTTTAATAAATAAAGATGTTAAAATAGATTTTAAAATAAATAAGTAACAATTTGCCTGTGATATTTATGGAAAATAAAAGTTTTAGTAAAAAAATAGAAAAAGGAAAATGTTTTAGTTGAAAAAGATAATTGCCCGTAATTACAAAAAATAAGTAGGCTTGTTAAACTTTTTTTTAAATAATTAAGGATATTAAAATAAATAAGTGACGGTTTACTCATGATATTTTTGGAAAAGAAATGTTTTAGCAAGGAAAAATAGAAAACGTAACATGATTTAGTTGAAAAATGTAATTGCCCATAATTAAAAATATTAAAATAAATAAGTAAGAGTTTGTCCGTAATATTTTTATAAAGGAGGAGTTTTACTAAGAAAAAATATAAAATAAAAAATGTAACATGTTTTAGTTGAAAAAGGTAATTGCTCGTGTTTTAAAAAAAAGAATTTTGTTAAAAAACATAGATAGATAGATATGTTTTTAATTATTTAATTTGAATTGAAAATTATATAAAATTATAATAAATATGGATTTTATAAGTTTAATATAATAACATTACTAATATGTATATGTTGCCCCTGGTATTTTTAATTAGAAGAGGAGTTGTTTTATATAGAAAATATAAAAAGGTAATGTGCTTAAAAAGGCAATTAGTTATTTATTTATAATCATACAAAATTATATTACCTTTTTATATGTATATATGTTATCTGTGTTATTTTTAGAATATTGGTTGTTTAAGTTAAAACATATAAAACATGTAAAACATGTAATATGTTTTAACCGAAAAGGGTAACTAATTATTTATTAATAATTACATAAAATAAATTATCATTTTTTTATATATGTTGTCCGTGTTATTTTTAGAAAATGGGTTGTTTTACTTAGAAAATATAAAACAGGTAATGTGTTTTAGGTGGAAAAGGTAAGTGGTTTGAAATATTTAATAATATTACCATATACATATATATTGCTTGTGTTATTTTTAGAAGATAAGTTGTTTTAGTTAGAAAATATAAAATAGGTAATGTGTTTTAGCTGAAAAAGGCAATTGGTTATAAATAAATTGATTATAGTTAGACCCGTGAAACGGCTCAAATACCGACCTACCAAAACTTTTAATGTAGGTAATATGTTTTAACTGAAAAAAGTAATCAATTATTTATTAATAATTACATAAAATAATATTACCATTTTGTTTTAATCGAAAAGAGTAACCAATTATTCATTAATAATTACATAAAATTATATTACCATTTATATATATATGTTGTCTGTATCATTTTTAGAAAATGAGTTGTTTTAGTTAAAAAATATAAAACAGGTAATGTGTTTTAGGTGAAAAAGGTAATTGGTTTGAAATATATAATAATATTACCATATATATATATATATATATATATATATATATATATATATATATATCCCGTGTGATTTTTAGAATATGAGTTGTTTTAGTTAAAAAAATATAAAATAGGTAATGTGTTTTAGTTTAAAAGAGTTGTTTTAGTTAAAAAATATAAAACAGGTAATGTGTTTTAGTTAAAAAAGGTAATTGGTTATAGATAAGCCCGTGAAACGGCCCAAATACCGACCGACCAAAACTTTTAATGTTTCGTTTTTAATAATACTAGCTTGAAACCCGTGCGATGCACGGATTGTTAATTGTTATTTTATTATTATATTTTTAATATTTTATTAATTGTATTTGTTAAAAAAATAAGTAGGCATGTTAAAATAGCTAAATAATTTTAATTAATTAAAAACATTAAAACAGATTTTAAAATAAATAAAAATAAAAAATGTAAGATATATTTAGTTTAAAAAGGTAAATGCCCGTGATATTTTTGGAAAATGAGGTTTTAAAATTTAATAATTAAAAGTATTTAAATTCGTTTTAAAATAAATAAGTAAAGGGTTTCCTGTGATATTTTTGGGGAAAAAAATGAATTTTAGTGAGAAAAATAGAAAAAGTAAATTGAAAAAGACAATTTTCGGTGATATATTTAGAAAAGAAGGGACTTTGTTAGAAAAAATCTATAATGTGTTTTAGAGTAATTGGTTATAAATAGGTATTTGATTATTTATATTTTAATATTCGTAGTGATTGCATTTGTTAAGAAAAATAAGTAGACATCTTAAAATAGGTAAATTTTTAAAAAATAATTATAATATTATAGGTTTAAAAATAAATAACTAAAGGTTTGTCCGTGATATTTTTGGAAAATGAGGGGTTTTAGTAAGAAAAAATAGAAAAACTAACATGTTTTAGTTAAAAAAGGTAATTGCCATGTTTGAAAAAGTAGGGGAATTTGTTAGAAAAAATAATGTATTTTAGGGAAAAAAGGTAATTGATTATAAATAGGTAATATTATTATTTAATAATATATTTCTATAAATAAGTAAGGTTAATTAAGTAAAAACACGAAATACAGTTAAGGGCAATTAAGTAAAATCACAACGTACCATACCGACCAACCAAACTTTTAATGTTTCGTCTATTATATAATAGTATTGATAGTATAGATATATAAGTAGTTAATGGGTATGTAAGTTGGGCTTGCTTATGAGTAATTGGGTTACCGTAACATCTCATAATTTTGTACATTATTTTATTTTTATTATTTAGATTAATTAGAATAAATTTGACGATTTTATTCATATTTCTTTTACTCGTTATATAACTTTGTCTGAATTTAATTATTTTATATAAATGTCGGTTAATTATATTAGTGGGTTAGCCGGTAAGAAAGGAGAAGCCCATAAAGTTTGTTTGATTAATTCCCATTTAAGTTACAAGTTTTAGTAGTATTTTCTAAAATATAAAACAATACTTAAGAGTAGAGCCGCTTAGTAGGGGAAGCGAAATTCAGAACAAAGGATCGTTCAAAAATCTTGCAGGTATCATTCGCCCATTCGTTGATTATAGGTACTTGTAAAATATATGTAAATTTATATGTTTGTGAATTATTTATGTGATCATTGTTTGTAGTCGTACATCCCTCTAATTAAAGAGTTTAAGATCTATGCAAGAACCCTTGAATTCTTAATTCACTTATATTATAATAATGTGAATTTGGATCATGTTTTTGTAATCTCATATTTGTTTTCGTTTACTGGTTACATGTTCTACAAGTGCATATCATACTTAAGTTTTTCAATGCGACTGCTTTTATTCAATTTTAGTTCTAGTGAATATTTTTCCTAGCATGAATATATTTATTTAAATTAATTTTGTTCTCATTTTAAATGCAATTACACTTTTGTTAATTACTTTAAAGTTTTGATACCAATTAGAGAACATATATTCCCGCAACCTGTATTGTTTTTAAGTGAATTATATAAAAATATATTATAGTACAAATTTATTAATGCCGAATTTGATAATTAAAATTGAATTACCAAGTTAATGTCAAATCATACTTATTTTATGTACATGAGTATCCAGTTTGTCTTCTCGGGCTACTCAAATCTGTGAGCATTAGATGGTCAATAGATGCACTTATTGAGTTGTATATAGTTTATTAATAAATTCAAGTGTTAAATGTTGTTGGGTCTATTCTTCTGCAACTTCCTGGTAAGTCCTACTATGCATGCACAATATTTGGTGGTTAGTTTTAAAGTAAGTTGTGCTATCTTTGCATCTTTTAGTGAGTAGTGTTGGGTTAGAGTAAGCAATAAATAATTTATAAATCTGAATTGACAAATCATATACCGCACACATATATAGTAATTATTTAATCGGTCCATATAATTTATATTAGAGTTATGGATAATAAGAATTATAATTGTTTATTTTATGATTAAATCGGTTCGAAGCTGATAGCTGTTAGGTTTGATACGTTTGGAATGATGATAACAAAATACTCAAGACAAGAATTTGATTATGACGTCGAAGCTGAGAATCAGAAAGCTAAATCACAACAGCTGATAATCAAGAAGCTAACTAGAAGGCACTTTATCTATCCAAGGTCTAAAAGTCACATCAAATGTATGGAAGATATTCTATCATCAAGTTAGGAAGCAATTCAATAGCAAGCCAACTGACGTCTAATCAAGCAACAAGTGTTTCAGCGGTAAGTCTGCCAAAACAACTCAGTAGTGGTGAGTCAATAAGGATGATGGATGTTTTATCTAAGAATGAAGCTAAATATATCTGTTCTACGGATAAATCTATGGAAGTCTTATCTCATCTACGGATAATAGCTGAAAACATCTTATCTCATCAACGGATAAAAGCTGAGGACATCATATCCATCTACGGATAAAGCTGATGATAGTTGATCTACAGATACAGCTAAGAATGTCATATATATGGATGCAACTAAGGATGTCATGTTCCATCTATGGATACAGCTTAGGATATTACTTATATTGATATTCTGAGATTACTATTCTACGGATAAATGAAGTAGAATAGCAGTCTACGGATAAAGAATAAATACGCCTACTGATATTCATCTCATTCAACAAGAAAATCAAATCTATGTAAAAACATATTTTGGAGTTTTCTTTATTTAACAGGTTGAATGGAGGACAGTCTCAGAGATCACCATTACACATCCGTGACTAAAAGATGGTGGATAACGATGTAAAAGATGTATGGAATAGGGAGTCAAACTGTAAATATTCGAAGGCTCAAATTCCTACAAATGAAATGTGAAGTCATCCATTATCTTCTATGCCTCGAAGGATAAATAAGAGTTACAGCAGCTACCTAGAAGTTTATCTTCTAACTGGACTCAAAGGAAAAGCTTGACAAGCATGAGAACCTATATGCAAAACTACATGTTCACTTATCTTAGCTGATAGTGACCTGATAGTCGTGTATCCAAGGAAAGGTATTTTTCATGCAGATGTCACGTGGGCTTGGAAGCTAGGTCAATTTACATGAACTTAGTAATTCTTGAAGAAAGAAACACACTCAACCAGAAAGCAGTCTTTTGGGACTATACAAGTTTATCTGTGATGCCAGCCAAGGCATTTCCCGAATAGAAGAGCTTCAGAGTCGAGCATGTGAACAAGCAGAACCAAAAATATAATATTTTATTATGTTGTAGGTTTTGATTGTAACATACAGTTGATGTATATAAGACTGTATGGTGTAGCATAGAAAAGTGTGAAGAGAGCACCGAGCTAAAAGAAAAACACTTAGGCTCTCTTTCATCATCTGTGTAAGCAGCTGAGTTTGTTTATACAAACCCAGAGAATTCTTCAATATACATCTCAGGTGGGCTTTTTCCGATAAACCCACCTGAAAAGTTTAAATAGTTTGCTTGTCTCCTGCATTTGTTTTTAACTTGAAGAATTCATTTTTGTTCCAAGCTTGACTGAATTTTAGTTAATTTACAAACTCATATGTTCATACTCCAAAAAGGTTTGAAAAAGTTTTGTAAATTAACTAGATTGTATTCAACCCCCCTTCTACAATCTAGCTTGCATTGTTCTGGGAATAACAATTGGTATCAAAGCAAGCTTCAAACATACCAAAAGTTTAAAGATCAAAAGCAACTGCAACCATGGAGGTGACAATGAAGAAGCTGGGAAAGATGAATCAGTTCCAAGTACTCTTCTCAAATGTTCCGTAGACAACAGAGAAGTCAGACACGAGGGCAACAACATTATTCTCAATAATCTTGTACATGGCATGTATGAAGATTTCCTGAGCTTCAAATCTCATAACGATAGAAGGGACATCATTCATACAAATCATGGAGAAACTGAACTAGTCCAAGAGAAAAGATTGTGCCTACTCACATAGGAACTTGATTTGTTTCACTATGAAACGGGTGAAGAATTGTCTGATTTTCTTTCAAGATTTCAGAGATTTTTACAAGATTCAAAGAAGTGTGGGAAGGAGTTTTCAAGCAAGGACTCAAACTTAATGTTTGCAGACCCGGGAAATGGAAGCATATCTCTGTGTTTATCAAAAACACCCTTGGGTCCAAAGATCTAAATCTTGGCGATCTGTTAAGCACTCTTGAAGTCAGTAAACTTGAGGCTGTGCAAGATGCAAAGATTATCAGAGACAAAAGGGAAAGAGAAGCCAGAGATGTGGTCATCTCCAACCAAGATTTGAAGGAAGAGGAAAGAACAGAAGCAGCAAGCTCAACATTCAACTTGAAGATCTGTGAATGTATCAGAACCGCATCAGACAAGGGCAAGGAAAGAATGGCACTGGAAGATGAAGTCCTTTTTGTTCAAATGGTCTCAGCTGAAGAGGGTTATTCGAATTCAACAGAGGAATCTATCAACCTTGTACTCACAACCAAAGAAAATCAAGAAGCAAGTTCAACCAGCAATCAAGTATTTTCTCTGAAGCCAACAAAACAAGTTAAAGAAGTATGTTACAGCACTGTAATGAGTTTAATTGATGAATTACATGATGTGCGTATTTCTCTTAACATTCTCATTGAAGAAAATGTCAGACTCAAAGCAACTAATGTTATGCTTAGTGAGATAAATGCTATGTTGGAAACTCAAGTCTCTGAGTTTGAGAAAACAAAAGTCGATTGCCTAAATGGAAAACAAGAACTTGAGGTTGTCTTAAGAAGAGAAATGGTTCTGAAAGAGCAGCTGAAAAGGGAACTAGAAGTGTTAGGGTTGACCTATTTGGAATGATGAAAACAAAATGCTCAAGACAAGAATTTGATCTTGACACTGAAGCTGATTGTCAGAAAGCTAGTTCACAGAATCTGATAAATCATGAAGCTAACTAGAAGGCATTTTATCTATCCAAGGTCTAAAAGTCACACCAAATGATTGGAGGATATTCTGTCATCAAGTTAGGAAGCAATTCAGAAGCAAGCCAATGGACGTCTAATCAAGCACCAAGTGTTTCAGTGGTAAGTCGGCCTATTCAACTCAGAAACGAGGTCGAATTTGTGTTGATTCCTGGTTGAAATTCCAGGTCGAATTTGTACTGATTCCTGGTCGAAATTCCAGGTCGAATTTGTACTGATTCCTGGTCGAAATTCCAGGTCGAATTTGTACTGATTCCAGGTCAAAAACCTGGTCGAATTTGTACTAATTCCAGGTCGAATTCCTGGTCGAAAATAACCTAGTTTGAGGTCAAAAAATGCCATAGAAATGGAAAATTTTGGGAAATACGCGCTATAACTTCTACGAAAACCCCGAGGATATTTTCCCAGAAGTTGGGGGGCAAATGATATGGATAGAAAAGTAATTATAGAAATATAATTGACTATTCAACGGAGAGGCTGGTATTTAAGGCCCGACACCCTAATTAAAGGCAATCAATGAGTCATAACCTTTATCAACAAGGAAACGAATTCTTCAGCAAGAAATACAATACTTATTCAATATCAAAAAGAAGACTTATCCGTTAAGTCTCCTAAACATACCATAAATACTAGGCTCCAGACGCCTATATAAGGTCCCTGATCCTACAATCAGAACTACGTCTTTGGCTTGATTCTCAATAACGATTTGAGATACGTATGCATCTTGTGAGGACCAATTTAGTCCGGATACACGAGTGCAACCATTAAAGCTCGAAGCTCATTAATCCTAGCATTAAATTCACAAAGCACGTTTTTTAATCCATAACAGTAAGCTTTTTTAAATAATTAAAAACATTAAAATATATTTTAAAATAAATAAGTAGAGTTGTACCTGATATTTTTGGAAAATAGAGATTTTAGTGAGAGCAAATATATAATGTAATATGTTTTAATTTAAAGGTAATTGCCCATGATATATTATGGGAAAAGAAGTATATTTTATTAGAAAAAAGTGTTTTATTTATAAAAGATAAATAATAAGGAGAAATAGAAAAGCTAACCTATTTTAATTTAAAAAAATAACTGCCCATGATTTTTAGAATTGTTTTAATTATATTAATTGTATTTGTTAAAAATACGTTGACATATTAAAATAGGTAAACTTTTTTAAATAATTAAAAGCATTAAAATAAAATTTAAAATAAATAAGTAATGGTTGCACCTGATATTTTTGGAAAATAGAAATTTTAGTGAGAACAAATATAAAAGGTAATATATTTTGATTTAAATATTATTGCCCGTAATATTTTTTAAACTAATAGATTTTGTTAGAAAAAAATATTTTAATTGTAAAAGGCAATCATTTAATTACTATTTTTATATTATTTTATTATTTATTAAATAGAATAAATGACCGAATACCAAAATTTTCAATGTTCGATTTTAATAATATAGTATAGATATATAATTTGAATTGCATGACTACTTAAGAGGGTTGGTTTATGTGTATATTAACCGTCTCTCAGATAACATATGATTGAGCTTTTAATGGCCCAAAATAATTTTACTGTACTATTTCTTTGGTCATTTTTATGTCATATATTTATTATGTACGCATGATATTAGATGTAGTAATAATAATAATAATAATAATAATAATAATAATAATAATAATAATAATAATAATAATAATAATAATAATAATAATAATAATAATAATAATAATAATAATAATAATAATAATAATAATAATAATAATAATAATAATAATAATAATAATAATAATAATAATAATAATAATAATAATAATAATAATAATAATAATAATAATAATAATAATAATAATAATAATAATAATAATAATAATAATAATAATAATAATAATAATAATAATAATAATAATAATAATAATAATAATAATAATAATAATAATAATAATAATAATAATAATAATAATAATAATAATAATAATAATAATAATAATAATAATAATAATAATAATAATAATAATAATAATAATAATAATAATAATAATAATAATAATAATAATAATAATAATAATAATAATAATAATAATAATAATAATAATAATAATAATAATAATAATAATAATAATAATAATAATAATAATAATAATAATAATAATAATAATAATAATAATAATAATAATAATAATAATAATAATAATAATAATAATAATAATAATAATAATAATAATAATAATAATAATAATAATAATAATAATAATAATAATAATAATAATAATAATAATAATAATAATAATAATAATAATAATAATAATAATAATAATAATAATAATAATAATAATAATAATAATAATAATAATAATAATAATAATAATAATAATAATAATAATAATAATAATAATAATAATAATAATAATAATAATAATAATAATAATAATAATAATAATAATAATAATAATAATAATAATAATAATAATAATAATAATAATAATAATAATAATAATAATAATAATAATAATAATAATAATAATAATAATAATAATAATAATAATAATAATAATAATAATAATAATAATAATAATAATAATAATAATAATAATAATAATAATAATAATAATAATAATAATAATAATAATAATAATAATAATAATAATAATAATAATAATAATAATAATAATAATAATAATAATAATAATAATAATAATAATAATAATAATAATAATAATAATAATAATAATAATAATAATAATAATAATAATAATAATAATAATAATAATAATAATAATAATAATAATAATAATAATAATAATAATAATAATAATAATAATAATAATAATAATAATAAAAATAAATTACAAAAGTTTCCAAAAATATAATTTTTGATAAGATAACTTTGTTATTAATAATTACATTTTAATATTAAAAAAATAATTTTTAATAAGATAACTTTGTTATTAATAGTTTTCTAGTTTTTATATTTACATTTCACTCATAAAAATATTTAAATCATAAAAAGTAATTATTAGTAATATTCAATTTTTTTAATAAATATTAATTTATTTTTTGTCCTTTATTGATATGTCGCGTAAAAATTCTAATTATCTTAGAAACCTAATTATTTTGATTTAAAATAAATTTGTATTCCTTATTTTAATTGACAAAAAAAACACATTTTAATTAATTACATATAACCATATTTTATTTATGATATCTATAAAAATTAAAACTTTAGAAAAAAATTTAACAACAGCATTTATGATACCGCATTATTTTTGTATAAACATATTTAGGAAATAAAAACACTCTATCTCAAGGTGTTCTCTCTCACCGTCTCTCTTATCTTCTTTGTTCCTCACTTTCTCTCTTATCTTGATTTTTATCTCTCTCTAAATTACCTCCATAACATCGTTTCAATTCCTTTCAACATGAACTCATCACTTTGTACTTGAAACCTAAAATTTTGAGACAAAAGCTTAATATTTTTGTGAAGTTGGCTTTATCAAATTCGGTTCGAACAAAATCAATATTTACTTCTTTTTCGAAACTAATTATTATCTTACAAAATTTTAATTCAATTAGATCTTTCAATACAATTAATATTTCTATCCATTATCAAATATAATTGGTGTTAAAAAGTGACAAAACATATATATATTAATTATTAAATCTTGTCAAGGAATTGTAATTTAATCAACAAAATGTATTAAAACTATAAGTTACTCCTTTGTATTCATCTAATTTGAATAAAATAACCGTAAAACTTGTTTTCAAAGAGGCAAAATCTATTATCATAAAATCGGTAAGGCTGTAAAGGGTGAAGTCGAATATTATGATACTGCATAACCCATCTATATAAACGTGTTTAGTAAATTAAAATACACCTAAGATGTATTTCAAGTTTACTTTACATAAATCTATTCCCTCATTCACCTACGGTAAACTTAAAATTTTTGACAAAACCCATTAAGTTAGAAATTTGGTCCAATTTGATTCCAAGAAAAGCCCGCTCTAAAAAAAACCCGAAAAGATTCGACCCGATCCAATTCGACCCAACGAAACTTACACGAAGCTCCTATTTTTCTTCGATCCCAACCAGAACCTAAACTACAAAAAAAACGATCTTTAAATATCAAGATTGAAGTCCGATAATCTTAAAAATTCGGATAAAAAATCATGTTTGTCCTGGATAAAAGTTGAAAAAAATGTTAACAATAACAAATACAGGGTCATATCACATATTCAATAATTATTTGGGAAAAAGAGTGGATCACGCCTCCAGGCATGTAGCTGAGTTGGTGAGAACACTGGTTATTGACCAAAGCATTCAAGGTTCGATTCCTGGGAGCGTGGGGAATTTTTCCCGCACTCTAGGTTGAAGGGCCACCAGTGTGATCTTGATGAAAATCACAAAAAAAAATTGAATATTAAATATTTTTGTGTTCTCAAATATATTCAAATTTAAGTATTAAGTATTTGCGTGTTCCCGAATATTAAAGTTTAAAATATAATTAATCCATAATATAATTTACACATGTATTGTAGGGAATATTTTCTGATATAAATATATATGTAAAATAATAATTCTGACATACATAATTACATCAACTGCAAAAGACAACCGAAAAATATAATAATATAAAATTTTGTCAAATTTGTTTTTAATAAAATCAAGATTCATTTTTTGTCGAAATTTATTTTTGTTAGATCAAGTTTCAGTTAAATATTTTTATCCATTAAACAAATTTTAATTAATGTAAAAAATGTTAAAATCTATTTTTTTTAAAAAAATAAAATAAATGTAAGCTTGATTTTAAAGCTAAACCAGCCGGATAAAAATTGAATTGGGGGCGGTGCGTAACCTATATAAACAAACCTTCTCCTTCTGTTATTTGAAGTATCCAACTATCTCTTCACTACGCCATAGATGGCCTTTTACAACATCTGGGTATGGGTGTTACCTTCTTGCATGTTACCTTAGCTATGTAATTTTGGACCTATTATAAAATCATAGTTTTGGTGTTACCATATCCATAAACCCATGTTACTCTAGCTGTAAAAAGGTGTTGTAACTGAGTAACATCGTGAGGGTGTTAGCTTAGAGTATTAATTTTGAATTTTTTATTTAAAATAAATAATTCAATAATTATTTCACTTTAAAAGTAATTAATTTTTTAAAAAAAGCATTGAATAATAAAAGTAATATTTTTGTAAAAGTAATATTCTGTGAAATAATTGACTTATTTATATTTTATAAACTATTTTTAGAACATTTATATTAAAAAGGTTTTAAAAGAAAAAAGTATTCCAAAATTATTAAGTTTTGATTAAAATCAATAAAAAATTTGTTAAAGAAAATAACAGCTTGTAAAAACTAATATTAATAATAAATTTAAAAATATATTTTAAGACCGAAATACTTTTTAATAGATTCAATAATCATAATTTAATATTTAACATATTAAATAAACTTGTAATATTTTTTTAAAAAAAAATAAAAAAAATAGAAAATTATAGTCAAGTATTGAGATGAGAACAAATACAGTAGTACTATACACTGAGCGGCAAACGAAAATTCACAAGGCCGGGTAAAATTTGGGGGGAAAATTAGGGGAAGTTGAGGAAAGTACAAATCCCTCACTTCTCTCATCATTCTCTCATTCTCTCACTTCTTACTCAATTGCTCACTCTTTGTTCATGCTGATTAATTGAAGTTTGGTTGATGAATTCAATTAGGGTTCGAGTTGGGTTAAATCGAAGAAGCCTTTGTGTTCCTTGGATCAAACCTGTAAACGGCGTCGTTGAAGCTGCTCCTGTTATGGGAGATTCTTGGCCTACGATTACCGAGTCCACTCGCTATCCGGTTAAGCCGTTTTCTGATTCTATAAAGCCACCACATGACTCGCTTTATGTTTCTAAGGTCGAAATCCCTAAATCGTTTGATTATTGTTTATATTTTATGTTCTTCCGCTTTTCGGTTTAAGATTAATTGTGTTTAGAAGAATGTAATCTTATATTTTAAGAAAATTGAATATGGATTTTATGTCTTTAAATAAATGGTCTTTCTTGAATGAGTATTGTTGTAGATATAGAAAGAACTTTAATTGCATAAAATATTCATAATGTAGACACTTTGTTTTAATTAAAAATCTGAATTAGAGGCTCTTAAGGTATTCACTACATCAACAGATAGTTTTTTTTTTGTTGTTTTTTTTGAAAATACACTGCACGTTGTTTACGCTCTTAACAATGTTTATGATGTTTTGACTGGTTCTCCTTAATTCGAAATAATGAAGATTGAAGAAGGATGTTTACGGTACATATCCTTTCCTCAGTTAAGTTACTAGTGTAAATTATCTGAAATAGGAAAGCCTTATTAACTCAATTCATCATTGTCTTTGCAGTGATGATTTTATTGAGAGGATGCTCAGGATGAATGCTACTATAAGGTACATCCTACACGTATAGTTTAATCGTTAATATCACTTGTACACTTATTTGTGGTCTCGTGATTGTGTTGTGTCATTGGTACTTGTAAGATTTAATATATATTTTTTTTATTAGTATGTGCATATACGACTACACCTATCTAAATTGCTAAAAGATCCACAATGTTTAATGTAGTAAGGTGATGGTAGAATCCACTTGTATGACCACTTTTGATGCTTATTTGACTCTGAATCCATTTCGTTGTCATCTAGTAGAAATACAGGGAGATTACAACAGGTTATCTCCTAAAGATCTTGTTAAATGAGTATACTATCCCATTTCCATATGGGTCTGGAATGGTTCTTTGTACAGAATTACATGCATTGCGCATGACCTTGTTTCTGTCTCCTGCTCTTATATGTAGATATATTCCTGCAAAACACAAACTATCTTAAGAGGAGTACTGATTGCTTGCATTGTTGTTTATTTGTTTGTTATTTTCAGTCATCTAATTGTCGTGCAGGAATAGAAACTTAACTAGCGACTTGAAGTTATTCTTCTACCACTTGCACACATGTTTAATTTGTGTAAAATCTTAATTTACAGTTATATATTAACTTGTGCCTGCAAATTTTTTATTTGCTAGATGAAATGTGATCCTATTCAGGTGTCATAAATTTCTAAATCTTTGACTTGGCACTGTAATATTTAGAGAAATAAAGTGGCATTATTGCGCTGCTTTCTTTGCACGTGCAAACACTCAGTTTCAGTAATGTTTCTGCTTTTGCATGGGTTCTTACTCATGTTGCTCTTGACTCTGATTTGTTATCTATTCTGAAGCTACCACTTCAGGAAGGTGTATTATTAACTGCTTAAGGAACTGATCTTGCTGCATTCATTTATTCTCTTTGTTTGGATGAGAGTGTTTGGCATCACTCTTCTAGTCTTCTGATGTCAATTCAATTTTATTGTCGTGACGTTTCTGTTATGAAAGAGTTGGCCAAGTTTATGGTTACTGTTTGTCGTGGACAGAGCCTTAGCTTAGAGACATTTACTTGTGAAGAGGTAGATGCAGCTCTGGCTATTTTGGACAATCTTTTTCAACTCAATATAATTTCTATTACCCGTGTAATGCTAGCATGCCATGCTCTTTCATATCTTTCTTTTGAAAGAATTGTACCAATTGAACAAGGAACCTTAAAAAGGTTGATTGGGCTGACATTGTAAGTGGATTATACCAATTTTCTTTTGTTGGCATATCTTTTTTGCAATTTATAGTAAAATTGTTTTGGTGCTTATGTCTACTACTATTACAATCATGCAGATTATACAATTGCCGGTTCTGCACTTGGAGTTGTTGGAAATATTGTGAGATGGGGAAGTAATGACCAAATTCAGGTATGATGAAGTGACAAACAATTAATGTACAGAATGTTTGGGTAAAAATAAACAAGTAACAGAAGCTCTAGAACTCTTACGATTTTGTATGTATGGGTTTGCTAGTTTTACCTACTTTGCCGGTTAAATACATCTCCAAATTCATTTTTAAAACTGTATTCTACAAATTGTCTATAAACAGAATAAAGAATTTTGAATTGCTTATATTTATTATGCTATATTTGCTTTATATCCAACTCAATAAATATGAAAACTTTCTAGGTCTTGTCCTCGCCCTGCAAATGGTCATACTAGTAGCATTATTCAGCACCAAGCCTCCGGTATTCCAAAACAACAATTTTGCTTGTTGGTTTTCATTTCTGGTAACATCTAGCATTTAAGAAATGTAAATACAACCTTCCCTATCATTACATTATGTATGTTCTAGTTCTTATGTATGTTATAGTTTAAAAACTTTTAAAGAGTCAGGATAGATACCCAGTCAGTCCTTAATCTTCAATAATGGGCATTTTAGCTCCTTACCTGGACAACTGAATTGTCTAAAAAGTGTATGTTAGTTCATAGCTCCGCAAACACTGATATTGTTGTAAATCTGGAGTATTACTATCTTTGTTATAATAATCTAGGCACAGTTCTGAAGTAACTTATTTTGAGTAAAAGCAGACTCATTTAGAATAATCATATTAAAATGATTGGCATAATATTAATGAAAATTACATGTATTAGATGTTTGCTTATGCATTCTATTTTTTTAATATTGTTTTGGTAGATGTATTAGATATCATGTAGTTCAGGGTATACCTGCATAGTCTGCATTATTATTCAACTTAGCTAGAGCATTATTAAAGAAAAGTCTTCTGTTATAAAAAAGGCAAGATGTTTGCTTTCTGGGTAAGTAAGTTTGCTTCCTCCTCGTTAGGGTTCTTATGGGATTATTACTAGTCCTGGTATTGTTCTGATTCTGTTTCTGGTGTTGAGAAATGGTATTTTAGGGGTTACAATTAACAGGCAACCGAGTAATTACATAAATTTATGGCTCTAATATTGTGAGTCAGATTTTTGGATAAATTAGCTAAAATAATTAAATTTGACACTGTGCTATATATGTATCTCCTTTTAAACAATTTAAGAGCAACTTACTTTCATGTGAATACTCATTTCCACGGATTGTGAAAACACTTTGGACGTATATGCATATAGATTACCAGCACCCTGAAATACTTGTAAAATCTTTTGTTACTTTGTACCCTCTGATGGTTAATTGTGCATTCTATTTGACCTGCTTAAATTATTCCATATCGATCTGATTTTAACTTCTCCCTGATCCGACTAAAAAGACTTATAATACCATTGTAAAAAAGTGGATATCCAATCCTTTATTTGGTAAAACCTTTGAAATATATGATTAGTCTGAATCGTATTCCTTATGTGGCAAATACTCCCTTTTGTGCTCATGTTATTGTTTAAAGCATAATAAGGGTAACTTTCTAAGCTTCTTGCAACTGACCAATTTTAATTCAATCAGTTCCGTCAAATGATAAATTGAATCTTGAAGAAGCAAAACATGCAAAAGTTGAGATAGATGGTGAAATTACATCCCTCCAGTTTGAACGTAAGGTAATATAGTAGTCCATTTGTGCCAATAATATAGTAGTCCAGTCTGTATCATCCTGTTAACTTTGAATTACATCTACAAACTTTAACAGGAGCAGTTGTTGTCTGAAACAAGTGCGACGAAACCTCAAGTTATTATCTGACTATTTTGTGGTTATTTCCAGTCTGACCATTTTGTGGCTATTAAAAGAGCTTGAGAATTAGCTTATTTTCTTGACGACGGCAGAATACTAATGGTTTTGAGACCTTCCTTGGCCTTGGGTGGAATGGAAAAGGCATTCTGTAATGATATTAAGATGCTAATGGTTTTATATATATTATTTATATAAAAAGTAAAATACAAATTTGTCTAACATTATTTTCTTCTATGTGCACCAGAAAAGTTAACGCAGGTTGTGGAAGCAGAGCGTGACTCAACTCAGGATTTGCAACCACTTCCATTTCATTATGTAGAGATCGCAAGACTTCTTTTTGACCAGTGACTAAATTCACATATCATTTATAGTTATACCTGGCATAAACTTTCAAACAAAAGGTTGATCTATTTTTTCTGTTTTGTAGTGCTCATGCATCATCTGTCCTCGTCCTTGGGATATTTATAGTCGCCTATAAACTCGATAGTCCAGAGATGATACAAGATGCAGAGATAAGGCATCATGATAAATACTAAAACTAGCAATCATGAAGAGGACATAGTTGGTGGATTTGATGAGATTATGTAGCTGGGTTTGTGATTAGAGGACATAGTTGGTTGTTTATGATGGGATTATGTAGTTGGATGATGTACTTGGTTTGTGTAAATTGGTTGTTTTTCTAATGGGAAATTCTATATTTAAACTTTACATTTTTATTTAGTTAAACTACATGTGTTACCTTAGGTACTATATTGATGTTACTAAATGTCTTTATTGGCAACACCTAACGTGTTGCAATAGGTGTTACAACAGGTGTTACCCTAGACTGAAACATGTTGCTGCACATTTTGTGGGCCCCACATGTGGGACCCACGTGTGGGCCTCACGTGTGGGTCTCACGTGTGGGACCCACACGTGGGGCCCACTGATTTCAAAAAATTCTAATATCTAAGGTAACATAGATTTGGTGTTGCAATAGAGTGGTTACTATGTTGTTGTAGGCTATCTTTGGTAACATAAAAGGCTATGTTAGCCTAGGGTAGGCGACATGTTGCCTTTGATGCCAGAAGGCAACTGGGAGAGAAAATAACCCAGCCCTGATGTTACCTTAGCCCTTTTTGGGCCTGTAGCAACGTTATATTGGGTCTAAGGTAACATAGTTCAGTAGTTATTGTAGGCCATCTATGGCGTAGTGCTTCATCGTCGTTATTCTCTCTCAATCTGTTTATACATCTCTCTCTCATCGTCATCTCTTTGTCTCTCTCTCAGTCCATCTCTGTCTCAAAAAATATGGAATTATGTGATGGGTTTCGATTCAACCCCTTCAAACATTAATTAATCAATTTATACTTGAAACCTAAAGTTTTGGGATAAAAGCTCCCATGTAATGTTGTTGAGGAGAAACAATTGTATGATTCCGATGCTAATCCCTGGAAAATTCTCGATCCGGAAACGCACTCTTGGATTTTGTCCGAAGTATCTCCAGGTAAATTTGAGATGGTTACTTATGTTTTTGTGAATTTGACTAAGAAGGCCGTTAAGAATGTGAAATTGAAGGGTGGAAAACATAATTTTATCAGAAAGGCGGGATGTGGGACTTGGGATGGACAAACAAAAAAAACCGAAATTAGGGATTTTAACGGTGATCTTATTGGGGAGAGGAGGATACTTTCGTTTGAAATTAACGAGGCTTCGGGTTTGGAGGATTTGAGTAGGTTAGGCTATTGGAGAATGCAAGAGTATATTTTTTGTGGGATTAATAAGAATATTCCTAATGTGGCTAATACGGTTCTTTGCAAGATTAAGCTTGATTATTCGAAAAGCCCTGCCATCAAGTTGAAGGAGGGGGTTTTAGAAGGTGTTGCTACTGATGGGTGTTCGAAGGAGGGGATTTTAGAAGGTGTTACTGTTAGGAATATGTTGTTCTTGATGATAATTATAAAACACTTAGTAGATTTTGTATTAAGTCATTTTTGTAACTGTCAACGAAATGGCATGCTTTGCAGCATTTCATTGACAGGAAGCTCATCAACGAAATGAGTGATATAGCAATTGCATTTTACAATACTTCACTAGATTGATATGTATTTGTTGTAGGTATTAGTCAGGTTTTCTAAGTCATGTTGACTTTGTACTAGATAGGCAAAATAGGTTGGTTAAGTGTAAATATATTGTGCCTTGTAATTTTTCCTAAGTGAAGACATGTCAACGGAATGAAGATTAATCTTTCAACGGAATGAAGATTACTCTATCAACGAAACGAGGATTATACCATCAACGAAACAAAGAATAAAGCTATCAACGAAACACATCTTACTGCCATCAACGAATCATTATCACTTTTCTGAATAGTTGACAAAGTGATAGTGACAGTTTTCTGACAGATCAAAAGGAGATGTGGAAGTGTACTTTGCATTGGAAGCCATCAAAATGGACATAGGAAATAAGGAAACATTCCAATTTCCAATCTGGTTTTTGAGTGGGATCACTATAAGCCTGAAGACAGAAGACAAAGATCTCCGAGGACCATTGGACAAAAGGGATGAAAAGCAAGCTACTGGCGATTACCTTTAGTGTACTTTAGAGTAGCCAAAAATAGCATTGTAAACTTGGGAATATATATAACCAAGTGTAGCAGTTAAAATAGAGGTAAGAGAAGAAAAACAAATAGATTGTATTAGCTATCTTTGAGAGCATACTTCTCTACATTCTTGTAACTGAGCAGCTGTGTACATTTTGTATCACAGATTATTTCCGCAATAAAAACACTTCAGTTGGATCATCAAACAATCCAACTGAAATTATTTAAGTGCTTGTGTTTTTATTTTATAAGTTCAGTTTTATTTCGAAAGTTGTTTTTAAGTTTGAGAAATATCTAGAATTGTATTCAACCCCCCCCCCCTCTACAATTCTGTTAGGTCATTTGGGATTAACAATTGGTATCAAAGCAAGCTTCTATCATACAAGGAGTTTAAAGATCAAGGCCAAAACAGTAACCATGGTGAAGAAGGATGCAGGTGTGAAGATACCAGTTCTAGATAAGGACAATTACTTTCACTGGAAAGTAAAGATGCATCTGCATCTCATGTCTATGGATGAGAGATATGTAGACTGCATTGAGAAAGGTCCACACGTTCCCATGAAGTTTGCATCTAGAGTTGGACTGCCAGATGATGCTCCTGATGTAGAAATTCCAAAACCTGTCTCAGAATGGACTATTGAAGATGTTGCAGAAGTCCATAAAGATAAAAGAACCATGAACATTATGTTTAATGGTTTGGAACAAGAGATGTTTGACAATGTCATAAACTGTACAACCTCTAAAGAAGTATGGGACACTGTTAGAACACTCTGTGAAGGAACTGAGCAAGTTAGGGAGAACAAAATGCAACTCCTTATACAACAATATGAACATTTTCATTTTAAAGTTGGTGAAACCCTAAATGACACGTTTAGTAGGTTTCAAAAGCTTTTGAATGGATTAAAGTTGTATGGGAGGATCTATCAAACCAAGGATTCAAACCTTAAATTTCTTAGAGCTCTTCCAAAAGAATGGAAGCCTATGACTGTTTCTCTCAGAAACACTCAAGAGTACAAAGACTACACTCTTGAAAGGCTTTATGGAACTTTAAAGACATATGAGTTGGAAATGGAGCAAGATGAAGAAATTGAAAAGGTACAGAAGAAAGGTGGATCTATTGCATTGATTGCATCTGTGAACCAACTGGAAGATGACAATGAAGAAGCTGCAAAAGCCACAACTAGTCGAGCTAGTTGTAGGAGTGATGTTAGCAAGGGTAAAGGCAAGATGACAGAAGAAGAAGAACCAGAACCAGCCAACTTGGATGACTTAGATGAGATTGATGAACACATTGCTTTTCTTTCAAGGAAATTCTCTAAGTTCAAATTCAAGAGAAACTCAGAAGCAAGGCCACCAAGGAGAGACTTTCAACCTAGCAAAAATAACTGGATTGAAAAGTCTAAATCTAAATGTTTCAATTGTGGAATGATTGGTCACTTTGCTGGAGATTGTAGAAAGCCCAAAATTGAGAAGGGCAACAGGAAATTTGAGCCTGTTGATTATAAAAAGAAATACTTTGAACTTCTCAAGCAAAAAGAAAAGGCTTTCATGTCTCAGGAGTATGATTGGGCTGGTAATGGTAAAGATTCTGATGATGATGTTGAGTATGTCAACTTGGCTCTTATGGCTAACAATCATGAGCAGGAAGCAAGTTCCTCAAGCAACCAGGTAACACTTACTAATCTTTCTGAGCTTTCTAAAGAGGAATGCGATAGTGCAGTAAATGAAATGTCTACTGTACTATATAATTTGCGTGTTACTCTTAAATCACTTACCAAAGAGAATTCAAGAATAAAAGAGACTAATTTGCTCTTAAGTGATAGAAATGCCATGTTAGAAGCACAGCTCATTGAATTTGAGAAAATGAGGTGTGTTAGTAGGGATGCTAAGAAGGAACTTGAGAAAGTGTTAGAAAGGGAAAAAATTCTTAAAACACAACTTGAAATAGAACAAAGTGTGATTGCAAAATGGAAAGATTCCAGGAATGTTGCTACCAATTAACATCATTAATGTTCAAGGTATGGAATCTTTCTGTGAGCAATCATGGAAAAAGAACAAAGAAAAGCTAGGGTATGCTGGTGAAACCTTAGAATCAGAAACAGAGTCAACAAACAACAATGATCATTTGTTGAAGGTTGATACGTCAACGGAATGCAAGGTTTCGTTGACAGATGAACCATCAACCGATCAGGGTGTTTTGTTGATAGGGAAAAAGAAAGTAGAACTCACTAGACTTAATAACAAGTATGGTCATGTCACCAAGAACTTTGTTCAAGGTGAGTCTAGTAAATCAAAGAAAGTTGAGAAGCCTGTTGAAAGAGCAAATTTAGGTCACTTGTCTAACAAGCAATTGGGAGACAAGTTAGAGAAAGTTCAAGTTGAGGTTAAGGGCAATAAAAAGAATAACAGGAATGGCAAAGTAGGGATTAACAAACACATCAATTACACACCTGATAAATATGCTCCTAGAAAAACATGTGTCAATTGTGGAAGTGTTAGTCATTTATCTGCTAACTGCAAATCTGTTAAGAAGACCACTAATGTGAAAATGCCTAAGCCTGTAATGAATGTTTCTATGCCTACAATGCCTGTTATGCCTAATCTGTTTGCTCCATATGCACGATTTCAGAATCCATATTCTAGCATGCCATTTGTGCCTAATCCATACATGAATATGTTTAATGTGCCACAAATGCCATGGAATGTGAATAACATGTTTGTTCCTCCAACTATGCATGCTGTGAATGAAAATGTGAGCAACCCTCAGAAATCAACACCAAAGATAATGATTGATTTAAATCAATCTGAGCCTAAGGTGAAAAATGATATAAAAGGAAAATCAAAGGCTAACAAAACAGGACCCAAGGAAACTTGGGTACCAAAATCAACTTGATTTGGTTTTATTGTGTGCAGGGAGACAAAAGGAATCTTTGGTACTTGGATAGTGGTTGTTCAAGACACATGACTGGTGATTCTACCCCGCTCACAGAGTTTCAGGAAAGAGCTGGCCCTTGTATTGCTTTTGGAGATGACAGCAAAGGCTACACTAAGGGATATGGCTTGATTTCAAAAGAGAATGTCATCATTGATGAGGTTGCATTGATGGATGGTCTTAAGCACAATTTGCTTAGTATCAGCCAACTTTGTGACAAAGGATTTTTAGTTACTTTTTCAAAAGAAGCCTGTGTTGTTTCTAAAGGAGGAAACAACAATGTGGTAATGACTGGATTCAGAAGAGGGAATGTGTACATTGCTGACTTTAGTAGTACAAGTCCATACACCATCACTTGTCTTTTCAGCAAGGCAAGCAAGGATGAAAGTTGGCTATGGCACAAGAAATTGTCTCATTTGAATTTCAAGGTTATGAATGATTTGGTGAAGAAAGATCTTGCTAGAGGAATTCCACAGGTGGAATTCTCCAAGGATGGTTTGTGTGATGCCTGTCAAAAAGGGAAACAAAAGAGGGCATCATTCAAAAGCAATACAGAGTCATCAATTGTCCATCAGCTTGAGTTGCTCCATATGGATCTGTTTGGCCCTGTAAATGTCATGTCCATTTCAAAGAAGAAATACTGTCTTGTGATTGTTGATGATTTTTCTAGATTTACATGGACCTTCTTTTTGCACTCCAAAGATGAGGCAAGTGAAATCATTATCAATCACATCAAGATGGTAAACAATCATCCTGATTTCAAAGTAAGAAGGATTAGGAGTGACAATGGGACAGAATTCAAGAATTCAAGCATGAAGGTGTTCTGTGAAGAAAATGGTATTTTGCATGAGTTTTCAGCAGCAAGGACACCACAGCAAAATGGTGTAGTTGAAAGGAAAAACAGAACACTTATTGAAGCTGCAAGGACAATGCTAGATGAATCAAAGTTACCAACTTATTTTTGGGCTGAGGCAGTTAACACAGCTTGCTTCACTCAAAATATTTCTTTGATTAATCAGGCCAAGGGAATGACCCATTATCAACTACTCGAAAGAAAGAAGCCACTATTGGATTTTCTTCATGTCTTTGTATGCAAGTGCTTTGTTCTGAGAAATCAAGATGAACATTTGGGAAAATTTGAAGCAAAGGCAGATGAAGCAATATTTGTGGGATATGCAGCAGGGAAAGCTTACAGAGTCTATAATCTCAGAACCAACATTGTTATGGAATCTGTACATGTTGTTTTTGATGATCTCAAAATTCAAGGTCTCTGTGATGAAGGTTTCCATGAAAGTCTTTCTTTTGAGAATGAGGAAGGAGATCAAGTGAATCATGTCAAGGCTATTGAGAAACAGCCTAAAGTTGTTGTGTCTAGCACAGATGAAAGCAGCAGTGAAGATGAAATTGCTGCATTAAGATTGAAAAGAATAGCTTCTAGCCGACCAAATGGTCATTTCGTTGACAATCATGATGAAGGATTCGTTGACAGTCAGAATGAGCGTTTCGTTGACAGTCAAAATGGTCATACCGTTGACAGTCACAGAATTGCCTCTAGGAGTGATCATTTAGGGACAACAAACTCAGGGGGAGTTTCTCAAGGACAAATATCCAATCAAGGCAACCATGATCATGAAGCTACTTCTTCAAGAGCAAATCTACCTCCCTCAAGGAAATGGACTAAAGATCATCCCTTTGAACTTATTATAGGTGATGTTTCTTCAAAAGTCCAAACTAAAAGAGCAACTCAAGAGGAATGTTTATATAGTAGCTTTCTGTCTCAAGATGAGCCAAAGAAAGTTGAGGATGCACTTCTAGATCCAGATTGGGTTTTAGCTATGCAAGAGGAGCTAAACCAATTTGAGAGAAACAATGTTTGGAAGCTGGTGCCAAAGCCTAAGGACAGGAGTGTCATAGGCACAAAATGGGTGTTCAGAAACAAGATGGATGAAAATGGCATAGTCACAAGGAACAAAGCTAGATTGGTTGCAAAAGGCTATTCACAGGAAGAGGGAATTGATTTTGATGAGACCTTTGCTCCTGTTGCAAGACTAGAAGCAATAAGGATTTTCCTAGCCTATGCAGCCCATGCCAATTTCAAGGTCTATCAAATGGATGTGAATAGTGCTTTTCTGAATGGGGAATTGGAAGAGGAGGTGTATGTGAGTCAACCTCCTGGTTTTGAAGATGATGATTTTCCAGAATATGTATACTTCCTCCTCAAAGCACTTTATGGTTTGAAACAAACACCTAGAGCCTCGTATGACACACTTTCACAGTTCCTCCTTGAGAATCACTTCACTAGAGGTACTGTAGATAAAACTCTTTTTCACAGGGTTGTGAATGGCTCTGCTATACTTGTTCAAATTTATGTAGATGACATAATTTTTGGGTCTACAGATGAAAAACTTTGTCAAAATTTTGCCAAGCTTATGCAAAGTCAATATGAAATGAGCATGATGGGAGAATTAACTTACTTTCTTGGTCTCCAAGTGAAGCAAGTTAATGAAGGCATTTTCATTAGTCAAACAAAATATATTCATGATTTGTTAAAGAAATTTAACTTAATGGAATGCTCTCCTGCCAAAACTCCCATGCCTACTGCCACCAAACTTGAATTGAATACTAAGGAAAAATCTGTGGACATTTCAAGTTACAGAGGCATGGTAGGCTCACTTTTATATTTAACAGCTAGTAGACCTGATATTATGTTTGCTACATGTCTATGTGCTAGATTTCAGGCTGATCCTAGGGAATCCCATTTAGTTGCTATTAAAAGAATTTTCAGATATCTCAAAGGAACACCAAACCTTGGCATTTGGTATCCTAGAGAATCTGGCTTTAAACTAATTGGTTATTCAGATGCAGATTATGCAGGATGTAAAATTGACAGGAAAAGCACAACTGGCACCTGTCAATTCCTAGGAAACAAGCTTGTGTCATGGTTCAGTAAGAAACAAAACTCAGTTTCTACCTCCACAGCTGAGGCTGAGTACATTGCAGCTGGAAGTTGTTGTGCATAGATTTTATGTATGAAAAATCAACTACTTGATTTTGGATTAAGAGTTGAGAAAATTCCTATCTTCTGTGACAACACTAGTGCCATTGCCATTTCTGAGAATCCAGTGCAGCACTCAAGGACCAAGCACATTGACATCAAGTACCATTTCATTAGAGAACATGTTATGAATGGTACTGTGGAGTTACATTTTGTTCCAAGTGAACAACAACTTGCAGATATCACTACTAGAAAAACTGTAATAGACATCGGTTTCTGGCCGATGTCTACGTATTTTTTGACCGATGTCTTTGTCGGTGATGTTAAAAGTCACCCTCATAGACATCGGTTTTTCACCGATGTCTAAACAACATTTTTACATCGATTTTTTTCTAAATATCCGTTGTCTGAACCTACAATAGACATCGGTATGTTGTAAATGACCGTTGTCTAAACCAACATTAGACATCAATTTGTTTTGACAAACTGGTGTAATTCTTGTTTTTCTACATCACTTTTCTTTCAATTAATCGTTGTCTTTAATGGTGACAAACATCTTTTTTCTTTCATTAAACGGTTGTCCACTTACATGCACATCAATATCGTGCTACAAGTTTTATACACTAGAATTTTTTCATATTTATGCACAAAAGTAAACAACATATTTACCATTAACAAAAACTCGAGAATTTACAACATTCTTACATCATTGAGCAAAGCCAAAGTGACTACATTAATCGAGTCTATACCAAACAAAGCTCGACAGTTTACTAAGTACATTAAGCAATCCTGAACATATAGCTATATTAATCAAGTATAAATCATCCTGCCCAAACAAAAACCAACAACACTCTATTTCACAATGTACCAAAACATAGCCAACCCCTTGCATCACAAAAGCAAAAGAAGCTCGTACACTTTATAGCATTTACCAATGTCTCCCTGTGAAGTTGGCGACGCAGAAACTCGATAACTTTAGCAAACTTTTCTGTCCCACCAATCTGCCCATAAAAGAGGTTGAAACATTGCATATGTTATGTATCAACATTGAAGCATAGTGTACTGTTAAACTTATTTAAGAGTATATAAGAGCATTTACTTATGTTACCGAGTTGTAAACTGAAATGCTTAATATAACATTCAAACTGGGATTAGTACCAACATACAATCAAGTAATTATAGAAATATAGAATTCTACTGCCTCTATATTTTTGTACATTTATATGTACTGTATAACTCATATTGTTAAGTATTGTTTAACTCCTATTGTTATAAGAAAATGAAAATATTATAATAATGATGTTACTGACAAAGACATAGAAAGCTAATACTGTACTTGTAATTATAGTAGGATCATACTCAACCTCTCCTAAAGATGTAGCTAATGCAACAACTGCTCTTTTTACACCAGGGAGTTTTCTCAGGATTCCTTCAACAGAATTTACACATGCTGCACATGTCATACCTCCAATCGAAAACTGTCCCACTAATGTTCCGCTGGAACTTTTCTGAGATGAACTGGCTTCCGGTACAATCTCAGCCTCAAAACCAGCATCTTCAATTGCATTCTTTATGTCGTCATCCTGAACAAAGATTATAAATGTAAATAAATAACAGTAAGTCATTATGCAACAGACCTCATCTTGCATCCGTATTTTACCAACCTTTTCTATTCCCAACATATTATTTTCTGCGAGAATAGATTCGGTTAAAGTATTAAACTTTATATACTAATAGTCTAATACAAACCCCTATATAGCAACAAAAATATCATATTACCTGAACCATCTACTTTTCAGTTTAATAACAACTGGAGAAACTTCCGTATATGATCACAATTTTTGTAATTGATACTTTCAGATCAAGCTGTCAAGCAAGTACATGTACCATACTTTAAGGATAACTAGTTATCTGAACAACAAAAGTAGATGGTTCGGGTAATATGGTATTTTTACAATTAGTCTATATGTTCGCGCATATTACAATTTTGAGAATTAGTTAGTTGTATAAAATGTCATCACATACTCTTTTTTCCTCTATGCTAGTAATAAGTTATAAGTTAACTACTAATCAAGATGGAACGTTTTAGTACACGGGAGAAACTAACAAACATCAATAACACATAAAACATGAATAATAGCATCCTCAAGATATGTTAACCCAAAACACCAGGAGCTACAAATTCCATGTTTGGAGCCTGCACAAAGATGTTAGTGTTTTTTTATACACAACAAAATAATGAACTTTATATCAACAAATTTAAAAAGGGTTTCCACCTTGCACTATTCAATTCCAAGCCTCAATACACATACCAATTTTTATGTATGCAAATTCTGAAATTTATATAAAAGAACACATCAATTTAATATAAAAAAATATTAGTAATGCACAAATAAAGTTCAATTCGATGATAATAAACATTCAATGAAATACTCACCGTCACTGCGGAAAATACTTTTTACTGATTCTTACCCTAACAAATTATCCTTGTAACAATTGCTCCTGTATTACAAATAAAAAAATGAATTAAAATTGTAGGGTTTCAAGTTAAAAAAAAGCCCAATTTAAAATTATAACGAACGAATTATTTCGATCTTACATACAGTTGCAAGCCTACCCACTTACCATTTCGAGCTTTCAAGCTTTGAGCAAATCGATTTGAGCCGGTAATTGAACAGATCGATTTGGTTTCAAACAAATTGACTTGTAAAATTTTGAGTTTTGTGAGATTTGTGAGTTCCAATCTATGATATGGCGTTTAATCTGTGAGATTTCAGTTGTATTATGAGATCTCAATTTTAATTAGGGTTCTTGATGGTGAATGTGAGAGAGAGAGAGAGAGAGAGAGAGAGAGAGAGAGAGAGAGAGTGTTATGTTTTTCTTTTAATTTGTTTTGTTTTTGTCTAAAAGACGTATAGCTGAAAAAAATGGGGGGAAACAAAAATGGCTAAGGGGGAAAATAATTTGGTATAAGGGGGGAAAAGAAATTGGTACAAAGGCAGAAAACTAATTGGGGTCGTGCCTCTTTCTTTTAAGAGTGACTAACACATCGGTTGTGATAGCTAGTGATGTCTGAACAACACAAAGACATCAGTTTTAAAAAGATCGATGTTATTAAATTTTTTGACATCGGCGACATCAACGACCGATGTTAAATCACTGATGTCTATTACAGTTTTTCTTGTAGTGTATCTTTACCAAGCCACTTGATGAATCAACATTCTCAAGATTAGTAAGTGAGCTAGGTATGCTAAATTTCTCTTAATTATTTTTGAGATTTTTGCAAGTTACAATGCAGCCAGAAATTTGCTATGTTTTTCTGTGAATTAATTTTCTAAGAAAAATGTGAAATTTTGTCTAAGTCAAAATTACTATGTCAACGAAACGCACCATTTCGTTGACAGTATTAGCACTTTTCTGGGTGTTTCGTTGACAGCACTTTTTATGTCAACGAAACGCAGCTTTATCAACGAAATAGACGGGACCTTAAATGCCCAATTCTGATTCGTTGATATAGCGCAGTTAATCTGAACCGTTGAAATTTGATACGTCTTTTACCACGATCTATACATACACCCCTGTAAGTATAAATCATGGTAATACTTTAAAAGTAACGGTTAAATTTTTTTAGCCAATCCAGTAATTTACATTTATTATTGGACTTAATTTTTGAGAATTTTTGGGGGAGTATTTAAGAAATTTTATTTTATTTAATTCTTTTCTACCTGCTCTCAAAATTCCAAAGGCTTTCTTACTCTATCTCTCTCAAAGCAAATCACAGTTCAAGCTTTCTTTACTCAACAATGGCACCCATCGTGAAACTCATGTCTGTTGGAGGGTTCATTTACGAAAAGAACAACTCCATTCCTTTTGTTGTTAAGGAAAGCCCGAACAGAATCTTCTTCAAGATGATGGATTTTATGATGAATTGCAAACTGAGCTACGCAATGTTTGACTCTACACCACTCTACACCACTCTACAATGAGATAATCGAGGAGATTTGGACCTCATGTGAGTACAGTGGGACAAATTGCACTTTGCAATTCACCATTCAAGGTAATGAGTACATAGTCAATTCTGATGTGTTGCAAGCATGCTTACACCTTCCTGAAAATAATTGCTTTGCTTTGCCCACATATACTGAAATGATTAACATGCTAAATTCCATAAACTACTCTTTGCCTACTGATAATCTGGGTAAAATAATTAGGAGAGGTTTGGTTAGGGAATACAGTTATTTAGCTGATGCATTCATCAAGGTCTTTTCTGGTAAAATTAGTAATTTTGATGCATTAACTAATTCCATGTTGATTCTATTTACCATGCTCCTAACTGATAGATATTACAACTTTAGCACCCAACTTATGTATGAAATTGGTGCTAAGTTGGGTGATAAGGCAAATAGGAAGAAAAATATCTATTATGCTAGATTTCTGATGATGTTGGCTAACCATGTTAGTCCAGCACCATTGGTTATCTCTAACCCTGTTTCTAGGTTTGATTACTTGTGCAAGAAAAGAGAGTATTGACAGACATACTGAGGTTGAACCACAATGGTGATGTTCCAGTGGTGTATCTGCCAATAATTGAGGTAACTACTACTATCCCTGCTAGTATAGTTGTTACTTCTACTGTTTCACCTAACCCTGTTGCTATGGAGTCTGTAGTTGTGACCCAACAGGCTCCTGCCCCAGCAACAAAACCAAAATCAAAGAAATCCTCCAAGCCAACCTCAGGTGCTTCCCAAAAGGCACCTGTTGTAAAATCCACTACACAACCTAAGGGGAGTGGTGCAGGTGTTGTGAGAGGTGAGGGAAGGGGTGAACATAAAAGAAACCCTAAGGATAAGGAAGGAGAGATGAGTGTGATCCAGCCAAGCCCCATTGTGTCTTCCCAACAAGGCATAGTGAGTAATATGGAAATTAGCTCAAGTCTAATTGTATCCTCCCAAAAGGATGCAGTTATTGAAACAAGCTCTCCTCCAAGAGCACACTCCAAAAGGGTAAAGGACACTTCAAGCCCACAGTCTACTATTTCCCAATACCAAAGGAGAGTGAAGCAAAAATCCCAGGTTTCACAGGGTGCCCACACACTGGAAGAAACACTTCCAGCTTCTCAAATTCAGTTTGATGTAACCCCTATCATTACTCTGGGTTACAGTCCCATTCTATAAATATAAATCTTGAACCAACTCCTCAAAATTCACCAACTCAATCATTAGATGTGGATATGATCCATTCATCTATTCCTGATTCTCCAACTATTTTCTTGGAGAAGCCCCACTCTGACATTGGTGGTCATCACTTGTTAAGTGATTTGTTGGGCCACAAATCATCCTTTTCTGAAATTACAAGAGGATCTGTGGAACAATCTCTAAAATCAATCACCACAGATTCTACTGTAATTTCACATTCTCAAAGTGCTTTCTTGACTTCATCAACGAAACAGCCTCTTTCGTTGACAAGTGTTTCTCCATCAACGGTATCCATGCCGTTGACAGTTCAAACTACCATACCGTTGATAGTTCATTATACACCTCTTATTGAAAATCAAGTTGTTTCCACAACTAGTGCAGATGATCTAGTGGTAGTTGAAACACTTCTAGGAATGAGAGGGAGTGAAACTGAGAGGCTGACTTGCAGCCAGGCAAAAGGAGAGGTTGAGAGTGAGAGGCTGACTATTTCTTCCAATCAGGCAAAAGGAGAGGCTGAGGGTTCCACCTTAGTAGGTGAAGGTGAGAGTGTGAGAGGTGTGAGCCATGGGGAGCCCATGATGCAAGAAAATAGAGGAGAGAGAGAAGGGACTACAGGAGCTATAAGGGATGAAGCAACCATTGCAAATGAGTTAATGGAGGTTCATGAGGGAGAAAGGGAACTTACGTTCCAAGAGCATTATCAACAAACTCTGGATAGTATTTCCCTGGATCCTGAAACCTTTACTCATCATGTGCCAGCCTATCAAATTATGGCTCAATAGGGCAATGTGGAGGCAGAAAGGTCATTCAATCTAATCCATACAACTGCATCCATGCAAAGAGCAAAGGATGCAATCACCAATCTGTCTCCAGGAGCTGCAGCAAGTGGTGAGTTTGATTTTTCTGATGATGATGACAGTTTTGGTGACAATCTACAGGTGGCCATCACTTCACAGACTGGGACTTCTGTGGTGCCCCCTACACCAAACTGGCTTTCTCAGGATATGCAAGGAAGAATCACCTTGGATACTGCAATTACCAGGCAGTACAATGAGGCCTATCTGGCTCATGAGTCTGCAAATGCCAATGACAAGAAATTCTACAAGGCTATTATGGATTCACTGGAAATCCAAAGACTACAGATGATGCAGACAAGGATTGAAGCTAGAGAAATCAAGGACTCAATTAGCAATCTTAAGGATGCTACTGACAGGAGGCTAGATGAAAAACTTCCTCTTCTCACTGTGTCCAAGATGAACAGGTTTTTCTCTAAGGAACCTGAGGTGGCTACCTCCTTGAAGACTCTCTCTTCTAGAGTGGACAAGGTGGAAGCTACTTTATCTCAGATGCAAAAGGAACAGGAGAAGCAAACACAACTCTTAGCCCAGCTAGTGGCAGCTCAAGGACTCCCAGTCATTTCTTTTGATGATAACAAAAAGGGGGAGAAAACTAAGGAGCTAGACATTCAAATCACAAAGGTTTTGGTCCCAGCCATTTCCCTACCAAAGGAGCCATTAGAAATGGGGGAGTCAAGAAAGGCTAAACTGGATGGCATTGACCTGATTCAGCAAGCATCTATGAAGCTACAACTTGCTGAACAAATAAAAGACCACTGGTCCAGCATAGATGCAAGAGTCAAGAAGATAGCTGAATCTTCAAAGAATTCAAATCCATCAACGAATCAAGCTTCTTCTACAACACCATCAAAGAATGCCATGGTTTTAGTGTCAACGGAATGGGAGCCACGGACCAATTCTTTCTATGAGGTAGAGCCCCTTCTACATGGAGTCACTCAAGGTCCAAGGAAGGAAAAAGGACAAACTTCACGCATTAGGGATGTGGAACAAGCTACACTTCAAAGAAGCTTATCTCCCAAGTCCCCTGCTAAACCAAAGGGCAAAAACATAGCAAGGATTTTCTATCCTGCACCTTATCCAGATGAGCTCAAGGTTCTTGGACTACTTATCACAAAATTCAAGGAAAGCAATGATCCTGAGATAAGGAAGTAAAGGGCAATTGTCTACAGGAATGGACAAGAAATCTGTTTTTGGGCTGGTCACCCAAACTTTGCTGAAGCTAAGGCTGAAGAGTCAGAAAGAGCAGTAATGCAAGCATTTGCAGTTGCTCAATCTCTTGATGAAGAAGAAAGACAGCTAGAAGAAAAAGCCAGAGAGGAAAGGAGTACAAAGAAGAGCATAAGGCAACCAAAGGCAAGAGCTAGGAGAAACATAGCCTTTGAGAATGATGACTCTCAGAGTATTGCAACAGACTATTCTATACCTATTTCACCTCCAACAATTCCTGATCCAGTTTCAGAGGTAAAGTTAGCCTGTGATCCTAAACATTCTGTCAATTTCCATGATCAGCAAATTGAGCCAAAGGGAGAGCCAATTGAGTTTGATGAGGCCAACTTTCCAAAATTCCTCTTTGAAATGGATCCAAAGAAGAAATCTAAGCAGAGGGCTGCCAAGGCTAAGCCAATTCTGGTAAGGAGACCGCAAGCTGAGAAACCCCCTACCAACCCAGAAGACTTCATCTAAATTGCTGATATCAGGGAGGAGTCTGACCTACATATCAATCTTGATGACCTGGTTGAAGTGAGAGGATTAGCAGCTTCTTACAAACTACCAGAGAGATTGGTGTTTCTCTATAAGGGTGGGAGAGAACAGGTTTGGCCTCTACACAGAATTCTGGGAGAAGACTATCAGACACTGCTATCTGTGTTTAAATGTCTGAAGAAAGATTTTGGTTTTACCAAAACAGCCAAGTCTGAGGTTGTCTCCAAAATTTGCCAAATCAAAGCTAGCTGGAACAAGCCTGGTGCACTTCCCAGAGTATTGAAGGTCCCTCAAACAGGAAAGAAAATTCATCTCCAACCTTTTTGGATGATGGAATTCAGAGATAAGGACAACTGTAGAAGATTCTTCAGAATAGAAGACCAACTGGAGAAGGCATCCAATGAAACTCTGAGATTAATGCAATCCAAGTTGGGGAATCAAGATGAAGAAGAGAAGATTTTCTACAGAAGACTTCAAGCTCAGATTGAGGAGAACAATGCAAGAAAAGGGAAGAAAACAAGACCACAGAGGCAAAGATGAAAAATTTGCTCAGACTAGAGGAGCAACTCTGTGCACTTGTTTTGTAAGATTTTCTACTTTGCATTTCAATTAAATTCAATGAAGCTCAATGCAATTTCTATTTTTATCATGTGTAATTTGACTGAGTGTTTTTGTTATCATCAAGGCTCTTGATTTATGGCTGTTATTCTATCAGTCATAAATTGGGGGAGATTGTTAGGAATATGTTGTTCTTGATGATAATTATAAAACACTTAGTAGATTTTGTATTAAGTCATTTTTGTAACTGTCAACGAAATGGCATGCTTTGCAGCATTTCGTTGACAGGAAGCTCATCAACGAAATGAGTGATGTAGCAATTGCATTTTACAATACTTCACTAGATTGATATGTATTTGTTGTAGGTATTAGTCAGGTTTTCTAAGTCATGTTGACTTTGTACTAGATAGGCAAAATAGGTTGGTTAAGTGTAAATATATTGTGCCTTGTAATTTTGCCTAAGTGAAGACATGTCAACAGAATGAAGATTAATCTTTCAACGGAATGAAGATTACTCTATCAACGAAACGAGGATTATACCATCAACGAAACAAAGAATAAAGCTATCAACGAAACACATCTTACTGCCATCAACGAATCATTATCACTTTTCTGAATAGTTGACAAAGTGATAGTGACAGTTTTCTGACAGATCAAAAGGAGATGTGGAAGTGTACTTTGCATTGGAAGCCATCAAAATGGACATAGGGAATAAGGAAACATTCCAATTTCCAATCTGGTTTTTGAGTGGGATCACTATAAGCCTGAAGATAGAAGACAAAGATCTCCAAGGACCATTGGACAAAAGGGATGAAAAGCAAGCTACTGGCGGTTACCTTTAGTGTACTTTAGAGTAGCCAAAAATAGCATTGTAAACTTGGGAATATATATAACCAAGTGTAGCAGTTAAAATAGAGGTAAGAGAAGAAAAACAAATAGATTGTATTAGCTATCTTTGAGAGCATACTTCTCTACATTCTTGTAACTGAGCAGCTGTGTACATTTTGTATCACAGATTATTTCCGCAATAAAAACACTTCAGTTGGATCATCAAACAATCCAACTGAAATTATTTAAGTGCTTGTGTTTTTATTTTATAAGTTCAGTTTTATTTCGAAAGTTGTTTTTAAGTTTGAGAAATATCTAGAATTGTATTCAACCCCCCTTCTACAATTCTGTTAGGTCATTTGGGATTAATAGTTACTATTGATGGGTGTTCGAAGGAGGGGGGTTTTAGAAGGTGTTTCCAAGGAGGGGGTTTTAGAAGGTGTTACTACTGATGGGTGTTCGAAGGAGGGGGTTTTAGAAAGTGTTACTAGTGATGGGTGTTCGAAAGAGGGGGTTTTAGAAGGTGTTACTACTGATGGTTGTTCGAAGGAGGGGGTTTTAGAAGGTGTTACAATTGATGGGTGTTCCAATGGGTGTTCCAAGAAAGGGTCTTAGAAAATAGTGGAGAAGTTGAAATTGATGAGGAATGGTTGAATAGTATTTTACTTGACATGATTGACTATGACCGCACAAATGACGATTTCACTACCAACCTCGGAAAACGGAAGCTTCAACAAGAAATTCCTAACGTGATGAGTAAGAGACTTTGTTACTGATTTACGTGATGAAACACTTAAAATTTGATAGTTAGTGATTTACCATGTTGTGTAACTTTGTCATCATTGTTTTACTGGGATTTATTTTAGTGTAGTTAATAGTTAGTATACGTTCGTGGTTCTGATTTAGGCTTTTGTTTTTGTTTGGCAATGTCTGGCACTGTTTGTGAAGTCTCTTGGCTAATTGTAATTTCTAGTTTGATTGATGGTGGAAATCATGTAATTTCTAGTTCACAATTGTTGTGTTTGTCTAGAATAGATAAAATACTTAGGATCTGCTTTTTCAAAAAAAGTTAGGATCCTTGTAATGCCAGTATATACTTATGTTTAGAGCACTTGTGGTATATGATAATTGATGGTGAAGAAATGAAATCCTAAGTTTTTGGGAATCAGTGCTCAAAACTGTTTGTTAAGTCTTTAACGAGAGTGTGGGACTACTGATCATGGTTTTTCTGGATAATAGTTGTTTTAAAATAGTAAAATCGAACTGACCTTTCTTAATCTGAGTTTGATTGTTGGTAACCCTAGTTTGTCCTGAAAATTAATTAATCTTGTACAAGCTTTTCGGAGTCTTCTGAAGCAAAATGATTGTACACAAATTTTCTCCAATATTGCTTTTAAAAAGTAGGATACTAATTCACTTTATGTTTTCATAACCCTACAGGACATGCTCTGCACTTCTTCAGTATAATTGAGTATACTTGTTAGAATGAATTGAAATCTACTGTTTTTTTATTTTTGCGTACTACATATTAGCTGATAATATATTTTTTGCCGCTTCTTTTCTGTGGACTACTACAATTGCATTTACTCTTCATCGAACTGTTGTTAGACACAAAGCAGATGTAGAGGATTTGGAGCCTATGTTTCATCTGTATGTTTGGGGTATGTTTTGATTAGTTGTAATCATTTAATATATAGAAGATTATGTGTATGATAATATCAGAGCAATGAGTTTGCATCCTTATTTTCCCTGTTCCGCTTTCGTTACAGATGGAAAATGTTTATATTTCACGGGGAACTAAAATTTACACATGATCTCTACCTAAAATTTACACATGATCTCTACCACTTGAGAGTGGGGTAGGTCCCTCCTTTCCATGAGAGGGGGCTGCGAGAACTTCAAAACAACATGTAGGGCTAGCTGGGGACTTTATTGCAACTAAAAATTACAATAAGTGGTTTAGGTGGTTTAGTTGATCAAAAACATATGTTTTTCCAGTTAGCATCAATGTCCCCATATTCTGTCCATTAGAACGTTGTGTTTTTTGGGAGTTCTACTTGTGTGAGCCAAAATTGTTTCTTTTATTATCTTATAGTTTTTGTCTTCTACACATGCAACAATATACTCACAAGATTAAGCAAGTTGTTTGATTCATTTTCTTACATTTTCTACCCCTGGTTCTTGCACGATCTACTTTTAATCTTGTTCCATCTTATTCTTGTTAGCTGCTATAGTAATACTGAATTGGATGTTTAAATAAATATGCAGGAACTTCATTTGTGATGCGCTTAGGGGTGAGCGCGGGTCGGATCGGTTCGGTTTTAGGTTAAAACCGAAACCGAAACCGCATATCCTCAGTTTTTAAAATCGAAAACCGAAACCGCAACCGAAACCGCAACCGAAACCGTCGGTTCGGTTTCGGTTTTAAAATGATCGGATCGGTTACAATCGGTTCGGTTTCGGTTTTAAAACCGCCTCAAATAAACATAACAAAATAAATAAAATGATTTCGAATTTTTAAGTTTGCAAAGTTACAAATTATTTTTTCGTCCAAAATAAACATACAAAGTTTTCATAATAAATTATTTAAGTCCAACATGATACGAGAATAATGAAAATTTAATATGATCTTCAAAAATATTTTCTTTGAAATGTATATAAGACAATGTTAGAAATTCAAAAATCTCGAGTCTATCTGAAGTTTTTGTATAAGTAAAGAATTTTTCCAGAAAAGCCAAGAAAAATCGTCACATCCAAAAATAAAACAACATATAAAATACCTAGATATAGAAGTTTATTAAACTACATTTATTAATCAACTATTACAAATTAAAACTTCAAAAACAAGAACAAAATAATATAATTATTAAAAGGAATGTCAGGATCTTTATTAATCTACTCCCACTACTCAAAAAAATTGGTCTCGTAGAATATATAATATATTTATTTCTTTATTTTTATTAATCGGATCGGTTCGGTTTTTTTCGGTTCGGTTTGGACCTAAAACCGAAACCGAAACCTCAAGAACGGTTCGGTTTTTTAATTTTCGGTTTCGGTTCCAACTCAGTTTCGGTTTTTTACGGTTCAGTTTTTATCAGTTTCGGTTCGGTTTCGGTTTTAATTCGGTTTTTTGCTCACCCCTAGATGCGCTCCATTAGTTATGTCCACGGGCATATAGCTCGTGTAGGTGCATGGTGTTGGACAGAATCAGGACGAACAGCAAAGGCAAGTATTCTGCAGTCTTGGATTCAAGCAATTTGCTATTTATCCACAGCATGTTTTGCTTAATTTCATGAACCTAGATCACATATGCATTTTTCCATCTAGTTATTCCCCTATTGATCTGCTTCAGCTTGTCGAGAGGACTGGGAATAGGAGAGTAGGGTAAATGTAATAGGAGTAGTATCTACGATGAGAGGAGTTGCCTTATTTAGTCATAATCGTTATCTTTTTTATGCAACATGAAATGAAAAACGCAGGATACAGGTTCCAGTAAGAAGTTTGTCAATTTCCCTTTAATTAACTTCTTTTTTTTTAAATTTGTATCTTTAGCTAACTGTTAGTAAAATCGTGGTCATGTCACAGCTATCAAGAGTGTAGTTCATGAACTTGTCAATTTTGCTGACTTAGAAGTATTATGTGGTTGTATTTTTAACTTAGAAGCCATAGTGAAATCCTTAGATAACTGTTAGTAAAATCCTTTAATGGGGATTGTTCTCCGTTTTAATTTCTCGCCCGATGATGCCATAGTGATCCTGCACCCAAATCTCGATATAATAAAAGTTAAATGATCCGATTCTTACCCGAATCGTTTACACAATAAGAAAATAATAATGTTAGGTAACTTAAATAAATTTTCAGAATTTTTTCATATTTATACACGTTATTTTTAGGAAATTTACCTATTATACCTGTAACATATTGAGAATAATTTTTGAGATCTTTAACACTTTTTTTAGAAAAATTTATATGCTATTCTAATAAAATAATTTAGAAGAAGTGTATTAAGCTGGGAAATGGCTCTTCTATATGTCAGATGATTAGAACAATGTTTGCAAAGAGACCCTGATCATTTATCTATGATTAATTGTAACGCTCCGAATTCAGTCTAGAACCAAACTTAGGTCGTCACATTCCCTTAAGTGTTGACAATTAAAAACCACTATAGTTTACCTTACTATATCGTCATAAAGCTCACCTTAAATCCAAACTCTCGTTATTCCCTGCACCAAAGTAGTTTCTGAACCTCAAACTATATGTTGTCATCAAAACTGTATGCAATCTTTCCCTTTCTTTCAGTGTGATGTTTCGCCATTCTCATCTAGTCCTAGAAAGAAACATTTTTACAAGGGTGAGCAAATAGTTGCTCAGCAAGAATACTACTAACATTGAAACAATAAATTAATCTTTAAGTAAATACGAAGAACTTTCCCGAGGTTGAGAAGAAATCAGAAGTGATAACAGCATCACTATGTGGTTGTCAATTTTGCTAACTTAAAAGGATTTTACTTAGAAGCCGCACGTCCCCAGTTACCTGATATTGAATTTTCAGATGGCAGTCGGTATGTCAGATTGAGCAATCCACACAAATGCACAGACAGATATGAAGGTACTCTTCTTACAATGTTCTTTTTAAGATAGCCTGCTTGGTTTGGAATAATAGATTGTTTGTTGAGATGGTCTATTGTGAATATAAGGTTCTTTTGCAACGCTAATTACGAGTTCAATCCTCCTTTTACCATAGCAAATCTGTTTATCTCTTTATAGTACCCTTCCATTTAGCAATATACCTTCTTGTTGAGAAAGAAACCTCCTCATTTCATTTTGATAACCCCTTTCTTTCTCTTTTATAGGTTCAAATGAACCAGCGTACTTCCTTTTTGTTTGCTTTTTTATTTTGTGTTCTTTCTTTGTTTAAAATATTTGAATATACATAAGCTGACATCTTGACTGGGACTCTTTGCTTAGTTTATTTCATTATATTCAACATCTTTTAGTGAAGTGGTTAGTGAGGCAAAAGAGGTAGGGTATACCGAACCAGATCCAAGGGATGATCTAGCGGGAACAGATGTTGCTAGAAAGGTACTAGTTTTTTAATTATTTGCAAACTGTTTGCAAAATGAAACTTCATTCTATGCCCTTCGCCTTGTACTCAAACATTTCTTGCAAGTTGTAAGTTAAAATTTACTTTTATGTTGAAGAAAGTAGTGTAGATTACAGATTCACAGTGTTGTGATGCGTAATTGCTTTTACGTCAAGGACTAGTAATTAAACCAGGTTGTATTCTTGAGCCTAATAGGCTTGGTTAGAATTCTAGAAGGTTGTATATGAATCTAGAAAAACAAAAGATAAAAACCAAAAAGAAATGAAATAAGATAAGATGACCTTTCTGAAGCGGATTCCCTTTATAGTTTTTTCGCCAGTGTGGTTCCTGTTCTTGTTGGGAAAGAGGAAGATATCAAAGATGAAACTGATAAGTTGACAATTTGGACTGTGCATTTGTGTGGTCTTCGCTGATATGTCATATGTCAGAGTTTTGACATATTCATAGTTCATATGGAGTACTACTTTTGTGAAACTTAGTGGTCCAAAAAGTCTATTGATTTAAGTGTAAAATATAGTGCTTGTGATTGGTTTCTTAATACTATATAAGATGTGCGCGCTTGCACATATGCTGAGTAGAATAGGGAATGCAAGTGAGGAAGCACGTGCACATTTTCCGAGTAGAATAGGAAATGCAAGTGAGGAAGCGCGTGCACATTTGCTGAGTAGAATAGGGAATGCAAGTGAGGAAGGAAGAAGTCATATTCACTGTAAGAAGGCGTGTTTAAAAATTGGTGTTATAGTTATTATTATATTATATATATGTGTTTGTTAGGATCGAGGACTAATGAAGTACTAGTAATCTGGTTCCTCCTAGCCACTGAGATATTTCTCCTTTGAAATTAATGTGTTAACTAGGTCACTTGCCTGTATCACTCTGTGAATTATAAAGCTAGGTAAATCTTTACAAACCAGCATGGCTGCTTATCAATACCTGTTTTCGGACATGGAAAGAGGAAATGGTCACATTCTGAATGCAGTGTGTATTTCTTGTATTAATTTTTCTGAGTGTTGATCACTTGAGCCTCAACAATCACCTGCTATAAACCGTACATGCACTGCGGATGAAGTGATAAATCTGTAGCCTTATATATCGATTTGTTAATGCAGGTAATTATTCTTGCTAGAGAATCTGGATTAAGAAGGATACACTCTGGAAGAGAAAAGATAAACATCTTAATATAAATGATTTATGTCATAATTGAACAGATTGTGTACATGCATATGGTCCATGAAATTGTCCAAGGGTGTAATAGAGTCCATTTTTGTTGCCAATGTTATAGAGATTGTTTCTACTGTCAAGCTTATTATGAGTGCTTGTTTGGTTGACACTAAAGTACCCAGTAATTTGAAATACCCCGGAAGTGTTATTTGATGGAGTTGTTTGGATGACAAAAATAAGGAAAGTTGAAATTCCATAGAAGTTTAAATTTCCCTCAAACATGGGAAGTTGTTCACCCACCTCCACCTTGTTAACTTGTACTTCCCATAATGAGTAAATACCCACATGACAACCAACTGAGACCTCCCGCTTACAAAACGGGTGCTCTAACCAACTGAGCTATGAAAGCTACATATTTATTTCGTCTTTCAAATATATATATATATATATCTCTCATTTATAATTTCTAAATATAGAAATATTAGTTAATCATTCTAATCTTCGTGATTCATTTTCATATAAATGATCAACTAGTGCTAGAAAGTATTGTATTCTTGTGGTGTTGGGAGAAATGTGGAAGGTATGCACAGCATACCTTGTTAGAGGTGCTAGCATGTACTTACGAAAACCCGAAAATGTGTTCTTTGTTAGAGGTGCTACAAAAGTTCTGATTTTATTGCTTTTTCCAGTCATTACACGAGATGTGGCTTTGAACCTCCTATTCTTCTAATGACTCGTTTGGATTGTTACGATAAGTGAAGGTGTTAAAATCCTTGCAGATTCATGCCCTGTTTCTCTTGCGTAAGTTAACTCATAGTTACAAAAATAATTGCTGATGGTTACATGTAATATTGCTGATGCCCTGATGGTTACATGTAAAAGAAACTAAAATTAATTATTGTCTGGTCAAATTACAAAGTTGTAAACAGTACTAATAAGTACCTGTTTGCCTGTTGACGTTCTAGTCAATTTTAACTCATAAGTAAGCTTACAATATAAGTCTTGCTTGCCATTCATATTAGTATTGCAGTGGTGCAGCTGTGAGTTCTGTATGAATTCCTTCGAAATTATTCCTTCCTATCAGAAGACATTGAACTCATCTTGACTTGGAAGGATATAAGTTAATTGGAGGAGCTAAATTGTAGAATTAGGAAGAACACAGATGATGGAGCTGATCAGGTAGGTAACTAGAGAGCTAAATTTTAATTAGCTTTGTTTAGGGAAAGGAGTGCAAAATTTGTCCTAGTGCACTTCACTTTGTTAAGAAACCAACTCTCATAAAACTATAAGACCATGTTGAGTAAGCATCTCTTCTAAATTCTGAAAATCTTTCTAGGAGGCATTAACCAGATCATATAATGTTAGTGGCATGAGTCGTAATCTGATTAGCCTTTATGTGCCTTGAACTATTTAGAATCGTGGTTTTCCATTTCTGTCTATGCCTAATGTTTTGATTGCCTAATTACGATAGTTACCACGAAAACAAAGTAACTAAAATATCTAAACAGAAGTTATCTCCTTACGTAAATTGGTTATGTAAAATAGTGATTATACAAAAAAATTTGAACCAGTAAAAATAATGTACTCCAATAGTATTATGTAAAATGATTGTAAAAAATACAAATGAGTGATGATGTCAGGATGATGTGTCCACTTCTACAGCTTTTGTAAAAATTATTTATGTTGGCACCGAAAAAAAATTATCTATTGTAAATTTTTAGACCAGAGGGATAAAGGATTGGAGACGAGAAAAATTAAGACATTATGTAAAATGAGATACCACGTCAGTTTTTTAGCTAATGTGAAGCATCAGAGATGCTTTATGATACTATTTTGGTATAAACTCCATATCTTGATTACTGTTAAACAATTAAACTTCTACCATTATTGCTATGATACAAAAAACATTACCGTTAACCAAATAAACTTCTAGCGTTTCTGATTCTTGATACTGAAAATAGTATATATACATACATTCCTAAGGCTTCTATATTTTTATTTATTTGCAGAAACAGAGATGACTTTTCCAGAAGAAGGAGGTGCTTATGCTGAAATTTGTGATGATGAAACTTTTGATGAGGATGGTCGTCCAAAGAGGACAGGTAATATATTTATACGGGCAAGCTCTATGCTCGTGTTGATAGATTACGAGTTCAAACTCCGCAAACGATCTTTCTAGTAAAATTCTTGTTTTTTTTTTGCTAAATATTAATGGTAAACATTCGTATATAACATAACTTTTCATGGACCTACTCATGGATGAGTCGTGTGCGCTTGCTGCATTTTCTTTTGATTATGTCTGAGATTTTATTGATAAATGTAGATGATCAAGGATGTTTGAATTTTTTTTTATTTCTTTTGCTAAATGAGGATGTTTGAATTTAATGGAACTATGTAGGTACATTGGTGACAACAGTGGCGCATTTGATAACACCGGTTATTGGATCAGGAGTGCTATCAGTGGCATGGGCAGTGGCTCAGTTAGGATGGATTGCTGGCACTGGTTCCATAATCCTCTTCTCACTCATAAGTTTGTTCACGTCTTATCTTCTTTCCGACTGCTATCGATGTCCTCAAACTGGAAAGAGAAACTACTCTTACATGGATGCTGTCAAGTCTAATTTAGGTAAGAAACATGTATATATTTTCTGTCGAATTCATTGTGATACTCTGCCTGTCCCTGTATAACCTTGTGTTTCTGACTCCCCCCTTTAGAAATTTGCTAAAGATAAGGATTGAAAATAGAAGAGAAAAGATGATAGGAAATGAAATCAATAAAAGGAAAAGTCACATACATACCATACATTATATTCTGTAACAACTAAATACACCTAAAGTTTGCAAGTTGTATAAATCTCTAATGACAGGCTTTTTGAATCTGTATGAACACAGGAGGACTTCAGATTCAGCTTTGCGGAATAGCTCAGTATAGCCTTCTTTTCGGAGTATCAATTGGATACACTTTCGTAACATCTACCAGCATTGCGTAAGCATTAAACTTATACAGTCACTCTGACTTGTTTAATCGTTTATGGTAGGTATAACAACGTTATATGTTCTGTCATGCAATTCTGAATGATAAAATAGTTGTGTCATCTGTCGTAAATGTTTGCTTAAGAGATTTTTCCGGGCTGAAATAACCATGGCGCCTTAATATTTAATCAATAATATCTTATGTTTGTGCGTTAATAGTTCTAGAAACTCTTATGCCTAAATTCATCTGAATGATACCCTCCAATTTTTAAAATTATACGGTCAATAAAATTCTTATATACTTAATCAGAGCAATGTAGGTGTGATAATTTTATAAAAATATTAAATGCATGTCAGGGCGATCAAGTGCGGTACTCAGACAAAGTGTCATGCATCCAACAATGGGTTCATGATAATCTATGGACTGGTGCAGATTGTTTTAAGCCAAATACCAAACTTCCACAAGCTCTCCTTTCTCTCTTTAATTGCTGCTGCTACGTCTTTCGCTTACTCTTTTGTCGGGATTGCCCTTTCCTTGGTCAAAATAGTTCAAGGTATTAAGCTTTTGAAATACACACCATAAGTACATATGTATATACTTGTGATGTTTGATTGCCCTCTCCTCTAATTATGATTTGATGAATTGATTTTTGTGCATGTCGGAAGGAAATGGACATTTTGAGAGAAGCCTAACAGGAGTACCCCTTGGGTGGAATGGTCTAACAAGAGAAGATAAAGTATGGAACATTCTCACGGCCACAGGAGACATTGCTTTTGCATATTCTTTCTCTTCTATTCTTACTAATATTCAGGTAAGTCATGCACACTTTCTATAATGAATACACACACTCAACTGATTGAAAGTTGCCAGGTAATTTGGTTTTCTCTTTTTTTCTCCGCCCTGTGAATACAGGACACAATAAAATCAAGTCCAAAGGAGAAGAACGTCATAAAAACTGCTATTTCAGTTGCAACCATAGCATCTACAGTGTTCTATTTGCTTTCTGGTTTGATTGGATATGCTGCATTTGGAAATGGCGCACCAGGAAATTTGTTAGCTGAGTTCGGTTCTTTTAAGCCTTCTTGGATTGTGGATTTTGCTAATATTTGCCTTACTGTTCATCTTTTCGGGGCTTATCAGGTACTTGTACTCTTTGGTTTTTTAGTACATTGATTTTTCCAATATCGTTTGTGTGTAATATATTGACTTAAACAGCTTTCTGGACACAATGTTACAATCTCAAGTGGTTCTACTTAAATTTGATAATTAGTAGACAAACTGTGATAGGTTCCTTATTCACACTATTAAACCCATGCATACTTCATACCATACAGAAAATATTGTTTAGCTTGATAGTTGGACGAAATATTCTATATATATCGAAATTGTATCTTCTGCAATGCATATTTCATGTACAGGTAGTTTGTCAGCCAATATACGCCTTTGTGGAAAGTTGGAGCTACAAAAAATGGCCTAATAATGAATTCATTACGAGGGAGTACTCTATCATTGCTGGCTGCTACAGCTTTAGTTTCTTTCGCCTGGTTTGGAGGACACTATATGTAATTGTTGCAACCATCCTGGCGATGTTATTCCCGTTCTTTAACGATTTTGTTGCCCTTCTTGGTGCCATAACATTCTGGCCGATAACTGTGTATTTTCCAATAGAGATGTACATTGCACAGACCAAAATTGCGAGGTTCTCAAGAGCTTGGTATGGCCTGCAAATGTTGAGTTTGTTTTGCTTGATAGTGTCTCTTCTAGCTGCAGTAGGGTCTGTTCATGGCCTTGTCAAGTCTGTTCAGATACCGAGTCCCTTGAGTCATGTAATTTAATTTAAGAGTACTTTCTTTAGATATTTTTATGATGTTGAATAAGGTTTTTTCTAAGAAGAATTAAGAAAAGGGTTAGTTATATTTTGGTGGCCATAGTTTGTACTGAATTTTAAAATAGTGATCGTAGTTTGAAATATTAAAATCGGGAACCAATTTTTTACCATGTTTCAAAAAATATTAGTTAGTTATACTTGTATTTTTGCAAATCGATGACCAGGATTATACTGAGTTTTAAAAAATGAATGAATTAAATAAATTAATAAATTTTAAAACAAATCAACTATATATGTGAAAAATAGTAATTTACAATTTAAAAACAAATCTCAATGACATATAGTGCATGTTTGGGATCTTAAAAAAATTAACTTATATCTTAAAATAAATAAGTGTCATATAAGTGATAAGTGGATAAATTCTTAAGTGTTTGGATAAATTTACTTATAAGTTAGTTACAAATTTGCTAATTTACGTTTTAAAAATAATTATTAAATAGAAAGAGCTAAATATATACATTTTAAATTAAAAATAAATTTAAAAACACAAATGTAAAAATATGAAGTATTAAAAGACAAATAAATCAAGCAATAAATAAGTTAATAAGTTAACGAAAATGTACGTTGTTACTACCATTCAAATTATGAACATATAAGTTATAAGTTGGTGTATAAGTTGGGTTGACAAACACCCTCCATAAGCTATTACGGGTTTATAAGCTATAAGTTAGCTTATAAACCATTAGCCAAACAGGCCCAAAACTATTCTTCACAAGTAAAAAGATTATAGAGTTCGAATTCAAGCCAAATCTTTTTTTTTTGTCACGAGATACGTTTTCGTAAATGAATCGCATCACGGAATGCCGGAGAAAACCGGGGTGAGGGGTTTAGTTTCTTTCATTCAAGAAAGTTTATCATCTAACCGAATGGCATGCGAGATGTCCCCGGAATTTAGATATTAAAACTTAAATGTCCTTCAAATCCTGAAAACACAGAAATACAAAAAGTAAGTCTGAGTATATTTATTATAAAAACCGATAATACAAAAGTACCTCTCAAAATATTTACTATAAAAATATTATAAAATAAAATATGAAATATCAAGGTAAAGTCTAACCAAAGGGGATCCCTTTGGTTAGATATACTTGAATAAATATATTTATAAAAATACAAGAATAAAATTATTTAAAATAAAATAATAATATTTATCCTAAAATTCAAGAATAAAATTACTTAAAACAAAATAATAAAAATAGGGAGATATAATTATAAAATAATCTATGAATTTTGGATTTTGGATTTTAAAAAACTTATACCTCAAAAATTAATATAAAATATTCAAAATTAATACAAAGTTTTTTCAAAAAAAAAAGAAAGAGAAAGGGATTGCCTAAAAAAGTCTAAATTTTTACATAAAAACAACTATTAATATTTAGTAATCGACTAAATAATAAATTTGACCTATAATTCTTCAATTATGAGTAAATGAAAATGACACAAAAATCGTGATTAACACGACAAGATCACCATCATATATGGTCAAAAACGTCATCATAAATGGCCAAAAACCATCATTCATGGCAATACCTCGAAAAAACACTAACAAGGTCCATCATATATGACACCAACTTCCTTTGACATTATATATTTAAATCATAATTTTTTACAATACTTTGAAAAGCATAATTAAAAAAATGAACAAATTAAGGAATTAAAGACTCTTTTATATTTAACTTTTTCAAAATTTGAACGAAGTTAAATTCTTGAGTAAATTAAGGAATTACTAGCTATTCATTATGGACAAATAAATGTCAAAGAAAAACACAGATGAAGTCAAATAATCACAACAAATGTTAAAGATATAATTTTGACGAAAACACTTTTAAAATCATAATTTAAAATATGAGTAAAATAAAGAATGAAATGCTTTTTCTTATTGACTATTTCAAATTTTTAAAAACATGAGTAAATTAAGGAATTTAAGTGTATTCTATTTTGAGAAATCAATTACTCTTAAATGAATTTTAAAGGCCTTAAAATAAAATAAAAGACGTTACAAAAGAAATCAAAGAGAGCACTGATTAAGACCTCATTACAGGCGCATACAGGTTTATGGATCAAGATGAAAAAATAATACACACAACTATAGTAACGACATATAAAATGAAATATGAATGTGTATGAAAACAGGGTATATATTCATATAATTTCACTGAACGCACAAACACTCACTGAGATTTTCGTAATGGCAACAATCAAATATCAAAATATATGAGAAATCAAGTACATCTACTAAATTCAAAAAAAAAACACAAAAATAGTGATTGTAGAACAAAACTAAGGTTACAAAAACATGAACTCAAATCAGCAAATGAACTCACCTCATACTAGCTCAGTACCTTCTCTTATTAAGAAAACAAGATCTGGGTATTCATATTCAACAACTATACTTGTTATGCAAGTAAATTCAAGCCAAATCTGATTTGGCGGGAAGGTTATAATTTAAACTCAAAAAAACAACTACAACATTTTTTGGAACTCCAATTCAAACAAATTATTTAAACTCAATAAAAAAAATTACTTTGGACGAATATTTATAGCTTTATGCGTCATCAATATTATTTATTTAATAATTTTCTTATTACTTCTTCCTAATTTATTATTAATTTTTAATCTTCGTTAAATTATCAAAACTTTTTTAGTTATTAAAGTCAAATATAGTCATCGGTTTAAAACTTAGTAAAAATTTTGCCATTATTTTTGTAATCTTTAAATTGTAACCATAATTTTAGAATTTAGTTTAAACTATTAACACCAAAATGTAATGGACTCTTAAAGGTTTGTTTCCAGTTAGTTGTTTTAAAATTTGTAAAAATCGGGAAGAAATGTACTATAACCCTGCGCTTTAAATTTTGCCAAGGCAAGAAAAACTTTGGGGAGGATTTTTTTGAATTTTTAAAATTCTAGTGTATGCAATCTAGATTTTCAAATGTCGTTTAAAATTTTGTGGTATTTAATAAAATTTTAAAAAATCTTTTAAAATTTGAGTGTATTCAATTTAGATTTTTAAAAATCCTTTAAAATCTGGTGCTATTCAATTGAAATTTTAAAGAGTACATTAAAATTTGATGATATTCAAAAGTCTATTAGAGAGGACCGAGTAATTGTTTTTTAATTTAATTGATAAAGTTCTTAAATAAAATTAAAACGCCACGTCGAATCGCGGTTTTTTCAACTAGTCATAAAATAAGGATACATTGTGAATATTCAAATTATCGAAATATGTCCCGTTATTAAAAACAAATTATAATTCTTTAATCGAAATAAATTCGCGATATATATCATAAAAGCTATTAAAAATGCACTAAAGTTGTATTTCAGCGAATACAATCCTTATATACGCGTATAAGTCATCTGACAATGCACTAGAATTTTATCTAGGCAAATTAAGATTATCTCAATTCTCTAATGAGCAGTGTCGTAAAAAGCGGGAATCGGAGTTAATCGGTGAAGGCACCGTTCAGGGATTAATCGGTTAATCGGGGATTAATCGGAATGATTAATCGGATAATTAATCGGAATAAATTTAATAATATTTTTTTATATACAATTATATTCATATATATAATTGTTTCGTTATTTCAACTAAACATATGTTATTATCATAAATTTATGCAAATATGTTAAAAATGTTATATAATTGTAATAAATAAAATTTTGAAGATTTAATAATTCAATTAGAGATCAATTTAAAAGGAAAAATAAAGAGAATTTATGATTTAGGCATCTAAAATTATAATTATATGTACAAAAATAATATTTTTTCCTATTGTTTAATCAAGTTTCTATCTTTTAAATTTTTAATTATTTTTTTTAATTTTAACTATTTTTTACTATTTTTAAATAATTAGCCCGATTTTTGACCGATTAATCCGATTTTTGACCGATTCAGCCGATTTTTGACCGTTTTTCTGAAAAAACGATTAATTGACCGATTTTCACTTAATAAGTTCGGTGACCCGCCGTCTAGCGATTAATCGGCGATTAATCCCGATTAATCGCCGACTTTTAGAACACTGCTAATGAGTCTTAATGTAATAGGAGATGTAGTTATAGTTACCGTCTAAGTTGGTAAGGGTGAAAATTGCGGTCCCTTTTCAAGCACTTTTTTCTCTACACCGCTTTTACAATTTAGGGTGGTTAACTAAAGTTTCCTTAAATTTTCATTTATTATTTCCAATGCCTAAAATTCAATCAAATAAATTTTTCGAATTTAGCCGTATTTTATATTCATCATATCAATACATTAAATAGAGTTTAATAAATTGATTAATGTAAAAAATAGAAACATGACCGTCAATATATTTACATGCATATAATGTTAACGAGTCGGTGAATAATGCATATAATGTTAATGTGGTCTATATTTTCTATTCAATCATTCTCCTCCTTTTAAGATCAACAAAAACTACCTCAAACGTGTAATTAGTAAAAGCCAAATCCATGTTTTAATGTTCGATTTACATTTTATCTTTAACATCAACAATATGAGAATGACAAAATATTAGGTGGTGGAGCAACCGTTAAATTAATGTAGTATTTTTCAGGAAAAATGAATTTTTTTATCATTAAACTTTATATACTTTTAGAAACCAATCACTGAACTATAAACTTATTTGATCATATCACTAACGTTCTCTCGAATTTTAAAATTAACATTCCGTTAAATGATTGGACAGCATATACTATTTTGTTGATGTGACTTGATGACGTGGTGTATATCTGTATTTGTATATATAACCCGGTTGTAATATAAAAATACAACGGATGTTCAGATTAGGCTTAATTCAAACAAGGGTTCAAGCACCAATCTAGAATCAATTAAGCATCTACAATCAATGGATTTGAGTAATTCATCATCTTCAATCGATTCTCAAGCTAAACCAAGTGAAGTGATACGATACTTCAGTCGGAGTGTATTTTGTTCGGATCATATCATTCTTGTCATTTTCTTTTTTATTTTTTTTTTGTTTTAATAATCAGCAATTGAGTCAGCAGCCACATGTTGAACTTTTTACACGTGGATAAATAATTTAACGCCTGTCACTGATTTTTTAACGGAATGTTAATTTTGAAATTCGAGAGTAACGTTAGTGATATAAACAAATAAGTTTATAGTTCACTGGTTGGTTTCTAAAAGTATATATAGTTCAGTGATAAAAAAAATTATTTTCCCTTAACGGATTGCTAATTTTGAAATTCGAGAGTAACGTTAGTGATATAAACAAATAAATTTATAGTTCAGTGGTTGGTTTCTAAAAGTATATAAAGTTCATTAATAAAAAAAATTATTTTCCTTATTTTTCATCTTAAACCATTAACAAATCCGCATGAACTTATTCATCAAGTCCTCTCAAAATATCTCATACTAATTAAGTTAATCATCTGCAAATTTTTCTACATCTTTTCCATGGAAGACTTGGAATTAAATATTTTAACTTTTGTAGCGCTCTGTTATATATTTAAACAAGCTGCCAACAACATTTCCGGTAACATTTCAAGCTGAGAATATTCGGCACAATTACAATCCCCTATTCGGGGATCAACTTCTTAACTTTCGGTTATAATATCATTTGTTAGGTCGAGAAATACTCTTAACTCTACATTGATATTTGATAACTCCAAATCCCGATCTAGTCCTTCCCGGCCGATCCCACGCCTGGAAGCGGTGTCGCTGCGGTTGGGACTCTGCAAAACAACACCGGAGGGGGGTTTGGACCCTGGCGGCGCCTCCGGCGTGAGAATAAGTAACAGCTTTGGAAAGGGAGACAGGACTATAGAGAAATCTCAGTATGGAGGGTATATGTATAGTGTGTGTATAGGTAGGCTAAGTGTGTAAAGGAGAATCTAACCCCTAGACCTCTTTTCCTTGGTCTATTTATAGGCCAAGAATTAGGGTTTAGGGGTTGTACCTGCAATCATGAGCGTTGAATCCTAGGTAGGTAGGACACCTGGGTGATGTTGATGGATTGAACGTGTTCAGGTCCTGGATTGTGGTGTCGTGTGCCAGGCTCCTGCTGGCGTGTGGCTTGAATAGAACATAATTGTCCCAATCATTAGGTATTCTTACGTGTCGTTATCGGGTGTGGACATCAATGATGACCTAGGCATGTCACGTAACAAGGTATGGATTTTCTCACAGGATATTGCCCTTGCCACCAGGAGAGAGTCAAACTTAAAGCTTGAGCCATAACCTGGCCATGAGTCCGGACTGATACGCAGGTCATGACTCTAAGATGAGTCTGGGCTAGGAGGTGAGCCATGACTGAAATGGTAATCCGGGTTTCAGGTCATGACTCTAAGATGAGTCTGGACTAGGAGGTGAGCCATGACTGGAATGATAATCCGGGTTCCAGGTGACTCCTGGCTCAAAGATAAGACCGGGCTATACATAGCCTATCATTTGCCCCCCACTCCCTTATTCAGATTTTCTGGATGGGGGAGTAGAAATTCCTGAATAGGTAACTTAGAAAAGATTCTTGGCTTGATTGTTGCCCCCCAACCCGGATGGTTATCAAGAATGGCGATCCGATGTTAAGAGTAAGTCATGGTTCTTTCTCAAGTCCAAAGCTGTGAGCCTTGAGTAACTTAGAAAAATTCTTGGCTTGATTGTTGCCCCCCCACCCGGATTGTTATCTAGGATGGCAATCCGGTGTTAAGGGTAAGTCATGGTTCTTTCTCAAGTCCAAAGCTGTAGGCCTTGGGTAACTTAGAAAAGATTCTTGGCTTGATTGTTGCCCCCCAACCCGGATGGTTATCAAGAATGGCAATCCGGTGTTAAGGGTAAGTCATGGTTCTTTCTCAAGTCCAAAGCTGTAGGCCTTGGGTAACTTAGAAAAGATTCTTGGCTTGATTGTTGCCCCCCAACCCGGATGGTTATCAAGAATGGCAATCCGGTGTTAAGGGTAAGTCATGGTTCTTTCTCAAGTCCAAAGCTGTAGGCCTTGGGTAACTTAGAAAAGATTCTTGGCTTGATTGTTGCCCCCCCACCCGGATTGTTATCTAGGATGGCAATCCGGTGTTAAGGGTAAGTCATGGTTCTTTCTCAAGTCCAAAGCTGTAGGCCTTGGGTAACTTAGAAAAGATTCTTGGCTTGATTGTTGCCCCCCAACCCGGATGGTTATCAAGAATGGCAATCCGGTGTTAAATAATGAACCTGATTGTGGGAGATGGCAATGAAATGACCGAATCCGGACCGTATGAAATTTTGGCCATTCTGGAATATGAAACGATTTCATTTCCCCCCTTTTCTTTTGAAAAGACACTGCTCCCTTTAACCTTGGAAATTGGGGTAAACCGCCGTTGCAATTATTACTCCTGTCTTTTTTCCTTGATTTTTTGTTTTCTTTTCTGTACTTTATTTTCTTCCCAGCCAATACAATTCCGCCACCTGTCCTCTCGGGTGGCCTCTGCACTTCTCTCTATAAAAACCTTTCAACCACACCATTCTTCTTTTTACTCCTCTTTTCGAAAACCCTCTCGACCTTTCCCCTTTCTTTTTCCGGCGGCGCAAGTGAATTTCCGGCGAGGGATTTCGTGAAGTCTTTAACGTCTCCTGATACTTGTAAGCTTCTTTCTTTCTTTCCTCCTTTTTCCTGTTAATCTTTATTCTCTTTCTCCGATTTGCAATTTGATATCTTGTCCGACTGTTCATATTTCGGTTTTGGGGGTTTTGAGGAATTTTTTGGTTTTGTTTGATAAAGATGTTTGTTTTTTACTATAATGTCTCTGTTTTCGCTTATTGATCTGTAAATAACCTTGCATGTGTTGGGTTTGTGATTTTCATTTCTGGGTTTGGTGGCTGTTCTTGATGTTCTTGGATTAGGCATGGTTGTATGTATTTGTGTGTATATTTTGATCTTGTTTTTGTAGGATGTTTTGTGTTTAAGTGTTTCTGACTGTTTGTGTTCCCGTGTGTGCGCAAGTAATCCGGATTGGTTTACGATCCGGGTCGTCTTGTTTTATGATTTAGGATATTGATGGAATATTTTTGGTTATAACTTGGCTAATATATGTATTCCGGATTTGGTAGAAGTTAGGGTTTGAATGATAGCTGGCAGGGTAACATATATGTTTATAATTTGGAGCATATAATCCGGATTAAGATAGTAGAACTTACTTTAAATTGATCTTTCTAGGTTTATGGTTCGGACTAAGGCTCGTGCCCGTCGCGTACTTATTTCCCTCTCTGACCCTTCTTCCTGTAGTGAGCCTTCACCCTCTAGTAATCCGGAAGTAATAGAACTATATTGGTGTAAAATGGCTAAGAAGAAGAAACAATCCGGACCTCTAGTAACCCAACTTTTTGTTCATGAACCTCCCTCTAGCGGTGTGCTCAGTACTCCGGACGGGTTTTGGTCGGATACCAGCTACTTCTTCGTAAAGAAGGATCCGGATATAGAGGAGGAGTTTTATTATAGGGATCTTAGTATTTGTTACAGAAGCAGACAAGAGTTCGGACGTCCAGGGCCATACAATGAATCCGAATTTGATGCTGCTTTTGCTAAAATGGGTATTAGTGATGCTCCTTATCCTTTGAAAGAAAAATTTGCTAGTCTTCCGGGTGCTCAGATGGACAAACTGGTCCGGGCCGCTTTTCATTTAGGGCCTGAAATTAGCTGGAGATGGCCTCAGCCCAGGGAGAGGATTTACCATAGACCTGTAGATGGTTATGTTGGTGTCTGGTTGGAGACCCTTAGGTCCGGGTGGAACCCCCGATGCCATCAATTTATAAAACACCTTTGTAAGTATGTATATAAAATTTCAATAATGCAAATTACCCCCAACGGGGTTAAGTGGATGACCTGGTTCCTTTCTGCTTGCAATAAGATGGGGTATCAGCCCACATTGCGACTCTTCCACCAACTTTTTAAACTAGTCCAATCTAACAAAGAGCCTTTATATGAGATCCGGTTCCGGGCTGAAGAGTGCGGTTATCCATCTGGGACTGCCAAACCCGTCATACAGCAATCTACGTTGAAGTATTGGGGTGGTGAGTTGATATTTTTGAAAGGCTTGGATTTGGAATTCCTGCCTCATATAGTTTCTGGAGTTGAAGCAGAAGTATTTGACACTTATAAGCTTGAAGGAGAGGCCTTAGCCCAGATTCATCGGTTTTGTGAGTGCCTCGGGTTTCAAATGACTCGGGATAGTTTCATGAAACATGATAAGTTGTTTGAGCTTGGATGTAAGTTGTTGTTATTCTTCTTTTTGTGAACCGGACTAATTCCTTTGATATACTGATATCTCCTTTTCCTTTGTACAGGTTTGCCTTACTTTCAACCCGAGTTGTACGCAATCATGTCTTCCAATGCCCTTGCCGCATCTTTTAGGAAACTTGGTGGTGTTCACAGTACCAAAAGTCCGGGCGATGTTGGAGGGTCCGGCTCCAGCGCACTAAAGGAGGGAGGTGCCGAATCTGTTGCTCCGGATGCCCATCAGCCCGAGCCTATGGTTGATGCTGTTGATGTTGAAATTGTAGAAGGCCTGGAGCAGCGGTCTGGGAAGAAAAGGAAAATTCATGTTGGAAAGAAACCACCTGCCAAGGCGAACGCCACCGTCAATAAAATTATTGTCGATGGTGATGGGAAGGGTCCGGATAGAGATCCTATCCGAATTGGAAATTTCACTCTAGAGCAACTTGCTGGAATGTGCGCCGATATCCCTACTGATTCGGACATCGAAGAGATGGAAGATGTTGGGAGTAATGCTTGCCTGAAACGCCTTGTTGGCCACTGGGCACATGTAAGTAGTTTCCTGTTGAAAATTGTCTTTATTCTTTGTAATTCTGTCTTTTCCTTTGTTGATTTTTGATTTTTATTTTGCAGACCGGTAGCTTAATCGGTGCACTTGCCAGTCTTATCATTACTGAGCGGAAAACTGCACAGGAGTTTGCTAATGAAAAGGATGCCCGGGTTCGAGACCTTGAACTTGAAGTTGCTTCATTGAAAAAACAAAGTGCTGAGAAGGAGTCCGAGCATCAAGCTGAAATTGTTTCGGTTGAAAAAAGGGCTAATGACCTGGATGAGGTCAACAAACAGCTTGTTCTGGAAAATGCCAAGACTCGTGATGCTATTATATCTGAGTTCAAAGGTGGTCCGGAGTATGACCAGGATGTTGCTGATGCTGCTGCTCCCGAGATTCAACGAGCTTGGCTTGTTTCCGAACGCCATGTTAAGACTGATCCCAATGCCAACTGGGATTCTTTTGTTGGTGAGTTTTTGGCTGCAAAGCTCGCCATCGAGGAAGGCAAAGGGGAGCCTCAGCCTTTCAATGGCCCTGTTCCGAGCTTCCTTCCGGCTTCGTCCAACCCGGATGATTATGGTCTCTAGTTCTTTGTTGTACCTTTTGAACATTTGATATTTGATATCTGTAACCGTAAACTGCGTTTTGTTTCTGCTCACTTTGGGGATGTTTCCGGGTTGAACGGCCACCCCGGGTCCCTGTTTCTTTAATCGTTTGCAATTCAACTCTTTATCTTTTTATCACTGTTCATTCTTTTGTTCTGCTAAACTTATATTTCTCGTGAGTCCAGTTTCATAGCTTGGTTATGACCCGGACGTTTTGTTTTATACTTAGAATAGAATCTAAGATTTTCATTTGATGCATTTTGCTCGTGAGTCCGGTCTCATGGCTTGGTTCTGAGCCGGACTCTTTGTTTTGTACTTAGAATAGAATCTAAGAGTTTCATTTGATGCATATTGCTCGTGATTCCGGTCTCATGGCGTGGTTCTGAGCCAGACTCTAGATTTAGTACTTAGAATAGAATCTAAGATTTTCATTTGATGCATATTGCTCGTGAGTTCGGTCTCATGGCTTGGTTCTGAGCCGGACTCTTTGTTTTGTACTTAGAATAGAATCTAAGAGTTTAATTTGATGCATATTGCTCGTGAGTCCGGTCTCATGGCGTGGTTCTGAACCGGACTCTAGATTTAGTACTTGGAATAGAATCTAAGATTTTCATTTGATGCATATTGCTCGTGAGTCCGGTCCCATGGCTTGGTTCTGAGCCGGACTCTAGATTTAGTACTTAGAATAGAATCTAAGAGTTTCATTTGATGCATATTGCTCGTGAGTCCGGTCTCATGGCGTGGTTCTGAACCGGTCTCTAGATTTAGTACTTAGATTAGAATCTAAGATTTTCATTTGATGCATATTGCTCGTGAGTCCGGTCTCATGGCTTGGTTCTGAGCCGGACTCTAGATTTAGTACTTAGAATAGAATCTAAGATTTTCATTTGATGCATATTGCTCGTGAGTCCGGTCTCATGGCTTGGTTCTAAGCCGGACTCCGTTGGTGCGCATTGCTGGGGACCCTGGCTACAATAATTGCCTATGGCTCCGAGCCAGGGTCACTAGTTTTGCATATTGCTGGGGACCCGGGCTACATGCTATGCCTATAGCTCTGAGCCCGGGTTATTACAGAAAATTGAAATTTACTGGAAGTTTAAATATACGTGATAATATGAAAAGAAAACAAGACAACGAGACCAGTTTTATTTATAGAAAAATCAGGAATACAAACCTCTTATTCTAATCTGGGCTTTCGGGAGCTCCTTATTCTTTACCCGGTTACTGCAATCTTCTTACTGGTAGAATTTTCGGAGTCTAAGGCCATGCCAAGTATTGGGGACCTCAGAACCATCCATATGAACCAACTTGTATGTTCCAGGCCGGATTACCTCCATTATCTTGTAGGGTCCTTCCCACTTTGGCATGAGTTTTCCGGTATTGGTAGGATCAGACGCCTCCGTATCACGAAGGACCAGGTCTCCAACTTGAAAGTTCTTAACCCGGGCCTTCTTCCCAAAGTACTCTCTAGTTTTTTCCTTGTATTTTTCCATTCTTTCAATAGCTTGATCCCGGACTTCGTCAATCAAGATCGAGTTAGTCTGCAAACCTTCTTCATTAGCCACTTCTTCAAAATTTATCGTTCGATGGGAGGGATTTCCGACTTCAATGGGTAGTAAAGCCTCAGTGCCGTAGGCTAGTTTGAATGGGGTTTCGCCAGTGCTAGTCCGGGGACTAGTCCTGTATGCCCATAACACATTTGGCAGCTCCTCAGGCCACTTATTCTTGCTTTCTTGTAACCTCTTCTCAATTCCTCTAAGCAAAATCCGGTTTGTAACTTCAACTTGGCCGTTTCCTCTTGGGTATGCAACAGATGATTTTTTATGCTTGATTCCTCTTTCTTTCAGGTAGGCTTCGAAATCGGACCCCACAAATTGTGGCCCGTTATCAGAAACTAGAACCATTGGTAGCCCGAACCTCATCAGTATATTGTCCATAAACCGGATGCAATCCTGCTGGTTGATTGTTCTCATTGCCTTAGCTTCAGCCCACTTGGTCATGTAATCAATTGCCACCAGCAAATATCTCAGGTCGCCTTTAGCGCGGGGAAACGGACCCATGATATCAATACCCCAAACTGCAAACGGGATAGGAGACAGGACTGAGGATGGTAAGACCGGGCTTTGTCGTGGGACATTGCTGAAAAGTTGGCAGTTCTTGCATTTCTTCACAAACTCCACCGCATCATTATGAATTGTAGGCCAGTAATAACCCTGCCTTATAATCTTGTGAGCCAGGGCCTTTGCAGATAGGTGGTCTCCACAAATTCCCTCATGAACTTCTTGCAGACAATAGGTAGATTCGACCGGTCCGACGCACTTTAGAATTGGTGCCGAGTAAGTCCGGCGATAGAGTATCCCTTCTTCCAGAAAGAATTTTGCTGCTTTATTCCTGAGTCTTTGAGCTTGACTCTTCTCAGACGGCAGTTCTCCCTTCTCCAAGTACAAAATTATTGGCGTCATCCAGCTGGGTTGATCATCAATTTCCATTATTTCCTCCTGCTCCACCGTAGGTTTTTCCAACTCTTCGAAATAAACCGAGCTGTCCAGTTCTGCCGAATTCTGGACCAATTTGGACAAAATATCAGCTTGAGCATTGTCTTCTCTGTTCACCTGTATTATCTCAACATTGGCAATCTGGGCCAGATGACTCTGTACTAGAGCTTGGTACCGGGCTAGAGTAGGATCTTTCGCAACATATTCTCCGCTTGTCTGCTTTACCACGATCTGCGAATCACTAAAAATATTGAGCTTTTTGATTCTGAGAGTCCTGGCTAGACGGAGTCCTGCCAAAAGTGCTTCGTATTCAGCTTGATTGTTGGTTGCCGTAAAATTGAATGAAATTGCTTGTTTGATCAGGAATCCATCCGGGCTCTTTAGAATGAGTCCAGCCCCGGACCTCTCATTAGTCGAAGAACCATCCACATGTAGTGTCCAAAACTCTGGATCCTGGTTGCTATCTTCTCCGGGTTCAGTAGTCATTATAGATGGGGTTATTTCTGGAAACGAACATTCTACAACAAAATCAGCTAGAGCCTGGGCTTTGATTGATGTTCTTGGGACGAAGGTGAGTGAAAATTGGCTTAACTCCACAGCCCAATTGACTAATCTTCCTGAAACATCCGGTTTGTGAATTATCTTCCGGAGTGGTTGATCAGTAATGACTTTGATTTCCCTTCCTTGAAAGTAATGACTTAGCTTGCGTGATGCGGTTATGAAAGCAAAGGCGAATTTTTCCAGGTTTGGGTAGCGTGTTTCAGCATCCTTGAGCACTTGGCTCACATAGTAGACTGGTTTTTGTTGACCCTCATGATCCCGGATAAGGGCCGCCCCAACAGCCAGGGTTCCTGCAGACAGATAGAGGCTAAGGGGTTCTCCAGGTTCTGGTTTGGTCAGGATTGGTGGTGAAGCTAGGTATTCTTTAATTGACTCGAAAGAACTTTGACACTCCGGACTCCAAGTAATATTCTTTTATTTCTGGGCTCCTTTAAGCAGTGTAAAGAAAGGCAGGCAGCGCTCGGCCAGTTTAGGAATGAACCTTCTTAGAGCTGCCAAAGACCCAGCTAGCTTTTGTATATCCTTTTGAGTCCGGGGTTCCTTCATTTCCCTTATAGCCTTGATTTTTTCCGGATTAGCTTCGATCCCTCTTTGGCTAATCATATTCCCAAAAAATTTCCAGCTTCCACTCCGAAAGTGCATTTCTCCGGGTTTAGCTTCATCTCTTGTTTCCTTAGGTTGTCAAAACATTCCTTCAAATCAGCAATGTGGTTTTGAACTTTGGTGGATTTTGCTATCATATCGTCGACGTAGGATTCCAGATTTCTTCCCAGCTGACTCTTGAATATTTCAACCATTGCTCTCTGATATGTGGATCCAGCATTCCTTAGTCCGAATGGCATGAGTTTTTAGGCATAAACAGCCCGGTGTGTGATGAATGCAGTCTTGGCTATATCAGTCGGGTTCATTTTAATTTGATTGTAGCCGGAGAAGGCGTCCATGAAGCTTAGCATGACATGCCCGGCTGTCGCGTCTATGAGCTGGTCGATGCTTGGAAGTGGGTAAGGGTCTTTTGGACAGGCGGAATTTAGATCAGTGTAGTCCACACACATTCGCCATTTTCCGTTTGGTTTCTTGACTAAGACAACATTGGCTAGCCACTCCGGATACTTAATCTCACAGATAATATCGGCCTTTAGGAGCTTTTCAACTTCCTCATCGATTGCCTTCTGTCTTTCCGGGGCAAAGTTCCTTCGTTTCTGCTTTACTGGCTTCTTTCTAGGGTCAACATCTAAGCTATGCATAGCAACAGATTCCTGGAGTCCGGGCATGTCTTCTGGGCTCCAAGCAAAAACGTCTGCGTACTCCCGAAGTAACTCTGTTAGCTCCTTCTTGAATACGGTGTCCAGCCCGGTTCCAATTTTAACTTTCCTCTCCGGGTTCCCATCTTCTAGCTCAATGGTCTCAAGCTCAACAGCCGCTTCAACTTTTCCCATTTCTGCTTTGGAGACATATTGCTGAACCCGGGCTTGTACCACCTGGTCAAGGTAAGTCTGGGCTGACTTGTTTTCTATGTTTTGGACTTCCTTGCCGGGTTCTTTTTTCTGGTTATACCTGTGCTTCTTTCTACTGATGTTCTTCTGGTAAGAATTTGCCTTCCTTTTATTTTCCGGGTCAGTTTCAGCCATGACCAAAGCCTGACCATAGCATCGGCTAGCCATTTCGAAATCTCCCCGGACTTCGCCAATTCCTCCGGGTGTGGGAAACTTGAACTTTAGATGTGGGGTTGATGTTATAGCTTGGAGTTTTGTCAAGGCTGGCCTTCCCAGAATGACATTATAGGAGGAGGGGGTATTTATGATATAGAATTTGACAAGGTTGCTAACCTGCTTCGGGAAAGTGCCAAATAGTACTGGGAGATATAGAGTTCCCTGGATTGGAACCAAATTGTTCCCAAATCCGTAGAGTGGGTCTTCTCTACAGTCATTCATCTTCACACTCCCCAGCTGCATTCGATCCATTGTGTGTTTGAACAAAATGTTGACAGAAGAGCCATTATCAACCAGGACTCTTCTGACCTCATTATCAGCAATATCAAGTGTTACAACAAGTGCTTCATTGTGATTTGGGTTTATTCCTTCAAAGTCCTCTTTGTTAAAGCTTATGACCTGCTCCGGGCAAGATTGCACCATCATTACCTCATCGCCAGAGTCCGGGCTCCGTGGAGGGGAATTGGACCCCCCCCCCCCCATAACAACATTGACGACATTCTTGTCCTTTCCGGAACCCTCACCTCGGTCAACAACTCTCCGAGCTAGGTACTGTCCCATGTTGCCTTTTTTGATTTGGTCTTCCACAAAAAATTTCAAAGATAGGCAATTCTCAGTTGTATGCCCATGGGTTTCATGGTAATCGCAGTGTTTATGGACTGATCGGTTTTCTGGTGCTGTGAGCATTGGCTTGGGAGGGTAATAGAATGGCTTATCTCGCACTTCTTTCAGAATATCTGCGCGAGCCCGGTTGAGAGGAGTCCAGTTAGGTTCAGGTCTGGGCTCACGCTTGGGTTTAGGCTGTCCGGACTCACTTTTTTTACTAGAGTCCGGGGGCAGAGCTGGTACTGTAAGCTGAGAGCTATGGATGTAGTTGTTTTGTCTGTTGGGCTTAAATTTTTTGTCTTGGTGAAAACTGCTTTTTGGGCGGTCTTCAATCCGGGGTGGGGAGAGTCCTTGCCTGGTCATCCTCATAGCTTGAAGGACATCTGTTTCTTTGATGAACCGGGCTGCCATGGAGTATGCAGCCGCCAGGCTCTGCGGCTCTTTGTGGATGAGGTCAAGGACATACCTCTCATTATTGTCAGGGTCTAGGTTCCTTCGGAAAATTGTAAGGGCTTCACGTTCATCCAGGTTGCTCACATTGTTGATGGCTTCCTGAAAGCGTTTCATATATGTGGCCAATGCCTCTCCCCGAGCCTGCCGGATTGTCTCTAAGTGACACATATGCATTTCGTGGGTTTTATTGGCTCGGAAGCGTCTCAGGAAGGACTCCCGAAACTGCTTCCAGTTGTGGATGCTACGGGATGGGATTCTGCTAAACCATCTTTGGGCCCCGGACTTGAGGGTTGATGCGAAAAACCTGCACTTGGTTAGATCATTGTAGTAATATATCATTGCAATTTGTTCAAAGTAATTTATATGTTCCTCAGGGTCACCCAAACCATCAAAGGAATCAAAGTTGTAGTGTTTGAGATTTTTCTGCCTTGGTGTTGCTTCGAGGGAGTAGCTGAAGGGGGTTAGTGTATCCCCAATGTCAATCCCCGAATCCTGTCCCACCTTTTTCTGAAGTTCATGGATCATGTCCATCAAGTCCTCCTGGGGTTCTTCATCATCTGAGAATATGTCGAGACTAGGGGCCCTGGTTCTCCTTTTTTCATGAGTTCTGCCCATAATCCGGGCCTCCTTCTCTTGAATTCTTCTTTGGATTTTGAGATCGAGTTTGGCTTGCTCTTCGTTTCGGATTTTTTCCCTCAAGTCAGCCAGCTTTTGGAGCTTCTCAGCTTCGGCCTCTCGGTTTTGACTGTTGGTTCTGTGGTGGGTTTGTTTTCTGGGTTCTTTGTCTTTGCCCCCAATCCTGTCGAAGACTGAGGGACGGGATCGATGGGAGTCTACGGAGTTGTGTGAGTTCTCAACTTGGTCAACTTCATTTAGCCGAGCTTCCCTGTACATCCGGATTGCGTCAGCAAGCTGGTCCCCTGTTAAGTTTTCCATGAGTCCGGGTTCCATGTTGACATCCGTGTACTTAAACTTGTTAACCTCAATTTCAATCCGGGCATCTCCCGGCCGAATTACTTGGGATGCCAGGGTCAGGAGTGGCGGTGGTTCAATAACTGGGTTTGTGGGTGGTTCTTGTCTTGGGGTACTGGTTGCGGGCCTCATTGGATTTGCTTCCTCGAGCCATGGTTCAAGAACAACAATTTTGCACAAAAATTTTGACACAATTTATAACAATTTTTGATGACAAAGAAAATCACAACTAAATCTGGGTTTACTTAATGAAGGTGAATCAACGTATGCATGCCCTTACTGGGTTTAACGTTTCTCTAAGCAAGAAAATTGGTTTTCAAGACAGATCTATAAGAGAGTAATGTAGATCTGAGCAACAACTGGAGCAAGAAAGCTAGATAATGCTAAACAAGGCTAAAAATAAACAGATCTGGGCTAAATAAGGTCAAGAAACATGCATACGTTAAAGAGGTTGGCTAAGGAGTTCATTTTCATGGTTACAGAATGTGGGTTTGTTTAGATCTTACTGGATTTAGCTAGGACTCCTTCAAAAATGAAGGAGCTTGTTGATGACGGTGAGTCCAGTGGCACCGAGACCAAAGGACAGGGTTCCCCTCCTTCTAGCGCCAAATGATAACTCCAAATCCCGATCTAGTCCTTCCCGGCCGATCCCACGCCTGGAAGCGGTGTCACTGCGGTTGGGACTCTGCAAAACAACACCGGAGGGGGGTTTGGACCCTGGCGGCGCCTCCGGCGTGAGAATAAGTAACAGCTTTGGAAAGGGAGACATGACTATAGAGAAATCTCAATATGGAGGGTATATGTATAGTGTATGTATAGGTAGGCTAAGTCTGTAAAGGAGAATCTAACCCCTAGACCTCTTTCCCTTGGTCTATTTATAGGCCAAGAATTAGGGTTTAGGGGTTGTACCTGCAATCATGAGCGTTGAATCCTAGGTAGGTAGGACACCTGGGTGATGTTGATGGATTGAACGTGTCCAGGTCCTGGATTGTGGTGTCGTGTGCCAGGCTCCTGCTGGCGTGTGGCTTGAATAGAACATAATTGTCCCAATCATTAGGTATTCTTACGTGTCGTTATCGGGTGTGGACATCAATGATGACCTAGGCATGTCACGTAACAAGGTATGGATTTTCTCACAGGATATTGCCCTTGCCACCAGGAGAGAGTCAAACTTAAAGCTTGAGCCATAACCTGGCCATGAGTCCGGACTGATACGCAGGTCATGACTCTAAGATGAGTCTGGGCTAGGAGGTGAGCCATGACTGAAATGGTAATCCGGGTTTCAGGTCATGACTCTAAGATGAGTCTGGACTAGGAGGTGAGCCATGACTGGAATGATAATCCCGGTTCCAGGTGACTCCTGGCTCAAAGATAAGACCGGGCTATACATAGCCTATCAATATTGATATGATATTATTCGTTTTAGTTACCTTTACCTCTAAATCAATATGGTATTTTTCATTTTGGCCATAACCAAACTCGCACAAACTTGTTCTTTGACTCCTCGTAAAATATCTCATACTAGTAGAGTTAATCATTTATTTAAGTTTAAGCTAAATAAATTTTTTCTTATCTTCACGAGGCGAGACTTGAATTAAATATTTCATATATAATTTTTCCTCAATCCTAGGACTAGAAATTTTATGACCGTTTTAGTGCGCTGCTATTAATATACCATAAGCTATCAATTAGCATGAAAACCCATGCAAGGCACGGGTCACTGTCTAGCATAATTGTTTTAACTTCTAAGTAGTTCGGTGTTTATGATAATTTATAGATCGTTTGACAGACGTCTCATTGTGGGTACAAAAGCTTGACTTGATCTCTGTAGTGAGATAGTTAGCGTTGAAAAATATTCTTAGTTGAGGTGTTTTTGAGTTAAGAAATGAGTAAATTCGATACTTATGATATTTGTTATGTGTAAGATCTATGTCAAAATATGATTATGTTACATACAGACATTAACCTACACGATTTTACTAATTTAGCTCATCGAGCGAATGATACATTTTCTTGTTTGTGAAATGTAATTTGCATTGTATAATGTTTACGATGAAACATTTTCTTGTTTGTGAAATGTAATTTGCATTGTAGAATGTGTACATGCATAATATTAAAATTTAATATATAATGAATTTTCTAGTATGTTCACGTGAATTAAGTACATTTCCAATGAAATCAATGAGAACCGTTAGATCCACAGTCGTTAGATCTTTCCAATCAAATCAATGAGAACCGTTAAATAAAATACTACAAATTTTAAGTACCTTTCCAATGAAATCAATGAGAACCGTTAGATCCACAGTCGTTAGATCTTTCCAATCAAATCAATGGGAACCGTTAAATAAAATACTACAAATTTTATATAGAGTACCTTTTATATTTTTTATAACTAAAATTTCTTTTTTCTAACAATATTATATATCTATACTATTATATAATAGACAGAACAATAAAAGTTTGGTTGGTAGTCTGGTCCCCCATGGTTTGTTCACTCATTCCACAACTGTTAGACTTAGATATTTTCAATCAAATTAATGAGAACCGTTAGATAAAATAATAAAAATATTGAATAGAGTACCTTTTATATTGTGTATAACTAAAAATATTATATAGAGTACCTTTTATATTTTTTGAACTAATTTTTTTCATATAAGTTTTACAAATAAGGACAAAATAGAAATCAATTAGAACCGATAGATAAAATCCTAAAAATATTATATAGAGTACCTTTTATATTTTTTATAACTAAAAATATCATATAGAGTCTCTTTTATATTTTTTCAATAGTTAAATTATCTCACATATTATAAGATTATGTTAATCGATATAATAATAGATACCAAATACTCCTCTACTCACGCGACACACACACATACATATAATGTGTTTGATAGAGAACACGTATGACTGAATAGTGCAATGGTAGGAAGATGAACAAATTATTGCATAAAACTAAGTTGGATTCCATTCATTAACAATTTTTTTTTAAAAAAAAAAGTAAACACAGGGGAAATTTAAATATTTTAGATTAAATAAAATGTCTCGCCAATTTAGATTAGATTAAATGTCTCATGAATCATTGCTTTTATTAGGCTATAATAAAATAGATATATAATAATAATAATATCAAATATTTCTCTACTCAAGCGACACACACACATATGATGTGTGTAATTGACAACACATGTAATTGAGTGGTGTGGTGGTAAGAGGAAGTGCAAATTATTGTATAGACCCAAGTTCGAATCCACTCAACAATAATTTTTTTAAAAATAGTAAACACAAGGGCAATTTGAACATTTCAAATGCATTAAAATGTCTTGCCAATTTAGATTGAATAAAATATGCCACCAATTATTACCACATGTTGGGCTATTATTAATAGAAAGAAAGAAGATAACATCTCTAATTGCACTTTAAATTGAAAATATTCGCATAACTACAATTCGTTATTTCGTGATCAACTTTAAAATTTTCTGATATATTCTGTTAAGCCGCATAACACCCTCAATCCCGAACTATACATTGTCAATCATGAAAAAGTGGGTTCGTGAACTTGTTCCTCAAACGTGATCCTAAATTTCTACCAAAAAACTTTCATACTAGCTAGTGAAGTTCATTAGCTACTTGTATTTAAGAAACAAAAAATATTTAGTTTCAATATCTGTTTGGTTTTTGAAAATAAACACCTAATGTGTATTTAGGTAGTAATAATAATCGCTCAAAAAAATCAGGTCCTGGATTCAGACTAATGGCTTTGACAAGTAATCTAACTTCGCAAGAAAAATGGGTGTATATGAATATTTGTATTTAGTACTTCTTTTTCCTTTAGCCTTCCTATTTTACGCAATGTAGCGATTTTTTTAATATAAAATCATATTTCATTATATTTAAAAAAAATTATAATCTTCTTATTTAATAGCTTAATTTCAATTAAACATATATTAGTCACAAATTCATGTATTATTTATAACTAATAATAAAATTTTTAACTTAAATTTGTTCAAAACTTGAATGTATAGTAAATTAAATTAAATCTAAAATATTCATTGATATTTGATCTAACGAATATCATCTATTTACTAAAAATCCAATAATTATTATTGTTTTTATGATTGACCTATTGAACCAAACCATCAATAATTATACCTATACTTATTACAATTTAATGTAGATAGACAACGAGTATACATAAAACTCTTTGATTAATTATTTATATCCTATCAGATAATAAAATTAAGGGGATAATAAGTGAATTCTATCATAGATTACCGAATCGATTTCCACGACATATAAAATAAAAAAAATTACATATGAAAATGTACAAATATATTAAAAAGTTATAATGAGAGGGATAATAAGAAATTATTGTCATAAATTAAGGGATCGATTCACATCTCCGACATATTAAATACAATTTTTATAATTGGAAATCTTAACTATTCCCTTTGTCCCATAATTTTTGTCACTTTTCAAAGTCAAAATTTTTTAACTTTGACTAACAATTTAAAAATATTTGTTTATGATTTTACAAATTTTTATATTGGTTCATAAAATTAAAGATTCAAACTTTATTATGACACTTTTTAATAAAATTATATATATTATTTTATAATATATTTAATTTGTTGGTCAAAATTGATAAATTTGACTTTGAAAAATCAAATAAAGATAAGATTTATGGGACGGGAGGAGTATATTAAATAGTTTATAATAATAATGAATAAGATGGATAATAAGTATCATAATTCAAGTGATCGATTATTACCAACGACCTAACATTATTATAACAAATTTACACATGATATTAAATAAATTGAATTTATTATTAAAAGAAGAAAAATAATTATATATATATATAAAGTATTAAAATCTATATTATCCAACTCTATATCTATACTATGATAAGCGGTAATTTATATATAATTTGTTTATCACATTATTTTTTATTATCTCTTTTAATCATAACTATTGGATATTTGAAACTCAAATTAATTAAAATCATGAGATGCATAAATAAAAGTTATTTTACCAAGGTTCGAATCCTAATAACACAATATTGGAATTAATATTTAAAATAATATCTTTAAAAGATATAAATAAATATAAACTCCCATCAATCACATACTATTATATAATATTTTAAAAATATTAAAAATATTGAAATAAATAAATTAGTAAAATTTAAAAATGTATAAAAAATAACATTTACTTTGCAAGGATAATAAGCTAGTTGATATTTTATATATATATTTAGTAAAAGAAATTGATAGAGATAAAATAGATACTTTAAGAATTTAATATTATCTGTTAAGATATCAGATATATTCGTGAGTATCTTACATATTCCTACTCAGAAGTCAGAAGTAGCTAGTTCTTCGAACCTCCGCGCGCGGGATCAGTAGGATTCTAAATTTTAATAACACGCATGCATTTTTGAGGAGGGTATAATGTATAATTCTATAAAAAAAATTTAAATTTTTTTTTTTAAATAAAAATTTAAATATTAAATTATTATTTAGAAGAAAAAAAATTAAAATAATTAATGAAACCATACTTTATATACAACTTATGCATGTCGAGTCCTTTTTAACAATTGGATGAGTAAGTTCTAAACTATTAAGATGGATTTTTTTTCTTTATTTACATGAATAAAGAAATATGCATAGTAAAAAAATCTAGAAAATCTAGATTTATAGTAATAAATTAGTATATATGGAATAGTATTTGTATTCTAGATCATTGTTATCAAATAAAATTAGTTCTATCTATTCTGCTTTATGATACTTAAAATAGTACATATATATATTTCCATTAAAATCCTACATTGGTAATTTTTGGAGAAATTAGAGATATGAGTTGCCAAGCAGAAGGTGCTGCTTATGATGAAATTTATAACGATGAAATTTTCGACGAGGATGGTCGTCCAAAGCGAACGGGTGAGATAAGTTTTGTGCACTTTGTACGATTATTTTTGTTTCCGTTATTGATAAAAAAGTACACAATCTATGTGGTCTGAATGTGACTGGAAATTTGTAGGTACATTGGTGACAGCAGTAGCACATATAATAACAACAATAATTGGGTCAGGAGTTTTATCATTGGCATGGGCAGTGGCTCATTTGGGATGGATTGCTGGCACCATTTCTCTAGTCAGCTTCTCGCTCATAACTTGGTTTACTTGTCATCTCCTTGCCGATTGCTATCGAGGTCAATCCGGCAAGAGATGCTACTCTTACATGGATGCTGTCGAGTCAAAACTAGGTAATCCTTACACGCGACATTCATATATTTAAATTTGAACTTCAACATTTCGTCGTATTCATTGCAATAGTCCATATATTGTTGAATTTCGGAGTTGAAACGGCACATGAAGAAATAACGATGTGTGAATGATCTGTATACAGGAGGACTTCAAATGCAGCTTTGTGGAATAATTCAGTATACTTGTATTTTCGGACTATCAGTTGGATTCACTTTTGTAACATCTACCAGCATTGGGTACGTATGCAGTTTAATATTCTGACTGTTTAGGTAGACATTCAAGTGCAATAGGTGTTTAAACCACTTGCTTCCATGCATCTATACTCAATTCAGAATCAAGGATACGAATGCGGGTGCATAATGAATTCGACCAAATATGATAAGGAATCGAATCAAATCATGTAAAACACAAAAATTTACATGTTTGGGTGTCCGAAAAATACATCTTTTACGTGCTCATAAGAGCAATATACGGTATACCTAAAATCTTCAAAAATGTTAACTACAGGGCTATCAAGTGCGGTGCTAAGCAGCAGTGTGATGCATTAAACAATAGATTCATGGTAATCTATGGCATGGTGCAAATTGTTTTAAGCCAAATACCAAACTTTCGCAAGCTCTCATTTCTCTCCAAAATTGCCGCTGCCATGTCTTTTACATACTCTTTCATCGGCATTGCCCTGTCTTTGGCAAAAATATTTCAAGGTATTCAACTGGATTATCATTTTAAAGACTTGTATCTTTCATCGTGATTCAAAGAATTAATTTGTGCACGTATGAAGGAAATGGAAATTTTCAGAGTACTCTGACAGGAACACTCGATGAAGATAAGATATGGAACATTCTTTCAGCCGTTGGAGACATTGCTTTCGCATATTCTTTCTCTACTAATCTTATAAACATTCAAGTAAGTCTTGTACCTCGAAAACGCGCACTTACACATTTAAATCAACTGGAAGTAGACCATTTATTGTTCTATTCATTTCTCTCTGCAATTTCAATACAGGACACAATCAAATCGAGTCCACGGGAGAAGGTAGTTATGAAGAAAGCTATTACACTTGCAATCACAGCAACTGCCAAGTTCTACTTGCTTTTTGCTTTGATTGGCTATGCTGCATTTGGAAATGCTGTACCAGGAAATTTGTTGGCTGGATTCAGTTCTTTCAAGCCTTTTTGGATTGTGGAATTTGCTCACATATGCCTTACTGTGCATCTTTTCGGGGTTTATCAGGTACTTATGATCCTTTATCTTCAAAGATGAACTACTTTTTTTATCAAGAAAACAAAAAACAAAGATGAACTTTTTTAAGATATTGTTTTTATGTGATAAACTTGGACAGGTTTTCAGGTTCATTGATATAATGACTCTGGTGGTGCTACAAATTAGGCTAGATTTCTCATCTGCACTATCAAATCAAATACATACTTGTACATTATACAAAATAATTATTTTAATATAATTTTTCATTGCAATATATTTTTCTGAATTTGTATTTATGCAATACTTACTTCATGCTCAGGTAGTTTGTCAGCCAATATACGCGTTTGTGGAAAGCTGGAGCTCCCAAAAGTGGCCAGAAAATAAATTCATAATAAAGGAATACTCGATCATTGATGGCTGCTACGAATTTAATTTCTTTCGCCTAGTTTGGAGGACAATATATGTGATTGTTACAACCATGGTGGCAATGCTATTCCCATTCTTCAACCATTTTGTGGGCCTTCTTGGTGCCATAACATTCTGGCCATTGACGGTGTATTTTCCAGTAGAGATGTACATTGCACAGAGGAAAGTTGCAAGATATTCAAGAGTGTGGAATGGACTGCAAATGTTGAGCTTATTTTGCTTCATAGTGTCTCTGCTTGCTGCTATAGGCTCTGTTCGTGGCCTAGTTAAGTCTGTTCAGAAAATGCATCACTTGCATCATATATCTTGATTTTATTGCAGTCCACTTTCTTCGTTATCTTTTCATAGGATCTACTTACTTCTGTGATGTTGTTTAAGGTACTTGCTAAGATGAATGTTCGACTTGTGAATGAGGTACTTTTTGGGATTTGAAAAGATAGAGACCACAGGTGCTTTCTTAGTAGAGATAAGTTATCTCGTATATCTTACTCTCCTCGTATCAAATTTTTGTGTTTTCTATTGTGGAATAGATATGCTGTGTATATTTCAGTTGATTCGGCTGGCACCAGCAATATCAAATCTTTCTTTTTAGCATTAGAACATGAAAGTAAAATGAACTTGATAATCCAAAAACCATCAACTTTATGAACTCATGGAGTCCTGCATGCTTGTTAATGATACATTAGTTGGCAAAGGAATGATACTAAGCTTATATTACATAGCTGCCTGTTTGAAGAGTTTATTTGATAATGTAGAACTAGTTGGTTAGAGAACCAAAAAAAAAAAAGAAGAAGAAACTGATAGTTACAAGTAAAGAGAATAATATTAAATTTTGTCAAGTTAAATTAATTGATAAAATAAGCACCTAGATTTATTCTTCTGCAAAAATGATTTGGATGACAGTGAACTCGTTTTCACTGCGGGATTGGGATTCAATCGTAGGAGCTAAATTGCTGAAATAGGAAGAACACAACTGATGGAGCAGATCAGGTAATTAGAGAAACAAAGTTCATTTAGCTTCGTTGAGGAAACAGAGCGAATAGTTGTCCAAGTTTGCTCCACTTTGTTAAGTAACCAACTCTCTGTGAAACCATAATGCTATATTGAGTAGGCATCCCTTCAAAAGTCTTAAAATGTTAAAAGGAGGCCTTATTCGGATCATATTAATGTTAGCAGCACGAGTCGGAATCTGATTAGCCTTTATTTTCGTCTGTGCATACTGTTTTGATCTTCTAATTGTAAGAAAATTTTAATCTTTATTTACCTAAACAGAAAAGTAATCTTATGATACTATTTTTCGATAAAATCTTGATATTTAGTAATACTACAGATTAGTGCAGTGCAAATATGGAACAATATATCTATATATTCTAGATTTTCTGTTAACCAATTAAACTTCTACCGTTTCTGCTTCATGATACTAAAAACATTATATATACAACCATGAGCTTCCCATATATTTTAATTTTTTTGGAGAGAGAGAGAGAGAGATGAGCTTTTCGGTAGAAAGAGGAAGCGCTTATAATGAAATTTATAATGATGAAATTTTTGATGAAGATGGTCGTCCAAAGAGAACTGGTAAGAAACATGTGTGTGACAGTAAAAGGTAGTGTTCAGCGCAACAGTCAAGTATTTGTTATGAATGTGTTCATTTTGATCTGGAAACACACTCTTTATGAAAATTAGGGGATACTCTCTTTATGAAAATAAGGGGTAACCTGTACATATCAGGACCTTTATTACCCTGATGACCGGGAGTCTTGTGCACTTTGTACGACACTTTTGTCTGTGTCGGATTTTAGTTTATAAAAGTACATTCCTGAGTGGTTATATGTTTGGATTGTATGAATATTTGTAGGTACATTGTTGACAGCAGTGGCGCATATGATAACATCAGTTGTTGGGTCAGGGGTGTTATCATTGGCATGGGCAGTGGCTCAGTTGGGATGGATAGCTGGAACCAGTTCTCTAATCATCTTCTCGCTTATAACTTTGTTTACTTCTCATCTTCTGGCCGATTGTTATCGATCACCACAAACTGGCAGGAGAAACTACTGTTACATAGAAGCCGTCAAGTCCAGCTTAGGTACTATTCGCAGGAATATTCATCCCTTAGTCCATTATAACAGTGTGTGTTCAGAGTTTATGGGGAACAAAAATCCACCTAAAGACTATAGTTGGAATGTATCACCGGGGGAAGGGCACGAAACACTTGTTTTTCCCTGTTGAGATGGGCCATATGGTTGAGCAATTATCTGATCAAACGGTTTGTGTATTTGTATGCTAACAGGGGGACTTCAAGTTCAGCTGTGTGGAATAGCTCAGTGTAGTCTTCTTGTTGGAATATCAATTGGATACATTTTCGTAACATCTTCCAGCATTGTGTAAGCATTTTACTACTCTCACTTAAATTCTATATAGCAGGTATAATATTATCTCAAGATGGGAACTTATGCATTTAGTGATAGACTACATACACAAGTGAAGTGATGAAATTGTTGTTCCACTGGTAATTGTACCACTAACACTGTAAACACGTAATGCTTGTATATTTGTATCAACACCACTCCTTATGTATAAATTTAACAGAACTCTCTAGTTCCATGTATGGAGTCAACACCTTCCTAAATGTGAAATAATAGGGTGGTCACATTTTCTTCGGAGTAAATTACAGAAATATGACCGAACTTAATTCTATTGAGCACATTGGTTGCTGGAGTTCTAAATTTGCAATATGTTGGTCAGACATTACTTTTATTTTTCAAAAAGTTGGCTAAGCCGCTAAGGGCTACTTTTCTGAGAAAAAATACCATTGCTTTTTTCTGAAAAAAGTGGCACTCAGCCATCCTTCCCATGAATAAAAGCAATGTATGACCATCCTATTATAAATTTGAAATTCCGGCCATCAAAGTGCTAAAACGGGCAAAGTCCAGCCACCACATTGCAATTTACTCTATTTTTCGACTATACATAAAATGAACGTATCATAAGCGAGTCTGATACCAATGGTAAAAATACAAATGAACGAACATTAGAGTAATAGAGGTGTTTTATTCATCTTTTCCCAATTTCCCATGTGTCTTAGTATGTACACAGTACACACAAACAAACACTTCTTACAGAGGTGATCACAACAATGTAGGTGATATATTAATTAAGTTTGAATGCATGTCAGGGCGATCAATTGTGGTGCTAAGCCGGAGTGTCATATATCAAGCAATAAGTTCATGATAATCTATGGGACGGTGCAAATTGTTTTAAGCCAAATACCAAACTTCCACAAGCTCTCCTTTCTCTCCATAACTGCTGCTACAATGTCTTTTACTTACTCCAGTATCGGCATTGCCCTCTCCTTCACCAAATTAGTCCAAGGTATTTAACTATATGCAGTACACACCTCCTATGGATGTACTCGTGTTTGCAGAAAAAAACAGGGTACCTATTAAAAATACATAGTTGTTTCCGTAGCAAACAAAAATACCTTTTAAAGAGATGTATCGATGAAATTAAAAAAAAATTGCACATATGAAGGGAATGGACATTCTGAGAGCATGCTGACAGGAGTACCGATAGGGTGGACTGGTGTAACAAGGGAAGATAAAATATGGAATATTCTCTCAGCCATGGGAGACATTGCTTTTGCATATTCTTTTTCTTCTGTTCTCACTAATATACAGGTAAATCATGGCCCTTTACTATGATGAAACACACACAATAAATCGATGGGGAAGTTCACCAGTTAATCTGTTTTTCTTTATTTCTCTCTGCGCTGTGAATACAGGACACAATAAAGTCAAGTCCACAGGAGAAAAAAGTCATGAAAAATGCTATTTCAATTTCAATCGTAGCAACGACTGTGTTCTACTTGCTTTTTGGTTTGATCGGATATGCTGCATTTGGAAGTGGCGCGCCTGGAAACTTTTTAGCTGAATTCGGTTCTTTTAAGCCTTGTTGGATTGTGGATTTTGCTAATACATGCCTAACTGTACATCTTTTTGGGGCTTATCAGGTACTTGTTGTGGGCTTAAACTTCTGGCTTGTATCAACCTATATATGTTTTGTTTATGAATTTTTACTTTGTTCTGGTGTTGGCTGACCTTGAAAAACTAATGATTAACTATTTAAACCTCCTGCCAGAGTTTTAAGTATATTTTAGGCCCGGGTTGGTTAAAATCCTGGTTCCACTGTTATTCCTGTAATATATATACTTATTTTAAATTTGTATAGAATGTAATGCATACTTCATAAATCATACTCAGGTAGCTTGTCAGCCAGTATACAGGTTTGTGGAAAGTTGGAGCTCCAAAAAGTGGCCGGAAAATGAATTTATCACAAAGGAGTACACTATCATTGATGGCTGCTACGACTTAAATTTCTTTCGCCTAGTTTGGAGGACCATATATGTGATTGTTACCACCGTACTAGCGTTGTTATTTCCGTTCTTTAACCATTTTGTTGGCCTTCTTGGGGCCATAACATTCTGGCCAATAACAGTGTATTTTCCGATACAGATGTACATTGCACAGTGGAAAATCGCTAGATTTTCAAGAAGGTGGAATGGCCTGCAATTGCTGAGCTTATTTTGCTTAATAGTGTCTCTCCTGGTTACTCTTGGTTCTCTCCGTGGCATTGTCATTTCTGAGCAGAAAGTAGTTCCCTTGGATCATATATCCTGAGCTGAGACACAGCATTTTTTTGTAGGATTTAGTTACGTGGTCTATAATAATTGTTGTATAAGGTAGTTGGGACAAAGAATTTAGGGTTTTGACTTATGGATCAAGTACTTTTTTGGACTTGTATGTCAAAAATAATTTCATGTTGATCGAACATTATTTTGAATTACTTTTAAACTATCAACATTGTTATGTACTCTCTCCGTCTCATCCATTTGTTAACATTTGAAATGGAGGATTCGGCACGCATTTTAAGGCTTTTATAAAATATAGTTCCATTATTTATTTTTAATTTTTTTCACAGTTTACAATGAAAAATCTCAATGTTTTGAATGCAAGAGGTTCGGAACATGCAAATTCCTACATCACAATCCAACAAATTTGTCAACTTTTCATGAACTTCATAAAGGAATCTCTTTGCAAAGGACAATAGCTAGCGTAACCGTTTGCAAGTTGAATAACCTATGCCCTCTTTGGATAGTTCTGTAATATTCCAGTATTTTGAACTCCAGCTTAAGATTCTCTTGTAGCAATCGCTGGATAGGTCATAGCAGCTGCTGCTCCCATTCTCCTTCGACCTAGTCCGCTGCACCTCAAAATGGGGCATGGCTTTCGTTGGAAACAAGATTGTAGGAAAAACATATTGGGTGAAAATTACAAGAAATTCTAAAAGTTAGTATTAAATGGCTAACTAATCTAATCACTCCACTAACATCGCACTAGTTCATTCAACTCAAAATACTTGCAAGTAAATCTTTAAAGTACATATATCTAGCCCTGGAAAAAAGGTTTGTACTCCCTCCGTCCCAAAATACGTCTACCATTTCCAAGAAGGATAATTTAGGAAAAATGTTACATCTAAAATTGTTTTCAGTCGCAACAAGTAGTTTTCCTCACCGTCGGTCTTAGTAAATCTTTTGCAAAAAGTTCATGTTGCAGCTTATCTTTACATGAGCTGAACAATCATTAAATCGACCAGGTTTAAGGAGGACAAGGAACAGAGATATGTCCAAGGTGCAAGCTACACTTCTGTGAGTTCTTCTTGCACTATACGTGTCATTTCCGTTCATTTGGCAAGAGCCAAAATGTCTAAAGTTAAAACTCGTATTTTTAAATTTCAGTAAATTAATTTCAACCGGAAATCTAAATTTAGTCTAGCCAAAACTTTTCGGAAATAAAAGTTAATACATCTGCAACCCTCAAAAAACTATCCAACGATTTTCTTTTAATATTTTATGGTTATTTTAGACCCATACAAATTTTTTCCCCTGATATTGACATAAATATATTTAATAGCAGGTTAGTAATAAATACCAGACAAATTTTAGTAATACCTCTCTGTTCAACAGAAAACTTTGCAAACAGTCGCTATCTAAAAACCTAACAGGGAAGTTGCATCTTTCCATTTTAAAAAAAGCATCCACACCCCTGCCATAACAAAACCAAACCGACCTATATTTGACACCAAAAAGAAAATAGGAAAACCGTAATATCACTGCCTCACAGGACTAAGAAAATCCCCACTCTTGTTATTTTAGGCTGGGTGAACTTAAAAAGTGTAAATCATCCAGCATATATTTAAAAATAACATATACAACTACAAGAAACTGACTCCGACATCCAATTGACCGACTCCGACTGCAAGAAACTGACTCAAGTATCCAACCAACCGAAAGAATCTGACTTCTCCATAACGCCAGTTCATTCTTCTCTTTCGCCTGTTATTGGAAACCTTTACCCACCGACCTCAATCACGCTAGACCAATGACCACACAGGACCAATACATAACGACGAGACGCTTACAATGACCAAACTTTGCAGAATACATGGGAATTCCGCTAAAGATCCTGCATTGTATCAATTACAAGCTAGTTCAATAACACGAAAACAAATATGGAAATAAACAAACCATGTTAAACTGCCAAATTAAACGAGCACTAGCATATCAATGTACAAACAGAGGCAATGACCCCTTCATTAATATAGAAGAAAAGAGGTGAGAACTAAATCTCAATATTGCAAATAATATGAATATTACCTCACTGAAAGTTAAATCCTCCAGAAGGAACTGGAACACCACCACCTCCAAAGTTGAACCCCTGCTGCTGCTGCTGGACAGCACCATCACCAGGGGGCACAGTCTCGTCATCTTCCTCCAACCAATATGTTTCAAGAATCTTTACTGCTTTCTCATAAATCTCATTATTATCATGACTCTGTAAATTCTCAATCTTCTCCAACCCCTCAGCATCATCAATCATTTGAGCATAAACATTCACATCTCCTGATTGCCCCAAATTCTTTTCTGCTTCCCCAACTTTCAAAATATTTTCTAGTCCCTCCAAACAGACTGTCACAATTCTTGGATCCGGGCATATGAGTAGATCACACATGGGCTTAATACATCCTTGACTAACTAGATATCTGACAACCACAAAAAATATGTGGACTAAGCATATAATTTACCAAAAATATAGACGCATTAGTAAATTAAATATTTACAACAAATTTAAAGGAAATAACATTTTGAAAACCGTACTTGATTTGCTCATGGGTACCCCCAGATGTTGCATTTGAAAGTGCCCACGCAGCCTCCTTCTTAATATCAAACTCCGCATTTTGAAGCAATTGAACAAGCGGACCAATGATATTGGCTTCAATCACAGACTGTAGATCAATATATATTGTCAGCAAACAAATATTGACAAGGGGAACTTCACATCTCTGTTTGTAATAGCTTGTATTTGCAACTTCTTTACCTGAATTTGCTCCTTATTTCCTGCAGTGATGTTTGAAATAGTCCAGCAAGCTTCTTTCTTGATACTCTTTTTATAGTTGTTAGTCAGTAGGGTCAAAAGGCAGGGCAGTGCTTGATGATTGATGATAAACTGGTAGGATAACCAAGACACAATATTACATCCTCCTCTTGTGGTAAGGAAATTAACCAAAATTTCCACAAAATAAATAAAGATGATATGAACGTTAAGTGTACTAAGGAACAGTGAGAGAAACAATCTCAAATAAATAGAAAATCCCATGCCCACAAAAAGATCCACTAACAAAATAAAGTAAAAGCCCAAACAAAAGTTGAACCAAAAAGATTGTACCCACAAGTCCATAACAATACAAAAAGACTATCGGAATCCCATGACATTGTCTCAGATCACTTTTTATCGTTCATGGCCATTTTACATTATTGACTTCATTTTCACCCATGCTTATACATCTTAAGTTCTTAACTGATTATAGCTGACCTATTCAAACATCCTAAATAGTCACGGCCACATGTTAACATCGGTACACAATCAAGTCATATCAAATCTTTTTAAACCTCTAGCCAAGAAAAGCTTGTGTGTTGCCTTATTTGCCACACTACCGCCGTCTAACGGTTTAGCATTTAAGAGTAATACATACCATACACTGAAATCTGTATTGTACTTCAATATATAAACAAAGCATCATTTTAAAATCTATAACTCCAGAGGATGCTATGAAATACTGAGGGAAGCAATAAAGAAATGAACCCGAGCTTTTAAATTTTATATTTGCAAACAAAGTAACACAACTTAGCAAGCAATTTTTCTTTCAAAACATAATGAAACAAAATATTTTTCAATAAGCAATAACTTTAAAGCACCAACCCCAAATGTAAAAAAATTAGTACCTGAGTTTGCATATCATCTCCTGTCACAATGTTCCCAACTGTTCGAAGAGCAGGAATCAAAACCGAAGGAGAAGGATGACTAAAACAAGATAAATTAGTTTCACAGTTAGAGGTACGACAATTTACAGATATCCAAAGCAAAAGTACAAAAAGAGCAGCTTACAGTAAAAGTTCAACAAGTCTAGGACAGACTCCAGCTTCAATTACAGCTTGAATTTTGTCATTTGTGCCGTCGGAAAGATATGAAAGAGCCCAACATGCATCAGTTAATACTTCTTCATCATTTGAATGAATAAGACGCTGAAGAGCTGGGAGCACTGGTCTCATCTATAATATAATATCAAAAATATGGAAAATTAGGTCAAAACATACATAGAAAGCTTGCATGTCCAGCAGTTTACGGTAACATGAGTCCTATCATTTTTGTTGAGTTTATGTTGAAAAGATTTTTTTTTCTTTTTATTCGTTAAGCAAACATGAATTAGATATGCAAAAATATTAGAAGTGTAGTATGTGCTTTTCCTTAATACAAACTGAGACAAGTAAAGGTATTTCAAGCATTAAGACCATCAATGTATAGGTTTTCATGCAGGCTTGGACAAAAGAGGATCTATCTAATGAATTTTACGAGGATTATCCAAATTCCAACTAACCTGATCAAAGGCAGGCTGGGGCTTGCCCCTACAGAAATTTGAAAGTGTCCAGGTAGCATTTCTAAGCATAGAAAGTTTTGCATGCTCATTTAGCTGGGATAGCAAAGGAACCAGAGCCCCATTACCTAGAACAAAATCACGGCATTTCGGTGAATCGCCAGCAACATTTCCCAATGCCCATACAGCCTACACAAATTATCAGGTATAACATAAGAACAGAAAAGGAAAAAAATTACAAATTGAGGAAAATAAATAACTTGCATGTCTTAGATTATCATAGTCGTTCATAGAGATGTACCTGCTCCCTAACATCATCACTGGGAGAACCTAGTAGTTGGACAAATATTGGAACAGCTCCATGATCAATTACAACTTTTGTGTGCTCAGATGTACCAGATGCAATGTTTGTGAGTGCCCAAGCTGCTTCAAACTAAATAACACAAAAAACTAAAAGATCAATGAATATTTATATAAAAACTACAACAGCACCAATCAACTTGAACTAGATGATAAAATTGCCATACCTGAAGCTGTGGGTATTCCGCTCTCATAAGGAACTCGATAAAACGTGGAACAACACCAGATTGAATAACTTCCTGAATCGGGGGACTGCGTTCTGTTATTTAGTACAAAATACAAACATTATAATTATATATGACCAAAATCAAGAGATAAAATCTGCATCAGATATCAGACTGTTTAGGGAACGAAAATATCACCTATTGACAACAATTTCCGAAACTGAGTGGTAGCTTCAAGCTGCATGCTACTATCATCGGACCAAACACCAGCAATCATTCCCGGTAGATTTTCCAGCTGTGCATCAATCAATGTAAAGTCATCACGAATATAAAAAATTATTGCATCTCGATCACAAAATTAAAAGAAAATATCAAAAAAGACCACGTAACTATTTTACACGGAAAAAAGAACACAATCACTTAAAGTGACCTGAATAGCTAGAAAAAATGAACACTTAGGCACATGCTATAGATAAAATTACAGACACAATGAATGCTATACAAGCATGACAGTCGACGATAAAAACTCTGTAACAAAAATAATACAAATAAAATGTTTTTGATGTGAACTATTATCAAGAAAATATTTTGAGAATATACATATAATCCAGTGAGGTGTAGAAAACAATAAACATCCAAGCAGATAACATCAAAGTAAAATCATAGCTATCTAACTTTATTATAATTATAGAAAAAAAAATCTCTCCTTCCATGAGTTCAAGACTTCAATTTGCATAATTCATATAACTGAAAGTAAAAATCTAAAACCACTATAAATATAGGTATAAAAAACTTTCTGGTACAATCTATATTAAAACATCTCAAGTGAGCTCAATCACACTCAACAATTACCCTCAACTAAAAATCAGTGGTTACAAGTTACAACCACTCTATATATCCAAACCAATCAGAATTCCCATATACTTGCAGCATATAATAGTACACTGTATACCTTTTAATATTATTTTTTTGGAGGCCGTATACCTTCTAATATAAAATCAAATTTTCTTCCTCCATCAATAGACTTCAATTAGAACACTTTATACAATTAAACCCAAAAGATCCTAAAGAATCATTAGGTAGCATCAGCAAATATATTATATGTATAACAACTTGCTCATACAATCAATCATGAAAACAACTCTTTCACCACAAAACACACTCAATTCCCAAAAATCCATACCAATCCAACCCAGGAAATATATCAAAAACCCAAATTTCTAACTCCATTCAAGAATCCAATACTTCAACTCCCACACTTCGTACAATCAAATCCCAAAATCTAACAAAAGAGTCATCACCAAATCACCTTAATTCACATCAAAACTCACTCACTCCCAAAATCCCCAATTCGTATACAAAAAATAATTAAAATCCATTCCAATTAAAATTTCAAACAAAAAACAATATCCATATATATATACACACATGACCAGTTGATCAAACACACATTTAAACAAAACACAACTTTGCCACACAATAAAATCACAGAAAACCCTCAATTCACGTCAATACCAATGAATTCCAAAATCCCCCATTAAAAAAATCTCAAATTTCCCAAATTACCATATCTACAAATATAAGTAATGGAAGGAAAACACAACTTTCCCACATAATCAATCACCGAGCAATCTCACCTCAATCACACTCAACTCCACAATCTATACAACCAATCTAACACTAGAAATTCAATCACAACACCAATCAACATCTACGCACATACAATTCACTGATTGAATTAAAACTATCCACAAAACTTACAACTACTCTAACCCTAGAAATAAAATCCAATCGAAACACAAATACAAATCAATTAAAAACGCATAAAAGCAATCAATAAGAGCAATAAAAAACACAACTCAATCACCAAACCACCTCAATTAACCTCAATCACACTTAATTCCACAATCCATACAACTGACCCTAAAAATCCAATCAAATCAAAATTCAATTACGACAACAATCAATATCCCCACACACACACCCAGAGAGAGAGAGAGGAGAGAGAGAGAGAGAGAGAGAGAGAGAGAGAGAGAGAGAGAGAGATTTCTACTACCTTCTTCTCGAGTCCCGAGGCAGATTGAGAAGTAATCGGAAACTGCTGATTAGCTTGCAAACCTTCACGCCTCTTTTTCAACAAACTCTCCTCTCTCTTACTCTTCCGGATCTCCACCATATTATCCTCTCTACGACGTCGTCCTTCATCGGCATCCACCGCCACCTTATACCTGTTCCGACGAACCTCGGTTCTAGCGCTGGGTCGTAGCGACATGGCTTCTGTTTGGTTTTGTTTAGATCTCGATTAACGATAACGATGATTATTGGATTCAAAATCGATGTGATTGCCGTGTGTGTAAGTATAATTGGGGTCTGTGTGTATATAGTGTGGTTATTGGAGTGAGAAAATGAGGCACCGATGAGAAGGTATTTACGGAAATGCCATCATTTTGAAATTTTTAGATGAGGGACAAAATGTTAAAATAATTTATAAATTTTTTTTTTTCGTTTTTTGTAGGGCAAATAACGTGTGTTTGGGTGGAGAGGTGGTGTAACGGATAACTGGCCGCCGGATGTGCTGTGTGTTCTACTTTAATTCAATTGTTACGTATTTCTAAGGGATCGTTTGGTTGGTAAAGTAGTATGGGATTGAAATTAGGAACCAGGTTAACGTGGTATAATGTGGTATGAGGTTGAGATATCATTTTTTATATCTTGTGTTTGGTTCGGTGCTGGAATGAATATATTTTATTTATGATATTTTCAATTGACTAATTTGATTAATTTAAAATATTAATTTAATTATATTTTTAAATATTTTTTTGAGTTATTGATTTATTTTTGTATTAAAATTTACATTTATTTGTTTAAATAGATATGAAATAGTAGAAATAACATTGATCCCCTCATACCCACCTCCCTCTAGGGTATAAAAAACCCATACCTTGAGGGTTTGAAAAATGGATTTAAAAAATGTATTTTCTGAACCAAATACCAAGTACGGGGTTGGAATGAATGAAACTCATACCTGATACCAAAATTGCTCGAACCAAACAACCCCTAAAATATTCCAATTTGATAATGATAAAGTGCTTTGAGGTTATCTTAGGTGGATTGCTTAGTTTAAGATAATTGTAGTGTTGTTGTAGTGTTGTTAGATACTTTTTATGTCCATCTCATTTTTTTACACTTTTATTTGATTGTTACATATTTGTAAAAGGATTAAATATCAAATTGGTCACTAAAGTAGAGCTCATATATCACTTTACTCACCGATCTCAATATGGTCTCATTTGAATCACTTAAGTCATAATAAATATCAAATAGATATCTATAAATGTGTGATTGAGAAGTAAAATAATGTTTTATTAAGTTCTACACATTTTTTTCTTTAATTTTACCATAACCAAATGAAAAGTAATGAATTCTAGTATTTTATATAATATATTTAAATATTTTAAAAATTATTTACTATTTATTTTTAAAAAAATCCACACTGACCATTATATTAAGAAAATGAACGTTTTAACTATTTTGTTTTAAAGAATGTATAGTTTAACCACAAACACGACGAAAAATTGGTAAGTGTTGTGCACTCTCCGGCAAGTGAGAGTCCAACGCTAACCTGAATATGTATACACATTAACCACTGAAATTACAGAAAATGTACATATCAAATATAATAACATAAATGAACATAAGAGCCTGAAATAACGTTTTTTAATAGAGTTAGGTAAAAGAATCTAGAAAATATATTTAGCAAAAAAAAAAAAACTAGACAATATAAGCAATCAACACCTACTAAAACGTAAACAAACACAAAATAAAACATAATTAATTACATCCTTCCATTCATAAAATTACCAAATAAAATATCCTGAATGTAATTACTTAGATTCCATTAGGAGTTTAAAAAGTTCTAAGCAAAATGTTCATTATTCATCCATCAAAATTACATAGAAACCGTTAACGTAAACTAGACAAAAGAACTACATCACAGTGCAAAAGTTCACAAAACAGAGTTCAAAGATTTTACAAAAACATAAAACTAAACATGAATAGCTACACAGCATGGTTGTCTCCATCTTCCTCCATGAGCACCAAGTCCCCAAGGATCTTCATTCCTGCCACTATTGTAGGAAATCAAAAAGAAGAAAGTAAGACAATGTCATTAAATGAAACCAACTACTTAAACTTAGTTGTTTGTTATACGATCCATACACATAGTAAACCTCATACGTAAACATGGTCAACATAACTTAATATAACATAAGGAAGCAGTAGAAGAAACCTATAGTGTCATGCAAATCAGCACATATGGCAATCACTAAATGTACATTAAGAACTTTAAAGAGTATAGGTGATTTGCTAGTTCAACAAAAAGATAATCTATGTTAAGCACAATCCAAAATATGTTAAACACAAAGCCAATCTATGTCACACATATGACTAGTAATCACATCTACTACCACTCCAAATAACTACAGAACAGAGCATAAATGTATGGGTACTAGAAAGCAAGGCACAACCACATTGACAAAGTACACCTAGTAAGATCCCAACTATGCAGGGTCAATAAAGGTCTTGATACACTAGGACAATCAGCACATCTCATGCATGATTACAAAACAATAAAACATATTAACAATTGCCCCATTTATTGAACTATGGAAAAGTAATAAAAAAAATGAAAATATACCTGCACTTGCAGCCCATGTTTGAAGCTTGGAACAGGCTTCATCCTCGCGTATCAATCTTGTCCATGGAGATCCCAGTCCCATGTCATCATACCAAATCTCCAAAGCCTTCCCAAAGGGCTTGTTTATGACATGCAATCTGTAATAACCCTGATTTTTGGAAAATTGTATAAGACCCCAATGAATAGTAAAAATACGTTTGAGGAAAACTTTTAACACCACACTATATATGTGTTGAAAAACTGAAGTTTCGAAGCTGTGTTATTGTTATACAGTGCAAATGAGTGAATGTAAATCACGTCAGATTTTGAAAATCCAGAACTCGGGAAATATTTCGTAGAGGTCCGAATCTCTATTATTGATGTACGATATATTTAAGTGAATGTGAATCCCATTTATATTTAAAGATTCACGCTCGAACCATTTAAGTTATATATTCGCTCGTTAGGATGAATAGTGAATACTTACTACCCACGGCCAGAATCACGTTTAGTTTTTTTGCTCTTTTGGGAAAATATTTCGAATTGTTTTCGAGAGAACAAAAACAAGGATGAATAGTAACCATGATGAATAGTATCCCAAGATGAATAGTAAAAATTTTAATTCTCCGATTCATCCCATATTTCAGTGGAAGTTTTGAAATAGTAAACGGTTACTAATCACGTAGTTGGAAATCGTAAACGAAAGCGAGGATTCAAGAATCAATTCATAGAGTGTTATTCCCAGACAATGAATCAAGATTGTAGAAGGAGGGGGTTGAATACAATCTTGAAAATTTCTTCAGTTCTTTAAACAAAGATAAGGACTAAAATAAAATCAAGAACATAATGTAAAACAATAACACAAGAATTAAAAATTCAGGTGGATTGATTGTTCCACCTAAGAGATTTTATTGAAGAAATCTCTGTGATGTTTATGAATAAACACACAGATGCATACACTGTGTTGGTCCTTGAGTATTGCAGAAGGGGGGTTGAATGCAATACTGATAAATTTCAATCTTTGTTTCAACAACTAAAACTAAGATTAATGTTTATCAGTAGAAGAAATGCAAACACAAGTAGATTACTCACAAAATAAATGTTTTATTTATTTTGTAAAGTGTTGCTACAACCTTAAGAAAAAGTGTGTTTTTCTCAAGCTTCGATTCTTCAGGAATACAACACAGAAATGAGAGATATAGTCTAAGTATACTAATCCTATCTCTATCATCACGGGTTTGTGGAGCTGCTGTCATTTTCATGTGGCAGCTCTGTAAAGCATAATGTAACATAAGATGTAAAAGAGATAACTACAACTCAACAAAGGACAAGACAGACAATAGTATTAACAGAAGCACAGGAATCCAGAATCAAAGAAGAAAAGGTAAACTCAAAAAATCAAAATACGTTATGTATTCTTGAAGTCCGTAAACAGGTCACGGAAAGAAGTTCATGAAAATGTTCAAGCCTCAGTGACAACAAAAGAAACAAGACTTTCAAGACGACAGAAGTATGTGAATGATTTAGGGTTCAGTACCACAGGATTCCAGTGATGAAGCAACCAGGACGACAAAGGACTTATCAGCAGCATTGAATTGCAGACATAAAAGAAGAATTGATCAAGTGTTATTCATCTGTGAACCAGACCAGTTGCACTAGGTGACGGCACTAAAAGATCAAGTTGTTTTATCGTCTCAGAAGAAATTGATACAGTCTAAAACTGAAACACCAAGAAGCTCAGAAAGGTTTTCTAAAAGGAACAAGGACATAATGTGATTTGATGGTTTTTCATTTATGAAAAACTATCGAATGTGATTCTAAGGAATCAAAAGAAATTGAGTTGTTGGTTTTTATTTCTTAAAGTAATAAAAACCATCGAAAGCTTTTCTAAGAAAATCATTAGATTCAATGGAAAAGAGAATTTCTTTTTCGATAGTTTTCTTTAAAAACTATCGAATGGAAAGTTTCTTTTAATTCTTTCGATGGTTTTCCATTCGATGGATTTCCAATTCGATAGTTTTCTAATTGGAGGAGCAGGTGAAGAAGTGACATTGTTGTCAGGTTGATGAAGATCCAACGGCCAAGAATATTCCATTATTTTTGGTTCGATGGTTTTTCTAAAACTAAGTCTATAATTACACAGAGAGAGGTAGTGTCGTCCTCAGTCTGGTTAGTTCATAGTAGCAACTACTGAGAGAGAGTTTTGAGCCGGAGAAGATCATAGAAATTTATAGTGCTTAGAATTCTTTCATTGTATTGATTATGAATAACCTAGAACTCATTGAAGCTAATCTACGGATTAGAAATTGTAGCACCCCTCGAGGTTTATATTTATAAAACGATATATTCCCCGACTCTTGGTTTGGTTTGGTGTGTTTGATTTCGTTATAGAACTGAATGAATTATCCGCGAACGAAATTGAATTATTTGTGAGTATCGTATTCAACCCCCCCTTCTACGATACTTCGGGACCTAACAATTGGTATCAGAGCTTGTTAATCGACATACAGATTAGATCCGGGTATTTCAGACCAGTCAGACAAGAATTCTAAGGAGGCCAACTTCTAAATAAATTTATTTTATGAATTTATATTTTAATAAGTTTATTTTATAAATTTAAGTTAAAATGAATTTATCTTATAAATTTAATTTAAATGAGTTCATTATTTAAACTTGAATAAGTTTATTTGATTAACTTAATTTAAATAAATTTATTTTATAAATTCAAGTTAAATAAATTTATATTTTAAACTTAAGTAAATTTAATTTATGTTATGAATTTATTTTAGAGGTGCGGCACAGAGCAATTTGTAGTGTGCTAAAGAGACCCCTTAGAATTTGTGAATTGTAGTCAATTTAGGTGGCCAATTTTGAGTCTAAGTAGTATGGTGACTTCGATAGTTTTTTTTTTTTTTTTTAAAAACTATCGAAGTGGTAATGCTTCTTTTACAAAATTGGTCAGCCATTAACCATTTGTTTAGTTTTCAGAAACTATCGAAATGGATGATAGGCTCTTCGATAGTTTTTGTTTTAAAAAACAATCGAAGTGCTTGAATTGGCCAGCTTTACAAAAGCACCCCGAATTAATATATTTCTGAATTATTTATTTATTTCGAATTTTTTTTTTAAAAAAAATTTCTTAAATTCTAATTTTTCTTAAATATTAATTTACATTATTTAATTTTTAAGAATTCGAAATTCTTGAAAATTAAATGTTTTGTAAATATTTATTTTTGATTAATTTATTTTTAAGGAAAATTAAAAATTCTGAATATTTAAATTTTTCTTAAGTATTAAATTGAGGGTGCTCAAGGGCTTGTAGAAGAAGATTCCTGCGGGTGTTAGAGAATTGAACAGACAAACCAACATCTCAGTAACGAGCATTATTGTTGGAACCTCAGAACAGAATAGAAGAATTACTAGTAGCTGAATCAGGTAGAAAACCTCGAGAGACTAGACTAAAGATCAGTGTTTCACTTGTCAAGGAAGTTTAGTCACATCAGATTCAGAAGGAGTACAAAAGCCACATCCGTGGATCAGGCTTATTTATTACGAAGCAAAGATTCTTCAGGATTCAGTTCAAAGAGGTAGTTACAGACTGAGATGGTAACAAAAACAAGAGTGATAGTTTCAACTTTGATAAGAACTATGTAACGAGAAACTATCAGGGTGTGCTACACAATGAAGAAGCCTAACAAACAAAGAAGAATAGGGACTCAGTTAATAGCTGAAACAGAAGTGGAATGCTTTGTTGAAGAAGCATCAGCACAAAACTTATGTTGCTTAAGAAAAGAGTTGGGATGGATCAGATGACGAGAAGATCATGGATATCTTGCTTTCATAGCAATCTCTGAAGATGATTCACCTCACATATCTCAGGTATCTTTTCCTTGAACCAATGCAGTATTTAATTCTCAATATTCAAAGCATGTACATAGGAGATCTTATATATGTGTGTATGAATATTTGTAGAATAAGATTTGCAAGTGAGATAGAAGCTTTCTTAAGAAACAACTCTTAGTTTTAGGGGTTAAGTTTCTGGCACATAAGACCTTAGTAAAGCTACGTTTCAGTATCCCTAGTAGAACAAGATTTGCTCATTTATTCTGAATTGTTTGTTAAGGGATAATCAGTTTGAAGGATGGAGGAATTACCTTTAGAGTCAGTAGAATTTGTAGAACACCAAGCTGTATCTAAAACTGACTTATGTAATAGAGAAAGTTAGATGCCATACAACAACAGAATGGATTAGATAGAATTAGTGATTTAATTGTTAATTCTTTTATTCCATGTGTGCTTAGAAAATTATTGAATATCTGTAAATCTACTTGCTACCTGTTACACTTGTGTATATTGGTTAAAGTAGAAAGTACTGAATTTTCTAAAATGCAGAACATGCCTAATTTGCACATCTCTTATCTGCAATGTCAAAATGCTCAATGTATGCCATTTATTCTTATTAACATGTTTGCTTATTTAAATATTATGAATGCATATCTTAGAACTTGCATTAATCATAGAAAAAGCATGTTTAAGAATTACATTAGAGCAACGACTACAAGGTCAGTCAGAGATAAGAATAAGCATGTATAGGTTGAAGCTGTTGTTACCACTTTTAAAAGCAAAATCTCTAATCCATCTGGACCCAAGCAAATAAGTTGGGTACCAAGAACTGTCAATCCATTTGTGAGTGCAGGCAAATCAGGTTAATCGATTTATATGCTTTCTTGGTCTTTACTACTGAAGACATATGATCGAAGAAAGAACTTGCCATCAAATGTGATTGAGAAAGCTGTTCCGTTAATAATCTTTGGAGATGACAGCAAAGGTTTTCATCACGGGACATGGCTACGTTTGAAATGGAATGTCATCATGTTTACAATAATTGGTATCATTGATAACAACTAATAATTGGAGTCAAGGATAACAATTAGAAGCAACTCTCTTGCTGAAGATTCAAAGCACAAATCTTTTTATTCAATGAAGGAGCAGTGTTTTATCTCAAGCAGGAAGGTTGAGAATCTCTCACCCTTGCATGACAATACAAGGAACTCTTTTCTAAAGATGGTATTGGTGAGAGGACTGCCTCATCTGGGATTCAAGCTAGATGAAATATATGAGGCATGTCATTAAGGGAAGTCAAAGAAACATCACAGAAAAGCTATAATGTGATAAGCATTACTGAGCCGCTTCAGATGATACGTATGGAACTCTACGGACTAGTTAATGTCTTATCTACAACAAAGTAAAGATATACTTCAGTGATGGTTGATGACTACTCTTAATACAAACTGGTGTTGTTTATTCAATCTGAAGGACAGGACATCACAGATGAGATTAATCACATTTCCATGATCAGTAACAAATACAGGAAGACCCTGTATTGGCCAATAGAAGCAAACTCTGAATTTCTTTCAGGGGTTTGAAGGAAATTGTTCTACAAGTAAGCATCTTGGCAAGATTGGCAGCTAAGGCTCTTAAGGATATTTTCCTCGGCTAATCAGTGGAATCTAAAGCCTACGAGGTAAATTTGATTAATCAACAAGAGGTGATTGAAAGTCTGAATATGATGTTCAACAACTCCAAGCTCTCAGCTGTTATGTGTGAAATTAATGGTAATGATGATTCAAATCCAAGCAGTGGTAATGGTAGTTTAACTACACAGCTCAGTACTTCAACAGAACCACTCAGCGAGGATGAGGATTCTCAGGAAATCCCAGCAACAGCTTAGGGGGAGCAAAAGAAGGATCAATTAGTCAGATCAACACCACAATGAATATCTAGAGGACACTTCAAGAACGTATCTGTCAAGACAAAGGGTTTAGATTCAATATCATTCATGATGTCTAGTTCTTAGTGATCCTAGTGGTGGAGTAAAGACTGGAGCTATAGAGTATGAATGATTATTTTCTTGGTTTTCTTTCTGAAGAAGAAACAAAGAAAGGTAAAGAAGCTCTGATGGATCCAGATTGGGTGATTGCAAAGCAAAATGAACTCAATCAATCTGAAAGGCAGAAAGTTTGGAAGCTGGTACCCAGGCCTAAGGGAAAATCTGTTATTGGAACAAGATGGGTATCCAGAATACTGGATGACTTTGGCATTGTTATGAGGGACAAGGCCAAACTGGATGCTAGGTTACTATTAGGAAGCAGTATCTAACAAGAAGCACCAGTGACGAGACTTGAGGATATCAGGATATATCTGTATGGTAGGAACCGGTATCAATACTCAAGCAATCGTCAAAGACATGGTATGACACTCTAACTGAACTTTTACAGGATATGAATTTATTAGAGTTGTCATAAGGCACAAACATAATGTCATATATGTGCAGTGATATCATGATTATATTATATGTTGGTCTACTAACGAAAACTTGTGCAAGAAATTTGCCAAGTCATTGCAGAGAATGTACAAGATGAGTATGTTGGGAAAGTTGCAATTCTTTTTGGATTTACTTTGAGCAAGCCAGAAGATTAATTCTTTAAGGAGCACAAGTAAGCCAAAAGAGTGATGGCAATAAAAGTAAGTCAAGAATCTTTTGAATGTGCACAATTGAGAAGATTCTAGACATGCCAAGACTCCCTACCAACAGCAGCCACTAAAGCTTGATCAGGACAAATCAGGTAAAAGACAGAAATGACAAGCTAGAGAGGTATGCGTCTCATTAAGTTATTAGCTGCAAATTGACAACACATATTTTATTCTCAAGTTGCCAATGTGCAAGGTTCCAAGTGGATTTCAAAAATCTAGTCTTATAGTTATCAACATGATTTTGAGATATCTTAAGGGAATACCAAATCTCAGTATATGGTACCCTAAAGATACTTGTTAACATGTTTAGCTATTTAGATATAAAATACGCAGGTTGTAAGAAAGACAGGAGAAACATCTCTGAATGACAGGAGGAGCATCTCTAGAAGCTGTCAACTTCGTGGAGGAAGATTGATTTCTTGGTATTATTTCAGGAAATAACTTTATCTCCAACAACTCTGTGGAACAATCCACGACAATGCACCTTGACAACAGGTATCATTTCTTTCGAGAGCATGTCTTCAATTCATAGAGTAACTTGCAGACACGCACCTTATTTGAAAATCCCATCTGCAAGAAACTCTTAAATAAGTTCACAAGTGTAAAGTTGTCCATATTTTAAGGACTTGTGAATTTGTTTAACATCAAGTCCTCATCTTAATAATTTAGTGCTAATATCTAGCTCATAGATATTTAGTACTAATTTATTATTATTTATTTAATGAAATTTGAATTATGGAAATTGAAGCAGTTCAATATCTTATTTGCTCCATAATTTAAAATACATAAAATAAATATGCAGCATAATTTATTGGATTTTAATTGGTTAATATCATTCAATGATATTTAGTCGATTTTATTCTGAGAAAATTGTGAATTTTCTGTTGACAATTGATTTTGGTAAATTTGAAAAGATTTATTAGAATTAAAACTTGATAGGAAATAAAACAGTCTAAATTTTAAAACAAGAACAGGTTTTAAAATGAAGACAGAAACAAAAAATATCGAATTTAGGAAATTCGATAGTTTTTCAAGTACATAGATAAATCTATCGAAATTAATTTTCGATAGTTTTTGAAAAGGAAAAAGAAAAACTATTGAAAACATTTCTCGATACTTTTTGAGGAAAATTTGAAAAAGCATCGAATTGAATTTCATTATTCTTTATCTAAATTCTCGATGGTTTTTGAATTAAAATGAAAATCTATCTGAGAGAATTAATTTTTCCTTTATTTTAATTCTCGATAGTTTTTCCACAAAGGATCCCTCGATAGTTTTTCAAGCTTTAAAAGGTAACAAGTTCGATAGTTTTTCAGAAAAACTTTTTAAATTCTGATTTTCAAACTCTTCGTTATTTTTCAAAATTTATCGAAGTAAAGTTGACAGTTTTACCCCCAACTGAAAACCATCGAACATACTATTAAAAAACATCGAACACTGTAAAGACAATATTGCCCCTGTCAATTCAATAAGTATTTAACAACCCCTTACGTTTTTTTTCTTATTATCAGATCTAAGGGCTTTTGTTTATACTTACTAGAATACATATAACCAAGAACATCACTGCCTCAAGAACTTGTTTCTAAGAAAACTATTTTCACTATTGTTCTTTAGAAGTTAATTGTTTTCAATTGATTTCTTCAGATAATTCTGATTATTTGTGTTACCAAAAGTAGGGTTCTTGATAATAGTGATTCGAAGTTGTGTTTTTTTTTAAGAAAAAGGGGTAATTTTGTTTTAAGGGTATTTTGTGTCAAGTTTGATTAATTAGTAATAATTAATTAAATTTAATTGGTTTTAGTTTTGGTTTAAAAGTAACCAAGACTAATCATGTCTCGTTTCAAAACTTGCAAGCCATTACGAATTTACAGTTTCGTGCATGGGCAGAGTTTCTGAACACACGTTCATTAGTGGCATATGCCTTGAGTACTCTCGTAGTCCTTTGCATCGATCAATTGACTGCGTTGTACACAACCGCCACGGATACAAGTGAGAATAACGTAAGATCCTTCAGTTTTGTTGTGCCAGGGGGCAGAACAATAAGGGTGACGGAACATGACTTTAATAGAATACTACATTTTCCTACAGAAAACCATGTTCCGGATCCCACAACTGAGGAGATACATGCTTTCTTCACTCTCATAAGAAGTCAACAACCTAACTTCTTTGTGGGAGAGTTCCTTAAGCATTACCTGACATGGGACCACTGGATGAAAGAACATGCATAGATGATGTGCTTTGTTTCTATCCTAGGTTCCCACAGCTACTTCTCAATGATATCTTAACAGATGATGAGCGTGAGACATTCGCCAAAGAGGAGACCATGGAGTGCATGAAGATGAAGAGCAATGCAATAACCGCTCTGATAAGAAAGAATCATCTTCCAGGGGTACCCACTGTTCAAACTTGAATATCTAAGAACGGTGCCCCTACCACTTCTACCCCCAGGGGAACAGGTAAATGAAGGTAACATTCCTGAACCTGAACTGGCTCCTGAACCACAACAATGGATGTTGATCCAGAGCCCTCAGTGGCCATCCAGACCATGAGATTGCAACCCACAATCTCTAACCACGGTCGAAGAGCCTTTGGAAGAGCCAATTGAAACCACAAACGAACCTCCTTACCCTCCTATACCCAGTATTCAGACATCCATGAGTGTAGAGGGAGATAGTGCCAAAGCAGCACCACATAAGGAGACACGCCATTCAACAACAGCTCTGCCTTACTCTAAAAGGAGAAGAACAAAAACCGAGGCAACTGTTGATAGTTCATTTCTCTCATCCAAAGCGCCCTTTATTGATTTTTCTGATGTTGATTGGGCTACATTAACTAAAGCAATATCTGAACCATTAGCTCAATCAAGTAAGGAAGAATTGACGGAAGCAACTGGTGTTCCGACCATATTACGGTTAGGTTCACTGATTGAAGGTTCTTTACTGAACCAAGAGTCTTCACAGACGTCGAGAGAAGGTTCTGACCCCAATGCAAAATCTAAAGGGTCATTGCCTAACTCCCCAGATGGAACATATCTGGATCCTGCGGGTACAGGGTCTGACGTAGGTGCAGATCGGCAACTCGGTGACAATGAATCAATTTTAATTGAGGAGTTAACTGAGGTAAAGTCTTCACAGACTATTGAGGAAGTTTCAGGATCTCTGCTGTTAATAGAGCCTGATTCTACCCTCCTAGAGATTCAAACTCTAGATCCTACAAAGGATACATCATCCACGGATGATCAGCAACTTGGTTTAACCAAGGACGGGGACTTGCGAAGCCCCATTGCACCACCGGTGACCTCCTTAAGGACGGCTACGGTGTTTTCTTCTGCAGGTACAACTAGCACAAAGGGATTGAGTGAAACAAAAACACTTACACCTGGCCTGAGTGGGAAAGGAAAAATGAGTTAAACACCGACAGAAACGTTGAGTGTACACCCAGAGCCAAACGTGAGGAGTGACACCCTAACCCTTCCAAATATTGAAGATTTGCTATTACCTGGAGGTACATGTTCAATCCACCCTCAAGAAGATTATGGAATATGTTGAGGAACCAACAACCCGGACCTTCACAGCAACAACCTGATCCTTCTACTACCTTTTACAATGAGGATAACTTCATCGAGGATTCCTCAACTAAGGGGGAGAAAGTTGGAGAAGGGGAAACAAATGAAGTGACTAATGAAGGTTGGCAAACAACTGGATGGGGAGTTTGGGAAACCAATGAAGCTATTCCAGTTAGATAGTACTGGATTGAAGACATTGTGCAAGAAGAAAAAAAGTGAGGAGGAATTTGAAGTCATGCAAGAGCAACCGATTCAGGAGGAGCATGAGCCATATAGAACATCCTATCTTGGATGATGATATGGAAGAAGAAGCAAATTCTCTATCACTAAGAGAGAAAGACACATTCTCATCAAGATCCAAAGAACTACAAAGCTAAATGAACTGCTCCGTGAGCATGTTAAGGAAATCTTGATGAAGGTCAGTCCAGAGATTACTGAAAACCCTCCTATGGTTAGATTCATGACGAATGACTTGTTCAGAATCTGCTACATGACGGAGGACAAACTGAGAGATTACCCAAACGAATATCTAATATCAGTTGAGAAGTATCTTAGATCCACTGGATTCACATCAACGGAGAAGGACAAAAGCAGCCGACACTCTAAGAAAATATCTAATGGAGAATGTTCCCTACTATAGGAAGAGAGTGGAGAAAGGATTGGAAGTGCTTCCCAGACTACCAAACATGCCAAAGCTAAACAAGAAAGATGTTAACATTGCATGGCTGTGGGCTGGAGTGGGTCAAGAGGTTGGATTTATTGGAAGACACATCCAAGGAGCAATCCTTAAACCTGGAGAACCACTGCACTATCTATCAGTGATTGATTATCAAGCTGCTAACTCCGATCCAATGATTGAGGAAGGTGAGATCGGAATGGACTGAAGATTGAAGCAAAGAACAAGAGAACTGTCAGCTCAAACAAGAGGAGCAACTTCAAGGTGAAAAGTTTTATTGTTCTTTGATTTATGAAATCTGGAAATGTATATATATCTGATCCAGAATGCAGTTAATATTATTACGCTGTCTTACTTTAAGTAGTTTCATGTTTCCTTAGTTAGTTGAGTTATCCTCGAAGTATTTGCTTGTCGAACTCTATCCAATCAAATAGGGGGAGATTGTAAAGCATAATGTAACATAAGATGTAAAAGAGATAACTACAACTCAACAAAGGACAAGACAGACAATAGTATTAACAGAAGCACAGGAATCCAGAATCAAAGAAGAAAAGGTAAACTCAAAAAATCAAAATACGTTATGTATTCTTGAAGTCCGTAAACAGGTCACGGAAAGAAGTTCATGAAAATGTTCAAGCCTCAGTGACAACAAAAGAAACAAGACTTTCAAGACGACAGAAGTATGTGAATGATTTAGGGTTCAGTACCACAGGATTCCAGTGATGAAGCAACCAGGACGACAAAGGACTTATCAGCAGCATTGAATTGCAGACATAAAAGAAGAATTGATCAAGTGTTATTCATCTGTGAACCAGACCAGTTGCACTAGGTGACGGCACTAAAAGATCAAGTTGTTTTATCGTCTCAGAAGAAATTGATACAGTCTAAAACTGAAACACCAAGAAGCTCAGAAAGGTGGAACAAGGACATAATGTGATTCGATGGTTTTTCATTTATGAAAAACTATCGAATGTGATTCTAAGGAATCAAAAGAAATTGAGTTGATGGTTTTTATTTCTTAAAGTAATAAAAACCATCGAAAGCTTTTCTAAGAAAATCATTAGATTCAATGGAAAAGAGAATTTCTTTTTCGATAGTTTTCTTTAAAAACTATCGAATGGAAAGTTTCTTTTAATTCTTTCGATGGTTTTCCATTCGATGGATTTCCAATTCGATAGTTTTCTAATTGGAGGAGCAGGTGAAGAAGTGACATTGTTGTCAGGTTGATGAAGATCCAACGGCCAAGAATATTCCATTATTTTTGGTTCGATGGTTTTTCTAAAACTAAGTCTATAATTACACAGAGAGAGGTAGTGTCTTCCTCAGTCTGGTTAGTTCATAGTAGCAACTACTGAGAGAGAGTTTTGAGCCGGAGAAGATCATAGAAATTTATAGTGCTCAGAATTCTTTCATTGTATTGATTATGAATAACCTAGAACTCATTGAAGCTAATCTACGGATTAGAAATTGTAGCACCCCTCGAGATTTATATTTATAAAACGATATATTCCCCGACTCTTGGTTTGGTTTGGTGTGTTTGATTTCGTTATAGAACTGAATGAATTATCCGCGAACGAAATTGAATTATTTGTGAGTATCGTATTCAACCCCCCCTTCTACGATACTTCGGGACCTAACAAGCTCCTTCCAATTTGCCTACCCGTGTGTCTTACCCAAATTGCTATACAAACAGAGTTATCATTACAGAAAAAGCAATCTAGATACATTCTATATTTAGCTAACACAATTCCAGTAGATGTTGATTTGTCATACTCTTGAATTGGTGAGCTTTGTCTTGTGATCCCTTAAGCTTCTGTCGTTGTCTTTGCAGACCTGATGTAGTGTTAGGATACTGCATCACGCCTGTTTCTTGAACATCCAAACTATCACATGTTTGACTGGGTAGATCCCCAATTCAAAGTTTATCCCTCTGAGACAATATCCTGCATTTCCAAGTTTGTTGTCACAAGAATACGCTTTTAGGTGATAGTATGAAATCCTCGCAAAAGGTGTTGTCAGGAGTTCCAAACTTTCTGTCAGGAGAATAGAAAGTTGATGTCTCAAGGCTTCCACCAATGTTGTTGTCAGAGTGAATATGCTGTCATGACTTGCAACATAATGTCCTCTTGTAACCTTACTGTCAAGGGCATGGCAGTAGTTTTTATTCTTGTTGTCGACCTGATATACTCATTGAGGCTTGAACAATCAAATGAATTTCTTCCAAGATGTACACACAATTTTATTACAGCAAATCAATTGGCTACAAGAACATACTATGGCTGTGACAGTATGTTCTACTTAATAAAATTAAGTATTTACAAAACACAAAGTTAAGTTGTCTCTAAACTATCACCCATAAATCCTAACAATCTCCCCCAATTTGTTTTTATGGACAATAACAACAAATTTACGACCAATACATGATGACAACTTTACTAACAAAGATCAGAATAGCTATAGACATAATTGCTCCTTAATGAATGAGCATATATAGAATTTTTACTTAGCTTATCCTTGAGATCTTCTTTTCTGCCTTGCTTCTTCCTCTCTTCTGGAGGCTTCTGCTACATAACTTTTGAGACTTTCCACCAGAGATATTTCCATGGGGGAAATTGCATCATCCTCAATTTCATCAATGTACTGTTGAGCTATTTTAGAGCTAACCTGCTGAGCATCCTGGAGATCCATCCACTGCTCTTGAGTCTTGACCAAAGATTTAGATTCTGAATTTTAGGATGTCTTGATCAAAGCTTAAATCTCCTGCCAGGAAATGCATTGAGAGTTGTCCTTCTTGCCTTATCCAGCTTTGAGTCTTCACCTTTTCTTATATGAATGATCTCTTCAAGTTCAAAAGAACACAATAGCTCTAGATGGTTAGTTGAACCAACCACTGAGTAGTTTAGCTCTTTCAGAACATGTGTCTTGAGCTTGTGAAAATTGTCCAAGTAAATTTCTTCATTTCCATACTTGGCTCTCAAAGCATTTTCTAGCACACAAGGTTGAAAGTTTGGTTCTTTACTCTTTCCTTTGTTCAGATCCTTGCATCTATTCAACAGTTCAGCTTCCATTTCCTCAACAGACTGATCATGTTCAGCTTTGGTTGATCTCTCTTGACTTGGCATGACTTGCACTTCTTCTTCAGGGAAATCATCTTCATATTCAATTATTTCTTCATCAGAGTACTCTAATAGGTTAGCAATGTCAGCATCATCATGCAACGCTAAATTCCCATGCTTCTGATAAAATTCTTCATCTCTTTCAGCTTTGTATATCAGAACATGTTCCATGACTTTATCAGGTACATTGTCATAACCTTGCATTAGATTTACCATTCTCTCTAAGATGAAATAATCAATTCTCCTTGTGACTATCCCCTTTCTGAGTGAGAAATTTTCTGTTACCAATTGAGAAACCAGCTCCATAGTAAAGTCCTTTTTAACCTTTACTGACTTTGAACTATCATACCAAAGGACATACTGGTTGGCTTCATTGTTATCATCCAACTTCACTTTAACATTTTTGATTTCTAGAGCATCTTTCTTCAGCATGTCAAAACTGTTGTAGAGTTTAGTTTGGATTGGCTTCCTCAGATTCCTGCCAAGTCCTGTAGCTTTCTCTTTTCCTGAGTACTCTGTTTTTCCTTTCTTTGTTTTAGCAGTCTTCTCAGCTTCAAATTTCTGTCTAGAAAACCAAGCTCTAGCTAAGGATTTTGTCCTTTTAGGCTTGACTACTTTCTTAGTTTCATCCTTGACAACATCTTCCATAACAGTGTCTGACAGGATTTTTCTCCACCGTGTCCTCCATGACAGTGTCTTTGCTGACAGCATCTGCCATGACAGTATCTTCCTTGACAGCTTCTTTGGTGATAATATCTTTTTCAGCATTGATACTGTCAATTGCACACCTTAGTATGTTTGCCTCCAAAGCTTCAAGTGTTTCAAATTCCTCCTCTTCTGTAGCACCAACATTTTTCTTTTTCTTGTACATGAGCTTCTTCTTTACTTTCTTCCTGGGCTGGATTGACAATATTTTCAGCAGATGTTCCACCAGCATTCCTTGCCACACCAGATCCTCCACTTCCATCCAACTCATCATCATTAAGAGATTTATCAAATGCACAGCTTTCACCTTGATCTGTTCTTCTGGCATTGGCTTTAGAGATTAACTCCTTCACTTTAGAGATGTACTTCTTGTCTCTCATTGCCAGTAGTTTGTGAATTGCTTTGACAGCTTGAACTCTCTTCTTGTTGATTTTTGAGTTGAGAATCATATTTAGCACTTTCATAACTGACCTTGTATCCATTTTTTATGTGCCATTTAGATTTAGATATCCACACTTCTTGACATCGTTCTTTGTGACCATTTCATAGCAGACACAAAATGGATTAAGGTACACCTCTGGAAGTTTCTCTGAGATTAGGTTCAGGATTTGCACATGTAAGATCTCATTGAAGGTTGAGTGGTTTGCTGTAATCTTGGCTCTCATCACACTCAGCACCCTTGCTTGAAGGTTCTGTAGCAACTACATAGTTATGAACATTGAGATTCATGTGTCCAAGTACACATCAATGGCCCATCTTCTTTCCTCATTGATCTTCACACATACACTCACAATCTTGCTCATCAGTAGTGTTGAGGTCTGAGTTATAGTTAAATTTGGCCTTCTTATTATCTCCTCAACTATCCTGATGAATTGTTCATCCTTATTTTGCAGTGTGCTCTCCCTGTAATCCACCATCAAAGTATTTGCCTCTTCTTGATCAATTTCAGCTCCCTCGGTCCACATAGATGGTAAATTGCAGTATTCAGACAGTTTCCCTTTGCCTTTCCCCAACTTATTTTGCTCCTCCTTTTCTCTCCACATCTTCTATAGTGTAGTTTCCTGAGGTTGTGGAGTTGGCTCTCTTATTGATATAGGAGGAAGTATTGGTCTCTTAGATTTTGATCTTCCTTGCATTTCCTCCAATACTTCTTTGGACATTAGTACTTTATCCCCATCAATTTCATATTCAAATAGGTTGTCAGCTCCACTTGCATGTTGGTCTTCTAATTGTTCCCCCTGTCTTCCTGACTCCCCTATCTTCCTAACTCCCCTGTCTTCCTAACTCCCCCTGAGATACAGGCACTTCTTTGATTAAATTTCCTTTCTCTTGAACAGATTCTGATCTTACCTCTTTCTCCCCCTTAGGTAAGTTGGCAGCATCAAAACTTGCAGATAATAGCTGAAGTGACTGTTGTATACTAGCAAATCCAAAGGCCACCATGGTAGACAGGCTGTCAAGCTTAGTTTCCATGGATAGGCATCTGTTCTCCAGGGCTTCCAATCTTAGAACAGTTTGAGTAGAGGGGCCACCAGTTCTCAACCTTCTTGGAGGGGAAGGAAAAGAATGGGGATTGGAGGCTGAGGGGGTTCTCACACTCTCAGGGTTTTTCTGAGTGATCTCATCACTCCTCACATTAGAACTCTCAAGGCCTAGTGCCTGAATAGTGTGCATGGGCTCCCTCAATTGCACTCTGGACATGCTCAAGTCCCTCTCCTTTTGCTAGCTCATTTGGCTGCCTCTCATTTTGAAGCTCACCTCTCTGTTCTTTTATCTCTCTTTTCTTTTGCACACCCTCACTCAACCTAGATGCATGGGTATGCGCAGTACTTACATGCATTGAAAAAGAGGGTTTAGAATGTACCTTGATAAGCTGATAGAGTGGCACATCATCATCAGAGACATCCTCAATGAGAACCTCATCATAATTAGGATGTGCAGAGGGGACAACATCTTGACCAGAAATGTTACTGTCAGCTAAAGGGGTGACAGTAGGGGGCTCATCCATGATTGGAGATGGATGATCAAAACCTGAAGGGTTGGGACGGTCCCCCTCTCTAGGTTGTGGAGAAGAAACAAAAGAATGAGTAGGGAAGGAAGAAGGTGAAGGTGGATGTTAGATATAATTGCTGACGTTTGTTTATCAGTGTTTAAGCAACAGGTACTGACCAGAGTTTATCAGAAGCCGGTCAGAGTTTAATTAAACTCTGACAGGGTGAAGAGTCTAAAGGAAGCTGGTCAGAGTTTATTTAAAGTCTGACAAGGTGATAGTTGAATTAGCTGTCGGTGCTGAATTGAAGATTCTAGAAGCAATATATTCTGAAGATGGAAAGAAACAGAATATATTGATACAACTAAGGAAACGGAATAGAAGATAAGAAGCAATCCTTAATTGATAACAATTGTATAGCTAATTTGTAGGAATATCAATTAGATAAGGATTGTGTAACTGTGTACTATATAAACACAGATAGGTTATCCCTAGAAGGGATGCGATCATTGAATATTTTTATTCTTGTAACCTAGAAGCTCTTTGTGATTCATTAACATCACTAAGAGAGAATTATTTAATATAATTCAGTTTGTTGATTTACAAACCTGTGTTCTTAATTGTTATTCTCATACATACTTGATTATATATATTGTGTATTCGGCCTAACAATTGGTATCAGAGCCAAGGCTGTTTAATATATACAGTTTTACGATTCAAACACAGTATTAATCATGTCTGAAGAAAATCAAACTGCTCCTAAGGCTGAACAGGTTAAGCCCAATTCTGTGAGTCGATATGAAACAATCAGGGTTCCAATTCTCAGGCCAGTAGAGTATCCGATTTGGAAGGTTAAGATGACCATGTTTCTGGAGGCTACAGATCCAGAATACCTTGACAGAATCTATGATGGTCCTCATATGCCAACTAAATTGTCCCCTGTTGTTGATGGTCAAGAACAAAAGACTGTTCCAAAGGAAAAGAAAGATATGACTCCTGAGGACATCTCATCAATTGCAAAGGATGCAAAGGTTAGACATCTTCTCCACAGTGCTTTAGATAATGTTATGTCTAACAGAGTAATTGGCTGCAAAACTGCCAAAGAGATATGGGATGCTTTAGAAGTCAGATGCCAGGGAACAGGTGCTATTAAGAAGAACAGAAAAACAATACTCACACAGGAGTATGAGCACTTTGATTCAAGAACTAATGAAACCTTGACTGAGACTTATGACAGATTTTGCAAACTGTTGAACGATCTGTCTCTGGTTGATAAAGAATATGAACTTGAAGAGTCTAATCTCAAGTTTCTGTTATCTCTACCTGAAAAGTGGGATTTAAAGGCAACAACAATCAGAGATAATTATGATCTTGCTGATACAGATCTTGATGAGATCTATGGATTGTTAAAGACTCATGAACTTGAGATAGAACAAAGAAACAGGAGATCCAGCAAGAAGACAAAATCTGTTGCTCTCAAAGTCGAGGAGAAGCCCATTAAGAAGGAATCATCAAGGAAGAAAGCCAAGGGAAAGGCTTTAGTCATAAAATCTGAGAGTGAGTCATCAAACTCTGATGATGATTCAAACTCTGATGAAGCTTCTGACTCTGAGGATGATGAAGAACAGATGATGCAAATGGCTGCATTGATGGTGAAGACCTTCAAGAAGATGGGGTTCAAGAACTTCAAGAAGGGAAAGAGATTCTCTAGGAAAGATTCAAACTCTGAAAGGAGAAGTTTCAGAAAGTCTGATGGAAGGGAAACCAAGTCTGGCAAGAAGGATAAATCTGAAATCCAGTGCTACAAGTGTAAGGAGATGGGTCACTATGCTCCAGAGTGCAAGAAAGGCAAATCTGAGAAAGCACTCATCTCTAAAGGCAAAGACTGGGCAGATACTTCAGACTCTGATGATGGAGAAAATTATGCTCTTATGGCAACTGTCAGAGATGAGACTGAATCATCTGAAAATAAGGTACCCTTAACTACTTATGCTTATGATACTGATAATATATCTGAGTTAAGAGTATATCTGAAAAGTGTTCATGTTAGCTATAGGGATCAGACCTTAGAGAATGAGAGAATTAAAGCTGAGAATCTTAGTCTTAAAGATAGAAACAAGTTTCTTGAAGGAGAACTTGAAAGAATGAAGCAGATTCAAAAAGAAAGAGATGATGCTGTTTATGTTGAACAGGAGTTGCTTAAAAGGTATAGGCAACTAGAATCTGATTTAGAAAAAGAAAGAAAAATAATCAAGACTTGGACAGATTCTGGAAGAGACACTCATCAAGTGTTTCAGACTGATTCTGTAGGTTTAGGTTATTGTGAAAATGATGAACTTAGGTTTAAAGACAAGGTTAAGGTAAAACCACAACTTAAACCTGTGAAATTTGTTCCAGAAGCCAATAAGTTAAAATCTGTTGTAATAAGAGAAGCTGATATGGAATCAGGTGAAGCCTGTGAAAGACAGGAAAATATTAAAACAGAAAAACTTAAGGAAAGAGAAACTGTTAGAAAGCCAGTAAAAACTTGTGAAAAACAGGTTAATGTTGGTTTGATGACAGGGAAACAGTTTAATCATAAGCTGAGAGAGATAAAATCTGCCATGAAACCAAAAGGGTCCAAGAAGAATAGGAATGGAAAGATAGGCATAAATAATAGAAATAATCATTTGCCTACTGGTGCTGCTCCAAGGAAAACATGTTATAATTGTGGTAGTTCTAATCATCTTGCTAGATTTTGCACTAAAAACAAACATATTAATTCTTTATCTTCTACATCAGGAGTAAAGAATGATTATGTAAGGGTTAAACCACAAACTTTATGCACACACTGTGGGAGCACTTGGCATTCCATTTATACTTGCAAGAGTTATCATGCTATTTATCATAACTATTATGAGCTAAAACCCAATCTGAAGTGGGTTAAAGCAAACTCTGCAAGTGTAAAGTCTGACAATGTTAGCTTAAACTCTGTTGATAGTAATTCCGCTGCAAAAGCTAACACTGTTAAGAAAGACAAAGGATCCAAGCAAGTCTGGGTCCTTAAAACTAATACTTAGTATTTGGTTGTGATTGCAGGGTATAATAGAGAGCACACTTATCTTGGACAGTGGATGCTCAGGACATATGACTGGAAATAAAGCCCTGCTATCAGACTTTGAGGAGAAGGCTGGCCCAAAAGTTTCCTATGGAGATGGCAACATAGGACACACTCTGGGATATGGCAATATCAATCTTGGAAGTGTCATCATTACAAATGTAGCTCTAGTCTCAGGACTCAAGCATAATCTGTTATCTGTGAGTCAAATCTGTGACAGAGGAAACCATGTAGATTTTCATAGTGAATACTGTGAAGTTATCAGTAAATCTACTGGAAAAGTTGTTCTAGTTGGACACAGGCGCAACAACATTTATGAAGCAAGTTTGGTAACAAACTCTGATGGAAAAACAGTGTGTCTGACAGCCAGAATGTCAAATGAAGAGAGTCGGAACTGGCACAAGAACCTCTCTCATCTCAATTTGAACAACATCAATGAGCTAATAAGAAAGGATCTTGTAAGGGGACTTCCAAAATCTATACTCAGTCTAGATGGCTTGTGTGATTCTTGTCAAAAAGCCAAGCAAAGGAAGTCATCTTTCAAGAGCAAATCTGAATCTTCAGTAGTGGAACCTTATCATCTTCTACATGTTGATCTCTTTGGACCAGTGAATGTGATGTCCATGGGCAGAAAGAAATATGCTCTAGTAATTGTTGATGAATATACTAGATATACATGGGTGTATTTCTTGTCAAAGAAGGATGAAACTGCTCAAACTCTGATGGATCATGTAAATCTACTGGACAAAGGATGACAGCACAAAGTCAAAATTATAAGGAGTGATAATGGAACTGAATTCAGAAACTCAATTATGGAAGCTTTCTGCAAGGAAAGAGGAGTGAAACAAGAATTTTCTGCACCTGGAACTCCACAGCAAAATGGTGTAGTTGAAAGGAAGAACATGACTTTAATTGAAGCAGCCAGAACTATGCTTGATGAAGCAAAATTACCAACATACTTCTGGGCAGAAGCTGTTCAATCTGCTTGTTTTACTCAAAATGCAACATTGATCAACAAGCATGGGAAAACACCATATGAGATGGTGAAAAATAAGAAGCCAAATTTGAAATATTTTCATATATTTGGATGCAAATGCTTTGTGTTGAAGACTCATCCTGAACAGTTGACAAAGTTCGAGTTAAAAGCTGATGAAGGAATCTTTGTTGGCTATCCATTGTCAACAAAAGCATTCAGAGTTTATAATCTAAGAACTAAGGTGATCATGGAATCTATACATGTGTCATTTGATGACAAGAAAATAATTGGACTTGAAGACAAGGATGGATATGATCAACTGCGTTTTGAAAATGAAGATCTATTCTCTGATGATATAAACTCTGATGAAGCAGGGTTGACAAACTCTGACGAAGCATACTCTGAACCTCTACTGGTAAATACTGGAGAAACAGGAAATTCTCAAATTGAACAAAATAGAGAACCAGTTGAGGGGGAGCGTGAAGAAGCTCAACAAGACACAACAAGTGAGTCAGTTGAGGAAACTGATTCAAACTCTGCAAGTTCAAACTCTGAGCCATCCAATTCAGGGGGAGCCTCAGATGCTGTAGAAAGTCAACATATGAATCAGGAGAGCATGGATCAAGGGGGGGATCAAATAATGATGCAAGAAACCACTTACCAACAGCAAGAAAGTGGACACAGGCACACACACCTGATCTCATAATTGGAGATCCTGATGCTAGTGTGAGAACTAGAAGTGCAACAAATAATGAGTGTCTGTATCATGCTTTCTTGTCTCAAACAGAACCAAAGAAAGTGGAAGAAGCTCTTCAAGATGCTAATTGGATTACAGCAATGCAAGAAGAGTTAAATGAGTTTGAAAGAAATGAAGTCTGGACACTTGTACCTAGACCAAAGAATAGATCAATAGTAGGTACAAAGTGGGTTTTCAGAAACAAGACTGACAGTGAAGGTGTGATTACAAGAAACAAGGCTAGACTTGTGGCAAAAGGTTATTCACAACAGGAAGGAATTGACTATGATGAAACCTTTGCTCCAGTTGCAAGATTGGAGGCCATAAGAATTTTTCTGGCCTATGCTGCACACAAGAAGTTTAAAGTCTTTCAGATGGATGTAAAGAGTGCTTTTCTCAATGGGAAGCTTGAAGAAGAAGTGTTTGTTGAACAACCACCAGGATTTGTAGATTCCAAGCATCCAGATTATGTCTACAGGCTTGACAAGGCATTATATGGACTAAAGCAAGCACCAAGAGCATGGTATGAAACTCTTGCTCAATTTCTTTTAGAAAGTGGGTTCACAAGAGGTACAATTGATAAAACCTTGTTTTATTTCAATTCTGGTGATGATTTGCTTTTAGTTCAAATTTATGTAGATGATATTATTTTTGGATCTACTAATGACAAACTCTGTAAGAAGTTTGCAAAGCTTATGCAATCCAGGTACCAAATGAGCATGATGGGAGAGCTTAGTTATTTTCTAGGCTTACAAGTCAAGCAAACAGATGATGGGATTTTTATCAATCAAGCAAAGTATACCAGAAATCTTCTAAAGAAATTTGGTATGCTTGATAGTTCATCTGCTACAACTCCCATGGCTACAGCAACGAAGCTTGACAAAGACACAGGAGCCTCAGTAGATATGACTAACTACAGAGGAATGATAGGGTCTCTACTGTATCTTACTGCAAGTAGACCTGATATCATGTATGCAATATGTCTTTGTGCAAGATTTCAAGCAGATCCCAGAGAGCCTCATCTAACAGCTGTAAAAAGGATCTTCAAATATCTTAAAGGAACCATAACCTTGGGTTTGTGGTATCCTAGGGAATCAGAGTTTAAGTTAATTGGTTACTCTGATGCAGATTTTGCAGGCTGTAAGATAGACAGAAAAAGTACAAGTGGAAGCTGTCAATTTTTAGGTGACAGATTGGTTTCTTGGTACAGTAAGAAACAGAAATCAATTTCTACATCCACTGCAGAAGCAGAGTATATAGCAGCTGGTAGCTGTTGTGCACAGATTTTATGGATGAAGAATCAATTGCTGGATTATGGGTTAAGGTACTCCAGAATACCTATTTTCTGTGATAACCAAAGTGCTATTGCTATGACAGGTAATCCAGTACAACATTCCATGACCAAGCACATCAGCATAAGGTATCATTTTATCAGAGAACATGTGGAAGAAGGAAACATTGAGCTTCATTTTGTGTCTACAGACCAACAACTTGCAGATATCTTCACCAAACCTTTGAGTGAAGCTACTTTTACAAGATTGGTAAATGAACTTGGAATGATCTCTGGTTCTGACTAGAGATACGGGTTAGACTCATTTTTTTTATGTTCATGATCTCTTACATGTGTTAACTGTTATGTGAACCAGCATGTTAAACTCTGATAATAAACTCTGTGAAGTGTCAGTCATACTCTGAAAGTAAACTCTAATGTTAAACTCTGTTGGTCATACTCTGGTAGTTACAGTTTAATGCTATTCTCTAATTGTAATTTTGTCTGAAACATATGGACCAATGAAGAAATTTGTATGAAACATAATTCTCAGTAAGTAATTATGAATCCTTAAGAGTTGTATAGATTCTGATCTCAAACATGTGCAGTAAGTTAACACAGCATGATACTGTCTCTGTATTTATACCATCTCTTAGTTTATTGATCCTATACACTGAGTCTGTATTAGCTGTTTGCATTTTCTCTCATAAGCTAATTATATCTACTGATGAAAAGTCTAAACTCTGATTCTTAATTGAAAATAATTCACCCTCAAATCAAAAGATGCCAAACATAGCACAAATTCCTTTGAGATCATGTTGTGCCTAGGAAGATCCAGGAACTTATTGTATGAAATAAGGGCTAAAATCTTTGATTTTTGGTGACTAGTGCCAACCACTGATTACTGGAAAAAAAAATAAATAAATATATATATATATATATATATATATATATATATATATATATATATATATATATAAAAATATATAAAGGGGGTGAAAAATAAAAGACATATCCAAATGAAAGGATATCAGTATACAGAGTTTAGATATAAAATCAGATTTTATGTTATACATGAGAGTTTAGGCAATCAGTTTTTACTACTTTAGTTTGTGGATTTTATGCACTTTGAGATGATCTAAATATTGATTACGGTAAACTCTGCTATTGCACACACATATTTTCACACCTGTACAGTTTGAGAAAAGAGTTTATTGACAAAGAAGGACAAATGGTAAACACTGATGTATTGTGTGACATATGCCGAGGTAACTTTGTTTTAATCTCTAATGGTTAAAATAATTTCTTTGTTTCAGACATTTTATAATTTTGAGATTAGACATTTGTTTTTCGAAAAAGTATGATTGGTAACGAATATATTTTACATTCAACAGAAAACAGAAAGAGTGTGTTTGATAAGTTCTGATGGTGATTAGTAGCACTGATGAGTATGTTAGTTTATTGTTTAAAGTGATATCATGTCTTTCACTTTACAATTACTATGAGATACTGATATGTAAAACAAAACAATGGATTTTTCTCATTAAATGATTCAAACTTTGTTTACATTCAGACAACTTTATACTCTTGTCTAGCTACTGTTCGATTAACAGGCTACTATAACATCTGGGATTTCCAAGGCTTGACAACCCCCTGATGTTGAATCATCATCATCATCCTCTCGACTTCTCTTTCTGGTTTGCAGCTTGCAGGATTCCAAGAAGACATTCTTTTTCGAACCCTTCAAGTAGCTCTGATAGAAGAGCATCATACAGATCTCCACAGCCTCATCATCTGCAAGGATGGGCACATCATATGGTCCAGGACGGATGATGTGCACATAGGGGTTGGAGATAGGTCCTTATGCTATTTCATCATCAGCGATGAGCCCCTCATCATTCAGAAATGACAACACAAGAAACTCATCGATGATATAGTTTGCTTGTTGACACCAGTTCAAATCCAAGAATGATTCTACATCCATGAATTCAAAGGTTCCTGCCATTTGATATATGGTATTTGTTTTAATATGAGAATTGCCTGTTGTTAAAATGCTCTAGCTTTTATAGCATCCAACAGGGCAACTGAAAGGTTTTTGCGTGGTTCGAAGCTTGGGAACAGTAAAGTGCGGAGTTCCAAGACAGTCATTATTCTTCTGACTGTTGGGCTACTTCGATATTATGTTTCTGAGATATTAAAATCGATAATTTTATTATTATTGATTTTGTTTGACAATAAGCGGAAATTGTGAGTGTCTTATGTGATATCAGGTGTCTCCTCGTATGCCGTGTAGATTGGGAACTTGTTCAAGAATATTTTAAATAGAGGAGAGAGGTTAATTGCATAGAAAAGTGTAACAGGCAGTAATTATTGCTGTTTTTACTGCGCATGCGTATTGGAAACTGTCAATTATATGCTGTCAGCGTATGCACGTTTGCCATGTGTCCCACTCACATGATTATAGGAGTAAGACAGTTGTGTATTAATGATTAAAAACTCTTCAGTTTTTCATCTTTAATTTTCTTTTAAATACAATACACACATCTTCAGTTAAACTTTTCACATCTTACTCATTTACATCTATTATCACACACACATATTCACAAACACCTTTCTACACATAAACTCTGTTATTTCTTCAAAATCTTCTAATGGCAACCACAGCTTTCGTTTCGTCTGGGTTAGAGTTCGTTCCAAACAACTATACCGCACCACTAAACACTGCAAACGCTCCAGAATCATTTCATATGATTCAACAGTTTCTTGCTCAGTCAGCGATTGGGCGTGCTTTAGTTGAACCAGCCACACTTTCTGGTTTACAAATCAAGGCGTTCTGGGAGACAAGGGTTTATGATGATGGTGGTGAAACTGGCAGCCCATCCATAATCTTTGAGTTTGACGAAATAGAGTATGTTATTACTGCTGGTACTATTCGCGCTGCAATGGGGTTTCCTGAGTATTCTTCTTACACTATTGGAATGGGTGATGAGGATTTAATCCGAATGATGCGAGAGATTGGCTACTCTGGGCCGTTGACAAAGATTGGGCAACTCAAAAGGCCGTTTCTGCGCAAGGAATGGAGTTTCTTCTTCGATTGCATCACCAGGACATTTGGCAAGAAATGCACAAATTGGGATGCTATTCCCACAGACAGTCTGCAAATCGGGTATTCTTTATTATATGATAATCATTTTGATTTTGCACGACTTGTGTTGACTAACTTAGGGGAGAAGATGACCGAGAATAGAGGAGTTGTTTATTTTTCTCGATTCTGTCAGCTTTTGGTTTCTTATTGTGTTGAAGGAGAAAATGTATTTGAAGCAGATGTTTCTTGTTTTAAATTACATAAGAGAGTATTTACTGATCTAGTAAATAAAGACATTAAGAAAGGCATTGTTGGAGATCTTTTGCTACCTACTTCTGTGCAACAGTTTGTGGATGCTCAAGTAAATCCACAACCACAAGCTGAATCTCAACCAGAACCTCTATCAACTTCTGTTAAACCTGCAAGGGGAGGTAGGACCAAACACATTGGTACTAAACCTGCAAGGAAACCATCTTCTGAAGCTGGGGTATCAAGACCTGAAGAGATACCTCAGAAGACAAGGCTAAAGAAAAGAAGAGCCAATAGGGCAAAGTCTGTTGTTGAAACCTCAGAGACTGAAACTGATGAAGAAACTCTTCATCAGCGAAAAAGAAGACTAGTGGCTGCACATCTTTTTGGTGCTATAAATGTAACCATGGACAGAGTCTCTAAGGACACTGAAGCTCCTGCATCAGAGAATGAGGAGATTGTGGCTGAAGCTGTTCCTCAAGCTACTCCTGAAATTGTTGTTGATGAGGAAATTATAAATGCTAATGAGGACAGAGTGTTTGTAAACACTGAAGCTCCTGAAGTGTTTGTTCAGGAAGATGCTGCAAATGCTGAAGCTGTCAATCTAGACAGATTAAATACTGATGCTACTATGGATTTAGATGCTCCTACATCAAAGGCTAATGATGTAGTTGAGGAAGCTGCTACTCATTCTGATAGCAGAGTTTTTGATCTTGAAGCACACACCTCTATCCATTCTGATCATTATACAGAGGGTGTGGAAGCTGATCAAGTAACTGATCAGGTAGAAGAATCTTTGGCCACTCACACTGAAATTATTTCTTGTGATTTTGACAAAGGTGAGGAGGTTACTCAGATGATCAAAGTCACAGAGAACATTGTTGAAGCTGTGATGGAAAAGGAACAAGAGGCTACTGATGAGCTAAACTCTGAGAACATTATTCTTGAAGCTTTGCAACAATCTGTTGTTGAGATTGTTCAAAGAGAAGCAGAGGTTTTTGCTCAGGTCACCTCTGATATTCCTGAAGCTGTAGCAGAGGAGAACATTGATGAAGCTGCACAGTTTACTGCTGACAATATTCTTAATGCAAATGAAGCAGCCAATAATGAAGAAACTGGAAATGATGCTGAGGGTTCTCATTCACACCCTAGTATTCAAGTTTCATTGGTTGATGATGTCAATAGTGCTGACGCAAGGGAAGTCCATAGACAGACCAATGAGCATTTCCAGAATATGTACTACAAAAATTGGGCTGATGCAGATTGTGTCTTCCCAGCACAAAGGGCTGCAGATTTTCTATCTGATTCTGTCAAGAAGATCTCAAATACTGATGTACTTACAAGCTTACCAATCTCAGGAATGAAGCCAGTATGAAGGATCTTACTTTCAAGTCTGACAGAACTTTTTATTATACTATGCTCAAGCAGCAAGCCAAGGATTCTGAGGAAATCACGAAGAGGCTTGGGAAAGTTGAGGAAAATCAGACTGCAATGTCTACTCAACTGTCTTCCATTTCTACTGCCATTGAATTGCTGACATCAGTACTACTTTCTGATGATGTCAAAAAGGGGGAGAATGTACCTAAAGACAAATGCAAAGACATTCAAGCTCTGAGACGGAGGGATGATTCTACTGATGGGGGAAGCAAAGGAAATAAAAGAAAGATTTTTGCTCCAAGGCAAAGCAGGACAAGAGTAAACTCTGAAAAGATAAACTCTGGTGGCCAATCTACTTCTGGTGGCCAATCTACTTCAAATCTCAAGCGTTTAGTTGTTTCAACTAATCCATCTACTGATGAAGAGATTGCTGCTAAGATATTCATGAAAGAGCATGGAAAGAATGTAACTATTGAAGATATCCAGGCTGAAGAGCAGATGCTTGCTGAGGAACACAAGAAAAATCTTGAAGCTGGAATCTACAAGAAAAAGGAAATCAAGGCTCCTAGAAAGAAAGAAGTTGGTATTTCTATCAAAGAGAATACACAACAGAGTATACAATATACAAGGAGACCTGTGATTGGAAACACTGATAAGGGTAAAGGCATAATGATTGAAGAGCCTAACCTGAAAAAGAAAGATAATTCAACCTCTGACATTGCTCAAGTTGAAACAAGATTAGCTAAATCAACCTCTGACGCTGCTCAAGTTGATGTTTCTATTGAAGATATGACAACCTCTGACGTTGCTCAAGTTATACAGAAATCTACACTACTTCCAGGATTCAGCAAACCAAAAATTCTTGAAGACTTAAAGCTTGAAGCTGTGAATTTCTCAGAAACCAGAACAGTATTGGGAAAAGAAGCCTTTGACAAATCTGGACTGGGTTCACACAGAGAGAGAAGAACTAATAACAGATCTCAAGACAAGTTTTCATTGGCAGAATTTGGAGTTGGAATTACTCAAGAAGGCCTTGACAAACTAGAATCTGTACAGATGATTTTTCACAAAGGAATCAAAAAGGAATTCTTGTTATATTTTATGGCTGATGGCAGAGTGTATAGATTTGGTGAATTTGATATCCAGTTAAAACTTTGGGAAGAGCTAGAGTATGTTCTATATCTACTTGAAGTAAAGAATAGAAGTACTTATGATGCTGCTCGAGTTTTGAAGGAAAGGATGATGAAATCCAAAGTTTTGAGTGGAGCTGGAGTATCAAGTGCATACATTCCTAAATACAGAGATGCACATGGAAAGTTGGTAGAAATGAAAAGGAATAGTGCTAGGTTCAGAACTGCACTAAATAAAAAGGTTCTTGAGTTCAATCTAGAGTCTGATAAACCTTTTTATATCAGACTTGGCAATGAAATGAACAAAAATAGCATATATTCTTTGAGGGCTGCCATTTATCAAATTGGTGAAGATGAACCAGAAATGAAGGAGCTGAAGAAGATTATGATTGCTGAATTGAATAGAGCTGAGAAGAAACTACTGTTAGATTATATCAGGACTGTGCCTGATATTCAAGAAATCAAGTAAAGTCTGACTGTAAGTTTTTAATATATTTTCTATTCTAAGTCAAATTTAAACTCTGTTTTAAATTAAACTCTGTTATATGTTAAACACTGCATTTGTTAAATGTTTTTGACATCATCAATTATATGTTTAACTTGTACATTGTATTATGAACAAGTTGGGGGAGATTGTTAGATATAATTGCTGACGTTTGTTTATCAGTGTTTAAGCAACAGGTACTGACCAGAGTTTATCAGAAGCCGGTCAGAGTTTAATTAAACTCTGACAGGGTGAAGAGTTTAAAGGAAGCTGGTCAGAGTTTATTTAAAGTCTGACAAGGTGATAGTTGAATTAGCTGTCGGTGCTGAATTGAAGATTCTAGAAGCAATATATTCTGAAGATGGAAAGAAGCAGAATATATTGATACAGCTAAGGAAACGGAATAGAAGATAAGAAGCAATCCTTAATTGATAACAATTGTATAGCTAATTTGTAGGAATATCAATTAGATAAGGATTGTGTAACTGTGTACTATATAAACACAGATAGGTTATCCCTAGAAGGGATGCGATCATTGAATATTTTTATTCTTGTAACCTAGAAGCTCTTTGTGATTCATTAACATCACTAAGAGAGAATTATTTAATATAATTCAGTTTGTTGATTTACAAACCTGTGTTCTTAATTGTTATTCTCATACATACTTGATTATATATATTGTGTATTCGGCCTAACAGTGGAGAAGTGAATATTGGCTGCTCCACAGAGTGAACTTGTGAAGCATCAATTGTTGAGGTGAAATCCTCACTGTGTCCTGACTCCATGTGTGTTTCTGCAAGTGGAGGCTCCTCATGAGGTGAAACATGAGGGTGTGTAGACTTTGTACAGGGTGCCTTGGGAGACAGGCTAGTTTCAATAGATGTCTCTTGTTGAGAAGGAACATCTAGGGAGGTGTTTGATGCCCTATTTTCCTCTACAGTCTTTTGGGAGACTGCAGGGTGACTGACAGTGGTTTTGGTCCTCTTAGCTCTCTTCTTCTTAGGCTCAGGAGGAACCACTGTGGGTTCTGTTTGACTACCTTCCTGATTTGCTGCACTAGGTGCAGGAACTCCCTCTTGACTCTCAGTACTACCACCAACATCAGTTTCTAGGGGTCTTTTTCTGGATTCTTGCAAGGCTTGTCTCTGTACTTTGGGAAGTCTAGAGAACCTAGGCTGAATGTATGGTGTAGAATGTGGGTTAGCTGAATTTGGGTCTAATCCAGCCTCATTCTCGAGATAGAAGGTTTCATACCCAGAGGGCAATGAAAAATCAAGGTTAGGCACTTGATCAACCATGTGTTTGGTGAAGCAGAGTGGAATATGTGCATTTAAATTCTGTGAAGTGAGAGTTGCGTGTGTGTTCCTTTTCAAGACATTGCAAACCTCTGTGCGAGGAGCATCTTCATCAAAATCACATAGAGAATTAAGACACGTCATTAGAAAGCGAGGATAGAGATTTACCTTCTTACCTATGGCAGATTTTAGGTGTGCCATGAGCAGCTTTCTAACATCCACCTTGTACCTATGGGCAAGAGAGTGTGTAAGTAGAAGAAAGAAAGAAAGTGAGTAGAGAGAGAAATAGAGCAGAAAGTTGTTTTGCTTTTTGGTTGTTCTGTATCAGTTTTGATATTGTCTGATTAACTGTTGTATAAAGAGAGTAGCTCAAGCGTTATGTTGAAAAAGGGGTTAATTGGAATCGTGCTTTTACCTAGTAACTCCACCACGTGGGTTACTCCCTTTATTTTCTGTCAATGTGGAGGTTGAATTGACAATTGTAACGGTCCACTATTATTGACAGTAACATGTGCGCTGAAACAAACTGTCAGTGACATTTGGTTTGATGACAGTATGTTTTGCTTGACAATAACCTTGTCGCAAAAACTTACTGTCATCGTTAATTACATTCATGACAGTATCTTTTAAAACTTTTGACAGAATGTTATTCACTGCTCTCAAGAAACTAACTATCGTGCCAGTCTGTGACAGCTACTTTTCTTGATGACAGTAACCCTTGCGGAAAAACAGTTTATTGTCAAGAATTTTAATAGATAAGATTCGTTGATTTACTTAACTCAAGAATCACCATTTACACATAGTCAATTAAATCAGGAATTTATATTCATGCACAGGAGATTGATCAGACAACAAACACAGATACATATCACTTAAACAAGAAACATGAAACAAAATAGGACCAGTTTTATTAATAAAATCATCTTAACAATGGAGAATTACAAATTATGATTTCATGATTTTATCAACTAATCCTAAAACTTCTGAACGAGTTTCTTCTTCAGTGCTTTCTTCATGCTTGAGGAGCACTTGAAGTTCTTCCTCTTGAACTTGCCACTTAGCCTCTTCAGTGGCCTTAGCAGTTTCTTCTTTCTCTTCTTCCTCCTCGAGGAACTCATCCACTTTCTGAAACATCTCTTCAGTTACTTCCTTATGTGAGGGCTCACACCATATTTTAGCTTTGAATTCGACTCCTACTTTGTTTTCCATTTTACCTTTTTCTGAATGTAAAACTAATATGGCCGAGGGTTCATTTTATAGGCATATTGGGTGAATGGTAAAGTAAACAGTGAACAGTTTGGAGTACCCATACAACTACCACAGATAGCAATTAAGAGATATGTCCTCCACTAATCCAATAATTAACACACACAAGATAAATCAATGCAAATTCTTTGACCAATTTCTCAAACTTTGAGATTATTCGAGTTAATGACACATAAAGTCCAACAATCAACAATACGACTAGCACTTAAATCGAGTTTAGCAAAGTCATAGCGAACATGCTATTGAAAATAAATAGAGACTATGTGGATAGTAATTCTCATGACAGTGACTTAAAATCTATTGTCACAAGCTGCATTTAGAATTTGAAAATGTAAAAACCAATAAGTTAACATACCAGATTAAGCATTCCAAATTCACTTACCAACTTGTTAAAGGTGGCTTCATCTAGTGGTTTTGTAAATATGTCTGCAAGTTGCTTTTCTGTTGGGACATAGATCAGCTTCACAGTTCCTCTTTCAACATACTCTCTTATGAAATGATGTCTGATATCAATGTGTTTTATCCTAGAGTGTTGAACAGGATTGTCTGAGATGGTTATGACACTAGTGTTGTCACAGAAGATATGAATGTTGTTCAACACTAGACCATAATCCAATAGCTGATTATTCATCCACAGAATTTGTGCATAGCAACTTCCAGCTGTAATATATTCAGCTTATGCAGATGATGTAGAGACTGAATGTTGCTTCTTGCTAAACCATGACACCAACCTTCCACCAAGAAATTGACAGCTACCTGTTGTACTTTTTCTGTCAATTCTACACCCAACATAGTCTGAATTAGAGTACCCAACTAGCTCAAATCCAGTATTTTTAGGATACCAAAGGCCTAGATTATGAGTGTCCTTTAAGTATCTAAAAATCCTCTTGACATCAACTAAGTGTGACTCCTTTGGATCAGCTTGAAATCTTGCACAGAGACATGTAGCAAATATTATGTCTGGTCTGCTAGCAGTTAAATAGAGGAGTGACCATGCCTCTGTAAGCACTAGAGTCCACTTTCTTTACCTTGGGATCAAGATCCAGATTTGTTGATGTAGAGATGGGAGTCTTGACAGGTGATGAATCTTCTAAGTTGAACTTTTTGAGAAGTTCTTTGACATATTTGGCTTGACATATGAAGATTCCATCACTTTGCTGAAGAACTTGTAGACCAAGGAAGAATGACAATTCTCCCATCATGCTCATCTCATACTTGTTTCTCATTAGAGATGAAAAATTTTCACACAACTTCTCATTTGAAGATCCAAAAATAATGTCATCAACATAGATCTGTACCAGAATGATGTCCTTGCCATGATGCTTGAGGCTTGATCAAATAATTGAACTTCTTTCAATGTAGTATTACTTCAAGTCTATAGGATGACTTTAATCTTCATTCTTTTGACTGGTATGATCTTCTGAGATTCACGTGAGACTCTGACAATTGAAATATTACTTACTTATTACAAACTTGTTTAAGTTGAGTTGTATCATCGATGTTAACAAATAAGCCTATACATATGCCTTTCAATCTCCCCCTATTTGTTCCTAGAGGATAACTCAACTAAATAAACAAGTAAAAATAAGACTTTAAGAACTAAGTAAATAATAAAACAAAGTTCTGGATTTCATTAAACATTTTCCAGATTCAAACATTAAAGATAAATACAAGATAGATGTTCCTCTAGATTGAACATGTGTATACAATGATCTTATCTTGATTTACCTAAGCTCTATACATATAACATTTACAAGATAGAGCTAATGATCACAATTCTTGATCACTCATTTCTCCTTCCTCCATAGCATCTAGCAAGTCTTTGTCTAGGACACGATCACTTTCAGTTGTGAGATTTGTTGGTCTGACTGGTAAAGTTGTGACTTTCTTCAATCTGTTCTTCAACTGATGATACCTTTTTATGTTGGCAATAAAATAGTCTTGAATGATGTCAGCAACTTCAGTCTTTTCTTCTGAAGCAAATCCAGTAGTCTTTAACATGTTCTTCGGCTTGATTAGATGCATTGCAGGATAGATCTTTAAAGAAATAGGATCCATTCCACAGGTTTGAAGTGCCCTTCCATTGTAAAATTTAACTTCAAATGGAACACTAACCACCTGAGGACTGACCCTTATAGCAAACTCCTTGAGCTGTTCATGCAACAATACATTCAAATAAGAATCTCCTTTCACTCTGCTCATGAGAATCCAAAGCTCTGACAATGATCTACTTGTAAATCAATCCAGAGAAACAGTGATAGTTCCTATGCTTTGACAAGATACATAAATGATCATTTCACTTCTAACTCTATCAAATCCAGCAGTAATCCTTAAGATTTCTTCTTGTAAGGCCTTCATGTATATTGAATTATCTGGATTGACCTTCATGAATCTTTGAAGAAGGCTGATGAACTCCATATCATTGTTTGATCCTTTCTGAGGGAGTGCAAACATTTCTTTTGCTTTTGTCCATTTTTCTCCCTTCTTCAGTCTGATGTCCAGCTTACGGTCTTTGAATTGCAAGCTATGAAGACGTTGTTTCTCTTCATGCTCAGCTTTTTGAATTTGAAGCTTTTCAGATATAATCTGAGAGACCTTTGCATTCTCATCTTTCTTCCTCCTTATCTCCTCATGTTGCTTCTTCAGTTCTTCCTCAAAGGCAGGATCAGGATTGAATAGATCATCTTGATCATCCCATTCATCAAAGTCAGCTTCCTTCTCAACCTCCTCCTCACCAAAGATGTCTTTAGCATCAGATTGAAAATCTTGAAAATCTTCATCATGTACATCTTGGAAGTAGAAATCATCTTGAAGTAGCTTTCCTTTTCCATTGTCCTTCTGAGTTCCAGAACCAGAAGCTCCTTCTTGCACATCTTCTCCTTTCTTGTCTCCTTCCTTCTCCTTCTCCTTATTCTCCCCCTTAGTTGAGGAATCCTCTACAGATTTAACTTTATTAGTTTTAGGATCCTCCTTCTTACTCCTTCTTTCTCCTCCATCTCCTCCTTCATCATTGCCATCATCATCCTCATCATCATCATCATCATCACCCTCAAAGAATTTCTTCTGTTCAGCATTGGGTTGATGTGAGTTCTTGATCATGTTGTATAGATGCTTCATGCCTTCATTCAGGTGCTCCATCCCTCCTTCAATCTTTGCAAACCTTTGATCATTAAACCCCTGATTTTCATCAACAGTCTGCTGAATGTAGTCCACTTGAGTAGAAATGGAAGTAATCTGATTAACCCTCTCTGTTATCTCAACATTTGAATTTGTAAGTTCAGAGTTGTCTGAAGCCACTAACACCTGGGACTCCTGAATGACATTCATCTTAGGAAGTAGAGTAACCTTCAAACTTTCAATCTCAGCCTTGATAGTACCCAACTGATTAGTTACAGAGGTGGAAGAAGAAGACCGTTCAACCACTTGTGCTTTTAGAATATCTTTCTCAGTGTTAGGTCCTGATAAGTTTGTAGAAGGGGGGGGGGGGGGGTTGAATACAAACCTTACCGTTTTATCGAATTTGTCCGTTTTAGAATAAAACAATTTAAGAACAAATTATGGCAGAATTAAATGAAACAAAATTCAAGTTAAATATAACTTATATTAAATTTGAAAGGTGTTACAAATATGGTACTGATTACAGGATTACATCTCAAACTAATTAAAACAAATCTAGAATAAATTCGACATGAATTTATCTATTTTTGTAATAAAAAGATATAACAATAAATGATAATTTGAGATACGTTCTAGGGATAAAAATCCGCTAGATAGTTAAAGCAGTACAAGTGAATGAATTCTATTGGTTTAGATTTAACACAATGATTCTAGAATTAATTCACTGATAGAAATTGTCCACGGCAGTTCAAGGTTTTTGCTTGACATAAACTTTCTGATGAATATGATGTTAAGTGATAAACTCCTTCTGTCTTGATCTTTTTGGTTTAATAGTAATCCACTTTATCAATAAACCTGCATGTGTAATTGCTTTTCATTCCACTTTGAATGACTATCAAAATAGTCATGAAATACTATTTTTAAGCCTGGTATGACTATGGTTTAATACTGGAATGACTATCTTTATTTGCATGAATTAAAAAAGTATTTCTTGAAATGTACTAGGATGACTATCGGGATGACTATCCCTTGATAGTCATTCCAGTACATTTTTAATACAAATGGCTTGGAATGACTACCAGGATGACTGTCCTGGATAGTCATTCTAGTTCATTTTAATTTAAGAAATTCTAAATTAATTCAAATTCAAATTTAAATTAATTCATATAATTAATTTATTTCATAAATTAATTACTTAATTTATTGTTAAATTAATTCTGAAGAATTAATTTAATAAATTAATTAATAACTAATTTAAAAGAGAATGAAAATACTTTCAAGATAGCAAAACCAGTCATTGAACCACTGGAACTTGATGAGGGATATCCACTTGAATGTAGTTGTCACTTGATGCACTGTCTGGTTCATAAGTGACTAACTTAAATGTTTGTTCTTCATCTTGACTTTAAGTTGTGGTCCATTAGCTGCTTTCAACTGTTGTTCAACCTTTGTAACCTGTACATTTGCTGTCACACATCTGAAATCTCTGTCACTTTAATAAATCCACTTTCTTGAATACTTCATCGAGGTTTGATCAAATAATTGAACTCCTTTCAATGCAGTATTTCTTCAAGTCTATATGATGACTTTAAACTATATTCTTTTGACTGATGTGATCTTCTGAGATTCCTGTGAGACTCTGATAATTGAATTATTATTTACTTATTACAAACTTGTTTAAGTTGAGTTGTATCCTCGATGTTAACAAATAGGCCTAAACATATGCTTTTCAATCTCCCCCTATTTGTTTGTTAGAGAATAACAAGCAAATACTTAGAGGATAACTCAACTAAATAAACAAGTAAAAATAAGACTTTAAAAGCTAAGTAAATAATAAGATAAAGTTCTGGATTTCATTAAACATTTTCCAGATTCAAACATTAAAGATAAATACAAGATAGATGTTCCTCTAGACTGAACATTTGTATACATTGATCCTATCTTGATTTACCTAAGCTCTATACATATAACATTTACAAAACAGAGCTAGTGATCACAATTCTTGATCACTCATTTCACCTTCCTCCATTGCATCCAGCAAGTCTTTATCTAGGACACGATCACTTTCAGTTTTGAGATTTGTTGGTCTGATTGGCAAAGTTGTGACTTTCTTCAATCTATTCTTCAACTGATGATACCTTTTGATGTTGGCAATACAATAGTCTTGAATGATGTCAGCAACTTCAGTCTTCTCTTCTGAAGCAAATCCAGTAGTTCTTAGCATGTTCTCCAGCTTAATCAGATGCATAGCATGATAGATCTTTAAAGAAACCGGATCCATTCCACAGGTTTGTAATGCTTTTCCCTTGTAAAATTTAACTTCAAATGGAACACATAAAACTTGAGGACTGACCCTTATAGCAAATTCCTTGACCTCTTCATGCATCGGTACATTCAAATAAGAATCTCCTTTAACTCTGCTCATGAGAATCCACAGCTCTGACAATGATCTACTTGCAAAGCAATCCAGAGAAACATTGATAGTTCCTATGCTTTGGCAAGATACATAGATGATCATTTCATTTCTCACCCTGTCAAATCCAGCAGTAATCCTTAAAATTTCTTCTTGTAAAGCCTTCATGTACACTGAATTATCTGTATTGACCTTCATGAATTTCTGAAGAAGGCTAATGAACGCCTTATCATTGTTTGACCCTTTCTGAGGAAGAGTTAACATCTCTTTAGCTTTAGCCCATTTTTCACCCTTCTTTAGTCTAATGTCCAGCTTCCAGTCTTTGACTTGAAAGCTATGAAGACGTTGTTTTTCTTCATGCTCAGCTTTATGAAGTTGAAGCTTTTCAGATATAATCTAAGAGACCTTTGCATTCTCATCCTTCTTCCTCTTTATCTCTTCTTGTTGTTTCTTCAGTTCCTCCTCAAAAGCAGGATCAGGATTGAATAGATAATCTTGATCATCCCATTCTTCAAAGTCATCTTCCTTCTCAATCTCCCCCTCTCCAAAGATGTCTTCATCACCAGATACTTGAAGATCTTCATCATTAAGTGCATCTTGGAAGTAGAAATCATCTTGAATTAGCTTTCATTTCCCCTTATCCTTGTGAGTACCAGAACCAGAAACTCCTCCTTGTACATCTTCTACCTTCTTTCTTTCCTTCTCCTTAGTTGAGGAATCCTCTACAGATTCTCCCCCTTAGGATCCTCCTTCTTACTTCTTCCTTCTCCTCCATCTCCTCCTTCATCCTTGCCATCATCATCCTCATCATTATCATCATCACCCTCAAAGAATTTCTTCTGTTCAGCATTGGGTTGATATGAGTTCTTGATCATGTTGTAAAGATGCTTCATGCCTTCATTCAGATGCTCTATCCCTCCTTCGATCCTTGCAAACCTCTTATCATTAAACCACTGATTTTCATCAATAGTCTGTTGAATGTAGTCCACCTGAGTTGAAATGGTAGCAATCTGCTTGACACTCTCTGTTATCTCAGCATTTGAATTTATAATCTCAGAGATGTCTGAAGCCACTAACACCTGGGACTCCTGAATAACATTCATCTTGGGGAGTAGAGTAGTCCTCAATCCTTCAATTTCATCCTTGATAGTACCCAGCTGATTAGTTACAGAGGTGGAAGAAGAAGACCGTTCAACCACTTGTGCCTTGAGAATATCTTTTTTAGTCTGGGTTTCCTGAAGCTGTTTCTATAGACCAGCTATTTGAGCCAATAATGAAGCAGTGTATGTGTTAGTGTGTGCACTCACTTCAATTTCTCTTAGTGGTGTTTCACTCATCTCACGTGCTTGTGTATCGCTCTATATTTGACTCTCAGTTCTTAACACTAGCTGTCTATCCATGTTTTCTGTTGATGGACCTGCAGGAAAAATCACCATAGCCCCTTCTAGAGAGGTCAGTGGTGGTGCAATGGGAGTTCGCAATTCCCAATCCCTAGTGAAATCCAAATAGTCTGGTTGAATTTGAAACTGAATTGCTTCAGTGTTGGATTCACTAGGTTGCCTTCCACTTTCTCCAGTTAAAACTGTGAGCGGAAAATCCCTTAAGGGAGCCAGAGATGTTCCCTCTGGGAGGGGAGAAAATGATTCTATTTGAGTTGGCGAAGAATCAGATTTTCCCTCAGATGCATGTGAAGGCACTTCTACCGTAACAATGGTAGGCACTGTTTCATATCCTACGTGCTCTCCTAGCAAAGTGTCCCGAGTATCATCTATTGATATGTCTTCTCCCATTGTGAGTAACGGGAGTATGCTTGACTCAGTACAAGATGCCATGGCCCTATGACGAATTTCAATAGATTCATCATGTTGAGAGGATGTCTCCGGAGACTGTGTAATGGCCATTTCATAATCCATATCCTGTTGAGAGGATACAGACGGGCTGACAGATATCTCCCTATATGTTTTTCTTTTCTTAGAAGGTGGAGATAGAGTTGTGGGATCACTCATTATTTCTTTATCGCTATCATTTCTGTTTTTGACATTTAGATTAGGTTCATGTTGATTTGTGAAAGGAATTGACCCTGTGTTTGGCTCTATGACCGGGGATAGAGTTTGTGGTTCTACAAACTCTTGGTTAGCCCTATCAACCTCTTGGGTTTCAGTTGCAGTGCCAGAAGAACCAGGGATAGAAGTTAATACATGTGGTTGTATGACTTTTTCAGTTCCAGCTGATGTAACAATCCTTTTGCTCAGGAACTGGTGGTTCAAATGATGGAAGGTTGATGAAGTTTGTCATGTAGGTGGATATGAGAACTGGAACATTGAGAAATCTGAAGGATGTTTGTAACCTTTGATAGAACTTTCTGTCAGTGGTCGGAGAAATGAAAAAGCGACCATTCCTGAACAGTTCTTGATGCTCATAGAAAGTAAAGAATTAATGACAAGTGATAGAAAAAGAGGATAATAAAATTTAATATTTCTACCATTGTCAAATTCCTTTATAGCATTAAACACCCTTCTGACAACAATATCCCATAGAAGGTGGCCATAATTGAGTCTTTTGTTGAAGACAATTGCATAACCAATAACTTGTAAATGATAAGGAATATTCTGAAAGTTATTTTTAGTGCAATTGCCAAAGACCTTAGCCAATGTATCAAAAAATAGATCCCACTCACACATAAGATTCCCCTTGATCAATTTGGTCATGTTCAGGGGACCTTGATGGAGAATATTGGTGAAAAATTAAGTTAATTCACCATCAGTGGGCATTCTATCAAAATTGTCCTGAGGAAACTACAAGACATTACAAAATGTTTCCTCAGTGATTATGTACTGTGTGTTCTGAATAGAGAAGGTGATAGTAGAAAAATCTTTAGAAACAACAGCAGTAGAGCAAAGTAAATATAAAGGATCAATTTTCAAATCAACATTAGAACATATAACATAATTAACACATGAAAGTTGATAAAGAAAAGAAATCCAAGGCCTAAAACGTTCAAGTGAACATTTCAGGGGATCAAAATAGCCATGATAATTAGTGAGAACAATTTCAAATTGCTGGGCCATTTTAACACAAATTAATTTAGTTAATTTTAGATTAATTTCAATTTCGGGAATAAATTTCAAAAATAAGAACTAGATCAGAAATTAATTAAATCAAAATATGTTGATCCAAATAAAAATAATGCACACAAGAAAAATTTGACAACACCTCTTTATTTTCGAGAATAAAGAAGCAAACAAGAGAAAAGTAAGTTTTGTAAAAACAAGAACTTGAAGAATGAAAAAGAAACTGCCAAGTACTGAAGATTATTTATAGAAAATTTCAATATGCCTGGAATGACTACCGGGATGACTACCGGTGTTAGATATAATTGCTGACGTTTGTTCATCAGTGTTTAAGTAACAGGTACATATCAGAGTTTATCTAGAAGCCAGTCAGAGTTTGATAAAGTCTGACTGGGTGAAGAGTATACATGGAAGCCGGTCAGAGTTTGTTAAAGTCTGACAAGGTGATAGTTGACTTAGCTGTCGGTGCAAAGATAAAGATTCTAGAAGCAATATATTCTGAAGATGGAAAGAAGCAGAATATATTGATACAGCTAAGGAGACTGGACAGAAGACTGAAGCAATCCTTAATTGATAATAATTGTATAGCTAATTTATAGGAGTATCAATTAGATAAGGATTGTATGTAGCTGTGTACTATATAAACACAGATAGGTTATCCCTAGAAGGGACGCGAACATTGAATATATTATTCTTATAACCTAGTAGCTCTTTGTGATTCATTAACATCACTAAGAGAGAATTATTTAATATAATTCAGTTTGTTGATTTACAAACCTGTGTTCTTGATTGTTATTCTAATATATACTTGATTATATATTGTGTATTCGGCCTAACAATTGGTATCAGAGCCAAGGCTGTTTAATATATACAGTTTTACGATTCAAACACAGTAATAATCATGTCTGAAGAAAATCAAACTGCTCCCAAGGCTGAACAGGTTAAGCCTAATTCTGTGAGTCGATATGAAACAATCAGGGTTCCAATACTCAGGCCAGTAGAGTATCCAATTTGGAAGGTGAAGATGACCATGTTTCTGGAGGCTACAGATCCAGAATACCTTGACAGAATCTATGATGGTCCTCATATGCCGACTAAATTGTCCCCTGTTGTTGATGGTCAAGAACAAAAGACTGTTCCAAAGGAAAAGAAAGATATGACTCCTGAGGACATCTCATCAATTGCAAAAGATGCAAAGGTTAGACATCTTCTCCACAGTGCTTTAGATAATGTTATGTCTAACAGAGTAATTGGCTGCAAAACTGCCAAAGAGATATGGGATGCTTTAGAAGTCAGATGCCAGGGAACAAGTGCTATTAAGAAGAACAGAAAGACAATACTCACACAGGAGTATGAGCACTTTGATTCAAGACCTAATGAAACCTTGACTGGGACTTATGACAGATTTTGCAAATTATTGAATGATCTGTCTCTGGTTGATAAAGAATATGAGCTTGAAGAGTCTAATCTCAAGTTTCTGTTATCTCTACCTGAAAAGTGGGATTTAAAGACAACCACAATAAGAGATAATTATGAGCTTGCTGATACAGATCTTGATGAAATCTATGGGTTGTTGAAAACTCATGAACTGGAGATAGAACAAAGGAATAGAAGATTGAGTAAAAAGACAAAATCTGTTGCTCTCAAAGTTGAGGAGAAGCCCATCAAGAAGGAATCATCAAGGAAGAAAGCCAAGGGAAAGGCTTTAGTCATTAAATCTGAAAGCGAGTCATCAAACTCTGATGATGACTCAAACTCTGATGAAGCTTCTGACTCTGAGGATGATGAAGAACAGATGATGCAAATGGCTGCTTTAATGGTGAAGACTTTCAAGAAGATGGGATTCAAGAACTTCAAGAAAGGAAAAAGATTCTCAAGGAAAGATTCAAACTCTGAAAAGAGAAATTTCAGAAAGTCTGATGGAGGATATACCAAGTCTGGAAAGAAAGACAAGTCTGAGATCCAGTGCTACAAGTGTAAAGAGATGGGTCATTATGCCCCAGAGTGCAAGAAAGGCAAATCTGAGAAAGCACTCATCTCTAAAGGCAAAGACTGGGCAGATACTTCAGACTCTGATGATGGAGAAAATTATGCTCTAATGGCAACTGTCAGAGATGAGACTGAATCATCTAAAAATAAGGTACCCCTAACTACTTATGCTTATGATACTGATAATATATCTGAGTTAAGAGTATATCTGAAAAGTGTACATGTTAGCTATAGGGATCAGACTTTAGAGAATGAGAGAATTAAAGCTGAGAATCTTAGTCTTAAAGATAGAAACAAGTTTCTTGAAGGAGAACTTGAAAAGATGAAGCAGATTCAAAAAGAAAGAGATGATGCTGTTTATATAGAACAGGAGTTGCTCAAAAGATATAAGCAATTAGAATCTGATCTAGAAAAAGAAAGAAAAATAATCAAGACTTGGACAGACTCTGGAAGAGACACTCATCAAGTGTTTCAGACAGATTCTGTAGGTTTAGGCTATTGTGAAAATGATGAACTTAGGTTTAAAGACAAGGTTAAGGTTAAACCACAACTTAAACCTGTGATATTTGTTCCAGAAACCAATAAGTTAAAATCTGTTGTAATAAGAGAAGCTGATATGGAATCAGATGAAGCCTGTGAAAGATAAGAAAATATTATAACAGAAAAACTTATGGAAAGAGAAGCTGTTAGAAAGCCAGTAAGAACTTGTGAAAAACAGGTTAATGTTGGTTTGATGACAGGAAAATAGTTCAATCATAAGCTCAAAGAGGTAAAATCTGCCATGAAACCAAAAGGGTCCAAGAAGAATAGGAATGGAAAGATAGGCATAAATAAAAGAAATAATCATTTGCCTACTGCTGCTGCTCCAAGGAAAACATGTTATAATTGTGGTAGTTCTAATCATCTTGCTAATTACTGCACAAAGAATAAAAATATCAATTCTTTACCTTCTACATCAGGGGTAAAGAATGATTATGTTAGGGTTAGACCACAGACTGTATGCACACACTGTGGGAGCACTTGGCATTCCATTTATACTTGCAAGAGTTATCATGCTATTTATCACAACTATTATGAGCTAAAACCCAATCTGAAGTGGGTTAGAGCAAACTCTGCAAGTGTAAAGTCTGACAATGTTAGTTTAAACTCTCTTGATAGTCATTCCGCTGCAAAAACTAACACTGTTAAGAAAGACAAAGGATCCAAGCAAGTCTGGGTCCTTAAAACTAACACTTAGTGTTTGTTTGTGATTGCAGGGTATAAAAGAGAGCACACTTATCTTGGACAGTGGATGCTCAGGACATATGACTGGAAATAAAGCCCTGCTATCAGACTTTAAGGAGAAGGTTGGCCCAAAGGTTTCCTATGGAGATGGCAACATAGGACACACTCTGGGATATGGCAATATAAATCTTGGAAGTGTCATCATCACACATGTAGCTCTAGTCTCAGGACTCAAGCATAATCTGCTATCTGTGAGTCAAATCTGTGACAGAGGAAACCATGTAGATTTTTATACTGAATACTGTGAAGTTATCAGCAAATCTACTGGAAAAGTTGTTCTAGTTGGACACAGACGCAACAACATTTATGAAGCAAGTTTGGTAACAAACTCTGATGGAAAAACAGTGTGTCTGACTGCAAGAATGTCAAATGAAGAGAGTTGGAATTGGCATAAGAAGCTCTCTCATCTAAATTTGAACAACATCAATGAGCTAATAAGAAAGGATCTTGTAAGGGGACTCCCAAAATCAATACTCAGTCTAGATGGCCTATGTGATTCTTGTCAAAAGGCCAAGCAAAGGAAGTCATCTTTCAAGAGCAAATCTGAATCTTCAGTAGTGGAACCTTATCATCTTCTACATGTTGATCTCTTTGGACCAGTGAATGTGATGTCTATGGGCAGAAAGAAATATGCTCTAGTAATTGTTGATGAATATACTAGATATACATGGGTGTATTTCTTATCAAAGAAGGATGAAACTGCTCAAACTCTGATGGATCATGTAAATCTACTGGACAAAGGATCACAGCACAAAGTCAAAATTATAAGGAGTGATAATGGAACTGAATTCAGAAACTCAATCATGGAAGCTTTCTGCAAGGAAAGAGGAGTGAAACAAGAATTTTCTGCACCTGGAACTCCACAGCAAAATGGTGTAGTTGAAAGAAAGAACAGAACTTTAATTGAAGCAACCAGAACTATGCTTGAAGAAGCAAAATTACCAACTTATTTCTGGGCAGAAGCTGTTCAAACTGCTTGTTTTACTCAAAATGCTACACTGATCAACAAGCATGGGAAAACACCATATGAGATGGTGAAAAATAAGAAGCCAAATTTGAAATATTTTCATATATTTGGATGCAAATGCTTTGTGTTGAAAACTCATCCTGAACAGTTGACCAAGTTCGAGTTAAAAGCTGATGAAGGAATCTTTGTTGGTTATCCATTGTCAACAAAAGCATTCAGAGTCTACAATCTGAGAACTAAAGTGATCATGGAATCCATACATGTGTCATTTGATGACAAGAAAATAACTGGACTTGATGACTTAGATGGATATGATCAACTGCGTTTTGAAAATGAAGGTTTATTCTCTGATGATGTAAACTCTGATGAAGCAGTACCGACAAACTCTGATGAAGCGGTTCTGATAAACTCTGACGAAGCATACTCTGAACCTCTACTGGTAAATACTGGAGAAACTGGAAATTCTCAAATTGAACAAAATAGAGAACCAGTTGAGGGGGAGCGTGAAGAAGCTTAACAAGACACAGCAAGTGAGTCAGTTGAGGAAACTGATTCAAACTCTGACAGTTCAAACTCTGAGCCATCCAATTCAGGGGGAGCCTCAGATACTGCAGAAAGTCAACACATGAATCAGGAGAGCATGGATCAAGGGGGAGGATCCAATAATGATGCAAGAAACCACTTACCAACAGCAAGAAAGTGGACACAGGCACACACACCTGATCTCATAATTGGAGATCCTGATGCTAGTGTGAGAACTAGAAGTGCAACAAATAATGAGTGTCTGTATCATGCTTTCTTGTCTCAAACAGAACCAAAGAAAGTGGAGGAAGCTCTTCAAGATGCTAATTGGATTACAGCAATGCAAGAAGAGTTAAATGAATTTGAAAGAAATGAAGTCTGGACACTTGTACCTAGACCAAAGAAAAGATCAATTGTAGGTACAAAGTGGGTTTTCAGAAACAAGACTGACAGTGAAGGTGTGATTACAAGAAACAAGGCTAGACTTGTGGCTAAAGGTTATTCACAACAGGAAGGAATTGACTATGATGAAACCTTTGCTCCAGTTGCAAGATTGGAGGCCATAAGAATTTTTCTGGCCTATGATGCACACAAGAAGTTTAAAGTCTTTCAGATGGATGTGAAAAGTGCTTTTCTCAATGGGAAACTTGAAGAAGAAGTGTTTGTTGAACAACCACCAGGATTTGTAGATCCCAAGCATCCAGATTATGTCTACAGGCTTGACAAGGCATTATATGGACTAAAGCAAGCACCAAGAGCATGGTATGAAACTCTTGCTCAATTTCTTTTAGAAAGTGGGTTCACAAGAGGTACAATTGATAAAACCTTGTTTTATTTCAATTCTGGTGATGATTTGCTTTTAGTTCAAATTTATGTAGATGATATTATCTTTGGATCTACTAATGACAAACTTTGTAAGAAGTTTGCAAAGCTTATGCAATCCAGGTATCAAATGAGCATGATGGGAGAGCTTAGTTATTTTCTAGGCTTACAGGTCAAGCAAACAGATGATGGTATTTTTATCAATCAAGCAAAATATACCAGAAATCTTCTCAAGAAATTTGGTATGCTTGATAGTTCATCTGCTACAACTCCCATGGCTACAGCAACAAAGCTAGACAAAGACACAGGAGCCTCAGTAGATATAACAAACTACAGAGGAATGATAGGGTCTTTACTGTATCTTACTGCAAGTAGACCTGATATCATGTATGCCACATGTCTTTGTGCAAGATTTCAAGCAGATCCCAGAGAGCCTCATCTAACAGCTGTAAAAAGGATTTTCAAATATCTCAAAGGAACCATAACCTTGGGTTTGTGGTATCCTAGAGAATCAGAGTTTAAGCTAATTGGTTACTCTGATGCAGATTTTGCAGGCTGTAAGATAGACAGAAAAAGTACAAGTGGAAGTTGTCAATTTTTAGGTGACAGATTGGTTTCTTGGTATAGCAAGAAACAAAAGTCAATTTCCACATCCACTGCAGAAGTAGAGTATATAGCTGCTGGTAGCTGTTGTGCACAGATTCTGTGGATGAAGAATCAGTTGCTGGATTATGGTTTGAGGTACTCTAAAATACCTATTTTCTGTGATAACCAAAGTGCTATTGCTATGACAGGTAATCCAGTACAGCACTCCATGACAAAGCACATCAGCATAAGATATCATTTTATCAGAGAACATGTGGAAGAAGGAAACATTGAGCTTCATTTTGTGTCTACAGACCAACAACTTGCAGATATCTTCACCAAACCTTTGAGTGAAGCTACTTTTACAAGATTGGTAAATGAACTTGGAATGATCTCTGGTTTCGACTAGAGATACGGGTTAGACTCAAAAACTATACCTGTTTGATCTTTATGCTCATGATTCCTTGCATGTATTAACTGTTATGAGTACCAGTGTCATAAACTCTGAACTTAAACTCTGATGCTAAACTCTGTTAGTCATAAAGTGTTGGTCATACTCTGATAGTTAAAGTCTGATGTTATACTCTGATTGTAATTTTGTCTGAACCATAAGGACCAATGAAGAAATTTATATGGAACATAATTCTCAGTAAGTAATTGTGAATCCTTAAGAGTTATATAGATTCTGATCTCAAATATGTGCAGTAAGTTAACACAGCATGATACTGTCTCTATATTTATAGCATCTCTTAGTTTATTGATCCTATACACTGAGTCTGTATTAGCTGTTTGCATTTTCTCTCATAAATTAATTGTATTAACTGATGAAAAGTCTAAACTCTGATTATTAATTGCAAATAATTCACCCTCAAATCAAAAGATGCCAAACAGAGCACAAATTCCTTTGAGATCATGTCGTGCCTAGGAAGATCCAGGAACTTATTGTATGAAATAAGGGCTAAAATCTTTGATTTTTGGTGACTAGTGCCAACCACTGATTACTGGAAAAAAAATAAAATAATAATAATAATAATAATAAAGGGGGTGAAAAATAAAAGATATATCCAAATGAAAGGATATCAGAATACAGAGTTTAGATATAAAGAATCAGATTTTATTTTATACATGAGAGTTTAGGCAACCAGTTTTTACTGCTTTAGTATGTGGATTTTATGCACTTTGAGATGGTCTAAATATTAATATTCGGTAAACTCTGCTATAGCACACACATATTTTCACATCTGTACAGTTTGAGAAAAGAGTTTATTGACAAAGAAGGACAAATGGTAAACACTGATGTATTGTGTGAAATACGCCGAGGTAATTTAATTTTAATCTCTGATGATTAAAATAAATTTTATTGGTTTCAGACATTTTATAATTTTGAGATTAGACATTTGTTTTGAAATTCAAAAGAGTATGATAACAAACGGTTCATATTTGTATTAAACAGAGAGAGAGGTTGAGTATTTTGAACAATGTGACATGCGGTAATTATGGCTATTTTTACTGCGCGTGTGTATTGGAAGTTGTTACATACAGCTGTCAGCATATGCACGTTTGACATCTGTCCCACTCACACACTTTTCAAAGAAGCCTGCTGTGTGTAGTAATGATTAAAACGTTTGAGCTTTAATCTTCACAGTTATTATTTAAATATACTACACATAAACAGTTCAATCTTTTACACACCTCAACTTTTCATAAGCTTTTACTCACACACATTGTCTCAAACACTTTCACTGCATACACTATAATCTATTCTCTGTTTGTTTTCTTCTAAACTGTTCTAATGGCTACAACAATGTTTACTGCTTCTGGGTTAGAATTTGTTCCTAATAACTACTCAGCTCCTTTGGCAAATGAGAACGCAGCGGAGGCGTTTCATTTGATTCAGAGTTTCTTGTCAAACTCTGATATCGGCACTGCTCTCACCGCACCGTCGAAGCTGTCTGCGTCACAAATAAGGACTTTTTGGCAGACAGGTACTTATGATGATGGAGGAGAGTCTGGATCTCCATATATCATTTTTGAGTTTCAAGGAGAAGAATTTACTGTTACTCCTACTACTGTTCGTGATGCTTTGGGTCTTGAAGATTTCAATGCATTCACAACTGTTGGAGACTTTGAGTTAGTCAGAATGATGAGGGAGATAGGATACTCTGGACCTTTGACAAAGATAAGTCAACTCAAAAGGCCATTTTTGCGCAAGGAGTGGAGCTTCTTTTTCGATTGCATTACTCGGGCTTTTGGAAAGAAGTGCACGAATTGGGATGCAATTCCCACGGATAGTCTACAGATCGGGTATTCTCTTCTCTATGGCAGTCACTTTGATGTTGCTAGATTAGTTTTAACTAATATTGGTGAGAAAATGCTAGAGAATAGGAATGTTGTTTACTTCTCTAGATTTTGTCAGTTAATATTCAACTTTTGATGTCCTAATGTTGAGATTTTAGAGGATGATGTTATCCTCTCATTTAAATTGCATAAACGCATATTTTCTGATCTCACTAACAAGGATAACAAGAAAGGAGATGTTGGTGTGTTACTGTTGCCTGAGTCTGTGCAACAATTCATGGTCAACTTACAACAACAACAACAACCACAACTGGCAAATACTGAAGCTGGACCTTCTGTGTCTCAACCACAGAGGTCAAAGAAATCTAAAGTAAGGGCTGTTAAGTCTGTCAGGATAAACACTGAAGCTGGGGCATCAAATGCTGATGATATGCCTCAGAAGAGAAGGATGAAGAAAAGAAGAGCCAATAGGGCAAAGTCTAATATTGTTGATGAAGAGACTGAAACTGATGAAGAAACTCTTCATCAGAGAAAGAGAAGATTGGTAGCAGCACATCTGTTTGGTGCTGAGAATATCTCTTCAAATGCTGTTGAAGATCTTGAAATTGAGATTCCCGAAGATGAAATTGTTCCTGAGGACAGAGTTTTTATGGAGACTGTTCTTCAAGAGGAAGCTCCTACATCAAAGTCTGATGATGTAGTTGAGAATGCTGCAAATGAAGCTCCTATGCCCACAGAGGATAGAGCACATGTTGAGATTGCAGATGAAGAGGCTACAGAGCCACAAGGATTTTATATGGAAATTGAAGCAAATCTCTCTATAAACTCTGACCATTTCACTGAGGGTTTGGAAGCTGATCATGATACTGTTGAACTTGCAGAATCTTTGGCTTCTCACACTGAAATAATTTCTTTTGATCTTGAGAAAGGTGAGGAAGTCGATCAGACTTTGGATGCTAATGCTACAGAAACTGTTGCTACAAATCCTGATGTTGCTGATAAGGATGCACCAGAGAATGTTCCTGTTGAAGCAGAGTTTGTTGTAAACTCTGAGGATGTTATTGTTCTTGAAGCTCTACAACAATCTGTTGTTGAGATTGTAACAAAAGAAGCAGAGTTCCTGCATACTGCAAACTCTGAGATTCCAGAACCTGATGCTGAGAATATTCCTGCAGAAAATACAGCAGAGAATGATAATGATAATGATACTGATAGTTCTGATCATTCTCAAGAGGAGTTATTTGAGAGTCAAGCAAACTCTGATGAGCTAAGAGAGGTCAATCGAGCTACAGCTGAGCATTTTCAAGATATGTACTACAATAGATGGGCTGCTGCGGATTGTATCTTTTCAGCACAGAGGGCTGCTGATTTTCTTGGTGATTCTGTGAAGATGATTTCAACTCCTGATATTCTTACAAGTCTGAAGGCTACTGTGATTCAAATTAAATCTCTCCACAACAGATTTGATGAGTCTCATAAGGAAGTCACTGCTTTGAGGAATGAAGTTGGTCTGCGAGATCTCACTCTGAAGAATGATAGAACTTATTACAATTCCATGTTTAAGAAGCAAGCTAAGGACTCTGATGACATTCAGAAGAGGCTTGGGAAAGTTGAGGACAATCAGACTGCTATGTCTGCCCAACTGACATCAATTTCTAATGCTATTGAGTTGTTGACATCAGTACTACTTTCTGATGATGTCAAAAAGGGGGAGAGTGTACCAAGTGACAAATGCAAAGACACTCAAACTCTGAGACGGAGGGATGATGGTAATGATGGTGGACACAAGGGAGATGGAAAGAGCTTAAGGTCAAATGCTGATAGCAGACTACTTTCAAGAAGATCAAACTCTGATAAAAGATCAAACTCTGGAAAGGGACATGCAAACTCTGCCAGTGGTTCAAGATTCAAAAGTTTGATAATCTCTGATAAGCCTACTAAAGATGAGGAAATTGCTGCCAAGATGTTTATGGCAGAACATGGAAAAGATGTTACAATTGAAGATATCCAAGCTGAAGAGCAAATGCTTGCTGAGGAACACAGGAAGAATCTTGAAGCTGGAATCTACAAGAAGAAGGAAATCAAGGCTCCTAGAAAGAAAGAAAAAGGAATTGTTATCAAAGAGAATGTAAACTCTGATCAGAGTTTACAGTACTCAAGGAGGCCTGTGATTAAAAATACTGACAAAGGAAAAGGTAAACTGGTAGAAGAAGAACAGTTACCTAAGAAGATTTATTCAACCTCTGACATTGCTCAAGTTGAAACAAGATTAGCTAAATCAACCTCTGACGCTGCTCAAGTTGTGCAAACTCAGCTATCTTCACCACTCCAAGGTTTCAAAAGATCTTCATTACCTGAAACTCTGAAGCCTAGCCAGGTGAACTTTCTACAAACCAGAACAGTACTTGGAAAACAATCATATGATAAATCTGGTTTGGGTTCCCACAGAGAGAAAAGAGTTAATAATAGTCCTTTAGATCATACATCACTGGCAGAACCTGGTGTTGGGGTTACTCAAGAAAACCTTGATAAACTAGAATCTGTTCAGATGATTTACCACAGAGGCTTGAAGAAGGAGTTTTTATTATACTTTATGGCTGATGGCAGAGTTTACAGAATTGGAGAGGATGATATTTGTCTAAAATTCTGGGAAGAGCTGGAGTATGTTCTCTATCTCCTGAAGATCAAAAATAGAAATACTCGTAATGCTGCTTTGGTTTTAAAAGACAGAATGATGAAATCGAAAGTTCTTTTTGGAGGAAATGTTTCCAGTGCTTATATTCCTAAGTACAGAGATGCACATGGAAAGTTGGTGGAAATGAAGAAAAATAGTGCTAGATTCAGGACTGCACTAAATAAGAAAGTTCTAGAGTTCAATCTAGAGTCTGATAAGGCTTTTTATATCAGACTTGGCAATGAAATGAACAAGAACAGCATCTATTCTTTAAGGGCTGCCATTTATCAAATTGGTGAAGATGAACCAGAATTGAAGGAGCTGAAGAAGGATATGATTGCTGAACTAGATCGAGCTGAGAGAAAGTTATTGTCAGATTATATCAGGACTGTACCTGATATCCAAGAAATTCAGTAAAGTCTGACTGTAAGTTTTTATGTTTTCTGTTCTAAGTTAAATTTAAACTCTGTTTTAAAATTAAACTCTGACATATTTTAAACACTGCATTTGTTATATGTTTTGACATCATCAATTATCTTTTTAACTTGTACATTTTTATTATGAACAAGTTGGGGGAGATTGTTAGATATAATTGCTGACGTTTGTTCATCAGTGTTTAAGTAACAGGTACATATCAGAGTTTATCTAGAAGCCAGTCAGAGTTTGATAAAGTCTGACTGGGTGAAGAGTATACATGGAAGCCGGTCAGAGTTTGTTACAGTCTGACAAGGTGATAGTTGACTTAGCTGTCGGTACAAAGATAAAGATTCTAGAAGCAATATATTCTGAAGATGGAAAGAAGCAGAATATATTGATACAGCTAAGGAGACTGGATAGAAGACTGAAGCAATCCTTAATTGATAATAATTGTATAGCTAATTTATAGGAGTATCAATTAGATAAGGATTGTATGTAGCTGTGTACTATATAAACACAGATAGGTTATCCCTAGAAGGGACGCGAACATTGAATATATTATTCTTATAACCTAGTAGCTCTTTGTGATTCATTAACATCACTAAGAGAGAATTATTTAATATAATTCAGTTTGTTGATTTACAAACCTGTGTTCTTGATTGTTATTCTAATACATACTTGATTATATATTGTGTATTCGGCCTAACAACCGGGTAGTCATACCGGTAGTCATTCCAGTATAAACTGAAATAACTTAGAATACTAACAGTTTTCAGCAAAAATAAACAAATAACTAAAATACTATTGGAATGACTACCGGGATGACTATCCTGGATAGTCATGCCGACAGTCATTCCAGTACAAAATACAAAGTACTGAATAATAAAGCAGAAAATCTAATTAAAATGAATTAACGGTTAATTAAACTAGAATGACTACTGGAATGACTATGTAAGATAGTCATTCCGATAGTCATGCTAGTATAAAAAGGCACAGAATTACAATAAATTAAATTAAAGCACAAAAACCTGTTAGAAAAACAAGTAAAAATAAACAGAATAATACAAATAAAAATGCAAACCTGTTACAGAAAAATGCAACTAACAAATAAAATAAAATACAACCTAATATTCACATATCAACCATAAAATTGCAGAATAAAAATTAAGCAACAAAATATTTTACAGAAAATGCATAATTAAGCAGAAAATTATGCACATACATAATAAAATTGCAAAATATTATAGAAATGCAATATATATATATATATATATATATATATATATATATATATATATATATATTAACCTGCAGAAAAATTCAAACAATAATATATACAATCTGAAACTAACTTAAATGATTCTAAATAGGTAAATTTTCAATAAAAATAAATTTCTCCACTTAAAAAAAAATATGAGAAAAATATATTTTTAAAGAAAATAGATTATTCAGAATATTTAAATTAACAAGCTTTATAAATCAAACAAGAATTGACAATATTTATCATTTAATATCAGCAAGAGAAAATGATTTTTTCTAAGAACAAAAAAGACAGAGATATTGTTAATCACTAAGACTGTTCAACATACCCAATTTACCGACTAAACTGGTAAATGTTGATTCGTCAAGAGATTTAGTGAATATATCTGTAGTATGTTCTTCTGTGGGTACAAAGTGTAACTCCACAGTTCCATTCATGACATGCTCTCTGATAAAATGATACCTGATATCAATGTGCTTCGTTCTCGAGTGCTGAACAGGGTTGTTGGAGATTGCTATGGCACTTGTATTATCACATAAGATAGGAATTTTGTCTAATACAAAGCCATAGTCCTTCAATTGATTCCTTATCCATAAGATCTGAGCACAACAGCTTCCAGCAGCAATATATTCAGCTTCTGCTGTTGAATTGGAAACTGTTTGTTGTTTCTTGCTATACCAGGAAATCAATCTACCTCCCAGGAATTGACAACTCCCAGAGGTACTCTTTCTATCCACAACAATACCTGCATAATCAGAATCTGTATATCCAACAAGATTAAAACCAGAGTCTTTAGGGTACCAGTTACCTAAATTAAGTGTACCCTTAAGATATCTCAAGATTCTTTTAACAACAACGAGATGTAAATCTCTAGGGTCCGCTTGGAACCTTGCACACAAGCATGTAGCATACATAATATCTGGTCTACTTGCAGTAAGATAGAGTAAGGAGCCAATAATACCTCTGTAGCTTGTAACATATACCTTGATAGAATTATCACAAGCTCCAAGTTTGACTGCTGTTGAAGACGGAGTCCTTGCTGATGCTGAATCCTCCATTTGATACTTCTTGAGGAGTTCTTTGAGATAATTGGATTGACAAATAAATATTCCATTTGACCTTTGACTTACTTGTAATCCAAGAAAGAACTTCAGCTCACCCATAATACTCATTTCAAACTTACTCTGCATTAGCTTAGCAAATCTCTGACAGAGATTATCATTAGTAGACCCAAATATGATGTCATCCACATAGACTTGGACTAATATCATATCATTTTTGTGTTTCTTTGAAAAAAGAGTTTTGTCTATGATACCTCTAACAAAACCATTTTCTAAAAGAAAACCAGAGAGAGTGTCATACCATTTTCTTGGGGCTTGTTTGAAATCATAGATAGACTTGAAGAGAAAGTACACAAAGTCCAACAACTCCTAATTTTCAAAGCCAGGGGGTTGTTCCACATACACTTCTTCATCCAGCTCACCATTCAAGAATGCACTCTTAACATCCATTTGATAGACTTTAAAGTTGGAGTAAGCTGCAAATGCTAAGAACATCCTGATGGCCTCAGGCCTAGCCACTGGTGCATAGGTTTCATCATAATCAATACCTTCAGCTTGTGAATACCCTTGAGCAACCAGTCTTGCTTTGTTCCTTGTAACAATGCCATCCTCATCTAGTTTGTTTCTGTATACCCATCTTGTACCAACTACTTTCATGTTCTTTGGTCTGGGTACCAGCTTCCAGACTTGCTGTTGTTCAAATTGATTGAGTTCATCTTGCATAGCAATCACCCAATCTGGATCAGTCAGTGCTTCTTCAGTCTGCTTTGGCTCCATCTCAGATAGAAACCCTGAATAATGACATTCATTCTGAGTAGCACTTCTAGTTCTAACTCCAACACCTAGATCACCAATGATCAACTCAAAAGGATGAGCTCTATTCCACACAATATGTCTTGGAAGATTTGATCTTGATGATTCGCCTTGAAATTCATTCTGGTGTTGTGAATGACTAGTTGATCCTTCATTTCCTCCCCCTGAGTTGTTGCTTGATGTTGCCCAGTAATAAACAATTGTAGAAGGGGGGTTGATTACAATTGTGTGAGATTCTCGACTTTAAACACAAATATGAATAATGAATAATAACAACTTTATTAAATCTGATATAAAAACTGTTACAAACTCTCTCAAAAATTCTGATGTTCTTGAGAGCTTCTAGGTTACAATATACTCGTGTATGTGATTGATATAAAATCAAAACCTAAACTGTGTTTATATACTACACAGCTTCTCTATCGATTACAAGATAAGTCCAAATCAATTATCAACTATATTGAAACATATCCTAACCGACAACTGCATTCCTATTAAATAGGAACCGACAAAATAAACTTCCTTCTTTAACTGGATTCCTTAAATAACTCAAAGTTATAATCCTGATCAACTTTCAGTCCTGATGATAAATCCTGATCACAGTCCTGATAGAAATCCTGATACTAACGCTTGTGCAATACTGATGACGTTAGCAATCCTGATCAGTTGAGTCCAGATCCTGACAATCATTGAATCCTGATCTAACACTTGATTGCCTTGATGATTCTTCTCCAGTGTTGGTGGTATCTCCATGATTATCAATGTTTCCACCACCACCACCATGATCATTATCATCATTATTATTATCATTACCAGCAACTATCTCCGGTGGAGCTTCATCATCTGATTCTGAGTCTGGCAAGTTATCAAACTTCAGTTCTTCAGATGAATCTTCTGTTTGGATACTAGGGAGCTTAGTGTCATCAAATGTTACATTGACACTTTCCTTCACTTGGTGACTGTCAATTAAGTACACCCTGTAAGATCTTCTAGAGTAACCAACAAATATAGCTTCATATGCCTTGGCCTCAAATTTGCCACGTTTAACATCTCCATCCTTAAGCACAAAACATTTTGCCCCAAATACATGAAAGTATTTGAGAGTTGGTTTCTTGTTGTTCATGATCTCATAAGGAGTCTTCATTAAGTCCTTGTTGATTAAAGTTCGATTCTGAGTATAACAAGCAGTATTCACAGCTTCAGCCCAGAAGTACATTGGAAGTCTTGATTCACTTAACATAGTTCTTGCAGCTTCAATCAATATACATGTTGCCCAGTAATAATCTATTGTAGAAGGGGGGTTGAATACAATAGTATAAGATAATCGACTTCTTAATGTATATATCATAAATATGAAAGAAAGATAACAACTTTATTAAATCTGATATAAAACTGTTACAAACTCTCTCAAGAAATTCTGATGTTCTTGAGAGCTGATAGCTTACAAAAACTCTCTCAAGAAATTCTATGTTCTTGAGAGCTTCTATCTTGATTCATAAATATTCGATTATGTTCACGTACATAAATCGAAACCAAGACTGTGTTTATATACTACACAGCTTCTCTATCAATGATAAGTCCTAATCAATTACAAAGATTGAAACCTATCCATAATTGATAGCTACATTCTACAAACCAGGAACCGACAGAATAAACTTCCATGTTTAACTAGACTCCAAATATAACTCGAAGTAGGAATCCTGATCAGCTTCCAGTCCTGATGATCAAACCTGATCCCAGTCCTGATATGTATTCTGATCCTGACGACCATGCAATCCTGATGACGTCAGCAATCCTGATCAGTTGAGTCTAGCTCCTGACGATCATTGAATTCTGATCTAACAATCTCCCCCAATCTCATACTTTGTGAAATAAAGTATAGATTTCTAAGATTCAATGATGTCAAAAACATATATACAAAATTTACAGTATCTGCAGCAACAACTTATCTGTTTAAATTCTTTGATAGAACAGATTCATCTTCAAGAAGTTGGATAACAAATTTTCTTCTTTTTCTTCAAGAATTTGAATCAGTTTTTCCTTAAGATTTCTGAGTTCTTCATCTTCCTCATTAATCTGGCAGATAGCTGCTCTGAGATTCAATATGGAGCTTTTCTGAAGACTATGCTCTTCAAGCAAAAGATAAGCAATTTCCTTCCCATCAGGATTGAGAGTAAGTTGTGTCATGCCAAAAGTTACTTCTTTAACATCAATACCCCTTTGCATTTCCACATCCTGACCTTTTTGATTTAAGTACATGGGAGTATAATTACCATTGAAATTACTGTTTCCATCCAGTCTTCTTCTTATTGTTGACAAAATCATGTCACTCCATTCCTTGCACATTTGATTCTTCGATCTCAAAAGATAATGAACATATTTCAGTTCCTGTGTAGTTTTCATCAGCAGATCTTGAATAGATAGAATCTTCACACTACCATCTTTCATGAAGTACAGAACCTTTTCTTTCTTGTCAAAACCATCATGACAATCTATAACTATATCAACAGCTAGTAAATTGTTCAGGTTTTCAGAAGTTAAAGTACCTCCAATTTCAGTTAAGGAGTAAGGATCAACATATGACATATTTAGATATTCAGCATCCCTGTGTCCAATACCTCCTCTTGAATTACTTGTCAATTGCTTCAGATTTGAAAACATCTTTAACCAGAGTGCTTTTGATCTAACCATCTCAGATAAATCAACAACACTTGAAGCGCTTGTAATAATTCCTCCAGACTGAAAATTGATAAGTGTATCACACCTCAGTGTACTAATATGTTTCCACTTCTTATCCTTTTCCTTTTCAAAGGCATAGCTTATTTCCAGTGAAGATTCTTGTCTGCTTGGGTTCCTCCACTTTCTTCTATTTGAGAGTTTAAGCCTTTGTACATAGAGATTGAAATCTCTATTTGTTGATCTTGTAATTTCTCTTCTTCTGGCTTCTTCTTCTTCTCCTACTTCCTTGTTGTGAGAATCAACCACAGTAGATAAAATTATCAAATCAATCTCTTGCATAATTTCAGAATCATCAGGATCTTGAATATTATCAGGAACAACATCAGGATTAGATTCTTCAATTTGATTTGTATTGCAGAGAGTTGATTTTCTTGATTTTCTTCTCAATTCAGGTTCTTCTTCAATATTTCCATCATCACCAAAAGTAGATCTGTCAGGAACTACTAGAGTTTGAATAGGTTCAGGAATTTCTTCAATTCTTAACCCTCTAGACCTTGTCTGTCTAGGTATTGTTTGAGTTGAAGAACCTCTTCTACTTCTTCTAGCTCCTCTCCTACCTCTGCTTCCTCTACCTCTAGCAGAAACAGGGTTATTAAAGCTTTCCATCATTTATCTCTGTTGTCTTAAGAATTCTTCATGTGAGAGATCAGGATATTCTTCACTTGCTATAGAGAGTGCTTTTCTTGCATATAATTGTTGAACTCTTTTATCAGTGTGATATAGAGTAACAATTCTGCCATCTTTTGTAGAAAACTTCTGGAATAAATTTGATGCATCTTCATGATTATCAATAATCACATCTTCATCACCTTCAGGAATTGTAGCAAGAGTATGTCCATGACCAGGTGTCAGAATTTGTTCTTCCGTCAGGATCTGAGAGTGCACCAAAGTTTTTACTGTCTTAACTCCAGAATCAGAAACATGAGTTGACTGCGTTGTTTGACTTTGTGAAGTTTGAATTGTAGACTTCATAATAGCAGCATCAGAGGTTTCTCCTTGTATCACTTTGTCACTACCATCATCTCCAGTATCATCATCATTATTCCTTAATACTAGATCAGGTGTGCATTTTGTCCGACTAACCTTCTCCCCCTTTTTGACATCAGGATTTGACAATAAATTCAAAATTAAGGAAAGAGAGGCTTGAATGTCAGTTACCTTGGTATCCAGAGAATCAATCCTTCTGTTGATAGAGGTTTGTTCAGAAATGACAGATTTCACTTGGGATTCTACTACCCTTAGCTGAAAAGCAGTAGGTACCTTTGTAAAATTTTGAGAAATATCATTCCTCACCAACTCAGTGGAGTTCTTGATAGAATCAATCTCACTTTTTAGACTTTTGGATAACAGAGTTGTAGCCTTCAAATGATTCTTCAAGTCTTGATTCTCTATAGATTTCACTGCATCATAGGCATGTTCCAAAGCAGAAGAATAACTTACAGATTCAGCAGATCTGTGCCATGAATTGTTCCATTCATTCTGTCTAAGTGCCTCAGCAGGATTAAAGGAAGGAATAGAAAAATCTTGTCTCTGATCTTTCCCAGTGGAAGCTTTGCGAGCCATATATGTACTTGTTGAACCAAAATTAGTTCCAAGACTAATTTTGAGTGTTGTAGCAAGCTGTTCCTTCTCTTTTCGATTCTCATCATCATCACTATCATCAGAGTTATCATCATCAGTACTATGAGTATCATCAGGATCAGGAATAGCTATACCTTTCATTTTATCCTGTGAATCTGTGATAGGATGATCCATTGGTCTTGAACGAAGTGGCTGTATCAGGATAGGTTCAACATCAGGAGCACCACTAGCGTCAGGATGAACACCTTCAGGATTTGATATGCTTGCATCAGTATTTGCTACCAATGGTTCTTGTGGAGCTTGAGGTTCAGAAGCTGCTTCAACACTTTGAGTCAAAGGTTCTTGTGTGCTTCCCTCATTGACAGTGTCCTCAACCAATCTTTGAACTTCATCTACACTAGAAATCCCTTGAGCATTGTCAGGAAATTTCTCAGAAACTGTAGCTTGGCCTGCATCTTCACTTTGAGAAGATGGTTCTTGTGTAGCTGGAATGTCGATGTCTGCATTCTCCCTTTGAGAAAATGGTTCTTGTGGGACCATTCCACTAGCTAAGCCTTCACCCAAACTTTGATTGAGTGGTTCTTGTGTGGCTGGATCATCAGAAAGAGCTGCTGAACCACTTTGAGGTTCAGGTTCTTGTGGGCTTGATCCTTTCAGTTTCTTCTGTCTCTGATAGACTAACTCTTCTGCCTTCCTTAGCTTTTCCATTGGATGTTTTATCCCAAGATTGGAAGCAGCAGCACCATACTTCTCCCATGAAATATCAACATGTCTTTTTGTTGGAGAGTCCTGTGCTGGAGAGTCTGAAATAGAAACCACTTGACTTGGTGCAGCATCAGGAATAATAACATCAAGATTTGCTTGAGCAGTAAAAACTGATTGCTCATTCAGAATAGAAGTGTCCTGTACATCAGTATCCTGCTTCTTTTCTAAAGGAATATGATACCTGCTTTTTGATAACTTCCTTTTCTTCTGTGGTGTAGACAATGGAACCACAGCTGCAGTAGCAGTATCAGCAACTTCCTTATTCACATTCATCACAGAGGATATAGGTAAATCATCCTCTGAGTCAGTCTCATCCCTGAGCACTAACTTTATTTTAACAGAAACAACCTCATCTCCCTTTGCAGCTTTCTTCACCAGGACCCCTTGTACACCCCCTTGTATCTTCTTTTTAGTGAGTGGTGTAGAGGAAAAATCCTTTGAACCTGATTGCCTTCCTGACACATCAGTTCTAGCTGACTTCTTTGCTTTTACAACTAAAGTCTTTTGAGAGACATTAGAGGTGGCAATTGACTGTTTAGACTGTTTAGGATGAATGATTGGGTTAGGAACAAGGTGTGATTGGCCTTGCCCCATAGCATTAGAAATTAAACCATAACGAGTAGGCATTTTCCTATGTAAGAAAAACCTAACCTCATCAGGAATAAAAGCATTTCCTATGAAACCATTTGCCTTATCACCGTTGACTAAGGACTTAATATTATTCTCAGTAATTCTACATATAGGTAGAATTACATCATTCTCAAAAACAACATTAGGACACAAGTGATTAAAAATCAACTGTAAAAATCGAAGAAAACAGACATAACCTAACTTATCTGATTTCCTATCACTTAAAGCTTTCAAGATAAACGACCCATAATCAAACACTATAGAGTGGATAAGAGAGTACCCAATTTTGAGAGATCCTGATGGAAGAGCATCAAAATTTGATGTCTTGTTCAGGAAACAACGGCTGATCGTATCAAAGAAGAAATTTCATTCCTTCTTAAGCTTTGTCCTAAAGAGATTGCCATATCTCTTTACTTCACCATTGTAGCCCAACTTTGTAACAAACTCAAAAAGAGTAGAGTCCGAAACATTAGCAGGAATAGCATCACCAAGAACAGGTAAATGCAGGGCTTCCTCCACAATTGTAGGAGTCACATAGTGAGTAGTTCCATTATGTTCAAAACTCATCAAGATGGTGTTAGAATACCTTTTGTCAAAAGTAACTGAGTTCCACACCTACATTACAGACTTAAAAGAAACACTTGCAGGTTCTGCTAAAGCAAACTTCAATGGGCTTGAAGCTAGAAAATCTTGAATTATATGAAACTCATTGGGTAAATCTTGATGATTTAGAATAGCCACAAAATTGTTAGTGGCAAAAGTAACACCACTAATCACTGTTTGTTTGTTCATGAATGATGAAGACGCCATTGTAATTCTTAAAAATCTTGAGAATTGATGTTTGAAAATAGTTAGGGTTCGTGAGCACAGAGAGAGATAGAAAATCGAAAAACTGATGATGAGAGAGTAATTAATGATGTAGAATAAGTAAAAGTATTTTGTTAGAACAAAACTTTACTCTCAATAACAGGTGGCAAAATATGATTTATGCACAAATAATTAGTGGATAGATTACGTGTGTAATTTAAATGAAACTGCACCGCTTTCTATGTGTATGTATATGTATATCTATAACAGAGCAGCACACGCGCGCATACAGTTGTCCTACTAAAACTCAACCGTCCATCAGCAGATACTGACGAAAAATTAGGCACAAATTAAGCAGTGAAATACTGACCTGAACATCAGGATTGACCAGTTGACTTCCTGTCAGGATTGCATCCTATCAGGATTTGATCAAAGAAAACATACCTTTCTGAATAACCATCAGGATTTGACAGTTATCAGGATTTCCTCTCTGTAGCTTTCCTCAGAAATTCTCAAAGTTCATCATTCCAAGTTCATTCACCAATTTATTGAAAGTAGCTTCAGGTAGTGGCTTGGTGAATATATCAGCTAGTTGTTGATCAGTAGGAACAAAGTGAAGTTCAATTGTTCCTTCCAGAACTTGTTCTCTTATGAAGTGATATCGAATACTGATGTGTTTAGTAAGAGAATGTTGAACTGGATTTCCTGTCATTGCAATAGCACTTTGGTTATCACAATAAATAGGGATTTTTGAGTATGACAGGCCATAATCTAACAACTGATTTCTCATCCACATTATCTGAGCACAACAGCTTCCTGCAACAATGTACTCAGCTTCTGCAGTTGAAGTGGAAATGGATTTTTGCTTTTTACTGAACCATGAAACTAGTCTTCCACCCAAAAACTGACAGCTTCCTGAAGTACTTTTCCTGTCTGTTTTGCATCCTGCAAAATCAGCATCTGAATAACCACACAACCCAAAATCTGATTCCCTTGCATACCAAAGGCCAAGTGAAGAAGTGCCTTTGAGATATCTGAAAATTCTTTTGACTGCAATCAGATGGGGTTCTCTAGGTTTTGCTTGAAATCTTGCACACAGACAGGTTGCAAACATGATATATGGTCTACTTGCAGTGAGATACAATAAAGATCCAATCATTCCTCTGTAGTGAGTTACATCTACCTCAGTACCTTGATCAGGATCAAGTTTGGTAGCTGTAGCTATGGGAGTTGTAGCAGGAGAACTATCTTGCATGTTAAACCTTGTCAGTAAATTCCTTGTATATTTAGACTGATTGATAAAAATCCCTTCATCAGTCTGTTTAACTTGAATACCAAGAAAGTAACTCATTTCTCCCATCATGCTCATTTGATATCTTGATTGCATAAGCTTGGAAAACTTTTCACATAGCTTATTGTTTGTTGACCCAAAAATGATATCATCAACATAAATCTGAACTAACAACAAGTCCTTACCATGATTCAAATAAAATAGAGTTTTATCAATAGCACCTCTTTTGAATCCACTTTCCAGTAAGAATAGAGCTAAAGTTTCATACCATGCTCTTGGAGCTTGCTTTAGTCCATAAAGTGCCTTATCCAATCTGTAGACATGATCTGGATATTTAGGATCAATGAAACCAGGAGGTTGCTCAACATAGACTTCTTCCTCCAATTCTCCATTTAAGAAAGCACTTTTAACATCCATCTGGAAAACCTTGAATTTCTTATGTGCTGCATAAGCAAGAAATATCCTGATGGCTTCTAGTCTTGCAACAGGAGCAAAAGTTTCATCATAATCAATTCCCTCTTGTTGAGAATACCCCTTTGCAACTAGTCTTGCTTTGTTTCTGATTATTACTCCATCAGAATCAGTCTTGTTCTTGAAAATCCACTTTGTACCAACAATTGATCTATTCTTTGGTCTTGGTACTAGTTTCCAGACTTCATTTCTTTCAAATTCATTCAGTTCCTCTTGCATTGCAGTAACCCAATCAGCATCTCTAAGTGCATCTTCAACTTTCTTTGGCTCCTCCTTGGATAGAAAGTTATTGTATAGACATTCATTTTGAGTTGCACTTCTTGTTTGAACACCTGCATCAGGATCCGCAATGATCAAATCAGGAGTATGACTTGCAGTCCATTTCCTTGCTGGTGTTAAATTGTTTCTTGAAGTAGATGCTCCCCCTGGATTAGTGTTATCTTGATTTGAAGAACCTGCTTGATTTGAAGCTCTCCCTGAATTATTGCTATGTCCTCCTGATAAGCTATCAGGATCATCACTTGAATCAGTATTTGAAGAATTCTGTCCTGATGATTGAGTTGACTCTGAACTTGTAGTAGAATGTTGTTGCTCCCCCTCAAAATTAGCACTACTAGAAGTATCACTATTGATTGCATCATCATTATTTGCACCATCAGCATCTGGTGTGACATCAGGATCTGGTGACCCATCAGGATCTGATTCACTTTCTTCAGGTTCCTTGGTAGCTTCATTTTCAAAAATCAATCTATCATGAGAGTCTTCATTGATTCCAGTTATCTTCTTGTCATCAAAAGATACATGTATTGACTCCATGACAGTCCTTGTCCTCAAATTAAAAACTCTGAAGGCTCTTGATGCAGGATAGCCTATGAAAATTCCTTCATCAGCCTTTGTTTCAAATTTCCCTAGCTGTTCAGGATGAGTTCTGAGAACAAAACATTTACAGCCAAACACATGCAGATGCTTCAGACTTGGTTTCTTCTCCTTGAGTGACTGATAAGGAGTAACCCCATGCCTGTTTATTAATGTGAGATTTTGAGTATAACATGTTGTGTTGACTGCTTCTGCCCAGAAATATGTAGGTAATCTTGCTTCTTCCAACATACTTCTGCCAGCTTCAATAAGAGTTCTATTTTTCCTTTCAACTACTCCATTTTGCTGGGGTGTGCCAGGAGCAGAGAATTGTTGAATAATTCCTTTGTATTTGCAGAACTCTTCCATCTTTGAATTCTTAAATTCAGTACCATTATCACTTCTCAAAATCTTGACTTTGTACTTTGTGGTTGTCTCAATCATTCTCACATGATCCAACAGAACTTCAGGAGTCTCATCTTTTCTGTGCAAAAAATACACCCAGGTGAATCTAGAATATTCATCAACAATTACAAGAGTGTACCTTTTCTTAATGATGGACATGATGTTGACTGGACCAAATAGATCAAGATGTAGCATGTGATATGGTTCTTCAATAGAGGATTCTGATTTACTCTGGAATGATGTCCTTCTTTGTTTTGCTTTCTGACATGCGTCACAGAGTCCATCAGGAGTATATAACACTTTTGGTAATCCTCTAACTAAATCTTTCTTAACCAACTCATTGATATTGCTGAAGTTGAGATGAGAAAGCTTCTTGTGCCAATTCCAACTTTCATCTACTGATGCTTTACTGATCAAACATGTAGGGGAGTTATCAGTATTTGATTGAATGTTGGCTTCATATATGTTACCATGCCTGTAGCCAGTCAGTGCTATCTTTTCTGTTGCTTTACTGACTACTTCACAATGTGTGGAATAGAAGTTGACATGATAACCTCTGTCAGTGATTTGACTAATACTCAACAAGTTGTATTTCAGTCCTTTCACTAGAGCTACTTTTTCAATGATGACAGTTCCAATGATTATATTGCCATATCCCAAGGTTTGTCCAATGTTGCCATCTCCATAAGACACAGTTGGGCCAACTTTTTCCTCATATTCTGATAACAGGGCTTTGTTTCCAGACATGTGCACAGAACATCCACTATCCATGACTAACACATTTTTCTTTTTACCCTGCAATCAGAATAGAAACACACTAGTTAGAACATTTAGGAACCCATACTTGTTGGGTTCCTTTTTCATGCAATTTATTAACTTTCACAACAGAAGACTTTCTGACCTTAGCAGTCCTGACAGGATTTACTCCATCATGATTTGTTTTGTCAGTATCAGTATTAACAAAAGCATGCTTCACAATGACATTATCAACTCTATCAGACTTTGTACTATTATCAATCTTAGGCAGTGGATCATAAAAGTTATAGTACAAATCATGATAATCTTTACAAGTATAAATAGAATGCCATATACTACCACAATGAAAACATGACTTCTGCGGTTTATAAAATACTGATCTATTCCTAACATCAGACTTAGAAATATCAGCAATCTTCTTCTTACTCTTCTTATAATCAATAGCAAGATGATTAGAGTTACCACAGTTAAAACAACACTTTCTAGGTGCATTTGGGATATATTTATAACCATTCTCTTTATTGATCCCAACTTTACCATTCCTGTTTCTCTTAACAGTAGCTTCCTCTTTCTTATCTGTCACCTCACAGATTTTATCCTTAAGTTGTTTTTGAGACAATAGACCTACATTCTTAATGACTTTATTCATGACAGGTTTAGACTTTATAATTTTAATTCCTTGAGTAGAAGTAGATCCCTTTTCAAAAGTAGAATTGGAATCCTTACCAAAAACAAAATTAACAGGAGTAATCTTAGATTTGGTTGTATCTATAACATGTCTATAGGTCTTTGGACTGACTGTCTCATCAATGACAATTTTCTCTTTCAATTTCTTATCTTCATCTGACTTATATCCTAGACACTCTTTCCAATTCTTAGAGGTATTAATCTCATGAAATTTCCTACCAGAGTCTGTCCAGGTTCTGATTTTCTCATTAGCATATTCAAGTTCCTTTTCAAGAGAAGTACATTTAGATTTCATCTCTAAGTACATGTGTTTAGCATTATCACATTCTTTTTGTACTTCTTGCATACGAGAAAATTCAGCTTCTAATATATCATTCCTTTTTCTAAGTTCAGACATCTCAGATAAGATCCTAGTATTTTCAGCAGTTTGACTTCTAAAGCTAATATGTAATGACTTTAGAAAACGTCTTAACTCAGAAGCATTATTAGTATCAAAATCAAAGATAGTATTTAGTACCTTATCATCAGGAGCAGCAGTTACATCAGCATTGGCCATTAGAGCATAGTTGACCACCTCAGTATCAGATTCTGAGGAGGAGTCCATCCAATCCTTGCTTGATGTGATAAGTGCCTTTGTCTTCTTGCACTCAGAAGCAAAGGGACCCATACCATTGCACTTGTAGCATCTAACCTTTGACTTGTCAAATTTGCTACCATTGTTGTCCTTTTTGATATACTTATCTTTGTTTGGATTGAAAGTCTTTTTCTGGAAGTTGCCTTGTCTTCTATTCTTCCTGAACTTCATCCTTCTGAAGTTTCTGACAATCATAGCAACCATCTCTTCCATGTCTGAGTCAGAAGAATCATCATCAGTATTGGCATCAGGATTGCCATCAGTATCTGATGAAGAGTCATCAGGATCTGACTCAGCTACTCTTGATTTACTTCTAGAGACCTCCATAGCTTTTCCTTTTGATTTAGCCTCTGCCTTCAAAGCAATTGATTTTGCCTTGTTGCTTTTCTTGTCCTTTCTCTGTTGAACTTCAAGATCATGAGTTCTTAGCATCCCATAAACTTCATCAAGAGACACAGTGTTAAGATCATACTGATGTCTAATGATCGAGGTCTGAGTGTCCCATTCAGGTAAAGCTCTTAGAAACTTGGTGTTTGAATCTTCAGTTTCATATTCCTTGTGAACTAAAGATAAGCTGTTCAATAGTGTCAGAAATCTATCATATAGATCAGTTAGGCTCTCATCAGGTCTTGCATCAAATTGTTCATATTCTTGAATCAAAAGAGCCCTTCTGTTTTTCTTGACAGATGTAGATCCCTGGCACTGAGTTTCCAAAGTATCCCGGATTTCTTTTGAAGACTTGCATGCAATCACTCTGTTTGACATGACAACATCAAGACTACTGTGCAAGATATTCTTTATCTTTGGTTCCCTGAGTACATGAGCTTTTTCTTCTGGAGTCCATTCACTTTTAGCCTTGACCACATAATGTTCAGGTACTGTATCTGTTCGTTCTACAATCCTTGTAGGAATATATGGTCCATCACGAATCCTGTCCAAATAGTCAAGATCCATAGCCTCCAGGTACATCAACATCTTTACCCTCCATGTTGGATATTCTGATTTCTTCAAGATGGGAATCTCCATGCTTTCATACTTGGTTGTCGACATCTTTAGATCATATCTGATTCAGAATTAAATCAGTTTGCTTTGATATCAATTGTTGCCCAGTAATAATCTATTGTAGAAGGGGGGTTGAATACAATAGTATAAGATAATCGACTTCTTAATGTATATATCACAAATATGAAAGAAAGATAACAGCTTTATTAAATCTGATATAAAACTGTTACAAACTCTCTCAAGAAATTCTGATGTTCTTGAGAGCTGCTAGCTTACAAAAACTCTCTCAAGAAATTCTATGTTCTTGAGAGCTTCTATCTTGATTCACAAATATTCGATTATGTTCACGTACATAAATCGAAACCAAGACTGTGTTTATATACTACACAGCTTCTCTATCAATGATAAGTCATAATCAATTACAAAGATTGAAACCTATCCATAATTGATAGCTACATTCTACAAACCAGGAACCGACAGAATAAACTTCCATGTTTAACTAGACTCCAAATATAACTCGAAGTAGGAATCCTGATCAGCTTCCAGTCCTGATGATCAAACCTGATCCCAGTCCTGATATGTATTCTGATCCTGACGACCATGCAATCCTGATGACGTCAGCAATCCTGATCAGTTGAGTCTAGCTCCTGACGATCATTGAATTCTGATCTAACAATACAATCCTTTCTTTCTACAACTCCATTCTGTTGAGGAGTTCTAGGGGCTGAATATTGTCTTGTTATTCCTTTATCTGCACAAAAGTCATTTAGGACTGCATTCTTGAATTTAGTTCCATTATCTTACCTTATAGCTCTAACAGGGAATCTCGAATCCAGCTCAATCAACTTTATATGATCAATCACCATATGTGGGGTCTCATCCTTGGAATGTAGGAATAAAACCCAAGTATATTTGGAATAGTGATCAACAATCACAAGTGCATATTGTTTCTTTGACATGGACATCACATTAATTGGACCAAACAAATCCATGTGCAGTAGCTGATGTGGTTCAGTTATTGATGATGTGTCAGTGCTCTTGTGAGAAGTTTTCTTTGACTTTCCTTTCTGACATGCCTCACACAGTCCTTCATGTGTAAATTCAATCTGAGGCAAACCTCTCACCAATTCCCTCTTGACTAGAGAGTTCATGGTTTTGAAGTTCAGGCGAGACATCTTCTAGTGCCATAGCCAACTTTCATCTGATGAAGCTTTAGCATAAAAACAAGTAACTTCATCTTTGGATCCAGAGAACAGATCAACTATGAACAAGTCACCTTTCCTTACTCCTTGAAGAGCAGGCTTTCCATTCTTCTTGTGAATGATCTGACATTTATCTCTCTCAAAGGAAACATCATATCCTCTGTCACAGAAATGATTGATGCTGAGAAGATTGAACTTCAGACCTTCCACAATGGATACATCTTGAATGATAACATTTCCAAATTTCAAACAACCATATCCTCTGGTAATACCCTTGATGTTATCTCCAAATGTAACTTCTGTGCCAGCTTTCTCAACCACACTTGATAGCAGGGCTCTATCTCCGGTCATATGCCTTGAACAACCACTTTCCAGAATCTACATAACACGGTTTATCTGTGCCTGCAATATCAAATTGATTAGTCCTTCCTCGGAACCCAAACTTGATTGGGTCCGGCATGTTTAAAGAACTGGCATTTGTCAGGCAAAACAACATTTTTAACCTTAACTACTTCTACCTCTTTCACAAAAGAGCGTTTCCATTTATAGTCAGCCTTAACACATTTCTGAGTAGGCTTAGGGATAAATGAATCCACTCTAGTCTTGGGAGGACTAGCAGTCTTAGCTCTAACATGCTTCTTATTATTAACATGTTGACGTGGAGCAGTCTAATCATCAGATACATGCTTACTATTAAAATAAGCATACATAACATTAAATGCACAAGACATGAAATTCACCACACCACATGCTTTATGAGACATATTAACATCAGGCATGTTAGTTCTACAGTTGTTTTGATCCACTTTATGAATGTCTGACTTAGTCTCCATTGTTGAAACAACTTTGAATTGATTATCAGACATACACTTGTTGGACTGAGCAAGTTCAAAAGCAAGATCCTCAACACGCATCTCCTCTTGGATTATGATGGAATATTCATCAAGGGGTCCTGCCAAGGATTCTTTAAATAAAGGTGTTTCAATACCCTTAAGCACATATGGTACACCCCTTTCTTCAGCACTGACTCTATTAGGGGTGTTAATGCTTAATTCTCCAATAGCCTCACTATAGTCATACCCTATTCCTACAGTGTGACCAATAACTTGTTTATTGAAGATCTTTTTAGTAGTCTTACAAGAATTATAGCAAGCATTAATCTTGGTTTTAAGTTCACTGATTTGATCCTTAAGAATGGTTTCCAATTGAATATAACAATTAACCCTATTCTCAAGAAATGCTATTTTCTTAGTGAGATCATCCTGATTAACATGCACAAGTCTTAATTCTTTTACCTCCTTTTCAAGAGATGTGTTCAAAAGAATTATTCTATCATTTTCACTACGTTCACAAGAAACAGTACTACTAAGATGATAGATCATTTCAGAATTAGTAAACTTTACCTCTGACATGAATGATGAAGTTCTTGACTCATTAGCCATTAAAGCTAGGTTTCCAACTTCACCAACTTCTTCATCACTATCCGTATCATCCCACTCTTCCCTCGGCAACATAAGTTTTCCCAATCTTGTTCTTCTTGCTAGAATCATATGAGTTCCTTCTCACTTGCTTTGGCTTTTTACATTCTGTAACAAAGTGACCTAACTCATTACAATTGTAGCACCTGATTGTGCTTCTGTCCACGGTTCCAGTTTTATAGCCACCCCGTGTGCTATTTGAAGAAGAAGAAGAACCACCTCTCTGAAACCTGGGCTTGAACTTAAGATTAGGATTCCTTCTGAATCTGAAGTTGCCAAACTTCCTCACTATCATTGCCATAGACTCATCCTCCAGCTATTCAAGTTCTTCCATAGAATAGAAGTCACCACCAGATTGATCAGTGGATGTTAAGCCATATTCAGCCACAGTAACATCCATGTCAGAACTGGAAGGTTGAACAACCTTCACTTCCAGTTGCTGTGGGACTTCTGTTGCCAGTGCAGTAGAAGTACTAACTATCTTTCCAGTTCCATATATCTCCTTTTGCTGAATCTGCTCTAGCTCATAGGTCTTCAGAACACCATAGAGTCTTTCCAAAGAAATCTCTCCAAGATCTCTTGCTTCTCTAATTGCAGATATTCTGTGCTCCAAATGAGATGGAAGTGTCAGGAGAAACTTCTTGTTAATCTCCTTGATAGTGTAGTGTTTTCCATGGAGATTGAGATCATTTATCAATTTGTTGTATCTCTCAAAAACCGCAGAGATACCTTCACCAGGGTTTGATCTGAAATGTTCATATGAAGAGGTGAGAATTTCCATCTTATTCTCTCTGACTTCCTCTGTCCCCTCATTGATTATCTCTATTGATTATTTCTCATCAGTTGTGTAGTCCTTGGGATCCTTAGGGTACATCCTAGCAGCTCTAGTAAAAACCTCGTTCTCTATCTGCTCTTCTTCAACAATCACAGGAAGTTTAGGACCATTTTTCAGCACTCCAAGATATTTATAATTAGCTACTTGAAGAAATAGGAGCATCTTCTTCTTCCACATAGGATAATGCTCCTTACTGAACATGGGGATTTTCACTGTACCAACTTTCTGTGTAGTAGACATTTTTGAGATTTTTGATGAAGAATAAAAATTTCAGAGTTAAGAAAAAATCACAAAAAATGGATCTATGATTAGTATATCAATCAAAAGGCTCTGATGCTAATTGTTAGGTCCTGATAAGTTTGTAGAAGGGGGGGGGGGTTGAATACAAACCTTACCGTTTTATCGAATTTGTCCGTTTTAGAATAAAACAATTTAAGAACAAATTATGGTGGAATTAAATGAAACAAAATTCAAGTTAAATATAACTTATATTAAACTTGAAAGGTGTTACAAATATGGCACTGATTACAGGATTGAATCTCAAACTAATTAAAACAAATCTAGAATAAATTCGACATGAATTTATCTATTTTTGTAATCAAAAGATATAACAATAAATGATAATTTGAGATACGTTCTATGGATAAAAATCCGCTAGATAGTTAAAGCAGTACAAGTGAATGAATTCTATTGGTTTAGATTTAACACAATGATTCTAGAATTAATTCACTGATAGAAATTGCCCACGGCAGTTCAAGGTTTTTGCTTGACAGAAACTTTCTGATGAATATGATGTTAAGTGATAAACTCCTTCTGTCTTGATCTTTTTGGTTTAATAGTAATCCACTTTATCAATAAACCTTCACGTGTAATTGCTTTTCATTCCACTTTGAATGACTATCAAAATAGTCATGATAGACTATTTTTAAGCCTAGAATGACTATGGTTTAATACTGGAATGACTATCTTTATTTGCATGAATTAAAAAAGCATTTCTTGAAATGTACTAGGATGACTATCGGGATGACTATACCTTGATAGTCATTCCAGTACATTTTTAATACAAATGGCTTGGAATGACTACCGGGATGACTATCCTGGATAGTCATTCATGGTCATTTTAATTTAAGAAATTCTAAATTAATTCAAATTCTAATTTATTCAATAAATTAATTACTTAATTTATTGTTAAATTAATTCTGAAGAATTAATTTAATAAATAAATTAATAACTAATTTAAAAGAGAATGAAAATACTTTCAAGATAGCAAAACCAGTCATTGAACCAGTGGAACTTGATGAGGAATATCCACTTGAATGTAGTTGTCACTTGATGCACTGCCTGGTTTATAAGTGACTAACTTAAATGTTTGTTATTCATCTTGACTTTAAGCTGTGGTCCATTAGCTGCTTTCAACTGTTGTTCAACCTTTGTAACCTGTACATTTGATGTCACACATCTGAAATCTCTGTCACTTTAATAAATCCACTTTCTTGAATACTTCATCGAGACTTGATCAAATAATTGAACTCCTTTCAATGCATTATTTCTTCAAGTATGTAGGATGAGTTTAAACTGTATTCTTTTGACTGATGTTATCTTCTGAGATTCCTGTGAGATTGTGACAATTGAATTATTACTTACTTATTACAAACTTGTTTAAGTTGAGTTGTATCCTCGATGTTAACAAATAGGCCTAAACATATGCCTTTCACTCAGCCTGGGTTTCTTGAAGTTGTTTTTGAAGACCAGCTATTTGAGCCAACAATGAAGCAATGTATGTGTTAGTGTGTGCACTCACTTCAATTTCTCTCAGTGGTGTTTCACTCATTTCACGTGCTTGTGTATCGCTCTGTGTTTGACTCTCAGTCCTAACCACTAGTTGTCTATCTAAGTTCTCAGAAGATGTACCTGTAGGAAAAATCACCCTAGCCCCTTCTAGAGAGGTCAGTGGTGGTGCAATGGGAGTTCGAAAATCCCAATCCCTAGTGAATTCCAAGAAATCTTTTTGATTTTGAAACTGAATTGCTTCAGTGTTAGATTCACTAGGTTGCCTTCCACTTTTTCCAGTATAAACTGCGAGTGGAAAATCCCTTAAGGGAGCCAGAGATGTTCCCTCTGGGAGGGGAGAAAATGATTTTATTTGATTTGGCAAAGAATCAAATTTTCCCTCAGATGCCTGTGAAGGCACTTCTACCGTTACAATGGTAGGCACTGTATCATATCCTAAGTGATCTCCTTGCATGGTGTCCTGAGTGTCATATAATAGTATGTTTTCTCCCATTGTGAGTAACGTACGGGAGTGTGCTTGACTCAGTACAAGTTGCCATGGCCCTATGGTGAATTTCAATTGATTAACCCTGTTGAGAGGATGTCTCCAGAGACTGTGTAATGGCCATTTCCAAATCCATATCCTGTTGGGAGGATACAGACGGGCTTACAAATATCTCCCTATATCTTCTTCTCTTCTTTGGAGGTGGAGATAGAGTTGTGGGATCACTCATCAAATCTTCATCACTACTACTTCTGTTTCTAACATTGAAACTTGGTTCATGCTGATTGGTAAGAGGAGTTGACTCTATGTTTGGCTCTATGACCGGGGATAGAGTTTGTGGTTCTACAAACTCTTGGTCAACCCTATTAACTTCTTGGGTTTCAGCAGCAGTGTTAGAAGAACCAGGGTTAGAAGTTATTACCTGTGGTGGAATAACTTCTGAAGTTCCAGCTGATGTCACTATCTTTTGCTCGGGAACTAGTGGTTCAAAAGATGGAAGATTGATGAAGTTTGTCATGTATGTGGATATGAGAATTGGAACATTGAGAAATTTGAAGGATGTTTGTAACCTTTGAAAGAACTTTCTGTCAGTGGTCGGAGAAATGAAAAATACGACCATTTCTGAAAAGTTAATTATGTTCATTAGAAAGCAAAGAATTAATGACAAGTGATAGAAAACGAGGATAATAGCATTTAACCTTTCTACCACTATCAAATTCCTTTCTAGCATTGAACACCCTTCTAACAATAATATCCCAGAGAAGGTGGCCAAAATTAAGTCTTTTGTTGAAAACAATTGCAAAACCAATAACTTGTAAGAGATAAGGGATGTTTTAAAAGTTATTTTTTTGCCAAAGACCTTAGCCAAGGTATCAAAAAATAAATCCCACTCACAAACAAGATTCCCCTTGATCAACTTGGTCATGTTCAGGGGACCTTGATAGAGAATATTGGTGAAAAATTGAGTTAATTCACCATCAGTGGGCATTCTGTCAAAATTGTCCTGAGGAAAGTGCAAGACATTAAAAAATGTTTCCTCAGTTATTGTGTAATGTGTGTCCTGAATAGTTAATGTGATAGTAGAAAAATCATCAGAGACAACAGCAATAGTGCAAAGAAGAAATAAAGGATCAATTTTTAAATCAACATTAGAACATATAGCAAAGTTAACATATGAATGTTCATTTAAAAAAGAAATCCAAGACCTAAAACGTTCAAGTGAACACTTTAGGGGATCAAAATAGCCATGGTAATTAGTAAGAACGATCTCAAAATTATGGGTCATTTTAACACAAAAAAATTCAATTAATTTTAGATTAATTCAAATCTAGGAATTAAAATCCAGAAATTAAGAACTATATCAGAAATTAATTAAATCGAAAATTATGTTGATCCAATAAAAATAAAACACAAAAAAAAAATTGACAACACTTCTTTACTTTAGAGAATAAAGAAGCAAACAAGAGAGAAAGAAAACTTTGTAAAAACAAGAGTTTAAGAAGAATGAAAAATATGCAAAGTGCTGTTAACTATTTATAGGCAAAATCAATAAAGCTGGAATGACTACCGGGATGACTACCAGGTAGTCATACCGATAGTCATTCCAGTATAAAACTGAGAATGACTATGAATATAAACAGTTTTTAACATAAAAATAAATACAAAATTGAAAACTATTAGAATTCTATTGGAATGACTACCGGGATGACTATGGGATAGTCATTCTGATAGTCTTTCCAGTACAAAATACTTAATACTGAAAATGAAAATAGAAAAAACTAATCTAAATTAACCAAAAGCTAATTAAATTGGAATGACTACTGTAATGACTATACATGATAGTCATTTTGATAGTCATTCTAGTATAAACTAACACATAATTAATCAAAATAGAAAAACCTGTTAGTAAACACAAAGAAAAATAACAGAATAAATTAAATAAAAAAGCAAAACTGTCTAGAAAAAATTCAAATAAAAATACTAACATAATATTCACAGATTCTAACAGAAAATAGCAGATTAAAATTATGCAACAAAATAATATAAACCTGCAGAATAATTCAAACAATAATTTATACAATCTGAAATTAACTTAAATGATTCCAAATGAAAAATATTTTTTAAAGAAAATAGATTATTCAAGAATATTTAAATTAACAAGCCTTACAAATCAAACAAGAATAAACAATATTTAACATTTAATAGTAGCAAGAGAAAATGATTTTAACTAAAAACAAACATCACAGAGATACAGTTAATCACTAAGACTGTTCTACATACCCAATTTACCAACTAACCTGGTAAATATGGATTCATCAAGAGATTTAGTGAATATATCTGCAGTTTGTTCTTCTGTGGGTACAAAGTGTAATTCCACAGTTCCATTCATGACATGCTCTCTGATAAAATGATACCTTATGTCAATGTGCTTCGTTCTCCAGTGCTGAACAGGGTTGTTGGAGATTGCTATGGCACTTGTATTTTCACATAAAATTGGAATTTTGTCTAATACAAAGCCATAGTCCTTCAATTGATTCCTTATCCATAAGATCTGAGCACAGCAGCTTCCAGCAGCAATATATTCAGCTTCTGCTATTGAATTGGAAACTGTTTGTTGTTTCTTGCTATACCAGGAAATCAATCTACCTCCCAGGAATTGACAACTCCTAGAGGTACTCTTTCAATCCACAACACTACCTACATAATCAGAATTTGTATAACCAACAAGATTAAAACCAGAATCTTTAGGATACCAGATACCTAAATTAGGTGTACCCTTAAGATATCTTAAGATTCTTTTAACAGCAACGAGATGTAAATCTCTAGGATCCGCTTGGAACCTTGCACATAAGCATGTAACATACACAATATCTGGTCTACTTGCAGTAAGATAGAGTAAGGAGCCAATTATACCTCTATAGCTTGTAACATCTACCTTGATAGAATTATCACAAGCTCCAAGTTTGACAACTGTTGAAGATGGAGTCTTTGCTGATGCTGAATCCACCATGTGATATTTCTTGAGGAGTTATTTGAGATACTTGGATTGACAAATAAATATACCATTTAACCTTTGACTTACTTGTAATCCAAGAAAGAACTTCAGCTCACCCATAATACTCATTTCAAACTTACTCTGCATTAGCTTAGCAAATCTCTTACAGAAATCATCATTAGTAGACCCAAATATGATGTCATCCACATAGACTTGGACTAATATCTTATCAGTTTTGTGTTTCTTAGAAAAAAGAGTTTTGTCTATGCTACCTCTAACAAAACCATTTTCTATAAGAAAACCAGAGAGAGAGTGTCATACCATTTTCTCGGGGCTTGTTTGAGACCATAGATAGCCTTGAAGAGAAAGTACACAAAGTCCAGCAACTCCTGATTTTCAAAGCCAGGGGGCTGTTCCACATACACTTCTTCATGTAGCTCACCATTCGGGAATGCACTCTTAACATCCATTTGATAGACTTTAAAATTGGAATAGGCTGCAAATGCTAAGAACATCATGATAGCCTCAAGCCTAGCCACTGGTGCATAGGTTTCATCATAATCAATGTCTTCAGCTTGTGAATACCCTTGAGCAACCAGTCTTGCTTTGTTCCTTGTAACAATGCCATCTTCATCTAGCTTGTTTCTGAATACCCATCTAGTACCAACTACTTTCATGTTCTTTGGTCTGGGTACCAGCTTCTAGACTTGTTGTTGTTCAAATTGATTGAGTTCATCTTGCATAGCAATCACCCAATCTGGATCACTCAGTGCTTCCTCAGTCTTCTTCGGTTCCATCTCAGACAGAAACCCTGAATAATGACATTCATTCTGAGTAGCACTCCTAGTTCTAACTCCAACACCTGCATCACCAATGATCAGCTCAAAAGGATGAGCTCTATTCCAAACAATTTGTCTTGGAAGATTTAATCTTGATGATTCGCCTTGAAATTCATTCTGGTGTTGTGAATGACTAGTTTACCCTTCATTTCCGCCCCCTAAGTTGTTGCTTGATTGCCTTGATGATTCTTCTCCACTGTTGGCGGTATCTCCATTGTTACCAATGTTTCCACCACCACCACCATTATCATTATCATCATTATTATTATCATTACCCGCAACAATCTCAGGTGGAGCTTCATCATCTGATTCTGAGTCTGGCAAGTTATCAAAGTTCAGTTCTTCAGATGAATCTTATGTTTGGATACTTGGTAGCTTAGTGTCATCAAATGTAACATTGACACTTTCCTTCACCTGGTGATTGTCAATCGAGTACACCCTGTAAGATCTTCTGGAGTAACCAACAAAAATAGCTTCATATGCCTTGGCCTCAAACTTGCCACGTTTAACATCTCCATCCTTAAGCACAAAGCATTTAGCACCAAATACATGAAAGTACTTGAGAGTCGGTTTCTTGTTGTTCATGATCTCATAAGGAGTCTTCATTAAGTCCTTGTTGATTAAAGTTCGATTCTGATTATAACAAGCAATATTTACAGCTTCAGCCCAGAAGTACATTGGAAGTCTTGATTCACTTAACATAGTTCTTGCAGTTTCAATCAATGTACGATTCTTCCTTTCTACCACTCCATTATGTTGAGGAGTTCTAGGGGCTGAATACTGTCTTGTTATTCCTTTATCTGCACAAAAGTCATTTATGACTGCATTTTTGAATTCAGTTCAATTATCTGACCTTATAGCTGTAGCTGGGAATCTAGAATCCAGCTCAATCAACTTCACGTGATCAATCACCATCGGTGGAGTCTCATCCTTAGAATGTAGGAATAAAACCCATGTATATTTGGAATAGTCATCAACAATCACATGTTCATATTGTTTCTTTGACATGGACATCACATTAACTGGACCAAACAAATCCATGTGCAGTAGCTGATGTGGTTCAGTTATTGATGATGTGTCAGTGCCCTTGTGAGAAGCTTTCTTTGACTTTCCTTTCTGACATGCCTTACACAGTCCTTCCTGTGTAAATTCCATCTGAGGAAGACCTCTCACCAATTCCCTCTTGACTAGGGAGTTCATTGTTTTGAAGTTCAGGTGAGACATCTTCTTGTGCCATAGCCAACTTTCATCTGATGAAGCTTTAGAATTAAAACAATTAACTTCATCTTTGCATCCAGAGTACAGATCAGCTATGAACAAGTCCCCTTTCCTTACTCCTTGAAGAGCAGGCCTTCCATTCTTCTTATGAAGGATCTGGCACTTCTCTTTCTAAAAAAAAATAGCATATCCTCTGTCACAGAATTGACTGATGCTGAGAAGATTGTGCTTCAGACCTTCCACAATGGATACATTTTGAATGATAACATTTCCTGATTCCAAACAGCCATATCCTCTAGTTATAACTTTACTATTATCTCCAACGGTAACTCCTGGGTCAGCTTTCTCAACCACAATTGATAACAGGGCTCTATCTCCGGTCATATGCCTTGAACAACCACTGTCCAGAATCCACACAACACGGTTTACATGTACCACACCCTGCAATATCAAATTGATTAGTCATTCCTCGGAACCTAAACTTGATTGGGTCCGGCATACTTAAAGAACTGGCCTTTGTCAGGCAAAACAACATTCTTAACTTTAACTACTTCAACCTCTTTAACAAAAGAGCGTTTTCATTTATAGCCAGCCTTAACACATTTCTAAGTAGGCTTACGGATAAATGAATCCACTCTAGTCTTGGGAGGACTATCAGTCTTTGCTCTAACATGCTTCTTATTATTAACATGTTGACGTGGAGCAGTCTTATCATCAGATACATGCTTACTATTAAAATAAACACACATAACATTAAATGCACAAGACATACAATTTACCACACCACATGCTTTATGAGACAGATTAATAGCAAGCATGTTAGTTCTACTGTTTTTATGATCCACTTTATGAATGTCTGACTTAGTCTCTGTTGCTGAAATAACTTTGACATTATTCTCAGACATACATTTATTGGAATTAACAAGTTCATAAGCAAGGTCCTCCACACGCATTTCCTCTTGGATAATAATGGAATATTCATTCAGAGGTTCTGCCAAGGATTCTTTAAAGAAAGGTGTTTCAATACCCTTAAGCACATATGGTACACCCTTTTCTTCAGCACTGACTCTATTAGGGGTGTTGATGCTTAATTCTCCAATAGACTCGTTATAGTCAAAACCTATTCCTATAGTTTGACCAATAACTTGTTTATTGATGATCTCTTTAACAGTCTAACATGAATTATAGTAAGCATTAACCTTGGTTTCGAGTTCAGTGATCTGATCCTTAAGAATGGTTTCTAATTGAATATAACAATTAACTCTATTCTCAAGAAAAGCTATCTTCTTAGTGAGTTCATCTTGATTAACATGCACAAGTCTTAATTCTTTTACCTACTTTTCAAGAGCAGTGTTCAAAAGAATTATTCTATCATTTTCAGTGCATGCACAAGATACAGTACTACTAAGATGATAAATCATTTTAGAGTCAGTGAACTTTACCTCAGACATGAAAGATGAAGTGCTGCCTTCATTAGCCATCAGTGCTAGATTTCCCACCTCACCATCTTCTTCATCACTATCCGTATCATCCCAACTTTTTCCCTCGGCAAGATAAGCTTTCCCAATCTTATTCTTCTTGCTAGAATCATATGAGTTCCTCCTCACTTGCTTTGGCTTTTTACATTCTGTAGCAAAGTGACCCAACTCATTACAATTGTAGCACCTGATTGTGCTTCTGTCCACGGTTCCAGTTTTATAGCCACCCCTTGTGCTATTTGAGGAAGAAGAACCACCTCTTTGAAACCTGGGCTTGAACCTAAGATTAGGGTTCCTTCTGAATCTGAAGTTGCCAAACTTCTTCACTATCTTTGCCATTGACTCGACCTCTAGATGTTCAAGTTCCTCCATTGAATAGAAGTCACCACCAGATTGACTTGTGGATGTTAAGCCATATTCAACTACAATAACATCCGAGTCAGAACTGGAAGGTTGAACAACCTTCACTTCCAGTTGCTGTGGGAATTCTGCCACCAGTGCAGTAGTAGTACTAACTATCTTCACTGTTCCATATATTAACTGTAAACATGCATCCAGGGAAGCTTCCTCTTTTTCATCAGTTGTGTAGTCCTTGGGATCCTTGGGGTACATCCTAGCAGCTTGAGTAACAACGTTATTCACAATCTGCTCTTCCTCTACAATCATAGGAAGTCTTGGTCCATTCTTCAGCACATCAAGATATTTAAAATTGGCCACTTGAAGAAACAGGAGCATCTTCTTCTTCCACATAGGATAATGCTCCTTGTTGAACATGGGAATCTTAACAGTTCAAACTTTCTGTGTAGTGGACATTTTTGAGATTTTTGTAGAAGAATAAAATTTCGAGAGTTAAGATAAAATCACAAAATTGGATCTTTGATTTGTGTATCAATCAAAAGGCTCTGATGCCAATTGTTAGGTCCCGATAAGTTTTTAGAAGGGAGGTTGAATACAAACTATACCGTTTTATATAAGTTTTAGGATTAAACAATTCAAGAACAAATTATGGCGGAATTAAATGAAACAAAATTCAAGTTAAATATAACTTATATTAAACTTGAAAGGTGAAAGACATATGTTTAGGCCTATTTGTTTACATCGAGGATTCAACTCAACTTAAACAAGTTTGTAATAAGTAAGTAATAATTCAATTGTCACAGTCACAGGAATCTCAGAAGATCATATCTGTCAGAAGAATACAGATTAAAGTCATCCTACAGATTTGAAGAATACTACATTGAAAGAAGTTCAATTATTTGTTCAAGCCTCAGTGAAGTCTTCAAAGAAGTGGATTTATTAAAGTGACAGAGGTTTCAGATTTGTGATAGCAAATGTACAGGTTACAAAGGTTGATCTACAGTCAAAAGTAGACAATGGACCACAACTTAAAGTCAAGATGAAGAACATACATTTCAGTTAGTCACTTATGAACCAGACAGTGCATCAAGTGACAACTACATCCAGTGGATATTCTTCATCAAGTTCAAGTGGTTCAAAGATTGATTATGCTATCTATTAAGAATTTAATTTCTCTCTTAAATTAGTTATTAATTTATTTATTAAATTAATTCTTCAAGAATTAATTTAACATATAAATTAAATAATTTATTTATTGAATAAATTAATTTATCAGAATTAATTTATGAAATAAATTAATTAAGTAATTAATTTATTGAATAAATTAATTCATCAGAATTAATTTAAAGAAGAATTAGAATTTAATTTAGAATTCTTAATTAAAATAAGCCTGGAATGACTACCCCGGATATTCATACCGGTAGTCATACCGATAGTCATTCTAGCTTATTTTAATTAATTCTAATTAAATTCTCTAAATTCACATAGTCATACCGGTTCATTACCGGTTCATCAGATAGTCATACCGGTTCATTCTGATAGTCATTGCAAGCCATTTGATAGTCATACAAGGCAATTTGATAGTCATTCCAGGCTTAAAAATAGTCTTTTTAGACTATTTTGATAGTCATTCCTAGTGGAATGAAAAGCAATACACGTGCAGGTTGTGTCAAGTGGATTGACATTTGTATTAACAAACAAAAGGAGATCAAGACACAGAAGAACACTTAACATTATATCTTGAAGAACTTTCTGTGAAAAACAAAAAAAAAAGCGCAACTGCCGGAGCTTTTCTTTTTCAGTGAATTAATTCTAAAATTATTGTGTTAAATCTAAACCAATAGAATTCATTCACTTGTACTGTTTTGACTATCTAGCGGATTTTTATCCCTAGAACGTATCTCAAATTATCAAATATTGTTATATCTTTTTATTACGAAAATAGATAAATTCATGTCGAATTTATTCTAGATTTGTTTTAATTAGTTTGAGATTCAATCTTGTAATCAGTACTTCATTTGTAACACCTTTCAAGTTTAATATAAGTTATATTTAACTTGAATTCTGTTTCATTTAATTCCGCCATAATTTGTTCTTAAATTGTTTGATTCTAAATAGAACAAATTCGATAAAACGGTATAGTTTGTATTCAACCCCCCTTCTACAAACTTATCAGGGCCTAACAATTGGCATCAGAGCCTTTTGATTAATATACAAATCAAAGATCCAATTGTTTTGAGATTTTTTCTTAAACTCTGAAATTTTTATTATTCCTAAAAATCTCAAAAGATGTCTACTGCACAGAAAGTGGGTACAGTCAAAATCCCCATGTTCAGCAAGGAGCATTATCCTATGTGGAAGAAGAAAATGCTCCTATTTCTTAAAGTTTCTAATGTTAAATATTTTGATGTGCTGAAGAATGGACCAAGACTCCCTATGATTATTGAGGGAGAGCTAATAGAGAATGATGTTGTTACTAGGGCTGCTAGGATGTACCCTAAGGATCCCAAGGACTACACTCCTGATGAAAAAGAGGATGTTACCTTGGATGCCTGTCTACGGTTGATACTGGTTGATTGTCTTGATCCTGTCATGCATAATCATGTTCTAAACTGTGATACTGCCAAACACATTTGGGACACTATAGAGATAATCAATGAAGGGACAGAGGAAGTTAGAGAGAATAAGCTGGAAATTCTCACCTCTCAATATGAGCATTTCAGATCAAACCCTTGTGAAGGTATCTCTGAGGTTTTTGAGAGATACAACAAATTAATCAATGATCTGAATCTCAATGGGAAGCGCCACACTATCAAGGAAATTAACAAGAAGTTCCTACTTACACTTCCACGTCATTTGAAGCACAGAATATCTGCCATTAGAGAAGCAAGAGATCTGGGAGAGATTGCTTTGGAAAGATTGTATGGTGTTCTAAAGACCTATGAGCTGGAGCAGATTCAACAGGATGAGTTATATGGAACTGGGAGGATAGTTAGTACTTCTACTGCATTGGCTGCTGAAGTCCCACAGAAACTGGAAGTGAAGGCTGTTCAACCTTCCAATTCTAACATGAATGTTATTGATGCTGAATATGGATGGGATTAACATCCATTGATCAATCTGGTGGTGACTTCTATTCTTTAGAGGAACTTGATCAGCTGGAGGATGGTGATTTGGCTTTGATAGTCAGGAAGTTTGGGAAGTTCAGATTCAAGAGGAATCCCAATCTTAAGTTCAGGCCCAGATTTTAGAGAGGTGGATCTTCCTCTTCAAGTAGCACAAGGGGTGGCTACAAAACTGGAACTGTGGATAAGAGCACAATCAGATGCTACAATTGCAATGAGTTGGGTCACTTTGCTACTGAATGCAGAAAGCCAAAGTAAGTGACAAGAAACACATTTGATTCTAGAAAGAAGAACAAGATTGGGAAAGCCTATGTTGCTGAATGAAAGAGTTGGGATGACACTGGCAGTGATGAAGAAGCAGGGGAGATTGGGAACCTTGCTTTAGTGGCTAAAGAGGCAAGCACTTCATCTGCATACATGTCAGAGGTAAAGTTCACTGACACTGAAATGATTCGTCATCTTAGTGGTACTATTTCTTGTGCACGCACTGAAAATGATAGAATAATTCTTTTGAACACAAATATTGAAAATGAGATAAAAGAATTGAAACTAGTGCATGTTAATCAGGATGAACTTACTGAGAAAATAGCATTTCTTGAGAATAGGGTTAAATGTTATATTCAACTGGAAACCATTCTTAAACAAAAGAATAGTGAGCTTAATACTAAAGCCAATGCTTACTATAATTCTTGCAAGACTGCTAAAGATATTTTCAACCAACAAGCTATTGGTAATCATGTTAGTATAGGTTATGGTTATAATGAGGCTGTTGGATTGCTTGGCATTAATTCCCCTTGTAGAGTCAGTACTGAAGGAAGGGGTATTCCATATGTGCTTAAGGGTATTGAAACACCCTTCTGTAAGGAGTCCGAGGCAGATCCTCTGAATGAATACTCTATCATCATTGCTGAGGAGATTCGTGAAGAAGATATTGCTTTTGAAGTTGAACAGTCCAAAAAATGTATATCTGATATTCCAGTCAAAGTTGCTTCAACTAAAAAGACTAAATCAGATATCCATAAGTTGGATCAAAACAACTGTAGAAATAACATGCCTGCTGTTAATTCTTCTCATAAAGCATGTGGTGTGATTAATTGCATATCTTGTGCTTTCAATGTTATGTATGCTTATTTTAATAGTAAGCATGTATCTAGTGATAAGACTGCTCCACGTCAACATGTTAATAATAAGAAGCATGTTAAAGCTAAGACTACTAGTCCTCCTAAGACTAGAGTGGATTCATTTATCCCTAAGCCTACTCAGAAATGTGTTAAGGCTGGCTATAAATGGAAACGCTCTTTTGTGAAAGAGGTTGAAGTAGTTTTAGTTAAAAATGTTGTTTTGCCTGACAAAGGCCAGTTCTTTAAGTATGCCGGACCCAATCAAGTTTGGGTTCCGAGGAAGGACTAATCAATTTGATATTGCAGGGAGTTAAACAGGTAAACCGTGTTATGTGGATTCTTGACAATGGTTGTTCAAGGCATATGACCGGAGATAGAGCCCTGCTATCAGATTTGGTTGAGAAAGCTGGCCCAGTAGTTACCTTTGGAGATAACAGCAAGGGTATTACGAAAGGATATGGCTGTTTGAAGTATGGAAATGTTATTATTGAAGATGTATCATTTGTGGAAGGTCTGAGGTTCAATCTTCTCAGCATCAGTCATTTCTGTGACAGAGGATATGCTGTTTCCTTTGAAAGAGAGAAGTGTCAGATCCTTCACAAGAAGAATGGAAAGCCTGCTCTTCAAGGAGTAAGGAAATGTGACTTGTTCATAGCTGATCTGCACTCAGGATCCCAAGATGAAGTTAATTGTTTTTATGCTAAAGCTTCATCAGATGAAAGTTGGCTATGGCACAAGAAGATGTCTCACATTAACTTCAAAACCATGAACTCTTTAGTCAAGAGGGAATTGGTTAGAGGTTTGCCTTAGATGGAATTTACACAGGAAGGACTGTGTGAGGCATGTCAGAAAGGAAAGTCAAAGAAAGCTTCTCACAAGGGCACTGACACATCCTCAATAACTCAACCACTTCAGCTACTGCACATGGATTTGTTTGGTCCAGTTAATGTGATGTCCATGTCAAAAAAACAATATGCACTTGTGATTGTTGATGACTTTTCAAAATATACATGGGTTTTATTCCTACATTCCAAGGATGAGACCCCACATCAGGTGATTGACCATATAAAGTTGATTGAGCTTGATTCTAGATTCCCTGTTAGAGCCATAAGGTCAGATAATGGTACTGAATTCAAGAATGCAATTCTAAATGAATTTTGTGCTGATAAAGGAATAACAAGACAATATTCTGCCCCTAGAACTCCTCAACAAAATGAAGTAGTGGAAAGAAAGAATCGTACATTGATTGAAGCTGCTAGGACTATGTTAAGTGAGTCCAAACTTCCAACGTACTTTTGGGCTGAAGCAGCGAATACAGCTTGTTATACTCAGAATCAAACTTTAATCAACAAGGACTTTGTTAGATATAATTGCTGATGTTTGTTTATCAGTGTTTAAAGTACCAGGAAACTATCAGAGTTTAGCTGGAGGACCAGTCAGAGTTTGTTAAAGTCTGATGGTCAGAGTTTGCTTAGCAGTCGGTGTAAAAGTTAATGAAGATTCTAGAAGCGATATTCTTTGAAGATGGAAAGAAGCAAAGAGATATCGAGATGGCTAAGGAAACAGAACAGAAGACAGAAGCAATTCTAGATTGATATTAATTGTATAGCTGATTTATAGGAATATCAATTAGAAAATTGTATGTAGCTGTGTACTATATAAACACAGATAGGTTAACCCTAAAAGGAATGCGAATACGTAAATTATCATTCTTGTAACCTAGCAGCTCTTTGTGATATTTTACATCACTGAGAGAGGAGTTTTTAATTCCATACAGTTTATTATTCATAAACAGTGTTCTTAATTGTTATTCTCATACATCTATTTGATTATATATTGTGTATTCGGCCTAACAATTGGTATCAGAGCCAAGGCTGTTTAATATATACAGTTTATTGATCCAAACACAAGTATAATCATGGCTGAAAATACTCAGGCAGGTTCTAATGCTCAGAAGGTTCAACCAACTTCTGTAAGTCGATATGAGACGATTAGGGTTCCAATTCTCAGACTAGTGGAATATCCAATATGGAAGGTAAAGATGACCATGTTTCTGGAAGCCACAGATCCAGAATATCTTGATAGAATCAATGATGGTCCTCGTATGCCAACAAAACTGTCTCCAGTTGTTGCTGGTCAAGAACAAAAGAGCGTTCCAAAAGAAAAGAAAGATTTGACTCCTGAAGACATCTCATCAATTGCAAAGGATGCAAAAGTTAGACATCTTCTTCATAGTGCTTTAGATAATGTCATGTCTAACAGAGTTATTGGTTGCAAAACTGCCAAAGAAATTTGGGATGCTTTAGAAGTCAGATGTCAAGGAACAAGTGCTATAAAGAAGAACATAAAGACTATTCTTACACAGGAGTATGAACACTTTGACACGAGACCTGATGAAACTTTGACTGAGACATATGACAGATTCTGTAAACTGTTGAATGATTTATCTCTTGTTGATAAAGAATATGAACTTGAAGAGTCAAATCTCAAGTTTCTTCTATCTCTACCTGAAAGATGGGATTTAAAGGTGACAACAATAAGAGATAACTATGATCTAGCAGAGACAGATCTTGATGAAATTTATGGGTTGCTCAAAACTCATGAACTTGAAATAGAACAAAGAAACAAAAGATCTGGAAAGAAGACAAAATCTGTTGCTCTCAAAGTTGAAGAAAAACTTCTTAAGAAAGAGACATCAAAGAAGAAAGCTAAGGGAAAGGCTTTAGTCATAAACTCTGAAAGTGAGTCATCAAACTCTGATGATGACTCAAACACTGTTGAATCATCTGAAACTGAGGATGATGAAGAACTAATGATGCAAATGGCTGCTTTTATGGTGAAGACTTTCAAGAAGATGGGTTTCACGAAATTCAAGAAAGGAAAGAGATTCTCAAGGAAAGATTCAAACTCTGAAAGGAAGAGTTTCAGAAAGTCTGAAAGAAGGGATATCAAATCTGGGAAGAAAGACAAGTCTGAGATCCAGTGCTACAAGTGTAAAGAGATGGGTCACTATGCTCCAGAGTGCAAGAAAGGAAAATCTGAAAAAGCACTCATCTCTAAAGGAAAAGACTGGGCACACACTTCAGATTCAGATGAGGATGTCAACTATGCTCTCATGGCAACTGTCAAAGATGAATCTGATTCATCTGAAAATAAGGTACCCCTAACAACTTATGCTTATGATACTGATAATATATCTGAATTGAGAATTTATCTTAAAAGCATACATGTTAGTTATAGGGATCAAACTTTAGAAAATGAGAGAATTAAATCTGAGAATCTAAAGCTTAAAGAGAGAAATAAATTTCTTGAAGAAGAACTTGTTAACATGCAACAAGTTCAAAAGGAAAGAGATGATGCTGTTTATGTTGAACAGGAGTTGCTTAAGAAATTTAGGCAATTAGAATCTGATTTGGAAAAAGAGAGAAAGGTAATTAAAACCTGGACAAACACTGGTAAGGACACGCATCAGGTATTTCAAACAGATACAATTGGGTTAGGTTACTGTGAGAAAGATGAACTTAGGTTTAAAGATAAGGTTAAAGTTAGAACACATCTTCCACCTATGAAATTTGTTCCTAAATCCAGTAAGCTAAACTCTGTACTTGAAAAAGAAACGGTTAAAAGAGAACCAGTAAAAACTTGTGTTAAACAGGTTAATGTTGGTTTAATGACAGAGAAACAATTCAAGTATAAGCTCAAAGAGGTAAAGTCTGTTGAAAAACAGAAAGTGTCCTGGAAGAATAGAAATGGAAAAATAGGCATTAATAAAAGCAATAATCATTTGCCTATCACTGATGCTCCTAGAAAAACGTGTCATAATTGTGGTAGTACTAACCATCTTGCAAATTTCTACAGAAAAAACAAAGATATTAATTCTTTACCCTCCAAGTCTGGAGTTAAGAATGATTATGTTAGGGCTAGACCACAGACTTTATGCACTCACTGTGGGAGTACTTGGAACTCTATTTATACTTGCAAGAATTATCATGCCATTTATCACAACTATTATGAGTTGAAACCAAATTTGAAATGGGTTAAAGTTGATTCTGCAAGTGTAAACTCTGATACTGTTAGCTTTGAAGGAATTTACGGATGAGCGGAAGCGTGATATAACATTTATTCCGTAAAAACCATGTATCGCACATATAGAAAAATATATAAAATGAAAGAGCGGAGGAATCGTAACCATACCTTGAAAAATCGAAGCTTTGAATCGAGATGATCGTTAGCAGTAGCTTCTCAGAGTGTGAAGCCCTCTACCGGTATCCACCAAGAATAATTCTTCGATGAAGCTTTTTATAAAACTTGAAGCTTTATAAAATGGAGGTTTTCCTTTTTCTTTTGAGAGAGAGAGAGAGAGATGAAGAAGAAAGGAGGCAACTAGGTTTTTCACAAAAACAAAAGTGTGTCTAACTCATCTCATCTCATCCTTTATATAGGGCTCAAGTAGGGTTAGTATATTTAATATATCAATATATATTAATATATAAATCCCTCACTTTCTCTTATAAAATGTTTAAATAATAATTAAAACTATTTTAATCATTATTATTATTCTCTCTCAAAATACCTTCATCAATAAATTAATCTTTTTATGGTGTGACCCTGTAGGTTCAATATTAAGCCGGTAGTAGAAATAAATAATAATAAACTTTTTATTTATTATTTATATGAATTCTAAAATTCATTAAATATAATTAACTGATTAATTATATTTATTCTACATCGTGAGTGATGCTTCTCAACATATCGCGACTATCCGGATAATATGAATTCACTGCTTAGAATACCAAGAACCTGTCAGTGACTAGTTACAGCACAATCAATTCCTTCTACCCTACAATATCCCGATTAAATACAAGGCACGGAACTCGTGTCAAGCCTATCAGATTTAATCATATGATTTCTTATTCATAATGTAAAGTTCATATTAATGCAAATTAGAAACTCCTTTCTAATTTCATTCACTCTGGCCAGAGATTCCAGAACTCGCATACTAAGAATAACATAGGATATTCACTTCCTATACTGGAAGGGGTAGATCCTCTATTGACGTTAACTATCTCCATACACAAATCCCTATGCCCAGAATAGACCTAATGGATGTCCTTGAGACTAAGGACTAAACCAAAGCACAGTTCATTATATACAAGATAACTTTAACGATCTCAAGTCTAAGGACACTTGTACAACTATCACTCAGTGAACAACTATCGACACGTGAGTAATCTCCATTAGTTGTCCAACTACTCGAGTCATGTTCAGTGAACTTATTCCCTAATAAGCACCTACATACTAGCTATAGTGTCACCACACAAATGCCTATGAGAACAGACATCCTCCTGAAGGGAGCAAGCATAGTATGTACCAATCTTTGCGGATTCACTAACTTCCGATTAGTTATCCTATGATCAGGAACTGTTTAAGTCTAGAGTTATCATCTTCTCGATCTCACTATTACAATCTCATTATAATTCTAGAAGCTTTACTCTAAACTATGGAACATCTTATTTAAAAACACTTTAAATAGATAAAGCCCGTAATAAAAACAAAACAAGTCTTTTATTAATATAAACGAAATCAAATAAGAATACAAGAAAGTTCTTCCTAACTCATCATACATGATTGGATTTAGGACAAAACACTTTCAATCTCCCACTTGCACTAAAGCCAATCACCCTGGTATCTAATACCCATCTTCTCTTTATGACGATCAAAGTGAATCTGAGACAATGACTTTGTGAGTGGGTCTGCTACGTTGTTATGTGTGTCAACTCTCTCAATCTTGACATCTCCTCTTTCAATGATTTCCCTAATCAAATGAAAGCGCCGCAAAACATGTTTGGAATTTTTATGAGACCTAGGTTCCTTGGCTTGTGCTATTGCTGCGTTGTTATCACAATACAACACAATAGGCTCCTCAATGCTAGGAACAACTCCCAACTCAGAAACAAATTTCCTCATCCAAACGGCTTCTTTTGCAGCCTCACTTGCAGCTATATACTCTGCTTCCGCTGTGGAGTTAGCCGTTGTAGACTGTTTGGAACTCTTCCAACTAATCGCTCCACCATTCAGAGTAAACACGTACCCTGACATGGATGTGCTATCATCACTTTCTGATTGAAAACTAGAGTCAGTATAACCCTCTATTTTCAACTCAGATCCACCAAAAACAAGAAAAATATCCTTAGTCCTTCGCAAATACTTAAGGATGTTCTTCACTGCTTTCCAGTGGTCTTCACCTGGATTGGACTGATATCTGCTCGTCACACTAATTGAATGAGCAACATCAGGCCTAGTACATAACATCGCGTACATGATAGATCCTATTGCCGAAGCATAAGGAATCTTACTCATACGCTCCCTTTCTTCAGGTGTCTCAGGAGACATCTTCTTGGAAAGGGATACTCCATGGCTCATTGGTATGAGACCTCTCTTGGAGTTTTCCATGCTGAACCTTTTAAGCACTTTCTCGATGTATGTACCATGGGTAAGACCTATCATTCTTCTAGATCTATCTCTATAGATCTTTATACCGAGAATGTAGGATGCTTCTCCCATGTCCTTCATAGTGAAGTTCTTTGATAGCCACACTTTGACTGATTGTAGCATCGGTATATCATTTCCTATCAGAAGTATGTCATCCACATACAACACAAGAAATGTTACCACACTCCCTCTAACCTTCTTGTAGACACATGGTTCATCTATGTTTTTGATAAAATCAAACTCTTTGATTGTCTCATCAAAACGGATGTTCCATCTACGAGAAGCTTGCCTTAATCCATATATGGTCCGTAGCAGCTTACACACTAGGTGTTCATTCCCTTTGGAAACAAAACCCTCTGGCTGTGTCATATACACTTCCTCTTCAAGTTTCCCATTGAGGAAGGCTGTTTTCACGTCCATTTGCCAGATCTCATAGTCGTAGTAAGCAGCAATGGCAAGCAAAATCCGAATCAATTTTAACAGGGCTACAGGCGAAAAAGTTTCATCAAAGTCAATCCCTTGCCTTTGTCTGAATCCTTTTGCCACGAGCCTGGCCTTATAGGTCTCCACCTCGCCATCTGCTCCAATCTTTCTCTTGTATACCCATTTGCACCCAATAGGCTTCACATCCTTGGGTGCTTCAACCAAAGTCCATACTTGGTTGGTATACATAGAATCCATTTCGGATTTCATGGCACTCTGCCATTTCTCTGAGTCATCACTACTCATAGCCTCATTATAGGTCATAGGGTCGTCATCATCAATGATTGACAACTCATTGTCATTCTCAATGACAAGGCCATAATACCTCTCAGGTTGGCGAGACACTCTCTCTGACCTACGAATAGGCTGTTCCACAGAAGGTTGTTCAGTCTGAACAGGTGTTTCCTCTTGAACCGTGGTAGTTTGTGCTTCTTGAACTTCATTAAGTTCTATTTTGCTCCCACTGTTCCCTTCAAGGATAAACTGTTTTTCCAAGAAGGTAGCATGTCTGGAGACAAATACCCTATGATCGGTGTAAAAGTAATACCCTAAAGTCTCTTTAGGATATCCCACAAACTTACATTTAACGGATCGAGATTCCAGCTTATCAGGGTCAACTTTCTTGACATAAGCTGGACATCCCCAAATCTTAACGTGTTTAAGACTCGGTTTCCTTTCTTTCCATATCTCATATGGTGTTTGAGGAACAGATTTGGAAGGCACCTTATTCAGTAAATATGCTGAGGTTTCCAATGCATAACCCCAAAGGAATACTGGAAGATCTGCATAGCTCATCATGGATCGAACCATGTCTAACAAAGTTCGATTTCTCCTTTCAGATACCCCATTCAACTGTGGAGTATATGGAGGAGTCCACTGAGAGACTATACCATTTTCTTTGAGATAATCTAGAAACTCACCATTCAAGTATTCACCACCTCGATCTGATCGAAGGGTTTTAATACTGTGTTTGGTTTGTTTCTCCACTTCATTCTTATATTCTTTGAATTTTTCAAAGGCTTCAGACTTGTGTTTCATCAAATACACATATCCGAATCTAGATCGATCATCTGTGAAAGTAATGAAGTATGAAAATCCACCCATGGCTTGCGTAGACATCGGTCCACATACATCTGTGTGTACCAATCCTAGCAAATCTGCAGCCCTCTCTCCATGTCCACTAAATGGAGATTTGGTCATTTTACCCAATAGACAAGACTCGCATGTAGGATATGATTCAAAATCAAAGGGTTCAAGTAACCCTTCCTTATGCAATGTACGAAGTCTATTTTCACTAATATGACCAAGTCTGCAGTGCCACAAATAGGTGAGATTTTCATCATCCCTTTTCCTTTTATTAGTACGTTCAATTCGTAGTAAATTATGCTCTACGTCACATACATACAGACCATTATTTAAAATACCACTACCATAAAGAACATTATCTCTAAGAATTGAACATTCATTATTCTGAATAACAAACGAAAATCCAGCCAAGTCTAACATGGGAATAGAAATAATATTCCTCACAATCGAGGGAACAAAATAACAATTATTTAAAACAATAGTCTTGCCCGTAGGCATATGTAAATCAAATGATCCTACAGCTTCAGCAGCAACTCTTGCTCCATTTCCCATCCGTAGAATCACCTCCTCTTCCTCGAGAGTCTTACTTCTCCTTAGTCCCTGCAACGAATTGCAAATATGAGAACCACAGGCGGTATCTAATACCCAAGTAGAAATTTGATTTAATGACATATTCACTTCAATCATGAACATACCTGAATCAGAAGCGGCAGTCTCACTACCCTTCTTCTTCTTCAATTCTGCAAGGTAAACCTTGCAGTTCCTCTTCCAGTGCCCCACCTTGTTACAGTGGAAGCAAACAGCTTTGCTTTTGGGGTCTTCAGCTTTTGGTGGAACAGGCCTTTTCTCACCTACTTTCTTCTTCTTGGGAGGGTTCTTCTTCCTTTTCTTAGGATTGGAACCTTCACCAATTAGAAGAACAGAATTCTTCTTAGAGGGAAAATTCGATTCCGCAGTCTTCAACATGTTGTGGAGTTCAGCCAGGCTGGCGTCCAACTTATTCATATGAAAGTTCACAACAAACTGCGAAAACGAACCCGGAAGTGATTGCAAGACCAAGTCTTGACTCAGCTCCCCATCCATGTTGAAACCAAGTTGTCCAAGACGTTCAATCAAATTGATCATCTTAAGTACATGGTCATTCACAGACGATCCCTCAGACATCCTACAACGGAACAGCTCCTTTGATATATCATATCGAGCTGTCCTCCCTGCCACATCATACAACTCTTGTAGATGCGTTAGGATAGTGTGAGCATCCATATGCTCATGCTGCTTCTGTAGCTCAATGTTCATGGAAGCTAGCATGATACATTGAGCAACATTTGCATCATCTATCCACTTACGATACACAACATGTTCATCATTATGTGCATCGTCAGCAGGTTCAGCAGGCTTAGGTGAGTTAAGCACATATTCCAGCTTCTCAACCCTGAGAACAATTTTCAGGTTTCGAAGCCAGTCAGCAAAATTAGGACCAGTCAATTTGTGAGCATCCAGTATGCTCCGGAGTGATAGTGCAGAAGACATAATGTATATAGTAAATCTGTAAATGATAAACACATAACAACACTTAGCAAATATTCAATTTCATTTTAAAACACTATATGAATCGGGTCTTTATTCATAAGTGGCTCCCACTAGTTTACCTAATTTATACAACCCCTAAGTGAAAAATTAAGCATTCATAATGCTAGTGGGAATAGGGATCCTACATTCCATCACACAACCTCGGCTGTGGCACGAAACGCCATGTGATGTTCAGTAGGCAGACAACTCTTGTCAATTACATCTCATGTTATTCCCTAATAAAATTTTAGCCTCTTGAATAATTGAGTCACGGCTGTAGCACGACAAACTCAATATTCTAAGTCAAGTCTAACCCAACATTTCATACAATTGAATCAGTCTCCAACAGCCCACGGCTGTAGCACGTAACGACCATTAGATTCTAATTCATTGTACACATCTCTATGTAATAGACAAGTATTTCTTATTTCGAAATCAAAGCCCTCGGCTGTAGCACGAAACGACAATGATTCAAAAATAAGAACTACTTTCTACCATGTTGGAAGGCTATGACCGACACAAGCCCGTTGTGTCATTGGCCAATTACTACTTGATATTATTTAATTTTAGAGGGATTATATTATGTTACAACCATAATCATATTACTAGGAGATTCTCTTTTTCTTGAACAAAATACAATTATGATATTTAAATGAAAAATTCCCAGTGTGTTGGAGGGGTCACATCGGTCCCGCTTAAAACCCAACGGCCTAGACAGAAATTTTCATTTTCAACATCAAAAGAGTATTTCACTCTATGTTTCATAAACATAAGAATCTCATGGTTGTACTCATAATATTATTGTTAAGGCAAGAAACGATTACTGTTCTAGATTTTCTATAGCACGCCTTATATTGATTTAAGTTCACCTAAATCTATCATCGCATGGTAAATATAGGCATATATCTCATATATAAAAATAAACAAACAAGTAAGCATGCAAGTAATATCATGTCATACAATGATATAATGATGTATGGATTTATTATAGTATTTAAAAGCAATTAAAACAATTAATACATGCTTTAAAACACATCCGGGAATATAAACAGTTCCAAACTTTTATATAAAAAATATTTGACCACTCCATTAGATCCGTCTCGAAAAAACGAATCCAACGGTATATTGCACGCCACCGAACTCCCAAAAAATCAAATTTAATGTGGACAGAGGGGCTGTAACGCATGACGCTCATGCGTTACAACAATTAAAGGCTATTAAATGTGTAACGCGTGATGCGCATGCGTTACCGGCCCTGTAACGCATTCCCGGCATGCGTTACAGGCCCTTCCCAGCAGTTTTTTTTTTTTTTTTTTTTTTTTTAATGCTAAGTAAGTTACAACAATTTTATGCTATTTTATTTAATGCTTGTAACTCCTTTAGCATTAAAACACTAACTTAGCATTTATAACACTTAAAAAAAAAGAAACTCCTCTAGCCATTAATGCCCTTTATTGTTATTATTATTTTATTTTAATATTAATAAATTAATTAACAATTAATTAATAAATTAATAAAAAATCAAAATAATATGATTTCTGAAATCAAACAAAAGCAAAAATAACCAAGTATCTATGGGGTCCTTGTGCAAATTTTAATTCATATATTTCAACATGCATAATTATTTTATGAATTTTAATTAAAACAATTTTAAAAAATTCATAACAAATAATCTACACATCACAAAATTATGAAAAAAATACCTAGATGATCCACAACACTTGTAGAACCCAGATCAATGGTCAAAATCTCATGCAAATCATATTTCGAATTAATTCATAATTAAATCTAAATATACTTGCAAAAATCATAATAAATCCATACATGCATAAAAAAATCTGAAAATATTTATATGAATCTCTATATGCATAACCTCGCTCTGATGCCATTGAAGGAATTTACGGATGAGCGGAAGCGTGATATAACATTTATTCCGTAAAAACCATGTATCGCACATATAGAAAAATATATAAAATGAAAGAGCGGAGGAATCGTAACCATACCTTGAAAAATCGAAGCTTTGAATCGAGATGATCGTTAGCAGTAGCTTCTCAGAGTGTGAAGCCCTCTACCGGTATCCACCAAGAATAATTCTTCGATGAAGCTTTTTATAAAACTTGAAGCTTTATAAAATGGAGGTTTTCCTTTTTCTTTTGAGAGAGAGAGAGAGAGATGAAGAAGAAAGGAGGCAACTAGGTTTTTCACAAAAACAAAAGTGTGTCTAACTCATCTCATCTCATCCTTTATATAGGGCTCAAGTAGGGTTAGTATATTTAATATATCAATATATATTAATATATAAATCCCTCACTTTCTCTTATAAAATGTTTAAATAATAATTAAAACTATTTTAATCATTATTATTATTCTCTCTCAAAATACCTTCATCAATAAATTAATCTTTTTATGGTGTGACCCTGTAGGTTCAATATTAAGCCGGTAGTAGAAATAAATAATAATAAACTTTTTATTTATTATTTATATGAATTCTAAAATTCATTAAATATAATTAACTGATTAATTATATTTATTCTACATCGTGAGTGATGCTTCTCAACATATCGCGACTATCCGGATAATATGAATTCACTGCTTAGAATACCAAGAACCTGTCAGTGACTAGTTACAGCACAATCAATTCCTTCTACCCTACAATATCCCGATTAAATACAAGGCACGGAACTCGTGTCAAGCCTATCAGATTTAATCATATGATTTCTTATTCATAATGTAAAGTTCATATTAATGCAAATTAGAAACTCCTTTCTAATTTCATTCACTCTGGCCAGAGATTCCAGAACTCGCATACTAAGAATAACATAGGATATTCACTTCCTATACTGGAAGGGGTAGATCCTCTATTGACGTTAACTATCTCCATACACAAATCCCTATGCCCAGAATAGACCTAATGGATGTCCTTGAGACTAAGGACTAAACCAAAGCACAGTTCATTATATACAAGATAACTTTAACGATCTCAAGTCTAAGGACACTTGTACAACTATCACTCAGTGAACAACTATCGACACGTGAGTAATCTCCATTAGTTGTCCAACTACTCGAGTCATGTTCAGTGAACTTATTCCCTAATAAGCACCTACATACTAGCTATAGTGTCACCACACAAATGCCTATGAGAACAGACATCCTCCTGAAGGGAGCAAGCATAGTATGTACCAATCTTTGCGGATTCACTAACTTCCGATTAGTTATCCTATGATCAGGAACTGTTTAAGTCTAGAGTTATCATCTTCTCGATCTCACTATTACAATCTCATTATAATTCTAGAAGCTTTACTCTAAACTATGGAACATCTTATTTAAAAACACTTTAAATAGATAAAGCCCGTAATAAAAACAAAACAAGTCTTTTATTAATATAAACGAAATCAAATAAGAATACAAGAAAGTTCTTCCTAACTCATCATACATGATTGGATTTAGGACAAAACACTTTCAAGCTTAAACTCTGTTGATAAGAATTCCGCTGCAAAAGCTAACTATATTAAGAAAGCCAAAGGATCCAACCAAGTCTGGATCCTTAAATCTAACTCTTTGTAATTGTTTGTGATTGCAGGGAATAAGGGAAAGCACCCTAGTCTTGGACAGTGGATGTTCAGGACACATGACTGGAAATAAAGCCCTGCTATCAGACTATGAGGAGAAAGCTGGCCCAAAAGTTTCCTATGGAGATTGCAACATAGGACGTACTATGGGATATGGCAATATCAATCTTGGAAGTGTCATCATCATAAATGTAGCTCTAGTTCCAGGACTCAAGCATGACTTGCTATCTGTGAGTCAAATCTGTGACAGAGGTTATCATGTAGATTTTCAACCTGAATACTGTGAGGTTATCAGCAAATCTACAGGGAAAGTTGTTGTAGTTGGACACTGACGGAATAATATTTATGAAGCAAGTTTGGTAACAAACTCTGAAGGAAAAGTTGTGTGTATGTCTGCAAAAATGTCTAATGAAGAGAGTTGGAAATGGCATAAGAAGCTCTCTCACTTGAATTTGAACAACATCAATGAGCTAATTCGAAAAGATCTTGTAAGGGGACTTCCAAAGTCTATACTCAGCTTAGATGGTCTGTGTGATTCTTGTCAAAAGGCCAAGCAAAGGAAGTCATCTTTTAATAGTAAGTCTGAATCTTCAGTTGTGGATCCTTATCATCTTCTTCATGTTGATCTATTTGGTCCAGTGAATGTAATGTCTCTTGGCAGAAAGAAATATGCTTTAGTCATTGTTGATGAGTACACTAGATACACCTGGGTGTACTTTCTGGCAAAGAAGGATGAAACTGCCTTAATTCTGATGGAACATGTGAAGCTACTGGACAAAGGATCACAGTATAAAGTGAAAATTATCAGGAGTGATAATGGTAATGAATTCAGAAATACAATAATGGAAGAATTTTGCAAAGAAAGAGGAGTGAAGTAAGAATTTTCTGCACCAGGGACTCCACAGCAAAATGGTGTAGTAGAAAGGAAGAACAGAACTTTAATCGAAGCTGCCAGAACAATACTTGATGAAGCAAAATTGCCAACTTATTTCTGGGCAGAAGCTGTTCAAACTGTTTGTTTTACTCAAAATGCTACACTGATCAACAGGCATGGGAAAACACCATATGAGATGGTGAAGAAAAAGAAACCAAACCTGAAATATTTTCATTTTTTTGGGTGCAAATGCTTTGTGTTGAAAACTCATCCTGAACAGTTGACCAAGTTTGATTTAAAAGCTGATGAAGGAATTTTTGTTGGATATCCACTGTCAACTAAAGCATTCAGAGTTTATAATCTGAGAACTAAAGTGATCATGGAATCTATACATGTGTCATTTGATGACAAGTAAATAACTGGAATTGAAGATGAAGAAGATCATGATCAGCTACGCTTTGAAAATGAAGATCTAAACTCTGATGATATAAACTCTGACGAAGCAAATCCAACAAACTCTGATGAAGCAAACTCTGAACCTCTACTGGTAAATACTGAGGAAGTTTCTCAGACAGAACAGAATAGAGAACCAGTTGAGGGGGAGCATGAAGATACTTCAATAACATCTCAAAATGATGACTCACATTCTGAAAGTGAGTCAGCTGAAGAATCTAACACAAACTCTGAAAGTTCAAACACTGAGCAGTCCAATTCAGGGGGAGCCTCAGAGAATGCAGATGGTCAACAAGAGAATCAGGAAAGCATGGATCAAGGGGGAGAATCCAATAATGATGAAAGAAGCCACTTACCTACAACAAGAAGGTGGACTCAGGCTCATACACCTGATCTAATCATTGGAAATCCAGATGCAAGTGTGAAAACAAGAAATGCTACAGCAAATGAATGTCTGTTTCATGCATTCATATCTCAAACAGAGCCTAAGAAATTGGATGAAGCTCTTCAAGATGCTAACTGGATAACAGCAATGCAGGAAGAATTGAATGAGTTTGAAAGAAATGAAGTATGGACACTTGTACCAAGACCCAAGAACAGGTCTATTGTTGGTACAAAGTGGGTTTTCAGAAACAAAACTGACAGTGAGGGAGTAATTACAAGGAACAAAGCTAGACTTGTGGCAAAAGGATATTCACAACAGGAAGGAATTGACTATGATGAAACCTTTGCTCCAGTTGCAAGGTTGGAAGCCATAAGAATTTTTCTAGCATATGCTGCTCACAAGAAGTTTAAAGTCTTTCAGATGGATGTGAAGAGTGCTTTTCTCAATGGGAAACTTGAAGAAGAAGTGTTTGTTGAACAACCACCAGGGTTTGTGGACCCCAAGTATCCAGATTATGTCTACAGGCTTGACAAAGCACTTTATGGACTAAAGCAGGCACCTAGAGCATGGTATGAAACTCTGGCTCAATTTCTTTTAGAAAGTGGGTTCACTAGAGGTACAATTGATAAAACCTTGTTCTATTTCAATTCTGGTAATGATTTGCTTTTAGTTCAAATTTATGTGGATGACATAATTTTTGGGTCTACTAATGATAAACTCTGTAAGAAATTTGCCAAGCTTATGCAGTCCAGGTACCAAATGAGCATGATGGGAGAGCTTAGTTATTTTCTAGGCTTGCAGGTAAAGCAAACAGATGATGGGATTTTTATCAATCAAGCAAAATATACCAGAAATCTTCTCAAGAAATTTGGTATGCTTGATAGTTCATCTGCAACAACTCCTATGGAACTGCAACAAAGCTAGACACAGGAGCTTCAGTAGATATGACAAACTACAGAGGCATGATAGGGTCTCTTCTTTATCTTACTGCAAGTAGACCAGATATTATGTATGCAACCTGTCTTTGTGCAAGATTTCAAGCAGATCCCAGAGAGCCTCATCTAACAACTGTGAAGAGAATTTTCAAATATCACAAAGGAACCATAACCTTGGGTTTGTGGTATCCTAGAGAATCAGAGTTTAAGTTAATTGGTTACTCTGATGCAGATTTTGCAGGCTGTAAGATTGATAGAAAGAGCACTAGTGGAAGCTGTCAATTTCTAGGTGACAGACTGGTTTCTTGGTACAGCAAGAAACAAAAATCAATTTGCACATCCACAGCATAAGCAGAGTATATTGCTGCTGGTAGCTGTTGTGCACAGATTCTGTGGATGAAGAATCAATTGCTGGATTATGGGTTAAGGTACTCTAAAATACCTATTTTCTGTGATAATCAAAGTGCTATTGCTATGACAGGTAATCCAGTACATCATTCCATGACCAAGAACATCAACATAAGGTATCACTTTATCAGGGAACATGTGGAGGAAGGAGATATTGAGCTTCATTTTGTGTCTACAGAACAACAACTTGCAGATATCTTCACTAAGCCTTTGAGTGAAGCTACATTTACAAGACTGGTGAATGAACTAGGAATGATCTCTGGTTTTGACTAGAGATACTGGTTAGACTCAAAATTAACTCTTCTGTGAAATGTTGCTCATGTTTCTATGCATATGTTAATTGTCATGCAAATCATGTTGTTAAACTCTGGAAGCATACTCTGTTGGTTAAACTCTGATGTTAAACTCTGATTATGGTATTGTCTGAAACATAATAACCGATGAAGAAAAAAATATGAAGCATGATTCTCAGTAAATAATCATGAATCCTTCTGAGTTATATATGATCTGATCTCAAATGTGTGCAGAAAGTTAACACAACATGATACTGTCTCAATATTTATAGCATCTCTTAGTTTATTGATCCTAAACACTGAGTCTGTATTAGCTGTTTGCACTTTCTCTCATAAATCATAAATGATAAATGATGTTAGTCTAAACTCTGATGAAGAGTTACTGCTACTTCACCCCTAAGCAAAAGATGCAAAAACATGCACAAATTCCTTTGAGATCATGTTGTGCCTAGGAAGACCCAGGAACTTATTGTATGAAATAAGGGCTAAAATTTGAAATTTTTGGTGACTAGTGCCAACCACTGATTACTGGAAAAGAATAAATAAATAAATAAATAAAAAATATATATATTCAAAAGGGGGTGAAAACAAATAAATACATATAAAGGTACAGAGTTTAGATGACATCAGATTTTGTTTTGCATATGAGAGTTTGGGCAACCAGTTTTTACTGATTTATTTTGTGGATTTTATGCACTTTGAGATGCTCTCAATATTTATATTCAGTAAACTCTGCTATTCACACACAAATAATCACAACTGTGCATTTTGAGAAAAGAGATTATTAATGAAGGAGGAGAATTGATAAACACTGATGAACTGTGTACTCTACGCAGAGGTAATTTATTTTTAATCTCTGATGATTAAAATAAATAAAGGTGTTTCAGACATTTCATAATTTTTGAGGAACATTATTTTTGAAAATAGAGAGTATGATTGATAACGGTTTGTTGCGTTTTGGAAATGATGAAAAGTGTCTATTAACTAGCAGTAATTAGTGGCTGTTTTTACTGCGCATGCGTGTTGGAAACTACCACGATTAGTGCTGTCAGTTAATGCATATGTGACAACTGTCCCACTCACACATTTCACGAGTAAGCCTGCTGTGTATCTTAATGATTAAAACTCTTCAGTTTTAATTCATATTTAAAAATTATACACACAACGTTTCAAATTTTTACAAGACTTACTCTATTCACAGGACATTTTCACATAAGCATATTCACAAACACTTTTCTGCATCACTTTCTCAAATACTTTCTCTAAGCATAAACTCTGATCTAGTTTCAAATCTTTCTAATGGCAACTACTATGTTTCAATCTGTTGGTCTCGAATTTGTCCCTAACAATTATGCAGCACCCTTGTCTACTGAGAACGCACCGGAGGCGTTTCACTTGTTTCAGAATTTCCTTACTCAATCAGATATTGGGCAAGCGCTAGTGGAACCAGCAAAGTTGTCTGGACCTCAAATCAAAGCATTCTGGGAAACTGGTGTTTATGATGATGGAGGAGAGGCTGGAACTCCTTCGATTATCTTCGAGTTTGGTGAACAAGAGTATGTGGTCACTCCAACCACTGTTCGTGATGCTCTTGGTTTTGAAGACTTTAATGCATACACTATTTCTGTTGGTGATGCTGAGTTTCAAAGGATGATGAGGGAGATTGGTTACTCTGGGTCTTTGGCAAGAACAGGTAATCTGAAGCGACCGCTCTTGAGGAAGGAATGGAGTTTCTTCTTTGACTGCATCACAAGGGCGTTCGGGAAGAAGTGTACTAATTGGGATGCTATTCCAATTGACAGTCTGCAAATCGGGTATTCTCTTCTCTATGATGCTCACTTTGATTTTGCTAGACTTGTTTTGAATAATATTGGAGAAAAGATGACAGAGAATAGGGGAGTGGTTTATTTTGCTCGTTTTTGTCAGTTAATATTTTCTACTTGTGTAACTGAGGTTGACATTATTGAAGATGATGTTATTCCTTCGTTTAAGTTGCATAAGAGAGTATTTTCTGACTTAACAAATAAAGATGTTAAGAAAGGAAATGTTGGGGATTTGTTACTACCAGCCTCAATCCAACAATTTCTACAACCTCAACCACAACTAAACTCTGAGCCTCTTCTAACTACATCCCAAAGACCAAAAGCTGGGGGTAGGACTAAGCATAGAGCTTTCAAGGCTGCTAAATCTTCAGTTGCTAATGATTTACCAAACTCTATTGGTACTTCAAGGAAGAAAAAGAGGGCAAATAGACCTACTTCTAATGAGGATAGGGATTCTGATGCACATGAGTCTATTCATACCAAGAAAAGGAAGCTGGTTGCTGCTTATCTTTTTGGTGGATTGATTCCTGATTCTACAACTGCTGAAGCACCAAAGGTTGTTATTGAAGACATTTCTGACAATGCTACTGTGCCTGAAGAAGCCAGAGCAAATGCTGTTTTCAATGATGATTTTCTTGAACCTATTCTGGAGATGGATATTGAAGATAATATTGAAGCACATCCTACTGCAACTCTTGAAGAGTTTGGCAGTATTGGTGAAACAGAGGATGTGGCAGCTGATCAACCAACAGTCATATTTGATGAGTCTTTAGCTACTCATACAGAGGTTCTCTCTGTTACTCACCAGGTACTTGAAAAAGGTGAAGAGGTTGATCAGACAACAAAGGTTGTAGCTGCAGAAACTGATCTTGAAGAAACTGCAAAAAATAATTTTGAAGCAAATGCAGAGATTGTTATTGAAGTTACTACAGAGCCTGTTGTTGAGGCTGTACAAGAAGAAAATGTTCAAGAGGATATAAACTCTGAGAAGCTCGCACATGAAGATGCTCAAGAAACATTTGCTGAGAATATTCCACATTCTCCAAGTGCTGAGTCTTCTGCAAAGTCTGATGATCAAGCTGATTCATCTTCTCAAAGACTTTCTGCTCAACCAAATCCAAAGGAAACTGATGTTGGAGGTTCAACTCAGCATAACACTGAACTTCACTTTCAGAATATGTACTTTTCCAAGCGGTCAAACAAGGATTGTATATTCACTGATCAAAGGGCTGCTGATTTTGTGACAAAATCTGCTAACTCAATTACAAATCCAGAGCTTCTTACTCATCTCAAAGCAACAATTGTTCAAGTAAAGTCTCCTCATAATCGTTTTGATGAAACTCAGAAGTCTGTAACTGGGTTGAGAAATGATGTGGTTGTTAGAGGTATGTCTTTGAAACAAGATAAATCTATGCTGCTCACCTTGGTTAAAGATCAAGAGGTTATCAAGAACAGACTCAGCAAAGTTGAAGAAAATCAGACTGTTATGTCTGACAAACTTGATTCTATTGCTACTTCTCTAGAATTGCTCACCTCAGTGTTGATTTCAGATGATGTCAAAAAGGGGGAGAGAGTACTTAAAGACAAATGCAAGAAGTCTCAAACTCTGAGTAGACAGGATGATTCTACTGATGGTGGTGCAAAAGGAAAAGAGTTAAAATCTAAATCTACTCAACAACAAGGGAGACTCAAGTCAAACTCTGCTACAAACTCTGAAAGAATAAACACTGGTGCTCAATCTTCTTCAAGAGCTAGAAGCTTATTGCTTACTTCTCAACCAATTACTGATGAAGAGATTGCAGCTCAGCTATTTCTAGAAGAACATGGTGCTGATGCAACCATAGAAGATATTCAAGCTGAAGAATTGATGCTAGCTGAAGAGCATGAAAAGAATCTAAAGTCTGGGAAGGTGAAGAAAATTGTGAAGGTTTCAAGGCCTAAAGAAAGAGGAATTATCATTAAAGAAAATGTAGACTCTCAACAGAGTTTACAACAAGCAAAGAGGGCTGTAGAAACTAAGCTTGATAAAGGCAAATGAAAATTTGTGGAAGAACATCAGATAATGAAGAAAGCTCAAACAACCTCTGACAATGCTCAAGTTGTTCAAACATTGGAAGCTGTGACAACCTCTGATTCTACTCAAGTTGTACAGACTCAGCTATCTTTACAACTCCAAAGGACTTTTGCTAAACCAATCACTGTTTAACATTCTCTGATTCCAGCAAATGTAAATATTCTCCAAAGCAGAACTATCATGGGAAAAGAATCAAGAGATAAATCTGGACTAGGATCTCATAGAGAGAAGAGAGTGAATAATAGTCCTGTGGATCAAACTTCATTAGCTGAACCAGGTGTTGGTGTGACTCAGGAAAATCTTGATACTTTAGAGTCGGTTCAATTAATACATCATAGAGGATTGAAGAAGGATTTTCTGTTATACTTTAAGTCTGATGGCAGAGTATACAGAGTTGGTGAAGCTGATATTGGATTAAAGATGAAAGAAGAATTGGAGTATGTACTGTATATATTGAAAGTAAAGAATCAAAGAACTCATCAAGCAGCTGAGGTATTAAGAAGCAGAATGGTGAAAGCTAGAGCTCTTTGTGGCCTAAAGTCTGCTGGTTCTTACATACCAAAGTACATAGATTACAATGGAAAGCTTGTTGAAATGCAAAGGAACAGTGCAAGACTCAGAACAGATCTTGGTATAAAAGTGTTGGAATTTAATCTGGAATCAGACAAATCCTTCATAATAAAGCTAGGAAATGATATGAGGAAAAACAGTATCTATGCTCTAAGGGCTGCTATCTATCAAACTGGAGAGAGTGATCCAGAGTTAATAGAGCTAAAGAAGATAATGGTAGCTGAGCTAGAGAGAGCTGAGAGAAGACTGCTTAAGGACTACATCAGGACTGTACCTGATATTGAAGAAATTAAGTAAATGGAGTCTGTAAGTTTTTAAAGTTTTCTGTTCTAAGTTAAGTATAAACTCTGTGATTTTATAAACACTGCATTTGTTATATGTTTTGACATCATCAATTATCTGTTAACTTGTACATTTTAGTATGAACAAGTTGGGGGAGATTGTTAGATATAATTGCTGATGTTTGTTTATCAGTGTTTAAAGTACCGGGAAACTATCAGAGTTTAGCTGGAGGACCAGTCAGAGTTTTCTTAGCAGTCGGTGTAAAAGTTAATGAAGATTCTAGAAGCGATATTCTTTGAAGATGGAAAGAAGCAAAGAGATATCGAGATGGCTAAGGAAACGGAACAGAAGACAGAAGGAATTCTAGATTGATATTAATTGTATAGCTGATTTATAGGAATATCAATTAGAAGATTGTATGTAGCTGTGTACTATATAAACACAGATAGGTTAACCCTAAAAGGGATGCGGATACGTAAATTATCATTCTTGTAACCTAGCAGCTCTCTGTGATATTTTACATCACTGAGAGAGGAGTTTTTAATTCCATACAGTTTATTATTCATAAACAGTGTTCTTAATTGTTATTCTCATACATCTATTTGATTATATATTGTGTATTCAGCCTAACAGACTTAATGAAGACTCCTTATGAGATCATGAACAACAAGAAACCAACTGTCAAGTACTTTCATGTATTTGGAGCAAAATGCTTTGTGCTTATAGATGACAATGTTAAACGTGGCAAGTTTGATGCAAAGGCATAAGAAGCTATTTTTGTTGGTTATTCCAGAAGATCTTACAGAGTCTACTTGGTTGGCAGTCACACAGTAAAGGAAAATGTCAATGTTACTTTTGATGACACTAAGTTCCCTAATATCCAAAAAGAAGACTCATCTGAAAAGCTGAAGTTTGATAACTTGCTAGACTCAGAATCAGATGATGTAGCCCCACCTGAAGTTATTGCTGGTAATGAGAATAACAATGATGATAATGATCATGGTGGTGGTGGTGGAAACACTGGTAACAATGGAGATACCACCAACACTGGAGAAAAATCATCAAGGCAATCAAGCAACAACTCAGGGGGAGCAAATGAAGGATCATCTAGTCACTCACAACATCGAAGTGAATTTCAAGGCGAATCATCAAGATCAAATCTTCCAAGACAGACTATATGGAATAGAGCTCATCCCTTTGAGCTGATCATTGGTGATCCAGGTGTTGGAGTTAAAACTAGAAGTGCAACTCAGAATGAATGTCATTATTCAGCATTTCTATCTGAAATGGAGCCAAAGAAAACTGAGGAAGCATTGACTGATCCAGATTGGGTGATTGCTATGCAAGATGAACTCAATCAGTTTGAACAACATCAAGTCTGGAAGCTGGTACCCAGACCAAAGAACAAGAAAGTAGTTGGTACAAGATGGGTATACAGGAACAAGCTAGATGAGGATGGCATTGTTACAAGGAACAAGGCAAGACTGGTTGCACAAGGGTATTCTCAAGCTGAAGGCATTGATTATGATGAAACCTATGCACCAGTGGCTAGACTTGAGGCCATCAGGATGTTCTTAGCATTTGCAGCTTACTCCAATTTTAAAGTCTATCAAATGGATGTTAAGAGTGCATTCCTGAATGGTGAGCTTGATGAAGAAGTTTATGTGGAACAGCCCCCTGGCTTTGAAAATCAGGAGCTGCTGGACTTCGTGTACCTTCTCTTCAAGGCTATCTATGGTCTCAAACAAGCCCCAAGAAAATGATATGACACTCTCTCTGGTTTTCTTTTAGAAAATGGTTTTGTTAGAGGTATCATAGACAAAACTCTTTTTTCAAAGAAACACAAAAGTGATATGATATTAGTCCAAGTCTATGTGGATGACATCATATTTGGGTCTACTAATGATAATCTCTGTAAGAGATTTGCTGAGCTAATGCAGAGTAAGTTTGAAATGAGTATGATGGGGGAGCTGAAGTTCTTTCTTGGATTACAAGTAAGTCAAAGGTCAAATGGAATATTTATTTGACAATCCAAGTATCTTAAAGAACTCCTCAAGAAGTATCACATGGAGGATTCAGCATCAGTAAGGACTCCATCTTCAACAGCCATCAAACTTGGAGCTTCTGACAATTCTATCAAGGTAGATGTTACAAGCTACAGAGGTATGATTGGCTCCTTACTCTATCTTACTGCTAGTAGACCAGATATTATGTATGCTACATGCTTGTGTGCAAGGTTCCAAGCGGACCCTAGAGATGTACATCTCGTTGCTGTTAAAAGAATCTTGAGATATCTTAAGGGTACACCTAATTTAGGTATCTGGTACCCTAAAGATTCTGGTTTTAATCTTGTTGGATATTACAGATTCTGATTATGCAGGTAGTGTTGTGGATAGAAAGAGTACCTCTGGGAGTTGTCAATTCCTAGGTGTTAATCCCAAATGACCTAACAGAATTGTAGAAGGGGGGGTTGAATACAATTCTAGATATTTTCTTGAACTTAAAATTAAATAATGAAAACTGAACTGATTAAATAAAACACAAGAAGTAAATAATTCAGTTGGATTGTTTGATGATCCAACTGAAGTGTTTTTATTGCGGAAATAATCTGTGATACAAAGATGTAAATAGCTGCTCAGTTACAAGAATGTAGAGAAGATTGCTCTCAAAGATAGCTAATACAGTCTATTTGTTTTTCTTCTCTTATTTCTAAAGTAACTGCTACACTTGGTTATATAAGCCCAAGTTTACAACTCTATTTTTGGCTACACTAAAAGTACAATGAGTAACCGCCAATAGTTTGCTTTTCATCCCTTTGTCCAGTGGTTCTTGAGTATCACTTTATCAACTATTCAGAAAAGCAATAATGATTCGTTGATAGTAGGGAGATGTGTTTCGTTGATAGCTTTATTCTTCATTTCGTTGATGAGTAAACTCTATACCGTTGATAGGATAATCTTCATTTCGTTGATGAGTAAACTCTATACCGTTGATAGGATAATCTTCATTCCGTTGACAGGTCTTCACTTAGGCAAAATTACAAGGCATGATGTATTTACAATTAACCAACCTATTTTGCCTATCTAGTACTTAGTCAACATGACTTAGAAAACCTATCTAATACCTACAACAAAACTACATATCAAGCTATGAAGTATTGTACAGTGTCATTGCTACATCACTCATTTCGTTGATGAGCTACCTGTCAACGGATTGCTGCAAAGCATACCATTCCGTTGACAGCTACAAATTACTTTACACAAATTCTACTAAGTGTTTTATGTTTATCATCAAGAACAATATATTCCTAACAATCTCCCCCAATTTATGACTGATAGAATAACGGCCATAAATCAAGAGACTTGATGATAACAAAAACACTCAGATACATCATAAATTACAAAAGTAGAAAATGCATTAAGCTTCATAATGTTTTAGGCAAAATACAAGACTTACAAGACTAATGCCCAAAAGTGCTCCTCTAGTCTGAGCAAATGATTCATCTGTGTCTTCTTTGTGGCATAGTCTTCTTCCCTCTCTTAGAGTTGTTTTCCTCAATTTGGACCTGTAGCCTTCTGTAAAAGATTTTCTCTTCTTCATCTTGATCACCAAGCATGGATTGCATAAACTTTAGAGTTTGATTAGATGCCTTATCCAGCTGGTCTTCCATCCTGAAGAATCTTCTGCAATTGTCCTTGTCCTTAAATTCCATCATCCAGTATGGTTGAAGATGGATCTTCTTTCCTGTTGAGGGCACTCTAAGAATCCTGGGAAGAGCCTCAGGCTTGTTCCAGCTAGCCTTTATCTGACAAATTTTGGAGACCACCTCAGACTTGGCTGTTTTGGTGAAGCCAAAGTCCTTCTTCAAGCATCTAAACACTGAGAGTAGTGTTTGATAGTCTTCTCCTAAAATTCTGTAGAGAGGCCACACTTGTTCTCTACCACCCTTGAATACAAAAACTAGTCTCTCAGGCAATTTTTGAGAAGCTGTAATGCCCCTTACTTCCACCAGGTTGTCTATATCAAGATGTAAACTGGATTCTTCCCTGATGTCAGCAATGTACATGCAGTCCTCTGGATTTGCAGGGGGTTTCTGAGGTTGTGGCTTTCTCACAAACACTGCTTTGCCTTGACAACCCTTTTCTTTGTCTTCATTGGTTGATCCTTCTCAAATAGGAACTTTGGAAAGTAGGCCTCATCAAATTCAAAAGGCTCCTCTTTTGGCATTATTGGTTGATCATGAAAGTTGACAGGATGTGCAGGATCACAAGCCAACTTTCCCTCAAGAGGTAGATCAACAGGAATTTGATGTGCAATTGTTGTGGAAGAGTCTTGAGCAGTGTCCTGGGAATCATCTTTATCAAAGTTCAGATTCCTTTTAGCTCTAGCCTTTGGTTGCCTTGCACTCTTCCTTTTCTCTCCAGTTCCTTAGCTTCATCCTTAGCCTTTTCTTCCTGTAGGTTTTCTTCATCTTCAAGTGATTGAGCAACTGCAAGTGATTGCATTGCTGCCCTTTCAGATTCTTTAGCTTTGGCCTTAGCAAAATTTGGGTGACCAACCCAAATGCAAATATCCTTGCTATCCCTGTAGATGATGGCCCTTTTGTTCCTTATGCTTGGATGATTGCTCTCTTTGCTTTCAATGATCAGCTTCCCTAGGACTTTGAACTCATCTGGCTTAGGTGGAGGATAAAATATCCTTGCAATGTTTTTGCCCTTGGGTTTGGCAGGTGATAATGGAGATATCCCTCTTGCATCCACATCCCTAAAGCATGAAGATTGCCCTTTCTCACTTCTTGAATCTTGAAAGACTCCATGTTGAAGGGGTTCTATAACATATGAACTCTTGAACTGTGGCTCCATTGATACTATCACCATTGCATTTGTTGATGGTTCTGTAGAGGTAGCTTGATCCGTTGATGGCTGATTTGTCTTTGAAGTTCCAGCAATTTTCTTGACCCTTGCATCTATGCTAGACCAGTGGTCTTTTATCTGTTTTGCAAGCTGAAGCCTCATTGATGCTTGCTGAATTAGGTCAATGCCATCAAGCTTGTTTTTCCCTGACTCCCCCCATAGCTAATGGCTCTTCTGGTAAGGAAATGGCTGGGACCAAAACCTTTGTGATTTGTATATCAAGCTCCTTAGATTTCTCCCCCTTTTTGTTATCATCAAGAGAGATGATAGGGAGTCCCTGAGCTGCCAAAAGCTGAGTTAGGAGTTGAGTCTGTTTCTCATGTTCCTTTTGCATTTGAGAAAGTGTAGCCTCTACTTTGTCCACTCTAGAGGAAAGAGTCTTCAAATATGAGGACACTTCAGGTTCCTTGGAGAAAAACCTGTTCATCTTGGATACAGTAAGAAGGGGAAGCTTCTCATCAAGCCTCCTTTCTGTAGCATCCTTCAAGTTCTCAACAGAGTCCTTGATGTCCCTTGCTTCCATCCTGGTCTGCAACATTTGTAGCCTTTGAATCTCCAAAGAGTCCATAATGGCTTGGTAGAAAGGCTTTTTTCAACACTAACAGATTCATGAGCCAAGGAGGCTTCATTGTACTGTCTAGTGATTGCAGCATCCAGGTTGATTCTTCCATGACCATCCTGAGAAAGCCAGCTAGGTCTAGGAGGCACCACAGAAGTCCCAGTCTGTGAAGTAGTGGCCACCTGTAGATTGTCACCAAAGCTGTCCTCATCATCAGAAAAATCAAAGTCACCACTAGCTGCAGCTCCTAGAGATAGATTGGTCAAGGCATCCTTTGCTCTTTGCATTGATGCAGTTGTATGAATTAGGTTTAGTGACCTCTCTGCCTCCACATTGCCCTGCTGAGCCATAATTTGATAGGCTGGCACAGGATGAGTAAAGGTCTCAGGATCCAGAGAAATACTATCCAGAGTTTTTTGATAATGCTCTTGGAAAGTAAGTTCCTTTTCTCCCTCATTGACCCCCATGAACTCACTAGCAATGGCTACTTCCTCCCTTATGACTCCTGTAGTCCCTTCTCTCTCTCCACTCTTTTCTTTCATCATGGGCTCCCCATGGTTCACACCTCTCACACCCTCACCTTCACCTACTAAGGTGGTACACTCAACCTCTCCTTTTGCCTGGCTGGAAGAAATAGCCAGCCTCTCACTCTCATTCTCTCCTTTTGCCTGACTACAAGCCAGCCTTTCCGTTTCACTCCCTCTCAAACCTAAAAGTGTCTCAACTACCACCAGGTCATCTACACTAGTTGTGGAAACAACTTGATTTTCAATAAGAGGTGTAGAATGACCTATCAACGGAATGGTAGTTTGAACTGTCAACGGTATGGATACCGTTGATGGAGAAACACTTGTCAACGAAAGAGGCTGTTTCGTTGATGAAGTCAATAAAGCATTTTGAGAAAGTGAAATTACAATTGAATCTGTGGTGATTGATATGAGATTGGGGTCCACAGATCTTCTTGCAGCTTCAGAAAAAATTGGTTGATGGCCCAACAAATCACTTAACAAGTGATGACCACCAGCTTCAGAGTGGGGCTTCTCCAAGATAAGAGTTGGAGAATCAGGAATAGATGAGTGGATCATGTCCACATCTAATGACCGAGTTAGTGAATTTTGTGTAGTTGGTTCAAGATTGATGTTTAGAGAATGGGACTGTAACCCCAGAGTAATAATAGGGGTTACATCAAACTGAATTTGTGAAACTGGAAGTGTTGCTTCCAGAGTGTGTGCACCCTGTGTACCCTTGGATTTTTGCTTCACTCTCCTTTGGTATTGGGAAAATGTAGACTGTGGGCTTGAAGTGTCCCTTACCCTCTTGGAGTGTGCTCTTGGAGGAGAGCTTGTTTCAATAATCACATCCTTTTGGGAGGATGCAACTAGACTTGTGTTTAAATCCATTTTACTCATTGTGCCTTGTTGGGAAGACACAATGGGGCTTGGCTGGGACACACTATCCTTTCCTTCCTTATTCTTGGGGTTTCTTTGATTTTCACCCCTTACCTCACCTCTCACAACTCCAGAATCACTCCCCTTTGGTTGTGAAGTAGTTTTTGCAACAGGTGCCTTTTGAGAAGCACCTGAGGTTGGCTTGGAGGATTTCTTAGATTTAGGTTTTGCTGCTGGGGCAGGAGCCTGCTGGGACACAGCTACAGACTCCATAGCAACATGGGTGGGTGAAACAATAGAAGTAACAATTACACTAACAAGGTTAGAAGTAGTTACATCAATGATGGGCAGATACACCACTGGGACATCACCATTGTGGTTAAGTCTCAGTATATCTGTCAAAACCCTCTTCTCTTGCACAAAGCACTCAAACCTGGAAACAGGGTTAGAGATAACTAATGGTGCTGGACTAACATGATTAGCCAACATCATCAGAAACCTAGCATAATAGATATTCTTTTTCCTATTAGCCTTATCACCCAACTTAGCACCAATTTCATACATAAGTTGGGTGCTAAAGTTGTAATATCTATCAGTTAGGAGCATGGTTAAGAGAATCAACATAGAATTAGTTAATGCATCAAAATTGCTAATCTTTCCAGAAAAGACCTTAATGAATGCATCAACTAAATAACTGTATTCCTTAACCAAACCTCTCCTAATAATCTTACCCAAATTATCAGTAGGCAAAGAGTAGTTTATAGAATTTAGCATGTTAATCATTTCAGTATATGTAGGCAAAGCATTACAGTTATTTTCAGGAATTTGTAGACATGCTTGCAATACATCAGAATTAACTATATACTCTTTACCTTGAATGGTGAATTGTAGTGTGCAGTTTGTTCCACTATACTCACATGAGGTCCAAATCTCCTCGATTATCTCATTGTAGAGCGGAGTTGAGTGAAACATTGCATAGCCCAACTTGCAATTCATCATGAAGTCCATCATCTTGAAAAAGATTCTGTTCGGACTTTCCTTGACAACAAATGGAATAGAATTGTTCTTTTCATAAATGAACCCTCCTGCTGACATAAGCTTGACTATGGGTGCCATTGTTGAGTGAAGAAAAGCTTCGAACTGAATTGCTTGTTAGAGAGAAGAAGAAAGAAAAGCCTTTGGAATTTTTGAGAACAGGTAGAAAAGAATTAAAGAAAATAGAATTTCTTAAATACTCCCCCAAAAATTCTCAGAAATTAAGTCCAATAATCAATGAAAATTACTGGATTGGCTTAGAAAAAAAAAATATAACCGTTACTTTTAGAGTATTACCACGATTTATACTTACAGGGGTGTATGTATAGATCGTGGTAAAAGACGTGTCAGCTTTCAACGGTTAAGATTAACTAAACTATATCAACGAATCAGAATTGACCGTTTGAGGCCCCTGCCTATTTCGTTGATAAAGCTGCATTTCGTTGACATAAAAGTGCTGTCAACGGAACACCCAGAAAAGTACTAAGGCTGTCAACGAAATGATGCGTTTCGTTGACATAGTAATTTTGACTTAGACAAAATTTCACTTTTTCCTTAGAAAATTAATTCACAGAAAAACCTAGAAAATTTCTGGCTGCATTGTAACTTGCAAAAATCTCAAAAATAATTAGGAGAAATTTAGCATACCTAGCTCACTTACTAGTCTTGAGAATGTTGATTCATTAAGTGGCTTTGTAAAGATGTCTGCAAGTTGTTGTTCACTTGGAACAAAATGTAACTCCACAGTACCATTCATAACATGTTCTGTAATGAAATGGTACTTGATGTCAATGCGCTTGGTCCTTGAATGCTGTACTGGATTCTCAGTAATGGAAATAGCACTAGTGTTGTCACAGAAAATAGGAATTTTCTCAACTCTTAATCCATAATCAAGTAGTTGATTTTTCATCCATTAAATTTGTGCACAACAACTTCCAGCTGCAATGTACTCAGCCTCAGCTGTGGAGGTAGAAACTAAGTTTTGTTTCTTGCGGAACCATGACACAAGCTTGTTTCCTAGGAATTGACAGGTGCCAGTTGTGCTTTTCCTGTCAATTTTACATCCTGCATAATCTGCATCTGAATAACCAATTAGTTCAAAGCCAGATTCTCTAGGATACCAAATGCCAAGGTTTGGTGTTCCTTTGAGATATCTGAAAATTCTTTTAATAGCAACTAAACGGGATTCCCTAGGATCAGCTTGAAATCTAGCACAAAGACATGTAGCAAACATAATATCAGGTCTACTAGCTGTTAAATATAAAAGTGAGCCTATCATGCCTCTGTAACTTGAAATGTCCACAAATTTTTCCTTAGTATTCAATTCAAGTTTAGTAGCAGTAGGCATGGGAGTTTTGGCAGGAGAGCAATCCATTAGATCAAATTTCTTCAGCAAATCATGAATGTACTTTGTTTGACTAATGAATATGCCTTCATTAACCTGTTTTACTTGAAGACCAAGAAAATAGGTTAATTCTCCCATCATGCTCATTTCATATTTACTTTGCATAAGCTTGGCAAACATTTGACAAAGATTCACATCTGTAGACCCAAAGATTATGTCATCTACATAAATTTGAACAAGTATAGTAGAGCCATTCACAATTCTGTGAAAGAGAGTTTTATCCACAGTACCTCTAGTGAAGTGATTCTCTAGAAGAAACTGTGAAAGAGTGTCATACCAGGCTCTAGGTGCTTGCTTCAAACCATAGAGTGCTTTGAGGAGAAAGTATACATACTCTGGAAAATCATCATCTTCAAAACCAGGAGGTTGACTCACATATACCTCCTCTTCCAATTCCCCATTCAGAAAAGCACTCTTCACATCCATTTGATAGACCTTGAAATTGGCATGAGCTGCATAGGCCAGAAAGATTCTTATTGCTTCTAGTCTTGCAACAGGAGCAAAAGTTTCATCAAAATCAATTCCTTCTTCCTGTGAGTAGCCTTTATCAACTAGTCTAGCTTTGTTCCTTGTGATAATGCCATTTTCATCCATCTTATTTCTGAACACCCATTTTGTGCCTATAACAGACCTGTTTTTAGGCTTGGGCACCAGCTGCCATACTTTGTTTCTTTCAAACTGGTTTAGCTCCTCTTGCATAGCTAACACCCAGTCTGGATCTAGAAGTGCATCCTCAACTTTCTTTGGCTCATCTTGAGACAAAAAGCTACTGTATAGACATTCTTCTTGAGTTGCTCTTCTAGTTTGAACTCTTGAAGACACATCACCTATAATCAATTCAAAGGGATGGTCTTTAGTCCACTTTCTTGAGGAGGGTAGATTAGCTCTAGAGGATGTAGCCTCATGATCATGATTGCCTTGTCCAGATGTATTTCTTTGAGAAACTCCCCCTGAGTTTGTTGTCCCCATTTGATCATTCCTAGAAGCATTCATTTGTCTGTCAACGAAATTCTCATTCTGACTGTCAACGGATCCTCTAGTATGACTGTCAACGGAATGGTCAATAGGTCTATTAGCAGCTATTCTCTTTAATCTTAATGCAACAATTTCATCTTCACTGCTGATTTCATCTGTGCTAGACACAACAACCTTAGATTGTTTCTCATTTGCCTTCTCATGATACTCTTGAGCTCCTTCCTCATTCTCAAAAGAGAGACTTTCATGGAAACCTTCATCACAGAGACCTTGAATTTTAAGATCATCAAAAACAACATGTATAGATTCCATAACAATGTTGGTTCTGAGATTATAGACTCTGTAAGCTTTCCCTGCTGCATATCCCACAAATATTGCTTCATCTGCTTTTGCTTCAAACTTTCCCAAATGCTCAGCTTGATTTCTCAAAACAAAACACTTGCATCTAAAAACATGAAGAAAATCCAGTAGTGGCTTCTTTCTTTTGAGTAACTGATAAGGGGTCATTCCTTTGTCTTGATTAATCAAAGAAATATTATGAGTGAAGCAAGCTGTATTAACTGCCTCAGCCCAAAAATAAGTAGGTAACTTTGATTCATCTAGCATTGTCCTTGCAGCTTCAATGAGTGTTCTGTTTTTCCTTTCAACTACACCATTTTGCTGTGGTGTTCTCGCAGCTGAAAACTCATGCACAATTCCATTTTCCTCACAGAACAACTTCATTGTTGAATTCTTGAACTCTGTCCCATTGTCACTCCAGATTCTTCTTACTTTGATGTCAGGATTGTTGTTTACCATCTTGATGTGATTGATAATGATTTCACTTGCCTCATCCTTAGAGTGCAGAAAGAAAGTCCAAGTAAATCTAGAGAAATCATCAACAATCACAAGAAAATATTTCTTCTTTGAAATTGACATGACATTTACAGGGCCAAATAAATCCATATGAAGTAACTCAAGCTGTTGGACAATTGATGACTCTGTCTTGCTTTTGAATGATGCCTTCTTTTGTTTCCCTTTTTGACAGGCATCACACAAACCATCCTTGGAAAATTCCACCTGTGGAATTCCTCTAGCAAGATCCTTCCTTACCAAATCATTCATAACTTTGAAGTTCAGATGAGATAGTTTCTTGTGCCACAGCCAACTTTCATCCTTGCTTGCCTTGCTAAAAAGACAAGTGATTGTATCTGGACTTGTGCTACTAAAGTCAGCAATGTACACATTCCCTCTTCTGAATCCAGTCATGACCACATTGTTGTTTCCACCTTTTGAAACAACACAGGCTTCCTTAGAAAAAGTAACTAAAAATCCTTTGTCACAGAGTTGGCTGATACTAAGCAAGTTGTGCTTTAGACCATCCACTATCCAAGTACCAAAGATTCCTTTTGAAATCAAGCCATATCCCTTTGTGTAGCCTTTGCTGTCATCTCCAAAAGCAATACAAGGGCCAGCTCTTTCCTGAAACTCTGTGAGCAGGGTAGAATCACCAGTCATGTGTCTTGAACAACCACTATCCAAGTACCAAAGATTCCTTTTGTTTCCCTGCACACAATAAAACCAAATCAAGTTGATTTTGGTACCCAAGTTTCCTTGGGTCCTGTCTTGTTAGCCTTTGATTTCCCTCTCAAATCATTTTTCACTTGTGGCTCAGATTGAGTTAAATCAACCTTTGTCTTAGATGTTGATCTTTGAGGGTTGCTCACAATTTCATTCACAGCATGCATAGTTGGAGGAACAAACATGTTATTCCATGGCATTTGTGGCATGTTAAACATATTCATGTAAGGGTTAGGCACAAATGGCATACTAGCATATGGATTCTGATACTGTGCATATGGAGCAAACATGTTAGGCATAACAGGCATTGCAGGCATAGAAACATTCAATGCAGACTTAGGCATTTTCACATTAGCAGGTTTCTTAACAGACTTGCAATTAGTAGACAAATGATTAACACTACCACAATTAACACATGTCTTTCTAGGTGCATATTTATCAGGTGTGTAATTGTTGTACTTGTTAATCCCTACTTTTCCATTTCTGTTATTCTTTTTATTGCCTTTAGTCTCAATTTGAACTTTCTCTGACTTGTCTTTCAATTGCTTGTTAGACAAGTGACCTACATTAGCTCTTTCGACAGGTTTCTCAACTTTCTTAGTTTTACTAGACTCACCTTGAACAAAGTTCTTGGTGACAGGACCATACTTGTCATTAAGTCTAGTGAGTTTCTGTTTCTTTTCCTCTATCAACGGAACAGCCTGATCCGTTAATGGTTCATTTGTCAACGGAACAACATGATCCGTTGACACATCAACCTCCAACAAGTGATCATTCTTGTTTGTTGACTCTTTTTCTGATTCTAGGACTTCATCAACATATCCTAGCTTCTCTTTGTTTTTCTTCCATGACTGCTCACAGAAGGATTCCATTCCTTGAACATTTATGATGTTACTAGCAACATTCCTAGAATCCTTCCATTTAGCAATCACTCTCTGTTCAGATTCTAATTGATCCTTAAGAATCTGTTCCCTTTCCAAGACTGCTTCAAGTTCCTTCTTAGCATCCCTACTGACACGCCTCATTTTCTCAAAATCAATGAGTTGTGCTTCTAACATGGCATTCCTATCACTTAAGAGCTGATTAGTCTCCTTAATTCTAGAATTCTCCTTTGTAAGTGATTTAAGAGAAACATGCAACTTGTACAATATTATAGACATGTCATTAATTGTACTATTGCATTCCTCTAAAGAAAGCTCAGAAAGATTAGTAGTAGTTACCTGATTGCTTGAGGAACTTGCTTCTTACTCATGATTGTCAGCCATTAGAGCCAAATTGACATATTCAACATCTTCATCAGAATCTTCATCATTCCCAGCCCAATCATACTCTTTTGACACAAAAGCCTTTTCCTTTTGCTTGAGAAGTTCAAAATATTTCTTCTTGTAGTCAACAGGCTCAAAACTCCTGTTGCCCTTCTCAGCTTTAGGTTTTCTGCAATCCCCAGCAAAATGACCAAGAGTTCCACAGTTGAAACATTTAATCTTAGACTTGTCAACCCAATTACTTTTGTTAGGTTGAGAGTCTCTCCTTGGTGGTCTTGAGTCTGAGTTTCTCTTGAACTTTAACTTAGAGAATTTTCTTGACAGAAATGCAATATGCTCATCAATCTCATCTAAGTCATCCAAGTTGGCTGGCTCTTACTCTTCTGTCAATTTTCCTTTGCCTTTGCTGACATAACTCTTGCAACTAGCTCGACTAGTTGTAGCTTTAACAGTCTCTTCATTGTCTTCTTCAAGTTGGTTCACAGATGCAACCAATGCAACAGATCCACCCTTCCTCTGTACCTTCTCAATTTCTTCATCTTGCTCCATTTCCAGCTCATATGTCTTTAATGTTCCATAAAGCCTCTCAAGTGTGTAATCTTTGTACTCTTGTGTGTTTCTTAGAGAAACAGTCATAGGCTTCCATTCCTTTGGAAGAGCTCTAAGAAATTTGAGGTTTGAGTCTTTAGTTTGGTAGACCCTCCCATACAACTTTAATCCATTCAGAAGCTTTTGAAACCTACTAAACGTGTCATTTAGGGTTTCACCAGCTTTGAAATGAAAATGCTCATATTGTTGTATGAGGAGTTGCATTTTGTTTTCCCTTACTTGCTCAGTTCCTTCACAAAGTGTTCTAACAGTGTCCCATACTTCTTTAGTAGTGGTACAGTTGATAACATTGTCGAACATCTCTTGTTCCAAACCATTGAACAGAATTTTCATGGTTCTTTTATCCTTATGGACTTTTGCAGCATCTTCAGCAGTCCATTCTGAGACAGGTTTAGGAATTTCTACATCAGGAGCATCATCTGGTAGTCCAACTCTAGATCCAATTCCCATAGGAACATGTGGACCTCTCTCAATGCATTCTACATATCTCTCATCCATAGACATGAGATGTAGATGCATTTTTACTTTCCAGTGAAAGTAATTGTCCTTGTCTAGAACTGGTATCTTCACACCTGCATCCTTCTTCACCATGGTTTCTGTTTTGGTCTTGATCTTTAAACTTCTTGTATGTTAGAAGCTTGCTCTGATACCAATTGTTAATCCCAAATGACCTAACAGAATTGTAGAAGGGGGGGTTGAATACAATTCTAGATATTTTCTTGAACTTAAAATTAAATAATGAAAACTGAACTGATTAAATAAAACACAAGAAGTAAATAATTCAGTTGGATTGTTTGATGATCCAACTGAAGTGTTTTTATTGTGGAAATAATCTGTGATACAAAGATGTAAACAGCTGCTCAGTTACAAGAATATAGAGAAGATTGCTCTCAAAGATAGCTAATACAGTCTATTTGTTTTTCTTCTCTTATTTCTAAAGTAACTGCTACACTTGGTTATATAAGCCCAAGTTTACAACTCTATTTTTGGCTACACTAAAAGTACAATGAGTAACCGCCAATAGTTTGCTTTTCATCCCTTTGTCCAGTGGTTCTTGAGTATCCTTGTCTTTTGAATATAATAGTTCATTCCAAGAACCCAAATGGAAACTGGGATGTTTCCTTATTTCCAATGTCCATTTTAATGGTTTCCAATGCATTGTACCCTTCTACATCACCTTTTGAGCAGTCAGAGAACTGTCACTATCACTTTGTCAACTATTCAGAAAAGCAATAATGATTCGTTGATAGTAGGGAGATGTGTTTCGTTGATAGCTTTATTCTTCATTTCGTTGATGAGTAAACTCTATACCGTTGATAGGATAATCTTCATTTCGTTGATGAGTAAACTCTATACCGTTGATAGGATAATCTTCATTCCGTTGACAGGTCTTCACTTAGGCAAAATTACAAGGCATGATGTATTTACAATTAACCAACCTATTTTGCCTATCTAGTACTTAGTCAACATGACTTAGAAAACCTATCTAATACCTACAACAAAACTACATATCAAGCTATGAAGTATTGTACAATGCCATTGCTACATCACTCATTTCGTTGATGAGCTACCTGTCAACGGATTGCTGCAAAGCATACCATTCCGTTGACAGCTACAAATTACTTTACACAAATTCTACTAAGTGTTTTATGTTTATCATCAAGAACAACATATTCCTAACACTAGGAGGTAGATTGATTTCTTGGTATAGCAAGAAACAGCAAACAGTTTCAAATTCAACAACTGAAGCTGAATATATTGCTGCTGGAAGCTGTTGTGCTCAAATCTTATGGATTAGGAATCAATTAAAGGACTATGGCTTTGCATTAGACAAAATTCCTATCTTATGTGATAATACAAGTGCCATAGCAATCTCCAACAACCCTGTGCAGCACTCGAGAACGAAGCACATTGATATCAGGTATCATTTTATCAGAGAGCATGTTATGAATGGAACTGTGGAGTTACACTTTGTACCCACTGAAGAACAGACTGCAGATATTTTCACTAAATCTGTTGACGAATCCACATTTACCAGGTTAGTAGGTAAATTGGGTATGTTGAACAGTATTAGTGATTGACAATGTCTCTGGTAGGTTTGTTCTTATCTAAATCATTTTCTCTTGTCAATTTTAGATGTTAAATATTGTCAATCCATGTTTTTTGTGTAAAGCTTGTTAATTTAAATATTCTGAATAATTTATTTTCTTTAAAAAATATTTTTCTCATATTTTTTTTAAGTGGAGAAATGTATTTTTATTGAAAATATATTTATTTAGAATCATTTAAGTTATTTTCAGATTGTAAATATTGTTGTTTGAATTTTTCTGCAGGTTTATTTATTTTTATGCAATTCTATATTATTCTGCAATTTTTTATGTGTGTGCATAATTTTCTGCTTAATTATTGCATTTTCTGAAAATATTATATTGCTTAATCCTTTATTCAGCCATTTAATGTTTGATCTGTGAATATTAGGTTGTGATCTTTTATTTTTATGTCATTTGCATTTTTCAGAACAGTTGTGCATTTTCTAGTTAATTCTGTTTTTTTTTCTTTTCTTTTTTCTTTTTTGATTATCTGTCTTAATTTTTCTTAACAGGTTTGTGTTTTTATTAGATATTTTGTAAGTCTGTGCTAGGTTGTACTAGCATGACTATCGGAATGACTATCTTACATAGTCATTCCAGTAGTCATTCTAGTATTATTAGAATTTAGTTTAATTAGATTTTCTTTCTGTTTTATTTATTCTGTTTTAGTCATTTGAACTGGAATGACTATCGGCATGACTATTCCATAGTCATCCCGATAGTCATGCCAGTTATAATGATAATAGTTTTTATTTTTATTCTGTATATATTATTGTTTCTGTATATATTTTATTTTATTTTATTTTTATTGCTTATTATTTATTATCTTTTATTTTCTATTTTTTCTGAGTTGTGTGTGTAAATATTTTGTATATATTATTTTTTGCTCTAGCTCTTGTTTAGCTGGAACTTTAGTGCCAAATCCAATTCAGGTATTACTTTCTATCTCTCAATCCACTTCTTTTACTGTTGCTGAACCCAAGTGGTTATTAGGGTTGACCAAGGGATTGTAGATCCACAATCTTTATCCTAGGTCTTAGAGCCAAACAATGAGTCTACAACCTTCTTGACCTCCCAGCCTGAACAGAAATCAACTGTTAAACAAAGAAGTATTTTGATTGAAACAGTGAGTGATCCCACAGCTCTGCCTACTCTAAAGAAATTCAAATATACTGAGGCATCTGTCAGCCGATCTGTATCCTCCCAACAGGATATGGACTTTGAAATGGCCAATGAACTGTTTCTAGAGACATTCTCTCAACATGATGAATCTATTGAAATTCGCCATAGGGCCATGGCACTTTGTACTGAGTCAATCACACTCTCATTACTCACAATGGGAGAAGACAATTCCATTAGATGAAACTCAGGACACAGTGAAAGCAGGGCACCTGCAACTGGTTAAAGTGCCTACCATTGTTACGGTAGAAGTGCCTTCACAGGCATCTGAGGGAAAATTTGATTCTTTGCCAAATCAAATAGAATCATTTTCTCCCCTCCCAGAGGGAACATCTCTGGCTCCCTTAAAGGGATTTTCCACTCGCAGATTTATCTGGAGAAAGTGGAAGGCAACTTGGTCAGTCTATCAATGAAGCAATTCAGATTTCAAATCCAAGTGATTTGATAGACATGATTGAGGATCGGGATTTGCGAACTCCCATTGCACCACCACTGACCTCTCTTGAAGAGGCTAGGGTGTTTTTCAATGCAGGTACTGATCAAAAAGGAGCAAACAGACAACTAATGTTGAGTGATGCGAGTCAAACACTGAGTGAAACACATGCACGTGAGATGAGTGATACACTTACAAGAGAAATTCAAGTGAGTGCACACACAGACACATACACTGCAATGTAGTTAGCTCACATAGCTGATCTACAGGAACATCTATTCAAAACCCAGGCTGATAAAGAAATTTTGCAAGCACAAGTGGTTGAACGGTCTTCTTCTTCCACCTCTGTCAACAATCAGCTGGGACTGCTCAAGGAAATATTGAAGACAAAGTTACTTCCCAAGATCAACTCCATCAACTATCTCAACTCCTACTAGCTTCAGAGACTCATAAAGTTAAATCTGTAGAGAATTCCTCAAGGGGGAGAAGTTTGGAAAAGCTAGGAAAAGGGAGCTGAAAAATATATAAAAGGAAAATGAGGAGTTTCAGGGGAGTAAAGGAAAATTAGCACTGTTCTGTAAATGTCATATGTATAGAGATTAGGTAAATCAAGATAGGACCAATGTATACACATGTTCAGTCTAGAGGAACATCTATCTTGTATTTATCTTTACTGTTTGAATCTAGATAATGTTTAATGAAATCCAGAACTTTGTGTTATTATTTACTTAACTTTTAGAGTCTTATTTTGTACTTGTTTAATTAGTTGAATTATCCTCTAGGTATTTTCTTGTTATTCTCTAACAAAAAAATAGGGGGAGATTGAAAGACATATGTTTAGGCCTATTTGTTTACATCGAGGATTCAACTCAACTTAAACAAGTGTGTAATAAGTAAGTAATAATTCAATTGTCACAGTCACAGGAATCTCAGAAGATCATATCTGTCAGAAGAATACAGATTAAAGTCATCCTACAGATTTGAAGAAATACTACATTGAAAGAAGTTCAATTATTTATTCAAGCCTCAGTGAAGTCTTCAAAGAAGTGGATTTATTAAAGTGACAGAGGTTTCAGATTTGTGATAGCAAATGTACAGGTTACAAAGGTTGATCTACAGTCAAAAGCAGACAATGAACCACAACTTAAAGTCAAGATGAAGAACATACATTTCAGTTAGTCACTTATGAACCAAACAGTGCATCAAGTGACAACCACATCCAGTGGATATTCTTCATCAAGTTCAAGTGGTTCAAGGATTGATTATGCTATCTATTAAGAATTTAATTTCTCTCTTAAATTAGTTATTAATTTATTTATTAAATTAATTCTTCAAGAATTAATTTAACATATAAATTAAATAATTTATTTATTGAATAAATTAATTCATCAGAATTAATTTATGAAATAAATTAATTAAGTAATTAATTTATTGAATAAATTAATTCCTCAGAATTAATTTATGAAATAAATTAATTATTAGAATTAATTTAAAGAAGAATTAGAATTTAATTTAGAATTCTTAATTAAAATAAGCCTGGAATGACTACCCCGGATAGTCATACCGATAGTCATTCTAGCTTATTTTAATTAATTCTAATTAAATTCTCTAAATTCACATAGTCATACCGGTTCATTACCGGTTCATCAGATAGTCATACTGGTTCATTCTGATAGTCATTGCAAGCCATTTGATAGTCATACAAGGCAATTTGATAGTCATTCCAGGCTTAAAAATAGTCTTTTTTAGACTATTTTGATAGTCATTCCTAGTGGAATGAAAAGCAATACACGTGCAGGTTGTGTCAAGTGGATTGACATTTGTATTAACAAACAAAAGGAGATCAAGACACAGAAGAACACTTAACAATATATATTGAAGAACTTTTTGTGAAGAACAAAAAAAAAAGCAACTGCCGGAGCTTTTCTTTTTCAGTGAATTAATTCTAAAATTATTGTGTTAAATCTAAACCAATAGAATTCATTCACTTGTACTGCTTTGACTATCTAGCGGATTTTTATCCCTAGAACGTATCTCAAATTATCAAATATTGTTATATCTTTTTATTACAAAAATAGATAAATTCATGTCGAATTTATTCTAGATTTGTTTTAATTAGTTTGAGATTCAATCTTGTAATCAGTACTTCATTTGTAACACCTTTCAAGTTTAATATAAGTTATATTTAACTTGAATTCTGTTTCATTTAATTCCGCCATAATTTGTTCTTAAATTGTTTGATTCTAAATAGAACAAATTCGATAAAACGGTTTAGTTTGTATTCAACCCCCCTTCTACAAACTTATCAGGACCTAACAAAAGGTGTTCAAATATGGTACTGATTACAAGATTGAATCTCAAACTAATTAAAACAAATCTAGAATAAATTCGACATGAATTTATCTATTTTTGTAATAAAAAGATATAACAATAAACGATAGTTCGAGATAATTTCTAGTGATAAAGATCCTCTAGATAGTCAAAGCAGTACAAGTAAATGATTTCTAGTGGTTTGGATGTAACACTTTGAGCTAGAAATGTTACTGATAATCAAAAATGTCACGACAGTGTCTTTGTGTTCTTGACAGAAACTTTGTTAAGATGTTATGTTTTTGATAATGTTTCTTTCTGTCTGATCTTTTGCTTTTGTATGCTAATCAACTTGATAAGCCACTTGACAATTGCACGTGCATTTCCATTGGAATGACTATCATAATAGTCTAGAATGACTATTACAAAAGCCTGGAATGACTATCCTTTTAACCTGGAATGACTATCAGAATTTAAAAGAATTAATGTAGAATAACTTGAAATGAACTAGGATGACTATCGGGATGACTATCCCTTGATAGTCATTCCAGTTCATTTTTAATGTAAAATGACTTGGAATGACTATCGGAATGACTATCCTTGATAGTCATTCCAGTTCATTTTATTTCAGAAATTCTAATTTAATTCTAATTCTATTTTAAATTAATTCTAATAATTAATTTATTTCATAAATTAATTCTAATGAATTAATTTATTCAATAAATTAATTACTTAATTTATTTGTTAAATTAATTCTGAAGAATCAATTTAATCAATAAATTAATAACTAATTTAAAAGAGAATTTAAATTCTTACAAGATAGCATAACCAATCCTTGAACCACTTGAACTTGATGAAGAATATTCACTGTCTGAAGTTGACACTTGATGTACTGTCTGGTTCATAAGTGACTAACTCCAATGTTTGTTCTTCATCTTGACTTTAAGCTGTGGTCCATTAGCTGCTTTTGACTTTGGTCAACCATTGTAACCTGTACATTTGCTGTCACACATCTGAAATCTCTGTCACTTTAATAAATCCACTTCCTTGAATACTTCACTGAGGCTTGATCAAATAATTGAACTTCTTTCAATGTAGTATTACTTCAAGTCTGTAGGATGACTTTAATCTTCATTCTTTTGACTGATATGAACTCCTGAGATTCCTGTGAGACTGTGACAATTGAAATATTACTTACTTATTACAAACTTGTTTAAGTTGAGTTGTATCCTCGATGTTAACAAATAGACCTATACATATGCCTTTCAGGAGCCTTCGATCAACATCTTTATATTTATTGTTGACTCCAACTACAAGCTCAATTAGATCATACTTACTCATATCTACCAAATTTAAATTTGACTCATCTAATTGAAGTTTATTCGTAATGTAGTTGAGATTAGATGTTACCTCTTGATGAGAAGTGGAGGCATCCGTTGAAGTAGATTCGTCTCCGATAGCCATTAAGCATAGATTGACAACTTATTCACTTTCTTCCCGAGCTTCTTCATCTTCACTTAAATCCCAACCGTTTTCGGCCACGAGACTTCGTCCCTTAGAAAGTTTAGGACATTCTCTTTTGTAGTGACCCGGTTTCTTACACTCAAAACATACATCTTGAGTTTCCTCAGAGATTTGTTCTTTTGGTTTTGAAGGAGTGCAAGTGGGATTGTTATTATTGTTGGCATTATTATATGCATTATTATTTTGTGTGCCTTTGCCTTTGTTGTAGCTCATTGACGGAAAATTACTCTTATAGTTTGGAGTATAATTTTGAGAGTGATTTGGCCTTCCGGTAGAGTTAAAAACTCGTTGTTGATTGTTTGATTTAAGAAAGCCTTTTCCGTATCTTTGAGCTTTGCTTTGAAGCACATGACGAAGTTGTCTCGTAAGCAAAGCAATTTCGCTTTCATCGAGATTTTGGAGTTCTTCGTTCAACTCTTCATCGTTTTCATTTTCATCAATTAATATAGGTTTTAGAGCCATATGTTTCTTTTTGTCTTCCACTTTGGGAATGACCTTATCGAGTATATTATCTTCTTCGTATGCACGAAGGTTCCCGAATAAGTTATCGATGTCATAAAACATTTAGATTATGCATTTCTTTGATTGTAGTTACTTTACCTTCCAACTAGGAGGTAAAGACTTAAGAACTCTTCGGTTCTTTTCATTTCGAGTATAACTCTTTCCGAGTTGAGATAATTCATCGATAATATGAGTAAATCGTGTTTCCATGTCGATGATATTTCTCCTTCGAGGAGTTTAAAGTTCTCGTATTCTTGGATCAAAGTATCCATTCAAGAATCTTTTATGTCAGTGGTTCCTTCATAGGTTACCACTAATTTGTTCCACATTTCTTGTGCCGACTTGCAATTATTTACTCTTTTATATTCTTTTTCGGCAAGTGCACTTGTGAGAACCATTTCCTCCTTGGCGGCTATATTCATCATTATTTCTTCCTCATGAGTGTATTCACTAACCTTATTTTCGATGAGTGTTTCATCAACCGTTTTGGTAGGAATTACAACTCCATCTTCTATGGCCATCCAAACTTTGACTCCTTGAGATCTAGCATAGATGCGAAACCTCGTTTTCCATGTTGCAAAGTTTGTGCCATCAAATAGAGGAGGTCGCGAGCTAGATAAACCTTCGCCGCAACCGATGGTATTTAGATACGCCATTTCGGATCACTTTTTGTTGCGCTTATAAATCTGAAAATCACTTAACAAACACGTTAAAAAGCACTGCTCTAATACCAATTATTAGGTCCTGTAAAAGGGCTATTTTAAGCTAGAATGGGGGGTTGAATAGCTTAATTACTAATTTAAAAATTATTATGGCGTTTTAAAAATATTTATCCCTTTTAAAATATTATACCGAGTTGACATGCAATTAATAAGTGCGGAAATTAAAGGCAAAGGAAGAAAATACCACACGGGCGATTTTATCCTGGTTCGCGATGGCGCAACCTCTAATAGATTCGCACACCCCTATTCTAGTCCCCGAGCTCCTCTCCGGACTCGAGATTTCCTTTAAAAAGTAACTCACTCCTTTAATAGGCGGAGAAGCCTTGACAAACTTACAAGATTTGTCTTGGAGCGTAACTACCCGTTACCTCCTCAAAATCGTTGTAAAAACCTACATAACTTATCTTAGACAGCAACTTCCCGCTACTTCTTCAAAGTTGATGTAGAACCTTGGTGTAGACTATGAATTCCTTAGCTTTTGCCGGTCTTGGGTCTTAGGTATTAGATCTTGGGTCTTTTCTCTTCTTCACGGTGCAAAGACGACTAACTCCCCGTTAGTACGCCTAAGACTTGGGTCTTAGAATGAGAATCACCTCACTTCACTTCACCTCACTACAAAACTAAGAAGACAATTTCTACGAAACAAATATGATATATAACAATTAAGTTTGGACTAGTATGTTACAGTACTAGGCCAAGAGACTATATAATATTCGTAAAGAAATATTAAATATAAGTATAAGTATACTTTCTTTGATAATAAAGTTAGAATCAAAGTATACTTTATTTACTCCAACTAAGATATAAATATCGGTGGAGTAATTCTTGAAGTCCTTTATAATAAAGCTGTATAGAGCTTAAGGCTTCGTAAGTATTCTTTCTTTCGATATATAATTAGTTAGATCGAAGAATACTTTTTATCACAATACTCCGTTAAGATGAAATTAAGTTATAACTCGGAGTTTGTTGATAAATAAAGTTCTTTAAGCTCGTTGGCTTAAGACTTTAATAAGATAACTCCTCTTTTGAAATACTTAGAGAATATCTTAAAAACTTCTAGCACGAAAAACAATATTTAGCCACGATAAATAAAAGTAAGTGCGATAAATAAAACAAGTGGCTAAACTTGTGCTTTTGAAGTTTTAACGAAGTATGGATTTGTTATATTATCTAATAATCCCACGAAACACTAAAGGTGTTAGTTGGGAAGTTCGATAATAATATTCGTTAGTAAGTTAAATCTCTTTTAGAGATAACGTACATCGTTTGTTACGAAAGTATGTTTAAATCGAATATATTCCCACGAAACACTAAAGGTGCTAGTAAGGCAATCGATTATACTTTTCGTAATATATTTGATCTTGTCAAATATAATCTCTCTTTTTAGAGATTAAGTACTTCTTTTGATTTTTCTTTAAATATAAACTTTCTTTTTAAAGATCGAGTACTTTTGTGAACTTTGTCACCTTTTTGCTTTCTTTAGCAAAGAATTTATATTTCGAACCTTGTTCGAATCTTTGGTCTCTTTTAGAGATCCAAGAGAAGAGCTTAAGAAGATATATAAAAGTTAAGTACAAAGCTCAAATATAAATAAAGACAAGCTAAAGAGTTACCACTTTTAGAAAACGATCGGAAAAGTTCGTCGGAAAAATTCGCCGGAGGTTCGGCCGGATTTTGGCTTATGAACGAACTTGGGCAGCCCTTCGGGAGGCCGGAAAGTAGTGGTGGATGAGCTAGCAAGGTGGAAGTAAGCTTGGTTGGGTGGAACAAAGCTTGGATAACAAAAACCTTTGATATATGATAATATATGTATAAGAAAAGAGGTTTTTGAGAAGAAGTATGTGTGTAGAGATTTGAGAGACTTTGAGAGAGTGTATACTTCTATTTTTCCAGCAAGGTACATCTCTAGCTTGTGTGTAAAATGAGTGTGGGAGAGTTGGTATTTATAGAGAAAGTTGAAGAGGGTTGGGAGAGTGTTAGGTAGAATGAATGGTAGAGATTAAAGCATTTTTAATGGTGAAGATGATGAAGATGTGGCTCATTCTTAGCTTGAAATTCTACCTAACTCAACTTTGTCTTTTTCCACTCATGGCACAACACATTTGAATATATAATATAATATTACACTTATTCCGATTAATAATTAAATACGTAAAACATATCGTTGATTAAATAATCAATTTATACCACAAATACTCAATAAATAAAACTAAAAATATGGAGCACTTAGGAATATTATAAAATATATACCTGCAAAGTTTGGTCAATTTTGGTCAATGTTTACTTGGTCAAACGTGGTCAAACGTGGGACCGTCTGTCTCGGTTTTCGTGCCCGGACCAAAATTCTCCGAAAATAACGAAACTTTTACTATGCATAGAAAATAGTATTTAAATGATAAATCTCAAGTTTCAAGTCATTCTAGCAAGTGGAAGTATTTTATTTGAATTTAAAACGATTAAATCATCTTTCGTTTCCGAATAAAAAACGATTGGTCTTTTGATGAAATAGATAAGCCATTTGACCAATGTTTTGACTAGAATAAATACTTAATATATATTTCCTAAATAAATTTCTCCGAAAAATAAGGTATTTGAGAAACTAGAGAAAAATTACTTTGAATATGTCTAGCATGAGATAAAAATAAGTATTAATATTCTATGAGTGAATATTAATATTTTGAGAGTGAAACTCATTTAATGGAAGATAAGAAATATTTTTGGCACGAACGATAAATATATTATCGAATAAAAACTGTTTGTTTTTAAATATAGCACGAGTTCTATAAAGAATATTAAATCCTTAATAATCCATTTTGAAGCTTGTTGCCTTATCAATATTGCAACATAGATCTAAATAATATCACAACTTTGATATTTCTTTTTCGATCTTATTGCCTTAGAGATATATTCCTTAAAATATATATTTTTTGAATTTTCACAAATAAAGGAATATCTCTTATATTTATATTTAAAATAAATATGGTTGAAGATAGATTTTGATTATGATAATTCTTGCTAGTATGATCAAGTCACTTTTTAATGAATCAATTAAATTAATGACTTATGGAGAGGATCTAAGTGTATTTAAATTTTATGTTTAAATCGTACAAATACCAAAATAAATATTATATCGAATATATCCTTTCAATATATATATATATATATCACAAATTGGATTTATATATATATAAATTTAAAAATTTAAATTTAATATATTGTTGACATGACCTTTAATAGTATTTTAGATATTAAAATATAAAATAGATTAAAAATAATATATCTAACGGTTCATATTTATTTGCTCTTAAAAAATTTAAAAGGGGACTAATTAAAGTACAAATATCAAAATATGTGCGTGTGCAATGTACTAGGTTTCTTTTAATATACTATTACTTTTTTTTATTAATTATCTTATTTGAATTAAATGTTTTAAAAAAATGTTGTCCGTGTTATTTTTAAAAGATGAGTTGTTTAAGTTAAAAAATATAAAAGAGATAATGTGGTTTAGCCTATAACCCGTGCGATGCACAGATGATTTTAATTTTTTTAATCTCATTATTTATATTTTAATATATAATTTTTAATTAGTCGAAAAAAAATATAAAGATAATAAAATATAATATTATGTGTTTGATATTATTCTAAATGGTGGTATTTTGCTTGTATCTTGAAAATAGGTAAGTACTAATTTTTAACTTTTATTTGTTGTTGACGGGACTCAAACTTTAAATTTGTGGGAGTATTTTATAATATAATATAAAAATCGATAATGACATGTTGTTGACATGATTCGAAACTTGAATTTATGGGAGTATTTGTTATTCCCAGAACAATGCAACCTAGATTGTAGATGGGGGTTGAATACAATCTAGTTAATTTTCAAAACTTTTTTATACCTTTTAGAGTATGAACATATGAGTTTGTAAATTAACTAAAATCCAGTCAAGCTTGGAACAAGAATGAATTCTTCAAGTTAAAAAGAAATGCAGGAGACAAGTAAACTTTTTAAACTTTTCAGGTGGGTTTATCGAAAAAAGCCCACTTGAGATATATATTGAAGAATTCTCTGGGTTTGTATAAACAAACTCAGCTGCTTACACAGATGATACAAGAGAGCCTAAGTGTTTTTCTTTTAGCTTGGTGCTCTCTTGATACTTTTCTATGCTACACCATACAGTCTTATATACATCGACTGTATGTTACAATCAAAACCTACAATATAATAAAATATTACATTTTGGTTCTGTTTGTTCACATGCTCAACTCTGAAGCTCATCTATTCGGGAAATGCCTTGGCTGGCATCACAGATAAACTTGTATAGTCCCAAAGAGTGCTTTCTGGTTGAGTGTGTTTCTTTCTTCAAGAATTACTAAGTTCATGCAATTTGACTTAGCTTCCAAGTCCACGTGACATCTGCATGAAAGAGACCTTTCCTTGGATACACGACTGCCAGGTCACTATCAGCTGAGATAAGTGAACATGTAGTTTTGCATATTGGTCCTCATGCTTGTCAAGCTTTTCCTTTGCGTCCAGTTAGAAGATAAACTTCTAGGTAGCTGCTGTAACTCTTATTTGTCCTTCGAGACATAGAAGATAATGGATGACTTCACATTTAATTTGTAGGAATTTGAGCCTTCGAATATTTACAGTTTGACTCCCTATTCCATACATCTTTTACGTCATTACCCACCATCTTTTAGTCACGGGTGTGTAATGGTGATCTCTGAGACTGTCCTCCATTCAACCTGTTAAATAAAGAAAACTCCAAAAGATTTCTTTACATAGATTTGCTTTTCTTGTTGAATGAGATGAATATCAGTAGGCGTATTAATTCTTTATCCGTAGACTACTATTCTACTTCATTTATCCGTAGAATAGTAATCTCAGAATATCAGTAGAAGTAATATCCTAAGCTGTATCCATAGATAGAACATGACATCCTTAGCTGCATTCATAGATAGAACATGACATCCTTAGCTGTATCTGTAGATCAACTATCTTCAGCTTTATCCGTAGATGGATATGATGCCCTCAGCTTTTATCCGTAGATGAGATAAGATGTTTTCAGCTTTTATCCGGAGATGAGATAAGACTTTCATAGCTTTATCCGTAGAACAGATATATTTAGCTTCATCCTTAGATAAAACATCTCTCATCCTTATTGACCCACAACTACTGAGTTGTTTTGGCAGACTTACCATTGAAACACTTGTTGCTCGATTAGACGTCTGTTGGCTTGCTATTGAATTACTTCCTAACTTGATGACAGAATATCTTCCATACATTTGATGTGGCTTTAATCATTGGATAGATAAAGTGCCTTCTAGTTAGCTTCCTGATTATCAGTTGCTGTTATTTAGCTTTCTGATTCTCAGCTTCGACATCATGATCAAATTGTTGTCTTGAGTATTTTGTTATCATCATTCCAAACATATCAACCATAACAGTATTCTTTACATTAAAAAATAAAAAGATTTAGCTGTTTAAATTAAAGAATATATTTTAATAATGCATCCAACGATTCTTATGTATCTAGTTTAAAATATAACGGATGTTACTTACATTACCAAACCGACAACCAACCCAAATAAAAAATAACTTACTTACAAAATTTATCATAATTCTTTTATAGAATTAAGTCAATACAATAGTCTATGAAAAATCGCGTGGGGGAGAATTTTAATTAAAGTATAATTAAAAGATTTTTCAGCTTTGTAGAATACGTGATTTGATTTTTTTTAATAAAGTATATGTGTACCTTTATTTGGGAAGATGATTCTAAATTTTTCAGAATGGTGGACAGCTTGGTATTTCGGTATATATTATTATTAAATCAAAGAACTAAAAGTATCATATTGTCCACCACCCCACTATCTCACCTCCGACGAAGACCCACCACCGCTGGTCACCTCTACAACTGCGGTGGTTTCCAACTCCGATCATTCACCATCAATTGTCCACCAACAATTCACGAACTCTAAACTTTTATAACACCCACTTCTTATAATCAAACCCCAATTTTACCAACACATTTACTAACAATTATCAATACCGAACACATCTTCTTTGAGCCTTTTTCATGGTTATTTGAGTCAATTCACTACTGTTTGTTTAAAGGCCATGTATGTGTATAAATGTTGTAATCAAGATGTTAATTGGGTATTGTTTTAATTCGATTTATCACGGATTATTGCTGGTAATTAGAGAGATATTAGTGTCTTCTTATTGTTGATTGGCTTGTGCGGCGTTCTGCCTTGGATGTTTAATGAGTTAAGTCTTTTGAGTTCATATGAGATCCTTGGTGCTAGATTTGAGTTCTTGCGCTGAGTCCGAGTTGCAGTTGTGCTTTGGTTTGTAATTACCGAGTCGTTTTGATCGAGTTGCGCTGAGTTCTTCTTATAATTTTGTAATTATATCTTTTTTGATGAAATTTTAATATATATATTTATATATGTATATGATAAATTAGATTTATATATCTAACGATATAAGTATTTTAATTTAATAAATTATTGACGTAATCTTTAGTAGTATTTTAGATATTAAAATATAAAAATATTTTTAAATAATAGATCTAACAGTGCATATTTATTTGCTCTTAAAAAATCTAAGAGTGACTAAAGTGCAAATAACAAAATATGTGTTCTATAATATGCCAAGTTTCTTTTAACATATGCTATTATTTTTATTTTTTATTAATTATCTTATTTAAATTGAATATTATAAAAAATTATATTAAACATGGATTTTATAAGTTTAATATAATAATATTTTCATTATTTCTAAATTTTGCTCATGTTTTTTTTAATTCGAATATGAGTTGTTTCAATTAAAAAATATAAAACATACAATGTCCTTAAAAAGACATTTAGTTACTTATTAATAATTATATAAAATTATATTACATATATATATATATATGTTGCTCGTGTTACTTTTAGAAATTTATTTGTTTAAATTAGAAAATAGAAAATTATATTATCTTTCTATATATATGTCGCTCGTGTTACTCTTAGAAAAATTAGTTGTTTAAGTTAGAAAAAATAAAAAAAGGTTATGTGTTTAGCTGAAAAGGGTAAGTAGTTATTTATTAATAATTATATATAACAATATTACCATTACATATTTATTTTGCATGTGTTATGTTTAGAACATGAGTTGTTTTAGTTAGAAAATGTAAAACGTATAATGTGTTTTAGCTGGAAAAGGTAATCAATTATAAATATGTAATAATATTACCATTTTATATATATGTTACCTATTTTATTTTTATAAAATGAGTTGTTTTAGTTAGAAAAATAGATAAAATAGGTAATGTATTTTAGCTGAAAAAAATAATTGGTTATAAATAAATTGGTTATATATAGGCCCGACCCAAATTATAGATAGATCCGACCCAAATACCGACCGTCATTGGGGTGGTCATTAGTGATGACTTATTTTGTGCCTTTCAGGGTAGTTTAATACCATGTATGTGGCTAGTAAATATCATATATAGAGTTTTTCAAATTCTGAGTTATTTTTTATAATTTTGTGGTAATAATGATAATATAGCTAATTTTTAGTCATGTTTTTACTTTTTTCAGTAACTAGTTTGCTTAGTCGCGTGATATGGTCAGAAAAGTAATTTTAGAAATATAATCAATGATTCATTGGAAAGACCCCATAATTAAGGCCCAAAACCCTGATTATTTATTAATTTCGTAATTAATAAATAAGGGAAATATACAGCTCATGAAAGAAGTCCAAAATATGGTAAATTCATCAAAGAAGGATCCAGAATCCCAAATAAAAGAAATAATGAGTCATAGCCTTTATCAACAAGGAAAAGACTTATCCTGCAAGAAATACAATGTTTATCCAATATCAAAAAGGAGACTTATTCGCTAAGACTCCTAAACTTACCCTAAATATGAGGCTCCATACGCCTATATAAAGGACCTGTTCCTACAATCAGAACTACGTCTTTGACTTGATTCTCTAAACATTAGAGATACGTAGACATCTTGTGAGGACCGATTTAGTCTCGAAACACAAGTGCAGCCATTAAAGCTCGAAAGCTCATAAATCTTAGCAATTAATATACAGGCACGTTTTTTAATCCACAACATTTGGCGCCGTCTGTGGGAAAACAACATCAACCATGGCAAACACACGAAGAACAACTCGAGATACTCCAGTTTCTGAGGAGCTTCCTATCACCTCCGAGGCTGATACTCACGGAAATCAACCACCGCCAACTACTGGCATTGAAGGGGCGAATATCCCCACCAATACTCAAGGACCGGAGATCCCAATTTCGGTTGAAGGGACGAATCCCCTGCAGATGGTCATTCATGGATCTAATCCACAAGAGACCGCTCACCAACAACCAATCACGACCTCCCCGCTGCTCATGAATGCACCAAGTGGTCTTCAACTCCACACTACTGATCTCCCCCGATTCACTACTCAAACTTTGGGGATGCCAAGTTATGGTATGCCCCCTCGACCCATGGCGGGCGGTAGCGGTCTTAACCCCATTTACCATGAAGCGTATGTCCCCCCTTATATACAAGGTCTGGGACCTCAAAATCAACAAACTCGACGGACCCCTTTGATTCAAGATTACTCGGGTCCCTATACCAAGGACGAGGATTATACATATGGGGAAGAGAGGGATGTTGCCCCAAGGAGGAAGCGTTCTTCCCAAACAAATCGGGAACAACCCCAAACTACTAAGGAGAAAATTGCAGCCCATGAGGCAGAAACTGCAAGACTCAAGAAACTCCTTGCTGAGGAGGAGCCCGCTCAATCTCAAGGTCGATCAACTGGAAGGGTCCCGATAATCAACCTGGACCCGACACCAAGAAGGACTAAGAGGGCTGAAGCCCCGAGGGGTGATCCTAGTGTTTTGTTGCCCCTAGGAGATCCTGATGATCCTACACCACCGTTTACTCAAGACATCATGAAAGCCGCCATATCCAGAAAATTTAAGATGCCAACGATTAAGGCTTATGATGGAACGGGGGATCCCGCAAATCATGTAAGAACCTTCTCCAATGCACTGCTGTTGCAGCCAGCCAATGATGCGGTCAAGTGTAGGGCGTTTCCACAAACCTTGGCAGGTATGGCCCAACGCTGGTATAGCCGTCTTCCTCCCAACTCTATTGGGTCTTTTAAGGAACTAAGCAAAGCATTCATCAATCAATTCGTTAGTGGAAGAGTGCATGAGAAAAGCTCTGCATCACCCATGGCAATCCAACAAGGAAAGAATGAATCCTTGAGAGATTATATCAACCGATTTACTCGGGAGGCTTTGAAAGTTCCAGATTTAGAGGACAAAGTGGTTATTATGGCCCTGCAACAAGGAACTACTGATGATCACTTCAAAAGATCGTTAGCAAAACATCCACCCGAGAGCATGCTGAAGCTCCAAGATAGAGCCGAAAAATACATCAAGGCCGAAGAAAGCATGAGAAAGTATGAGCCCACTACTGGTGGTAGTGGAAATTCAAAGAAGAGAAAGGAAACACAGGAATATGATGTCAAGGAAAAGTTTCCTAGAACGTCAAAGGATTCTGATTCTCCACCCAAGAGGAGCAATTTTGGGCCAAAATTCACGGAGTATGCAAGATTGAACACTCCCAAGAGTCAAATTCTGATGGAGATAGCTAAGGAAGGAGATCTCAAATGGCCGAAGCCAATGAGGGCTGACATGTCCAAATGGAACCAAAACCAATTCTGTAGGTTCCACAAAGAAGTTGGTCATGACACCGACGATTGTAGGCAATTGAAAGATGAAATTGAATTTCTGATACGAAGAGGAAAACTCAGTAAGTTCACCAAAGATGGAAACCAAGGGAGTCAAAGGGGAAACTATGAAAGGAAGGATTATGACAGAAGGACAACGATCAAGATTGAAATCCGAAGCCCCGAGGGCTGGTAATCAACATGATATTCGGAGGGCCAACTGCTGCTGGGTCCTCCCAAAACTCAAGAAAGGCTTATGCTCGAGAAGTAATGACTGTGGTTGGAGAAGCACCGAAGCGTGCCCGAACAGAAGTATCAAGAGGTTTTGATGATTCAGACCCGGAGGGAGTGAAGTTTCCCCACGATGATCCCTTAGTCATCGTTCTTATAATAGGAAATTCTGAAACCAAGAGAGTTTTGGTCGACAATGGAGCCTCAGTGGACATCTTATTCCATGATGCTTTTATCAAGATGGGCTATAATGACTCTCAGTTGACACCCTCGAATATGCCCATATATGGATTCAACGGAGTGGAGTAAAAGGTGGAAGGCACTATCCAACTCCCAATGACAATGGGGCAAGGGTCGAATACGTCCACTCAGATGTTGAACTTCATAGTTATAAAGGCAACTTCGACCTACAATGCAATCCTGGGAAGGACGGGTCTTCATGCGTTCAAGGCCGTTGCCTCATCTTATCATCTGAAAATCAAGTTCCCAACGAGGAATGAGATTGGTGAAGAACGAGGAGACCAAAAGATGGCTAGAAGCTATTATGTAGCCGCGTTAAGGCCTGATGGAATCGGGGGGCAGGTTCTCCCCATTGAGGACATGGATACTAGTGATAATGAGGACCGAAGAGGGAAACCAGCTGAGGATTTAATCCCAATTCCCTTAGTCCCTGGTGAACCAGAGAAGTTGACTTACGTTGGAGCACTGTTGCCTGAGCCATTGAAAAGTAAGCTCATATTTTTTCTTCAAGAGAACAATGATGTTTTTGCTTGGACAACGGCTGACATGCCAGGGATTGATCCCCAACTGATAAACCACAAATTGAATGTGGATCCTGAAAGAAAGACGGTGAAACAGAAGAAGAGAAATTTTGCTCCGGAAAGGCAAGTGGCCATTAAACAAGAAGTAGAAAAGCTTCTAGAGGCCGGATTCATTGAAGAGATACAATTCCCAGAATGGTTGGCTAACCCCGTGATGGTCAAAAAGGCCAATGGAAAATGGAGGATGTGTGTGGACTTCACTGACTTGAATGATGCATGTCCTAAGGATTGTTTTCCCTTACCAATGATTGATGCATTAATAGATGCTACAGCTGGACACGAGATGCTCAACTTCATGGATGGCTTCAGTGGATACAACCAAATTAAAATGCACAAGGATGACATCTCCAAGGTATCATTCATCACTGACTTTGGTGTTTTCTGTTATCTAGTCATGGCATTTGGACTTAAGAATGCAGGGGCAACCTACCAAAGGTTAGTGAACAAAATTTTTGGACACCTAATTGGAAAAACCATGGAGGTCTACGTAGATGACATGCTAGTCAAGAGCCTTGATAAGGCCGATCACATAGAGCACCTCCGAGAGGCGTTCGAAGTGCTGAGGCACCACAAGATGATGTTGAATCCAGTTAAGTGTGCCTTTGGTGTAGGCTCGGGAAAGTTTTTAGGTCTGATGGTTTCCAAGAGAGGAATCGAGGCTAATCCCGACAAAATCAAAGCAATTCTAGACATGGAACCACCAAAGACTGTCAAGGATGTCCAAAAACTAACGGGAAGAGTGGCAGTATTGGGAAGATTTATCTCCAAGTCAGGAAAGAAGTGTTTACCCTTCTTCAAAGCAATCAAGAACATGAAATTTTTTGAATGGAAAACTGAAAGCCAAGAGGCCTTTGAGGCCCTGAAGAAATACATGGCAGAGGCACCACTGTTGGCAAAACCAAATCCAGGGGAAATTCTCTATTTGTACTTGGCTGTTTCTAACACAGCCCTTAGAGCCGTTTTGGTAAAGGAAGAATTGAAGGTACAGAAACCCATTTACTACGTAAGAAAGATTCTACATGGGGCAGAAATAAACTACTCTACGATTGAGAAGTTTGCCTTAGCCTTGATAATGGCCTCAATAAAGCTACGCCCATACTTCCAGGCTCACAAGATAGAGGTCCTGACCAACCAGCCTCTAAGAAACATCTTGCATAGCCCTCAAGTTAGTGGAAGATTGATCAAATGGGCCATTGAATTGGGAGAATTTGACATCAAGTACAAGCCTCGAACGACCATAAAAGATTATGCACTCGCTGACTTCATGGTTGAATGCACCATTGACAACCAAGAAGTCGGGGGGCAGGAAGTAACAGGGGAAATCAAGGAAGATGAAGACATGGTCTCCAAAAAATGTTGGGTGCTCTATTTTGATGGAGCATCAAAAACAAAATCAAGTGGAGCCGGTTTGGTGCTACAAAGTCCTGATGGATTCCTCATAGAGTACGCACTAAAACTAGACTTCCCAACGACAAACAATGAAGCTGAGTACGAAGCCCTGCTGGCTGGCTTAGGGCTGGCTGGAGCCTTGAGAGTTAAAACTCTGAAAGTATGTGGAGACTCGAGGCTAGTGGTTTCCCAAGTAAATGGGGAGTTTGAAGCCAGAGATGAAGTCATGGCCAAGTACCTAAAACTTGTCAAGGCCATCATGACTCAGTTTGATGAATGCTATGTGGAACATATTCCAAGGGAAGAGAACATGAAGGCCGATGCCTTATCTAAGTTTGCTTCTTCTGAAATTGAGAACTATACAGGGAGTGTATACTTCCAAGTCTTGAAGACCCCAAGCATCAATGGAAAGTTGATAGCACCTATTGATGTTGTTAGCTGTTGGATGGATCCCATCAAAGCTCATCTGGAAACTGGGTGGCTACCCAACGACACTTCAGAAGCACGAAAGCTGTATGTAAGAGCACTAAGGTATGCCCTGATTGAGGAAATCCTATACAAGAAGTCTTTCATTATTCCTTATCTGAAATGTTTGAGACCTCAAGAGGCAGAATTGGCCCTAAGGGAGGTACATGAAGGAATTTGTGGGAAGCACTTGGGGGGCAGAGCCCCTGCTCATAAAGTCACTCGTCTAGGTTTCTATTGGCCAAGCATACTTGCTGATGCTAAAAGCTACGTGAAGAAATATGAACGGTGCCAAAAGCATGCACCAGTGGTTAGACAACCACCAGAGATGATGACATCCATTAACTCACCTATCCCATTTGCCATGTGGGGAATGGATATACTTGGGCCATTTCCAATGGCAAGTGCTCAAAGAAAGTTCTTGATAGTAGCAATCGACTACTTCACCAAGTGGATTGAGGCTAAACCTTTAGCCAAGATAACTACCAAACAGGTGATGCATTTCTTCTGGGAGAATGTGATATGCAGATACGGGATTCCACGTATCTTAGTCACAGACAATGGAACTCAGTTTAACAATGAGGAATTCAAGAAGTATTGTGACGAGAATGATATCAAGATACGCTTCACCTCTGTTGCCCATCCTCAAGCAAATGGGCAAGCTGAGGTTGCTAATCGAATTATCCTGGATGGACTAAAGAAAAGAGTTGAACGCTCAAGAAACACTTGGGTGGACGAATTGCTCCCCATACTATGGCCATATCGTACCACTTGTAAAGTCACCACTAGAGCTACCCCCTTCCTGTTGGCATATGGGGCAGAGGCAGTGGTTCCAGAGGAGATTACTCACACATCTCCAAGAGTTGAAGCTTATGAGCCAGAGACAAATGAAGAAGGCTTGAGGCTAGCTTTAGATCTGATTGATGAAGTTAGAGATGAAGCGAATGCCAAGATAGTTGAACATCAGAAATGAGCATCTTTCTATTACAACCTAAGGGTTAAAGAAAGGTTCTTTCGACAAGGAGATTTAGTCTTCAGAAAGATTGAGGCATCCGGGGTTGGACAAAAAGGCAAGTTGGCCCCAAATTGGGAAGGACCATATCGCGTTAAGAACATGTTTGGCCGAGGCTTCTACAAATTGGAAACCCTGGAAGGGATTGAAGTTCCAAGGACTTGGCATGATGCAAGCTTGAAAGTCTATTATGTTTAAGTCCTGATTGGACTCACTATTAAGACAAGTATAAATAAGGTCGACGAAACCAATCCAAGTTTTTAAACTTGAGTATTATGTAAGGGTTGAACCCATTTTCAGAGTTATGAATTCCATATTCTTATGTTTTCATTATATGTGCAATGCATTCTGATAGACATGTTAACTAAGCATGCGAAATCAAGAATGTAAAAAGATGGAAGAAAAACAAAAGCTAAGGCTTAAATAAAAGTTAAGTTAAGCCCGTAGGCTGAAAGTACAATAAAACTAGTACAAGCCATGAATGGCCATAAATAAAACTACAAGCTAATCTTCCCCTTCCTTGTCGGCCACCTCCTCCTCCTCTTCTTCTGAGCCAGAACCAGAGCGAGTGCCAGCAGAATCAGCCCTGGCTGTCTGACCAGGGGGAGAAGAGTGCCCTAGATCCAAGATCATGTCATCCTCATCCATATCGTCCTCTCCAGCCAAAGCCACCTCTAAAGGAGTTGGGGCATAAGGACTTGGAAAGTCAGAAAGGATGAGAGATCCAGGCATCTTCTCCAAAACCTCAGCTAAAGCGCCATCCCATCCCTTAGTGAACTGAACTGGGAAGAGGAGCTCGTCATGCAGGCCGATTAAGTCCTTGTACTCCTGAGAGTCAAGGTACTCGTCGATAAAGTCATCCTTACCCTTCCTCAAAGAAACCAGCTCAGCCTGGGAATCGGCTAACTCCTTCTCCCTCCTAGCCAGTGTGGCCTTCAGAGAGCCCACCTCCTCTTGGGACTTCTCAAACTTGCCTTGGTTGGCCTCAGAAGATGAGCTCCAAGCTTTGGCTTGAAAGAGAGCCCCTTGAAAGTTGGAATTAGCCTACAAACAAATCACAAGTCAATATGAGATAGAAACTTGAAAACATATTAAAGCTACAAAGAAGAAAGGAAGAAAACAACTTACAGCAGCAATAGCCTGAGAGCCTGCATGCTCTACTCCCTCCAAAGTGGAGTTAGAAACAAAATCCTTGTAGTCACAAGGAGTCAAGGAATGATAGGACCACTCCACAGCATGTGTAGACACCCCCACCACAGTGTCTTTCTTCCTAATACCCCAGTTGGGGCGCCAAACTGAGCTCTTGGCCGAGGAAGGACCCTCAACCTCTTCAGCAATGTCCACATGGGGCCTTATAAAGGTTGGGACACTTGTAGCACGGGGATCTTTCCCTCCCAAACGAGCCCTCTTCATTCTTGCTGTTTCACCATTTTGGGGCTCGTTGGTCTTGTTAATAAAGGCCGCATCTGCAAAAAACACAATGAAAGAAACCGTTGGTATAAGACAATCTTAGATAAATAAAGGAAAGAATGAAATGATAATTACCCTTATCAGAAACGCTTGAAAGTCCCAAGGACTTAAGCTGAAACTCATCCAGGAGCTCCCAAGCCGTTGTAGCATAATCATCCTTGGTGAGCTCAGCGTAGGCATGAGCCTCCTCATCATTCAGAACAATGTCATTGGGGCTACCATCCGAGACCCTACTAAAAGATCTACGGAAAAGGGTACCCCGATCCCCTCCTTCCCAAGTTAAATACATGAATTCATTCTTCCAATTTGGATTATTATCAGGGATGGATTTTGGGTGGAAAATGGGAGGAGTTGAAGGGCGATGGTTGATATAAACCCAACCCAAAGAAATGGCAGAGCTATTTTTAAATTGAAAAATCTTCCTAAACAGAGCAACAGAAAGAGCAAATTTGTTCTTCAAACAAAGAAAAATAAAACACATAATAATTCTCCAGGCATTTGGTGGAAGTTGGCAAGGGTTAATCCTAACATCTGCCAAAAGCTTGGGAATGAATTCATGCAAGGGAAATCTAAGCCCTGCCACAATGGCATCCTTGTAAATGCATAGAGCATCAGGACGCCAATGGCAGGAACGATCTCCTGGGCCAGCTGGGACTAACCTATAAGGAGACTTAATTCTATACATCTTATTGTAATCTCTAATCAAGTCAATTTCATGGAATTTATTGCTACAATCAAAGGAATCTAAGTGCGAAACAGAAGGGTATTCATCACTACGTTCTAAAATCATATCTTGAAGAGACATATGAGAAGAACGAATAGTGATACCTCTCTTAGACGTTTGATTCATTTTCTGGAGACGTCGAGCAGTATGATCAGACGCCTTCAAAGTAAATCCCAGAAAAGCTTTAAATCTTCAAGAAGAAATCCCAGAATCTTCAAATCTTCAAACTAAAATCCAGTAAATCTTCAAGGGATGAAGATTGAGCCCAGAAAATCTTCAAAAGTTGAAGATTGAGCCTAGAAAATTTTCAAAAGATGAAGATTGAACCTAGAAAATCTTCAAAAGATGAAGATTGAACCTAGAAAATCAAAGAATACAACTACGGAAATCTCACCGGAAATCGCCTTATTACGGAATAAAAAGAGAGAAATTTTTTGGAAAGTTGAAGGTATGAAGTGGAAATCCCACTCTTTTATAATCAAGGTAGCCGGTTACCCTACCGGTTAAGGTAGCCCATAAATCCTATATTGGACTACAAAAATCAAAGCCCAAAAAGACTTGAGGCTTAGGCAAATATAAAGCCCAAACAAATTAAGGCCCAAAGTATGGAAAATTAAAGTCCAATAGAAATTCGAGCTAATTTGAAATATAGCCAAGGCAAAAACAAAAACAATAGATTTGAGGTCAAAAAGAGATTAAATCGAAGTCGTACGATTGAAATCGAAAACATACGGGAAATCAAGGTCGAATCCATTGACCTCGCTCCCAAATGAAACTGAAAAGAAAAGAAATTGAGGTCGAAAAAACCTTAGATCGACATCGAAGGCTTAGGTAAATCAAGACAGGTTAAATGTTATCATATGTTCAGTCTAGAGGAACACCTGTCTTGCATTTATCTTTACTGATGGAATCTGGAAATGTCATATTTGATCCAGAACTTTCTAGTATTTACTTAGGCTTTAGAGTCATATCTTTTTCTTGGTTTTAGTTGAGTGATCCTCTAGGTATTTGGTTTTTATTCTCTAACAAACAAATAGGGGGAGATTGAAAGGCATATGCAATAGCCTATTTGTAATTCGAGGATTCTACTCAACTTAAACAAGAATGTAATAAGTAAATATTAGATCAGATGTCACAGGAATCTCAGAAGATTATATCTGTCAAAGAATGAAGATTAAAGTCATCTACAGACTTGAAGTGATTCTACATTGAAAGAAGCTCAATTTATTGATCAAGCCTCAATGAAGTATTCAAGCTCAGTGGATTTATTAAAGTGACGGAGATTTCAAGTGGTGACAGCAAAAGATACTGGTTACAGAGTTCTTGAATGAGAAAGAAGTGAATCACTGCTTAAAGTCAAACAGATAAAGAACAGACATTGTCGTTAGTCACTCATGAACCAGACCGTGCATTGAGTGTCAACGTACTAATATGTTTATTCTTTATCTAAGTTTTAAGTGATTCAGTAATTAATTGAGAAGTCAACTAATTCTATTTATTCTCTTATAAATAATTAATACTATTAAGTAAATTATTTAAATTAGAATAAAAAGAAATTAATTGAGAAGTCAACTAATTTTATTTATTCTCTTATAAATAATTAATACTATCAAGTATATTATTTATTAAATTAATTCTGTAAAGAATTAATTTAATACATAATTTATTTAGTTAATTATTTAAATTAGAATAAATATGAACTAGGAAGACTTAGGTTTGAACTAGGAAGACTTAGTTTTTTAAACTAGGAAGACTTAGTTGTTCTTTTTGATCCAGATGTTGGAGTTAAAACTAGAAGTGCAACTCAGAATGAATGTCATTATTCAGCATTTCTATCTGAAATGGAGCCAAAGAAAACTGAGGAAGCACTGAATGATCCAGATTGGGTGATTGCTATGCAAGATGAACTCAATCAGTTTGAACAACAGCAAGTCTGAAAGCTGGTACCCCGGCCAAAGAACAAGAAAGTAGTTGGTACAAGATGGGTATACAGGAACAAGCTAGATGAGGATGGCATTGTTACAAGGAACAAGGCAAGACTGGTTGCACAAGGGTATTCTCAAGCTGAAGGCATTGATTATGATGAAACCTATGCACCAGTGGCTAGACTTGAGGCCATCAGGATGTTCTTAGCATTTGCTGCTTATTCCAATTTTAAAGTCTATCAAATGGATGTTAAGAGTGCATTCCTGAATGGTGAGCTTGATGAAGAAGTTTATGTGGAACAGCCCCCATGGCTTTGAAAATCAGGAGCTGCTGGACTTTGTGTACTTTCTCTTCAAGGCTATCTATGGTCTCAAACAAGCCCCAAGAAAATGGTATGACACTCTCTCTGGTTTTCTTTTAGAAAATGGTTTTATTAGAGGTATCATAGACAAAACTCTTTTTTCAAAGAAACACAAAAGTGATATGATATTAGTCCAAGTCTATGTGGATGACATCATATTTGGGTCTACTAATGATGATCTCTGTAAGAGATTTGCTAAGCTAATGCAGAGTAAGTTTGAAATGAGTATGATGGGTGAGCTGAAGTTCTTTCTTGGATTGCAAGTAAGTCAAAGGTCAAATGGTATATTTATTTGTCAATCCAAGTATCTCAAAGAACTCCTCAAGAAATATCACATGGAGGATTCAACATCAGCAAGGACTCCATCTTCAACAGCAATCAAACTTGGAGCTTCTGACAATTCTATCAAGGTAGATGTTACAAGCTACAGAGGTATGATTGGCTCCTTACTCTATCTTACTGCAAGTAGACCAGATATTATGTATGCTACATTCTTGTGTGCAAGGTTCCAAGCGGACCCTAGAGATTTACATCTCGTTTCTGTTAAAAGAATCTTGAGATATCTTAAGGGTACACCTAACTTAGGTATCTGGTACCCTAAAGATTCTGGTTTTAATCTTGTTGGATATACAGATTCTGATTATGCAGGTAGTGTTGTGGATAGAAAGAGTACCTCTGGGAGTTGTCAATTCCTAGGAGGTAGATTGAGTTCCTGGTATAGCAAGAAACAACAAACAGTTTCCAATTCAACAGCAGAAGCTGAATATATTTCTGCTGGAAGATGTTGTGCTCAAATCCTATGGATAAGGAATCAACTGAAGGACTATGGCTTTGCATTAGACAAAATTCCCATTTTGTGTGATAATACAAGTGCCATAGCAATCTCCAACAACCCTGTGCAGCACTCGAGAACGAAGCACATTGATATCAGGTATCATTTTATCAGAGAGCATGTCATGAATGGAACTATGGAGTTACATTTTGTACCCACAGAAGAACAAACTGCAGATATATTCACTAAGTCTCTTGACGAATCCACATTTACTAAGTTAGTTAGTAAGTTGGGTATGTTGAACAGTCTTAGTGATTGAAAATGTCTCTGTCATGTTTGTTCTTTTCTTAAAATCATTTTTCCATTATGGTTGTTAAGTGATATTACTGCCAATTCCTGTTTATAATTGCATGCTTGTTGATTTAAATATTTCTGAATATTTAATTTTCTTTAAAAATATTTTTCTCATATTTTTTAAGTGGAGAAATGTATTTTTATTGAAAATATATTTATTTAGAATTATTTAGGTGTTTTTCAGATTGTAAATATTGTTGTTTAAATATTTCTGCAAGTTTATATTATTTTTATGCACTTCTATATTATTCTGCATATTTTTCTAGGATTTATGGAATTTTCTGTGAATTTTTCTACTCATGTAAATAGTTTCATGTAAATAGTTTCATGTAAATATTTTCTGTATTTTATTTTAATTCATTTTCTTTCTTTAGTTTTCTACTAATAGTTTTTATTATGTATATATTATTTTATTTTGTATATATTATTTTATTTTAATTTTTTATTATTTATTATCTTCTATTTTCTATTTGTCTTAGTTGTTTTTGTAAATAGATTGTATATATTATTTCTGATCTAGCTCTTGTTTAGCTGGAAATTCAGTGCCAAATCCAATTCAGGTATTACTTTCTATCTCTCAATACACTTCTTTTACTGTTGCTGAACCCAAGTGGTTGTTAGGGCTGACCAAGGGATTGTAGATCCACAATCTCTATCCCAGGTCTTATAGCCAAACAATGAGTCTACAACTTAATTACTTGACCTCTCAGCCTAAACAGTAATCAAATGTTAAACAAAGAAGTATTTTGATTGAAACAGTGAGTGATCCCACAGCTCTGCCTACTCTAAAGAAATTCAATATATACTGAGGCATCTGTCAGCCCATCTGTATCCTCTCAATAGGATATGGACTTTGAAATGGCCAATGAACCGTTTCTAGAGACATTCTCTCAACAGGATGAATCTATTGAAATTTGCCATAGGGTCATGGCACTTTGTACCGAGTCAAGCACACTCTCAATACTCACAATGGGAGAAGACAATTTCATTAGATGAAACTCAGGACACAGTGAAAGCAGAGCACCTGCAACTGGTTACAGTGCCTACCATTGTTACGGTAGAAGTGCCTTCAGAGGCATCTGAGGGAAAATTTGATTATTTGCCAAATTTAAATAGAATCATTTTCTCCCCTCCCAGAGTGAACACCTCTGACTTCCAAAGTGATTTTCCACTCGCAGATTTATCTGGAGAAAGTGGAAGGCAACTTGGTCAGTCTATCACTGAAGCAATTCAGATTTCAAATCCAAGTGATTTGATAGACATGATTGAGGATCGGGATTTGCGAACTCCCATTGCACCACCACTAACCTCTCTTGAAGAGGCTATGGTGAGTTTCAATGCAGGTACTGATAAAAAAGGAGCAAACAGACAGCTAATGTTGAGTGATAAGAGTCAAACACTGAGTGAAACACATGCACGTGAGATGAGTGATACACTTACAAGAGAAATTCAAGTGAGTGCACACACAGACACATACACTGCAATGTAGTTAGCTCACATAGCTGATCTACAGGAACATCTATTCAAAACCCAGGCTGATAAAGAACTTTTGCAAGCACAAGTGGTTGAACGGTCTTCTTCTTCCACCTCTGTCAACAATCAGCTGGGACTGCTCAAGGAAATCTTGAAGACAAGTTTACTTTCCAAGATCAACTCCATCAACTATCTCAACTCCTACTAGCTTCAGAGACTCATAAAGTTAAATCTGTACAGAATTCCTCAACTAAGGGGGAGAAATTTGGAGAAGCTAGGAAGAGGGAGCTGAAAAAGATATAAAAGGTAAATGAGGAGTTTCAGGGGAGTAAAGAATAATTATCTCTGTTTTGTAAATGTTATATGTATAGAGCTTAGGTAAATCAAGACAGGTTAAATGTTATCATATGTTCAATCTAGAGGAACACCTGTCTTGCATTTATCTTTACTGATGGAATCTGGAAATGTCATATTTGATCCAGAACTTTCTAGTATTTACTTAGGCTTTAGAGTCCTATCTTTTTCTTGGTTTTAGTTGAGTGATCCTCTAGGTATTTGGTTGTTATTCTCTAACAAACAAATAGGGGGAGATTGAAAGGCATATGCAATAGCCTATTTGTAATTCGAGGATTCTACTCAACTTAAACAAGAATGTAATAAGTAAATATTAGATCAGATGTCACAGGAATCTCAGAAGATTATATCTGTCAAAGAATGAAGATTAAAGTCATCTACAGACTTGAAGTGATTCTACATTGAAAGAAGCTCAATTTATTGATCAAGCCTCAATGAAGTATTCAAGATCAGTGGATTTATTAAAGTGACGGAGATTTCAAGTGGTGACAGCAAAATATACTGGTTACAGAGTTCTTGAATGAGAAGGAAGTGAATCACTGTTTAAAGTCAAACAGATAAAGAACAGACATTGTCGTTAGTCACTCATGAACCAGACCGTGCATTGAGTGTCAACGTACTAATATGTTTATTCTTTATCTAAGTTTAAAGTGATTCAGTAATTAATTGAGAAGTCAACTAATTCTATTTATTCTCTTATAAATAATTAATACTATTAAGTACATTATTTAAATTAGAATAAAAAGAAATTAATTGAGAAGTCAAATAATTCTATTTATTCTCTTATAAATAATTAATACTATCAAGTATATTATTTATTAAATTAATTCTGTAAAGAATTAATTTAATACATAATTTATTTAGTTAATTATTTAAATTAGAATAAATATGAACTAGGAAGACTTAGGTTTGAACTAGGAAGACTTAGTTTTTTAAACCATTGTCTTCCCGAGAGTCTTCCAAGGCCAAAAGCATTGTTTTCCTATAAGTCTTCCTAGTGCAAATTGTGTTCTGTCAAATGTTTGCACGCGGGTTGATTAAATAGAAAAGGCTGTGTATATAAAGAAAAAGAAGACAAGTTGAAGGTAACACATTACATTACATTCAACAGAAAGAAAGACACAGAACTCAACATTACATTCTTCTGTCTTTATTTCTTCAACTGTCGAAGCTAATCATTTCTTGCCAGTGAATTGATTCTTGAATTGTTCTTAGCATTTAATCCATAAGAATCATTTCTCTTGTATTTCTTTAGCTTTCTAGCGGATCATAATCCCTAGATTTTATATCAAACTACTTTTTAGTATTCGATCCTTTTTATTACAAAAATAGATAAATTCATGTCGAATTTATTCTAGGTTTGTTTTATCAAGAACATTGTAATCAGTGATCAGATTGTAACACTCGTCAAGTTTAATATATTTTATATTTAACTTGAATATTGTTTCAGTTTTATTCCGCACTAATTTGTTCCTTATTGTTAAATCATTCAAAGGACAAATTTCGATTAAACGGTATTGTTTGTATTCAACCCCCCTTCTACAAATATATCAGGACCTAACACTATAACTTCTACGAAAACCCCATGATGATTTTCCCAGAAGTTGGGGGGCAAATGATATGGTCAGAAAAGTAATTTTAGAAATATAATTAATGATTCATTGGAAAGGCTCCATAATTAAGGCCCAAAACTCTGATTATTTATTAATTTCGTAATTAATAAATAAGGGAAATATACAGCTCAAGAAAGAAGTCCAAAATATGGTAAATTCATCAAAGAAGGATCCAGAATCCCAAATAAAAGAAATAATGAGTCATAGCCTTTATCAACAAGGAAAAGACTTATACTGCAAGAAATACAATGTTTATCCAATATCAAAAAGGAGACTTATTCGCTAAGACTCCTAAACTTACCCTAAATATGAGGCTCTAGACGCCTATATAAAGGACCTGATCCTACAATCAGAACTACGTCTTTGGCTTGATTCTCTAAACATTAGAGATACGTAGGCATCTTGTGAGGACCGATTTAGTCTCGAAACACAAGTGCAGCCATTAAAGCTCAAAAGCTCATAAATCCTAGCAATTAATATACATGCACGTTTTTTAATCCACAACATCGCGCTTTACAGCGGCCTTATAATAATTTCTATAAAAAATTTTAAAAACATTATACAAAAATTCTTTTCAAATGAAATAAATAATTATATTTATAACATAAGGTTTCTTTTGAATTTTTCGTATCGTATTGAGTATTCACGAAAATTATGAATAAATATAGAAAAAGTCAATTATTTAATATATTCATTATTTTAATTTTATGTTGAATATTATTATATTGATTACTATTTATATTTTTTTAAATCTAAATTCAAACTTATATTTTAAAATACATAATACAATATCAATATTTAATTCTAGTATATAATACACTACTCCTAATGAACCCCCCCCCCCCCCCCCTTAAATATTTTTCCTCCCAATGAGCCATTTTCTGGTTATTAACAAATTTAATATATAACACATTAATCTACTATATAAATTACATGATCTCCTGTTAATCCCAAATGACCTAACATAATTGTAGAGGGGGAGGGGGGGGGGGGTTGAATACAATTCTAGATATTTTCTTGAACTTAAAATTAAATAATGAAAACTGAACTGATTAAATAAAAACACAAGAAGTAAATAATTCAGTTGGATTGTTTGATGATCCAACTGAAGTGTTTTTATTGCGTAAATAATCTGTGATACAAAGATGTACACAACTGCTCAGTTACAAGAATGTGGAGAAGATTGCTCTCAAAGATAGCTAATACAGTCTATTTGTTTTTCTTCTCTTATTTCTAAAGTAACTGCTACACTTGGTTATATAAGCCCAAGTTTACAACTCTATTTTTGGCTACACTAAAAGTACAAAGAGTAACCGCCAATAGTTTGCTTTTCATCCCTTTGTCCAGTGGTTCTTGAGTATCCTTGTCTTTTGCATATAATAGTTCATTCCAAGAACCCAAATGGAAACTGGGATGTTTCCTTATTTCCAATGTCCATTTTAATGGTTTCCAATGCACTGTACCCTTCTACATCACCTTTTGAGCAGTCAGAGAACTGTCACTATCACTTTGTCAACTATTCAGAAAAGCAATAATGATTCGTTGATAGTAGGGAGATGTGTTTCGTTGATAGCTTTATTCTTCATTTCGTTGATGAGTAAACTCTATACCGTTGATAGGATAATCTTCATTCCGTTGACAGGTCTTCACTTAGGCAAAATTACAAGGCATGATGTATTTACAATTAACCAACCTATTTTGCCTATCTAGTACTTAGTCAACATGACTTAGAAAACCTATCTAATACCTACAACAAAACTACATATCAAGCTATGAAGTATTGTACAGTGCCATTGCTACATCACTCATTTCGTTGATGAGCTACCTGTCAACGGATTGCTGCAAAGCATACCATTCCGTTGACAGCTACAAATTACTTTACACAAATTCTACTAAGTGTTTTATGTTTATCATCAAGAACAACATATTCCTAACAATCTCCCCCAATTTATGACTGATAGAATAACAGCCATAAATCAAGAGACTTGATGATAACAAAAACACTCAGATACATCATAAATTACAAAAGTAGAAAATGCATTAAGCTTCATAATGTTTTAGGCAAAATACAAGACTTACAAGACTAATGCCCAAAAGTGCACCTCTAGTCTGAGCAAATGATTCATCTTTGTCTTCTTTGTGGCATAGTCTTCTTCCCTATCTTAGAGTTGTTTTCCTCAATTTGGACCTGTAGCCTTCTGTAAAAGATTTTCTCTACTTCATCTTGATCACCAAGCATGGATTGCATAAACTTTAGAGTTTGATTAGATGCCTTATCCATCTGGTCTTCCATCCTGAAGAATCTTCTGTAATTGTCCTTGTCCTTAAATTCCATCATCCAGTATGGTTGAAGATGGATCTTTTTTCCTGTTGAGGGCACTCTAAGAATCCTGGGAAGAGCCTCAGGCTTGTTCCAGCTAGCCTTTATTTGACAAATTTTGGAGACCACCTCAGACTTGGCTGTTTTGGTGAAGCCAAAGTCCTTCTTCAAGCATCTAAACATTGAGAGTAGTGTTTGATAGTCTTCTCCTAAAATTCTGTAGAGAGGCCACACTTGTTCTCTACCACCCTTGAATACAAAAACTAGTCTCTCAGGCAATTTTTGAGAAGCTGCAATACCCCTTACTTCCACCAGGTTGTCTATATCAAGATGTAAAATGGATTCTTCCCTGATGTCAGCAATGTACATGCAGTCCTCTGGATTTGCAGGGGGTTTCTGAGGTTGTGGCTTTCTCACAAACACTGGCTTTGCCTTGACAACCCTTTTCTTTGTCTTCATTGGTTGATCCTTCTCAAATAGAAACTTTGGAAAGTAGGCCTCATCAAATTCAAAAGGCTCCTCTTTTGGCATTATTGGTTGATCATGAAAGTTGACAGGATGTGCAGGATCACAAGCCAACCCAAATGCAAATTTCCTTGTTATCCCTGTAGATGATGGCCCTTTTGTTCCTTATGCTTGGATGATTGCTCTCTTTGCTTTCAATGATCAGCTTCCCTAGGACTTTGAACTCATCTGGCTTAGGTGGAGGATAAAATATCCTTGCAATGTTTTTGCCCTTGGGTTTGGCAGGTGATAATGGAGATATCCCTCTTGCATCCACATCCCTAAAGCATGAAGATTGCCCTTTCTCACTTCTTGAATCTTGAAAGACTCCATGTTGAAGGGGTTCTATAACATATGAACTCTTGAACTGTGGCTCCATTGATACTATCACCATTGCATTTGTTGATGGTTCTGTAGAGGTAGCTTGATCCGTTGATGGCTGATTTGTCTTTGAAGTTCCAGCAATTTTCTTGACCCTTACATCTATGCTAGACCAGTGGTCTTTTATCTGTTTTGCAAGCTGAAGCCTCATTGATGCTTGCTGAACTAGGTCAATGCCATCAAGCTTGTTTTACCCTGACTCCCCCATAGCTAATGGCTCTTCTGGTAAGGAAATGGCTGGGACCAAAACCTTTGTGATTTGTATATCAAGCTCCTTATATTTCTCCCCCTTTTTGTTATCATCAAGAGAGATGATAGGGAGTCCCTGAGCTGCCAAAAGCGGAGTTAGGAGTTGAGTCTGTTTCTCCTGTTCCTTTTGCATTTGAGAAAGTGTAGCCTCTACTTTGTCCACTCTAGAGGAAAGAGTCTTCAAAGATGAGGACACTTCAGGTTCCTTGGAGAAAAACCTGTCCATCTTGGATACAGTGAGAAGGGGAAGCTTCTCATCAAGCCTCCTTTCTGTAGCATCCTTCAAGTTCTCAACAGAGTCCTTCATGTCCCTTGCTTCCATCCTGGTCTGCAACATTTGTAGCCTTTGAATCTCCAAAGAGTCCATAATGGCTTTGTAGAAAGGCTTGTTTTCAACACTAACAGATTCCAGAGTTTATTGATAATGCTCTTGGAAAGTAAGTTCCCTTTCTCCCTCATTGACCCCCATGAACTCACTAGCAATGGCTGCTTCCTCCCTTATGACTCATGTAGTCCCTTCTCTCTCTCCACTCTTTTCTTTCATCATGGGCTCCCCATGGCTCACACCTCTCACACCCTCACCTTCACCTACTAAGGTGGTACACTCAACCTCTCCTTTTGCCTGGCTGGAAGAAATAGCCAGCCTCTCACTCTCATTCTCTCCTTTTGCCTGGCTGCAAGCCAGCCTCTCAGTTTCACTCCCTCTCAAACCTAAAAGTGTCTCAACTACCACCAGGTCATCTACACTAGTTGTGGAAACAACTTGATTTTCAATAAGAGGTGTAGAATGACCTATCAACGGAATGGTAGTTTGAACTGTCAACGGTATGGATACCGTTGATGGAGAAACACTTGTCAATGAAAGAGGCTGTTTCGTTGATGAAGTCAATAAAGCATTTTGAGAAAGTGAAATTACAATCTGTGGTGATTGATATGAGATTGGGGTCCACAGATCTTCTTGCAGCTTCAGAAAAAATTGGTTGATGGCCCAACAAATCACTTAACAAGTGATGACCACCAGCTTCAGAGTGGGGCTTCTCCAAGATAAGAGTTGGAGAATCAGGAATAGATGAGTGGATCATGTCCACATCTAATGACTGAGTTGGTGAATTTTGTGTAGTTGGTTCAAGATTGATGTTTAGAGAATGGGACTGTAACCCCAGAGTAATAATAGGGGTTACATCAAACTGAATTTTTGAAACTGGAAGTGTTGCTTCCAGAGTGTGTGCACCCTGTGTACCCTTGGATTTTTGCTTCACTCTCCTTTGGTAATGGGAAAATGTAGACTGTGGGCTTGAAGTGTCCCTTACCCTCTTGGAGTGTGCTCTTGGAGGAGAGCTTGTTTCAATAATCACATCCTTTTGGGAGGATGCAACTAGACTTGTGTTTAAATCCATTTTACTCATTGTGCCTTGTTGGGAAGACACAATGGGGCTTGGCTGGGACACACTATCCTTTCCTTCCTTATTCTTGGGGTTTCTTTGATTTTCACCCCTTCCCTCACCTCTCACAACTCCAGAATCACTCCCCTTTGGTTGTGAAGTAGTTTTTGCAACAGGTGCCTTTTGAGAAGCACCTGAGGTTGGCTTGGAGGATTTCTTAGATTTAGGTTTTGCTGCTGGGGTAGGAGCCTGCTGGGACACAGCTACAGACTCCATAGCAACATGGGTGGGTGAAACAATAGAAGTAACAATTACACTAACAAGGTTAGAAGTAGTTACATCAATGATGGGCAGATACACCACTGGGACATCACCATTGTGGTTAAGTCTCAGTATATCTGTCAAAACCCTCTTCTCTTGCACAAAGCACTCAAACCTGGAAACAGGGTTAGAGATAACTAATGGTGCTGGACTAACATGATTAGCCAACATCATCAGAAACCTAGCATAAAAGATATTCTTTTTCCTATTAGCCTTATCACCCAACTTAGCACCAATTTCATACATAAGTTGGGTGCTAAAGTTGTAATATCTATCAGTTAGGAGCATGGTTAAGAGAATCAACATAGAATTAGTTAATGCATCAAAATTGCTAATCTTTCCAGAAAAGACCTTAATGAATGCATCAGCTAAATAACTGTATTCATTAACCAAACCTCTCCTAATAATCTTACCCAAATTATCAGTAGGCAAAGAATAGTTTATAGAATTTAGCATGTTAATCATTTCAGTATATGTAGGCAAAGCATTACAGTTATTTTCAGGAATTTGTAGACATGCTTGCAATACATCAGAATTAACTATATACTCTTTACCTTGAATGGTGAATTGTAGTTTGCAGTTTGTTCCACTATACTCACATGAGGTCCAAATCTCCTCGATTATCTCATTGTAGAGCGGAGTTGAGTGAAACATTGCATAGCCCAACTTGCAATTCATCATGAAGTCCATCATCTTGAAAAAGATTCTGTTTGGACTTTCCTTGACAACAAATGGAGTAGAATTGTTCTTTTCATAAATGAACCCTCCTGCTGACATAAGCTTGACTATGGGTGCCATTGTTGAGTGAAGAAAAGCTTCGAACTGAATTGCTTGTTAGAGAGAAGAAGAAAGAAAAGCCTTTGGAATTTTTGAGAACAGGTAGAAAAGAATCAAAGAAAATAGAATTTCTTAAATACTCCCCCAAAAATTCTCAGAAATTAAGTCCAATAATCAATGAAAATTACTGGATTGGATTAAAAAATATAACCGTTACTTTTAGAGTATTACCACGATTTATACTTACAGGGGTGTATGTATAGATCGTGGTAAAAGACGTGTCAGCTTTCAACGGTTAAGATTAACTAAACTATATCAACGAATCAGAATTGACCGTTTGAGGCCCCTGCCTATTTCGTTGATAAAGATGCGTTTCGTTGACATAAAAGTGCTGTCAACGGAACACCCAGAAAAGTACTAAGGCTGTCAACGAAATGATGCGTTTCGTTGACATAGTAATTTTGACTTAGACAAAATTTCACTTTTTCCTTAGAAAATTAATTCACAGAAAAACCTAGCAAATTTATGGCTGCATTGTAACTTGCAAAAATCTCAAAAATAATTAGGAGAAATTTAGCATACCTAGCTCACTTACTAGTCTTGAGAATGTTGATTCATCAAGTGGCTTGGTAAAGATGTCTGTAAGTTGTTGTTCACTTGGAACAAAATGTAACTCCACAGTACCATTCATAACATGTTCTCTAATGAAATGGTACTTGATGTCAATGTGCTTGGTCCTTGAATGCTGTACTGGATTCTCAGTAATGGCAATAGCACTAGTGTTATCACAGAAAATATGAATTTTCTCAACTCTTAATCCATAATCAAGTAGTTGATTTTTCATCCATAAAATTTGTGCACAACAACTTCCAGCTGCAATGTACTCAACCTCAGCTGTGGAGGTAGAAACTGAGTTTTGTTTCTTGCTGAATCATGACACAAGATTGTTTCCTAGGAATTGACAGGTGCCAGTTGTGCTTTTCCTGTCAATTTTACATCCTGCATAATCTGCATCTGAATAACCAATTAGTTCAAAGCCAGATTCTCTAGGATACCAAATGCCAAGGTTTGGTGTTCCTTTGAGATATCTGAAAATTCTTTTAATAGCAACTAAATGGGATTCCCTAGGATCAGCTTGAAATCTAGCACAAAGACATGTAGCAAACATAATATCAGGTCTACTAGATGTTAAATATAAAAGTGAGCCTACCATGCCTCTGTAACTTGAAATGTCCACAGATTTTTCCTTAGTATTCAATTCAAGTTTAGTAGCAGTAGGCATGGGAGTTTTGGCAGGAGAGCAATCCATTAGATCAAATTTCTTCAGCAAATCATGAATGTACTTTGTTTGACTAATGAATATGCCTTCATTAACCTGTTTTACTTGAAGACCAAGAAAATAGGTTAATTCTCCCATCATGCTCATTTCATATTTACTTTGCATAAGCTTGGCAAACTTTTGACAAAGATTCACATTTGTAGACCCAAAGATTATGTCATCTACATAAATTTGAACAAGTATAGTAGAGCCATTCACAATTCTGTGAAAGAGAGTTTTATCCACAGTACCTCTAGTGAAGTGATTCTCTAGAAGAAACTGTGAAAGAGTGTCATACCAGGCTCTAGGTGCTTGCTTCAAACCATAGAGTGCTTTCAGGAGAAAGTATACATACTCTGGAAAATCATCATCTTCAAAACCAGGAGGTTGACTCACATATACCTCCTCTTCCAATTCCCCATTCAGAAAAGCACTCTTCACATCCATTTGATAGACCTTGAAATTGGCATGAGCTGCATAGGCCAGAAAGATTCTTATTGCTTCTAGTCTTGCAACAGGAGAAAAAGTTTCATCAAAATCAATTCCTTCTTCCTGTGAGTAGCCTTTAGCAACTAGTCTAGCTTTGTTCCTTGTGATAATGCCATTTTCATCCATCTTATTTCTGAACACCCATTTTGTGCCTATAACAGACCTGTTTTTAGGCTTGGGCACCAGCTGCCATACTTTGTTTCTTTCAAACTGGTTTAGCTCCTCTTGCATAGCTAACACCTAGACTGGATCTAGAAGTGCATCCTCAACTTTCTTTGGCTCATCTTGAGACAGAAAGCTACTGTATAGACATTCTTCTTGAGTTGCTCTTCTAGTTTGAACTCTTGAAGACACATCACCTATAATCAATTCAAAGGGATGGTCTTTAGTCCACTTTCTTGAGGAGGGTAGATTAGCTCTAGAGGATGTAGCTTCATGATCATGATTGCCTTGTCCAGATGTATTTCTTTGAGAAACTCCCCCTGATTTTGTTGTCCCCATTTGATCATTCCTAGAAGCATTCATTTGTCTGTCAATGGAATGCTCATTTTGACTGTCAACGGATCCCCTATTATGACTGTCAATGGATCCTCCAGTATGACTGTCAACGGAATGGTCAATAGGTCTGTTAGCATCTATTCTCTTTAATCTTAATGCAGCAATTTCATCTTCACTGCTGCTTTCATCTGTGCTAGACACAACAACCTTAGATTGTTTCTCATTTGCCTTCTCATGATACTCTTGAGCTCCTTCCTCATTCTCAAAAGAGAGACTTTCATGGAAACCTTCATCACAGAGACCTTGAATTTTAAGATCATCAAAAACAACATGTAGAGATTCCATAACAATGTTGGTTCTGAGATTATAGACTCTGTAAGCTTTCCCTGCTGCATATCCCACAAATATTGCTTCATCTGCTTTTGCTTCAAACTTTCCAAAATGCTCAGCTTGATTTCTCAAAACAAAACACTTGCATCCAAAAACATGAAGAAAATCCAGTAGTGGCTTCTTTCTTTTGAGTAACTGATAAGGGGTCATTCATTTGGCTTGATTAATCAAAGAAATATTCTTAGTGAAGCAAGCTGTATTAACTGCCTCAGCCCAAAAATAAGTAGGTAACTTTTATTCATCTAGCATTGTCCTTGCAGCTTCAATGAGTGTTCTGTTTTTCCTTTCAACTACACCATTTTGTTGTGGTGTTCTCGCAGCTGAAAACTCATGCACAATTCCATTTTCCTCACAGAACAACTTCATTGTTGAATTCTTGAACTCTGTCCCATTGTCACTCCTGATTCTTCTTACTTTGATGTCAGGATTATTGTTTACCATCTTGATGTGATTGATAATGATTTCACTTGCCTCATCCTTAGAGTGCAGAAAGAAGGTCCAAGTAAATCTAGAGAAATCATCAACAATCACAAGACAATATTTCTTCTTTGAAATTGACATGACATTTATAGGGCCAAATAAATCCATATGAAGTAACTCAAGCTGTTGGACAATTGATGACTCTGTCTTGCTTTTGAATGATGCCTTCTTTTGTTTCCCTTTTTGACAGGCATCACACAAACCATCCTTGGAAAATTTCACCTGTGGAATTCCTCTAGCAAGATCCTTCCTTACCAAATCATTCATAACTTTGAAGTTCAGATGAGATAGTTTCTTGTGCCACAGCCAACTTTCATCCTTGCTTGCCTTGCTAAAAAGACAAGTGATTGTATCTGGACTTGTGCTACTAAAGTCAGTAATGTACACATTCCCTCTTCTGAATCCAGTCATGACCACATTGTTGTTTCCACCTTTTGAAACAACACAGGCTTCCTTAGAAAAAGTAACTAAAAATCCTTTGTCACAGAGTTGGCTGATACTAAGCAAATTGTGCTTTAGACCATCCACCAATGCAACCTCATCAATGATGACATTCTCTTTTGAAATCAAGCCATATCCCTTTGTGTAGCCTTTGCTGTCATCTCCAAAAGCAATACAAGGGCCAGCTCTTTCCTGAAACTCTGTGAGCAGGGTAGAATCACCAGTCATGTGTCTTGAACAACCACTATCCAAGTACCAAAGATTCCTTTTGTTTCCCTGCACACAATAAAACCAAATCAAGTTGATTTTGGTACCCAAGTTTCCTTGGGTCCTGTCTTGTTAGCCTTTGATTTCCCTCTCAAATCATTTTTCACTTGTGGCTCAGATTGAGTTAAATCAACCTTTGTCTTAGGTGTTGATCTTTGAGGGTTGCTCACAGTTTCATTCACAGCATGCATAGTTAAAGGAACAAACATGTTATTCCATGGCATTTGTGGCATGTTAAACATATTCATGCAAGGGTTAGGCACAAATGGCATACTAGCATATGGATTCTGATACTGTGCATATGGAGCAAACATGTTAGGCATAACAGGCATTGCATGCATAGAAACATTCAATGCAGACTTAGGCATTTTCACATTAGCAGGTTTCTTAACAGACTTGCAATTAGTAGACAAATGATTAACACTACCACAATTAACACATGTCTTTCTAGGTGCATATTTATCAGGTGTGTAATTGTTATGCTTGTTAATCCCTACTTTTCCATTTCTGTTATTCTTTTTATTGCCTTTAGTCTCAACTTGAACTTTCTCTGACTTGTCTTTCAATTGCTTGTTAGACAAGTGACCTACATTAGCTCTTTCGACAGGCTTCTCAACTTTCTTAGTTTTACTAGACTCACCTTGAACAAAGTTCTTGGTGACAGGACCATACTTGTCATTAAGTCTAGTGAGTTTCTGTTTCTTTTCCTCTGTCAACTGAACAGCCTGATCCGTTGATGGTTCATCTGTCAACGGAACAGCATGATCCGTTGACACATCAACCTCCAACAAGTTATCATTCTTGTTTGTTGACTCTTTTTCTGATTCTAGGACTTCATCAACATATCCTAGCTTCTCTTTGTTTTTCTTCCATGACTGCTCACAGAAGGATTGCATTCCTTGAACATTTATGATGTTATTAGCAACATTCCTAGAATCCTTCCATTTAGCAATCACTCTATGTTCAGATTCTAATTGAACCTTAAGAATCTGTTCCCTTTCCAAGACTGCTTCAAGTTCCTTCTTAGCATCCCTACTGACACGCCTCATTTTCTAAAAATCAATGAGTTGTGCTTCTAACATGGCATTCCTATCACTTAAGAGCTGATTAGTCTCCTTAATTCTAGAATTCTCCTTTGTAAGTGATTTAAGAGAAACACGCAAATCGTACAATACAGTAGACATGTCATTAATTGTACTATTGCATTCCTCTAAAGAAAGCTCAGAAAGATTAGTAGTAGTTACCTGATTGCTTGAGGAACTTGCTTCTTGCTCATGATTGTCAGCCATTAGAGACAAATTGACATATTCAACATCTTCATCAGAATCTTCATCATTACCAGCCCAATCATACTCTTTTGACACAAAAGCCTTTTCCTTTTGCTTGAGAAGTTCAAAATATTTCTTCTTGTAGTCAACAGGCTCAAAACTCTCAGCTTTAGGTTTTCTGCAATCCCCAGCAAAATGACCAAGGGTTCCACAGTTGAAACATTTAATCTTAGACTTGTCAACCCAATTACTTTTTTTAGGTTGAGAGTCTCTCCTTGGTGGTCTTGAGTCTGAGTTTCTCTTGAACTTTAACTTAGAGAATTTTCTTGACAGAAATGCAATATGCTCATCAATCTCATCTAAGTCATCCAAGTTGGCTGGCTCTTCCTCTTCTGTCAATTTTCCTTTTCCCTTGCTGACATCACTCTCGCAACTAGCTCAACTAGTTGTAGCTTTAACAGTGTCTTCATTGTCTTCTTCAAGTTGGTTCACAGATGCAACCAATGCAACAGATCCACCCTTCCTCTGTACCTTTTCAATTTCTTCATCTTGCTCTATTTCCAGCTCATATGTCTTTAATGTTCCATAAAGCCTCTCAAGTGTGTAATCTTTGCTTTTGTGTGTTTCTTAGAGAAACAGTCATGGGCTTCCATTCCTTTGGAAGAGCTCTAAGAAATTTGAGGTTTGAGTCTTTAGTTTGGTAGACCCTCCCATACAACTTTAATCCATTCAGAAGCTTTTGAAACCTACTAAACGTGTCATTTAGGGTTTCACCAGCTTTGAAATGAAAATGCTCATATTGTTGTATGAGGAGTTGCATTTTGTTTTCCCTTACTTGCTCAGTTCGTTCACAAAGTGTTCTAATAGTGTCCCATACTTCTTTAGCAGTGGTAAAGTTGATAACATTGTCGAACATCTCTTGTTCCAAACCATTGAACAGAATGTTCATGGTTCTTTTATCCTTATGGACTTCTGCAGCATCTTCAGCAGTCCATTCTGAGACAGGTTTAGGAATTTCTACATCAGGAGCATCATCTGGCAGTCCAACTCTAGATCCAATTCCCATAGGAACATGTGGACCTCTCTCAATGCATTCTACATATCTCTCATCCATAGACATGAGATGTAGATGCATTTTTACTTTACAGTGAAAGTAATTGTCCTTGTCTAGAACTGGTATCTTCACACCTGCATCCTTCTTCACCATGGTTTCTGTTTTGGTCTTGATCTTTAAACTTCTTGTATGTTAGAAGCTTGCTCTGATACCAATTGTTAATCCCAAATGACCTAACAGAATTGTAGAGGGGGGGGGGGGTTGAATACAATTCTAGATATTTTCTTGAACTTAAAATTAAATAATGAAAACTGAACTGATTAAATAAAAACACAGGAAGTAAATAATTCAGTTGGATTGTTTGATGATCCAACTGAAGTGTTTTTATTGCGTAAATAATCTGTGATACAAAGATGTACACAGTTGCTCAGTTACAAGAATGTAGAGAAGATTGCTCTCAAAGATAGCTAATACAGTCTATTTGTTTTTCTTCTCTTATTTCTAAAGTAACTGCTACACTTGGTTATATAAGCCCAAGTTTACAACTCTATTTTTGGCTACACTAAAAGTACAAAGAGTAACCGCCAATAGTTTGCTTTTCATCCCTTTGTCCAGTGGTTCTTGAGTATCCTTGTCTTTTGCATATAATAGTTCATTCCAAGAACCCAAATGGAAACTGGGATGTTTCCTTATTTCCAATGTCCATTTTAATGGTTTCCAATGCACTGTACCCTTCTACATCACCTTTTGAGCAGTCAGAGAACTGTCACTATCACTTTGTCAACTATTCAGAAAAGCAATAATGATTCGTTGATAGTAGGGAGATGTGTTTCGTTGATAGCTTTATTCTTCATTTCGTTGATGAGTAAACTCTATACCGTTGATAGGATAATCTTCATTCCGTTGACAGGTCTTCACTTAGGCAAAATTACAAGGCATGATGTATTTGCAATTAACCAACCTATTTTGCCTATCTAGTACTTAGTCAACATGACTTAGAAAACCTATCTAATACCTAAAATAAAAACTACATATCAAGCTATGAAGTATTGTATAGTGCCATTGCTACATCACTCTTTCGTTGATGAGCTACATCACTCTTTCGTTGATGAGCTACCTGTCAACGGATTGCTGCAAAGCATACCATTCCGTTGACAGCTACAAATTACTTTACACAAATTCTACTAAGTGTTTTATATTTATCATCAAGAACAACATATTCCTAACATCTCCAAATTTCTTTTGTATTCTTGACATATAATACAATAGTTACAAAAGTTTATCTTTATAACCTTAAAGATAATTTTTTAAACTTTTCTTTTTGAGGAATTTTGGACCATAACCTACATTCAATAACGATGAGATAAACTATATTAAAGAATTAGAGGAGGTCCGAAAAAAATACACAAAAAGAGACAATATATATACCACTTTTATCAAAATATAAAAACTATATTCAATTGCGTAAAATCTCCACCTTGTAGTGGTGCGAGGATAAAGGAGATTCATGTGAATGAAATTTGATATGTACAAAACGTTATGGTACATACATCCACTTTCTTAATTCGATAATACAACTAACGTCATCAAATTCCTCTTCTTTGTAGTACAACAGAACTTTGGCCACGATTTCTTTATAAAAATATTATCTCTAATTTTACATCTTTTTAATAAATCTAATTAATACTAAAATATTAATATATAAATAATTAAATAATAACTATTAAAAATAATCGTGCATCGCACGAGTTTTAAGATACTATAATAGTAAAAGTCATTGTTAGAGAAAAAAAAAGATAGACGTTGATAAACAATCACCATTACAAACATAAATATAAAAGGTAATACAATTAAGAATTTTTTTTCCTGAGATTACCTTAGGAAATTTACAGACACACATACAATTGATTCAATATTTTCATATATACAATAATTTGAATATTTTATTTGATTACCTCAGATAAATAATATTCTGAGATAACCTCAAGAACATTATTATCTAAAATTAAAACCAACAAAAAATTTTCTCAATGTCACAAACTCAAGATAAATAGAGACACCAAAAAAGAGCAAAGAGAAAAAGAGAGTAAAGAAATACAAACAAAAAGAAACAAACATAAACATTTTCAAACGAATATTGTCGCATATATTTATTTATTTTAATCATCATTCAATTTGAAATTTCTAACATAACAAATAAATAATTATAACATTATTTAACACTTGATATTTTATAAATTGATCGTTAAAATGAATCAATAATCTCTTTTCCATATCCCATATTCTAAAATCAATAAACAATACAAACATATGTTAAAGTAAAACATAAATCAAGTCTTAAACTAATACAACATCACTTTTCTATGTATCATATATTTAGAGCTTGTGCATCTTTGATATTTAAATTAAAACAATACCTTATAGTCAGATTAACTGGACGACTGGGCTCCCTCCATGACTTCTCTCTCGCTACATATACAAAATATATATTTAACTAATATTTAGTAACATGATTGTCTATATTCGCCTTAATTATTGACATATATACAGATGTATGTAGTGGTACGTATGAATAACACAAAAACTACCAAACATGTCACTAACAACTTACGATCTTGGAGAACTATTTATGCAAAGATAAACCAAACATGTCACTAACATGGATATTAATATTACACCAAAAACAAAAACAACACAAACATACATGAAAAGAAAATATTTTTTTTGGCTTTGCAACTTTAAAATTTATATAGGAGTGTAGATATTTATTTTCATTCGTTAGTAAATATCTTAAATGCAAGAATACTTATATTTAGTTTCCACTTTTAGTAAATATTTGAAAGACAATTGAGATATTGTCTAATAAAAAAATTTAGAAAAATATTAAAATTGTATATTTAGTTTCCTTCATTAATAAATATTTTAAAAAAAGATTATAAATTCAATTGAGATATTTTCGAATTTTTAATATTAATTATTCAAAAATTTGAGAAAATTAGAAAAATAGATCGAAGCGATTTGAGAGGCGCCACCTCATCACCCTCGTCTTCTCCTTTATATAAGTATATATATTGATATATTATGTATTAAATGCTTTTAGTTAACCAGAGGAAGTTACATATTATTTATTGCTTTATAAAATTTGTTCTTAATGAGTTCTGATTTTTTTTTGGTTATACTATATTTATGGGGGACGTTAACAATTTTGCATTCAACATTCATGTTATTAAATATATCATATTTATTATGTATTTTAATAAGGTTTCTAATCAAAGGGCTCTCCTTTGATTATAATTTATTTTTTCACTCCGGGAAATATTAGTTAAAACTATTATAAGATAATTGAGATTTATTTTCATTTTTGTTTTGTGATTTTCAGGTGTTTTTTTGGTTTTGTGGAGTGGAAGAAGCTTTGTTGATTGAAATTCGAGTACGTTACTAGTTGTGGGGGAAAACGGAAGCTCGTCTGATTAGAAATTCGGTTACAACCTCGTCTTAGAAAAAAGTCTCCCTTGAAATGAAATTATGGAAAAATCATATATAAATCTGATGTGGCCTCATCTTTGTCTCCCTGAAGTCGAGTTGTAATTATAGACTAGCTGTTTCATATTTCCCTTTCAGCTATTTGTATAATTCGCTTATTTACGAATTTATTTTCAGATATTAAGGTTTTATTGTCTAAATGTCCGGGGACAACTTGTGTGTCTTTCAGTTAGATGATAAATTTTCTAGAACGAAAGAAACTCTTTTTTTGGATATTGTATTTCGATACAATTCATATATTAATAAATAACTCTTTTGTCAAAAAAAATTATATTATAAGCAACTGAATTTCGAATTTTTTTGTACTTTGCGGTGTTGAGAGTTATGGTTGAATTTGAAGAATTGAGTTAAGCTTGAATTAGAAGTAGAATACAATATCGTAGTCGACTCACTGACGTGTGGTTTGGAATTGATATAGCCCGAGTTTTGTGAATTTTATTTTGGAAGGTGTAAGCTGTTGTATTTTAATTATGAATAACGTCGATGGTAGCGAATTTGATATAAAAAGATGTATCGAATTACATGTGTTAGAATCTGATTGCCTCTATATTAGTGGAGCCACATGCATTCACATTAATATCACCAATAAAAATATTTTCAAATGACACATCACCATTGTCACTACTCTTTAATTATTACGTTGTTGTTTTTTGTATTAAATTGTTGTACTCTTATTAAATTGTTTTTTAAGCAATTATGATGTATCAAACTACCGACCAACCAAATAGATGGTAGTTTGCTTATAATAATATAGTATAGATATATTTATGTTGCATGTGTTATTTTTAGAAGATGAGTTGTTTTAGTTAGAAAATATGAAACACATAATGTGTTTTAACTGAAAAACGCAATCCATTATAAATTATATATAATAATATTATCATTTAATATATATGTTGCTAGGTAAAGTGTTTTATCGTGAAAAGGTAATTGGTTACTTGGATGGAAAAGTTAACTAGCTATAGATATGTCCGTGAATCGGTCCAAGTACCGACCGACCGACCAAAACTTTTAATGTTTCGTTTTTAATATAGATAAACACGTAAATTAGTCCAAGTAATGAACCAACCAACCAAAATTTTTAATGTTTCGTCTTTAATAATACTATCTTATAATTCGTTCAATGCACAAATATTTTTTTAATATCTATAAATATATTTATTTACAACTTTTTTTAATTTTTATATATTATTAGTTTACATGATCAAATTGTAGTTAATAAATTGATGTTTATTATTTTTAAGTGTCATGCATGCCTAATTTACTATTTATGCTCTATCTTAGTTAATTTAATTAAAAAAGTATATCAAAAAGTTATTAATATGTGTGACTTATGTCAAATTATAGTTAAAAAATTGGTATTTATTCTCATATTAATTACATTATGTATAATATGTGATTTTAGTTAAAAGAATTTTAAACATTTTATTCGATCAAATAAAGAATTCCTAAATTTTAAAAAGTCATAGAAAAATTAATTAAATTAGAGTTAAAATAAATAAATAAATATAAATGTTAGTTAGACTGTTTACGTCCACTTTTTTGTTTTGCCTCCATCTTGAAATAAAAAAAAATTGGATGTAGCTAATTTAAATATTTTTACCGATTTTTCAATAGTTTGCTTTTAAAATTTTTTTTTTAACATGAAACACTTACAATATATAATATAAATTTTTCGAAAGAGTATAAATGTGTATTTATTATAAAAGATCTGGAATCAATATCTTTTATATATATAAAGGAAAACCTCCGGGAGCTCTAAAATCGCTCGATTCTTATTTATCTAATTTTCAAGAGTTCCTCTATTTAAAATATTAAAAATTAAAAATTTCTTTTTTAGCTCCTAAATTGTAGAAAAAGTAATACTTATGATATGGGCTAAAAATAACCATAGAAACATAACAAATGGTGTATTAATTAGACCTAGATTGGTCTAAGAGTTAGGCCCGATAAACAAGGCCTGAAACCCTAATTATTTATTAATTTCGTAATTAATAAATAGGGAAAATATACAGCTCGTAAAAAGAGTCCAAAGTGTGATAAAGTCTTCAAAAAAGCCTGCCACCGTCAAGAAGGATCTAGAATCTCAATCAAAGCAAATAACTAGTCACAATCATTATCCTACGATAAGGAAAAGATTTGTCCACCAAGAAATACAATACTTATCCACTGTCAATAAGGAGACTTATTCGCTAAGTCTCCCAAACATACTCTAAATACAAGGCTCCTGACGCCTATATAAAGGACCTGATCCTTCAATCAGAATTACGTTTTTGGCTTGATTCTCAATTACGAGTTGAGATACGTAGGCATCTTGTGGGGACCAAATTAGTCACGAAACACGAGAAGAACCATTAAAGCTCGAAACTCTCTAACCCTAGCATTAATTTCGCAAGCTCAGTTTTTATTCCACAATAACTTATTAGAGACAATTTGGCATAAAATTATAAATCTAATCAAAATATATTATTACTATATATACAATCTTTCCTCTATTTTAAATATTAAAACTTGAAATTTCCTTTTTTAGCTCCTAAATTGTAAAAACAATAATACTTATTAGAGGCAAGTTGACATAAAATTATAAACCTAAAAATAATAATAATCATTATTATTATTATATATACAATCTTTCCTCGATTTTAAATATTAAAAATTAAAATTTCCTTTTTTAACTCCTAAATTGTAGAAAATGTAATACTTATTAAAGACAAGTTGACATAAAATTATAGACCTGGTCAAATTTTATTATTATATATACAATCTTTCCTCTATTTTATATATTAAAAATTAAAATTTCCTTTTTTAACTCCTAAATTGTAGAAAAGGTAATACTTATTAGAGACAAGTTGACATAAAATTATAAACCTAATCAAATTTTATTATTATATACAATCTTTATTATATCTCTATATTTATCTTTGTATTATATGAAGTAAAATCTCTAGGCGCTCATAAATAGTCTAATTTTTTTTTCTAGAGCTCCTCAATTTTATTTTAATAAAATTGAATTTATTTAATTACATTCAAATTCAAAAGAAAGACAACAAAATATATATAATTCAATCATGTTTAGAATTTAATTAAACAAATATTACCTTCTTTCTCGACCAAAAACTTGAATCTTAATTGGCTAATTATAATTTAAGTTCATTATCTTTATATAAAATAATTATATATATAAAGAATAAAGGGACTAAAAAAATATGCATGATCTCAAAAGTACTTTTATAATTGTTTGACATTAATTCGTTTCTTTATGTATTGTCGTGCATTCATACGTTTTTTAATTAATTAATTTAATGTGCTTATCTATTGGCACGAGCTACACTTTTTTACTAATATGTATTTTTACATGTATTTTCATATAGATCAAAGTAATGATTCAACTTAATGTCATCGTAATTCGTGAACATAACAGCTTCAAAGACACCATAAATTATATTCCGGAAAGAACACAAGCATAAAATAGGTTGTCTTTGTAACGCCTTACAATTTTTGGCTTGTAAATTATTTTCAATATGCGAAGGTGATTAAAATTTTATTTTATTAGCTACCTTATATTTTTATATGTGTTAGATAATTGTTAAATAGACTCTTTATGTTAGATAGGGTCGTCTTAAATTATTTATGTTAATAAGAGTTGTAAATAATGTTCTAATAATAGCATTTGAGATTTTTATTCCTAATATCTTATTTTTACTAATATTTGAGTGGTGACGATGTGACTTATGTGCAAATTATAATTTAATTATATTTATTTTGATAAAAGTGCTTCTTTAATTTATATTTCAACAATCTTTGAAATTATTATTTTTATTTAATATTAGTGATGCTCGCATATTTAATTTTATAAATTTGGATTTCATTCAATTATTTTATTAGTAGAGATTTTATAAATATTTAATTGTACCAACTAGCAAAATAATTTCTTATTTAGAAATTTTACTCTACTTTTAATTATGAAATTACATCACTAGCCTTGGCCAAACTCCTTTTCATTTATGCTAGAAGGATAGTTTTGTAAATTCTCAAAATCCACTACCTAAAACTCCCATAAAAGCCTTGCCTCCACTTCATTTTATTTTTGACCAACTCCCAAGCCCACCCATCTCTCTCTCATTTCTCTCTCATTCTACTCTCTCCCCCTCCCCTTTTCTTCTCCATTTTCCCGAGACCCCTCCCCTATCTTTTTCCCCTCTCTTTTTCTTCTTCTTCTTAATTTCATCTCCCTCAAAGCTTGTTTCTCAACACCACTTCCATATTGTAAGCATATATATATATATTCCTTGAGATTGAATTCTTGTGGGTTGTTTATAATCTAAACTTGAAGTATTCATGTTTTTAGTGGCATGCAAAGCTTCTTAGTGTGAGAAAGAGTGTCTTTTTTATGAGACCCGCAAATTTGGGCTCACCGGAGAAGAACTCGACCTCGACAATGACTTATATGGAGCTGAGGGTCTTGAATTCTTACATGCAAATCTTATTTCCATTAGATATTGAGTATTTGGTAGTTATAAATCATTGCATGTTAGAAATACTTATGATTTTTAGTGGGTTTTAGTTTTTATGGTGTTTAAAGATTGTTTATTTGGAGTTTTTGTGTTACATATCATTTTTATGAATAGATCTAGTAGAATTGGTTTATAAAAGTTATTGCATGTAAGGTGTTATTGTGGTTTTTCCATACTTCTCTTTGAAGGGCAAGCGTTTTGAATTTGATAGAGATTAGTTTGTATTACTATTGCATGTTAAAGATTTGTAAAATAGAGTTAGTAATTTCTTTGAGTTTTAAATTTCATGTGATTAATTTTGTGATATTGATAAGTATAGTTGGAGTGTTGGCATTGGATTAATGGTGGGAGTTAAGGTGGATGAGATTAAAGGAAAGAGGTTATGGTCAAATTTAGGGAGAAGTAAGGTGTAGAAATTGTGTTGTGTACATGTGTGTGCTCTCGGGTGTGTGTAGAGAGGTGAGTGTGTGTGTGTGTGTGTACAAGTGCGATTGTGTGTGTGTGTGTGTTGGTGCAGGCCGAGAGAGAGGGGGGGGGCGGGGGCGGGAGAGAGAATAATATAAATCTATTATCTACTTATATATATTAAAGCCCGTCTAGGGGCAATTTGAGCCAAGAAAATGGCTGTGAAATGACAAGTTTGCCCTTATTTATTGAAAAATTACACACTTGCCATCCATCTGTCATTTATGTAAAAATAAAAGATTTTTGTTGCTCTTAGGAATCGAACCTCCGACCTCTTCCTGGAAAACTCATGTTACAATCATTGTGCTACACTTACTTACTGGTTTAACTTAAAAATCTTATTAGATAAGTCACATGACCTCTTTTTGTCCTATTTTTTTGTTTAAGTAAAATGATGGTTATATTATTTATATAACTTGATTTTTTTAGTTTCAAAATCTTAATGTATAATTATATTTTATCTACTTTGTATATATTAAAAGCCAACCAAGGACAAAAAAAGTAAGAAAATGACAATAAATTTATTATTATACTCTTATATTTTTAAAAATTACAGAATTGTCAACCATTTATATTTAAGCTAAAGTAGATTAGATTTGTGTGAACATTGATAATCGTATTCCAAACTTTCTCATATAATTTCATCTAATACCCAAGTACGTAACATTGAGTTTGAGTTTATTATAAAAATATTATTATATAAACTACATTATCATCATATATATATATATATATATATATATATATATATATTAATTTTTGAGCAAATAACATGTTGTTTTATATTATTTATAAAAACATGTTTATTCATTTTTTTTTAATTTTACATTCTCAGTAAATTAAATGTTAGTTCATATTACTTATATAGCTCCATTTTTCAAATTTTCGTTATTCTACATATAATTATGTATTCAATTATATTTATAAATTCTTATTTCACTTGTATTTTTGAATTATATATTATTTATACTGTAAATTTTTATATGATTTATACTATATATAGGTTATTTAGGTATTGATACACAAATATAATATAATTTAGAATATATTTAAAATTAGTATCGTAAAAAGTGTGAATCAGAGTTAGGGGTGTTTATGGGTTGTATTTGCCGTGTTGAAAGCATTTTTGCAATCCGACCCAATTAAATCGGTTTGAAAAAATTTCATCCCACCACACAAAATATTAATTTGTGACCCAACTCTTTCGAAAATTAAAAAGCTGATTTTAAACTCGATAAATATATATATACATTACTCTTTTCGTTCATGTACAAGTATGGAGTAATGATATGCGGTTCTTTTATGTAAATATTAACACTTAAATATCAAATATTTGACGAATGATAAATGTTTAATAAATCCGATTAATCACCTATTATCCAAGTAATCACTACAAGGTAACTTTACCGACTAATGTCGATTTCCATATTTAAGAACATTGTAAAATACGTATAAATTGGGATTTTAGTACTAATGTTTTAATTTGATTAACATTATAATTTTAGTAATGTAAATTATGTTGTAAATCGTGTGCATATGCATAAAATGTAAGCACATCTATAATTGAAAGTACGATATATCATATAATGTATGGTAGTATATAATTTGTATATTTATATATGCGCGTGTGTGTATAAATATTATTGAACAAAATTTGTAAGTTAAATCGGGTTGGGTAGGGTCGGCCGAAAAAATATAAAACTCATACCCAAGCTATTTAAATTGGTTGGGTATACTTGGCTTGGTCGGCCGAAAAGACAGCGAGGGTTAGTTCAGTTTGATCAGGTTGGTAAATCTTGAACAATCATAATTGGAGTAACCGTGGATGTATTACTTATGGATTAAATCGGATAATTAAAGATTATTAGAATGATTAGTGGAGATCAATTTAATATTATATATATATATATATATATTGTGTAATAATTTTAATTATATGTATATTACCACATAATTTAAATTATTGAAAAACATATTATGATTGAAAAAAATAAAATTTATAGATTTAAATTTTGGATTAGTGATCAAGTTGTGAGATAAAATTAAGAGAATTCGTGATTTTGACCGTCTAAAATAAGAACTACGTATACAAAAAAATGTTGTTATTATTTTTTATTCAAATTTCAACCTTTTAATTTTGGAACTTTTACCTATAAATTTCCTAAAATTTACAAATCAGACCAATATTGGAAGGATTAGACTGAATTTTATAACCTCTTCACCAACTTTTATCAAAACCGATTTTAATATAATCAAAGCGATTAGTTACCATCTAACGATTATCGGGATTATTAAACACCAACTTTTAGAACATAGATTATACATAAAATATAATTGAGTATGGATGAAAAAAATTGTTTAATTATTTTTATTATATTCAATTGTTGAATTTGATAAAATTCATTTTACATCATTTAAATCTAAATATATATTTTGGTAATTAAAAATAATCATTTAATTTTTATCTTATAGAAATTAATTCAAATTTTATGAAATTAAATTTTTTTAAAAAATACTAAACAAATATAAGGTAAATTCGAAATATTATCTCTTACCACATTTCTAATTATAAAAATTATTTCGATATATATACATGTTGGTGTGAGAAATTATGCGAGTGTATAAACAGGCCCGTGCCTCGCACGGGCTTTTACGCTAGTATATATAATAGAGCAACTAGGGGGTTCATTGAGACAATTTAATCAGTGTGAAATTACCAAATTACCCCTACTTATTATATTAATGATAAAAAGGTTGTTTTTAATGGGAGTTGAACCCTTGACCTCTAAATTAGAAAGAACACTTCTAACCACTATGTTAGACATCACTTTTGACTATATTATAAAACTCTTTATTAATATGTGCAAATACTCAATATGTTATATTCTATTTTGGTATCTTCTTGTAATCTACTTGGTAAGGTAGATAATCTATTTTTACCAGTGTCTTAAAATCATATATTTGACCATATTAGAGAAAAACTAATGCAAAATAGATATATAAAATGTTATAAATAGAAATTGGTCCATTGGCAAAAGAATTATATTTATATTTTTATATTGTAAATCATGTTTATTTGCAATAGGTATATATTTGCTCATATTATATATACTATTAGATTACAAATTCTATATACAATCAATATATATCTATCTATTATATTTATAATAGAGCAACTAAGGGGTTCAATAAGCCAATTTATTTAAGTTAAATTATCAAAATACCCTTTTAAATTATATTTTAATTATGCATGTATTAATTACAATTAATACTCATCTACTTTAATATTCGTACATTAATTTTGTCCAACTTATTATTGCATATCATTGATATTTATTATTACTTCAATATTTAATATTAACAATTTATGACTAGATATTATTTTTTATAGAAAATATTAAAACTTTTAAACATTAAATAAATTATGACAATGATGATTGATAATTTTTAATTGAAAGATATTACCAACTAATTTAGAGCTTTATTCACTATTGCAAAGTGATGCATATGAAATCTTATTTTGCTAAATTAAAAAAAAAACTATTGGCCTTATTGCATATTTCGTATCTAGGTTCGCTATTTGATTCATTACATTTATTTGCTTATATAGCAGACGGTTTAGGGAGATCAAAAGTAATTATAGATCAAATAAATGATGATAAAAAATAATGAATATGGCGAGTGGACAATGAATATCAATCAAATAAGGAATTTGGATACGGAAGATGCAATAATAAGGAAATAGGTTTGTTTTTCGAAGTTAGCAAAATATGATTTGATCTGCATATCAAATCTTATTTTTATAAATTGAAAAAACAAACTATTGGCTTTATTGCATATTTCGTATCCAGGTTCGCTATTTGGTTCATTACATTTATTTGCTTATATAGTAAACAGTTCAGGGAGATCAAAAGTAATTCTAGACCAAATAAATTATGATAAAAAATAATGGATATGGTGAGTGAACAATGAATATCAACCAAATAAGAAATTTGGATACGAAAGATGTAATAATAAGGCTAATAGGTTTGTTTTTTGAAGTTAACAAAATATGATTTGATCTGCGTCACTTTACAATAGCCAACGAGAAGATTTTGTACCATATCAAATAATTTTTTTTATAAATTTAGTATATCTTAAACAATAAGCTATATATCAAACAAATGTTATAGAAATATTATACCAAATAGTTTTACTAACTACTTCAAACATGTTAAATACTATTTTGTTTTTTATAAAGTTACACGACGGTTGCAAAATAAGTCACACTCATTTAAAATAGTTCAATCTCCCGTAATTACAAGACTACATGCACTTCAAAATTACAGGTCTTACTTATACTAGCTTATAACCTGTGCCAAGCACGGGCCGAGCTTGAGTCGACATTAAAATATTATTATTAATAAATTATTAATAAATATTATTTAAAAATGTATTTCTCGAGAATTGAATGATAAAAATATATAATAAATAAATAACTATTTAATTATGTAGTTATAGACAATCGAACTGTGCATAAAGCTAAAAAAATTAAAATAAATAAATAAATCTTGTATGCCTACGGAGATGCAAAGAATCTAACGCTCGATGAAATTATTGAATTTAAAGTAAATAAACAAATCTTGTATAATTACGTAGTTGTAAGGAATCGAACCCTGGATGAAGCTAAAGAATTTAAAGTAAATAAATCTTGTATAATTATGTAGTTGCGAGGAATCAAACCTGGGTTAAGTGATAACCAAATTTTTAATTATGTAGTTGCGAGGAATCGAACCCGGGTTAAGTGATAACCAAATTTGGTACTTTGGTACTTTAGTACCGCGCGCCATTTTCACATTGTTTTTCTTATTAATAAAGAGTATAAATTGTATGTCGTTATTAGATATGATCTTTTTCAATGAAAAAAGATTTCATTCGCAACAGAACCTATAATACATTTCACATGCATGCATATATTTACATGATTAAATATATATGACCTTTTCTAACAAAAATTGATCCCACTTGCAACAAAACATATATTATATTTAATAAATCGGCCTATCATTTTATAACAGAAGAATGAAGAACATATCCGTGCCTCGCACGGGTTATAAAGCTACGATAATGATCGGGTTACCCTAATATATTTGAAATTATACATCAATCAATATACTTATATAAAGATGAAAATGAGGGCGGTGATGTGGCGACTCTCAAATCGCTTCGATATATTTTTCTCATTTTCTCAAATTTTTGAATCAATATACTTATATAAAGGAGAAGACGAGGACGGTGATGTTAAAAATTCGAAAATATCTCAATTGATTTTAAAATCTTTACTAATGGAGGAAATTAAATATGCAATTATAATATTCTTGCCTTCAAAATCTTTATTAATGGAGGAAACTAAATATAAAATTCTAATATTCTTGCATTTAAAATTTTTACTAATGAAAAAACTAAATTTACAATTTTAAAAGTCTTCTAAATTATTTTATTAGAAAATATCTTAATTTATTATATATATATATATAATAGAGCAACTAGGGGGTTGCTTGAGACAATTTAATCGGTGTGAAATTATCAAATTACCCCTACTTATTATATTAATGATAAAAAAGTTGTTATTAATGGGAGTCGAACCCTTGACCTCTAAATTATAGAGAGGGCACTTCTAACCACTATGCTACACATCAATTTTGGTTATATCATAAAACTCTTTAGTAATATGTGCAAATACTCAATATGTTATATTCTATTTTGTTCTATTCTTGTAATCTAGTTGGTAAGGTAGATAATCTATTTTCACAAGTGCCTTAAAATCATATATTTGACCATATTAGAGAAAAAATCATGCAAAATAGATATACAAAATGTTATAAATTGAAATTGGTCCATTAGAAAAAGAATTATATTAATATTTTTATATTGTAAATCATGTTTATTTGCAATAAGTATATATTTGCTCAAATTATATAAACTATTAGATTACAAATTCTATATACAATCAATATATACTAAATTACTAAATTACCCTTTTAATATTATATTTATGAAATCAAATTACTAAATTACCCCACCAATTGTATATTGATGATAAAAAAAATTATTTTCATAATTGCCTTAAAATCATATATTTGACCATATTAGAGAAAAACTCATGCAAAATAGATATACAAAATGTTATAAATTGAAATTGGTCCATAGAAAAAGAATTATATTAATATTTTTATATAGTAAATCATGTTCATTTGCAATAAGTATATATTTTCTCAGATTATATAGACTATTAGATTACAAATTCTATATACTATCTATATATATTAAATTATTAAATTACCATTTCAATATTATATTGATGAAATCAAATTACTAAATTACCCCACCAATTGTATATTGATGATAAAAAAAATTGTTTTAAATGTGAACTAAACCATGACCGGTGATAGTGTGACAAATGTTGATATTTATAGTCGCCACCACTTATTATTTTCTCTTTTAATATTTATTTTAAAATTTAAAACTATCGACATATTTACACCTTTCCAATTATATCCTTATATGTAATAAGCGTAAAATGAATTTTATTGATGATATCAAATTACTAAATTACCCGACCAATTGTATATTGATGATAAAAAAATTGTTCTTAATGAGAACTGAACCATGACCGATGATAGTGTGACAAATGTTGACATCTATAGTCACTATCACTTATTATTTTCTTTTTTAATATTTATTTGAAAATTTAAAACTATCAACATATTTATACCTTTCCAATTATATCCTTATATGTAATAAGCGTAAAACGAATTTTATTCATTATTTAACTTTTATTACTGCTTCATTATAAGATATTAACAACTTATAATTATATACGTATTTTTGATATTTTAGTTACTAATATAAATTGAAACTGTAGTTTTATTATGATACTATATATCATAGATCTCGTCTTCAATAAATGAATTTTATACATTGATCATTTTCAGAAAAATACACTATTAGTATATAAAGTGTTGAACCCGAAAAATACAAAAGAGTTTTCTCTTTGTATACTAATAAAAAAGTTTGTGTTAAATTTTTTTATAAGAAAGTTGAAGTTGTCATCATACGACAAAATCAAATATAAACTAATATCGGTTTATATTTTTTGAATATCTATGCTAAAATATTTAAACGTATTAAATGTTAAATATTTTTTGTCAAGTGGCAATTGTAAGGTGAAACAAGTAACTTATCACAAATTAGTTTAGCGGCTTCTTGAGAGGTATAAGTTATAGTTTTCTAAAATAAAATATATCCACAACTATACAATTATTGCATTCAACGTGTCTGCTATTATATTTAAATTATTACATTTATAGTTAAATGAACTTAAATTCAAATGGAGATTACGAATATCAAATTTTTATGTATATAAGCATAACACTTGAACAAATTACGGGATCGTTAACTTCAAAACACATATTGATGTCAATATTAACTATCGTATATTTGATTTATCGGGGGGTTGTTTGAGACAATTTATTCAGTCTAAAATTACTAAAATACCCCTGTTTATTATATAATAATAATTTTATAATGAATGCATGTATTAATTACATCTAATTCATTAATCATCATTAACACGTCTATATTTATTAATCCATCATTATTAAATATTATAATTTATAATTATATTTATCTATCTACTAATACTTAAATGATTAGATAATTAATATCTATAATTATATTTAACTCATTATCATGCAAGTATTGATTACAAAATAATTAGTATAGTTAATGAAGATTAGTTATTAATGATTAGAGACATTAAAATGTATTAATAACGAAGATATTAATATGTAGTAAATAGAGTAAAGGGTTGAAAAGTTATTTTATACTTTGAGGGTATAATCGTCTTTTAACGGTGAACAAATTGGCTCAGTGTACAACCAAAGAGATAGTAAAAGAGGGATAAGAAGGATAAGAGAGGGGTCTCCAGAGAGTGACGTCGAAAATAGAAGGCAACCATCGTAGGAGGGGCATGAAAGGGGGAGAGAGAGAGATCAAAAAACAGATCCAAAACAAAAGTTGAGAAGAAAAAAATGGATGAGACGGGGAAAAAGGAAAGAAAAAGCCAAAGAGACAGTAAAAGAGAGATAAAAAGGATAAGAGAGGGATCTCCAAAGAGTGACGCCGAAAATAGAAGGCAACCACCACCGTAGGAGGAGGCATGAGAGAGAGAGAGAGAGAGAGAGAGAGAGAGAGAGAGAGAGAGAGAGAGAGGCAAATAACATAAATAAATTAACCCCAAAAAAAGTACAAACTCGACAATATCGACTAAGAACAATTTGTCACTGCCAGCTCAAACAACAACCCATGACAAATATTTACTTTAATGAGCAGACCAACTCCAAGTGCATTTACATGCACAAAGCCTACAAATTTGGTTCAAGCATTCCATCAAACACATAATACACACTCTAAATAAACATAAACTAAACAGTCAAAAAATGCATTTGAGTAAACAATTATGACGCACCCTAAATAAACGAAACATAACATGCATTTCAGTAAATGTGTTGTAATATATTACGTCTTCCCGATGATCATCACATGAGATAGGGGTCTCTAGAGAGTGACACCGGAAATAGAAGACAACCACCATTGGAGGGGGCATGAAAGGGGAGAGAGAAAGCGATCAAAATACAGATCCTAAAGAAAAGTTGAGAAGAAAAGGTGGAGGAGACGGAGAGAAAGAAAATAAAATTCAAAGAGACAGTAAAAGAGGGATAAGAAGGATAAATGAGGGGTCTCCAAAGAGTGATGTCGAGAATAGAAAGCAGAGGGGACATGAGAGAAGGAGGGGGGGGGGGGGGGAGATTTCAGGATGGGGTGGAGAATGCAATTTTTCAATGAACTAAAAATTTCAATGAGTCAATTTATTCAATGCGAAATGATAATTATACTCTCAAATTTCAAAATAACATTTTAATCTATATTATAATTATCTCATATCAATATATCTGTAACTCATAAAATACGTTGAAATTAAAGAAATTTACGCAATATTGAAGAACATGCCCGTGCCTCGCACGGGCTATAAAGCTAGTTAGTGATAATTAAGTATTTTGAGTGTAATTATTACTTGTTTGGTTTGCAAATTTATATCTATTAAGGTGGAGTAAATTCTATAGTTAATTATTTAATAATTAATTTATTTTATTTTACTAGTACGTAATTGTGGTTTGTTTTTATGGATTTAATTTGTGTACAATAAATGATACAATTCTTTCTATTTTATTTAATTATTTGTATCAAGTATGACCATTAAATTACAATTACTAGTTGTATTGTCGTCGCAATATTATATTGTGATTCTTTTTAATTTGTTAAGTGGCTATTAAATTTATATGTTTGGTTTGGTCAAATATGCTTACTGGATTTAGTGATTTTATTGTTAAAAGAACTAGTATGTGTTAACAAAATATTCTATCCTGAGGTGTTTTTTTTGAGTGATATGTGATTACATGTGCTGCATGACTATGTTAAGTATATGTATCGCAAGGGTAGATTTTAGAATCTATTTGTTGGTTACGTAAATACTGAGGGGGTACTAAGTGGAGCTAAATTCTTTTATAGGGTCCAAGTAGATGATCAGGAAAGGAACCAGCTCAGATAGGAAAAGAAGAACCCTAGTCGTCTCCTTGTTAAGGCAAGTGTCTATTCCCTCCACTGACACCCTTATTCGTTGCGAATAATCTGTAATTTTATTCAACCCTGGAATTGGAAATTTGTTTTTTGACCGTGGCGCCGGTCTGATTTATGAATTATTTAAGGCCATTATGTTGCCTATGGATCCAATGTGTGTTTGGAATCACATTATATATGTGATCCGGAGCTAATGCGTTGGTTGATCACCTAGCTTAGCTCGTAGAGTGGGGTTCCAGTTCCAATCCGTTTATTTATAAATTTCTGTTATGAAACCCTGTTATTTATCAGATATCCTGATTCATTTCTTGCATCTTGTTCGAAGCTTGTTGGCTATTATTATACACTTGTTGAGCTTTGTAGCTCACTCCTTTGTTGTTATATAACCCTTACAGTTAGCAAGTATAGTGAGAACAATGCAGACTACACGTAAGAGGACAGGTGGTTCAGGAGCCGCATTTAGGAGACAGTTTGTCCAGGTTGGTACCTACTAGCAACAGGCACTAGGTGTTCAGCTCTTTTGTTAGTTTATGACATAATATTAGCCAGTTGTATGTAATGAAATTAGAATCAGTTTCTTTTGGATATGGTGTAGTATATTATTTCAAACTTGAACCTGGATGCGATTTAGGCGGTGTTGTTAGGTCCTGATAAGTTTGTAGAAGGGGGGTTGAATACAAACTATACCGTTTTATCGAATTTGTTCTGTTTAGAATCAAACAATTTAAGAACAAATTATGGCGGAAATAAATGAAACAGAATTCAAGTTAAATAAAACTATATTAAACTTGAAGGGTGTTACAAATATGATACTGATTACAAGATTGGATCTCAAACTAATTAAAACAAATCTAGAATAAATTCGACATGAATTTATCTATTTTTGTAATAAAAAGATATAACAATATTTGATAATTTGAGATACGTTCTAGGGATAAAAATCCGCTAGATAGTCAAAGCAGTACAAGTAAATGAATTCTAGTGGTTTAGATTTGACACCAAGATTTTCTAGAATTTATTCACTGAAGAAATTAGCACGGCAGTTTCTTTTCTTTTGTTGACAGAAGATGTTCTTGATGAATATAATGTTTAGTATCTTTCTTCTGTGCTTTTCTTTCCTTTTGTACTTTAATCCACTTGACAAGCCTGCACGTTTCTTGCTTTTCATTCCACTAGGAATGACTATCAAAATAGTCTAAAAAAGACTATTTTTAAGCCTGGAATGACTATCAAATTGCCTTGTATGACTATCAAATGGCTTGCAATGACTATGTGAATTTAAGACAATTTAATTAGAATTAATTAAAATAAGCTCGGATGACTACCGGGATGACTACCGGTATGACTACCGGTATCACTATCCGGGGTAGTCATTCCAGGCTTATTTTAATTAAGAATTCTAAATTAAATTCTAATTCTTCTTTAAATTAATTCTAATAATTAATTAATTTCATAAATTAATTCTGATGAATTAATTTATTCAATAAATTAATTACTTAATTAATTTATTTCATAAATTAATTCTGATGAATTAATTTATTCAATAAATTAATTATTTAATTAGTTTATTTCATAAATTAATTCTGATGAATTAATTTATTCAATAAATTAATTACTTAATTAATTTATTTCATAAATTAATTCTGATGAATTAATTTATTCAATAAATTAATTATTTAATTTATATGTTAAATTAATTCTTGAAGAATTAATTTAATAAATAAATTAATAACTAATTTAAGAGAGAATTTAAATTCTTAATAGATAGCAAAACCACTTCTAGAACCACTTGAACTTGATGAAGAAAATCCATTGTCTGAGGTTGTCATTTGATGCACTGTCTGGTTCATAAATGACTAACTTCAATGTCTGTTCTTCATCTTGACTTTAAGCTGTGGTCCAATGTCTGCTTTTGACTGTTGATCAATCTTTGTAACCTGTACATTTGCTATCACAAATCTGAAACCTCTGTCACTTTAATAAATCCACATCTTTGAAGACTTCACTGAGGCTTGAACAAATAATTGAACTTCTTTCAATGTAGTATATCTTCAAATCTGTAGGATGACTTTAATCTGTATTCTTCTGACAGATATGATCTTCTGAGATTCCTGTGACTGTGACAATTGATCTAATATTTACTTATTACATTCTAGTTTAAGTTGAGTAGAATCCTCGAATTACAAATAGGCTATAGCATATTCCTTTCAATCTCCCCCTATTTGTTTGTTAGAGAATAACAACCAAATACCTAGAGGATCACTCAACTAAAACCAAGAAAAAGATAAGACTCTTAAGCCTAAGTAAATACTAGAAAGTTCTGGATCAAATATGACATTTCCAGATTTCACCAGTAAAGATAAATACAAGACAGATGTTCCTCTAGACTGAACATATGATAACATTGACCCTGTCTTGATTTACCTAAGCTCTACACATATAACATTTACAAAACAGAGCTAATTACCTTTACTCCCCTGAAACTCCTCCTTTTACTTTTATATCTTTTTCAGCTCCCCTTTTACTAGCTTCACAAGTCTCTAGAAACTTCTTCCCCTTAGAAACAGAAACTTCTCCCCAAACTTCTGTAGAAACTTGTCTAGAAACTTCTCCCCCTTAGTTGAGGAATTCTCTACAGATTTAACTTTATGAGTATCTGAAGCCAGTAGGAGTTGAGATAGTTGATGGAGTTGATCTTGGAAGTAAATTTGTCTTCAAGATTTCATTGAGTAGTCCCAGCTGATTGTTGACAGAGGTGGAAGAAGAAGACCGTTCAACCACTTGTGCTTGCAAAATTTCTTTATCAGCCTGGGTTTTGAATATATGTTCCTGTAGATCAGCTATGTGAGCTAACTACATTGCAGTGTATGTGTCTGTGTGTGCACTCACTTGAATTTCTCCTGTAAGTGTATCACTCATCTCACGTGCATGTGTTTCACTCAGTGTTTGACTCTTATCACTCAACATTAGCTGTCTGTTTGCTCCTTTTTGATCAGTACCTGCATTGAAACTCACCCTAGCCTCTTCAAGAGAGGTCAGTGGTGGTGCAATGGGAGTTCGCAAATCCCGATCCTCAATCATGTCTATCAAATCACTTGGATTTGAAATCTGAATTGCTTCAGTGATAGACTGACCAAGTTGCCTTCCACTTTCTCCAGATAAATCTGCGAGTGGAAAATCCCTTAGGGAGCCAGAGATGTTCACTCTGGGAGGGGAGAAAATGATTCTATTTGATTTGGCAAAGAATCAAATTTTCCCTCAGATGCCTATGAAGGCACTTCTACCGTAACAATGGTAGGCACTGTAACCCGTTGCAGGTGCTCTGCTTTCACTGTGTCCTGAGTTTCATCTAATGAAATTGTTTTCTCCCATTGTGAGTAATGAGAGTGTGCTTGACTCAGTACAAAGTGCCATGGCCCTATGGCGAATTTCAATAGATTCATCCTGTTGAGAGAATGTCTCTAGATACAGTTCATTGGCCATTTCAAAGTCCATATCCTATTGAGAGGATACAGATGGGCTGACAGATGCCTCATTATATGTTGAATTTCTTTGGAGGAGGCAGAGCTGTGGGATCACTCACTGTTTCAATCAAAATACTTCTTTATTTAACAATTGATTTCTGTTTAGGCTGAGAGGTCAAGTAATTGTAGACTCATTGTTTGGCTCTAAGACCTGGGTTAGAGATTGTGGATCTAAATTCCCTTGGTCAACCCTAACAACCACTTGGGTTCAGCAACAGTAAAAGAAGTGGATTGAGAGATAGAAAGTAATACCTGAATTGGATTTGGCACTGAATTTCCAGCTAAGCAAGAGCTAGATCAAAAATAATATATATACAATATATTTACCAAAAATAAATAAGACAAATAGAAAATAAAAGATAATAAATAATAAGCAATAAAAATAAAATACAATAATATAAAAAAAATATTTACAGGAAACTACGAATATTTTAAAATAAAAGATTTTCAATAAAAATAGATTTCTCTACAATTTTAACTTGTAAAATTTGAGAAAAATATTTTTAGAGAAAATAATTCATTTTAACTTACTCAAACAAAAGCTAAGCAGTTTACAGCATAAAAAAAAATAAATAAACTACTATTAGAATGACTATCGGGATGAATATGGGATAGTCATACCGATAGTCATTCCAGTACAAAAATCAAAGTACTGAAATAAACGGCAGAAAAAATTAATAAAAAAGGATTAAAACTAAACTAAACTACAATGACTACTGGAATGACTATGTAAGATAGTCATTCCGATAGTCATGCTAGTACAAAAGCATAAAGTCATAGAAGACCAGTCGAATTAATATAAACCAAAAACAAACAAAAAAACCTGTTAGCAAACAAAATAACAGAAAATATTTACTAGCAGAAAAACAAAACTGTTCAGAAAAGAAAATGCAAATAAAGTAACATTGCAACCTAATATTCACAGTTCAATCAAAAATTTGCAGAATAAAAATTAAGCAACAATATTTTTACAGAAAATGCATTAAATTTACAGAAAAATTATGCACAAACATAAGAAAATTGCAGAATATTATAGAAATGCAATAAAAATATATAAACTTGCAGAACTATTTAAACAACTATATTTACAATCTGAAAAACACCTAAATAATTCTAAATAAATATATTTTCAATAAAAATACATTTCTCCACTTAAAAAATATGAGAAAAATATTTTTAAAGAAAATAAATTATTCAGAGCTATTTAAATTTACAAGCATGTAATATTAAATGAGAATAGGCAGTAAATATCAGTAAAATGACAAGAGAAAATGACTTTTTGAAAGAACAAACATGACAGGGATATTGTTAATCACTAAGACTGAATAACATACCCAATTTACCAACTAACTTGATAAATGTGGATTCGTCAACAGATTTAGTGAATATATCTGTAGTTTGTTCTTCTGTGGGTACAAAGTGTAACTCCACAGTTCCATTCATGACATGCTCTCGGATAAAATGATACCTGATGTCAATTTGATTAATCTCTTGTGATTATGCCATCTTCATCTAGCTTGTTTCTGTATACCCATCTTGTACCAACTACTTTCTTGTTCTTTGGTCTGGGTACCAGCTTCCAGACTTGCTGTTATTCAAATTGATTGAGTTCATCTTGCATAGCAATCACCCAATCAGGATCAGTCAGTGCTTCCTCAATTTTCTTTGGTTCCATTTCAGAAAGAAACCCTGAATAATGATATTCATTTTGAGTAGCACTTCTAGTTCTGACTCCAACACCTGGATCACCAATAATCAGCTCAAAAGGATGAGCTCTATTCCAAACTGTTTGTCTTGGAAGATTTGATCTTGATGATTCGCCTTGTTCTACATTATGGTGTTGTGAATGACTAGATGACCCTTCATTTCCTCCCCCTGAGTTGTTGGCTGATTGTCTTGGTGATTCTACTCCAGTGTTAGTGGTATCTCCATTGTTAACAATGTTTCCACCACCATCACCATCACCATTATCATCATTGTCATTGTTATCACCAACAACAAACTCAGGTGGATTCTCATCATCTGATTCTGAATCTAACATTTCATCAAACTTCAGTTTCTCAGATGGATTTTCTGTTTGGATATTAGGGAGTTTAGTGTCATCAATTGTAACATTGATGTTCTTATTGACTGATAACATTTCTTGATTTCAAACAGGCCATATCCTCAGTTATACCCTTGCTGTTATCTCCAAAGGTAAGCACTGGGCCAGCTTTCTCAACCACATCTGATAGCAGGGCTCTATCTCCGGTCATATGCCTTGAACAGCCACTGTCAAGAATCCACATAACACGGTTTACCTGTTTAACTCCCTGCACTACCAGATTGATTAGACCTTCTTCGGAGCCCAAAATTGATTGGGTCCGGCATACTTAAAGAATTGGCCTTTGTCAGGCAAAACAACATTTTTAACTAAAACTACTTCAACCTCTTTCACATAAGAGCGTTTCCATTTATAGCCAGCCTTAACACATTTCTGAGTAGGCTTAGGGATAAATGAATCCACTCTAGTCTTAGGAGGACTAGTAGTCTTTGCTTTAACATGCTTCTTATTATTAACATGTTGACGTGGAGCAGTCTTATCACTAGATACATGCTTTTTATTAAAGAAAGCATACATAACATTAAAAGCACAAGACATGCAATTACTCACACCACATGCTTTATGAGAAGAATTAATAGCAGGCATGTTAGTTCTACAGTTGTTTTGATCCAACTTATGGATATCTGATTTAGTCTTTTCAGTTGTAGCAACTTTGACTGGAATATCAGATATGCACTTTTTGGATTGCTCAGCTTCTAAAGCAACATCTTCTTCATGAATCTCCTCAGCAATAATGATAGAGTATTCATTCAGAGGCTCTGCCTCAGACTCCTTACAGAAGGGTGTTTTAATACCCTTAAGAATATAAGGAACAACCTTTCCTTCTTCTCTGACTCTACAAGGTGTATTAATACCAAGCAATCCAATAGCCTCATTATAATCATAACCTATACTGACATGATTACCAACAGCTTGCTTATTGAGAATTTCTTTAGCAGTCTTACAAGAACTGAAATAAGCATTAGCTTTAGTCTTCAGCTCACTAATCTCTTTCTTAAGAATGGTTTCCAGTTGAATATAACATTTAACCCTATTCTCAAGAAAAGCTATTTTCTCAGTAAGTTCATCCTGATTAACATGCACAAGTTTCAAATCTTTTAATTCCTTTTCAAGATTTGTGTTTAAAAGATTTATTCTATCATTTTCAGTGCGTGCACAACTTATGGTGCCACCAAGATGATAAATCATTTCAGCGTCAGTAAGTTTTACCTCAGACATGTCTGGTGAAGATAACATGGAATCAAAGAGTTTGCCTCCTTTTGCCACAAGTGCAAGATTTCCAACTTCTTCATCTTCACTGTCTGTATCATCCCAGCTCTTCCCTTCAGCAACATAAGCCTTCTCAATCTTATTCTTCTTGCTAGAATCAAATGAGTTCCTTGTCACTTGCCTTGGTTTTTTACATTCAGTAGCAAAGTGACCCAACTCATTGCAATTGTAGCATCTGATTGAGCTTCTCTCCACAGTTCCAGTTTTGTAGCCACCCCTTGTGCCACTTGAAGATGAGGAATCATCTCTCTGAAACCTGGGCCTGAACTTAAGATTGGGATTCCTCTTGAATCTAAACTTCCCAAACTTCCTGACTATCAAGGCCAAATCACCATCTTCCAGCTGATCAAGTTCTTCTAAAGAATAGAAGTCACCACCAGATTGATCAATGGATGTTAATCCATATTCAGCATCAATAACATTCATGTTATAACTGGAAGGTTGAACAGCCTTCACTTCCAGTTTCTGTGGGACTTCAGCAGTCAATGCAGTAGAGGTACCAACAATTTTCCCAGTTCCATACAGCTCCCTCTGTTGAATCTGCTCCAGCTCATAGGTTTTCAGAACACCATACAATCTTTCCAAAGCAATCTCATTCATATCCCTTGCTTCTCTAATTGCAGATATCTTGTGCTCCAAATGAGGTGGAAGTGTAAGTAGGAACTTCTTGTTAATCTCCTTGTTGGTGTAGTGCTTCCCATTGAGATTCAGATCATTGATTAATTTGTTGTATCTCTCAAAAACCTGAGAGATACCCTCACCAGGGTTTGATCTGAAATGCTCATATTGTGAAGTGAGAATTTCCAGCATATTCTCTCTAACTTCCTCTGTCCCCTCATTGATTATCTCTATGGTTTCCCAAATGTGTTTGGCAGTATCACAATTTAGGACATGATTATGCATGATAGGATCAAGACAATCAATAAGGATCAGCTGTAGACAGGAATCCAAGGTAACATCCTCTTTTTCACCAGGAGTGAAATCCTTGGGATCTTTAGGGTACATCCTAGCAGCCCTAGTAACAATGTTACCCTCTTTTAATTCTTCCTCAATAATCATAGGAAGTTTTGGTCCATTCTTCATCACATCAATGTATTTAGGATTTGCAACCTTAAGAAATAGGAGCATTTTCTTCTTCCACATTGGATAATGCTCCTTGCTGAACATTGGGATTTTCACTGTACCCACTTTCTGTGTAGTAGACATCTTTTGAGATTTTTAGAATAATAAAAATTTCAGAGTTGAAAAAATCTCAAAACAATTGGATCTTTGATTTGTATATCAATCAAAAGGCTCTGATACCAATTGTTAGGTCCTGATAAGTTTGTAGAAGGGGGGTTGAATACAAACTATACCGTTTTATCGAATTTGTTCTGTTTAGAATCAAACAATTTAAGAACAAATTATGGCGGAAATAAATGAAACAGAATTCAAGTTAAATAAAACTATATTAAACTTGAAGGGTGTTACAAATATGATACTGATTACAAGATTGGATCTCAAACTAATTAAAACAAATCTAGAATAAATTCGACATGAATTTATCTATTTTTGTAATAAAAAGATATAACAATATTTGATAATTTGAGATACGTTCTAGGGATAAAAATCCGCTAGATAGTCAAAGCAGTACAAGTAAATGAATTCTAGTGGTTTAGATTTGACACCAAGATTTTCTAGAATTTATTCACTGAAGAAATTAGCACGGCAGTTTCTTTTCTTTTGTTGACAGAAGATGTTCTTGATGAATATAATGTTTAGTATCTTTCTTCTGTGCTTTTCTTTCCTTTTGTACTTTAATCCACTTGACAAGCCTGCACGTTTCTTGCTTTTCATTCCACTAGGAATGACTATCAAAATAGTCTAAAAAGACTATTTTTAAGCCTGGAATGACTATCAAATTGCCTTGTATGACTATCAAATGGCTTGCAATGACTATGTGAATTTAAGACAATTTAATTAGAATTAATTAAAATAAGCTTGGATGACTACCGGGATGACTACCGGTATGACTACCGGTATGACTATCCGGGGTAGTCATTCCAGGCTTATTTTAATTAAGAATTCTAAATTAAATTCTAATTCTTCTTTAAATTAATTCTAATAATTAATTAATTTCATAAATTAATTCTGATGAATTAATTTATTCAATAAATTAATTACTTAATTAATTTATTTCATAAATTAATTCTGATGAATTAATTTATTCAATAAATTAATTATTTAATTAGTTTATTTCATAAATTAATTCTGATGAATTAATTTATTCAATAAATTAATTACTTAATTAATTTATTTCATAAATTAATTCTGATGAATTAATTTATTCAATAAATTAATTATTTAATTTATATGTTAAATTAATTCTTGAAGAATTAATTTAATAAATAAATTAATAACTAATTTAAGAGAGAATTTAAATTCTTAATAGATAGCAAAACCACTTCTAGAACCACTTGAACTTGATGAAGAAAATTCATTGTCTGAGGTTGTCATTTGATGCACTGTCTGGTTCATAAATGACTAACTTCAATGTCTGTTCTTCATCTTGACTTTAAGCTGTGGTCCAATGTCTGCTTTTGACTGTTGATCAATCTTTGTAACCTGTACATTTGGTATCACAAATCTGAAACCTCTGTCACTTTAATAAATCCACATCTTTGAAGACTTCACTGAGGCTTGAACAAATAATTGAACTTTTTTCAATGTAGTATATCTTCAAATCTGTAGGATGACTTTAATCTGTATTCTTCTGACAGATATGATCTTCTGAGATTCCTGTGACTGTGACAATTGATCTAATATTTACTTATTACATTCTAGTTTAAGTTGAGTAGAATCCTCGAATTACAAATAGGCTATAGCATATTCCTTTCAGGTGTGGGCAGTTTGTTTAATGTTGACTTTGTTAGTGCTTGTGCCCTAGAGACAATACTATGATGTTATTAGGGAAGACATTTTGATTATTAATAAATACTAGTCTATAACCCGTGCAAGGCACGAGCCTTAAAAAATAATAAACTAAAAAAATTAATGTGAACGGAAAATACTAAATAAAATAAAAATTAATATGATAAATTATAAAATGAGAAACTTAAATATTCATTTGAACATAAAAAAATATAAAAAAAATACAAATGAGGCCGAGGAAGATAAATGGGGTATTATTAATAATATTTTATAATAATATAATATTAATAATAAGGACAGATAGAAAATCTAACATTTTTTAATTAAAAAACGTAATTGCCCGTGATATTTTTAGAAGTGTTTTAATTATATTAACTGTTTTTATTAAAAAAATACGTTGACATGTTAAAACAAGTAAGTTTTTTTAATAAGGACAAATAGAAAAGCTAACATGTTTTAATTAAAAAAAGTAATTGTCCATAATATTTTTAGATGTGTTTTAATTATATTAATTGTATTTTAAAAAAAATACGTTCACTTATTAAAATAGGTAATTTTTTTAAATAATTAAAAGTATTAAAATAAGTTTTAAAATATATAAGTAAGGGTTGCACTTGATATTTTTAGAAAATATAGATTTTAATCATAACAAATATAAAAGGTAATATATTTTAATTTAAATATAATTGCTCGTGATATTTTTGAAAAATAAGTAAATTTGTTAGAAAAACAAAATAGGTAAGTTTTTTTAAATAATTAAAAGTATTAAAATAGGTTTTTAAATATATAAGTTGCACTTGATATTTTTGGAAAATAGAGATTTTAATGATAACAAATATAAAAGGTAATATATTTTAATTTAACGGTAATTGTCCGTGATATTTTTGGAAAAGAAGTAGATTTTGTTTGAAAAAAAACGTTTTAACTATAAAAGACAATCAGCTAGTTACTATTTTTATATTATTTTATTATTTATTAAATAGAGTATTAAAATAGGTTTTAAAATAAATAAGTAAGGATTGCACCTCATATTTTTGGAAAATAGGGATTTTAGTGATGATGTGTTTTAATTATATTAATTGTATTTGTTAAAAAAAATACATTCACTTGTTAAAATAGGTAAGTTTTTTTTTAAATAATTAAAAGTATTAAAATAAGTTTTAAAATATATAAGTAAGAGTTGCACTTGATATTTTTGAAAAATAGAGATTTTAGTGATAACAAATATAAAAGGTAATGTATTTTAATTTAAAGGTAATTGCCCGTGATATTTTTGGAAAAGAATTAGATTTTGTTAGAAAAAAAATGTTTTAATTATAAAAGGCAATCAGCTAGTTAATATTTTATATTATTTTATTATTTATTAAATAGAGTATTAAAATAGATTTTAAAATAAATAAGTACATATTGCACCTCATATTTTTGGAAAATAGAGATTTTAGTGATAACAAATATAAAAGATATTATGTTTTAATTTAAAGGTAATTGTCGTGATATTTTTGGAAAAGGAGTAGATTTTTTTTGATTTTTTTTTTAATTATAAAAGGCAATCAGTTAGTTACTATTTTTATATTATTTTATTATATATTAAATAGAGTATTAAAATAGGTTTTAAAATAAATAAGTAAGGATTGCACTCATATTTTTGGAAAACATAGATTTTAGTAATAACAAATATAAAAGGTAATATGTTTTAATTTAAAGATAATTGTAATGATATTTTTGGAAAAGGAGTAGATTTTGTTAGGAAACAAATATTTTAATCATAAAAGCCAATCATCTAATTACTATTTTGGTAACTTGACAATAATACAATTTCATTAAAGATTTGATTTGTAGTAGTTTTCGTTATACTAAAAAGAAAGAAGTATATTTGTAGCAGTGTATCCTAAATTTAAATAAATTAGATCCCACATTTCAATTTTTTTATTAGATTTCAATATTATTTGATTTTTATGTAGTAAAATATAGTGAAATATTAATGTAGAATAAAATTTTCCCAAATTTTGATTATATTATTAATTTATTAATTAGAAAAATTATCGAAAACCAAAAACCGACCGTTAACCGAAAACCAAAACTTTCAATGTTTCGGTTTTAATAATATAGTATAGATATTCTATGAATTTTCTTACAATTATTTATTATGTCTTTATTAACTGCGATATAAATATTAGAATAATATATGTCCTTGGAATATAAGCATGAATTCTATATCTCTAAGTATGTGACTTAGAAATGAGATTATATGAGTAGTGTTTATAATCCTAAAAGATCCCTAGTCGAGTATTATTATTTGAGGACAATAATAATGCATTAAGACTAGTATGTTTGTTGACTAATGACCACATCTCATTGGTCATAAGTATGGTGATACTAAAGTCAAAGACATAAGTGCATGTTAGTAGAACATGGCACTGGATAGACCCACCGTGTGAATTCTTCATGGTAAATGTTATCAAGTGTCATAAGCAATTCTCACAATGATAATGGTGTAATGATCCTTAGACTTGAAATCATTATATTTCTATATGAGAATTAATATACTTTGATTCTACTCAAAGTTACTTTTGACCGGGTAATGATAAAGGTGGACATTGGGTATATTATGAATCATATGAGAAATATGAATGATAGATATAGGATTTAACCCTCCTATTTTACGAGTGATATTATTGGCCTCTTGATTGAGTGAGACTATGAAATGCATGGTCATGCTCAAATTGTGATTTGTTTAATAGTCTACTCATCGATCAAGTAAACCGGGATTAAATGTTGAAGAGGATGACATAAACCATGCCTCAAGTTTAATCTATAATATAAGGTTAAAAGGATTATATTACATGGAACATTATTCATTAAAGGTTTAATTGGATCACCAATTATTATTATTACTTGGGTAGCAATGATGTATTACTAGATGCCGCTCATTGTTTATAATTTTATTATGAGATATTAAAATTATTGCCAACGTAATAATAACCTAAAGGGTTACACATAAAGAACGTTTTAAACGGAGCATTAATTAAATTTCGAATTTAATTGAATTATTATTATTATTGAATTATTGGATTAATTAAGTAGGAATTGATTAATTATATAATAATTCGAATATAATAAATAATACTACTAATAATCAGATTGGGTTTTGGAAGCCCAATCAGATTAGGTATAGGCCCAGAATTCTCTCCATATAATTACATTATGATGTATTATTTTAGGGTTAATTGAAAAAAAACGTTTTTTCTAAAAACCCTAGCAGCTCTAAATCAAAGAGAGGCTAGAGAGAGAGAGAGAGAGAGAGAGAGAGAGAGAGAGTTCCGAGGGCATTTCTTGGCTAGTACCAACTTCGGTGATCGTTGGACGATCGGGCGTTCGTGTGGACTGATTAGAGACGTGTATCGCAAGGCGGGACACGTGGTGTGAAGGGTTTCGTGCATCAAACGCAGCGGAAAACAATAATTAAAACAATAAAAATCGAAACCCAATCACAGGATCCATGCAAAAACATGATATTTAATTCAGAGTTAGATGATTTACCTTTAACAATTTAATAAGGGAGAATTAAAGAGGTCCAAGATGCAATCACCACGCAGCCCTTGATGCAAGATCCGCGTCTCTAATTAGTCCACACGAACGCCCGATTGTCTCTACAATCACCGGAGTCGGTACTAGCCGATAACTGCCCTCTATCTCTCTCTCTCTCTCTAGCCTCTCAAGATGTATAGTGGCTAGGGTTTTAGTGAAAAACCAATTTTTCATTCCACCCTAAAACTAATACATCATTATGTATTTATAAGAGAGGAAGAGTTGGGCCTAACCCAAAATAAGTTTGGGCTACTACTAAACCCATCCTTATTTGGATTTAATGATTTAATTCGAATTATGATTTAATTAATTAAGTCCAACTCAATTAATTAAATAACCAATTTCAAATATATAATCATTTAATTTAAATTCGGAATTTAAATTAAAACTCCGTTTTGACGTTCTTATTGTGTAACCCTTTAGGTTATTATTACGTTGGCAATAATTTTAATATCCAATAATAAAATTATAAACAATGAGCGGCATCTAGTAATACATCATTGCTACCCAAGTAATAATAATAATTGGTGATCCAATTAAACCTTTCATGATAAATGTTTCCGTGTAATATAATCCCTTTAACCATATATTATAGATTAAACTCGAGGCATGTTCATTGTCATCCTCTTCATAATTTAATCCGGGTTTCCTTGATCAATGAGTAGACTATTAAAAACAAATCAATATTTGAGCATGGCCATGCATTTCATAGTCTCACTCAATCAAGAGGCCAATAATATCTCTCCTAATTATAGGAGGGTTAAATCCTTTATCTATCATTCATATTTCTCATACGACTCATAATATACCCGATGTACACTTTTATCATTACCCGGTCAAAGGTAACTTTTAATGTAGTCAAATTACATTAATCCTCGTATAGAAATATAATGATCTCAAGTCAGAGGATCATTACACCACTATCACTGTGAGTCTTTCTTATGACTTTATAAAACATGAAGAATCTCACTGTGGGTCTATCCAGTGCCATGTAGAATATTACATGCACCTATGTTCTTGACTTTAGTATCACTATACCAATGACCAATGAGATGTGGTCATCTGTCAACAAACATACTAATCTTTATGCATTATAGTTGCCCCAAACTTACAATGCTCGATTAGGGATATTTAGGAATATAAACACTATTCTTATAATCTCATTTCTAAGTCACATACTTAAAGATATAGAATACGTGTTGTATGTTCCAAGGACATTTATTATACTAATATTTATATCGCAGTAAATAAAGACATAATAAATTAATGTAGAATAATCGATAGAACATAATCATTAATTAACAAAAGTATTTCCTAGAAGCACAATCACATTGTCTCTAGGGCACTAACACTAACAATCTCCCACTTGCACTAGAGCCAATCACCCATGTATCTAATACCCATGGAACTAGTGTGACATTCGTGCTTCTGCTGCGACAAAGCCTTAGTCAGTGGGTCCGCAACATTATCATTAGTTTGCACTTTACATATGTGTATATTCGAACCTTTCGAACTTACAACACCTCTATTTAGACAAAACATGAATCCAGACTGAGACATAGTAACGTCCCTATCTGTCTGAAAACTAGCATCGGTGTAACCTTTTACATTCTAGCTTCTCATCTCCTCCGTATATCAAGAATGAATCTTTAGTCCGTTTAAGGTACTTAAGAATATTCTTGACAGCTGTCCAGTGACTCTCACCGGGATTAGACTGGTATCTGCTCGTCATGCTTAAAGCATACGAAACATCAGGACGAGTACATATCATTGCATACTTTATAGAACCAATTGTCGAAGCATATGGTACTTTATGAAAGAGTTTGTCCTAAAATCCAATCATGTATGATGGTTTAGGAAGAGCTTTCTTGTACTCTTATTTGATTTCATTAATATAAATAAAAGACTTGTTTTGTTTTTATTACGGGCTTTATCTATTTAAAGTGTTTTTAAATAAGATGTTCCATAGTTTAGAGTAAAGCTTCTAGAATTATAATGAGATTGTAATAGTGAGATCTAGAAGATGATAACTCTAGATTTAAACAGTTCCTGATCATAGGATAACTAATCGGAAGTTAGTGAATCCGCAAAGATTGGTACATACTATGCTTGCTCCCTTCAGGAGGATGTCTGTTCTCATAGGCATTTGTGTGGTGACACTATAGCTAGTATGTAGGTGCTTGTTAGGGAATAAGTTCACTGAACATGACTCGATAAGTTGAATAGCTAATGGAGTTTACTCACGTGTCAATAGTTATTCACTGAGTGATAGTTGTACAAGTGTCCTTAGACTTGAGATCGTTAGAGTTATCTTGTATATAATGAACTATGCTTTGGATTAGTCCTTAGTCTCAAGGACATCCATTAGGTCTATTCTGGGCATAGGGATTTGTGTATGGAGATAGTTAACGTCAATAGAGGATCTACCCCTTCCAGTATAGGAAGTGAATATCCTATGTTATTCTTAGTATGCGAGTTCTGGAATCTCTGGCCAGAGTGAATGAAATTAGAAAGGAGTTTCTAATTTGCATTAATATGAACTTTGCATTATGAATAAGAAATCATATGATTAAATCTGATAGGCTTGACACGAGTTCCGTGCCTTGTATTTAATCGGGATATTGTAGGGTAGAAGGAATTGATTGTACTGTAACTAGTCGCTGACAGGTTCTTGGTATTCTAAGCAGTGAATTCATATTATCCGGATAGTCGCGATATGTTGAGAAGCATCACTCACGATGTAGAATAAATATAATTAATCAGTTAATTATATTTAATGAATTTTAGAATTCATATAAATAAATAAAAGTTTATTATTATTTATTTCTACTACCGGCTTAATATTGAACCTACAGGGTCACACCATAAAAAGATTAATTTATTGATGAAGGTATTTTGAGAGAGAATAATAATAATGATTAAAATAGTTTTAATTATTATTTAAACATTTTATAAGAGAAAGTGAGGGATTTATATATTAATATATATTGATATATTAAATATACTAACCCTACTTGAGCCCTATATAAAGGATGAGATGAGAAGAGTTAGACACACTTTTGTTTTTGTGAAAAACCTAGTTGCCTCTCCTTCTTCTTCATCTCTCTCTCTCTCTCAAAAGAAAAAGGAAAACCTCCATTTTTATAAAGCTTCAAGTTTTATAAAAAGCTTCATCGAAGAATTATTCTTGGTGGATACCGGTAGAGGGCTTCACACTCTGAGAAGCTACTGCTAGAATCCATTTTATAAAGCTTCGATTTTCAAGGTATGGTTACGATTCCTCCGCTCTTTCATTTTATATGTTTTTCTATATGTGCGATACATGGTTTTTACGGAATAAATGTTATATCACGCTTCCGCTCATCCGTAAATTCCTTCAATGGTATCAGAGCCTAGGTTATGCATATAGAGATTCATATAAAAAATTTCAGATTTTTTTATGCATGTATGGATTTATTATGATTTTTGCAAGTATATTTAGATTTAATTATGAATTAATTCGAAATATTATTTGCATGAGCTTTTGACCATTGATCTGGGTTCTACAAGTGTTGTGGATTATCTAGGTATTTTTTTCATAATTTTGTGATGTGTAGATTATTTGTTATGAATTTTTTAAAATTGTTTTAATTAAAATTCATAAAATAATTATGCATGTTGAAATATATGAATTAAAATTTGCACAAGGACCCCATAGATACTTGCTTATTTTTGCTTTTGTTTGATTTCAGAAATCATATTATTTTGATTTTTTATTAATTTATTAATTAATTTATTAATATTAAAATGAAATAATAATAACAATAAATGCATTAATGGCTAGGCAGTTTTTTTTTTTTTGTGTGTTTTAAATACTTTATAGCATAGAATTGTTGTAACTCCGTTTTGGGCGTGCAATATACCGTTGGATTCGTTTTTCCGAGACGGATCTAATGGAGTGGTCAAATATTTTTTATATAAAAGTTTGGAACTGTTTATATTCCCGGATGTGTTTTAAAGCATGTATTAATTGTTTTAATTGTTTTTAAATACTATAATAAATCCATACATCATTATATCATTGTATGACATGATATTACTTGCATGCTTACTTATTTATTTATTTTTATATATGAGATATATGCCTATATTTACCATGCGATGATAGATTTAGGTGAACTTAAATCAATATAAGGCGTGCTCTAGAAAATCTAGAATAGGAATCGTTTCTTGCCTTAACAATAATATTATGAGTACAACCATGAGATTCTTATGTTTATGAAACATAGAGTGAAATACTCTTTTGATGTTGAAAATGAAAATTTCTGTCTAGGCCGTTGGGTTTTAAGCGGGACCGATGTGACCCCTCCAACACACTGGGAATTTTTCATTTAAATATCATAATTGTATTTTGTTCAAGAAAAAGAGAATCTCCTAGTAATATGATTATGGTTGTAACATAATATAATCCCTCTAAAATTAAATAATATCAAGTAGTAATTGGCCAATGACACAACGGGCTTGTGTCGGTCATAGCCTTCCAACATGGTAGAGAGTAGTTCTTATTTTTGAATCATTGTCGTTTCGTGCTACAGCCGAGGGCTTTGATTTCGAGATAAGAAATACTTGTCTATTACATAGAGATGTGTACAATGAATTAGAATCTAATGGTCGTTACGTGCCACAGCCGTGGGCTATTGGAGACTGATTCAATTGTACGAAATGTTGGGTTAAACTTGACTTAGAATATTGAGTTTGTCGTGCCACAGCCGTGACTCAATTATTCAAGAGGCTAAAGTTTTATTAGGGAATAACATGAGATGTAATTGACAAGAGTTGTCTGCCTACTGAACATCACATGGCGTTTCGTGCTACAGCCGAGGTTGTGTGATGGAATGTAGGATCCCTATTCCCACTAGCATTATGAATGCTTAATTTTTACTTAGGGGTTGTATAAATTAGATAAACTAGTGGGAGCCACTTATGAATAAAGACCCGATTCATATAGTGTTTTGAAATGAAATTGAATATTTGCTAAGTGTTGTTATGTGTTTATCATTTACAGATTTACTATATACATTATGTCTTCTGCACTATCACTCCGGAGCATATTGGATGCTCACAAATTGACTGGTCCCAATTTTGCTGACTGGCTTCGAAACCTGAAAATTGTTCTCAGGGTTGAGAAGCTGGAATATGTGCTTAACTCACCTAAACCTACTGAACCTACTGATGATGCACATGATGATGAACATGTTGTGTATCGTAAGTGGATAGATGATGCAAATGTTGCTCAATGTATCATGCTAGCTTCCATGAACGTTGAGCTACAGAAGCAGCATGAGCATATGGATGCTCACACTATCCTAACACATCTACAAGAGTTGTATGATGTGGCAGGGAGGACAGCTCGATATGAGATATCGAAGGAGCTGTTCCGCTGTAGGATGTCTGAGGGAACATCTGTGAATGACCATGTACTTAAGATGATCAATTTGATTGAACGTCTTGGACAACTTGGTTTTGTCATGGATGGGCAGCTAAACCAAGACTTGGTCTTGCAATCGCTCCCAGATTCATTTTCGCAGTTTGTTGTGAACTTTCACATGAATAAGCTGGACGTCAGCCTAGCTGAACTCCACAACATGTTGAAGACTGCGGAATCGAATTTTCCCTCTAAGAAGAGTTCTGTTCTTCTAATTGGTGAAGGTTCCAATCCTAAGAAAAGGAAGAAGAACCCTCCTAAGAAGAAGAAAGTGGGTGAGAAAAAGCCGGTTCCACCAAAAGCTGAAGACCCCAAGAGCAAAGCTGTTTGCTTCCACTGTAACGAGGTGGGGCACTGGAAGAGGAACTGCAAGGTTTACCTTGCAGAATTGAAGAAGAAGGGTAGTGAGACTGCCGCTTCTGGTTCAGGTATGTTCATGATTGAAGTGAATATGTCATTAAATCAAATTTCTACTTGGGTATTAGATACCGCCTGTGGTTCTCATATTTGCAATTCGTTGCAGGAACTAAGGGGGAGTAGGACTCTTGAGGAAGAGAAGGTGATTCTACGGATGGGAAATGGAGCAAGAGTTGCTGCTGAAGCTGTAGGATCATTTGATTTACATATGCCTACGGGCAAGACTATTGTTTTTAAATAATTGTTATTTTGTTCCCTCGATTGTGAGGAATACTATTTCTATTCCCATGTTAGACTTGGTTGGATTTTCGTTTGTTATTCAGAATAATAAATGTTCAATTCTTAGAGATAATGTTCTTTACGGTAGTGGTATTTTAAATAATGGTCTCTATGTATGTGACATAGAGCATAATTTACTACAAATTGAACATACTAATAAAAGGAGAAATCGAACTTTGTTAGACATGGTTCGATCCATGATAAGCTATGCAGATCTTCCAGTATCACTTTGGGGTTATGCATTGGAAACCTCGGCATATTTACTGAATAAGGTGCCTTCCAAATCTGTTCCTCAAACTCCATATGAGATATGGAAAGAAAGGAAACCGAGTCTTAAACACGTTAAGATTTGGGGATGTCCAACTTATGTCAAGAAAGTTGACCCGGATAAGCTGGAATCTCGATCCGTAAATTGTAGGTTTGTGGGATATCCTAAAGAGATTATAGGGTATTTGTCTCCAAACATGCTACCTTCTTAGAAAATAGTTTATCCTTGAAGGGAACAGTGGGAGCAACATTGAACTTAAAGAAGTTCATGAAACACAAACTACTACGGTTCAAGAGGAAACACCTGTTCAAACTAAACAACCTTATGTGGTATAGTGTTGACTCAGAGAAATGACAGAGTGCCATGAAATCCGAAATGGATTCTATGTATGCCAACCAAGTATGGACTTGATTGAAGCACCTGAGGATGTTAGACTTATTGGGTGCTAAAAGGTATACAAGAGAAAGATTGGAGTAGATGGCCAGGTGGAGACCTATAAGGCCTGGCTCGTGGCAAAAGGATTCAAACAAAGGCAAGGGATTGACTTTGATGAAACTTTTTACCTGTAGCCCTACTCAAATCAATTCGGATTTTGCTTGCGATCCATATATGGATTGAAGCGAGCTTCTCGTAGATGGAACATCCGTTTTGATGAGACAATCAAAGAGTTTGGTTTTATCAAAAACATAGATGAACCATGTGTCTACAAGAAGGTTAGAGGGAGCGTGGTAACATTTCTTGTGTTGTATGTGGATGACATACTTCTTATAGGAAATGATATACCGATGCTACAATCAGTCAAAGTGTGGCTATCAAAGAACTTCACTATGAAGGACATGGGAGAAGCATCCTACATTCTCGGTATGAAGATCTATAGAGATAGATCTAGAAGAATGATAGGTCTTACCCAGGGTACATACATCGAGAAAGTGCTTAAAAGGTTCAGCATGGAAAACTCCAAGAGAGGTCTCATACCAATGAGCCATGGAGTATCCCTTTCCAAGAAGATGTCTCCTAAGACACCTGAAGAAAGGGAGCGTATGAGTAAGATTCCTTATGCTTCGGCAATAGGATCTATCATGTACGCGATGTTATGTACTAGGCCTGATGTTGCTCATTCAATTAGTGTGACGAGCAGATATCAGTCCAATCCAGGTGAAGACCACTGGAAAGCAGTGAAGAACATCCTTAAGTATTTGCGAAGGACTAAGGATATTTTTCTTGTTTTTGGTGGATCTGAGTTGAAAATAGAGGGTTATACTGACTCTAGTTTTCAATCAGAAAGCGATGATAGCACATCCATGTCAGGGTACGTGTTTACTCTGAATGGTGGTGCGATTAGTTGGAAGAGTTCCAAACAGTCTACAACGGCTGACTCCACAGCGGAAGCAGAGTATATAGCTGCAAGTGAGGCTGCAAAAGAAGCCGTTTGGATGAGGAAATTTGTTTCTGAGTTGGGAGTTGTTCCTAGCATTGAGGAGCCTATTGTGTTGTATTGTGATAACAACGCAGCAATAGCACAAGCCAAGGAACCTAGGTCTCATAAAAATACCAAACATGTTTTGCGGCGCTTTCTTTTGATTAGGGAGATCATTGAAAGTAGAGATGTCAACATTGAGAGAGTTGACACACATAACAACATAGTAGACCCACTCACTAAGTCGCTATCTCAGATTCACTTCGATCGTCATAATGAGTGAATGGGTATTAGATACCAGAGTGATTGGCTTTAGTACAAGTGGGAGATTGAAAGAGTTTGTCCTAAAATCCAATCATGTATGATGGTTTAGGAAGAGCTTTCTTGTACTCTTATTTGATTTCATTAATATAAATAAAAGACTTGTTTTGTTTTTATTACGGGCTTTATCTATTTAAAGTGTTTTTAAATAAGATGTTCCATAGTTTAGAGTAAAGCTTCTAGAATTATAATGAGATTGTAATAGTGAGATCTAGAAGATGATAACTCTAGACTTAAACAGTTCCTGATCATAGGATAACTAATCGGAAGTTAGTGAATCCGCAAAGATTGGTACATACTATGCTTGCTCCCTTCAGGAGGATGTCTGTTCTCATAGGCATTTGTGTGGTGACACTATAGCTAGTATGTAGGTGCTTGTTAGGGAATAAGTTCACTGAACATGACTCGATAAGTTGAATAGCTAATGGAGTTTACTCACGTGTCAATAGTTATTCACTGAGTGATAGTTGTACAAGTGTCCTTAGACTTGAGATCGTTAGAGTTATCTTGTATATAATGAACTATGCTTTGGATTAGTCCTTAGTCTCAAGGACATCCATTAGGTCTATTCTGGGCATAGGGATTTGTGTATGGAGATAGTTAACGTCAATAGAGGATCTACCCCTTCCAGTATAGGAAGTGAATATCCTATGTTATTCTTAGTATGCGAGTTCTGGAATCTCTGGCCAGAGTGAATGAAATTAGAAAGGAGTTTCTAATTTGCATTAATATGAACTTTGCATTATGAATAAGAAATCATATGATTAAATCTGATAGGCTTGACACGAGTTCCGTGCCTTGTATTTAATCGGGATATTGTAGGGTAGAAGGAATTGATTGTACTGTAACTAGTCACTGACAGGTTCTTGGTATTCTAAGCAGTGAATTCATATTATCCGGATAGTCGCGATATGTTGAGAAGCATCACTCACGATGTAGAATAAATATAATTAATCAGTTAATTATATTTAATGAATTTTAGAATTCATATAAATAAATAAAAGTTTATTATTATTTATTTCTACTACCGGCTTAATATTGAACCTACAGGGTCACACCATAAAAAGATTAATTTATTGATGAAGGTATTTTGAGAGAGAATAATAATAATGATTAAAATAGTTTTAATTATTATTTAAACATTTTATAAGAGAAAGTGAGGGATTTATATATTAATATATATTGATATATTAAATATACTAACCCTACTTGAGCCCTATATAAAGGATGAGATGAGAAGAGTTAGACACACTTTTGTTTTTGTGAAAAACCTAGTTGCCTCTCCTTCTTCTTCATCTCTCTCTCTCTCTCAAAAGAAAAAGGAAAACCTCCATTTTTATAAAGCTTCAAGTTTTATAAAAAGCTTCATCGAAGAATTATTCTTGGTGGATACCGGTAGAGGGCTTCACACTCTGAGAAGCTACTGCTAGAATCCATTTTATAAAGCTTCGATTTTCAAGGTATGGTTACGATTCCTCCGCTCTTTCATTTTATATGTTTTTCTATATGTGCGATACATGGTTTTTACGGAATAAATGTTATATCACGCTTCCGCTCATCCGTAAATTCCTTCACTTTACACATACGATCCTTTTCATCTGATGATCTAGGACAATTTTCTTTTTAGATCGCTATCCCATGAGACAATGGGACATAGCCCCTTTTGCCTCTTGCATCCCTAAACGATGCAACACTTTGTCAATGTATGTACTCTTACTTAAACCGATTAATCTTCTAGATCTATCTCTATAGATCCTGATCCCTAAGATACAGGTAGCATCGCCTAAGTCTTTCATCGAGAAACTTTTTCCCAACCAAGTCTTCACAGTCTTTAGAGAAGGAATGTCATTCCCTATTAGTAATATGTCATCTACATATAATACTAGGAATGCCACATGGCTCCCACTAACCTTCTTATAAACACATGGCTCATCCTGATTTTGAATGAAGCCAAACTCTTTGACTGTTTCATCAAAACGAATGTTCCATCTCCTCGAAGCCTGCTTCAATCCATAAATGGATCGTCGCAACTTACAGACCATTTTGGCAAACCGTGGATCAACAAAACCCTGAGGTTGTGTCATGTACACATCCTCTTCTAAGCTCCCATTTAAGAAAGCGGTCTTAACATCCATTTGCCAAATTTCATAGTCATAATAAGCTGCTATCGCAAGCAAAATCCTGATGGATTTGACCATAGCCACTGGTGAGAAAGTTTCATCATAGTCAATACCATGAATTTGCTTGAAACCCTTCGCCACCAGTCTTGCTTTATAGGTCTGTAAATTACCATCCATGTCAGTTTTCCTTTTGAAAACCCACTTGCACTCTATGGGTTTTACCCCATCAGGTGATTCAACCAAAGTCCATACTTGGTTTTCATACATGGAATCCATCTCAGATTTCATGGCCTCCAGCCATCTCTCGGAATCTAGACTATTCATAGCATCCTTATAGGTGAGAGGCTCATCATCATCTACAAGCATCACATCGCCACTTTGAGTCAGGAGAAATCCATAATATCTCTCTGGCTCATGGTGAATCCTACTAGATCTACGAACAACCTGTGTTTCTTGAGCAGTATTGTTCTCAACATCTTGAGTCACATTCTGCTGATGTTCCAGATCTGGTTCAACGTTATCTTGTGGTTCTCGATCCTCATCGAGATCTATTGTCCTCCCACTGTTTTTCTTGGAAAGTAGTTCTCTCTCTAGAAACACAGCCGTTCGAGCAACAAACACTTTGTTCTCTGGAGGTTTATAGAAATAATACCCTTTTGTTTCAATTGGGTATCCCACAAAATTACATTTATCTGATTTTGGTCCTAGCTTAACGGAGACTAAACGTTTTACAAACGCTTCACATCCCCATACTTTCATAAAGGACATGCTAAGACGTTTCTCAGTCCATATCTCATATGGTGTCTTTTGAACCGATTAGAAGGAACTCGGTTTAGTGTTTGTGCAGCCGTCTCTAGGGCGTAACCCCAGAAACAAATTGGAAGATCCGCTTGACTCATCAATGATCGCACCATGTCCAACAAAGTACGATTTCTCCTCTCAGACACCCCATTCCATTGTGGTGTTCCAAGAGAAGTGAGTTGTGATACAATACCACACTCCTTTAAGAAATTCTTGAATTCCAAGCTTAAGTATTCTCCTCCACGATCAGATCGTAGAGCTTTTATACTTTCGCCTATTTGCTTTTCTACTTCGGCCTTATACTCTTTGAATTTTTCAAACGATTCGGATTTGTTCTTCAAAAGATACACATATCCGTATCTACTAAAATCATCAGTAAAAGTTATGAAATAGTAAAAGCCACCTCTTGCCATCGTACGCATTGGACCACATACATCACTATGTATCAATTCCAATCGTTTGGTGGCTCTCTCACCTTGTCCGGTAAAAGAAGCTTTAGTCATTTTGCCAATGAGACACGGTTCACATTCTTCGTATGATTCAAAATCAAACTTATCCAAGTATCCATCTCTATGTAACTTGGAAATGCGATTCTCATTTATATGGCCTAAACGACAGTGCCAGAGGTATGTTTGATTTGAGTCATTTGTCTTAAGACGTTTATTATTTATATTATAGACAGGAGTATCAAGATCAAGAACATATAAACCATTAAACAAACGTGCAACCCCATAGGTAACATTATTCAATGAAAAGGAACAACCATTGTTCTGAATCAAAAACGAAAAACCAATCTTGTCCAAACAAGAAACGGAAATAATGTTTCTGCAAATTACAGGCACGTAAAAACAGTTCTCAAGTTCTAAAATAAGCCCAATGGGCAACGATAAATGATAAGTCCCTACAGCCAGTGCAGCAACCTTTGCTCCATTGCCAACGCGTAGGTCGACTTCTCCTTCAGTCAAAGTCCTACTACTTCGAAGTTCCTGCACATTTATACAAATGTGAGAACCACATCCAGTATCTAATAACCATGATGTAGAAGTAGATAGATTGACTTCTATAACATAAATATCTGGGTCAGAAATCTGAACACCCTTCAGTTTCTTCATATCCTCCAAGTAAGTTTGACAATTTCTCTTCCAGTGACCCGGCTTCTTGCAATAGTGACAATCACCCTTTGCTTTTGCCTTTGCAAATAAGGCTTTGCTTGTATCAAACCTTTCTTGACGAGCCTGTCCTTCAAACATACGTTTAAGGTGCTCAATCATAATATAAGCAACCATTTGCTCATGCTGTTTCTGAAGCTCAGGATTCATAGTCTCAAGAATCAGACAAGTAACATCATTGTCATCATCGATATGCTTCTGATAAGCATTTCGATCATCGACCGATGCACCTACAGGTAGAGGTCCAGGGCGTGGAATATCAATGACATAGAGCTTTCGCTCTTGCCTGAGGACAATCCTCAAATTCCTTTGCCAATCAAGGAAGTTTGTTCATGTCAACTTGTCCTTCTCAAGGACTGATCGCACGGAGAAGTTATTTGAGTTGTTTGTCATTTAGAATTTCTACAATGTTAAAATGCATAAAATAATCAGTCTACGGTATTATTAATTTATGTTCAAGTGATTATTCATATATATTCAAAATATATATATCTCCCACTATTTTTATCAAATTAATAGCCCTTACTATCAATTCGGAAAGTATATCGCATAATTCTTTCTAGTGAGCCAAGATCCATATTTGGTCATGTTCTAAGTCAACCACTGGAAGTCCTTAAAAAATGATTATTTAGGTAGACAACAGTTGTCAATTATATCACATATAATTCTTGGATAGTTTGGCGAACAACGATTGATCTTATCTATCTAATAGATTTTTAACCAAACTCTATGCTTCTAAGTTCATAATAGTTGAATATAACCGTTTATTTTCACCTTATTATGACGACTCAGTTAAGTTAGACCCAATGATACAACGGTCGAATATAACCGTTTATATTCGTCGCATCTCACCACGATAGATAGGAGTCCCCTGCCACTGACAGCCCTTCCCCTTATCGATCTAGGATTCGATGAGTGTTCATTCATTGGAAAGCATCCGATTAAAACTTAATATTTTGTTAAGGGGTTTAGAAAATTTATAACGATCATGATCACATCATAAAGAGATCCTCAATTTTTCCTTGAACCAAATATTTCATATTGACATCTTAAATTGTTCATTTCCTAGGTAGATGGAGGATACCAATGGTCACACTTAAAACCCATCAACCTTACGAATACGCATATCCGCTTTTGTCAGAAAATCCCAATTTTAGATATCAGAAATCCATATTTAATTCCGTGCTTTAAAAATCCATATTTTATAAACACAAGAATCTCATGATTGTTTTTAATATTAAAATCTTGAATCGTTACAGATTTTATCTTGTTTAAACATGGCAAGCATGGCATGGGTGATGTATCTAATACATGCATACATCATTAATCTAATTAAAGCATGCATCTTCTAACTACTCTACACATACATCCAAATATATATGTAAAGTGCAATAAATAAACGTGTTTGGTTATGGCCCATCCTATATGATCTTTCCAAGCTAATGGAAAAATCAAGGTCAAACTATGGGTGGTTTAAAATACTATACTATTACATGTCTGCTTCTTTGTTGCTATAATGCCTCCTTGGATCGCCTCCTCGCATGCTTGTCTTCATGTACATTACATAAACAAAACAACTATACTAATGTACTTACAAGGAGAACTCGAGTTACATTCGAGATTTAATCATTACAAGGAATGACGACATGCAAGTCGTATTTAGAAACCAAACCATAAACAAAACCTATATCCTATGGGTCTCAAGGCCATAACCATCCACCATGCTCAAGTAACAATTAAATAACATGTCATATTATCTAATCATGTTATACCATATCATATTCCGCAAAAATCAGAAAATCAGAATCAAATTCTGAAAACAATAAATCGCCTTTTTCATGCACTGAACGGCATCAAACGCCTTACAGACGAGTCGATGATAGCTATGCTATCAGTTTTGTTCATACGCTCGTTTCCAGTCAGAAAACACATATCGTTTGCGTAAATCGGACACTTGATACAGATTTCAGCAAATCTGCGACAACTGTTTCAGAATTCGTATCGAATACGATTCTTGTAATAAAAACAAAACATGTATCATATACATACAACAATATATACAATCATCTCATGATTATACAATCCATATGAATATCATATATTCATCATCATCAAATCATAGAACATATAACGCATAATCAAAATACAAATTTAAATCAGAAACACTTGACTCGCTGTTTTGGGGCCTGTAACGACATCAAATGGCTTATAGACGAGAACCTGACTTTGTCAGTCTTGCTCAGTGGCCCGATTCCAGTCAGAAAACATATATCGTTTGCAAAAATCGGACACAGTACACAAATTTCACTAAATCTGCGCAGTTTTTCAGAAATCGTATCATATACAATCTCCAAAATTAAGAACAAACATAAATCATATATATCAGCATATATACAGATTATATAATCATCATATGATCATCCAAATCATCATTAACATACAGTTTATAGATATATATATCAAAATCAACGCATCATACATGACAATCATCAAACATGCTCATATATACATCAAAATTGTAACATATAACTGAATTAAAAAGTTTTTGCAAGTAGCTCTGATGCCATTGAAGGGTTTCGTGCATCAAACGCAGCGGAAAACAATAATTAAAACAATAAAAATCGAAACCCAATCACAGGATCCATGCAAAAACATGATATTTAATTCAGAGTTAGATGATTTACCTTTAACAATTTAATAAGGGAGAATTAAAGAGGTCCAAGATGCAATCACCACGCAGCCCTTGATGCAAGATCCGCGTCTCTAATTAGTCCACACGAACGCCCGATTGTCTCTACAATCACCGGAGTCGGTACTAGCCGATAACTGCCCTCTATCTCTCTCTCTCTCTCTAGCCTCTCAAGATGTAGAGTGGCTAGGGTTTTAGTGAAAACCCAATTTTTCATTCCACCCTAAAACTAATACATCATTATGTATTTATAAGAGAGGAAGAGTTGGGCCTAACCCAAAATAAGTTTGGGCTACTACTAAACCCATCCTTATTTGGATTTAATGATTTAATTCGAATTATGATTTAATTAATTAAGTCCAACTCAATTAATTAAATAACCAATTTCAAATATATAATCATTTAATTTAAATTCGGAATTTAAATTAAAACTCCGTTTTGACGTTCTTATTGTGTAACCCTTTAGGTTATTATTACGTTGGCAATAATTTTAATATCCAATAATAAAATTATAAACAATGAGCGGCATCTAGTAATACATCATTGCTACCCAAGTAATAATAATAATTGGTGATCCAATTAAACCTTTTATGATAAATGTTTCCGTGTAATATAATCCCTTTAACCATATATTATAGATTAAACTCGAGGCATGTTCATTGTCATCCTCTTCATAATTTAATCCGGGTTTCCTTGATCAATGAGTAGACTATTAAAAACAAATCAATATTTGAGCATGGCCATGCATTTCATAGTCTCACTCAATCAAGAGGCCAATAATATCTCTCCTAATTATAGGAGGGTTAAATCCTTTATCTATCATTCATATTTCTCATACGACTCATAATATACCCGATGTACACTTTTATCATTACCCGGTCAAAGGTAACTTTTAATGTAGTCAAATTACATTAATCCTCGTATAGAAATATAATGATCTCAAGTCAGAGGATCATTACACCACTATCACTGTGAGTCTTTCTTATGACTTTATAAAACATGAAGAATCTCACTGTGGGTCTATCCAGTGCCATGTAGAATATTACATGCACCTATGTTCTTGACTTTAGTATCACTATACCAATGACCAATGAGATGTGGTCATCTGTCAACAAACATACTAATCTTTATGCATTATAGTTGTCCCAAACTTACAATGCTCGATTAGGGATATTTAGGAATATAAACACTATTCTTATAATCTCATTTCTAAGTCACATACTTAAAGATATAGAATACGTGTTGTATGTTCCAAGGACATTTATTATACTAATATTTATATCGCAGTAAATAAAGACATAATAAATTAATGTAGAATAATCGATAGAACATAATCATTAATTAACAAAAGTATTTCCTAGAAGCACAATCACATTGTCTCTAGGGCACTAACACTAACAATGTGTTCGTGTGGACTGATTAGAGACATGTATCGCAAGGCGGGACACGTGGTGATCATATCAAATGACCTCCATTAGTCAGCCGTTCGTAAAGCTTCAAAAGGTAAACGATTCTATTCACGAATTAAACATCGTGTTTCGCATGGATCCTGCGGAGGGTTTCGTTATTTTTCTGTTTTTACGCGTTTTCCGTTGCGTTTTCATGCCCGAAACCCTTCAGACTTATGTATATTATAAGCATGGATTGATTTTCTTGTTTAGTAGTATGTGTTAGTGGTGCTAGTGTCGGGGCGTCACAGTATTCACCTATTCATGTAGATTATTGTCTGTTTTCTAATATGCAACTTTGTTTGTTTCTAATATGGGGATGGGGATGAAATGAATTACTTTTCTGATACGATATTATTGTACATGATGTGATGCTGACCTCTTCAACCTCATGTACCATGTATTGCATAGAATAATAGATTGTTAACTCCACATTTTTTATAATTTTAACGTAATTATGTATATGAAATTTGTCTTAATGTAAATGAACATGTTATTTAGACTCCCATATTTGTAGTTATTTGATTAAGAATAGTCTAAGACTATTTGAACGATATTTTTTCAATGCTTTTTGTTATTTTTGTTAGTTTGGGTATAATTTTTTATTAATGATTTTAATATCATTGGCCATGCATGTTAAAATTGGAGAAGTTGTCAGGTTAATAAGCATGAAATCACTTTGAATGTGCTAACGAATTAATCTGGAGGTTGAGCAAAGTTCGTACTGATCGAGTAATTGAACGAGTCCCAATCCAATAACTAAGAGTGGACCAAAAACTTAGAGTGTCAATCTGGAGCAAAGAAAGTAGATACCAATCCGCTATGTCGTCTTCAAGAGATGTCACTATAGTGGTCTCCAAGAGATGTTACAAAAGTTTCATATACAGACTGGATTACATATATCCAGAAAAGATATATTATTGATTTTTTTAATGTTAACTTAACAAGCACTTTTGGTGAGGCTCAAAAATTTAGATTTTATTGCACAAGTTTGTTGTTTTTTCCGTCCAGAATAAACCATGCCAATGATGATTTTAGTTATAGAACTTTCATTATCTTTCCATTGTATGTTTCTTTGGTTAAATTCTTTGTTGTAGACTATCAATTCAACTTTTTCCGTTTTTATTTTCACATGATTGTGTATTAAATTTATGTGTAACAAATCTTTTATATTTTGTCTAAATTTTGGTGGACAACCAAGCTAAAAATAACGATAAAAATTATATCCTTACGAGTTGAAATATATTGTTTGTATTACATAAAGTTCTAATAGAAAAATGTTATTGACTTATTTAAGTACAAGTTTCTTTTATCATATTAAAAAATAGAAAAGGAATAGTAAGAAATTCGAAATGGGAAAGCAATATTGAAATTGAATTTTCTTTAACATATTTGAAGTTGAAAAGACATTCGGATTTATAAGGAATGAGAATTCGAATTTATAGGAATGAAATATAATTATTTTTAAATATATTTGAAGTAGAAAAAAATTGAATTTATATAGGAGGATATTTCAAATTTATAGAAAAAGACATAAAATTAAAACTTTTTTAAACATATTTGAAATAAAATAAGTATTTGAAATTTTAACTACCACTTCATAAGATTTCTAAGATGGACATTTTATATGTGTTATCACAATGTGAACGTACGTATTTTGTTTATTATTGCATATTATTAGTATTTTTATCTACATTTATTTATTACAACGGGAGTCGGCCTAAAAAATGTGACACAAATCTATATAAATAATATATAAATAGTTTATTTTATTGTATATGTATATTCAATTTGTACAATATTGTGTTTACTAATTTATATGATAATATACATGTAACAGCCCGACTTTTCGGACTATTAAATCTAAATACAAAACTTAAATAAAATACATTTCTTTATTCAATAAATACAAAATTGCACAAAAGTTAAATGCAGCGGTCAAACTTAATAATCAAAAATATAAAATCGGAGAAGCAACTCCACAATTCAATAATCAATATCTTGTACTTTACAAAAATTATTTTAATAGCACAATTATTCTTAACCAATAATTTACATTAAATCACGTAGCACGAAATTCACAAGTTCACATCGATATTCTCAACAGGCTTCCACAGTGTAATAACCTAAAATATTATGAAAGAGTGAGCTACACAGGTTAACAAGTAACAGATCGACTTACAGTTATTCTTAAAAATCATTGGGCGTTTTAATAAAATAGATTTTCTCAAAACAATAATAATTTTAAAAACATTTGCAAAAACAGGCCCAACCCAAAGTTTATATTTAAAAATCTAGAATATAAAACAGAAGCAAAAACAGAACGAAAATCAAAAGTACCACAGTCTTGCTCTACGGCCACACTTTCCCAGTAGCCGGGATCTTATTCTTATTCTTTCGCCACACTTTGCCAGTGACCGTTATCTAAAGTTCAATAATTACGCCCCCTTAATAGGTATCTAAAGTTGCACACTTGTGCGCCTACTAAGGGTATCTAAGGCTAGTTTCGTAACTATAGCATAAATTACGAACGAGTTCGATAACTTAGAGACTGAGGGATTCGAAGATTTTCGTATCTTATTTCTTATATCTTATACAGTTTGAAATAATATTCTTATATCTTATACGGAATTTAAAACAGAGTCAAAATATCTTTTCCGAAAATAAAAGTAAGTCAAAAATTACTTACCTCAAAGTCGTCTGTGTTAGTATTAGTGCCCTAGAGACAATACAATTGTACTTCCGGGAAACACTATTTTGTTATTTAATAATAATTATGTTCTATTGATTATTCAACAACAATTATTATGTCTTTATTTACTGCGATATTAATGTTAGAGTAATAAATGTCCTTGGAATAACGAACACGTATTCTATATCTTTAAGTATGTGACTTAAAAATGAGATTATAAGAATAGTGTTTATATTCCTAAAATATCCCTAATTAAGCATTATGAATTGGGACAATTATGATGCATAAAGATTAGTATGATCGTTGACTAAATGACCACATCTCATTGGTCATAGGTATAGTGATACTAAAGTCAAGAACATAGGTGCATGTAATATTCTACATGGCACCGGATTGACCCACAGTGATATTCTACATGGTAATAAAGTCATTAGAATAGCTCACAGTGATAATGGTGTAATGATCCTTAGACTTGAGATCATTATATTTCTATACGAGGATTAATATACTTTGATTACATTAAAAGTTACCTTTGACCGGGTGATGATAAAAGTGGACATCAGGTATATTATGAGTCGTATGAGAAATATGAATGATAGATATAGGATTTAACCCTCCTATTATTAGGAGAGATATTATTGGCCTCTTGATTGAGTGAGACTATGAAAATGCATGGCCATGCTCAAATATTGATTTGTTTTAATAGTCTACTCATTGATCAAGGAAACCTGGATTAAATGTTGAAGAGGATGACTAATAACATGCCTCGAGTTTAATCTATAATATTTGGTTAAAGGGATTATATTACACGGAAACATTAGTCACGAAAGGTTTAATTGGATCACCAATTATTATTATTATTTGGGTAGCAATGATGTATTACTAGATGCCGCTCATTGTTTATAATTTTATTATGAGATATTAAAATTATTGCCAACGTAATAATAACCTAAAGGGTTACACATAAAGAACGTTTTAAACGGAGCATTAATTAAATTTCGAATTTAATTGAATTATTATTATTATTATTGAATTATTGGATTAATTAAGTAGGACTTGATTAATTATATAATAATTCGAATATAATAATTAATAATACTAATAATCAGATTGGGTTTTGGAAGCCCAATCAGATTAAGCAAGGCCCAAAATTCTCTTTTCAGATAAATACATTATGATGTATTGTTTTAGGTTAAGTTAAAAAATTCATTTTTCAGAAAAACCCTAGCAGCTCTGCATATTAGAGAGGCTAGAAACAGAGAGAGAGAAGGTTTTGAGGGCGGTTTTATTTGGCTAGTACCAACTCCGTGATCGTTGGACGATCAAACGTTCGTGTGGACTACTTTGGCGACGCAGATCTTGAACAAGGGCTGCGTGGTGGTTACAACAAGGACCTCCAAGTTTCTGAATATTATAAGCTCGATTAAGGTATGATTTCGTTTCTCCATAATCAGCCATGTCTTGTACACGGATCCTAGGGTTAGGGTTTCGGATTATTATTGTTTTTACGACTGTTTTCGCTGCGTTTGTTGCCCCGAAACCCAACAGTCTGAATACTGAAATCCGACAATAATAATAACACGAACAAATCCTAAATATAATAAAACGAACACAATTAATTACTTATTCTATAAACAAATTATGCACAAACATTACAAATAACATCCACTGTGAATCATATATAAACTGGACAGTTAAATCACAAAGTAAAAATGTAGAAAGCTACCACACTGATTTACATGTAATTGTACACATGCTATCATAATTAATATGTCACTGTACATTCATGCAATTTGTCAAACCATGAAATTTCGTTATCTAAACTATATTATTAATTAAATGACAATATTCAACCAACAAGCATTTACACGATCTTATCAGAATGCTAACATGTAAACATATTTTAAATAAAACTTATGAATTAAAACATTACTCATCTAATTTTCAAAAACTATCGCATAATTAAATTAAATATAAACTCATATTACAAATTATAATTACATTAACTAATAGCGATTAGGTATATAAAACTAATGACCAGAAACCAAACCAAAATCAGTAATTTCACGTACATGCAATTATCAAACCATTACTTTGGCAGAGCTACCACACAAACACTTAACAGGTGGCCAAAAACATGAATTATTTTCCTATGAACTGAATATTTGCACCAGAAACTAGAGTATCATGTAATTCATAGCTAATTAATAGCACGAAGAAGAAAACGAAATAACAATTTCATAAGGCATACAAAAGCACGCAAACACAATTAGCAAAATGGGGGACAAACGTACCTCTTCGATGTATTTTCCGTACGAGCTCATTAGTAGTTAATATGAGTTTTTATATAGACACACAACCCTAATTTTAATATAGTAACTCTAAAACTTGTCCTTTACGGTCCTTCAAAGCAATACGTAAATAACACACAATTAACTTAAATAAAAGATATCGATTTTATAAAATATTCGCACACTTCTTTCCAAACAAAACCAATTTATCCTCAATCAAATAATTTATACAAAAAAGATATTCTAAAACTTTCTAAATAAAATAAATATCTAAATAAAAATTACTTAAATATCTAATATCTAATAATAGAATAATAAGAAAAAATACGGGGTTTTACATTCTTCCCCCATTAAAAGAATTTGGTCCCCAAATTCTCAAAATTAAAAATAAATTAAGTCACACATGGAAAGAAATTATACCTTAATTATGATAGTTGTCACGAATTGTAGTGAGATGAAATACATGTCCTTTACTTATCTTGTTGTCTGCTCCCTGATTGCTATTGTTGTTTTCCTCGTCTATCTTTTCGCTAACCACCACACGACTATACTAATAAATATATAATTTTTAAATAAATATTCAATGATCACATAACATAAAAATCATATACGTCAAATTGTCACAAAATAAATGCCCTAAACTCAAATTAATTTACTAACTTAAAAGTCAAAATATACACAAAAACCTACAGGATCGCATCCTAGGAAATGCACTAGTCCCATACCTAGTACACTCCGAAGGAAAGCCCGCTCCGGATACCAACTGTAACAACCCGACTTTTCGGACTATTAAATCTAAATACAAAACTTAAATAAAATACATTTCTTTATTCAATAAATACAAAATTGCACAAAAGTCAAATGCAGCAGTCAAACTTAATAATCAAAAATATAAAATCGGAGACGCAACTCCACAATTCAATAATCAATATCTTGTACTTTACAAAATTTATTCTAATAGCACAATTATTCTTAACCAATAATTTACATCAAATCACGTAGCACGAAATTCACAAGTTCACATCGATATTCTCAACAAGCTTCCACAGTGTAAGAACCCGAAATATTATGAAAGAGTGAGCTATACAGCTTAACAAGTAACATATCGACTTATAGTTATTCTAAAAAATCATTGGGCATTTTAATAAAATAGATTTTCTCAAAACAATAATAATTTTAAAAACATTTGCGAAAACAGGTCCAACCCAAAGTTTATATTTAAAAATCCAGAATTTAAAACAGAAGCACAATTTAAAACAGGTACAGAAGCAGAAATAGAACGAAAATCAAAAGTACCACAGTCTTGCTCTACGACCACACTTTCCCTGTTGTCGGGATCTTATTCTTATTCTTATTTTTTCGCCACACTTTGCCAGTGACCGACATCTAAAGTTCAATAATTACGCCCCCTTAATAGGTATCTAAAGTTGCACACTTGTGCGCCTACTAAGGGTATCTAAGGCTATTTATGGAACTATGGCGTAAATTACAAACGAGTTCGATAACGCAGAGACTGAGGGATTCAAAGATTTTCGTATCTTATTTCTTATATCTTTTACAGTTCGAAACAATATTCTTATATCTTATACGGAATTTAAAACAGAGTCAAAATATCTTTTCTGAAAATAAAAGTAAGTCAAAAAGTACCTACCTCAAAGTCGACTGAATACTGAAATCCGACAATAATAATAACACGAACAAATCCTAAATATAATAAAACGAACACAATTAATTACTTATTCTATAAACAAATTATGCACAAACATTACAAATAACATCCACTGTGAATCATATATAAACTGGACAGTTAAATCACAAAGTAAAAATGTAGAAAGCTACCACACTGATTTACATGTAATTGTACACATGCTATCATAATTAATATGTCACTGTACATTCATGCAATTTGTCAAACCATGAAATTTCGTTATCTAAACTATATTATTAATTAAATGACAATATTCAACCAACAAGCATTTACACGATCTTATCAGAATGCTAACATGTAAACATATTTTTGTTAGTATTAGTGCTCTAGAGACAATACTTTTATGTTTTAAAGAAAACATTTTATTATTATAAATTATGTTTTATTGATTATTATTATTAGTTTATTATGTCTTTATTTACTGCGTTATAAATGTTAGCATAATAAATGTCCTTGGAATTATGATACGTATTCGATATCTTTAAGTATGTGACTTAAAAATGAGATTATATGAATAGTATCTTTATTCCTAAATATCCCGAGTCGAGTGTTATTATTTAAGGACAATAATAATGCACAGAGACTAGTATGTTTGTTGACTGATGACCACATCTCATTGGTCATAGGTATGGTGATACTAAAGTCAAAACAGAGGTGCATGTAAGAGTACATGACACTGGATTGACCCGCCGTGAGATTACACATGTTAATAGTGTCATAAGTAATTCTCACTGTGATAATGGTGTAATGATCCTTAGACCTGAAATCATTATATTTTTATACGAGAATTAATATACTTTGATTACATTAAAAGTTACCTTTGACCGGGTGATGATAAAAGTGGACATTGGGTATATTATGAATCGTGTGAGAAATATGAATGATCTAGATGGGATTTAACCCTCCTAATTTTAGGAGCGATATTATTGGCCTCTTGTTTGAGTGAGACTAAGAAATGCACGGCCGTGCTCAAATGTTGATTTGATTTATTAGTCTACTCATCGATCAAGAAAACTAAGATTAAATTATGAAGAGGATGACACATTACATGCCTCGAGTTTAATCTATAATATTAAGGTTAAAGGGATTATATTACATAGAACATTATTCACGAAAGGCTTAATCGAATCACCGATTTAATTATTATTACTTGGGTGGCAATGATGTATTACTAGATGACACTCATTGTTTACAATTTTAATTAGTTATTAAAATTGTTACCAACGTAATAATAACCTACAGGGTCACACACAAAGAACGCTTGAAGGAGAAATAATTTAAATTATGAATTTAAATTTAAATAAGTAATTTATTCTATTTATAATATTAATTAAGTATGACTTGATTAATTATTTAAATAGAAAATGGAATTACTTAAACTAATTCTGAAATTGGTTATTAATTAATTAAGTGCGACTTAATTAAATAATAAATTAGAATTTCGGATTAGTATTTTATTATAATTGGATTATAATTAGAAAACTTATTTTCCTCTCTATATAAACTCTCAAAGAGGGCTGATTTTAATGTGGAAAAACGTTTTTATTAAAACCCTAGCCGCTTACGAGAGCAAGAAAAGAGAGAGAGAAAGAATCAGTTTTCGGGTGCTAGTACACATCAATCCTTCAAGAAAAGCGTTCGTGTGGATACCGTAGAGCGTAGATCGCGAGAGCGGGATACGTGGTGATTGAACAAGCTTTGGATATCCATTAATCTTCTATTAATGAACTGCTAAAGCTTCATAAGGTATTTGTTCTTAATCTCCGAATTAAATCTTTTGTTTTCGCATGGATCCTGCGGAGGGGTTTCGAATTTTGATTTATTTTTACGTTTTCCGTTGCGTTTATGTGCTCGAAACCCTTAAATGGTATCAGAGCTACTTGCGAAAACGTTTTAATTCGGTTGTGTGTTTAACAGTTTTCGATATATATGCATGTTTGCGATCTTCCATGTTTTTTGTTGATTTATATATATGTATGTATATGTTTTTGAATATATGATATTCATGAGGATTGGATAATCATGAGATTATTGTGTATATCGTTGTATGTATATGATACATGTTATATCGAAATATGAGAATCGTATTCGATACGATTTCTGAATACGTTGCGCAGATTTGGTGAAATTTGCATACTGTGTCAGATTTTCGCCGAAAATACCTTTTCAGAAAGGGAAACGGGCGTCTGAACAAAACTGACATTGTCACTCGTTCGTTTTTAAGGCGTGTAACTTCGTTTACTGTCTGTAAACAGCGATTTAATGTTTTCAGAATTCTGATTTTGATTTTCTGATTTACACTTTATTTGATTTCTATGATTGGATCATGAGAAATATGATATGGTATGATATGTTGATGCAATATGAGATGTTCTTAATTGTTATATGAGCATGGTGATTGGTTATGGCCTAAAGACCCATAGGATAATGGTTTTGTTTTATGGTTTGGTTTCTAAATACGACTTGCATGTCGTTATTCCTTGTAATGTTTAAATCTCGAATGTAACTCGAGTTCTACTTGTAAGTTCAGTAGGATAGGTTGTTTTATTTATGTAATGTATATGAAGACATCCAAGATGGAGAACCAAAGAAGCATTACAAGGAGGCAAGCAAGGAGACAGGTTAAAGCTTGAAGACTTGTAACATTGTATTGTATTTTGATACCACCATAGATTGACCTTGATCTTTCCATTAGCTTGGAAAGATCACTTAGGTTGGGCCATAACCAAACACGTTTACTTTACGCACTTTACATATATGATGCATGTGATGTAGATATGTATGCGTAGATAATGATGCATGCTTTAATTAGATTAAACATGTATGGATTATATACGTCACCCATGCCATGTTTGCTAAACAAGATAAAATCTGTAACGATTCAAGATTTTAAAATTGAACAAAAACGAACATGAGATTCCTGTGTTTATGAAACACGGAAATAAGTATGAATTTCAAATTTTGATATGGGGAGATTTTGACAAAAATACAAGCAGCGCTTGTAAGAAATGCGGGTTTTAAGTGAGACCACTGTGACTCCTCCGACGGACTGGAAATCAAACCATTGATGAATTTTGATTTGAAGTACTTAGTTCAAGGAAAAATTGGGAATCTCTTGATGATGGGATCATGGTCGTTTTAATAATAACAAATCCCTAAAGTTAAAATATTAAGTCAATTAGATGCCTTCCAATGGGCAACACTCGTCAAGACCTAGATCGAGAAAGAGTGGGTTCGCCAAAGCGAAGCACTCCAATCTATCGTGGTAAGACGCGATGAAGTAAATGTGATACTTAACTGTTAGACCATTGGGTTAGACTTAACTAAGTTACCACAATAGGATTGTGAACTTAGAGGCATGGAGTTTGGTATGATTTATTGGATAAATGGGAACAAATGTTGTTCTACCAAACTTTCCAAGAGTTATATATGATATAATTGACAAGAGTTGTCTACCTAAATAAATCATGTTTTGGGAGTAAAGCCAAAGCTGACCTTAAGCATGACGAAATATGGATCTTGGCTCACTAGAAGGATTTAGAGTAATGCCTTCCGAATTAATAGTTAGGGCTATTTATTTGATAAAAATAGTGGGAGGTATATAATTATATACCATAATCACTTAAACATAATAATTAATAAATTTGCAACCTAGATTAATTTTATGCACTTTAATATTGTAGTTATCAAATGACAAATAACACAAACAACTTCTCTATGCGATCAGTCCTTGAGAAGGACAAGCTGACAGGAACAAATTTCCTCGACTGATATAAGAGCTTGAGGATCGTTCTCAGGCACCACGATGTTAGTCAAATTCTTCCCTTATCTTTTAGCTCAGAATGTAACATGTGCCGAACATAATGCTTATTGGAAGCAAGTTGATGATTCGACTACTGATGTTTCATGTCTCATGCTTGCAACTATGAGTGTTGAGCTTAATAAACAATATGAGCATATGGATGCTTATGAGATATTTGAGCACCTTAAAAGATGTTTGAGGAAAAGGCTCGTCAAAAGGGATTTGACAATAGCAAGACACCATACCTATAAGTAGGGAACGTGAGATTCGGTTGGACCAGATGTTCTAAAGATGATAGGGTATAATGAGTACCTTGATTATTATTTTTGGGTTTCAAGATTGGTCTAGAGACTCGGAATGATTTGATCATACAAATCTTTGAACAATAAATATTCTCAATTAGTTAGTGAACAACGAAATAAATGAGATAGACATAGCACCCACTAAGTTGTGAAGCACGTTGAGAACTGCTGTAAGCAACATGATAAATGCATGGACTACTCCCATAATGATGGTGAATGTAGGAATGTTTTGGGAAAGGAAAATGGAATGGAAAGAAGAAGATTTGATCTAATTCTATAGCCATATTAAACTCCAATCCCAAAGAGGTTTTGTCGCCTAAAGGAGGTGTTGATAATTAAAGAAGACGATTGTCGCTTCTGTGGAAAACCGAAAGACTGGAAGTTAAACTGTCATGCTTATTTGGAAGATCTAAGAAGAAGACCGGTGAGGGTCAAGCTTCAGGTTTCGGGTTATAATTGGAGCAAAAGTTGTTGCTCTAGTTGAAGTAACTCGTTACTTAATTTTGCCTATAAGGCTAAGTTTAGAACTTGATAATTGTAACTACGTGCCTCTAAGAGTAGAGACATTATATTGGTTTCTTCTATGGACAAGAAAGGTTTTTCATTTTAATTGGATATATAACAATTGTTGTTTATTACATTTCAATGAAAAGGTTAATAATGTTGCACAATTAGTTAACAATTTATATGTTCTAAAAAAGACTCAAATCAAACATTACATTTGGCACTGTAATTAAGGCCATATTATAAGAAATGCATTTCCAATTTACATACTGATGGATGATTGGATAAGTTTGATTATGAATCATACGAAGAATGCGAATCTTGGTTTATTTGGTTAAAAGACAAAAAGCCCCTTTTACTAGAAATGGTGAAAGGGTCATCGAACGATTATGACTTATACATGGTGATGTATGTGGTCATATACGTACGATGGCAGAAGGTAGGTTTTACTACTTTATAGCGGTTACTGATGATTTCAGTAGATACGAATATGGGTATCTTTTGAAGAACAAATTCGAATCTTTTGAAAAGTTCAAATAATATTAAGCTGAAGTAGAAAAAGTTCAAAGAAAGGGGTTTCTAAGAACTAAAATCACACTTTGTTGGACATAGTGCGATGGATGATGAGTCAAGAGGATCTTCCAATAAGTTTCTGGGGTTATACCCTAGAGACATGTGCATATACACTAAACCGTGTTCCTACTAAAATGGTTCAGGAAACACCATATAAGATATGGACTGAGAAAAGTCATAGCATGTCATTTATGAAAATTAGGGGATGCCAAGCGTTTGTGAAACGTTTAACCTCTGACAAGCTAGGACCAAAATCAGATAAATGTAATTTTGTGGGATACCAAATTAAAAAAAAATGGGTATTACTTCTTTAATCCTCCAGAGAACAAAGTGTTTGTTGCTCGGATTGTTGTATTTCTTGAGAGAGAATTTCTTTCTAAAAGAAATAGTGGGAGGAAAATAGATCTCGATGAGGATCGAGAACCACGAGATAACATTGAACCAAAGTTGGAACAAGAGCAGAATGTACAAGAAAATGTTAATGACAATACTGCTCAAGAAACACAGGTTGTTCGTAGGTCTGGTAGGATTCACCATGAGTCCGAGAGATATTATGAATTTCTCTTGACTCGGGATGGTGATGTAATGCTTGTGAATAATGATAATGAGCCTCTTACCCACCAAGACGCTATGAAAATTCCAAGATCTAAAAGTTGGCATGAGGCCATAAAATCTAAGATGGATTCCATGTATGAAAAACCAAGTATGGACTTTGGTTCATCCACCTAAAGGGGTAAAACCTATAAGGTGAAAATGTGTTTTTAAGAAGAAAACTGACATGGATAGTAATGTACAGGCCTATAAGGCACGACTGGTGGCAAAAGGTTTCAAGTAAATTCATGGTATTGACTATGATGAAACTTTCTCACCAGTGGCAATGGCCAAGTCCATCAAGATTTTGCTTGCTTACTATGACTACGAAATCTGGCAAATGGATGTCAAGACTACTTTCTTAAATGAGAGCGTAGAAGAGGTTGTGTACATGACACAACCTGAAGGTTTTGTAGATCCAAGTTCTGCTAGAATGGTTTATAAGATAATTCGATCCATTTATGGATTAAAGTAAGCCTCGAGGAGATGGAATATACGTTTTGATGAAACAGTCAAATAGTTTGGCTCTATTCAAAATGAAGATGAACCGTGTGTTTACAAGAAGGTTAGTGGGAGCCATGTGGCATTCCTAGTATCATATGTAGATGATATATTACAAATAAGGAATGACATTCTTCCTCAACAGACTGTTAAGACTTGGTAGAGAAATAGTTTCTTGATGAAAGACTTAGGAGATGTGTCCTATATCTTAGGGATCAGGATCTATAGAGATAGATCACGAAGATTTTTCGGCTTAAGTCAGAGTACATACATTGACAATGTATTGCACCAATTAGGGATGTAAAGAGGCTAAAAGGGAAATGTTCCCATGTCTATGAGATAGTGATCTCAAAATAAATGGTCTAAAATCATTGGATGATATGGACCACATTAGTATAGTTCTATATGCTTCGGAAATTGGTTTCATAATGTATTTGATGATATGTACTCGTCATGTTGTCTCGTATGCTTTAAGCATGACGAGCAGGTACCAGTCTAATCCAAGTGATGCTCACTTGATTGGAATCAAGAATATTCTTAAGTGCCTAAAGAGGACTAAAGACTCATTCTTGGTATACGGAGGAGCTGGGAAGCTGGATGTAAAGTGTTACATGGATGCTAGTTCCTAGACAGACATGACTATTTTGTGTCTTAGTCTGGATTTGTGTTTTGTCTAAATAGATGTGTTGTAAGCTAGAATAGTTCACAGCAAGAACTGTAAATGATTCTACAATCGAGGCTTAGTATATTGATACTAGCGAAGTAGCCAAAAAGGATGTTTTGGGAATTTACTAAGGCGATATCACCTTATTAATAAGATTAATGATCAAGGAGATATACTTATATGTAAAGTGCATACTATTGATAATATTGCCGAACCACTGACTAAGGCTTTGTCGCAGCAGAAGCATGTAAGTCACACTAGTTCCAAATGTATTGGATACATGGGATATTGGCTCTAGTGCAAGTGGGAGATTGTTAGTATTAGTGCTCTAGAGACAATACTTTTATGTTTTAAAGAAAACATTTTATTATTATAAATTATGTTTTATTGATTATTATTATTAGTTTATTATGTCTTTATTTACTGCGTTATAAATGTTAGCATAATAAATGTCCTTGGAATTATGATACGTATTCGATATCTTTAAGTATGTGACTTAAAAATGAGATTATATGAATAGTATCTTTATTCCTAAATATCCCTAGTCGAGTGTTATTATTTAAGGACAATAATAATGCACAGAGACTAGTATGTTTGTTGACTGATGACCACATCTCATTGGTCATAGGTATGGTGATACTAAAGTCAAAACATAGGTGCATGTAAGAGTACATGACACTGGATTGACCCGCCGTGAGATTACACATGTTAATAGTGTCATAAGTAATTCTCACTGTGATAATGGTGTAATGATCCTTAGACCTGAAATCATTATATTTTTATACGAGAATTAATATACTTTGATTACATTAAAAGTTACCTTTGACCGGGTGATGATAAAAGTGGACATTGGGTATATTATGAATCGTGTGAGAAATATGAATGATCTAGATGGGATTTAACCCTCCTAATTTTAGGAGCGATATTATTGGCCTCTTGTTTGAGTGAGACTAAGAAATGCACGGCCGTGCTCAAATGTTGATTTGATTTATTAGTCTACTCATCGATCAAGAAAACTAAGATTAAATTATGAAGAGGATGACACATTACATGCCTCGAGTTTAATCTATAATATTAAGGTTAAAGGGATTATATTACATAGAACATTATTCACGAAAGGCTTAATCGAATCACCGATTTAATTATTATTACTTGGGTGTCAATGATGTATTACTAGATGACGCTCATTGTTTACAATTTTAATTAGTTATTAAAATTGTTACCAACGTAATAATAACCTACAGGGTCACACACAAAGAACGCTTGAAGGAGAAATAATTTAAATTATGAATTTAAATTTAAATAAGTAATTTATTCTATTTATAATATTAATTAAGTATGGCTTGATTAATTATTTAAATAGAAAATGGAATTACTTAAACTAATTCTGAAATTGGTTATTAATTAATTAAGTGCGACTTAATTAAATAATAAATTAGAATTTCGGATTAGTATTTTATTATAATTGGATTATAATTAGAAAACTTATTTTCCTCTCTATATAAACTCTCAAAGAGGGCTGATTTTAATGTGGAAAAACGTTTTTATTAAAACCATAGCCGCTTACGAGAGCAAGAAAAGAGAGAGAGAGAGAGAGAGAGAAAGAAGCAGTTTTCGGGTGCTAGTACACATCAATCCTTCAAGAAAAGTGTTCGTGTGGATACCGTAGAGCGTAGATCGCGAGAGCGGGATACGTGGTGATTGAACAAGCTTTGGATATCCATTAATCTTCCATTAATGAACTGCTAAAGCTTCATAAGGTATTTGTTCTTAATCTCCGAATTAAATCTTTTGTTTTCGCATGGATCCTGCGGAGGGATTTCGAATTTTGATTTATTTTTACGTTTTCCGTTGCGTTTATGTGCTCGAAACCCTTCAATTTTAAATAAAACTTATGAATTAAAACATTACTCATCCAATTTTCAAAAACTACCGCATAATTAAATTAAATATAAACTCATATTAAAAATTATAATTACATTAACTAATAGCGATTAGGTATATAAAACTAATGACTAGAAACCAAACCAAAATCAGTAATTTCACGTACATGCAATTATCAAACCATTACTTTGGTAGAGGTACCACACAAACACTTAACAGGTGGCCAAAAACATGAATTATGTTCCTATGAACCGAATATTTGCACCAGAAACTAGAGTATCATGTAATTGATAGCTAATTAATAGTACGAAGAAGAAAACGAAATAACAATTTCATAAGGCATACAAAAGCACGCAAACACAATTAGCAAAATGGGGGATAGACGTACCTCTTCGATGTATTTTCCTGTACGAGCTCATTCATAGTTAATATGAGCTTTTATATAGACACACAACCCTAATTTTAATATAGTAACTATAAAACTTGTCCTTTACGGTCCTTTCAAGCAATACGTAAATTACACACAATTAACTTAAATAAAAGATATCGATTTTATAAAATATTCGCACACTTCTTTCCAAACATTACCAATTTATCCTTAATCAAATAATTTATACAAAAAATAAATTCTAAAACTTTCTAAATAAAATAAATATCTAAAAAAAATTACTTAAATATCTAATATCTAATAGTAAAATAATAAAACTGTTTGTATTAGTGCTCCAGAGACAATACTTTTATGTTTTAAAGAAAACATTTTATTATTATAAATTATGTTTTATTGATTATTATTATTATTTTATTATATCTTTATTTACTGCGTTATAAATGTTACCATAATAAATGTCCTTGGAATTATGATACGTATTCAATATCTTTAAGTATGTGACTTAAAAATGAGATTATAAGAATAGTATCTTTATTCCTAAATATACCTAGTCGAGTGTTATTATTTAAGGACAATAATAATGCACATAGACTAGTATGTTTGTTGACTGATGACCACATCTCATTGGTCATAGGTATGATGATACTAAAGTCAAAACATAGGTGCATGTAAGAGTACATGACACTAGATTGACCCGCCGTGCGATTACACATGTTAATAGTGTCATAAGTAATTCTCACTGTGATAATGGTGTAATGATCCTTAGACCTGAAATCATTATAGTTTTATATGAGAATTAATATACTTTGATTACATTAAAAGTTACCTTTGACTGAGTGATGATAAAAGTGGACATTGGGTATATTATGAATCGTATGAGAAATATGAATGATCTAGATGGGATTTAACCCTCCTAATTTTAGGAGCGATATTATTGGCCTCGTGTTTGAGTGAGACTAAGAAATGCACGGACGTGCTCAAATGTTGATTTGATTTATTAGTCTACTCATCGATCAAGGAAACTAAGATTAAATTATGAAGAGGATGACACATTACATGCCTTGAGTTTAATTTATAATATTAAGTTTAAAGGGATTATATTACATGAAACATTATTCACGAAAGGCTTAATCGAATCACCGATTTAATTATTATTACTTGGGTGGCAATGATGTATTATGGATGCCGCTCATTGTTTACAATTTTAATTAGTTATTAAAATTGTTACCAACGTAATAATAACCTACATGGTCACACAAAAAGGACGCTTGAAGATGAAATAATTTAAATTATGAATTTTAAATTTAAATAAGTAATTTATTCTATTTATAATCTATACTATATTATTAAAGACGAAACATTGAAAGTTTTGTAGTCTGGTCATGAAAGTTTTTGTAGTCTGGTCACTCAATTCATAGCCGTTAGATATTTTTGATCAAATCGATAAGAGTCGTTAGATAAAATATTAAAATTATTATATAGAATATCTTTTCTATTTTTCCTAACTAAAACATCTCATTTTCCAAAAATATTGCAAACAATTTCATTTACTAAAATAACATAATAAAGTTATAATTGCTAATAACTAACTCATTACCTTTTTTAGCCAAATTGTATATTCTTTTTTATATTTTCTAACTAAAATTTCTACTTTTCTATTTTTCCTAACTAAAACCTCTCATTTTCCAAAAATATAACGAACAGATCTATTTAATAAAATAAAATAATAATATTATAATTATTAATGACTAACTGATTAGCTTCTTTTTCCAAAACGTATATTCATTTTTATATTTCATAAATAATATTTTTCTTAACTAAAACCTCAAAAATATCACAGACTATTCCATTTATTAGCATAAAATACTAATATTATAAATATTATAATACTTATAATACTTATATAATTATTATATAAATTATAATAATTATAATTATTATACACATTTATTTTTATAGAAACATTGAAAGTTTGGGTACCTGTTTTTTTGGTACGGTACTTGCCTTATTTAATTGTTTATTTAATTATTATAAAAATTATTATAATCAGTTACCCTTTCAGTTAAAATGAATTACCATTTGTTTCTAAAAAAATCACGAGCAATTTCCTTATATCACGAGCAAACCCTTACTTAGTTATTTATTTTAAAACATATTTTAATACTTTTAATTGGTAATTATATTTCCCCTATTTTTCTAGAAAAATCACGGGCAATTACCCTTTTCAGCTAAAACATGTTATATTTTCTATTTTCCTTACTAAAATCTCTACTTTTCCAATTATATCACGGGCAAACCCTTGCTTATTTACTTTAAAATCTATTTTAATAATTTTATTTGACAATTATCTTTTTCAACTAAAACATGTCACCATTTGTATTTTTCTTACTAAAATCCCTCTTTTTTTTCAAAAATATCACGGGCAAATCGTTACTTTTATATTTTAAAATTCAACGAAAACATGTTACTTTCTATTTTTCTTACTAAAACCCATCTTTTTCCAAAATATCACGGGCAAACCGTTACAATTAATAAAATATAAATAATAAAATTAACAATTATTAAAAACAATTCGTGCATCGCACGGGTTTTAAGCTATATTATTAAAAACGAAACATTAAAAGTTTGGTAGTCGGATGGACGAACGGTCGGTACTTAGTGATTTTATTTAATTGCCCTTACTTATTTTTAAAAAAACTATCACTAAATAATAACATTATTTATAACCAATTACCTTTTCATCTAAAATACATTACCTTTTTTTATTTTTATTTTAACAAAATCTTCTCTTTTTCTAAAAAAAACACGGGCGGTTATCTTTTTTAACAAAAACATGTTACTCTTTCTATTTTTTCTTACTAAAACCCCTCATTTTCCAAAAATATCATGGGCAAACCCTTACTTATTTATTTTAAAAATCTATTTTTTTATTTTAATAATTAAAAGTATTAAAATCTATTTTAATACTTTTAATTATGAGCACTTTTTCAGCTGAAACATGTTATTTTTTCAATTTTTTCATTTTCTAAATAAATTATTATTAAATAATAACATTTTTATAACCAACTACCTTTTCAGTTAAAATACATTACTTTTTCTATTTTTTTCCTAACAAAATCCTCTATTTTTCTAAAAACAATCACCGGTAATTATCATTTTCAACTAAAACATGTTACTCTTTCAATTTTTCCTTACTAAAAACCCTCATTTTCCAAAAATATCCCGGGCAAATCCTACTTACTTATTTTGAAACCTATTTAAATAATTTTAATTACGGGCACTTACCTTTTCAGATAAAACATGTTACTTTTTCTATTTTTCCTTACTAAGACCCCTACTTTTCCAAAAATATCACGGATAAACAGTTATTAATTTATTTTAAAATTTATTTTAATACTTTTAATTATTTAAAAAAGTTTAACACACCTACTTATTTTTTTAGCAAATGCAAATTAATAAAATATTAAAACATAAATAATAAAAATAATAATTATTAATAACAATCCGTGCATCGCACGGGTTTTAACCTAGTATACTATATATTGGCATAGTCAAATTCTTCGCTATTTATGTCTTACATTAAAGAAATATTTATTCTTTAATCTACATTATAAATATTTTATTTTTTGTTTCATTAATTTTTTTTATTTTAAATTGTTAAATATTTAAAGGTGATGTTATTAAAATAGAGTTTATGTTAAAGCTAATGTGTCCTGTAAAATTAGGAAAGTGACGACCAGTACCATACCATACCAAATAACCCCTTTACACTAATTATATATAAAGATATAATAAGAATATAATAATTATGTTTATAAATTTAAACTTCATAAAAAGAGAGGCAAGTGAGAAAAAAGAGAGGGCAAAAGAAGAAAAAATAAAATGTTATGAATATTAGTAAAATAAGGAAGCATTCTGCTATCCTTAAAAATAAGTACTATGAAGTAATGTGATGATAATTTTAACTTTTTCAAGAAGCATTATTAAGACATAGAGCACAAATTTAAATCAAATTCCTTAAAGTTTTGTCTTAAAGTGATATAATTAGTATGTTGGACTTACTTTTAGTATACATATATTCCAAACAACAATATATATTATCAATACTATTATATAATAGACGAAACATTAAAAGTTTGGTTGGTCGGTATGTTACGTTATGATTTTACTTAATTGTCCTTAATTAACTGTACTTTGTGTTTTTACTTAATTAACCTTACTTACTTATAGAAATATATTATTAAATAATAATATTACATATTTATAACCAATTATCTTTTTCACCTAAAATACATTATTTTTTCTAACAAATTCCCCTACTTTTTCAAATATATCACGGGCAATTACCTTTTTTTAACTAAAACATGTTAGTTTTTATATTTTTTCTTACTAAAACCCCTCCTTTTCCAAAAATATCACGGACGTTTAGTTATTTATTTTTAAAACTATTTTAATATTATAATTATTTTTTAAAATTTTACCTATTTTAACATGTCTACCTATTTTTCTTAACAAATGCAATTAATACAAATATTAAAATATAAATAATCAAATACCTATTTATAACCAATTACTTTTTCAGCTAAAATATATTATATATTTTTTGTAAAAAGTTCCTTCCTTTCTAAATATATCACGGGAAATTGCCTTTTACAATTTACTTTTTCTATTTTTCTCACTAAAGTCCATTCTTTTTCCAAAAACATGACAGGAACCCATTTACTTATTTATTTTAAAACGTATTTAAATTCTTTTAATTATTAAATTTTAAAACCTCATTTTCCAAAAATATCACGGGCATTTACCTTTCTAAACTAAATATATGTTACATTTTTTCTAACTAAAACCCTTCATTTTCAAAAATATAACGGGCGACCCCATACTTATTTATTTTAAAATCTGTTTTAATGTTTTTAATTAATTAAAAGTGTTTAGCTATTTTAACATGTCTACTTATTTTTTGCACAATTACAATTAATAAAATATTAAAACAATAATAATAAAATAACAATTAACAATCCGTGCATCGCACGGGTTTTAAGCTAGTATTAATTAAGTATGACTTGATTAATTATTTAAATAGAAAAATGGAATTACTTAAAATAATTCTGAAATTAGTAATTAATTAATTAAGTGCGACTTAATTAAATAATAAATTGGAATTTCATATTAGTATTTTATTATAATTGGATTATAATTAGAAAACTTATTTTCCTCTCTATATAAACACTCAAAGAGGGCTGATTTTAATGGTGAAAAACGTTTTTACATTAAAAACCCAAGCCTCTTATGAGAGCAAGAAAAGAGAGAGAGAGAAAGAAGCAGTTTTCGGGTGCTAGTACACATCAATCCTTCAAGAAAAGCGTTCGTGTGGATAACGTAGAGTGTAGATCGCGAGAGCGGGATACATGGTGATTGAACAAGCTTTGGATCTCCATTAATCTTCCATTAATGAACTGTTAAAGCTTCTTAAGGTATTTGTTCTTAATCTCCGAATTAAATCTTTTGTTTTCGCATGGATCCTGTGGAGGGGTTTCGAATTTCGGTTTATTTTCACGTTTTCCGTTGCGTTTATGTGCTCGAAACCCTTCAAAAACAAATACGGGGTTTTACATTCTTCCCCCCTTAAAAGAATTTGGTCCCCAAATTCTCAAAATTAAAAATAAATTAAGACACACATGGAAAGAAATCTACTTATCTACTTATATATATATTAAAGCCCGTCTAGGGGCAATTTGAGCCAAGAAAATGGCTGTGAAATGACAAGTTTGCCCTTATTTGTTGAAAAATTACAAACTTGCCATCCCTCTATCATTTATGTAAAAATAAAATATTTTTGTTGCTCTTAGGAATCGAACCTCCGACCTCCCCCTAGAAAACTCATGTTATAACCATTGTGCTACACTTACTTATTGGTTTAACTTAAAAATCTTATTAGATAAACCACATCACCTCTTTTTGTCATATTTTTTTGTTTAAGTAAAATGTTGGGTTATATTATTTATATAACTTGATTTTTTTAGTTTCAAAATCTTAATGTATAATTATATTTTATCTACTTTGTATATATTAAATGCCAACCAAGGACAAAAAAAGTAAGAAAATGGCAATAAATTTATTATTATACTCTTTTATTTTTAAAAATTACAGAATTGTCAACCCTTCATTATTTAAGCTAAAGTAGATTAGATTTGTGTGAACATTGATAATCGTATTCCAAACTTTCTCATATAATTTCATCTAATACCCAAGTACGTAAAATTGAGTTTGAGTTTATTATAAAAATATTAGTATATAAACTACATTATCATCATCATACATATATACATATATATATATATATATATATATATATATATATATATTTTTAATTTTTGAGCAAATAACATGTTGTTTTATATTATTTATAAAAACATGTTTATTCAATTTTTTTAATTTTACATTCTGAGTAAATTAAATGTTAGTTCATATTATTATATAGCTCCATTTTTCAAATTTTCGTTATTCTACATATAATTATGTATTCAATTATATTTATAAATTCTTATTTCACTTGTATTTTTGAATTATATATTATTTATACTGTAAATTTTTATATGATTTATACTTTATATAGGTTATTTAGGTATTGATACACAAATATAATATAATTTAGAATACATTTAAAATTAGTATCGTAAAAAGTGTGAATTAGAGTTAGGGGTGTTTATGGGTTGTATTTGCCGAGTTGAAAGCATTTTTGCAATCCGACCCATTAAATTGGTTTGAAAAAATTTCATCCCATCACACAAAATATTAATTTGTGACCCAACTCTTAATCGTACATCGATTTGGGTCAAGTTGGGTCGGTTTAATTGACTTAAATTATATATATATATATATATCAAAAATTAAAAAGCTGCTTTTAAACTCAATAAATATATATATATATATATACGTTACTCTTTTCGTTCATGTACAAGTATGGAGTAATGATATGCGGTTCTTTTATGTAAATATTAACACTTAAAATATCAAATATTTGATGAAGGATAAATATTTAATAAATCCGATTAATCACCTATTATCCGAGTATTCACTACAATGTAACTTTATCGACTAATGTCGATTTCCATATTTAAGAACATTGTAAAATACATATAATTTGGGATTTTAGTACTAATGTTTTAGTTTGATTAACATTATAATTTTAGTAATGTAAATTATGTTGTAAATCGTGTGCATATGCATAAAATGTAAGCACATCTATAATTGAAAAGTACGATATATCATATAATGTATGGTAGTATATAATTTATATATATATATATATATATATATATATATATATATATATATATATATATATATATATATATATATATTTGTGTGTGTGTGCGCGTGCGCGCGTGTATGTATAAATATTATTGAACAAAATTTTAACTTAAATCGGGTTGGGTAGGGTCGGCCGAAAAAATATAAAACTCATATCCAACCTATTTAAATTGGTTGGGTAGACTTGGCTTGGTCGGCCGAAAAGAGAGTGAGGGTTAGTTCAGTTTGATCAGGTTGGTAAATCATGAACAATCATAATTGGAGTAATCCGTGGATGTATTACCTATTGATTAAATCGGATAATTAAAGATTATTATAATGATTAGTGTGGATCAATTTAATATTATATATATATATATATATATATATATATATATTGTGTAATAATTTTAATTATATGTATATTATCACATAATTTAAATTTATTTAAAAACATATTATGAATGAAAAAAATAAAATTTATAGATTTAAATTTTTGATTAGTGATCAAGTTGTGAGTAAAATTAAGAGAATTCGTGATTTTGACAGTCTAAAATAAGAACTATGTATCCAAAAAAATGTTGTTATTATTTTTTTATTCAAATTTTAACCTTTTAATTTTGGAACTTTTACCTATAAATTTCCTAAAATTTACAAATCAGACCAATATTGGAAGGATTAGACTGGATTTTATAACCTCTTCACCAACTTTTATCAAAACCGATTTTAACATAATCAAAGCGATTAATTACCGTGTAACGATTATCGGGATTATTAAACACCAACTTTTAGAACATAAATTATACATAAAAATATAATTGAGTATGGATTTAAAAATTTGTTTAATTATTTTTATTATATTCAATTGTTGAATTTGATAAAATTCATTTTACATCATTTAAAACTAAATATATATTTTGGTAATTAAAAATAATCATTTGATCTTTATCTTATAGAAATTAATTCAAATTTTATGAAATTAAAAAATATTTAAAAAATACTAAACAAATATAAGGTAAATTCGAAATATTATCTTTTACCACATTTCTAATTATAAAAATTATTTCAATATATATACGTGTTGGTGTGAGAAATTATTCGAGTGTATAAACAGGCCCGTGCCTCGCACGGGCTTTTATGCTAGTTATACCTTAATTACGATAGTTGTCACGAATTGTAGTGAGCTGAAATACATGTCCTTTACTTATCTTGTTGTCTACTCCCTGATTGCTATTGTTGTTCTCCTCGTCTATCTTTTCGCTAACCACGACACGACTATATTAATAAATATATAAATTTTTAAATAAATATTCAATGATCACATAGCATTAAAATCATATACGTCAAATTGTCACAAAATAAATGCCCTAAACTCAAAATAATTTACTAACTTAAAAGTCAAAATATGCACAAAAACCTACAGGATCGCATCCTAGGAAATGCACTAGTCCCATACCTAGTACACTCCGAAGGAAAGCCTGCCCTGGATACTAACTGTAACAGCCCGACTTTACGGACTATTAAATCTAAATACAAAACTTAAATAAAATACATTTCTTTTTTCAATAAATACAAAATTGCACAAAAGTCAAATGCAGCAGTCAAACTTAATAATCAAAAATATAAAATCAGAGACGCAGCTCCACAATTCAATAATCAATATCTTGTAATATACAAAATTTATTCTAACAATTATTCTTAACGAATAATTTACATCAAATCACGTAGCACGAAATTCACAAGTTCACAACGATATTCTCAATAAGCTTTCACAGTGTAAGAACCTGAAATATTATGAAAGAGTGAGATAAGATGTCCCCAGCTTTTATCCGTAGATGAGATAAGATGTCCTCGGCTTCTATCCGTTGATGGGATAAGATGTCCTCAGCTTCTATCCGTTGATGGCATATGATGTTTTCAGCTTGTATCCATATATGAAATAAGATTTCATAGCATGATCCGTAGAATGGATACACTTAGCTTCATCTTTAGATAAAACATCTTGTCATCTTTATTGATTCACCATTACTGAGTTGAATAGGCAGACTTACCACTGAAACACTTGGTGCTTGATTAGACGTCCGTTGGCTTGCTTCTGAATTGCTTCCTAACTTGATGACAGAATATCCTCCAATCATTTGATGTGGCTTTTAGACCTTAGATAGATAAGATGCCTTCTGGTTAGCTTCCTGATTTATCAGCTTTTGTGAACTAGCTTTCTGACAATCAGTTTCAGTGTCAAGGTCAAATTCTTGTCTTGAGCATTTTGTTATCATCATTCCAAATGGGTCAACCCTAACAGGGACAAACGTACCTCTTCGATGTATTTTCATGTACGAGCTCATTCGTAGTTAATATGAGTTTTTATATAGACACACAACCCTAATTTTAATATAGTAACTCTAAAACTTGTCCTTTACGGTCCTTCCAAGCAATACGTAAATTACACACAATTAACTTAAATAAAAGATATATCGATTTTATAAAATATTCGCATGCTTCTTTCCAAACATAACCAATTTATCCCTAATCAAATAATTTATACAAAAAAGAAATTCTAAAATTTCTAAATAAAATAAATATCTAAATAAAAATTACTTAAATATCTAATATCTAATAATAAAATAATAAGAAAAAATACGGGGTTTTACATTCTTCCCCCCTTAAAATAATTTGGTCCCCAAATTCTCAAAATTAAAAATAAATTAAGTCACACATGGAAAGAAATTATACCTTAATTACGATAGTTGTCACGAATTGTAGTGAGCTGAAATACATGTCCTTTACTTATCTTGTTATCTGCTCCCTGATTGCTATTGTTGTTCTCCTCGTCTATCTTTTCGTTAACCACCACACGACTATACTAATAAATATATAAATTTTTAAATAAATATTCAATGATCACGTAGCATAAAAATCATATACGTCAAATTGTCACAAAATAAATGCCCTAAACTCAAAATAATTTACTAACTTAACAGTCAAAATATACACAAAAACCTACAGGATCGCATCCTAGGAAATGCACTAGTCCCATACCTAGTACACTCCGAAGGAAAGCCTGCTCTGGATACCAACTATAACAGCCCGACTTTTCAGATTATTAAATCTAAATACAAAACTTAAATAAAATACATTTCTTTATTCAATAAATACAAAATTGCACAAAAGTCAAATGCAGTAGTCAAACTTATAATCAAAAATATAAAATCGGAGACGCAGCTCCACAATTCAATAATCAATATCTTGTACTTTACAAAATTTATTCTAATAGCACAATTATTCTACTTCCTTTCATACTTCGTTCAACCCTACCTCTCCTCTCTCCCTCCTTCACACAGCCTCCTTTTTTCGTAGCAGCCGTAGGGGCTTCCATCGGTTTTCACCGGTGGAAAGCCCCAAATCAATTAATTTCTTTGATTTATTCTTGTTTTTTCCAATAATTCTCCTTCCTAGTAAGGATTTATGTCCTTTTAGTTTGTTTTGTTTGTTTAATTAAACCTCATCTTGATGAGTTTTGTTCCCAATTCATTTTGGTTTTTTTTATCCTCTCCTTGTGAGAGCTTGGTGTGTTTTGGAATAATCTAATGTTTGAGATGTTAGATCTGCGTGATTTTCAAGGTTTTGATTCAGTGATGAAGATTTCTATAGGATTGCAATTACGGTCGATAGCTCAAACTGGTTGTGACGAAGGAGGTACATGTGTATATATCAACTTCAACAAATCGCTTGATTGTCTCTCCATGAAGACTGTAATCAGCGATATGATCTGTTTTACGTTTCTTCGACTCGATTGTTTTTGTAGATGTCGTATGGCTTTTTATTAATGAATTAATTTCCGTTTCAAAAAAATAGCACAATTATTCTTAACCAATAATTTAAATCAAATCACGTAGCACGAAATTCACAAGTTCACGTCGATATTCTCAACAAGCTTCCATAGTGTAACAACCTGAAATATTATGAAAGAGTGAGCTACACAGCTCAACAAGTAACATATCGACTTACAGTTATTCTCAAAAATCATTGGGCGTTTAATAAAATAGATTTTCTCAAAACAATAATAATTTTCAAAACATTTGCGAAAACAGGTCCAACCCAAAGTTTATATTTAAAAATCCAGAATTTAAAACAGAAGCAGAATTTAAAACAGGTACAGAAGCAAAAACAGAACGAAAATCAAAACTACCACAGTCTTGCTCTACGGCCATACTTTCCCAGTAACCGGGATCTTATTCTCATTCTTATTCTTTCGCCACACTTTGCCAGTGACCGACATCTAAAGTTCAATAATTACGCCCCCTTAATAGGTATCTAAAGTTGCACACTTGTGCGCCTACTAAGGGTATCTAAGGCTAGTTTCGGAACTATAGCGTAAATTACGAACGAGTTCGATAACGTAGAGACTTAGGGATTCGAAGATTTTCGTATCTTATTTCTTATATCTTATACAGTTCGAAACAATATTCTTATATCTTATACGGAAATTAAAACAGAGTCAAATATTTTTTCAGAAAATAAAAGTAAGTCAAAAAGTACTTACCTCAAAGTCGACTGAATACTGAAATCTGACAATAATAATAACACGAACAAATCCTAAATATAATAAACCAAACACAATTAATTACTTATTCTATAAACAAATTCTGCACAAACATTACAAATAACATCCACTGTGAATCATATATAAACTGGACAGTTAAATCACAAAGTAAAAATGTAGAAAGCTACCACACTGATTTACATGTAATTGTACACATGCTATCGTAATTAATATGTCACTGTACATTCATGCAATTTGTCAAACCATGAAATTTCGTTATCTAAACTATATTATTAATTAAATGACAATATTCAACCAAGAAACATTTACACGATCTTATCAGAATGCTAACATGTAAACAAATTTTAAATAAAACTTATGAATTAAAACATTACTCATCCAATTTTAAAAAACTATCGCATAATTAAATTAAATATAAACTCATATTAGAAATTATAATTACATTAACTAATAGCGATTAGGTATATAAAACTAATGATTAGAAACCAAACCAAAATCAGTAATTTCTCGTACATGCAATTATCAAACCATTACTTTGGCAGAGCTACCACACAAACACTTAACAGGTGGCCAAAAACATGAATTATTTTCCTATGAACCGAATATTTGCACCAGAAACTAGAGTATCATGTAATTCATAGCTAATTAATAGCACGAAGAAGAAAATGAAATAACAATTGAATAAGGCATACAAAAGCACGCAAACACAATTAGCAAAACGGGGGACAAACGTACCTCTTCGATGTATTTTCCTGTACGAGCTCATTCGTAGTTAATATGAGTTTTTACATAGACACACAACCCTAATTTTAATATAGTAACTCTAAAACTTGTCCTTTACGGTCCTTCCAAGCAATACGTAAATTACACACAATTAACTTAAATAAAAGATATCGATTTTATAAAATATTCGCACGCTTCTTTCCAAACATAACCAATTTATCCTTAATCAAATAATTTATACAAAAAAGAAATTCTAAAACTTTATAAATAAAATAAATATGTAAATAAAAATTACTTAAATATGTAATATCTAATAATAAAATAATAAGAAAAAATGCGGGGTTGTACATTCTTCCCCCCTTAAAAGAATTTGGTCCCCAAATTCGCAAAATTAAAAGTAAATTAAGTCACAAATGGAAAGAAATTATACCTTAATTATGATTGTTGTCACAAATTGTAGTGAGCTGAAATACATGTCCTTTACTTATCTTGTTGTCTACTCCCTGATTGTTATTGTTGTTCTCCTCGTCTATCTTTTCGCTAACCACGACACGACTATATTAATAAATATATAAATTTTTAAATAAATATTCAATGATCACATAGCATTAAAATTATATACGTCAAATTGTCACAAAATAAATGCCCTAAACTCAAAATAATTTACTAACTTAAAAGTCAAAATATGCACAAAAACCTACAGGATCGCATCCTAGGAAATGCACTAGTCCCATACCTAGTACACTCCGAAGGAAAGCCTGCCCTGGATACTAACTGTAACAGCCCGACTTTACGGACTATTAAATCTAAATACAAAACTTAAATAAAATACATTTCTTTTTTCAATAAATACAAAATTGCACAAAAGTCAAATGCAGCAGTCAAACTTAATAATCAAAAATATAAAATCAGAGACGCAGCTCCACAATTCAATAATCAATATCTTGTAATATACAAAATTTATTCTAACAATTATTCTTAACGAATAATTTACATCAAATCACGTAGCACGAAATTCACAAGTTCACAACGATATTCTCAATAAGCTTTCACAGTGTAAGAACCTGAAATATTATGAAAGAGTGAGCTACACATCTCAACAAGTAACATATCGACTTATAGTTATTCTCAAAAATCATTGGGCGTTTTAATAAAATAGATTTTCTCAAAACGTTAATAATTTTAAAAACATTTGCGAAAACAGGTCCAACCCAAAGTTTATATTTAAAAATCCAGAATTTAAAACAGAAGCACAATTTAAAACAAGTACAGAAGCAGAAACAGAACGAAAATCAAAAGTACCACAGTCTTGCTCTACGACCACACTTTCCCAGTAGCCGGGATTTTATTCTTATTCTTATTCTTTCGCCACACTTTGCCAGTGACCGACATCTAAAGTTCAATAATTATGCCCCCTTAATATGTATCTAAAGTTGCACACTTGTGCGTCTATAAGGGTATCTAACGCTAGTTCTGGAACTATTGCGTAAATTACGAACGAGTTCGATAACGTAGAGATTGAGGGATTCAAAGATTTTTGTATCTTATTTCTTATATCTTATACAGTTCGAAAAAATATTCTTATATCTTCTACGGAATTTAAAACAGAGTCAAAATATCTTTTCTGAAAATAAAAGTAAGTCAAAAAGTACTTACCTCAAAGTCGACTGAATACTGAAATTCGACAATAATAATAACACGAACAAATCCTCAATATAATAAACCGAACACAATTAATTACTTATTCTATAAATAAATTCTGCAGAAACATTACAAATAACATCCAGTGTTAATCATATATAAACTGGACAGTTAAATCACAAAGTAAAAATGTAGAAAGCTACCACACTGATTTACATGTAATCGTACACATGTTATCATAATTAATATGTCACTGTACATTCTTGAGCTAAATCCTTTGACGAGATTTCATGTGCAGTGGCTGAAGGAGTTTATCAAACGTATGATCTGTCCTGTTCTTGGTAGAGGTCTTCTATTGCTTCCCTTAATGGCATGCATCCTTTAACCCATCCTTGGTAAAACTTGGGGTTCCTCTAATCAAGACTCAGACGGCTTCTTATGCACTGGCTACTATTGTCCTTATTTTGCCTTGTCACAAAGAGGTCAAGACATGCAATCCTCCAAGGCAGGAAACAAATCAGCTACATACACTTTTCTATCAAGTGTCCAGTGCGTACCACTTCATTGTCTTTCTATTGATAGACAATGCAGGCTACAAATACAAAGTTTCCTTTGTCACATGTTTGATAGATAAAGAGCAAGGTATGCTTATATCCATCAACTAGTGCGTCAACCTTAACTGATGATATTGTTTGCCAAAGTCATGCTTCATTACTTAATCATGACTACAGATATCATCTCTACTTATCAGTAAAGGAGCTACTTTCCTCTGAGCAATTAGTGAGCAGGACATAAACTCTAGTAGGAAACTAAAGCTCCTTTATCTTCCTCCTGTACACTTTCGAAACCGAATCAAGCAGGCTTAGGTACCCAAGTTTCCTTGAGCTTTGGCTTTTTAGCTTTTATGACTGTCATGTTCTCTTTCTGAGCTTTGAGCTTCAAAGGATTCGAACCCTTCTCATCCCTTGGTTCTGACATTGAGAGATTAGCATTCACATGTTGCTCAAGAATATCAAAATTTGATGCTCGACAAGGAAATGTTTGAGCATACAAATCATTCAAGTCAGGCATGCTCCATGACATTTGAGGCATATTGAATTCATACCAATATGGATGAGGAACAAATGGCATGTTAGCATATCTTGTTGAATCTCGAGCATTGAGAGCAAAAATGTGATGCATGACAGGCATATCAGTCATAGGCAGTTGAGTAGATCTTGTTTGAACAAATCTGCAAGAAGTATACAAGTGATTAACTCTACCACATCGAATGCAGGGCCTTCTGGAAGTACTTTCTTCTGATGGGTAGCTTCTACTACAGTCAATCATTGTTGGTTCATTCAAGCTTTCCTCTTTATCTCCATCTGACTCTTCTTCCTTGATGGTTTTGCTTCTTAGTGATTGAACCTGGTTCGTAAATCTTGGTCCAACCATATTGCTCAGTTTCTCTAGAGTCTGATTACTCCTAAATGGTTTTACCATCTTTGGAGCAGTCTCTACATCCTCTAGCTTCTTGTTATTGCACTTACAGGTCTCTTTACAAAATGTGTCTATTCCTTGAGATTTGATAATGTTGGACACAATGTAACTGGAATTATTCCATCTTGCAATAACCTCTTGTTCCTTTCTCAGCTGCTCTTTCAAAACCACTTCTCTTTTTAAGACAGCCTCAAGTTCATGTTTAGCATTCATGCATTCAACAAGTGTTTCCTTAAACTCAGAGACTTTAATTTCCAACATAGCATTTATCTCACTAAGCATAACATTAGTTGCTTTGAGTCTGACATTTTCTTCAAAGAGATTGTTAAAGGAAATACGCACAACATGTAATTCATCAATTAAACTCATTGCAGTGCTGCAACATACTTCTTTAACATGCTTAGTTGGCTTCACAGAAAATACCTGATTTCTGGTTGAACTTGCTTCTTGATTGTCATAGGCTGTGGGTACAAGGTTGATAGATCCCTTTGTTGATGTCGAAAAACCCTCTTCAGTTGGAACCCTTCGCTCAAATAGGACTTCATCTTCCAGTGTCGTTCCTTCCTTTCCCTTGTCTGTTGTGGTTCTGAAACATTCACAGATCTTCAGTTTGAATGTTGAGCTTGTTGTTTATGTTCTCTCCTCTTCTTTCAAATCTTGGTTGGAGATGACCACATCTCTTGTTTCTGTCTCCCCTTCTTTACTGATAATCTTTGCATCCTGCATAGCCTCAAGATTTGAGCATTCAAGAGTACTTAACAGGCTGCTAAGATTTAGATCTTTAGATTCATGGGTATTTTTGATAGATACAGAGATATGCTTCCATTTTCTGGGTAGAGAGTTTGCAAACACCAACTTTGAGTTCTTGTTTGACAACTCATTCTCAGCTTCTTCATTGTCACCTCTCTCCATGGTTGAGGTTGCTTTTGATCTTTAAACTTCTTGTATGTTAGAAGCTTGCTCTGATACCAATTGTTATTCCCAGAACAATGCAACCTAGATTATAGAAGGGGGGGTTGAATACAATCTAGTTAATTTTACAAAACTTTTTCAAACCTTTTTCAGTATGAATATATGTGTTGGTAAATTAACTAAGAATTGAGACAAGCCATGAACATAAATGAATTCTTCGATTTAAAAAGAAATGCAGGAGACATGCAGACTTTTTAAACTTTTCAGGTGGGTTACTCGGAAAAATCCCACCTGAGATGTATATTGAAGAATTCTCTGGTTTTGTTTTTCAACAAACTTCGGCTGCTTACACAGATGATGGAAGAGAGCCTAAGTGTTTTTACATTCAGCTTTGTGCTCTCTCCACATGCTTTTATATGCTACTCCACACAGTCTTATATACATCGACTGTGTGTTACAAACAAAACCTACAACATAATAAAATATTACATTTTGGTTCTGCTTGATCACATGCTCGTCTCAGAAACTATCCTATTCGGGAAATGCCTTGGCTGACATCACAGATAAACTTGTATAGTCCCAAATGGTGTTTTCTGATTGAGTGTGCTGCTCTCTTCAAAAATTACTAAGTCCATGCAATTGACCTAGCTTCCAAGCCCATGTGACATCTGCATGAAAGATACCTCTCATTGGTTACCCGATTGTCAAGTCACTATCAGCTGAGATAAGTGAACATGTAGTACTACAAATAGGTCTTCATGTTTGTCAAGCTTTTCCTTTATGTCCAGTTAGAAGTTAAACTTCTAGGTAGCTACCTTAACTCTTATTTATCCATCGAGACATAAAAGACAATAGATGACTTCACATTTCACTTGTAGGAATTTGAGCCTTCGAATATTTATAATTTTGACTCCCTATTTCATACATCTTTTGCGTCGTTATCCAGCATCTTTTAGTCACGGGTGTGTAATGATGATCTCTGAGACTGTCCTCCATTCAACCTGCTAAATAAAGGAAACCTTCAAAAGATTCCGTTACATAGATTTGTTTTTGATGTTGAATGAGATGAACATCAGTAGGCGTATTAATTCCATATCCGTAGACTACCATTTTACGTCAATTATCCGTAGAAAGGTAATCTCAGAATATCCGTAGATGTAATATTCCATAACTGTATCCATAGATGAGACATGACATTCTTGACTACATCCATAGATAGACCATGACCTCCTTAACTGCATCCATAGATAAAACATGACATCCTTAGCTGTATCTGATGATCAACTTCCTTCAGCTTTTATCCGTAGATATGATGTCCCCAGCTTTTATCCGTAGATGAGATAAGATGTCCTCGGCTTCTATCCGTTGATGGGATAAGATGTCCTCAGCTTCTATCCGTTGATGGCATATGATGTTTTCAGCTTGTATCCATATATGAAATAAGATTTCATAGCATGATCCGTAGAATGGATACACTTAGCTTCATCTTTAGATAAAACATCTTGTCATCTTTATTGATTCACCATTACTGAGTTGAATAGGCAGACTTACCACTGAAACACTTGGTGCTTGATTAGACGTCCGTTGGCTTGCTTCTGAATTACTTCCTAACTTGATGACAGAATATCCTCCAATCATTTGATGTGGCTTTTAGACCTTAGATAGATAAGATGCCTTCTGGTTAGCTTCCTGATTTATCAGCTTTTGTGAACTAGCTTTCTGACAATCAGTTTCAGTGTCAAGGTCAAATTCTTGTCTTGAGCATTTTGTTATCATCATTCCAAATGGGTCAACCCTAACAGGGACAAACGTACCTCTTCGATGTATTTTCATGTACGAGCTCATTCGTAGTTAATATGAGTTTTTATATAGACACACAACCCTAATTTTAATATAGTAACTCTAAAACTTGTCCTTTACGGTCCTTCCAAGCAATACGTAAATTACACACAATTAACTTAAATAAAAGATATCGATTTTATAAAATATTCGCATGCTTCTTTCCAAACATAACCAATTTATCCCTAATCAAATAATTTATACAAAAAAGAAATTCTAAAATTTCTAAATAAAATAAATATCTAAATAAAAATTACTTAAATATCTAATATCTAATAATAAAATAATAAGAAAAAATACGGGGTTTTACATTCTTCCCCCCTTAAAATAATTTGGTCCCCAAATTCTCAAAATTAAAAATAAATTAAGTCACACATGGAAAGAAATTATACCTTAATTACGATAGTTGTCACGAATTGTAGTGAGCTGAAATACATGTCCTTTACTTATCTTGTTATCTGCTCCCTGATTGCTATTGTTGTTCTCCTCGTCTATCTTTTCGTTAACCACCACACGACTATACTAATAAATATATAAATTTTTAAATAAATATTCAATGATCACGTAGCATAAAAATCATATACGTCAAATTGTCACAAAATAAATGCCCTAAACTCAAAATAATTTACTAACTTAACAGTCAAAATATACACAAAAACCTACAGGATCGCATCCTAGGAAATGCACTAGTCCCATACCTAGTACACTCCGAAGGAAAGCCTGCTCTGGATACCAACTGTAACAGCCCGACTTTTCAGATTATTAAATCTAAATACAAAACTTAAATAAAATACATTTCTTTATTCAATAAATACAAAATTGCACAAAAGTCAAATGCAGTAGTCAAACTTATAATCAAAAATATAAAATCGGAGACGCAGCTCCACAATTCAATAATCAATATCTTGTACTTTACAAAATTTATTCTAATAGCACAACTATTCTTAACCAATAATATACATCAAATCACGTAGCACGAAATTCACAAGTTCACATCGATATTCTCAACAAGCTTCCACAGTGTAACAACCTGAAATATTATGAAAGAGTGAGCTACACAGTTCAACAAGTAACATATCAACTTATAGTTATTCTCAAAAATCATTGGGCGTTTTAATAAAATAGATTTTCTCAAAACAATAATAATTTTAAAAACATTTGTGAAAACAGGTCCAACCCAAAGTTTATATTTAAAAATCCAGAATTTAAAACAGAAGCAGAATTTAAAACAGGTACAGAAGCAGAAACAGAACGAAAATCAAAAGTACCACAGTCTTGCTCTACGACCACACTTTCCCAGTAGCCAGGATCTTATTCTTATTCTTATTTTTTCGCCACACTTTGCCAGTGACCGGCATCTAAAGTTCAATAATTACGCCCCCTTAATAGGTATCTAAAGTTGCATACTTGTGCGCTTACTAAGGGTATCTAAGGCTAGTTCCTGAACTATACCGTAAATTACGAACGAGTTCGATAACGTAGAGACTGAGGGATTCGAAGATTTTCGTATCTTATTTATTATATCTTATATAGTTCGAAATAATATTCTTATATCTTATACGAAATTTAAAACAGATTCAAATATTTTTTCTGAAAATAAAAGTAAGTCAAAAAATACTTACCACAAAGTCGACTGAATACTGAAATCCGACAATAATAATAACACGAACAAACCCTAAATATAATAAACTGAACACAATTAATTACTTATTCTATAAACAAATTCTGCACAAACATTACAAATAACATCCATTGTGAATCATATATAAATTGGACAGTTAAATCACAAAGTAAAAATGTAGAAAGCTACCACACTGATTTACATGTAATTGTACACATTCTATCATAATTAATATGTCACTGTACATTCATGCAATTTGTCAAACCATGAAATTTCGTTATATAAACTATATTATAGTAACTCTAAAACTTGTCCTTTACGGTCCTTCCAAGCAATACATAAATTACACACAATTAACTTAAATAAAAGATATCGATTTTATAAAATATTCGCACGCTTCTTTCCGAACATAACCAATTTATCCTTATTCAAATAATTTTTACAAAAAAGAAATTCTAAAACTTTCTAAATAAAATAAAAATTACTTAAATATCTAATATCTAATAATCAAATAATCAAAAAATACGGGGTTTTACAATACATATATTTTTACTCTATTTTTTAATCCGTATTTGGAAGTTCAAAAAAATATACTATAAAGTAGCCGCAAAGCGCGACTCAGTCAAATACATACAAAGGAACATTCTCTTTATATAAAGGAAAATCCTCAAGCGCTCTCAAATCGTATTAAAAATATTTTTTTTAAACTCCTCAATATAATTCAATAAAACTGGATTTTCTTATTAACTTCAAATTTATAGGGAAGATAATTAATATACAAAAAACAATCTTACTGAGTTTTGTTAAATCGTACATAAGACTCATTAATATTAACTGAGTTTTGTTTTACATGTTTTAACATATCATATATTATTAATTAATAATTGTATTGTGATTTTGTAAATAGTAAATATCGTCTTTTAAGTAAGAAACAATGTTTGTTTCAACGTGATCACTATAATTTCTTAGCAGGTGAATTGAAACTTAGGCTCCATCATAAAAGAAACTTATGTTAATCTATAAAAGTAAAGGTATCGATATATAAATAGAACTTTATGTTTGTAATTATTTTTCTTGATTTTTTCTTAATTAATAGAATGTATTTAAAAATTTTGAAAAAAATATATTATAAGGCCGCTGCGAAATGTGGCTTAGTCGACTAGTCTTTATATATATAAAGGAAAACCCCCAAGAGCTCTAGAATCGCTCTATTCATATTTATCTAATTTTATAGAGCTCCTCAATTTTAATTCAATAAAATTAAATTTCCTTATTTACATTCAAATTTTTAGGGAAGACATTCCTTATTTACACTCGAATTTTCAGGAAAGACAATAAATATATAAAAGTCAACCGTATTTAAAATTTAATTAAACAAATATTATCTTTTTTCTCAACTAACTTAAATCCTATTTAAGTTTTAATCTATTTTTCTTGAGTTTCACTATTTTAATTCAATTCGAATTTTTTGGGAAGACAATAAATATATAAAAGTCAATCATATTTAAAATTTAATTAAACAAAATTAACTTCTTTTCTCAACTAAATTAAATCCTATTAAAGTTTAATATATTTTTCTAGAGTTTCTCTATTTTTATTCAATAAAAATTAAATTATCTTACATAGATTCGAATTTATAGGGAAGACAATAAATATATAAAATTAATATTTTTTAGAATTAAATCTTTATTTTAACGTTATATTACAATCCTATTTAGGATTTAATCTTTATAATTTTTTATATTATAATCCTATTTAGAATTTAATCTTTATTTAATCTTTATATTATATCTGAAATTGTCTATAAAAGTATGGCATACTAATTACTTCTCCTCACGTCAAAAATAAATTTGAGGATTTTATGATATTTCGTGTGCATTAACAACATTGCATATTGCTGATAACTGTTTGTATGTTTTAACATTACATTTAATTTAACATGGTATTTTATATATCGTTTACAATATGAATGTAACGGCACAGATTTTGTATCATTTTTTTATTTTAAAATTGCATCATATACAAAATCAATTTCTATTTAATTTTCTATACCCATGAATTTTTGCATAATCTTTTAATCCGTACGGTTGGATTTTCGAAAAAAAACTATTGAAAATATGAATTTCAAAACACTTAGGTAGAGAATTTTTCTACCGTTGGATATGTTGGAACACAAATAGAGACATATTGTATATTGTAATAGGTTGCACACGAGTGTGTGTATACAATTTTTTCTAATTTCTTTTAGTTGATTTCTGTATTTAATAATAATTATATTGAATGTTATCTTTTTATATAGTTTTTAATATATTCTTTTTGTGATTTTGGGAATTAATTAGAGTTATTCAATACCATTATCTCATAATTTTTTTAATTAATCATATTTAGAGAACTGAATTTCTTTATTTACATTCAAATTCATAGTAAAAACAATAAATATATAAAAATCAATCATGTTCAGAATTCAATTAAACAAATGTTAAGTTTTTTTCTTAACTAAACTAAAATTGAAATCCCTTACTTACATTCAAATTCATAGGAAAGACAATGATTATATAAAAATCGATTATGTTTCCATGATTAAACTTTTATATTATAATGATGCACATGTACGCACTAAAAAAGTTTTATTATAACGTCTAAGAATATTTAAGAAATTTGTAATTTTTGTGATAATACAAATAGTTGAAGTTTGAAGCGGTGGTTAATAATTAAATTTTATTATTGCTTAATTTTATTATTTTTAATTTATATGTATTTCGTGCAACGGGCGTCGGCTGAAGAAAGTATGACACAAAATTGGCATATAAAGTCTAGGGATATTTAAGAAATTTGTAATTTTTGTTATGATACTAATAGTTGAAGTTTGAAGCGGTGGTTAATACTTAAATTTTATTGTTGCATTTTTTTAGTATTTTTTATTTGTATGTACATATGCAACGGGCGTTGTGACGCCCCCAAATCCCGGGGTCAGGGAATTTGGTCGTCACCTGAAATCTCAAATAAAATCACCTGATAAATATTAAACCAATTCAAATATAACATCTGCGACCCCAACTCTACCAATAATCTTTTAGGCTATAGTTCTAGAAACAAGAATCCAAAATCTCACAAACTTTAACTTCCTTTACAACAATTTCCTTTGCATAATCCTATAACGCTAGTATAACTTCGATGAGAAGTATACCAGGCCAAACTAATTATATACATAATAATATTTACTAGAAATAAACTTTATACAATAAACTTACACTAGATCCAAATGCTCTGCATCAACTCGTCTTCCCAACGTCATCTTGACTCTTCTCGATCCACAGTTATGCAATTAAATACTGTCAATCTACCTTTCACTGGAGGGTTAAAAAGGTGAAACAAGCAAGAGTGAGCAAAAGGCTCAGCAAGTATATATAAAAACTACACAAGATGAGATAATGATGCAACAATAGCAATATGTATAACACTGAACTCAGTTGGCCAAGAAAATGGCAATAAATGAAAGAATTAACTTAACTAGCAAAATGAACAATACTAATAATCAACATCAAACTGTAAGTTAGAATTGGATTTTTACTGTGATGCAACGAGTTAAGGTGGATGATTAGTCACACCAAAACTCCGGACCATACACTACGGTATGTCCAAATACTGAACTGGATCCAAGGCCACTTTGGCCTACATAATACTGATACTCTGACTGACGTCGGCAGTCCTTAAAACATTTCATTTTAATTAAAAACTTCCAATTCCAACTTAATACTGGGAGTTAGGTGTCGGAACAATCGACCACCTAATCAATTCAACTAAATAAATTCAACTGTCTGATTTAAATTCATCAACTAGATTATGGTAGGATAAATGTATACGAATGAGATTTCCAATCACAAGGTATCAAGGATTAAATCTGACAAATATAAGATGCTGCAAGAAACTGGTTATGGAATTCAATAGGATTATCAAGTTAAGCAATGGGGTATTTCAATTTCAGGATAATAATGGAAACTGGTTATGAACAACAATTAAATAGGAAACAAGAACCTTGCTTCAAAAGAATACGAGTTGAGTAAACTTGCCTTTGGTCCTAAGCTATTACGTAAATCCGAAGTAATATGATTCTCATCTTCTTCTATCTTATGTCATTACAATCTTCTATTCTGATAACTCTTGGTTCTAGCGCATATGCGGTTGCTACGAGTATGCACTACCGAGATCGTGCCCACCCAACTATTCACTAGTTAAATATAACATATACTTTAGCCTTCGGACTATAACTTCTACATAATATAAATGTTTATAAACTTAAACGACTATATTTTCTACAGAAAATTGGACATGACCTATTCGTAAAGTGGACATTTCCCTGTTTTAAAACACCAAATTTTCCTAACTCAATCATCCACAATTTATTCAATACTCAAATAATCTGCCTTGACTTGCAGTAAACATATAAGAAAATAATCTGCCTTGACTTGCAGTAAACATATAAGAAAATAATCTGCCTTGACTTGCAGTAAAAATATAAGAAAATAATCTGTCTTGACTTGCAGTAAACATATAAGAAAATAATCTTCCTTGACTTGAAGTAAACATATAAGAAAATAATCTGCCTTGACTTGCAGTAAACATATAAGAAAATAATCTGCCTTGACTTGTAGTAAACATAAAAGAAAATAATCTGCCTTGACTTGCAGTAAACATATAAGAAAATAATCTGCCTTGACTTGTAGTTACTTTATCCAGAATAAGCAATCATGTATAACATTTATCATGTAGAAAATCAAATAACTAATTCACATAATTTCATATACTTCTCGTAACACATAGCACATGATTGGACCGATAACTCTTATAATTATACAAATTTACTAGCTATACAATTAACACATAACATATTTCATTCACATATGCATTTAAACTAGCATATCATATCATATACAATTACCAAATAATATTCACTTAATAGTCCTGCCAAAAATTCGGCAACACTTCCTCTATTTACAGAATAATCCACCTGTTTTAAACTAATACCAATAATCAAGAATCAATTTACAAACTAACATGTTCATATAACTTAACTTAATCAACCTGAACTCACAACTATAAAATAACATACTCAACTCGATAAACCATTTAAACACATAAAATTTATCAGTTCATATGCCACTATACAATACTAAACTTATTATCATACTTATCGGAAATAAAAGTCAGATTTAACTAGTTAGAAAGATGGACAGTTTACAATATAAAGATGAACTCAGATGAAAAGTGTAAAACATAAAAATTGTAGAAAACTCCGAGACCTTTCCAGAATGGTAAGGCTCGTTAAAAATGAGTAATTAACGAGTTCAGAAACCTTTTAAAACAAACTGTTGCAGAAGCAGTCTCAGTTCTGTTCACACAATTTAATCACACACTTTGTTAATGGAAGGTAAACCACACTTGTAACACTTGAAAATATCTTTTCATATAGATATAACTCACCAACATATAACTGCACATAACATTTAATCACACATTTATAATCACGTATAAAATATAAGACTTAAATAATCATTCATACTTTAAATCCGATTACCACTAGATTAAATAACATTAATCAAAACCAACCAATTTAATAAATCAAACAATCTCTCAAGTCGGGTAAATAATAAATAATTTTTTTGAAAATATTAATTAAGTTTGATTTATAATTAATCAAGATTAAATAATAACAAAATAATAAAATTTACCAATTAACTACTCAGTTAAGTGGTCAATTAAATCAATTACATTATTATTTAAAATCGATTAAAAATAATCAAATCTAATTATTCTTCGAGACACCAATAATAAAAAACGAATAACAAGTATATTTAGATTTTACAAAATTTCGGCATGACCCGTTCGTAAACAGGACTAGCCAGAAATTTTGCATGTACTATGATGCGCCCCCAGTCACAGGACGAACAACACAGTACAGCACAACAATAACCTGTATATTTAATCACTAAGTAATCCACACTAATAATCACCAGTCAATGATCTTTAATAATAATCTCAAAGTTTAGAATTAAACGAATAACCAACATGAATATCAGAATTAACCTTCACATTAAACCACTCCACAATACTCCACATATATATAGAACGAGGTTAAAACTAATATTCTTTTTTTACCAATAATCCAACCCACTAAAACAAAACCATACTAGTACTAAAATTAAATAGTGCTCTAAACCATTTAAACGCACAATTTACATGTATACACAAATAGGGAAATACAACTCATAAGTTAACTTATATTTCAAAATCTAAACTCTAATTCATAAACGAATTTCAAATATCGCTATTTAAACACACTACTAGCAATTACTCTCAACTTAAAGAATCCCACTAAAACATAAATTACACAAAAACATTGACATCACTAAAATGAATTAGTAAAATATAACATCACTACTAACAATTTAAAATTATTGAAACCAGCTTAAATCCACATTTAAAATCTTCACAAACAACTTATTAACAAATAACATAAGAAAACGAATTATATTAATATCACAAAACCCGAACTATCAATCGTCACAATATACTAAAACAATCACAAAAACGAATTCTAAATTTCATAACTTAACAATCCAAACGAATTATTAATACACCACTCAATCAACAAACGAATTTATACTAATTATTACAAAAACAAATTTGTAATTTCATGAATTAATATATAAAAAAACGAATTATTAAAATTATAGTTCATCAACCAAAAACGAATTATCATTACTTCCAATAACAACGATTCATAACAACCTGATTAAATAATAAAACGAATTATTATCCACACACACACACACACACACACATATATATATATATATATATAAACGAATTATAACTAATACTACACAAAAAAATGAATCCAAATTGTATATAGTTAACAGAAAACACATGAATTAATCAAACTGAGTTTTGATTTATACCCACTATTCGAAATCGGAATAGAAGTGTGTCACAATTTGAGCTGGGTGACAATTTTGGGCCAAATATATGATTGGGCCAAGCATAGATTTGGTGTTAGATATAATTGCTGACGTTTGTTTATCAGTGTTTAAGCAACAGGTACTGACCCGAGTTTATCAGAAGCCAGTCAGAGTTTAATTAAACTCTGACAGGATGAAGAGTTTAAAGGAAGCCGGTCAGAGTTTATTTAAAGTCTGACAGGGTGATAGTTGAATTAGCTGTCGGTGCTGAATTGAAGATTCTAGAAGCAATATATTCTGAAGATGGAAAGAAGCAGAATATATTGATACAGCTAAGGAAACGAAATAGAAGACTGAAGCAATCCTTAATTGATATGAATTGTATAGCTAATTTATAGGAGTATCAATTAGATAAGGATTGTATGTAGCTGTGTACTATATAAACACAGATAGGTTATCCCTAGAAGGGATGCGAACATTGAATATATTATTCTTGTAACCTAGTAGCTCTTTGTGATTCATTAACATCACTAAGAGAGAATTATTTAATATAATTCAGTTTGTTCTTGATTGTTATTCTCATACCTACTTGATTATATATTGTGTATTCGGCCTAACAATTGGTATCAGAGCCAAGGCTGTTTAATATATACAGTTTTACGATTCAAACACAGTATTAATCATGTCTGAAGAAAATCAAACTGCTCCTAAGGCTGAACAGGTTAAGCCCAATTCTGTGAGTCGATATGAAACAATCAGGGTTCCAATTCTCAGGCCAGTAGAGTATCCGATTTGGAAGGTTAAGATGACCATGTTTCTGGAGGCTACAGATCCAGAATACCTTGACAGAATCTATGATGGTCCTCATATGCCAACTAAATTGTCCCCTGTTGTTGATGGTCAAGCACAAAAGACTGTTCCAAAGGAAAAGAAAGATATGACTCCTGAGGACATCTCATCAATTGCAAAGGATGCAAAGGTTAGACATCTTCTCCACAGTGCTTTAGATAATGTTATGTCTAACAGAGTAATTGGCTGCAAAACTGCCAAAGAGATATGGGATGCTTTAGAAGTCAGATGCCAGGGAACAGGTGCTATTAAGAAGAACAAAAAAACAATACTCACACAGGAGTATGAGCACTTTGATTCAAGAACTAATGAAACCTTGACTGAGACTTATGACAGATTTTGCAAACTGTTGAACGATCTGTCTCTGGTAGATAAAGAATATGAACTTGAAGAGTCTAATCTCAAGTTTCTGTTATCTCTACATGAAAAGTGGGATTTAAAGGCAACAACAATCAGAGATAATTATGATCTTGCTGATACAGATCTTGATGAGATCTATGGATTGTTAAAGACTCATGAACTTGAGATAGAACAAAGAAACAGGAGATCCAGCAAGAAGACAAAATCTGTTGCTCTCAAAGTCGAGGAGAAGCCTATTAAGAAGGAATCATCAAGGAAGAAAGCCAAGGGAAAGGCTTTAGTCATAAAATCTGAGAGTGAGTCATCAAACTCTGATGATGATTCAAACTCTGATGAAGCTTCTGACTCTGAGGATGATGAAGAACAGATGATGCAAATGGCTGCATTGATGGTGAAGACCTTCAAGAAGATGGGGTTCAAGAACTTCAAGAAGGGAAAGAGATTCTCAAGGAGAGATTCAAATTCTGAGAAGAAGAATTTCAGAAAGTCTGATGGAAGGGATACCAAGTCTGGAAAGAAGGATAAATCTGAAATCCAGTGCTACAAATGTAAGGAGATGGGTCACTATGCTCCAGAGTGCAAGAAAGGCAAATCTGAGAAAGCACTCATCTCTAAAGGCAAAGACTGGGCAGATACTTCAGACTCTGATGATGGAGAAAACTATGCTCTTATGGCAACTGTCAGAGATGAGACTGAATCTTCTGAAAATAAGGTACCCCTAACTACTTATGCTTATGATACTGATAATATATCTGAGTTAAGAGTATATCTGAAAAGTGTTCATGTTAGCTATAGGGATCAGACTTTAGAGAATGAAAGAATTAAATCTGAGAATCTTAGTCTTAAAGATAGAAACAAGTTTCTTGAAGGAGAACTTGAAAGTATGAAGCAGATTCAAAAAGAAAGAGATGATGCTGTTTATGTTGAACAGGAGTTGCTTAAAAGGTATAGGCAACTAGAATCTGATTTAGAAAAAGAAAGAAAAATAATCAAGACTTGGACAGATTCTGGAAGAGACACTCATCAAGTGTTTCAGACTGATTCTGTAGGTTTAGGTTATTGTGAAAATGATGAACTTAGGTTTAAAGACAAGGTTAAGGTAAAACCATAACTTAAACCTGTGAAATTTGTTCCAGAATCCAATAAGTTAAAATCTGTTGTAATAAGAGAAGCTGATATGGAATCAGATGAAGCCTGTGAAAGACAGGAAAATATTATAACAGAAAAACTTATGGAAAGAAAAGCTGTTAGAAAGCCAGGAAAAACTTGTGAAAAACAGGTTAATGTTGGTTTGATGACAGGGAAACAGTTTAATCATAAACTGAAAGAGGTAAAATCTGCCATGAAACCAAAAGGGTCCAAGAAGAATAGGAATGGAAAGATAGGCATAAATAATAGAAATAATCATTTGCCTACTGGTGCTGCTCCGAGGAAAACATGTTATAATTGTGGTAGTTCTAATCATCTTGCTAGATTTTGCACTAAGAACAAACATATTAATTCTTTATCTTCTACTTCTGAAGTAAAAAATGATAATGTTAGGGTTAGACCACAGACCTTATGCAGACACTGTGGGAGCACTTGGCATTCCATTTATACTTGCAAGAGTTATCATGCTATTTATCACAATTATTATGAGCTAAAACCCAATTTGAAATGGGTTAGAGCAAACTCTGCTAGTGTAAAATCTGACAATGTTAGTTTAAACTCTGATAATACAGATTCCGCTGCAAAAGCTAACACTGTTAAGAAAGACAAAGGATCCAAGCAAGTCTGGATCCTTAAAACTAACACTTAGTGTTTGTATGTGATTGCAGGGTATAATAGAGAGCACACTTATCTTGGACAGTGGATGCTCAGGACATATGACTGGAAATAAAGCCCTGCTATCAGACTTTAAGGAGAAGGCTGGCCCAAAGGTTTCCTATGGAGATGGCAACATAGGACACACTCTGGGATATGGCAATATCAATCTTGGAAGTGTCATCATCACAAATGTAGCTCTAGTCTCAGGACTCAAGCATAATCTGCTATCTGTGAGTCAAATCTGTGATAGAGGAAACCATGTAGATTTTCATAGTGAATACTGTGAAGTTATCAGTAAATCTACTGGAAAAGTTGTTCTAGTTGGACACAGGCGCAATAACATTTATGAAGCAAGTTTGGTAACAAACTCTGATGGAAAAACAGTGTGTCTAACAGCCAGAATGTCAAATGAAGAGAGTTGGAACTGGCACAAGAAGCTCTCTCATCTCAATTTGAACAACATCAATGAGCTAATAAGAAAGGATCTTGTAAGGGGACTTCCAAAATCTATACTCAGTCTAGATGGCTTGTGTGATTCTTGTCAAAAAGCCAAGCAAAGGAAGTCATCTTTCAAGAGCAAATCTGAATCATCAGTAGTGGAACCTTATCATCTTCTACATGTTGATCTCTTTGGACCAGTCAATGTGATGTCTATGGGCAGAAAGAAATATGCTCTAGTAATTGTTGATGAATATACTAGATATACATGGGTGTATTTCTTGTCAAAGAAGGATGAAACTGCTCAAACTCTGATGGATCATGTAAATTTACTGGACAAAGGATCACAGCACAAAGTCAAAATTATAAGGAGTGATAATGGAACTGAATTCAGAAACTCAATTATGGAAGTTTTCTGCAAGGAAAGAGGAGTGAAACAAGAATTTTCTGCACCTGGAACTCCACAGCAAAATGGTGTAGTTGAAAGAAAGAACAGGACTTTAATTGAAGCAGCCAGAACTATGCTTGATGAAGCAAAATTACCAACATACTTCTGGGCAGAAGCTGTTCAATCTGCTTGTTTTACTCAAAATGCTACACTAATCAACAAGCATGGGAAAACACCATATGAGATGGTGAAGAATAAGAAGCCAAATTTGAAATATTTTCATATATTTGGATGCAAATGCTTTGTGTTGAAGACTCATCCTGAACAGTTGACAAAGTTCGAGTTAAAAGCTGATGAAGGAATCTTTGTTGGCTATCCATTGTCAACAAAAGCATTCAGAGTTTACAATCTGAGAACTAAGGTGATCATGGAATCCATACATGTGTCATTTGATGACAAGAAAATAATTGGACTTGAAGACAAGGATGGATATGATCAACTACGTTTTGAAAATGAAGATCTATTCTCTGATGATGTAAACTCTGATGAAGCAGGGTTGACAAACTCTGACGAAGCATACTCTGATCCTCTACTGGTAAATACTGAAGAAACTGGAAATTCTCAAATTGAACAAAATAGAGAACCAGTTGAGGGGGAGCGTGAAGAAGCTCAACAAGATACAGCAAATGAGTCAGTTGAGGAAACTGATTCAAACTCTGACAGTTCAAACTCTGAGCCATCCAATTCAGGGGGAGCCTCAGATGCTGCAGAAAGTCAACATATGAATCAGGAGAGCATGGATCAAGAGGGAGGATCCAATAATGATGCAAGAAACCACTTACCAACAGCAAGAAAGTGGACACAGGCACACACACCTGATCTCATAATTGGAGATCCTGATGCTAGTGTGAGAACTAGAAGTGCAACAAATAATGAGTGTCTGTATCATGCTTTCTTGTCTCAAACAGAACCAAAGAAAGTGGAGGAAGCTCTTCAAGATGCTAATTGGATAACAGCAATGCAAGAAGAGTTAAATGAATTTGAAAGGAATGAAGTCTGGACACTTGTACCTAGACCAAAGAATAGATCAATTGTAGGTACAAAGTGGGTTTTCAGAAACAAGACTGACAGTGAAGGTGTGATTACAAGAAACAAGGCTAGACTTGTGGCAAAAGGTTATTCACAACAGGAAGGAATTGACTATGATGAAACCTTTGCTCCAGTTGCAAGACTGGAGGCCATAAGGATTTTTCTGGCCTATGCAGCACACAAGAAGTTTAAAGTTTTTCAGATGGATGTAAAAAGTGTTTTTCTCAATGGGAAGCTTGAAGAAGAAGTGTTTGTTGAACAACCACCAGGATTTGTAGATTCCAAGCATCCAGATTATGTCTACAGGCTTGACAAAGCATTATATGGACTAAAGCAAGCGCCAAGAGCATGGTATGAAACTCTTGCTCAATTTCTTTTAGAAAGTGGGTTCACAAGAGGTACAATTGATAAAACCTTGTTTTATTTCAATTATGGTGATGATTTGTTGTTAGTTCAAATTTATGTAGATGATATTATTTTTGGATCTACTAATGACAAACTTTGTAAGAAGTTTGCAAAGCTTATGCAATCCAGGTACCAAATGAGCATGATGGGAGAGCTTAGTTATTTTCTAGGCTTACAGGTCAAGCAAACAGATGATGGGATTTTTATCAATCAAGCAAAGTATACCAGAAATCTTCTAAAGAAATTTGGTATGCTTGATAGTTCATCTGCTACAACTCCCATGGCTACAGCAACGAAGCTTGACAAAGACACAGGAGCCTCAGTAGATATGACTAACTACAGAGGAATGATAGGGTCTCTACTGTATCTTACTGCAAGTAGACCTGATATCATGTATGCAACATGTCTTTGTGCAAGATTTCAAGCAGATCCCAGAGAGCCTCATCTAACAGCTGTAAAAAGAATCTTCAAATATCTCAAAGGAACCATAACCCTGGGTTTGTGGTATCCTAGAGAATCAGAGTTTAAGTTAATTGGTTACTCTGATGCAGATTTTGCAGGCTGTAAGATAGACAGAAAAAGTACAAGTGGAAGCTGTCAATTTTTAGGTGACAGATTGGTTTCTTGGTACAGTAAGAAACAGAAATCAATTTCTACATCCACTGCAGAAGCAGAGTATATAGCAGCTGGTAGCTGTTGTGCACAGATATTATGGATGAAGAATCAATTGTTGGACTATGGGTTAAGGTACTCTAGAATACCTATTTTCTGTGATAACCAAAGTGTTATTGCTATGACAGGTAATCCAGTACAGCATTCCATGACCAAGCACATCAGCATAAGGTATCATTTTATCAGAGAACATGTGGAAGAAGGAAATATTGAGCTTCATTTTGTGTCTACAGACCAACAACTTGCAGATATCTTCACCAAACCTTTGAGTGAAGCTACTTTTACAAGATTGGTAAATGAACTTGGAATGATCTCTGGTTCTGACTAGAGATACGGGTTAGACTCACTTTTTATGTTCATGATTTCTTACATGTGTTAACTGTTATGTGAACCAGCATGTTAAACTCTGATGATAAACTCTGAAAGTAATCTCTGATGCTAAACTCTGTTGGTCATACTCTGAAAGTTACAGTTTAATGTCATACTCTGATTGTAATTTTGTCTGAAACATTTGGACCAATGAAGAAATTTGTATGAAGCATAGTTCTCAGTAAGTAACTGTGAATCCTTAAGAGTTGTATAGATTCTGATCTCGATAATGTGCAGTAAGTTAACACAGCATGATACTGTCTCTGTATTTATACCATCTCTTAGTTTATTGATCCTATATACTGAGTCTGTATTAGCTGTTTGCATTTTCTCTCATAAGTTAATTATATTTACTGATGAAAAGTCTAAACTCTGATTCTTAATTAAAAAAAAAGAATTCACCCTCAAATCAAAAGATGCCAAAAAGAGCACAAATTCCTTTGAGATCATGTTGTGCCTAGGAAGATCCAGGAACTTATTGTATGAAATAAGGGCTAAAATCATTGATTTTTGGTGACTAGTGCCAACCACTGATTACTGGAAAAATAAAATAAAAAAAAAATAAAAAAAAAATAAATATATATATATATATCTATAAAGGGGGTGAAAAACAAAAGATATATCCAAATGAAAGGATATCAGAAAACAGAGTTTAGATATAAAATCAGATTTTATGTTATACATGAGAGTTTAGGCAACCAGTTTTTACTACTTTAGTTTGTGGATTTTATGCACTTTGAGATGATCTAAATATTGATTTCGGTAAACTCTGCTATTGCACACACATATTTTCACACCTGTACAGATTGAGAGAAGAGTTTATTGACAAAGAAGGACAAATGGTAAACACTGATGTATTGTGTGACATATGCCGAGGTAACTTTGTTTTAATCTTTAATGATTAAAATAATTTCTTTGTTTCAGACATCTTATAATTTTGAGATTAGACATTTGTTTTTCGAAACAGTATGATTGGTAACAAATCTATTTTACATTCAACAGAGAACAGAAAGAGTGTGTTTGATAAGTTCTGATGGTGATTAGTAGGGCTGATGAGTATGTTAGTTTATTGTTCAAAGTGATATCATTTCTTTCACTTTACAATTACTATGAGGTACTGAAATGTAAAACAAAACAATGAATTTTTCTCATTAAGTGATTCAAACTCTGTTTACAATCAGACAACATTATACTCTTGTCTAGTTACTTGTTTGGTTAACAGGTTATTACAACATCTGGGATTTTCAAAGCTTGACAACCTCCTGATGTTGACTCATCATCATCATCCTCTCGCATTCTCTTTCTGGCTTGCAGCTTGCAGGACTCCAAGAAGACATTCTTCTTTGAACCCTTCAAGTAGCTCTGATAAAAGAGCATCATACAGATCTCCACAGCCTCATCATCTGCAAGGATGGGCACATCATATGGTCCAGGACGGATGATGTGCACATAGGGGTTGGAGATAGGTCCTTCCGCTATTTCATCATCAGCTATGAGCCCTTCATCATTCAGAAATGATAACACAAGAAACTCATCAATGATGTAATTTGCTTGTTGACGCCAGTTCAAATCTAAGAAGGATTCTACATCCATGAATTCAAAGATTCCTGCCATTTGATGTATGGTAATTTTTTTGTGTGTATTGCCTGTTGGACGAATGCTTCAGTTTTTATAGCATTCAACAGGGTAACTGAAAGGTTTTGCGTGATTCGAAGCTCTGGAAACATGAAAGTGCGGAGTTCCAAGACAGTCATTATTCTTCCGACTGTTGAGCTCCTTAGTACTTTATTATTATGTTTCTGAGATATACAAATCGATAATTTTATTATTATTGATTTTTTTTTTAAAAAGCGGTTATGTGATGCACGGTGTCTTCTCGTCTGCACGTATGTGTTGGAAGTTGTTCAATACAGCTGTCAGCGTCTGTACGCTTGCCACGTGTCCCACTAACACAGTAAATGGAGTAAGACAGTTGTGTATTGATGATTAAAAACTCTTCAGTTTTTAATTTTACATTTTATTTTTATACAATACACACACCTTCGTTTAAAATTTTCACATCTTACTCATACACATCTTTTGTCACACACGCATATTCACAAACACCTTTCTACACATAAACTCTGTTAAGCTTTCGAATCAAAATCTTCGAATGGCCACCACATCTTTTGTTGCTTCTGGGTTAGAATTTGTTCCTAACAATTACTCAGCTCCTTTGGCAAATGAGAATGCACCGGAGGCGTTTCATTTGATTCAGAGTTTCTTGTTAAACTCTGATATTGGTACTGCTCTAACCGCACCATCGAAGCTGTCTGCATCAAACATCAGAACTTTTTGGCAGACAGGTACTTATGATAATGGAGGAGAAACTGGGTCTCCGTCTATTGTTTTTGAATTTGAAGGAAACGAATTTGTAGTTACTCCAACTACTGTTCGTGATGCGTTGGGACTTGAGGACTTTAATGCTTTCACAATCTCTGTTGGAGATTCTGAGTTAGTTCGAATGATGAGAGAAATAGGCTATTCTGGATCATTGGCAAAGATTGGTCAATTGAAGCGACCGCTCTTGAGAAAGGAATGGAGTTTCTTTTTCGACTGTATAACAAGGGCGTTCGGGAAGAAGTGTACCAACTGGGATGCGATTCCCACTGATAGTCTTCAAATCGGGTATTCTCTTCTTTATGGAGGTCATTTTGATGTTGCTAGGTTAGTTTTACATAATATTGGTGAGAAAATGCTAGAGAATAGGAATGTTGTTTATTTCTCTAGATTTTGTCAGTTAATATTCAACCTTTGCTGTCCTGATATTGAGATTTTAGAGAATGATGTGATTCCTTCTTTTAAATTGCATAAACGAATATTCTCTGATCTTACTAATAAAGATACCAAGAAAGGAGATGTTGGTGTTTTGATGTTGCCTGAGTATGTGCAACAATTTTTGATCAATTCACAACAACAACAATCACCTGCACATGCTGAAGCTGGACCTTCTGTGTCTCAATCACAGAGGTCAAAGAACTCAAAATTGAGGGCTGTTAAAAGTGCAAGGGTGAAGCCATCAAACGCTGAAGCTGGGGCATCAAATGCTAATGATATGCCTCAGAAGAAAAGAATGAAGAAAAGAAGAGCCAATAGGGCAAAGTCTGCTATTCTTGATGACGAGACTGAAACTGATGAAGAAACTCTTCATCAGAGAAAACGACGATTGGTAGCAGCACAGTTGTTTGGTGCTGAGAATATCTCTTCAACTGTTGCTAATAATCTTGAGATTCCAAATGATGAAGTTGTTCCTGAGGACAGAGTTTTTATGAAGACTTTTTTTCAAGATGAAGCTCCTACATCAAATGCTGATGTCGTTGAGGAAGCTGCACGTGAAGCTGCAGATGAAGCTCCTGAAATTCTTGTTCAGGAGGCTACAGAAAATGTTGAGCCACAAGGATTTTATATGGACATTGAAGCAAATCTCTCTATAAACTCTGAACATTTCCCAGAGGGTTTGGAAGCTGATCAAGATACTGTTGAACTTGCAGAATCTATGGCTTCTCACACTGAAAAAATTTCTTTTGATCTTGAGAAGGGTGAGGAAGTCGATCAGACTTTGGATGCTAATGCTACAGAAACTGTTGCTACAAATCCTGATGTTGCTGATAAGGATGCAACAGAGAATGTTCCTGTTGAAGCAGAGTTTGTTGTAAACTCTGAGGATGTTATTGTTCTTGAAGCTCTACAACAATCTGTTGTTGAGATTGTAACAAAAGAAGCAGAGTTCCTGCATACTGCAAACTCTGAGATTCCAGAACTTGATGCTGAGGATATTCCTGCAGAAAATACAGCAGAGAATGATAATGATGATGATGGTTCTGATCATTCTCAAGAAGAGTTATTTGAGAGTCAAGCAAACTCTGATGAGCTAAGAGAGGTCAATCGAGCTACAGCTGAGCATTTTCAAGATATGTACTACAATAGATGGGCTGCTGCGGATTGTATCTTTTCAGCACAGAGGGCTGCTGATTTTCTTGGTGATTCTGTAAAGACGATTTCAACTTCTGATATTCTTACAAGTCTGAAGGCTACTGTGATTCAAATTAAATCTCTCCACAACAGATTTGATGAGTCTCATAAGGAAGTCACTACTTTGAGGAATGAAGTTGGTCTGAGAGATCTCACTCTGAAGAATGATAGGACTTACTACAATTCCATGTTCAAGAAGCAAGCTAAGGACTCTGATGATATTCAGAAGAGGCTTGGGAAAGTTGAGGAAAATCAGACTGCAATGTCTACTCAACTGTCTTCTATTTCTACTGCCATTGAATTGCTGACATCAGTACTTCTTTCTGATGATGTCAAAAAGGGGGAGAATGTGCCTAAAGACAAATGCAAAGACATTCAAGCTCTGAGACAGAAGGATGATTCTACTGATGGGGGAAGCAAAGGAAATAAAAGAAAGGTTGTTGTTCAAAGGCAAAGCAGGTCAAGAGTAAACTCTGGTAGACAAATAAACTCTGAAACGATAAACTCTGGTGGTCAATCTACTTCACAACTCAAGTGTTTAGTTGTTTCAACTAATCCATCTACTGATGAAGAGATTGCTACTAAGATATTCATGAAAGAGCATGGAAAGAATGTAACTATTGAAGATATCCAGGCTGAAGAGCAGATGCTTGCTGAGGAACACAAGAAAAATCTTGAAGCTGGAATCTACAAGAAAAAGGAAATCAAGGCTCCTAGAAAGAAAGAAGTTGGTATTTCTATCAAAGAGAATACACAACAGAATATACAATATACAAGGAGACCTGTGATTGGAAACTCTGATAAGGGTAAAGGTATATTGATTGAAAAGCCTTACCTAGAGAAGAAAGATAATTCAACCTCTGACATTGCTCAAGTTGAAACAAGATTAGCCAAATCAACCTCTGACACTGCTCAAGTTGATGTTTCTACTGAAGTTATGACAACCTCTGACGCTGCTCAAGTTGTACAGAAATCTACACTACTTCCAGGATTCGGCAAACCAAAAGTTCTTGAAGACTTAAAGCTTGAAGCTGTGAATTTTTCAGAAACCAGAACAGTATTGGGAAAAGAAGCCTTTGATAAATCTGGACTGGGTTCACACAGAGAGAGAAGAACTAATAACAGATCTCAAGACAAGTTTTCATTGGCAGAATTTGGAGTTGGAATTACTCAAGAAGGCCTTGACAAACTAGAATCTGTACAGATGATTTTTCACAAAGGAATCAAAAAGGAATTCTTGTTATATTTTATGGCTGATGGCAGAGTGTATAGATTTGGTGAATTTGATATCCAGTTAAAACTTTGGGAAGAGCTAGAGTATGTTCTATATCTACTTGAAGTAAAGAATAGAAGTACTTATGATGCTGCTCGAGTTTTGAAGGAAAGGATGATGAAATCCAAAGTTTTGAGTGGAGCTGGAGTATCAAGTGCATACATTCCGAAATACAGAGATGCACATGGAAAGTTGGTAGAAATGAAAAGGAATAGTGCTAGGTTCAGAACTACACTAAATAAAAAGGTTCTTGAGTTCAATCTAGAGTCTGATAAACCTTTTTATATCAGACTTGGCAATGAAATGAACAAAAACAGCATATATTCTTTGAGGGCTGCCATTTATCAAATTGGTGAAGATGAACCAGAAATGAAGGAGCTGAAGAAGATTATGATTGCTGAACTAGAAAGAGCTGAAAAGAAATTGCTATCAGACTATATCAGGACAGTGCCTGATATTCAAGAAATCAAGTAAAGTCTGACTGTAAGTTTTTATGTTTTCTATTCTAAGTCAAATTTAAACTCTGTTTTAAATTAAACTCTGTTATATGTTAAACACTGCATTTGTTAAATGTTTTTGACATCATCAATTATATGTTTAACTTGTACATTTTATTATGAACAAGTTGGGGGAGATTGTTAGATATAATTGCTGATGTTTGTTTATCAGTGTTTAAGCAACAGGTACTGACCCGAGTTTATCAGAAGCCAGTCAGAGTTTAATTAAACTCTGACAGGATGAAGAGTTTAAAGGAAGCCGGTCAGAGTTTATTTAAAGTCTGACAGGGTGATAGTTGAATTAGCTGTCGGTGCTGAATTGAAGATTCTAGAAGCAATATATTTTGAAGATGGAAAGAAGCAGAATATATTGATACAGCTAAGGAAACGGAATAGAAGACTGAAGCAATCCTTAATTGATATGAATTGTATAGCTAATTTATAGGAGTATCAATTAGATAAGGATTGTATGTAGCTGTGTACTATATAAACACAGATAGGTTATCCCTAGAAGGGATGCGAACATTGAATATATTATTCTTGTAACCTAGTAGCTCTTTGTGATTCATTAACATCACTAAGAGAGAATTATTTAATATAATTCAGTTTGTTCTTGATTGTTATTCTCATACCTACTTGATTATATATTGTGTATTCGGCCTAACATTTGGGTCATAGGTTTTGGTCTGGCCAATGTAGTCCATAGAGTAGTGTTATTGCCTATATAATGTACTTTCTTCGTCGATTGATGGTAATCCATGAGAATGAACATTTAAGTTTAACTTTAATTTTCCTGCATTTTATTTCTTGTTCTTAGCTTTAATTTTACAAAAACCTAAAAATATTATCAAGATCATGACAAATGGTATCAAAGCCAGTGATTTCTCGGACATGGCAAGCAATATTTCGGTTGATTTTCCTTTCAACCCATATTCTTCAAACCCATTTCAAAACCCTAGTTTCTATTATCCATACCAATACACACCGCCTCTAACTCCCACACCTCCAATACATCAGTATGCACCACCTCCAACACCTCCACATGTCTATCACCATATTCAACCACCACAACCACCATATCAGTTTTATACTGGTCCTCAAACACCTTACATTTTCACAACTCCAATGCTGATTTCTGATATTACCAAGGGTTTTCTGCACCAATTAGACAGTAAGGTCAATCAGTTGGATGAAAAACTCCTTGAAATCAGTACGTTGATTGAGAAGAAGAAAAGAGTGGCATATTTGCCAAATCTAGTCCAAGTGAATGTTTCTGAAGAAAGTCCTACAGATTGCGAAGGTCGTACTCAATACCATAATTCTATGGAAGTCGCCGTAAACGAGCAGTGGGAGGACAAACGCAATCAAATCATTCAGATGCTTGAGAAAATGGAGAAGCGTTTTGCTAATTCATCAAATCCAATTAAAGAGATGTCCTCAAATAAGGTAGTTCAGTCTCCTTATAAGCTTTCTCATGTTTTGATTGTTGATAGTCTAGATGATTTATGTAGAGTTGAGAAAACAATTGATGATAATAGTGAGGATTTGAAACAGTTTCAAGTGTTAACACCTGCTAAATATGCCTCTGAAGTGTTTGACTCAATTCTTGAGACCGATTTTATTGTTTTTGCTGTTGATTCCAGTGAGAGGGCCATGAATAGAGATTTTCTGTATCATTTTACAGGGTTTGAAATGATTCTAAATTCTAAGTTTCATGAGAACGAATATGGTAAGTATCAAATGAGAAGGAGAGATAAGGAAATGGTCCAAATGGATAAAGGTGGATATGATGAAAATAAGATATCTAGTACCTTTCAGCTTGTTGAACCAGAGTTGTATCAGGCTTATAAAGGGATAGTGCAGAGACTGATAAAAATAGATGATAAGGGTTCTTGGAAAATGATTGTGTTGGGGTTGGTAATTAAATCTAGTAATATAAGGGGATGTGAACTTTTTAACTCTAAGCTTTGTAGAAATTTAGTGGGATGTGATGGTATAGGTAAAGTAATGTGTTATAAGCTACATGAGGACGAATATGGTAAGGTTGAGGCTGCTGAAGGTAAGAAATCAGAAGTCGACTTGCAGTCACTTGACAAAGAATTGATGATGGCTAACACAACAACGGAACTTGTTTGTCTAGTAAATGAGAGTCTCAAGAGGATGCTAGCAAAGAAATCAGAGCCGTGTAATAAATTAATGGCAAGAATGTGTCAAGTAGTAAGGGTTGGGTTGCTGACAGAAATATGGATACCTGAGGGGATACAAAGAATTGTAATAGATGTTGGTTTTGGATTTAATCACTTCCTCGAATTTCCACTGGTCAAGATGTACTCAAGAAGCTGTAAATTTGAGTGCGCTGCATCTATTTTTAAAAAGGTACCAGAACCTGTTTTTACCTCATGGGATGTAATGATAATTGTACTTTCATTAAGCAATGAAAGTGGAAATAGCTTGAAGTTCTGCTGCTGGTTGAAGACTGATGATGCGCCATCAAATGATGTTACTAGTTTATACTTTCTTGGTCATATGGATTCAGAAGGCATGAAGCCTATCTCAACAACACTAAAATTGGCCAGGTGGACATTTGCATATATGTTGGAAGGAAGAAGAGTTGTATCTTCTGTATTTTTTATGCGTGTACAGTTTTCTCATGCAGTTATTGGATTGCTAGGCCAAAGAGAAATGCGTGGAAAGACATTTTGTAGCCGCAACTTAAGTGATTGGGGTATTAGTAATCAAAAGGAGGGAGCGTGGGTAATTGGAGATATTACATGGGTAAGCTGCTGGGCTGGCATCCAGAACTTTATCGTGTTCATCCTTGGGGACAAGGATGGTTTGGACAAGGGGCGGTTTTTAATCATTTGTAGCAGCTTCAGAATGACTGTGATAGTTTTGATGATCAATTTGATAATGTTGGAGAGTTCTAAGGTGAAGGAATTCATGAAGGTGTTGCAGGCTAGAAATGATGTTAATGTAACTGAGCTAATGGATGTTGGTTTATACCTTGCTGATTTTGTTGTAGGCAAAGCTATTTTAAGCACCAAATATGATGATGATGAGCACTGCATATGGAAGTCTGTAACAAGCAATTTAGTTACAGTTATACCAAATTTAAATGAAATGCAATTTGGGAGTAAATTTTGTGATGTGTTGCACAATGATGCTATTATTAGAGTCACTGGCCAGATGATCCCAACTGTTGAGAAAGTTATTTATGCATCGCTTCAAAGTACAAGAATTAGACTTGTGGGGCCTGTCTGTGTAGTGAAGATTCAAGCACATAAGAAAAATGCTCTTCGGGGAGAAGGTTTTGTTCTGAATCAGATGATGGGGCATATTCTTGTGGAAATGCGGAGACCTGAGACTAAGCAGTCTGTGTCCTTTGCTGATTGGGCACTTGAATATGATGTCATTGTAAAAGAAAAGGCCAGTGTCATCAGTAAAGTTGCAGAGCCAGTGAACGATGCTGAGATGAGTTCTCCTGAAAAGCCAGAGGACAGAAGGAAACCTATAAATAGTTGGTTCAAGTCGAAACTTATTACTTATGTTTATGTGAATGAGTTCCCAGTATATATTACTTATGATGATAATGTCAAAGTACATTTTAAGTGTGGAATGGTAAATGAGATCCCTGAAGGAAGAAACCCTTGTGAGAAGATCTATTTTGTTAAAAGGACTAGAAGAGATAAGGGGGATACTTATATATTCATTAAGGATAAGGGGGATACTTATATATTCATTAAGGTTCCTTCAGTCTCTTTGTACTTGCAGCTTTTGGACAAAGTACCACCAATGCTTGGTGGCAAGAACTGTATGTTGTGTACTAAAGCTAAGTTTAAACAAAGAAAAGGAGAAATTGCTTTAAATCATGTGGACAAGGGGAAGGTGATGAAAATTGCAAAGGCTGAACACAAGATGTTTGGCTGGTATGGTCCTGGAAATTCAAAGACTTCAACTCCAGGAAGTATGGCTCATCATTATGCATTCTTTCCTGCAGAAATGAGAGCGGGTAAACATATATGTTCTGAATTAGCAACAAATGTTGAGGTTGTATGTGCAAGGAAAGACATGAAACTGGATGCAATAGGAAAATGGTACATAAGGAGCAGCTATATGCAAGTACTGGTGGAAGCTATGCACAAGATTTCTTTGAATTACATCCTTGAGGACAAGGATGTTTTGAAGGAGAGGAATATGTCACAATTTGAGCTGGGTGACAATTTTGGGCCAAATATATGATTGGGCCAAGCATAGATTTGGGTCATAGGTTTTGGTCTGGCCAATGTAGTCCATAGAGTAGTGTTATTGCCTATATAATGTACTTTCTTCGTCGATTGATGGTAATCCATGAGAATGAACATTTAAGTTTAACTTTACTTTTACAAAAACCTAAAAATATTATCAAGATCATGACAAAGTGGCGATTGTGGCCGGAAAAAGGACGCCGGAAACGATCGGAAAAAGGGCGGCGGACGGCTGAACAGAAAACACGGCGGCCGTGCGCAGCTCCGGCAGAAAACAGAAACAGGGGAGGGGTGGTGTCGCGGCGGCGGAGAACAAATGAACGGGGGGTGTATTTTCTTCAGTCGTGTGTGTGCGCGCGTACTGTGTGCGTGCGTGAGTTTGTGTGGTGTGTGTGAGTTGTGTTTAGATTAGGATTAGATTAAGTAGTTTTAGATAAGGTTAACAATTAGCCCACTGACTGAATTTAGGGGAACTAATGCGGTACTGAAAAAAATCATTTCTAAAACAAAACGATTATAAAATAATTAAATCTCACTAATAAAATTATTTATATGCCAAAATTATTCTAAAAACATTTAAGTGCACAAAATTCATAATTAAATAAATTTTCAACCATTTTAATTAAAACAAATATGTCGGGCTCAAATTTACTAATGATTATCGAAAAATAAATTTTAAACACATAATACCACATCACATATCCACATAATATTATTTAAACATTTACTCACATAATGCAGCAAATTTTTCAATTAATATAAATAAATAAATATTACTATTTTCATCACTTAAATAAATAGGAAATTCGTACCTAAATTCCCGAATATTACAGGCGTCGGCTAAAAAAATATGACACAAAGGCGACATATAAAGTCCAGAGATATTTAAGAAATTTGTAATTTTTGTGATATTACGAATGGTTGAAGTTTGAAGTGGTGGTTAATACTAAAATTTAATTAATTGTATTTGATAAAAAATAAGTTTACATGTTAAAATATGTAAACTTTTTTAAATAAATAAAAGAATTAAAATTAGTTTTAAAATAAATAGGTCCGTAAATTGGTTCTGGTAAATAGGTCTTGGAGGTCTTGGAATGCCTTTTAAATAAAATAGTTAAATTTATTTTAATTATTATAACTTTTTAAAATAATTAGGTCATTAAAATAGGTTTAAAAATAAATATTACTCGAACCAAGTATATGATATTAACTGAATTTTGTTAAGGAAAAATAAGTTCATTTAAAAATTTTATTTATATATCCATCTATCTATCTATACTATAAAGGACGAAACATTAAATGTATCGTACCAAAAACAGGTACCAAAACTTTTAATGTTTGTCTTAGATAGATAGATAGATAGATAGATAGATAGATAGATAGATAGATAGATAGATAGATAGATAGATAGATAGATAGATAGATAGATAGATAGATAGATAGATAGATAGATAGATAGATAGATAGATAGATAGATAGATAGATAGATAGATAGATAGATAGATAGATAGATAGATAGATAGATAGATAGATAGATAGATAGATAGATAGATAGATAGATAGATAGATAGATAGATAGATAGATAGATAGATAGATAGATAGATAGATAGATAGATAGATAGATAGATAGATAGATAGATAGATAGATAGATAGATAGATAGATAGATAGATAGATAGATAGATAGATAGATAGATAGATAGATAGATAGATAGATAGATAGATAGATAGATAGATAGATAGATAGATAGATAGATAGATAGATAGATAGATAGATAGATAGATAGATAGATAGACAGACAGACAGACACACAGATAGTAAGTATAGATTGATTGATTGATTTTTTATATTTTTTTTCTTAAATCCTTAATATTTAAAATTTTACAAAAATATTATAGGGCCGCTGCGAAGCGCGGCTTAGTCGACTAGTACTTATATAAAGGAGAAGACGAGGGTTGTGAAGTGACGGCTCTCAAATCGCTTCGATCTATTTTTCTAATTTTCTTAATTTTTTGAATTATTAATATCAAAAATTCAAAAATATCTCAATTGCCTTTGAAATATTCACTAGTGGAGAAAACTAAAATATATCATTTGGCTTTAAAATCTTTATTAATGGAGGAAACTAAATATACAATTTTAATATTTTCCTAAATTATTTTGTTAGACAATATCTCAATTGTCTTCCAAATCTTTACTAAAATAGGAAACTACATATAAATATTCTTGCCTTTAAAATTGAATATATCAATTGCCTTTAAAATATTCACTAATGGGAGAAATTAAAATAAATTAATTGGGAAACTAAATATACAATTTTTAATATTTTCCTAAACTTTTTTGTAAGACAATATCTCAATTGTCTTCCAAATCTTTACTAAAGGAGCAAACTAAATATAAATATTCTTGCCTTTAAAATATAATATCTCAATTGCCTTTAAAATATTCACTAATGGAGAAAACTAAAATATATCAATTGGCTTTAAAATCTTTATTAATGAAGGAAACTAAATATATAATTTTAATATTTTCCTAAATTTTTTTGTTAGACAATATCTCAATTGCCTTCCAAATCTTTATTAAAAGAGAAAACTAAATATAAGTATTATTGCCTTTAAGATATTTACTAATGAAGAAAAATAAATATCTACACCCCAATATAAATTTTAAAGTTGCAAAGCCAAAAAAAATATTTTATTTTCATGTATGTTTGTGTTGTTTTTGTTTTTGGTCTAATATTAATATTCATGTTAGTGACATGTTTGGTTTATCTTTGCATAAATAGTTCTTCAAGATTGTAAGTTTTTAGTGACATGTTTGGTAGTTTTTATGTTATTCATACGTACGAGTACATACATATGTATATATGTCTATAATAAAGGCGAATATAGACAATCATGTTACTAAATATTAATTAAATATATATTTTGTATATGCAGCGAGAGAGAAGCCATGGAGGGAACCCGGTCGTCCAGTTAATCCGAGTACAAGGTATTGTTTTAATTTAAATATCAAAGATGCACAAGCTCTAAATATAGGATACATAGAAAAGTGATGCCATATTAGTTGAATACTTGATTTATGTTCTACTTTAGCATATGTTTGTATTGTTTATTGATTTTAGCATATAGTATATGGAAAAGAGATTATTGATTCATTTTAACGATCAATTTATAAAATATTCGGTGTTAAATAATTTAAATAATGTTATAATTGTTTATTTGTTATGTCAGAAAATTTCAAATTAAATGATGATTAAAATAAATAAATATATGCGACAATATTTGTTTGGAAGTGTTTCTCTTTGTTTCTTTTTGTTTGTATTTCTTTAGTCTCTTTTTTCTTTGCTCTTTTTTGTTGTCTCTATTTATCTTGATTTTGTGACATTGAGAAAGTCTTTTGTTGGTTTTAATTTTATATAATAATGTTCCCGAGGCTATCTCAGGATATTATTTATCTGAGGTAATCAAATAAAATATTCAGATTATTGTATATATGAATTATTGAATCTATTTACAATTTTAATATTTTTCTAAAATTTTTCTTAGAAAATATCTCAATTGTCTTTTAAATCTTTACTAATGGAGGAAATTATATTTATTTAATATTAGATAAATTCTCAATATCCTCCCTACTATTTTCTAGCGGAGAAACTAAACATATTATGTTAATATTCTTCTAAACATTCTCTACTAATTCAATCTATTTACTAATTTCTTTCTTACTATCTTTCAAAGAAGGGAAGCTAAATATGTTATATTTATATTTCTCTAACCTTTCACTTCAAGTTCAATTTATTTACTAATTCATTCATATTATCTTCTAATAGAGGAAGTTAAGTAGACTAAATATTCTCCTGAACTTACTCTACGAGTCCAATTTATTTACTAATTTTTTTCCTATTTTTAATCGAGGAAAATAATAAAAAGACGATTTGAAAGGTATCTAGCGATTTGAGAGGCTTCATTTCACTGCCCCCATCTTATACTTTATATAAGTAAGTATATTTATACGATACGGTGACACCTCTCAAATAGTCTAGATCTATTTTTCTAATTTTCTCAAAATTTTGTATTAATAATATTACATGTTAAAAAATATCTAAATTACTTTTTAAATCTTTAATAATGAAAATATTTAATTACCTTATACTCTCCTAGACTTTCTTCTTAAATCAAATTACTATACTTAGGTCAAATTACCATGTTGCTCTAAAACTTTCTCTTATATTCAAAGTTACCATCTTAATATTCTCATATATTTTTTCTTGAATTTCTAAAATTTATCTTATAATCAGATTATCATTTTAATATTAGAAATTATGTTCACATAATTTTTTAATTAAAAAACACACGTTCAATTTATATATAAGATAATACTTACAGAAAACACAAGTTTCTACTTAATAAAATAAAATATACAAGTCTTATTTTCTTTTCATATATTTTCTCGAGTACCTATATTTTAAACAATAAAATTTTGAATTTTGAATTAAATTTTATGATATAATAAAAATGATTAATAGATTATGTAATTTATTTAGTAAATCAGTTTGTTATATGTTTAGATATGGTAACAACGAGAAGCGGATAATTAGGAGAAAACATGTTTAACGAGATAACGATCCATTAAAAGGAGCATATTCTATGCTAAAATTTACTATTAATGTTATATTATGTATTTTAAAATAGAAGTTGGAATATGAATTTTGAGAAAATAAAAATGGTGATAAATAGACTAATATCTGATACACATTCCGTCCCACCCATTTGTTTACATTTGGGTTGGGCACGGAGATTAACAAAAAGCAATGAAGTAGTGAAAAAAGTAGGAAAAGTAAGTTAAGTGGTGAGATCAATCGATATTTAATGTATAAAGTGAGTATAGGGGAGGAAAATAGTGAAAATAGTTGATTTTTATATTATAAAAGTTTACTACTTTTGAAAAATTTAGAAATGTAAAGAATTGAGAGGGACGTCCGAAAATGACAATAATGAAGAATATTAAACAATATCATTTTTCTATGTTTATTCAAAATTTCGGTAAATGACCAAGATGAAACTGAGAATTCAAACAAATCTTAATTTTATGTTAGAAATATTATTTTATCTAAAATCATATATTGTAGAATATTTTTTAGAAAAATTTAGAGAAATAATTACAAAGCCGATGCGAATCGCGACTTAGTAAACTTGTATACTTATAAGTGTCATACTATATTATATTATTAAAGATGGAATATAAAAAATTTGATACTTGTTTTTTGGTGCTTTCTATTTTTATTTAATTACCTTTAATTATCTATTTTAATATTTTATTAAGAAAGAAAATACTTATAGGTTAAAGGTTCAAATTTTTTGGATTTACCATGTTCATTGAAATTAAAATGTGTTTGAAAATTCATGTTGCTCGTAAATATCAATACTAAATTTTAATAAGTAGATATGAATATGATTTTTTTGTAATTTGGTTCAATTGTTCAATCATAAAATAACAACAAATCAAACCGTTAAATTTAATACTGAAAAATATTATATATTGAAGTTGATATACTAAATACTCGAGTTTCGAAACCTAGCAGCTACAAATTTAAATTAAGAATTTGTATTATTAGTTCTCAACAATGACTAATAAATAATATAACTATTAAAAGAGAAAATTATAAAAAGAATATTATTATAACACAAAAAATATATTATATTATATTAAAAAAAGCCCAGGTTATAAGTTAAGTATAAATTAAAAGCGATTTACATTTTATATCCATGTGGTTTTAGAGAATTATAGTTTGGGTTTCATAATTTGTAAATTAACACTTCACATCCCTCCATCTTTGTAACCCGTTATATTATACACTCTTTTAGAGAATTTTCATTAGCTTTGACTGTTAAAGTTAGTCAATGAAGAGGTATTTCGGTAATAAATCTAAAAATCTCTTTTTTTTTTGTATGATTGGATAAAATTGTAAAGAACAATTTTTAACTACTACTCATGGATACTATATAAATAATTTGTGTAGATTTTAGCATGATAGCATAATGTCACTGTTAATATTTTTAATTTTTTTCTGGCCCCCCTAAATTTAATTTCTACGTTAGCCTCTGTCATTGTTGACTAACTGTTGAAATATATTACGAATACTAAAATTTTAAAATCCAAAGTATTGATTGTAAAATTATTAAACCGTATGTGTAAATCCCACCCACATGGTTGCGAAGTTAATAGTCACGTAATAACAGAAATGATACTTCAATCTGATACCACGTTAATTCGATTCCTGATTTTAACTTCATAATACTTTACGAACCAAACAACCCCTAAAACGTATGGGTAAATCCCATCCACATGGTTGCGAAGTTAGTAGTCACATAATCCGTCGGCTTATAATTTATACTAGCCTAAAAACCCGTGCGAAGCACGGGCCTGCTTATTTACTGAAATAATTTTTCGCACGAAAATGTATATATATCGAAACAATTTTGTAATTAAAATTAATTTTGAATTTATCTTATATTTGTATAAAATTTTTTTAATTTTTTTTAATATTTAATAAGATTTCACAAAATTTGGAAAAAAAATCTATAAAATAAAGATCAAATTATTATTTTCATTTGACAAAATATTAATTTAGTTTTAAATGTCGTGAAATGCATTTTATCAAATTCAACAATTAAATATAATCTAAATGATTATTTTAGTATAGTTGTTCATATATGATATGGATGTATCTAAACTAATGTGTTTTTAACGAAATGACAATATACTTGTAAATAAAATATAAAGTTGGTCAGGTACGTAAGACTACACACCGTGATCACATCTTAAAATCTTTTAGTCTAAAGTCCGTATATAACATTAGTGTATGTAAATTAATATGATAACGTAACTGTGCCAAACCCAAGGCTTTGGGACTTGTTCATAGTGAGTATTATTGATATTAAGAACAAATAGAAACAATGTAAAATTTGAAACACGGTCGAACTATTGTTCTTGTTGCAATTATAATCAGGTTTACCGGAGTTTTCTATGTTGGAGAAAGTATAATTTGTAAATAGGTATTTTGCCTTAGTAGTTGTTGTTTGTTTTTCAGCGATCAATTGATTTGGTTTTTTTTATTTTTTTGCAGTCTAGAATATAAATCGTTAAATGCACACAATGTTGTTGTAATATAATCGAACACATGTGAATGAGATAGAGGATTTTAAAAAGAAGCTGAAGGTTGGTGCATCTTTACACACTCTCACAAGACAAATACTTTGGGAGATGAGCACCTATTGCAATATGGAGTATTCATATCACGTGTTTATTTTTTTAACTTGGGAACTGATTTCGCACTTCTCTCTTGTGTCCATCACTGTATTAAATTATATGAACACACTTAGTACTTTAATAATATGTTTGGAATATCGTTTTACAGTTACAAATTTTAATCCAATTTTTTTTTATAAATGATCATCGTGTACTAATAATAATGTATTTTAACTTGACTATATATATGTATTTTATGTAATTAATTAAGCGTTAATAATATCGAATTCAAAATTCAAATCTCATTTCGATTAATTTAATATATATACATATATATTGGCGACCGGAACGCCCTTAAATTCATATATATATATATATATTGAAATCGTAGATCCAACCATATATTTGAAAAAAGATTACATAATTGTTTTTGAGTATATTAACTTATGTACAAATTGGCATGGTTAATGATGCAATTTATAATTTATAGGATATAAAATTTGAGTCTTTGTCTACTTGATACAAATAAATATTATTTACAATATAAAAGTAATTCTATTATTTTTGGGTCAATTTTAGAAGAAGTTGTTTTCGTGCTTATTTATTTATGTTTTTTTTTATATGTTATTATTTAAGAGATAATTGAAATAGAGTCCAAAATTTAAATCTCATATATATTAATTTGATTAAATATTTTTCGATCCAAACTCCTTTAAATTCACATTGTGTTTTTTTTTAAATCGTAGATGCAATCATACAAACGAAACAGTAGTTACGTAAAAATTGTTAAATGTATTAATTAAGTTACTTACAAATTACAAATTAGTGCATAGATGATGCAAATTGTAATTTATATATAAAAAATATGAACCACTATCTATGTATAGTTGCATGGTTACATTTGCAAAGAACAAAATATGTTATAGATGAAAACATTCGTCTACTATTTTTAAAAACATTTAAAAGAAATTAAAACATTCGGCTATATATGTATTATTTCGACCGAAACGTTCTTAAATTCAAATTATTTTTCTTAAAAAAATTGTAAGTTCAATCATATAGATGAAAAGATGACGTAATAATTATCGAGTATATTAATTTATGAAAAAATTTATATGATATACGACGCAATTTGTAATCTAATACGATATAAAGTTCAAACCGTTATATATTTAATGCAAATAAATAAAATTTATAATATTAAAATAATCTTATTTTCTACGGGTGAAATTTATAATATTTTGTGTAATTTGTTATTTTTGTACGATCTTTTCTTTTAGTACCGTTAGATTTACAAAAAAAATATGAAAAATATTTATGTAAATCATTTGTGTAGATAGATTCCCTATCTTGCGAAGTAAATTACAAAATTGTCGGTATATAACATAGGCGATGCAGTCTTAACATTGTCAGATATAAACGTAGGGCTGAGACTTATTACAAAATCTATTAATATTATTTAAAAGTCATCCATGCGGCGTCTCACTCAATTTTTTTACTTTTAAAATTTTATAAAAATTTTATACTCTAATCTTATATGTTATCTATAATCTTATTATTATGTAGAAATTATACGTTATCTATAATCTTATACTCTTTTAAAATTTTATTTTTTATATCAATCATTTAAAATAAAAGAAAGAGAATCGTAGAGTATGCTCAATCCATTAAAATATTTTTGGTAATTATATACAATGCAATATTTTATAAATAATATAAACCAACATTTTATTTATTTAAAAATAAAAAATTATAAAAAAGAAGATGAGAGAAGAAGAGAAATTAACATTAATAAGATTTTAAAGAAAACTTAAAACAAAATGTACTATGCTACTTATGCATGAGCTTGATTAGAGAAGATTAATGGTTCAATTTACTACACTAACATAATCTTATCTACTATTTGCATAAATATAAAAGAGTTGACGTTTTTGTAATTTTTTAGCATGTAGGGGCAAAATCATAAATTCAAGGTATTAAAATGACATATATCAATAATTTAAATTGATAAAAGAGAATTGTAGATTATGTTCAATTGCTAAAAATATTTATTATAACTATGTATTGTGCAATATTCTAAAAATAATATAAATCAATGTTTATTAACTCAAAAAATAAAAAAATTGGAAGAAGAGGTGGTTTATCTAATAAGAGTTTGAATATAAACTCAAAACAAAGTGTAGCACAGTTGGTTATGACATGAGTTTGACATGGATATGTTAAGGGTTCGATTCCCATCATTAACATAATTTCACAATTTTTACATTTTTATTAAAGAATGGTATTTTTGTAATTTTAGAAAATATAAGGGTAAAATCGTAACTTCACAGCCATTAAAATGACAAACTTTGCCCTTTGTTGACTTTTAATATATAGAGAAAGATTCGCGAAGACTGAAGACTAGTAATGATGACCGATAAGGACGTGAAGTGATACTGTATTTACATAAAATATTTCAAGATCAAATTAATTTTAAACTAGAAAGGTTGAGCCCACTCATCAAAAATTTGAGTGTGACCATTTAGCTAAAAAGAAAAATAAAATGGCTCTCTCACTATTTGACAACAATAATTATTGTGTAGCTTGAGAACCATTATGTAACTCGTTTATTTTGATGTAATTCAACTATGTAATTCAAAATTTTTTAGATTATAAATGAGTTATACTGTTTGGTTTGTTATATTTTAAATTGGACAAAGGAACTTGAAGTTACAAGACTTTTGTAGTTACACCAAAAAATAGGAACTTAGTTACCAAGTCCATCACGGTCACCACAAGTTATATAACTTTCTACTATATAATCATTAACTACTTACCAAAATTAATTATGTAGTATATAGTTATATAGTAATAAATCAAATACAAATATTTCAATTAACTTAAATTTATAGTTATAATTTAGTTACCGAGAATTTCAAATTACCTACGTAATTACAAAATTAACGAAACAAACGAGACCTAGATGTCTCGACACATATAAGTGAAAAGAACATAGTGCTTTTGAATTTTGATGCTATCTACGAGGGGAGCTGTTGCATTATTGTTTTTATAAAGTAAGATTAATTTCTTAAAACACTCTATCCGGCATTACCAAATGTTAAAAAATATACATTTTAAAATATTATATTTTTATATATAATTAGAGTAAAACACTCAAATAGTATGGTTTGATATGGTTTTGGTATAGTCATGGGTCATATACAGCTAAAAAATCTCTCCTATAAAACAATCGCATAATTAGAGTTATTAATAATACTCTTATTTAGAAAAAAAAAATTATAAAAATAAAGATTAAATAGAAGTAGTATAATTTTAATATTTTAATAATTTAAAATGTAAATAATTACACTGAAATTAAATTTATGAAAACAATGAACAAACATATAAATAATAATTTTTTATGATTCTAGATATATAAAAAAAAGGAGTAATTTTAATCATTTGAAGAAGTACAATATAAAGTGAAATAATATATACATATGAAAAAACATAATATTAATTTAATTTTTATTAAAAAATTTTAAAATAAAAATAAATTAAATTTATATTTTTATGAAAATACATAAAGATATTAATAAATAAATAAAATTATAAAAATACTTAAATAAAATAATTTATTAATCGTCTCAGCTCGGGTATAAAGTTAGTAAAATATAAAAAGAATAATGGACCTAGGATGACCGATGACTTGAGGTGACAATCCTATCTAAACCACAGGATAGATATTGAGGCCAAACTCAGGCGCATCATACTCAAATATAAAATACATTTATAAACATGCATTTAGATATGAATTTACAAATATAACTCTAGATCTTTAATATATCAAAATCACGTTAAAAAAAGATCAAATTCAGAAACATTTTGACATCAAAATATTATTACATGTAAACGAAAATGATTTTTAGTGTACGGAGTACATTTCTTAATATAATACTACTCCCTCCGTCATCCTCAATTATTTACATATTTAATGTATAAAGTGGATATAAAGTAGGTATAGTGGAGGAAAATAGTAAATGTGATTCAATTTTATATTATAAAATATTATTTATTTTTGGTATGTAAAGAAATTAAAAAGACATATCAAAAAGAAAAGAGAGAGGGAGAGAGAGAGTAATATACAAGCTCACCTCACCCTCTTGGCAATTTATCAAAAGATTAAAGATAAAATGCAAAAAATTAAAGCATATTATTATGATAAAATGCAAACCGCAAATACAGTAGAATTAAAGTGAGAGGTAAAGCCGTAAAGCCAACAGAGCGCTTACTACATAAGTCTGACATACAAAGTTTAAAAGTTATTACATTACAAAGTCTCTGAATTAAACAAACAACAAGCTCACTTTAACTTTAAAACTTAATGTAATCCCATCCAAAGTAATTTCATTACAAATGGATGATCAACATAACCATTATTCAGCGGCACCGACCAGAAGCTTGGAACTCATTCGAGTTACGGTTGCCTTGACCAGCCATTTTTGCGAGATCTTCGCCGAAAATCTCTGCAAATGTCTTCTGCAGATCCTCCAGGCTCTCCTACAATTAAGGATACAATTAGAAAGATCATATCTAATTAAAATAAGTGAAGTTAGAAGAGATCACACTAGCTGCAAGTCTGTAGTACTATTTTGCTACACAGTTAAGCGTAATATGCATCAAGAAAAACATTGCTAATCAAACACAACTCAAAATCTCTGTCAAAAGCTAAACATTTCCCGATGAAGAAAACATTTTGATCACTTCTAATTAATCACAAGTATTTGTTACTATTGCAAAAGCATCCCATTATAATTCATAAGCATTGAAACAAAATTGAACCCTAGAATTCAAGTTAAATCTTACAAAGTTAGCATAATATTCGATTAATAAAACCCTCAATGCCCGCTTTATGTAATTAAATATTTATTGTAACACAATTTACACATTAAATATAGCACGCATTGCGCGATACACAATTCACTAGTCGCAGTAAAAATCACCGTATAACTTAAATATAGCACGCATTATGTGATATAAAATCTTTTATAAAAAAAATTTTAATTTTTTTTTTAAACATTCTATTTAAATGTAACACATGTTCGTTCCACTAGATATCTACGATGAATGATCTAGTGCACAACTATAGCGAAAATGATAATATGTTGTGAGATAAAAGTGAGCAATATCGGGCAAAGCCAAAAGAATAAATTTTGTGCATGCCCGAGTTACTAAATACTTTTGAAGTGTCACACAAACGTGCATCATGTATGATATTTCTAGTAACAACTACAAGCAATCAATAAGTTCATCTGTCTGTCCAACACACAGAACAAACGTATGAAGCTAAAAATATGACTAAATAAGTTGGTTTCGAGAAAATGAAAATAAATGACTAAGTCAAATTTCACACGCACCTCGTTGTTCCCTCCCATGGTGAACAACTCACGCATGAACTCCTTCATCCCCTAACACAAAAATATCAACCAAATACAGGAACAAAATCATCAATCCATATATTAAAAAAACCTATAAAACAATTTAACAAAAAACCCTATTAAATAAATAAGGGAAAATTAATTTTTTTATCACTGAATTTTATATACTTTTAGAAACCAAGCACTGAACTATAAACTTTTAGAAACCAACCACTACTGAACTATAAACTTATTTGTTTATATCACTAACGTTACTCTCAAATTTCAAAATTAGCCTTCCGTTAAATGATTGGCCAACGGATGTTCAGATTGGGGCTTAATACAAACTAGGGTTCAAGCACCAATCTAGAATCAATTAAGCATTCTGTCACTGATTTTTTAACGGAATGCTAATTTTGAAATTCGAGAGTAACGTTAGTGATATAAACAACTAAATTTATAGTTCAGGTTGATTTTTAAAATTTTATAATTCAGTGATTGGTTTTAAAAGTATATAAAGGTCAGTGATAAAAAAATTCATTTTCCCAATAAATAAAAATGCAAGAAATCAGTAAGGATATATTCATCTGCATACTTCATCATCTTCGTCATCATACAAATTCAGCAGTCCAGCATTGTACATTGACCGCTTTGCTTGATCCGATAACACTGCAACACAAATTAACACCGTTAGTTCTCCGTCAATCAAATACAAAAAGATCCATATTCTCCTACTTAAACTCCGTAACTATCTGTTATTAATAACGATCTCACCTGAGTAAGCTTCCTGAATCTTCTGGAACCTTTGTTTCGCTTCATCAACGCTTAGTTGATTCTTCTCGCATCGGTCCGGGTGCCATTTCTTCAAATACACCAAACACAACACATTATTATATTCCACGTGTAAAATCAATTAAATACGGATCATAACATAACGTGTCAGTTTGTTTGGATCACGAGTTTCTAACATAACGAAAATAAGATTACAATACAAATATGTATTAGAATCTTATTCTCATTCTTACTAACGTTGAAATCACATGATCCAAACGGCTCTATAATTCACTGGATACTTACCATAGCGAGTTTACGATAAGCAGCACGAACATCAGAGAAGGAGGCATCCCTACGAATCCCAAGAACAGCATAATAGCTAGCCTCGCCGGATCCTCCTCCTCCATCCATCAATGCAGGTAAGCTATGAAAACAACTTTTTTAATTAAATATGTAAATGTGAAAAGAGCCTAAAGATATGAGTAACAGTGACATGAAAATGAGTGTATTTATACATGTGAAGGAGGAGGAAGAGAGAGAATAAATGTTGTTGTGGGTGAGGTAGAAAAGATGAAATATCTAAAGTCTAACGTAAGAAGAAGTAGTTCGAAACTTCAAGAATAGTAGACTAGTTTTGGCTAGTTCCAGACGTGGATTTAGATATTTTTTGTTGTTTGGGTTTATTTACAATCGTTGCCATTGGGTCGGGTTTCGTAGATGGGTTCCCGGATCGGTATATTTTATTTCAATCTTAGTTCAAAATACTAAAAAACTATTGGAATCTAATAATATAAAAATTAATTCTTTAATTCAATTAATTAGATGGATGATAAATTATTTAATTAAATAATGAGAATAGAGAATTTGAGATAAAAAGATATCGAATAAAATGTCTTCATAGTATAAACAATTGTGCATATTTGTTATTGAAGATTATATTCTATCATCAACAATATCAAACAAAAAAGTTATCCATATGAAAAGATTATAGGTATCAAACAAGTAATTTTTATTTAGTATCTCAGAAAAGTTAATAATACTCTATCTGTCCTTCAAAAAATGGTGGTATACAATTTTTAAAAGTCAAATTTAATTAATTTTGACTAGTAAATTATACATTATTATTAATAATTTATAATTTTACAAATTTAAAATTGAATTTGATAATAAATCAAATATATATTCTAATGATACTTTTTTCATATTTGTTGTATTAAATAATACTTTTTAATTATTAGTTAAAAATTGAAATAATTTGACGTTGAAATTTTATAAAGCCCAGTTCTGCTACAGTACACAATATCTTTAGTTTTGCTGCAGCACACAATTTTGTACAGTATGATATACTTCTGCAGCTCACACTAATTTTTTTTTTCTAAAATACATAATTTTGTTAAAAAAAATAAATAAATTTTTACGTAACGCAATATGTACTTTATCATTATAATATGTTTTAAAAAATAATTATGTCAAAAAATAATTGATAATAATTAAAATACTATAAAAAATACAACATGCTATAACTAAGGTTCTACGTGGAACCTGACCTGACCCATATAAATTATGTAAAAGAAAACAAAAGTTTGAGCCAACTAAAATACTTGAATGCAACAAACGTCAATCTAAGATGCTCTCAATCTTATCCGCATACTCTCAGATAACACCAAAGTTTGTGGCTGCACTCAATTTACACTCTAGCTTTGTTGTCGTCGGATTTGGCAGCTCCCCAACTAACTCTATCCCCAACTCCAAACGCCAAACTACAACCAAACCTTGCTTAAATGCTGTAGTCAGATGAACATTTTCCAGTTGATATCTTGTTGAAAGAAATAATCATTCGGTTGCCAGCTCCAGAACTCTGATGTCGATACTTACCTCATTTATGGTGGCCAAAACTCATTCAGCCCCAAAACATTTGATGTGGTTTCATGTTATCCTTTCCCATCTGAAAAAGAAAACCATACCAGCAAATCCAAATGCTTAGAAACAAGACCAAATCCATTGTTAAGTGGTTGAATCATGGCAGATACATTCACCTAGAAAAACAAAAATAACAAATATGAATAGATAAACATCAAACAAAACTACATAATAATAATTTTATAGCGATGCTTGTACATGTAAGAAATACCAATTTTTTTACAAACTAAATTACATAGATTTGTGAAAGCTTCATCCTTGGATTGTAAATTGTAGAAAAATGACTACTTACCTTATGATAAGAAGATTTGTTAATTCGTAGAGTTGTCATGGATAGAGAGGAAAGGGGAGGCCGACTCTCGTATATACAAAGATGAGGGGAGTATGAACTTCCAAAGCACAATAACAATTGAGTTGAAGCAGCAGATTTATAGCGTAGAAAAACAATATTAAAGGAAATGACAGATATGATTATGTTTTGTGTTACTGATCAAACGCTTAAGATTGAATGGGAATATTTCACTTGGATTGATGACGGGGCACTTGAGAAAACGACGGACGTGATTATATTTGATGTTATTGATCAAACAGTTGAGGTTTAATGCGAAGATTTCATTTGGATTGTTGACGTGGTCGTTGAAATTATGTTTTGTGTTAATGATCGGTTGAATGGAAAATTTTCAGTTAGATTGATTGATAACGGGGCACTTGAATGATGTATAATTATATTTTGTGTTAATCGATCAGATTTAGAATGATTGCTAGGATTATTGTTAGATTGATGATGAACCACTTAAAAACTAAAGGATAGAGATTATAATGTATTTTTCTCGCATTGTAACTATATGGTTAAGGGTAAAGGTTAACATATTACTTATTATTATTTATGCAAATACCGATTTATCCTTTTAATATTTTAAAAAATTAAAACATTCACTCTTGTTTTTCAATTTTTTCCGAAATTCTATCACAACGGTATTTTATTCATGAAAGTCGACTATAAAATACACATATAAGGAATTCGACTCACAATCTCAAATAATTTATAATTTCTTATATTTTTACGTGATACAATTATAAAAAATGTTTACTTATATTATATATATTTTTATAATTATAATAAAAAATATTAACAATAATTTATTCTGTATAATATTTTTCGGACCCCCTTTAAAATATTTTCTGCATCCGGCACTTGATCGAACGATTGATAATATTTACTTAGATAAATGATGAGACATTAAAAAAAATACCCACATAATTGCATTTCACGTAATGTCGAGAAATTCTCGAGGACAAATATTAGAAAACCATTTGAAATAATGACTAAGACTAATGGGAAGTGCCTTAAATAGTTCACAGAGCCACCATGTCTGAGATTGCTACGGCCTTCTTGCAACTTTTTTTAGTGGATAAGATAAATCACCGTCGAGAATCTAAAATCTCACAAATGTGATGCGATATGGTCAGAAAAGTAATTATAGAAATATAATTGATAAGTCAATGGAAATGCCGATATTTAAGGTCCGACACCCTAATTATTCATTAATTTCGTAATTAATGAATAGGGAAAATATACAGCTCATAAAAAGAGTCCAAAATATGGTAAATTCATTAAAGAAGGATCCAGAATCCCAATTAAAGGCAATTAATGAGTCATAGCCTTTATCAACAAGGAAACGAATTCTCCAGCAAGAAATACAATGTTTATCCAATATCAAAAAGGAGACTTATTCGCTAAGACTTTTAAACATACCATAAATACTAGGCTCTAGACGCCTATATAAGGACTATGATCCTACAATCAGAACTACGTTTTGGGCACAGCTCCATACGTCACAACGCTTCGAAGGCGCAACAAGCCACAAAGGCACTCATAGAACTACGTTTTAGACTTCATCCTCGAATAAGGACATACAAGTCACTACGTCCTTGGTGTGCCCCTGCCGCCATAGCCCCGAGGGCAACACCAAGAACTACGTCTTTGGCTTGATTCTCAATAACGATTTGAGATACGTAGGCATCTTGTGAGGACCGATTTAGTCTCGAAACACAAGTGTAGCCATAAAAGCTCAAAGCTCATTAAACCCTCGCATTAAATTCATAAGCTCAGATTTTATTCCACAACATTTGGCGCCGTTTGTGGGAAGACAACATCAACCATGGCAAACACATGAAGAACAGCTCGGGATACTCAAACTCCTGAAGATCGCCTTATTACCTTTGAGGCTGATACTCACGGAAATCAACCACCGCCGACTACTGGCACTCAAGGGACGAATATCCCCACCAACACTCAAGAACCGGAAATCCCAATTTCTGTTGAAGGGACGAATCCCCTGCAGATGGTCATTCATGGATCTAATCCACAAGAGACCGTTTACCAGCAACCAATCTCGACTTCTCCACTCATCTTGAATGCACCGAGAAGCCTTCAACTCCCAGGGGTCAAATTATGATGGAGATAGCTAAGGAAGGAGATCTCAAATGGCCGAAGCCAATGAGGGCTGACATGTCCAAATGGGACCAAAATCAGTTTTGTCGGTTCCACAAAGAAGTTGGTCACGACACCGACGATTGTAGGCAATTGAAAGATGAGATCGAATTTCTGATACGAAGAGGAAAACTCAGCAAATTCACCAAGGATGGAAATCAAGGGAGTCAAATAGGAAACTATGAAAGGAAGGATTACGACAGAAGGGACAATGACCAAGATCGTAACCCTAAGCCCCGAGGGCCAGTCATCAACATGATATTCGGAGGGCCAACTGCTGCTGGGTCCTCCCGAAATTCAAGAAAAGCTTATGCTCGAGAGGTAATGACTGTGGTTGGAGAAGCACCAAAGCGTGCCAGAACAGAAGTGTCAATAGGTTTTGATGATTCAGATTTGGAAGGGGTGAAGTTCCCCCACGATGACCCTCTAGTCATCATACCTGTGATTGGCAATTCTGAAACAAAGAGAGTCCTAGTCGACAATGGAGCTTCAGTGGATATCTTGTTCCATGATGCTTTTATCAAGATGGGTTACACTGATTCTCAGTTAACACCCTCAAATATGCCCATATACGGATTCAATGGGGTGGAATCAAAAGTGGAAGGCACTATCCAACTCCCAATGACCATGGGGCAAGGGATGAATACGTCTACTCAAATGCTGAACTTCATAGTTATAAAGGCAACTTCAACCTACAATGCAATCCTGGGAAGGATTGGTCTTCATGCGTTCAAGGCCGTTGCCTCATCTTATCATCTGAAAATCAAGTTCCCAACGAGGAATGGGATTGGTGAAGAACGAGGAGACCAAAAGATGGCTAGAAGTTGTTATGTAGCCGCGTTAAGACCTGATGGAATCGGGGGGCAAGTTCTCCCAATTGAAGACATGGATACTGACGACAATGAGGACCGAAGAGGGAAACCAGCTGAGGATTTAATCCCAATTCCCTTAGTCCCTGGTGAATCGGAGAAGGTGACTTATGTCGGGGCACTACTACCTGAGCCATTAAAAAGCAAGCTCATATCTTTTCTTCAAGAGAACAATGACGTTTTTGCTTGGACAGCGGCTGACATGCCAGGGATTGATCCCCAATTGATAACTCACAAGTTGAATGTGAATCCTGAAAGAAAGACGGTGAAACAAAAGAAGTGAAATTTTTCTCCAGAAAGGCAAGAGGCCATTAAACAAGAAGTTGAAAAACTTCTAGAGGCCGGATTCATTGAAGAGATACAATTCCTGGAATGGTTGTCTAACCCCGTAATGGTCAAAAAGGCCAATGGAAAATGGAGGATGTGTGTAGACTTCACTGACTTGAATGATGCATGTCCTAAGGATTGTTTTCCCTTACCAAGGATTGATGCATTAATAGATGCTACAGCTGGACACGAGATGCTCAGCTTCATGGATGGCTTCAGTGGATACAACCAAATCAAAATGCACAAAGATGACATCTCCAAGGTATCATTCATCACTGACTTTGGTGTTTTCTGTTATCTAGTCATGGCATTTGGACTTAAGAATGCATGGGCAACCTACCAAAGATTGGTGAACAAAATTTTTGGACACCTAATTGGAAAAACCATGGAGGTCTACGTAGATGACATGTTAGTCAAGAGCCTCGATAAGGCCGATCACATTGAGCACCTCCGAGAGGCATTTGAAGTGCTAAGGCACCACAATATGATGTTGAATCCAGCTAAGTGTGCCTTTGGTGTAGGCTCGGGAAAGTTTTTAGGCCTAATGGTTTCCAAGAGAGGAATCGAGGCTAATCCCGACAAAATCAAAGCAATTCTAGACATGGAACCACCAAAGACTGTCAAGGATGTCCCAAAACTAACGGGAAGAGTGGCAGCATTGGGAAGATTTATCTCCAAGTCAGGAGAGAAGTGCTTATCTTTCTTCAAAGCACTCAAGAACGTGAAATTTTTTGAATGGACAACGGAGAGCCAAGAGGCCTTTGAGACCCTGAAGAAATACATGGCTGAGACACCACTGTTGGCAAAGCCCAAGCCAGGGGAAATTCTCTATTTGTACTTGGCGGTTTCTAGCACAGCCCTTGGAGCCGTTTTGGTAAAAGAAGAATTGAAGGTTCAGAAACCCATCTACAATGTGAGTAAGATTCTACATGGGGCAGAAATAAACTACTCAACGATTGAGAAGTTTGCCTTAGCCTTGGTAATGGCCTCAAGAAAGCTACGCCCGTACTTCCAGGCTCATAAAATAGAGGCCTTGACTGATCAACCTCTAAGAAACATCTTGCATAGCCCTCAAGTTAGTGGAAGGTTGATCAAATGGGCCATTGAATTGGGCGAATTTGACATCAAGTATAAGCCTCGAACGGCCATAAAAGCTCAAGCACTTGCTGACTTCTTGGTTGAATGTACCATTGACAACCAAGAAGTCGGGGGGGGCAGGAAGTAATAGTGGAGGATGAGAAAGATCAAGAGATGGATTTCAAAGAATATTGGGTGCTCTATTTTGATGGAGCATCAAAAACAAAATCAAGTGGAGCCGGTTTAGTGCTACAAAGTCCTGATGGATTCCTCATAGAGTATGCACTAAAACTTGACTTCCCAACGACAAACAATGAGGCCGAGTATGAAGCTCTGATAGCTGGCTTAGGGCTGGCTGGAGCCTTGAGAGTTAAAACTCTGAAAGTATGTGGAGATTCGAGGCTAGTGGTTTCCCAAGTAAATGGTGAATTTGAGGCCAAAGATGAAGTCATGGCCAAGTATTTGAAACTTGTCAAGGCCATCATGACTCAGTTCGACGAATGCTATGTAGAGCACATTCCAAGGGAAGAAAACTTGAAGGCTGATGCCTTGTCAAAATTTGCTTCTTCCGAAATTGAAAACTATGCAGGGAGTGTATACTTCCAAGTCCTGAGGACCCCAAGCATCAACGGAAAGTTGGTAGCACCCATTGATGTTGCTAGTTGTTGGATAGATCCCATCAAGGCTCATCTGGAAACTGGGTGGTTACCCAACGACACTTCAGAAGCACGAAAGCTGTATGTGAGAGCACTAAGGTATACCCTGATTGAGGGAATCCTATACAAGAAGTCTTTCATCGTTCCGTATCTGAAATGTTTGAGACCTCAAGAGGCAGAATTGGCCCTGAAGGAAGTACATGAAGGAATTTGTGGGCAGCACTTGGGGGGCAGAGCCCTTGCCCATAAGATCACTCTTCTAGGTTTCTACTGGCCAAGCATGCTAGCAGATGCTAAAAGCTACGTGAAGAAATGTGAAAGGTGCCAGAAGCATGCACCAGTGGTTAGGCAACCACCAGAGATGTTGACATCCATAAACTCACCAATTCCATTTGCCATGTGGGGAATGGATATACTTGGACCTTTCCCAATGGCAAGTGCACAACGAAAGTTCTTGATAGTAGCAATCGACTACTTCACCAAGTGGATTGAGGCTAAGCCATTAGCCAAGATAACCACCAAGCAAGTGATGCATTTCTTCTGGGAAAATGTGATATGCAGATACATGATTCCACGTATCTTGGTCACAGACAATGGAACTCAGTTTTTCAACGATGAGTTTAAGAAATATTGTGATGAAAACGATATCAAGTTGCGCTTCACTTCTGTCGCCCATCCTAAAGCAAATGGGCAAGCTGAGGTTGCAAATCGAATTATCCTAGATGGACTGAAGAAAAGAGTTGAACGCTCCAGAAACACTTGGGTGGACGAATTGCTCCCCATACTATGGGCATATCGTACTACCTGCAAAGTCACCACTGGAGCTACCCCCTTTCTGTTGGCATATGGGGCAGAGGCAGTGGTTCCATTGGAGATTACTCACACATCTCCAAGAATTGAGGCTTATGAGCCAGAAACAAATGAGGAAGGCTTGAGGCTGGCCTTAGATTTGATTGATGAAGTTAGAGATGAGGCAAATGCCAAGATAGTTCAGCATCAGAAACGAGCATCTTTCTATTACAACCTAAGGGTTAAAGAGATATTATTTCGACAAGGAGATTTAGTCCTCCGAAAGATTGAGGCATCCGGAGTTGGACAAAATGGCAAGTTGGCCCCAAATTGGGAAGGACCATATCGCGTCAAGAACGTATTTGGTCGAGGCTCGTACAAGCTAGAAACCCTCGAAGGGCTTGAGGTGCCAAGGACTTGGCATGCTTCAAATTTGAAAGTCTATTATGATTAAAGTGTGTCCTGATTGGACTCACTACTAGGACAAATAGAAATAAGGTTCGATGAAATCATGAGCTTCCTAGAAAGCAAATGAAGGGTTGAAACCCCAGAAACCTAAGACATTCAGTCCAAACCCCATCATTCGATATGCTCAATGAAAGGCTTGAAGCCAAAACAAGACGGTATAAGACATAAAAGGCTTATGCAAATGTCTAGTTAGCCTCGAATAAGGCAAAATCGTCGTAAATGTGTAGGTCGCTCCACACTTTACACCAAGACGATACTCGTGAAACACTAGTGTATATTAAAATCCCCAAAAAAGGGTAGTAAGTCCCAGGTAAGGGATAAAAAGACCCCAAGTCTCGAAAAAGACCGGTATAACTTCTATGAAATCCTAGTGCATTATCATAGACGTTGGGAAGCGCGATCAGCCATTTTAAACCCAGAATCTTCAAAGAAAGCCCATACTCTTCAAAGAATTCTTCAAAACTTCAAGTAAGAAACCCAGAAAACGATGAGATTCAACAGAAAATCTCGCCAGGAATCGCCTAGTGACTGGAAACCCGACCGGTTAAGGAAGGGCAACCGTCTATAGCCAGTTAAGGCCCACAAATCCATTTATGGATTATAGAGATTAAAACCCAAATAATTTGGGTCTCAGGCAAATTCGAAGCCCAAACAATAAAGGCCCAATAAGGCCCAAGGCTGGAATAATTTAAGTCCAATTAAAAATTGGGCTAGTTAAGGCCCAAGAAAAGAATGAAATTTGAAATATATCCAAGGCAAAATCAAAGATTTAAGGTCGAAAAGACATTAAATTGAAATCGTACGACCGAGGTCGAAAACATATGGGAAAACGAGGTCGATTCCAACGACCTCGCTCCCAAATAAAGTCGAAAAATAATGAAATTGAGGTCGAAAAAACCTTAGCACGACATCGAAGGCTCGAAGTCGAAAATATACGAGGAATTGAGGTCGTTTCCATCGACTTCGCACCAAAAATCCAGTCAAAAAATTGAAAATTCGAGGTCGAAAAGACCCTAGATCGAAGTCGATTGATTGAGATCGAAAATACACTATAAATCGAGCTCGAACCCCTCGACCTCACACCCAAGTGAGGTCGAAAACAGAAGGATTCAAGGTCGAAAGAATGAGGTCGAATATGACCTAGAAAACGAGGTCTAAGCGTTCGACCTCACGCCAAAATGAGGTCGAAAACGACCTAGAGATCGAGGTCGATATTGACCTAGAAATCATGGTCGAAAAAAGCTGAAACGAGGTCGAATGACCCAGGTCGAAAATGACATGCAAAATGAGGTCGAAAGTATGAGGAATCGAGGTCGAATGACCCAGGTAGAAAATGACCTGTAAATCGAGGTCGAAAGTATAAGGGATCGAGGTCGAATGACCGAGGTCGAAAATGACTGGGAAGTCGAGGTCGAAACCATCGACCTGGGACCAATCAAGGTCGAAAAAAGGCTAGATCGAGGTCGAAGGCTCGAGGTCGAAAAAGACTTAAAAATCGAGGTCGAAATCCAGATCGAATTTCAGGTCGAAAATGACCTGTTTCCTGGTCGAATTTGAGGTCGAAAATGACTTGTTTCCTGGTCAAAAAGGAGGTCGAAAATGACCTAATTTGAGGTCGAAAATGCCCTTAAAAATGGAAAATTTTGAGGAAAAACACGTTATAACTTCTACGAAAACCCCAAGGAGATTTTCCCAGAAGTTTGGGGGCAAATGATATGGTCAGAAAAGTAATTATAGAAATATAATTGACAAGTCAATGGAAATGCCGATATTTAAGGCCCGACACCCTAATTATTCATTAATTTCGTAATTAATGAATAGGGAAAATATACAGCTCATAAAAAGAGTCCAAAATATGGTAAATTCATCAAAGAAAGATCCATAATCCCAATTAAAGGCAATTAATGAGTCATAGCCTTTATCAACAAGGAAACGAATTCTCCAGCAAGAAATACAATGTTTATCCAATATCAAAAAGGAGACTTATTCGCTAAGACTCCTAAACATACCATAAATACTAGGCTCTAGACGCCTATATAAGGACCCTGATCCTACAATCAGAACTACGTTTTGGGCACAGCTCCATACGTCACAACGCCTCGAAGGCGCAACAAGCCACAAAGGCACTCATAGAACTACGTTTTAGACTTCATCCTCGAATAAGGACATACAAGTCACTACGTCCTTGGTGTGCCCCTGCCGCCATAGCCCCGAGGGCAACACCAAGAACTACGTCTTTGGCTTGATTCTCAATAACGATTTGAGATACGTAGGCATCTTGTGAGGACCAATTTAGTCTCGAAACACAAGTGCAGCCATAAAAGCTCAAAGCTCATTAAACCCTCGCATTAAATTCGTAAGCTCAGATTTTATTCCACAACATGATGAGAAATATTAATTGTGGAACACCCAACTTTGTCACAGGATCGAGAAACAATTATGGCCAAAAAGTCAAGAATGTCACAATTGTGACTTAAAACTTTACGATTTTAAAGTAACAATTAAATTGAGGGAGTGTCATTAGTCATGACCCACCCCTCTTAAACCAAATCAAACGTACACTGGATTAAAAAGATGAAAAAATCTTCACAATAGAGTTACACAATCAGGACAAACATAAATTAAAAAAGAGTAAATTGCAAAATGGTGGCTGGACTTTACCCGTGTTAGCATTTTGGTGGCCAGACTTTCAAATTTGCAATTTGGTGGCCAGATATTGCTTTTTGTCTTCAAAAAGGTGGCTAAGAACCACTTTTTGTAGAACTTTTTTTCAAAAAGGTGGCCCTTAGCCACGTTTTCGAAAAATAAAAATAATGTCTGGCCACCATATTGCAAATTTGAAAGTTCGGCCACCAAAATGCAAAATGAGGTTAAATTTGGCCACAAATTTGCAATTTACTCATTAAAAAATACAGGCTCAAACAACAGCTACATTAAGGGTCGTAGTAATATATATCTTGTAGGAAAGAGAAACTTACACTCCTGTACGAGAAAGACCTCACTTTTTGCTCCTCTAACTTGAGCAGAAAATCCATTTACACTTTCCTTTGGACTAAAGTTATAAGACATAATTTAAACTTTCTTTAATTTATATTATAAATTTTAAATTTTTTACATATAATTCACCTTGTTTTAACATATATGAAGTATGAAAAACATTCGAAATTATAATTTTAAATTTATAGAGAAGGAAAACTAGAACAAATAGGAAAGTCATATAACTAAAACTTCCTTAATTTCGTTTATAAAGATGGAAATTTATTAAGAAAAATAAAAAAAATCAAAAAGTTCAATTTTAGTTTTTACGGACAAGTTTCAATATTGTGTAGCAAAACGTAAATATAAATTCAAAATTTTTTAATTTATTTTCAAATTTTAATAATCAACAAAAAAATAGATAATAGTTACAAAAAATGAATTACAACAATTTTCAGTTGAAAAGACTGTTTATCACATCCTCTTGTCTTTGTTTTCTTTGTTTTTGTTTGTCACTTTCAGTGTCAAGTTTATGAATACTATAATAATTCCATATTCCACAAGTAAGAATTTCATGATACACAAAGTGAAATTCATGTTCTTATCAACATTAATACGATTTCAGATATCCTCTAATAATATATTTGCTATAACTAATCAGTAGTAACACTACACCATAAATGACCTTTTTCAACCACAAAACTATGTTGCTATAAGCCCAGTTTCGCGTTGCTATAGCCCGGTTATGGTAACATCAGAGCCGTGTTAGGTTCTCAGCAGTTGCTATAGGGGTCTATAGTAATATATATTACAATTTTGCAAAAACAGTGGGTCCCACGTGTGGGGCCCACAATGGGTCCCACTTGTGTTTGAAGCTTTGCGGGACCCACATATTTTGTTTAGTCCACTGCAACAACACATTAAGTGTTACAAATAAAAATATAAATTTAAATATTGCATTTTTCAGCAAAGAAAAGAAAACCAATTGTATTCCTATTTACATTCACCAATAACGTCATCCAACATCATCCCGATAACATCCAGGGATAAACCAACCATATAATCCAAAAATATCCACCAAAACAAACTAATGAAAATAACTTAAAACATACAAGTACTGTAACAAATAACGTGGTCAGTTTTAAAAGATAGCTAATATCCACCAAAGACTCAAAGATCGATTTATTAAGCCGCATGAATTGTTTGACAGAAGAGAGGAACCAGAGCTTGAGTGTGAAGAAAAACTATTAAAAGATCCTCCGGGTGGAATAGCATGACCAGAGAAGTTCATAAGAAAGCTTCCACCATCACTGCCATTTCCTATAATGTTTTATATTAAACATTTAGTACTATGCGTTTCTATAATGTACTTAAAATGTCAAAGGCATTGAAAATTTAGTAATATGTGATTTGTAAACTAGTCCTTAGTTTAATTAAGCTTCGATTGAGTCATCGTATTTATAGTTCCATAAGAAATCAGAACTAGTTCACTTATAAAAACGGACTTATAACGAAGGAGTTACAAGCCAAAACAAGAGATAATGTCAAACCTGTCCAGAATTTAATAGACTGGAGTTTACACTATAAAAACAACCGATTAAGGTCTGGTCATATGTATACAAGTGTAGAGAATCTTCTAATCTTTCTAGATTGACTAATTTCGATAAATTTAGATTTATAACGAACAAATTATGGGAAAAACAAATTGTAACAACGAATCTGTCCAGATGACACATATGTGGTTTTTACCCTATGTTAACAACTCCAACATGGTCTGATTCCTCTATACAATTATAAGGGGTTCTATTAGCTTCCTATATTGACTGATTTTGCGCAATTCAGAGTAATAACGAATGAGTTATGACCAAAACAAAATATATCCACAAACCTGAAAGTTCTACAACTAAGATGTATACTCCATGTATTGCAATCTTATCTTGTGCTATAGTACACATCACAACCACCAGAATAAGTTTTAGCAAGAAACACAAACAATTAACATTAGCAAACCATATTACATATCATGCCACAAACATTTAACTTAGCAGAATCAACGCACCAGATTGCTTATTCACCCCTCCGGAACCTGCAAAAAACACTCTGTTATGGCTAGGAGCTGCATCGAGGACATTTACATCACCTTTGTGAACAGAATGCGCCTGCAAAAGGGTACCAAATTGATTGTCCCAGAACTGAACTGAACCACTACTATCTGCACTAACAAGAGAATCACACCTGAATTCAAAAGGTTGCAGCAGTTAGCACGTCAACAATCTAAAGGCAGAGCTTGAAATATAGTGACTTGCATGAAGGATTCATGTTGAACCTTAGAGAAAGCAAAGACCATATGCAGAGTTCAAGTCCACTACCCAACCCTCCAAGTCTAATTGTTATCTTGTATATCTCATGAGAAGTTTTTGCATCCCAACATCTTATAAACCTGATAATTGATATTTATACGAGAAAAGAAATGTGTATTAAAAACAAATGAAATAATCCAACAATATACATCAATATTTATCAATCATATCAGTATTCTTGAAATCGATCATATCATAAAGTAATGAAAGTAATGACGCATTGACCATAATCACGGAACCTACTTTACAAATACAAATAAAAATACAAGCATCAAAATTACCAATACAAACACCAACATCTAAAACCTAACAAATAAGAACATAAATTACAAAATCGAAACCCCAATTACCTGCAAATTCGTCAATTCAAAGCCCCCAATTACAATTTTCAAATTAAAAGCCCTAATTCACCTGCAAAGATACAAATTAAAAGAGATACTGATAGATACATAGAGAGGCAGGGGAGAGAGATACAGACAGAGACATAGAGATAGGGAGAGATGCATAGAGAGAGACAGGAAGAGACAAGGAGATAGGGACCTGCAAAGCTTTTATTAACCCAGCTCCGAGCCCTAATTGCTTCGACTTACCCAGCTTTGAACCCTAATTGCTCCAAGCTTGGAACCTTAATTGAACCGTGAGAGGGCTGAGAGAAGTGAGAGAAGAGATAAGTGAGAGAAGTGAGAGGCGTGTTTTGTTTATCCCCAATTTTCCCCCAACTTAGTTTTAATTTTTCGTTTTCCCGTCTGTGTATTTGTCCCGCTCAGTGTCTCAATTATTGCCCCCATGTACTTTCTTTTTAAAAAAAAATTATTACAAATTTATTGCAACTTGTTTATATTAAATTAAAGTTACTAATAAATTCATTATTTTCATTATTTTGTAATAACTCTAAGTATTTACAAATTACTATTTTCTCTAATAAAAGTGTTAATGATTTTAATCAAAATTTAATAATTCTTGAATATTATTTTAAAATATTTTTATTCTAAATTTATTAAAAATATTTTAACTTCAATAATATTATTATTTAAATTTTTAATAATATTTAAAAATACTATTGAATAAATAATTCAATAATTGGATGAAATATTACTTTTTCTAATGACAACTTCAATGATTTTATTAAAATTAATTACTTTTAAATTTAAACAATTATCAAACTATTAATTATAAATAAAATTTTAATTTAATTTGTTCATTAATACTATACTCTAATGTAACACACCTCACTGTGTTGCCCATTGTAACACCTTTTACAACTATAATAACATAGTTTCATGGCTTTGTTAACACCAAAAATCACTGCGTTATGATAACACAAAAATTGTATAACTATAGTAACATCCAATATGGTAACACCCCCCTCAATTTGTTGCGATAGGTCATCTATGGCGTAGTGTAATAAATAAGAAAGATCAAAGTACAACTCGATATGCTTCGTACATGTTTACATTTCATTGACTAACATTTGTTTTTCTAGTCTTGTTAATTGGTTGTTCAGTATGAGACAAGCATACACGGGCCAATCAAAGATTGCATTCTTCGAAAGTTGATTCATGTTATTGTCACTACGCCATAAATGGCCTTTTGCAACCACAAAACTATGTTGCTATAAGCCCAGTTTCGCGTTGCTATAGCCCCAAAAAGGGATATGGTAACATCAGAGCCGTGTTAGGTTCTCAGCAGTTGCTATAGGGGTCTATAGTAACATACTGAGGAATCCTAAGGTAACATAGAAAACTGTGTTACAAAAGATATCTACAGCAACACAATAAACATTCTACGGCAACATACTTTCTGTGTTACCAAAGATATTAAAATTTTGCAAAAAACTGGATCCAACATGTGGGGCCCACGTGTTATATTATCAATTTCAACACACAATTATAGCTATAGTAACACCCTAAGTATCACAAAATAAAAATATGCTGTTTAAATATTATATTTCCCACCAAATAAACCAACAACCAAACCAAGTCCTAATTTCATTCACCAATAAGATAACAAATCCAATAACAAACCAACCACATCAGCCAATAATATTCACCAACACTAGAGAACATAAATTAAAACGTACAAGTACTACAAGAAAATTACATGTTCATTTTTAACAACCACATTGCAAAGTCATAAGCGGGATAGAAAAACCTATACTAGGTCATCAAAAGGCATTGTCTAAACCACTAGATGTCTAAGAGCCAAGTTCGTCACTCATTTGTCAGAGCTTCCTTCTTTGCCTCCAACATTTTCATTTTTGCTTGAGTATGCATCTACAACACATAAGTAGTATGCGTAAGAAAGTTCAGACCATTGTAAGAGCCTCACATTGAGTGGGATTCACCTTTACCTGAAATGGAGTAAGATTTTGAGAACAAGATTTTGATTAGAAGAAGATTGTATGCTGCATGGGGAAAATTTTAAAAAATTGTAAGCATCAAGAAAGCTAATGTTCTGAGGGAAGAAATGTTTGCTTTAATATGATGATTTCTTGAGCCTATAGATGCTTACTATGACGTACTTCTGAAGGCACGCAAGTTCTCAAAGCTTAAATATAGAATATCATGTCATATTTGTGTTTATTTAATAAATTCTGTTTAGCAGTATTTCAATGTCCATTATTAACTTACTAAATTTGACGCCTCAACATTGACCTGGCACACAACAAAATGATAAAAAAAATAAATGTGCCTTGAATAATGACAACGTCAACTACAAGGCTATGACCCATATCACATAATGTCAACTATTAGGCTATGACCCATATAACATAAGAACAAAAACACAACCCTCTTACAAAAGTAGAATATCATAAGGAAATACATTACCTCTTTCAATGAATTAATATAGCTCCACTTTACACTATCTTCATTTTCACAAGGTGTCATTTTTTTCCAAGGTCAAAGTTGGGACAATGACGTATATATTTTAATCTGAAACTAGCAATCATGTGTTAAATTCTTAGAGTAAAGTGTAAACCACATATCAGATCACCTATATCTTTCCTTCGTCTACATCAGTCATTTGCTTAAGATGATTCCAACTTCTGTTTCTTAGTATTGTTTAAATATATTTATTTCACAATTTAATGGCTCCTAAATGATCAGGTGGATGCAAGAGCTGTATTTCTGAAATCAATCCGTTAAAATTACCATCCTCATGTCTTTCTGTTTTAATATGTTTGTAGGCAACCAGTGTAGCAAATATTCCAGTTTAAAATGCAGAAAAGAATGAGGCAGCACCTCGATTTCTAGCCACCAATCAAAATTTCACCAGCCTGCATATGAAACTATAAGAGATTTAGCTTGTGAGAAAGGGGCAGTAAGTATAAAGGCAAGAGAGGCAACATGTAGAATATAAGTTTTCGAATAATAAGAGTTCAAGAATTTATCAATTATATATGTTAGGTTTACGTATAAACTCATAAATTAAACAAAATTTTCAGTTGATAAATTAGAATGTTCAACTAAACTAGATGTTACAAATATCCAAATTAAAAGCTTGGTAATATCCATTGGCAACTAAGAGTTTTACCCGGAAATAAGAATGTGACAATGTAGTGACATGAATTTTGAACCTAACCAACCTCAAGGTGTTCTCTGATATGGACAACATTAAGTCTCACAGAGCCAAGGTAACAATCAGAGTAAAAACATTAATTAAGAACTTTAAAGCAGAAAATACATTCACACGCGACAACAGAAATAATAGGAGAGATTTGTAGGACAGGTTAGAGACAAATTTGCCTATTATGTGTGCTAATGAAAAAGACCCTATTTGTCGTAGGATTAGAAAAAATTGGAGGATCATATGTAAGTATATAGATCCTGGAATCTAAAACATAGTGAGGAGGGTATGTTTGAAGTTTTTATAGGGGCTACTTGTGGTTATGCAGTGAACATGAAAGAGTGTACATGCAAATGTAAAATCTGACAACTTAGTGGCATGCATTCTATCAGTGCTATATATTATAGAAATGGGAATTCAGATAATTTTGTGCATGAATACTATAAGAAGGATACTTGTAAACAGATTTATAGTGGTTACTTGCAACCAATGAAAGGCTCCAACATGTGGCATGGGAGTAACATACAACTTATGCTCTCATCTGTTGAAGAAAATTGCCACATAGGCCAAAGAAGGTTAGGCTAAAGTAGTGAACCCTCAACCGAAGAAGAAACCTGGAAGACCAACGGTGGAGGAGCCTGCAACATCTGTTGTTTCAAAGAAAAAACAAGTGAAAAAGTATACACAGATAGGTGTTGCCCTATACATTGATCCCAAGACTAACCGAACCTATTTGAATGTAGACAACATGTTTTGCTTCTACATACTAAACAACATTTGTACTCTGGAAGCGGGTTTTAGTGCAAAGTAGTATCTTTTTCCTAAACTTGGCAATGACTGAATATTACTACATAGACATATGCAAATTCTACAAACACGTGCATGCATAAAGGCACTCCAATAGCATGTCCTACATAAAAGACTTAAGCCGTGATGAAAAACCATAAAAGGACAACCTTGTGGTCTATGTAGATAAATTTATGCTAGTGTGACGAGAATGCTATACCATTTGAGGGGTAGTCCTTTGTAGTCAAACCATGCAGTGTCAACCCCTGGAGGAAGTGCACTACTGAAGAAAGGCTTGACTTGCACTACAGAAGTGTCAATACGCGGAGCTGTCAATGAGTGATCATTATTCCTAAATTAAGGTAGAAGCCATATTTTCCCGCAATCCTAAGACTATAAATGACATATTTGTACTTCCAACTATAATCCAAATTAAAATTACTAAAACACTCTAGCAACTACAACCAAACCTACACAATTACAGACCCTCAATATATCCCGACAATCAAGCACTTAAATTAAACCTAATTATAATCATATCACATGAACACCAAACTTAAATTAATAAATCACAATTAACACAAATACAGAAAACAACCGTAAAAATCAATAAAAACTCAAATAATCAATCAAAACCCCTAAAATTTAACCTAATTCCAATCAATTCAATTAATCACAAGTAGAGATCTATATATACTAATTCACCTTTCTATTCATCAATGAAAACCTAAAAATAAACTAATTAAATTAAAATCAATCATAATAAAATCAATTAAACACTGATCTTATAATATACAGATAACATAAACAGAAAAATATATAACAAGGAGAGAGAGAGAGAGAGAGAGAGAGAGAGAGAGAGAGAGAGAGAGAGAGAGAGAGAGAGAGAGAGAGACCTTGCAAGCACGACCTTTGATAACAATATAACCGCCTTTACGACTAGTACCAGCTTGTTGAGGATACTTCTTTGAAGCTCCCGCATCAGCTTTTGACTCGAACTGGTGCTCCTCGTCAGACATGGTGGGTTTCTAGAGAGAGAAAGAAAATGAAATTTGTAGAGAGAGAAAACAAGAGTAGTAACAGATAAGTGAGAGAGTGAAGCCCTAATTACTTTTGTCAAGCCCTGAGAGAGACGAATGAGCCGTGAGAGATGATTGAGTGGACAGAGACGAATGAGTGGTGAGAGATAAGAGAGGGAGAGGGGGAGAGAGATACAAAGAGAGAGACATAGAGAGGGAGAGAGATATGGAGAGATAGAAGTGGGAGTATTTGCCCCAATTTCAATTTCCCCCAATTCTAATTTTTCGTTTGCCGCTCTGTGTTTTTCGTTGTCGCTCAGGTCTTCTCACTAATTTACAGCGTCTGAACCTACTTTTCCTTTCTTAGTTTTTTTAAAAAGTAATTACAAATTTATTTTAATTTATTTATATTAAATTCATTATTTTTATTATTTTATAGCAATTCACGGTTTTTAAAAATTATTATGTTCTATAATAAAATTGTTAATTATTTTATTCAAAATTTTATAATTCTTGAATATTATTTTAAAATATTTTTATTCTAAATTTATTAAAAATATTTTAAATTTTAAGAAATATAAATAATTCAATAATTTGATGGAATATTAATTTTTCCAATGATAACATCAATGATTTTATTCCAATTATTTACTTTTAAATTTATACAATAATCAAACTATTAATTATAAATAAAATTTAATTTAATTTGTTCATTAATACTATACTCTAAGGTAACACACCTCACTGTGTTGCCCAGTGTAACACCTTTTACAACTATAGTAACATAGTTTTGTGGCTTTGGTAACACCCAAAATCACTGCGTTACGATAGCACAAAAATTGTATAACTATAGTAACATCCAATATGGTAACACCCCCCCCCCCCCTAATTTGTTGCGATAGGCCATCTATGACGTAGTGTGTAGATAGTAGTGAGGAAGATTTTCTCTGAAACTAAATCTAAAGTTTCATCTAGGTCAACTTCCCCTAACGAAAGTGCAGGATCTACTTCGGGTCAACATCATCAATCTCTATTTCTGACTCGGTTATCTTTAGTGACTTGCTGATCGATTCAAACGGTAGTTTGTTCAAATATATCATAGTTTCATCATATATGTTGTAGTACTCTTCTTTATATCGCTTGTTATAATAAAACTATAGAGCGTGCTTTCATTTTTGGAGAAGTAACCACTTCTTGTCCAAGTCCAGTACACTCCACTGTAACTTGCAATCAAAATTTTACTCGTTATTTAATGTTACACTTAATGTGAAAGCCACTAAACTACAATTTAGGTACCTTATGCCACCTTACAGTCGGCTTCTGGTCCGACTTCTTGAAAATTTGATTAGATTCGAGCTGCTTAAATAGACTTGGGCACTCTTCCTTCCGAAACATAGCAATATAAGGAACCTGATCCAGGTATATGTGAAATATTAAGTAAATAATTTGGTAAGGAAAATTCATAACCATTTATGCCTGATGCTATCAAACTCTGGTTTGTAATTTTGCAGCTTTGTGTGGCTGTGAATATATTTTCCAAACATAGCATAACACTTGCAAAATTAAATATATTAACATTGAAGGTTTGGCACCAACAATATCCAAAAGCTCTGAAAACAAGACCAGAATCCGTTATTAAGTAGTTGAATCGTAGGGGATACATTCACCAATATCATCTACAAAAACACAAATTCAAAGTGTAAATAAATCACAACTTAATAGTAATGATTATAACTATGCTTGTACATGTAGAAATATCAAAAGTTTTACAAACTAAAATAAATAAATACATGTCTAAAGAAAATTGTAGAAGCTTCATCAATGGACCTTAAATTGTAGAAAAATTGAGAATGTAACGTATGGTAAGCAAGTGGAGGAGGATTGACAATTTGTTCAGTGGTCATGGGTAGAGATTAAAGAGGAGGCCGCCTCTCGTATACACGAAGATGAAGGGGAGTATGAACTATAAAAGCACAAAAACAACCGAGTTGAAGCAGCAAATTTTTAGTCTAGACAAAACAGAATATAAAGGGAAATAACGGACAAGATTATGTTTTTCTTTAATGATCAAACGGTTGAGGTTGAATGCAAAGATTTCACTTGGATTGATGACGGGGAACTTAAAATATGACGGGTACGATTACCTTTTGTGTTTCAATCAAACGATTGAGAATGATAACAAGGATTACACATAGATTGATGACGTGGCAATTTAAAATCAAGGATATGATTATAATGACCAAGAATCTATGCTAAAACTTTATTTGGATTGATGACGAGGTAATTAAAAATTGATGAACATGATTACATTTATTTCATGATTGAACGATTGATAATAAATGCTAGGATTTTGTTTAAATTGATGAATGGGGCACTTGAAAATTGACGTGAGTGATCTTTTTTTCCCCTATATTACTATCTAAGGGTTGAGAATGTATGATAATATTTACTAGGATTGATGATGGGGCACTTGAAAAGTGCCACACAAGATTATATTTTATGTTGTAATCGGATGGTTGAAGACGAATATAACGATGGGGGTACTTATGGAAAGAAGCACAGTAACAATAATCTTATTTATTTATATTTACTATAAACTTTTGTTTTTCAAATCAAAATTTACCTAATCAAATGAAAGGATTAAATTTAAAGTGAATTAACCGCGTAAACTAAATTTGAAATTTGTGTTCCAATATGCAATATTGTTTGCACCTCAATATTGCATCATGGGATGAAAATGTGTTAATAAGATCATCCACATAAACAAGAAAGTGTAGAAGCCCTGACTTTTGATAATTGAAAAATGAGTAATCTGCATAAGATTTAACATAGGTATACCTCCTCAAAGTATGAGATAATTAGCAAATTGGAACTCCTCAAAGAAGACAACTTTCAAAGCATTAAATTTTTAATTGTTTTATGTACATTAATTTGTATCGTTTTTTAAGTTTGCTATGGCCTTATCACATTTAACTTCACTGGAACTTGTTTTAGGGCTCATTTGTTTACCTCTTAATACACCTTAATGAAACATATCTGAGTGATTCTTATGATTCATACTATTTGGATTTCATTTTTAAGTTTCTTAACCGTCCATATATAGCTCGAGCGCTCAGATAGAAAGTCCAAGCCTAATGATTCAGATACACGTACATGGTGTTATTCAATAATATTTCATGTACAGTTGCACGTTTTTGTACAATTGCAAGTATATATCGGCTATATATGTATATAATCTTGATTTGCAAATTATCATCTTTAAACACTTATTTTTTGCTAGTTCTCTGGAAAAAGTTTGAAATGACCATGTTTCGGTATATAGTCCTACATCTTCAGTTGAATACTTATTGAATTTTTTGACCATTAGTTGGATCATTCATTTGGGGATTATTGTGTAACGTAACCACTGAAGCTATTTGTGATAAAGCCATAACAAACTTAAAAAAGGGTTCAAACAAATTTTGGAAAGCGATTAAACATTACTTGCTTTAAAGGTTGTCTTATTTGAGGAGTTTTGGTTTGCTAAGTTGTTTAAATGGATGATCTTATCATTGCATGTTCATCTCATGATGCAATATTGAGGTTTAAGTAGTGTTTTTGTAAAGTAACTAACTCATCTGAACCTTAGGTGTTAGATGAAAGTTTTACCGGGATATCATATTAATATCATCAACATCCCCCCCCCCCCACTTGAGAGCCCAATGTTGGATCGAAGAGTGGATCACTGGGTGGTTCTTTCCTTTTTGGGCCTAGCGTCAGTCCAATTTCAGTTACTAGGTGCGAACCACATCCCATTTATGGGCCCACTTTAAAACAATTTAGTCATGTTATTTCAGTTAGTTAATGAGAATATTAGGGGATATAAGGGACTTAAAATTGAGATCTCCCACAACCAGAGTTCGGATACTATGTTAAGTAACCAACTCATCTAAAACTTTAAGATGTTAGAGGACAGTGTAACTAGGATCTTATATTAACACCATCAACAGTTTTAAAAAGCAAATATGTGCATTAATCGGTGAAGGCACCTTGCAGCAATTAATTGGTTAATTAATGATTAATCAAATTGATTAATTCGAGTATTAATCAGAGATAATTTAATTTAATGAAAAAATATAATTATGTTTACACTTAAGAAAGAAACAAGTCATAATTATTTTCAAAACAAATCATATTTCATTAAATAGTCCAGATTTAGTATTTACGTGATTTATAACTAAGTAACTAATATTCATTATTTAATAATTATTGATTTTGACAAATTGAAACAAAGTTTTCAGATGTTGTAATATCCATTTTAAAACGATAAATTTTATATAATATTTCAATTTAATTTCTATAAACGTACACCTATATCCTTTAAGATTAAATAGTTTATGGAAAAATAGGCTTTAAGAATAAATAGTTTATAGGAAAAATAGAAAATTATATAATGTGGAACACACATAATTTCTAACAACCAAATGAGAATTTTCACCTTTACATATTTCTCAATTTCTACAAATTAGTTGACTTACAATGAGTTTAAAATTAAATTGTGAGAGTATTTAGTTTAGCAATATAGGGTCGTGTACTTTTTTTTATGAATTTTTATAATTTATCTTTTTAACCGGTTAATCACTATCTTAGCTGATTTTTGATCGATTTTCTAAAGGTTCACTCTTTGCTTCGATTTTTGCTTAATCGAGACGGAGTCTACCCATTTCGATCGAATAATTTGATCAATCGACGAGTTTTAGAACATAGGGTTCAAGCAATATTGCATATGAAATACCAATTTCAAATTTTATCTATACAATAAATTATTTTGATTTGGTTCTATAAAATATTAAATTCAAAAACTAGAGTTCGTAGTAAATATAGATACATATGAATATCATTAATGAGCTTCTTTTGAAACCTCCTCACAGGTATAATTTTGTGACCAAACTATCCAAGTCACTTTCCATAAGTGGCCCATCATTGTTCAAAATGATATCCTAACATTCATCCTCAACCGTTCGATCATAAAATAAAACCATGTGTGGCATTTTTCAAGTGCCTAGTCATCAATCCAAGTAAAACTTATCATCCATTTTCAACCCTTCGATCATAACACATCAAAAAAATAAAATCACCTACGTTGATCTTGGAGTGCCCCTTAATTAACAAATCTAGAAAGCATTTATTGTCAATAGTTTGATCATAATACAAAACAAAATCATGTTCATCAATTTTTAAGTACCTCATCATCAATCCAATTAAAGTTTTTAGCATGAATTCTATGTCCATATAATTTTATCCTTCATTTTTAAGTGCCAATTCATCAATCTAAGTTAATCCTAATATTTATTCTCAATCGTTCGATTATAACATAAAAGATAATCATACCCGTCATTTTGTGAAGTGCCCCGTCATCAATCCAAGTGAAATCAGCACATTCAACCTCAACCGTTTGATCAGTAATTCAAAATATAATCATGTCCATCATTTCCCTTCATATTGTGTTTTTTCTCACCTATAAATCCATTGCTTCAACTCGGTTATTGTTGTGTTATAAAATTCATACTCTCACTTAGCTTCGTGTTATGAGAGACAACCTCCCTTAATTCTCTGTCCATGACCACTAAACAAATTGTTGATCCTCTTCCACTTACATACCATGAGGTAATTTTTATTTTTATATAATTTACTGTCCTCCAATTTTCTGAGATGTATTGATTTGTTTTAGTTTGTAAATATTTTTGATATTTCTTGCATGTAGAAGGATATCTATATTATTATTCTTATTCCTATTAATATTATTATTATTTATTTTTTTTTTTGAATTTTTGATTTTGTAAATGATATTGGTGGATGTGTCTATATTGATTTAACTAGTTATTTGGGGATTTTGGTCTTGGTTTTTTAAAGCATGGGGAGTCTCCTCCCATATTACCTTCTCCATTAGACTATTTCTTTTATATTGTATGATGTATTTATTCTTGAACTTGAGGATAATTTTCCCTAAAGGCTGGCTCAGTATCAACCATATTCTTCCTCTTTAATGTGGAATTGTTAATCTCCGAGGACAAATCAAGTGTTTGAATTCTTGATTACATTTTATACCAAATTTACACACCTCTGTGAGTTTATCCCATTTATAAGGCGGCTACCTAGATTAGGGTTTATGGATACACCATTTACTATTATATATCAAATGCACCCCCTAGAAGGCCCAATTTGTGTGTCATGGGGGTTTATCAATACAAGTTTTCTTATTAGATGTCAACGATACCGCAGGCCCAAATTGTGTCTCATGGATGGATTGTAGGACTGTGGCCAATATATTTCAAAAGGATATATTTTCAATTAGTAGGAATATGTGGACAAATTTTGAAATATGTAATTCTATTTTGGAAAATATTTGATTTTGGAATAGTATTTTATGTAGTATATTTTTACATATGGTCTAATATATCGTTATCTTAACCCAGTCATTTTTATACTACATAAAATACTACTCCAAAATCTTATATTCCAAAATAGAATTACAAATTTCAAAATTTGTAACAAGAAACCCATACTAATTTTAAAAAATCATTTTCAAATATATTAAACCATAGTCTTGAAATTCACCCATGAGATACAAATTGGGCCTTCAATATCCTTGACATTTGATAAGAAATCTTGTACCCATAAACCCCTATGACACACAAATTGGGCCTTACGAGGGGCATATTTCACATTTTATAATGGATGGTGTGTCCATAAACCCTAATATAGCTAGCCGCCTTATAAAAGGGATGAACTCACATAGGACTGTAAATCTGGTATGAAATATAATCAAGAAGTTAAAAAACTGATTTGTCCTTAAAGATTAGCAAATCTACATTAAAGAGGAAGAGTATGGCTGATATTGAGCCCACCTTAAGGGGAAAGTCTCATGAAGTTGAAGAATCAATTAAGGTTGCAATCATGTCCACAATAATAAATGCATCATACAATAAAAGAGAAGAAAAACTCAAAGAGAGAAGTTTTTTTCTAGCAGGAGACTCCACGGCCTGAAAAACACCAAGACCAAAATTCACTAATAACTGGTTGAATCAGGTACATATACATTCACCAATGTCATTTACAAAATCATAGATTCAAAGTATAAATAGTTAGACATAAAAAAGTAAATAATAATTATTATATAAGTATGATTTTACATGTATGAAATATCAAAAGTTTTAGAAATTAAAACAAACAAATATAGATCTAAAAAATTATAGAAATTACATGAAACTTTGAATTGAATAAAAATGAGAAAGTACCTTATGATAAGCAAGTGGAAGAGGAGGATTGACCATTTGTTCAGTGAACATGGATAGAGAATAATAGGGAGAGGGCTGGCCCCAGAAGGAGGGCTTGGAGGCGGACGACCTTGGGCCTCAAATTTTAGAGGGCCCCATTTTTATATTCTTTTTTCTTCCCAATTGTTGTTAGTATTGAACCTGATGATTTTATCTTTGCATTTGAGATTTTTGGGCTTGATAAATCTTTAAACGTTCCTCCGTATGTTGCAATTATATTTATTGAAAAACATATGTTGGCAGGAATTTTGAATCTCATTATTAGTAGTTTTTGCAGCTAAAAATATTTGAGAAAATTGTCTTTTACGATCCTTGTTGATCTGTAATTGCGTGTATCGCTATAAAAATTTATTCTGACAATAGCTAAAATATAATCTAAAGGGACCAACTTTTGAAATTGCCCCTAGGCATCCAAACTCTCAAGAATGGCCTGACGTGGTTTTGTTACTCTCAGAGGATAAATAAAATAGTTGACTTTTTGACAGATTATTCTCAAACATAACATTAAGGGTCCGGAACTTGTTGCTTTGCTAGACTTTAGAATATATAGTCACAGCGACACAAAGTTCCAAATCAACGAAACATAGTTGGTTAACAACATGCCAACATGCAGTCTCATTAGACACAAACTTCAAATTCAGTTCCAAAACCCTTTCTAAGTCTTCCTCAATACGATACTCCCACCAATCACTATTATCACAAGAAGAATCATCTTTCGAAGAATGCGGTCTTCGATTGACCCATCTATGTTTGTCTCTTACGAAACAACCCAATTAGCAAGACAAGAAAAGTAGTGTTGGTTAATAAAATGTAAACATGCAGAAAGTACATGTATTTATGCTTGGATCTATCTTATTTGTTAAAAGTGATCAGTTATATCAGATCTGATATCAGAGGATATCTGAAAGTGTTTAACCATTGATAATAATACAAATTTTGAAGGTTCTGAAGCACCTTGTATAACTAATAATGAAACTAATTTACTATGCAGTTACATAACAGTTAGACAGAGTTTACAAAAAGGGATGACTGTATCACAAGAGATGACAGTCTTTAGGACGAGTAACTTATAACCAGAGGAGTATTGTAGATTAAAAAAAATGACAATGTAATACGATATGCATCAATTATGAGGATGACATGAAATGCAGGAATATAAAGACTTATCATTTGGTTCGACCCCTATTCTGGCCTACGTCCAAGTACTTATACCAATGTGGTATAGAGAATCTCTTATTAACCATTTAATAAGAACCTTTAGAACTCTGATTACAATAAGAAACATTAACTACGGTCAGCAACCCCCTGACGCCTTTACCCCCACTAGCACATGGCTAATTGTGCTTCTCTGAGTAATCAAACTACATAAAACCACAATCCGGTTGAACCATTTTTTACAAATGAACAAGATCAAACAATTCTATAACAAGTCCTCGACTCATTACCAATTACAACTCGACTAGAATACTCAACAATATTCTGGATTTAATGTGAAAGAGTAGTCTTTGTAAGATCAGCTTGTACAGAGAAAATGAGTTGTTGAAAAGTGCGTGAATTGTTCTAGTTGTATTGAAAATGTTCTTGAATATTTATATTAAACATGTCCAATGTTCAAAACATTTTCCAACATTAATGTTTGTTAGAATTTCCTATTAAATAGTTAATTTAAACAAACATGTATACGTTAGTTATATAAGTATATATATCAAGTATATCTGAAATATATATATAAGAAATCTATCCTGATATACCATTTCAAATAAAATTAGTTTATTAAGATAAGCTTCAATGGTTAAACTGATATTAGAAATGTAAGTGTTATAACAGATAAGTGAAATGATAAGTTTTGTTATAACAATTTTAGAATCAAACGTATATATCTATATATTAGTAAAATCAGTTTGTCAGTTTGTTTATATATAAGTTTGTTGTTCCCAATGATGACCTTAGGTAACTACCTAAGGTTAAAAGAGTTTTGCATATGAATGCACGAGGGTATAATATTAAACGTGTCGGGTGTATTTCAGATTTACAAATTGCCATCAATATTTGTATAAAAAAGTATTATAACCTTAGGTAGTTACCTAAGGATGACCTTGGGAACATTTTTCTCTATATGTAATATATTCATTTGATAATACACTAAAAGAGAATATTGGAGTTTTGTGTGTGTGTGTGTGTGTGCGCGCGCGTGTGCGTGTGTTAATCCAAATTACACGTATAAGGAATATTCATATGATACTCCTATAAAGACTCATCTATGACTTAGTCTTGACCTTGATCATTGTTGACTTATCTTCTTGGCTGTAGCAAATTGTCCCTTTAGACAAAAGAGATCATGTCTTTTATGTTGAGTCTTTGGAGAACTATTTTGCTTAAACTTTATCATCCAAAACATGCATACATTAATATGCACACGTAAACCTTGAGGTTTACAAATTCACTTTGCTATACATCGTGATTCTTTTTTTCATGATTTTTTTTATCATACTATACATGACCTTTTTTAGCCTTTAAGATAATTTTGATCTAAACATGAAAATTGAAAGTGACGAACCGAAACAAAGAAAACAAAGACAAAGGCAAGTGATACACCGTCTTTTTTAAATAAGAAATTTCTTAATAATTCCCTTGCTTGTTTTTAGGGTGGGATAAGGAGGACTTCATAGTTCAATGCTGTTATCACACACTTACATGGCTATATTCAATTTTTTTATCTGATGTTATAAATCTGGGTACTACTAATAGTGATGATAAAAACATGATTTTGATCTTTATATGATTAGTCGACCTAATTTTCAATTGTTAGAATTAGAAGTAGCTACTTGTAACATAAAATGAAAATAAATTATTTACTTTCTATAGTCAGGGTTTCAATTATTATCGCTCTTTTATTGTAATTCAAGGGTCTGGAAAATGAACTTTCATAATAAGGGTTCCTCTATTTTTTCACTAACACCAAGGTGAATATGTAGATGATGAGGTGACTCCAATTCAGAGAAGACAATTGTGTTGAACTTCATTGTCAAAGATGATTAAAATTGTCATTCTTAACGGTGCTGTAATTATAAACGGAAGAGAGAACTGGATAAAGGAATATTTTAACTACAGTATCATGTGAGAAAGAGAATGAAAAAGACAGTTAGTGACAGTTATTATATTAAAATAACCTTGTACAAAGGAGTTGTTGATCTGGATAACAATAGTTTCACTGATAATTCATGTTGGGTAATATGTAGGAAGTTTGTGTTAAAGGCAAGACATGAAGGTTGTTTTGCCAAAGTCAGAGAGGCATGAAACAAGATATTGTTTGAAACAATTCCAATGTAAATAATATTTTTTTTTTCTTTTATCCAGTGTTTGATTTTGTTTTAGGAGAGGGGTGAGTCTGATAGACACGAAATTTGATGAAAAATTTACAAAGATTGGTGCAAGAAGACAAACAACAGAACGTATAAAAATTCACTAAATCCGGTGTTGTTTCAAATCTTGGAAAATCATATTCTAATTTTATCACCTGCATGCCGAAATATTGCTTTCTAGGTCTCCTTATCATCCTTACTACCATTACAATCCTCATTATCCGCTCCATCTATGCAACTACATTAACCACTTCACCTCCTTCCAAACAAGGGGTCGATGCAGTCATCAAAGATCTGGTTTAGAAAGACCAGAGCCGGTACTGAGAATTTGTAGGTCCAGTGTGAAAACAATTTAAAGGCGCTCTAAAAAAACTTGTCAATTGAAAAAGTGGCAAAAAAATTATGTTTGAATGTAACATAATACAGATGTAATGCTCTATCACAAGAGAGCGATGTTGACATATGAGACCTCATACAAATAGCTCTAAACTGACCTTCCAAGTAAAGAAAAATCAATTTTTGAACCTCCAAACTATTTCAAGGCTAGTATATCGAGAATCTAGTTTAATATTTGTATATTTCGTATTGTAATTAAACATAAAAGACCCACAATACCAAACGAGTGTGGATAAATTTTGTACAAAAAACTGTAGTTGTGCATTATCTCAAATTAAATTTAAGACCTAATGTAACGTTTGATCTCATATGCAAACAAGTGAAAAAAAAGTTTTGTATGAAATTCAACAATTCAAGTTAGACATTCGAACAAATACATCAAATACAGAAAAATGAACAGCATACGAATTGGTATCTTGTATATATATCATTGGGAGTTAAATAACACATTATAGCAAGCATGTGAAATTCATTCATAAAAATAAGACATTAAAAATTGAACACACCCTATTCAATTTACAGGATAATAACTTTAGAAATTTGGTCAAATATAGAATTTTAGTCAAATATATATACACTAAGTCGAGTTATAAAAGATCAAATAATGTTTTTCCTCACTTTTTCTATAATTAAATGTAATATTGGAATATAAAGATCACATGTCCCCCCAACCAAAAAATGATATATTAGTATCAAAAAAGAAACATATGCAAATATATATATAGGCTATATATGTATAAAATCTTGATTTGAAAATTATCAACTTCAAACACTTAATTCTTGCTATTTCTCTAAAAAAATTAAAATGACCATGTTCCAGTATATAGTCCTACATCTTCACTTGAGTACTTTTTGAATTTTTTTTATCATTAGTTGGAGCGTTCATTTGGAGTTTATTGTGTGACATAACCACTCAAGCTATTAGTGGTATGGCCATCGCAAACTTAAAAAATGGTCCAAACAAATTTCAGAAAATGGTTAAACATTTAATGCTTTAAAACTTGTCTTCTTTGAGAAGTTATGGTTTGCTAAGTCATTTGATGCTTTAAGGAGTTATGGCTTTGTTCAATCTTATACTGAATACTCATCTTCCAATTACCAAAAGGTCAAGGCTTCCTGCAGGTTCTTGTTTTTGTGGATGTCATCACATGTTCATCTCATGATGCGATACATATTGAGGTTTAAGTAGTTTTTTTTTAAAGTAACCAACTCATCTAAACCTTAGGTGTTAGATGAAGGTTTTACCGGGATCTCATATTAATATCATCAACATCCCCCCTCCCTCGAAAGCCCAATTTTGGATCGAAGAGTGGATCACTAGATGGTTCTTCCATTTTTAGGCCTAACGTCCGGTCCAATTTATGCTATACTAGGTGCGAATCTCATCCCATTTATGGGCCCACTTTAATACGATTCAGTCATGTTATCTCAATTAATGAGAATATTACGGGATAGAAGGGACTTGAAATTGAGATTTCCCAGAACCAGAACTCGGATACCATGTTAAGTAACCAACTCATCTAAAATTTTAAGATGTTAGAGGACGGTGTAACCAAGATCTTATATTAGTAGCATCAACAGTTTAAAAAAACAAATATGTGCACTAATCGGTGAAGGTACCTTGTAGCGATTAATTGGTTGATTAATGATTAATCAAATTAACAAATTCGAGTATTAATCAGAGACAATTTAATTTAATAAATAAACATATAATTATATTTACACTCAATAAAGCAACAAGTCATAGAATTTTTCAAAACAAATCATATTTCATTAGTCCATATTTATTATTTACGTGATTTATAACTAGGTAACTAACTATTCATTATTTAATAATTATTAAATTTTGACAATTTGAAACAAAGTTTTCACGTGTAATATCCATTCTAAAACGATAAAGTTTACATAATATTACAATTTAATTATTATAAACATACACTTATATCCTTTAAGAATAAATAGTTAATGAAAGAATAGGCTTTAAGAATAAATGAATTATAAGAAAATTATTTAGTGTGGAACTCACGTAATTTCTAACAATTACCAAATGAGAATTTTCACCTTTACCTATTCTTAGTTTTTACAAATTAGTTGACTTAGAATGAGTTTAAAATTGAAATTGTGAGAATATTTAGTTTAGCAATTTAGGGGGCCATATACTTTGTTTTCATGAATTCTAATAATATATCTTTTAACTGGTTAATCACTATCTCCACTGATTTTTGATCGATTTTCTAAAGGTTCGCCCTTTGCTCCGATTTTCACTTAATCAAGATGGAGTCCTCCCATTTCGACCGAATAATTTGATGAATTGACAATTTCGCAATATTGTATATAAAATACAAATTTCAAATTTTATCTATACACAAAATTCTTTTGATTCGATTCTATAAAATATTAAATTCAAAAATTAGAGTTCGAAGTAAATATAGATACATATGAATATCATTAATGGGATTCTTTTGCAACCTCCGCACATGAATAATTTCGTGAGCAAAATATCCAAGTCACTTTCCATAAGTGGCCCATCCTTATTCGATTTTGAAGTGCCCCTTAATTAACAAATCTAGAAAAATCCTTGCATTTATTGTCAATAGTTTGATCATAATACAAAACATAATCACGTTCGCATTTTTTAAGTACCTTGCCATCAATCCAATTAAAGTTTTTAGCATAATCCTATGTCCATATAATTTTATCCTTCATTTTTAAGTGTTAATTCATCAATCTAAGTGTAATCCTAATATTTATTCACAATCGTTCGATTATAACATAAAATGTAATCATACCCGTCATTTTGTGAAGTTCCCCATTGTTAGGTCCAAAGTATCGTAGAAGGGGCGGGGTTGAATACGATACTCACAAATTATTCAATTTCGTTCGCAGATAATTATTTCTGTTCTAGTCCGAAATCAAATACACCAAATCAAAACACGAGTCGGGGAATATATCGTTTTATAAATATAAACCATGAGGGGTGCTACAATTCTAATCCGTATGATTAGCTTCAATGAGTTTAGGTTACACAAAATCAATACAATGATAGAATTCAAAGCACTATTAATTTCTCTGTCAATTTCTCTGCCTCAAACTCTCTCTTCGTAAATGTTCTGTGAAAATCCTAACTGAAGAAGACACTGCCTTCACTCTTCAATTGTAGACTGGAAAACTATCGAAGCCATTTCAGAAAAGATCCTGGCCGTTCAAGTCTTCATCAACCTGACAAAGTTACAAAACTTTCACGTGCTCCTTAATTAAAAACAACTATCGAAGGAACTAAATTTTCTTTCCTTCGATAGATTTTAAATAAAATCTATCGAATGAAAACTAGTTACTTTTTAATACTTCGATTGTTTTTCTTCCAAATCCCCTTGATCAATTTCGATAGTTTTTCTTAAAAGAAAACTATTGAATGTTTTCTAATGCAGTTTGATCCTTGAAGATTCTCTCCTTTTTCAGCAAGCATATTGTACTTCCATTTAAACCTAAACATACCTTGTAATATTCTTTTCACTTTCAGGATGTTTCAGATTTAGACTTAAATCAATTTCTTCCGAGACGATAAACATCTTGATCTTTTAAGTTGTAAAGCATAATGTAACATAAGATGTAAAAGAGATAACTACAACTCAACAAAGGACAAGACAAACAATAGTATTAACAGAAGCACAGGAATCCAGAATCAAAGAAGAAAAGGTAAACTCAAAAAATCAAAATACGTTATGTATTCTTGAAGTCCGTAAACAGGTCACGGAAAGAAGTTCATGAAAATGTTCAAGCCTCAGTGACAGCAAAAGAAACAAGACTTTCAAGACGACAGAAGTATGTGAATGATTTAGGGTTAAGTACCACGGGATTCCAGTGATTTAAATGAAGCAACCAGAACGACAAGGGACTTATCAGAAGCATTGAATTGAAGACATAAAAGAAGAATTGATCAAGTGTTATTCATTTGTGAACCAGACCAGTTGCACTAGGTGACGACACTAAAAAGATCAAGTTGTTTTATCGTCTCAGAAGGAAGTGATACAGTCTATTACTTAAACGCCCAGGAGCTCAGTGGAATCATTAAAAGATATAAGACAAGAAAAAGGATTCGATAGTTTTTCATTTCAGAAAACTATCGAATGGTATTAAAAAGTGATTCATTAGAAAACCAATTTGAGTTAATTTAGTATTCGATAGTTTTGTTTTAAAACTATCAAATGGTAAAATAGCTTAAATCATTCGATGGTTTTTTAAATCATTCGATGGTTTTTTAATAAGGGGCAGGTGAAAAGTATTCTTGTTTTACAGGTTGATTTTGAAGATGGACGGCCAGGATTGATTCCTTCATTCCTAGTTCGATAGTTTTCAAATCCAAAGCCTACAATTACTAAGAGAGAGGCAGTGTCTTCCTCAGTCAAGTTCATTCACTACAGAAGCAATTACGGAGAGAGAGGAAAATCCAGAGAGAAAATACTAAGAACATTAATTCTGCTGGAACTCTATCATTGTATTGATTGTGGATAACTTAGAACTCATTGAAGCTAATCTACGGATTAGAAATTGTAGCACCCCTCGAGGTTTATATTTATAAAAAGATATATTCCCCGAAACTTGATTTGGTTTGGTGTGTTTGATTTCGTTATAGAACTGAATGATTTATCCGCGAACGAAATTGAATTATTTGTGAGTATCGTATTCAACCCCCCTTCTACGATACTTTGGACCTAACAATTGGTATCAGAGCTACTTGATTGATATACAAATCAGATCCGGTGAATGAGACCAAAATCAAACGTAGCGTGAAAATACGAAGCAAATTTTTTAACTTTCAAAATTTTTCATTTAATTGGAATTTCTTGAATTTTAAACAATTTGAAATTTTCAGAAACCATGAGTTCTCCAAAGACAACCGCTGGTATTAAAGTTCCCCCGTTTACTAGAGATAATTTCGGTTTGTGGAAGATGAAGATGCTGTTATTTATCAAGGCATCTAATCCGTTGTATATGGGCATATTAGAAAACGGACCATATGTACCAATGAAATCAGTTGATGAATCTACAGCCCCTGATGGTAGCAGGATTCCTTCAGGCACCCAACCTAAGGATATTACTGAGTATACAGATTCTGACAAAGAACTGATTCGATTGGACACAGGTTTAATATTGATATTGGCGGACTCCGCAAACAAGGAAATGAGCTATCAGTTGATGAACTGTACAAACGGGAAACATATGTGGGATACCATTAACTTGATAATGGAAGGAACTGAAGACGTGCAGGAAAACAGATTGGACATCCTGACTTCTCAATACGAAGCGTTTAGGTCTCTGCCAGGAGAAAGTATAACTCAGGTCTTTGAGAAATATACTAAACTCCTCAATGAATTGGTAATGAAAGGAAAGACCTATCCACTGAGAGAATCAAACAGGAAGTTCATGATGATGCTGCCCCATCATGTAGAACACAAGTCATCATCCATAAGGGAAAGAATTGACTTCACAAAGATGTCATTAGAGATGATCTATGGGAAGTTGAAGACCTATGAGATGGAACAGGAACAAAGAGTGATAATCTACGGATCAGGGACAGTGGACAGCAAGCACAATGCACTTGTAAGATCAGCAGCACTTGTAGTGGATGAACCAATAACTTCTGAGATTCAGGTTCAAACCCCTAGAGCTGGAAAGGAGGTGATAATAGAAGCAGAAATGGATTCTGTGAATCTGGGTGTTGATGAAAGTGATTACTACACCCTAGAAGAGCTTGATCAAATGGCAGACAAAACCATGGCGTACTTAGCTGCAAAGTTTAGTCATATTCGTTTCAAGAGAAACCCTAAGTACAAGTTCAAGGGCTCAACCAACAGATTCCAGAAGAGCCATTATACACCTAGTACAGGCTTTAAGGGAGGCTACAAGACTGGCATGATTGATAGAAGCAAATCAAGATGCTACAACTGCAATGAGTTAGGGCATTTCACCACTGAATGTCGGAAGCCTCGTCAAGCGAGAGACATGAAAGATGTTTATGGAAAGAAGGATTCTTATGATGAGTTGAAGAAAGAGAATACCAAGCTTAAACAGCAATTGGAGGCATTCTCTGGAAAGCAGAAAGGGAAAGCTTATATAGCAGAGGGAAAGCACTGGGATGATACTGATTCGGATGAAGAGGAGGAATATGTAAATGTTGCTCTAATGGCTGACTCTTCAGAGGAATCACCACAATCATCTCAGGTACCTATCTTAACTACAATTGATATGTCTAATTCTGAGTACAAGAAAACTGTGCAAGATCTTAGTGTAGAATTGTTTAATGTACACACAAGCATGCTAGCATCAGAAATGGAAAATGCTAAACTAGTTCTTAAGATTAAAAAGTTAGAATCTAAAAATGAAGAACTAGAGCTTGTAGCTGTAACATTAGAAGATCTTAAGCAAAAGAATGTGTACTTAGAGAACAAGGTCAAGTGTAATGATGAGATAGAGACTATCCTCAGGAAGCAGATTTCAGATCTAGATTTGAAGCTGAATGCTTTTAAGAATTCCGCCCAAATTGCTAAGGAGATCATTGATACTCAGGCCATAGGGAATAAAACTGCTATAGGATTTGACTATGACAAGAAAGCTGGTAAGAAGATTGTGGAATTCCCTACGACACCTTCAGTTGTCAAAAGGAATACTCCACATGTTCTTAAGAATGTTGATTGTCCAGTTTTTTTCAAGCCATTTCCACCACTCTTTCATGAGGATGACCTTTTCATAAGACAAGAATTGCTTGAGGAGGATTTGTTGAAGGAAAAAGAGGTAAAGACTAAGTTGCCTAGGAAATCAGTAAAAATGAATTACCTAAACCTGATGTACCTAAAACTGAAGTAGGTGACGTAGTTAGTAATGTTAAAAAGAACAGGAATGGGAAGAAGAAGATTGTTAATCAGGAAATGGTTCCATATTCTCCCATTGCATCTAGGAAGTTGTGCACTATTTGTAATTCTGCTGGACACCTTACACATGCATGTAAAAAGGTTAAAGTAGAAACTGCTAATACTTCTGAAATGCATAACATGTCTGACATGCCTGATCTTCATGAACCCTGTGGAAAGAAAGAGTGTTTGCTATGTAAGTACAACATCATGCATGCTTATTTTAAGTTGATGAATGATAGTAGAAATAGCACTGATAATGTTAAATCCACAGATACTATGAATATCAAACAGGGTAAGACTAAATTGAATGTTACTCCTGTTAAATCATCTAAACCTTCAGGACCCAAACAATTTTGGGTACCAAAGTCCGCTTAATCAATCTGTGATTGCAGGGTAAGGTTAAAAGCTCAAAGGTTGTGTGGATTCTGGATAGTGGCTGTTCTAGACACATGACAGGTGAAGAGTCCCTGCTTACAGAGGTGGTTAAGAAGACCGGCCCGATTATAACCTTTGGAGATGACAACAAAGGATACACTACGGGATATGGTAAATTGAAAGTTGGAAATGTCATCATTGAAAACATCTATCTTGTTGAAGGATTAAAGCACAATCTTCTAAGTATCAGTCAGTTCTGTGATAAAGGCTACAATGTAGATTTCAGAAAGGACAAGTGCTTGATCACCAACAGGAAGGATGAGAAGCTTACTCTACTGGGAGTGAGAAAAGGAAATTTGTTTATAGCTGACTTAAGTTCTACCAGTGAAGGAGAAGTTACATGTTTCTATGCAAAGGCATCTTCAGAACAAAGTTGGCTATGGCACAAGAAGCTCTCACATCTGAACTTCAAAACTATGAACTCTTTGGTAAAGAGAGAGTTAGTGAGAGGGTTGCCCCTGATGGAATTCAATCAGGAGGGACTATGTGAAGCATGTGAAAAGGGGAAGTCGAAGAAAGCATCACATGGAAGCAAAGGAATGACAAGCATTACTGAACCATTACAACTGATTCATATGGATTTATTTGGTCCAGTCAATGTTATGTCACTTTCAAGAAATAGATATGCATTGGTGATGGTGGATGACTACTCCAAGTACACGTGGGTGTTGTTCATACAAACAAAGGATGAAGCAACACAACTAATCATTGATCACATCAAGAAGATAGAAGTGGAAGCTAAGCTACCTGTGCGGACAATCAGATCAGACAATGGAACTGAATTCAAGAATGCAGTTCTTAATGATTTCTGCTCAGAGAAAGGAATATCAAGACAGTTTTCAGCACCAAGAACTCCTCAACAGAATGGAGTAGTGGAAAGGAAGAACATGACCTTGGTTGAAGCAGAAAGGACCATGTTGAGTGAATCAAAACTTCCCACTTACTTTTGGGCTGAAGCAGTGAACACAGCTTGCTACACTCAGAATCGAACCCTGATCAACAAAGATCATGAAAAGACTCCGTATGAGTTAATGGCCAACAAGAAACCAACATTGAAGTACTTTCATATGTTTGGTGCAAAGTGCTTTGTACTTAAAGATGGAGAACATCTTGGCAAGTTTGATGCCAAAGCAGATGAAGGCATTTTTCTGGGCTATTCTCTGGAATCTAAGGCCTTCAGGGTATATGTGATTGAAGATAAGAAGGTGTTGGAAAGCTTTAATGTAACATTTGACGACACCAAAAGACCAGGCCTGCAAACTGGAGAGAACTCTGAATCCTTGGTATTTGAAAATCTATCAGGAGATCTCTCTGAAAATGAAGAAGTACCTGAAGTTGTTACAGTTATTAATAATAATCATAATGATAATGATTCTGGACCAAGTGGTGACCAAAGTGGAGATCCTCAAAATTCTACAGGATCCACTAGTCAGTCTTCAGAATCAACAGATCAAACCGTCAACAACTCAGGGGGAGCAGGAGAAGGATCAACTAGTCACACTCCACAACATCTAGAACAAGGAGAATCATCAAGATCGCATCTGCCAAGACAAAGGGTATGGAATAGAGATCATCCCTTTCACTTGATCATTGGTGATCCGGACACATGAGTGAGAACTAGGAGAACATCACAAAATGAATGTCACTATTCTGGGTTTCTTTCAGAAACAGAACCTAAGAAAGTTGAAGATGCTCTAGATGATCCAGATTGGGTGATTGCTATGCAAGAGGAACTCAATCAGTTTGAAAGGCAGAAAGTATGGAAGCTGGTACCCAGGCCTAAGGGAAAATCTGTTATTGGAACAAGATGGGTATTCAGAAATAAGTTGGACGAAGATGGCATTGTAACGAGAAACAAAGCCAGACTGGTTGCTAAAGGTTACTCTCAAGAAGAGGGTATAGATTATGATGAAACCTATGCACCAGTAGCAAGACTTGAGGCCATCAGAATGTTTCTGGAATTTGCTGCACATTCCAATTACAAGGTATATCAGATGGATGTGAAGAGTGCTTTTCTGCACGGGGAGTTAGAAGAAGAAGTGTATGTGGAACAACCTCCAGGTTTTGAGGATTCAAAACTGGCAGACTTTGTGTACTTTCTATTCAAAGCTCTCTACGGACTCAAACAAGCTCCAAGGACATGGTATGACACTCTCTCTGAATTCTTACTTGAAAATGATTTTACAAGAGGTGTCGTAGACAAAACTCTCTTTGTCAAAAAGCATAAAAATGATTTGATATTGGTGCAAGTATATGTTGATGACATAATATTTGGTTCTACTAATGATGATCTATGCAAGAGATTTGCTAAGTTAATGCAGAGTCGTTATGAAATGAGCATGATGGGTGAATTGTCATTCTTTCTTGGACTGCAAGTATATCAAAAACAAGATGGTATATTCATTTGTCAGTCCAAGTACATCAAAGATCTTCTGAAGAAGTATCAAATGGAAGACTCGTCTACAGCAAAGACTCCTATGCCAACTGCCACTAAGCTTGATAAGGATGAAACTGGTAAGAAGGTTGACATCACAGGCTACAGAGGTATGATAGGCTCATTACTTTATCTCACTGCAAGTAGACCAGATATAATGTTTGCAACATGCTTGTGTGCTAGATTTCAGTCTGATCCTAAAGAATCTCATCTAATAGCTGTTAAGCGAATATTTAGATATCTTAAGGGGACCCCAAATCTTGGAATTTGGTACCCTAAAGATACAGGATTTGATCTTATTGGATACACAGATTCTGATTTTGCAGGTTGTAAGATTGATTGGAAGAGTACTTCAGGAAGCTGTCAGTTTCTTGGAAGAAGGTTAGTTTCCTGGTATAGCAAGAAGCAGCATTCAGTTTCCACATCAACAGCTGAGGCTGAATACATTGCTGCTGGAAGCTGTTGTGCTCAAATCTTGTGGATGAGAAACCAACTCCGTGACTATGGACTTTTGTTGACAAAGATTCCAATATTTTGCGACAAAAGTGCCATAGCAATCTCAAACAACCCAGTGCAACACTCGAGGACGAAGCACATCGACATCAGGTATCATTTTATCCGAGAGCATGTCATGAATGGAACTGTGGAGTTACATTTTGTACCCACAGAGGATCAAATTGCAGACATCTTTACTAAACCGCTTGATGAATCCACTTTCAATAAGCTGGTTGGTGAACTTGGGATGTTAAATCTTTCTAATTGATTTTGATTAGAAGTCAGTAACTGCAGAGAGTCCTAGTGAATACATGAGTTTAAAATTTTCTATATCTTTAGGACTCGTGAATTTATTTTCTGGAGCAATTCTCGTAGTTAGGATTAGTATACTAATTTTATGTCATAATTATGGATGATATATCTTCTGGCATTTAATTGGTTATTAATTCTAAAAATTATTTAAGTGCTAATATTTGTTCTAAATATTCAAGCATTTATTTAATTTGAATTAATTTACTTTGTTTTTAACATTGTAGATTAATGCAGCATAATTGATTGGATTTTAATTGATTAATATCACTTAATGATATTTAGTTGATTTTATTCTGAGAAAATTGTGAATTTTCTGTTAAGAATTGATTTTGGTAAATTTGAAAAGATTTATTAAAATTAAAACTTGACAGGAAATAAAAAGATCTGATTTTTAGAACATGAACAGGTTTTAGAAATTGGAAAGAAGCAAAAATCATCGAATTTAAGAAATTCGATAGTTTTTCAAGTACATAGATAAATCTATCGAATTTAATTTTCGATAGGTTTTGAAAAGGAAAAGAAAATCTATCGAAAACAATTCGCGATGGTTTTTGAGAATACTTTTAAAAATATATCGAAGTGAATTTATATTTCTTCTATATTTAATTCTCGATAGTTTTTATAAAGTTTTCTGAAAATATATCGAATGGAATTCAATTTATTTAATATATGAATTCTCGATAGTTTTTCAGATTGAACCTCGATAGTTTTTGGTTTTTCAAAGAAAAACTTTCGATGGTTTTTCAAAAAGGTTGGTTTCAATTCTGATTCTTTAATACTTCGATAGTTTTTCAAAAACTATCGAAGAAAATTGACCTTTTTACCCCTACAAGAAAACCATCGATAGTTCTTTTTAAAACTATCGAACCTGAAAAGACTATTTTTCCCCTGTCAGTTTCAAACGTATATAACATTGCCTTAAGCTCTTTTCTTTTCAGTTTTACAGATCTGAGAAAAAGCTTTCGTTTTATACGCTTACAAAGAGATACACAAAAACAAGAACACATTCGATAGTTTTCTCCATTTTTAACCAAGAAAAGCTTAAAAAGTTTACTGTTTTTCATTGTTAAACTCGTTTTAACCGTGAAAACTTTACTGTTTAAGTTTTTAGTAATTTCTGATTGAGAAACCATCGAACTTGACATTTGAATTGAATATTGGTTAGTATTCAAGGGTTCTAAAGTTTACAAGTGTTCGAATTTTTGTGTTAGTGTTAAAAGGGGTTATTTTGTTTTTAGGGTGTTTTTGCCAAAAGTTTGATTAATTAAAATAATTAATTAAATTTTAGTGAAAAATAGTTTTGGTTTATTTGAATTTTCTGGAAATTTGAAAAATAATGGCTGGAGAATTTATTATTACCAAGACTAATCATGTCTCGTTTCAAAACCTGCAAGCCATTACGAACTTACAGTTTCGTGCATGGGCAGAGTTTTTGAACACACGTTCATTAGTGGCATATTCTTTGAGTACTCCTGTGGTCCTTTGCATCGATCAATTGACTGCGTTGTACACATCCGCCACGGATACAAGTGAGAATAATGTGAGATCCTTCAGTTTTGTTGTGCCAGGGGGCAGAACAATAAGGGTGACAGAACATGACTTTAATATAATACTTCATTTTCCTACAGAAAACCTTGTTCCGGATCCCACAACTGAGGAGATACATTCTTTCTTCACTCTCATTAGAAGTCAACAACCTAACTTCTTTGTGGGAGAGTTCCTTAAGCATTACTTTCCAAAGGCATGGAACTTTTTCTTTCATACCCTAATCCATGTTTTTACTGCCAAGCTAACAAATCTGCATGGTATTCCCTTATTCCTTCAAAAGATAGGGTTTGCCATTGCGAACAATAGGCATATTAACATTGGAAGGCTACTGATCGATCAAGTCATTATGTGCATGGGACCACTGGATGAAAGAACAGGCATAACTGATGATGTGCTTTGTTTCTATCCTAGGTTCCTACAGCTAATTCTCAATGATATCTTAACAGATGATGAGCGCGAGACATTCGCCGAAGAGGAGACCATGGAGTGTATGAAGATGAAGAGCAATGCAATAACCGCTCTCATAAGGAAGAACAACTATCTTCCAGGGGTACCCACTGTTCTCACTGAATATCTAAGAACGGTGCCCCTACCACTTCTACCCCCAGGGGAACAGGTAAATGAAGGTAACATTCCTCAACCTGAACCTGAAATTGGTCCTGAACCAATGGATGTAGATCCAGAGCCCTCAGTGGCCATTCCTGACCAGGAGGTTGCAAACCCACAACCTCTAACCACGGTCGAAGAGCCTTTGGACGAGCCAAATGAAAACATAAACGAAGCTCCTTCCCCTACTATACCCAGTATACAGACATCCATGAGTGTAGAGGGAGATAGTGCCTTAGCAACACCACATAAGGAGATACACCCTTCAACAGCAGCTCTGCCTACCTCTAAAAGGAGAAGAACAGAAACTGAGGCAACTGTTGATACTTCATTTCTCTCATCCAAAGAACCCTTCACAGATTTTTTTGATTTTGATTGGTCAATGCTAACTAAAGCCATATCTGAACCCATTGTTGAATCAAGTAAAGAAGAATTGACGGAAGCAACTGGTGTTCCGACCATATTACGGTCAGGTTCACTGGTTGAAGGTTCTAAGAACCAAGGGTCTTCACAGACGTCGAGAGAAGGCTTTGACCTAAATGCACAATCTAAAGGGTCATTGTCTACCTCCCCAGATGGAACATATCTGGATCCTGCGAGTAAAGGGTCTGACGTAGGTGCAGATCGGCAACTCGTTGACAATGAAGCAATTACTATTGAGGAGTCAACTGAGGTAAAGTCTTCACAGACTATTGGGGAAGATTCAGGATCTCTGCTGTTAATAGAGCCTGTTTCTAACCCCCTAGAGATTCAAACTCTAGATCCTTCAAAGGATATATCATCTACGGATGATCAGCAACTTGGTTTATCCAAGGACGGGGACTTGCGAAGCCCCATTGTACCACCGGTGACCTCCTTAAGGACGGCTACGGTGTTTTCTTCTGCAGGTACAACTAGCACAAAGGGATTGAGTGAAACACAAACACTTACACCTGGCCTGAGTGGGAAAGGAAAAATTAGTGAAACACCGACAGAAACGTTGAGTGTACACCCAGAGCCAAACGTGAGGAGTGACACCCTAACCCTTCCAAATATAGATGATCAGCTACTGCCTACAGAAAGAGAGTTACAAGTTCAATCTACCCTCAAGGAGATGACAGTTCGTGACAAAGAAAGAAATCCACTATTCAAGGTTCCACCGCGACCTTCCTTTAACCAAGGGATCTCCTCTAGTCAAGCCAATGCTTCTTTAAAATCTATTCAAGAGAAGGTTGACTTGGCTGCAGCTGATTCCAGAAGAACATTCAGGGTCATTGGCAGTGCATCTGGCACTATAACAGGTACGAAGCAGGCAGTGGACTCCTTAAAGAAGGAAGCTATGGACGAACTGATCGAGTTGAGGACGGACATCAAGGAACTTAAAGATGGATTCATGAATGAAGTAGATGCTTTGTCGCAAGGACAAGAAGCTTTGAGAGAAGACGTTCTGGTTATCCGGGATGGTCAAGCTAGGGTAAAAGATGCAATGAACACCCTTTCTAGAGTGGAGTCTAAGCTGAACCAGAGACTGGACAAGATTGAGAAGACTACCAACTCCAGATTGGATGACATTGACCTTAAGCTAGCTTCTATGCAAGAAATGAAGAAGGATCTATTGGATTTCATGGAAAATCAAAGTGATGGAGTACAGTCGATCTGGACTATGCTGAAGAACCAACAAACTGGCCAACCTGGTCCTTCAAATCAGCAACCTGATCCTTCTACTACCTTTTATGTTGAGGATGCTTTCGTCGAGGATTCCTCAACTAAGGGGAAGAAAGTTGGAGAAGGGGAGAAAGAGAAGCCTAAGGATGGATGGGGAGTTTGGGAAACAGTTGAAGCTATTCCAATCAGACAGTACTGGATAGAAGAACTTGTACAGGAAGAAGAGAAGAGTGAAGAGGAATTTGAGGTCATGCAAGAGCAACCAATTGAGGAGGAGCATGAGCCATATTATCCAGAGCCCGTTGAACATCCAATATGGGAGGATATTATGGAAGAAGAAGCAAATTCTCTATCACCTGAAGAAGAAGCTGCCTTGGAAGCAATAAGAGCTCAGAGAGCTGCAGTAGATGCCAGGCAAGCTGAGAAAGAAAAACAACAAGCAATTCTGAGGAGTGAAAAACTGAAGAGATTCAAGGTGTATAATGAAGTGAGGAGGAAGAAGATGATAGATCTGGCAAAGAAAGAAGGTAATGAATGGGAGATGGCTTATAAAACCTTTTGCGGAGTTGAAGACGGATTAAAAGTCAACGACAATGCTGAGGTGGAAGTTATCATTCAGGACATCAGAAGTGCCAATCTTGAAGATCAGACTTACTTCAAAGCATTGAGAAACTCTATGATATTTCTGAAAGCTGGGGTTAAAGCAAATGGAGCCTGGAACATCCTGATCAATTTTCTGGAGAAAGGTACATTTGTGATTTCCACTAAGTTTTTAGAACAGAGGACATACACAGAGTTGCAGGTTATTCTCATCAAGATTCAAAGGACGACAAGGCTAAATGAACTGCTCCGTGAGCATGTTAATGAGATCTTGATGAAAGTCGGTCCAGAGATTACTGAAGATCCCCCAATGGTTAGATTCATGACGAATGACTTGTTCAGAATTTGCTATTTGGCTGAGGACAAACTGAGTGACTACCCAAGCAACTATCTAATCTCAGTTGAGAAGTATCTTAGATCCACTGGATTCTCATCAACGGAGAAGGACAAAGCAGCAGACACTCTTAGAAGATTTCTAATGGAGAATGTTCCTTACTATAGGAAAAGAGTGGAAAGAGGATTGGAAGTGCATACCAGATTACCAAACATGCCAAAGCTGAACAAGGAAGATGTTAACATTGCATGGTTGTGGGCTGGAGTGGGTCAAGAGGTTGAATTTATTGGAAGACACATCCAAGGAGCAATCCTTAAACCTGGAGAACCACTGCACTATCTGTCAGTGATTGATTATCAAGCTGCTAACTCCGATCCAATGATTGAAGAAGGTGAGATTGGAATGGACTGAAGATTGAAGAAAAGAACAAAAGAACTATCAGCTCAGACTAGAGGAGCAACTTCATTGTATAAAGTTTTATTGTTTTTTGATTTATGAAATCTGGAAATGTATATATATCTGATCCAGAATGCATTTAATATTATTTCGCTGTCTTACTTTAATTAGTTTAATGTTTCCTTAGTTAGTTGAGTTATCCTCGAAGTATTTGCTTGTCGAACTCTATCCAATCAAATAAGGGGAGATTGTAAAGCATAATGTAACATAAGATGTAAAAGAGATAACTAAAACTCAACAAAGGACAAGACAAACAATAGTATTAACAGAAGCACAGGAATCCAGAATCAAAGAAGAAAAGGTAAACTCAAAAAATCAAAATACGTTATGTATTCTTGAAGTCCGTAAACAGGTCACGGAAAGAAGTTCATGAAAATGTTCAAGCCTCAGTGACATCAAAAGAAACAAGACTTTCAAGACGACAGAAGTATGTGAATGATTTAGGGTTAAGTACCACGGGATTCCAGTGATTTAAATGAAGCAACCAGAACGACAAGGGACTTATCAGAAGCATTGAATTGAAGACATAAAAGAAGAATTGATCAAGTGTTATTCATCTGTGAACCAGACCAGTTGCACTAGGTGACGGCACTAAAAAGATCAAGTTGTTTTATCGTCTCAGAAGGAAGTGAGACAGTCTATTACTTAAACGCCCAGGAGCTCAGTGGAATCATTAAAAGATATAAGACAAGAAAAAGGATTCGATAGTTTTTCATTTCAGAAAACTATCGAATGGTATTAAAAAGTGATTCATTAGAAAACCAATTTGAGTTAATTTAGTATTCGATAGTTTTGTTTTAAAACTATCGAATGGTAAAATAACTTAAATCATTCGATGGTTTTTTAAATCATTCGATGGTTTTTTAATAAGGGGCAGGTGAAAAGTATTCTTGTTTTACAGGTTGATTTTGAAGATGGACGGCCAGGATTGATTCCTTCATTCCTAGTTCGATAGTTTTCAAATCCAAAGCCTACAATTACTAAGAGAGAGGCAGTGTCTTCCTCAGTCAAGTTCATTCACTACAGAAGCAATTACGGAGAGAGAGGAAAATCCAGAGAGAAAATACTAAGAACATTAATTCTGCTGGAACTCTATCATTGTATTGATTGTGGATAACTTAGAACTCATTGAAGCTAATCTACGGATTAGAAATTGTAGCACCCCTCGAGGTTTATATTTATAAAAAGATATATTCCCCGAAACTTGATTTGGTTTGGTGTGTTTGATTTCGTTATAGAACTGAATGATTTATCCGCGAACGAAATTGAATTATTTGTGAGTATCGTATTCAACCCCCCCTTCTACGATACTTTGGACCTAACATAAGTGCTGACAACTAGTGCAACTGGTCTGGTTCACAGATGACTAACACTTGATCAATACTTCTATGTCTTCAATTCAATGTTGTTGATAAGTCCTTTGTCGTTCTGGTTGCTTCAATAAAATCACTGAAATCCTATGGTACTAACTCTTAATCATTCAAATACTTCTGTAGTCTTGAAAGTCTTGTTTCTTTATTTGTCACTGAGGCTTGAACATATTAATGAACTTCTTTCCGTGACCTGTTTACGGACTTCAAGAATACATACCATATTTTGATTTTTTGAGTTTACCTTTTCTTCTTTACTTCTGGATTCCTGTGTTTTTGTTAATATTATTGCATGTCTTGTTCTTTGTTGAGTTGTAGTTATCTCTGTTACATCTTATGTTACATTTTGTTTTACACCCATCATTAATCTAAGTGAAATCATCACATTCAACCTCAACCGTTTGATCAGTAATGCAAAACGTAATCATGTCCGTCATTTCCCTTCATTTGGTGTTTTTTTGCCCCCTATAAATTCGTGGTTTCAACTCGGTTTTTGTTGTGTATTAAAGTTCATACTCTCATTTAACTTCGAGTTATAAGAGACATCCTCCTTTGTTATTCCCAAACAATGTGATCACAGGATTGTAGAAGGGGGTTGAATACAATCCTTTTAAAAATTACCAATTCTTTGCAGACAAGAGATACTTAAGAACAGAAATTGACAATGCAATAAATAAAAATACAAGAATTAAAAATTCAGGTGGATTGATTGTTTCACCTGAGAGATTTTTATTTGAAGAAATCTCTGTGATGTTTGGAACAAACACACGGCTGCAGTTACAATGTTTTTGCTTCAGCAATTTACAAGATAATGTTGCTTAAGCTCTAGAAAACTAAAAACATATTTCTTACTTACAAAAACATTGCTACACTTGGTTATATACTCCAAGTTTACCAGCGTAATTGAACTACATAAAATGTTCTGTAGGTAAAGTCCAAAAACTTGTTTTTCCACTCTAAGTCCAGTGGTCCTCGAAATGATTTGCCTTTTTGCTGAATATCCTTCTTCAATCATCTATATTGACCAGATGAAAATAGAATGCTTCCTTTTTTTCAGGATTTCTCAAAATGCTGGTTTCCATGCTCCTTTTTGTTCTATCAACCCATGTGACTTGTCAGAACTGTCCCTATCACATTCAACTACTAATTATTGGTCTTGTATCGGTTGAGGTTGATTTGTCAAGCATCCGTTGAAGGTATCTTGGTTGCATCCGTTGAAGGTGTATTGGTTGGATCCGTTGAAGGCTGAATTATATCTGTTGAAATATATTTCACTTATGTAGAATTACAAGGCATCAAATATTTACAATTAGCCTTCATATTCTACATATCAATTGATAGTCAACATGACTTATTCAACCCTAAAACTTATACTTTCAACTGCTATTAAAACTAAAAGGAACATGTTACAAAGAGTCTTATCAATTGATAAGCTACCCTTCAACGGATACTGTATACACATGCTATCCGTTGAAGGCTACATTTTTACTTGTATAAATTTTACTGAGTTAATTTGGTTATCATCAAGAATCAACATAATTCCTAACAATCTCCCCCAATTTATGTCTGGTTGAGAATCAGACATAAATTCAGGGCTTGATGATAACAAAACACTCCTTAAGAATATACAGAAAGGTGCAAAATTTGTATTGAGCTACAGTATCATAAAAATGTGAAAAACTTGAAGTGTGAAGTACATTACATAGAGAGTGCTCCTCTAGTCTGAGCAGTTTTAGTTCCTTTTCTTCTCTCTGGGAGGCTGAATCTTTGTCTTCCCTTGTCTTGCATAGTTTGCCTCAATTTGTTGCTGAAGTTGTATGTAGAAGTTGTCTTCCTCAACAATTTTAGGGACTAGCTTGGATTGCAGCCATCTAAGATACTTAGTGCTTGCCTTAGATAGTTTGTCCTCCAGTCTGAAAAACCTTCTACAGCCATCTTCATCCCTGAATTCCATCATCCAAAAGGGTTGGAGATGAATTTTCTGTCCATTGTATGGGATCTTTAACTTCATAGGCAAACTCTCTGGTGAGTTCCAACTAGCCCTGATTTTCTCAATCTGTTTCATCACTAACCCCTTTGCAACTTGAGAGAATCCTCTTGTACTCTTAAAGCTTGAGAATACTTTGACCAAGGTTGGGTATCCTTCTCCTAGAATTCTTTGCAAGGGCCATGGTCTCTCCACTCCACCTTTGTAGACAAACATGAGTCTCTCATGCAGATTCTTGTGTTTGTCAATGCCTCTCACTTCAATGAGTTCATCCAGAAAGAAATCCAAGTCTGAATATTCTTGAATATCAGCTTTGTATAGATAAGCATCCTTGTTTTCCATTGGCTTGACTATTTGAGGTACATAATGGAGTTTGATTGGTCCCTTAAGAACTTTCTTCCTTGGCTCCCTCTTCTTCTTCTTCTTTTCAGCTTCCAGTATAATCTTAGGGAATACCAAGTTGTCAAATTCTATGGGCTCATCTTTAAGCTCAACTGGAGTCCCATGGAATGTAGTATCTGATTGAGTTACATATATGGTTGGGTAACAATTGTGTGTGTGAACAACTATTTTATATGGTATGTCTAGTTCACAATGTTAGGTAATTAAATACCAAGAATGGCAGATTTGGTGGCTAAGTTTTTTTGTGACTAAATATACAGTCATATTATGTTTGATATGTATGCCAAAGTTTTCTTTAGCTTAAGTATCCGTTGGAATATCATTGAGATGTTTTTGTTTGATTGTATTACTGATACTTGTTTTGATTAATAATACAAGTTGGGACGTGATTTTCCCATGTCATTTATTTTGGGGATGTTTGGTAACCATGAGTCTGGTTAACGGAAATCGAAAACTCTAACCTATGTGTTGGTGTTTGGATTGACAATTAAGTGGGTGCCTCCCTCCCCTTTGAGATACCTTATCATTCTCATATTCATTAATCCTCATTCTCGTACCCCTCATTCTCATCTCCGATTTCCATTTTCATTAATAATCCAAACCTACACTTTGTGCGTATGCTCTGCATTAACTGTTTAGATCTCTTATATTTGTATAGGGTTAGGCTCAAGAGAGAACCAATCACTAAAAAAGAACTTTAGAACTGTTATAAGCCGTTGGATTATTACTAGATCAACTGTTCAGATTCAACTCATTTTTATATACAAAATCTTATAAGGGTATTCTTGGAATAAAAAGATTCTACTGCCGAACCTATTTTGTTTCATAGTATAAATACAGTGTTCTGCAGCTGAATTTTAAAATTTATGCATATGGACTTCAAAGTTCTACAACTGAACTTACTTTTTTCCACAAAGTTATACAAGTGAACTTGATTATTTTTATAATATTAGCTGTTGAACAATGTTATTCACATTATTTTCATACCATAACTTTCGTGTTTTACCGCTGAACATAAAAGTCATGCAATCGAATTTGAAATCAAACACATAAATTTTAAAGTTCTGCAACTGAACTTACTTGTATTTAAATGTTCAGCTGCTGAACATTGTTATCTGATATTGTGTTTATACAATAACTTGAATATTTTCACAAAAAATGATAAAAATAATTGGGGAAATTTTATGATGATGATTGAGAATTTTGTGATTGATATCGATGTATGATTATTGTCGTTAATAAAATATTAATTAGCTCTAAATTATGTATTTTGTGTTTATGGACAACTTTATCCATGACCTTCATCTATACTATATTATTAAAGACGAAACATTAAAAGTTTTGGTCAGTCGGTCGGTCGGTATTTGGGCCGATTCACGGGCCTATCTATAACCAATTTATTAATAACCAGTTACCTTTTTCAGTACATTACCTATTTTATATTATTTTTAAACTAAACCAACTCATCTTCTAAAAATAAAATGGGCAAAATAAATATACAATGGTAATATTGTTTTATATAAATATTAATAAATAACCAATTATTCTTTTCAGCTAAAACACGTTACCTCTTTTATATTTTCTAACTTAAACAACTAATTTTTTAAAAGTAATGCATGCGACATATATAAAAAAAAGTAATATAATTTATATAATTATTAATAAGTAACTAATTGTATTTTTAAGAATATTACATGTTTTATATTTTGTTTTATATTTTTTAACTGAAACAACTCATGTTCAAATTAAAAATAACACGACAAAAGATAGATATATTGGTAATATTATTATATTAAACTTATGAAATTCATGTTTATTATAATTTTTTTAACATTCAATTTAAACGAGATAACCAATGAAAATAAAAGTAATAATATATTCAAATAAACTCGGTATATTGCACGAGCACATATTTTGATATTTGTACTTGAGTCCCTTTTTAGATTTTTAAGAGTAAAAAAATACGAATCATTAGATCTATTATTTTAAAATATTTTATATTTTAATATCTAAAATACTATTACAGATTAAGTCAAGAATATATTAAATTTAAATACTAAATTGTTAGATTTATAAATCCGGTATATATATATATATATATATATATATATTAGAATTTTATCAAATTATATATAATAACTAAAATCTAAATAAAAAATAAGAAAATATTAAAGAAGACCGTGCGTCGCACGGGATATAAGCTAGTATAATAAATATATATTATTTTAAAAAATAAGATAGAGTTCTAAGGTTAAGAGTTATACAAGGAACATGACCCTATTTGTATATTCCCATAACATATATATGAATATGATTTGATGCAGCAGTGCAACAAACAATATTCACTCCGCATTCGTATTTTTCAAATCGGATATTAACGGATATAAACCATTTTGTGGAGCATTAACAAACCATATTCACTCCATGTCCATTTCCCATGAGACATCATTCATTCGCTCTGCACCATTTTTCGGAGCGGAAACAAACCATATAACTCCACATTCCATTTTTATGCCGGACATTTTCAGATCAACCCCATTTTCCAGTCAACTCGATTAATTATGTTGTGGACAGATAGATGGATATGAATGGCGGAAGGGTGCGAAACTTGAAAGAAAAAAACTAAATGTGTGTTAGAATATCAATATAAGATCCTGAAAAGTGTCTTCCTCTAACACCTTGAGACTTTGATACCATGTTAAGTAATCAGCTCATCTAAAATCTCAAGGTGTTAGAGTAAGGCACTTTCCAGGATCTTATATTGTTATTCTAACAATGTGCACTGCATCCACATCCGCATCCGCATTTTCTATATAAAGTACTAACGCTCTGCACCATTACCCGGTCAATTCAGTTTATAATTTGGGTTAACCAGTGCATATACTGTTCGAGAAATTGTCATCTTAGATACACAATCCCCTTTTTACATGGATATACAAATTCATGCAAGAGTACTTCAACACTAATTTATCTAGAGGTACTGTACTTAATACAAAGGTATTTGATATAAGCATGCAACTGACTCAAAACAAAACAAAAAAGGAAAAACAAAACTGCAAATATGTACAACTTGTTTGAGGAACTCAACTTGGGAGGAAGCCTTTACCAGCTAAACTTCTGTAACATGAGCAAAGCTATAATAGACCCCGAGACCTCGCCTCTCTTTTAGCAGCTACATCCCGCCTGACGAATATTCCCCATGTTATAACAGCTCGTAACTTACACCACCATGCCTTGGGTCTTTGATTTCTTGGAAAACCACAATCAGTATCAGATAGAACAAAGTCGGCTGATGGATTGTTGGAGGCAAGAAAAAGCTCATTCCATTGCCATGTCGATTTTTGGACCTTAGAAATGTCATCAGCAATTAATTTCCCAGTCATTAAAACTGAGTTCAACGATCCACTTGGCGGATCATGCCCTTTATTTTCGAATCCATAGCTAATATCTTTCATCTCAAAACTGTTCACTACGGCAGGCAAAGTTGCCTGCATCGGATGACAATCATTTGTCCGGGAAACTTCCAGTGAGCTTTCATTACCCACTTCAAAAGCATATGGTGCGGAAGTTGTCATATGAACATAACCTTGATGCAGAAATTGTTAGTAAAGTTTAGGGTATAGAAGACATAAAACAGACACATATTGACTACTTGAATATACAAGAAAACAGTTGAGCTTGAATTGCATGATCGCTTTCGTAAAAGCAACATTTTCACCCTCTCTTTAAGATTTATAAGCCCTAAATGAATGCACCAACTTTAAGAAATGCAATTGGAGTGCAAAATAAAGATGTTATTCTTTGTTGGACAGTGGTTCTCTGGAAAGTATTTTAAAAAGAGATTTGTTCGCAAAATTGTAATAAAAGAGTATAAACCAACTTCAAGGAAGTTATTCCTGCAAATAAATAACTACCAAAAGTTTGAAATATTTAACTGCCGTCACAACTGTGATATAGAAATGCCACAACTATAACAACGCAATCTGCCAAAACAATTGAAAATGTGACAAGAAACTATTGTCCAACAGTCAGCTTTGTCACAATTGTGACTTAAAAGTTCAGAATTGTGGCAAAACATTTTCTACATTTTTGAATAAAGTTCCAACCGAAATAAAGTTTTAGCTAATTTCAGACATAAACTATGACTGAGGACTGGGAAAGTTGTAACAGAGAAATTTTCGTGGCATACTTCACATTAAAAGTTCAAACAAGGACGAGTCCAGACTGAGAAACTGTAATAGAGTTTTATCCACTATATTGATATGGGAACTAAAATTAACTTTGTTTGAACGGAAAATAGTAAATGAGAAAAGAACAGATCAATATCGAAGATAACCCTGGATAGTTTGCATACCTTGGTCTGCAATTGGGTTTTTCGCATCTAGTAGACCTGTACTAGAACTGTAAAAAGATTCAGCATGAAGGCTTGACAGTAGTGTTGCAGGGTCAATGAAGGGTTGTTCACTGAATGGCACCAAATCATCTAAATTTACATAGGCCTGTTGTTTCACTTCTTCTACCAACCGCTGTCAAATTTCCATCAGAGTGCATAGTTCATCAGTGCAAATTAAAGGGATATAATAATGGTCCACAGCTTAAATTTGCAGATATACGACGGATATGGTGATGGGAAACTAAAAACTAAAATTCATTATTTTTTAGCAAGACATGTTAAGCAAAATAACCACCAATGGTGGGAACGATATATTTCAGAGTTTGTATATTAAGTTGAGGAAGCATCGTAAGTCACCCATCCATCATTTAAAACAGGTTAAACACTGTATAAAATTTAATTATTAAACTTAAATGATTAAGGTGAGTGTTTTTATAGTTTACTAGATACAGCACAATAACAAAACGAATGAAGCTTTAGTAACGCAGTTTACAATTATCTTAGCCTATCTCCCATTGAGTAATGTGCAAAAGTGCCTATGAACTAACATGACAAGAATTCAAATTAGTGTAAGGACCTGCAGATATCAAGGCACAAAATGTAAGTAAAAAGTTCCTATGACCAGGATTAAAGCACACACCATCTGAGGAAAGCTTAGACTGTCCAGATTTTGGTAATTTTGGCCATCAAAGGTTGCTCCTATAACCTTCCAGATGGAATTGAACACAAGCATAACCCTTCTTGCAGCTCCGGTGTACAGGTACATCTTATTATCTAGAACACAAGTTGTAGCGTGTTCTATGATTGTGTCCCAAATTTTGTTCGAAATGCCACTGTCACCACCAATTACCTATGTAGTTTATGGTACAAAGACTCTGAAATTAATTAGAAATGCATCTAAACCAAAAGTCAATCTTAAACATTAAAATGTTATAGTAGAATAGGAATCTTACTTTGCGCAGCAATGAAGGATCCGTAACATACATCTGAAGAAATTCTTTAACTGTGGATATTCCAGCAAGCGCCACTAGTCGCTTATGGTATTCACCATCTTTTGCTATTTTTTCTAAACGCCACACGTCATCAGCTAATAATGGAGGGTGATGCTTCTTGTATGCTGGATGAAAAACTACTTAGTTTAAGAATAGCTATAATTATCAGGTTTTCTTTACCCTAAACTTTAGGAATACTAGTTAGTAAATACATTGCAAGTACTAATCGTGTCTTCCAATTTTGTCATAAAACATGAACAACAAAATATGCTTTAAAATGGAGTTGAGACATCTGTGCATATTATAAAATGAAAATCCAGGTTTGAACAATATTATAAAATATGCTGGGAGGAAAGAGAAACTTACCTTCTCCCCGATGATCCTTCACTACAAAGGCTTCACTTTTTGCTTCTCTGACTTCAGCGGAACCACCTTGCAGTCTAGCCCCCAATCTAAACTTCCTACATCTTATCCAACATGAATTATCAGTAAAGCAGATGTTATCCAGAGCAGCAACTCCATCCTTCAAGCTTATTGTAAGATCCCCTGTCACCAATGGTCTTTTCCCTTCTCTCTCTCGTATAATATTACGCTTGAAATCCTCCTCTGTCCAGTTCTCACTTTCATCAGCAAGAAAATCACCATTAAGAACGACAATTTCAATCTTCACTGAAGATAAAGGTCCCGAAGTAATTGTCCTTTTAGAGATAGGGTCCACTAGAACTACTTTGATAGGCTCACCATCCGTAGACTCAACCTTGGTGCAAGTGAACAAAATATCGGGAAACTTATGCTGAAATTCCAATTGCCAGACCCTTGAACTTGAGCTGCAGTGATATTGAAGCAAAAACGGCAAAACATGACCCACTGACCTTACTAAGTAGAGAATATCAAACTAATCAGTTAGACTTAGGCAGTCAGAGCAAAGTTACCATATACCAAAAACACGCAGACAGTTGCAAACTTACATGAGAATATGTGACTAAATTTACATGCACCAAACTATGGGTATATGGCTCAAAATAACATTCATTGTTCCGCCAAATTAACAAACAAAGAAGCCTGGCTTTTGTTGTATAAAAATATCAGGCTCTGTCTCTAAAAGATTTGAATTTATAATTAAGGAAACATGTTTTAGTAAAATAATAAAATCAAAGAGGGACTAACAGAAAAGGGCAGAAACGAGATATTTCATTAACAAATAGTAGTCATAATTTTTTTATGAAGTTAAAGCTGGTCAAAAATAAAAACTTTATGGTCTTAAAGAAACTGATGATAAGAAAAAACCTATTTACTTGTTTTGAATTTCTTTGTTATTTATAATTTTCTTCTTCTAATTATTTCAGTTTCATTTATTTTTATTTTTAGGATGGAAAATCTAGGAAAGTATGCATTCATTTCATCCCACAAAATTCACTGGAGCTACACATACATGTAACAAAATAAAAAGATACAAAATCTAATGAGTAGGAGACTAATATGAGCGTATTTATGCTTTATTTAAGAGAGAATCTTACAGTGAATAACTGATAGTTATTTAGTAATAGATCTAATACCTCCTTCTGTTGCAAATTGCAGAAGTAAATTGATACTTCATGAGACATCCAGTAAATAAAGAGAAGAGGGAAGAGGAGAGATGTAACAAGTTTAAGTTTTACGGTTGTTCTGTGCATCTGAATTGTAAATGCATACGTTGCAGAAGTTAATTTAGTGAACTGCCAAGGCCATGATTGAAATCCTTTTAGGGGTACCTAAATGAAAAGGTAAATATATTTATAAAACAAAGTCAATTTTTGAAAGAAGGAGATCCTGATGGAATGGAGGGGGCAAATTCAAAGTCAAGAGTTGGGTTGAGCCTATCTGAGGAAAGCTAAGACTATCTAAGTAAACTTTGAAGTAGCCAAGATATGAAGAAATACAATCCAACCAATTTTCTATAAGAAAGATTATGATTAGAGCCAATCACATTGACCAACAGACAATCATATTGACCAATCCCATAAATATTCATAATCATATTTTGATCCTCCATATCAAGACGACCCAATGTTTAAAACATATGAAATAGTTGACAAAAACCTTGTAGATGACTGATATAAGCGTTGAATTGTGAGGTCGACCTGATCCCGCACCTAGGAACAAACAATGGAATCATTAAGACATTCGAAAAGGCTGTTTTTCATCTATTTTTGGTTTCTTTATACAGTAGATGCATAAAATCAGATATGATTATCCACTAACCATCTTCAGCCTCAAGTCAATGAGGTGCTCAATATAGTAAAGCAACAATATCAAAGAGGTTAACAAAGTGGACATATACTATCGTAATTCTTTGATGAAAAGAATTAAGCTGATATGCACATGCATATATGTGGAAGCAGAGATGGAGAGAGACACTATGAGTAAGTATGGTTGATATCCGTATTTATTTAAGAATGTTTGTAGAGTCGGGAAGCTACGTTACTTTGTTGCACCTCGGAAAACCAACACATGGTTCTGTTAAGAACTTCATCAAATCTGATGAAATCTAAACTTGAACATTGTGACATGGAATTGAGGTACAGAAAGCTTAAACTTACTTAAAATTATCTGAAATGAAAAGTTGGCAACCTATGAATGATAAGAGTCAGAAACAGAAATATATGTACCAACTTCAAAAGCATATAAAAATCTTACCACTCTACGAAAAAAAGGTTCTAGACTTGGCCCAATTTCATGCAGTGAAATTCCCCTCATAACATCTCCAAATATACTGCACATAGAACATGCCCACATACTTAACTAAAAAAGGGACAAACATTTTTAGAAAGATATATCAAATGCACAAAACCGACAGCCTACCTTGCCCTTGGAACCCGTTGTCTTGGACCATGTCGAGGAACATCAGACACATCATCACCCTGCACAGCAGAAGGTCGTTTTGGTGGAACCATCACAAACTAACTAGAGTTAACAGCTCAAAAAGCAACAACTGATTGAAAACTAATGATCTCAAGTAACCAAAAACACCCAAACTTCCTCACTTATAAAGTACACCGAGAATGTCTAACCAAAAACAGAAACAAATATAAAATGACAAAAATCCCGGTTGAAGAAAGTACACAGAAGCTTCAAGTTAATTTAAAGACAAATGCACAAAATCAAGAAAGTCTGGAGAATTTTCAGAATCATCATCAAATTAAGTAACAACCCTCTTTTAGCTTAACTATATCTCACTATTTGGAATTAACAACAATGCTGGTAAGTACATAGAATTTATCATAAAACAATAATTTACCAACTACAGACACATTAAATATATCAAGTACAATAATTTAAAATAAACCGCGTAAAGATGTATTTATAAATAACATGTATGTATAAGCAGTTAGAATAATGAAAATGAAGTTGAGATGAAACAATGCGGAGCATAAAGAAGAAGAAAAAAAGGACCTGCAGGAAGGTTGATGGAAGGTGCAAGAAACACAGAGTGGAAGCAAACAAGCGCGTGGAGAGGTTGCCCATGAAGTGGACTTGAAGTTTATATATGCATATCCATTTATAGACACACAATGATAGTGTCATTGTCTATCCTGTATTCGAGGAAAATGAGGAGGTTAGATTGTGTTTTGTCTTAAAAGGAGACAAAGATTCACAAAAGTAAACATCTGGTTTGAGTGAGAGAGAGAGAGAGAGAGAGAGAGAGAGAGAGAGAGAGAGAGGTGCTATTTCTTGGAATATTCAGGGCAAATGGTGGGTTGAAGATGAAAGGAGTTGGACATGACCATGACTTGGAGTTGGAGGGCTGAAGAATATTGAATATTCTTTTACCTGCAAAACTTTTCTAAAACAAATGCATCAAAATAATCATTTTTATATTTTTTTCATTAAAAAATTAAAGTGGCCATTTTCGATTAAAAAATAAATAAATAAATAAAAGGTAATTAATTGAGCAGATATCATAATAATTCGTGTAATTACGTTCGGCCACAGAATTATAATTTAGACGATGGCATTTCATCATTAAAAATATTTAATATTTAAGCCATTTTAAAATGTATCAATTCCTTATTATCGATTGATTTAATTATTTCAAATATCTAGCATTGCCAATATGGTATAGGTATACATTCTCAACCTCCCTTTTAACATATTTTGCAGTCCAGGGCCTCCACATTCATAATACAAATAGCCATAACATAAGCAAAAATATAACATCAAGCTTCTTCTCCTCCCTGTCTCCTTCAAACCCTTCTCGTCCAATGTCTGCACGAATGAGAGTCAGTGAAGGTAATAACTCCATGCTTCATCGAACATATATTAAAACTGCTGAGAAAACCGTGTATGTCAATGATGGAAAGCCTTACAATGGGAGCAACATTTTCGTTGTTCGATCTAACCCTTTTCCAGAACTTTCGATGCCAACACCAGCAATCTATAACGTTATGTATAACACCAGGGCTAGACCTGCAAAATCTAAAAAACCCAAAAACTCATGGATAGAACCTTGCGACATGAGGAGAAGAAAGCGGATCATCAAGTATAAATATTACGATATGGAAGGGAAAATTAAGACATGTTTGAGGAGAGGGGTTCGTTGGATAAATGAAAAATGTCACAAGGTTGCATATGGTTTTTAGAGAAAGATCGGACAGATAAAAAGATAGAGGGAATGGTCAGGTTTATGCATGCATGATTGATCTCAGAGGGTTATGTTTCTTTCTGTCTTGCATATTATTTTCCCAATTAATGTAATGATCAACATATCACTATCCATATGAACTTGGAAATGCCTCGTTAGTTTTCTGCACGTACATCATTTTATCAATATATATATAGAATCACACACACACACATCTGTCCATCATTCAAATCCCTATATTGCCTCCCACATGGGTCAAGGTGCCCAGATGATTTTTCTGGTAGGTGCATTATTTTACAAAAACTCAATAGGTACATCATGATATATATATACTCACACACACATAATGTGATTATGTGACCATTCAATCCCCTGGCAATCACAACCTTGCCTCCTACTAGAGTAGAGAGGGTCTCCCACCTCTACGCCAGCCTTGCCTCCCACAGGGCTGTAAAAGGGTGTGATGCCAGGTCCCCAACCTTGGCCTTCGCGGAGTTCATACAAAGGCTATTATACAGCTAATATGAATTTACAAGGAACTGGAATATTATTCTTACGTACATTGCTATTAAATGGCTCATATTTAGAACATGAATAAAATAAGATAATATACACATTTATCAAACTAATATATCAACTTCTCCAAGAATTCAAAAAAATTGTGACATTTGTATGAACACTGTCATGTCAACTTGTATCAATTCTCACACAATCAAGAATCTAGACTCAGATACTAAACGTTAATCAGTTCTCACCTGAAAGTCTTGGCTTGGATCTGAAGCGCTGATACCATCAACAAGTTGCAAGTCAATGGGATTGTACAGTTGCAGATCTATCATTAGCTTCTGCCTTGTCATCTACTTTTTCATGACTTACTGATGGCTCAGCACAATCAGTGCAAAAACCATTCTGATGCAACACTCTGTTTTCATGTAATGAGTTCAGTGCTGCGCCAGGATTGGTGTTGGATTGTGAATCCACAACCATGATACTTACATCACATTCTTCTGTCAAACTTGCTTCTGGCTTTTTATTTACTATTTGATGAATAACTGATGGGTCAGCCTGATCATTGCAAAAGACATTCTGATGGCCTGCTGCACTTCGATCTGGTGATTCAAGTTCTGTGGGGGAGTTTATGTTAGCTTGTGAATCCACATCCATGACACCTTGACAATATTTATCCAACAAATCCTGTTCGAAAGCCACAAGGTTTGCCAGTATAACATCTGCTGAAGGAAAATTCTTTGTTACATCAGGGCCTGTGTCACCAACAGCTCTTTCTCCTTCATTCATGAAAATATCCTCCGATGCTATCCCCTCGCTGGTAATTAATCCAGATGCAGAAGAACAAATGGATGTCGGATCAACTACCATCTCTGCACCAGATATTACTCTGCCAGATTCCTGCTCACAAATGTCAATTTCATCCGCCATTCTCATCAGGTCTTCACTCAACTCATCACCAATACAATCTGACAATGCCAATGAACAATCATTGTCATTGTTGGATGATATGTTCTCATTTGCAAGCTTATTATCAATTATTCTATATCTGTCAGCATTGGCAGCAGAAGGATCAACGGTGACGCTTCCATCGCCTACTGGACCAATCAAGTCTCCACCCGAATCATTGATAATACTGTTTGACACATCATATCCAACCAAATCAGTTTCCATATTAGATATTAAGTTCTCATTTGCGTGATTATTCTCAATTATATTATGTGTCACATAACTAGCAGCCAAAGGCACAGCGTCTTGCACATCCAGCATAATCTGGTTGTTTTCTGGATCTATTTGTGCAGACAACTGTTTCTGCACCCAAACTGCTAAAGAAACAGCATGATCACGGATCAAAGAATCATGAGGGCAACGTAGCATGTTAAGCAAAGCCTGACTATACTTGGACATGCTAGCCGATGACATGGTATGCCCTCTATCAGACAGTACTCTGATAACTTTCAGTACATGCTCACACAGGTTGCCCAATTCAGCCAAATGGCAATCACAGACTCCAAACTCAGAACCCGGATTCCATACAGTATAAAACTTATCTTGATCTCCTTGATCATAAACCTTAGCATATTTACTATCTAAAACAACCGAAGAGTCTGGAATTTTCAATGATTTGCGCCAAGCTGTAAGACCGCTGAGCCATTCATCCTTCCTGTAACGTGCAAAGCCATCCTTCTCTGAATACTCGTCAAGCCAGAAGTAGGAATGCACTTTTGTATTCAACTTGTCGATCAACCAGTCAGCACGTGAATATACATCAGGATCTTTTTCATTAAACAACCTTAGCTTCAGTTGGTTGTGGTAGAACTCCATTGCTGCACAGCTTTCATGGCTTGCAATTGGAAGAGTTTTAATCACAGTTGTCCACATCCCTGGGCCAAAGTCCAAAGATGAAAGCATTAACACATTAAGCGGAAAAGTAACTTCAACATAATTATATTCCCATCCAATGCACTACTCTTTACAATATATGCATGGAAAAGAGTAGTCAGTTTGCATGCAGGAAAAAGATGTTGTAGCATATAATTTAAGTTATTGCCGAATCAAGATTACACACAGCATATCCCAAGCCCACTGCAACCACCCCCATCTCTTAAATTGATTGAACAAATAATTATTACAAAACAGATAAACGAAAACATTGAAAGCAAGTCTGTTGTATGAACAAAATAATTAGGTCAAGTTTAAAAAATCCTTCGGATCATACAGGAATTCTTCTATCTTTATCTAAAAAAGGCATGGGACAAATCAACCCAAATCGGTGGACGACATCGCTAATCAAGTGGCTAACTTGTTTAATGATCACACTGGTTGCAGAGTGATACCATGTTGTCCACAATACCAATCAAGATGGCTTGAAATAATAATTATTATAATAGAACAATAACAGAATAATCCTTGTTTAAAAAGTTAGTGCTGCTAACCTATTCTAGGATACCAAACTGCCTTGAAGTAATCTACAAATTCTGAGGCATCAACAAAATCTTCCATGATATGTTCAAACAAACCCACAGTTCCAGATCCTCTGCAAATTTTTTCTACCGACAGACTCAGCTGTCTTGATATTTCAGCTCGCATCTCAATTTCGGGACATTTCTTCAACAAGTTTTTATGCCATGCATGACGTACCCTCCATAAGCATATCAAAACAGAGCACTGGAAAACTTCCCTGCAAGTAAATTGTAGTTAGTCATGATGCAGTAATATTATCACGCCAAACAGCAAAAGTAAAGGAATATAGAGGTCATAAAATATGAAGTAGCTGCTTCCTGTAATAGCTTAGGTTTTTCAGAATTTGTCAGATTGTTCCCACATGATCACCACAAGAGTGTACACAAAACTTTCCAATATGACAATAGCTTGCAGGATATATAATTAACTAGCGTAAAAGCCCGCCTGTTTATATACTGAAAAAATAAATTCGCACAAATATGTACACATATCAAGATAATTTTGTAAATATGGTAAATGATAGTATTTTGAATTTATATTATATATACATAGTATTTTTATATATATTTTTTCTAATTGAATAAGATTTCATAAAATTTAGATAAATTCCTATAAGATAAAGATCAAATGATTGTTTTTAGTCTTCAAAATATTAGTTTAGTTTTGAATATCGTGAAGTGAATTTTATCAAATTTAAAAGTTCAAGATAATTTAAATGGTTATTTTATAAAAATTATATAATAATATATATCTTATTTATAGATGTGTACATAACTAAAATTATTATGTTAATAAAAAAAATATTAGCACTAAAATCGTAAGTTATACGTATTTTAGCTTTACTTGAATTTTTGAAATAAAGACATTGTGTAATATTTATTTTTTATAAAAATTATTTAACACATTCAAACCAACCCAACCCGACGCAAACTCAAGGACGATAAGTACGGTTGGGTCATGAATTAATACTTTGTGAATACTTTGTGAGTTGGATTAAAAAATTTCAAACTTATTTAATTAGACTGGGTTGCAAAAATGCTTCCAACCCCCGACAACCTGACCCATGAACACCCCTAACTATGATTCCCATTTTTTATAGTCCCTTGTATAATTCTAAAATATAAAAATTACGTATAATATGTTACTTATTTTAGATCAAATTTTGATATTATATTTATCAATACTTGAATAATTCGTATAATACTAATAAGTGACATAGTATTGTATAAAAATATAAATCGTATAACAATTAACATTTAATCAAAAAAATTAAGGGTGAAATAATAAAATTTGTAAAGAAATACATAATTATGTATTAAAACTATGAAAACTTAAAAAAAAATGGAGCTATATAAATAATATAAACTAACATTTTTTTATTAAAAAATTAAATAAGCATGTTGTATAAATAACATAAAACAACATATTATTTACTCAAAAGTTGAAATAATAAAAGATAATATAATGAGCTAATAATTTTAAAATAAACTCAAAACTCAAGGTAGCACACTAGATTATGACATATAACTATTACGAGGAGGCCAACATTTCGATTCTCGATGTTTACACACAAATTTGACCTTTTCTATCTTCAGTAATAAAGGGGTGGCATGTTTGTAATTTTAAAAATACAAGGGTAAAGTTGTAATTTCATGAACACTTTTTGGGCTCTTTTTGCCTTTGATGATCATTTAATATATAGAAGTAGATTTTTAAAAAAATTGGTTATGTATGTAAAATTATACATTTAGATTGTCTTGATCTTTTTTTCCATGAATATATATTTTTTCATATTTATATAATTTTAAATTCAACTATATATTTTAAGTCTATTATTCAATACACACATTATCTAACAACCTAGTTTATAAATTAAGTAAATTGAAACATATTTTATATTATAATGTAGAATTATTTTTTAACTCAATTTTAAATTTATATATCTAAAAATTATACGATGCAATTATATCCACACGTAAATGAAATATTTATCTTTCTTAAAATATTATCCTATTTTTATCCAATAATCTAATATATACATAGATACGAATTTTAACAAATTCATATTTTCCCAATTTGAATTTGGTTACATTTATGAATAATTTAGAATTTCTTTTTTTATAAGAAATATAAACCAACAATATATTTAATTAAAAAGTAAAGTAAAAAAGAGAAAATAGGATTATAAGGGAACTTGTAGCTTATCTAATAAGATTTTTAAAGTTAACTCAAAAATTGACGTAGCACAATGGTTATGATACTTTATTTGTAAGTGGAAGGTTTGTGTTCAAATCTTGAAAGCAACAAAATTTCATATAATTTTTGCATAAACTCTTGAAAGCAACAAAATTTCATATAATTTTTGCATAAACTAGAGGGGTGGCATTTTTGTAATTATATGATAAATAAGGGTAAAACTGTAATTTCACAACCATTTTATTGGTATATTTTGCCCTTGGTTGGCTTTTAGTATATAGAAGTAGATTACACACCAAGGGTATAGTGTTAATGTACTGACCAAATTATTATTGTGTGGTATGACCAACACATGAATCATACATACTACAGCCTATGAATTTAGCTATACTATATTACTTTCTATGCATTTTAAGAGACTACTTTCTATGCATTTTAACTTAAGAGACTGCCTTTACAGTCATTTGAAGTCATAGATGATCTCCTTTAAACAAAACAGTCTCCCTGTTCTCAATGTGAGCCCTCCTCAACTCTAGGAAGAAGAAGTCTCTTATTCTTCTCTAATTACGGGATTCAAACTCTGATTGAAATTTTTATTATCTTAGTATTAAAGTTAGTCTCAATACAGATATATTTCTGATATAATCATAGAAATTCTATGTAAAATTTAGAGGAAAGGACCAGTCAATTCTTTGTTTCATTAATTCAAAATACACTGGATAAATGAAAAATAACAGATAAATAAGGAATCAGGGATAAAAAGTCAACAGAAAGTACATACAGACTTTTAAGATTGCAAGTTCGTGGGAAATTTTGGAGGAAAGACGGAACTCAGGAATATTGAATCTTAATTTACACACTTTTCAGGGATAAAGGGATGACGAGCCTACCTGGCTGCAGAGATGTCGATCAATGGATCGTCCACAATAAAACCAGCAAGTCTCCATGTAGGGTCTTTTGAGCAAACTCTATTGTAAAGAGCCCTCATCCATCTGTGAGCATCTGTGCTTGCAAATTTTGGTGTTACTATCCAGGCAACTGGTATTGCCTTGTTGTCGGAGTTGAACACAACAAGACTATGAACTGGGTACTGTTTAAGTTGCAGAAATACACATTATTAATTAAAGAAACTACTCCTTGTGTCATCATTGATAACAAAAACAGTTACAAGATATAAAGAGAAGAACATACCTTTAACTTATTTGTCCCAAACCTTGAATCAGAAGCAAGGAGCCGGCAATTGCCAAATCGAATCATTTGTTGCAACTGCCACTCTGTTTGAATACCTAAAGTAAATGGACTAGAATCAGAGAAATCCTCATAAAAGAAAACTTGATTTTGATGGCTTTCAACCCACAAGCTGATGCTGATTGCGTCATCCGCATCAAGTTCGTATGTGGAACGCCTTATACTCCTCTCTTGTCTGCGAACAAACCTGTGATTTAAAAGGTCATCACGGTTACTTGGACCTCCTTGCTTCTCCACATATTCATTGTGTCGTTGCATTATGGTTTCTACTGAGACCCCAACATGTAGAAGGGATAAGACACGAAGCCGAAGGTCTTCTGAGATGCAAGGAGCATACATTGCACGAGTTCCAGCAGATTTTTTGTCCTGTGGGCCATGGCATGGTGAACCTTTCTTATCAATGTGTTTGTCTTGGTTGTATATAATTAGTGCTACTGATGGTTCAGCAATTAAACGCTTCACGATAAAATGGCATGTACAGCCTCTCTTAGTATTTGGACGACCAGCAGATTTCTTTTTAGTGACATATGATTTCCTACTGGGTCTAACAATGCCACCTTTTCGATGGTCATCAGGACCAAAAGAGCACCAATACCTACAAAATCGTAAAAATCAATTCAACCTCAGAGATACAGTAGATGTACAGATGTAAAATCTAACAAAAGTAAATGAAGATTCAAGACTTACAGAATGTACTCTTGAACTCCGTCAACTTTAGGCTTGTAGGCCGTCTCAGGAGGGCGCACTCTCCTTGCCTCGCGATGAAATTTTGTTGGGCACTCTTTTCTAGAAGATTCGCCGTTTAGGAAATTCTCCATTCTTGTAAAGGGAATCCGAGCTACTCTATCTATGTTGTCGCGCCAACCCTCCACCTTCGACCACACAAGATCAGAAGAGGAGAACTCCAAGCTTGGAGGGTTCTGCACGGGGAGAGACATTATTTCATCCCATCTGGCCATCTACATACAAAAGTTGGAAATGTTATACAAACTCTAAAAAGGCTTACGAGTGGATTTCTAGCATTCCCATGTTGTAGGTACTAGGGAGACCTGAGTCCAGGTGTTTAAAAGAATATATAAGAGCTTAGACCAGATCAACAATCAGAATTTTGAACCTTAAACAATATATAATTATTCAGAGAACACAACTGATAACCCTCATTACCGCATGACTCCGCCTCTGCATACAGATATACTATTCTCATGATAGTTTTTGCTAAGAACTACTTCCGCTTCTTAAGATGGATATATACATGCTGCATACTTTGGTCAATTCCTATATTAGCTCGATTGAATGTAGCACAGTTGTAAAAAGTATAGCTATTATGATCTTATATCTTTATCAAGATTACTAAAAAGGATGAAATTATTAACATGCAGAAAACAAAGTAATTAATCAGACCCACCAATTACAAAATTCTTAGGGGTAGCAATGTCTGACACAACCCAAAACTGAACTCAATCTCAAAAACAAACCCCAAAAATGACACAAAACAACTGAAATATTCCTATAGGGGTATTCCTTTAAGCTTATTTATCAATTTTCAGCAAATTTAACTAAAATTTCGAAACAGAACAAAATCAAAATGCAAGTTTTAGAACTATACAAAATCAACACAAACACAACCCAAACCCCAAAATAATCACCCTATCGATCCCCGTAAAAAGGGTTGTCTCGAAACTTCAAAAACAATCAATCACATCCCAAAACAAATAACTTCCACACCCACAAAAACCTCAAACACACCATCTTCAATCCAATAAACCCAATTGCCCAAACAAGCAAAAGGGCCAAAATCATCAACAAGAAAGATACAAACTTTACATAATCCAATAAAAAAAATCATTTTTACATTAATCATCAAATATAAAACAACCCCGCATAACAAAACTAACATAAGTTCCACAAAATGACACTAAAACATAAATAATCAGAATAAAAAACCAAACTTTACAAGAAATTAAAGTACAAAATTGAAAAGTAAAATTAGGGGTTATGATAAAAAAGAGTAAAGATTGTACCTTTAAGAAGAAAAATGAGAGAGATACAATTGCAGATTATATGTATATGAGATGGGGTTTAAGAGGGCTTAGGTGATTTTGTCGAGGGGTTATAGAAGAGGTACAGCCAGGGTTTTTGTACTGTTCATTATACTTGCAACTTACACACAGGAGTGTGTATGTATATTAAGATAAGCGCACAAAATGTTTTGCTTTTCCATTTTATGTAAAAAAAAAATTAAAAATTAACATTTTTCGGAGAAAATTGATTATGATACAACTTATTTTAATACTTCAATTTTATTTAAGAAAGTTTGTTATTACTTTTCTTAATTTAAAAATATTAAATTATATGATTAAAGGTTGGTTGTTTATTTGAATAAAACATTTTGGCAATAACTTATTTTGTTCTCTTGTATTTAGCTAAAAATGTTTAAAAATTATCAATAGTGGAATGACTAAGTATTATTATATCCTATATCTTTTATTATATTACATGAGTCTACCACATATGATCATAAAATTTTGAATTATTTTAGGATCAATAATTTTAGACCAATCAAAAGAACCTAAAAACTTTCCTCTTATAATTTTATTAATTAATCAATGATGATTAAACTATACATACAACGCGATTAACCAATCAAAATTCAAAAAATATTATTTTTTAATTAAAATTTAAAGTAGTTAAAACTTTCCTCATTTAATTTTATTAACCAGGGATTGGTCAATCCTAAATTTTATATCAATCACAATAGTCTAAAAACTTTCATCATATAATCAATACTATTATATAAAGGAGAAGACGAGGGCGGTGAGGTGGATCGCTTCGTTCTGTTTTTCTAATTTTCTCAATTTTTTGAATTAATAATATTAAAAATTTGAAAAAATCTCAATAACCTTTTAAATACTTACTAATAAAAAAACATACAATATTTTTGCATTTAAAATTCATAATGGAGAAAGTAAATATACAATAGATCTTTACTAATGGAGTAAACTAAATATCACTAATGGAATAAACTAAATATTCAATTATAATATTCTTGTCTTCAAAATATCTAAATTAGCAAAAAAGTGTATTACCTTACATTATTTTAAACTTTCCTCTATTATTATCTAAATATTCTCATAATATTTTTTTAATGAAATTACTATCTTAACATACTGTTCTCCTAAACTTTCTTTTTTTATGTAATATAATAGAAAATACATGAACATCAATATACTTATATAAAGGAGAAGACGGGGGCGGTGAGGTGGCGCCTCTAGAATCGCTCCGTTCTATTTTTCTAATTTTCTCAATTTTTCACAATTTTTAATTTTAATAATTACAACTTCCTTTATTATTTTCGATTTTGTAGGAAGGAAATTGAAAATTACACTTTTATTATTTTCAAACTTGATAGAACTTTCTTTGATTTAGAAAATTAAAACTTCCTTATTATTTTCGAATTTGTAGGACTTGATAGAACTTTCTTTGATTTAGAAAATTACAACTTCCTTATTATTTTCGAATTTGTAGGACTTGATAGAAATTTCTTTGATTTAGAAAATTACAAATTCCTTATTATTTTCGAATTTGTAGGCTTGATAGAACTTTCTTTTATTATTTTCAAACTTTGATAGAACTTTCTTTGATTTAGAAAATTACAACTTCCTTATTATTTTCGAATTTGTAGGCTTGATAGAACTTTCTTTTATTATTTTCAAACTTGATATAAATTTCTTTGATTTAGAAAATTACAACTTCCTTATTATTTTCGAATTTGTAGGACTTGATAAAACTTTCTTTGATTTAGAAATTTTCTTTGATTTAAAAAATTACAACTTCCTTATTATTTTCGAATTTGTAGTACTTGATAGAACTTTATTTGATTTAGAGAATTACAACTTCCTTATTATTTTCGAATTTGTAGGCTTGATAGAACTTTCTTTTATTATTTTCAAACTTGATAGAACTTTCTTTGATTTAGAAAATTACAACTTCCTTATTATTTTCGAATTTGTAGGACTTGATAGAACTTTCTTTGATTTAGAAAATTACAACTTTCTTATTATTTTCGAATTTTTAGGCTCTTATGTTAATAATTGCAATTTTCTTTTTTATTATTTTCAATCTTGATAGAACTTTCTTTTATTATTTTCAAACTATAGAACTTTCTTTGATTTAGAAAATTACAACTTCCTTATTATTTTCGAATTTTTAGGATATTATGTTAATAATTGCAATTTTCTCTTTTATTATTTTCAATCTTAATAGAACTTTATTTTATTATTTTCAAACTTGATAAAATTTTCTTTTATTATTTTTAAACTTGATAGAACTTTCTTTTATTATTTTCAAACTTCGTAGAACTTTTCTTTTACTATACTTCTTGACTTTTAAACATAATGGATTTCCATATTATTCACCTTACAAACACCTATAAATTAAAGGCCATTCATAACAAAAAAATCTACACCGAAACTTTTTTACATAGCTTCAAATTTTTACAACCATATTTACAATCAATACAACTATGGCCTACACCATGTTGGATGCTTTGAACGACAACAACTATACCTGGATGATAAGAGTACGAGTGTGTAGAATGTGGGAATCTGTCAATCCAAATACTGAAGAACTAATCAGTCTTGACATGATTTTGATCGATGAAAAGGTTAATAAATCAATATATTTATAACTTATTAGTTTGTCAAATTGTATGATGTTATTAACTTTTCTAAGATATGTTGTATGACAGGAAAATTTGATCCATGCTACGATCCCGAAGATTCTGGTCTCTCGGTTCAAAAATCTTTTAGAGGAAGGCTCCGTGTACAACATCAAAAATCTGAAAGTTGTTTCAAGTACAGGGAAATATAGACCACTATCACATGGGTCTAAATTGCTCTTCATTCATACGAATAACGTTGCCTAAGAGATTGGAAGAAGACATCGTCAACATATCGCTGCATGGATTTCAGTTCATATGTCCGGATATGATTGATGCACGTATTAATGACACCAACATACTCTCAGATTTTTGATGCAGTAATATATTAGAGTAATATATAAGTAATACTATTATATAAGTTATAATTTAAACTATCATGTTCTAATATTATTTTTTCTATGTTGATTTAGATATTGTGGGCTACTTGACCTACTTGGGTGGCATTGAAGTTGTCAAAGGCGGTTGAAAAAAAAAAGATCTCAAAATTGTCACAAATTAGTAAGTTATGCATTATATTAATTTTAATATAAATGTTAATTGTTTTTATTGTTCTTGTAATTTTATATACCTCCTACCAACTTCTGATTTTAAACTGTTTTTCCAACTTTAATTCATTTTCTAAGTTATTACACAAACAAACAAATTTCAACTTAAATTAAAAAATTACTTTAAGCCCCAACAAATTTATTTCAAAATCCAAAATTTTGGGTTTAAACATATTTTTTTAACATACATAATAAATAATCATATTAAAGATAAAATGACAAAAAAAAATATATTTAAGTATTTAAATTTTTATTATTACAAATAATTAGTATTTTTTTATCAATATAAATTTCCTTATATATATATATATATATATATATATATATATATATATATATATATATAGAGAGGATGGTTCAACGAGGAACTCATTTATTTTGAGTAACCTAGTAACCCTTCCTCATTGGCCAATTTAGAACAACTTACACGTGATGATCATCCCACGTTCCAACAGATGGTGTAAGACTTAACAATTATTATATGATTTAATTTAATATAGTCAATCCTGTGTTATTAATTTTAATAAATAACGGGTTGTTATATGTAATGTATGTTCATGTATAGTATGATGGATCCATGTACTGTATAATTTTTTTTGTTTTGTGTTTCTCAATTTTACTTTTTCACATATAGAACATATAATATTCTATATATAAGTTAATATCTTATTGTGAACAAAATACAATATTTTAAATATAAAACATAATTAATTTTATAGTTTTATTCTACAAAATCTCTATATTACATGTACTAGAATTATTTTTCAATTTTATAAAACTCGTGTTATGTATTTTAGATTTAAACAAAATACAGTATTTTAAATATAAAACATAATTAATTTTATAGTTTTATTCTACAAAATCTCTATATTACGTGTACTGTAATTATTTTTCAATTTTATAAAACTCGTGTTATGTATTTTAGATTTAAACAAAATACAGTATTTTAAATATAAAACATAATTAATTTTATAGTTTTATTCTACAAAATCTCTATATTACGTGTACTGTAATTATTTTTCAATTTTATAAAACTCGTGTTATGTATTTTAGATTTAAACAAAATACAGTATTTTAAATATAAAACATAATTTAATTTTATAGTTTTATTCTACAAAATCTCTATATTACGTGTACTGTAATTATTTTTCAATTTTATAAAACTCGTGTTCTGTATTTTAGATTTACAAACTTGTATTATTTTATGTTTCATCATGTATTTTTACATAATATATTTATTTTTCATGACAATAGTGGCATGACATTTTTTTATACAGAACATGAGATTTATTTTTCAAGACCTTTTAATTTGTTGTAGTTATACAAATATATTTTATACTACAAATTGTTTTTGAAATAAATCTGATTTGTGAATTTTGACATGTAATTATTTATGCTTAACAGTCTCCTAGTCACGTGTTCTAGGTAACAGGTTTAGGTAGCGGTTTCTTTTTTTGTTGTAATCTGGTGGCTAGAATTGAAAGTTACCTGGTTACCCGCTTAAGAAGTTCCTCACTGAGACTTCCCCTATATATATATATGTATATGGCAATGGTATCGGTCCAAGAAAATAAAAAATCAAACTATATAAACAAAAAGAATATGTAAATACTTTATAATATTACCTACTCAAATGAAAATTTTATAGAATATATTTTATTTGATAATTTAAATAATTTTGTAGATATTTATTTCACAATTTTTATTCTAATATTATTTTTCTTAACAAATATATTCTAATGCCGCTGCGAAGCGCGGCTTAGTAACCTAGTTTTGGTAAATAAGAAGTTAATAAATTAGATCGATCTTGCATTAAAAATTAAGTAATTAATACAAAAAACTAGAAAAAAATCTCAATTTCCTTTTAAATATTTAATAATGGAGAAAACTAAATATACAATTTCAATATTCTTGCATTTAAAATCTCTATTAATAGAGGAAAGTAAATCTAATATTCTTGCATTTAAAATCTCTACTAATAGAGAAAGTAAATATACAATAGATCTTTACTAATGGAGGAAACTAAATATTCGATTATAATATTCTTGCCTTCAAAATATCTAAATTATAAAAAAAAAGTGTATTACCTTACATTATTTTAAACTTTCCTCTATTATTATCTAAATATTCTCATTTTTCAAATGAAATTAACATCCTAACATTCTTTTCTCTTAAACTTTCTTCTTTTTTTATGTGATATAATAGAAAATACAGGAATGTTTTGGTAAATAAGATGTTAAGAAATTAGATCGGTCTTGCATAAGAAATTATGTAATTAATATCAAAGATTATAAAAAATCGCAATTGCCTTTTAAATATTTACTAATAGAGGAAACTAAATATACAATTTCAATATTTTTGCATTTAAAATCTCTACTAATGTAAATATAATATTCTTGCATTTAAAATCTCTACTAATGGAGAAAGTAAATATACAATAGATCTTTACTAACGGAGGAAACTAAATATTACAAATGAAGGAAACTAAATATTCAATTATAATATGTTTGCCTTCAAATATCTAAATTAAAAAAAACGTATTACTTTACATTATTTTGAACTTCCCTTTATTATTATCTAGATATTCTCATAATATTTCTTTTCAAATAAAATTACCATCTTAACATTCTGATCTCCTAAACTTTCTGTTTTAATGTAATATAATAGAAAATACAAGAACATATTGGTAAATAAGAAGTTAAGAAATTAGACCGGTCTTGCATAAGAAATTAAGTAATTAATTGGTAAATAATTAATTACCTTTAATACTTTCGTACAAACAACTAATTAATAGTATAAATATACACCTAAACTATGTTAATTGTCTGCTGCAACTTTTGTTGTCAACATTGTTCTTCTTTACTTTTTTGTTTGTTCATGTTAAAAGTGTGCATATGAGTACATGAGTATGAGACTTTTTCTTTTATGTTATTTATCTTATTACGTTTGTTTGTATCCTAATGCAGGATCATATTAAAATCTTTGACAAGACAAGTTATTTGCTATTAGTGTTGATTGAGTTAAGACATGGATTAACAAGGAGGGGATTCATCAGTTAATCAATTAAAATAATAGGCCGAGCAAGGTGATTTCCATATATATTCAGTTGTGAATTGATTTATATGTTTATGTGTGTACGTTATTAGTTTATAGTTAAAAGTTGATACACCTGTATACAAGGTAACTCGAAAGTGGAGAATTCATCATGTCTTCAAAAACAAATTTTATCATTGTTTTTTAACGTTTAGATAGTTATTGCTCTAATTTTTATGAGAAAGGATTATATCTTTTAGTAAAATATTTTCTGTAATTCATACACGAAAATTCAAAGATAAAAATTGTATATTAAGAAATTTAGAGTATATGTATTTCGAAAATATCATGTTAAGATTTATTCGACCGGAGAATTTATTTAATGTGTGCATTTTTAACAAAATTCAATAAGTCGGTGCATCTATAACAAAAGTCATACAAGGATAAGAAACATTGAGACGATGTCATTATTTTTTTTAAAAGAAGAGGTTGTTGTTCTTTTTGTTGTTATTTGTTTTGACAAAAAGAGATCATTATTAATAAAAAATTCTCCCAGCAACAAAAAAGATGTTTGTTCATATTTTTTGATTTTTTTCTTACTGGGAGTAGATTTGGAGGTAATGAATATTTTAATAGCTCTGAAGGTATAATTGTAGTTTTTGATTAAATGATCTAGAACTTAATTTATATATAATTCAAAACAAAATTTAATTTTAAATTAGAAATTTAATTTTATTTAAAAACGTATTTTGTAGAATATTTTTTGAGAAAATTTAGAGATATTATTATAAAGCCGCTGCGAAGCGCGGCTTAGTAAACTAGTTTTAAACATATAATTTTAAACTAGAATTTAAATTCATTGAACTTTCCTCGTATAATTTTATTAATCGGTTAACCAATCAGATGTCAATTCTAAATTTTAGACCAATCACAAAAGACAAAAAACTTTCCTCATATAATTTTATCAACCAATCGTAGTTAGACTATCCATATAACGTAATGAGCCAATCAAAATTCAATTTATTTTTAATTAGAATTTAAATTTATTAAAACTTTTCTCATATAATTTTATTAACCAAGGTGGTTAGACTATCCATACAACTTGATTAATCAATCAACATTCAATAAATATTTGGGTTTTAATTAGAATTTAAATCTATTAAAACTTTACTCATATAATTTTATTAACTAAAAGTGGTTAGACTATCCATCCATACATCCTAAATTTTAGATCAATTAGAAGAACCTAAAAACTTTTCTCAAATAATTTTATTAATCAAGGGGGTTAAAATATTCATACAACGCGATTAACCAATCAAAAATTCAAAAATTATTATTTTTTAATTAAAATTTAAATCCATTAAAATTTTCCTCATTTAATTTTTATTAACCAAGGGTTGGTCAATCCTAAATTTTAGACCAATCACAAGAGTCTAAAAACTTTTCTTATATAATTTTAAACTAGAATTTAAATTCATTGAAACTTTCCTCATATAATTTTATTAACCTGTTAACTAGTTAGATGTCAATACAAAATTTTAGACCAATCGGAAGAGCCAAAAAACTTTCCGCATATAATTTTATCAACCAATCGTAGTTAGACTATCCATATAACGCAATAAACCAATCAAAATTCAAAATTTAATTTATTTTTTTAATTATAATTTAAATTTATTAAAACTTTTCTCATATAATTTTTATTAACCAAAGGTGGTTAGACTATCCATGCAACTTGATTAATCAATCAACATTCAATAAATATTTTGGTTTTAATTAGAATTTAAATTCATTAAAACTTTACACATATAATTTGATTAACTAAAAGTGGTTAGTCTATCCATACAACGCGATAACTAATCAAAATTCAAAAATTATTTTGTTTTTAATTAGAACTTAAATCTATTGACTATTGTATTTATATATTTTAAGAATTAAATTATCAAGTAAAAATATTTAATTTTAATTAGAATTTAAATCCTTTATGATAATTAAATATTTCGAGATTTTGATCATCAATTGTATTATTTATTTAATATAAAATCGTCTATTTTACAGATAAACTTTTTATACCACCTTTTGACCCAGCACACTGAGTAAGGATGAGCAAAAAAACCGAATTAAAACTGAAACCGAACTGAAATCGAACCGAAACTGATAAAAACCGAAACCGAGTTAAAACCGAGCCGAAACCGAAAATTTAAAAACCGAACCGATCTTGAGGGTTCAGTTTCGGTTTTAGGTCCTAACCGAACCGAAAAAACCGAACCGATTATTATAATGTATTAAAATTTTATTAAAAAATATATATATATTTTATCTAAGAATTGGTGAGTGTTGAAAGTTTTGGCCAATTTGTATTTGATTATTTGTGTCTGTCATATAACTTTCATACCGAAAGTCTAATGATTTCTTTGTCCGTAATAAATATATGTCATACTACTACTTTGATTATTTTTCAAGGTTAAAACATGCATATGCAAGTATTTTAACTCCGTCTCGAGGTGTTTTTTTGTTCAATTCTACATATTTTCAAAATGGATTAATTATCTTGTTGATCACTAAAGTGAACCTAAAATATCAAGTTGGTCATCAAATTGAAAATGGTCTCAATCAGGTCACTAAAGTCGGCTATAGGGTACACTCCGCTAAATAAATAATTTTTTTTAAGATGAAAAATGATGATGTATTAAAAAATATTTATTGTGATATCTAAATGGTAGGGTAACATACCCATTTCAGACCATAAAATCGAAGAAATTAACATTAATATTAGTGTTTTCCATCCATAAAAAAGTAAGTTATATAATAGAATGTACCTGTAACTGATTTTAGTGACCTATTTGAGACCGTTTTCAGTTTGATGATCAACTTGATACTTTAGACCCACTTTAATGACCAACAAGATAATTAACCCTTTTCAAAAGTAACAGATCTTCTATCACTCTCACTTTCAGCTTTGTGTGGCTTGAAATAAAAATATGAAATTTTAATTTTGCTATATAATTTTATTAATTAAGCAATATTTTTTTATTTAAGTTGTAATAATTTAAATTTTTGCGGTTTTAAAACCGAAACCGAACCGATTGCAACCGAACCGATTGCAACCGAACCGAGGTTTTCAAAACCGAAACCGGTGGTTCGGTTGCAGTTGCGGTTTTCGATTGTCAAAACCGAAGATTTTCAGTTTCGGTTTCGGTTTTATCCAAAAATCGAACACTGAGTGACGAAGCACTACGAGTATATGTATAGTTTTTACGACTCTAATCAATAATTTATATATTTTTTATTATTTAATTGTTAAATTTCGTAATTTAAGGTTTTTACACAGAGATGTGAGGGTAATTATCTATTATTTGTTGTAAAGTCAAAAAACAATTGATGTTAATTGATTATATTAAAAAATTTATATCCATTCACTATTATATTTTTCTATTTCGAGAATTTGGTTATCAATTAAAATTATTTTATTTTTAATTATAATCTAATATTTTTATTATATTTATATACTTTGAGATTACGATCATTTGTTCTACTATGCGTTCAATAATCGTCTATTTTATAGATAAATTTCTCAAAAATATCATGACACAAACTCTTACTTATTTATTTTAAAACTTATTTGAATGTTTTTAATTATTTAAAAAGTTTACCTATTTTACTATGTCTGCTTATTTTTTGAAACAAATATAATTAATAAAATATTAAAAACGTAAATAATAAAATAAAATTATTAAAAATAATCCGTGTATCGTACGAGTTTTAAACTAGTGTTTTCATATCCTTAAATTTTTGTTGTTATACATCCCAACTTTTTCTATAATTTTTCAAAAATTAATTTTCAATTTTTTGTTCCGTACTTTCGATGTTGATTCTCAAAATTTATATAAAAATACACATTAGCGCCAAAATATGTCGCAGTTATATATTCTAAACCCTTATGTGAAGTTGATATATGTATTTGTTTATATAATGTTTCTTACATTTAATTTGATTATTTATAAAAATATATTAGTTATTTAGAGCATCGATTATCCTTCTACGCTGCAATCTTGTCTTATTTCTTGTAGGAAGTAATGCCTGACAAATCCATAATTTAATACATTTTTAATACCCATTTTATGTATGTTTTCGTAATTTTATTATTTAATAAATTGTTTTCTTTTGTTTTGTAGGAAAATAAATAAAATCATATTTCTAGCAGAAAAGGGTGAAAAAAGGCAAGAAGATGGAAATACATGAAGTCAAAAAGAAATTGGAGAAAAATTGGAAAACTTCTCGGAGAAGAAAAAGTAATTGAGGAAATATTTCTAGAATCCGATTTGTAATCAAAGAGCCCAAACTCATTATTTTTATGTATATATATGGGGCTCCTCTCTTGTATTTGAGACACCTAGAATTTTAGTTATATGTTTTTATTTGTTTTGTTTACTCTAGCCGGTGGCTTATCCGGCAGTACTCTTTCTTGTTGTTAATATATTGTTCCTTATTTTATTATTTTCTTATATTCCAATTTTCTTCCAAATCGCATGCTTTATTAGGTTAGTAAACTTTAGTTTATTTCGATATAATCAATTCCTCATGTCTGTTAGTCTCAATCCGCATGTTAAGGTTAATTATTAACTTGTTTTAGTTGACCAGGTAAGTAGCCGTAGCAAGTAATCCTTAGTTTATTAATAATAATATTTTATTGATTCATGATTATTACATATTATAAATTTAATTTTTATGTTAATTATTTAATCATGCGTAGCTAAATCTCTTGTCCTAGGATGAAGATGAAGTTAATTTAATTATTTTTGATATCTTCTTGTTCCTATTAATTGGTTCTCATAATTTTTCTTGGTGCTTAATTGTTCAATTGACAAAGTGATTTTGATATATTATTGTTACCTGATTTATTTTTCATAGCCTATGCTTGCTCCATGAAGTTTTGATAGGTTATTGTTAGATAACAAGTTTCATAGTATATGTTTGTCTCGTTAGTTGATATATCTTATTTGTGAAGGAAAGAAAATTGATTTTAGGGCAAGTTGATATTAATTATGATTGATTAATGGATTCGGATTCCTAGGTTTTCCTTATTTGATTTTAATTGTTAATTAGGTTAAACAAATCTCAACTCAAATCTTATTGTCTAGTTTGCCTGAGTTAATTGTTAGGGTTTTCAAAAATTCATAGTCTCTGTAGAACGATCTGTGATTGCTACAACTAAACACTGTGCGCTTGCAGTTTACATTATTTTTTACACATCAATACCTTTGTTTTTTAATCTCAAGGAGGTATATTTTACCTATATTTTACCATAGAAAAAGAACTTATAGCTGTAGTTTTTGCTCTTGAAAAGTTTTGGTAATATCTTATAGGTTCTAAAATCATTGTTTACACATACCACTCTGCTCTTAGATATCTTTTCTCTAAGAAAGACTCAAAGGCCCGATTGATTAGGTGGGTCTTGTTGCTCCAAGAGTTTGACTTAGAAATTAGGGATAAGAAGCGTTCTGAAAATGTTGTTGTTGATCATTTTTCCCGATTAGTAGTGGCGTCCTCCATGGATATTCCTTTGAATGAGTCTTTTCCTGATGAACACCTTCTTTCCATCTCTACCACTCCTTGGTTTGCTGATATTGTTAACTACCTTGTCACTGGTGAAATTCCTTCTCATTGGTCGAAGCAAGATAAATCCAAATTTCTCTCACAAATCAAGTACTTCTTTTGGGATGATCCTTATCTTTTTAAGTATTGTCCAGACCAAATCATTAGGAGGTGTGTTTCAAACCATGAGTTTAGAAGTGTACTTTCCTTTTGTCATGATCAGGCTTGTGGAGGTCACTTTAGTGCTAAAAAGACTGCTGCTAAAATAATTCAATCTGGTTTCTATTGGCCCAATTTGTTTAAAGATTATGCAGAATTTTGTGCCGCTTGTAGTAGGTGTCAACATTTAGGAAATATCACTAGAAGAAACAAGATTCCAGTGAATCCAATCTTAGTTATTGAGATTTTTGATGTTTGGGGTATAGATTTTATGGTTCCCTTTCCTAATTCTTTTGGTAACCTCTACATTCTCTTAGCGGTCAATTACGTGTCTAAATGGGTCGAAGCCATACCAACTAAGTCTAATGATAACAAGGTAGTTATTAAGTTCAAGGAGAAAATCTTTTCTAGATTTGGTACGCCTAAAGCTATAATTAGTGACCAAGGAAAGCATTTCAAAAACCATCAGTTTGAGTCTCTTTCGAAGAAGTATTCCATCACTCACAAGTTAGCTACACCTTATCATCCTCAAACTAGTGGTCAAGTTGAGGTCTCTAATAGGCAGATTAAACAAATTCTAGAGAAAACTGTCAATTAAAATAGGAAAGATTGGTCTGTTAAGTTGATAGATGCTCTCTGGGCTTATCGCACTGCTTTTAAAACTGTTTTGGGTATGTCTCCTTATAGGATTGTGTTTGGTAAAACATGTCATCTCCCTGTTGAACTTGAACATAGAGCGTTTTGGGCTATTAAAGAATTGAATTTTGATTTACCCACTGTTGGTAGCCATAGGAAGTTACAACTGTCTAAGTTAGAAGAACTTAGGAATGATGCCTATGAAAATGCTAAGATTTATAAGGAAAGAACTAAAAGTTTTCATGATAAATCTATTTTGAGAAAATATTTTTCTCCTGGTCAAAAAGTTCTTTTATACAACTCTAGGCTGAATTTGTTTCCTGGAAAATTGAGATCTCGGTGGGAGGGACCATTTGTTGTTAAAGTTGTTTTTCCTCATGGTTCTATTGAAATTGAAAATCCTAAAACTGGTGAAACATTTAAGGTTAATGGTCAAAGGCTTAAACCATTTTTAGAACTACCAGTTGATTCTGAGGAGGCGGTGATCCACCTCCTTGATTCGTGATCCAAGTAAGTTCCCTTGTTGTATATAGTAGATAGTTCTATTCCTCTGTCATTCCCTTATCAGGTATTCTTGTCCTTTTACTCTATCATATTTCTCTCATTTTCATACATTGAGGACAATGCATGATTTAGGTATGGGGGAGGGGTTTAGTATTATTAAAAAATGAAAAAAATCCCAAAAAGAACTTTAGTTGTAAATTGTAGAATTCTAGCTTGTAAAATGATTGTTTGTGGCTTGATGCACCCTTACATGCTATAGTAATCTTGTGTTTTTGATACTTTTAATTGAGAAGTGATTTGCTAAGTTCTTGTTCACACACACTAGCAAGTTGAAACTAGTAGACTTATTGAATGTTGCAAGTAATTAGAAGGACATGAATATGTGCAAAGTGATTTGGTTTCCATGCTTTGAGTACAAGTTGGTGCATTAAAGAGATTTTTACTTGGGATTGATTATGTTTTTACCACCAAGTGAGTTTTTGAGCCTATATGCATATCTTTTGCATTTTATATTCGTTTGCTTGAGTGTCCACATGTTGTTTGCATTGCTAGCACTTGTTTGAGACCTTTCTTGAATGCATGACATTATTTGATGGTAAGATGATAAAGACATTTAGGAATAACCTATATTTTCCAAATTACCACACCATTTATATAAATGATCAATTAGTTACCCTCTTGAGCTTAATCTTATTTTTTTCGGTGACACACCACATTACGTGCCTAGACCTTTTTCTTGTTTAGCCTTATTTATGCTTGATCCCAAATTGTTAATGGCTAGTAGGAACTTGAGGGAGTAATAAGGTGTGTGAGATGGGTTTACTTTTGTTCATTACTTTTGAGGAAATATTGAGTTTGGTTGCATACTTGTTAGTCGTTGTTCAATAAATTTTTGAAGGAGGATTGTGGTTGCTTTTATTTATCTTTTAGCTCTCGAAAAAAAAAAGATGAAAAAAAATAAATGAAAGAAAGAAAGAAAAAAAAGAAAAAAATATTATGAGAGCATACTTATGTTTTTGTGATCCTTCTTCATTCGACTAATCAAGCCTTTTGTTGAAAAAAAAATAGAGAGAATCAGAAAATTCAGTTATGGGGAGGATGTTTGGTGATGTGTATGATTAATTATGGTGCCTACTAGCTTTTGACACTTCACCTTATTTGACTTTACTTGACATACCTTGTCCCTAGCCCCGTTACAACCCAAATAAAGACCTTTTGATTATCATCATTGATGTATGTTGTGTTAAAGTTAGATTGATACCAAATGTCAAGCATGCTTATGATTTTGTTGGAATAGAGTGATACACTTACTCTTGTTCTTGAATGAATATTCTTTTTGTGAGTGAAAGGTGAGTTATTGCTTGTTTCTACATTTGAGATCCCAAGTTTTGACTCAAAGGTGTACTCTTTTGGGCTTAGCATTATTATCAACTTATTCTTACACTTGACATGGACTTTTGAGCACTTATGCATATTTATTTGAGTAGACTATGTGAATCCTTGCATCTTCCACCACGAGACATTGCAAAGTCATTTTTGATTCTTGAGTTGATGTAGAATGAGAGGACTTGTATGTGTGGCGTTGCATTGCCATGCGCTCTTTTACATGAGCAAGATGGATTTTGTGGGTACATTCACTATAGGCCCTCACGAGACCTTACTCGTCCACTAGGGCTGCCTAGGGGTTTAAAGGGATTGTTGCATATGCCAAATGCAACCGTGATCACCTACGGAAGTGGTATTATCTATTATATAGTAGTTCATATTATATTAGTTTTTCTCGAGGACGAGCAAAAGATAGGTCTGAGGGCATTTGATAGGTCCATATTTTAATACATTTTTAATACCTATTTTATGTCTATTTTCGTAATTTTATTATTTAATAAATTGTTTTCTTTTGTTTTGTAGGAAAATAAATAAAATCATATTTCTAGCAGAAAAAGGTGAAAAAAAGGCAAGGAGATGGAAATACTTGAAGTCAAAAGGAAATTGGAGAAAAATTGGAAAACTTATTGGAGAAGAAAAGGGAATTGAGGAAATATTTGTAGAATCTGATTTGTAATCAAAGAGCCCAAACCGATTATTTTTATCTATATATATGGGGCTCCTCTCTTGTATTTGAGACACCTAGAATTTTAGTTATCTGTTTTTATTTGTTTTGTTTACTCTAGTCGGTGGCTTATCCGGCAATACTCTTTCTTGTTGTTAATATATTGTTCCTTATTTTATTATTTTCTTCTATTCCAATTTTCTTCCAAATCGCATGCTTTATTAGGTTAGTAAACTTTAGTTTATTTCGATATTATCAATTCCTCTTGTCTGTTAGTCTCAATCCGCATGTTAAGGTTAATTATTAACTTGTTTTAGTTGACCAGGTAAGTAGCCGTAACAAGTAATCATTAGTTTATTAATAATAATATTTTATTGATTCATAATTATTACATATTCTAAATTTAATTGTTCTGTTAATTATTTAATCAGGCATAGATAAATCTCTTGTCCTAGGATGAAGATGAAGTTAATTTAATTATTTTTGATATCTTCTTGTTCCTATTAATTGGTTCTCATAATTTTTCTTGGTGCTTAATTGTTCAATTGACAAAGTGATTTTGATATATTATTGTTACGTGATTTATTTTTCATAGCCTATGCTTGCTCCATGAAGTTTTGATAGGTTATTGTTAGATAACAAGTTTCATAGTATATGCTTGTTTCGTTAATTGATATATCTTATTTGTGAAGGAAAGAGAATTGATTTTAGGGCAAGTTGATATTAATTGTGATTGATTAATGGATTCGGATTCCTAGGTTTTCCTTATTTGATTTTAATTGTTAATTAAGTTAAACAAATCTCAACTCAAATCTTATTGTCTAGTTCGCCTGAGTTAGTTGTTAGGGTTTTCGAAAATTCATAGTCTCTGTGGAACGATCTGTGATTGCTACAACTAAACACTGTGCGCTTGCAGTTTACATTATTTTTACTCATCAATACCTTTGGTTTTTAATCTCAAGGAGGTATATTTTACCTATGTTTATGATTTTCTTTCAGAGCAACATGATTTTTTACATTCAGCAGCAGCTTCTCTGATGACCCAAAATGTAGTACTAGAAGAGCCCTTGGCTGCTCCAACCATGGTTTTGATGGACATGGGTGCAATGTTGGAGTATCATCATATATGTGTCATTAAATTCTACATGTCTCCATTTATGCTTTATTACTTTAATTTCTCGTGTATGCATTTCATGCTCAGAGTTCTGTATATATGTAACACCCCAGTCCCACATCGAGGAGATTTGGGATTTCTGTTCAGTTTATAAGGCAAAGTACTACTACTAATTAGCACCAACAAATCACGATCTTTTGGGGGCCTGTGGTGGGCTAGTCGTTACCCAAGTTGGCTGTGTTTGGGCCAGTAGGCTTCGGCTTATTCGGACTCGGAATCGGGACTTGACCCAATTTTCGAAAAAGACTCGGGATTTGACCCGGGTTGTCACATATGGTATCAGAGCCGACTCTCGAAAGCTTGTCAAGGCAAGTTGCCGGAGGTGGGGACACGAAGGTTGGTGGTATTATCCCACAATGGACAGAGGTCTAGAGGTGGGGACACGAAGCCAGCCGGTATTATCCCACAATGGCTAGGGAGGAACGATCCGGACCTATGGGCTATCCGTTCAGGCTTGACGAGGACATCAAGAGTTTAAGTGGGGGAGTTTGTAACACCCCAGTCCCACATCGAGGAGATTTGGGATTTCTGTTCAGTTTATAAGGCAAAGTACTACTACTAATTAGCACCAACAAATCATGATCTTTTGGGGGGCTGTGGTGGGCTAGTTATAATAACCCGAATTTTTGGAAAAATTTAAAACTTTTCTTATTATGATTAAGTGCATCAGTGAATAGTGAATTTGGTGGATGAATAGTGATTTTGAGGGTTAAGAAAATTTTTCATGCCACCTATGTACGAGACGTAGTGTGGATATTCCGAAGTCATATTAGTGATCTACGGAGTAAATAAGTGAATGTAAAAACGATCGGAATTCAGAAATTTCAAATTTTATTTTGGTGTAATATTCGACCGGGCAGCGAATTATATATTATTATATTCAGGAAATGAGATATTAAAATTGAGGATTTGAGGATTTAATATTTTGGAATTTTATTATTTTATTAAAGTCGATTTAAGGATTCGACTGTTGAAGTGAATAATGAATAGTTACTATTCACTATGAGAATCGACTAGAATTTTATTCGCTCTTTACGAAATATTTCGAATCGTTTCAAGAGGAACAAGGCAACATTTACAGGATTAAATATAGACATGGAAGTAACATGTAACAAGATTAATTCGAGGGATGCAACATTTGGATCATCCATGTGAAAGGAAACGAACCAGTAAAGCTACTTTAGCTAGGCTCTTGCATGTGCGACACGTGTCCAATGACTAAGCCATAAAGGTGATGACTCACCCCCTTTTTAACCACAAATATCAGCATTCTTATCATTATTGACCAAGACAAAAGAAAAGAAAAAGGAAGAAGAGCTCTCCCCCATTCTGCCCAGCAGAAACAGAGTTCAAAGAAAAATCCATAACTCCAAATCTACTTGTCCTAAAATCACCAATTTTAACCATAGCTTCTCCACTCCATGGGCAGAATTCGTTCAAAATTTCATGGCCAACAAAGGAGTGTAGCCTAGCCAAATCGCTTCCCCAAGTTGGAGAACCCCAAACTGTCCAGTTTCTGTCCAGCGGAAAGATGGGACTCAAAACCCTATCTAGGAAGCTTTAAATTTGGCGATCTATAGCTCAAAATAAAGCTTATGAAGAGTACAAGGTCTGGTAAAAAGCTTAGAACCAAACTCTTGTTTTTCGATTTTATATGGATTTTACAAAGTGATGATGAATAGTAACTCCGAAAGTTCATAACTTGTTCTTGATTTTCTTTTGCAAGTTTAAGGATGATAACCATGGATAAAGACTCTCTTAAGGCTTACAAGCTCTTGTTGTGTGTTTAAGGATTCAAGGAAGGTATACCACTCATTCACCCTGTTATAGCTAAAATTCGATAATGGGTTTTTAGGTTAGGATCGGGTCAAGTATGAATTCAATTATGTTATTTTTGTAATTAGGTTTAAGTTTAATATTGGGGCTTGCCCTCATAAGGGCAAGGACGTGCCCTCTTAGGTCGACCACTCCTTGAGGGCGCGCCCTCATGGTAATAACAGCTATATTGACATGGCATGACGTAAGGAAGATTCATTACTTGTCCTCTTAGGGGAGAGGGTGTGCCCCTTTGGCCATCTAACCCCTAAGGACGCGTTCTCTCGGGGTGAACTGACAACACTACATGGATGGAAGATTTGACAGATAATAATGACTTTATTTACTTAGGACTGACATATGGAAGATCTAGGGCTTGTCTTAATGGGTACGAAAGCGCGCCCTGTAGGCCGTCCACTCCTTGAGGGCGCGTCCTCCCGGTTTGAATATACAACTTGATAATGAAAAATGGTTTCCTTGGTTTGGTATTGACTAAATATTGAAGAATTCCCTCCTAGGATGTGCCCTAGGAGGGGGATGTCCGTGGTTGAAGGCCTCCTCCTGTATTCAATGGGCGCACCCTCATTGGGGATGTGGGGTTAATCTTGGTGTGTGCTTTGGGAGCTCTGTTCCTGTACTCAATGGGCGCGTCCTCATTGGGGAACTTTGGAGTAATCCTGCACTTTGCACCCAAACACTTGGGATCACTTGTCCTGCTATCTGGTGGGTGCTTCTCATTCGGAGGACAAGGATGCGTCTAGCATTTAAGGTAAGTCATGGCTATACCTGCGTCTATGAATTAAGGAAATAGCTGGTAATGGATAGGACTAGTCCTCGAAGGGGGAAGTTTCCTTATCCATGAAGTCCTGACGTCATAGACGAGCCTTGGGCCTTTGTGGCTAGGCCTTATCGTTAGACATTCCTAAAGTGAGCTAAAACTCTAAGTAAGGAAACAGATGGAAGTCCTACGTTCAAGTAAGGAAAGATAAGGAAGACATATGTTTAAGTATGGAAAGAATCCTATACATGGAAGGCGGTGGAAAAGTCTTACGTCTAAGCATGGAAAGGCAGTAGAAGACTTCGGATGGATTCCAAAGATCAAAGACCAAGCCCATGGAGGAAACTTCCTCCCCAAGAACTACGTTGGCTTGATTCCCTATAAAAGGGGATACGTAGGCAAATTGTAAGGGGTCGAATGTTGAGAACTCTGAGGCAGCCAACATAAACCCTAAGCAATCTCAGCCACCAATTAAACACAACCACCATACTCCGACGAATTTACCACCGAAGGACCACCGTTGCAGATCTTGATTCCGGCGAAGAACCCCAAAGTTTGTTAATACCAAATTCCTCCGTTAACAAATTGGCGCTAGAAGGAGGGGTGCTAATTAAGATCTAAATCTTTGGAGGAAAAGATGTCACAAAATCGCAACGAACGTCCTAGGGATGAGGTCTTATCTGAAGACAGTGAAGAGAACAACCATGCCCGCCATGAGGAGTACGTTCCCCATAGTGTTCCAAATCCATCTTATGGAACACCTATTGTAGGGGGACGACCACCGGTGCTCATAAGTAATTCTGACTTGATGGAACAACTCTATCGCATGGGTGATGCCTTGAATGGCTTTGAAGCAAGGCTGGATACGGTCGAAAGAAGCGAAGGAAGGGGTCGGGTCAGGCGACAACCCCATAATCACCATCGTACAGGTAGAGGCACCACGGGTCAGAGGAGGTTTCAGAATGTTACCCCAAGAAGGTTAGAGTATCAGGAGGATGGAGTCCCTATTGTTGAACTCCCCGATGATGAGACGGGCAGCCAAGACCAACCTAGGAGGGAACGACGTCCATCTCCACACCCTCATAGGTCAGGGCGATCTGAAAGTGAAATTCGAAGGGCTGATGAACTCCACCGAGACCAAGAACAACGATTGAACAGGTTGAAGGATCGTCTTGGTATAAGACTTAATAATGATGATCTACGATTGTTGTTGGTCGAATGGCAGAGGGACAGAGAGGTAAGAGGGAAACAACCTCTTGATCCACAGCGTGAGCCCCCTGTTGACAGGTCGAGGCCCCATGGACAAGATCATACTCAACCTCACAATAATTCAAGATGTAACTTAGAAGTGCAACCTCGTAGTCCACAGCGAGAGCCCCCTGTAAACAGGTCGAGGCCCCATGGACATGAGCGAGCACCTTCACGAGATGACCCGCGTAATGATCAAGATGCGAGGCCCCGTGATTCACAGCGAGCGCCCCCTGATCTCAGGTTGAGGCCCCGTGATCATGAGCGAGCCCCCCGATCAGGAGGGTCAGGAAGGAGAAGGGATATGGAGTTGGATTATAGGAGTAGGGATAGCGATCGAAGGAATAGATACGAGGCCCCTTACCATGGAGGACCCTCTGGAGGAAGGGATCCGCACATAACACCTGTCTCGTCCCAAAGTAGGTCAGGAGGATGACAGGAAGGGCTAGGGACGCGCCCTCATAGTCAGGAGGAGAGGACGCGCCCTCACAATCAGGAGGATAGGACACATCCTCATAGCCATGAAGTAAGGACGCGCCCTAATAGTCATGAGGGAAGGGCGCACCCTCCAAGTCCCAATCCAAGGATGCAAGAGACTCCTGCAACCCAAGTAGAGATCCAGCCTCCTCAACCACCACCTCAACCTCCGCCTACTGATAATGCTCAGACTAATGTCCAAACTATCCCAGGTGTGGGAAGCTTCAATGTGGATGACCTGAAAAAACTCCTCACACATCTTGAGGGAGGAAGAGTCACTTCAACGGCTCAAGCTCCTTCTCCATTCTCTGCAGCAGTAAGGGAGGCACAACTTCCAACAGGATACAAGAATACAACCAACGACTTACGCTTCCATGGGAATGCCGACCCTGTTGAGTTTTTGGGAAGATTCAATATAGAGATGGATGTATATCAAGTGCCTGACTTGGCTAGATGTTGTCTTCTGGCAGCAACTTTTAGAGAGAGTGCGCAACAGTGGTTTCAAAAGCTTGGACCAGGTGTGATTACTTCATGGGAAATTATGAAAACTTTGTTCCTGACAAAATTCCAAGCTACTGTGAAGTACACCCCCCAGTGACTACTTTGGCCAATATCAAACAAAAGGAAGGAGAAAGCTTGCAGTCGTACTTCAAAAGGTTCAATGCTGAGTCTACCATGGTCAGAGGGGCAACCGATGAGTCACTAAAAAGTTTTTTGATTGCGGGACTCCAAGTCGGAACGGACTTCTGGAAGCATTTGCAGGGGAAGGACCCAGCAACCTTAGCAGACCTCTTTGCCCAAGCTGAATACTCTAAGATCGTTGAGCAGTCTCTTGCTGATAATAAAAAGTCCGACTCCCAAGGGAAGGGGAAAGGTTCTAAGAGGAAGGATAGGTCTCCAAGCCCTGACTACCGGAGGAGAGGGTATAGTCCGAACAGGGTGAATGTCACTAATGCAAGGAGAGGTTGGACTCCACCAGACTATGATAGATTGAATAGATATCAAACAGGGAGTTATACACTAGCTGCTTCCGTTGAGCATATCTTTGAAGTAAATAAGGACAAGGGTTTATTCAAGAAGCCAGCACCGTTATCCTCGTGGCAGAGCAAGGACAAAAAGAGGTATTGCTCATATCATGAATCTACTGGACATAATACCCACGAGTGTCGACAGCTCAAGGAAGAAATTGAAGAGTTAATCAAGGCTGGATACCTGACTGACTGGATTGTCAGAGAAGTAAAAAAGCATAAAGACGACACTGACAAGAGGATGGAAAGAGAACATGCTCCTGAAAGGGATGATGACAGATCTAAGGACGTTCAGTTTGCTCGGGCCGGAAGCATTCATACTATCTTTGGAGGACGCCATTTTGGTGGTGACAGTAACAACGCACTGGAAAGGTATGCCAGGGAAGCACGTCATAAGCCTTTAACTAATGTGAACAGCTTGGAGCTCAAACCTCCCAAGTTGTTCAGGGGGGAATTAGTAGATATTACATTCACTGAGGAAGAGGCAAGATGGGTACATCACCCTCACAGTGACGCCCTAGTTGTTGCCATACAGATTGGTCCCATGAATGTACACCGAGTGTTTGTAGACAATGGAAGTTCGGTGAATATTCTCTACTACAACACTTATAAAAAGTTGGGTTTGCCTGATAAAGATATTGTTAGAGAGGATGCTTGGATTTATGGTTTCACGGGAGAGGCTGTCAGAGTTATGGGTGCGATTAAGCTTCCGGTTACACTTGGTGAAGGTCCTCTATCTGTGACTCAAATGATAGAATTTATGGTATTGGATCAAGAATCTGCCCACAATGCCTTGGTAGGAAGACCTTTGCTGAAAGAGATGAAGGTAGTTACTTCCATTTATCATTTGATAATGAAATTCCCTACTCCAAATGGGGTTGGTTCAGTTCGAGGGTCACAATATGATTCGAGGGAATGCTACCATAGAACTGTCAAGGGTTTCCGTCGTAATGGACTAGGAGGACGCGCCCTTCCCCAAGAAGATGCCCAGGGATTGCTCAAAAATTCTAAGGGAGAGATTCATGTTCATTACACGGTTCAAGAGCCAGAAGATGATGTCCCTCAGCTGAGGGCGCGCCCTAAGATGTTACTATTGAAGGCGTCCCCCCTAATTGATGAACTTCAAGAAAGAATTGTTGAGAGCACCTATACCCTACAGGGCGCGCCCTCAAGGAAAGAAGAGCTTGTTGAAGATGCACCCTCGAGGAGGGAGAAATTTACTGACATCTTCCCAAGGGAAGAAGAGTATGTGGAGGACGCACCCTCAATTGAGGATGAATTTGTGGAAGACGCGCCCTCAAAGAGTGAGATGCCTGTTGAAGATCCTCGTATTTTTGATCTTGATCTTGATCCAAGAATTCCTATCCTACAGGAGAAGACATGTCCTGCGGAAGAAACAATCTCAATCCCGGTAGACGCAGCAGATCTCAGTAAGGTTCTCAAAATTGGATCACAGCTAAGCAATGAGTTGAGAACAGGCTTGACTAATTTTCTTATGACCAACCTGGATGTGTTCGCTTGGAGTCATGCTGATATGATAGGGATTGATCCTAATGTCATGTGCCATCATCTAAACATATATCCTAATAAGAAAGGAATGCGTCAGAAGCGGCGTGCAATCAGTGGAGAAAGGGCAGTAGCTTTAAAAGAGGAGGTCGACAGACTCTTGGATGTGGGTTTGATCAAAGAATCCTTCTATCCCGAGTGGTTGGCAAACCCGGTGTTGGTGAAAAAGCCTAATGGGAAATGGAGAACTTGTGTGGACTTCACGGATTTGAACAAAGCTTGCCCAAAGGATAGTTTCCCACTCCCTCGGATTGATCAGTTGGTGGATGCTACGGCTGGACATGCTCTCTTGAGTTTCATGGATGCTTACTCAGGGTATAATCAAATTCCCATGTATGGACCCGATCAAGAACATACATCCTTTATTACTGACAGAGGTTTGTATTGCTATATTGGAATGCCCTTTGGTCTTATCAATGCAGGGGCAACATATCAAAGATTGGTGAATATGATGTTCAAAGAGCAGATTGGCAAAACTATGGAGGTGTATGTAGATGATATGCTTGTCAAGTCCAAGGACGCAGTAGACCATGTGAGGCACTTGGAAGAAATGTTTGGAATTCTGCGCAAGTACAGGATGAAGTTAAATCCTCAAAAGTGTGTCTTTGGTGTTGAGTCGGGGAAATTTTTAGGCTTTATTGTGAATCATAGAGGAATTGAAGCTAATCCAGAAAAGATCAAAGCACTCCTTGAAATGAAGTCCCCTACCAGTGTAAAGCAGGTTCAAAGCCTTTGCGGACGGATTGCAGCTCTAAATCATTTTGTCTCAAAGTCTTCTGATCGTTGCAAAGAATTTTTCAAAGCTATTAGGGGGGTTGACAAGGATTTTGTGTGGACTCCCGCTTGTGAAGATGCTTTTCAGAAAATCAAGGAGCAGTTAGGTAAGCCTCCACTCTTGGCTAAGCCTGTGGATGGTGAAGTATTGATTCTTTACTTGGCCATCTCTATTTACTCCATTAGTGCTGTGTTAGTTCGAGAAGAGGATAGTTTGCAGTCACCAGTTTACTATGTAAGTAAGAGGTTGTTGGATGCAGAAACCTGATATTCTAGCATGGAGAAGTTGGCATACGCCTTGGTGCTGGCTGCGCGAAAACTACGCCCCTACTTTCAAGCTCATAAAATTGAAGTGCGAACTTCTTATCCCATGAGACACATTCTACACAAGCCTGAAGCTTCAGGAAGGATGTTGAAGTGGGCAATTGAGTTGGGACAGTATGATTTGGAATATGTTTCTCGGACGGCAATTAAGGGACAAGCCTTAGCTGACTTTATCCTGGAATTTGATGATGAGAGTGTGGGACGAGAAATCATTCTGGTGAACCCTAGCCCTCTTGCTCAGGAGGCAAGCCTTTTGAGAGAAGAGTATCCTTTTCCTTGGTGGACCATGTATGTCGACGGAGCAGTTAACAATGATGGGGCAGGTGCTGGCGTTGTTTTGACTTCTCCTGAAGGTCACCTTCTTATGAGTGCTATCAATTTCAAATTTGCGGTAACTAATAATGAAGCTGAGTACGAGGCATTGATTAATGGCTTGAAGTTGGCTTTGGAAATGAATGTGAAGAATTTGGTGGTGTTCAGTGATTCGAAATTGGTTGTTTAGCAGGTTGAAGGAGGGTTCCAGACTAGAGGACCAAAGACAGAGGCATATATGATGAGTGTACGTCGCTTGATTCAACAATTCAACATAGTCAGACTTGAAGGAGTTCCTCGTGAAGAAAATTCCAAGGCCGATACTCTGGCCAGGTTGGGTTCCCAAAGAGACACGGTGTTGATGGGAGACATTCCATTGGAAATTCAAGAAATTCCTAGTATCCCCGAGATGGAGCTAATGGTTGTAGATGAAGTACCAATGAAGACTTGGATGACTCCTATCCAAGAGTATGTACAAAAAGGAATTTTACCCGATGATAAGGGGGAGGCTAGACGTTTGAAATACCAAGCAGCAAGGTATGTGGAATATGATGCGGTTTTGTATCGAAGGGGTTTTAATCAACCCTTACTAAGGTGTGTTGATGGAGACGAGTGCAACTATGTCTTGAGAGAGGTTCATGAAGGAATATGTGGTAATCACTCGGGGGGTAGTTCCCTTGCTATGAAAGTGTTACGACAAGGATATTACTGGCCAACCTTGAAGGATGATGCTATGAAGTTTACAAGAGCGTGTGATCAGTGCCAACGCTTTGCGAACTACTCATCTGTTCCTGCTACGACATTGACTTCAATGATAAGTCCTTGGCCTTTTGCTATGTGGGGGATTGATCTTATTGGAGAGCTTCCTATGGCTAAGGGGGGTGTCAAGTATGCTGTTGTGGCTGTGGATTATTTTACTAAGTGGGCAGAAGCTATGCCCTTGGCAAAGATAACGGCCAAGAAAATCAAAGATTTTGTTTTTAATTCCATTGTGTGCAGGTTTGGGATTCCTTACAAACTCATATCTGACAATGGGAAGCAATTTGACAGCAAGGAGTTAAAGAAGTTGTGTGAAGATTTGAAGATTAAGAAAGATTTTGCAGCAGTCTATCATCCTCAGAGCAATGGGCAGACTGAGGCTATCAACAAAATAATCAAACACACACTGAAGACCAAGTTGGAAGAAAGTAAAGGTAACTGGCCTGAGGAGCTACCTATGGTACTATGGTCCTACAATACCACACCAAGATCTACTACTGGAGAGTCTCCATTCATGTTGTCTTATGGCTTTGAAGCAATGGTTCCCGTAGAGGTTGGATCTGGATCATTCAGGAGGGATCACTATGACTATGAATCTAATGAGGTCAACCAACGGCTTCATCTTGATTTTCTGGAAGAAACACGTGCAATATCATCACTAAGATTAGCTGCATATCAGAAAAGAGTGGCAAGGTTTTATGATCGAAGAGTGAGGGTACGTCGTCTCAAGGTTGGTGATTTGGTGCTACGAAGGGTGATGCCTCATACCAGAATTGCCAGTCATGGGGTTTTTGGTGCCAATTGGGAAGGACCTTACAGGATCAAGTCTGTGCTTTGGGAAGGAACTTTTCACTTGGAAGATTTGGGTGGCAATCTTATACCAAGAGCTTGGAACGTAGAACATTTGAAGAAGTATTATCAGTAGGGAGTGGTTGTGTACCCCCTATATTATCTATTTAAAATAAACTAGAAGAAATGAAGTTCCTCCTAGTCTAGGGGGGTAGTGCATGTACATCCTACCTTAAATAGTTGGGATTTTCAAGTTTTTATTTCCCCATAGCATTAGCCTTGGGACCAGTGTGGTTTTCACACCGGAGCGCATTATTTATGAAGATTATTCCAAAAGTTTTATCAAGAATTATAATTGTTTATAGACTACCAAAGATTTTTGCTTCATGAGGACGCGCCTTGAAGAAAAAATGGCAAAGCGCGCCCATAAAAATAATTTTGATTTACTGGGAGACAAGTACATATTTATTATGCCATCCTAAATATTTTCCTTAAGGAGGACGCGTCTTTACTGTGATCACAAGGTCAATACGCGATGCAGTCAAAATACAAGTTACAATAGTATGTATTTTGACAAACATGAAATACTCGCCAAATATTTATGAAGGATATTTCAATTGTCTTAGACTTCCTCATTGAAATTATAGGTTATCATTTCAGAGAGCGCGCCTTATATAAACAAAAGTGATTTTAACATGGTAGATCATAAGCACTGAAGAGAAAATTAAATCAAATACAAGGGAATAAACCCTTGTTAAAGTTATCAAAAGAGGACACCAGTTAACTTACAAATTGCAAGGCAGTAGAGGGCCTGCACCTCAGCATGTTTCAATTTAAAGTAATCTCAGGACGCGTCCTGAGTTTGGTCATTTACCCTTTCAACATCTTGAAGATTTTCAGGAACTCCAGCAGGATCAGGAACTTGCTCATTGAGATGGGAAGCAGTGATTGTATTCTCAGGCATACCATCTGAGGACGCGCCTTCGTCATTCTCACTTGTGGGTGATGCCTCCTCAAGTCCAAGAAATATCCTTTTCGCCTTGATAGAAGCCGCTTCATCAGCTTTGAACTTGGTGATCCATGCAACAGTTTCCTCGCCAAATTTTGTAAAGTCATAATCAGGATCTTGTGCTAAGAATCCAGAAGCATAGTTCCTAAAGCCATCCCTGAAAGAAGTCTTTTCAATCCTCTTTTTCTCTAATAACCAACCATTCTGTTGATCAGCAACAAGTTCAGCTATCTGCTCAGAAAGTTTGCTTTTCTCTTCCTTTAGAGTATCAATGGTAGTACTCAAATCAAGTGAAACTTCTTCTTGGGTCTTCAGCTCACTTTCATAATAACTTTCTTTAGAACGAAGTTCGCTTTTCAACTTGTCAATAATCTTATCACGATCTTCAACCTTTTTGGAAAGCTTGTTTCTTTCCCTCTCCATGATATCAAGGCACGTCCCTTCTTGCTGGAGAGTTGATTGACGGTGAAGAGCGGAGACCAAAATCTCAGAAGATGCTTTGATTATTGCTTCATTTTCCTCAATAGGAGTCCTGTTTCTCCATTTTGTAATTTCATCATCCTTTACATAAGGAATAACAAGAGGACTAAGAGTAGAAGAAACAAGTGAAAAGGATGAAGGATTGGTCTTGTTTTTCTTTGAGAACGCGTCCTCAGGAGTAGTGATGGTTTTGTCACTCTCTTTCCTTTTTCTTTCCTTTTCCAGGTTGATGATCACCGACTCTTTTTTCTCTTTCTGTGATTTTTTGGTGTTTTTCTTGACAAGACGCGTCTTGGCAGCTTTAGAAACTCCAACGCTGGGAGCAACTCCCATTTCAAGACCCCAACCAGCTGGAAGATCGTCCATACCTGTGGAAATTAAACAAGATGTGAAGTTAGGACGCGTCTTCAATATTAAAACAATTTTTATGACATTGGCATTCTACAAGAATAAAACAAGTACAGTGCATATTAAGTGAACTCTAAGATTGGACAATTCGTGCTACCAGGCTTGAAGGACGCGTCCTCATGAGCACTTTCCTCAATTTCAGTTTCTTCCTCTTCATCCTCTTCATCAGAATCGTAATCTTTAGAACCTCTGATGGGAACACCTTTTCTAAAACGTTGGAAAGGCACAATGGATCCCACTTCTTTCCTCAAAATCCCAACTCTTTTTAAATTATCCTCAGTGATTAAGACTTTAAGATTAAATCTTGAAGACGGGAGTGAGGTAATCTTTTCAGCTCGCTTCTTGGCCTCTCCAAAAAGTTCTTTTGTATTTCTGTTATCTAAGTTTTACAATTTGTGAATGAAAAATTAGTTTAAGAGAAAATTTTCCAAGGGTGCGCCCTTAAGGAAAATTTGAAAGGAATAAATGTGTGCTTACTGTGGTTGCAGTTGAAGATGACTCTGACCCTCTCAACATTCCAAAGATAAAAGAACGGTTCCTTCCAATTTTTCTCGTTGCTTATTTTTCCATTGGAAAAGCCCATTTTGTTGTGTTTATGTTGAGGAGTCAAGAAGAAGTAACCTTTAGAGCTCTTCCTGATAGCAAAGAAATAGCTGAATTCTTCCATGTTTGGAGGGGTTGATATTCCTTCATCATGGTATAATATGAACAAGGCGAGTGCTAACTTGTATGAGTTTGGCGAAAGTTGGATTGGGGCTATGTCATACCATTGGAGAATATCTTTGAAATATGGATGGAGGGGCGCGCCTACTCCGAGTGACATTAGTTTGGGGGAGGTCACCATTCGCGGAATCCTGAAGGGTTTTGGCCAATTGAAGATATGAGGCCTCATCATAGAAGGAGGACGCGCCCATTGACCTTCCATACCGTAGTATGTCATACACCATGTAATTTCGGCTATGGATACCGTAGAGGACATTCCAACACAGAATAACTTATTGTTTTGTTTCCTCATTCTCCTTTTATCCGCCTCAGTCAATGAGTTTACATATTGTCCCCAATCGAAATCCCTCTCCTCTTCAGTGATTTCAGGATGAATAAATGGGACGGGAGAAGGTTTTGGAGGAGGCAAGCGGTCATCAATATCCGGATATGACCCTTCAGAAGACGCGTCCTCATCATCAGACGTGTTTTCAGAATGGGACGCGCACCCCTCAATAGGAGAAATGATTTTCTTTCCTTTTCTTCTTTGCATTCTATCTTCTATGTCTTTGTCTATAATCCCTTCTATATCATCAATAACTGGTATAAACTCATGAGGGCGCGCCCTGTCACGTCGGCTAGTTACTTCGGGGTTTACATCATCAACATGAGGTAAGGATGAATTGGATTTGGTATTTGAAGACATTATTTTAGTGTTATCTTTGAATGTAGAAGCTCCTTGGAGATGTTCTATTGCTTGAGTGTGAAAAGAAAGGATTGAAGATGAGCTTTGTGCTGGAAAAGAGAGTGAAGGTGGGGAATAAATCCCCAAGCGTTTGTTAAAATCCTTGAAAGGATGAAACGAGGACGTGTCCTTACCCTCCAGCTGAAAAGAAAAAGGAAAAAGATGGTAAGGACGCGTCCTGAAAAGAAAGTATTAAAAAAGAAAGGTGTAACCCGTGTCATGGTTAGAACGGCGCCTCAACAGTATATACGGGGTCATTCTTAAGTTGTATAAAACGCGTCCTAAATCTACGTTCGATAATTGAAGCGGCAGAAACACAATTCAAAATTAACTAATGGCAAAATAAAGATCAAAGTGCTAATAGATACAGATGTATACATACACATTTTATCAAGAACATAGAAAAAACTCAACGGTCATATTGTCGATTTGAACTAAATATTCGGTAAATATGAGAAATAATGGTAACAGATCATACCTTTGAAGATGTTGAATGAGAATCGAGAAGAAGAACGGCTAAAAATCGAAGATTTGAACGGATTTTTGCTCAGAAAAGATGAATTGCGGCGACTAGGGTTTCTTCTGAAAAAAGAGTAAAGTAAAAAGTGAAAACGACTTTTAGGTATTTATAGACGAAGACACGCCTGGTGGAAGACAGCTGTCAAACACGTGCGATATAATGATAAAGAAAAGAACGCGTGATCATTCAGGACGCGTCTTATTTGTTAAGGAATTGGGAAATTTTGGAAAAAGCTGCAAGTAATTCAATGTATTGTTTTTAACTTCACACTGAATTGGGGGGTAGTTGTTATAGCTAAAATTCGATAATGGGTTTTTAGGTTAGGATCGGGTCAAGTATGAATTCAATTATGTTATTTTTGTAATTAGGTTTAAGTTTAATATTGGGGCTTGCCCTCATAAGGGCAAGGACGTGCCCTCTTAGGTCGACCACTCCTTGAGGGCGCGCCCTCATGGTAATAACAGCTATATTGACATGGCATGACGTAAGGAAGATTCATTACTTGTCCTCTTAGGGGAGAGGGTGTGCCTCTTCGGCCATCTAACCCCTAAGGACGCGTTCTCTCGGGGTGAACTGACAACACTACATGGATGGAAGATTTGACAGAGAATAATGACTTTATTTACTTAGGACTGACACATGGAAGATCTAGGGCTTGTCTTAATGGGTACGAAGGCGCGCCCCGTAGGCCGTCCACTCCTTGAGGGCGCGTCCTCCCGGTTTGAATATACAACTTGATAATGAAAAATGGTTTCCTTGGTTTGGTATTGACTAAATTTTGAAGAATTCCCTCCTAGGATGTGCCCTAGGAGGGGGATGTCCGTGGTTGAAGGCCTCCTCCTGTATTCAATGGGCGCACCCTCATTGGGGATGTGGGGTTAATCTTGGTGTGTGCTTTGGGAGCTCTGTTCCTGTACTCAATGGGCGCGTCCTCATTGGGGAACTTTGGAGTAATCCTGCACTTTGCACCCAAACACTTGGGATCACTTGTCCTCCTATCTGGTGGGTGCTTCTCATTCGGGGGACAAGGATGCGTCTAGCATTTAAGGTAAGTCATGGCTATACCTGCGTCTATGAATTAAGGAAATAGCTGGTAATGGATAGGACTAGTCCTCGACGGGGGAAGTTTCCTTATCCATGAAGTCCTGACGTCATAGACGAGCCTTGGGCCTTTGTGGCTAGGCCTTATCGTTAGACATTCCTAAAGTGAGCTAAAACTCTAAGTAAGGAAACAGATGGAAGTCCTACGTTCAAGTAAGGAAAGATAAGGAAGACATATGTTTAAGTATGGAAAGAATCCTATACATGGAAGGCGGTGGAAAAGTCTTACGTCTAAGCATGGAAAAACAGTAGAAGACTTCGGATGAACTCCGAAGATCAAAGACCAATCCCATGGAGGAAACTTCCTCCCCAAGAACTACGTTGGCTTGATTCCCTATAAAAGGGGATACGTAGGCAAATTGTAAGGGGTCGAATGTTGAGAACTCTGAGGCAGCCAACATGAACCCTAAGCAATCTCAGCCACCAATTAAACACAACCACCATACTCCGACGAATTTACCACCGAAGGACCACCGAAGGACCACCGTTGCAGATCTTGATTCCGGCGAAGAACCCCAAAGTTTGTTAATACCAAATTCCTCCGTTAACAAATTGGCGCTAGAAGGAGGGGTGCTAATTAAGATCTAAATCTTTGGAGGAAAAGATGTCACAAAATCGCAACGAACGTCCTAGGGATGAGGTCTTATCTGAAGACAGTGAAGAGAACAACCATGCCCGCCATGAGGAGTATGTTCCCCATAGTGTTCCAAATCCATCTTATGGAACACCTATTGTAGGGGGACGACCACCGGTGCTCATAAGTAATTCTGACTTGATGGAACAACTCTATCGCATGGGTGATGCCTTGAATGGCTTTGAAGCAAGGCTGGATACGGTCGAAAGAAGAGAAGGAAGGGGTCGGGTCAGGCGACAACCCCATAATCACCATCGTATAGGTAGAGGCACCACGGGTCAGAGGAGGTTTCAGAATGTTACCCCAAGAAGGTTAGAGTATCAGGAGGATGGAGTCCCTATTGTTGAACCCCATAATCACCATCGTACAGGTAGATTGCTTTGACTTTGTCTAGATTGTCCGGCATCGTCGCGAACCCCTATCACTTCACGAGCATCAGGCAAGTTTTCTAATCCCACGCTGTATTTCAGATTACATTATACTGATGACGCATATGATCTGATAGACGCATGTTTTCAAACCTCACATCGTATATAGATGTGATAGTATTAAAACTATTGAGATTATAGTATATGCATATGATAGATGCATGCTTTCAAACCTTACATCGTATATAGATGTAACGGTATTAAAAATGTTGAGATATAATATATGCATATGATAGATGCAAGTTTTCAAACCTATGCTTCTATAAACTGTTGTTGAGATAAATAAAATATTTTGAGATATATGCTATGTGCTCATGATTTCGAAACGATACTTATGATGCTAAGTATAAGTTGGACTTACAAGCTATGGTATGGTAATATATATATATATATATATATAAGTCAACATGTCAAGAAAAACCCTCAGTAGGGGGGTATATACTCTGTATTTATACTACGGACCGGGAATGGTATCAGTTGCTATCTAGGGTTATAATATTATATTATTATAATTAATCCGGTTAAATGATTTACAAGGTGATTAATTTATTACCCATTCTTTTGTTAAGGAAATATTTGGGAATTACTTCTAAATAAATATTCTTTATTAAATATAGTTTTCATTAATTATTTAAAGCCCTACTTCTTAAGGAAGTATTTTGTGAAAACTATTCTTTAACCCTAGATAACTAATAAAGTTTTATTCAGACAATTGTAAATATAATTAGAGAAGGTTCCCAAATCTATTTCCCTTTTAAGTCTATATTCAGAAAGACTTAAATGTTCGCTCAAACTACAAGACTCGTGGGACCTCTCTCAAGATTGTATGTTTGTTCCAAGTGGACTGCCCGGTCCTAAATCTTTTTGAAACTATTCATTTAACAGCTTTGTATGCTACCATCAAAATGATTTTGATTACTTCCTCAAGACTCGAGGAGTAAGATCAGTGGAATAAGTTGTATCCATGAACAAGCATCAGCTTGGGAAATATGGGTGAATTTTCCTTTCCAACCAGATATGACTACTTTGTGGAGTCGTATACTAGGGGAAAAAGGGAAAGGAACTTTATGTTTCAGAATTATGGATTTTCTTGAACTCGGAGAATATGTAAGGGACTGAGTGGCGCCTGTCCCCTAAGGGAACTACGCGTAGACCGACGGTCTATGAACGGGTCTGTTCTTCCCTTAGATTATCAGTATGTGCCCGACCGTAGGGTAAGAGGAGGGTGACAGACCGACGGACTATGATCGGGTCTGTTTTTCCCACCCAGAGAAGAGTATCAGACCGGCGGTCTACGAACGGGTCTGCTCTTCCCCTACAACCGAAGGCGGGGAGGTAGGTCAGTTAGCGTCTGTCTATTCTTCCCTTCTACGTAGAAAAACAACAGTGGGGATTCGCCTTGCGACTGATCATCGCAGGGGTATCCCTGTCGCCTAGAATCTCCATCTACAGTTCATCATCCATGAAAGAACATGTTTTAAGCAAGTTTCCAGAAAAGAAAAGTTATTCAAGTTTACTCAAGTTTATTCAAGTTATTCAAGTTATTCAAGTTTATTCAAGTTTAGAAAGTGGATTGGAAATATTTTACATTGTATTTATTTCCAAATTATGATATGAGGTAAATGTTTGATATGAAAGATGATATTGAATTTTCCTTATAACTTCATCTTTTAAGTTATATGTTGATAGTCTGCTTATATTTTATATAGCAGATATTTTACGAAAAGGATATACTGAGTTATCTTGCTACTTCATCTTTTATATTATACTAGAACTTTGTTCATAGTATGAATATCGAAAGTTGCAGAATATTATGGAAATGATATTTGGAATACAACAGTGGTATTTTTGGAATACATTCCGATAAGGAAATGATTTCAGTATCGAGATATTTTGACAAAGTATTGTCTTATACCCGCTTTATTTCTGGGTTGAATTAAGGGCAGAATTATGCCATACTTTCATTACCTTGCTGAGCTATCGCTCACTCTTGCTATTATTTTATATATATTATATAGCAGCGAAGCAGGATGCCAATGGGACGGCACATATCTCGCAAGGCGTTTCCATAAACAGTTTCTAGCAGTGATCCCGGGAGTAGTACGAACCAATCGAATCAGGCTACGACTTTTTGGTATTCAACTTATGTATAGACATGAATGGTATGAGAGGATTGTGAGCATCAGAAGGCTAAGTTGGTAATGTAACAATACTTAGAAATTGTATTAGTAACAGATTCAAAAGACATTTGGGTATTGTAATAAAAATTATTTATTTCGCAGTTGTTGTAGTGTGTCGTTTCTGAGACTCTAACCTGTGTGTGTGTGTGTGTGAGACATATATTGTGGGGTCATGAGCAGGTGAAATATGAATGGTGTGAGTAATACAGGTAAGGCAAGGAGTACATGGATTGTGACTACCCTAAATCCCCGACCCCGGATTTGGGGCTGTTACACTAGTCGTTACCCAAGTTGGCTGCGTTTGGGCCAGTAGGCTTCGGCTTATTCGGACTCGGAATCGGTACTTGACCCAATTTTCGAAAAAGACTCGGGATTTGACCTGGGTTGTCACAATATATATTTCCTGTAGCATTTATGTCTTGGTTCTTCAGTTTCATTCTTCCGGATTATACTATACTAAGTTAAGGTTTTTGTGGATGACTTGCCATATAGCTAAAGTAGCTTGGGATGAGAGAAGAATAGCTTGGGTTGCTAATACATCACAAAGACCACCGAGATTGCAAAGCATAAGTATCAGAGACAAGATCCTAATGTACACATATTTTACAAACTCTTACATGTCTGGAGATCTACTTAGAGAAGAAAATAAAACCATTATCATATAGTGTACTGATTTATGTGCTAGAATTACATTTGCTGGATGCTCGGATCTTTAAAAATATCAAACTTATAATGATGAGTTAAATTACGACAAAAATTGAATTCTCCGGGGAATTATCAAGTTTCCAGCCTAAGTGCAGTAAAAACATTAATGCAATTTGAAATTGTGTACTATGGGTTATGATTATGTTATTAGTGTTTGTTTACTGCCTTCTAAAACATTTTTGTGTTATATTTGACTGGTTATACATGTTGAACGTTGTTTGTTGTAAAATGAAAGAATTTTAATTGGTCCTAAATTTTAGTTTGTTGGTAACTCAATTGTGCAATTTGCGAAAGCACTACTTTTTATTCCTTATTGCCCTGTAACTGAAATATGGGACGATTTAGAAATAAGTATAGCCACTTTGGAACTAAAAAAAATTAGTTTTGCAATTATTTTTTAAAAAATGTAAGCTATAGAGCAAGCACCATTTGTGGAGGTGCCTAAGCTTTTTAGTTTGATATTCTGGTGGAAATTGTGACATTGAATTTGATTATAATTTTTAAATGATAATCGTATTTCTACTTTTTATCACTATGTTATAATTAAAGAAATGGTTAGAGTTTCATATTCGACTATTCTATACAACTTGGATTCTCTAAATTTCTATTGATTTAACTTGTTATAATTTTAACTAATATGACCAATCACATTTACATTACTTATAGCTACCACATTTACATTATTCATGGAATCATATCAACTCTATAAAGGGTCGTTCGGTTTGATCTATTCCTGAATCAGGTATGAGATTTCTTCATTCCAACCCCATACCTGGTGTTTGGTGGAAAAAATAAAATTTTAAAACTTATTCCTCAAACCCCTATGGTATCACATGGTATGGGTTTTTGATACACAAGGGGGGTGGGTATGGGGAATTAATTTTAATATTTCTACTTTTTCATTTTTATTTAAGCAATTAAATGTACATTTTTAACATAAAATAAATCAATGACGCAAAATTTTATTAAAATAATAATTAAATTAATATTTTAAATTAATTAAAATTAATAACTCAAAAATATTTGAAAATCAAACATATTCATTCCAGCACCCAAACACAAAATATTAGTAATAATACTTCATCCTCTTACCATCTTAACCCTATTCCTCATTTCAACCACATACCAGTTCGAACCAAATGACCCATAAATGGTTTCAGAAACTTAATATCTTGATAATTTAATATTTTTTCGTAATTGTCAAAGGTCATGCACTTAGTCCATTTGAGGGCCACTCAGATCCAGGGATCCCAACTTATTCTCAAATATGGGTTTTAATAAAAAGTTATTCCTGAAGCTAAGCTTCAATGTTACACTAATCGCGTAACAGCTCAAGGAAAAGAACAAAAAGAGAGGCTTGCTGCCAGCTTTATTACTCCTTGTATAGAAATTCGTGACTTTTTTAAGAATTATAAGCCGTTGTAGATTACCAGGGCTACTTCATGGTGGTCACTATTAAGAGTATGTGGTTGCTTCTTTAACTTACTATTTTCAACATTCTTATTTTAAAGCAAAACTTTAAACTTTCATAATTTTTATCAACACACTTTATTCAAATTAAATTTCCCGGAGTTGTCTCATATGTACTATATGAGCTGTGAATAGAGATAAGTCTGATCTCTTGACCTCTTTTAAACCATACTAGAAGGGAATTCCCTAGCCTCGTGTCATGTTCTAACTCTGGAGCTTGCTAAATAGGTTGAGAAATAATATAACGGAATCCAATATTACGTCTTTCTCCTAATATAAATATTAATAGTTTTGCTTCTGCACCTAGATTCCATGTCTTAATTCTTATATTTATAGAGTAATGACATCATAGCTGCTTTTCCTATCTTTGTTATCTCTTGCTAAAAACATCTAGAACCATGCAAAAGAGGATAGATTTATAAACTCTACACAACAAAATCCCATATATGTTATATGTATAAAAAGTACTTACCTAGCCTTGCTTGGATTGCTTTTCTAGCTCTAGTATTATTACTTTTGAATATGTTTATTGATGTATGATATTAGGTTATTAGTGTGTACTTGAATTGTTTCCTTTCTCAAATATAATATTGATATGGGCTGAAAAATAAACCTAGAAGTGCAATTAATGACATATTAATTAGACCCGGATTGGTCCAAGAATACGTCCCAATAAGCAAGGCCCGAAACCCTAATTATTTATTAATTTCGTAATTAATAAATAGGGAAAATATACATCTCATGAAAGGAGTCCAAAATATGGTAAATTCATCAAAGAAGGATCCAGAATCCCAATTAAAAGAAATAATTAGTCATAATCCTTATCAACGAGGAAAAGACTTGTCCACCAAGAAATACAATGTTTATCCATTATCAAAAAGGAGACTTATTCGCTAAGTCTCCTAAACATACTCTAAATACGAGGCTCTAGATGCCTATATAAGGACCCTGTTCCTTCACAATTGAACTACGTTTTCTGGCTTGATTCTCAACATTGATTGAGATACATAGGCATTTTGTGAGGACCAATTTAGTCACGAAACACAAGAGCAACCATTAAAGCTCGAAAGCTCCTAAACCCTAGCAGTAAATTTACAAGTACGTTTTTTAATCCATAACATTTGGCGCCGTCTGTGGGAAGACAACATCAACCATGTCAAATACACGAAGAACGACTCGAGATACTCAAACTTCTGAAGAGCTTCATCTCACCTCTGAGGCAGGCGCTCAAGGAAGCCAGCCACCACCGATCACCACCACTCAAGGACCGGAAGTCCCAATTTCGGTTGAAGGGACGAATCCCCTGCAAATGGTCGTTCATGGATCTGATCCACAAGAGACCTTTCTCCAGCAACCAATCACAACTTCTCCACTACTCATGAATGCACCAAGTGGCCTTCAACTTCATACCACAGATCTCCCCCAATACGCAACTCAAACTCTTGGGATGCCAAGCTATGGCATGCCCCCTCGACCCCCGATGGGCAGCAGTGGTCTCAATCCCACTTATCATGAAGCATATGTTCCCCCTTACATACAAGGTCTGGGACCCCTAAATTAACAAATTCAAATTCAACGGACCCCCCTGATTCAAGACTACTCAGGTCCTTACACTGAGGATGAGAATGACTCAACTGGAGAAATATCTTGCATAGCCCTCAAGTTGGTGGAAGGTTGATCAAATGGGCTATTGAATTGGGAGAATTTGACATCAAGTATAAGCCTCGAACGGCCATAAAAGCCCAAGCACTCACTGACTTCATGGTTGAATGCACCATTGACAACCAAGAAGTCGGGGGGCAGGAAGTAATAGTGGAAGACAAGAAAGATGAAGACATGGTGTGCAAAGAATGTTGGGTGCTCTATTTTGATGGAGCATCAAAAACAAAATCAAGTGGAGTAGGTTTGGTGCTACAAAGTCCTGATGGATTTCTCATAGAGTACACACTAAAACTGGACTTCCCAACGATAAACAATGAGGCTGAGTACGAAGCCCTGATAGCTGGCTTAGGGCTGACTGGAGCCTTGAGAGTTAAAACTCTGAAAGTGTGTGGAGACTTGAGGCTAGTGGTTTCCCAAGTTAATGGGGAGTTTGAGGCCAGAGATGAAGTCATGGCCAAGTACCTAAAACTTGTCAAGGCCATCATGACTCAGTTTGATGAATGCTATGTGGAACACATTCCATGGGAAGAGAACATGAAGGCCGATGCCTTGTCTAAATTTGCCTCTTCTGAAATTGAAAACTACGCAGGAAGTGTATACTTCCAAGTCTTGAAGACCCCAAGCATCAATGGAAAGTTGGTAGCACCCATTGATGTTGCCAGTTGTTGGATGGATCCCATCAAATCACATCTGGAAACTGGGTGGTTACCCAACGACACTTCAGAAGCACGAAAGTTATATGTGAGAGCACTAAGGTATACCCTGATTGAGGGAATCTTATACAAAAAGTCTTTCATTATTCCTTATCTGAAATGCTTGAGACCCCAAGAGGCAGAATTGGACCTAAGGGAAATGCATGAAGGAATTTGTGGACAACACTTGGGGGGCAAAGCCCTTGCTCATAAAATCACTCGTCTAGGTTTCTATTGGCCAAGCATACTTGCAGATGCTAAAAGCTACGTGAAGAAATGTGAACGGTGCCAAAAGCATGCACCAGTGGTTAGACAACCACCAGAGATGTTGACATCCATAAACTCACCTATCCCGTTTGCTATGTGGGGGATGGATATACTTGGACCATTTCCAAGGGCAAGTGCGCAAAGAAAGTTCTTGATAGTGGCAATCGACTACTTCACCAAGTGGATAGAGGCTAAACCTTTAGCCAAGATAACCACCAAGCAAGTAATGCATTTCTTCTGGGAGAATGTAATATGCAGATACGGGATTCCACGAATCCTGGTCACGGATAATGGAACTCAGTTTAACAACGATTAATTCAAGAAGTATTGTGACGAGAATGATATCAAGTTACGCTTCACTTCTGTTGCCCATCCTCAAGCAAATGGGCAAGCCGAGGTTGCCAATCGAATTATCCTGGATGGACTGAAGAAAAGAGTTGAACGCTCTAGAAACCCTTGGGTAGACGAATTGCTCCCCATATTATGGGCATATCATACTACTTGTAAAGTCACCACTGGAGCAACCCCCTTTCTGCTGGCATATGGGGCAAAGGCAGTGGTTCCAGTGGAGATTACTCACACATCTCCAAGAATCGAAGCTTATGAGCCAGAGACAAATGAAGAGGGCATGAGGCTGGCCTTAGATCTAATTGATGAAGTTAGAGATGAGGCAAATGCTAAAATAGTTGAACACCAACAAAGGGCATCTTTCTACTATAACCTAAGGGTTAAAGAGAGATTCTTCCGTCAAGGAGACTTAGTCCTCCGAAAGATTGAGGCATCCGGAGTTGGACAAAAAGGCAAGTTGACCCCAAATTGGGAAGGACCATATCGCGTTAAGAACGTATTTGGTCGAGGCTCCTACAAATTGGAAACCCTGGAAGGGATCGAAGTGCCAAGAACTTGGCATGCTGCAAACTTGAAAGTCTATTATGTTTAAAGTGTGTCTTGAATGGACTCACTGTTAGGACAAGTAGAAATAAGGTCGACGAAACTAATCCAAGTTTTTAAACTTGAGGTAGAAAGTAAAGTATTATGTAAGGGTTGAACCCATTTTCAAAGTTATATATCCTTATGTTCTACATGATGTTTTGTGTGTGCATTACATACTGATAGATATGCACAAAATGCTAACTAAACATGCAAAAATCAAGAACTAGAAGAAACGGGAAGAAATAAAACTAAACTTGTTAAAAGTTTAAGTTAAACCCGAAGGCTGGAAATACATAAATAATACAAGCCATGGATGACCATAAATAAGCTACAAACTACGCTTCACCCCCCTTGTCACCAACATCTGTCTCTTCCCCTGAGCTAGAGCCAGAAGAATGCTCATTAGCATCAGGGTCATCAACAGATGTGTCACCAAGGGGTGATGACTGCAATGGATCTAATATCCTCTCATCCTCCTCCATGTCATCTGTCCCAGCCAAGAGGCGCTCCAAGGGAGTAGGAGGGTGAGGAGCTGGAAAGTCAGCAGAATTAAAAACTCCGGGATGCTTGGCCAAGATAGCCCGAACAGCATCCTCCCATCCTGTTGTATGCTGGACTGGGAAAAGGATCTCATCATGCTTCTCTATCAACTCCTTGTACTCCTGAGAGTCAAGGTACTCATCGATGCAATCCTCCTTGCTCTTCCTCAGCTCGACTAGATCAGCCTGAGCATCAACAAGCTCCTTCTCCCTCCTAGCTAAAGTCTCCTTTAGAGACTTCACCTCATCCTCGGACCTCTCCAGCTTAATCCTGTTGGCCTCAGATGAGGTACGCCAAGCTTTAGCTTGAAAGAGAGTCCCCTGGAAGTTCGCATTAGTCTGCCAAAAAATAAAAGTTAGAAAAGAAAAGTAATTACTTAAAAGAAAGAGAGGGGCTAAGGTAAGAAAAATACCGCAGCAATAGCCTGGGCTCCTAGATGCTCAACTCCCTCGATTGTAGAATCTGCGACATAGTCTTTGTAATCGCAGGGAGTGAGTGAATGGTAGGACCAATCCACAGCATGTTTGGACACCCCAGTGATGGTGTCCCTCTTCCTGATACCCCAATTGGGGCGCCAAACTGAGGACTTGGTAGACATAGGGATGTCTGCCTCGTCCCCAAGAATCTGAGAGGGGATCAGGAAACTGGGAACACTAGACTTTCCCCTTTGATCATCTCCTATCCTGGCCCTCTTCATCCTTGAAGTCTCATCATCCTTGGGCTCATTAGACTTGTTTATAAAGGCCACAGCTGCAAATACAACCAAAGAATGGTTAATAGAAAATCACAAAAGGAAAGAAAATAATAAACAAAAGAGGGGTAAGTAAAATTACCCTTATCAGAAACAGTCGAAAGATGAACATACTTGAGGACAAATTCGTCCAGTAGTTCCCAAGCCACGGTAGTCCCATTATCCTTGATTAGCTCAGAGTAGGCATGTGACTCCTCTTCATTCAAGACAATGTTGCTGGGACTACCATCTGAAACTCTCCCAAAAGACTTACGGAACAAGGTTCCCCAGTCTCCACCTTCCCAGACAAGGTACATGAACTCGTTCTTCCACCTAGGGTTATTATCTGGGATAGACTTTGGGTGGAAGATAAAAGGAAAGCCAACCCTATGGCTAATGTATAACCAACCCAAGTTGTTGGCAGAACTGTTCTTCAATTGGAAAATCTTTCTAAACAAAGGAACAGAAAGAGGCAATTTATTACGAAGGCATAAAACCATAAAACAGTGAATTATCCTCCAAGCATTTGGAGGTAGTTGGCTGGGGTTTATTTGAACATCGGCCAAGAGCCTAGGTATAAACTCATGAAAGGGGAATCTAAGGCCAGCAACTATGGAGTCTTTGTAAATACATAAGAAGTTAGGTTGCCAATGACAAGAACGGTCACCAGCACCGGCAGGAACTAGTTTTAAAGGGGCTTTGACCCTATACATCTTATTATAATCTTTGATTTTATCTACGTCATGGAATTTGTTACTATAGTCATATGAATCTAAAGTAGACACAGACGGGTACTCATCCCCACGTTCGTTGATCATATCATGCAAAGACATGTATTTAGAACGAATAGGAATGGGGATACCTCGTTTGGATGCAAAATTCATCTTTTGAAGACGTTGGGAAGCGCGATCAGCCATTTCTAAACCCAGAAATTGCCCAAAAATACTCAAATCTTCAAAGCAGAAACCCAGAATCTTCAAATCTTCAAGGGAGAAAACCCAGAATCTTCAAGAAAATCTTCAAATCTTCAAGGCATAAACCCAGAATCTTCAAATCTTCAAATGGAAAAACCCAGAAATCAGTGAAAAATCTCGCCGGGAATCGCCTTACCGCAGAACCCTAGCAGAGCTTTGTAGAGAAAATTTTGGAGAAAATTTTGCAGAGTGACTCTAAGGAAAGAAAAGTGAGAAGTGATAAATGATAAGTGAGAAAGGAAAGTGTTCGACCAAGAGACTAAATTGCACCAAAGTTCGATCAGAAACCTGGTCGAAAATGTTCAACCAGAGGATGAAATGACACTAAAATTCGACCAGAATCCTGGTCGAATTTCGACCAGGAGGCAAAAACGAAGCCAGATTCGACTGGAATCCTGGTCGAAAGTGTTCGACCATGAGGCAAAAACGAAGCCAGATTCGACCAGGAGGTAAAAACGAAGCCAAATTCGACCAAAATCCTGGTCGAAAGTGTTCGACCAGGAGGCAAAAACGAGTCCAGATTCGACCAGAATCTTGGTCGAAGGTGTTCGACCAGAAGCCAAAAATGAGGTCGAATTCGACCAGGATCCTGGTCGAAAATACACTGGAATTTCAAAATTTAATTTATTTTCCAAGGAATTGATGAAAAATCCCGATTCCTATTTTGGGAAAATTATAAAAAAAATTAGGTTTAGAACTATATGTTCGCAAAACCAAGCTAGAATACGAAAAAGAACTTCGTAACTCCCGAAATAAAGTAACTTCTACGATAATCCAAAAGAGATTTTCCTAGAAGTTGGGGGGCAAATGATATGGGCTGAAAAATAAACCTAGAAGTGCAATTAATGACATATTAATTAGACCTGTATTGGTCCAAGAATACGGCCCAATAAGCAAGGCCCGAAACCCTAATTATTTATTAATTTCGTAATTAATAAATAGGGAAAATATACAACTCATGAAAGGAGTCCAAAATATGGTAAATTCATCAAAGAAGGATCTAGAATCCCAATTAAAAGAAATAATGAGTCATAATCCTTATCAACGAGGAAAAGACTTGTCCACCAAGAAATACAATGTTTATCCATTATCAAAAAGGAGACTTATTCGCTAAGTCTCCTAAACATACTCTAAATACGAGGCTCCAGACGCCTATATAAGGACCCTGCTCCTTCACATTAGAACTACGTTTTCTGGCTTGATTCTCAGCATTGATTGAGATACGTAGGTGTTAGATCAGAATTCAATGATCGTCAGAAGCTAGACTCAACTGATCAGGATTGCTGACGTCATCAGTATTGCATGGTCATCAGTATTTGATCAAGCGTCAGTATCTTATTGATCATCAGGATTCCTACTCAGACTATGATCAGGTTTGATCATCAGGACTTGAAGCTGATCAGGATTCCTACTTCGAGTTATATTTGGAGTCTAGATAAACATGGAAGTTTATTCTATCTGTTCCTGGTTTGTAGAATGTAGCTATCGATTAAGGATAGGTTTCTATCTTTGTTATTGATTAGGACTTATCTTGTTATTGATAGAGAAGCTGTGTCCACTATATAAACACAGTTTTGGTTTCGATTTATGTATTCATTCGAGAGAGAACATAATCGGAGAGAAGCTCTTAAGAACAGAATTTCTTGAGAGAGTTTTTGTAAGCTAGCAGCTCTTAAGAACATCAGAATTTCTTAAGAGAGTTTGTAACAGTTTTATATCAAAGTTAATAAAGTTGTTATTGTTATTGTTATTGATCTTTCATATTTGTGTTATATAAAGTCGAGAATCTTATACAATTGTATTCAACCCCCTTCTACAATTGTTATTTACTGGGCAACAATTGGTATCAGAGCAAACTGATTTAATTCTGAATCAGATACGATCTAAAGATGTCGACAACCAAGTATGAAAGCATGAAGATTCCCATCTTGAAGATATCAGAATATCCTACATGGAGGGTAAAGATGCTGATGTACCTGGAGGCTATGGATCCTGACTACTTGGACAGGATTCGTGATGGACCATATATACCAACAAAGTTCGTAGAACGAACAGATACAGTACCAGAACATTATGTGGTCAAAGCTAAAGCTGAATGGACTCCAGAAGAAAAAGCTCATGTACTCAGGGAACCAAAGATAAAGAATATCTTGCATAATAGCCTTGATGCTGTCATGTCAAACAGAGTGATTGCATGCAAGTCTTCAAAAGAAATCTGGGATACTTTGGAAACTCAGTGCCAGGGATCTGCATCTGTTAAGAAAAACAGAAGGGCTCTATTGATTCAAGAATATGAGCAATTCGATGCAAGACCTGAAGAGAGCCTGACTGATCTATATGATAGATTTCTGACACTATTGAACAGCTTATCCTTAGTTGACAAAGTATATGAAACTGAAGATTCAAACACCAAATTTCTTAGAGCTTTACCTGAAGAATGGGATACTCAGACCTCAATCATTAGACACCAGTATGATCTGAACATTATGTCTCTTGATGAGATCTATGGGATGCTAAGAACTCATGATCTTGAAGTTCAACAGAGAAAGAACAAGAAAAGCAGCAAGGCAAAGTCAATTGCTTTGAATGTAGAAGCAAAATCAAAAGGGAAAGCTATGGAGGTCTCTAGAAGGAAAGCAAGAGTAGCTGAGTCAGATCCTGACGACTCTTCATCAGATACTGATGGCAATCCTGATGCCAATACTGGTGATGAATCTTCTGATTCAGACATGGAAGAGATGGTTGCTATGATTGTCAGAAACTTCAGAAGGATGAAGTTCAGGAAGAATAGAAGACAAGGCAACTTTCAGAAAAAGACCTTCAAAGCAGACAAAGACAAGTATATCAAGAAGGACAGCAAGGGTAGCAAATTTGACAAGTCAAAGGTTAGATGCTACAAGTGTAATGGTATGGGTCACTTTGCTTCTGAATGCAACAAGACAAATGCACTCATCACATCAAGCAAGGATTGGATGGACTCTTCCTCAGAATCTGATACTGAGGTAGTTAACTATGCGTTAATGGCCAATGCTGATGTAACTGCTGCTCCTGATGATAAGGTACTAAATACTATCTTTGATTTTGATACTGATAATGCTTCTGAGTTAAGACGTTTTCTAAAGTCATTACATATTAGCTTTAGAAGTCAAACTGCTGAGAATACTAGAATCTTATCTGAGATGTCTGACCTTAGAAAAAGGAATGAGATATTAGAAGCTGAATTTTCTCGTATGCAAGAAGTACAAAAAGAATGTGATAATGCTAAACACATGCACTTAGAGATGACATCTAAATGTACTTCCCTTGAAAAAGAACTTGAATTTGCTAATGAGAAAATCAGAACCTGGACAGACTCTGGTAGGAAATTTCATGAGATTAATACCTCTAAGAATTGGAAAGAGTGTCTAGGATATAAGTCAGATGAAGATAAGAAATTAGCAGAGAAAATTGTCATTGATGAGACAGTCAGTCCAAAGACCTATAGACATGTTATAGACTCAACCAAATCTAAGATTACTCCTGTTAATTTTGTTTTTGGTAAGGATTCCAATTCTACTTTTGAAAAGGGATCTTCTTCTACTCAAGGAATTAAAATTATAAAGTCTAAACCTGTCATGAACAAAGTCACTAAGAATGTAGGTCTATTGTCTCAGAAACAGCTTAAAGATAAAATCTGTGAGGTTACAGATAAGAAAAAGGAAGCTACTGTTAAGAGAAACAGGAATGGTAAAGTTGGGATCAATAAAGAGAATGGTTATAAATATATCCCAAATGCACCTAGAAAGTGTTGTTTTAACTGTGGTAACTCTAATCATCTTGCTATTGATTGTAAAAAGAGTAAGAAGAAAATTGCTGAAATTCCTAAGTCTGATGTTAGGAATAGATCAGTATTTTACAAACCACAGAATTCCTGTTTTCATTGTGGTAGTCTATGGCATTCTATTTATACATGTAAAGAGTATCATGATTTGTACTATAACTTTTATGATCCATTGCCTAAGTTTGAAAGTAGTACAAAGTCTGAGAGAACTGAAAATGTCATAGTGAAGCATGCTTTTGTTAATACTGATACTGACAAAGCAAATCCTGATGGAGTAAATCCTGTCAGGACTGCTAAAGTAAAAAAGTCTTCTGTTGTTAAATTTAATAAAATGCATGAACAAGGAATCCAACAAGTGTGGGTTCCTAAACATTCTGACTAGTGTTTTACTATTCTGATGCAGGGTAAAAAGAAAAATGTGTTAGTCATGGATAGTGGATGTTCTGTGCACATGACTGGAAACAAAGCCCTGTTATCAGAATATGAGGAAAAAGCTGGCCCAACTGTGTTTTATGGAGATGGCAACATTGGACAAACCTTGGGATATGGCAATATAATCATTGGAAATGTCATCATTGAAAAAGTAGCTCTAGTGAAAGGACTAAAACACAACTTGTTGAGTATTAGTCAAATCACTGACAGAGGTTATCATGTCAATTTCTATTCCACACATTGTGAAGTAGTCAGTAAAGCAACAGGGAAGATAGCACTAACTGGCTACAGGCATGGTAACATATATGAAGCCAACATTCTCTCAGATACTGATGGCTCCCTACATGTTTCATCAGTAAAGCTTCAGTAGATGAAAGTTGGAATTGGCACAAGAAGCTTTCTCATCTCAACTTCAGCAACATCAATGAGTTGGTTAAGAAAGAGTTAGTAAGAGGATTACCTAATGTCTTATATACACCTGATGGACTCTGTGATGCATGCCAAAAAGCAAAACAAAGAAGGACATCATTCCAGAGTAAATCAGAATCCTCTATTGAAGAACCATATCACATGCTACATCTTGATCTGTTTGGTCCAGTCAACATCATGTCCATCAGTAAGAAAAGGTACACTCTTGTAATTGTTGATGAATATTCTAGATTCACCTGGGTGTATTTTCTGCATAGAAAAGATGAAACTCCTGAAGTTCTGTTGGATCATGTGAGGATGATTGAGACAACCACAAAGTACAAAGTCAAGATTCTGAGAAGTGATAATGGTACTGAATTTAAGAATTCAAAGATGGAAGAGTTCTGCAAATACAAAGGAATCATTCAACAATTCTCTGCTCCTGGCACACCTCAGCAAAATGGAGTAGTAGAAAGGAAGAATAGAACTCTTATTGAAGCTGGCAGAACTATGTTGGAAGAAGCTAAATTACCTACATATTTCTGGGCAGAAGCAGTCAACACAGCATGCTATACACAAAATCTCACATTGATAAACAGGCATGGTGTCACTCCTTATCAGTCACTCAAAGAGAAGAAACCAAGTCTGAAGCATTTGCATGTGTTTGGCTGTAAATGTTTTGTTCTCAGAACTCATCCTGAACAGCTAGGGAAATTTGAAACAAAGGCTGATGAAGGAATATTCATAGGTTATCCTACATCAAGAGCCTTCAGAGTTTTTAATTTGAGAACAAGAACTGTCATGGAGTCAATACATGTATCTTTTGATGATAAGAAGATAACTGGAATCATTGAAGACTCGCATGATAGATTGTTATTTGAAAATGAAGCTTCCAAGGAACCTGAAGAAAGTGAATCAGAAGCTGTCCATTCATCCAGTACTGACGGGTCACCAAATCCTGATGACTCACCAGGTACTGATGGTGCTAATACTGATGATGCAAACAACAATGATACAACTAGTAGTGCTAATGTTGAGGGGGAGCAACGACATTCAACTACAAGTTCAGAGTCAACTCAATCATCAGGACAGAATTCTTCAGATACTGATTCAAGTGAAGATCCTGATAACACATCAGGAGGGCATAACAATAATTCAGGGAGAGCTTCAAATCAATCAAATTCTTTCAATCAAGATAACACCAATCCAGGGGGAGCGTCTACTTCAAGAAACAATTTGACACCAGCAAGGAAATGGACAAAAGATCATACTCCTGATTTGATAATTGGAGATCCTGATGCAGGTGTTCAAACAAGAAGTGCAACTCAGAATGAATGTTTATATAATAACTTTCTATCCAAGGAGGAGCCTAAGAAAGTTGAAGATGCACTTAAAGATGCTGATTGGGTTACTGCAATGCAAGAAGAACTGAATGAATTTGAAAGGAATGAAGTCTGGAAACTGGTACCAAGACCAAAGAATAGATCAATTGTTGGTACAAAGTGGATTTTCAAGAACAAGACTGATTCTGATGGAGTCATTATCAGAAACAAAGCTAGACTAGTTGCAAAGGGGTATTCCCAACAAGAAGGAATTGACTATGATGAAACTTTTGCTCCTGTTGCAAGACTAGAAGCCATCAGGATATTTCTTGCTTATGCAGCACATAAGAAATTCAAGGTTTTCCAGATGGATGTTAAAAGTGCTTTCTTAAAAGGTGAACTGGAGGAAGAAGTTTATGTTGAACAACCTCCTGGTTTCATTGATCCTAAATATCCAGATTATGTCTACAGACTGGATAAGGCACTTTATGGACTAAAGCAAGCTCCAAGAGCATGGTATGAAACCTTAGCTCAATTCTTACTGGAAAGTGGATTCAAAAGAGGTGCAATTGATAAAACTCTATTTTATTTGAATCATGGTAAGGAGTTGCTGTTAGTTCAGATTTATGTTGATGATATCATTTTTGGGTCAACAAACAATAAGCTGTGTGAAAAGTTTTCCAAGCTTATGCAGTCAAGATATCAAATGAGCATGATGGGAGAAATGAGTTACTTTCTGGGTCTTCAAGTTAAACAGACTGATGAAGGGATTTTTATTAATCAGTCTAAATACACAAGGAATTTACTGACAAGGTTTAACATGCAAGACAGTACTCCTGCTTCAACTCCCATAGCTACAGCTACCAAACTTGATCCTGATCAAGGTGAAGAGGTAGATGTAACTCACTACAGAGGAATGATTGGCTCTTTATTGTATCTCACTGCCAGTAGACCAGATATCATGTTTGCAACCTGTCTATGTGCAAGATTTCAAGCAAAACCTAGAGAACCACATCTGATTGCAGTCAAAAGAATTTTCAGATATCTCAAAGGCACTCCTTCACTTGGCCTTTGGTATGCAAGGGAATCAGATTTTGGGTTGTGTGGTTATTCAGATGCTGATTTTGCAGGATGCAAAATAGACAGGAAAAGTACTTCAGGAAGTTGTCAGTTTTTGGGTGGAAGACTAGTTTCATGGTTCAGTAAAAAGCAGAAATCTATTTCCACTTCAACTGCAGAAGCTGAGTACATTGCTGCAGGAAGTTGTTGTGCTCAGATAATGTGGATGAGAAATCAGTTGTTAGATTATGGCATGTCATACTCAAAAATCCCTATTTATTGTGATAACCAAAGTGCTATTGCAATGACAGGAAATCCAGTTCAGCATTCTCTTACTAAACATATAAGTATCAGATATCACTTTATAAGAGAACAGGTTCTGGAAGGAACAATTGAACTTCACTTTGTTCCTACTGATCAACAACTAGCTGATATATTCACCAAGCCACTACCTGAAGCTACTTTCAATAAGTTGGTGAATGAACTTGGAATGATGAATTTTGAGAATTTCTGAGGGAAAGCTACAGAGAGGAAATCCTAATAACTGTCAAATCCTGATGGTTATTCAGAAAGGTATGTATCTTTGATCAAAACCTGATAGGACTCAATCCTGACAGGAAGTCAACCGGTCAAATCCTGATGCTCAGATGATTGAAGCTGGTATGAAAACCAGAGGTTCTATGCTAATTTGTCATCAACACTCCTGGTAAACTCTGGACAATTAGATTATTACTTAGTCTTTGATTAAGTTTTCAGTCTTAATTATCAATTTCAATTTCATTATTAACAGAGTTTATTATTTATCATCTCTATATCACTTTGAGTGTTACTAACAAATTTTGCAGGCAAGTACAGGAAGCAAACAATTGAGAAAATAGACAAATTTCATTAATACTTGAAGATACATTACACATGAAATATGGAAATTACATATTTGTTTTCCTAGTCTATTTTCTACTCAGGAACTCGTGCTTTACAGATAAGCATGAACACGTGCCCTGCAAATTAGCATGAATGCTCCTGAGCAGCTTCACAGTCCTTCAGAACTGGAAGGTCTCTTGTTCCATCCTTAAGAGACAAGAAGAGGAGCTGATTTACTTGAAGGCGGATCGTCACCGTGACCACCGGGACGCCTCCGTGCCTCCAACTTGCATGACATACAAGCATCACGGATTCTCTTCTTACGTTTCTCAAGCTCTCGGATGAGCTCTTCATCATCTTCATCCTCATCCTCTTCATCATCCCAATCGTCTTCATCCTCTTCATTGACAACGATGAGATTTTCAAGAGGATTCCAATCAGGATTTGCCTGATGGAAGTTATGAAGAAGCACATCAGCCATTGCATTCACAAAAGCATGATGCTCCTGTGGATCAGGAATAGGCTGAGGTCCCTCTTGCTCTGCAATCTCTGCTAGAGCCTCATCCATTTGTTGCCAAATTCTATCAAGTTCTTCATCAGGTATGTTGTTTTGATTGTTGGCAGCCATTGAAAAACAAAGAAGGTGAAAGGTTTTCGTAAGTTTTTCTCTGGAGAGGGTTTGTGTTTTAATAGATATATGATGATTATGCTTAACAGTTCTCTTTTATAGAGAATGTGTATTAAGGGTGCAGGTCATTTCTACAATCTCAAGGAGACGGTTCGGTTTTCCATAAATATTTTTGCCTCGTTTGCTGGTAAGCGTGTTTTAATTCTATGACCATTAATTTGGTTATTTTTCTTAAACCAAAACGCTATTCAGGATTGTTAAAATAAATTTTGTTTTCTTAAATAAAATTTTATTTTAATCTTATTGAATATTTTTTTTCCTGATATGGCAAAATATTTTGTGCGGAAATGCTTTTATTCCTGATGAGGTTAGGTTTTTCTTACATCAGAAAATGCCTACTCGTTATGGACTACTTTCTAATGCTATGGTACAAGGACCAACCCACCTTGTTCCTGACACAAGCATGCAACCTAAACAGTCTAAACAGTTAACAACCACCTCTACTGTCTCTCAAAAGACTTTAGTTGTAAAATCAAAGAAATCAGCTAGAACTGATGTGTCTGGAAGGCAATCAGGTTCAAAGGATTTTTCCTCTACACCACTCACTAAAAAGAAGATACAAGGGGGTGTACAAGGGGTCCTGGTCAAGAAAGCTGATAAGGTTGTTAAGGATGTTTCTGTGAAAAGGAAGTTAAGGTTGATTGATGAAAGTGATTCAGAGGATGACTTACCTATATCCTCTGTGATGAATGTGAACAAGGAAGTTGCTGATACTGCTACTAAAGTTGTGGTACCTTCGTCAAAACCACAAAAGACAAGGAAATTATCAAAGAGCAGGTATCATATTCCTTTGACAGTGCAAATGAAGGATACTGATATTCAGACATCAAATCCTGATGTTAGTATTCCTGATGCAGCAACAAAAGTTGTCTCTATATCAGACTCTCCAGCCTCTCCATCTCAGATTCGAGGACATTCTTGGGATAAGGTTTCTACAACTGCTTCCTTGGTTGGTCTTACACCTACATCAAAGAAAAAGAGGAATGCAGAAGAGTTAGTCTATCAGAGACAGAAGAAGCTGAAAGGATCAAGCCCACAAGAACCTGAATTTCAGAGTAATTCAGCAGCTACTGTTGATCCTGCCACACAAGAACCACTCAATCAAAGTTTGGGTGAAGGCTTAGCTAGTGGAATGGTCACACAAGAACCATTTTCTCAAAGGGAGAATGAAGACATCAACATTCCAGCTACACAAGAACCATCTTCTCAAAGTGAAGATGCAGGCAAAGCTACAGCTTCTGTTGAAAGATTGGTCGAGAACATTGTCAATGAGGGAAGCACACAATAACCTTTAGCTCAAAGTGTTGAAGCAGCTTCTGAACCTCAAGCTCCACAAGAACCATTGGTAGCAAATACTGATGCACGCATATCAAATCCTGACGATGTTCATCCTGACGCTAGTGGTGCTCCTGATAATGAACCTATTTTGATTCAGCCACTTCGTTCAAGACCAATGGATCATCCTATCTCAGAATCACAGGATAAACTGAAAGGTATTGCAATTCCTGATCCTGATATATCTCATGGTTCTGATGATGATAATTCTGATGATGATAGTGATGATGATAATGAGAATAGAAAAGAGAAGGAACAGCTTGCTACAGCACTCAAGATTAGTCTTGGAACTAATTTTGGTTCATCAAGTACATATATGGCTAGCAATGCTTTCACTGGGAAAGATCAGAGACAAGATTTTTCTACTCCTTCCTTTGATCCTGCAGAGGCATTTAGACAGAATGAATGGAACAATTCATGGCACAATTCTGATGAATCTATCAGTTTTTCTTCTGCTATTGAACATGCCTATAATGCAGTGAAGTCTATAGAGAATCAAGACTTGAAGAATCATCTGAAGGCTACTACTCTGTTATCCAAAAGCCTGAAAAGTGAGATTGATTCTATCAAGGGTTCAACTGAAAAAGTGAGGACTGATATCTTTAATAATTTTACAAAGGTGCCTACTACTTTCCAACTAAGGGTAGTGGAATCCCAAGTGAAATCTGTTGTTTCAGAACAAACCTCAATCAATCAAAGAATTGATTCTCTAGATACTAAGGTAACTGAAATTCAAGCCTCTCTTTCCTTAATTTTGCAATTATTGTCAAATCCTGATGTCAAAAAGGGGGAGAAGGTTATTCAGACAAAATGTACACCTGATCTAGTATTAAGAAATAATGATTATGATACTGGAGATGATGGTGGTGACAAAGCGATACAAGGAGAAACCTCTGATGCTGTTGTTATGAAGACAATCCAAACTTCTCAAAGTCAAACAACGCAGTCAACTCATGTTTCTGATTCTGGAGTTAAGACAGTAAGAACATTGGTGCAATCTCAGATCCTGACGGAAGATCAAATCCTGACACCTGGTCATGGACAAATTCTTGCTACAATTCCTGAAGGTGATGAAGATGTGATTATTGATAATCCTGAAGATGCATCAAATTTATTCCAGAAGTTTTCTACAAAAGACAGTAGAATTGTTACTCTTTATCACACTGATAAAAGAGTTCAACAATTATTTGCCAGAAAAGCACTCTCTACAGCAAGTGAAGAATATCCAGATCTCTCACATGAAGAATTCTTGAGACTACAAAGAGAGACAATGGAAAGCTATACTGCTCCTGCTAAAGGTAGAGGAAGCAGAGGTAGGAGAGGTGCTAGAAGAAGTAAAAGAGGTTCTTCAACTCAAATAGTACCTAGACAGACAAGGTCTAGAGGGTTAAGAATTGAAGAAATTCCTGAACCTATTCAAACTCTAGTAGTTCCTGACAGATCTACTTTTGGTGATGATGGAATTGTTGAAGAAGAACCTGAATTGAGAAGAAAATCAAGTAAATCAACTCTCAGCAATACAAATCAAATTGAAGATTCTAATCCTGACAATATTCAAGATCCTGACGAATCTGAAATTCTGCAAGAGGTTGATTTGATAATCTTATCTACTGTTGTTGATTGTCACAACAAAGAAGTAGATGAAGAAGAAGAAGCCATAAGAAGAGATATTACAAAGAGAACATATGAAGATTTTAATCTCTATCTACAAAGGCTTAAAGTTTCAAATGAAAGAAAATGGAGAAATTCAAGCAGACAAGAATCTTTACTTGAAAGAAGCTACGCTCATGAAAAGGAGAAATACAAGAAGTGGAAACATATTAGCACATTAAGTTGTGATACACCTATCAATTTTCAGTCTGGTGGAATTATTACAAGCGCTTCAAGTGTTGTTGATTTGTCTGATATGGCTAGATCAAAAACACTCTGGTTAAAGATGTTTTCAAATCTGAAGCAATTGTCAAGTAATTCAAGAGGAGGTATTGGACACAGAGATGGTGAATATCTGAATATGTCATATGTTGATCCTTACTCCTTGACAGAAATTGGAGGTACTTTAACTTCTGAAAACCTGAACAATTTATTAGCTGTTGATATAGTTATAGATTGTCATGATGGTTTTGAAAAGAAAGAAAAGCTTCTGTACTTCATGAAAGATGGTAGTGTGAAGATTTTATCTATTCAAGATCTGCTGATGAAAACTACACAGGAACTGAAATATGTTCACTATCTGTTAAGATGGAAGAACCAAGTGTACAAAGTATGGGCTGACATGATTTTGTCAACTATAAGAAGAAGACTGGATGGAAACAGTAATTTCGATGGTAATTATATTCCCATGTACTTAAATCAAAGAGGTCAGGATGTGGGAATGCAAAGAGGTACTGTTGTTAAAGAAGTAACTTTTGGTATGACCCAACTTACTCTCAATCCTGATGGGAAGTGTAACAACCCCAAATCCGGGGTCAGGGATTTAGAGTAGTCACGATCCATTTACTCCTTGCCTTACCTGTATTACTCACAACATTCATAATTCACCTGCTCACGACCCCACAATATATGTCTCACACACACACACACACACACAGGTTAGAGTCTCAGAAACGACACAAATACAACCATTGCGGAATAAATAACTTTTATTACAATACCCAAATGTCTTTGAATCTGTCACTGATACAATTTCTAAGTAATGTTACATTACCAACTTAGCCTTCTGATGCTCACAATCCTCTCATACCATTCTTATCTATACATAAGTTGAATACCAAAAGCTGTAGCCTGATTCGATTGGTTCGTACTACTTTTGGAATCACTGCTAGAAGCTGTTTACGGAAACGCCTTGCGGGGTATGTGCCGTCCCATTGGCATCCTGCTTCGCTGCTATATAATATATATAAAACAATAGCAAGAGTGAGCGATAGCTCAGCAAGGTAATAAAAGTATGGCATAATCCTGCCTTTAATTCAACCCAGAATAAAGCGGGTATAAGACAATAATTTGTCAAAATATCTCGATACTCAAATTACCTCCTTATCGGAATGTAATCCCAAAAATAATACCATTGTTGTATTTCAAATATCAATTTCATAATATTTCTGCAAACTTTGGCTATATTATGAACAAAGTTCTAGTATAAACGATGAGGTTTCAAAGTAAACCAAATATAACCTTTCCGAAAAATATCTGCTATATATGCAGAATATCAACATATAACTTAAAAGATGAAGTTATAAGGTGATTCAGTATAAACAACTCCCTTACCATAACTCATGTTATGTAAGGTATCCACAGAGTCATAACTCATAAAATAAAAGATGAAGTTGCATGGATTTATTGTCACTTCAATTCCAAACACTTTTCGACCCCCTGCCAACATGACCGGTAAACCTGTACCACGGTGTCATCCTTGGTCCCTTTCAATACATGTTGCAGAACCCCTCTGCCAACATGATCGGTAAACCTGTACCAACGGAGCCATCCGTGGTCCCTTTCAGTACATGTTGCAGAATTATCCAAAATGGATGATGAACCAATACTGGAGCCTTCTCCGCGCCCGTCGTACCAACCTTACTATGATCAGTAGCAGGTTGTACAACAAAATATGTTTTCTACATGTAGATGGAAGTATCACGACAGCCTGACATTGTCTACCGCCTTTCTGGATCTCCCGGCCCATTTGGGGCAATAAGGTGATGGATCGGCGCGACTCGACCTCTTACACATGCTCCTAGTTCAGATGAAATCCATGACTCTGAAACGTAAAGATCGTCTCCCTTTCCCCAAGTGTAATACTTGTTGATACGACTCCACTCAGTAGTCATATCTAGGTTGGAAAGGAAGATTCTCCAATATTTCCCAAGCGATGCTTGTTAATGGATATCGACTTGTTCCAGGAATTTACCCCTCGATCGTTGAGGTGGTAACACAATATTTGACTTGCAGCAACTAAATTGCTTCGAGAAAATATCTGTCCCCTGACAGTTTTGAGTTGAGAGTTTAAAAAGAGTAGCAGTTACTTAAAACAGGTTTCCCATATTTTTGATAATTGAGCGAGTATTTAAATCTTCTTTAAAAGACAGATTTAAATGGAAAAACATTGTTTTGGGAACCTCTTTTTGATTTGAAAATAATTAATAATATTTATTGAATAAGTAAACCCTCAAATGAATATTCGAAATTAATATTCATTAAGTAAATAAACTTTGAATGAATATTTAGAAATAATATCCATTAAATAAATAAGGATTAAATGAATATTCCACATAATATTCATTAACTAATAAACCTCGAATGAATAATTCAAAATAATATAACCTCGAATGAATATTCAAAATAATATTCATTAAATAATAATCTCAATTGAATATTTGAAAATAATATTCATTACTAATCCTCAAATGGAAATATTATCCTTTAAGTCAATAATCCTCCAATGAATATAAATAATATTCTGTAAGTCGATAATCCTCAAATGAATATCAATAAATAATATTCTTAACGTCAATAATCCTCAAATGAATATTAATAAATAATATTCTTAACGTCAATAATCCTCAAATGAATATTAATAAATAATATTCTTAAATAAAAATAATTAACCCTCGAATAACAGATACCCGATATCTTTGCTATCATTCCGGAACAAAGCGATTTTAAGAAAACATTTTGAAAATGATATTCATCTAAGTAAACAAATTTAATTAGACGAATAAGGCTTATTTAATCCGTAAATGCTTCCAGAAGTATTTACTAATTAAATAAACACTGGTTTATTGGTGATGTTGCCTTTAGGTTAATTATTGCGAAAATCTTTCTAAAAAGCTCTGTCCGGGTTTTCGAAAATATACCTTACAAAATAACCCCGATACGCTGGCTAAGTTATAAACTCAATATATGCTCTGCCCTCTGAGCCTAGGGCCTTTATAAAAACCTGGCTTATAACCGCTATCCATATCTAGCTTATAAGCCCGTTACCAAATCATTTTCAAATAATAACCTTCGAATGAGGTAATATTCAAATAGCATTACTCAAATCATTTCCAGGTAATTAATACTTTCTAGAAATATAATTAATGTTTAATAATAATATCCCTCAAGATGAATAGTACTCTGCCGCTGGAATCCCTCCGGGTTTCCGCGACTATCTATATAACACAAATATCGACTCCCGGTCTAGAGTCGAAACAATAACATTCTCTTATCTATAGAGCTACAAGGTATACCGGTTCATAATTACATTATCTCACGGCTCGTATAATATCCAAAAGTCAAATTCTATTTAACACGATATATAACATGTATCGCAAAACTGTATAACTCCACACATGGCAACAGCAGTAATATACAATCGATACTTCCAAGTATAGATTTAGGAAACTTGCCTGATGCTCGAGAAGTGATAGGGCTCGTGACCATGTCGAACAATCTAGACAAAGTCAAACGAAAACACACGGTTAATCCCCTGGATAATCCACTTGTACTCAATGCTTAAACATGTAAGCAAAACACAACCAAGGAATTACTAACTCGTTATAGGCTCATACTAAGTCCATGTTATCCGTAAAATACTTATATCATAAGTTGGGTTCGAAATCCATCCTCAAATCCAAGTTATACTTAACCATTTGCAACATCGGTTTCTAAGTCATGCTCTTAGTGGTTTTCACTTGCGCGACCTCGACTAAAACATTTTTATAAAATCGAAAAATAATCTTTTTAATCCGAATCTTTTTCGTGATCCTTCCTAACTGTCTCTAGTATTATTCCTCCAAGTTTCACATTTTAATATGGCTCCGAAGTGGTCCAAATATAGACTCAAAGTTGCTGAACAGAGATGGGTCATTCTTCCGAATGGCGTTTACTAAAACTCACGTTTCTCCTAAACCGTAAATCATATAGACATGATCTTCATATCAAAACAAACCTTAAAACAAGACCTACATGTTACTGGTCAGTTTTGTTCAAAAATATTCCAATACCAGTTCGTAATTCATGCTCAAAACAGTCTTAAATCAAATGGGCATTACGACGGCTATAATCGTAACGTTTCCCAAAAATCACAACCTCAAATCCAAGCCACACCGGGCATCCATAAAATTCATGAACATAATACTCATCAATATCAGCCTACTTTTTCAGTTTATACCCCAAATTTCTCAAGTCAAATCAACCACTACATAATCATGCTTTCATGCTTATAATCATACTATAAACATCACCAAGCTCAAATCCATCAAGAACAAGCATAAAATCAAAGTAAGGTCTAAGGTCCTTAAAGTTTATACCTTCCTTGGAGAGTATACCAGCGCTAATAATCCTTATATAGTCCTTGTATGGCCTTAAGCTAGCTTAGATCATCAAAGAAATCAAGAAAGACGAAGTTAGTTTCTAAGGGTTACTATTCATCATCACTTTTGTAAAAATCATATAAAATCGAAAATTGAGAGTTTGGTTTTCAAATCTTTACCACACCTTCTACTCTTCAAGAGCTTTCTTTTGAGCTACAGATCATCACCAGGGGATGCTTGAATCTCGACTTATTGGCTCTCTAAGGTGAGAGGTTGAAACTGTCATGGACTGGACAGTTTGGTTTCTTCAACTTGGAGAGGATATTTGACTAGGCTAAACACCTTGGATTGCCATGAAATTTTGAACGAGTGTTATACATAGAATGGAGAAGCTGTGGTTAAATTTTGGTGATTTTATCATGGGTGTATTGTGAGATACGAATTTTTATTTGAGGGTTGCTCTAACAGATCAGTTGAGAGAAATTTGTGTTTCTCTTGCTTTTCTTCTTTTCTTTCTTTTTGTTTTTGGTTAATAATGCTTGAAATGCTGATATTTGTGTAAAGAGTGGTGAGTCATTGCATGCCCAGGACACGTGTCGATCAGTGGAGCCTCATGGTGGCAAAGCAGGGACACGTGTCACGCAATGGAGATCATGGTGGCAAGCAGCTTTACCAGTTCGCTTTCCTTTCACACGGATGATCCAAATGTTGCATTTCTTGAATTAATCTTGTTACATGTTACTTCCATGTATATATTTAATCTTGTCATAATTTCAATCCTTAATCCATGATTCGTTCGCTTAATCGCTTAATCTCGAAAAAAAATGTTCGCAGGGTTTCTTAAGCGTTCTATCGAAGTAGTTTCCTGTAAGTGTTTTTGATATCTCTAATTCTTTTATTAATCCATATCCATGGAATTGATAATCTAAATCCTCAATTATTCTCAAATAATAATTAATCCGTCCGTTATTGGTGAAATTTTGGAGAAAACAGAAATGCTATTTTTCCGATTCTGACAGCTTTTGCATTCCTTCATTTACATCGTAGATCACTAATACGCCCTTGAAAGTTTATTATATCGTTCCGCATATGGGGTGGTCTGAAAAACTTTTTAAACGACAAAAATTTACTATTCATCAAAAGTTACTATTCATCAGTGGTTTTTCTATAATCCTTTGGTTCAATATCCGATCCAATATTCCTGGTTTATTTCTCTTTACTTCTTGCACTTAGAAATGTTCTAGTGCTTTCTCGGGCACACGCTATCCTGTTTACGGAGTTGTCGGATGTATTCCAGATATTGATTTGGATGACATAAAAATACTTTCCTTCCCTGGAGTATTGTATTCTTATCTTCCAGATTGATTGTTCTTATTTATATGTTCAGTCCATTCTTACTATTCTCAAAATGTTTGAAAACCGAAATTCACATTCATTTCATAACTTGATTCTCAAAGTCATTGCCACTATTTACATCAACATATAATAAAAGTTTTAATTCTACCCAAAATCTGGGGTCTTACAGTCTCCCCTCCTTAAAAGGATTCCGTCCCGGAATCACTCTGAAAACAAATGGGGATATCTTTTAGCATCACGAATCTCTAACCTCATATTCTCTATCTTGTTTGTACAGAAAATACACCAACATAAACTTGCTTGTCATCCATCAACATGCCATTTAGCTTATCAGTAGCAGTACTATCTCTATACTCGCGGGCTTAGTCCGCATACTTTCTCTGTCTGTCTTGGTTGTCACTAGCCGCTTGTTGGTGAAATCTTTTGTCCTTCTAGTTTGTTGGACTAACTTGAGTGTTGTGTAAAATCTCATCTTTTAATTCCCGATCATTCGGAATCCATCTCTGTCTCATTTCAAAGTAAGGGTATCGGCCACCACATTGGCCTTCCCCGGATGGTAGTGTATCTCACGGTCATAATCCTAGGTCAATTCTAGCCATTTCTCCATCTCATGCTATCTACTATCATGGGTAACTCAAAGCCAATTCATTACATTCCATAAAATTTGTGGGGGCATAGTCAATCCCAAAATAACCTCGCTGAAAACTCGAAGTGTCTATTCCCGGTACGAATCGCAGTCTTGGGTATATCCTCGGATTTAACTTCCAACTGGTGATACCCAGTTCTTAAGTAAATTGGAAATACACAGCGTTCTTCCGCTGATCAAACAATCATTTACAAGGGTACCTATTCTCCATGTCAAACTCATACAACTCTCGAGGTTCGATATATAATCTTGTGCTAAAATCTTTCTTTCTTACAACAACACCGGGCTCTCCACGGTGGTACGCTGGGTCTTATCATATCCTTATACAACAACTCTTGTAACTGAGTCACTAACTCTTTCATTCCCACTATACTCTGAATACTCGGTATTCATTCTCATGTCATCCCAATCGATATTTGGTAGCGCATTAAGATCTTGTACAATCTCCCAAAACCATTGTAGTTCTCTTTATACTTGGTATCTCTTTTCTTGGCGTCAACCTTAAGAGCTAATTAAGCCTCATATCTCCGGCATAATAATTTCTTAGGCTGACTATATTCAAGAATCTCTGAATCTGTCTCCATTCTTTATTTATTACTCTCTATCCCCTACAATCAGTCTGGGCTTCATTGGGTGTCAGCCAACCCATTCTTATTATAATATCAACTTCTCCCAACTTGAAAGGAATCAGGTCTATCAAAAGTGCCGGCCTCATATTTCTAGTTCACAACCTGGATGTACCAGTCTTATGGGAAAATCCCTCGATTGGCTATTTCTACTTGTAATTATTCCCTCAGCGTCTCGGCCTTAAGGTTTAATCGTCATGCAACATCTTGATATACAACAATGCATTAGCTCTGTCTAAACAGTGTAGAAGGGCACCTGCTATTTAAAGGTCCTGACAGTGGGCTGCTTGTTGGAGGTAGCCCTGGTTGAAACCTACTGGCTTTCTTTTCTTCTGTGTTCACAAACTCCGGGACAAACCTCAATAATTCGGAAAACTTGGCCTCATACTCGGTTACAGTCATGGTTTCTGGTTTTAACTCTTTAACTTTCATTTTCATCCGGGTCTCCATATATTTCCGAAAATTATTCCTCTAGAACCACACACGTTGCACCTCTCCCAAGTCACAATACCAGCTCCCTCTGACTCCATCGTCAGTACTTATCTTGCTAACCCAGAGGTAGTGTACATTCGTAAACAACTCCTCCAAAATCTCAATTCCACTATAGGGCATCTGTCTAACACCGTTGTCACTGGAGCTCACGGCACATCGCTATTTCTTTCACATACATCGATCGACACGCTTTCTATTATCATAATATCCTTGGGAGAATAAACCAATTCATTGATATGTCACTAACATTCTATTTGTCTTAGGGATTCGCTCCTGTCATAGGCGATTTCTTTTCGAACTAATTCCTATCGACGAATTTTGACTTATTTGACCTGATTGGCCTCCCCTTAGAATTCAATGAGGATAACGAAAATCATGGGGTCTTGAAAAGACAGCTCCCATATCAAGGAAAATGTCACACACTGGTGATCATAAGGTTATGAGTTTTAAGGTAACCTTATTGGAGGTAAAAGAATTTACCGAGAGATCAACATGATCATAAGAACTCACGTTGTGTGCCTCGATTGAGACATTACTAAAGGTAATTAGCCTTCTTGTATTTCACAACTTACAAGTGATGGCGTCCCATCAGACTTCCATCACATAGACAGATAGTCCTTGTAGCCCCTATAAGTATAGGGTTGTTCGTCTCAGTGGAAGTTGAAAAGTATGAAAGCAATTCGAGATCAATTTAATGATTATCGTCTTTCGACAATATTTCTTAAAGGAACACCTTGGATTAAAATTGAACAGATTCCAAATGTGCGATTTCCAAAGAAAATACAAGGAAAAGAATAACCAAAAGATACTGGTACTTAACAACCAAGTGGTGAGGTATCACCATAGGGTCATTCATTATTCGAGGAAAAGTCAAAGCTTAAATAAAATCATTTGACAGGGCTTCGAAAACCTGAAAGTAGGCATCGTGACAGCCTCTAACACAATTGAAATTAATTATGATTTAACACAAGTGTTATAAAATAACTTCGAAGAGGGAATATACCCTTATCAGAATTCTTTCTTGGAAAGAGGTCAAGATAGATCATTGATTGGGGAAATATCCCACATAATTTACAAATGGGGAGGGTACTACCAAGGTCTCTACGGACGCCTTTTATGTCGGCTCCTCTGATGGATAATCGTTCAATTCCAAAGCTTTTCTTTTCCACGCACCCTAAGGTGTTTGATACTTACGTCATTGCCGACTTATAATAGTCACTAAGAATTCAACCATCAACAGTTGCAATCGCAGGGAGTTCTATTCGACTAGGCGCAAACGTCTCAAGTAAGCGTTCTGTTCTCTAAGAAGACCTCGATACCGTTGTCGCCCATAGCAATGACAGTTCCACATGTCGACTGGGCGGTACCTCGGAAGCTCGTTAGAAACTACAAGCTTAAATCCGGTCTCTATTTCAATCATCTTTATACCCAATATTCCTTGAGATAATAAAATCCCTCAATGATGTAATAGACACTATTTCTAGTGGAATCGCTGGTCGCGGGGGATTGAAATCTCATAGCCAACGCAATTCCTTACACTATTCTAGGCAACTAAGTACCCTTAATCGTTCGTGAAAATCTGAACATCTTGGTTCTTACGTATGCCGCCTCCTTATGGGCAACTATAACCGACTACGAGTAACAGGTTTCGTTCAAGTCGAATCAATCCACTGATACTGGCTGTATTGCCTCTACCTTTTATGCTTTAGAGACTCTACTCCATTCTTTGTCATATCTCATGATGAGCCATAAACGATCCTTAAATTCTTGTCTCGTCACTTATTTGTCCCTTGAAGGTTCGTCTGGTCCTATTGTACGACTTCAAGTAACATACCACATATTTATCAATCAACACGTTCTCTACAAGATTCTTTCCTTGACCCACTATGGGGTCTTCCTCTAGATCCTCCTATGGATCTTCCTTTATCGGGTCTCTGTCCATTTCAAGGAACGCATCATCAATTGCCTACTCGAAGGCCTCAGGGTCTGGTATCTCAGAATCCCATCAATCTATAACTCATACGAATCGAGGTGACTAACCATGAAGTCCTAAGTACGGTTTCCCAGAAGAAGTCCCCTCTCGGGCTTCATCTTAAACAGTCCGGGTCATGTCCTCTAACCCGACTACGAACTCAATTCGAGCTCTAGATGTCCTTATCATTCTTAAGGGTATTGTAAGACTCGATCTCCTATCATTTCTGAGGACTGTAACCTAACGCTCTGATACCATTTCTGTAACAACCCCAAATCCGGGGTCAGGGATTTAGAGTAGTCACGATCCATTTACTCCTTGCCTTACCTGTATTACTCACAACATTCATAATTCACCTGCTCACGACCCCACAATATATGTCTCACACACACACACACACACACAGGTTAGAGTCTCAGAAACGACACAAATACAACCATTGCGGAATAAATAACTTTTATTACAATACCCAAATGTCTTTGAATCTGTCACTGATACAATTTCTAAGTAATGTTACATTACCAACTTAGCCTTCTGATGCTCACAATCCTCTCATACCATTCTTATCTATACATAAGTTGAATACCAAAAGCTGTAGCCTGATTCGATTGGTTCGTACTACTTTTGGAATCACTGCTAGAAGCTGTTTACGGAAACGCCTTGCGGGGTATGTGCCGTCCCATTGGCATCCTGCTTCGCTGCTATATAATATATATAAAACAATAGCAAGAGTGAGCGATAGCTCAGCAAGGTAATAAAAGTATGGCATAATCCTGCCTTTAATTCAACCCAGAATAAAGCGGGTATAAGACAATAATTTGTCAAAATATCTCGATACTCAAATTACCTCCTTATCGGAATGTAATCCCAAAAATAATACCATTGTTGTATTTCAAATATCAATTTCATAATATTTCTGCAAACTTTGGCTATATTATGAACAAAGTTCTAGTATAAACGATGAGGTTTCAAAGTAAACCAAATATAACCTTTCCGAAAAATATCTGCTATATATGCAGAATATCAACATATAACTTAAAAGATGAAGTTATAAGGTGATTCAGTATAAACAACTCCCTTACCATAACTCATGTTATGTAAGGTATCCACAGAGTCATAACTCATAAAATAAAAGATGAAGTTGCATGGATTTATTGTCACTTCATACCATTTCTGTAACAACCCCAAATCCGGGGTCAGGGATTTAGAGTAGTCACGATCCATTTACTCCTTGCCTTACCTGTATTACTCACAACATTCATAATTCACCTGCTCACGACCCCACAATATATGTCTCACACACACACACACACACACAGGTTAGAGTCTCAGAAACGACACAAATACAACCATTGCGGAATAAATAACTTTTATTACAATACCCAAATGTCTTTGAATCTGTCACTGATACAATTTCTAAGTAATGTTACATTACCAACTTAGCCTTCTGATGCTCACAATCCTCTCATACCATTCTTATCTATACATAAGTTGAATACCAAAAGCTGTAGCCTGATTCGATTGGTTCGTACTACTTTTGGAATCACTGCTAGAAGCTGTTTACGGAAACGCCTTGCGGGGTATGTGCCGTCCCATTGGCATCCTGCTTCGCTGCTATATAATATATATAAAACAATAGCAAGAGTGAGCGATAGCTCAGCAAGGTAATAAAAGTATGGCATAATCCTGCCTTTAATTCAACCCAGAATAAAGCGGGTATAAGACAATAATTTGTCAAAATATCTCGATACTCAAATTACCTCCTTATCGGAATGTAATCCCAAAAATAATACCATTGTTGTATTTCAAATATCAATTTCATAATATTTCTGCAAACTTTGGCTATATTATGAACAAAGTTCTAGTATAAACGATGAGGTTTCAAAGTAAACCAAATATAACCTTTCCGAAAAATATCTGCTATATATGCAGAATATCAACATATAACTTAAAAGATGAAGTTATAAGGTGATTCAGTATAAACAACTCCCTTACCATAACTCATGTTATGTAAGGTATCCACAGAGTCATAACTCATAAAATAAAAGATGAAGTTGCATGGATTTATTGTCACTTCAATTCCAAACACTTTTCGACCCCCTGCCAACATGACCGGTAAACCTGTACCACGGTGTCATCCTTGGTCCCTTTCAATACATGTTGCAGAACCCCTCTGCCAACATGATCGGTAAACCTGTACCAACGGAGCCATCCGTGGTCCCTTTCAGTACATGTTGCAGAATTATCCAAAATGGATGATGAACCAATACTGGAGCCTTCTCCGCGCCCGTCGTACCAACCTTACTATGATCAGTAGCAGGTTGTACAACAAAATATGTTTTCTACATGTAGATGGAAGTATCACGACAGCCTGACATTGTCTACCGCCTTTCTGGATCTCCCGGCCCATTTGGGGCAATAAGGTGATGGATCGGCGCGACTCGACCTCTTACACATGCTCCTAGTTCAGATGAAATCCATGACTCTGAAACGTAAAGATCGTCTCCCTTTCCCCAAGTGTAATACTTGTTGATACGACTCCACTCAGTAGTCATATCTAGGTTGGAAAGGAAGATTCTCCAATATTTCCCAAGCGATGCTTGTTAATGGATATCGACTTGTTCCAGGAATTTACCCCTCGATCGTTGAGGTGGTAACACAATATTTGACTTGCAGCAACTAAATTGCTTCGAGAAAATATCTGTCCCCTGACAGTTTTGAGTTGAGAGTTTAAAAAGAGTAGCAGTTACTTAAAACAGGTTTCCCATATTTTTGATAATTGAGCGAGTATTTAAATCTTCTTTAAAAGACAGATTTAAATGGAAAAACATTGTTTTGGGAACCTCTTTTTGATTTGAAAATAATTAATAATATTTATTGAATAAGTAAACCCTCAAATGAATATTCGAAATTAATATTCATTAAGTAAATAAACTTTGAATGAATATTTAGAAATAATATCCATTAAATAAATAAGGATTAAATGAATATTCCACATAATATTCATTAACTAATAAACCTCGAATGAATAATTCAAAATAATATAACCTCGAATGAATATTCAAAATAATATTCATTAAATAATAATCTCAATTGAATATTTGAAAATAATATTCATTACTAATCCTCAAATGGAAATATTATCCTTTAAGTCAATAATCCTCCAATGAATATAAATAATATTCTGTAAGTCGATAATCCTCAAATGAATATCAATAAATAATATTCTTAACGTCAATAATCCTCAAATGAATATTAATAAATAATATTCTTAACGTCAATAATCCTCAAATGAATATTAATAAATAATATTCTTAAATAAAAATAATTAACCCTCGAATAACAGATACCCGATATCTTTGCTATCATTCCGGAACAAAGCGATTTTAAGAAAACATTTTGAAAATGATATTCATCTAAGTAAACAAATTTAATTAGACGAATAAGGCTTATTTAATCCGTAAATGCTTCCAGAAGTATTTACTAATTAAATAAACACTGGTTTATTGGTGATGTTGCCTTTAGGTTAATTATTGCGAAAATCTTTCTAAAAAGCTCTGTCCGGGTTTTCGAAAATATACCTTACAAAATAACCCCGATACGCTGGCTAAGTTATAAACTCAATATATGCTCTGCCCTCTGAGCCTAGGGCCTTTATAAAAACCTGGCTTATAACCGCTATCCATATCTAGCTTATAAGCCCGTTACCAAATCATTTTCAAATAATAACCTTCGAATGAGGTAATATTCAAATAGCATTACTCAAATCATTTCCAGGTAATTAATACTTTCTAGAAATATAATTAATGTTTAATAATAATATCCCTCAAGATGAATAGTACTCTGCCGCTGGAATCCCTCCGGGTTTCCGCGACTATCTATATAACACAAATATCGACTCCCGGTCTAGAGTCGAAACAATAACATTCTCTTATCTATAGAGCTACAAGGTATACCGGTTCATAATTACATTATCTCACGGCTCGTATAATATCCAAAAGTCAAATTCTATTTAACACGATATATAACATGTATCGCAAAACTGTATAACTCCACACATGGCAACAGCAGTAATATACAATCGATACTTCCAAGTATAGATTTAGGAAACTTGCCTGATGCTCGAGAAGTGATAGGGCTCGTGACCATGTCGAACAATCTAGACAAAGTCAAACGAAAACACACGGTTAATCCCCTGGATAATCCACTTGTACTCAATGCTTAAACATGTAAGCAAAACACAACCAAGGAATTACTAACTCGTTATAGGCTCATACTAAGTCCATGTTATCCGTAAAATACTTATATCATAAGTTGGGTTCGAAATCCATCCTCAAATCCAAGTTATACTTAACCATTTGCAACATCGGTTTCTAAGTCATGCTCTTAGTGGTTTTCACTTGCGCGACCTCGACTAAAACATTTTTATAAAATCGAAAAATAATCTTTTTAATCCGAATCTTTTTCGTGATCCTTCCTAACTGTCTCTAGTATTATTCCTCCAAGTTTCACATTTTAATATGGCTCCGAAGTGGTCCAAATATAGACTCAAAGTTGCTGAACAGAGATGGGTCATTCTTCCGAATGGCGTTTACTAAAACTCACGTTTCTCCTAAACCGTAAATCATATAGACATGATCTTCATATCAAAACAAACCTTAAAACAAGACCTACATGTTACTGGTCAGTTTTGTTCAAAAATATTCCAATACCAGTTCGTAATTCATGCTCAAAACAGTCTTAAATCAAATGGGCATTACGACGGCTATAATCGTAACGTTTCCCAAAAATCACAACCTCAAATCCAAGCCACACCGGGCATCCATAAAATTCATGAACATAATACTCATCAATATCAGCCTACTTTTTCAGTTTATACCCCAAATTTCTCAAGTCAAATCAACCACTACATAATCATGCTTTCATGCTTATAATCATACTATAAACATCACCAAGCTCAAATCCATCAAGAACAAGCATAAAATCAAAGTAAGGTCTAAGGTCCTTAAAGTTTATACCTTCCTTGGAGAGTATACCAGCGCTAATAATCCTTATATAGTCCTTGTATGGCCTTAAGCTAGCTTAGATCATCAAAGAAATCAAGAAAGACGAAGTTAGTTTCTAAGGGTTACTATTCATCATCACTTTTGTAAAATTCATATAAAATCGAAAATTGAGAGTTTGGTTTTCAAATCTTTACCACACCTTCTACTCTTCAAGAGCTTTCTTTTGAGCTACAGATCATCACCAGGGGATGCTTGAATCTCGACTTATTGGCTCTCTAAGGTGAGAGGTTGAAACTGTCATGGACTGGACAGTTTGGTTTCTTCAACTTGGAGAGGATATTTGACTAGGCTAAACACCTTGGATTGCCATGAAATTTTGAACGAGTGTTATACATAGAATGGAGAAGCTGTGGTTAAATTTTGGTGATTTTATCATGGGTGTATTGTGAGATACGAATTTTTATTTGAGGGTTGCTCTAACAGATCAGTTGAGAGAAATTTGTGTTTCTCTTGCTTTTCTTCTTTTCTTTCTTTTTGTTTTTGGTTAATAATGCTTGAAATGCTGATATTTGTGTAAAGAGTGGTGAGTCATTGCATGCCCAGGACACGTGTCGATCAGTGGAGCCTCATGGTGGCAAAGCAGGGACACGTGTCACGCAATGGAGATCATGGTGGCAAGCAGCTTTACCAGTTCGCTTTCCTTTCACACGGATGATCCAAATGTTGCATTTCTTGAATTAATCTTGTTACATGTTACTTCCATGTATACATTTAATCTTGTCATAATTTCAATCCTTAATCCATGATTCGTTCGCTTAATCGCTTAATCTCGAAAAAAAATGTTCGCAGGGTTTCTTAAGCGTTCTATCGAAGTAGTTTCCTGTAAGTGTTTTTGATATCTCTAATTCTTTTATTAATCCATATCCATGGAATTGATAATCTAAATCCTCAATTATTCTCAAATAATAATTAATCCGTCCGTTATTGGTGAAATTTTGGAGAAAACAGAAATGCTATTTTTCCGATTCTGACAGCTTTTGCATTCCTTCATTTACATCGTAGATCACTAATACGCCCTTGAAAGTTTATTATATCGTTCCGCATATGGGGTGGTCTGAAAAACTTTTTAAACGACAAAAATTTACTATTCATCAAAAGTTACTATTCATCAGTGGTTTTTCTATAATCCTTTGGTTCAATATCCGATCCAATATTCCTGGTTTATTTCTCTTTACTTCTTGCACTTAGAAATGTTCTAGTGCTTTCTCGGGCACACGCTATCCTGTTTACGGAGTTGTCGGATGTATTCCAGATATTGATTTGGATGACATAAAAATACTTTCCTTCCCTGGAGTATTGTATTCTTATCTTCCAGATTGATTGTTCTTATTTATATGTTCAGTCCATTCTTACTATTCTCAAAATGTTTGAAAACCGAAATTCACATTCATTTCATAACTTGATTCTCAAAGTCATTGCCACTATTTACATCAACATATAATAAAAGTTTTAATTCTACCCAAAATCTGGGGTCTTACAGGAAGGAAATTGCTTATCTTTTGCTTGAAAAGCACAGTCTACAGAAAAGCTCCATACAGAATCTCAGAGCAGCTATCTACCAGATTAATGAGGAAGATGAAGAACTCAGAAATCTTAAGGAAAGACTGATTCAAATTCTTGAAGAAAAAGAAGAAAGTTTATTATCCAACTTCTTGAAGATGAATCTGTTCTATCACAAAGCTTAAACAGATAAGTTGTTTCTGAAGATACTCGTACATTTTGATACATGTTTTTGACATCATTGAATATTTGGAATCTATACTTTATTTTACAAAGTATGAGATTGGGGGAGATTGTTAGATCAGAATTCAATGATCGTCAGAAGCTAGACTCAACTGATCAGGATTGCTGACGTCATCAGTATTGCATGGTCATCAGTATTTGATCAAGCGTCAGTATCTTATTGATCATCAGGATTCCTACTCAGACTATGATCAGGTTTGATCATCAGGACTTGAAGCTGATCAGGATTCCTACTTCGAGTTATATTTGGAGTCTAGATAAACATGGAAGTTAATTCTATCTGTTCCTGGTTTGTAGAATGTAGCTATCGATTAAGGATAGGTTTCTATCTTTGTTATTGATTAGGACTTATCTTGTTATTGATAGAGAAGCTGTGTGCACTATATAAACACAGTTTTGGTTTCGATTTATGTATTCATTCGAGAGAGAACATAATCGGAGAGAAGCTCTTAAGAACAGAATTTCTTGAGAGAGTTTTTGTAAGCTAGCAGCTCTTAAGAACATCAGAATTTCTTAAGAGAGTTTGTAACAGTTTTATATCAAAGTTAATAAAGCTGTTATTGTTATTGTTATTAATCTTTCATATTTGTGTTATATAAAGTCGAGAATCTTATACAATTGTATTCAACCCCCTTCTACAATTGTTATTTACTGGGCAACAGTAGGCATCTTGTGAGGACCGATTTAGTCACGAAACACAAGAGCAGTCATTAAAGCTCGAAAGCTCCTAAACCCTAGCAGTAAATTTACAAGTACATTTTTTAATCCATAACAAATATATATATGTCATAGTTTTGGGTTAATGTACATAACGAAAATAAGGTTTAAACTCATTGTTGCAATTTATTCTGCAGTGTATGTGCTAATTCTCAGTTACGTATATCAACATGTATATCCTTTTTAATGTAAGATAATTTACTCCTAAACCACTCTTAAAGATTAAAAAAAGTATAGTATGCATCTAATTGTTAGTTTCAATATAAATCCTATTACACAGTTTCCGTTCTTACTTGCATATGAATGCTTTGAGACGGTATATATTATACCTTATGGCTTCTGTTGTGTCATGGATTAATATAGAAGCAGCACAGCTTCGCGGATCTGTTGACTTTCATATGTAGCAACCATTATGCTTCAGATCATGAACCCTACATTTCTTGATCTCGCAAGAGGAAGAGGGAGATGATGAAGAGTAAAAATTGAATAAGACTTAAGAAAATGCAATGGGCAGTAATACACTTGTATAAATAAGTAGAGACAGAACTATTCTAAAGGAACACAAAAGAATTGGCTAATTGTGCACAAAAAAAATTTCAATGACATTGCTACAAATTTAATTTACAAAATTTAGCAAAAACAAAATTTGCAACAAAACAAATATTGTATTTTTCGTTCCTGCGTCGCAATAACTGAAACATATCTAGAGTTTGCTCGTGCCTCGCACGGGCCATAAAGGTAGTTAACATTAGCACATCAAACGGTATATAAAATAAGTTATATGTGCAAAATTAAAGTAAAAATAAGACTATTTCTCCAAGTTCTGAACGGAAAAGAAAAAGAAATTGAAAGTTCTCTCAGAACTTCAAGCAAACAAAACTGCAAAAACAAAAAACTTAAAAAAAATTGACTCGTATAGAAAGTAAGGAACTGCACATGGTAAATCATCCCAAATAACAATCAAATAAACAATACATGCACAAAGAAAAGCACAAAATATCATTGTCATACCTAACTTCATCTGGGCCAAATTTTACCTGTAACAAAAAAAAGTTATAAAATGATAAATATGGTGCAGTAGAAACAAATAATTAACATAAAGTAACAAAGAGATCCAGAGACGAAACATATAACACTACTAGAAAAACTGCATTAGACATCGGCTAAAAACCGATGTCTATTGAAAAAGAGAAGCGATGTCTTTGCATGTGTAGAGAAAGGTAGGGGTATTAGACATCGGTTTTTAGCCGATGTCTATGTTAATCTTTAACATCGGTTTTTTAATAAGCAACAGATGTCTATGTTCCTTTTTAACATCGGTTTCTTAACAAGGAACCGATGTCTATGTTCCTTTTTAACATCGATTTCTTAATAAGGAACCGATGATTATGTTTCTCTTTTATATCGGTTTCTATTCTTTAGCCATTAGTGTTCTGATGTTACTTGTGATATTTAACATCAGGTTTTTGCGAAAGTGATGTAAGTTATGTGTTTTTTTAATACATGAATCCCCTATTTGACATGGCCAAAAACCAAAACCAAATGAGTAAAATCAAAAAGCCAAACCAAAACCAAATATCAAAATCAAAAAGGCAATATGTACCAAAGCCAAACATTAAATTTTATTGGCCAACTACATTATCCAATTCATATCGAAACTACTACATAATCCAAACCATCCAAGTATCAAAGCTAATAATACAACTACACCAAAACCAAATCGTGTACCCTATTTACAAAAAGCTATCAATATGGCTAAAAGTCTCAAATTGGATAGTGATCTCACCAAGCCACCAAGGCAAGGTCTGTTGAAGAAATTTAGCTTGTCAAGTGATCTGTAGATTTGCTTGTGATGATTATGCGTGAAATGAAATCTTTCTATTGCACATTCAATATTCGAGTTGCAAAGTTAGACCTGATAAAATGCAAAACACTGAAGAACAAATGTATCCAACTCAAGTTCCCTGTCTAAAGTATGTGTAGGTATCAGCAAGTATAGCGCAAGAGACTTCTTCATAAGGATTTCACTTAATACAACTTCATCATACAATCTGCTTTTATGCCTTGAGATCATCAGACATTGCTGAAGGTATGCAATGAGTGGTAAGAATATCTGGAGTTGCAGCTTTTGCTTTTTCGGTCTGCAAGACTACAATCTACATGAAATTCAATGAGATCTTAAGTATGACAGAGAGATAAAGCAGATAGAATAAACTCCCAGCGAGTAAACTAAAGTATACGCAAATCATAATTCAACGGTAGGTGACTTGTGCATAAAGAACACACACTGGGGAGATAGAGTCAACCTGTTCATATTCAAGATGAAATTTCAGAAATTCTTCATCACACTTCTCCACCATGTAAGCTAATCCCTTCAAATTTTTAACAGGCTTGCCATTGAAAGCATGAACCTTGAAAAGTAAAGTTAACAGAAAAGAAGTTAGCAGCCAGAAATATGATGTGACTGATATTTTCAGGAAAATCTTGTGAAGTACTCAAAATACAAATAATATTTCATCTTTCTAACCTGAGTGTTGACAATCTCTTCATAGCCAATATTGATATCCGCCACAAGTACAGACCTATCATCGAATCACAGTACAGGCATGATAATTTTTATTTAAAGACTTACCTCCAGTGCAGGTAAGTGTGGAAAACCCTTCAAGGTTGTTAGTCTATTTTTGCTGGCAGCTAATACCTGATTGAAAAGCAAGAAGTGACTAAATGAAAGATGTCATAAGGAAGTGGAAAGCATTGAACTGGAACGGGGAAGAAACCTGTAACTGTGGTTGGCTTGCCATCGAAAGAGACTTTAACTTATTTTGAGCAACAGACAGGAACTGGAAGATAAAACATGCACGATTACTTAAAGGATACAGATAAAAATGATAACATAAAAGTCAGAAGGTAATCAAAAATTACCTCTTAGACATGTTTGCATTAGTAAGATGAAGTTTTTCAACAGAACTGTACTATTTCAACATCAATGATAACAGTTTAATGTGCACCTGGAGGGCTTTGTAATTCTCAAGTGGTTCAAATCCAGGCCCCTGAAAATCATTGAAGCTCAAGTCAAGGACCTGAGTTAAAAAGTGAGAAATAATCAAGCTTCACTGCAAGAATATAAGGTGCAACAAGATTATCAAATTTGATGGGAAGTGTTGTTATATTCCTTCGGACTCTTGTAGCTTACACTTATACTGATAGTTGCTCATTTAGAATCAGTTGAACAAAAGTAAAAATTAAACAAGGTAACTGCTATTATTTTCATCTGAACAAACCTTCACCCGCTTCAATGTTTCAATACCCTCCAAAGTTGATAATAGATTGTCTCTTAGATAAACAAACTGTACAAAAGTAAATCAGTTATGAAACAAAAAGAACTAATCAAGTCTCTATATATTTGATATTTGAGAAGGGTGATTCAAGATATATAAAAACAAGAAATACAGAATCTTTCTACACATGAACCAGGAGAAAGTCACAAATAGAATAAAAAACTTTGCCTCTTAACTTCTGATATCACAGTGTGTCCACCCGGTGCATGTTCTCCGGAAAGAACAACACCGATCCTCAAACTCTTATTATATTCCCTTGAATCTCCTTCACGTAAAATGAAAGTTATACCTATGGTAAAAGCATTCCATATAATGAAAGTACATATGGAATGGAGATGATAAAAGTTAGATTCTCCCCAATAATCAAATGCAATTTATCAAATAAAAACACAGACTTACACCTATACATTCCCGTGTGGATCTCTCTCAAGCAGTAGTTGGTCCTGAATGTCTTGAGGTAAAAGTTATACCTATGTTTGTAATATAACTCGTGACATTTTTCAATGTAAGATTCTGAGCATCAACCATTTTTATAACTATAGATTACCATTTGTACACACTTTTATACACATAGAAATACATATAAAGTTGTAAATCCAAATCAAATACCTTAGCAAACACAGAACTGAAACCAAACTCGAACCAAACAAAACACGAGCTCAAACCGCAAACTCGAACTCCACGCTTTAAGCTCCGGATCTGTTTTAGTCGAAAAATTGAATGAACGAAAGAAACAATTGCAAGGTGCAGTGAAGTGTAATTGGAGCTTGAAAAAACAAGGAAGAAAGCCAGGGTTTTGTTTGACAAAAGGGTGGATAAAATTGAACTAATATTGAAAGGGGGTTGATAAATTGAAAGAAAATGAGAGAATCGAACAATTTCAGAGGTTAATTAAAGCTTTTTGTTGAAAGGAGCGGGCTAGGGTTCTTGTTGAAGAAAAGAGGGATAGTTCCATAGGTGTTTGATTTTACGTTTTTGTTTGGGGGGGGGGAGGTGGGTTTATGTTTTTTATTTTATGTTTTCAGTTTAAGGGGGGAAAGAGGGATAAGCGGGAGCTGAATTTAGTTAAGGGGGGAATTTTTGTTTAGGGGGAAATGAAAAAGAGGGAAGGCATGGGTTTATTTTTATTTTTTTAAATGAGGTTTAGACAGCGTTTATTCAAGTAAGCGATGTGTAGATTATCATTAGACATCAGTTTTCTAAATTCCGATGTAAGAAATACTTTTAACATCAGTGGCTTTTCTAACCGATGTCTAAAGTGTGATGTCTAATCTAGTTTTTCTAGTAGTGTAAACTCATATTTTTCAAGGATCATATAGTAGGATATATCTCATATAAATACTCGTTAATCTAAGAATAGGTAAAAGGAGTTTATATACATGAGACGATTAAAATTGATGTTAAATCTACAAACTCTAACCTACAATAAAAATAATGAATCAGAGTAGTAAATTAGAGTCAGAATCAAAAAAATATATAAAAAGAAATATAAAGAAAGATTATTTAAATTGAAAAAGTTGAGTAAATTTTATGTAATTTATATAGATATGGATGAGTGTGATGAGCAAAGTACAAAATTTTGAATTCATGGAAAAATTAACAACTTTCCAGATAAGTTTGAATTATTGTGCATATATAGAAAGTAAAATTGTTGTATTATGTGTGTAGCACGTGAATGTTTGGAAGAAATAGGAAGAAGACAGTTTGGTCAAGTGGCATTCTTCGTAATTAAGTATGAAGTCTTGGGGTATGGATGTAAGAAGACATGCTTGCATTTGGATTCAGGAATCATAATATAGATTATGCATAAATAAATATGATTCTATAAAAATATAATAATCATAAATTGAAAACTTAAATAAATGATCTATTAAGTGTATGGTGATAATTAATTGGGTGGATGACTCGTAGTTTATGAAAGTTTGAAGTTTATAGATTATGCTATTTAATTATAAATGTAATGAACTAAAAATATAATTCATATTCGGGTTTGAACCGAATACGGATCATGAATCATATTCAAGTAGGATCATTTTATCAAGAATCATACAAGACTTAATCTAAGCAGGTATATGAGTGCTCATATCGGGGATTATAATTATTTGGGTTTAATTTTTCCGCCAGATTTGGATCATTTATAAACCAGATTTGAGTTTCAATTCAGGCTTAAAAAGATTTTACATCAACTTTATCAAAATTCACGTAGAATTAAAATCAAGAACAGTTTTTCAAAATTCATATATTTTTATCAATTCCTTAAAATCTAACTAGAATACACCCCCTAAGAAATTTTTAACGATTGATAAGTTATTAAAATAAAAATAATTGATCTTAATCATTTTAAGGGTTAAGTTAAGCCTCATTAAAATGCATCAAGAAATAAACAAGTGATGCCGAAGGGTTCATTTGGCAAATCCCAATATAAAATATCTGAATAGTTAAAATTTCTGAACTATTGAGAAATATGAATTCTAAATGAATAATATTATTTGGAAAAAAAAAATTCTAAAAACAGTTCAATAATTTTTTTCGTTCTAAGTATAAAATTTTAAATGAATATACTATTATCGTTTTTTTTATAATTATATGATGCAAAGAAAATATTTTGATTAACAATAAATTAAATATAAATTCAAAAAAATATAACTATTATAATTATTCACTAATAGTTAAAATTGTGATAGTACTTGGTTGTGCATGTAACGCTAGTTCTTAATCGTTGAGCAAACATTTTTTTCTCAATGATTAAGACATTTGAATCGTTCAGCTAAGATTGTTAAAGAACTAATGACCTTAATTTCTTAGCGCTTAAAATTTGTTGTGGTAAGATGCATTAAGATATAAACAAATGGGGCCGAAGTCCGATTTGACCTTACTCTTATTCTCAAACATGATATCAAATGGGTTAAATCTCAAATTGGTCACCGAAATGAGACCTATGTATCAATATTTTGATGATACTTATCGGGGTCTCTAATGCAGTACTTTAGTGACCGATAATGACACTTCCGTTAGTTGACTGATTGACCTAACAGAAACTGTGACGATAAAATATGTGGCTATTATCTGGCAGATGACTCGGTGTATATGTGTAAACGTTGTTGTGTGTATATTTCAATATAAATCAAAAGAAAATTAACAAAATTCACTAACTAGAAAAAATGTAGGAGCCCCATTTGGAATTGGGAATGAAACCCGTAATTGCCCAATCTCTCACATCAAATCTTAATTAACTTCAATTTCAACTCTGAATCAAATCTTATTTGTTCATGTTAGGGGATAATCGTCTTCATCAAAAAAGGTACGTATAATCAGAATTGGACAAATCGTTTTCATTTTTTTAGATTTTGGGATTGTTATGAATGTTGGTTTGGATAAAGAATCAGTTGAGGAAATTGATAATGTATTATTGGTTCTGCAAAAAAGATGGTCTTATGGTGTCTTTTGTTGCGGTTAACTTATGTTTCGAAGATGAAGGAAGATCCAGAGAATTGAAAATCTAAGAAGTGGGTTTTGTCGAGGAAGAGAGAAATGTCTATCTTATTACTAATTTTTGTATGTATGATTTGTGTTTTTGATATGATCCCAATTATTATGATTTTAAAACTTATATCATCTGTTCAAAAATTGTTACTGCATACAGTGATGGCTGAAGTAGTATCGGGTTGAATCTTCCGTGTCAAGCCGTTATGAGTAATTCGATGGTTTTGGATTGTGACTTGTGAGTATGAGAAAGCTGTACATATTTGGCAATATCAGAATTTTAAAATGAAATTTTAATATTTTATTTTAAAATAAAATGTGATTTTTTAATAAATTTTAAATAAAAAAGTTTGAGATTTTAAAGAAGAATATAATTTATTTTATTTAATAAAATCAAAAAGAAAGATTGGGTATGTAAAGTAAAAAAACTTAATTTTTGATTTTAAAATAAAATTTGATTTTGTATTAATTTTTTAAAAGAAAGATTGAGATTTTAAAGTAAAATATAATTTTTCTATTCAACTAAAAAAGATTGGGAATTTAAAATAGAAAACTTAACTTTTATTTTAAAGTAATTTTGTTTTTTTTAACAATTTGTAAAAGAAAGATTGAGATTCTAAAGTAAAATATATACTTTTTTGTAAAATAAAAAAAGGAAAATTAAGAATTCAAAATTAAAATTTCAAAATTTTCATTTTCAAATAAGATTTACTTTTTTTCTAAAAATTAAAAAGAAAGATTATGATTTTAAAATAAAAACTTAATTTTACTTTTCAACAAAATTTGTTTGTTAAAAAATTTAGAAGAACTTTTAATATTTTTTTTCTACTTAATGAAAGTCATAATAAAAAAGGTACGTACATATGAATGCAAACATGTGTTATTCACTCCAAATCAGCACCTAGCAATCAAGCCATATCAGCGTTTTAACATTTTTCGTCAGGTCAATCAATCAAACTAACAGAAATATCACTATTGATTACTAAAATGGTACATTAACAGTGTGCTCCAGACTTGCAAAAGTGAATGAAAAGAAAAGAAGAGAAATGAAGCTATGCAAATTTTCTTTTCCGATCATGCTCTAGAGTTTTTATAGGAAATAAGAGAAAAGATTTGAAGAGAAAATTAGGTCCAATATCTCTCAATAATTTTCTGCCCAAAAATGGGAATATTCAGAAATAACGAAAGTCACATTTCTTTATAATATTTTGATATGCCAGCAATATCCTTAAAATACCTTATTAGTTGGTAAGGTGTGTAACACGTTAAAACACTTCTGAGGTGTTCTGCTTCATTTCTTTTTTCTGCTTCTTTTTCTGAGCTCTCTATCACGTTTTTTAGAAACTTATGTCAGGTACCATGAATCATCATCATATCATTAATAATTGAAACTATTCATTTTTGTATAACGTGTAATTCTTCTGATATATTTCTCATTTTTTGTTAGTATTCCTGCTTGATTTTTATTGTATTAAGCTAGAGACAACTCAATGTATGAATACATAAACATACATATATGTGTATATGTGGGCAAGTTGCATCTGTGATTGGTGATTGATTGTTGTTCTTAGCAAAATATAGTCACATAACAGTATGTCTAGATTGTCTAACTATATATTTTTCTATATTTGCTTCCTTCAAGGTGAAAGACATGAACCTGGTGAATTATTTGTAATTTATACATTATTTGTGTCATAATATAATTGTGAGGGTAAATCAGCTTCGTCAATGGGTTCTTATGCAACAACAAGCTGATGTGCAATTAATTTGTCTAGTTTTGGTATTTCTTGTGCATCGTAAACATGAGCACATGAAGCGTATTAATGTACCTAGTAGGGAGCCGGAATTACATAGACAAAAAGTGCGAGAAGAGTTAATGGATGATCTTGAAAATCGTGCTAAATGTCGTGAAACAATTCATATGAATAAAGAAGCTTTTCTGAAATTATGTAATCTATTAGTAAATTACGGCGGCCTCCGACCAACTCAAAGAATGTCAGTTGAAGAGCAAGTTGCTAGATTCCTACATATAGGTGTTGGGTTTCAACCCAATATGATGATATAATCTTGGGTGATTAAGACTGTTTTGGTAATAATTGTATGTGTAGACAATTATTATATATGGTATGTTTTGGTCATTAAGTTAGGTAATTAGGTGCCGAGAATTAGAAGACTTGTATAACAAGTATGGGAAGACTTGTAGAACAAGTATGGTAAGTTTTGGTGGCTAAGTTTTGGGTTGCTATATATACATAGTCATAATATTGTCATTGATTTGTATGAATGCTTAAGATGTAGACTTAGGTATTGCTTGAGAGCGGATACCTAAGTAGTGTTAGGCTTATTTTGATTGTATTGTTGATAACTGTTTTGATTAATGATACAAGTTGGGACGTGGGTGTTTCCGCGTCAAATATTTGTGTGTTCTTGTTTTTCTTTTACTTATTGTTGATAGAAGTAGAAGTAATACTTGAATAACGTGTGACCGCGCTTTGTTGGATCTTGTCAACTAATCGATTGGTTGTGTGTGTGCTCTGCATTGGTATGTTGCGAATCTCGAATTTGTGTGTAGTCTCTTAACCTAACAAGTGGTATCAAGATCCAAGGTTCGTGATTCAATATGGATGAGGTTGGAGGAGAGTTCGAGGTTCAACTGATATGACAGAGTACAATGAAGGATTTGCTGACAAGAAGCCAACTAACGTGGGAAGAGACAAAGTTACGTGCGGTATAGCGGTTGACTTGCACCGTGGATCAATTTTTTCGAGATCGAGATGGAAGAAGATGGAAGAGATCATCGCAATTGTTTCAATGGCTTGATCAACCAAGTGAAAATTTTGGATGATTCTAGTGTTGTTCTTCTACGGGCCGAAAGATTGAGAAAGCAAGGATCAGGTGACTCAACTGATGAAAGGGCACTCGTGGTGAATGATGCACGGGATTTTGTAGATGGATACATCGTTATGTTGAAGAACGGTGGTTTGGAGGTCACTATACGGGTTTTAGCGACACTCAAAGGTTTGGAAGAGCAAGAGGGTTCATGTTCGAGGGGAGGCATGACAAGTGAACGTCGATGTCTTTGATGAGTACCGTTCAATCTGATTTAGAGTATTGGGTTGAAGGGGAGGTTCAACCCAATATGGTGATATGAGCTTGGGTGATTAAGACTGTTTTGGTAATAATTGTATATGTAGACAATTATTATATATGGTATATTTTGGTCATTAAGTTAGGTAATTAGGTGCCAAGAATTGAAAGACTTGTATAACAAGTATGTGAAGACTTGTAGAACAAATATGGTAAGTTTTGGTGGCTATATATACATAGTCATAATATTGTCCTTGATTTGTATGAATTCTTAAAGATGTAGACTTATGTATCACTTGCGAGCGGATACTTAAGTAGTGTTAGGCTTAAGTATCGAGTTTGGGACACCATTGATGTGTTATTGTTTTGATTGTATTATTGATAACTGTTTTGATTAATAATACAAGTTGGGACATGGGTGTTTCCGTGTCAAATATTTGTGTGTTCTTGTTTTGATTTTACTTATTGTTGATAGAAGTAGAAGTAATACTTGAATAACGTGTGACCGCACTTTGGTGGATCTTGTCAACTAATCGATTGGTTGTGTGTTTGCTCTGCATTGGCGTGTTGTGAATCTCGAATTTGTGGGTAGTCCCTTAACCTAACAGTAAGATGTGATGAAAGAAATCATTTTATTTCAGGGATTTATCGCCGGTCTTTTTCGACCACAAGTAGAACTTTACACAGAGTTTTAGATGCGATATTAGCAGTTGAGGATCGTTTTCTTCATCAACCTAATGGACAAAAAGTTGCAAAAGAGATTCAAAAGAAGAAAAGTTTTTTTCCTTATTTTAAGATAAATTTAAGTCATATATTAAACATTTATGATTTCAATGTATACTTAAGTAGGATTGATTTTAAATGTTGCTAATATATTATAAGATTGTGTTGAAGCTATCGATGGAACACGTGTTCGTGTAAGAGTGTCTAATGAATATGTTCCAAAATATCGTGGTCACAAGGGATACCCGACGATTAATGTATTGGTTGCGTCCACTTCTGATTTAAAATTTACATATATTTTGAGTGGTTGGGAAGGAACTACATCATATGCGAGGGTAGTTAAAGACGCACTAACCGGAGAAGATAAACTGATAATTCCTACTGGTAATATTTCATAATATTAGCAAGTCTTGTTTTTTTACTTCTCTACTTGAATATAATGCTTACATATTTTTGTTTTTTTATAGGTAAATGTTATTTAGTTGTTGGGGGTCTCTCGCATAAAAGTGGACTAATTACACCGTTTAAAAGTTATCGCTATCATTTAAAAGAGTACTCAAGTCGTGGACCTGAAAATCCAAGAGAATTATTGAGGAATACTATCGAAAGGGGCCTTCGGCGTGCTCAAAAAAAGATTTTCTATTATTAGAAGTATGACTGAGTCATTCTATTCGAGTCAAACACAATATGACATATTTCTTGCATGTTGTATCTTGCACAACTTTTTGCATGTTGTATCTTGCACAAGTTTTTACTAGATGAAGATCGTGATTTGACATATTTGACATATGAAGAAGAAGTGAGACAAGAGTTTGAACAAGAAACTCTTGAAGTAGTATATCATGCAGCAAGATACAGATCCGAAGACAATGTTATCGCAGATGGAATACGAAATAATTTAGCAAATACAATGTGGAAAAATTACATATTGCATAAAGACAATGATGTCGAAATGTTAGACTAGATGTTAGTTCTGGTCGAGTTTTCCTTTTGAGGTTAACCATAGTTAAACCTCGATAAAATAATACCCGATAAAGTAATAACCTCGATGAATTAATATTTTTCTCCGGTCCCGACTTGGGCCAATAGGATAAAGTAATATATTCGCTAAAAGCATAAGCTAATAATTTTTGAAAAACCCTTAAGGGCCCAATGAAAATATAAAGTAATAATTACAAATATATATATATATATATAATATTATATATATATATGTATATATATATATATATATATATGAATTTATATTCATATTTTCCAGTTTTCACCTAATTCAAAATAAATTTCGTTCATAATTTTTGTGGAGTATTTTGTCTCATTATATACATTATTTGTAATATAACAAATAATTGTTTGTAGTATATATGTTGAGACTTACATAAGATTAGACAAATCTTGATATTAACTATTATCAAGTTTTAATCATGAAGGGTTTCGAGCACATAAACGCAACGAAAAACGTGAAAATAAACCAAAATTCGAAACCCCTCCGCAGGATCCATGCGAAAACAAAAGATTTAATTCGGAGATTAAGAACAAATACCTTAAGAAGCTTTAACAGTTCATTAATGGAAGATTAATGGAGATCCAAAGCTTGTTCAATCACCATGTATCCCACTCTCACGATCTACACTCTACGTTATCCACACGAACGCTTTTCTTGAAGGATTGATGTGTACTAGCACCCGAAAACTGCTTCTTTCTCTCTCTCTTTTCTTGCTCTCATAAGCGGCTAGGGTTTTAATATAAAAACGTTTTTCTCATATAAAATCAGTCTCTAAGAGAGTTTATATAGAGAAGAATAAACTTCATTAAATATAATCCAATTATAATTAATACTAATCCGAAATTTCAATTTATTATTTAATTAAGTCTTATTTAATTAATTAATAACTTATTTCGGAATTAGTTTAAGTAATTCCCTTTCTAATTAATTATTTAATTAAGTCATACTTAATTAATATTATAAATCAAATGAATTACTTATTTAATTTAAATTCATAATTTAAATTATTTCTCCTTCAAGCGTTCTTTGTGTGTGACCCTGTAGGTTATTATTACATTGACAACAATTTTAATATCTAATTAAAATTGTAAACAATGAGCGGCATCTAGTAATACATCATTGTTACCCAAGTAATAATAATTAAATCGGTGATTCGATTAAGCCTTTCGTGAATAATGTTTCATGTAATATAATCCCTTTAACCTTAATATTATAGATTAAACTCGAGGCATGTAATGTGTCATCCTCTTCATAATTTAATCTTAGTTTTATTGATCGATGAGTAGACTATTAAATCAAATCAACATTTGAGCACGACCGTACATTTCTTAGTCTCACTCAAATAAGAGGCCAATAATATCGCTCCTAAAATTAGGAGGGTTAAATCCCATCTAGATCATTCATATTTCTTATACGATTCATAATATACCCAATGTCCACTTTTATCATCACCCGTTCAAGGGTAACTTTTAATGTAATTAAAGTATATTAATTCTCATATAAAAATATAATGATTTCAGGTCTAAGGATCATTACACCATTATCACAGTGAGAATTACTTATGACACTATTAACATTTGTAATCTCACGGCGGGTCAATCCAGTGTCATGTACTCTTACATGCACCTATGTTTTGACTTTAGTATCACCATATCTATGACCAATGAGATGTGGTCATCAGTCAACAAACATACTAGTCTGTGCATTATTATTGTCCTTAAATAATAACACTCGACTAGGGATATTTAGGAATAAAGATATTATTCATATAATCTCATTTTTAAGTCACATGCTTAAAGATATCAAATACGTATCATAATTCCAAGGACATTTATTATGCTAACATTTATAACGCAGTAAATAAAGACATAAGAAAATAATAATAATAATCAATAAAACATAATTTATAATAATAAAATATTTTCTTTAAAACATAAAAGTATTGTCTCTGGAGCACTAATACTAACAAATCATTCATTAATTTTGAATAATGTTTGCATTATTAGTGATTTTATAAGCATTATCCTATGATGAATCTAATATTTATTTATATATCATATTACACTTAATCGATTATAATTTTTATCTAGTATAAATTTATTAGCCTAATATAAATATAATTCAAATCACACTAAAAATCTCTAACAACTTTAAAATTTACAAAACATTATGCACATATTTTTCTTTAAAATAATAAAATATTACTTTATCGATAAAGTAATTATTATTATTATATCGATAAAGTAATAAACTCGATAAAGTAATATTTTTGCCCGGTCCCAAGAGTATGAATTTAAAGAGGTTTACCGGCATTTTTAAGTTAAATTCAAGTTAGGTAGTTAATTTCTGTGTAGTTTGACTTATTTTATTGAAGTGCTTTATTTGTGTTATTCCCAGTTACACACTTACAGAATTGTGGGGGGGGGGGGGGGGGTGAATACAATTCTTGATTTTTACAACTTTTCTGCAACTTGAAAGTAAGAACAGATAAACTAAATTTCAGAAACAGAATAAAGATAAGAACACAGTGCTTTAAAAATTTCAGGTGGATTTTTTTGTGATCCACCTGAGATATATATTGAAAAAATAATCTGTGATATTTATTTACAAATACACAGCTGCTATTACAGTTCTTTGCTTCTAAGAAATGTAAGAGAGAAAACCCAAGCAAAGACAATGTAAAACTATTTTCTCTGTTTTCAAAGAACTGCTACACTTGGTTATAAAGCCCAAGTTTACAAGTCATACTGCAGACAAAAACTATATATCTCTATTTTCTAGGTCCAGTATGCTTGCTTCTTCATTCCAAATGCATGTGACTGAGATGTTGTACTCTTGACAAGTTGGCTTGTTTGTACATCTCTTATGTTTGCATGAAAATGGAATGTTTCTTCTTCTTCGAGGTTCACCAGTGTTTGGCTTGCATATTCTTTTTGTTTACTCTGTCTGTTGCCCAGTAATAATCTATTGTAGAAGGGGGGTTGAATACAATAGTATAAGATAATCGACTTCTTAATGTATATATCACAAATATGAAAGAAAGATAACAGCTTTATTAAATCTGATATAAAACTGTTACAAACTCTCTCAAGAAATTCTGATGTTCTTGAGAGCTGCTAGCTTACAAAAACTCTCTCAAGAAATTCTATGTTCTTGAGAGCTTCTATCTTGATTCACACCGAACCAAAACCAAAACTGTGTTTATATACTACACAACTTCTCTATCAATGATAAGTCCTAATCAATTACAAAGATTGAAACCTATCCATAATTGATAGCTACATTCTACAAACCAGGAACCGACAGAATAAACTTCCATGTTTAACTAGACTCCAAATATAACTCGAAGTAGGAATCCTGATCAGCTTCCAGTCCTGATGATCAAACCTGATCCCAGTCCTGATATGTATCTTGATCCTGACGACCATGTAATCCTGATGACGTCAGCAATCCTGATCAGTTGAGTATAGCTCCTGACGATCATTGAATTCTGATCTAACAATCTCCCCCAATCTCATACTTTGTGAAATAAAATATAGATTTCTAAGATTCAATGATGTCAAAAACATATATACAAAATGTACAGTATCTGCAGCAACAACTTATCTGTTTAAATTCTTTGATAGAACAAATTCATCTTCAAGAAGTTAGATAACAAATTTTCTTCTTTTTCTTCAAGAATTTGAATCAGTCTTTCCTTAAGATTTCTGAGTTCTTCATCTTCCTCATTAATCTGGTAGATAGCTGCTCTGAGATTCAATATGGAGCTTTTCTGAAGACTATGCTCTTTAAGCAAAAGATATGCAATTTCCTTCCCATCAGGATTGAGAGTAAGTTGTGTCATGCCAAAAGTTACTTCTTTAACAGCAGTACCCCTTTGCATTTCCACATCTTGACCTCTTTGATTTAAGTACATGGGAGTATAATTACCATTGAAATTATTGTTTCCATCCAGTCTTCTTCTTATTGTTGACAAAATCATGTCACTCCATTCCTTGCACATTTAATTCTTCGATCTCAAAAGATAATGAACATATTTCAGTTCCTGTGTAGTTTTCATCAACAGATCTTGAATAGATAGAATATTCACACTACCATCTTTCATGAAGTACAGAAGCTTTTCTTTCTTGTCAAAACCATCATGACAATCTATAAATATATCAACAGCTAGTAAATTGTTCAGGTTTTCAGAAGTTAAAGTACCTCCAATTTCAGTTAAGGAGTAAGGATCAACATATGACATATTTAGATATTCAGCATCCCTGTGTCCAATACCTCCTCTTGAATTACTTGTCAATTGCTTCAGATTTGAAAACATCTTTAACTAGAGTGCTTTTGATCTAACCATCTCAGATAAATCAACAACACTTGAAGCGCTTGTAATAATTCCTCCAGACTGAAAATTGATAAGTGTATCACACCTCAGTGTACTAATATGTTTCCACTTCTTATCCTTTTCCTTTTCAAAGGCATAGCTTCTTTCCAGTGAAGATTCTTGTCTGCTTGGGTTCCTCCACTTTCTTCTGTTTGAGAGTTTAAGCCTTTGTACATAGAGATTGAAATCTCTATTTGTTGATCTTATAATTTCACTTCTTCTGGCTTCTTCTTCTTCATCTACTTCCTTGTTGTGAGAATCAACCACAGTAGATAAAATTATCAAATCAATCTCTTGCATAATTTCAGAATCATCAGGATCATGAATATTATCAGGAACAACATCAGGATTAGATTCTTCAATTTGATTTGTATTGCATATAGTTGATTTTCTTGATTTTCTTCTCAATTCAGGTTCTTCTTCAATATTTCCATCATCACCAAAAGTAGATCTGTCAGGAACTACTAGAGTTTGAATAGGTTCAGGAATTTCTTCAATTCTTAACCCTCTAGACCTTGTCTGTCTAGGTATTGTTTGAGTTGAAGAACCTCTTCTACTTCTTCTAGTTCCTCTCCTACCTCTGCTTCCTCTACCTCTAGCAAGAACAGGGTTATTAAAGATTTCCATCATTTCTCTCTGTTGTCTTAAGAATTATTCATGTGAGAGATCAGGATATTCTTCACTTGTTGTAGAGAGTGCTTTTCTTGCAAATAATTGTTGAACTCTTTTATCAGTGTGATATAGAGTAACAATTCTGCCATCTTTTGTAGAAAACTTCTGGAATAAATTTGATGCATCTTCAGGATTATCAATAAAAATATCTTCATCACCTTCAGGAATTGTAGCAAGAGTATGTCCATGACCAGGTGTCAGGATTTGTTCTTCCGTCAGGATCTGAGATTGCACCAAAGTTCTTACTGTCTTAACTCCAGAATCAGAAACATGAGTTGACTGCGTTGTTTAACTTTGTGAAGTTTGAATTGTAGACTTCATAATAGCAGCATCAGAGGTTTCTCCTTGTATCACTTTGTCACTACCATCATCTCCAGTATCATCATCATTATTCCTTAATACTAGATCAGGTGTGCATTTTGTCCGACTAACCTTCTCCCCCTTTTTGACATCGGGATTTGACAATAAATTCAAAATTAAGGAAAGAGAGGCTTGAATGTCAGTTACCTTGGTATCCAGAGAATCAATCCTTCTGTTGATAGAGGTTTGTTCAGAAATGACAGATTTCACTTGGGATTCTACTACCCTTAGCTGAAAAGCAGTAGGCACCTTTGTAAAATTTTGAGAAATATCATTCCTCACCAACTCAGTTGAGTTCTTGATAGAATCAATCTCACTTTTTAGGCTTTTGGATAACAGAGTTGTAGCCTTCAGATGATTCTTCAAGTCTGATTCTCTATAGATTTCACTGCATCATAGGCATGTTCCAAAGCAGAAGAATAACTTACAGATTCAGCAGATCTGTGCCATGAATTGTTCCATTCATTCTGTCTAAGTGCCTCAGCAGGATTAAAGGAAGGAATAGAAAAATCTTGTCTCTGATCTTTCCCAGTGGAAGCTTTGCCAGCCATATATGTACTTGATGAACCAAAATTAGTTCCAAGACTAATTTTGAGTGTTGTAGCAAGCTGTTCCTTCTCTTTTCGATTCTCATCATCATCACTATCATCAGAGTTATCATCATCAGTACTATGAGTATCATCAGGATCAGGAATAGCTATACCTTTCATTTTATCCTGTGAATCTGTGATAGGATGATCCATTGGTTTTGAACGAAGTGGCTGTATCAAGATAGGTTCAACATCAGGAGCACCACTAGCGTCAGGATGAACACCATCAGGATTTGATATGCTTGCATCAGTATTTGCTACCAATGGTTCTTGTGGAGCTTGAGGTTCAGAAGCTGCTTCAACACTTTGAGTCAAAGGTTCTTGTGTGCTTCCCTCATTGACAATGTCCTCGACCAATCTTTGAACTTCATCTGCACCAGAAATCCCTTGAGCATTGTCAGGAAATTTCTCAGAAACTGTAGCTTGGCCTGCATCTTCACTTTGAGAAGATGGTTCTTGTGTAGCTGGAATGTCGATGTCTGCATTCTCCCTTTGAGAAAATGGTTCTTGTGGGACCATTCCACTAGCTAAGCCTTCACTCAAACTTTGATTGAGTGGTTCTTGTGTGGCTGGATCATCAGAAAGAGCTGCTGAACCACTTTGAGGTTCAGGTTCTTGTGGGTTTGATCCTTTCAGTTTCTTCTGTCTCTGATAGACTAACTCTTTTGCCTTCCTTAGCTTTTCCATTGGATGTTTTATCCCAAGATTGGAAGCAGCAGCACCATACTTCTCCCATGAAATATCAACATGTCTTTTTGTTGGAGAGTCCTGTGATGGAGAGTCTGAAATATTAACCACTTGACTTGGTGCAGCATCAGGAATACTAACATCAGGATTTGCTTGAGCAGTAGAAACTGATTGCTCATTCAGAATAGAAGTGTCCTGTACATCAGTATCCTGCTTCTTTTCTAAAGGAATATGATACCTGCTTTTTGATAACTTCCTTTTCTTCTGTGGTGTAGACAATGGAACCACAGCTGCAGTAGCAGTATCAGCAACTTCCTTATTCACATTCATCACAGAGGATATAGGTAAATCATCCTCTGAGTCAGTCTCATCCCTGAGAACTAATTTTCTTTTAACAGAAACAGCCTCACCTCCCTTTGCAGCTTTCTTCACCAGGACCCCTTGTACACCCCCTTGTAACTTCTTTTTAGTGAGTGGTGTAGAGGAAAAATCCTTTGAACCTGATTGCCTTCCTGACACATCAGTTCTAGCTGACTTCTTTGCTTTTACAACTAAAGTCTTTTGAGAGACATTAGAGGTGGTAGTTGACTGTTTAGACTGTTTAGGATGAATGCTTGGGTTAGGAACAAGGTGTGATTGGCCTTGTCCCATAGCATTAGAAATTAAACCATAACGAGTAGGCATTTTCCTATGTAAGAAAAACCTAACCTCATCAGGAATAAAAGCATTTCCTATGAAACCATTTGCCATACCAGGATTGAAAAAAAAAATTAATATGAAGTAAAATAAAATTTTATTGAAGAAAACAAAATTTATTTTGATAATCCTGATAAGTACTGTTTTTTTAAAATGATTACAAAACAAATAGCATAATACCCATGTAACCATTCTTACCAATTACCGAGGCAAAGTAATTATGAGAAACTGAACAGTCACCTCGATATTGAGAAAATGACCTGCATCCTTAACACACATTCTCTATAAAATAGAACTGTTAAGCATAAACATCATATATCTATTAAAACACAAACCCTCTCCAGAGAAAAACTTACGAAAACCTTTCACCTTCTTTGTTTTTCAATGGCTGCCAACCAACAACAAAACAACTTACCATACGAAGAAGTCAAAAATCTCGATGAAATCTGGCAAGAGATGTTCGATGCACTGGCTGAGATCGCAGAAGATGAAGAGCCTCAACCAGTTCCTGACCCTTAGGAACATGAAGCCTTTGTTAACGCAATGGCCGATGTGCTTTGGCACAATTTCCAGCAGGCCAATCCTGACTGGAATCCTCTTGACAATCTCATATTTGTCAATGATGAAGAGGATGAAGATGAAGATGATGAAGAGCTCGCCCGAGAGCTTGAGAAAAGAAAGAAGAGAATCCGTGATGCTTGTATGTCATGCAAGTTGGAGGCACGGAAGAGTCCCGGTGGTCACGGTGACGATCCGCCTTCAAGTGCATCAGCTCCTCTTCTTGTCCTCTAAGGATGGAACAAGAGACAGTCCATTCCTGATGGACTGTGAAGCAGCTCAGGAGAATTCATGCTAATCTGTAGGGCACGTGTTCCTGAGTAGAACAATAGACTAGGAAAAAAAATATGTAATTTCCATTTTCATTTGTAATGAATCTTCAAGAATTAATGAAATATGTCTATTTTCTCAACTGTTTTCTTTCTTTACTTGCCTGCAAAATTTGTTAGTAACACTGATATTTGACATATGAAATGACGAATAGTAAACTCTGATAAAAATATAATTGTAATTGAGAATTAAGACTGAAAACTTAATCAAAGACTAAGTAAAAATCTTATTTCCAGAGTTTACCAGAAGTGTTGATGACAAATTAGCATAGAACCTCTGGTTTTCATACCAGCTTCAATATCTGAGCATCAGGATTTGACCAGTTGACTTCCTGTCAGGATTGCATCCTATCAGGATTTGATCAAAGAAAACATACCTTTCTAAATAACCATCAGGATTTGACAGTTATCAGGATTTCCTCTCTGTAGCTTTCCTCAGAAATTCTCAAAGTTCATCATTCCAAGTTCATTCACCAATTTATTGAAAGTAGCTTCAGGTAGTGGCTTGGTGAATATATCAGCTAGTTGTTGATCAGTAGGAACAAAGTGAAGTTCAATTGTTCCTTCCAGAACTTGTTCTCTTATGAAGTGATATCGAATACTGATGTGTTTAGTAAGAGAATGTTGAACTGGATTTCCTGTCATTGCAATAGCACTTTGGTTATCACAATAAATCGGGATTTTTGAGTATGACAGACCATAATCTAACAACTGATTTCTCATCCACATTATCTGAGCACAACAACTTCCTGCAGCAATGTACTCAGCTTCTGCAGTTGAAGTGGAAATGGATTTTTGCTTTTTACTGAACCATGAAACTAGTCTTCCACCCAAAAATTGACAACTTCCTGAAGTACTTTTCCTGTCTATTTTGCATCCTGCAAAATCAGCATCTGAATAACCACACAACCCAAAATCTGATTCCCTTGCATACCAAAGGCCAAGTGAAGAAGTGCCTTTGAGATATCTGAAAATTCTTTTGACTGCAATCAGATGGGGTTCTCTAGGTTTTGCTTGAAATCTTGCACACAGACAGGTTGCAAACATGATATCTGGTCTACTTGCAGTGAGATACAATAAGGATACAATCATTCCTCTGTAGTGAGTTACATCTACCTCAGTACCTTGATCAGGATCAAGTTTGGTAGCTGTAGCTATGGGAGTTGTAGCAGGAGAACTATCTTGCATGTTAAACCTTGTCAATAAATTCCTTGTATATTTAGACTGATTGATAAAAATCCCTTCATCAGTTTGTTTAACTTGAAGACCAAGAAAGTAACTCATTTCTCCCATCATGCTCATTTGATATCTTGACTGCATAAGCTTGGAAAACTTTTCACAAAGCTTATTGTTTGTTGACCCAAAAATGATATCATCAACATAAATCTGAACTAACAACAAGTCCTTACCATGATTCAAATAAAATAGAGTTTTATCAATAGCACCTCTTTTGAATCCACTTTCCAGTAAGAATAGAGCTAAAGTTTCATACCATGCTCTTGGAGCTTGCTTTAGTCCATAAAGTGCCTTATCCAATCTGTAGACATGATCTGGATATTTAGGATCAATGAAACCAGGAGGTTGCTCAACATAGACTTCTTCCTCCAGTTCTCCATTTAAGAAAGCACTTTTAACATCCATCTGGAAAACCTTGAATTTCTTATGTGCAGCATAAGCAAGAAATATCCTGATGGCTTCTAGTCTTGCAACAGGAGCAAAAGTTTCATCATAATCAATTCCCGCTTGTTGAGAATACCCCTTTTGCTACTAGTCTTGCTTTGTTTCTAATTATTACTCCATCAGAATCAGTCTTGTTCTTGAAAATCCACTTTGTACCAACAATTGATCTATTCTTTGGTCTTGGTACCAGTTTCCAGACTTCATTTCTTTCAAATTCATTCAGTTCCTCTTGCATTGCAGTAACCCGATCAGCATCTCTAAGTGCATCTTCAACTTTTTTTGGCTCCTCCTTGGATAGAAAGTTATTGTATAGACATTCATTTTGAGTTGCACTTCTTGTTTGAACACCTGCATCAGGATCCCCAATGATCAAATCAGGAGTATGACTTGCAGTCCATTTCCTTGCTGGTGTTAAATTGTTTCTTGAAGTAGATGCTCCCCCTGGATTGGTGTTATCTTGACTTGAAGAACTTGCTTGATTTGAAGCTCTCCCTGAATTATTGTTATGTCTTCCTGATAAGCTATCAGGATCATCACTTGAATCAGTATCTGAAGAATTCTGTCCTGATGATTGAGTTGACTCTGAACTTGTAGCAGAATGTTGTTGCTCCCCCTCAACATTAGCACTACTAGAAGTATCACTATTGATTGCATCATCAGTATTTGCACCATCAGCATCTGGTGTGTCATAAGGATTTGGTGACCCATCAGGATCTGATGTATTGACAGGATCTGATTCACTTTCTTCAGGTTCCTTGGTAGCTTCATTTTCAAAAATCAATCTATCATGAGAGTCTTCATTGATTCCAGTTATCTTCTTGTCATCAAAAGATACAAGTATTGACTCCATGATAGTCCTTGTCCTCAAATTAAAAACTCTGAAGGCTCTTAATGCAGGATAGCCTATGAAAATTCCTTCATCAGTCTTTGTTTCAAATTTCCCTAGCTGTTCAGGATGAGTTCTGAGAACAAAACATTTACAGCCAAACACATGCAGATGCTTCAGACTTGGTTTCTTCTCCTTGAGTGACTGATAAGGAGTAACACCATGTCTGTTTATTAATGTCAGATTTTGAGTATAGCATGCTGTGTTGACTGCTTCTGCCCAGAAGTATGTAGGTAGTTTAGCTTCTTCCAACATAGTTCTGCCAGCTTCAATAAGAGTTCTATTTTTCCTTTCAACTACTCCATTTTGCTGGGGTGTGCCAGGAGCAGAGAATTGTTGAATAATTCCTTTGTATTTGCAGAACTCTTCCATCTTTGAATTCTTAAATTCAGTACCATTATCACTTCTCAGTATCTTGACTTTGTACTTTGTGGTTGTCTCAATCATTCTCACATGATCCAACAGAACTTCAGGAGTTTCATCTTTTCTGTGCAGAAAATACACCCAGGTGAATCTAGAATATTCATCAACAATTACAAGAGTGTACCTTTTCTTACTGATGGATATGATGTTGACTGGACCAAATAGATCAAGATGTAGCATGTGATATGGTTCTTCAATAGAGGATTCTGATTTACTCTGGAATGATGTCCTTCTTTGTTTTGCTTTCTGACATGCATCATAGAGTCCATCAGGTGTATACAAAACTTTAGGTAATCCTCTCACTAGATCTTTCTTAACCAACTCATTGATATTGCTGAAGTTGAGATGAGAAAGCTTCTTGTGCCAATTCCAACTTTCATCTACTGATGCTTTACTGATCAGACAGGTAGGGGAGTCATCAGTATTTGATTGAATGTTGGCTTGATATATGTTACCATGCATGTAGCCAGTTAGTGCTATCTTTCCTGTTGCTTTCCTGACTACTTCACAATGTGTGGAATAGAAGTTGACATGATAACCTCTGTCAGTGATTTGACTAATACTCAACAAGTTGTGTTTCAGTCCTTTCACTAGAGCTACTTTTTTAATGATGACATTTCCAATGATTATATTGCCATATCCCAAAGTTTGTCCAATGTTGCCATCTCCATAAGACACAGTTGGGCCAGCAATCAGAATAGAAACACACTAGTTAGAACATTTAGGAACCCATACTTGTTGGGTTCCTTTTCCATGCAATTTATTAACTTTCACAGCAGAAGACTTTCTGACTTTAGCAGTCCTGACAGGATTTACTCCATCAGGATTTGCTTTGTCAGTATCAGTATTAACAAAAGCATGCTTCACAATGACATTATCAACTCTATCAGACTTTGTACTATTATCAATCTTAGGCAGTGGATCATAAAAGTTATAGTACAAATCATGATAATCTTTACAAGTATAAATAGAATGCCATATACTACCACAATGAAAACAGGACTTCTGCGGTTTATAAAATACTGATCTATTCCTAACATCAGACTTAGAAATATCAGCAATCTTCTTCTTACTCTTCTTACAATCAATAGCAAGATGATTAGAGTTACCACAGTTAAAACAACACTTTCTAGGTGCATTTGGGATATATTTATAACCATTCTCTTTATTGATCCCAACTTTACCATTCCTGTTTCTCTTAACAATAGCTTCCTTTTTCTTATCTGTCACCTCACAGATTTTATCCTTAAGCTGTTTCTGAGACAATAGACCTACATTCTTAATGACTTTATTCATGACAGGTTTAGACTTTATAATTTTAATTCCTTGAGTAGAAGTAGATCCCTTTTCAAAAGTAGAATTGGAATCCTTACCAAAAACAAAATTAACAGGAATAATCTTAGATTTGGTTGTATCTATAACATGTCTATAGGTCTTTGGATTGACTGTCTCATCAATGACAATTTTCTCTTTCAATTTCATATCCTCATATGACTTATATCCTAGACACTCTTTCCAATTCTTAGAGGTATTAATCTCATGAAATTTCCTACCAGAGTCTGTCCAGGTTCTGATTTTCTCATTAGCATATTCAAGTTCCTTTTCAAGAGCAGTACATTTGGATTTCATCTCTAAATACATGTGATTAGCATTATCACATTCTTTTTGTACTTCTTGCATACGATAAAATTCAGCTTCTAATATATCATTCATTTTTCTAAGTTCAGACATCTCAGATAATATCCTAGTATTTTCAGCAGTTTGACTTCTAAAGCTAATATGTAATGACTTTAGAAAACGTCTTAACTCAGAAGCATTATCAGTATCAAAATCAAAGATAGCATTTAGTACCTTATCATCAGGAGCAGCAGTTACATCAGCATTGGCCATTAGAGCATAGTTGACCACCTCAGTATCAGATTCTGAGGAGGAGTCCATCCAATCCTTGCTTGATGTTGTTGCCCAGTAAATAACAATTGTAGAAGGGGTTGAATACAATTGTATAAGATTCTCGACTTTATATAACACAAATATGAAAGATCAATAACAATAACAATAACAGCTTTATTAACTCTGATATAAAACTGTTACAAACTCTCTCAAGAAATTCTGATGTTCTTAAGAGCTGCTAGCTTACAAAAACTCTCTCAAGAAATTCTATGTTCTCAAGAGCTTCTATTCGATTATGTTCACTCTCTCGAATTCATAAATCGAAACCAAGACTGTGTTTATATACTACACAGCTTCTCTATCAATAACAAGATAAGTCCTAATCAATAACAAAGATAGAAACATATCTTTAATCGATAGCTGCATTCTACAAACCAGGAACCGACAGAAATAAACTTCCATGTTTAACTAGACTCCATATATAACTCGAAGTAGGAATCCTGATCAACTTCAAGTCCTGATGATCAAACCTGATCATAGTCTGAGTAGGAATCTTGATGATAAACAAGATACTGACGCTTAGTCAAATACTGATGACCATGCAATACTGATGACGTCAGTAATCCTGATCAGTTGAGTCTAACTCCTGACAATCATTGAATTCTGATCTAACAATCTCCCCCAATCTCATACTTTGTGAAATAAAGTATAGATTCTAAAGATTCAATGATGTCAAAAACATGTATCAAAATGTACAAGTATCTTCAGAAACAACTTATCTGTTTAAACTCTTTGATAGAACAGATTCATCTTCAAGAAATTGGATAATAAACTTTCTTCTTTTTCTTCAAGAATTTGAATCAGTCTTTCCTTTAGATTTCTGAGTTCTTCATCTTCCTCATTAATCTGGTAAATAGCTGCTCTGAGATTCAATATGGAGTTTCTTCGTAGACTGTGCTCTTCTAGCATAAGATAAGCAATTTCCTTCCCATCAGGATTGAGAGTAAGATGAGTCATGCCAAAATTTACTTCTTTAACAGCAGTACCCCTTTGCATTTCCACATCCTGACCTCTTTGATTTAAGTACATGGGAATATAATTACCATTGAAATTACTGTTTCCATCCAGTCTTCTTCTTATAGTTGACAAAATCATGTCACTCCATACTTTGCACACTTTGTTCTTCCATCTTAACAGATAGTGAACATATTTCAGTTCCTTTGTAGTTTTCATCAGCAGATCTTGAATAGATAAAATCTTCACACTACCATCTTTCATGAAGTACAGAAGCTTTTCTTTCTTGTCAAAACCATCATGACAATCTATAACTATATCAACAGCTAGTAAATTGTTCAGGTTTTCAGAAGTTAAAGTACCTCCAATTTCTGTCAAGGAGTAAGGATCAACATATGACATATTCAGATATTCACCATCTCTGTGTCCAATACCTCCTCTTGAATTACTTGACAATTGCTTCAGATTTGAAAACATCTTTAACCAAAGTGCTTTTGATCTAGCCATATCAGACAAATCAACAACACTTGAAGCACTTGTTATAATTCCACCAGACTGAAAATTGATAAGTTTATCACACCTTAGTGTACTTATATGTTCCCACTTCTTGTATTTCTCCTTTTCATGAGCATAGCTTCTTTCAAGTAAAGATTCTTGTCTGCTTGAATTTCTCCATTGTCTTTCACTTGAAATTTTAAGCCTTTGTAGATAGAGATTGAAATCTTCATTTGTTTTTTTTTGTAATATCTCTTCTTCTGGCTTCTTCTTCTTCATCTACTTCTTTGTTGTGACAATCAACAACAGTAGATAAGATTATCAAATCAACCTCTTGCAGAATTTCAAATTCATCAGGATCTTGAATGATGTCAGGATTAGAATCTTCAATTTGATTTATATTGCTGAGAGTTGATTTACTTGATTTTCTTCTCAATTCAGGTTCTTCTTCAACAATTCCATCATCACCAAAAGTAGATCTGTCAGGAACTACTAGAGTTTGAATAGGTTCAGGAATTTCTTCAATTCTTAACCCTCTAGACCTTGTCTGTCTAGGTACTGTTTGAGTTGAAGAACCTCTTCTACTTCTTCTAGCACCTCTCCTACCTTTGCCTCCTCTACCTCTAGCAGGGGCAGTATAGCTTTCCATTGTCTCTCTTTGTAATCTCAAAAATTCTTCATGTGAGAGATCTGGATATTCTTCACTTGCTGTAGAGAGTGCTTTTATGGCAAATAATTGTTGAACTCTTTTATCAGTGTGATAAAGAGTAACAATTCTACCGTCTTTTGTAGAAAACTTCTGGAATAAATTTGATGCATCTTCAGGATTATCAATAATCACATCTTCATTACCTTCAGGAATTGTAGCAAGAGTATGTCCATGACCAGGTGTCAGGATTTATTCTTCCGTCAGGATCTGAGACTGCATCAATGTTCTTACTGTCTTAACTCCAGAATCAGAAACATGAGTTGACTGCGTAGTTTGACTTTGAGAAGTTTGAATTGTAGACTTCAAAACCGCAGTATCAGAGGTTTCTCCTTGTTTCACATTGTCACCACCATCATCTCCAGTATCATCATCATTATGCCTTAATACTAGATCAGGTGTACATTTTGTCTGAATAACCTTCTCCCCCTTTTTGACATCAGGATTTGACAATAATTACAAAATTAAGGAAAGAGAGGTTTGAATTTCAGTTACCTTAGAATCCAGAGAATCAATTCTTTGATTGATGGAGGTTTGTTCTGAAACAACAGATTTCACTTGGGATTCTACTACCTTTAGATGTAAAGCAGTAGGCACCTTTGTAAAATTATTAAAAATATCAGTCCTCACTTTATCAGTTGAATCCTTAATAGAATCAATCTCACTTTTCAGGCTCTTGGATAACAGAGTTGTAGCCTTCAGATGATTCTTCAAGTCTTGATTCTCTATAGACTTCACTGCATTATAAGCATGTTCCAAAGCAGAAGAATAACTAACAGAATCTGCTGATCTGTACCATGAGTTATCCCATTCATTCTGTCTAAATGCCTTAGCAGGATCAAAAGAAGGAATAGAAAAATCTTGTCTCTGATCTTTTCCAGTATAAGCATTGCCAGCCATAAATGTACTTGATGAACCAAAATTAGTTCCAAGACTAATCTTGAGTGCTGTATGTTAGGCCGAATACACAATATAATCAAGTATGTATGAGAATAACAATCAAGAACACTTGTTTATAAATCAACAAAACTGAATTATATTAAATAATTCTCTCTTAGTGATGTTAAAGAATCACAAAGAGCTACTAGGTTACAAGAATAATATTTTCAATAATCGCATCCCTTCTAGGGATAACCTATCTGTGTTTATATAATACACAGCTACATACAATCCATCTCTAATTGATATTCCTATAAGTTAGCTATACAATTCATATCAATTAAGGATTGCTTCAGTCTTCTATTCCGTCTCCTTAGCTGTATCAATATATTCTGCTTCTTTCCATCTTCAGAATATATTGCTTCTAGAATCTTCATGATATGCACCGACAGCTAAATCGACTTTCACCCTGTCAGACTTTAACAAACTCTGACCGGCTTCCATGTAAACTCTGATAAGTACTTCAGACTAAACTCTGAACAGTACCTGTTCTTAAACACTGATTAAACAAACATTAGCAATTATATCTAACAATCTCCCCCAACTTGTGCATAATAAAAATGTACAAGTTAAACAGATAATTGATGATGTCAAAACATATAACAAATGCAGTGTTTAATCATAACAGAGTTTAATTTTAACTTAGAACAGAAAACTTTAAAAACTTACAGTCAGACTTTATTTGATTTCTTGAATATCAGGCACTGTCCTGAGATAGTCTGTAAGTAATCTTCTCTCAGCTCTTTCCAGTTCAGTAATCATATTTTCCTTCAGCTCCTTAAGCTCTGGATCTCCTTCACCAGTTTGATATATGGCAGCTCTCAGAGAATAGATACTGTTTTTCCTCATTTCATTTCCAAGTTTTATATAGAAAGGCTTGTCAGACTCTAGATTAAATTCTAGAACTTTCATTTCCAGTGCAGTCCTGAACCTAGCACTATTCCTCTTCATCTCCACAATTTTTCCATAAGCATCTCTGTACTTAGGAATATATGCACTCGAGACTCCTCCTCCAAGCATTATCTTTGATCTAAGCATCCTTTCTCTGATAACTAAAGCAGCATCATGAGTACTTCTATTCTTGACTTTTAACAAATATAGAACATACTCCAATTCTTCATAAGATTTGAGATTGATGTCAGACTCTGCAACCTTGTAAACTCTTCCATCAGCCATGAAATACAGCAAAAACTCTTTCTTTAATACTTTATGAAATATCATCTGAACAGATTCTAGCATATCAAGACTCTCTTGAGTAATAATACCAGATACTGCTAGTGATGATTGATCTCCAGATCTATTGTTTATTCTCTTCTCCCTATGTGAACCTAAACCAGACTTATCAAAAGATTCTTTTCCAAGTACAGTCCTGGTTTGAGAAAAGTCCACAGGTTGAAGTGTCAGAGTTTCAGAGAGTACAGGTCTTCTAAAAGTACTTTGGAGTTGAGGTGCTAGTTGAGTTTGTACAACTTGAGCCTTGTCAGAGGTTGTCACAATTTTAGTAGAAACATCAACTTGAGCAGCGTCAGAGGTTGAAAAATTCTTCATAGGTAACTGTCCTTCTTCTACCAGTTTACCCTTGCCTTTATCATTCTTTGCTATCATAGGCTTCCTTGAGTCTTGTATACTCTGTTGAGAAATTTCCTTGATGAAAATACCCTTTTATTTCCTTCTAGGAACCTTGACAGCTTTCTTTTTGTAAGTACCATCCTCCATTTTCTTCTTGTGCTCTTCATTTATCATTCTTAATTCAGCATCATAATCCTCAACTGTTACCTCACCACCATGCTCTTCTAAAAACATTTTAGTAGCAATTTCCTCATCTGTGGTAGGCTTAGCAGAGATTATCAAACTTTTGAGTTTTGAACCACTGGCAGAGTTTGCATTTCCCTTACCAGAGTTTGATCTTCTATCAGAGTTTGATAGTTTTGAACCACTGGCAGAGTTTGCATTTCCCTTACCAGAGTTTGATCTTCTATCAGAGTTTGATCTTGGTGGTCTTCTATCAGAATTTAATCTTAAACTCTTTCCATCTCCCTTGCTTCCACCATCATTACCATCATCCCTCCGTCTCAGAGTTTGAGTGTCTTTGCATTTGTCACTTGGTACACTCTCCCCCTTTTTGACATCATCAGAAAGTAGTACTGATGTCAACAACTCAATTACAGCAGAAATTGAAGTCAGTTGGGCAGACATAGCAGTATGGTTGTCCTCAACTTTCCCAAGCCTCTTCTGAATTTCATCAGAGTCCTTAGCTTGCTTCTTGAACATAGAATTGTAGTAGGATCTATCATTTTTCAGAGTAAGATCTCTCATACTAACTTCATTCCTCAAAGCAGTGACCTCCTTATGAGACTCATCAAATCTGTTGTGGAGAGATTTAATTTGAATCACAGTGGCCTTTAGACTAATAAGAATATCAGGATTTGAAATTGTCTTCACAGAATCACCAAGAAAATCAGCAGCCCTCTGTGCTGAAAAGATACAATCTGTTAGGCTCAAGACATGTCTGAACACCACTATTAACAAGCCTACACTTTGTGACTATGTCACATTACATGACCTAGTGAGTTCTATCACTGGGATGTAGTATAGGTCTCTAAATGTACTTGTCTTGTTCTCATGAACATTAGCTTGACCATGTATGCTCAAAGTTATAATGAGCTTAGTAAGTTTCTTGCATCTATATTGTATATAGGCCATTGAATAATTATCCTGGTAGAAGTTCAGAAGTGTTCATGCAGCAGGATAGAGATAAATAAGGCTATGAAGAAATAAGTTGCAGAAATTTGTCTAAGGCATTATATAGCAAAGTCAGAAGAAAGCTATGTCGTGAAGTCACCAATATCCATGTCCTGAAGTACTATATCGCATAGTCCATTTTGTACTATGTCGAGAAGTCCTCAAGACACATGTCGTGAAGTGTTGAAATCAGCAAAGTCAAAGAAGCCTAGATCGTGAAGTCCTCAGAAGCCCTATGTCGCATAGTCTTCAAATGACCTATGTCGCATAGTCTTCAAATGACCTATGTCGCATAGTCTTCAAATGACCTATGTCGCAAAGTCTTCAAAGGCTATATCGCGAAGTCCTCACAAGTGAGATCGCGAAGTCAGGAATGAAGTGGAGTTCACGATATCAACACTTAGCCGTTTACAACAAGACAAATCAAGGTACAGAATCAAGAATCAAAAGAGACAAATACTGAAGCATTTGTTCTGGCAAGGTGGTCCAAAGAACAGATGGCAAATCTACAGCTAAACTTGGAGAGAAAGATAAGAGACAAGCAGCTACAGAAACGGGAAAGACTCCGAAAAGCAGGTGGTCCTTCCTGACACAGTTAACGTCTCATGGCAGGACAAGTTGGACTTTCAGCAAGGGGTAACTGTGTAAAAATAGGTGTGTGCACTAGTTTGTATAGGGCTTATATATATCATGCACATCCTATTGTTAGCCAAAAAAAGAGAGATACACATAGTTATTTGCTAAGCTCTTTTCTCTGTAAGCAAACAAGTTCAAACTGTTCTTGTTTAGAAGCCAGAAATTCTATTGTGAATTTCTTGGAAAGCTGTAGTATTTAATTTGCTTATACAAAGTAGATTAAAGTGATTGTGTGTGTTATTTACTTTCTGCATATTACATATCACAATCATATACAGTCTGTTACTTAGTTTTCAAGAATCGAAAAATATATCAAACTATCCATTCACCCCCCCTCTGTCTAGTTTCTAGTAGTATTCATTTCTAACAAGTGGTATCAGAGCGTAGGCTGTTAACGTACAAACAGGAAAAGATCAAGAATGAGTTCACAGAAACTAAGCAGTATCAAGATTCCCCCCTTTAACAAGGAGCACTACAGTTTATGGAAGAAGAAGATGTTGCTTTTCATCAAAGCTTCTAACCCCATGTATTTAGATATTCTAAAGCATGGTCCCTTCATTCCAATGATCGAGATTGGTGAAACAACCAATGGCACTGAGATTGTACCAGCTAAACATGTGCCCAAAGATCCCTCAAAATACACTGATCCTGAAAAAGAAAAAGTAGCACTGGATGGACATCTTCAACTTATCATTTGTGAATCTATGGACTTCAACTGCTATGGCACTGTTGCTCATTGTACTAGTGCCAAGAAGATGTGGGATCTTATAGAAGTGCTCTGTGAAGGAACTACTGAAGTAAGAAAGAACAAGAAGCAGATTCTTGTTTCACAATATGAAGCCTTCATGGCTCAGCCAAAAGAGGGAATCACAGAAGTGTTTGAGAGATTCAACAAGCTGATAAACGAGCGCAAACTCTATGACAAACACTATGAAACAGAAGAGCTCAATATGAAGTTTCTACTAACTCTTCCAGATCACTTGGAACCAAGAATCTCTTCCCTAAAAGAAAGAGATCTAACAAAGATTGGTTTTGATGTGTTATATGGTGTTTTGAAGACATATGAGTTGGAGCTGTTTCAAAAGAGATCTATTCAAGCAAAGCAAGGATTAGTGGCTAATACCTCCTGTGCACTTATTGCTGACAACCTAAGTCAAAGAATGGACTCTCTTAAAATCAGTCAGGTCAAGATTGAGGAACTGGAAGTTGAAGACACTGGTGATGAGGTCCAGGTCGTCTATTATTTGCCTGAGGAAGATGAGTTTTACAGCATGGAGGAACTGGACAAAATGGAAAACAAATCTTTTGCTTATATGGCTAGGAGGTATCCTAACATAAGGTTTAAAAGAAAGCAGCCATTCAGGTCCAAGTTCAATACTGGAAACACTGGTGGATCTAGTGGCTCAAACACCTTCAATAAAGGAAAAGGGATTGCTGGTGCTGCTAAGGGTGGATACAAGACAGGAAGTGTGGATAGGACCAAAATAAGATGCTATAACTGCAATGAACTTGGGCATTTTGCCACTGAGTGCAAAAAGCCTAAACAAGTCAAGAAGGACAAAGCATACTTAGAGCTTGAAGCTAAGTATGAGGCTCTACTCAAGAAACAACAGGGCAAAGCTTTTATTGCTGAGGGAAAATGCTGGGATGACTCTGATGAAGAAGAAGAACAAGAGTACTCAAACTATGCCTTGATGGCATTTTCTGATGATGGTGATTCAAGTCAGGTACCCATTCTTACTTCTCTTGATATGACTCCCCTTCAATATAAGCAAACTGTTGAAGATATGAGCACTGAGATGTTTAATATTCATACTAGCATGTTAGTAGCTAATGAAGAAATTGATAGACTAACTGCTAAGAATGTTGAGCTTACAGAAAAGAATGAGAAACTTGAGTTAATGGCTGTGAACCTGGATGGTTTGAAAAAGGAGGTTGAGTATCTTAAAAACAAAGTGATTTGTGCTGAGCAGATAGAGAAAGCCCTTAGGGAACAAATTGCTGAAACTGAACTGAAACTAAGAAGCTTCAAAAACTCCTCTGAACTTATTCAAACCTATCACAAGGAACACACTGAAGATTGCAAGGTTGGAGTTGGTTTTGACTATGATAATGACAAGGGAAGGAAGAAGGTCAAGGGCAAAGGAAAGGAAACTTTTATAAACAAAAATGCCCCAACCATACTGTCAAGTGTTGAACAGCCCATCTTCAGAAAGAGTGCTGTTGAGTTTGATGAGGAACTACTGATCATCAAGCAACAACTACTTGAAGAAGATGAGGCTGCTAAGAACACTTCTTCCTTTCCTGAACTTGTCAATCAGAAAGAGACCAAAGACAATCTTGTCAAGAGTCCTAAAGCAAAGAAAGAAGTTGTTAAGAAAAGGAAACAAAACAGAAATGGTAAAGTGGGTGTTAACAAGGGAAACAACTATGCTTATGTGCCAAATGCTCCCAGGAAACAATGTCAAAAATGCCTATCTGTTAATCATTTGACTCATAAGTGTAGTAAACCTGATATTGTTGAAGTTGACAACCTGAGTAACCATTCTGCTAGCATAAATTCTAGTCATGATTCTTTCTGTGGTAAGCCAAACTGCATGACATGCTATGTGACTGTGATTGCTAACTGTTTATCTCTTAAACATAAACTTGACTCTGCACAATCTGGTGAATCACACACACATATGCATTCTCATAGGACAGGGTCCCCAATCAGGGTTGAGAGGGTGAAAACTTCATGTGAGCCTAAGAGTGTAAACTCCAAAGCCACAGAAAAAGTGAAGTCTCCTACTATGAGAAATGCAATTTATGACAGAAGAATTATTAATCAAAATGTTTCTAAATCAACTGGACCCTACCAAGTGTGGGTACCAAAAACAACTTAGTCATTTTGTGAATGCAGGGCAACAGGAATAAAAGAGTCATATGGATCTTGGACAGTGGATGCTCAAGTCACATGACTGGTGATATAGCCCTGCTATCACATTTTGAGGAAAAGGCTGGCCCATCAGTAACCTTTGGAAATGACAACATTGGTTATATAATGGGATATGGCAGTGTTAAAACTGGAAATGTCATTATTGAAGATGTAGCATTTGTTGAAGGACTGAAGCATAATCTCTTGAGCATTGGACAATTCACCAACAGAGGTTTCAAAGTGGAATTTGATGAAGACCTTTGTTCAATCTCAAAAAGGGAAAGTGGTGAAGTTGTTCTAACTGGTGTGAAGAAAGGAAGCTTGTTTGTAGCCAATCTCAAGGCTGCAGATAAGGGAGAAGTCTGCTGTTTCTACACTAAAGCCACAAATGAGGAATTCTGGCTATGGCACAAGAAGCTGTCTCACTTGAATGTTCAGGCAATGAACTCTCTAACCAAGAGAGAACTTATCAGGGATTTGCCTGCCTTGGAGTTTGTGCAAGATGGAGCATGTGAAGCTTGTCAGAAAGGAAAAATTAAAAGATCCAGTCACAAGAACAAGTTGCTCAATACAAACTCAAAACCTCTGCAGCTAATTCACATGGACTTATTTGGCCCTGTAAATGTAATGTCCCTCTCCAAAAAGAAATATGCTCTAGTGATGGTAGATGACTATTCAAGATATACTTGGGTGGAACTCCTATTCTCCAAGGATGAAGCACCCCAAGTCATAATAGAGCATATCAAGAGAGTTGACAAAGAAGCACAAAGCACTGGTTCCTCTGTAGTTGCTTTGAGAAGTGATAATGGGATTGAGTTCAGAAATTCAACATTGTATGAGTTTTGCAAAGATAAAGGAATTTCTCAACAATTCTCAGCTCCTAGAACACCTCAACAAAATGGAGTAGTTGAGAGAAAGAATAGAACTCTCATTGAAGCTGCAAGGACAATGCTGCTGGATGCAAAGCTACCCACTAGCTTTTGGGCTGATGCTGTTAACACAACATGCTATGTGCAAAATAGAACATTAATCAATAAGAAGTCTGGCAAAACTCCTTACTCATTAATGACTGGAAAAAGAGCATCCTTCAAGCACCTGCATGTGTTTGGAAGCAAGTGCTTTGTGATGAAAGATACCTCTGAGCATGTTGGAAAATTTGATGCAAAAGCATTTGAAGGTATCTTCATTGGATACTCTCTGGAAAGGACAGCATACAGAGTATTTGTACCTGAGCAACACAAAGTCATGGAAAGCATGGATGTTACCTTTGATGACAAGAAAACTCCTGGACTGAAAACAAGTGATCAAGACAGTGTGCCATTGAGATTTGAGAATCAAGGTTATCTTGAGGATTCTGAAAGTGAAGATGAACCCCCTGTTCAAACTGTTCTAGAGAATGATATCCTTGAAGTTGACAATCTTCTTCAAACACCTGTGCAAGGGTTCACAAACACAGGGGGAGAAGAAGAGAATGCACATATCAACCAAAATGAGCTTGGAACAGATCAAGGAAATGAACAGGGGCACACAAGGAAATGGGACAGAGCCCACACTAGGGATCAAATCATTGGAGATCCTAGTGAGGGAGTTAGAACAAGAAGGGCAACATTAAATACATGTCTGTATAGCTGCTTTCTGTCACAAGAGGAACCTAAATTAATTGAAAAAGCTTTGAAGAATTCTGATTGGATTGTTGCCATGCAAGAAGAGTTGAATCAATTTGAGAAAAACAAAGTATGGGAACTAGTACCTCCTCCAAAAGGAAAGAATGTTATTGACACCAAATGGGTGTTCAGAAACAAAATGGATGAAGAAGGAGTGGTAATAAGAAACAAAGCAAGACTGGTTGCCAAAGGATACTGTCAGCAGGAAGGCATTGACTATGATGAGACATTTGCACCTGTAGCTAGACTGGAAGCCATCAGAATCTTCCTGGCTTTTGCAGCTCACTCAGATTTTAAGGTGTATCAAATGGATGTGAAAAGTGCATTTCTCAATGGTGATCTTGCTGAAGAAGTTTATGTGTCTCAACCACCTGGCTTTGAAAGTGAAGACTTCCCAACCTTTGTGTATAGACTGCTCAAGGCACTCTATGGACTCAAACAGGCACCAAGAGCCTGGTATGAAACTCTATCTCAATTCCTTCTTGAGCATCAATTTACCAGGGGTACAATTGACAAAACCCTATTCTTCAAGAAGCATGGAAATGATATCATTCTTGTTCAAATCTATGTGGATGATATCATCTTTGGCTCTTCAAATGAAAAACTCTGTGAAAGGTTCTCTAAGTTGATGCAAAGCAAATATGAGATGAGTATGATGGGAGAGTTAACCTACTTTCTAGGCCTGCAAGTACATCAAAGGGAGGATGGCATCTTTATAAACCAATCTAAGTATGTCAAGGATCTTTTAAAGAAATATGGTTTAGAAGAGTCATCCCCAGCTAAAACTCCTATGTCTACTGCAATCAAGCTGGATGAAGACAAGAAAGGCAAGAGAGTTGATATCAAGGTCTATAGAGGAATGGTTGGATCCTTACTCTATCTCACAGCTAGCAGGCCAGACATCATGTTTGCCACATGCCTTTGTGCAAGGTTCCAGTCTGATCCCAAGGAATCTCGCATGATGGCTATCAAAAGAATCTTCAAGTATCTGAAGGGGACTCCTAATCTTGGGCTATGGTATCCAAAGGGCACTGGGTTCAACCTGGTTGGTTACACAGATTCTGATTATGCTGGATGCAGAATTGACAGGAAGAGCACCTCTGGAAGCTGTCAATTCCTAGGTCAAAGGTTAGTGTCCTGGTTTAGTAAGAAACAACAGTCCACAACAACATCCACAGCTGAGGCTGAATACATTGCTGCTGGAAGTTGCTGTGCTCAATTGCTTTGGATTAGAAATCAACTCATGGATTATGGGCTAGTGTTAGAACACATTCCACTAATGTGTGATAATACTAGTGCAATATCCATAGTTGCCAATCCGGTTAATCACTCTACTACAAAGCACATTGAGATCAGGTACCATTTCATTAGGGAACATGCTGCAAATGGTACCATAGAAGTCTCTTATGTTCCCACTGAGAAACAATTAGCTGACATATTTACTAAACCTCTGAATGAAGCAGTCTTCAACAGACTTGTGAGTGAAATTGGAATGCTCAATCCTTCATTTAGTTGCTCTAAGTAAGTATGCCAGTAAATTGTTGCAGCAGTAAATTTTCACTGTATTTAAATGCTCTATTTGTTTGGAGTGAAAATTAGCTGAGATATGAGTTATAAATATTTCAGTATTTTACTGCATATTTTTCACAATCACATTTGTTGGTAAAGTTGTGAGTTTTTGAGACATCTCGATATAGATGATTTTCAGAGTTCACGACACAGTTCAAATAAAACAGACTTATATTGCAAACTGTTGAGATTGTGAGACTTTGCGACATAGTTCATTTTATGACTTCGCGACTTAGAATAACTATATCGACAAGTCTCCACATTTGACAGAATTTTGATTTAAATTAATTTTATTTCAAAATTTGATAAAAGTCTGACAATTTGCTTAAAATTCTTAATAGAGAGCTTTAGACAGGGTATTTCTACTATATCGCAAAGTCTCCCCGATCCTTTCATCTTGAGGACTTTGCGACATAGTTCATTTATGAGACTATGCGATATACTGTGCAAGACTTTGCGGTACAGGCCATTTTTGACTTCGCGACATACAAATAGACTGTACAAATTCATAACTCCATATCGCAGTGTCTCTATCATATAAATACCCTTTTCTAACCATTCACAACTTTTCATCTTGTCTATTGCTCTCAAACTCTCAAACCTAAGCACAAATTCTCTACTCTCTCCTTCACTCTCTCTCTCGAAATGGCACCCAAATCTCAAACAGTATCATCTTCTATCCCTTTAACCATTCCCAAAGAAACCAATCTTCTCACCATTCCCTCTGAGGCTGAGGCTAACCCAAGGTACAAGTGTTTTGTCCGGTTCTTGAACACTTCCTACCTACGCCAAGCCCTAACCCTGAACCCTACCTTGTATGTCGATGTGTTGGAAGGATTCTGGAGAACGGCGTTGGTTTCAACAATGGCTAGGGAAGATGGAACCTCATTCCAGGAGGTTAGTTGTTCAATTGGAGGCAAACACTTTCAGTTTGGTGAAAGGGAAATCAATGAAGCTTTGGGGTTCAAGGTTGAGGGTCATGACCAAGAAGCTACAGATGCTCAAATCGTAGATTTCATGACCTTCATTCGGTATGCTGAAGAGATAGATACTGGAAAGCTAAATAAGAAGTTTGTGAGAAGGGAGTGGTCATTTCTGTTTGACGCACTCCAGAAGGTGTTTCTCTGCAGGAAGACAGGATGGGACCATATCAGTCACATTGCTGTGAAGCTAGCCTACTCCTTGGCCAACAACCAGGAGATCAATGTGGGAGCCATAATTCTCAAAGAATTGACTCAGAGGCTAGGCAGGACCATTCGTGGTAGAGGTAATGACATCTTTTACCCTCGTTTCCTTCAAGTTATTTTAAATTTTCTTGATGCAAATGTCCATCAATTGGAGGGTATAGATAACACTAAAATGGCTTATTCCAAGTCCATGTCCAAAGTACTATTTGGCTCATTGGACACAAGGAATCAAGTGGATGTGATTCTAAGTGTGACCAAGCATATGCAGGACACATTTGAGTCTTATCCACTTGATAAGCCCATATACCATGCACTTTCCTGGACAGGGGAGGCTGAGACTGAAGGAGCTACACAGTCTAACCCCAGCCTTCCCATCCCATCCAGCAACCCCACTGTAAACAGTACCATAGAAGTTAGGCAGCCAAGTGCATCAATCTCTCAAAAGATTGATGTTACTAAAAAGAAGTCAAAGAAGAGAGCCCTAACAGTGATAAATGAATCTGTAGAGATAGCTAGTGAGACTCCTGAGTCACCTCTCACCAGACAAAGTAAGAAATCCAAATCCAAACCTACCACTGGATCCTCCCAACAGGATTCAGATGTGGAAAAAGGGGTACACCTGTTACTGTCCATGGCCTCTCAACAGGTCATTGGCATTGAAAAGAGCAGTCTCCCCACTGCACCCTGTACAGAGTCTACACAGGGTCAAGAACTCACTCTTGACCCTAGGAGTGATAAGGCTGATCATTACAGAGTGGAGAGCACATCACTGTTGAAACTCCTCCTATTTCTCAGGGGGAGTTGCCACAATCTAATCTAAACCCCACTTTTCTCTCAGATTCTTCCATAAAAATTTCTTCTGAACAAGAGAGTCATTCCAATGACAATCTTGCCTTTGATCAATCACAATTCTCTCCTGTGCTTGAGCCAATTTCAAGTGACATGGTGCATGACACTATGCTCACCACCCAGGACCCACATCTAGTTGGTCAGGGAATGCATGTTGGGGCATATCCTAATGACACCAACAAAAACATGGAGGATTCACCAGTTTTCACTGGAGACTCTATGCCAAATTCTCCCATCCTTAGGGATGTGGAACTGTCTTCACAGACAAATAGGGCTGATGTTGTAACACATCCCATTTCAATGGAGACAACATCAGACCCTACAGCCATTCCAAGGCTGGAGGAGACTCAACATCCTACATCTCATGAAGTGCCTAGCACTAGCTCTCACTTGGCTCAGGCCACTATGTCAGAATGGCTGAAGCCTGTGCACCATGACAGGCCTTCAGGATCATCATCTGTGCCTTCCAAAATGACAGAAGAAGCCATACAAGATCTCCATGTGGCACAGATTGATGAGTTCTCAAAGATAGCTCAACATCTCCTCACCTCAAATCTCCCAAATGCTGATTATGAAGCCATTTTACTCTGCCACAGGGAGGATGTTGAAGTTCAGCAGGAGAAGATAGTGGATGCAGCTGAACCAGAGGGAAATGTGGATGCCTGGTTGGATGCTAAGAGGACTCTCAAGCTCAAGGATGCCCTAGCTTTTCTAAGAGAAGAATACCTAACTTCTCTGGGCTCCAATGCAAAGGATCTCTCTCCTGCTGCCATCTATGATGCTGTTAATGATGTCTACAGGAATCAATTAAAGGCTCTGCACTATCTTGGGAAAGGGCTTCAATCAGAGATTTCTTCTATCCAGGAGGCGACAGACAGATCCCTCACTCAGCTCAGAAATTCATATCTCTCTGATTTTCCCAAGGTGGAAGGCATCCTTAAAGAAATCCAGAAGACACACTCTACTGTAAGCATGATGGACCTCTCTCTGGCCATGGTCACAGACAACATCAGGAAGCTGGCTACAACCCTGGAAAATCAAGTCAAGGCCAATATCAACTCAAATGCAATGCTGAATGTAATTTGGAAGAATCAGTATGGTGACAAATTGGTGGATGAGGTCCCTCTGTCCCACATCTCCAAATTTGACTTTGCCAAGCTCAAGGAGTAATCTCTCAATTATTTCAAGTCTCAACAGCTATTCTCAAAGGTGGATGGTCTTGAAAGAGAAGTGGCCTCTCTGAAAGATGAAAACAAGGAGCTTGCCAACTCTCTAAAACAGCTCAATGACAAACTGGATGACCAAGGCAACAACACCTCCAATATCCTGCTGGTGCAACAACAGATGCTGACTTCAATGATGAAACAAATGAACCTGCCTCTCCCTGGGGAAGCTCAAGTCATCTTGTCTGATCCCAAGCCTAAGGGGGAGAACCAAAAGGAGGTCATTCTGAAACAAAGAGGGGGAGTACCTTCCAAGCAGTCAAAGCATAAGGGCAAGGGCATACTCATTGAAGAAACCATAAAGCCAATCATTCTTCCCCCTGTAGAGGTCATAAGTGCAGAAGGTCAGAAGAGCACAATCTCAACCACCTACTATCCATCAACAATGCCTAAAGAAATCTCAACTCCTCAACCTACTCCCAATGCTAAACCTCTCAAAGCTGCAATTATCACAGAGGCCAAGCTACAGGAAGTTGCCAATTCAAACATCTATCATGATGAGGCCTTCCTGGAGTTTCTGAAAGCCATCTACAGTAGTGCTCAAGGAGATGCAAGGATGTACAGACAGAAGATCAAGGAAAGCATCAAGTATTTCACAGTGGCAGTAAGGAAAATCAAGGATGTCCATCTAAGAGAGATAATCATGGTGTGCAAGGACAACTGCTTGTGGCACCTAGCTTTTCAAACTCTAGAGAAACTGAGATTTACTGAGCTGTCAATCATTCTGGATTTGATTGAAAAGCATGGGATGAACAATGAAAGTCTGTATAATGACTTGAAGATGGACCAGAATAAAAGATTGCCTGAGGTTATATCCAAGCCAAGGACAATAATTTACCAAAGCCTATCTCAAGACAGTAGTATTGACCAACTAGTAATTCCCTCAGACCTTTTAATGAAGAACAATGCAAAGATCAACCAGGTGCTGCAAATGCTGAGAGCTAAGAGAGGAGCTAGGACAGCTGAGGAACTAGAGATGATTCGAACTCTACAATCTTTTCTGATTCATGGAGTCATTCCTGAATCTGTCAAAGAAAAGAGCAAAAAGAAGGATGGGGAGGATGATGATGAGGAGAAAACCTATGAAAGGAGATCTCAGACAAGGAGAAATAAGGATGGATCTAGTGAGAGCAGCAGGAGCAAATATCAAAAGAAATCAAAAGATGCTGGTGATGACAAGAGGGACTCAAAAGGAACAAAGGAAACAACCAGGGAAACAAGAAGTGGAATTCAGCAAGTCAAGGACATTGCCAGCAGTACTTTAACCACAACACAAGACTCTAAGTCTAGGGTGGGTACTGTTAGCAATGATCCTCCAAAATCATTATCCATGACTTCTGAACCTGAATTGCCACAAAAGAAAGATGAAGCCACTAAAGTAATTTCAAGAAAACACTTCCACAAAGTTACAGCTAGTGGAGTGTTACAGTGGATGAAGGGGAAAGGAATGAAGCTACTTCCAAGTGATGTGGCACTGAAGACTAATTCTCCTTGTTCCAGAAAGGTATCTCTTGTGAAGCATTTGAAGATCAAGAGTGTACCCAAAAGGATAAGGATAATAAAGAAGACTGGAAAACTCACAAATGTTATTGGCATCAATGTGCTTCCACTAGATGAGGACTATGATGAAGATGCCCTAGCATTTTTGAGGGCTCAAAGGATCTTTGAAGTCAAAGTGAAGTTGGATCATCTAGAGATCAAGTACACTGATGGAAGAGAAAGAATAATGAAGCAAGGGGGATGGCAACATTTTGACACCTATGAGCAAGAAAGAATCAATGCCTTGTTAAATTTTGAAGAAAAGGAAGAAAGGTTGTGGAAAACAGAGATTGCCAGATTCATGAAAATGCACTCTGAATATAAAGAAAATCTAAAGAAGCTGAATGAAGAAAAGAGGTGTGAGAAAGAAAAGGAGATGGCTGAGATGGAAGAAAGAGCAAAGGAGCTAAGGAAGAAAGGGCTGTGCAGGGTAAAGCAAAATCCTTATACTGTTGAGTACAAAAATCATTATGGAGGAATAAGCAAGATAAGGATGGAGTTCATACATTCATATGTGGAAAGTGCCCTCAGAATAGCAGCTGAAGATCTAAAAGGTTCTCCTCTCATTGAAGAACTGATTGCAAGGGATGAAATTTTTCTGGCCATCTCTGAAATAAAGAAGAATGAAGAAATAAGGAAGAAGAAAGTCTATGATGATTTCTTAGAGAAACAATTGGAAACTGAAGCTATGTAGCTCAAGGAGAAATTCTGTAAGACCAAATTTCCAAGTTGTTATCAAATTCTGTTCTTAACTTTATCTTCCTTATACTTGTTCTTTTTATGTTAGTTAGGCTTGTTATCAGACATGAAATTGTGCCTAAGGGTCTTACTCACAATTTGGGGGAGATTGTTAGGCTCAAGACATGTCTGAACACCACTATTAACAAGCCTACACTTTGTGACTATGTCACATCACATGACCTAGTGAGTTCTATCACTGGGATGTAGTATAGGTCTCTAAATGTACTTGTCTTGTTCTCATGAACATTAGCTTGACCATGTATGCTCAAAGTTATAATGAGCTTAGTAAAGTTTCTTGCATCTAGATTGTATATAGGCCATTGAATAATTATCCTGGTAGAAGTTCAGAAGTGTTCATGCAGCAGGATAGAGATAAATAAGGCTATGAAGAAATAAGTTGCAGAAATTTGTCTAAGGCATTATATAGCAAAGTCAGAAGAAAGCTATGTCGTGAAGTCACTAATATCCATGTCGTGAAGTACTATATCGCATAGTCCATTTTGTACTATGTCGAGAAGTCCTCAAGACACATGTCGTGAAGTGTTGAAATCAGCAAAGTCAAAGAAGCCTAGATCGTGAAGTCCTCAGAAGCCCTATGTCGCATAGTCTTCAAATGACCTATGTCGCATAGTCTTCAAATGACCTATGTCGCATAGTCTTCAAATGACCTATGTCGCAAAGTCTTCAAAGGCTATATCGCGAAGTCCTCACAAGTGAGATCGCGAAGTCAGGAATGAAGTGGAGTTCACGATATCAACACTTAGCCGTTTACAACAAGACAAATCAAGGTACAGAATCAAGAATCAAAAGAGACAAATACTGAAGCATTTGTTCTGGCAAGGTGGTCCAAAGAACAGATGGCAAATCTACAGCTAAACTTGGAGAGAAAGATAAGAGACAAGCAGCTACAGAAACGGGAAAGACTCCGAAAAGCAGGTGGTCCTTCCTGACACAGTTAACGTCTTATGGCAGGACAAGTTGGACTTTCAGCAAGGGGTAACTGTGTAAAAATAGGTGTGTGCACTAGTTTGTATAGGGCTTATATATATCATGCACATCCTATTGTTAGCCAAAAAAAGAGAGATACACATAGTTATTTGCTAAGCTCTTTTCTCTGTAAGCAAGCAAGTTCAAACTGTTCTTGTTTAGAAGCCAGAAATTCTATTGTGAATTTCTTGGAAAGCTGTAGTATTTAATTTTCTTATACAAAGTAGATTAAAGTGATTGTGTGTGTTATTTACTTTCTGCATATTACATATCACAATCATATACAGTCTGTTACTTAGTTTTCAAGAATCGAAAAATATATCAAACTATCCATTCACCCCCCTCTGTCTAGTTTCTAGTAGTATTCATTTCTAACACAATCTGCAGCTGCCCATCTTTTGTAGTACATTTCCTGAAAGTGCTCAGCAGTGGCTCGATTGACCTCTCTTTCTTCATCAGAGTTTACTCGAATATCAGATAACTCCTCTTGTGAATGAGCAGAACTATCATTATCATTATCATTCTCAGCTGTAGTCTCTGCAGGAACATTATCATTCTCAGCTGTAGTCTCTGCAGGAACATTCTCAGCAGTAGTTTCAAAATTACTCTGTGCAGCTTCATCAAGAACTTTCTCTGCTACAGGTTCTGGAATCTCAGAGTTTGCAGTTTGCATTAACTCTATTTTTTTTGTTACAACTTCAACAACAGATTGTTGTAGAGCTTCAAGAATAACATCCTCAGAGATTAACTTGTCAGCAGCCTCTTGTAAATTCTCTGCTACATCCTCCAAACTCTGATCAACTTCCTCACCTTGTTCAGAATTAGCATTGTTTACCGAAAGAACCTCTGTGTGAGAACCCACAGAGTCTTCAATCACTAAGGTGGCTTGATCAGCTGCCACATCCTCAGTATCACAAATACTGATACTAGGATGTGCATCTTGAATATCTTCATCAACAAAGAAATCCATTGGCCCAGCTTCATTATCAAAAACTCTGCTGTCAGAATGATCAGCAGCTTCCTCAACTACATCATCAACCTTTGATGTAGGAGCTTCTATATCAGCATTTACATTGGATGCACCAAAGAGATGTGCAGCCACCAATCTTCTTTTCCTCTGATGAAGAGTTTCATCATCAGTTTCACTCTCCTCATCAACAGTATCAGACTTTGCCCTATTGGCCCTTCTTTTCTTTAACTTTTTCTTCTGAGGCATATCATCAGTATTTGATACCCCAGCTTCAGCAGTGGATGGCTTCACTCTAGCAGATTTAACAGCTCTTACCTTTGACTTCTTTGACCTCTGTGATAGAGACACAGAAGGTCCAGCTTCAGCATTTGCTAGTTGTTGTTGTTGTGAATCTACTTGAAATTGTCGCACCAACTCAGGTAGCAACAAAACACCAACATCCCCTTTCTTGTTATCCTTATTAGTTAGATCAGAGAATATGCGTTTATGTAATTTAAAACAGGGAATTACATCATTCTCAGCTATCTCTACTTCAGAAACACATTCAGAGAATATCAATTGACAAAATCTTGCAAAATAGACTACACCTCTGTTTTCAGTCATTTTCTCACCTATATTATTTAGAACTAGCCTAGCAACATCAAAATTACCTCCATAAAGAAGAGAATACCCGATTTGCAGACTATCAATGGGAATTGCATCCCAATTCGTGCACTTCTTCCCGAATGCCCTTGTTATGCAGTCGAAAAAGAAACTCCATTCCTTGCGCAAAAACGGCCTTTTCAGTTGACCAATCTTTGTCAATGGTCCAGAGTAGCCTATTTCTCTCATCATTCTAACCAAATCAGAATCGCCAACAGAGATTATGAAAGCATTGAAATCCTCAAGACCCAAAGCATCACGAACAGTAGTTGGAGTAACTACAAACTCTTCTCCTTGAAATTCAAAAATTATGGATGGAGACCCAGACTCTCCTCCATTATCATAAGTACCTGTCTGCCAAAAAGTCCTTATTTAAGATGCAGACAGCTTCAATGGTGCGGTGAGAGCAGTTCCAACATCAGAGTTTGACAAGAAACTCTGAATCAAATGAAACGCCTCCGGTGCGTTCTCATTCGCCAAAGGAGCAGCATAGTTATTAGGAACAAATTCTATCCCAGAAGCAGTAAACATTGTAGTAGCCATTAGAAAAGTTTAGAAGAAAGACAGAGAAAATTATAGAATGTATGCAGTGAAAGTGTTTGATACAGTGTTTGTGAGTAAAAACTTATGAAAAGATGAAGTGTGTAAAAGAATGAACCGTTTATGTGTAGTAAGTTTAAATAATAACAGTGAAAATTAAAACTGAATCGTTTTAATCATTACTACACACATCAGGCGTCTTTGAAAAATGTGTGAGTGGGACAGATGTCAAACATGTATACGCTGACAGCTGTGTATAACAACTTCCAATACACACGCGCAGTAAAAATAGCCATATTACCGCTTTTCACACTGTTCAAAACACTCAACCTCTCTCTCCTCTGTTTAATACAAATTTGAACCATTTGTACTCATACTCTTTCGAATTTCTAAACAAATGTCTAATCTCGAAATTATAAAATGTCTGAAACAAAGAAATCATTTTAATCATCAGAGATTAAAACAAAATAACCTCGGCGTATTTCTCACAATACATCAGTGTTTATGATTTGTCCTTCTTTGTCAATAAACTCTTTTCTCAAACTGTACAGGTGTTAATAAATGTGTGTGCTATAGCAGAGTTTACCGAAATCAATATTTAGATCATCTCAAAGTGCATAAAATCCACAAACTTAAGCAGTAAAAACTGGTTGCCTAAACTCTCATGTAAAGCATAAAATCTGATTTTTATATCTAAACTCTGTATTTTGATATCCTTTCATTTGGATATATCTTTTATTCTTCACCCCCTTTATATATATATATATATATATATATATATATTATATATTATATATATATATATATATATATATATTATTAGGCCGAATACACAATATATAATCAAGTATGTATGAGAATAACAATCAAGAACACAGGTTTGTAAATCAACAAACTGAATTATATTAAATAATTCTCTCTTAGTGATGTTAATGAATCACAAAGAGCTACTAGGTTACAAGAATAATATATTCAATGTTCGCGTATCTTCTAGGGATAACCTATCTGTGTTTATATAGTACACAACTACTTACAATCCATCTCTAATTGATATTCCTATAAATTAGCTATACAATTATTATCAATTAAGGATTGCTTCAGTCTTCTGTCCAGTCTCCTTAGCTGTATCAATATATTCTGCTTCTTTCCATCTTCAGAATATATTGCTTCTAGAATCTTTATCTTTGCACCGACAGCTAAGTCAACTATCACCCTGTCAGACTTTAACAAACTCTGACCGGCTTCCATATAAACTCTTCACCCAGTCAGACTTTATCAAACTCTGACTGGCTTCTATGTAAACTCTGATATGTACCTGGTACTTAAACACTGATGAACAAACGTCAGCAATTATATCTAACAATCTCCCCCAACTTGTTCATATCAAAATGTACAAGTTAAAAAGATAATTGATGATGTCAAAACATATAACAAATGCAGTGTTTAAAATATGTCAGAGTTTAATTTTAAAAACAGAGTTTAAATTTAACTTAGAATAGAAAACATAAAAACTTACAGTCAGACTTTACTTGACTTCTTCAATATCAGGTACTGTCCTGAGATAATCAATCAGCAGCTTTCTCTCAGCTCGATCTAGTTCAGCAATCATATCCTTCTTCAGCTCCTTCAATTCTGGTTCATCTTCACCAATTTGATAAATGGCAGCCCTTAAAGAATAGATGTTGTTCTTGTTCATTTCATTGCCAAGTCTGATATAAAAAGCCTTATCAGACTCTAGATTGAACTCTAGAACTTTCTTATTTAGTGCAGTCCTGAATCTAGCACTATTTTTCTTCATTTCCACTAACTTTCCAGTATGATCCCTATACTTTGGAATGTAGACACTTGATACTCCTCCTCCAAGCATAGCTTTAGATCTCAGCATCTTTTCTCTCAATACTTGAGCAACATCATGAGTATATCTGTTTTTGACTTTTAAAAGATAAAGTACATACTCCAGTTCTTCCCATGATTTGAGATTAACATCAGATTCTCCAACTTTATAAACTCTTCCATCACTCATGAAGTATAACAAAAACTGCTTCTTCAATATTCTGTGAAAAATCAACTGAACAGATTCTAACTTATCAAGGTTTTCTTGTGTAACCCCAATACCAGGTTCTGCCAGTGAAAAGTTATCTTGAGATCTGTTATTTGTTCTTCTCTCTCTGTGTGAACCCAGTCCAGATTTATCAAAGGCTTCTTTTCCCAATACTGTTCTGGTTTCTGAGAAATTCACAGCTTCAAGCTTTAAGTCTTCAAGAATTTTAGGTTTGGTGAATCCTGAAAGTTGTGTAGATTTCTGTACAACTTGAGCAACGTCAGAGGTTGTCATAACTTTAGTAGAAACATCAACTTGAGCAGCGTCAGAGGTTGATTTAGCTAATCTTGTTTCAACTTGAGCAATGTCAGAGGTTGAATAAATCTTCTTAGGTAACTGTTCTTCTTCTACCAGTTTACCTTTTCCTTTGTCAGCATTATTAATCACAGGCCTCCTTGAGTACTGTAAACTCTGATCAGAGTTTACATTCTCTTTGATAACAATTCCTTTTTCTTTCTTTCTAGGAGCCTTGATTTCCTTTTTTCTTGTAGATTCCAGCTTCAACATTCTTCTTGTGTTCCTCAGCAAGCATTTGCTCTTCAGCTTGGATATCTTCAATTGTAATACCTTTTCCATGTTCTGCCATAAACATCTTAGCAGCAATTTCCTCATCAGTAGATGGCTTATCAGAGATTATCAAACTTTTATATCTTGAACCACTGGCAGAGTTTACATGTCCCTTTCCAGAGTTTGATCTTTTATCAGAGTTTGATCTTCTTGAAAGTAATCTTCTATCATCATTTGATCTTAAGCTCTTTCCATCTCCTCCCTTGTTTCCACCATCATTACCATCATCCCTCCGTCTCAGAGTTTGAGTGTCTTTGCATTTGTCACTTGGTACACTCTCCCCCTTTTTGACATCATCAAAAAGTAGTACTGATGTCAACAACTCAATTGCAGTAGAAATTGATGTCAGTTGGGCAGACATAGCAGTCTGGTTGTCCTCAACTTTCAACAATCTAGAGTTAAAATTCTTTTGCTCTTTACACAAAGAGATGTATAGAGATTTGTCCTTTTGCTGTGTAAGCTCTCTTGTAGCTATATCATTCCTTAATCCTGCAATCACCTTGTCAGAATCATCAAAACGATTGTTTAATGATTTGATTTGTACAATAGTTGCTTTGAGATGACTAAGAAGTTCTGGATTTTTAATCTCTTTGGAAGACTTTGTCACAAAATCTGCAGCTCTTTCATTGGAAAAGATAGTATCCTTGCTTGACCAATTTGAGAAGTACATATCTTGATAATATGCAGTAGTAGCTCTGTTGACTTCTCTTTCTTCTTCAGAGTTTGCTTGAATGTCAGACAACTCTACTTGTATATCAGGATTGGAATGAGCAGGACTAGCTTCAGCATTGTCATCCTCTGCTTCATTCTCTGTAAGAACATTTTCTGCCATTCTTTCAGGATCATCAGAGTGTGCAGTATGACTAAACTCTGCTTGTTGAACAATCTCAACAACAGATTGTTGTAGAGCTTCAAGAACAAGAACATCCTCAGAGTTTACAATAAACTCTGCTTCAACAGGAACATTCTCTATTGCATCCTTGTCAGCAACATCAGGATTTGCAGCAACAGTTTCTGTAGCTTTAGCAGCTAAAGTCTGATCAACTTCCTCACCTTTCTTAAGGTCAAGAGAAATAATTTCAGTGTGAGAAGCCATAGATTCTTCAAGTTGAACAGTATCTTGATCAGCTTCCAAACCCTCTGTGAAATGTTCAGAGTTGATAGAGAGGTTTGCTTCAACTTCCATATTAGCCTCCTGAACAATATTTTCAGGAGCTTCATCTGCAATCTCAACATTTGCTCTATCCTCTGTGGGCATAGGAGCATCATTTGCAGCTTCCTCAACTACATCATCAGACTTTGATGTAGGAGCTTCATCTTGAAGAACAGTCTCCATAAAAATTCTATCTTCAGGAACAGCTTCAACTTCTGGAATCTCAATTTCAATATCATCAGCAACAGTTGAAGAGATATTCTCAGCACCAAACAGATGTGCTGCTACCAATCTTCTTTTTCTCTGATGAAGAGTTTCTTCATCAGTTTCAGTCTCTGCATCAACAGCATCAGCAGCATCAGACTTTGCCCTATTGGCTCTTCTCTTCTTCATTCTTCTCTTCTGAGGCATATCATCAGCATTTGATGCCCCAGCTTCAGAGTTTAATGGATTTACCCTGGCAGACTTAACAGCCCTTACTTTAGAGCTCTTTGACCTTTGTGGTTGAGACACAGAAGGTCCAGCTTCAGAGTTTGCTAGCTGTGGTTGTTGTAAGTTATCAAGGAATTGTTGCACAGACTCAGGCAACATAAAGAGACCAGCATCTCCTTTCTTGTTATCCTTGTTGGTAAGATCAGAGAATATACGTTTGTGCAGTTTAAACGAGAGGATAACATCATCCTCTACTATCTCAACATTTGGGCAGCAAAAATTGAATATCAATTGACAAAACCTAGAGAAATAAACAACATTTCTATTCTCTAGCATCTTCTCACCAATATTAGTTAAAACTAATCTAGCAACATCAAATTGACTGCCATAGAGAAGAGAATACCCGATCTGTAGACTATCCGTGGGAATCGCATCCCAATTCGTGCACTTCTTTCCAAAAGCCCGAGTAATGCAATCGAAAAAGAAACTCCATTCCTTTCGCAAGAGCGGTCGCTTCAACTGACCAAGCTTTGTCAGTGGCCCAGAGTATCCTATTTCCCTCATCATTCGAACTAACTCAGAATCTCCAACAGAGATTATGAAAGCATTAAAGTCTTCAAGGCCCAGAGCATCACGAACAGTTGTAGGAGTAACTACAAACTCTTCTCCTTGAAATTCAAAGATAATAGATGGAGACCCAGACTCTCCTCCATTGTCATAAGTACCTGTCTGCCAAAAAGTCCTTATTTGTGATGCAGACAGCTTCGACGGTGCGGTGAGAGCAGTGCCGATATCAGAGTTTATCAAGAAACTCTGAATCAAATGAAACGCCTCCGGTGCGTTCTCATTTGCTAAAGGAGCTGAGTAATTGTTAGGAACAAATTCTAACCCAGAAGCAATAAACATTGTTGTAGCCATTAGAACAGTTTAGAAGAAAGCAAACAGAGAATAGATTGTATGCAGTGAAAGTGTTTGAGACAATGTGTGTAAGTAAAAACTTATGAAAAGTTGAGATGTGTAAAAGAATGAACCGTTTATGTGTAGTATATTTAAATAATAACTGTGAAGATTAAAACTCAAACGTTTTAATCATTACTACACACAGCAGACGTCTTTGAAAAGTGTGTGAGTGGGACAGGTGTCAAACGTGTATACGCTGACAGCTGTATGTAACAACTTTCAATACACATGCGCAGTAAAAATAGCCATTATTACCGCTTATCACATTGTTCAAAACACTCAACCTTTCTCTCTCTGTTTAATACAAATATGAACCGTTTGTTATCATACTCCTTTGAATTTCAAAACAAATGTCTAATCTCAAAATTATAAAATGTCTGAAACAAAGAAATCATTTTAACCATCAGAGATTAAAACAATGTTACCTCGGCGTATTTCACACAATACATCAGTGTTTACCATTTGTCCTTCTTTGTCAATAAACTCTTTTCTCAATCTGTACAGGTGTGAATAATTGTGTGTGCAATAGCAGAGTTTACCGAAATCAATATTTAGATCATCTCAAAGTGCATAAAATCCACAAACTAAAGCAGTAAAAACTGGTTGCCTAAACTCTCATGTATAAAATAAAATCTGATTTTATATCTAAACTCCGTAATACTGATATCCTTTCATTTGGATATATCTTTTAGTTTTCACCCCCTTTATATATATATTTATATATATATATATATATATATATATATATATATATATATATATATATATATTTTTAATTAAATTTTTTATTTTTCCAGTAATCAGTGGTTGGCACTAGTCACCAAAAATCAAAGATTTTAGCCCTTATTTCATACAATAAGTTCCTGGATCTTCCTAGGCACAACATGATCTCAAAGGAATTTGTGCTCTTTTTGGCATCTTTTGATTTGAGAGTGAATTATTTGCAATTAATAATCAGAGTTTAGACTTTTCATCAGTTAATACAATTAATTTATGAGAGAAAATGCAAACAGCTAATACAGACTCAGTGTATAGGATCAATAAACTAAGAGATGCTATAAATATAGAGACAGTATCATGCTGTGTTAACTTACTGCACATATTTGAGATCAGAATCTATATAACTCTTAAGGATTCATAATTACTTACTGAGAATTATGCCTCATACAAATTTCTTCATTGGTCCATATGTTTCAGACAAAATTACAATCAGAGTATAGCATTAGACTCTTACTATCAGAGTATGACCAACACTTTATGACTAACAGAGTTTAGCAGCAGAGTTTACTTTCAGAGTTTATGATACTGGTACTCATAACAGTTAATACATGCAAGGAATCATGAGCAAAAAAAATCAAACATGTATAGTTTTTGAGTCTAACCCGTATCTCTAGTCGAAACCAGAGATCATTCCAAGTTCATTTACCAATCTTGTAAAAGTAGCTTCACTCAAAGGTTTGGTGAAGATATCTGCAAGTTGTTGGTCTGTAGACACAAAATGAAGCTCAATGTTTCCTTCTTCCACATGTTCCCTGATAAAATGATACCTTATGCTGATGTGCTTGGTCATGGAGTGCTGTACTGGATTTCCTGTCATAGCAATAGCACTTTGGTTATCACAGAAAATAGGTATTTTAGAGTACTTCAAACCATAATCCAGCAACTGATTCTTCATCCACAGAATCTGTGCACAACAGCTACCAGCAGCTATATACTCTGCTTCTGCAGTGGATGTGGAAATAGACTTTTGTTTCTTGCTATACCAAGAAACCAATCTGTCACCTAAGAATTGACAGCTTCCACTTGTACTTTTTCTGTCTATCTTACATGTAACAGCCCCAAATCCGGGGTCAGGGATTTAGGGTTGTCACAATCCATGTACTCCTTGCCTTACCTGTAATGCTCACACCATTCATATTTCACCTGCTCATGACCCCACAATATATGTCTCACACACACACACAGGTTAGAGTCTCAGAAACGACACACTACAACAATTGCGGAATAAATAATTTTTATTACAATACCCAAATGTCTTTTGAATCTGATACTGATACAAGTTCTAAGTATTGTTACATTACCAACTTAGCCTTCTGATGCTCACAATCCTCTAATACCATTCAGGTCTATACATAAGTTGAATACCAAAGGCTGTAGCCTGGTTCGGTCGGTTCGTACTACTCTCTGGATCACTGCTAGAAGCTGTTCATGAAAACGCCTTGCGGGGTATGTGCCGTCCCATTGGCATCCTGCTTCGCTGCTATATAATATATATAAAACAATAGCAAGAGTGAGCGATAGCTCAGCAAGGTAATGAAAGTATGGTATAATTCTGCCTTTACTTCAACCCAGAATAAAGCGGGTATAAGACAATAATTTGTCAAAATATTTCGATACTGAAATTATTTCCTTATCGGAAGGTATTCCAAAAATAGTACCTTTATTGTACTTCAAATATCATTCATAATATTTCTGCAACTTTGCTATATTATGAACAAAGTTCTAGTATAATATAAAAGGTGAGGTTTCAAAGTAAACCAATATAACCTTTCCAAAAATATCTGCTATATAAGCAGAATATCAACACATATCTTAAAAGATGAAGTTATAAGGTGATTCAGTATAAACAACTCCCTTACCATAACTCATGTTATGTAAGGTATCCACAGAGTCATAACTCATAAAATAAAAGATGGAGTTGCATGAATTTATTGCCACTTCATTTTCAAACACTTTCGACCCCCTGCCAACATGATTGGTTTTTCATCCCAATCCATGTTGCAGGAATATCCAAATTGGATGATGAACCAATAATGGAGTTGCTACCGCGTCCGCTGTGCCTAACCTTGCTATGATCAGTAGCAGGTTGCACCGCTCAAATAGTTCTCTACATGTAGATGGAAGTATCACGACGGCCTGACATTGTCTACCGCCTTAATATGACCTCCCGCCCATTTGGGGCAATTAAAAGTTGGATGGGCCCACGCAACTTGACCACTTACACCACTCCTAGTTCAGATGAAATCCATGACTCTGAAACGTAAAGATCGTCCTCCTTTCCCGAAGTGTAACACTTGTTGATACGACTCCACTAAGTAGTTATATCTAGGTTGGAAAGGAAGATTCTCCAATATTTCCCAAGCTATGCTTGTTAATGGATATCGACTTGTTCCATGAATTTACCCCTCGATCATTGAGGTGGTAACCCAACATTAGACTGGCAGCAATTAAATTGCTCCAAGAAAATATCTGTCCCTTGACAGTTTTTGAATTGAGAGTTTAAAAAGAGTAGTAGTCACTTAAATCAGGTTTCCCATATTTTTGATAGTTGAGCGAGTATTTAAATCCTCTTTAAAAGACAGATTTAAATGGGAAAAACATTGTTTTGGGAACCTCTTTTGATTTACAAATACTTAATAATATTTATTAAATAAGTAAATCTTAAATGAATATTTGAAAATAATATTCATTAAGTAATCCTCAAATGAATATTTGGAAATAATATTCATTAAATAAATAATCCTCAAATGAATATTTACAATAATATTCATTAAATAAATAATTAATCTTCAAATGAATATTCAAAAATAATATTCATTAAATAATCCTCAGATAATATTCATAATAATATTCTTCGATTAAGTAAACCTCAAATGAATATCTGAAATAATATTCCTTAATTAATAAACCTCATTTGGATATTCGAAAATAATATTCATTAACTAATTAATCTCAATTGAATATTCAAAATAATATTCATTAAACAATTAAATCTCAAATAAATATTCAAAAGTAATATTCAATAAATAAATAATCCTTAAATGAATATTCACACTAATAATCTTTAAGTCAATAATCCTCAAATGAATATTCATAAATAATATACTTTAAGTAAATAATTAATCCTCGAATAACAGTACCCGATATCTTTATCGGAAAATAACCTTTAACATATACAGAATTATAATTACTTCTGATCTAAAGAAATATCATACGCCCTTAACCTAGGGCCTTTATAAAAACCTGGCTTATAACTGATATCCCATATCTAGCTTATAAGCCAATTACCAAATCATTTCCAAGTAATAACCTTCGAATGAGGTAATATTCAAATAACATTCCTCAAATCATTTCCATGTAATTAATACTTTCTAGAAATATAATTAATGTTTAATAATAGCAGTCCTCAAAATAATTAGTACACTGCCGCTGGAATCCCTCCGGGTTTCCACGGCTATCTCCATATCTCAAATACTGACTCTCGGTCTAGAGTCGAAAACAAGAAGTATGCTCTTATCTCTAGAGCTACAAGGTATACCGGTTTATAACTACTTCATCTCAAAGCTCATATATAAGCCAAAATCAAACTCTATTTTATACAATATATAACATGTATCGCAAAACTATATAACTCCACACATGGCAAAAGCAGTAATATATAATCAATACTTCAAAGTAAAGATTTAGAAAACTTGCCACAATACTCACAACAAAGATTTGATATATATAACTTGGGAATACACAAGTATTGAATATTTGAAAATATACCTACTCTGAACAATCGAGTAAGGTTTAGTAAACTTGCCTGATGCTCGAGAAGTGATAGAGGTTCGCGACGATGCCAGACAATCTAGACAAAGTCAAACGAAAACACACGGTTAATCCCCTCGATAAACCACTTATAACTTAATGCTTAAACACGTAAGCGAAACACAACCAAGGCATTACTAGCTCCTTATAGGCTCATACTAAGTCCATGTTATTCGTCAAATACTTATATCACAAGTTTGGTTTGAAATCCATTCTCAAATCCAAGTTATACTTAACCATTTGGAACCTTGGTTTCTAAGTCTCGTTTTCAGTGGTTTTCACTTGCGCGACCTCGACTAAAACATTTTTATCAAATCGAAAAATAATCTTTTTAATCCGAATCTTTTTCGTGAGCCTTCTTAACTGTCTCTAGTATTATTCCTCAAAGTTTCACATTTTAATATGGCTCTGAAGTGGTCCAAATATAGCCTCAAAGTTGCTGAACAGAGAAGGGTTGTTCCTCCGAACGACGTTTACTAAAACTCACTTTTCTCTTAAACCGTAATTCGTATGGACATGATCTTTATATCAAAACAAACCTTAAAACAAGACCTACATGTTCATGGTCAGTTCTGTTCAAAAATATTACCAGACCAGTTCGTAATGCTTGCTCAAAACAGCCTTAAATCAATTGGGCATTACGACGGCTATAATCGTAACGTTTTCCATTTTCAAAACACACTCAAATCAATACCAAACAATCCCAAACTCACCATCCACCTTATACACCCTCCACTCAGTCAAATCCTCCATGAATAATCACAACAAAATTCATAACCCATCCTCCAATACTCAACCAACAATTTATCTAATTACTTAATCATGCTTTTAACCTTACATAAACATCAAAACCATTTCGAAACTCATACAAACAAAAGGGGCAGAGGTTTTATACCTTCTCCAAGCTTTCTTGCTGCTATATCCCTTATGTAACCTTAGATCCTTGCTTAATACAACCTTTGGAAGCCACAAACTCAATATCCGAAAACAAAACAAAACACAAGTTACTATTCATCATCTTCTCCAACTGTTAATCACTGAAATAGAATGGGTAAAACACAGAGGTGAGGCGAGAGCTTACCATGGTTACGTCGGGCTTCTCGAGAGCTTCAATTTGAGTGGTAGAACGCCAAAAACGGACCACGGAATCTCAAGTTACGATCGTTTCTTTCTCTCCCATTTTTCTTCTCATTTCTCTCCCGAATTTTCTTCTCATTTCTCTTTTCTTTGTCTTGATAATAATGATAAGGATGCTGATTTTTGTGTTTAAAAAGGTGGTGAGTCATAGCTCTTAGCTTGTGACACTTGTCCAACATGCATTGGTTTAGCTAAAGTAGCTTTACTGGTTCGTTTTCCTTTCACATGGATGATCCAAATGTTGCATTCCTCGAATCAATCTTGTTACATGTTACTTCCATGTCTAAATTTAATCCTGTAAATGTTGCCTTGTTCCTCTTGGAACGATTCCAAATATTTCCCAAAAGAGCGAATAAAACTCTACGCGATTTTCGCAGTGAATAGTAACTATTCACTATCCACTTCAACAATCGAATCCTTAAATCGACTTTAATAAAATAATAAAATTCCAAAATATTAAATCCTCAAATCCTTAATTTTAATATCTCATTTCTTGAATATAATAATATATAATTCACTGCCCGGTCAAATACTTCACCAAAATAAAATTTGGAATTTCTGAATTCCGATCGTCTTTGCATTCACTTATTTACTCCGTAGATCACTAATATGACTTCGGAATATCCACACTACGTCTCGTACATAGGTGGCATGAAAATTTTTGTTAATCCTCAAAATCACTATTCATCCACCAAATTCACTATTCACTGATGCACTTAATCATAATAAGAAAAGTTTTAATTTATCCAAAAATTCGGGTTATTACAGTCTCCCCTCCTTAAAAGGATTCCGTCCCGGAATCAGCTTAGGAATAACTGGGGGGTACTTCTCTTCCTTTGCACTTTCTAACTCCCAAGTGGATTCTTCCACTTCTTGATTCTCCACAAACCTCTCACTAGCTTGGCAACCTCGTCTCTTAGCACTTGTTCTATTCTATCCGTGATTTCCACAGGTTGCTCTTTGTAAGTCAGACCAGGTTGTATATCTACCTACTCGTACTCTACATATGCCGGGCATCTATAGTATACTGACGTAGCATTGACACATGAACCCCGTTATGACCATTCTACAAGTTTGGGGGTAAGGCTGGCTCGTAGGCCACCTCCCTGACGCGTCTTAAATCTCAGATGGCCCAATGAATCTCGGGTTCAACTTCCCTTTCTTTCCAAATCTCATTAATTCCTTCCACGAGGATATCTTTTAACATCATGAATTTCTAACCTTATATTCTCTATCTTCTTTGTACAAAAAAAATACACCAATCATAAACTTTCTTGTCATTCATCAACATGCCATTTAGCTTATCAATAGCAGTACTATCTCTATACTCGCGGGCTTAGTCCGCATACTTTCTCTGTCTATCTTGGCTGTTACTAGCCGCTTGTTGGTGAAATCTTTTGTCTTTCTAGTTTGTTGGACTAACTTGGGTTTTGTGTAAGATCTCATCCTTTAATTCCCGATCATTCGGAATCCATCTCTGTCTCATTTTAATCAAGGGTATCGGCCACCACATTGGCCTTCCCCGGATGGTAGTGTATCTCCCAGTCATAATCCTAGGTCAATTCTAGCCATTTCTCTATCTCATGTTATCTACTATCACGGGCAACTCAAAGCCAATTCATTACATTCCATAAAATTTGTGGGTGCATTAATCAACCCAAAATAACCTCGCTGAAAACTCGAAGTGTCTATTCCTAGTATGAATCGCAGTCTTGGGTATATCCTCGGATTTAACTTCCAACTGGTGATATCCAGTTCTTGAATGAATTTGGAAATACACAGCGTCTTTCAGCTGGTCAAACAACCATCTATCTTAGGTAACGGGTACCTATTCTTAGTGGTAATGCTTGCTCAATTCTCTATAGTCGATACACAATCTCCTACTACCATCTTTCTTTCTTACGAACAACACCGGGGCTCCCCACGGTGATACACTGGGTCTTATCATATTCTTGCCCAGCAATTCTTGTAACTGAGTCACTAACTCTTTCATTCCCACTATACTCGGAATACTCGGTATTCATTCTCATGTCATCCAATTCGATATCTGGTAGCTCATTAAAACCTTGTACAATCTCCCAAAACCATTGTAGTTTCCTTTATACTTGGTGTCTCTTTTCTTGGCGTCAACCATAAGAGCTAATTAAGCCTCGGATCTCTGGCGCAATAATTTCTTAGTCTGAACTATATTCAAGAATCTCTGAGTCTGCCTCCATCCTTTATTTATTACTCTCTCTCTTTCTTACAATCAGTCTGGGCTCCATTGGGTGTCAACCAACCCATCCTTATTACAATATCAACTTCTCCCAAGTCACAATACCAGCTCCCTCTGACTCCATCGCCAGTACTTATCTTGCTAACCCAGAGGTAGTGTCCATTCGTAAACAACTCCTCCAAAATCTCAATTCCACTATAGTGCATCTATCTAACACCGTTATCACTGGAGTACACGACACATCGCTATTCCTTTCACATATATCAATTGACACGCTTTCCATTATCATAACATCCTTGGGAGAATAAACCAATTCATTGATATGTCACTAACATTCTATTCGTCTTAGGGATTCGCTCCTGTCGTAGGCGATTTCGTTGCGAATCTAATTCCTATCAGCGAATTTTGACTTATTTGACCTGGTTGGCCTCCCCTTAGAATTCAATGAGGATAACAAAAATTATGGGGCCTTGAAAAGATAGCTCCCATATCAAGGAAAACGTCACACACTGGTGATCATACGGTTATGAGTTTTAAGGTAACCTTATGGGAGGTAAAAGAATTTACCGAGAGATCAACATGATCATAAGAACTTAGCGTTGTGTGCCTCGATTGAGACATTACTAAAGGTAATTAGCCTTCTTGTATTTCACAACATACAAGTGATGGCGTCCCATCAGACTTCTATCACATAGACAGAGAGTCCTTGTAGCCCCTATAAGTATAGGGTTGTTCGCCTCAGTGGAAGTTGAAAAGTATGAAAGCAATTCGAAATCAATTTAATGATTATCGCCTTTCGACAATATTTCTCAAAGGAACACCTTGGATTAAAATTGAACAGATTCCAAAGGTGCGGTTTCCAAAGAAAATACAAAGAAAAGAATAACCAAAAAGATACTGGTACTTAACAAACAAGTGCTGAGGTATCACCATAGGGTCATTCATTATTTGAAGAAAAGTAAAAGCTTAAATAAAATCATTTGACAGGGTTTCGAAAACCTGAAAGTAGGCATTGTGACAGCCTCTGGCACAAGTGAAACTGAATATGGTTTAGCACAAGTGTTATGAAACAACTTCGAAGAGGGAATATACCCTTTATCAGAATTCTTTCCTGGAGAGAGGTCAAAATAGATCATAGATTGGGGAGGTACCCCACATAATTTGCACATGGGGAGGGTATTACCAAGGTCTCTACGGATGCCTTTTATGTCGGCTCCTCTAATGGATAATCGTTCCATTCCAAAGCTTTTCTTCTCCAGGTACACCCTAAGGTGCTCGATACTTACGTCATTGCCGACTTATAATAGTCGCTAAGAATTCAACCATCAACATTTACAATCGCAGGGTGTTCTATTCGACTAGGCGCAAACATCTCAAGTAAGCGTTCTGTTCTATAAGAAGACTTCGATACCGTTGTCACCCATAGCAATGACAATTCCACATGTCGACTGGGCGGTACTTCGGAAGCTCATTAGAAACTACAAGCTTAAATCCGGTCTCTATTTCAATCATCCTTATACCCAATATTCCTTTTCCCATATCAATCCCGTGTGCTACATAAGCTTAACACTTTTGGCACAATAGCCTTTTCATTTAAGTCAATCCCGGAATTTCTCAGTCCGTCTTGGTCCTTAAATATATTTCGCCTTTACCGTCCAATCTCAACTTCACCATTTTATCTCTACAATCAATTATAGCAATCAGGGTCTGTCCACCAATCCATATAGCGGCCATCTTACCCAATCCACAGGGTTCGCTCTAGTTTCCACTCTCTTTGGTGACATCCTCTAGTAATCAGAAAGACAAGGTTTACCAAAATTTGCTGAATTTCTTTCCAAAATCGGGGAAATTTGATCAATCTATTTACCCACTAGTAATACTCGGATCTGATTTCCGACCTTTCTGTTCTATCCTCAAAATTCCTTCCTGGTTTCCTGAGGGTGGTAAATCTCGTTCTCGATTCTATCTTAGCGTGCTTGTCTTACGATAACATTTACATGGTACATATACCCAAAATTTTCCTTGAGATAATAGAATCCCTCAATGATGTAATAGACACTATTTCCAGTGGAATCGCTGGTCGTGGGGGAGTGAAACCTCATAGCCAAAGCAATACCTTTCACTATTCTAGGAAACTAAGTACCCTTAATCGTTCGTGAAAATCTGAACATCTTGGTTCTTACGTATGCCGCCTCCTTATGGGCCACTATAACCGACTACGAGTAACAGGTTTCGTTCAAGTCGAATCAATCCACTGATACTGGCTATACTGCCTCTACCTCTTCTGCTTTGGAGACTCTACTCCATTTTCTTTGTCATATCTCATGATGAATCATAACGATCTTTAAACTCTCGTATCGGCACTTATTTGACCTCTGAAGGTTCGTCCGGTCCTATTGTACGACCTCAAGTAACATACTACGTCTTTATCAATCAACACATCCTCTACGAGATTCTTTTCCTCGACCCACTATGGGGTCTTCCTCTAGATCCTCCTATGGATCTTCCTTTATCGGGTCTCCGTCCATTTCAAGGAACGCATCATCAATTGCCTACTCGAAGGCCTCGGGGTCTGGTATCTCAGAATCCCATCAATCTATAACTCATACGAATCGAGGTGACTAACCATGAAGTCCTAAGTACGGTTTCCCAGAAAAAGTCCCTTCTCGGGCTTCATCTTAAACAGTCAGGGTCATATCCTCTAACCCGACTACGAACTCAATTGGAGCTCTAGATGCTCTTATCATTATTAAGGGTATTGTAAGACTCGATCTCCCATCGTTTCTGAGGACTGTAACCTAACGCTCTGATACCATCTCTGTAACAGCCCCAAATCCGGGGTCAGGGATTTAGGGTTGTCACAATCCATGTACTCCTTGCCTTACCTGTAATGCTCACACCATTCATATTTCACCTGCTCATGACCCCACAATATATGTCTCACACACACACACAGGTTAGAGTCTCAGAAACGACACACTACAACAATTGCGGAATAAATAATTTTTATTACAATACCCAAATGTCTTTTGAATCTGATACTGATACAAGTTCTAAGTATTGTTACATTACCAACTTAGCCTTCTGATGCTCACAATCCTCTAATACCATTCAGGTCTATACATAAGTTGAATACCAAAGGCTGTAGCCTGGTTCGGTCGGTTTGTACTACTCTCTGGATCACTGCTAGAAGCTGTTCATGAAAACGCCTTGCGGGGTATGTGCCGTCCCATTGGCATCCTGCTTCGCTGCTATATAATATATATATAACAATAGCAAGAGTGAGCGATAGCTCAGCAAGGTAATGAAAGTATGGTATAATTCTGCCTTTACTTCAACCCAGAATAAAGCGGGTATAAGACAATAATTTGTCAAAATATTTCGATACTGAAATTATTTCCTTATCGGAAGGTATTCCAAAAATAGTACCTTTATTGTACTTCAAATATCATTCATAATATTTCTGCAACTTTGCTATATTATGAACAAAGTTCTAGTATAATATAAAAGGTGAGGTTTCAAAGTAAACCAATATAACCTTTCCAAAAATATCTGCTATATAAGCAGAATATCAACACATATCTTAAAAGATGAAGTTATAAGGTGATTCAGTATAAACAACTCCCTTACCATAACTCATGTTATGTAAGGTATCCACAGAGTCATAACTCATAAAATAAAAGATGGAGTTGCATGAATTTATTGCCACTTCATTTTCAAACACTTTCGACCCCCTGCCAACATGATTGGTTTTTCATCCCAATCCATGTTGCAGGAATATCCAAATTGGATGATGAACCAATACTGGAGTTGCTACCGCGTCCGCTGTGCCTAACCTTGCTATGATCAGTAGCAGGTCGCACCGCTCAAATAGTTCTCTACATGTAGATGGAAGTATCACGACGGCCTGACATTGTCTACCGCCTTACTATGACCTCCCGCCCATTTGGGGCAATTAAAAGTTGGATGGGCCCACGCAACTTGACCACTTACACCACTCCTAGTTCAGATGAAATCCATGACTCTGAAACGTAAAGATCGTCCTCCTTTCCCCAAGTGTAACACTTGTTGATACGACTCCACTAAGTAGTTATATCTAGGTTGGAAAGGAAGATTCTCCAATATTTCCCAAGCTATGCTTGTTAATGGATATCGACTTGTTCCATGAATTTACCCCTCGATCATTGAGGTGGTAACCCAACATTAGACTGGCAGCAATTAAATTGCTCCAAGAAAATATCTGTCCCTTGACAGTTTTTGAATTGAGAGTTTAAAAAGAGTAGTAGTCACTTAAATCAGGTTTCCCATATTTTTGATAGTTGAGCGAGTATTTAAATCCTCTTTAAAAGACAGATTTAAATGGGAAAAATATTGTTTTGGGAACCTCTTTTGATTTACAAATACTTAATAATATTTATTAAATAAGTAAATCTTAAATGAATATTTGAAAATAATATTCATTAAGTAAGTAATCCTCAAATGAATATTTGGAAATAATATTCATTAAATAAATAATCCTCAAATGAATATTTACAATAATATTCATTAAATAAATAATTAATCTTCAAATGAATATTCAAAAATAATATTCATTAAATAATCCTCAGATAATATTCATAATAATATTCTTCAATTAAGTAAACCTCAAATGAATATCTGAAATAATATTCCTTAATTAATAAACCTCATTTGGATATTCGAAAATAATATTCATTAACTAATTAATCTCAATTGAATATTCAAAATAATATTCATTAAACAATTAAATCTCAAATAAATATTCAAAAGTAATATTCAATAAATAAATAATCCTTAAATGAATATTCACACTAATAATCTTTAAGTCAATAATCCTCAAATGAATATTCATAAATAATATACTTTAAGTAAATAATTAATCCTCGAATAACAGTACCCGATATCTTTATCGGAAAATAACCTTTAACATATACAGAATTATAATTACTTCTGATCTAAAGAAATATCATACTCCCTTAACCTAGGGCCTTTATAAAAACCTGGCTTATAACTGATATCCCATATCTAGCTTATAAGCCAATTACCAAATCATTTCCAAGTAATAACCTTCGAATGAGGTAATATTCAAATAACATTCCTCAAATCATTTCCATGTAATTAATACTTTCTAGAAATATAATTAATGTTTAATAATAGCAGTCCTCAAAATAATTAGTACACTGCCGCTGGAATCCCTCCGGGTTTCCACGGCTATCTCCATATCTCAAATACTGACTCCCGGTCTAGAGTCGAAAACAAGAAGTATGTTCTTATCTCTAGAGCTACAAGGTATACCGGTTTATAACTACTTCATCTCAAAGCTCATATATAAGCCAAAATCAAACTCTATTTTATACAATATATAACATGTATCGCAAAACTATATAACTCCACACATGGCAAAAGCAGTAATATATAATCAATACTTCAAAGTAAAGATTTAGAAAACTTGCCACAATACTCACAACAAAGATTTGATATATATAACTTGGGAATACACAAGTATTGAATATTTGAAAATATACCTACTCTGAACAATCGAGTAAGGTTTAGTAAACTTGCCTGATGCTCGAGAAGTGATAGGGGTTCGCGACGATGCCAGACAATCTAGACAAAGTCAAACGAAAACACACGGTTAATCCCCTCGATAAACCACTTATAACTTAATGCTTAAACACGTAAGCGAAACACAACCAAGGAATTACTAGCTCCTTATAGGCTCATACTAAGTCCATGTTATTCGTCAAATACTTATATCACAAGTTTGGTTTGAAATCCATTCTCAAATCCAAGTTATACTTAACCATTTGGAACCTTGGTTTCTAAGTCTCGTTTTCAGTGGTTTTCACTTGCGCGACCTCGACTAAAACATTTTTATCAAATCGAAAAATAATCTTTTTAATCCGAAACTTTTTCTTGAGCCTTCCTAACTGTCTCTAGTATTATTCCTCAAAGTTTCACATTTTAATATGGCTCTGAAGTGGTCCAAATATAGCCTCAAAGTTGCTGAACAGAGAAGGGTTGTTCCTCCGAACGACGTTTACTAAAACTCACTTTTCTCTTAAACCGTAATTCGTATGGACATGATCTTTATATCAAAACAAACCTTAAAACAAGACCTACATGTTCATGGTCAGTTCTGTTCAAAAATATTACCAGACCAGTTCGTAATGCTTGCTCAAAACAGCCTTAAATCAATTGGGCATTACGACGGCTATAATCGTAACGTTTTCCATTTTCAAAACACACTCAAATCAATACCAAACAATCCCAAACTCACCATCCACCTTATACACCCTCCACTCAGTCAAATCCTCCATGAATAATCACAACAAAATTCATAACCCATCCTCCAATACTCAACCAACAATTTATCTAATTACTTAATCATGCTTTTAACCTTACATAAACATCAAAACCATTTCGAAACTCATACAAACAAAAGGGGCAGAGGTTTTATACCTTCTCCAAGCTTGCTTGTTGCTATATCCCTTATGTAACCTTAGATCCTTGCTTAATACAACCTTTGGAAGCCACAAACTCAATATCCGAAAACAAAACAAAACACAAGTTACTATTCATCATCTTCTCCAACTGTTAATCACTGAAATAGAATGGGTAAAACACAGAGGTGAGGCGAGAGCTTACCATGGTTACATCGGGCTTCTCGAGAGCTTCGATTTGAGTGGTAGAACGCCAAAAACGGACCACGGAATCTCAAGTTACGATCGTTTCTTTCTCTCCCATTTTTCTTCTCATTTCTCTCCCGAATTTTCTTCTCATTTCTCTTTTCTTTGTCTTGATAATAATGATAAGGATGCTGATTTTTGTGTTTAAAAAGGTGGTGAGTCATAGCTCTTAGCTTGTGACACTTGTCCAACATGCATTGGTTTAGCTAAAGTAGCTTTACTGGTTCGTTTTCCTTTCACATGGATGATCCAAATGTTGCATTCCTCGAATCAATCTTGTTACATGTTACTTCCATGTCTAAATTTAATCCTGTAAATGTTGCCTTGTTCCTCTTGGAACGATTCCAAATATTTCCCAAAAGAGCGAATAAAACTCTACGCGATTTTCGCAGTGAATAGTAACTATTCACTATCCACTTCAACAATCGAATCCTTAAATCGACTTTAATAAAATAATAAAATTCCAAAATATTAAATCCTCAAATCCTTAATTTTAATATCTCATTTCTTGAATATAATAATATATAATTCACTGCCCGGTCAAATACTTCACCAAAATAAAATTTGGAATTTCTGAATTCCGATCGTCTTTGCATTCACTTATTTACTCCGTAGATCACTAATATGACTTCGGAATATCCACACTACGTCTCGTACATAGGTGGCATGAAAATTTTTGTTAATCCTCAAAATCACTATTCATCCACCAAATTCACTATTCACTGATGCACTTAATCATAATAAGAAAAGTTTTAATTTATCCAAAAATTCGGGTTATTACATTACAGCCTGCAAAATCTGCATCAGAGTAACCAATTAGCTTAAACTCTGATTCTCTAGGATACCACAAACCCAAGGTTATGGTTCCTTTGAGATATTTGAAAATCCTTTTTACAGCTGTTAGATGAGGCTCTCTGGGATCTGCTTGAAATCTTGCACACAGACATGTTGCATACATGATATCAGGTCTACTTGCAGTAAGATACAGTAAAGACCCTATCATTCCTCTGTAGTTTGTCATATCTACTGAGGCTCCTGTGTCTTTGTCTAGCTTTGTTGCTGTAGCCATGGGAGTTGTAGCAGATGAACTATCAAGCATACCAAATTTCTTGAGAAGATTTCTAGTATATTTTGCTTGATTGATAAAAATACCATCATCTGTTTGCTTGACCTGTAAGCCTAGAAAATAACTAAGCTCTCTCATCATGCTCATTTGATACCTGGATTGCATAAGCTTTGCAAATTTCTTACAAAGTTTGTCATTAGTAGATCCAAAGATAATATCATCTACATAAATTTGAACTAAAAGCAAATCATCACCAGAATTGAAATAAAACAAGGTTTTATCAATTGTACCTCTTGTGAACCCACTTTCTAAAAGAAATTGAGCAAGAGTTTCATACCATGCTCTTGGTGCTTGCTTTAGTCCATATAATGCCTTGTCAAGCCTGTAGACATAATCTGGATGCTTGGGATCTACAAATCCTGGTGGTTGTTCAACAAACACTTCTTCTTCAAGCTTCCCATTGAGAAAAGCACTCTTTACATCCATCTGAAAGACTTTAAACTTCTTGTGTGCAGCATAGGCCAGAAAAATTCTTATGGCTTCCAATCTTGCAACTGGAGCAAAGGTTTCATCATAGTCAATCCCTTCCTGTTGTGAATAACCTTTAGCCACAAGTCTAGCCTTGTTTCTTGTAATCACACCTTCACTGTCAGTCTTGTTTCTGAAAACCCACTTTGTACCTACTATTGATCTATTCTTTGGTCTAGGTACAAGTGTCCAGACTTCATTTCTTTCAAATTCATTTAACTCTTCTTGCATTGCTGTAATCCAATTAGCATCTTGAAGAGCTTCCTCCACTTTCTTTGGTTCTGTTTGAGACAAGAAAGCATGATACAGACACTCATTATTTGTTGCACTTCTAGTTCTCACACTAGCATCAGGATCTCCAATTATGAGATCAGGTGTGTGTGCCTGTGTCCACTTTCTTGCTGTTGGTAAGTGGTTTCTTGCATCATTATTGGATCCTCCCCCTTGATCCATGCTCTCCTGATTCATATGTTGACTTTCTGCAGTATCTGAGGCTCCCCCTGAATTGGATGGCTCAGAGTTTGAACTGTCAGAGTTTGAATCAGTTTCCTCAACTGACTCACTTGCTGTGTCTTGTTGAGCTTCTTCACGCTCCCCCTCAACTGGTTCTCCATTTTGTTCAATTTGAGAATATTCAGTTTCTCCAGTATTTACCAGTAGAGGTTCAGAGTATACTTCGTCAGAGTTTGTCAGAACCGCTTCATCAGAGTTTGTCGGTACTGCTTCATCAGAGTTTACATCATCAGAGAATAAACCTTCATTTTCAAAACGCAGTTGATCATATCCATCTAAGTCATCAAGTCCAGTTATTTTCTTGTCATCAAATGACACATGTATGGATTCCATGATCACTTTAGTTCTCAGATTGTAGACTCTGAATGCTTTTGTTGACAATGGATAGCCAACAAAGATTCCTTCATCAGCTTTTAACTCGAACTTGGTCAACTGTTCAGGATGAGTCTTCAACACAAAGCATTTGCATCCAAATATATGAAAATATTTCAAATTTGGCTTCTTATTTTTCACCATCTCATATGGTGTTTTCCCATGCTTGTTGATCAATGTTGCATTTTGAGTAAAACAAGCAGTTTGAACAGCTTCTGCCCAGAAATAAGTTGGTAATTTTGCTTCTTCAAGCATAGTTCTGACTGCTTCAATTAAAGTTCTGTTCTTCCTTTCAACTACACCATTTTGCTGTGGAGTTCCAGGTGCAGAAAATTCTTGTTTCACTCCTCTTTCCTTGCAGAAAGCTTCCATGATTGAGTTTCTGAATTCAGTTCCATTATCACTCCTTATAATTTTGACTTTGTGCTGTGATCCTTTGTCCAGTAGATTTACATGATCCAACAGAGTTTGAGCAGTTTCATCCTTCTTTGATAAGAAATACACCCATGTATATCTAGTATATTCATCAACAATTACTAGAGCATATTTCTTTCTGCCCATTGACATCACATTCACTGGTCCAAAGAGATCAACATGTAGAAGATGATAAGGTTCCACTACTGAAGATTCAGATTTGCTCTTGAAAGATGACTTCCTTTGCTTTGCCTTTTGACAAGAATCACATAGGCCATCTAGACTGAGTATTGATTTTGGAAGTCCCCTTACAAGATCCTTTCTTATAAGCTCATTTATGTTGTTCAAATTGAGATGAGAGAGCTTCTTATGCCAATTCCAACTCTCTTCATTTGACATTCTTGCAGTCAGACACACCATTTTTCCATCAGAGTTTGATACCAAACTTGCTTCATAAATGTTGTTGCGCCTGTGTCCAACTAGAACAACTTTTCCAGTAGATTTACTGATAATTTCACAGTATTCAGTATGAAAATCTACATGGTTTCCTCTATCACAGATTTGACTCACAGATAGCAGATTATGCTTGAGTCCTGAGACTAGAGCTACATTCGTGATGATGACACTTCCAAGATTAATATTGCCATATCCCAGAGTGTGTCCTATGTTGCCATCTCCATAGGAAACCTTTGGGCCAGCCTTCTCCTTAAAGTCTTATAGCAGGGCTTTATTTCCAGTCATGTGTCCTGAGCATCCACTGTCCAAGATAAGTGTGCTCTCTTTTATACCCTGCAATCACAAACAACCACTAAGTGTTAGTTTTAAGGACCCAGACTTGCTTGGATCCTTTGTCTTTCTTAACAGTGTTAGTTTTTGCAGCGGAATTACTATCAACAGAGTTTAAACTAACATTGTCAGACTTTACACTTGCAGAGTTTGCTCTAACCCACTTCAGATTGGGTTTTAGCTCATAATAGTTGTGATAAATAGCATGATAACTCTTGCAAGTATAAATGGAATGCCAAGTGCTCCCACAGTGTGTGCATAAATCATTCTTTACTCCTGATGTAGAAGGTAAAGAATTGATATTTTTATTCTTTGTGCAGTAATTAGCAAGATGATTAGAACTACCACAGTTATAACATGTTTTCCTTGGAGCAGCAGCATTAGGCAAATGATTATTTCTTTTATTTATGCCTATCTTTCCATTTCTATTCTTCTTGGATCCTTTTGGTTTCATGGCAGATTTTACCTCTTTGAGCTTATGATTGAACTGTTTTCCTGTCATCAAACCAACATTAACCTGTTTTTCACAAGTTTTTATTGGCTTTCTAACAGCTTCTCTTTCCATAAGTTTTTCTGTTATAATATTTTCCTGTCTTTCACAGGCTTCATCTGATTCCATATCAGCTTCTCTTATTACAACAGATTTTAACTTATTGGCTTCTGGAACAAATTTCACAGGTTTAAGTTGTGGTTTTACCTTAACTTTGTCTTTAAACCTAAGTTCATCATTTTCACAATAGCCTAAACCTACAGAATCTGTCTGAAACACTTGATGAGTGTCTCTTCCAGAATCTGTCCAAGTCTTGATTATTTTTCTTTCTTTTTCTAGATCAGATTCTAATTGCTTATATCTTTTCAGCAACTCCTGTTCTACATAAACAGCATCATCTCTTTCTTTTTGAATCTGCTTCATATTTTCAAGTTCTCCTTCAAGAAACTTGTTTCTTTCTTTAAGGCTAAGATTCTCAGATTTAATTCTCTCATTTTCTAAAGTCTGATCCCTATAACTAACATGTACGCTTTTCAGATATACTCTCAATTCAGATATATTATCAGTATCATAAGCATAAGTAGTTAGGGGTACCTTATTTTCAGATGATTCAGTCTCATCTCTGACAGTTGCCATTAGAGCATAATTTTCTCCATCATCAGAGTCTGAAGTATCTGCCCAGTCTTTGCCTTTAGAGATGAGTGCTTTCTCAGATTTGCCTTTCTTGCACTCTGGAGCATAGTGACCCATCTCCTTACACTTGTAGCACTGGATTTCAGATTTATCCTTCTTGCCAGACTTGGTCTCCCTTCCATCAGACTTTCTAAAACTTTTCCTTTCAGAGTTTGAATCTTTCCTTGAGAATCTCTTTCCTTTCTTAAAGTTCTTGAATCCCATCTTCTTGAAGGTCTTCACCATCAGTGCAGCCATTTGCATCATCTGTTCTTCATCATCCTCAGAGTCAGAAGCTTCATCAGAGTTTGAGTCATCATCAGAGTTTGATGACTCGCTTTCAGATTTAATGACTAAAGCCTTTCCCTTGGCTTTCTTTCTTGATGATTCCTTCTTGATGGGCTTCTCCTCAACTTTGAGAGCAACAGATTTTGTCTTTTTACTCAATCTTCTATTCCTTTGTTCTATCTCCAGTTCATGAGTTTTCAACAACCCATAGATTTCATCAAGATCTGTATCAACAAGCTCATAATTATCTCTTATTGTGATTGTCTTTAAATCCCACTTTTCAGGTAGAGATAACAGAAACTTGAGATTAGACTCTTCAAGCTCATATTCTTTATCAACCAGAGACAGATCATTCAATAGTTTGCAAAATCTGTCATAAGTCTCAGTCAAGGTTTCATTAGTTCTTGAATCAAAGTGCTCATACTCCTGTGTGAGTATTGTCTTTCTGTTCTTCTTAATAGCACCTGTTCCCTGGCATCTGACTTCTAAAGCATCCCATATCTCTTTGGCAGTCTTGCAGCCAATTACTCTGTTAGACATAACATTATCTAAAGCACTGTGGAGAAGATGTCTAACCTTTACATCTTTTGCAATTGATGAGATGTCCTCAGGAGTCATATCTTTCTTTTCCTTTGGAACAGTCTTTTGTTCTTGACCATCAACAACAGGGGCTAATTTGGTTGGATTATGAGGACCATCATAAATTCTGTCAAGATATTCTGGATCTGTAGCCTCCAGAAACATGGTCATCTTCACCTTCCAAATCGGATACTCTACTGGCCTGAGAATTGGAACCCTGATTGTTTCATATCGACTCACAGAATTAGGCTTAACCTGTTCAGCCTTGGGAGCAGTTTGATTTTCTTCAGACATGATTATTACTGTGTTTGAATCGTAAAACTGTATATATTAAACAGCCTTGGCTCTGATACCAATTATTAGGCCGAATACACAATATATAATCAAGTATGTATGAGAATAACAATCAAGAACACAGGTTTGTAAATCAACAAACTGAATTATATTAAATAATTCTCTCTTAGTGATGTTAATGAATCACAAAGAGCTACTAGGTTACAAGAATAATATATTCAATGTTCGCGTATCTTCTAGGGATAACCTATCTGTGTTTATATAGTACACAGCTACTTACAATCCATCTCTAATTGATATTCCTATAAATTAGCTATACAATTATTATCAATTAAGGATTGCTTCAGTCTTCTGTCCAGTCTCCTTAGCTGTATCAATATATTCTGCTTCTTTCCATCTTCAGAATATATTGCTTCTAGAATCTTTATCTTTGCACCGACAGCTAAGTCAACTATCACCCTGTCAGACTTTAACAAACTCTGACCGGCTTCCATATAAACTCTTCACCCAGTCAGACTTTATCAAACTCTGACTGGCTTCTATGTAAACTCTGATATGTACCTGGTACTTAAACACTGATGAACAAACGTCAGCAATTATATCTAACATTTTTTTTTTTAATTTTTCCAGTAATCAGTGGTTGGCACTAGTCACCAAAAATCAAAGATTTTAGCCCTTATTTCATACAATAAGTTCCTGGATCTTCCTAGGCACAACATGATCTCAAAGGAATTTGTGCTCTTTTTGGCATCTTTTGATTTGAGGGTGAATTATTTACAATTAATAATCAGAGTTTAGACTTTTCATCAGTTAATGCTATTAATTTATGAGAGAAAATGCAAACAGCTAATACAGATTCAGTGTATAGGATGAATAAACTAAGAGATGCTATAAATACAGAGACAGTATCATGTTGTGTTAACTTACTGCACATATTTGAGATCAGAATCTATACAACTCTTAAGGATTCACAATTACTTACTGAGAATTATGCTTCATACAAATTTCTTCATCGGCCCATATGTTTCAGACAAAATTACAATCAGAGTATAGCATTAGACTGTAACTATTAGAGTATGGCCAACACTTTTATGACTAACAGAGTTTAGCATCAAAGTTTACTTTCAGAGTTTATGGCACTGGTACTCATAACAGTTAATACATGCAAGGAATCATGAGCATAAAAATCAAACATGTATAGTTTTTGAGTCTAACCCGTATCTCTAGTCAAAACCAGAGATCATTCCAAGTTCATTTACCAATCTTGTAAAAGTAGCTTCACTCAAAGGTTTGGTGAAGATATCTGCAAGTTGTTGGTCTGTAGACACAAAATGAAGCTCAATATCTCCTTCTTCCATATGTTCCCTGATAAAATGATACCTTATGCTGATGTGCTTGGTCATGGAATGTTGTACTGGGTTACCTGTCATAGCAATAGCACTTTGATTATCACAGTAAATAGGTATTTTAGAGTACCTTAACCCATAATCCAGCAATTGATTCTTCATCCACAGAATCTGTGCACAACAGCTACCAGCAGCTATATACTCTGCTTCTGCAGTGGATGTAGAAATTGATTTCTGTTTCTTGCTATACCAAGAAACCAATCTGTCACCTAAGAATTGACAGCTTCCACTTGTACTTTTTCTGTCTATCTTACAGCCTGCAAAATCTGCATCAGAGTAACCAATTAGCTTAAACTCTGATTCTCTAGGATACCACAAACCCAAGGTTATGGTTCCTTTGAGATATTTGAAGATCCTTTTTACAGCTGTTAGATGAGGCTCTCTGGGATCTGCTTGAAATCTTGCACAAAGACATGTGGCATACATGATATCAGGTCTACTTGCTGTGAGATACAGAAGAGACCCTATCATGCCTCTATAGGTTGTCATATCCACTGTAGCACCTGTGTCTTTGTCTAGCTTTGTTGCTGTAGCCATGGGAGTTGTAGCAGATGAACTATCAAGCATACCAAATTTCTTTACAAGATTTCTGGTATACTTTGCTTGATTGATAAAAATCCCATCATCTGTTTGCTTGACCTGTAAGCCTAGAAAATAACTAAGCTCTCCCATCATGCTCATTTGATACCTGGACTGCATAAGCTTTGCAAACTTCTTACAAAGTTTGTCATTAGTAGATCCAAAAATAATATCATCCACATAAATTTGAACTAAAAGCAAATCATCACCAGTATTAAAATAAAACAAAGTTTTATCAATTGTACCTCTTGTGAACCCACTTTCTAAAAGAAATTGAGCAAGAGTTTCATACCATGCTCTTGGTGCTTGCTTTAGTCCATACAATGCCTTGTCAAGCCTGTAGACATAATATGGATGTTTGGAATCTACAAATCCTGGTGGTTGTTCAACAAACACTTCTTCTTCAAGCTTTCCATTGAGAAAAGCACTTTTCACATCCATCTGAAAGACTTTAAACTTCTTGTGTGCAGCATAGGCCAGAAAAATTCTTATGGCCTCCAATCTTGCAACTGGAGCAAAGGTTTCATCATAGTCAATTCCTTCCTGTTGTGAATAACCTTTAGCCACAAGTCTAGCCTTGTTTCTTGTAATCACACCTTCACTGTCAGTCTTGTTTCTGAAAACCCACTTTGTACCTACAATTGATCTATTCTTTGGTCTAGGTACAAGTGTCCAGACTTCATTTCTTTCAAATTCATTTAACTCTTCTTGCATTGCTGTTATCCAGTTTGCATCTTAAAGAGCTTCTTCCACTTTCTTTGGTACTGTTTGAGACAAGAAAGCATGATACAGGCATTCATTTGTAGTAGCACTTCTAGTTCTTACACTAGCATCAGGATCTCCAATTATGAGATCAGGTGTGTGTGCCTATGTCCACTTTCTTGCTGTTGGAAAGTGGTTTCTTGCATCATTATTGAATCCTCCCCCTTGATCCATGCTATCCTGATTCATATGTTGACTTTCTGCAGCATCTGAGGTTCTCCCTGAATTGGATGGCTCAGAGTTTAAACTGTCAGAGTTTGAATCAGTTTCCTCAACTGACTCACTTGCTGTGTCTTGTTGAGCTTCTTCACGCTCCCCCTCAACTGGTTCTCTATTTTGTTCAATTTGAGAATTTACAGTTTCTCCAGTATTTACCAGTAGAGGTTCAGAGTATACTTCGTCAGAGTTTGTCAGAACCGCTTCATCAGAGTTTGTCGGTACTGCTTCATCAGAGTTTACATTATCAGAGAATAAACCTTCATTTTCAAAACGCAGTTGATCATATTCATCTATGTCATCAAGTCCAGTTATTTTCTTGTCATCAAATGACACATGTATGGATTCCATGATCACTTTAGTTCTCAGATTGTAAACTCTGAATGCTTTTGTTGACACTGGATAGCCAACAAAGATTCCTTCATCAGCTTTTAACTCGAACTTAGTCAACTGTTCAGAATGAGTCTTCAACACAAAGCATTTGCATCCAAATATATGAAAATATTTCAAATTTGGCTTCTTATTTTTCACCATCTCATATGGTGTTTTCCCATGCTTGTTGATCAGTGTAGCATTTTGAGTAAAACAAGCAGTTTGAACAGCTTCTGCCCAGAAATAAGTTGGCAATTTTGCTTCGTCAAGCATAGTTCTGGCTGCTTCAATTAAAGTTCTGTTCTTTCTTTCAACTACACCATTTTGCTGTGGAGTTCCAGGTGCAGAAAATTCTTATTTCACTCCTCTTTCTTTGCAGAAAGCTTCCACTATTGAGTTTCTGAATTCAGTTCCATTATCACTCCTTATAATTTTGACTTTGTGCTGTGATCCTTTGTCCAGTAGATTTACATGATCCATCAGAGTTTGAGCAGTTTCATCCTACTTTGATAAGAAATACACCCATGTATATCTAGTATATTCATCAACAATTACTAGAGCATATTTCTTTCTGCCCATAGACATCACATTCACTGGTCCAAAGAGATCAACATGTAGAAGATGATAAGGTTCTACTACTGAAGATTCAGATTTGCTCTTGAAAGATGACTTCCTTTGCTTGGCCTTTTGACAAGAATCACATAGGCCATCTAAGTTAAGTATTGACTTGGGAAGTCCCCTTACAAGATCCTTTCTTATTAGCTTATTAATGTTGTTCAAATTGAAATGAGAGAGCTTCTTATGCCAGTTCCAACTCTCTTCATTTGACATTCTTGCAGTCAGACACACTGTTTTTCCATCAGAGTTTGTTACCAAACTTGCTTCATAAATGTTGTTGTGCCTGTGTCCAACTAGAACAACTTTTCCAGTAGATTTACTGATAACTTCACAGTATTCAGTATGAAAATCTACATGGTTTCCTCTATCACAGATTTGACTCACAGATAGCATATTATGCTTGAGTCCTGAGACTAGAGCTACATTTGTTATGATGACACTTCCAAGATTTATATTGCCATATCCCAGAGTAAGTCCTATGTTGCCATCTCCATAGGATACCTTTGGGCCAGCTTTCTCCTCAAAATCTGATCGCAGGGCTTTATTTCCAGTCATGTGTCCTGAGCAACCACTGTCCAAGATAAGGGTGCTCTCTTTTATGCCCTGCAATCACAACCAATTACACAGAGTTAGTTTTAAGGACCCAGACTTGCTTGGATCCTTTGTCTTTCTTAACAGTGTTAGCTTTTGCAGCGGAATCACTATCAACAGAGTTTAAACTAACATTGTTAGACTTTACACTTGCAGAGTTTGCCCTAACCCACTTCAAGTTGGGTTTTGGCTCATAATAGTTGTGATAAATAGCATGATAACTCTTACAAGTATAAATAGAATGCCAAGTGCTCCCACAATGTGTGCATAAAGTCTGTGGTTTAACCCTTACATAATCATTCTTTACTCCTGATTTAGAAGGTAAAGAATTAATATATTTGTTCTTATTGCAGAATCTAGCAAGATGGTTAGAACTACCACAGTTATAACATGTTTTCCTTGGAGCAGCAGCAGTAGGCAAATGATTATTTCTTTTATTTATGCCTATCTTTCCATTCCTATTCTTCTTGGACCCTTTTGGTTTCATGGCAGACTTTACCTCTTTTAGTTTATGATTGAACTGTTTTCCTGTCATTAAACCAACATTAACCTGTTTTTCACAGACTTTTATTTGTTTTCTAACAGCTTCTATTTCCATTAGATTTTCTGTTATAATATTTTCCTGTCTTTCACAGGTTTCATCTGATTCCATATCAGCTTCTCTTACTACAACAGATTTTAACTTAGTGGACTCTGGAACAAATTTCACAGGTTTAAGTTGTGGTTTAACCTTAACCTTGTCTTTAAACCTAAGTTCATCATTCTCACAATAGCCTAAACCTACAGAATCTGTCTGGAACACTTGATGAGTGTCTCTTCCAGAGTCTGTCCAAGTCTTGATTATTTTTCTTTCTTTTTCTAGATCAGATTCTAGTTGCCTATATCTTTTGAGCAACTCTTGTTCCACATAAACAGCATCATCTCTTTCTTTTTGAATCTGCTTCATATTTTCAAGTTCTCCTTCAAGAAACTTGTTTCTATCTTTAAGACTAAGATTCTCAGATTTAATTCTCTCATTCTCTAAAGTCTGATCCCTATAACTAACATGTACGCTTTTCAGATATACTCTTAATTCAGATATATTATCAGTATCATAAGCATAAGTAGTTAGGGGTACCTTATTTTCAGATGATTCAGTCTCATCTTTGACAGTTGCCATAAGAGCATAATTTACTCCATCATCAGAGTCTGAAGTATCTACCCAGTCTTTGCCTTTAGAGATGAGTGCTTTCTCAGATTTGCCTTTCTTGCACTCTGGAGCATAGTGACCCATCTCCTTACACTTGTAGCACTGGATTTCAGATTTATCCTTCTTGCCAGACTTGGTCTCCCTTCCATCAGACTTTCTAAAACCTTTCCTTTCAGAGTTTGAATCTTTCCTTGAGAATCTCTTTCCTTTCTTAAAGTTCTTGAATCCCATCTTCTTGAAGGTCTTCACCATCAATGCAGCCATTTGCATCATCTGTTCTTCATCATCCTCAGAGTCAGAAGCTTCATCAGAGTTTGAGTCATCATCAGAGTTTGATGACTCACTCTCAGATTTAATGACTAAAGCCTTTCCCTTGGATATCTTCCTTGATGATTCTTTCTTGATGGGCTTCTCCTCAACTTTGAGAGCAACAGATTTTGTCTTCTTGCTTGATCTTCTGTTTCTTTGTTCAATTTCCAATTCATGAGTTTTCAGTAACCCATAAATCACATCAAGTTCAGTTTCAGCAAGTTCGTAATTATCTCTTATAGTTGTTGTCTTCAAATCCCATCTTTCAGGTAAAGATAAGAGAAATTTGAGATTTGATTCTTCAAGATCATATTCTTTATCAACTAGAGATAAATCATTCAGCAGTTTACAGAATCTGTCATATGTCTCAGTCAAGGTTTCATTGGCTCTTGAATCAAAGTTCTCATACTCCTGAGTGAGTATTGTTTTCTTGTTCTTCTTTATAGCAGTGGTTCCTTGACACCTGACTTCCAAAGCATCCCAGATTTCTTTTGCAGTTTTGCAACCAATTACTCTGTTAGACATAACATTATCTAAAGCATTGTGGAGAAGATGTCTAACCTTTGCATCTTTTGCAATTGATGAGATGTCCTCAGGAGTCATATCTTTCTTTTCCTTTGGAACAGTCTTTTGTTCTTGACCATCAACAACAGGAGACAATTTAGTCGGCATATGAGGACCATTATAAATTCTGTCAAGATATTCTGGATCTGTAGCCTCCAGAAACATGGTCATCTTCACCTTCCAAATTGGATACTCCACTGGCCTGAGAATTGGAACCCTGATTGATTCATACCGACTCACAGAATTAGGTTTAACCTGTTCAACCTTGGGAGGAGCTTGATTTTCTTCAGACATGATTATTACTGTGTTTGAATCGTAAAACTGTATATATTAAACAGCCTAGGCTCTGATACCAATTATTAGGCCGAATACACAATATAATCAAGTATGTATGAGAATAACAATCAAGAACACTTGTTTATAAATCAACAAAACTGAATTATAGTAAATAATTCTCTCTTAGTGATGTTAAAGAATCACAAAGAGCTACTAGGTTACAAGAATAATATTTTCAATAATCGCATCCCTTCTAGGGATAACCTATCTGTGTTTATATAATACACAGCTACATACAATCCATCTCTAATTGATATTCCTATAAGTTAGCTATACAATTCATATCAATTAAGGATTGCTTCAGTCTTCTATTCCGTCTCCTTAGCTGTATCAATATATTCTGCTTCTTTCCATCTTCAGAATATATTGCTTCTAGAATCTTCATGATATGCACCGACAGCTAAATCGACTTTCACCCTGTCAGACTTTAACAAACTCTGACCGGCTTCCATGTAAACTCTGATAAGTACTTCAGACTAAACTCTGAACAGTACCTGTTACTTAAACACTGATTAAACAAACATTAGCAATTATATCTAACACTGTAGCAATCTGGTCCTTCTCTTGTTGATTCTCATCATCATCATCACTATCATCATCAGAATTATCATCATCAGAACCATGAGATATATCAGGATCAGGAATTGCAATACCTTTCAGTTTATCCTGTAATTCTGAGATAGGATGATCCATTGGTCTTGTACGAAGTGGCTGTATCAAAATAGGTTCATTATCAGGAGCACCACTAGCGTCAGGATGAACATCGTCAGGATTTGAAATGCTTGCATCAGTATTTTCTACCAATGGTTCTTGTGTAGCTTGAGGTTCAGAAGCTGCTTCAACACTTTGAGCTAAAGGTTCTTGTGTGCTTCCCTCATTGACAATGTTCTCGACCAATCTTTCAATAGAAGCTGTAGCTTTGCCTGCATCTTCACTTTGAGAAGATGGTTCTTGTGTAGCTGGAATGTTGATGTCTTCATTCTCCCTTTGAGAAAATGGTTCTTGTGTGACCATTCCACTAGCTAAGCCTTCACCCAAACTTTGATTGAGTGGTTCTTGTGTGGCAGGATCAACAGTAGCTGCTGAATCACTCTGAAATTCAGGTTCTTGTGGGCTTGATCCTTTCAGCTTCTTTTGTCTCTGATAGACTAACTCCTCTGCATTCCTCTTTTTCTTTGACGGAGATGTAAGTCCAACCAAGGAAGCAGTTTTAGAAACCTTCTCCCAAGAAATTTCTCTAAACTGAGATGGAGAGGCTGGAGAGTCTGATATAGAGACCACATTTGTTGTTGCATCAGGAATACTAACATCAGGATTTGCTAGAGCATCAGGAGTAGATGACTCATCAGGAATTGATGTCTGAATATCAGTATCCTTCATTTGCACTGTCAAAGGAATATGATACCTGCTTTTTGATAATTTCCTTGTCTTTTGTGGTTTTGATGATGGTACCACAGCTTTAGTAGCAGTATCAGCATCAGCAACTTCCTTGTTCATATTCATCACAGAGGATATAGGTAAATCATCCTCTGAGTCAGTCTCATCCCTGAGAACTAACTTTCTTTTTACAGAAACAACCTCACCTCCCTTTGCAGCTTTCTTGACCAGGACCCCTTGTACACCCCCTTGTAACTTCTTTTTAGTGAGTGGTGTAGAGGAAAAGTCCTTTGAACCTGATTGCCTTCCAGACACATCAGTTCGAGCTGACTTCTTTGCTTTTACAACTAAAGTCTTTTGTGAGACAGTAGAGGTGGTTGTTAACTGTTTAGACTGTTTAGGTTGCATTCTTGTGTCAGGAACAAGGTGGGTTGGGCCTTGCCCCATAGCATTAGAGATTAAACCATAACGAGTAGGCATTTTCCTATGTAAGAAAAACCTAACCTCATCAGGAATAAAAGCATTTCCTATAAAACCATTTGCCTTAAAAATCATTTGTCATATCAGGATTGAAAAATATATTCAATAAGATTAAAATAAAATTTTATTTAAGAAAACAAAATTTATTTTAACAACCCTGAATAACGATTTTTTTTTAAAATAACCAAATTAATGGCGTAGATATCATTAAAAACACGCTTACCAGCAAGCGAGGCAAAAATATTTATGGAAAACTGAACCGTCTCCTCGAGATTGTAAAAATGACCTGCATTCTTAATACACATTCTCTATAAAAGAGAACTGTTAAGCATAATAATCATTTTCCAACAAACACAAAACCCTTTTCCATAGAAAACCTTTCACCTTCTTCATTCTTGCAATGGCTGCCAACAATCAAAACAACATACCTGATGAAGAGCTTGATATAATTTGGCAACAAATGGATGAGGCTCTAGCAGAGATTGCAGAGCAAGAGGGACCTCAGCCTATTCCTGATCCACAGGAGCATTATGCTTTTGTGAATGCAATGGCTGATGTGCTTCTTCATAACTTCCATCAGGCAAATCCTGATTGGAATCCGCTTGAAAATCTCATCGTTGTCAATGAAGAGGATGAAGACGATTGGGATGATGAAGAGGATGAGGATCTCGTTGAAGAGCGAGAGAGGAGAAGAAAGAAAGTGCTTGATGCAAGTGCTTCATGCACGGTGGAGGCAAGGACGTATCCCGGTGATCACGATGACGATCCGCCTTCAAGTGCATCAGTTCCTCTTCTTGTCTCTTAAGGATGGAACAAGAGACCTTCCAGTTCTGATGGACTGTGAAGCTGCTCAGGAGCGTTCATGCTAATTTGCAGGGCACGTGTTCCTGAGTAGAAAATAGACTAGGAAAACAAATATGTAATTTCCCATTTTCATTTGTAATTGATATTCAAGAATTAATGAAAATTATCTATTCTCTCAACTGTTTTCTTCCTGTGTATGCCTGCAAAATTTGTTAGTAACACTCATATTGATAGAGAAATGATAAATAATAAACTCTGATAATAATGAAATTGAAATTGATAATTAAGACTGAAAACTTAATCAAAGACTAAGTAATAATCTAATTGTCCAGAGTTTACCAGGAGTGTTGATGACAAATTAGCATAGAACCTCTGGTTTTCATACCATGCTCTTGGAGCTTGCTTTAGTCCATAAAGTGCCTTATCCAGTCTGTAGACATGATCTGGATATTTAGGATCAATGAAACCAGGAGGTTGTTCAACATAAACTTCTTCCTCCAGTTCACCATTTAAGAAAGCACTTTTAACATCCATCTGGAAAACCTTGAATTTCTTATGTGCTGCATAAGTAAGAAATATCCTGATGGCTTCTAGTCTTGCAACAGGAGCAAAAGTTTCATCATAATCAATTCCCTCTTGTTGAGAATACCCCTTTGCAACTAGTCTTGCTTTGTTTCTGATAATGACTCCATCAGAATCAGTCTTGTTCTTGAAAATCCACTTTGTACCAACTATTGATCTATTCTTTGGTCTTGGTACCAGTTTCCAGACTTCATTCCTTTCAAATTCATTCAGTTCTTCTTGCATTGCAGTAACCCAATCAGCATCTTTAAGTGCATCTTCAACTTTCCTAGGCTCCTCCTTGGACAGAAAGTTATTGTATAGACATTCATTCTGAGTTGCACTTCTTGTTTGAACACCTGCATCATGATCTCCAATTATCAAATCAGGAGTATGATCTTTAGTCCATTTCCTTGCTGGTGTCAAATTGTTTCTTGAAGTAGATACTCCCCCTGGATTGGTGTTATCTTGATTGAAAGAATTTGCTTGAGATGAAGCTCTTCCTGAATTATTGCTATGTCCTCCTGATGTGTTGTCAGGATCATCACTTGAATCAGTATCTGAAGAATTCTGTCCTGATGATTGAGTTAACTCCGAACTTGTAGTCGAATGCTGTTGCTCCCCCCCAACATCAGCACTACTAGTTGTATTACTATTGTTTGCATCATCAGTATTACTTCCATCAGTATCTGGTGTGTCATCAGGATTTGGTGACCCATCAGTACTGGATGAATGGACAGCTTCTGATTCACTTTCTTCAGGTTCCTTGGAAGCTTCATTTTCAAATAGTAATCTATCATGTGAGTCTTCAATGATTCCAGTTATCTTCTTGTCATCAAAAGATACATGTATTGACTCCATGACAGTTCTTGTCCTCAAATTAAAAACTCTGAAGGCTCTTGATGCAGGATAGCCTATGAATATTCCTTCATCAGCCTTCATTTCAAATTTCCCTAGCTATTCAGGATGAGTTCTGAGAACAAAACATTTACAGCCAAACACATGCAGATGCTTCAAACTTGGCTTCTTCTCCTTATGGGATTGATAAGGAGTAACACCATGTCTGTTTATCAATGTGAGATTCTGTGTATAGCATGCTGTGTTGACTGCTTCTGCCCAGAAATATGTAGGTAATTTAGCTTCTTCCAACATAGTTCTGCCAACTTCAATAAGAGTTCTATTCTTCCTTTCTACTACTCCATTTTGCTGAGGTGTGCCAGGGGCAGAGAATTGTTGAATGATTCCTTTGTATTTGCAGAACTCTTCCATCTTTGAATTCTTAAATTCAGTACCATTATCACTTCTCAGAATCTTGACTTTGTACTTTGTGGTTGTCTCAATCATTCTCACATGATCCAACAGAACTTCAAGAGTTTCATCTTTTCTGTGCAGAAAATACACCCAGGTGAATCTAGAATATTCATCAACAATTACAAGAGTGTACCTTTTCTTACTGATGGACATGATGTTGACTGGACCAAACAGATCAAGATGTAGCATGTGATATGGTTCTTCAATAGAGGATTCTGATTTACTCTGGAATGATGTCCTTCTTTGTTTTCCTTTTTGACATGCATCACAGAGTCCATCAGGTGTATATAATACATTAGGTAATCCTCTTACTAATTCTTTCTTAACCAACTCATTGATGTTGCTGAAGTTGAGATGAGAAAGATTCTTGTGCCAATTCCAACTTTCATCTGCTGAAGCTTTACTGATGAGACATGTAGGGGAGCCATCAGTATTTGAGAGAATGTTGGCTTCATATATGTTACCATGCCTGTAGCCAGTTAGTGCTATCTTTCCTGTTGCTTTACTGACTACTTCACAATGTGTGGAATAGAAATTGACATGATAACCTCTGTCAGTGATTTGACTAATACTCAACAAGTTGTGTTTTAGTCCTTTCACTAGAGCTACTTTTTCAATGATGACATTTCCAATGATTATATTGCCATATCCCAAGGTTTGTCCAATGTTGCCATCTCCATAAGACACAGTTGGGCCAGCTTTTTCCTCATATTCTGATAACAGGGCTTTGTTTCCAGTCATGTGCACAGAACATCCACTATCCATGACTAACACATTTTTCTTTTTACCCTGCATCAGAATAGAAACACACTAGTTAGAACACTTAGGAACCCATACATGTTGGGTTCCTTTCTCATGCAATTTATTAATTTTAGCAGCAGAAGACTTTCTGACTTTAGCAGTCCTGACAGGATTTACTCCATCAGGATTTGCTTTGTCAGCATCAGTATTAACAAAAGCATGCTTTACTATGACATTTTCAGTTCTATCAGACTTTTTACTACTTTTAAATTTAGGCAATGGATCATAAAAGTTATAGTACAAATCATGATACTCTTTACAGGTATAGATAGAATGCCATAGACTACCACAATGAAAACAGGAATCCTTTGGTTTATAAAATACTGATCTATTCCTCATATCAGACATAGGAATTTCAACGATTTTCTTCTTACTCTTCTTACAATCAATGGCAAGATGATTAGAGTTTCCACAGTTAAAACAACTCTTCATAGGTGCATTTGGGATATACTTATAATCATTTTCTTTATTGATCCCAATTTTACCATTCCTGTTTCTCTTAATAGTAGCTTCCTTTTTCTTATCTGTAACCTCACAGATTTTATCCTTAAGCTGTTTCTGAGACAATAGACCTAGATTCTTCATGACAAGTTTAGACTGAATGATTTTAATTCCTTGTGTAGAAGTAGATCCCTTTTCAAAAGTAGAATTGGAATCCTTACCAAAAACAAAATTAACAGGGGTAATCTTAGATTTGGTTGAGTCTATAACATGTCTATAGGTCTTTGGACTGACTGTCTCATCAATGACAATTTTCTCTTTCAATTTCTTATCATCATCTGACTTATAACCTAGACACTCTTTCCAATTTTTAGAGGTATTAATCTCATGAAATTTCCTACCAGAGTCTGTCCAGGTTCTGATTTTCTCATTAGCATATTCAAGTTCTTTTTCAAGGGAAGTACATTTAGATGTTATCTCTAAGTGCATGTGCTTAACATTATCACATTCTTTTTGTACTTCTTGCATACGAGAAAATTCAGCTTCTAATATCTCATTCCTTCTTCTAAGGTCAGACATCTCAGATAAGATTCTAGTATTCTCAGCAGTTTGACTTCTAAAGCTAATATGTAATGACTTTAGAAAACGTCTTAACTCAGAAGCATTATCAGTATCAAAATCAAAGATAGTATTTATTACCTTATCATCAGGAGCAGCAGTTATATCAGCATTGGCCATTAGTGCATAGTTGACTACCTCAGTTTCAGATTCTGAGGAAGAGTCCATCCAATCCTTGCTTGATGTGATGAGTGCCTTTGTCTTGTTGCATTCAGAAGCAAAGTGACCCATACCATTACACTTGTAGCATCTAACCTTTGACTTGTCAAATTTGCTACCCTTGCTGTCCTTTTTGATATACTTGTCTTTGTCTGCATTGAAGGTCTTTTTCTGAAAGTTGCCTTGTCTTCTATTCTTCCTGAACTTCATCCTTCTGAAGTTTCTGACAATCATAGCAACCATCTCCTCCATGTCTGAATCAGAAGATTCATCATCATTATTGGCATCAGGATTGCCATCGGTATCTGATGAAGAGTCTTCAGGATCTGATTCAGCTACTCTAGTTTTCCTTCTAGAAACCTCCATAGCTTTTCCTTTTGATTTGGCTTCTACCTTCAAAGCAATTGACTTTGCCTTGCTGCTTTTCTTGTTCTTTCTCTGTTGAACTTCAAGATCATGAGTTCTTAGCATCCCATAGATCTCATCAAGAGACACAATGTTCAGATCATACTGATGTCTAATGATTGAGGTCTGAGTATCCCATTCTTCAGGTAAAGCTCTTAGAAACTTGGTGTTTGAATCTTCAGGTTCATATACTTTGTCAACTAAAGATAAGCTATTCAATAGTGTCAGAAATCTATCATATAGATCAGTCAGGCTCTCTTCAGGTCTTGCATCGAATTGTTCATATTCTTGAATCAAAAGAGCCCTTCTGTTCTTCTTGACAGATGCAGATCCCTGGCACTGAGTTTCCAAAGTATCCCAGATTTCCTTCGAAGACTTGTGTAATAACCCGAATTTTTGGTAAAATTTAAAACTTTTCTTATTATGATTAAGTGCAGCAGTGAATAGTGATATTGGTGGATGAATAGTGATTTTGAGGTTAAGAAAAATTTTCATGCCACCTATGTACGAGACGTAGTATGGATGTTCCGAAGTCATATTAGTGATCTACGGAGTAAATAAGTGAATGCAAAGACGATCGGAATTCAGAAATTCCAAATTTTATTTTGGTGTAGTATTTGACCGGGCAGCGAATTATATATTATTATATTCAAGAAATGAGATATTAAAATTGAGGATTTGAGGATTTAATATTTTGGAATTTTATTATTTTATTAAAGTCGATTTAAGGATTCGATTGTTGGAATGAATAGTGAATAGTTACTATTCACTGCGAGAATCGCGTAGAATTTTATTCGCTCTTTTTGGGAAATATTTCGAATCGTTTCAAGTGGAACAAGGCAACATTTACAGGATTAAATATAGACATGGAAGTAACATGTAACAAGATTAATTCGAGGGATGCAACATTTGGATCATCCAGGTGAAAAGAAACGAACCAAACACATGCATGCGCGACACGTGTCCCTGCTTTGCCACTGTAATATCCGTGAATTTTATTATTTGATTAAATGATATATTTAATCTAAAATATTTATTTTGGAATATTGGAATATTATTATATGATATTTAGTGTGTGATTATGTGCTAAATGGTGAGTCAGAAGCCCCTTTCAAAAATTTCGTCATTTGGAATTTTCTTCAAATTTGAGCCGTTTTGATAATTCAAGGCCCCGTTGAAATTTCGTACATTCATTTTTAATTCTTCGTCTTTCGTATTCGAATCGTTATCGAAAGGGTTATGGGATTCTATTTAACCCTACCTATTTGATTCTGCAAATCAATTTCAATTTTTGATCCGAAAAAGGAAAAATCGTTCCGAACCCTAATTGCTTAAGGGGACGGATTTATCGTTCTATATCAATATTGAAGTTGTTATAGCCCTAGTATTCTTGAGCATTAGTTATATAATGATATATATCAATTTGGATAATCATCAACCTTTTTAACCCCTTATTTTTCGTAAAACATGTTTTTGACCTAATTAGGGTTTTTAAACGATCTAACGAATCAATATCGATCCAAAAATGTTATTTGGGGTATTATTTTTCCAGAAATATAAAAAGACAAATCAGACTTCATAACTCATAGCAAATCTTCAGCAATTACTCAAAAATCCGAAATTCCCAAAAATTATTTTTGTGTTCTTGATCTTCAATCAATTCGTTCTAAGTGTTATTGAAGTCCAAATTTGAAGTTCTTATACTCAAATCAAAGCTCCAAAAATCTAGTTTCAGAATCTTCCAACCTCATCATCATCTGGTAAGTATTCGATTTTATATTGATTTTACAAGTTTCGAATTATAACTAGGGTTCTTGATTCGATTTGGGGATTTTCATTTTGTTGATTCTCCGTTCAATTGGTTGCTTCTAACATGTTCCTAGGGTTCTAATTAGCAAGAATCCATGCTTTAATTTCATGTTTATGTTCAATTTAGTCGGGTTTTGATTTCGGGTTTTGACCCGATTTCTTCTTTCGATTCGTACGTTCTTGATATTGATCTGACATTGTTTTTGATAAAGGGCTTTTATTGTATGAGTTATAAGCTTCATTTTGGTATATTAATCTTTGAGTTTCATGTACGGAATAGGTAGATCGGGTTTCCGGCCGAGGTCGTTGCCGGAGAATTCTTTGAACGGATTCTGGGCACGATTCCGGCTAGGGACAGATGTTTTGATGTGTGGGTTTTGTTTGGCTTGAAAAGGCGAACAAAAGCCCTCTGGTTTGATTTGTGTTTGGACGGAATCGAAGAATTCCGGCGGCCGGAGACCGGCCGGATTCTGGAAAACCCAGAATCCGGTGGGTTGTTCTTGGCGACCCGGAATTGTTCTTCCCGACCCGTTTACCCGATTTTTCGACCCGGTTTCAATCTTCAAAACCCTAATTCATTTTCAGAAAACTGTTTTTGAATTTTATTTTTAAATTTAATTCGAAAATAGTTTAAAAACTTTAAAAATTCATATTTTTATTTTAAAAAATATATTTTAATATCAGAAAAATTCTGATAAATTATATTTATTATTTTAAATCCGAAAATTGATTAAACTTAATTATTTTAATTATTTTTAATTAATAATTAATTTATTAATTAATTGGTTAATTCTTTTAATCAATTAATTCTTAAAAATTAATTATTAATTAGATTTAATTAATTAAAAATTCAGTTTAATTATTTTCAAGCCTATTTAATTATTTAAAAATAGCTTGAGTATTTAAAGAGTGTCAATTAATTTTATTAATTGATTTATTTTCATTTAAATGTTTATATTGGATTTAAAAATCTGATTTTTGATTTAAAAATTAGTAATGACTTATTAAAATTCGAATAAGTTCCGTATGATGTTTTAAAAATGTTTATAAGTGCTATATGGTTCATATTAATTGTGTGTTGTGTTTTATAGTCTGTATATGCCGTACTAGGGCAAATATCTGAGTTTTAAATATCGTAAACTATACCGGACGTCCGATACGTAACCGGTTACTTGTTTAAATGTGATTATTGGTTGAATAAGTGTCGAGAGTAGAACGAGAATAGTTAGACTTATTGTGATGAGTTGTTTAATTATAGAATCGAGTTCCCGGAGCAAGGGAAAGGGGAAAGTAGAGTGAGCAGAGTCGATCCGACAGCAGCTTAGACCAGGCAAGTATCTGTGCCCTTACTTGTGATAAAATTTATTATTGTCTTGATTACTTGAATACCGTTATCCCCAGAACAATTCAAATTATCAATCTTTTAACCGCATTTGGACAACTGATTCCATTTCCTTAGAGATTCTTGATTCTTTGATTTGATCTGCATCGGAAACCCTTATTTCCAATTCACTTGATTATTGTTTACCACCTATTGTTGTTATTTATCATCCTTTGATTATCATTGACAACCATTGATTATTTGACTTCCATCTTGACTACCGATTACGGTCATTGATTAACGATTACCAATATTGATTTCCTTATTGAATGAGTACACTGTACCATTGAAATTACTCCATGATTCTTTCTCGATCTTCGTTGATACTGAACAGTTGAAGCTCTTTTGCAATTACTATACATTCAGTTTATCTTATTGAGCATGTTATTGTTTATACCCTATTATAGATTTGGCATGTGTTTTTAAAAATGGACCAGTAATTGGTCGGGCCATATTTATGGTCGGAATAACTTAAGGCCCAGATTGGCCTGGGATCCAGTAGAGGACTATGACATGAGCTAGTCCGGGGTTGATGCGTGGCTGGCCAGCAGCACAACCTTTGATTTGAATAAAATGTATAAGCCAAATTCTACTTCTTTACTTCAATCATTATTGATACAAAGCATGTGTTAGCTAAATATTGTTGATTCTGATATCATAAATTCATATCCTTACAACTGTGATAGAAATGATTCGTTGATGTTTGTTGAGCAATTTTGGCTCACTCTTGCTTGTTGTTTTCTAACCCTATTCCAGTGAAGCGAGAGTATGAGTTGGCATAGCGTGACCGATAGTTCACCAGCAGCCAGGAGAGCCCCTCGAGTCATTGTTATTGGCAGGGTAGTTGTTGTTTTGCTTTTCTAGATTAATGTCTAGATTTGAACTTTAGTTGTGATGTAATAACTCTGATAAAACTGGTACTGTAATAATAAAATATTGTAGTAGCTTGTGTTCATTGCCATAATCTGGATGCGGTCTTGGTCAAGGGGTAATTGTGTCTTTATATATATTATGCATGTGTTAAATAGTGTTCCGTTGGTCGGATGACTCCTCAAATCTGTACCCCGGGTTTGGAGGGCGTCACAGTTGGTATCAGAGAAACAGGTTATGGCATTTGAAACAAGTTAGGACTTAGGGTCCAGGATAACATAGAGAGTTAGGAATTCACGTAAGGATATTAGGAGGTCAACTAGGGATATTACGCGTAGTAATTAAATGTGGTTATAATTGCAGCCCCCTAGTTCTAGTTCAGACTCAGACCCTTCTGAGGATACGATAGCAGAGATACCTACACCCGTTGAGAGAGCAGGACCGTCTCGGCCAGTGCGATATCAGCCTATGCATCAGGACCCAGTAGTCAGGAGAGATCAGATACCTTGTCCTATTCCACTCCGACAAGTAGCCCCAGCACCAGTGTCTCAGGCATCAGTTTGTGGGCCTTTGTATCAGTTATGTGAGCCACCAGTTCCACACCATGTGTATCAGAGGGTGAGTAGAGAGAAGGAGTACCTTTATGGACAGGTTATGGAGATGGGTAGGATTCGTTCGATCGAGGCAGCCGCTGTCAGAGAGAGAGACAGACTTAGAGATCAGATGAGAGACATTCAGATGAGGTTTAGGGTTACGAGGACTTTGGTTGAGACTCGATTGCACGGATTAGCTTCTAGTCGAGAGGGAGAGACAGTAGCAGGGATGAGACAGATTTTGGATTATGCGATGAGTGAGATTGCAGAGATTTCAGGACCCCCGTTATGGCCGGCAGGAGCAGGTGATCTGTGAGCAGGTATTAGTAGCAGACAGATGTGACATGGATGTATGGTTTCTAGATAGTTAGTATATAGATGCATATTGTAGAATCAGCAGTGCACCGGGCTTATAGGAACGCCTCGGGTTGTTGTTGCATTTTTGTTGTTGTATTGTTGGTCGGCAGTTATGGTTCAGCCATGATATATTTTCTTTTGAAGCGTTCTACGCTTGTACTAACTCTATCTATATATATATGATAAACCTCTTTTATAGAACTATATTTATTCCCCTGTCATTCATTTCCAGCATCATAACTGTTATTCTACTTATTGCAACGAGTGTATCCATACACCGTTGAGAAGATCTGTAAACCTTCGAGATATCAATTGTGATCCTTCCTTCTCTTATATGAACTGTTTGATTAAGCCAATTATTGGTTATTCATCAGCGATATGGCTCCTAGACGACAAACCCGTTCAACTGATACCTCTGACCAAGAAGGTCAACAAAATACACCTCCCACGGGCCGCGTGGACCCGATGGTAATCCAGTTGTTAAATACCCTTACTCAACAGACTGCCGCATTAGCACAGCAGCAACGTGCATTTCAGCAACAGCTCTTAGAACAGCAGCAACAGCATCAGCAACATCAGCATCAGCAGCATCAACAACAGCACCAGCAAGCAGCACCGGCAGTTACGTTCAAATCTTTCCAGGCAGCAAAACCTCCGGAATTTAAAGGATCAGCAGACCCTATAGAGGCTAAGGCATGGTTGAAAGAGATGGAAAAGGCTTTTACCTTGATAGAGGTGACAGAGGATAAGAAGACAGAATATGCAAGCTATTTTCTGAAGAATGAGGCTAGTTATTGGTGGGAAACGAGTAGGGCTATGGAGCCCGAGGGATTGATTACGTGGGCAAGATTTACAGAGTTGTTTTTGGAAAGATATTTTCCGGACTATATGAGAGATCAGATGGAATTGAAGTTTTTGGAATTAAAGCAGGGAAGCATGACAGTGCCCCAATATGAAACAAGGTTTACGGAGTTGTCAAGGTTTGTTCCAACCTATGTGGATACGGAAAAGAAGAAGGCCAAGAGGTTCCAGCAGGGACTGAGGTCTTGGATTCGTAGTAAGTTAGCTGTATTGGAGTTGGACACCTATGCAGCGGTGGTCCAAAAGGCAATGATTGCGGAGACAGAGAGTGATTCTTACATGAAAGAGAGGGAGAACAAGAAAAGGAAAGCAGGGATACCTGATAAGGGACAGCAACAGGGAAGTTTTCAAGGGCAAGCAAATAAGAAACTGGGATTTCAGCACGGAAGGAATACAAGTTTTAGGAAACCAGACACCGGAAACGTAGGACAAGATAACCGTCTACTAACCGGCAGTCAGCAGGGACTTTCTAGACCCCCACTACCAGAATGCAAGACATGCGGGAAGCGACATCTAGGGATATGCCATCGATTGAATGTCACATGCTTTAAATGCAATCAGAAGGGACATTATTCCCGGGATTGCAAGATAGGCATCGTGTGTCATCGGTGTAAGAAACCAGGTCACATGATTAAGGACTGCAGAGCACCAGCAACCGTGAACAATATGATTCGGGCAATTGAAGCACCCCCAGTTGTTAACGTCCAGCCGTTAGCCAGGACCTACAATATGTCAATGGGAGAAGCAGTGAGAGATTCCGACGTGGTGGCAGGTACACTTCTAGTAAATTCTATTCCTGCACAAGTGTTAATAGATTCGGGAGCGACGAAGTCTTTTATTTCTGAAACGTTTGCTCGTAGATTGAATTGCGTAATGAAACCTTTAAGTGGAGTGTTGACTATAGAGATAGCTAATCAGGATCGTATCGCGGTCAGTTCATATTATCCCCGTTGTGAGATAGAGATTTTGGGAAATCGTTTTTATGTTGACTTGTTACCTTTTAAGTTAGGTGAATTTGATGTGATATTAGGGATGGATTGGTTGACTGAGCATGATGCAAGTATTGATTGTAAGAATAAGAGGGTTACTTTGATTACCCTAGAAAAGAAAGAGATAATATTTAGAGGAGAGAAACAAAGAAAGAGGTTCCTGACGATGATTCAGGCTAAGAGGTTATTAAGGCAAGGTTGTGAGGCGTATGTAGCTTATGTGATAGATATAGATAAGGAAGTTTCTAAGTTAGAAGATATTCCAGTCGTAAATGAGTTTCCAGATGTTTTTCCGGAAGAATTACCAGGTTTACCTCCAGATAGAGAGATTGAATTTGCGATAGACTTAGTACCAGGCGCGGAGCCAGTATCTAAGGCCCCTTACAGAATGGCACCAGTGGAGATGAAGGAATTGGCTGATCAACTGCAAGATTTGCTAGAAAAAGGAATTATTAGACCCAGCGTTTCACCGTGGGGAGCACCAGTACTGTTTGTCAAGAAAAAGGATGGAAGCATGAGATTGTGTATAGACTATCGGGAGTTGAACAAGCTGACCATTAAGAACAAGTATCCGTTACCTCGAATAGATGATCTGTTTGACCAGCTAAAGGGAGCGGTACATTTTTCAAAGATCGACCTACGGTCAGGATATCACCAATTGAAGATTAGACCAGACGACATACCGAAGACAGCCTTTCGAACAAGGTATGGGCACTATGAATTCTTAGTAATGGCGTTTGGACTAACGAATGCACCCGCAGCTTTTATGGACCTAATGAACAGGATTTTCAAGAGATATTTGGACAAGTTTGTAGTGGTATTCATCGACGACATCTTGATATACTCAAGGACAGAAGAAGAGCATGCAGACCAGTTGCGAATTGTGTTAGAAACGTTAAGACAAGAAAGACTATACGCGAAGTTTTCCAAGTGTGAATTCTGGTTGAAAGAAGTTCATTTCTTAGGACACGTGGTGAGCAGCGAAGGCATCAAAGTGGACCCAGCAAAGATAGAGGCAGTGAAAGATTGGGAGAGACCAAGGACACCGACTGAAGTCAGAAGTTTCTTGGGATTAGCCGGATACTACCGGAGATTTGTGCAAGATTTTGCGAAGATAGCTACTCCAATGACCAAGCTGACAAGGAAAAGCGAGCGATTCATATGGAACGATAAATGCGAAGAAGGCTTCCAAGAGTTAAAGAAAAGACTAACTACGGCACCAGTATTGATGTTACCAGACGATCAAGGTCATTTCGTAATCTATAGTGATGCGTCGTACAAAGGATTAGGATGCGTACTTATGCAACATGACAAGGTGATTGCTTATGCGTCAAGACAGTTGAGACCCCACGAACAGAAGTACCCTACACATGATTTGGAGTTAGCAGCTATTGTGTTTGCTTTGAAGATATGGAGACACTACTTGTATGGAGAGAGATGTGAAATTTACACCGATCACAAAAGTTTGAAGTATATCTTTACTCAGAAAGAGCTGAACATGAGGCAACGAAGATGGTTAGAACTAATCAAGGACTACGACGTTTCTATCAACTATCATCCCGGCAAGGCAAATGTGGTAGCAGATGCATTGAGCAGAAAAGAGAGATTAAATACACTAATGATGACCAAAGAGTTATACAAGGAATTTGAGAAGTTAGAAATCGAAGTAATTAATCCGAAGGACGCGACGGAAATGATTTATACCATGGCGTTTCAACCTGAATTGTTGGAGAAGATACGGAAGTGCCAAGAGCGAGTTATGAATGATGATGTGAGTAAAATGACAGGTGAGGAAATATGTAGCCAACCGGACGACAAAGGGATCTTGAGATTTGCTTCTCGGATATGGATACCTAACGTAACGGAACTGAAAAGTGAGATTTTGCACGAAGCACATAACTCGAAGTATTCAATTCATCCAGGGAGTATGAAAATGTATCGAGATCTTAAGACGAACTTTTGGTGGCCAGATATGAAGAGAGAAATTGCGGAATGGGTAAGTAAATGCTTTACGTGTCAAAGAGTTAAGGCGGAACATCAGAGACCAAGTGGATTACTTCAACCATTGGAAATTCCCGAATGGAAGTGGGAACACATTGCGATGGACTTTGTAGTAGGATTGCCTAGAACAAAAGCTAACCATGATGCCATCTGGGTTATCGTGGATCGATTGACGAAATCTGCGCATTTTCTTCCGATTAACGAGAGATTCTCGCTGGATAAGTTAGTTCATATTTACATAAAAGAAATCGTAGTACGACATGGAGTTCCAGTATTGATAGTGTCTGATAGAGACCCTCGATTCAATTCAAGATTTTGGAGGAGTTTTCAAGAGTGTTTAGGCACCGAGTTGAGAATGAGTACGGCTTATCATCCGCAGACGGACGGTCAAAGCGAAAGGACAATTCAGACTATTGAAGATATGCTTAGGACATGTGCACTTGACTTTGAAGGCAGTTGGGACGATCATCTACCCTTGGTGGAATTTTCATATAATAATAGTTTTCACGCGAGCATCGGAATGCCACCTTACGAAGCTCTGTATGGACGAAAGTGTCGATCTCCGGTATATTGGGAAGAAGTTGGTGAACGGAAAATGATAGGACCAGAACTAGTACAACGAACAAAAGAAGTGGTTCAATTGATTCAGAGAAGATTGATAACAGCTCAAGACCGACAGAAAAAGTATGCGGATCTAGCCAGAAAGGATGTGGGATTCGAAGAAGGAGAGCAAGTGTTACTAAAAGTTTCACCATGGAAAGGATTAGTTAGGTTTGGAAAGAAAGGGAAGTTGAGTCCGAGATATGTTGGGCCGTTTGAGATTTTGAAGAAAGTGGGCGAAGTAGCTTACGAGTTGGCATTGCCACCGCATATGCAGCACGTTCATAATGTATTTCATGTATCTATGCTTAAGAAGTATCGACCAGATTCGAATCATGTAATAGAGTATGAACCCATAGAGGTCCAGGCAGATTTATCATATGTAGAACGACTGATTCAGATATTGGATCGTAAGGAGAAAGTACTAAGGAATAAGACAGTAGCGTTAGTGAGAGTTTTGTGGAGGAATCCTAAAGTAGAAGAGTCTACCTGGGAGTTAGAGAGTGAGATGTTAGAGAAGTATCCCCAGTTGTTTCCTTGATCTGATTCTGAGGACAGAATCCTATTAAGGGGGGAAGGATGTAATATCCGTGAATTTTATTATTTGATTAAATGATATATTTAATCTAAAATATTTATTTTGGAATATTGGAATATTATTATATGATATTTAGTGTGTGATTATGTGCTAAATGGTGAGTCAGAAGCCCCTTTCAAAAATTTCGTCATTTGGAATTTTCTTCAAATTTGAGCCGTTTTGATAATTCAAGGCCCCGTTGAAATTTCGTACATTCATTTTTAATTCTTCGTCTTTCGTATTCGAATCGTTATCGAAAGGGTTATGGGATTCTATTTAACCCTACCTATTTGATTCTGCAAATCAATTTCAATTTTTGATCCGAAAAAGGAAAAATCGTTCCGAACCCTAATTGCTTAAGGGGACGGATTTATCGTTCTATATCAATATTGAAGTTGTTATAGCCCTAGTATTCTTGAGCATTAGTTATATAATGATATATATCAATTTGGATAATCATCAACCTTTTTAACCCCTTATTTTTCGTAAAACATGTTTTTGACCTAATTAGGGTTTTTAAACGATCTAACGAATCAATATCGATCCAAAAATGTTATTTGGGGTATTATTTTTCCAGAAATATAAAAAGACAAATCAGACTTCATAACTCATAGCAAATCTTCAGCAATTACTCAAAAATCCGAAATTCCCAAAAATTATTTTTGTGTTCTTGATCTTCAATCAATTCGTTCTAAGTGTTATTGAAGTCCAAATTTGAAGTTCTTATACTCAAATCAAAGCTCCAAAAATCTAGTTTCAGAATCTTCCAACCTCATCATCATCTGGTAAGTATTCGATTTTATATTGATTTTACAAGTTTCGAATTATAACTAGGGTTCTTGATTCGATTTGGGGATTTTCATTTTGTTGATTCTCCGTTCAATTGGTTGCTTCTAACATGTTCCTAGGGTTCTAATTAGCAAGAATCCATGCTTTAATTTCATGTTTATGTTCAATTTAGTCGGGTTTTGATTTCGGGTTTTGACCCGATTTCTTCTTTCGATTCGTACGTTCTTGATATTGATCTGACATTGTTTTTGATAAAGGGCTTTTATTGTATGAGTTATAAGCTTCATTTTGGTATATTAATCTTTGAGTTTCATGTACGGAATAGGTAGATCGGGTTTCCGGCCGAGGTCGTTGCCGGAGAATTCTTTGAACGGATTCTGGGCACGATTCCGGCTAGGGACAGATGTTTTGATGTGTGGGTTTTGTTTGGCTTGAAAAGGCGAACAAAAGCCCTCTGGTTTGATTTGTGTTTGGACGGAATCGAAGAATTCCGGCGGCCGGAGACCGGCCGGATTCTGGAAAACCCAGAATCCGGTGGGTTGTTCTTGGCGACCCGGAATTGTTCTTCCCGACCCGTTTACCCGATTTTTCGACCCGGTTTCAATCTTCAAAACCCTAATTCATTTTCAGAAAACTGTTTTTGAATTTTATTTTTAAATTTAATTCGAAAATAGTTTAAAAACTTTAAAAATTCATATTTTTATTTTAAAAAATATATTTTAATATCAGAAAAATTCTGATAAATTATATTTATTATTTTAAATCCGAAAATTGATTAAACTTAATTATTTTAATTATTTTTAATTAATAATTAATTTATTAATTAATTGGTTAATTCTTTTAATCAATTAATTCTTAAAAATTAATTATTAATTAGATTTAATTAATTAAAAATTCAGTTTAATTATTTTCAAGCCTATTTAATTATTTAAAAATAGCTTGAGTATTTAAAGAGTGTCAATTAATTTTATTAATTGATTTATTTTCATTTAAATGTTTATATTGGATTTAAAAATCCGATTTTTGATTTAAAAATTAGTAATGACTTATTAAAATTCGAATAAGTTCCGTATGATGTTTTAAAAATGTTTATAAGTGCTATATGGTTCATATTAATTGTGTGTTGTGTTTTATAGTCTGTATATGCCGTACTAGGGCAAATATCTGAGTTTTAAATATCGTAAACTATACCGGACGTCCGATACGTAACCGGTTACTTGTTTAAATGTGATTATTGGTTGAATAAGTGTCGAGAGTAGAACGAGAATAGTTAGACTTATTGTGATGAGTTGTTTAATTATAGAATCGAGTTCCCGGAGCAAGGGAAAGGGGAAAGTAGAGTGAGCAGAGTCGATCCGACAGCAGCTTAGACCAGGCAAGTATCTGTGCCCTTACTTGTGATAAAATTTATTATTGTCTTGATTACTTGAATACCGTTATCCCCAGAACAATTCAAATTATCAATCTTTTAACCGCATTTGGACAACTGATTCCATTTCCTTAGAGATTCTTGATTCTTTGATTTGATCTGCATCGAAAACCCTTATTTCCAATTCACTTGATTATTGTTTACCACCTATTGTTGTTATTTATCATCCTTTGATTATCATTGACAACCATTGATTATTTGACTTCCATCTTGACTACCGATTACGGTCATTGATTAACGATTACCAATATTGATTTCCTTATTGAATGAGTACACTGTACCATTGAAATTACTCCATGATTCTTTCTCGATCTTCGTTGATACTGAACAGTTGAAGCTCTTTTGCAATTACTATACATTCAGTTTATCTTATTGAGCATGTTATTGTTTATACCCTATTATAGATTTGGCATGTGTTTTTAAAAATGGACCAGTAATTGGTCGGGCCATATTTATGGTCGGAATAACTTAAGGCCCAGATTGGCCTGGGATCCAGTAGAGGACTATGACATGAGCTAGTCCGGGGTTGATGCGTGGCTGGCCAGCAGCACAACCTTTGATTTGAATAAAATGTATAAGCCAAATTCTACTTCTTTACTTCAATCATTATTGATACAAAGCATGTGTTAGCTAAATATTGTTGATTCTGATATCATAAATTCATATCCTTACAACTGTGATAGAAATGATTCGTTGATGTTTGCTGAGCAATTTTGGCTCACTCGTGCTTGTTGTTTTCTAACCCTATTCTAGTGAAGCGAGAGTATGAGTTGGCATAGCGTGACCGATAGTTCACCAGCAGCCAGGAGAGCCCCTCGAGTCATTGTTATTGGCAGGGTAGTTGTTGTTTTGCTTTTCTAGATTAATGTCTAGATTTGAACTTTAGTTGTGATGTAATAACTCTGATAAAACTGGTACTGTAATAATAAAAGATTGTAGTAGCTTGTGTTCATTGCCATAATCTGGATGCGGTCTTGGTCAAGGGGTAATTGTGTCTTTATATATATTATGCATGTGTTAAATAGTGTTCCGTTGGTCGGATGACTCCTCAAATCTGTACCCCGGGTTTGGAGGGCGTCACAGCCACCATGATACTCCATGGCTTGACACGTGTCCTGATGACAAGGACAAGGTGATGACTCACCCCCTTAACCAATAAATATCAGCACATTTATTAAATTAGACAAGATAAGGAGAAAAGAAAAAGGAAGAGAAAATTTCGGGAGAGAAGAAGAAAGAAAATGGGAGAGAAAGAAATGATCGTAACTTGAGATTCCGTGGTCCGTTTTTGGCGTTCTACCACTCAAATCGAAGCTCTCGAGAAGCCCGACGTAACCATGTTAAGCAATCACCTCAACCCCATGATTTACCCCTTCGATTTCAGTGATTAACAGTCGGAGAAGATGATGAATAGTAACTTGTGTTTTGTTTTGTTTTTGGATATTGAGTTTGTGGCTTCCAAAGGTTGTATTAAGCAAGGATCTAAGGTTACATGAGGGATATAGCATCAAGCAAGCTTGGAGAAGGTATAAAAACCTCTGCCCCTTTTGTTTATATGAGTTTTGAAATGGTTTTGATGTTTATGTAAAGTTAAGAGCATGATTAAGCGATTAGATGAATTGTTGATTGAGTTTGGAGGATGGGTTATGAATTTGTTTTGATTATTCATGGAGGATTTGACTGAGTGGAGGGTGTATAAGGTGGATGGTGAGTTTGGGATTGATTGATATTGATTTGGTTGTGTTTTGAAAATGGGAAACGTTAAGTTTTAAGCCGTCGTAATGCCCGATTTTCGGTAACTCTATAAACTGCCTAGAATCCGAAAACTTAACTGCCTCTTTTGGTTCAGTGATGAACATGAGTGTGTAGAGCTTTGTTTCTAGTTTACGTGAGCGCAAGAATCATGTCGTTACAATTTACGGTTTAAGAGAAAAGTGAGTTTTAGTAAACGTCGTTCGGAGAAACAACCCTTCTCTGGTCAGCCACTTTGAGGCTATATTTGGACCACTTAGAAGCCATAGTAAAATGTGAAACTTTGAGGAATAATACTAGAGACAGTTAGGAAGGCTCACGAAAAATATTCGGATTAAAAAGATTATTTTTCGATTTTATAAAAATGTTTTAGTCAAGGTCGCGCAAGTGAAAACCACTGAAAACGAGACTTAGAAACCAAGGTTCCAAATGGTTAAGTATAACTTGGATTTGAGGATGGATTTCGAACCAAACTTATGATATAAGTATTTGACGAATAACATGGACTTAGTGTGATGCTAGAGCGAGCAAGAAATGCCTTGGTTGTATTTCGCTTACGTGTTTAAGCATTGAGTTATAAGTGGTTTATCGAGGGGATTAACCGTGTGTTTTCGTTTGACTTTGTCTAGATTGTCCGGCATCGTCGCGAACCCCTATCACTTCTCGAGCATCAGGCAAGTTTTCTAAACTTGTACTTTTAAAGTATTAATTATAATACTGCTTTTTCCATGTATAAAGTTGTACAGTTTTGCGACACATCTTATTTCCTGTTGAAATAAAAATTTGACCTTTTGATTATATATGATCTTCTGAGTTAAGTATATATAACCGGTATACCTTGTAGCTCTAGAGATAAGAGCATACTTGTAACAGCCCCAAATCCGGGGTCAGGGATTTAGGGTTGTCACAATCCATGTACTCCTTGCCTTACCTGTATTACTCACACCATTCATAATTCACCTGCTCATGACCCCACAATATAAGTCTCACACACACACACACAGGTTAGAGTCTCAGAAACGACACAATACAACAACTGCGGAATAAATAATTATTATTACAATACCCAAGTGTCTTTTGAATCTGTCACTGATACAATTTCTAAGTAATGCTACATTACCAACTTAGCCTTCTGATGCTCACAATCCTCTCATACCATTCATATTTATACATAAGTTGAATACCAAAAGCTGTAGCCTGATTCGATTGGTTCGTACTACTCTCGAGATCACTGCTAGAAACTGTTTACGGAAACGCCTTGCGAGGTATGTGCCGACCCATTGGCATCCTGCTTCGCTGCTATATAATATATATAAAACAATAGCAAGAGTGAGCGATAGCTCAGCAAGGTAATGAAAGTGTGGCATAATTCTGCCTTTAACTCAACCCAGAATAAAGCGGGTATAAGACAATAATTTGTCAAAATATCTCGATACTGAAATTATATCCTTATCGGAATGTATTCCCAAAAACAGTACTATTATTGTACTTCAAATATCATTTTCATAATATTTCTGCAGACTCTTGCTATATTATGAACAAAGTTCTAGTATAATATAAAAGATGAGGTTTCAAAGTAAACCAATATAACCTTTCCAAAAATATCTGCTATGTAAGCAGAATATCAACACATAACTTAAAAGATGAAGTTATAAGGTGATTCATTATAAACAACTCCCTTACCATAACTCATGTTATGTAAGGTATCCACAGAGTCATAACTCATAAAATAAAAGATGAAGTTGCATGGATTTATTGTCACTTCAATTCCAAACACTTCTCGACCCCCTGCCAACACGATTGGTTCTTCACCCCAATACATGTTGCAGGAAATATCCAAATTGGATGATGAACTAATACTGGAGTTGCTACCGCGTCCGCTGTGCCTAACCTTACTATGATCAGTAGCAGGTCGCACCGCTCAAATAGTTTTCTACATGTAGATGGAAGTATCACGACGGCCTGACATTGTCTACCGCCTTACTATGACCTCCCGGCCCATTTGGGGCAATATAAAAGTTGGATGGGCCCACGCAACTTGACCACTTACACCACTCCTAGTTCAGATGAAATCCATGACTCTGAAACGTAAAGATCGTCCTCCTTTCCCCAAGTGTAACACTTGTTGATACGACTCCACTAAGTAGTTATATCTAGGTTGGAAAGGAAGATTCTCCAATATTTCCCAAGCTATGCTTGTTAATGGATATCGACTTGTTCCATGAATTTACCCCTCGATTATTGAGGTGGTAACACAACATTAGACTGGCAGCAATTAAATTGCTCCAAGAAAATATCTGTCCCTTGACAGTTTTTGAATTGAGAGTTTAAAAAGAGTAGTAGTCACTTAAATCAGGTTTCCCATATTTTTGATAGTTGAGCGAGCATTTAAATCCTCTTTAAAAGACAGATTTAAACGGAAAAAAACATTATTTTGGGAACCTCTTTTTGATTGGAAAACAATTAATAACATTTATTAAACAAGTAAACCTTCAAATGAATATTCGAAAATAATATTCATCAAATAAACAAACCTCGAATGAATATTTAGAAATAATATTCATTAATAAATAATCCTCAAATGAATATTCAAAAATAATATTCATTAATAAATAATCCTCAAATGAATATTAAAAATAATATTCATTAATAAATAATCCTCAAATGAATATTCAAAAATAATATTCATTAATAAATAATCCTCAAATGAATATTAAAAATAATATTCATTAATAAATAATCCTCAAATGAATATTCAAAAATAATATTCATTAATAAATAATCCTCAAATGAATATTCAAAAATAATATTCATTAATAAATAATCCTCAAATGAATATAAAAAAAATAATATTCATTAATAAATAATCCTCAAATGAATATTCAAAAATAATATTCATTAATAAATAATCCTAAAATGAATATTCAAAAATAATATTCATTAATAAATAATCCTCAAATGAATATTAAAAATAATATTTCTCAATAAGTGAACCTCCAATGAATATTCGGAAATAATATCCTTTAAATAATTAAATTTCAAATGAATATTCAAAAGTAATATTCATTAATTAAATAAATCTCGAATGAATATAAACAATATTCTGTAAGTCGATAATCCTCAAATGTATATAAATAATATTCCTTAAATAAAATAATTAACCCTCGAATAACAGTTACCCGATATCTTTATCGGAAAATAACCTTTAACATATACCGAAATATAATTACTTCTGATTTTTCAAGAAAATCACACGCCCTTATCCTAGGGCAACATAAAATCCTGGCTTATAGCTGATATCCCATATCTAGCTTAGAAGCCCATACTCAAATCATTTCCAAGTAATAACCTTCGAATGAAGTAATATTCAAATAACATTCCTCAAATCATTTCCAGGTAATTAATACTTTCTAGAAATATAATTAATGTTTAATAATAGCAATCCTCAGAATAATTAGTACACTGCCGCTGGAATCCCTCCGGGTTTCCACGGCTATCTCCATATCTCAAATACTGACTCCCGGTCTAGAGTCGAAAACAAGAAGTATGCTCTTATCTCTAGAGCTACAAGGTATACCGGTTTATAACTACTTTATCTCAAAGCTCATATATAAACCCAAATCAAACTCTATTTTATACAATATATAACATGTATCGCACAACTGTATAACTCCACACATGGCAACAACAGTAATATATAATCAATACTTCAAAGTATAGATTTAGAAAACTTGCCGCAATACTTGCAACAAAGATTTGGTATATAAATTGGGAATACACAAGTATTGAACATAGGAAAATATACATACTCTGAATAATATAGTAAGGTTTAGTAAACTTGCCTGATGCTCGAGAAGTGATAGGGGTTCGCGACGATGCCGGACAATCTAGACAAAGTCAAACGAAAACATACGATTAATCCCTTGGATAATCCACTATAATCCAACGCTTAAACACGTAAGCGAAACACAACTAAGGCATTAATAACTCACTTTAGGCTCATACTAAGTCCACGTTATTCAATAAATATTTAAGTCGAAGGTTCACCTTAGGAATCGAATCTCGTTTGCCGGTTATACCAAGTGGTTTTGAAGGTTAGAACCAAGTGCTCCTCTAAGGGGTTTCTTCGCACTTAACCTTGATTCGAACATTTTTATAAAATCGAAAAATAATCTTTTTGATATGAGGTCTTCTCTCATATCTTCATTATGACCTCTAGTATTTAATTACCAAGATTCTTAACCGAATATCTCATTATAAGGGGGTTCCATTGAAGTTACGAACTCACACTTACGTTTACGAACTGCTTTTACGATTTTTATCATAACGCCTAAACCGCAAGTCGGAATGCTACGATTCTTTCGCCAAAATGATCTATGACTCAAGATATACAAGTATAGGTCAGTTAATAAGTAAGGTCAGAAGGTTATATCAACTGTTAAGCTCGGTTCGTAAGGTTAAAGAAATTTCGCCATTACGACGGCTATAAATCAAACGTTTCCATTTTACGATCACTCCAAATAACCAACCAAGGCAACCCATACTTCATCAATCTCAACAAACATCCATTTTACATCTCTAAGTCCAGTGGTGAGACTAAAATCAATCACCCATCATTTTACACACCAAAACAAATCCAAATATCTAAGGATGTTCTTATTAAGCACTAATCTTTATGTAACATCAAAACCACATCAAAAACTCATAATAACTCAAAGGGTGGGTTAGGGCTTTACCTTCTTGGAAGCTCTATCAACACTACCAAGGGTTTATAATCACTTAACAAGCTTTAACAAGTCCTTATAATGCTTAAACCTTAAGAACAAAGCAAGAAAACAAGTTAGTAATTTCGGAGTTACTATTCACCTCTTGAAAGAACTGGAAACACGAGGGCCTTACCATGCTTTTCTGGACTAGGCTCCTGAATAGACGTTGTAGAGCATCTCAATACCTTTCCAACAAGATAAAGAACACATGATTCCATTGAGAAACGAGGGAGTTATGGCTATTTGAAAATCGGTGCAGAAACTGCCAAGATCATGGCAGTTTGGATTCTTCAACTTGGGGAGGATATATGACTGGGCTAAACACCTTGGATTGCCATGAAATTTTGAACGAGTGTTATACATGGAGTGGAGAAGCTATGGCTAAAATTTGGTGATTTTAGGATGGATAAAAATGGAGATATGAATTTTTCTCTCTTCCTTGTCCCAGCTGAGCCGAAAATGGGGGTGTTCTTCCTCTTCTCTTTTTCTTTTCTTTATCTTGGTTAATCAATTAGAAATGCTGATTTTTATGTCAAAAGTGGTGAGTCATCACCCTTGGTTGCTTCTCCTTCCGACACATGTCACACATGCACTGGCCCAGATAAAGTAGTTTTACTGGTTCGTTTAATTTCGTAGAACGCTCGCAAGGTTTCTCGAGGGTTCTATCGAGGTATTTTACCGAAATCGTTCTCGATACTTCTAATTCATTTATCAAATCCATATCCATATAATTAATAATTTAAATCCTTAAATATCCTCAAATAATAATTATTTAGTCCGTTTTTGATGAAATTTCGGAGAAAACGAAAAATGCTATTTTTCTGATTCTGACAGCTTCTGCATTCTTTTATTTTCATCGTAGATCACTAATACAGCTTTGAAAGTTCATTATATCGTTCCGTATATAGGGTGGTCTGAAAAACTTTTTAAACGACAAAAATTTACTATTCATCAAAAGTTACTATTCATCAGTGGTTTTTCTATAATCCTTTGGATCAATATCCGTTCCAATATTCCTGGTTTATTTCTCTTTACTTCTTGCACTTAGAAATGTTCTAGTGCTTTCTCGGGCACACGCTATCTTGTTTACGGAGTTGTCGGATGCATACCAGATATCGATTTGGATGACATAAAAATACTTTTCTTCCTTGGAATATTGTATTCTTATTTTCCAGAGAGATTATTCGTATCTATATGTTCAGTCCATTCTTACTATTCTCAAAATGTTTGAAAACCGAAATTCATATTCATTTCATAACTTGATTCTCAAAGTCATTGCCACTATCCATATTTACATCAACATATAATAAAAGTTTTAATTCTACCCAAAATCTGGGGTCTTACAGTCTCCCCTCCTTAAAAGGATTCCGTCCCGGAATCACTCTGAAAACACATAGGGATATCTTTCTAGCATCTCGCTCTCTAGCTCCCAAGTTGATTCTTCCACATTATGATTCCTCCATACCACTCTGACTAGTTTGATGACCTTGTTTCGGAGTACTTGTTCCTTTCGATCTATAATTTCCATTGGTTGCTCCACATAGGTCAAGTCTGGTTGTATGTCTACGTGCTCGTACTCTACATATGCCGGGCATCTATAGTATACTGACGTAGCATTGACACATGAACCCCGTTATGACCATTCTACTAGTTTGGGGGGGTAAGGCTGGCTCGTAGGCCACCTTCCTGGCGCGTCTTAAATCTCAGATGGCCCAATGAATCTCGGGCTCACTTCCCTTTCTTTTCAAATCTCATTAATTCTTTCCCTGGAGATACCTTTAGCATCACGAATTTCTAACCTCATATTCTCTATCTTGTTTGCACAGAAATACACCAGCATAAACTTGCTTGCCATTCATCAACTTGCCATTTAGCTTATCAGTAGCAGTACTATCTCTATACTCGCGGGCTTAGTCCGCATACTTTCTCTGTCTGTCTTGGTTGTCACTAGCCGCTTGTTGGTGAAATCTTTTGTCTTTCTAGTTTGTTGGACTAACTTGGGTTTTGTGTAAAATCTCATCTTTTAATTCCCGATCATTCGGAATCCATCTCTGTCTCATCTTAAAGTAAGGGTATCGGCCACCACATTGGCCTTCCCCGGATGGTAGTGTATCCCACAGTCATAATCCTAGGTCAATTCTAGCCATTTCTCCATCTCATGCTATCTACTATCATGGGTAACTCAAAGCCAATTCATTGCATTCCATAAAATTTGTGGGTGCATTAGTCAACCCAAAATAACTTCGCTGAAAACTCGAAGTGTCTATTCCTGGTACGAATCGCAGTCTTGGGTATATCCTCGGATTTAACTTCCAACTGGTGATACCCAGTTCTTAAATAAATTTGGAAATACACAACGTTCTTCCGCTGATCAAACAATCATTTACAAGGGTACCTATTATTTAAAGGTCCTGACAGTGGGCTGCTTGTTGGAGGTAGCCCTGGTTGAAACCTATTGGCTTTTTTTTTTTCTGTGTTCACAAACTCCGGAACAAACCTCAATAATTCGGAAAACTTGGCCTCATACTCGGTCACAGTCATGGTTTCTTGTTTTAACTCTTTAACTTTCATTTTCATCCGGGTCTCCATATATTTCCGGAAATTATTCCTGCTGCACCTCTCCCAAGTCACAATACCAGCTCCCTTTGACTCCATCGTCAGTACTTATCTTGCTAACCCAGAGGTAGTGTCCATTCGTAACAACTCCTCCAAAATCTCAATTCCACTATAGGGCATTTATCTAACACCATTGTCATTGGAGTTCACGGCACATCGCTATTTCTTTCACATATATCGATTGACACGCTTTCCATTATCATAATATCCTTGGGAGAATAAACTAATTTCATTGATATGTCACTAATATTCTATTCGTCTTAGGGATTCGCTCCTGACATAGGCGATTTCGTTGCGAATCTAATTCCTATCAGCGAATTTTGACTTATTTGACCTGGTTGGCCTCCCCTTAGAATTCAATGAGGATAACAAAATCATGGGGCCTTGAAAAGACAGCTCCCATATCAAGGAAAATGTCACACACTAGTGATCATAAAGTTATGAGTTTTAAGGTAACCTTATTGGAGGTAAAAGAATTTACCGAGAGATCAACATGATCATAAGAACTCAACGTTGTGTGCCTTGATTGAGACATTACTAAAGGTAATTAGCCTTCTTGTATTTCACAACTTACAAGTGATGGCGTCCCATCAGACTTCTATCACACAGACAGATAGTCCTTGTAGCCCCTATAAGTATAGGGTTGTTCATCTCAGTGGAAGTTGAAAAGTATGAAAGCAATTCGATATCAATCTGATGATTATCGTCTTTCGACAATATTTCTTAAAGGAACACCTTGGATTAAAATTGAACAGATTCCAAAGGTGCGGTTTCCAAAGAAAAGAATAACCAAAAAGATACTGGTGCTTAACAAACAAGTGGTGATGTATCACCATAGGGTCATTCATTATTTGAAGAAAAGTGAAAGCTTGAATAACATCATTTGGCAGGGCTTCGAAAACCTGAAAGTAGGCATTGTGACAGCCTCTGGCACAAGTGAAACTGAATATGGTTTAGCACAAGTGTTATAAAATAACTTCGAAGAGGGAATATACCCTTTATCAGAATTCTTTCCTGGGGAGAGGTCAAGATAGATCATAGATTGGGGAGGTACCCCACATAATTTGCAAATGGGGAGGGTATTACCAAGGTCTCTACGGGTGCCTTTTATGTCGGCTCCTCTAATGGATAATTGTTCCATTCTAAAGCTTTTCTTCTTCAGGCACACCCTATGGTGCTCGATACTTACGTCATTGCCGACTTATAATAGTCGCTAAGAATTCAACCATCAACATTTGCAATCGCAGGGAATTCTATTCGACTAGGCGCAAACACCTCAAGTAAGCGTTCTGTTCTATAAGAAAACTTCGATTCCGTTGTCGCCCATAGCAACGACGAATTCCATATGTCAACTGGGCGGTACTCCGGAAGATCGTTAGAAACTACAGGCTTAAATTCGGTCTCTATTTCAATCATCCTTATACCCAATATTCCTTCTTGAGATAATAAAATCCCTCAATGATGTAATAGAAACTATTTCCAGTGGAATCGTTGGTCGTGGGGGGATTGAAACCTCATAGCCAAAACAATTCCTTTCACTATTCTTAGGCAACTAAGTACCCTTAATCGTTCGTGAAAATCTGAACGTCTTGGTTCTTACGTATGCCGCCTCCTTAGGGGCAACTATAACCGACTACGAGTAACAGGTTCCGTTCAAGTCGAATCAATCCACTGATACTGGCTATACTGCCTCTACCTCTTCTGCTTTGGAGACTCTACTCCATTTTCTTTGTCATATCTCTTGATGAATCATGAACGATCCTTAAACTCTCGTCTCGTCACTTATTTATCCCTTGAAGGTTCGTCCGGTCCTATTGTACGACCTCAAGTAACATACTACATCTTTATCAATTAACACGTCCTTTACAAGATTCTTTCCTTGACCCACTATGGGGTCTTCCTCTAGATCCTCCTATGGATCTTTCTTTATCGGGTCTCCGTCCATTTCAAGAAGCGCATCATCAAATGCCTACTCGAAGGCCTCGGGATCTGGCATCTCAGAGTCCCATCCATCTATAACTTATACGATTCGAGGTGACTAACCATGAAGTCCTAAGTACGGTTTCCCAGAAGAAGTCCCCTCTCGGGCTTCATCTTAAACGGCCAGGGTCATGTCCTCTAACCCGACTACGAACTCAATTTGAGCTCCAGATGCTCTTATCATTATTACGGGTATTGTAAGACTCGGTCTCCTATCGTTTCTGAGGACTGTAACCTAACTCTCTGATACCATTTCTGTAACAGCCCCAAATCCGGGGTCAGGGATTTAGGGTTGTCACAATCCATGTACTCCTTGCCTTACCTGTATTACTCACACCATTCATAATTCACCTGCTCATGACCCCACAATATAAGTCTCACACACACACACACACAGGTTAGAGTCTCAGAAACGACACAATACAACAACTGCGGAATAAATAATTATTATTACAATACCCAAGTGTCTTTTGAATCTGTCACTGATACAATTTCTAAGTAATGCTACATTACCAACTTAGCCTTCTGATGCTCACAATCCTCTCATACCATTCATATTTATACATAAGTTGAATACCAAAAGCTGCAGCCTGATTCGATTGGTTCGTACTACTCTCGAGATCACTGCTAGAAACTGTTTACGGAAACGCCTTGCGAGGTATGTGCCGACCCATTGGCATCCTGCTTCGCTGCTATATAATATATATAAAACAATAGCAAGAGTGAGCGATAGCTCAGCAAGGTAATGAAAGTGTGGCATAATTCTGCCTTTAACTCAACCCAGAATAAAGCGGGTATAAGACAATAATTTGTCAAAATATCTCGATACTGAAATTATATCCTTATCGGAATGTATTCCCAAAAACAGTACTATTATTGTACTTCAAATATCATTTTCATAATATTTCTGCAGACTCTTGCTATATTATGAACAAAGTTCTAGTATAATATAAAAGATGAGGTTTCAAAGTAAACCAATATAACCTTTCCAAAAATATCTTCTATGTAAGCAGAATATCAACACATAACTTAAAAGATGAAGTTATAAGGTGATTCATTATAAACAACTCCCTTACCATAACTCATGTTATGTAAGGTATCCACAGAGTCATAACTCATAAAATAAAAGATGAAGTTGCATGGATTTATTGTCACTTCAATTCCAAACACTTCTCGACCCCCTGCCAACACGATTGGTTCTTCACCCCAATACATGTTGCAGGAAATATCCAAATTGGATGATGAACTAATACTGGAGTTGCTACCGCGTCCGCTGTGCCTAACCTTACTATGATCAGTAGCAGGTCGCACCGCTCAAATAGTTTTCTACATGTAGATGGAAGTATCACGACGGCCTGACATTGTCTACCGCCTTACTATGACCTCCCGGCCCATTTGGGGCAATATAAAAGTTGGATGGGCCCACGCAACTTGACCACTTACACCACTCCTAGTTCAGATGAAATCCATGACTCTGAAACGTAAAGATCGTCCTCCTTTCCCCAAGTGTAACACTTGTTGATACGACTCCACTAAGTAGTTATATCTAGGTTGGAAAGGAAGATTCTCCAATATTTCCCAAGCTATGCTTGTTAATGGATATCGACTTGTTCCATGAATTTACCCCTCGATTATTGAGGTGGTAACACAACATTAGACTGGCAGCAATTAAATTGCTCCAAGAAAATATCTGTCCCTTGACAGTTTTTGAATTGAGAGTTTTAAAAGAGTAGTAGTCACTTAAATCAGGTTTCCCATATTTTTGATAGTTGAGCGAGCATTTAAATCCTCTTTAAAAGACAGATTTAAACGGAAAAAAACATTATTTTGGGAACCTCTTTTTGATTGGAAAACAATTAATAACATTTATTAAACAAGTAAACCTTCAAATGAATATTCGAAAATAATATTCATCAAATAAACAAACCTCGAATGAATATTTAGAAATAATATTCATTAATAAATAATCCTCAAATGAATATTCAAAAATAATATTCATTAATAAATAATCCTCAAATGAATATTAAAAATAATATTCATTAATAAATAATCCTCAAATGAATATTCAAAAATAATATTCATTAATAAATAATCCTCAAATGAATATTAAAAATAATATTCATTAATAAATAATCCTCAAATGAATATTCAAAAATAATATTCATTAATAAATAATCCTCAAATGAATATTCAAAAATAATATTCATTAATAAATAATCCTCAAATGAATATAAAAAAAATAATATTCATTAATAAATAATCCTCAAATGAATATTCAAAAATAATATTCATTAATAAATAATCCTAAAATGAATATTCAAAAATAATATTCATTAATAAATAATCCTCAAATGAATATTAAAAATAATATTTCTCAATAAGTGAACCTCCAATGAATATTCGGAAATAATATCCTTTAAATAATTAAATTTCAAATGAATATTCAAAAGTAATATTCATTAATTAAATAAATCTCGAATGAATATAAACAATATTCTGTAAGTCGATAATCCTCAAATGTATATAAATAATATTCCTTAAATAAAATAATTAACCCTCGAATAACAGTTACCCGATATCTTTATCGGAAAATAACCTTTAACATATACCGAAATATAATTACTTCTGATTTTTCAAGAAAATCACACGCCCTTATCCTAGGGCAACATAAAATCCTGGCTTATAGCTGATATCCCATATCTAGCTTAGAAGCCCATACTCAAATCATTTCCAAGTAATAACCTTCGAATGAAGTAATATTCAAATAACATTCCTCAAATCATTTCCAGGTAATTAATACTTTCTAGAAATATAATTAATGTTTAATAATAGCAATCCTCAGAATAATTAGTACACTGCCGCTGGAATCCCTCCGGGTTTCCACGGCTATCTCCATATCTCAAATACTGACTCCCGGTCTAGAGTCGAAAACAAGAAGTATGCTCTTATCTCTAGAGCTACAAGGTATACCGGTTTATAACTACTTTATCTCAAAGCTCATATATAAACCCAAATCAAACTCTATTTTATACAATATATAACATGTATCGCACAACTGTATAACTCCACACATGGCAACAACAGTAATATATAATCAATACTTCAAAGTATAGATTTAGAAAACTTGCCGCAATACTTGCAACAAAGATTTGGTATATAAATTGGGAATACACAAGTATTGAACATAGGAAAATATACATACTCTGAATAATATAGTAAGGTTTAGTAAACTTGCCTGATGCTCGAGAAGTGATAGGGGTTCGCGACGATGCCGGACAATCTAGACAAAGTCAAACGAAAACATACGATTAATCCCTTGGATAATCCACTATAATCCAACGCTTAAACACGTAAGCGAAACACAACTAAGGCATTAATAACTCACTTTAGGCTCATACTAAGTCCACGTTATTCAATAAATATTTAAGTCGAAGGTTCACCTTAGGAATCGAATCTCGTTTGCCGGTTATACCAAGTGGTTTTGAAGGTTAGAACCAAGTGCTCCTCTAAGGGGTTTCTTCGCACTTAACCTTGATTCGAACATTTTTATAAAATCGAAAAATAATCTTTTTGATATGAGGTCTTCTCTCATATCTTCATTATGACCTCTAGTATTTAATTACCAAGATTCTTAACCGAATATCTCATTATAAGGGGGTTCCATTGAAGTTACGAACTCACACTTACGTTTACGAACTGCTTTTACGATTTTTATCATAACGCCTAAACCGCAAGTCGGAATGCTACGATTCTTTCGCCAAAATGATCTATGACTCAAGATATACAAGTATAGGTCAGTTAATAAGTAAGGTCAGAAGGTTATATCAACTGTTAAGCTCGGTTCGTAAGGTTAAAGAAATTTCGCCATTACGACGGCTATAAATCAAACGTTTCCATTTTACGATCACTCCAAATAACCAACCAAGGCAACCCATACTTCATCAATCTCAACAAACATCCATTTTACATCTCTAAGTCCAGTGGTGAGACTAAAATCAATCACCCATCATTTTACACACCAAAACAAATCCAAATATCTAAGGATGTTCTTATTAAGCACTAATCTTTATGTAACATCAAAACCACATCAAAAACTCATAATAACTCAAAGGGTGGGTTAGGGCTTTACCTTCTTGGAAGCTCTATCAACACTACCAAGGGTTTATAATCACTTAACAAGCTTTAACAAGTCCTTATAATGCTTAAACCTTAAGAACAAAGCAAGAAAACAAGTTAGTAATTTCGGAGTTACTATTCACCTCTTGAAAGAACTGGAAACACGAGGGCCTTACCATGCTTTTCTGGACTAGGCTCCTGAATAGACGTTGTAGAGCATCTCAATACCTTTCCAACAAGATAAAGAACACATGATTCCATTGAGAAACGAGGGAGTTATGGCTATTTGAAAATCGGTGCAGAAACTGCCAAGATCATGGCAGTTTGGATTCTTCAACTTGGGGAGGATATATGACTGGGCTAAACACCTTGGATTGCCATGAAATTTTGAACGAGTGTTATACATGGAGTGGAGAAGCTATGGCTAAAATTTGGTGATTTTAGGATGGATAAAAATGGAGATATGAATTTTTCTCTCTTCCTTGTCCCAGCTGAGCCGAAAATGGGGGTGTTCTTCCTCTTCTCTTTTTCTTTTCTTTATCTTGGTTAATCAATTAGAAATGCTGATTTTTATGTCAAAAGTGGTGAGTCATCACCCTTGGTTGCTTCTCCTTCCGACACATGTCACACATGCACTGGCCCAGATAAAGTAGTTTTACTGGTTCGTTTAATTTCGTAGAACGCTCGCAAGGTTTCTCGAGGGTTCTATCGAGGTATTTTACCGAAATCGTTCTCGATACTTCTAATTCATTTATCAAATCCATATCCATATAATTAATAATTTAAATCCTTAAATATCCTCAAATAATAATTATTTAGTCCGTTTTTGATGAAATTTCGGAGAAAACGAAAAATGCTATTTTTCTGATTCTGACAGCTTCTGCATTCTTTTATTTTCATCGTAGATCACTAATACAGCTTTGAAAGTTCATTATATCGTTCCGTATATAGGGTGGTCTGAAAAACTTTTTAAACGACAAAAATTTACTATTCATCAAAAGTTACTATTCATCAGTGGTTTTTCTATAATCCTTTGGATCAATATCCGTTCCAATATTCCTGGTTTATTTCTCTTTACTTCTTGCACTTAGAAATGTTCTAGTGCTTTCTCGGGCACACGCTATCTTGTTTACGGAGTTGTCGGATGCATACCAGATATCGATTTGGATGACATAAAAATACTTTTCTTCCTTGGAATATTGTATTCTTATTTTCCAGAGAGATTATTCGTATCTATATGTTCAGTCCATTCTTACTATTCTCAAAATGTTTGAAAACCGAAATTCATATTCATTTCATAACTTGATTCTCAAAGTCATTGCCACTATCCATATTTACATCAACATATAATAAAAGTTTTAATTCTACCCAAAATCTGGGGTCTTACAATACTTCTTGTTTTCGACTCTAGACCGGGAGTCGATATTTTGTTATATAGATAGTCGTGGAAACCCGGAGGGATTCTAGCGGCAGAGTACTATTCATCTTGAGGAATATTATTATTAACCATTATTTATGTTCCGGAAAGTATTTATTACTTGGAAATGATTTGATTATGGGCTTCTAAGCTAGATATGGGATATTAGTTAGAAGCCAGGTTGTATAAAGGCCCTAGGTTAAGGGCGTAAGATATTTCTTTAGATCAAAAATAATTATATTTTCTGTATATATATTAAAGGTTATTTTCCGATAAAGATATTGGGTACTGTTATTCGAGGATTTACTATTTATATTATTTATGAATATTCATTTGAGGATTATTGACTTAAAGTATATTATTTATGAATATTCATTTGGGGATTATTGACTTGAAGTATATTATTGTGAATATCCATTTAAGGATCATTTACTTAATGAATATTATTTTATTATTCATTCGAAGTTTATTTATTTAATTATTTATTATTCATTCAAGGTTTAATTATTGAATATTTATTTATTCAGAGAGGATTATGTTTGAATAATCATTTATTTGAGGAAATTTCTTCAATACATATTTCCTTATTAATTATTAAATATCTTTTAGTGATTTAAAAATCATATTATTTGTTTAAAAGCATTAGAGGTCTTTGAGAATTATATTTTTTTATATTCTTGACCTTTAATAATATTTCCGAGAATTATAAGGATTCCCCAATATTATTCCCGATCATTATCACCTCACTTGAGCCATCTAAATGATTTCGTACATATTGAGAATTGAAAATCCAGAGTTGGGAGAAAATCTTGTTTCCTTCCTTTGTTTATATAAGAGATATTATTTTGGGATTATAGCCCTACTACTAAGGGTTCCCCTTTCACAAAAAGAGTAAAAGATTCAATCTCGATTTCATGAAGACTATTTGTCGCTCAACCTGAGTTTCCGGCTATAGGCCAGTATGTACTTATGGGTTAGCTTCCCATTGTTCGGGAGTAACCAGGGATTGTGAAAGTCCGGCTAAAAGCCAATATGGGTTAATGGGTTAACTTCCTATTGATTCTGGGTGTAACCAAAGGATCCCAGTGCGATCTTTGAACGGGCATTTGCCCGGGGAACTAGAATTTGGCCCAACTTGCGCCAGAATGATTGCGGATGGAGCTTTCATTCAGGATGATTGCGGATGGAGCTTTCATCCAAGGTAATTGCGGATGGAGCTTTTACCTGAGGGTAATTACGGATGGAGTTTTTATCCTTCTACTAGTAGAGAAGACCCGCGGTGGACCTGGAAGCGGCGACTGATCATCGTCGATCCACGTCTGGAATTATTGAAATCTCAATACAGAGTTCAAATGAAATTTCTCCTACATACGGAGTTCAGTGTTCCCATCTGACAGTATCTTGAACTGCTGAGTGTTATAGTATCCGCAACTGCTGAGTGCTACGTCACTGGAGCAGGGTGTCAGCATCCAAATTTCTATCATATCCCGATTAGGGAAAATATTCGAGTTTTTAGTAAAGGATACTTATCTTGATAAATTGCTACGGCAAGTACGAATTTCACTTATCTTTCATATAAAGACGATAATTGATATTTGAAGTACTGTTGTGGTATATATTCCGATAAGGAAATAATTTCAGTATGGAGATATTATGACAATTATTGTCTTATACCCGCTTTATTTCTGGGTTGAATTAAAGGCAGAATTATGCAATACTTTCATTACCTTGTTGAGCTATCGCTCACTCTTGCTATTATTTTATATATATTATATAGCAGCGAATCAGGGTGCCTATGGGACAGCACATACCTCGCAAGGCGCTCCCATAAACAGTTTCTAGCAGTGATCCCGGGAGTAGTACGAACCGATCGAATCAGGCTACGGTTTTGGTATTCAACTTATGTATAGACATGAATGGTATTAGAGGATTGTGAGCATCAGAAGGCTAAGCTGGTAATGTACCAATACTTAGAAATTGTATCAGTAACAGATTCAAAAGACATTTGGGTATTGTAATAAAAGTTAGTTATTCTGCAGTTGTTGTATTGTGTCGTTTCTGAGACTCTAACCTGTGTGTGTGTGTGTGTGTGAGAGAGAGACATATGTTGTGGGGTCATGAGCAGGTAAATTATGAATGGTGTGAGTATTACAGGTAAGGCAAGGAGTACATGGATTGTGACAACCCTAAATCCCTGACCCCGGATTTGGGGCTGTTACAACTTGCATGCAATCACCCTGTTTGACATGACAGCATCAAGACTGTTGTGCAAGATATTCTTTATCTTTGGTTCTCTGAGTACATGAGCTTTTTCTTCTGGAGTCCATTCAGATTTAGCTTTGACCACATAATGTTCAGGTACAGCATCTGTTCGTTCAACGAACTTTGTTGGTATATATGGTCCATCACGAATCCTGTCCAAGTTGTCAGGATCCATAGCCTCCAGGTACATCAGCATCTTTACCCTCCATGTAGGATATTCTGATATCTTCAAGATGGGAATCTTCATGCTTTCATATTTGGCTGTCGACATCTTAGATCGTCTCTGATTTAAAAATAAACCAGTTTGCTCTGATACCAATTGTTGCCCAGTAAATAACAATTGTAGAAGGGGGTTGAATACAATTGTATAAGATTCTCGACTTTATATAACACAAATATGAAAGATCAATAACAATAACAATAACAGCTTTATTAACTCTGATATAAAACTGTTACAAACTCTCTCAAGAAATTCTGATGTTCTTAAGAGCTGCTAGCTTACAAAAACTCTCTCAAGAAATTCTATGTTCTCAAGAGCTTCTATTCGATTATGTTCACTCTCTCGAATTCATAAATCGAAACCAAGACTGTGTTTATATACTACACAGCTTCTCTATCAATAACAAGATAAGTCCTAATCAATAACAAAGATAGAAACATATCTTTAATCGATAGCTGCATTCTACAAACCAGGAACCGACAGAAATAAACTTCCATGTTTAACTAGACTCCATATATAACTCAAAGTAGGAATCCTGATCAGCTTCAAGTCCTGATGATCAAACCTGATCATAGTCTGAGTAGGAATCCTGATGATAAACAAGATACTGACGCTTAGTCAAATACTGATGACCATGCAATACTGATGACGTCAGTAATCCTGATCAGTTGAGTCTAGCTCCTGACAATCATTGAATTCTGATCTAACAATCTCCCCCAATCTCATACTTTGTGAAATAAAGTATAGATTCTAAAGATTCAATGATGTCAAAAACATGTATCAAAATGTACAAGTATCTTCAGAAACAACTTATCTGTTTAAACTCTTTGATAGAACAGATTCATCTTCAAGAAATTGGATAATAAACTTTCTTCTTTTTCTTCAAGAATTTGAATCAGTCTTTCCTTTAGATTTCTGAGTTCTTCATCTTCCTCATTAATCTGGTAAATAGCTGCTCTGAGATTCAATATGGAGTTTCTTCGTAGACTGTGCTCTTCTAGCATAAGATAAGCAATTTCCTTCCCATCAGGATTGAGAGTAAGATGAGTCATGCCAAAATTTACTTCTTTAACAGCAGTACCCCTTTGCATTTCCACATCCTGACCTCTTTGATTTAAGTACATGGGAATATAATTACCATTGAAATTACTGTTTCCATCCAGTCTTCTTCTTATAGTTGACAAAATCATGTCACTCCATACTTTGCACACTTTGTTCTTCCATCTTAACAGATAGTGAACATATTTCAGTTCCTTTGTAGTTTTCATCAGCAGATCTTGAATAGATAAAATCTTCACACTATCATCTTTCATGAAGTACAGAAGCTTTTCTTTCTTGTCAAAACCATCATGACAATCTATAACTATATCAACAGCTAGTAAATTGTTCAGGTTTTCAGAAGTTAAAGTACCTCCAATTTCTGTCAAGGAGTAAGGATCAACATATGACATATTCAGATATTCACCATCTCTGTGTCCAATACCTCCTCTTGAATTACTTGACAATTGCTTCAGATTTGAAAACATCTTTAACCAAAGTGCTTTTGATCTAGCCATATCAGACAAATCAACAACACTTGAAGCACTTGTTATAATTCCACCAGACTGAAAATTGATAAGTTTATCACACCTTAGTGTACTTATATGTTCCCACTTCTTGTATTTCTCCTTTTCATGAGCATAGCTTCTTTCAAGTAAAGATTCTTGTCTGCTTGAATTTCTCCATTGTCTTTCATTTGAAATTTTAAGCCTTTGTAGATAGAGATTGAAATCTTCATTTGTTTTTTTTTGTAATATCTCTTCTTCTGGCTTCTTCTTCTTCATCTACTTCTTTGTTGTGACAATCAACAACAGTAGATAAGATTATCAAATCAACCTCTTGCAGAATTTCAGATTCATCAGGATCTTGAATGATGTCAGGATTAGAATCTTCAATTTGATTTGTATTACTGAGAGTTGATTTACTTGATTTTCTTCTCAATTCAGGTTCTTCTTCAACAATTCCATCATCACCAAAAGTAGATCTGTCAGGAACTACTAGAGTTTGAATAGGTTCAGGAATTTCTTCAATTCTTAACCCTCTAGACCTTGTCTGTCTAGGTACTGTTTGAGTTGAAGAACCTCTTCTACTTCTTCTAGCACCTCTCCTACCTTTGCCTCCTCTACCTCTAGCAGGGGCAGTATAGCTTTCCATTGTCTCTCTTTGTAATCTCAAAAATTCTTCATGTGAGAGATCTGGATATTCTTCACTTGCTGTAGAGAGTGCTTTTCTGGCAAATAATTGTTGAACTCTTTTATCAGTGTGATAAAGAGTAACAATTCTACCGTCTTTTGTAGAAAACTTCTGGAATAAATTTGATGCATCTTCAGGATTATCAATAATCACATCTTCATTACCTTCAGGAATTGTAGCAAGAGTATGTCCATGACCAGGTGTCAGGATTTATTCTTCCGTCAGGATCTGAGACTGCATCAATGTTCTTACTGTCTTAACTCCAGAATCAGAAACATGAGTTGACTGCGTAGTTTGACTTTGAGAAGTTTGAATTGTAGACTTCAAAACCGCAGTATCAGAGGTTTCTCCTTGTTTCACATTGTCACCACCATCATCTCCAGTATCATCATCATTATGCCTTAATACTAGATCAGGTGTACATTTTGTCTGAATAACCTTCTCCCCCTTTTTGACATCAGGATTTGACAATAATTGCAAAATTAAGGAAAGAGAGGTTTGAATTTCAGTTACCTTAGAATCCAGAGAATCAATTCTTTGATTGATGGAGGTTTGTTCTGAAACAACAGATTTCACTTGGGATTCTACTACCTTTAGATGTAAAGCAGTAGGCACCTTTGTAAAATTATTAAAAATATCAGTCCTCACTTTATCAGTTGAATCCTTAATAGAATCAATCTCACTTTTCAGGCTCTTGGATAACAGAGTTGTAGCCTTCAGATGATTCTTCAAGTCTTGATTCTCTATAGACTTCACTGCATTATAAGCATGTTCCAAAGCAGAAGAATAACTAACAGAATCTGCTGATGTGTACCATGAGTTATCCCATTCATTCTGTCTAAATGCCTTAGCAGGATCAAAAGAAGGAATAGAAAAATCTTGTCTCTGATCTTTTCCAGTATAAGCATTGCCAGCCATAAATGTACTTGATGAACCAAAATTAGTTCCAAGACTAATCTTGAGTGCTGTAGCAATCTGGTCCTTCTCTTGTTGATTCTCATCATCATCATCACTATCATCATCAGAATTATCATCATCAGAACCATGAGATATATCAGGATCAGGAATTGCAATACCTTTCAGTTTATCCTGTAATTCTGAGATAGGATGATCCATTGGTCTTGTACGAAGTGGCTGTATCAAAATAGGTTCATTATCAGGAGCACCACTAGCGTCAGGATGAACATCGTCAGGATTTGAAATGCTTGCATCAGTATTTTCTACCAATGGTTCTTGTGTAGCTTGAGGTTCAGAAGCTGCTTCAACACTTTGAGCTAAAGGTTCTTGTGTGCTTCCCTCATTGACAATGTTCTCGACCAATCTTTCAATAGAAGCTGTAGCTTTGCCTGCATCTTCACTTTGAGAAGATGGTTCTTGTGTAGCTGGAATGTTGATGTCTTCATTCTCCCTTTGAGAAAATGGTTCTTGTGTGACCATTCCACTAGCTAAGCCTTCACCCAAACTTTGATTGAGTGGTTCTTGTGTGGCAGGATCAACAGTAGCTGCTGAATCACTCTGAAATTCAGGTTCTTGTGGGCTTGATCCTTTCAGCTTCTTTTGTCTCTGATAGACTAACTCCTCTGCATTCCTCTTTTTCTTTGACGGAGATGTAAGTCCAACCAAGGAAGCAGTTTTAGAAACCTTCTCCCAAGAAATTTCTCTAAACTGAGATGGAGAGGCTGGAGAGTCTGATATAGAGACCACATTTGTTGTTGCATCAGGAATACTAACATCAGGATTTGCTAGAGCATCAGGAGTAGATGACTCATCAGGAATTGATGTCTGAATATCAGTATCCTTCATTTGCACTGTCAAAGTAATATGATACCTGCTTTTTGATAATTTCCTTGTCTTTTGTGGTTTTGATGATGGTACCACAGCTTTAGTAGCAGTATCAGCAACTTCCTTGTTCATATTCATCACAGAGGATATAGGTAAATCATCCTCTGAGTCAGTCTCATCCCTGAGAACTAACTTTCTTTTTACAGAAACAACCTCACCTCCCTTTGCAGCTTTCTTGACCAGGACCCCTTGTACACCCCCTTGTAACTTCTTTTTAGTGAGTGGTGTAGAGGAAAAGTCCTTTGAACCTGATTGCCTTCCAGACACATCAGTTCGAGCTGACTTCTTTGCTTTTACAACTAAAGTCTTTTGTGAGACAGTAGAGGTGGTTGTTAACTGTTTAGACTGTTTAGGTTGCATTCTTGTGTCAGGAACAAGGTGGGTTGGGCCTTGCCCCATAGCATTAGAGATTAAACCATAACGAGTAGGCATTTTCCTATGTAAGAAAAAACTAACCTCATCAGGAATAAAAGCATTTCCTATAAAACCATTTGCCTTAAAAATCATTTGTCATATCAGGATTGAAAAATATATTCAATAAGATTAAAATAAAATTTTATTTAAGAAAACAAAATTTATTTTAACAACCCTGAATAACGATTTTTTTTTAAAATAACCAAATTAATGGCGTAGATATCATTAAAAACACGCTTACCAGCAAGCGAGGCAAAAATATTTATGGAAAACTGAACCGTCTCCTCGAGATTGTAAAAATGACCTGCATTCTTAATACACATTCTCTATAAAAGAGAACTGTTAAGCATAATAATCATTTTCCAACAAACACAAAACCCTTTTCCATAGAAAACCTTTCACCTTCTTCATTCTTGCAATGGCTGCCAACAATCAAAACAACATACCTGATGAAGAGCTTGATATAATTTGGCAACAAATGGATGAGGCTCTAGCAGAGATTGCAGAGCAAGAGGGACCTCAGCCTATTCCTGATCCACAGGAGCATCATGCTTTTGTGAATGCAATGGCTGATGTGCTTCTTCATAACTTCCATCAGGCAAATCCTGATTGGAATCCGCTTGAAAATCTCATCGTTGTCAATGAAGAGGATGAAGACGATTGGGATGATGAAGAGGATGAGGATCTCGTTGAAGAGCGAGAGTGGAGAAGAAAGAAAGTGCTTGATGCAAGTGCTTCATGCACGGTGGAGGCAAGGACGTATCCCGGTGATCACGATGACGATCCGCCTTCAAGTGCATCAGTTCCTCTTCTTGTCTCTTAAGGATGGAACAAGAGACCTTCCAGTTCTGATGGACTGTGAAGCTGCTCAGGAGCGTTCATGCTAATTTGCAGGGCACGTGTTCCTGAGTAGAAAATAGACTAGGAAAACAAATATGTAATTTCCCATTTTCATTTGTAATTGATATTCAAGAATTAATGAAAATTATCTATTCTCTCAACTGTTTTCTTCCTGTGTATGCCTGCAAAATTTGTTAGTAACACTCATATTGATAGAGAAATGATAAATAATAAACTCTGATAATAATGAAATTGAAATTGATAATTAAGACTGAAAACTTAATCAAAGACTAAGTAATAATCTAATTGTCCAGAGTTTACCAGGAGTGTTGATGACAAATTAGCATAGAACCTCTGGTTTTCATACCATGCTCTTGGAGCTTGCTTTAGTCCATAAAGTGCCTTATCCAGTCTGTAGACATGATCTGGATATTTAGGATCAATGAAACCAGGAGGTTGTTCAACATAAACTTCTTCCTCCAGTTCACCATTTAAGAAAGCACTTTTAACATCCATCTGGAAAACCTTGAATTTCTTATGTGCTGCATAAGTAAGAAATATCCTGATGGCTTCTAGTCTTGCAACAGGAGCAAAAGTTTCATCATAATCAATTCCCTCTTGTTGAGAATACCCCTTTGCAACTAGTCTTGCTTTGTTTCTGATAATGACTCCATCAGAATCAGTCTTGTTCTTGAAAATCCACTTTGTACCAACTATTGATCTATTCTTTGGTCTTGGTACCAGTTTCCAGACTTCATTCCTTTCAAATTCATTCAGTTCTTCTTGCATTGCAGTAACCCAATCAGCATCTTTAAGTGCATCTTCAACTTTCCTAGGCTCCTCCTTGGACAGAAAGTTATTGTATAGACATTCATTCTGAGTTGCACTTCTTGTTTGAACACCTGCATCATGATCTCCAATTATCAAATCAGGAGTATGATCTTTAGTCCATTTCCTTGCTGGTGTCAAATTGTTTCTTGAAGTAGATACTCCCCCTGGATTGGTGTTATCTTGATTGAAAGAATTTGCTTGAGATGAAGCTCTTCCTGAATTATTGCTATGTCCTCCTGATGTGTTGTCAGGATCATCACTTGAATCAGTATCTGAAGAATTCTGTCCTGATGATTGAGTTAACTCCGAACTTGTAGTCGAATGCTGTTGCTCCCCCCCAACATCAGCACTACTAGTTGTATTACTATTGTTTGCATCATCAGTATTACTTCCATCAGTATCTGGTGTGTCATCAGGATTTGGTGACCCATCAGTACTGGATGAATGGACAGCTTCTGATTCACTTTCTTCAGGTTCCTTGGAAGCTTCATTTTCAAATAGTAATCTATCATGTGAGTCTTCAATGATTCCAGTTATCTTCTTGTCATCAAAAGATACATGTATTGACTCTATGACAGTTCTTGTCCTCAAATTAAAAACTCTGAAGGCTCTTGATGCAGGATAGCCTATGAATATTCCTTCATCAGCCTTCATTTCAAATTTCCCTAGCTATTCAGGATGAGTTCTGAGAACAAAACATTTACAGCCAAACACATGCAGATGCTTCAAACTTGGCTTCTTCTCCTTATGGGATTGATAAGGAGTAACACCATGTCTGTTTATCAATGTGAGATTCTGTGTATAGCATGCTGTGTTGACTGCTTCTGCCCAGAAATATGTAGGTAATTTAGCTTCTTCCAACATAGTTCTGCCAACTTCAATAAGAGTTCTATTCTTCCTTTCTACTACTCCATTTTGCTGAGGTGTGCCAGGAGCAGAGAATTGTTGAATGATTCCTTTGTATTTGCAGAACTCTTCCATCTTTGAATTCTTAAATTCAGTACCATTATCACTTCTCAGAATCTTGACTTTGTACTTTGTGGTTGTCTCAATCATTCTCACATGATCCAACAGAACTTCAGGAGTTTCATCTTTTCTGTGCACACCCAGGTGAATCTAGAATATTCATCAACAATTACAAGAGTGTACCTTTTCTTACTGATGGACATGATGTTGACTGGACCAAACAGATCAAGATGTAGCATGTGATATGGTTCTTCAATAGAGGATTCTGATTTACTCTGGAATGATGTCCTTCTTTGTTTTCCTTTTTGACATGCATCACAGAGTCCATCAGGTGTATATAATACATTAGGTAATCCTCTTACTAATTCTTTCTTAACCAACTCATTGATGTTGCTGAAGTTGAGATGAGAAAGATTCTTGTGCCAATTCCAACTTTCATCTGCTGAAGCTTTACTGATGAGACATGTAGGGGAGCCATCAGTATTTGAGAGAATGTTGGCTTCATATATGTTACCATGCCTGTAGCCAGTTAGTGCTATCTTCCCTGTTGCTTTACTGACTACTTCACAATGTGTGGAATAGAAATTGACATGATAACCTCTGTCAGTGATTTGACTAATACTCAACAAGTTATGTTTTAGTCCTTTCACTAGAGCTACTTTTTCAATGATGACATTTCCAATGATTATATTGCCATATCCCAAGGTTTGTCCAATGTTGCCATCTCCATAAGACACAGCTGGGCCAGCTTTTTCCTCATATTCTGATAACAGGGCTTTGTTTCCAGTCATGTGCACAGAACATCCACTATCCATGACTAACACATTTTTCTTTTTACCCTGCATCAGAATAGAAACACACTAGTTAGAACACTTAGGAACCCATACATGTTGGGTTCCTTTCTCATGCAATTTATTAATTTTAGCAGCAGAAGACTTTCTGACTTTAGCAGTCCTGATAGGATTTACTCCATCAGGATTTGCTTTGTCAGCATCAGTATTAACAAAAGCATGCTTTACTATGACATTTTCAGTTCTATCAGACTTTTTACTACTTTTAAATTTAGGCAATGGATCATAAAAGTTATAGTACAAATCATGATACTCTTTACAGGTATAGATAGAATGCCATAGACTACCACAATGAAAACAGGAATCCTTTGGTTTATAAAATACTGATCTATTCCTCATATCAGACATAGGAATTTCAACGATTTTCTTCTTACTCTTCTTACAATCAATGGCAAGATGATTAGAGTTTCCACAGTTAAAACAACTCTTCCTAGGTGCATTTGGGATATACTTATAATCATTTTCTTTATTGATCCCAATTTTACCATTCCTGTTTCTCTTAATAGTAGCTTCCTTTTTCTTATCTGTAACCTCACAGATTTTATCCTTAAGCTGTTTCTGAGACAATAGACCTAGATTCTTCATGACAAGTTTAGACTGAATGATTTTAATTCCTTGTGTAGAAGTAGATCCCTTTTCAAAAGTAGAATTGGAATCCTTACCAAAAACAAAATTAACAGGGGTAATCTTAGATTTGGTTGAGTCTATAACATGTCTATAGGTCTTTGGACTGACTGTCTCATCAATGACAATTTTCTCTTTCAATTTCTTATCATCATCTGACTTATAACCTAGACACTCTTTCCAATTTTTAGAGGTATTAATCTCATGAAATTTCCTACCAGAGTCTGTCCAGGTTCTGATTTTCTCATTAGCATATTCAAGTTCTTTTTCAAGGGAAGTACATTTAGATGGTATCTCTAAGTGCATGTGCTTAACATTATCACATTCTTTTTGTACTTCTTGCATACGAGAAAATTCAACTTCTAATATCTCATTCCTTCTTCTAAGGTCAGACATCTCAGATAAGATTCTAGTATTCTCAGTAGTTTGACTTCTAAAGCTAATATGTAATGACTTTAGAAAACGTCTTAACTCAGAAGCATTATCAGTATCAAAATCAAAGATAGTATTTATTACCTTATCATCAGGAGCAGCAGTTACATCAGCATTGGCCATTAGTGCATAGTTGACTACCTCAGTTTCAGATTCTGAGGAAGAGTCCATCCAATCCTTGCTTGATGTGATGAGTGCCTTTGTCTTGTTGCATTCAGAAGCAAAGTGACCCATACCATTACACTTGTAGCATCTAACCTTTGACTTGTCAAATTTGCTACCCTTGCTGTCCTTTTTGATATACTTGTCTTTGTCTGCATTGAAGGTCTTTTTCTGAAAGTTGCCTTGTCTTCTATTCTTCCTGAACTTCATCCTTCTGAAGTTTCTGACAATCATAGCAACCATCTCCTCCATGTCTGAATCAGAAGATTCATCATCATTATTGGCATCAGGATTGCCATCAGTATCTGATGAAGAGTCTTCAGGATCTGATTCAGCTACTCTAGTTTTCCTTCTAGAAACCTCCATAGCTTTTCCTTTTGATTTGGCTTCTACCTTCAAAGCAATTGACTTTGCCTTGCTGCTTTTCTTGTTCTTTCTCTGTTGAACTTCAAGATCATGAGTTCTTAGCATCCCATAGATCTCATCAAGAGACACAATGTTCAGATCATACTGATGTCTAATGATTGAGGTCTGAGTATCCCATTCTTCAAGTAAAGCTCTTAGAAACTTGGTGTTTGAATCTTCAGGTTCATATACTTTGTCAACTAAAGATAAGTTATTCAATAGTGTCAGAAATCTATCATATAGATCAGTCAGGCTCTCTTCAGGTCTTGCATCGAATTGTTCATATTCTTGAATCAAAAGAGCCCTTCTGTTCTTCTTGACAGATGCAGATCCCTGGCACTGAGTTTCCAAAGTATCCCAGATTTCCTTCGAAGACTTGCATGCAATCACCCTGTTTGACATGACAGCATCAAGACTGTTGTGCAAGATATTCTTTATCTTTGGTTCTCTGAGTACATGAGCTTTTTCTTCTGGAGTCCATTCAGATTTAGCTTTGACCACATAATGTTCAGGTACAGCATCTGTTCGTTCAACGAACTTTGTTGGTATATATGGTCCATCACGAATCCTGTCCAAGTTGTCAGGATCCATAGCCTCCAGGTACATCAGCATCTTTACCCTCCATGTAGGATATTCTGATATCTTCAAGATGGGAATCTTCATGCTTTCATATTTGGCTGTCGACATCTTAGATCGTCTTTGATTTAAAAATAAACCAGTTTGCTCTGATACCAATTGTTGCCCAGTAAATAACAATTGTAGAAGGGGGTTGAATACAATTGTATAAGATTCTCGACTTTATATAACACAAATATGAAAGATCAATAACAATAACAATAACAGCTTTATTAACTCTGATATAAAACTGTTACAAACTCTCTCAAGAAATTCTGATGTTCTTAAGAGCTGCTAGCTTACAAAAACTCTCTCAAGAAATTCTATGTTCTCAAGAGCTTCTATTCGATTATGTTCACTCTCTCGAATTCATAAATCGAAACCAAGACTGTGTTTATATACTACACAGCTTCTCTATCAATAACAAGATAAGTCCTAATCAATAACAAAGATAGAAACATATCTTTAATTGATAGCTGCATTCTACAAACCAGGAACCGACAGAAATAAACTTCCATGTTTAACTAGACTCCATATATAACTCGAAGTAGGAATCCTGATCAGCTTCAAGTCCTGATGATCAAACCTGATCATAGTCTGAGTAGGAATCCTGATGATAAACAAGATACTGACGCTTAGTCAAATACTGATGACCATGCAATACTGATGACGTCAGTAATCCTGATCAGTTGAGTCTAGCTCCTGACAATCATTGAATTCTGATCTAACAGATGTTATAAGTGCCTTTGTCTTCTTGCACTCAGAAGCAAAGTGACCCATACCATTGCACTTGTAGCATCTAACCTTTGACTTGTCAAATTTGTTACCCTTGCTGTCCTTTTTGATATACTTATCTTTGTTTGGATTGGAAGCCTTTTTCTGAAAGTTTCCTTGTCTTCTATTCTTCCTGAACTTCATCCTTCTGAAGTTTCTGACAATCATAGCAACCATCTCTTCCATGTCTGAGTTAGAAGAATCATAATCAGTATTGGCATCAGGATTGCCATCAGTATTTGATGAAGAGTCATCAGGATCTGACTCAGCTACTCTTGTTTTACTTCTAGGGACCTCCATAGTTTTTCCTTTTGATTTAGCCTCTGCCTTCAAAGCAATTGATTTTGCCTTGCTGCTTTTCTTGTTCTTTCTCTGTTGAACTTCAAGATCATGAGTTCTTAGCATCCCATAGACTTCATCAAGAGACACAGTGTTAAGATCATACTGATGTCTAATGATCGAGGTCTGAGTGTCCCATTCTTCAGGTAAAGCTCTTAGAAACTTGGTGTTTGAATCTTCAGTTTCATATTCCTTGTCAACTAAAGATAAACTGTTCAATAGTGTCAGAAATCTATCATATAGATCAGTTAGGCTCTCATCAGGTCTTGCATCAAATTGTTCATATTCTTGAATCAAAAGAGCCCTTCTGTTTTTCTTGACAGATGCAGATCCCTGGCACTGAGTTTCCAAAGTATCCCAGATTTCTTTTGAAGACTTGCATGTAATCACTCTATTTGACATGACAGCATCAAGAATACTGTGCAAGATATTCTTTATCTTTGGTTCCCTGAGTACATGAGCTTTTTCTTCTGGAGTCCATTCACTTTTAGCCTTGACCACATAATGTTCAGGTACTGTATCTGTTCGTTCTACAATCCTTGTAGGAATATATGGTCCATCACGAATCCTGTCCAAATAGTCAGGATCCATAGCCTCCAGGTACATCAACATCTTTACCCTCCATGTTGGATATTCTGATTTCTTCAAGATGGGAATCTTCATGCTTTCATACTTGGTTGTCGACATCTTTAGATCGTATCTGATTCAGAATTAAATCAGTTTGCTCTGATACCAATTGTTGCCCAGTAATAATCTATTATAGAAGGGGGGTTGAATACAATAGTATAAGATAATCGACTTCTTAATGTATATATCACAAATATGAAAGAAAGATAACATCTTTATTAAATCTGATATAAAACTGTTACAAACTCTCTCAAGAAATTCTGATGTTCTTGAGAGCTGCTAGCTTACAAAAACTCTCTCAAGAAATTCTATGTTCTTGAGAGCTTCTATCTTGATTCACACCGAACCAAAACCAAAACTGTGTTTATATACTACACAGCTTCTCTATCAATGATAAGTCCTAATCAATTACAAAGATTGAAACCTATCCATAATTGATAGCTACATTCTACAAACCAGGAACCGACAGAATAAACTTCCATGTTTAACTAGACTCCAAATTTAACTCGAAGTAGGAATCCTGATCAGCTTCCAGTCCTGATGATCAAACCTGATCCCAGTCCTAATATGTATCTTGATCCTGACGACCATGTAATCCTGATGACGTCAGCAATCCTGATCAGTTGAGTCTATCTCCTGACGATCATTGAATTATGATCTAACACTGTCAACCCTTGTGCTTCCACCAGTGTCAAGTCACCATCAACCTTTAGTCTTGAGCTTCATCCGTTGGTAGTGTTCTTGACTATTCATGGATAGCATTAAGTTGGTCATCTGTGGATAGCATTAAGTTGATCATCCGTGGATAACATTAAGTCTTCATTCGTTGTCATTCATTTTCACTTAAACAGAATTACATAGCACAACCTATTTACAATTAGCTATCATATCCTGCTTATCTACTGAAAGTCAACATGACTTAGTACTTAATACATTCAATCCTTAGACTAGAGTAAAATTGAATATGCTACATGATTACTTATCCGTGGATAAGCTTCCCAACAACGGATACTACAGAAAGTATGACATCCGTTGTTAGTTACAAAATGACTTATACATAAATGTGTTATATGTTAAATTATCATCAAGAACAACATATTTCCTAACAATCTCCCCCAATTTATGTCTGATAGAATAACAGGCATAAATTAAAGGTCTTGATGATAACAAAACACATTATGATAATATTGCAATAAAAGAACATAACTGTATTAAGCTGCAAAGTTCAAGATAAGAAATTACTGAGTTGAATTTTAAGGTTGCTCATCTAGCATGAGCAGAATTTAATTCTTTTTCTTCTCCCTGGGAGGCTGAATCTTTTGTCTCCCTTCCTTAGCATAGTTGGCCTCAATTTGCTCTTGAAGTTTCCTGTAGAATGCATCTTCTTCAACAATCTTTGGATCTAGCTTTGCTTGCAACCATCTAAGGTACTTAGTGCCGGCCTTAGACAATTTGTCTTCAATCTTGAATAATCTTCTACAACCCTTGTCATCTTTGAATTAATCACCCAGTAAGGTTGAAGATGGATCTTTAACTTCCTGGGCAAACTATCAGGTGAATTCCAACTATCCCTAATTTCTTCAATCTTCTTCAACACTGCACCTCTTGAAACCTCAGAAAATCCCCTTGTGTTCTTGAAGCTTGAGAAAATCTTCACTAAGGTGGAATATCCTTCATTTAGTACTTGTTGCAAGGGCCATGATCTCACCCTCCCTCCTTTTTAGACAAAGGTAAGCCTTTCAGGCAGAACTCTGAATTTGTCTGTGTCTTTTATTTCATTTACTTCATCAAGGTAGAGATCCATGGATGAATACTCCTGTATGTATGCAATGTATACATAGTCTGCCTTGTCCTCAATTGGCGTGGCAACTATTGGTACAACATTTAGTTTGATTGGTCCTTGTTGAGCTCTTTTCTTTGGTTCCCTTTTCTTTTTCTTCTTCTCAGCTTCAGCAACAAACTTAGGGAATACCAAGTTTTCAAACTCAACAGGCTCATCTTTGGGTTCTATATGAGTTTCATGATAAGTGGTTTGATATTGAGTTGAAGATGGAATGAGGTCTTCAAATATAAGTCTCCTCCCAGTATCCTTTTTCTCTTTCACTTTCTTAGGAGAGACATGCCTGTTTGATCTTTGCTTCCATCTAATTGGATTGGTCTTTGGCACTATCTTCCTCTTCTTTACTTTCCTTTTAGTAGGGGCCTCTTCTTCTACAGCCTCACTAATTTCTTCTTCCATCTCCCTTATCAGTTCTAGGGCCAATCTAGCCTGTTTTTCAGGTGTAGATTCAAAACCCTGGGGATTGGCTTATCTCCTCAATCTTGAGATTTCTTCTCTTTTGGCTTCATTGAATCTGGGATGGCTGTTTGTGATGTGAATTTCTTTACCATTCCTGTAGATGACAGCCATCCCCTCTCTGAGCATCACATATGTGGAAGCTTTGAAGTCCCTAATTTGAGCTGCCAACACCTTAGATTCATCTGGCTTGGGGAAGGGATAATCCACTCCTAGCTTGTTCTTGCCATGATGTCTAGGTGGTGAGTCAGTCCTGCCACTGAAGATAGGTTCAAACTCCTTGACAAAAGAATGTTCAGCATCATATTCTTTCTCTAGAATGATAGTGTCAGGAGTGAGAACTTTAATAATTTTTGTGTGGACAGGCACATACTTTGATGAAGAGGAAGTCACAGCCTTGAAGATGGACTCCTTGATAAGCCTCTCAGAGTTAAGAAATTTTTGAGCATCTTTAGCTGAAGCATCCTTAGCTGGAGAGAGAACCACCTTTGTGAGTTGAAACTCACTTGGATTTGCGATTATTTGAGGTGTCTCCCCCTCACTTGATGGCACACCCTGGACTGAAGTAGTTACTGGTTTAGAGACCACTAGTGCACTCTCCCCCTTTTTGTTATCATCAAGGGGTTGTGGAACACCAGTAGCCTGCAACAACTATTGCAGAAGCTGAGTCTGTAGGGCTTGATTGGCCAAGAAGGTGTCCATATGCTTTTCTATCTTGTCCATCCTCACAGTAAGACTGACCACATCTTTTACTAACTTGTCATGTTTGAATCTTTGAGAGGTAGAGGGAGCTACTGCATCAACTCTCCTTTCTAGAGCACCCTTTACCTCATCAATGTGGCCGTTGATGTCATCTGTGCTGGCTCTTTGTTGTGGGATGTGATCCTGATGAAGTTGAAGAGATGCCACAAAGTTCTGGATGGTGGTGGCATGAAGAGGATTAGATGTTTGTGCTTCTCCATGTGCCCTTTGATAATTCCTGAGAATGACTGCCTTGGTGTAATTGTGAATGTAATAATTTGAGAACAACCAAGGAGGCATCTCTTGCAGAGTGGATGGCCCTGCTTCTCCTCCTTCACCACTTCTAGAATTATCACTGTCTTCTTCAAACTTAGAGTCATACTCAAAATCTTCACCAGCTCTTGGAGGTAGATTGCTGATACCTTCCTTTTCCCTAGACATTGATTCAGTTGTATGTACTAAATGCAACATCTGTTCTGCCTCCACATTACCCTATCCAGCCAAAACTTGATAGGTTATAACAGGATGAGTAAATGTCTCAGCATTCAGGTTGATTTGATCTAGTTCATGTTGATAATCTAACTGGATCAATCTATCCCTTTCAACATCACTGACATTCATTCACTCATGTGCAATGGCTGTATGTGCTTCTTCCACCCTTATCTCTCTAGTACCTGTCTTTCTCTCTATTTCTCTCTTTTCTTGCATCAGGGGCTCGCCCTGGCTCACACACCTCACACCCTCACCTTCACCTACTAAGGTGGAACCCTCTTGCTCTCCTTTTGCCTGACTAGAAGAAATAGTCAGCCTCTCATTCTCACCCTCTCCTTTTTCCTGGCTGCAAGCGAACCTCTCACTCTCAGAAAGTACACTCCCTTCCCTCAAACCTAAAAGTGTCTCAACAACCACCAGCTCTTCTACACTTGCTACTGGAGTTATAATTTTTGAAATTTGGCTAAGTGTAGAAGTAGCCAGCAACGGATGACTAGAAGGTGCATCCGTTGTTGTGGTAATTGTAGCTGTCCACGGATGGCTTGCTTGGGGCTCATCCGTGGATGGAGAGACACTTGTCAACGGATGAAGGATATCCGTGGATGAAGTAGAAGGAATAGAGATTGATGAGGAAACCAAAACAGAATATGTGAAGATTGATTTTAAATTTAGTGCCACAGATTGAGTCAAGGTTTCAGAATAAGAGTATTGATGGCCCAACAAATCATCTAGAAGATGATGACCACCAATTTGAGAATGAGACTCCTCCAAGAATTTCAAAGACGGAGAATCAGGAATTGATGTAGAAATCATATCCACATCCAGAGAGATGGTTGGAGAATTTGGTGTTTCAAAGTTTATTTGTAAAGAATGGGGTTGTGACTCCACATTTACTAGAGCCACATCAAACTGAATTTGTGAAGGCTCAATCACCAAGTTAGAAACTTGAGACTGAGCAGTGTGTGTTCCCAGTGCATCCCCCATGGTTTTAGCCTTCTTTCTCATTTGATAGGCTTTGGAGGTGTTAGTTGGGCTTCTTGTGTCCCTATCCCTCTTGGACTGTGTCCCTGGTTGGGGACTATTTTCAATAGTGACATCCTTTTGGGAGGAAGCCACTAGGGATGAGCTGAATTCCTTTTCAACCACTGTGTCCTTTTGGGAAGATACATGGTGGCTAGCCGGGGACTCACTAACCTCACCTTCCTTATTCTTGGGGTTTCTTTAACTTTCACCCCTTCCCTCACCACTCACCACCTCCTTCACACTCCCCTTAGATTGTTTGGTGGTTTTTACAACAGGTGCCTTTTGAGATGCACCTGAGGTTGGCTTCTTGGATTTGGATTTAGGAATATTGGGTTTGGCCACTTGTGTAGGAAGTTGTGGGGCACTAACAGCTTCCATAGCAGCACTAGAAATCAAAGACTGTTGAGGTTGGTAAGAAGGAAGGTTAAAAGAAGTTACCTGAATCATCGGCAAGTATGCCAATTGCACCTCACTGTTTAGATTCATTCGAATCAGGTCACTTAAGACCCTCTTCTCCTGAACAAAGCAACTAAACTTTCTGTCTGGGTTAGAGATGTCAATGTTGTTGTTGAACACATGATTAGCTAATAACATTAAGAATCTAGAGAAATAAATGTTTCTACCCCTAGACTCTTTCTTTCCTAACTTAGCAGCTAATTCATACATGACTAGTGTGCTGAAATCAAAGTACTTATCAGTTAAGAGCATGTTCAGCATGACTAGCATGGAGTGTGCGACAGCATCAAAATTAGTGATTTTGCCAGAAAAAGGTTTTAATGAAAGCATCACAGAGATAGCTCCATTCCTTAACCATCCATTTCTTGACAATCTTGCCTAAATTATCAGTGCTAAGTGAATAGTTCATTGAATTAAGCATGACAACTATTTCATTAGTAGCAGGCATAACATCACAATTATTTTTAGGTAAATTAAAGCAGGTAGTTATCACATCAGAATTAACTATATGCAAATTTCCCTTAACAGTAAAATAGATTGTACCATTCAGGGCATCATGCTCAACGGTGTGGTCCAGACTTCCTCCACTATTTCATGATACAGAGGAGTGGAAGTGAGCATGGCATGAGATAGCTTGCAATTCTTGATGAAGTTCATCATCGTGTGATACTCCTATGACGAGTTCTCAGTGTCCACAAATGCCACAAAGTTGTTCTTCTCATAGACAAATCCAGTGGGTGACTCAATCTTCTTGGTTGGTGCCATTGAAATTGAATTGAGATTTGAAGTTACTGAACTGGTTTTTGCTTTGAGAGAGAGGGAGAGAAAACTTTTTGCCTTAGAGAATTTTGGGAATTAGATAAAAAGAAATGTAAAAGTTAAACAACCTTTTATACTTTCCCAGAAATTCAATAAGTAATTTGTAGAAAATTACCTGATTGGTGCAAAAAGTAACCGTTCAGAAAATAAAGTGATGAGAAAATGTAGCCATGATTATACATACGGGGGTGTATGCCTGTAATTATGGCTATCAATAGTTGAGATTAAAACGGATCTAACAACGGATGCTATTGGTCTTTTAACATTCAGTCTATCCGTTGATGAGACAAATAGCTGTCATCCGTTTTAGAACAAAAATCCCAATAATATGTTATAACATCCACGGAGAAGAGCATCCGTTTGTGGTAAAAAATTCTGACTTCGAAAAACTAACACATTTCTGGCTGCATTATTACTTGCATATAATTCAACTAAAATTAAGAAAAAATAAATATACCTAGCTCACTTACTAATCTTGAGAATGTATATTCATCAAGTGGCTTGGTAAAAATGTCCGCAAGTTGTTGTTCACTTGGAACAAAATGTAGCTCCACGGTACCATTTATCACATGTTCCCTGATGAAATGATACTTGATATCAATGTGCTTGGTCCTTGAGTGTTGAACTGGATTCTCAGTAATGGCAATTAGTGTTGTCACAGAAAATTGGAATCTTATTAACTATTAGACCATAGTCTAGTAGTTGATTTTTCATCCATAGAATCTGTGCACAACAACTTCCAGTTGCAATATATTCAGCCTCAACTGTAGAGGTGGAGACTGAATTTTGCTTCTTACTGAACCATGATACAAGATTATTTCCTAGAAACTGACAGGTGCCTGTTGTACTTTTTCTATCAATTTTGAAACCTGCATAATCTGCATCTGAATAACCAATTAGATCAAAATCAGACTCTCTAGGATACCAAATGCCAAAGTTTGGTGATCCTTTGAGATATCTGAAAATCCTTTTAATAGCAATTAGATGAGACTCTCTTGGATCAGCCTGAAATCTAGCACATAGACAGGTGGAAAATATAATATCAGGTTTACTAGCTGTTAAATATAAAAGTGACCCTACCATGCCCCTATAGCTTGTAATGTCCACAGATTTTTCCTTAGTATTCATTTCAAGCTTAGTGGCAGTTGACATGGGTGTTTTAGCAGGAGAACAATCCATTAGATCAAACTTCTTTAATATATCAAAAATGTATTTAGTTTGACTAATGAAGATTCCTTCTTTCACTTGTTTAACTTGTAAGCCAAGGAAATAAGTAAGTTCACCCATCATGCCCATTTCATATTTACTTTGCATAAGTTTGGCAAACCTTTTGCAAAGCTTCTCATCTGTAGACCCAAATATTATGTCATCTACATAGATTTGAACAAGAATAGTAGAGCCATTAACATTTCTATAAAATAGAGTTTTATCTACAGTACCTCTGGTGAAATGATTCTCAAGGAGAAACTGTGATAGAGTGTCATACTAGGCACTTGGTGCTTGTTTCAAACCATAGAGTGTCTTGGGTAGGAAATAGACAAATTCTGGATAATTTGGATCTTCAAAACCAGGAGGTTGGCTGACATAAACCTCCTCCTCCAGTTACCCATTCAGAAAGGCACTCTTGACATCCATTTGATAGACTTGGAAATTGGCATGGGCTGCATAGACTAGGAATATCCTTATTGCTTCCAATCTTGCAACATGGGCAAATGTTTCATCATAGTCTATTCCTTTTTCTTGAGAATAGCCTTTAGCAACCAGTCTAGCTTTATTCATTGTGACAATTCCATTTTCATCCATCTTATTTCTGAATACCCACTTTGTACCTATGACACTTCTGTTCTTAGGTTTGGGCACCAACTTCCATACTTTGTTTCTTTCAAACTGATTTAGCTCTTCTTGCATGGCTGAAACCCAGTCTGGATCTAGAAGAGCATCCTCCACCTTCTTTGGTTCTGTTAGATATAATTGCTAATGATTGTTTTATCAGTGTTTAAGAAACAGGTACTCATCAGAGTTTACTTGAAGCCAGTCAGAGTTTATTTAAAGTCTGACGGGATGAGAGTTTATTTTAGCTGTCGGTGCTAACATGAAGATTCTAGAAGCAATATATTCTGAAGATGGAAAGAAGTAGAATATATTGAGATAGCTAAATAAACGGGACAGAAGACAGAAGCAATCCTAGATTGATATAAATTGTATAGCTGATTTATAGGATATCAATTAGAGATTGATTATGTAGCTGTGTACTATATAAACACAGATAGGTTAACCCTAAAAGGGAGGTGAATACTGAATACATTATTCTTGTAACCTAGCAGCTCTCTGTGATTCTTTAACATCACTGAGAGAAGAATTATTTATATAATTCAGTTGTTGATTCATAAACAGTGTTCTCAATTGTTATTATCATACTTATATTGATTATATATTGTGTATTCGGCCTAACAATTGGTATCAGAGCCAAGGCTGATTAGTATATACAGTTTATCGATCCAAACACAAGTATAATCATGACTGACAACTCTCAGGAAGGTTCTAATGCAGGTTCTAATGTTCAGAAGGTTCAACCTACTTCTGTGAGTCGATATGAGACTATAAGGGTTCCAATTCTCAGACCAAGTGAATATCCAATATGGAAGGTGAAGATGACCATGTTTCTGGAAGCCACAGATCCAGAATACCTTGATAGAATCAATGATGGTCCTCATATGCCAACTAAATTGTCTCCTGTTGTTACTAGGCAAGAACAAAAGACTGTTCCAAAAGAGAAGAAAGATTTGACTCCTGAAGACATCTCATCAATTGCAAAGGATGCAAAGGTTAGACATCTACTACACAGTGCCTTAGATAATGTCATGTCTAACAGAGTGATTGGCTGCAAGACTGCCAAAGAGATTTGGGATGCTTTGGAAGTCAGGTGTCAAGGAACAAGTGCTATAAAGAAAAACAGGAAGACTATTCTAACACAGGAGTATGAACACTTTGACTCTAGATCTGATGAAAGTTTGACAGATACATATGACAGATTTTGTAAATTGTTAAATGATTTGTCTCTGGTTGATAAAGAATATGAACTTGAAGAGTCAAATCTCAAGTTTCTTCTATCCCTACCTGAAAGATGGGATTTAAAGGCAACAACAATCAGAGACAATTATGATCTTGCAGATACAGATCTTGATGAAATCTATGGATTGCTTAAAACTCATGAACTTGAAATAGAACAGAGAAACAAAAGATCTGGAAAGAAGACAAAATCTGTTGCTCTTAAAGTTGAAGAAAAGCCTGTCAAGAAGGAATCATCAAGAAAGAAAACCAAAGGAAAGGCTTTAGTCATTAAATCTGACAGTGAGTCATCAAACTCTGATGATGGCTCAAACACTGATGATGAAGCTTCTGATTCTGAGGATGATGAAGAAGAGATGATGAGAATGGCTGCTTTAATGGTGAAGACCTTCAAGAAGACGGGATTCAAGAACTTCAAGAAAGGAAAGAGATTCTCAAGGAAAGATTCAAATTCTGATAAGAGAAATTTCAGAAAGTCTGATGGAAAATATACCAAGTCTGGAAAGAAAGACAAGTCTGAGATCCAGTGCTACAAGTGTAAAGAAATGGGTCATTATGCTCCAGAATGTAAGAAAGGAAAATCTGAGAAAGCACTCATCACTAAAGGCAAGGACTGGGCAGACACTTCAGACTCAGATGAGGGAGTCAATTATGCTCTCATGGCAACTGTTAAAGATGAAGCTGAGTCATCTGGAAACAAGGGCATAAAAGAGAGCACTCTTATCTTGGACAGTGGATGCTCAGGACATATGACTGGAAATAAAGCCCTGCTATCAGATTTTGAGGAAAAAGCTGGCCCAAAAGTTTCCTACGGAGATGGCAACATAGGACATACTCTGGGATATGGCAATATCAATCTTGGAAGTGTCATCATTACAAATGTAGCTCTTGTCTCAGGACTCAAGCATGATCTGCTTTTTGTGAGTCAAATCTGTGACAGAGGATACCATGTAGATTTTCATAATGAACATTGTGAAGTTATCAACAAATCTACAGGGAAAGTTGTTCTAGTTGGACACAGGCACAATAACATCTATGAAGCAAGTTTGGTAACAAACTCTGAAGGAAAAACTGTGTGTCTATCAACAAGAATGTCCAGTGAAGAGAGTTGGAAATGGCATAAGAAGCTCTCTCACTTAAACTTGAACAACATCAATGAGCTGATTCGAAAAGATCTTGTAAGGGGACTTCCAAAGTCAATACTCAGCTTAGATGGTCTGTGTGATTCTTGTCAAAAGGCCAAGCAAAGGAAGTCATCTTTCAAGAGTAAATCTGAATCTTCAGTTGTGGAACCTTATCATCTTCTACATGTTGATCTTTTTGGTCCAGTAAATATAATGTCATTGGGCAGAAAGAAATATGCTCTAGTTATTGTTGATGAGTACACTAGGTACACATGGGTGTATTTCTTAGCAAAGAAGGATGAAACTGCCTCAATTCTAATGGATCATGTAAAGCTATTGGACAAAGGATCACAGTACAAAGTGAAAATTCTAAGGAGTGATAATGGTACTGAATTTAGAAATTCTGTAATGGAAGCTTTCTGCAAGGAAAGAGGAGTGAAGCAAGAATTTTCTGCACCTGGAACTCCACAGCAAAACGGTGTAGTTGAAAGAAAGAACAGAACCCTAATCGAAGCTGCCAGAACAATGCTTGATGAAGCAAAATTGCCAACTTATTTCTGGGCAGAAGCTGTTCAAACTGCTTGTTTTACTCAAAATGCTACACTGATCAACAAGCATGGGAAAACACCATATGAGATGGTGAAGAATAAGAAGCCAAATTTGAAATATTTTCATATTTTTGGATGCAAGTGTTTTGTGTTGAAAACTCATCCTGAACAATTGACCAAGTTTGACTTAAAAGCTGATGAAGGAATTTTTGTAGGATACCCACTATCAACTAAAGCATTCAGAGTCTACAATCTAAGAACTAAAGTGGTCATGGAATCAATACATGTGTCATTTGATGACAAGAAAATAACTGGAATAGAAGATGAAGAATATCATGATCAACTTCGCTTTGAAAATGAAGATCTATACTCTGATGATGTAAACTCTGATGCAGCAAATCCAACAAACTCTGACGAAGCATACTCTGATCCTCTACTGGTAAACACTGAAGAATTTACTCTGACAGAACAAAATAGAGAACCAGTTGAGGGGGAGCGTGAAGAAACTTCAGAAACTTCTCAAAGTAATGACTCAAATTCTGAAAGAGGGTCAAATATAGAATCAAACAGAAACTCTGAGTCAAACTCTGAAAGTTCAAATACTCAACAGTCCAATTCAGGGGGAGCCTCAGAGAATGCAAATAGTCAAGAAGAAAATCAGGAGAGCATGGATCAAGGGTGAGGATCTAATAATGATAATAGAAGCCAATTACCAACAACAAGAAGGTGGACACAATCCCATACACCTGACTTGATAATTGGAGATCCAGAAGCTAGTGTAAGAACTAGAAGTGCTACAAATAATGAATGTATGTTTCATGCATTCTTATCTCAAACAGAGCCCAAGAAAGTGGAAGAAGCTCTTCAAGATGCTAACTGGATAACAATAATGCAAGAGGAGTTAAATGAATTTGAGAGGAATGAAGTCTGGACACTTGTACCAAGACCAAAGAACAGATCTATTGTTGGTACAAAGTGGGTTTTCAGAAACAAAACAGACAGTGATGGAGTGATTATAAGGAATAAGGCTAGACTTGTGGCAAAACGCTATTCACAGCAAGAAGGAATTGATTATGATGAAACCTTTGCTCCAGTTGCAAGACTGGAGGCAATAAGGATTTTTTTGGCCTATGCTGCTCACAAGAAATTTAAAGTCTTTCAGATGGATGTGAAAAGTGCTTTTCTCAATGGGAAACTTGAAGAAGAAGTGTTTGTTGAACAACCACCAGGGTTTGTAGATCCCAAACATCCAGATTATGTCTACAGGCTTGAAAAGGCATTATATGGACTAAAGCAGGCACCTAGAGCATGGTATGAAACTCTGGCTCAATTTCTTTTAAAAAGTGGGTTCACTAGAGGTACAATTGACAAAACTTTGTTCTACTTTAATACTGGTGATGATTTGCTGTTAGTTCAAATCTATGTGGATGACATAATTTTTGGGTCTACTAATGACAAACTCTGTAAGAAATTTGCCAAGCTTATGCAATCAAGGTATCAAATGAGCATGATGGGAGAGCTTAGTTATTTTCTAGGCTTGCAAGTCAAGCAAACAGATGATGGGATTTTTATCAATCAAGCAAAATATACCAGAAATCTTCTCAAGAAATTTGGTATGCTTGATAGTTCATCTGCTACAACTCCCATGGCTACTGCAACAAAGCTAGACAAAGACACAGGAGCCTCAGTAGATATGACAAACTATAGAGGAATGATAGGGTCTCTTCTTTATCTGACAGCAAGTAGACCAGATATCATGTATGCAACATGTCTTTGTGCAAGATTTCAAGCAGACCCCAGAGAGCCACATCTAACAGCTGTAAAGAGGATTTTCAAATATCTCAAAGGAACCATAACCCTCGGTTTGTGGTACCCTAGAGAATCAGAGTTTAAATTAATTGGTTACTCTGATGCAGATTTTGCAGGCTGTAAGATAGACAGAAAAAGCACAAGTGGAAGTTGTCAATTTCTTGGTGACAGATTAGTTTCTTGGTACAGCAAAAAACAGAAATCAATTTCAACATCCACAGTAGAAGCAGAGTATATAGCTGCTGGTAGCTGTTGTGCACAGATTTTATGGATGAAGAATCAATTGCTGGTACTCTAGAATACCTATTTACTGTGATAATCAAAGTGTTATTGCTATGACAGGTAATCCAGTACAACACTCCATGACCAAGCACATCAGCATAAGGTATCATTTTATCAGGGAACATGTGGAAGAAGGAGATATTGAGCTTCATTTTGTGTCTACAGACCAACAGCTTGCAGATATCTTCACCAAACCTTTGAGTGAAGCTACCTTTACAAGGCTGGTAAATGAACTTGGGATGATCTCTGGTTTTGACTAGAGATACTGGTTAGATTCAAACTCTATACATGATTTTATGCTCATGATTCTTTGCATGTGTTAACTGCTATTTGTACCAGTATGTTAAACTCTGATAGTAAACTCTGTTAGTCATACTCTGTCGGTTAAAGTCTGATGTTAAACTCAGATTGTGATTTTTGTCTGAAACACATGGACCGATGAAGAAATCTGTATGAAGCATGATTTTCAGTAAGTAATCATGAATCCTTCTAAGTATTATAAATTCTAAATTACAAAATGTGCAGAAATTTTACACAGCATGATACTGTCTCTATATTTATAGCATCTCTTAGTTTATTGATCCTATACAATGAGTCTGTATTAGCTGTTTGCATTTTCTCTTATAAATTAATTGTATTAACTGATGAAAAGTCTAAACTCTGAAAATTAGTTACAAATATTTCACCCTCAAATCAAAGGATGCCAAAAAGAGCACAAATTCCTTTGAGATCATGTTGTGCCTAGGAAGATCCAGGAACTTATTGTATGAAATAAGGGCTAAAATCTTTGATTTTTGGTGACTAGTGCCAACCACTGATTACTGGAAAAATAATAATAAAAAAATTATATATAAAGGGGGTGAAAATAAAAGATATATCCAAATGAAAGGATATCAGAATACAGAGTTTAGATATAAAAATCAGATTTTATTTTATATGAGAGTTTGAGCAACCAGTTTTTACTGCTTTAGTTTGTGGATTTTATGCACTTTGAGATGATCTAAATATTCATATTCAGTAAACTCTGCTAATTCACACACACAAATACTCACACCTGTCCAGTTTGTGAAAAGAGTTTATTTATAAAGGAGGAGGATTGGTAAACACTGATGAAATGTGTACTCTACGCTGAGGTAATTTTATTTTAATCTCTGATGATTAAAATTAATTATTTGTTTCAGACAGTTAACAATTTTGAGAAAACATTCTTGAAAATAAAAGAGTATGATTGGTAACGGTTCTAATTTGTATTAAACAGCGGAGAGAGGTTGAGTGTCTAGAAAAGTGTAAAAGGCGGTAATTATTGCTGTTTTTACTGCGCATGCGCATTGGAAACTGTCAATTACTACTGTCAGTCATTGCATGTGTGCCACGTGTCCCACTCACACGTTTCACGGAGTAAGACAGTTGTGTGTATTGATTAGAAACTGTTCAGTTTTTAATTAATTCTTTTGTATTAATATCCAATACACAAACTCATTTGAACTTTTCACAACTTATTCCAATTCACACATTTTCACAAACACTTTTACTGCAAACACTCTCAAAAATTTTCTAAGTCATTCTCTGATTATTTCTAAATCGTTCAAATGGCTTCTACTGCTTTTGTATCCTCTGATCTTGAATTTGTTCCTAACAACTATGCTGCTCCATTGGCTAATGAGAACGCACCGGAGGCATTTCATCTGATGCAGAATTTTCTTGCCCAATCTCCAATCGGGCGTGCTCTTGTAGAACCAGAGAAGCTTTCTGGATTACAAATTAAAAGCTTCTGGGAGACTGGTGTCTATGATGATGGTGGTGAATCAGGAACACCATCCATTATTTTCGAGTTTCAAGAAACAGAGTATTTTATTACTCCTGGTATAGTTCGTTCAGCTATGGGCTTTGGTGAGTATACTGCTTACACCATTGATGTTGGTGATGCTGATTTGGTAAGGATGATGAAGGAGATAGGATACAGTGGGTCTTTGGCTAAGATAGGTCAGTTGAAGCGACCGTTCTTGAGAAATGAGTGGAGCTTTTTCTTCGATTGCATTACAAGAACGTTCGGAAAGAAGTGCACCAACTGGGATGCAATACCCACTGATAGTCTGCAAATTGGGTATTCTTTACTTTATGGTACTCATTTTGATTTTGCTAGATTAGTTTTAACTAATTTAGGTGAGAAAATGACTGAAAACAGAAGGGTAGTTTACTTTGCTCGTTTCTGTCAGATTTTATTTTCTGTTTGTGTTAATGGGGTAGATATTATTGATAATGATATTATTCCTTGTTTTAAACTGCACAAAAGAGTATTCTCTGATCTTATTAACAAGGATGTCAAGAAGGGTAATCTAGGTGATTTCTTATTACCTGAGTTGGTTCAACAGTTTTTGATCAATTCTACCCAAACACAATCTGAAACTCAACCACAACCACAATCTGAACCACGGCCTGAACCTCTAGATACTGTTCTTCCCAATAAACCAAAATCTAGTGGTAGAACTAAGCATATGGGTTCTAAGCCAGCTAGGATTTCTAAATCATCAGTTGATATTGGGGTGTCAACATCTGCTGGAACTTCAAGGAAGAAAAGAAGGGCAAATAGGCCATCTTTTGCTGACAGTGAGATTTCACATCAGAAAAGAAGAAAGTTGGTGGTTGATTATCTTTTTGAGGAGTTGGATGTTTCTGATCCAAATATTGAAGCTGCAAATGTTGAAAATGTTGATGCTACAAATGCTGAAGCTCCTGAAGCTGAGAATTAGGAGGTTGTTAATGAAGCTCCTTTAGCTGTGACTAAGGAGACTGTTATTGATGAAGCTACTGTGCCTGATGAGGCCAGAGCAAATGCTGATGCAAAGGATGCTATTCTTGCACTTGATGATTTCATTGATGATTTTAATATGGATGCACACATTGAAGCACATCCTAGTATCAGTGTTTGTGATACTGAGGATGTGGCAGCTGATCAACCCACCCAAATTCTAGATGAGTCTCTTGCAACTCATACAGAGATTCTCTCTGTCAATAATTCAATTCCTGAAATGGGTGAGGAGGTTGATCAGGTAATTGCAGCTGCTGTCAATAAATTGGATGAAGCAGAGAAACTGAATGACATTGTTGCAGAGTCTATTCCTGAAGAAGAGAGGTTCTTGCAAATGTAAACTCTGAGAATGTTGAAGCTGTTGCAGAGCAAGTTCTTGAAGAAGCTGCACAGATAAACACTGAAGCTTCTGCAGAGAATATTGTTGATGAAGCTGCAGAGCAAATTCCAATGAATGTTGATGCTGATCAAACTGCTGTTCATTCTGAACATGCAAACTCTGGTTTAAATGTCTCTTCGTCAGACTCTGATACTCATGAATCTACACCTTTTATAAGGGATCTTACTGCAGAGTCTATCAAAGCAAATCAACATGCTACTGAAGATCATTTCAGGGAAATGTATTTTAAAAATTGGTCAGGAGCAGACTGTATTTTTCCGGCCAACAGGGCTGCTGATTTTGTTGCACAGTCTGCTGCCTCAATTACAAATCCTGAACTTCTAAGTCATTTAAAGGCTACAGTAGTGCAAGTGAAGACTCTTAATAATCGATTTGATGAAACTCACCAGTTAGTGACTGGTTTGAGAAATGATATAGCTGCTAGAGAGTTGGTGTTGAAAAATGATAAAGCTCTCTATTCTACTCTGTTTGCAAATCAGGTAGAATTTAAGCAAAGTAGAAGAGAATCAGACTGTCATGTCTGCAAAGATTGATACAATTGCTACTTCTTTGGAATTGCTGACATCAGTTCTAATTCCTGATGATGTCAAAAAGGGGGAGAGGGTTTCTAAGGACAAATGCAAAAAAACTCAAACTCTGAGACAGAGGGATGATAGAACTGATGGTGGAAGCAAAGACACTGAGAAAAAGTCAAATATTATTCAAGTGCAAGGGAGATTCAAGTCAAACTCTGATAGAAATCAAACAAACTCTGGTGTTGGTGGCTCTGGTACTCATGCTCAATCTTCTTCAAGACTTAAGAGTCTAGTGATTTCAGCTAATCCAATAACTGATGAAGAGATTGCAGCCAAGCTGTTTTTAGATGAGCATGATGGTGAAGTGACAGTTGAGGATTTGGAAGCAGAAATGAAGATGCTATCTGAAGAACATAGAAAGAAAGTTGCTTCTGGGAATTACAAGAAGAAAGTTGTAAAAATTCCAAGAAAGAAAGAACTGGGTATCTCTATCAAGGAAAACTCTCAACAGAGTATACAATATTCAAGAAGGCCAACAGAAATTATTTCTGGTAAGGGCAAAGGGAAGCTGATAGAAGATATAGCAACAAAGAAAAATTATTCAACCTCTGACATAGCTCAAGTTGAATCTGTTCTAAATCAATCAACCACTGACAAAGCTCAAGTTGATGATTCTTCTAAAGTTGTGACAACCTCTGACGTTGCTCAAGTTGTGCAAACTCAATCATCTACACAACTCCAAGGATTCAAAAGACCTATACTGCCTGAAACTCTGAAGCCAGAATCTGTGAATTTTCTTCAAACCAGAACAGTACTTGGAAAAGAATCTTATGATAAGTCCGGTTTGGGTTCACATAGAGAGAAAAGGATAAATAACAGACCTCTAGATCAAACATCACTGGCAGAACCTGGTGTTGGGGTTACTCAAGAAAATCTTGACAAACTAGTGTCTGTTCAGATGATTTACCACAAAGGGTTAAAGAAAGAGTTTCTGTTATACTTTATGTCTGATGGAAGAGTATACAGAATAGGAGAAGCTGATGTTCAAATAAAGCTATGGGAAGAGCTTGAGTATGTTCTATATCTTCTTAAAATCAAAAATAGAAGTACTCACAATGCTGCTCTAGTTCTAAGAGAAAGGATGCTGAGGACAAAAGCTATGCTTGGAGGAGGTGTTTCAAGTGCATACATTCCTAAGTACAGAGATGCTTATGGAAAGATTGTTGAGATGAAGAGAAACAGTGCCAAGTTCAAGACAGCACTGGGAATAAAAGTCTTGGAGTTCAACTTAGAGTCTGACAAATCTTACTATATCCGGCTAGGGAATGAAATGAGGAAGAACATCATTTATTCTTTAAGAGCTGCTATATACCAGACTGGAGAAAGTGATCCAGAGCTTAAAGAATTGAAAGGGATCATGGTAGATGAGCTGGAAAAAGCTGAAAGGAGGCTTCTCATTGATTATCTCAGGACAGTGCCTGATATTGAAGAGATTAAGTAAAGTCTGACTGTAAGTTTTTAAAGTTTTCTGTTCTAAGTTAAAGTTAAACTCTGATTATATTTAAACACTGCATTTGTTATATGTTTTGACATCATCAATTATCTATTAACTTGTACATCTTTATTATGCACAAGTTGGGGGAGATTGTTAGATATAATTGCTAATGATTGTTTTATCAGTGTTTAAGAAACAGGTACTCATCAGAGTTTACTTGAAGCCAGTCAGAGTTTATTTAAAGTCTGACGGGATGAGAGTTTATTTTAGCTGTCGGTGCTAACATGAAGATTCTAGAAGCAATATATTCTGAAGATGGAAAGAAGCAGAATATATTGAGATAGCTAAATAAACGGGACAGAAGACAGAAGCAATCCTAGATTGATATAAATTGTATAGCTGATTTATAGGATATCAATTAGAGATTGATTATGTAGCTGTGTACTATATAAACACAGATAGGTTAACCCTAAAAGGGAGGTGAATACTGAATACATTATTCTTGTAACCTAGCAGCTCTCTGTGATTCTTTAACATCACTGAGAGAAGAATTATTTATATAATTCAGTTGTTGATTCATAAACAGTGTTCTCAATTGTTATTATCATACTTATATTGATTATATATTGTGTATTCGGTCTAACAGGTTCTTCTTGAGATAGAAAACTGTTGTACAAGCATTCTTCTTGAGTTGCTCTTCTTGTTTGAACTCTTGTGGATGCATCACCAATGATTAGATCAAAAGGATGTTCCCTAGTCCATTTTCTTTGAGGTGGTAGATTTGTTCTTGAAGAAGTTGCTTCATGATCATTTTGACTGATAAGATGCCTTTGAGAAACTCCCTCTGAGTTTGTTGGCCTTGAACTGTTAGCTGATGTTCCAATTTGACTTGCAACAGATGCTTCTGGTTGACTATCCACGGATGCACCAGTTTGTCTGTCCACGGATGCACCAGTGTCATTGATAGTTTCATCTATTGTTGGAACATTCACTATAGGTGATGTTTCATCATCATGATCATTGTCTTCTTCATCATTTTCACAGTTAGATAAACCTTCTACCTCATTCTCAAATCTTAGAGTATCATGGAAACCTTCATCACACAGTCCTAGAATATTATGATCATAAAAAACAACATGTATAGATTACATAACAATGTTGATCCTGAGATTATAGACTTCGTATGATTTTCCTGCTGCACAACCAACAAAAATTGCTTCATCTGCCTTTGGTTCAAACTTGCCTAGGTTTTCACCTTGGTTCCTTAGAACAAAACATTTACATCCAAAGATATGAAGAAATTCCAGTGTTGGTTTCCTCTTTCTAAGTAGTTGGTAAGGTGACATTCCTTTGGCTTGATTAATCAAAGAAATATTCTGAGTGAAACATGCAGTGTTAACTGCTTCAGCCCAGAAATAAGTTGGCAGCTTTGATTCTTCCAACATTGTTCTTGCTGCTTCAATTAGGGTTCTTTTTTTCCTTTCCACCACACCATTTTGTTGAGGTGTCCTTGCTGTAGAAAATTCATGAACAAACCCATTTTATTCACAAAACCTTCTTAGGGTAGAATTCTTGAACTCAATGCCATTGTCACTCCTGATTCTTCTAACTTTCTGATCAGGATGATTGTTTACAACCTTGATGTGATTGATTATGATTTCACTTGCCTCATTCTTAGAGTGCAGAAAATAAGTCCATGTAAATTTAGAGAAATCATCTACAATCACAAGGCAGTATTTCTTCTTTGAAATTGACATGACATTGGCTGGTCCAAATAAATCCATGTGAAGTAATTGAAGTGGCTGAATAATAGATGATTCAGTCTTTCTTCTGAAAGATGCCTTCTTTTGTTTTTCTTTCTGACAAGCATCACAGAGGCCATCCTTGGAAAACTCCAATTGTGGAATACCTCTAGCAAGATCTTTCCTTACCAAATCATTCATAACTTTAAAATTCAAGTGTGACAGCTTCTTGTGCCATAACCAACTTTCATCCTTGCTTGCTTTGCTGAAAAGACAAGTAATTGAATCTGTATTGGTTGAGTTGAAGTCAGCTATGTATACATTCCCTTTTTTGTATCCTGTCAATACCACATTGTTGTTCTCCTTGTCAGAAACAACACAGGCTTCTTGCTTAAAAGAAACTGAAAAACCTTTGTCACATAGTTGACTGATACTAAGCAAATTGTGCTTTAGACCATCAACTAGTGCTACTTCTTCAATGATGACATTGTTCATTGCTATCAACCCATATCCCTTAGTGTAACCTTTGTTGTCATCTCCAAAGGTAATGCTAGGGCTAGCTCTCTCCTTAAACTCTGTGAGCATGGTAGAATCTCTAGTCATGTGCCTAGAACAACCACTATCCAGGTACCATAGATTCCTTCCTTTTCCCTGCACACATCAAAACCAAATCAAGTTGATTTAGGTACCCAAGTTTCCTTGGGTCCTATTTTGTCAACCTTCTTCCTATTAACCATGTCATTTTGCACTTTAGGTTTTGACTGATTTAAATCAACCTTAACCTTAGGTGTTGACCTTTGCAAGATAGGATTTGTTAGATGTTCAGAAGCATAAAGATTTGATGCATGCATTGGAGCAATATTGGCATACATGTTATTCATGCTTGGTATGTTCCATGGAATTTGTGGCATACTGAATGCATTAAAATATGGATTTGGTACGGCATGTTGGCATACTGATGAACATTTTGATCAAATAGGTTAGGCATATTAGACATGACAGATATAGGCACATTCATCACAGGTTTAGGCAATTGAACATTAGCATTCTTGACAGACTTGCAATTAGTAGAAAAATGATTAACACTACCACAATTAACACAAGTCTTTCTAGGAGCATACTTATCAGGTGTGTAATTGTTGTGCTTGTAAATCCCTACTTTACCATTTCTGTTCTTTTTTCTTTTTAGCCTCAGCCTTGACATCCATGTTTTCTAACCTGTCCTTCAATTGCTTGTTGGACAAGTGACCTATGTTTACCTTTTCAACGTTCCTGGTTTTGCTACTTTCTGCCTGAACAAAATTCTTGGAGGTTGGACCATATTTCTTGTTCAGCTTCTCCAATTTTTCTTTGCTAATACTTGCTGTTTGTTTCACCGGATGATTCTCATCCGTTGACAAATCATCTAACAACGGATGATCATCATCCGTGGAAGCATCATCAGCTCCTAGACCCTTAGAACTAGTGTCTAGTTTCTCTTTCTCCTTTTTCACTGGTTCCTTATAGAAAGTGTCCACTCCTTGAACTTTGATAATGTTAGTGGCTACATTTCTAGAATCATTCCATATAGCAATCACTTCCTGTTCTTTTGTTAACTATTCTTTGAGAATTTCTTCTCTTTTCAGAACAATTAACAACTCATCTCTAGAAAATTGACACTATAACCTCATTTTCTCAAATTCAATGAACTGAGTTTCTAAGACAACATTTCTATCACTTAAAAACAAATTAACATATTTGATTATGGTGTTCTCTTTAGTAAGTGATTTGAGGGTTACACGCAAATGGTACAATTCAGTAGACATTTCATTTATTGTACTATTGCATTCCTCTTTAGAAAGCTCAGTGAGATTAGTAGTGATTACCTGATTGCTTGAAGAACTTGCTTCCTGATCAGTTGCATCAGCCATGAGTGCAAGGTTGACATACTCAGTGTCTTCTTCTGAATCATCTCCTTCATCAGCCCAATCATAATGCTGAGTAATGATTGCCCTTTCCTTTTGCTTGAGAAGTTCAAAATATTTATTCTTGTAGTCTACAGGTTCAAACTTCATGTCCTTCTTCTCATCTTTGGGCTTTCTGCATTCATTTTCAAAGTGACCTCCCATCCCACAATTAAAACATTTGAATTTAGACCTCTCAAAAAAATTCTTGTTTGGTTGAAAGTCTTTCTTGAAGGGTTTGGTCACTTCAGGATTCTTCTTGAATTTAAGCTTGGAAAATCTCCTGGACAGAAAAGCTAAGTGTTCATCTAGCTCATCCATTTCCTCTTGATTAGAAGAATCACCTTCTTCATACATCTTTCCCTTGCCCTTTCTTGAATCATCTCTACCTTCAAAAACATCATTGTTTGGCATAGCTTTAGCCTTTCTGTTAGGCCGAATACACAATATATAATCAAGTATGTATGAGAATAACAATCAAGAACACAGGTTTGTAAATCAACAAACTGAATTATATTAAATAATTCTCTCTTAGTGATGTTAATGAATCACAAAGAGCTACTAGGTTACAAGAATAATATATTCAATGTTCGCGTGTCCCTTCTAGGGATAACCTATCTGTGTTTATATAGTACACAGCTACTTACAATCCATCTCTAATTGATATTCCTATAAGTTAGCTATACAATTGATATCAATTAAGGATTGCTTCTTATCTTCTATTCCGTTTCCTTAGCTGTATCAATATATTCTGCTTCTTTCCATCTTCAGAATATATTGCTTCTAGAATCTTTATCTTTGCACCGACAGCTTAAGTCAACTATCACCCTGTCAGACTTTAACAAACTCTGACCGGCTTTCATGTAAACTCTTCACCCAGTCAGACTTTATCAAACTCTGACTGGCTTCTATATAAACTCTGATATGTACCTGGTACTTAAACACTGATGAACAAACGTCAGCAATTATATCTAACAATCTCCCCCAACTTGTTCATAATAAAAATGTACAAGTTAAAAAGATAATTGATGATGTCAAAACATATAACAAATGCAGTGTTTAAAATATGTCAGAGTTTAATTTTAAAACAGAGTTTAAATTTAACTTAGAATAGAAAACATAAAAACTTACAGTCAGACTTTACTTGACTTCTTCAATATCAGGTACTGTCCTGAGATAATCAATCAGCAGCTTTCTCTCAGCTCGATCTAGTTCAGCAATCATATCCTTCTTCAGCTCCTTCAATTCTGGTTCATCTTCACCAATTTGATAAATGGCAGCCCTTAAAGAATAGATGTTGTTCTTGTTCATTTCATTGCCAAGTCTGATATAAAAAGCCTTATCAGACTCTAGATTGAACTCTAGAACTTTCTTATTTAGTGCAGTCCTGAATCTAGCACTATTTTTCTTCATTTCCACCAACTTTCCAGTATGATCCCTATACTTTGGAATGTAGACACTTGATACTCCTCCTCCAAGCATAGCTTTAGATCTCAGCATCTTTTCTCTCAACACTTGAGCAACATCATGAGTATATCTGTTTTTTACTTTTAAAAGATAAAGTACATACTCCAGTTCTTCCCATGATTTGAGATTAACATCAGATTCTCCGACTTTATAAACTCTTCCATCACTCATGAAGTATAACAAAAACTGCTTCTTCAATATTCTGTGAAAAATCAACTGAACAGATTCTAACTTATCAAGGTTTTCTTGTGTAACCCCAATACCAGATTCTGCCAGTGAAATGTTATCTTGAGATCTGTTATTTATTCTTCTCTCTCTGTGTGATCCTAGTCCAGATTTATCAAAAGCTTCTTTTCCCAATACAGTTCTGGTTTCTGAGAATTTCACAGCTTCAAGCTTTAAGTCTTCAAGAATTTTAGGTTTGGTGAATCCTGAAAGTTGTGTAGATTTCTGTACAACTTGAGCAACGTCAGAGGTTGTCATAACTTTAGTAGAAACATCAACTTGAGCAGCGTCAGAGGTTGATTTAGCTAATCTTGTTTCAACTTGAGCAATGTCAGAGGTTGAATAAATCTTCTTAGGTAACTGTTCTTCTTCTACCAGTTTACCTTTTCCTTTGTCAGCATTATTAATCACAGGCCTCCTTGAGTACTGTAAACTCTGATCAGAGTTTACATTCTCTTTGATAACAATTCCTTTTTCTTTCTTTCTAGGAGCCTTGATTTCCTTCTTCTTGTAGATTCCAGCTTCAACATTCTTCTTGTGTTCCTCAGCAAGCATTTGCTCTTCAGCTTGGATATCTTCAATTGTAATACCTTTTCCATGTTCTGCCATAAACATCTTAGCAGCAATTTCCTCATCAGTAGATGGCTTATCAGAGATTATCAAACTTTTATATCTTGAACCACTGGCAGAGTTTACATGTCCCTTTCCAGAGTTTGATCTTTTATCAGAGTTTGATCTTCTTGAAAGTAATCTTCTATCATCATTTGATCTTAAGCTCTTTCCATCTCCTCCCTTGTTTCCACCATCATTACCATCATCCCTCCGTCTCAGAGTTTGAGTGTCTTTGCATTTGTCACTTGGTACACTCTCCCCCTTTTTGACATCATCAGAAAGTAGTACTGATGTCAACAACTCAATTGCATTAGAAATTGATGTCAGTTGGGCAGACATAGCAGTCTGGTTGTCTTCAACTTTCCCAAGCCTCTTCTGAATGTCATCAGAGTCCTTAGCTTGCTTCTTAAACATGGAATTGTAGTAAGTCCTATCATTCTTCAGAGTGAGATCTCTCAGACCAACTTCATTCCTCAAAGCAGTGACTTCCTTATGAGACTCATCAAATCTGTTGTGGAGAGATTTAATTTGAATCACAGTAGCCTTCAGACTTGTAAGAATATCAGGACTTGAAATTGTCTTCACAGAATCTCCAAGAAAATCAGCAGCCCTCTGTGCTGAAAAGATACAATCTGCAGCAGCCCATCTATTGTAGTACATATCTTGAAAATGCTCAGCTGTAGCTCGATTGACCTCTCTTAGCTCATCAGAGTTTGCTTGACTCTCAAATAACTCCTCTTGAGAATGATCAGAACTATCAGTATCATTATCATTCTCTGCTGTATTTTCTGCAGGAATATTCTCAGCATCAGCATCTGGAATCTCAGAGTTTGCAGTATGCAGGAACTCTGCTTCTTTTGGTACAATCTCAACAACAGATTGTTGTAGAGCGTCAAGAACAATAACATCCTCAGAGTTTACAACAAACTCTGCTTCAACAGGAACATTCTCTGTTGCATCCTTATCAGCAACATCAGGATTTTTAGCAACAGTTTCTATAGTTTTAGCAGCTAAAGTCTGATCAACTTCCTCACCCTCTTCAATTACCTGGTGAGTAACAGATAGAATCTCTGTGTGGGTAGCCAAAGAATCTTCAAGAATAACTGTGTCTTGATCAGCTTCCACACCCTCTGTTTCATCAAAAACTTCAAGATGATCAGAGTTTACAGAGTTGTGAGCTTCAAAATCCATATCACATCCCTGTGGCTCAAAAATCTCAGCCTCAACATTTTCTGTAGCCTCCTGAACAAGAATTTCAGGAGCTTCATCTGCATCTTCAGGTGCAGCTTCCTCAACTACATCATCAGCATTTGATGTAGGAGCTTCATCTTGAAAAACAGTCTCCATAAAAACTCTGTCCTCAGGAACAGCTTCATCATCTGGAATCTCAAGATCATCAACAACATTGGAAGAGATATTCCCAGCACCAAACAAATGTGCTGCTACCAATCTTCTTTTTCTCTGATGAAGAGTTTCTTCATCAGTTTCAGTCTCTTCATCAACAGCATCAGTCTTTGCCCTATTGGCTCTTCTTTTCTTCATTCTTCTCTTCTGAGGCATATCATCAGCATTTGATGCCCCATCTTCAGTGTTTATGCTGACAGACTTAACAGCCCTTACCTTAGATTTCTTTGACCTTTGTGGTTGAGACACAGAAGGCCCAGCTTCAGTGTTTGCTAGCTGTTGTTGTTGTAAGTTATCCAGGAATTGTTGCACAGACTCAGGCAACAGTAACACACCAACATCTCCTTTCTTGTTATCCTTGTTAGTGAGATCAGAAAATATGCGTTTATGCAATTTAAATGAGAGGATAACATCATCCTCTACAATCTCAACATTAGGGCAGCAAAAATTGAATATCAATTGACAAAATCTAGAGAAATAAACAACATTTCTATTCTCTAGCATCTTCTCACCAATATTAGTTAAAACTAATCTAGCAACATCAAATTGATTGCCATAGAGAAGAGAATACCCGATCTGTAGACTATCCGTGGGAATCGCATCCCAATTCGTGCACTTCTTTCCAAAAGCCCGAGTAATGCAATCGAAAAAGAAGCTCCATTCCTTGCGCAAAAGAGGCCTTTTGAGTTGACCTATCTTTGACAACGGTCCAGAGTATCCTATCTCCCTCATCATTCTGACTAACTCAAAGTCACCAACAGTTGTGAATGCATTGAAATCTTCAAGACCCAAAGCATCACGAACAGTAGTAGGAGTAACAATAAATTCTTCTCCTTGAACCTCAAAAATGATAGATGGAGATCCAGACTCTCCTCCATCATCATAAGTACCTGTCTGCCAAAAAGTCCTTATTTGTGACGCAGACAGCTTCGACGGTGCGGTGAGAGCAGTGCCGATATCAGAGTTTGTCAAGAAACTCTGAATCAAATGAAACGCCTCCGGTGCATTCTCATTTGCTAAAGGAGCTGAGTAATTGTTAGGAACAAATTCTAACCCAGAAGCAATAAACATTGTTGTAGCCATTAGAACAGTTTAGAAGAAAGCAAACAGAGAATAGATTGTATGCAGTGAAAGTGTTTGAGACAATGTGTGTGAGTAAAAGCTTATGAAAAGTTGAGGTGTGTAAAAGAGTGAACCGTTTATGTGTAGTATATTTAAATAAGAACTGTGAAGATTAAAACTCAAACGTTTTAATCATTACTACACACAGCAGGCTTCTTTGAAAAGTGTGTGAGTGGGACAGATGTCAAACGTGCATATGCTGACAGCTGTATGTAACAACTTCCAATACACACGCGCAGTAAAAATAGCCATTATTACCGCTTATCACATTGTTCAAAACACTCAACCTCTCTCTCTCTGTTTAATACAAATATGAACCGTTTGTTATCATACTCCTTTGAATTTCAAAACAAATGTCTAATCTCAAAATTATAAAATGTCTGAAACAAAGAAATCATTTTAACCATCAGAGATTAAAACAATGTTACCTCGGCGTATTTCACACAATACATCAGTGTTTACCATTTGTCCTTCTTTGTCAATAAACTCTTTTCTCAATCTGTACAGGTGTGAATAATTGTGTGTGCAATAGCAGAGTTTACCGAAATCAATATTTAGATCATCTCAAAGTGCATAAAATCCACAAACTAAAGCAGTAAAAACTGGTTGCCTAAACTCTCATGTATAAAATAAAATCTGATTTTATATCTAAACTCTGTAATACTGATATCCTTTCATTTGGATATATCTTTTATTTTTCACCCCCTTTATAGATATTTTACTTTTTTATTTTTTTATTTTTTATTTTTTATTTTTTATTTTTTTTTTTTTTTTTTATTTTTCTAGTAATCAGTGGTTGGCACTAGTCACCAAAAATCAAAGATTTTAGCCCTTATTTCATACAATAAGTTCCTGGATCTTCCTAGGCACAACATGATCTCAAAGGAATTTGTGCTCTGTTTGGCATCTTTTGATTTGAGGGTGAATTATTTGCAATTAATAATCAGAGTTTAGACTTTTCATCAGTTAATACAATTAATTTATGAGAGAAAATGCAAACAGCTAATACATACTCAGTGTATAGGATCAATAAACTAAGAGATGCTATAAATATAGAGACAGTATCATGCTGTGTTAACTTACTGCACATATTTGAGATCAGAATCTATATAACTCTTAAGGATTCATAATTACTTACTGAGAATTATGCCTTATACAAATTTCTTCATTGGTCCTTATGGTTCAGACAAAATTATAATCAGAGTATAACATCAGACTTTAACTATCAGAGTATGATCAACACTTTTATGGCTAACAGAGTTTAGCATCAGAGTTTACTTTCAGAGTTTATGGCACTGGTACTCATAACAGTTAATACATGCAGGAATCATGAGCATAAAAATCAAACATGTATAGTTTTTGAGTCTAACCCGTATCTCTAGTCGAAACCAGAGATCATTCCAAGTTCATTTACCAATCTTGTAAAAGTAGCTTCACTCAAAGGTTTGGTGAAGATATCTGCAAGTTGTTGGTCTGTAGACACAAAATGAAGCTCAATGTTTCCTTCTTCCACATGTTCCCTGATAAAATGATACCTTATGCTGATGTGCTTGGTCATGGAGTGTTGTACTGGATTTCCTGTCATAGCAATAGCACTTTGGTTATCACAGAAAATAGGTATTTTAGAGTACTTCAAACCATAATCCAGCAACTGATTCTTCATCCACAGAATCTGTGCACAACAGCTACCAGCAGCTATATACTCTGCTTCTGCAGTGGATGTGGAAATAGACTTTTGTTTCTTGCTATACCAAGAAACCAATCTGTCACCTAAGAATTGACAGCTTCCACTTGTACTTTTTCTGTCTATCTTACAGCCTGCAAAATCTGCATCAGAGTAACCAATTAGCTTAAACTCTGATTCTCTAGGATACCACAAACCCAAGGTTATGGTTCCTTTGAGATATTTGAAAATCCTTTTTACAGCTGTTAGATGAGGCTCTCTGGGATCTGCTTGAAATCTTGCACAAAGACATGTTGCATACATGATATCAGGTCTACTTGCAGTAAGATACAGTAAAGACCCTATCATTCCTCTGTAGTTTGTCATATCTACTGAGGCTCCTGTGTCTTTGTCTAGCTTTGTTGCTGTAGCCATGGGAGTCGTAGCAGATGAACTATCAAGCATACCAAATTTCTTGAGAAGATTTCTAGTATATTTTGCTTGATTGATAAAAATACCATCATCTGTTTGCTTGACCTGTAAGCCTAGAAAATAACTAAGCTCTCCCATCATGCTCATTTGATACCTGGATTGCATAAGCTTTGCAAACTTCTTACAAAGTTTGTCATTAGTAGATCCAAAGATAATATCATCTACATAAATTTGAACTAAAAGCAAATCATCACCAGAATTGAAATAAAACAAGGTTTTATCAATTGTACCTCTTGTGAACCCACTTTCTAAAAGAAATTGAGCAAGAGTTTCATACCATGCTCTTGGTGCTTGCTTTAGTCCATATAATGCCTTGTCAAGCCTGTAGACATAATCTGGATGCTTGGGATCTACAAATCCTGGTGGTTGTTCAACAAACACTTCTTCTTCAAGCTTCCCATTGAGAAAAGCACTCTTTACATCCATCTGAAAGACTTTAAACTTCTTGTGTGCAGCATAGGCCAGAAAAATTCTTATGGCTTCCAATCTTGCAACTGGAGCAAAGGTTTCATCATAGTCAATTCCTTCCTGTTGTGAATAACCTTTAGCCACAAGTCTAGCCTTGTTTCTTGTAATCACACCTTCACTGTCAGTTGTTAGGAATATGTTGTTCTTGATGATAATTGTAAAAACACTTAGTAGATTTTGTATTAAGTTATTTTGTAACTGTCAACGAAATGGCATGCTTTGCAGTGTTTCGTTGACAGGAAGCTCATCAACGGAATGAGTGTTGTAGCAATTGCACTGTACAATACTTCACAGTTTGATATGCATTTGATGTATGTATTAGATAGGTTTCCTAAGTCATGTTGACTAAGTACTAGATAGGCAAAATAGGTTGGTTAATTGTAAGTATATCATGCCTTGTAATTTTGCCTAAGTGAAGACATGTCAACGGTATGAGGATTACTCTATCAACGAAACGAGAGAAACACCATCAACGGAATGAAGAATAAAGCTATCAACAAAACACATCTCTCTGCTATCAACGAATCATTATTGCTTTTCTGAATAGTTGACAAAGTGATAGTGATAGGTTACTGAACAGATCTAAAGGAGATGTGGAAGTGTACTTTGCATTGGAAACCATTAAAATGGACATGGGAAATAAGGAAACATCCCAGTTTCCAATTGGGCTCTTGGGAGTGATCATAATAAGCATGAAGACAAAAGCAAGGATCTCCAAGGACCACTGGACAAAGGGATGAAAAGCAAACTATTGGCGGTTATCTTTAGTGTACTTTAGAGTAGCCAAAAATAGTATTGTAAACTTGGGAATATATAACCAAGTGTAGCAGTTAGAAAGAGTAAGAGAAGAAAAACAAATAGTTTGTATTAGCTATCTTTGAGAGCATTCTTCTCTACAACTCTGTAACTGAGCAGCTGTGTACTTTTGTATCACAGATTATTTCCGCAATAAAAACACTTCAGTTGGATCATCAAACAATCCAACTGAATTATTTATATCTTGTGTTTTTGTTTATTCAGTTCAGTTTTATTTTATCAGTGTCTTAAGTTTAAGAAAATATCAAGAATTGTATTCAACCCCCCCTTCTACAATTCTGTTAGGTCATTTGGGAATAACAATTGGTATCAGAGCAAGCTTCTAACATACAAGAAGTTTAAAGATCAAGACCAAAACAGAAACCATGGTGAAGAAGGATGCAGGTGTGAAGATACCAGTTCTTGATAAGGACAATTACTTTCACTGGAAAGTAAAGATGCATTTACATCTCATGTCTATGGATGAGAGATATGTAGACTGCATTGAGAAAGGTCCACACGTTCCCATGAAGTTTGCATCTAGAGTTGGAGTGCCAGATGATACTCCTGACGTAGAAATTCCAAAACTTGTCTCAGAATGGACTATTGAAGATCTTGCAGAAATCCATAAAGATAAGAGAACCATGAACATTCTGTTTAATGGTTTGGAGCAAGAGATGTTTGACAATGTTATCAACTGTACAACCTCTAAGGAAGTATGGGATACTGTTAGAACTCTCTGTGAAGGAACTGAGCAAGTCAGGGAAAATAAAATGCAACTCCTTATACAACAATATGAGCATTTTCATTTTAAGGCTGGTGAAACCCTAAATGACACGTTCAGTAGGTTTCAGAAGCTTTTGAATGGATTAAAGCTGTATGGGAGGATCTATCAAACTAAGGATTCAAACCTTAAATTTCTCAGAGCTCTTCCAAAAGAATGGAAGCCTATGACTGTTTCTCTTAGAAACACTCAAGAGTACAAAGACTACACTCTTGAAAGGCTTTATGGAACCTTGAAGACTTATGAGCTGGAAATGGAGCAAGATGAGGAAATTGAAAAGGTACAGAAGAAGGGTGGATCCATTGCATTGATTGCATCTGTGAACCAACTGGAAGATGACACTGAAGAAGCTGCAAAGGCCACAACTAGTCGAGCTAGTTGTAGAAGTGATGTCAGCAAGGGTAAAGGTAAGATGACAGAAGAAGAAGAACCAGAACCAGCCAACTTGGATGACTTAGATGAGATTGATGAACACATTGCTTTTCTATCTAGAAAATTCTCTAAGTTCAAGTTCAAAAGAAACTCAGAAGCAAGGCCACCAAGAAGAGACTTTCAACCTAGCAAAACAAACTGGATTGAAAAGTCTAAATCTAAATGTTTCAATTGTGGAATGCTTGGTCACTTTGCTGGAGACTGTAGAAAGCCCAAGATTGAGAAGAGCAACAGGAAATTTGAGCCTGTTGATTATAAAAAGAAATACTTTGAACTTCTCAAGCAAAAGGAAAAGGCTTTCATGACTCAGGAGTATGATTGGGCTGGTAATGGTGAAGATTCTGATGATGATGTTGAATATGTCAACTTGGCTCTTATGGCTAACAATCATGAGCAGGAAGCAAGCTCCTCAAGCAACCAGGTAACAATTACTAATCTTTCTGAGCTTTCTAAAGAGGAATGCGATAGTGCAGTAAATGAAATGTCTACTGTATTATATAATTTGCGTGTTACTCTTAAATCACTTACCAAAGAGAATTCAAGAATTAAAGAGACTAATTTGCTCTTAAGTGATAGGAATGCAATGTTAGAAGCACAGCTCATTGAATTTGAGAAAATGAGATGTGTTAGTAGGGATGCTAAGAAGGAACTTGAGAACGTGTTACAAAGGGAAGAAATTCTTAAGACACAACTAGAAATAGAACAGAGTGTGATTGCTAAATGGAAAGATGCCAGGAATGTTGCTACCAACATCATTAATGTTCAAGGTATGGAATCTTTCTGTGAACAATCATGGAAAAAGAACAAAGAGAAACTAGGGTATGCTTGTGAAGCCTTAGATTCAGAAACAGAGTCAACAAACAACAATGATCATTTGTTGAAGGTTGATATGTCAACGGAATGCGATGTTCCGTTGACACATGAACCATCAACCGATCAGGGTGTTTCGTTGACAGAGAAAAGAAAAGATGAACTCACTAGACTTAATAATAAGTATGGTCCTGTCACCAAGAACTTTGTTCAAGGTGAGTCTAGTAAATCAAAGAAAGTTGAGAAGCCTGTTGAGAGAGCTAATGTAGGTCACTTGTCCAACAAGCAATTGAAAGATAAGATAGAGAATGTTCAAATTGAGGCTAAGGGAAATAAAAGGAATAACAGGAATGGCAAAGTAGGAATTAACAAACACAACAATTACACACCTGATAAATATGCTCCTAGAAAGACATGTGTCAATTGTGGAAGTGTTAGTCATTTATCTACTAACTGCAAATCTGTTAAGAAGACTGTTAATATGAAAATTCCCAAGCCTGCAATGAATAGTTCTATGCCTACAATGCCTGTTATGTCTAACATGTTTGCTCCATATGCACAATTTCAAAATCCATATGCCAGCATGCCATTTGTGCCTAATCCATACATGAATATGTTTAGTATGCCACAAATGCCATGGAATATGAATAATATGTGTGTTCCTTCAGATATGCATGCTGTAAATGAAAATGTGAGCAACAATCAGAAATCAACACCAAGAGTAAAAGTTGATTTAAATCAATCTGAGCCCAAGGTGAAAAATGATATAAAAGGAAAAGCAAAGGCTAACAAAACAGGACCCAAGGAAACTTGGGTACCAAAATCAACTTGATTTGGTTTCATTGTGTGCAGGGAGACAAAAGGAATCTTTGGTACTTGGATAGTGGTTGTTCAAGACACATGACTGGTGATTCTACCCTGCTCACAGAGTTTCAGGAAAGAGCTGGCCCTTGTATTGCTTTTGGAGATGACAGCAAAGGCTACACAAAGGGATATGGCTTGATTTCAAAAGAGAATGTCATCATAGATGAGGTTGCATTGGTGGATGGTCTTAAGCACAATTTGCTTAGTATCAGTCAACTTTGTGACAAAGGATTTTTAGTTACTTTTTCAAAAGAAGCCTGTGTTGTTTCTAAAGGAGGAAACAACAATGTGGTAATGACTGGATTCAGAAGAGGGAATGTGTACATTGCTGACTTTAGTAGCACAAGTCCAGATACCATCACTTGTCTTTTCAGCAAAGCAAGCAAGGATGAAAGTTGGCTATGGCACAAGAAATTATCTCATCTGAACTTTAAAGTTATGAATGATTTGGTAAGGAAAGATCTTGCTAGAGGAATTCCACAAGTGGAGTTTTCCAAGGATGGTTTGTGTGATGCCTGTCAAAAAGGGAAACAAAAGAAGGCATCATTCAAAAGCAAGACAGAGTCATCAATTGTCCATCAGCTTGAGTTACTTCATATGGATCTGTTTGGCCCTGTAAATGTCAGGTCTATTTCAAAGAAGAAATATTGTCTTGTGATTGTTGATGATTTTGCTAGATTTACTTGGACCTTCTTTTTACATTCTAAAGATGAGGCAAGTGAAATCATTCTCAATCACATCAAGATGGTAAACAATCATCCTGACTTGAAGGTAAGAAGGATCAGGAGTGACAATGGGACAGAATTCAAGAATTCAAGCATGAAGATGTTCTGTGAAGAAAATGGTATTATGCATGAGTTTTCAGCAGCAAGGACACCACAGCAAAATGGTGTAGTTGAAAGGAAAAACAGAACACTTATTGAAGCTGCAAGGACAATGCTAGATGAATCAAAGTTACCAACTTATTTTTGGGCTGAGGCAGTTAACACAGCTTGCTTCACTCAGAATATTTCTTTGATTAATCAGGCCAAGGGAATGACCCCTTATCAACTACTCAAAAGAAAGAAGCCACTATTGGATTTTCTTCATGTCTTTGGATGCAAGTGCTTTGTTCTGAGAAATCAAGCTGAGCATTTGGGGAAATTTGAAGCAAAGGCAGATGAAGCAATATTTGTGGGATATGCAGCAGGGAAAGCTTACAGAGTCTATAATCTCAGAACCAACATTGTTATGGAATCTGTACATGTTGTTTTTGATGATCTCAAAATTCAAGGTCTCTGTGATGAAGGTTTCCATGAAAGTCTCTCTTTTGAGAATGAGGAAGGAGATCGAATGAATCATGTTAAGACTACTGAGAAACAGCCTAAAGTTGTTGTATCTAGCACAGATGAGAGCAGCAGTGAAGATGAAATTGCTGCATTAAGATTGAAAAGAATAGCTGCTAGTAGACCAAATGGTCATTTCATTGACAGTCAAGATGGTGGTTTCGTTGACAGTCAAAATGAGTGTTTCGTTGACAGCCAAAACAGTCATACCGTTGAAGGTCATAGAAATGTCTCAAGAAGTGATCATTTAGGGACAACAAACTCAGGGGGAGTTTCTCAAGGACAAATATCCAATCAAGGCAATCATGATCATGAAGCTACCTCGTCTAGAGCAAATCTACCTCCCTCAAGAAAATGGACTAAAGATCATCCCTTTGAACTTATTATAGGTGATGTTTCTTCAAAAGTCCAAACTAGAAGAGCAACTCAAGAAGAATGTCTATATAGCAGCTTTCTGTCTCAAGATGAGCCAAAGAAAGTTGAGGATGCACTTCTAGATCCAGATTGGGTTTTGGCTATGCAAGAAGAGCTAAACCAATTTGAAAGGAACAATGTTTGGAAGCTGGTGCCCAAGCCTAAGGACAGGAGTGTAATAGGCACAAAATGGGTGTTCAGAAACAAGATGGATGAAAATGGCATAGTCACAAGGAACAAAGCAAGACTAGTTGCAAAAGGCTACTCACAGGAAGAAGGAATTGATTTTGATGAAACATTTGCTCCTGTTGCAAGACTAGAAGCAATAAGGATTTTCCTAGCCTATGCAGCCCATGCCAATTTCAAAGTCTATCAAATGGATGTGAAAAGTGCTTTTCTGAATGGGGAATTGGAAGAGGAGGTCTATGTAAGTCAACCTTCTGGTTTTGAAGATGATGATTTTCCAGAATATGTATACTTCCTCCTCAAAGCACTCTATGGTTTGAAACAAGCACCTAGAGCCTGGTATGACACACTCTCACAGTTTCTTCTTGAGAATCACTTCACTAGAGGTACTGTAGATAAAACTCTTTTTCACAGGATTGTGAATGGCTCTACTATACTTGTTCAAATTTATGTAGATGACATAATCTTTGGGTCTACAGATGTGAAACTTTGTCAAAAGTTTGCCAAGCTTATGCAAAGTAAATATGAAATGAGCATGATGGGAGAATTAACTTACTTTCTTGGTCTTCAAGTGAAGCAAGTTAATGAAGGCATTTTCATTAGTCAAACAAAATATATTCATGATTTATTAAAGAAATTTAACTTAATGGAATGCTCTCCTGCCAAAACTCCCATGCCCACTGCCACCAAACTTGAATTGAATACTAAGGAAAAATCTGTGGACATTTCAAGTTACAGAGGCATGGTAGGCTCACTTTTGTATTTAACAGCTAGTAGACCTGATATTATGTTTGCTACATGTCTATGTGCTAGATTTCAGGCTGATCCTAGGGAATCCCATTTAGTTGCTATTAAAAGGATTTTCAGATATCTCAAGGGAACACCAAACCTTGGCATTTGGTATCCTAGAGAATCTGGTTTTGAACTAATTGGTTATTCAGATGCAGATTATGCAGGATGTAAAATTGACAGGAAAAGCACAACAGGCACCTGTCAATTCTTAGGAAACAAGCTTGTGTCATGGTTCAGCAAGAAACAAAACTCAGTTTCCACCTCCACAGCTGAGGCTGAGTATATTGCAGCTGGAAGTTGTTGTGCACAGATTTTATGGATGAAAAATCAATTACTTGATTATGGATTAAGAGTTGAGAAAATTCCTATTTTCTGTGACAACACTAGTGCCATTGCCATTACTGAGAATCCAGTGCAGCATTCAAGAACCAAGCACATTGACATCAAGTACCATTTCATTAGAGAACATGTTATGAATGGTACTGTGGAGTTACATTTTGTTCCAAGTGAACAACAACTTGCAGACATCTTTACCAAGCCACTTGATGAATCAACATTCTCAAGATTAGTAAGTGAGCTAGGTATGCTAAATTTCTCTTAATTATTTTTGAGATATTTGCAAGTCATAATGCAGCCAGAAATTTGCTATGATTTTCTGTGATTTAATTTTCTCAGGAAAAAGTAAAATTTTGTCTAAGTCAAAATAACTATGCCAACGAAACAAACCATTTCGTTGACAATCTTAGCATTTTTCTGGGTGTTTCGTTGATAGCTCTTTTATGTCAACGAAACACAGCTGTATCAACGAAACAGACGAGACTTTAAACGCCCAATTCTGATTCGTTGATTTAGCGCTTTTAATCTGAACCGTTGAAAACTGACACGTCTTTTACCACGATCTATGCATACATCCCTGTAAGTATAAATCATGGTAATATTTTAAGAGTAACGGTTATATTTTTAAGCCAATCCAGTAATTTACTTTTATTATTGGACTCATTTTCTGAGAATTTTTGGGGGAGTATTTAAGAAATTCTATTTTCTTTAATTCTTTTTTTTTACCTGCTCTCAAAAATTCCAAAGGCTTTTCTCTCTCTTTCTCTCTCTAACAAGCAACTCAGTTCGAAGCTTTATCTCACTCAACAATGGCACCCATAGTCAAGCTTATGTCTGCTGGAGGGTTCATCTATGAGAAGAACAACTCCATCCCTTTTGTTGCAAAGGAAAACCCGAACAGACTTTTCTTCAAAATGATGGATTTCATGAAGAATTGCAAGTTGAGCTATGCAATGTTCCACTCTACACCAATCTACAATGAAATAATTGAGGAAATTTGGACCTCATGTGAATATAATGGAACAGATTGCACTCTGCAATTCACTCTCCAAGGTAATGAGTACATAGTTAATTCTGATGTTTTGCAAGCATGTTTACATATTCCTGATAATAACTGTGATGCTTTGCCTACTAACACTGAAATAACTACCATGCTAAATTCTATAAACTACTCTTTGCCTACTGATAATCTGGGTAGAATAATTAGGAGCGGTTTGGTTAGGGAATACAGTTATTTAGCTGATGCATTCATTAAGGTCTTTTCTGGAAAGATTAGTAATTTTGATGCATTAACTAACTCTATGTTAATTCTCCTAACCATGCTTCTAAATGATAGATATTACAACTTTAGCACCCAACTTATTTATGAAATTGGTGCTAAGTTGGGTGATAAGGCAAATAGGAAGAAAAATATCTATTATGCAAGGTTTCTGATGATGCTGGCTAATCATGTTAGTCCAGCACCATTAGTTATCTCTAACCCTAATGCCAGGTTTGAGTGCTTTGTACAAGAAAAGAGAGTATTGACAGACATACTGAGGCTGAACTACAATGGTGATGTTCCAGTGGTGTATCTGCCAATCATTGAGGTAACTACTACTATCCCTGTTAGTATAGCTGTTATTGTCTCCTCCAACCTTGTTGCTATGGAGTCTGTAGCTGTGACCCAACAGGCTCCTGCCCCAGCAACTAAATCAAAATCAAAGAAATCCTCCAAGCCAACCTCAGGTGCTTCTCAAAAGACACCTGTTGTAAAAACTACCACACAACCTAAGGGGAGTGAGTCTGGAGTTGTGAGAGGTGAGGGAAGGGGTGAAAATCAAAGAAACCCCAAGAATAAGGAAGGTGAGGTAAGTGTTTCCCTGCCTAGCCCCATTGTGTCTTCCCAACAAGGCACAATGAGTAAAATGGATTTAAACACAAGTCTAATTGCATCCTCCCAAAAGGATGTGATTATTGAAACAAGCTCTCCACCTAGAGCACAGTCCAAAAGGGTAAGGGACACTTCAAGCCCACAGTCTACATTTTCCCAATACCAAAGGAGAGTGAAGCAAAAGACCAAGGGTTCACAGGGTGCACACACACTGGAAGCAACACTTCCAGTTTCTCAAATTCAGTTTGATGTAACCCCTATTATTTCTCTGGGGTTACAGTCCCACTCTCTAAACATTAATCTTGATTTATCTCCATCCAATTCACCAACTCAATCTTTAGATGTGGATATGATCCATACATCTTTTCCTGATTCTCCAACTCTAATCTTGGAGAAGCCCCACTCTGAAGCTGATGGTCATCACTTATTAAGTGATTTGTTGGGCCATCAACTAAGTTTTTCTGAAACTGCAAGAGAATCTGTGGACCCCAATCTCAAATCAATCACCACAGATTCTACTGTAATTTCACTTTCTCAAAATGCTTTATTGACTTCATCAACGAAACAGCCTCTTTCGTTGACAAGTGTTTCTCCATCAACGGTACCTATACCGTTGACAGTTCAAACTACCATTTCGTTGATAGGTCATTCTACACCTTTTACTGAAAATCAAGTTGTTTCCACAACTAGTGTAGATGACCTGGTGGTAGTTGAGACACTTTTAGGTTTGAAAGGGAGTGAAATTGAGAGGCTGGCTTGCAGCCAGGCAAAAGGAGAGAATGAGAGTGAGAGGCTGGCTATTTCTTCCAGCCAGGCAAAAGGAGAGATTGAGAGTACCACCTTAGTAGGTGAAGGTGAGGGTGTGAGAGGTGTGAGCCATGGGGAGCCCATGATGCAAGAAAAGAGTGGAGAGAGAGAAGGGACTACAGGAGCAATAAGGGTGGAAGCAGCCATTGCTAATGAGTTAATGGAGGTCAGTGAGGGAGAAAGGGAACTTACTTTCCAAGAGCATTATCAACAAACTCTGGATAGTATTTCCCTGGATCCTGAGACCTTTACTCATCCTGTGCCAGCCTATCAAGTTATGGCTCAACAGGGCAATGTGGAGGCAGAAAGGTCACTCAACTTAATTCATACTACTGCATCAATGCAAAGAGCAAAGGATGCCTTGACCAATCTACCTCCAGGAGCTGCAGCAAGTGGAGACTTTGAGTTTTCTGATGATGAGGACAGCTATGGTGATAATCTACAGGTGGCCACCACTTCACAAACTGGGACTTCTGTGGTGCCTCCTACACCAGACTGGCTTTCTCAGGGTATGCATGGAAGAGTCACTCTAGATGCTGCTATCTCAAGGCAGTACAATGAGGCCTATCTAGCTCATGAGTCTGCAAATGCAAGGGACAAGAAATTCTACAAGGCCATCATGGATTCTCTGGAAATTCAAAGGCTACAAATGATGCAGACAAGGATTGAGGCTATAGAAATCAAGGACTCCATTAGCAATCTCAGGGATGCTAACTACAGGATGTTGGATGAAAAGCTCCCTCTTCTCACTGTGTCCAAGATGACCAGGTTTTTCTCTAAGGAACCTGAGGTGGCTACATCCTTGAAAACTCTCTCTACAAGAGTGGACAAGGTGGAAGCTACACTTTCTCAAATGCAGAAGGAACAGGAGAAGCAAACTCAGCTACTCACTCAGCTAGTGGCAGCTCAAGGACTCCCAGTCATCTCTCTTGATGCTAACAAAAAGAAGGAGAAATCTAAGGAGCTAAACATTCAAATCACAAAGGTGTTGGTCCCAGCCATTTCACTGCCACAGGAGCCACTAACAATGGGGGAGTTTGGAAAGAAGAATAAGGATAGTATTGACCTGATCCAGGAAGCTTCTATGAGGATGAAACTTGCAGAACAAATCAAAGATCACTGGTCCAACATAGAAGCAAGGTTCAAGAACATTACTGAATCTTCAAAGACAGATCAGCCATCAACAAATGCAATGGTGATTGTACAAATGGAGCCACAGTTCAAGAGCTCTTATGCTATAGAGCCCCTTTAGCATGGAATCTTTCAAGATTCAAGAAATGAGAAGGGTCAATCTTCATGCTTTAAGAATGTGGATGCAAGAGGGATGTCTCCAATATCACCTGCTAAACCCAAAGGCAAGAACATTGAAAGGATATTTTATCCTGCTCCAAAGCCAGATGAGTTCAAAGTCCTAGGGAAGCTGATCATTGAGAGCAAGGAAAGCAATCATCCAAGCATAAGGAATCAAAGGGCCATCATCTACAGGGACAGCAAGGAAATCTGCATTTGGGTTGGTCACCCAAATTTTGCAAAGGCCAAGGCTGAAGAATCTGAAAGGGCAGCAATGCAAGCATTGGCAGTTGCTCAAGCACTTGAAGATGAAGAGACCCTTCAGGAAGAAAAAGCCAAGGATGGAGCTAATGAAGCTGAACCAGCAAGGAAAAGTGTAAGGCAACCAAAGGCTAGAGCTAAGAGGAATCTGAACTTTGAAAAAGAGGACTCTCTGGACACTGCTCAAGCCCCTTCCACAACAAGTGCACATCAAATTCCTATTGATCTACCTATTGGAGGAAAGTTGGCCTGTGACCCTGCACACCCTGTCAACTTTCATGATCAACCAATCATGCCAAAGGAGGAGCCTATTGAATTTGATGAAGCCTATTTTCCAAAGTTCCTATTTGAAAAGGATCAACCAATGAAGACAAAGAAAAGGGCTGTCAAGGCAAATCCAGTATTTGTGAGGAAGCCACAATCTCAGAAACCCCCTACAAATCCAGAGGACTGCATGTACATTGCTGACATCAGGGAAGAATCCAGCTTACATCTTGATTTAGACAACCTGATGGAAGTAAGGGGCATTGCAGCTTCTCAAAAGTTACCTGAAAGATTGGTTTTCACATACAAGGGTGGTAGAGAACAAATATGGCCTCTCTACAGAATTTTAGGAGAAGACTACCAAACACTACTCACAGTGTTTAGATGCTTGAAGAAAGACTTTGGCTTCACCAAAACAGCCAAGTCTGAGGTGATCTCCAAGATATGTCAAATAAAGGCTAGCTGGAACAAGCCTGAGGCTCTTCCCAGGATGCTAAGAGTGCCCTCAACAGGAAAGAAGATCCATCTTCAACCTTACTGGATGATGGAATTTAAGGACAAGGACAACTGCAGAAGGTTCTTCAGGATGGAAGACCAGCTGGATAAGGCATCTAATCAAACTCTAAGGTTCATGCAATCCAAGCTTGGTGATCAAGATGAAGAAGAGAAGATCTTTTACAGAAGGCTACAGGTCCAGATTGAGGAGAACAACTCTAGGAGAGGGAAGAAGACTATGCCTCAAAGAAGACCAAGATGAATCATTTGCTCAGTCTAGAGGAGCACATTTGGGCATTAGTCTTGTAAGTCTTGTTTTATGTCTAAAACTTTATGAAGCTCAATGCAATTTTTACTTTTATCATGGGTAATATGTCTGAGTGGTTTTGTTATCATCAAGGCTCTTGATTTATGGCTGTTATTCTATCAGTCATAAATTGGGGGAGATTGTTAGGAATATGTTGTTCTTGATGATAATTGTAAAAACACTTAGTAGATTTTGTATTAAGTTATTTTGTAACTGTCAACGAAATGGCATGCTTTGCAGTGTTTCGTTGACAGGAAGCTCATCAACGGAATGAGTGTTGTAGCAATTGCACTGTACAATACTTCACAGTTTGATATGCATTTGATGTATGTATTAGATAGGTTTCCTAAGTCATGTTGACTAAGTACTAGATAGGCAAAATAGGTTGGTTAATTGTAAGTATATCATGCCTTGTAATTTTGCCTAAGTGAAGACATGTCAACGGTATGAGGATTACTCTATCAACGAAACGAGAGAAACACCATCAACGGAATGAAGAATAAAGCTATCAACGAAACACATCTCTCTGCTATCAACGAATCATTATTGCTTTTCTGAATAGTTGACAAAGTGATAGTGACAGGTTACTGAACAGATCTAAAGGAGATGTGGAAGTGTACTTTGCATTGGAAACCATTAAAATGGACATGGGGAATAAGGAAACATCCCAGTTTCCAATTGGGCTCTTGGGAGTGATCATAATAAGCATGAAGACAAAAGCAAGGATCTCCAAGGACCACTGGACAAAGGGATGAAAAGCAAACTATTGGCGGTTATCTTTAGTGTACTTTAGAGTAGCCAAAAATAGTATTGTAAACTTGGGAATATATAACCAAGTGTAGCAGTTAGAAAGAGTAAGAGAAGAAAAACAAATAGTTTGTATTAGCTATCTTTGAGAGCATTCTTCTCTACAACTCTGTAACTGAGCAGCTGTGTACTTTTGTATCACAGATTATTTCCGCAATAAAAACACTTCAGTTGGATCATCAAACAATCCAACTGAATTATTTATATCTTGTGTTTTTGTTTATTCAGTTCAGTTTTATTTTATCAGTGTCTTAAGTTTAAGAAAATATCAAGAATTGTATTCAACCCCCCCTTCTACAATTCTGTTAGGTCATTTGGGAATAACATCAGTCTTGTTTCTGAAAACCCACTTTGTACCTACAATTGATCTATTCTTTGGTCTAGGTACAAGTGTCCAGACTTCATTTCTTTCAAATTCATTTAACTCTTCTTGCATTGCTGTAATCCAATTAGCATCTTGAAGAGCTTCCTCCACTTTCTTTGGTTCTGTTTGAGACAAGAAAGCATGATACAGACACTCATTATTTGTTGCACTTCTAGTTCTCACACTAGCATCAGGATCTCCAATTATGAGATCAGGTGTGTGTGCCTGTGTCCACTTTCTTGCTGTTGGTAAGTGGTTTCTTGCATCATTATTGGATCCTCCCCCTTGATCCATGCTCTCCTGATTCATATGTTGACTTTCTGCAGTATCTGAGGCTCCCCCTGAATTGGATGGCTCAGAGTTTGAATTGTCAGAGTTTGAATCAGTTTCCTCAACTGACTCACTTTCTGTGTCTTGTTGAGCTTCTTCACGCTCCCCCTCAACTGGTTCTCCATTTTGTTCAATTTGAGAATATTCAGTTTCTCCAGTATTTACCAGTAGAGGTTCAGAGTATGCTTCGTCAGAGTTTGTCAGAACCGCTTCATCAGAGTTTGTCGGTACTGCTTCATCAGAGTTTACATCATCAGAGAATAAACCTTCATTTTCAAAACGCAGTTGATCATATCCATCTAAGTCATCAAGTCCAGTTATTTTCTTGTCATCAAATGACACATGTATGGATTCCATGATCACTTTAGTTCTCAGATTGTAGACTCTGAATGCTTTTGTTGACAATGGATAGCCAACAAAGATTCCTTCATCAGCTTTTAACTCGAACTTGGTCAACTGTTCAGGATGAGTCTTCAACACAAAGCATTTGCATCCAAATATATGAAAATATTTCAAATTTGGCTTCTTATTTTTCACCATCTCATATGGTGTTTTCCCATGCTTGTTGATCAATGTTGCATTTTGAGTAAAACAAGCAGTTTGAACAGCTTCTGCCCAGAAATAAGTTGGTAATTTTGCTTCTTCAAGCATAGTTCTGGCTGCTTCAATTAAAGTTCTGTTCTTCCTTTCAACTACACCATTTTACTGTGGAGTTCCAGGTGCAGAAAATTCTTGTTTCACTCCTCTTTCCTTGCAGAAAGCTTCCATGATTGAGTTTCTGAATTCAGTTCCATTATCACTCCTTATAATTTTGACTTTGTGCTGTGATCCTTTGTCCAGTAGATTTACATGATCCATCAGAGTTTGAGCAGTTTCATCCTTCTTTGATAAGAAATACACCCATGTATATCTAGTATATTCATCAACAATTACTAGAGCATATTTCTTTCTGCCCATGGACATCACATTCACTGGTCCAAAGAGATCAACATGAAGAAGATGATAAGGTTCCACTACTGAAGATTCAGATTTGCTCTTGAAAGATGACTTCCTTTGCTTGGCCTTTTGACAAGAATCACATAGGCCATCTAGACTGAGTATTGATTTTGGGAGTCCCCTTACAAGATCCTTTCTTATTAGCTCATTTATGTTGTTCAAATTGAGATGAGAGAGCTTCTTATGCCAATTCCAACTCTCTTCATTTGACATTCTTGCAGTCAGACACACTGTTTTTCCATCAGAGTTTGTTACCAAACTTGCTTCATAAATGTTGTTGCGCCTGTGTCCAACTAGAACAACTTTTCCAGTAGATTTACTGATAACTTCACAGTATTCAGTATGAAAATCTACATGGTTTCCTCTATCACAGATTTGACTCACAGATAGCAGATTATGCTTGAGTCCTGAGACTAGAGCTACATTTGTGATGATGACACTTCCAAGATTAATATTGCCATATCCCAGAGTGTGTCCTATGTTGCCATCTCCATAGGAAACCTTTGGGCCAGCCTTCTCCTTAAAGTCTGATAGCAGGGCTTTATTTCCAGTCATATGTCCTGAGCATCCACTGTCCAAGATAAGTGTGCTCTCTTTTATACCCTGCAATCACAAACAAACACTAAGTGTTAGTTTTAAGGACCCAGACTTGCTTGGATCCTTTGTCTTTCTTAACAGTGTTAGTTTTTGCAGCGGAATTACTATCAACAGAGTTTAAACTAACATTGCCAGACTTTACATTTGCAGAGTTTGCTCTAACCCATTTCAGATTGGGTTTTAGCTCATAATAGTTGTGATAAATAGCATGATAACTCTTGCAAGTATAAATGGAATGCCAAGTGCTCCCACAGTGTGTGCATAAAGTCTGTGGTCTAACCCTAACATAATCATTCTTTACTCCTGATGTAGAAGGTAAAGAATTGATATTTTTATTCTTTGTGCAGTAATTAGCAAGATGATTAGAACTACCACAATTATAACATGTTTTCCTTGGAGCAGCACCAGTAGGCAAATGATTATTTCTTTTATTTATGCCTATCTTTCCATTCCTATTCTTCTTGGACCCTTTTGGTTTCATGGCAGATTTTACCTCTTTCAGCTTATGATTGAACTGTTTTCCTGTCATCAAACCAACATTAACCTGTTTTTCACAAGTTTTTACTGGCTTTCTAACAGCTTCTCTTTCCATAAGTTTTTCTGTTATAATATTTTCCTGTCTTTCACAGGCTTCATCTGATTCCATATCAGCTTCTCTTATTACAACAGATTTTAACTTATTGGCTTCTGGAACAAATTTCACAGGTTTAAGTTGTGGTTTTACCTTAACTTTGTCTTTAAACCTAAGTTCATCATTTTCACAATAGCCTAAACCTACAGAATCTGTCTGAAACACTTGATGAGTGTCTCTTCCAGAGTCTGTCCAAGTCTTGATTATTTTTCTTTCTTTTTCTAGATCAGATTCTAATTGCTTATATCTTTTCAGCAACTCCTGTTCTACATAAACAACATCATCTCTTTCTTTTTGAATCTGCTTCATATTTTCAAGTTCTCCTTCAAGAAACTTGTTTCTATTTTTAAGGCTAAGATTCTCAGATTTAATTCTCTCATTTTCTAAAGTCTGATCCCTATAACTAACATGTACGCTTTTCAGATATACTCTCAATTCAGATATATTATCAGTATCATAAGCATAAGTAGTTAGGGGTACCTTATTTTCATATGATTCAGTCTCATCTCTGCCCAGTCTTTGCCTTTAGAGATGAGTGCTTTCTCAGATTTGCCTTTCTTGCACTCTGGAGCATAGTGACCCATCTCCTTACACTTGTAGCACTGGATTTCAGATTTATCCTTTTTGCCAGACTTGGTCTCCCTTCCATCAGACTTTCTAAAACTTTTCCTTTCAGAGTTTGAATCTTTCCTTGAGAATCTCTTTCCTTTCTTAAAGTTCTTGAATCCCATCTTCATGAAGGTCTTCACCATCAGTGCAGCCATTTGCATCATCTGTTCTTCATCATCCTCAGAGTCAGAAGCTTCATCAGAGTTTGAGTCATCATCAGAGTTTGATGACTCGCTTTCAGATTTAATGACTAAAGCCTTTCCCTTGGCTTTCTTTCTTGATGATTCCTTCTTGATGGGCTTCTCCTCAACTTTGAGAGCAACAGATTTTGTCTTTTTACTCAATCTTCTATTCCTTTGTTCTATCTCCAGTTCATGAGTTTTCAACAACCCATAGATTTCATCAAGATCTGTATCAGCAAGCTCATAATTATCTCTTATTGTGGTTGTCTTTAAATCCCACTTTTCAGGTAGAGATAACAGAAACTTGAGATTAGACTCTTCAAGCTCATATTCTTTATCAACCAGAGACAGATCATTCAATAGTTTGCAAAATCTGTCATAAGTCTCAGTCAAGGTTTCATTAGGTCTTGAATCAGAGTGCTCATACTCCTGTGTGAGTATTGTCTTTCTGTTCTTCTTAATAGCACCTGTTCCCTGGCATCTGACTTCTAAAGCATCCCATATCTCTTTGGCAGTCTTGCAGCCAATTACTCTGTTAGACATAACATTATCTAAAGCACTGTGGAGAAGATGTCTAACCTTTGCATCTTTTGCAATTGATGAGATGTCCTCAGGAGTCATATCTTTCTTTTCCTTTGGAACAGTCTTTTGTTCTTGACCATCAACAACAGGGGACAATTTAGTCGGCATATGAGGACCATCATAGATTCTGTCAAGGTATTCTGGATCTGTAGCCTCCAGAAACATGGTCATCTTCACCTTCCAAATCGGATACTCTACTGGCCTGAGAATTGGAACCCTGATTGTTTCATATCGACTCACAGAATTGGGCTTAACCTGTTCAGCCTTAGGAGCAGTTTGATTTTCTTCAGACATGATTATTACTGTGTTTGAATCGTAAAACTGTATATATTAAACAGCCTTGTCTCTGATACCAATTGTTAGGCCGAATACACAATATATAATCAAGTATGTATGAGAATAACAATCAAGAACACAGGTTTGTAAATCAACAAACTGAATTATATTAAATAATTCTCTCTTAGTGATGTTAATGAATCACAAAGAGCTACTAGGTTACAAGAATAATATATTCAATGTTCGCGTGTCCCTTCTAGGGATAACCTATCTGTGTTTATATAGTACACAGCTACTTACAATCCATCTCTAATTGATATTCCTATAAGTTAGCTATACAATTGATATCAATTAAGGATTGCTTCTTATCTTCTATTCCGTTTCCTTAGCTGTATCAATATATTCTGCTTCTTTCCATCTTCAGAATATATTTCTTCTAGAATCTTTATCTTTGCACCGACAGCTTAAGTCAACTATCACCCTGTCAGACTTTAACAAACTCTGACCGGCTTCCATGTAAACTCTTCACCCAGTCAGACTTTATCAAACTCTAACTGGCTTCTATATAAACTCTGATATGTACCTGGTACTTAAACACTGATGAACAAACGTCAGCAATTATATCTAACACTTTCCTTTCACATTTGTGTCCTCAACCTCATCCTCACTTGCAACTAGAGCTACACTCCATTTCTTCTGACCCTTCTCAATTTCTTCATCTAGCTCCATTTCTAATTCATATGTCTTTAAAGTTCCATAGAGCCTTTCAAGAGTGAAATTCTTGTACTCTTGAGTGTTTCTTAGAGAAACAGTCATAGGCTTCCATTCCTTGGGCAGAGATCTCAGAAATTTGAGGTTCGAGTCTTTGGTCTGATACATCCTTCCATACAGCTTTAATCCATTCAATAGTTTCTGAAATATGCTAAAAGTGTCATTTAGAGACTCACCACTTTTGAAGTGAAAGTGCTCATATTGTTGTATGAGAAGTTGCATCTTGTTCTCTCTAACTTGCTCAGTTCCTTCACACAGAGTTTGAATAGTGTCCCAAACTTCCTTGGCTGTGGTGCAATTAATAAAATTTTCAAATATGTCACTGTCTAGACCATTTAACAGAATGTTCATGGCTTTTTTTATCTTTGTGCATCTCAGTGATATCTTCCTGCACCCATTCTGACTGTAGTTTTGGAATTGTGTATGGGGCTCCTTCTCCTTGTAGAGCAATTCTTGTGTTAGGTTTCATAGGCACATGAGGACCTCTCTCTATGCAGTCCACATAACTCTCATCCATAGACATGAGATGTAGATGCATCTTTACTTTCCAGTGAAAGTAGTCGTCTTTATCAAGATCTGGAATCTTCACTCCACTATCCTTCTTTCCCATGATTCTGGTCGTGCTTGATCTTCAAACTTCAGGTGTGTTAGAAGCTTGCTCTGACACCAATTGTTATTCCCAGTTACACACTTACAGAATTGTAGAAAGGGAGGGGGGGGTTGAATACAATTCTTGATTTTTATAACTTTTCTGCAACTTGAAAGTAAGAACAGATAAACTAAATTGTAGAAACAGAATAAAGATAAGAACACAGTGCTTTAAAAATTTCAGGTGGATTATTTTGTGATCCACCCGAGATATATATTGAAGAAATAATATGTGATATTTGGTTACAAATACACAGCTGCTATTACAGTTCTTTGCTTCTAAGAAATGTAAGAGAGAAAACATAAGCAAAGACAATGTAAAACTATTTTCTCTGTTTTCAAAGAACTGCTACACTTGGTTATAAAGCCCAAGTTTACAAGTCATACTGTTAGGTCCAAAGTATCGTAGAGGGGGGGGGGGGGGGGGTTGAATACGATACTCCCAAATTATTCGATTTCGTTTGCGTATAATTATATGTGTTCTTGTCCGAAATCAAATTAACCAAATCAAAACACGAGTCAGGGAATATATCGATTTTACAATGAAGCAACCAAGACGACAAAGGACTTATCACATACCGCAGACAAAAACTATCTCTATTTTTTAGGTCCAGTATGTTTGCTTCTTCATTCCAGATGCATGTGACTGAGATGTTGTACTCTTGACAAGTTGGCTTGTTTGTACATCTCTTATGTTTGCATGAAAATGGAATGTTTCTTCTTCTTCGAGGTGCACCAGTGTTTGGTTTTCATATTCTTTTTGTTTACTCTATCAACCCATGTGCTTCCACCAGTGTCAAGTCACCATCAACCTTTAGTCTTGAGCTTCATCCGTTGGTAGTGTTCTTGATTATCCGTGGATATCATTAAGTTGGTCATCCGTGGATAGCATTAAGTTGATCATCCGTGGATAGCATTAAGTCTTCATCTGTTGTCATTCATTTTCACTTAAACAGAATTACATAGCACAACCTATTTACAATTAGCTATCATATCCTGCTTATCTACTGAAAGTCAACATGACTTAGTACTTAATACATTCAATCCTTAGACTAGAGTAAAATTGAATATGCTACATGATTACTTATCCGTGGATAAGCTTCCCAACAACGGATACTACAGAAAGTACGTCATCCGTTGTTAGTTACAAAATGACTTATACATAAATGTGTTATATGTTAAGTTATCATCAAGAACAACATATTTTCTAACAATTTATATTTCATTTTTATAAGTGTTATAATTGGTTTTAAATTTATAAGCGTGTTATGTTTGTTTTGTGTCTATTTGTTTTGTATATGTGATTCTTTAATAGCATTTTCATAAAACTAATTTTGTAATTTGTTATAGTATTTATTAATTTAAGGAAAAACCAGAAAGATGACGAGAAAATTTTCAAACTCAACTACATTCGCTAAGAAAAAACCAGAAAGATGACAAGAAATTATTCAAATTCAGTTACATTCGCTACTGACTCTGAAATTTTATTTTATTAAGATGCTGATACCTGAGATTCACTTTGGTGATGACCAATTTGAAATTTAACCAATATCCCATCAATAATACATAAAATTTAACCGGTATCAAATTAGTAAATCATCCAAGTACCCCTTAACCTCCCTTTTATTCTCGAAGTAGTTTACTAAGCTGTGCTTCGCAGCGATTTTATAATAATTTCTCTATATTTTTCTAAAAAATATTTTACAAAATATGTTTTTAGATAAAATAATATTTCTAACATAAAATTAAAATTTCTTTTGAATTCTCCGTTTCTTCTTATCATTTACCGAAATTTTGAATAAATATTGAAAAGTTAATTGTTTAATATTTTTCATTATTTTAATATTATATCAAATATTAGTATATTTATAGCCATTTTTAATTTTCTTAAAATTCATATTTCAACTTCTATTTTAAAATACATAATATAACATCAATATTAAATTCTAGCATATAATATGTTTTTTCTAATGAACTGCACCAACGTTTAACATGTTTTCTCTCAATAACCCGTTTTCTCGTTGTTACCAAATCTAAACAGATAACAAACTAATTTACTAAATAAATTTCATCATCTATTAATCAATTTTATTATATCATAAAACTTAATTTAAATATTTTAAAAAATTCCAATGAAATAAAATAAGACTTCCACATTTTATTTTATAGAAACTTTAATTTTCTATAAATTATCTTCTATATATTTTAGAAGATAAAGCTTAAAAAAATGATTTTTAATATATATGTAAAATAAATAGATAAATTAAATGTGGATTTTTTACAAAAAAATATGAGTACATAATTTCTAATAGTTTTTAGGAAAATATTAAGATGATAATCTGATTTTAAGATAAATTTTAGAACTTGAAATTTTTTTTGAGAATATTAAGATGGTAATTTTGAGTTCAAGTGAAAGTTTAAGAAAATATGAACATGATAATTTGATTTGAAGATAAATTTTAAGATAATATTAAGATAGTAATTTTGATTTAAGAAGAAAGTTTAAAAGAATATTAGGTAATTAAGATTTTCATTACTGAAGATTTAAAAGACAATTTAAATATTTTATAACCTTTAATATTATTAATTCAATATTTTGAGAAAATTAGAAATATAGATCAAAGGCAATTTGAGAGGCGCATCTCAAATCGTCTCGCACCTCTCATATCGTCTCCTTATTTTACTCGATTAAAAAATAGTAAAAAAGAAATTACTAAATAAATTAGACTAAAAGAGTTATTTTAGAAGAATATTAATATAATATACTTAGTTATGACTTAAATAGAAAATTCAGAAGAATATTAAAATAATATTTCCTATGTTAGTTAGTATATTCATTTATAAAATATTTAGGAGAATATTACAATTGTATTTAGTTTTCTACATTAGTAAAGATTTTAAAGACAAGAATATTAAAATTGTATATTTAGTTTCCTCCAATAGCAAAGAGTTAAAAGACAATTAAGATATTTTTTCTAATAAAAAAATTAGGAGAATATTAAAATTAATTATTTAGTTTTAAAGACAAGCATATTAAAATTGTATATTTAGTTTCCTTCCTTAGCAAAGAGTTAAAAGACAATTGAGATATTTTCTAATAAAAAATTAGAAGAATATTAAAATTGAATATATAGTTTCCTCCATTAGTAAATGTTTTAAATAAATGAATATTAAAATTGAATATTTAGTTTCCTCCGTTACTAAATTTTTTAAAAACAATTGAGATTTTTTAAAAATTTTAACATTAATAATTTAAAATTTTAAGAAAATTAAAAAAAATAGATCGAAGGATTCTCCTCGCCACCCAAGTGAATACTGATGTTCACCTTTTAGGCAAACTTATTAATTTTTTCTAAAAAAAATGTTAAAATTCCAAATTAATTAATTAATTAACTTAAAAATAAAGAAGAAAATTACCAAAAAATCTCTCCCCCATCCATCACACTCACTCACACTCTCCCCCCTCCACCGTCCCTCATGGCGGAGCTCCGGCACTCTCTCTCAACCGGCAACCGATCGACGCCGTCTCCCCACGAAGGCAACACCCCACTAACAACCTCAGCGAGCATTGGCAACGAGCGTCACTCCAAAGATCGCTTCCGCTTGTTTTTCATCAACGACGAATCTAGGTTCACTCATTCCCATTGTTTCAACTCCAAGATCTCTCTCTTCTTACTCCTTTCCATTCTTCTCGCCGCTTTCCTTTCCTTTTCGTCTCTCGTCTTTCGATTAGTAAGCCTTCTAATTTTCTAATTTGTATTGTTAGTGTTAAATTTAATCACATTGTGCTGCTTAATACTTACTACATTATGCTTTTTTATGTCTGTGTTTGCGTAATTATGTTAAAGAATCGATTAGTACATTACATTGTACTAATATGCACGATACCAATGTGTATTTGAGTTTGGGTGTGAATCACATTGATTAACTAATGTATTAAATTTAATTACAATGTGCTGCTGTGTAATTAGTACAATAGTACATTTTATATGTATGTGTGTGGTGTGTGGTATTAACGTAGGAAAGAATGGAACTTTTATTTTTCGGTCAGTTTGTTGATTAATTTCAATTTGGAGGTTTTGGTAATTGATTGGAATTATATAGGATGCAATTACGTTGTGATACTATGCAACTACTAAATATCTGTGTGTGTGTGTGTGAATTACTATTTTTTGTAGCAGGATAGTGCAATGCACATTGTATAGATTAATACAAGCGTTTAGGTTTCCTCATAATTTAATTGTTTAAACTGAAGCATGAGTTATAGGTTCTAGGTAATGAAACGTTTGCAACTTCAAATTTCACTATAAGTGTGTACAGTTGTTAATGTTTCAGTTACAATTTAGACATTTCCTCTGTGATGTTGTGTCAGACCATTATTGTGATTTGGTAATACACACCTTAACTTTCAACTTTAACAGACAGGTGTATTAAGAAGCAATGCTTGATTGCAACCTCATAGGCTCGTAGGTACATCATGGGCATTTGATGCCAACTTCACTGATCTAAATTTATGTATATTGGTTTAATAAATTATTCTTTAGCTGGAATTTTTGTATGTAAATAATAGTCACTAGAAAGTGCACTCTTAAAGTTAAAGTTAAAAAATAATAGCTCAAAATTTTCCTCTTTACAGAAGACCGTTCTTTTGGGACAAGATTTATCACAACTTGTAATTAATGTTTGTCAACTTTATCTGACACACTTCGTTGCTTTCATGAATTAGGTTGACATAAGCTCTTCCTAATAAAAAATGATTTTAGGTGGAGATTGTATATCTTATTTCATTTTTAGTACTCTAGTTACTAATTTTGAATATTGATCTGTTGCCCACCTAATTCACAACACTTGTTTAGTCTCTGTGCAATAGTACATGGGGGATTCATGTTTCCTTTCCACTTTAACGTTGTTTGGCTTGTTTACCTACTAGATTAATGTTCACATGATCACATCCTATTCTTAATTCCTTTAAGCGGAGATAAAAAATCATGCATGTTGCTTAATATGATTAATGTTTTAGTTAAACTTTCTTTTTAATGTTAATTTTCTTTTATTAGAGTAGCAATGAGCTCTACTTAATGTGTTATATTAATTGATTTTAGAATGCTCCATACTTGTGCATCAAAGATGGCGTTGCTCTTCGGTGTCCACGAGTAAGTTATAATAGTGTATCATTCCTTTTATTCATAAATTTGTACTTTATTTTCCTCCCTGCCATTTGCAGCTATTGGTTTTTTAACAGACAAATACACACACAATCTGAAACTATATATTATTTACTTCTTTCATTAGGTTAAGGAGCCTCCTTCATTGTGGGAGAATCCTTATTCATCCACTACTTCGTGGAAGCCATGTGCTGAGCGGCGTGTTGATGCAGCAGCAGGTACTAAACAGATGAATATGTTATAACTATACAACAAATTATTCTTTATTTACATCTATTGGAATAGATATTTACCTACTTAGCTTTGTTTCCTTGAAATTATTTCCGGTATTATCTGCAGCATTAAAATGTTAAAAAGAATGCTCGTTTGAGTTTCTGTACTTATCACACCAATATCATGCAAAACAATCTTAATGCTGGAGTAAAACATGAACAAAGTTAGATTGCTTGGCATTAATGTGATATTATTTCTTAGTTCCTGTTCATCAGACCCTTACATTTTCATAATCTTCATGCAGATCTTCCGTCTGAGAATAAAACAAATGGCTATATATTTATACATGCAGAGGGTGGACTAAACCAGCAAAGAATTGCGGTAAGATTTGTTGATTGGATCAGTTTTATTAGTGTTGGGATTGTTGTATGTTTAATTTTAAGTTTCATATTCATATGTTTTCCTTGCCTCTTTGTTTTGAACATAGTGAAGCATGTCTTTTTATTTACATGCGGGGTGCAAGGACGGGATGAACAAAAGTGTGATGGGTAGGGGCCGAGCCACCGTAGGGCCAGCCTACATGACGGCTCACCCTCAAATTTTATTTGCATTTTTTTCAACTTTCTAAGTTCAACCTGAAAGCCCAGTTCCTTGCAGCAACAAATATTCCGTATAATTACACAGAAACCCTTGTATTTTTATGTAATTAAAATATATGTTTACAATTACTTTGTGTTGTTTAATTCAAAAAGGAAAAAATCAGAATTAAAAATTTATTGTTTGGATAAAATAAAAAAGAGAACAGTTCTTATATGTATATCTATGTTTATATATACGACATTATTAAATTAGAAAAAAAAACTTTCCACATGGATCTTAGTATTATGCCAAAATTTAATTGTATTTGTAATGTTTTTTAGTAGTAATATTTGTTTTTGATAGGATTTTTATTACGGGTAATATTATCTGATAACTTGACCCCCAGATATTCATTTAACTTTTATTAGTTTATTGAATTCATTTTTTATATATTTATATCCTATGCATAATCATGTTTTGCTATTTTTAGTTTTTACTAATAAGATCCTTGAGCTTTTTTTGGATAGCTGCAGTTTTCTACATGTTCATGGTAAAGAATCATAAATGGGAGGAGTGATGAGTGGGTTGATTTCCTTCTGAAATTAAAAATTAATGAGTAAAGTGCATTGTGTTTACTTTGACTCAGCCCTACATACCACCTCAGTACTACACTTTCAAAACTACCATTCGCATCACCAGGATTCACATTTTGTTACATCCATTGTAACACCCCAAATTTTCAAACCAACTTCTTAACACCCTAAACTCAATATGTATAACTCAAATTCTTAATTTACAACTCATCAGGTTTGATTAGTACATATAAGTATAATACAATAACCTTACCTTAACATGAGGACTCCACTCAACAATAACTTTAATCATAATATTGGTCTCCAAAATTCCTTAGCGGGGATCAACTTTGACTATTCAGAGACTTATCTTTTTTTTTTCTTTTAAGGTTGGTGCCCTATCCTCCTCCTCGCATTGACCGTGAAACATTTAAACACTTCTTCAGTAAACTTCAATGTTTCTACTCCTTCCAGCATTTATATACTTTCACACCTCATAAGTATATTAATCCTGATCGTTTTTTAGGCCTCTTTGAATTGTACCGAGCCAGCAGCAATACATTTCATACTTCTTCGCCCTCAGCATCGTGTTTCTCTTTGATTTTGAGCGTCCAAACGCCAATAACAGCTAGTCAGCTATATAGCAAACTCATATCTTTGCACCGTTATCCAGGAAAAGAACCCAATAGAGATTAATTCTACATAGCACCTGATTAAAAAAACCCGGTAACTACATATACTCCAATCACCTAGTATTTTCGCATTCCATCCTACAAAAATTAGTTAGGAATTAGATCAAATACCTTATTGGCGGCATATAACTTCACCTCGATTCAAAACCCCTAAGCTCCATATCTAGTATTTAAGCACTTGGTTTTATTTTAGATGCCTCATCTAAAGCTTGAAGGATTTCAGATATTGATTGAAAGAAGCTTTGGTACAACCTCGATGAAATGAGCCGAAGATAGCTTCATATACCAATTTGTATCCGCTAGACGTAATAAATCCTTGAACTGCTTGACATGGAAGGAATGATTGGTAAAGACAGAAACCCATATATATATGGTCACTCCACTTCGTGAGATTGAGTAATTGATAAACTAAGATTTGTCGACTCTATTTTCCTCTTTTGAGTGTGTAGGGGGATCTTCCTTCTTAAGGTGTCACTAGCACAGTGTAGAAGAGTGTAGTAGTGCCTCGTAGTCTCTCTAAAGTTTGACCTATTCGGGAATCTCTGGATAAATTATATGTGGCTAAAACACTAAATATTAGAACTAACAATAATAATAAGTCACTCAATTTATGTTCAAAAAAATTATTGGTTCAAAAGAAAACCTACTACTCGTTCATATGCTGTTTTTTTTAACAAGTTCTCAAAACTCACAATTTTAATAAATATACGGGCTATTACATTTATGCATAATTCAAATAACTTTTTGGAGACTCTTTTGTCCAATATTTATTCCAAGTTGGGGTAAACATATATAATACAAATATAGTCGCTAAAATGTGATCTGGACAAATAAATGTTACTGAAGTAGCTAACACAGGCAACACGTGAACTTCAATATTGCAAGTGGTAGTTTCATAAGTGTAGTATTGCAAGTGTTATATCGGCTAAAGTGCAGGTATACCTGATGCACTTTACTCATAATTAATTCCACTTGAAGCACAGGAGTTGATGCTTACGTTTTACCATCATTGATTCCAAGCATTTTCCAGTTTATACTTGAGCATAGAATTGCTTTTAAAAAATATATACCCCTTTCTTCGCCTACTTATTATCTGGAGAGAAAACAGATATATCTCAGTCTTAGGTCTTGAAATAAAGGCTTCTAACCCTATTTCCATGAACTTTCCGTCCTTCTATACAAAGTACAATGTCCTTCATGTATATTAGTTAAATCTATAAGCAGTCAAGTTTACTTGATTTCACTTCAGGATATTCATTTTTATGTAGGTTGTTTCTTTATTGTGTGCTATGCTACTATAGCAGTTGATATAATTGTTTTTCTTTTCATATCAACCATTTAAACCTTCGTATTGACATTATAAATAATCCATGAGGAATGATGCTGTGCTTGTGGGCGCCTAGAAATAGTGTGCACAGAGTTCGTATTTATATCTCATAGTTGTCACATGGATGATCAGAAAATATGATAATAGAAGACAACTAAAAAATTAGGTGGTCAGAGCGATAGATAAATACAAGAGGGTAAAGGTGAAAAAGTTACATGACAAATGAGAAGGGGGAAGAGAGGTAAAAAAAGTGTAAATCCAAAATTTTAGGAGTGAGTAATGAAATAATAAATGAAAAATCAGTATCCTACGGACAGAAAAAATTTGCGAGTGCCCACAACCGCGTTGGTGTCATTATTTTTATCTACCTACTGTAGGGAAGATGTCAAATTTTACACTCTATTTCTTTATGTATTCAAAACTGAGAGTATCGGTGATGCTTTTGCAATATTAGCATTTCTATATTAACTAAGCAGAGGGTCATTCACAAGAGTTGTATTCTTTTGTGCAGATATGTAATGCTGTTGCTGTGGCCAAAATAATGAACGCCACACTTATTTTGCCAGTGTTAAAGCAGGATCAGATTTGGAAAGACCAAACGTTAGTGATCTTGGATTAGAACTTTCAAAATTGTGTTCTATTATCCTCTGGCTTTAACCTAGCAGATACCCCTCCTCTTGGAAGTAACAGATTAAGGATTTAAGCCTTGATGCATGGGTGTGTGAATATTAAAATAAATGCAGTTGACTGTTGACTTCATAAGAAACAAGATAAAGTTCCTTTGGGGACATCCGATAATATTGGAATGAAACAGTCACACAAAGATGAGGTAGCAGTGGCAACAAACTATCTTGGTAGACTGGTTGTAAATAGTGAAAGTTTGATTTATGCTTGAACAATTTTTGTTCTCACAAATTAGTCCTCCTTAACATTTGAGAACGGCGATTTCCTGGTTTGAAATCAAAATAGCTATATAGCAAGTTCTAACCTTCTATAGTATTTATCTTTTATTAAAAAATAGACGACCTGGTATCTAACTTTTAAAGTGATAATCTGGGTTGAAGGGACTATGTTTTTAAAGTTGCTATTATTTAAGTCCCATCTCTTTTTAAATATGAACTATATTAGCTGTTAAGGTTTGGAACTCTTAGCTTTTGCTTCTTAAAGTGCATCTGTATTTTTAAAAGTAAAATGATAGATTTATTTGTTTACCTTGTTAAATTGCATGAATGTGGCATATAAATAGTTTTACATGTATGCTTGCAGAAAATTTGAAGATATATTTGATGTTGATCATTTTATTGATTACCTAAAGGATGATGTGCAAATTGTACGTGATATTCCTGAGTGGTTCACTGAGAAGTCAGATCTATTTACCAGTATAAGGTTTGATGGTTACTATTTTCTACCTTTTACTGCTTCTCACTCATTTCTCTTAAAAAAAATGTTAAATGGAAAAATCTTGTCTTGCATTTTGTTATTATATGAGCAGAAAAAGATCATAGACTTGTTAGAAGAGAACTTACATTTTTTGGTGGATTGTAGACGGACTGTGAAAAACATTCCCAAGTATGCTCCTGCACAATTCTATATTGACAATGTACTACCCCGGATTAAAGAAAAGAAGATAATGTCCCTAAAACCTTTTGTTGACCGTCTTGGGTAAGTCGTATATATATGAAGGATCAATCTATTCGTCCTGATTGCTGTTATATAATTTTTTTAATCCTTTATTTCGGTTGTTTCTTGTACAGGTATGATAATGTTCCTTCTGAAATCAATAAGTTGAGGTGCAGGGTGAATTATCATGCTCTGCAGTTTCTTCCTGCGATTCAGCAGATGGCTGATCAACTTGTGTCTAGGATGAGAAACCGTACAGCTAGTACAAATCCTTTCATGTAAGTGAACTAGTACTTTCATTCCACAAGTGTAATAAACCTTCTTACATAATCTTCCATATTCACTCATAACAATACCTCAAATTTTCCCACTCTCTCTTCTTCGATAGGGCTCTTCATCTTAGGTTTGAGAAAGGGATGGTTGGCTTGTCTTTCTGTGATTTTGTGGCAACAAGGTTGGAGAAAGTTTTGATGGCGATGTACAGAAAGAAAGAATGGCCTCGACGGTACAAGGTGAACAAAGTATTTAATTATGTTTTGGTTTTTACATCAAAAATGCATAAAATTTAATGTAGGATGAGATTAAGGAAGACGAGTTATGTAACAAATAACAATAAAAACTAAGGGGTCTACAGTGAATAACCGCAGAAAAATTCCCTACTCCAAGGTTTTCTGTGATGCAGAAAAGTATAAAAAGTGTACTAATTGCTACCAATAACAAGAGAAGTTACAAAGTCAATTATAATTCGAATTTCAAGTCGGATAGAGCACAGCTGATCTGATTAATTTTAGTTGTAGAAACTTACTAAGCCAATTGTAATGTTTCTATTAATCAAAGATCCCCACATGTGCATGAAGTAAATAACAATATGAATGCTGTCAAGTGTCAACATTAAAAATATTAAAGCGCTTAAAAATAATGAATACGAAACATGTTTTTCTTTTTTTGATTGTGTTTGTAATCCCAAATATAGAGTCTGATTTTGGATAAGAGGTTATTTTCAGGATGGTTCACATTTGTGGTCACTAGCCCTGCAAAAGCGAAAGGAAGGCCGATGTCCTCTTGAGCCCGGTGAAGTGGCAGTGATGCTTCGAGCAATGGGCTATCCAAAAGAAACTCAAATATATGTTGCTTCTGGGCAGGTTCATGGAGGGCAAAACCGAATGGCTCCGCTGCGTAACATGTTCCCAAATCTTGTAAGACAATATATTGACATACATATTCACTTCTCCTACTGTTAGAATTTTGAATGGTTCCTTAATCTTGTCGTACACGATGATCGATGTTTTGTTAAATTCCATTCATCTTGTCATCTTTCTGTGCACAAAACTGCTACTGCTTGGTTTTTTACAAGTGTAAGGAATACTGTAAGTAGAATAGACAGATTCAGAAATAGTTAGCTAAAGAAAGGTTAGAAGGTGAGATCAGATTTACTAAGAGCCAGAGTCTGGTTTAAAGTTGACATTTGGATACAATCAACTTTGTACTAATAATATTAGATTTAAAGGTTACAAGGACATTATTTTGTATTTGTTCTGAATGCAGGTCTTAGTATAAAATTATTCTCTATTAATTCTCCTAGTTTTTCATGTTTTCAACTATAAATTTTGAGGTGCTTTTGGTGCAGTTTCTGATTGTATTCCTTATATATTGAAAGACATTTCAAAATTCTCGTTGATGACAACCACCTTATTCTTTCTCATTCTTCATGTCATACTCTAGATGATCCTTATATTAAACAATTAGCTGAATGTGTTGTATTGGGTTCCTAACAGGTCACAAAGGAGGAGTTAGCTGCAAAGGAGGAGTTGGATGAATTCAGGAAGCATGTAACAAGCCTGGCTGCTCTTGACTTCTTGGTTTGCTTGAAGTCTGATGTTTTTGTTATGACGCATGGTGGCAACTTTGCTAAACTGATCATTGGTGCCCGTAGGTACATGGGTCACAGCCAGAAGTCCATTAAACCCGATAAGGGGCTATTGTCAAAATCTTTAGGGGACCCCAATATGGGCTGGGCGAGTTTTGTAGATGATGTGGTTGTTACACACCAAACACGAACTGGCCTGCCAGAGGAAACTTTCCCTAACTATGACATATGGGAAAATCCACTGACACCTTGCATGTGCAGAACATGAATGTAAAAAGTTGCTTTTGTCGCTAAACCCTTTGAGTGATAGTTAGAAGAGAGTTTTCTCTCATTGCTTAGTTTGTGTGCTCTTTCCCTGGAAAAGTTTGAAGAAATTCTCGCAACTCATTTTTTGGGATTCATCTTGCGTGGATGCTCATATGTTCTTTGAAGTATGGCATTATGGACAAGAATGCGTATAGGCCCGCTACATGCTTATAGAAGTCATAGAGTACTCCATTACAGATTATTGAAGTGATACGTTTCAAGTCTGTATTCTGAACAAGGCCAACTAATATAACACATTTTATAACTAATGTAAATTATTAATTAAGTTATACTAGTGAAGTGCGTTATGCAGTTTATCTTTCTCGAGTATTAATTTTTCCAAGGAATCGGTGTAAAATCTGAGATCTCTACATACATAATTGATATGGTAATTTGTTAGAAGATTCTTTTTTTTGCCTCGCCTATCAATGCACATCGATCAGAGAGGATCTCCAAGGCGTTCATCATCATCATCATCATCATCATCCTTCATATATTCGGTAAGTTTAATAAAACACCTTTTTTTGTTTGAAGTATTTTGAGTTCCAGGTTTGTTGTAGATTTCTTCGTATGAGCTGAAATATTGGATTGAAACCGAGTAAAGTAAATTTCAAAATTAAAAGGAAAACTAAAGGCTCGAAAAATCGCGAACCACTGATTTTATTGGGTTCCATTTTTGAAATCTTACAATGCAGTTTTGGACATTAATTTAACCAATCTTAAAAGTTCTGTTTGGTAGTTTGATAGTATGGCCACATTATACACAAATATCATGTGATCTTGTGAAAAGTTCATTGTGTAATTTTTTATTTAATTTTAAATCATTCCTTCAAATTACAATTTTTTTTTTAAAAATGTTCACTTGTTTTTATGTGATATTCATATCCATACAGCTGAATTTTAAATTAATTAATTAAATAAAAAGGATTTATACTAATAGAGAAATTTATACTTGCTGTTTTTAGATTCTGTTTTGCCATTATATATACGCCTCTTTTATTAATCCAGGTAAAAGGATTGTTAGCAGTGTTGTAAAAAGCGGGAATCGGAGTTAATCGGTGAAGGCACCGTCCAGGAATTAATCGGGTAATCGGGGATTAATCGGAATGATTAATCGGGTCATTAATCGGAATAAATTTAATAATATTGTTTACATAAAATTATATTCATATATATAATTGTTTCGTTATTTCAACTAAACATATGTTATTATCATATATTTATGCAAATATGTTAAAAATATTATATAATTTTAATAAATAAAATTTTGAAGGTTTAACTTTTTAATTAGAGATCAATTTAAGAGGAAAAATTAAGAGAATTTACGATTTTGGCATCTAAAATTATAATTATATGTACAAAAATAATATTTTTTCCTATCATTTAATCAAGTTTCTACATTTTAAATTTTCTAATTTTTTTTTAAAATTTTAAATATTTTTTAATAATTAGCCCGATTTTTGACCGATTAATCCGATTTTTGACCGATTCAGCCGATTTTTGACCGTTTTTCTGAAAAAATGATTAATTGACCGATTTTCGCTTAATCAGTTCGGTGACCCGCCGTCTAGCGATTAATCCGATTAATCGCCGACTTTAAGAACAATGATTGTTAGAGATTAGTGGAGACAGTCAGACAGCGATTAATAGCTTTTTATTTACTGAAAACCCTATTCTAGAGAAGGGAGGAAAGCAAAGAAGTCAATAATGGATGTACTATTAGTGGATTTAATTATGAAAATCTTTATCAGAATACCTACAAAATCACTTTTGAAAGTGAGGTGCGTTTCGAAATCATGCTGCAAAATCATTGATGATCCGTTTTTCGCTTACATGCAGTATGATTGTGGTGAGGTTGAGCAAAAAACACCATTTCTGAGAAATTCAGACTCTTCATTGTCGGTAAACACTTCATTGTACGCAGCAGTAGCTGCATGTGACAATGCAGACGATAGGATGATACGTGCAGCAACTGTTCGGATGCCGAATATCCAAATTACAAGTATTTTTGGTTCTTGCAACGGCTTGATTTACTTCGCAGAAAACAAGACAGGGAGATTTGTGGTTTCGAATCCTCTTCGAAGTCAGTTTACGATTCTGCCTCCTACGCCCATTAACATTTATTGGACTTCATATTGGACTGCAATCGGATTAGGTTTCGATAGTTCAACCAAACTTTCAAAATGGTCTGTACCGATATAAAAGAATCTAGTTGTTTTACACTGGTCCACACTTTAGGGACGACGACCTGGAGAGAGGTACCAAGTGTTCCCGCTTATTATTGTGATAAGACTCCTGAATCCTGATTATCAGCCAGTCTTTCTTCATGGGTTTTTGCATTGGATGATGGATTCTTCTTGTGGAGGACGGATACTAGCATTTGATGTTAGCAAAGAGACATTTAAAGTGATTCCTCATCCCCCAATTAGTTTCAAGGAACATGAAAGGTACTTCAGGATATTAGATTTTAATGGAAATTTGGGTATGCTTGATCTCTCTAGTAGTATAAAATATGATATATGGGTCATGGATCATGAGAAAATATCATGGGATAAACAGTATACTATTGACATTACTGTTGTTGGCAAGATTGGGCTTCATATGCCTGAAGTTATAGGTCCTTGGAAACAGGACCAAATATTGTTTCGCTATTGTGATCAGGCTTATAATCCATTTTTTGTGAAGTATTGGAGTTACAGTATGAGGACAGGTAGCATAAAAGAGTGCAAAGATCGTAGTTCTAATGCACAAGTTTATTGTCTCAAGGGAAGCCTGATTTCCGTCCCTGGCGCTGCGGAAGTTTCTTAATTAGTCGGATTAAGGGGAGGTTTGTATCAGTTGATTTCTGTTGATTTTCTGCTTTTGCTCAACTCATACTCTCTGTCGCTGAAAGTATGTAATGAACAACGTTTAACTAATTTCCAATCAGTTCTTTTTATTTAAAGTTGCAGGTTAATCTTGTCTATATTTTCCTTGCTACTGGCTATTAATTAGTAGTAGGTACATTATTTGTGTAGTTTACACAATAGATATAATCAAGGTAATAGATATCATGTTGACATTTTTTGCTTCACCCCGAGGAATTACAAGGCGAAAGCTAAGTTGAAATCCTTAGTTTCATCATGTCAAAAATAGTTATGTACATGTAGAACACATACAGATCACCTCTATAAAGCTTTACTGGATGTAGGATTAGTCACTTTCAGAGATGATGAGGAGATTGAGTGGGGAGGGAATATTGAATCTGAGATAGAAAAAGGCATCCAGAAGTTACGAAGTTGGATAATAGTGTTCTCAAAAGTATATGCTTCTTTGAGTTTGTGCCTTGACGAACTTCAGATGATTTTTCTAGTGTAGGAACAAGTCAAAACGTCTTTTTTGCCCTATATTTTACCATGTCGATCCATCCAATATTTGCGAGCAATCTGGTTCGATTTCTGAAGCATTATTTCATATGCACGAAGCCTGATTTCCCTGGCACTACGAAACCTTCTACTGAGATTAAGGGGAGTTTTGTATCAGTTGATTTCTATTGATTTCCTGTTTTTGCTCAACTCATATACTCTTTGTCGCTGAAAGTATGTAATAAACACTCCAAAACCAAACCAAACCAAAACGTACCCGGTATATCCTGTCTAGAGCAGGGTAGGGTGTGGGGAGGGTAAGATGTACGTAGACCTTGCCCCTACAAGTAGGGAGGCTGTTTCCGTGAAAACCCTTGACTTAGTGCAACATAAAATAGTGTGTGATATAAGAAACAGATCAAGATCAAGATTAAACAATACACATACACATATAAGGATCGTAACAAAATTTGAAAGTTAGAAAATGTGTACCTTTTACTAGATGAAAATCTAGTATAAATATGTCAAACTAAAATTAATTGGAATATTACCAATTTATCACTGGAGCCCTGTAAAACCAAATTTGCGAACCGAAAATCAGAAATTCAGAATCGAGAAAAAGTAATGACATGAACGATGATGATAACCGCCCTACTCGATCCCCTCCCTAATCCAATTCCCTGATCCCTCAGCCTTGAACCAAACTATAATAATCTTAATATCTTCGTTAGTTATACATTTGAACCAATACCCATGGAGTCTCCGCATAAAATAGTGAGGAAGAAAACAATTATCAACAGAAAGCACCCTACTTCCAGGCCCGGACTTATCTGATGTTACTGTATAAAGTATTTATATGGGAATATAAATATAAATCATAGAGAATAAGTAGAATTTCTAATTTTATGTTTCTAAGTATTTATTCCAATTTCTTCTCCTAAGAACATTCTTGTCCTAAAAAATAATTGAATTCAGAACAACATCTAGGTAACAGTTGAAATCTTTTGGATTGAATATTACTAAACTATAACTAGTGAAAACTGGATTCGTTCCGAAGATAGCATTGCATGAAAGGTAATTGATTTCAGTTGCAGCTTAAGATTTTCATTTGCAGCTCACGTCGAGTTTTTTTTTTATGTTACTTAGACTAGCATATTCCTCGTCAGGTAGAATTTGCGGATAACCTAATATCTAGCTAGTTTGAATATATAAATACATTCAGAAAACAAACGAATATATAAATAAATCTAAAAAGGTACTGAGTTTTTTTAAACTTTTAAAAGTTTGTTGATTGACCATCAATAATAGAAATGCATTGGTTCCACCCTGACAATGTTTCTTACACCAGTGTACAGTCCAGATTTAACATTGTTGGCTAAGAATCTATCACTCTCGACACCATTTTTAACCGACTGAAAAGTTATGGAACCGAAATTGAAAACCAACAACTGACTTCTGGTTCGGTTTCTGGAAATTGAAAATATATAATTTCATTTGCAAATAATATAGAGACAGGATGCAACTAACTCGAAAAAAAACTTCTACATGCTATAACGTCCTCCTTTCAACTTTGTAATACTCAGATGTCTACAACTAGTGTAGCTGAATGTGTTATCTTGGGTTGGCAAAGGAAGAGTTGGATGGATTGAGGAATCATGTAACAGCTTGGGTGCTCTTGACTTCTTGGGTTTGCTTGAAGTCTGATGTTTGTGATGATCATGGTGGCAAAACTCTGCTAAACTGATCACTGGTGCCTGTAGGTACATGGGTCACAGCCAGAAGTCCATTAAAACCGGATAAGGGGCGACTGTCAAAATCTTTAGAGGGACCCCTGTAAGGGCTGGCGACCTTTCTAGAGATGATGTGGTTGTTAAACACCAGACACGAAATGGATTTCCAGAGGAAACTTATTAAACCACGTCATAAAAATTTTCATAAAATTTTTCGTTCTGGCTTATGTGTCAGAGACTTTGCTTCTGCGCTTATAACAGGAGCCAAGGGATTGTCCGGGAAAATATGGCCCGACTTAGATATGCTGCCACTAGTCGGATGACTTGCTGATCCAGGTAACAATCTTGAAAGAACCATCTTTCAAAACTTTACTAAGAATACTATAAATTAAAGTTACCCAAAAGGCTTGTCCAGTTATTTCTATCTACTCAGCTCTACAATAGAATATCACAGAGTTCATGTGGACATGTAACCTGGTGCAGGTCTGTTGTGAGATATGAAAACACCCTTAGGCCGGATTTCATAATACAGGATATGTAAATGGAAAATGTACGTCTGCACTAACTCTTGGTATCAGCTCCTTTTTGAACCCCTTTTTTCTGTATGTTTTTGGTTGGGATAACCGTGTGGGTTTTTGTATTAATCTGGCATATATACTATACACCATACAACCTCATAATTTATAAAATCTGGGATACACCCTTGTACACAGTTGTATTTTTCTGAAATATGGTTATAAAGTCTATGACTTACCCTCATTTTGTTGTCCAACTTTACTAAAATAAACAGACACTGAATATCTTGACATACTTAACTTTTTTTCTTCTTGACATTGTATTATGGACTCACAGGGGTGAACCATGGTCCTTATAGAAACCGTAAAATCTCTCTCAATGAGCAGAAAACTCAGGTATTTGTGTAATCGATTCTATGATTTCCTTGAAGTAAATACTATTGAATTGTTTTACTAGAGTTTCTTTTGACAGATGACTTTGTGGTCTACGGCCAGATCTCCTCTAATCTTTGGCTCAATAAACAAGAAGGTCCATGTGTACTCATCCAGAAACTTATAGTTCTGAAACATGCATATCACAACCGTGCCTTATAATAGTGTGTTACGCAGTTTTCTTATTTTACTAGTTCATCCCGTTTCCAAATCAAAAATCGAGGACCCACCTTCCAAACGAGAAGTCCGAAAAATGTTGGCAGATCAGAATCAGTTGATATGCAGCTGAGAAGCTGCAAAGAGTTGGGAATAAGGTTGGTTTACCAGATGTCTTGATAGTGAACCAGAACAAGTCTGCTGGACCGGGAACTCTGGAAGCAAAATATCAGGCACCTTTTTGCCTAAACAAGAGAGGAGTTTTTTCTACACGGTAATATTATTTCTTTCCCTTTATGCTGACTCTCCATTTATTAATTCCAGTTATTTAAGAATATGAACAGGGGAAGAGTGTTAATGCAGGGACGAGGAGATGACATTCAAGCACAATTTCAACGCAATTTTCATTTATTTATGACAATTTCAAAAGAATTTTGCTTGAGTGCTTCTCTAAACCGGAGGCTTACTTAGAAAGAGTTCCCACGAGTCTCATTTTCACCTTGCACACGGCATACAAACCAAGTAAAAACTATTTCTAATGATGCTGTATTTCACGATTTCTAACTCCACCTCTGAAGATGCTTCTTTGATATCTTGTTCATTCAGGACCTTTAAATCAACTAAAGTACTGAAAAGGAAAAACTAAGATTCCCCAAGAATTTACATATACATTACAGATATGTAAATATAAAGATTGTAAAAGTCTATACATTTCGAAACTTCATTTTATGTAGTTGAATGAAATATGGCAGTTTCACTGTTTATGCGTTTTATGACATAACTTAATTGCTACTTGATATGTCCTATTTTTGCAGTTACGAGGATTTATCAACAATGGAACTCTTGTTAGCAGTTATTCTGATCGATGTGCATCTATGTTCAGAACCGAAGGAGACAAGCTGAAATGACAATAAAGCAGTATGATATTTTAAACTTCCTCATCCAAATCTTACAATGCATTCTTGTAACTAGTGCGGTTCCTCTGGGAACCCAAAATGTCAGAACTCAGAACATCTGGTTATTAGTGTTAACTTTTGTAAATGCATATAAAGAGAATAAAGATCCAAAACAGAATCCAGAAATTGTGATATTCAACTTGTTTGTTACAATGAGCTTCTACAATCTATATAGAACCTGCTGTAACAACTTTCCTAACAGAATTCAGTTATAGTGAAAATAGTGAAAATACAATACTACCCTTGCTAATGAATGTACAATTACCCTTGAGCCCTTGACAGTTATACATTCTAATAGTCCCCCTCAAGCGGAGTGGTTGTTGTTGCAGAAATCAGCTGCTCCAAGCTTGTGAAGTAAGGAACGATGTTGCTTAGCAGGAAGGGATTTAGTCAGAACATCAGCCAACTGACTATGGGAAGGAACATAGTGTGTGAGAAGATCACCAGGCTTGATCTTATCCCAAATATAGTGACAATCCACCTCGATGTGTTTAGTACGCTCATGAAGAACGGGGTTAGCAGCAATGAAAATTGCAGCTTTGTTATCACAATGCAAATAAGTTGGACCCAGATTCTTCAAACCCATGTCTTTGAACAAAGCATGTAACCAAGTAACCTCACAAGCTGTGAGAGCCATGGCACGATACTCGGCCTTTGCAGTGGATCGAGCAACCACAACCTGTTTCTTACTCTTCCAAGAGACAGGAGATGAGCCAAGAAGAACACAAAACCCAGTGGTAGAGCGACGGGTATTTGGACAACTGGCCCAATCAGAATCACAGTATGCATGCAATTGAACTGCTGAATCAGAAGCCAAAAGAATACCTTGAGTTGCAGTTCCAGCAAGATACCTTAAGAGACGTTTTGCTGCTTGCATATGAGCAGTAGTAGGAAGATGCATGAATTGACTAAGTGAATGCAAAACAAAAGAGATGCCAGGTCGAGTAACAGTTAAGTAAATGAGCTTTCCAATAAGCCTTTGATACTCATGAGGATGAGGTAAAACATCACCAGTGGTAGAAGTAAGTTTTAGATTACTTTCCATAGGAACCCTGACAGGTGATGCTAAGTCCATATGAAATTCCTTTAATAGATCAGTTGTGTATTTCTTCTGAGAGATAAAGAATCTTGCAGAACTTCTATGAATTTCCAACCCCAAAAAATAACTAAGGGTACCCAAATCCTTCATGTGAAAAGCCTGAGATAACAGTGTCTTGAGAGAGTCAATCTCAGAAGTAGAATCACCAGAAATCAATAAATCATCAAAATAAATCAGAATCAGAGTGATAGAGTTATCAGTGATCTTAGTAAACAAACTATAATCACTCTTTGATTGTAGAAATCCCAGTGACACTAAAATTGCAGACAACTTGCTGAACCATTGTCTAGGTGCATGTTTCAGGCCATACAATGATTTCTTAAGTTTGTAAACCAAAGGTTGTGAACCATGTGAACTAGTAGGAGAAGAAGCCCCATCAGATGTAGTAATTCGACTCCCTAAACCTGTGTATCCCAATGGTAATGTCATATAAACATCCTCATACAAGTCACCATGCAAAAAAGTATTGGTGACATCCATCTGAACTGCTTGCCAATCTAATATAGATGCCACTGCTAAAAGAGCCCTTACAATAGACATTTTTTCCACAGGAGCAAATGTCTCTGCATAATCGACTCCAAACTGTTGTTTACACCCCAGAGCAACCAACCTGCTTTTGTGCCTCTCAATACTACCATCAGGCTTGTATTTAGTTTTATATAACCATTTACAGCCTATGGCTTTCTTACCAGGTGGCAAAGGTACAATATCCCAAGTATCATTCTGCTCTAATGCAGACAATTCAAGGTTCATTGCAGAGACCCAATGATCATGTTTAACAGCATGAGAATAGAACACAGGATCTTGAGTGGTTGTAAGAGAAGCAAGCATACAACTAAAATTTGCATGAATGGGATGTTCAGCTGTAGAGTTAATGTTAGCAGCATGAGATAAACCAGTATCAAAATCATTCAACCAAGGTGGAGGTTTAACAGATCTAGTAGATCTTCTCAGAAGAGGCACATATGTGGAGAGTGTCTCAGATGACTGTGTGGAAGGTGATGTATGAGATGTAGAGATGAAATCAGATGATGTATGAGAGTTGTTATCAGATGGACATAGTTCAAAAATATCATCACATGAATATGGAGAAGTAAAAGGTAAAGAAACAGGCACAAACATCAAATATGGTTTTGGTGTATCAGAATGAAGAAGAAATATGTGTTCATGAAAAACAGCATCCCTAGAGACAAAACTTAGTTTGGTTATCAGATTCAAGAACCTGTAACCTTTTTGTGTAGGTGCATATCCCAAAAAAACACAAGGAATTCCCTTTGGCTCCAGTTTATCATGAGAAATATTAGGATTGGATACAAATGCCAAACAGCCAAATGACTAGAGAAAGTTGTAATCTACAGATTCCTTGTACAATACTTCATAGGGAATGCTATGATTCAAAGCAACAGTAGGAAGTCTGTTCATGATATACACAGCAGAAAGAACACAATCACCCCAATAACTTTTGTCAAGCCCAAATTGATACCTAAGAGCCCTTGACAACTCAAGAATTTGCCTATGTTTCCTTTCTACTCTTGAGTTCTGTTGAGGTCTGTATGGACAAGATGTTTGGTGTATAATACCATTGGTTCTATAAAAAACACTACAATCTTTATCCTCAAACTCAGGAGCATTGTCAGACCTTAAGGTTTGTATATCAGCCTTAAAATGAACTTTGACATAGGCATGAAACATCTTAAATTTTTCAAGGAATTGAGATTTACATTCCATCAAAAACAACCAAGTCATTCTAGTGCAGTCATCCACTAAGGTAAGAAAGTATCTGTATTTGCCTCTAGTACATACTTTGTATGGTCCCCATGTGTCAAGGTGGACCAATTCAAAAGGAGATGATGCATGACTAGAACTCAAAGAGTAAGATAACCTGGTAAATTTTGCAAGATGACAAGTCACACATACCTTAGTGTCACTAAAATCCACACAGGATTTAATCAGTGGAATTTTAGCCATGACAGATTTAGAGGCATGTCCAAGCCTATTATGCGACAAAGTGAATTGATCCTCAGTGGATAGCTGAGCAACATTTGAGCTTCCAGAAACAACAACATTAGTTGATAAGTAATACAATCCAGCTTCCAGAATTCCCTCAGCTACAACAATATTAGATTTTGTAGAAACTATTTCACACGCAAGTGGTTTGAACTTCACATAACACTCACTGTCAATTGACAACTTATGAATTGACATCAAATTATGCTTAAATGAAGGTATGTAAAGAACATCCTTCAATAACAAACCATTTTGCATCAGTACATTTCCCACACGAGTTATTTCTGCAGATTCACCAGTAGGCAAACTGATTACACAATTATTAATTGTCCTAACATTGTGTAGCAAATCAAGTGATGCACACATATGATATGTGGCACCTGAGTCCATTATCCATTTGTCAGTGCTTGACCTAACCATACCAGAAAATTTATAGCCAACAATCATGCCAGAAAAACCAAATTCTTCAACATCATCTTCTGTAACTGAACCTTTTCCAGTTTTGGTTGGTAACAATGTCAACAACTGTTTCAGTTGCTATGAAGTCAGTACAGTCTGCTCCTCAAACACACTTTTAACTTGAGCATTGTTACTCATTCTTGTTCCACCAGAATTCTTTGCAGTACCATCAAAATTCTTCCTAAAACCTCCAGTATTTTGACCTGGTTTTGGTTTATGCTTTGAATGCCACTTCGGATATCCAATAATATTCCAACATCTGTCAACAATATGACCTTTGCCATGACATGATGTACACTCAAAATTGTTCTTATGAATAGGTCCTTTACTATACATAGCTGAACCTTAAAATTCATTTACAGAATGAAGAATATCTCTCTGAGATTCCTCTTGCTGCACAGCAACACAAGCAACTTCTACCGTTGGTAACAGTGTCATCAATAACAACTGACTTCTTTGAGAAGCATACACATCATCCAATCCATTCAGAAATTGAAATAGCTTTGACTCAGCCTTCTGTGTACTAATAGCATCTAACAATCTTGTTACATCATCAATAACAGTTGCAACACTAGGCAATACATTCAAAGCATCAATTTCTTCCCAAACACTACTCAAAGCTGTATAGTACTCAGCAATAGACTTCTTATTTTGTTTCATCTCAAATATCTGTTTATTCAACTTATATTTTCGAGATCCATTCGTTAACATAAATCTCTTCTCTAACTAACTCCAAATTTCACTTGCAAAATCAATGAACAATATAGATTTACGTATTGAATCAGAAACACTATTACCAGATTGTTGCACGTATCCCACTGAACTCCATTAATTTCATCATCTGCACTTCTCTGAACCATTCCATTAACAAATCCAAGCTTTCTCTTTGCTGATAGTTGTATCTCAAATGTTCTCTTCCACGTTCTGTAATCTGCAGAACCTTCAAGCTTCGTAACACTAACTGACAGTGGTCCATCAGATGGATGCAAAAACAACGTATTTTGCATATCTACAAATGTAAAACGACCTCTTGCAGCCATGGAAACTCACTCACTCACTGATGCACTCAAACTGTTTGATTAAATTTCTCACTTAATCAATGATGTATATGCAGCTCTGATACCATGTTAACTTTTGTAAATGCATATACAGAGAATAAAGATCCAAAACAGAATCCAGAAATTGTGATATTCAACTTGTTTGTTACAATGAGCTTCTACAATCTATATAGAACCCGATGTAACAACTTTCCTAACAGAATTCAGTTATAGTGAAAATAGTGAAAATACAATACTACCCTTGCTAATGAATGTACAATTACCCTTGAGCCCTTGACAATTATACATTCTAATAATTAGTTTTCTGATCAAGTTGTCATAACTTATATACATACATGTCTAATCTATGAAAGTATTTACTTGCAACCACATAAAATGACTACAACTCTTCCTTCTTAGAGTGGCCACTGGCCAGTGAAGATTTTCTCTAGATAACATCTTATCTTTTGTTGTAGAATTACGTAAAGCCAATAAAACCATGCATTTCGTTTTCCAACATGATTTACGCCATCTATAGCTATAAAAGATATGTTTAGCTAGTAATTTGAAGTCACTTATAATCATCTGGAATCAGTAATTAATAGTTTGAAACATGAAAGATATTATTAGGCTGCTAGACATTGGATCTTCTGTGAATATTTGTTACATTGCAAATGATATTACAATCTAACAATCATATCCATTTTAATCCAGGTGAAATATATCTTGCTTTGTTCAATCTAAATCATGATGAAACCATTATATCCGTAAAGATGTCGGACCTGAGTCGAAGGGATTTCCATGCAGAAACTCGAACATATCCTCATGTGCTGGCACAGAAATATGGGGAGCCGGGGAGGTAAATATTATGAATTATAAAGGAGACATTATCAGTAGCAGTGGAAATGCATGGATGTGCACTAATTGTCTTGAGATGTACATAAACCACGATCCTATAATGGCTTGGTAAGAGTTTGATTCTTGTTGAAAGGAATCAGATATATATCATATGAGCTCTGTCAAGAAATATCTGCTATCAATCAAAAACTATAAGTTCGTCTGCTTAAACAAACATATTGGATGATTTTTCATTTTCTCCTTTTTTTGGTCTAACAAGGTTGCTTACATCTCTATGAATAATGATAAGTTTGTCATCTCCCTATTGTACTTTGAGATTAAGCAACTTCTACAAGAATATTAGAATATGTTAAATCTAGCTCAATGGGCAAATGATAACCTATTTAAATAAAACACGTAATTTTTTTATAAATATAACCAAGAATACCAATTACAAAATATTTTCCAATGATTAATAAAAGGTTTTATGACCTTTTAGCCCTTAAAGTTTGACGATTTATACCCATCAGCCCTAAAACTTTGAAAACGTACCTTTTAGCCGTTGAAGTACCCATTAAAGTTCAATTAACCATTTTTCTATTTTTTTTCCCGATAATACCCCTACAAGGGCTAAGAGGTACTATTTTCATACTTCAAGGGCTAAAAGGTATATATGTTAGGAATATGTTGTTCTTGATGATAATTATAAAACACTTAGTAGATTTTGTATTAAGTCATTTTGTAACTGTCAACGGAATGACATGCTTTGCAGCTTTCGTTGACAGGAAGCTCATTAACGAAATGAGTGATGTAGCAATTGCATTGTACAATACTTCATAGTTTGATATGCATTTGTTGTAGGTATTAGATAGGTTTTCTAAGTCATGTTGACTAAGTACTAGATAGGCAAAATAGGTTGGTGAATTGTTAATATATTATGCCTTGTAATTTTGCCTAAGTGAAGACATGTCAACGGAATGAAGATTACTCTATCAACGGAATGAAGATTACTCTATCAACGAAACGAGGATTATACCATCAACGAAACGAAGAATAAAGCTATCAACGAAACACATCTCTCTACTATCAACGAATCATTATTGCTTTTCTGAATAGTTGACAAAGTGATAATGACAGTTATCTGACAGATCAAAAGGGAGATATGAAAGTGTACTTTGCATTGGAAGCCATCAAAATGGTTACTGGAAATAAGGAAACATTCCAATTTCCAATTAGGTTCTTGGGAGTGATCATAATAAGCATGAAGACAAAAGCCAAGATCTCCAAGGACCATTGGACAAAAGGGATGAAAAGCAAGCTACTGAAAGTTACTTTAGATTATTTTAGAGTAGCCAAAATAGCATTGTAAACTTGGGTTATATAACCAAGTGTAGCAGTTCATTTTATTAATAGAAGTGAGTGAGATAAAATAGTTTGTATTAGCTTTTTCAAGAGCACTCTCACTTTGTATCAAGAACTGAGCAGCTGTGATACTTGTGTAACACAGATTATTTCCGTAATAAAAATTATCTCAGTTGGATCCTCAAAACATCCAACTGAAATTTTATAGTTGTTTGTGTTTTTATTTCAGTTCAGTTTTTATTTTAGAAAGTTGTTTTAAAGTTTAGAAATATCTAGAATTGTATTCAACCCCCCCCCCCCTTCTACAATTCTGTTAGGTCATTTGGGATTAACAATTGGTATCAGAGCAAGCTTCTAACATACAAGAAGTTTAAAGATCAAGGCCAAAACAGTAACCATGGTGAAAAAGGATGCAGGTGTAAAGATACCAGTTCTAGATAAGGACAATTACTTTCACTGGAAAGTAAAAATGCATCTACATCTCATGTCTATGGATGAGAGATATGTAGACTGCATTGAAAAAGGTCCACATGTTCCCATGAAGTTTGCATCTAGAGTTGGACTGCCAGATGATGCTCCAGATGTGGAAATTCCAAAACCTGCCTCAGAATGGACTATTGAAGGAAGATGTTGCAGAAATCCATAAAGACAAAAGAACCATGAACATTCTGTTTAATGGTTTGGAGCAAGAGATGTTCGACAATGTTATAAACTATACAACTTCTAAAGAAGTATGGGACACTGTTAGAACACTCTGTGAAGGAACTGAGCAAGTTAGGGAAAACAAAATGCAACTCCTTATACAACAATATGAGCACTTTCATTTCAAAGCTGGTGAAACCCTAAATGACACGTTCAGTAGGTTTCAAAACTTTTGAATGGATTAAAGTTGTATGGAAGAATCTACCAAACCAAGGATTCAAACCTCAAATTTCTTAGAGCTCTTCCAAAAGAATGGAAGCCTATGACTGTTTCCCTGAGAAACACTCAGGAGTACAAAGACTACACTCTTGAGAGGCTTTATGGAACTTTAAAGACATATGAGTTGGAAATGGAGCAAGATGAAGAAATTGAGAAGGTATAAAAGAAAGGTGGATCTATTGCATTGATTGCATCTGTGAACCAACTAGAAGATGACAATGAAGAAACTGCAAAAGCCACAACTAGTCGAGCTAGTTGTAGGAGTGATGTTAGCAATGGTAAAGGCAAGATGACAGAAGAAGAAGAACCAGAACCAGCCAACTTGGATGACTTAGATGAGATTGATGAACACATAGCTTTTCTTTCAAGGAAATTCTCTAAGTTCAAATTCAAGAGAAACTCAGAAGCAAGGCCACCAAGGAGAGACTTTCAACCTAGAAAAAATAACTGGATTGAAAAGTCTAAGTCTAAATGTTTCAACTGTGGAATGATTGGTCACTTTGCTGGAGATTACAGAAAACCCAAAGTTGAGAAGGGCAACAGGAAATTTGAGCCTGTTGATTATAAAAAGAAATACTTTGAACTTCTCAAGCAAAAAGAAAAGGCTTTCATGTCTCAGGAGTATGATTGGGCTGGTAATGGTGAAGATTTTGATGATGATGTTGAGTATGTCAACTTGGCTCTAATGGCTAACAATCATGAGCAGGAAGCAAGTTCCTCTAGCAATCAGGGAGACAAAAGGAATCTTTGGTACTTGGATAGTGGATGTTCAAGACACATGACTGGTGATTCTACCCTGATCACAGAGTTTCAGGAAAGAGCTGGCCCTTGTATTGCTTTTGGAGATGACAGCAAAGGCTACACTAAGGGATATGGCTTGATTTCAAAAGAAAATGTCATCATTGAGGAGGTTGCATTGGTGGATGGTCTTAAGCACAATTTTCTTAGTAACAGCCAACTTTATGACAAAAGATTTTTAGTTACTTTTTCTAAAGAAGCCTGTGTTGTTTCCAAAGGAGGAAACAACAATGTGGTAATGACTGGATTCAGAAGAGGGAATGTGTACATTGCTGACTTTAGTAGCACAAGTCCAGACACCATCACTTGTCTCTTCAGCAAGGCAAGCAAGGATGAAAGTTGGCTATGGCACAAGAAATTATCTCATCTGAATTTTAAGGTTATGAATGATTTGGTGAGGAAAGATCTTGCTAGAGGAATTCCACAGGTGGAATTCTCCAAAGATGGTTTGTGTGATGCCTGTCAAAAAGGGAAACAAAAGAAGGCATCATTCAAAAGCAAGACAGAGTCATCAATTGTCCAACAGCTTGAGCTGCTTCATATGGATCTATTTGGCCCTGTAAATGTCATGTCCATTTCAAAGAAGAAATACTGTCTTGTGATTGTTGATGATTTTTCTAGATTTACATGGACTTTCTTTTTGCACTCCAAAGATGAGGCAAGTGAAATCATTATCAATCACATCAAGATGGTAAACAATCATCCTAATTTCAAAGTAAGAAGGATTAAGAGTGACAATGGGACAGAATTCAAGAATTCAAGCATGAAGGTGTTCTGTGAAGAAAATGGTATTTTGCATGAGTTTTCAGCAGCGAGGACACCACAGCAAAATGGTGTAGTTGAAAGGAAAAACAGAACACTTATTGAAGCTGCAAGGACAATGCTAGATGAATCAAAGTTACCAACTTATTTCTGGGCTGAGGTAGTTAACACAGCTTGCTTCACTCAAAATATTTCTTTGATTAATCAGGACAAGGGAATGACCCCTTATCAACTACTCAAAAGAAAGAAGCCACTATTGGATTTTCTTCATGTCTTTGGATGCAAGTGTTTTGTTTTGAGAAATCAAGCTAAGCATTTGGGGAAATTTGAAGCAAAGGCAGATGAAGCAATATTTGTGGGATATGCAGCAGGGAAAGCTTATAGAGTCTATAATCTCAGAACCAACATTGTTATGGAATCTATACATGTTGTTTTTGATGATCTCAAAATACAAGGTCTCTGTGATGAAGGTTTTCATGAAAGTCTTTCTTTTGAGAATGAGGAAGGAGATCAAGTGAATCATGTCAAGACTATTGAGAAACAGCCTAAAGTTGTTGTATCTAGCACAGATGAAAGCAGCAGTGAAGATGAAATTGCTGCATTGAGATTTAAAAGAATAGCTGCTAGCAGACCAAATGGTCATTTCGTTGACAGTCATGATGAAGGATTCGTTGACAGTCAGAATGAGCGTTTCGTTGACAGTCAAAATGGTCATACCGTTGACAGTCACAGAAATGCCTCTAGGAGTGATCATTTAGGGACAACAAACTCAGGGGGAGTTTCTCAAGGACAAATATCTAATCAAGGCAACCATGATCATGAAGCTACTTCTTCAAGAGAAAATCTACCTCCCTCAAGGAAATGGACTAAAGATCATCCCTTTGAACTCATTATAGGTGATGTTTCTTCAAAAGTCCAAACTAGAAGAGCAACTCAAGAGGAATGTTTATATAGTAGCTTTCTGTCTCAGGATGAGCCAAAGAAAGTTGAGGATGCACTTCTAGATCCAGATTGGGTTTTAGCTATGCAAGATGAGCTAAACCAATTTGAGAGAAACAAAGTTTGGAAGCTGGTGCCCAAGCCTAAGGAAAGGAGTGTTATAGGCACAAAATGGGTGTTCAGAAACAAGATGGATGAAAATGGCATAGTCACAAGGAACAAAGCTAGATTGGTTGCAAAAGGCTATTCACAGGAAGAAGGAATTGATTTTGATGAAACCTATGCTCCTGTTGCAAGACTAGAAGCAATAAGGATTTTCCTAGCCTATGCAGCCCATGCCAATTTCAAGGTCTATCAAATGGATGTGAAGAGTGCTTTTATGAATGGGGAATTGGAAGAGGAGGTGTATGTAAGTCAACCTCCTGGTTTTGAAGATGATGATTTTCCAGAGTATGTATACTTCCCCCTTAAAGCACTCTATGGTTTGAAACAAGCACCTAGAGCCTGGTATGACACACTTTCACAGTTCCTCCTTGAGAATCACTTCACTAGAGGTACTGTAGATAAAACTCTTTTTCATAGGATTGTGAATGGCTCTACTATACTTGTTCAAATTTATGTAGATGACATAATCTTTGGGTCTACAGATGTAAAACTTTGTCAAAAGTTTTCCAAGCTTATGCAGAGTAAATATGAAATGAGCATGATGGGAGAATTAACTTACTTTCTTGGTCTCCAAGTGAAGCAAGTTAATGAAGGCATTTTCATTAGTCAAACAAAATATATTCATGATTTGTTAAAGAAATTTAACTTAATGGAATGCTCTCCTGCCAAAACTCCCATGCCTACTGCCACCAAACTTGAATTGAATACTAAGGAAAAATCTGTGGACATTTCAAGTTACAGAGGCATGGTAGGCTCACTTTTATATTTAACAGCTAGTAGACCTGATATTATGTTTGCTACATGTCTATGTGCTAGATTTCAGGCTGATCCTAGGGAATCCCATTTAGTTGCTATTAAAAGAATTTTCAGATATCTCAAAGGAACACCAAACCTTGGCATTTGGTATCCTAGAGAATCTGGCTTTGAACTAATTGGTTATTCAGATGCAGATTATGCAGGATGTAAAATTGACAGGAAAAGCACAACAGGCACCTGTCAATTCCTAGGAAACAAGCTTGTGTCATGGTTCAGCAAGAAACAAAACTCAGTTTCTACCTCCACAGCCGAGGCTGAGTATATTGCAGCTGGAAGTTGTTGTGCACAGATTTTATGGATGAAAAATCAACTACTTGATTATGGACTAAGAGTTGAGAAAATCCCTATCTTCTGTGACAACACTAGTGCCATTGCCATTACTGAGAATCCAGTACAGCATTCAAGGACCAAGCACATTGACATCAAGTACCATTTCATTAGAGAACATGTTATGAATGGTACTGTGGAGTTACATTTTGTTCCAAGTGAACAACAACTTGCAGACATCTTTACCAAGCCACTTGATGAATCTACATTCTCAAGATTTGTAAGTGAGCTAGGTATGCTAAATTTCTCTTAATTATTTCTGAGATTTTTGAAAGTTACAAAGCAGCCAGAATCTTGCTATGTTTTTCTGTGAATTAATTTTCTCAGGAAAAAGTGCAATTTGTCTAAGTCAAAATTACTATGTCAACGAAACGCACCATTTCGTTGACAGTCTTAGCATTTTTCTGGGTGTTTCGTTGATAGCTCTCTTATATCAACGAAACGCAGCTTTATCAACGAAATAGACGGGACCTTAAACGCCCAATTCTGATTCGTTGATATAGCGCTTTTAATCTGAACTGTTGAAATTGCACGTCCTTTAGCTATTTGAAGCAGAGAGATTGTTATCCACAATCAAAGAATTATTTGCAGCTCTAAATACTTTCTAACAATGGTAAGTGGATACATTCCACAATACCTCAATGGTTAAAGTATTCATCAATTTTTCTATACTTATCAGTTATCACTCTCTTCAGTCGGAGATTGATGCGCATCTCCACCTTTCCGGCATAAATTGCTTGAATTATGGTTAGCATGTACAAATGAAATACTTGTATGACTGAACTGTCCATTTTTCTCTTTAGTGGTTATGTGTATTTTGGCCCATGCTTTGATAGTTAAAGTGATACTAATTTGTAGTAATGAGAGATTTCTGAGATGTGATTAAAGAGTTGTGTTATTCTCTCATGTACATTTACCTGATGTGTATATGGGATAAATTTTATGATCTGATGCCATCTATCAACTGCTTAAAACCCTCTATACCCAGCATTTAGAAAGAGCAAAGGGAAGCTACTGATCTATATGTTAAAGATATAAGCTTGTTGTTGATTACTACGATTTATTGATTGCCAACCATATAGTTTATCCCAACAGTCCTAGAATTAATAAATAAGTACATACGATAATAGTAAAGCATTGGTATCATCATAAAATTAGTTGTACATTGTAAATGAATCAGAAAATTGTATTATAACAAATAATTTTTGACTTTCTTTTTCACTATATTCACAGGTATATAAAGTTTTGTCAAGCTGTAGAGTTTTGAAGAACACTTTGGAAACAATTGATCTAATTAAACAATCAGAGCACGAGGATTGTACATTGTAGGGGAAATTAAATCTTTCGCTACTTGATGACATCACATAAAATGTGTATTCATGTGTTATTTTTGCCGAGGAGGAATTGGGATCAGATTATACTATTACTAGGTAACAACTGGAAGTCAAATCCTTTTGCATGTCCATCTGTCGAACTTTATTAATCATCCTCTTAGTTTCAGTTCAAGGTGAAGGGAAAGATATTGGTGTGTCTTCGAGGGGATAATGCGAGTGTTGACAAGGGCCAAAAAGCTCTTTTATCAGGTGTTGTGGCAATGATTCTTGCTAATAATGACGTTTCTGGAAATGAAATAATTGCTGACCCTCATGTGCTCCCTGCCTCACATATTACGTACTCAGATGGTCTTGCCGTCTATCAATACATCCAAAATTAAGTATGACTGTTAGCATACTTAAAGGTACTTACTAGCTTCAAAAGTGGAAACCTGTTGCATGTCCCCTTAAAGGTACTTACTAGCTTCAAATCTATATCCAAGCACACTTGAATGAAAATTTTAAATGTACACATTGAAGTATAAAAGGGTATATTCCTTTTAGCCCTTGAAGTATGAAAAATAGTAACTCTTAGCCCTTGTAGGGGTATTATCGGAAGAAAAATAGAAAAAGAGTTAATTGAACTTTAATGGGTACTTCAAGGGCTAAAAGGTACGATTTCAAAGTTTTAGGGCTAATGGGTATAAATTGTCAAACTTTAAGGGCTAAAAGGTGATAAAACCTTAATAAAAATTACCTTCAATGACCATTATTCTTTATAAAACACACTCAAAAATATCAATCACCGATATTTTTTTGTTATTAAGGAAAATGCTAGTTACTCCAAAAAAATAAACATTGTACAAAATTTTCCCAAAAACCAATGTGTCACCTGAATAAACTTGTGCATACATATGCCCTCATAAATTAAAACTCGTCATCACTTCCGAAAAATTTTGATAAAATTTTTGAGTTACCTACCACTACCCATTAATAAGATATTAAAAAAATCCATAAAAGTTACTTTTTTTAATAAACCACGTTATCCTTTATAAACATATACAAAATACAAATTACAATACATCTTTTAATCATTAATAAATAATTACATTATCTTGTATAAAATATCCAAAATACAAACTATAATATAAAATTTAATTATTAATAAATAATAATAATAATAATAATAATAATAATAATAATAATAATAATAATAATAATAATAATAATAATAATAACCCGTACAATATACCTATTATACGCCTGTATTATTATATCAAAACTTACACATTGAAAGTTTTGATTTTTGGTTTGGATATCGGTCATTTTATTTTATAAGTAATAAGATAATATAAATAATAACAACAATTGCCTTTTTTAATTAAAATACGTTATCTTTTAATTAAAATATGTTATACTCTATCAACACACTTTAAATATCAATTATATTATGTTGCATATTTCGTTTATTTACAACCAAAAAAATCGTACAATATTTTTTTAATTATTAATAAACTATAGAAAAAATCCGTGCGTTGTACGGAATATATGCTAGTACCCATCTATACTATATTATTAAAATCGAAAAAAAAGTTTTGTTACCTTTGTTTTGTTACCTGTTTTTCTGGTGCGGTATATGGTATTTACTTAATTACCCTTATTTAATTGGTTTTACTTAATTACCATTATTTAATTTATTTTTATTGATAAATATGCATAATAAGGCGCAATACTAAAATTTAAGTATCTAAGCCAGGTTTATTACTTAGTTTTCATTGTTTGGGCCCAAAATAAAATATCCACATATATTTACATCGTAATTAACAATTTTCTAAAAAACAAATTCGTGAATTGCACGGGATATAAAGCTAAAATTCTTTGTATTGCACGGGATATAAAGTTAGTTATTACTAATGTCTGTGTCATTAAATTCAAATATAAATGTCATTATAAGTTAGAGAAATTACCATGTTTACTACGTTTATGACTTTTGTTTGCAAATATACGGTCTTTGATATTTCCTTGTAATTATACGATCTTTTTCTTTTTGTTTATGATGTTTTCCCCTTTCTTCTCTTCTTCGAATCTTTCCATCTTATCTCTCTGTTCATTCTTCACTCTCATAGCATTACCAAAATAATTCAAAGTGTCCCTCTCTTATCTTTCTCCCTTTTTAACTTATTTGTATCAATCACCAAAATAATTTTCGATTTCAACCAAACAATCAAATTATACACTGATACACACACATATCATCATTTTGATACAATTTCAAATCAATTCATGTGATTCCTATTCAATCTCAGTGGCGTTAATTTGATTTTTGAAACTTCATTATGATGCAAGTGAAGATTTGGTGATTGCAATTACCTAAATTTAAACTTGAAGGTTAGTTTATAGCAAATCAGTGGTAATTAACATAAATTAATCTAATCAAACTCTTAGATCAATCTAATCTAATGGCCCTCCTAGAGGCACCACACACAACTAAAATACACCATCTCATACACAACCACACCTAATCCCCTTCGTTTTTAATTTGAATTTTCCCGTCAATCGGTGAGCTTTTTTTTGAAATCCGACTTCACTGGATTTTTCTCCATCTCCCAACGATCAATTTGCATACCATATGTTATATATTTCGACGCGATTTAAGAATTTTTTTTTATTTAGTTTCTAGTCTAAGAGGGTTTCTATTAGAGTAAAACCACATATATATATATATATATATATAGGCTTTTGTTCAACTAAAAACTAAAATTAAAATAGAAACTAAAAACTAATCTAAGCCCTTAGATTAATCTAATCTAATGGCCCTCTACTGCATCACACACAGTTAAAATACACCCTCACATACACAATCCCACCTAATTCCCTTCATTTTTAATTTGATTTTTCCCGTGAATCAGTGAACTTTTTTTGAAATCCGACTTCAGTATATTTTTCTCCATCTTCCAACGATCAATATGCATACCATATGTGCTATATTACGGAGTACTAAAATTTTAATGGTTTCTGAATAATAAATAGTGATTTCAGCATAGATCTAGCGATTTATTTTTATATACGTATAAATTTAGTGATTTTGCAGTACAAAATTTGTAATTTACGTATAGGTCTGGAGAAAAAATCACTAAATTTACGCAGAAATCACTATTTATTCTTACATAAATCACCAACATTTTAGTGATTCTCGCAAACATAAATAGTGATTTATCGTCGAAATATATCAAATATGGTATGCAAACTAATTGTTGCGAGATGAAAAAAAATACAGTGAAGTCAGATTTCAAAAAAAGATCACCAATTAACGGGAAAAATATAATTACGAATTGAGGGGATTAGGTGGGGTTGTATGTGATAGGGTGTATTTAACTGTGTGTGGTGCAGTTTCTAGTTTTTAATTAGTACAGGTTTCTAGTTGAATAGGACCCTATATATATATATATAGGTGCCCTTCCACAACCATCAATGGTTGGAAACAAAATTATAACCAGCATATCAGGACCATTTATTTGTAAAATGGACGGTGAAGATTGTCCGCTTCAGCAATGCAACATTGCTACCAGCATTGTAACAATGCGGCACTAGCAATGTTTTATTGCTAAGATTGGTTGATTGTAAATTACTTATTTACCCTTACTCTTTCCACTTTAACAAAAACCCCCCAAATATCCAATTCAATCAGTTCAAACAAAACACACAGAACACGACATGTTCCTGTAGCAATGACACATTGCGGCCATATCAATGTTTCATTGCTAGTAGCAATGTATCATTGCTACAACTGCTATTTGGGCAGAAGCTTCAGCTCATTTTCCATGTTCCCACCCCTGTTTTTCTTCCATTTTGATTTAAAAAAAATATTCCTAAATTGAATATAAAATATTAAATTCATTAATTTAGTTAATACTTTTCAATATTAAAATTTTAAATTGCAAAAAAAAAAATTGAAGTGGGTAAAAAACTGGGGAAGAACAGAGGAAGGTGTATGAAGCTACTGCCTAAACAATTGTTTCAGCTATGACACATTGCGGCCACAACAATGTTTCATTGCTAGCAGCAATGTATCATTGCTACAACTGTTATTGCAGCTATGACACATTGTGGCAACAACAATGTTTCATTGCTAGTAGCAATGTATCATTGCTACAACTGCAATTTAGGCAGAAGCTTCAGCTCATTTCCCATGTTCCACCCCTGTTTTTCTTCCATTTTGATTTTAAATTTTTTTATTCCTAAATTGAATATAAAATACAAATTCATTAATTTAGTGAATACTTTTCAATATTGAAATTTATTCCATTTTAATCACTTTTTCACAGTATATTACCATTTTTCAATTTCATATAGTTAGTTTGATGATATCTATTAAATACTTAATAATTTCGAAATTAAATATTAATACTTGAACGTTACATAATAGATTCGAAAATAAATTCAAATATCAAATTTTGAATTCGTCGGTTTTGTTGGTACAATTTCTTTTATCATGCTTTGCTCCTACTTTCTTGCACTTTCCGCACATTCTTGGCTTTGAAGTAGACGTTACAACACCACTTTTATATCTTTCCGCTTTCTTTCGCCCTTAGTTTGTGACATCGGAGGATCGAATATCGGATCTTGTTGATAGTCATCTTGATGAAATGACTCATTCATTATTTCATTGCGTTCCTCTTCTGGAAAAGAATTTTTCACGTTACACTTCTCTCTCTCAATCATGTTCATCACGTAACGTGAGGCAAAACAACTACCAATAGCACCCAAACTTTGAAAAGATCTGCATAATGCACTATACCTTGATGATTGTGATGCACCAACATTAGCAAGAACGGGAGGGGTATAAGGTAGAGGACCGACAATTTTGTTGCCATTCACCGTCCACCTAGGCGTGATGTAATCGGTTGGTATGCGAGTTTTGTCCATCTTGTCTAGGTAATAGATCATGTGTTTACAAATCATTCTGGAATGCTTAAATTTCTTACAAATGCATTCAATCGTTCCGTCCACGGAGACCGTCAACCGATAACTTCTTTTATGATTCTCCGGAATCGTAATCTTCTCAACCAAGTACAATTTATAAAGATAAGTTCCACCTTCTTTAGCCTTCGTCACTTTATACGATGTGCTTTTTAGAAGCTCCTTTTGAAAATGCTTAAACATTTATTTTGTGTAAATCTCGGATGCATGAATTTCCAAGGACGAGCGTAATATTAGTCTCCTTTCCGTTTCCTCCGTCTCAAAATCGCTTTTTACCTCCTTGAGATATTGTGTCTCCAAAGATTTTTGTGAGTTCTCAATAAATTCTTTCAAACCGGTAGATGCTTGCACATATTCATAAAAAAAGCATTTGTGGACTCGCTTCTTGAGGTAGTGGTCATACCGGCGGAAAAATATTGTCTCGTGTAAGCACCAATCTATTGATCTCTAATAACATACATTTGATTTAGCCAAACATGATTCTCAAGGTTGTACTTCTCAACCAATTCCTCCCATTGACCTTCAAATTCCGTGGGTGTCAACGACTTGTACACACATGCATTAAAATCGGTTTTGAATTCCGGATAGTTGGTGTACAAACTAGATAACTTCTCGGGGAACTTACTACTTATATGCCATGTACAATATGTATGCTTGGTTTGTGGCATAACCTCGGCAATTGCATTTTCCAAAGCAATGTCTTGATCAGTAATGATTGCGATGGGTGCTTTGTTGTCAACGTCTTCCAACCATGTTTTCAAAACCCATTTATAAGATGTCTCTTTCTCATCCCTTACGAGTGCAAATCCAAACAAAATATTTTGATAATGGTGGTTTACCCCCGTAATAGGTATGAAAGGCATACAATATCTATTCGTCCGATAAGTTGAGTCAAAAGTAACCACATCTTTGAAATTCTTGTAGGCGTTCATGGATAGAGGATCAACCCACACCAAACCCCTAACACGATTATCTTCATCCACATCTACTCGATAGAAAAAATTACCAAAATTATTTCCTTGTAATTCTCGAAGCAAGATCAATCCACACTCCGCATAACCGGAATCAAACACTCGACGTCGAATGTCACGTATGACATTACGTACATCTTGATTTGAAAATCCTAGATTTTCAATACCGCCACTTTCTTCACTAAGAAATTTCATTATTTTTGTCGTCTCGATCCCCGATTTGTTAAACAATTGAATCAATAATTGGGTGAACGGGTCTATGTTGCGTGATCTTTGAAAAAATTGTACCTTTTCCGGTGTCACCATAACACGATTGTGTTCCAAATTGACCGAATTAATTTTCCATTTAGTTGTCCTAATGTTATGAACAACGGACATTCGAGCACGACATTCCGTTCGTGGAATTACATCTCTAATTCTTTTTCCTTTACCACGATCTTCCAAATCCAATTCTTTCGGCATTACTCTTCCACCCTTTCGACAAATAAACAAACGGGATGATGGTTCCTTACTTCGTGTATGTCTACGAGTGTTCCGGATTATTATATCGAATCCCACACTTCGACCATAATTCCTATAAAAATTTTCCGCCTCCTCCAATGTATCGAAAATCATACCAACACAAGGCACAACATTATTAACATTCGGAAATTTAAAATCATAATTTTCGTTTTCGATATTAATATCATCATCGACATTATCATCATCAATATCATCATTTTCCCACATATTAATATCCTCATCTTCTTCATCATCACCATCACTTTCTATATTATTCACCTTCTTTTTACCCATGTAACCGTCATTTTTTTCCCACAAACATCATCCACATTCATCTTTCCTTTACCCACATTATTGTTACCGTAACTATCAATATCTATTATTTCATTCACATCATCAAATAATTTACGAAAAACCAGATTTTTTCTAACGGGCGTAACATAATCGAAATCATTATGCTCACTAGATGAACTAGAATCACTAAATAAAAATGAAGCCATAGTAATTAGAGGGCTAACCTTATTTTTGGGGCTTTTGACCTTCAAAAAGCTTCAAAATACGCACTTCTTTGGTAATTGATAAGTGTAAATGAAAAAAAGGGGGGAAAGAGGAGTTTTTAGGGTTGTGGGAAAAGTGGGGTCCAGAGTTGCAGCAATGTTTCATTGCTAGCGTAGCAATGTTTCATTGTTGTGGCATGTGCATTTAATGCCAACCACCCCCCGACAACTACCATATTTAATGCTGGTTATAAATAATCTGGAAGCAATGTATTATTGCGGCCGTAGCAATGTCTCATTGCTAGGATAAAGCCTTCAGCAATGATATATTACTGGTGTAGCAATGTTACATTGTTGTAGAACATTGTTTTTTTGTTTTTTGTTTTTTTTTTTGTATTTTACTCCTAAAATATGTACAATATGTACTTAAAAAGTAAATTAAATTAATTTACAAGTCAAAATATCTTCGAGCTAAGTTATGGATGCTTTTTTCCGTCATATGTAATTTAATTAAAAATATCTAATCGAAATATGCTCAGTGACATGTGAAACGTTCTTTTAAGTAACATCTCAAACGACTATTGACTAAAATATGTATACAAATACTTAGTTGTTATCTGTAATTGTAATAATATTGTGTGATATTTAAAATAAAATATGTTTGCATTACTTGTTACGTTATTTTTCCATTCCCGAAGATAAAAAATAATATTTTAATCAATATTTTCAATTATTAAATTACATTACTATATTTGTTATTTTCTTTTTAAATATTATTTGTTTATTAAGTTAAATGTGTTCTGTTCGATCCGTGTCCGGGTTCATTAAGTCGTCTATTATAAACATTTCTAAAATTGACCAAGTTATAATAAATATTTTTAAAATAATAAATTTTTAACTTTTTTTAAGAATTTATTTAATTTTAGAACTGTTTATAATAGTCGAGTTTATTAAGACGGACTTGGATTGTGAAAACGACAGGTTTATAATGCTCTACTTGTGTTGGCATAGTCTAAGGTCTAAATTGTATAAATTCTTTTATTGCTTTTATTAAATATTATTGCACATTTTTTATTCAAATTGTAAATGGAAGTATATAATCTTTTGTTTTGAAAATATAATCATCTAAGTACAGTTGGCTGAGTGGTTAAAGTCTTTGTCTTCTTTATAGGAGGTCAGGAGTTCGAATCCACCAAAACGCAAAAGGGTGTTTTTGTAATTAAAAAAATTTTGAATTCGCAATGACACATTGCTGTGGTAGCAATGACTCATTGCTTTGGTCGTTTTTTCTGACCGTTGGATTCGTTTTCAATGGCCTAGATTTGTTGGCTGCACTGAAATAGTCAACCAGCTGTGGTTGTGGACCAAAACCATATATATATATATATATATATATATATATACTAGCGTAACAGCCCGTGCAAGGCACGGGCCTACATAGAGATGTCAATAATTTTTATTGTGAAAAAGTTGGTCGTGATCGATTTATTAGCTTAAGGATTGTGTAGTCTTAAGTTTGAGAGCGTAAAATGAGAAGTATGGTTCATGCATAGTGAGGAGTAAAGAATTTTGTTGGGGAATAGTGTAATTACTTTGAATCACAAACGTAACTATGACAAGGCTCTAAGACTTGTTTATAGTGACTGTTATTGATTTTGAGACCAGATTGAAATAATGTAGAATTTGAAGCACGAGTGTACTATTGTTCTTCTTGCGATTATAAGCAAGTTTACCTGAGTTTTGTGTGTCAGAGAAAGGATAGTTTGTAGATTGGTAATTTGCGTTAGAGAGTGGTTGTTATCTGTTTTTCAGGAATTGATTGGGTTTTTTTTTGCAATCTAGATTATGAATAGGTTATATGCATGCAATGTTGTTGTAATATAATCGAACATGCATGAATGCGATAGAGGATTTTAAAAAGAAGCTGAAGGCCGACACATCTTTGCACACCTTCACATCACCCAAGTTTGTGATAAACACTTTGGGAGATGAACACCTATTACAGTTTGGAGTATTCATGTCACCTATTTGTTTTTGGTTTTTTACTTGGGAACTGATTCTGCACTCCTCTCATGTGTTCATCTTTATATTAAATTATATTAACACAATTAGTAAATGCATTAATAATGTGTTTGGAATACCGTTTTACAGTTACACATTTTAATCCAATTTATTACTATATATTAAACCTCAACACAAGGGCAAAAGTTTCCAATTAAATGGCCATCACAAAAATGTCACTCATATATTATTACGCAAAAATATATTAATAGTTGTTAGTACAAAGAAACAAACCTCCAACCTCCTTCTAAGATGTTCATGAGTTTAACCACTATTCTACATGCCTGTTTGAGTTTACTTCAAAAAATTTATTAGATAATCCACGTCTTTCCTCTCTTATCTTATATTATTTTTAATTTGATGTTTAAATAAATAAAATATTGGTTTGTATTATTTATATAAATCGGTTTTTCTTTTCATCTTTTCGTAATTTTGGTCAAAAAGTTTATTTTCCGGACACCCCAATCGGTATCACACCAGACCCTAGAGTGTAGGAAGAATTCTCCACGCTCCCATGAATCGAACATTGAATGCTTTGGTCAATAACCAGTGCTCTCACCAACTCATTTAGAGGCTCGGAGGCTTCTTTTTGTAATTTTATATACCTATATATTCAATCACTGAATTTTATTACAGTTGTATTTTCGATTAAATATATATTAATTATGTTGTTTAAAATTCATACTTTTATATTATATATCTTTATTATACTTTATTTGAATTAAATTAATTATTCATACATAAAATATACTCTTGAAATTCGACCTAATATAAGAAATATTGTATATGTTGTAGAGGATGTCGTCAAGGATCCACAAACTCTATTTAGAATTTCATTTTATCAAAATGATTATATGACATTACGAATGAATTTAATGTATTCTATAAAGTTCTATTATTATTATGAAAGATTATACTTTTTTTTAACATCGTACAATAATTTTTAGAATACAATTTGAAATTCTATTTTCAAAACTTGTAATTTTCAATTTTCCCAAACTTTATCGTCTACTAACAGTTTGACTGATCATTATGTAATTATATACTATGTAATATCCTATATTTTAAAAACTCACCCCGATCTTTGACACGAACGTCACTGGGGTTGAGGGGGAGGGGGTTAGAAATGTGGAAAAAGATATAGATAAGTTAATAAAGAATGACATGTTACTTTAGAAAATGTTAACAAATGAACAATACATTATGGAAAAGAAAATTGTTAAGAAATGTATGCGACGAACAGAGTAGGTTCATACTTTTATATTATATATCTTTATTATACTTTATTTGAATTAAATTAATTATTCATACATAAAATATACTATTGAAATTCGACCTAATATAAGAAATATTGTATATGTTGCAGAGGATGTCGTCAAGGATCCACAAACCCTATTTAGAATTTCATTTTATCAAAATGATTATATGACATTACGAATGAATTTAATGTATTCTATAAAGTTCTATTATTATTATGAAAGATTATACTTTTTTTTAACATCGTACAATAATTTTTAGAATACAATTTGAAATTCTATTTTCAAAACTTGTAATTTTCAATTTTCCCAAACTTTATCGTCTACTAACAGTCTGACTGATCATTATGTAATTATATACTATGTAATATCCTATATTTTAAAAACTCACCCCGATCTTTGACACGAACGTCACTGGGGTTGAGGGGGAGGGGGTTAGAAAGGTGGAAAAAGATATAGATAAGTTAATAAAGAATGACATATTACTTTAGAAAATGTTAACAAATGAACAATACATTATGGAAAAGAAAATTGTTAAGAAATGGATGCGACGAACAGAGTAGGTAGACAAATTTTTTGTATAATTTGAATGCTAATGTTCTTAATTTAAAAATTATAGAAATAACTAATAATGAGAGATATAATGTGTATAATATTTCTTATATTAGATCGAATTTTAATAGTATATTTTATGCATGAATAATTAATTTAATTCAAATAAATTATAATATATAATATATAATATAAATTATTTATTATAATCAACATAATTAATATATATTAAATTGAAAACATACAACTGTAATAATATATAGTGATTGAATATATAGATATATAAAATTACGAAAAGGAAAAAAGAAAAAAAAATTTATATAAATAATTCAAACCAATATTTTATTTATTCAAACATCAAAGTAAAAAAAAAAAAATATAAGAGATAAAAGACGTGGGTTATCTAATAAGTTTTTTGAAATAAACTCAAAAAGGCATGTAACATAGTGGTTAAGCCCATGGATATCTTGGAAGGAGGTTGGAGGTTCGATTCTTTGCAGTAACACATCTATTAAAACATTTTTGTATAATAATATACGAGTGACATTTTTGTTATTTTTCAAAAAAAAGGGCAAAACAGTAATTTCGCGGCCATTTAATTGGCAACTTTTGCCCTTGTATTGGCATATAATATATAGTAATAGATATATTGTTACAAAATTTATTAATCTACGACTTGAATTTAATTCTTTTTTTTGTAAAACATCTAAATTTATATATTAAAGATAGTCGGGAATCCATGACAGAAAACCGTTTTCGAAAAGAAAAATAGTTCACGCTTACACAAAATGCAAGCAAAGGTCATAAGTTAAGATACAAACCAAACATTAATCAATCATTAGAAAACATGTAGGTAATTATCCAGATCCTCCTCCCTGATGTATTTCGGCTGCGTTCTCCTTGTGCTCCACTAGAATCACTGTCATCAGAGACACCATAGGCACTGTGGTTCTTCCCTCTGTTGTTCTTCCCTCTACACTGACCTCCACTTCCATCACACCCAACATGACTCCCAACACTGTGCTTGGTCTTTTTAAGCCCTTGTTTACTGGTACTTTGATCCGGTGTTTGTCCATCCTTGAGTCTTTCATGATGCATCTAGTGCAAGTTCACAACAGAAGTGTTTTTTCTGGGACGTCATCTACCTCTTTTAAGAGGTACTACACTAAGCTCACCTTTAACAACAACACTAGTCAAATCCCTTGTCTCCTTTGTCTGATCTCTTATCTCGGGCTTCCTTGGCCTACCATGCTTCCGTTTAGGGCTTCACACAATGTTCATCACAGAATCACCTCCACTAACAACATTCACTTTAGAAGCACTCTCAGTAGAACTAGTAACCAAGTTCAGAGAAGAACCAAATGAACGCCAGCCATTAAGGTCCATTTGTTTATCATAGCAATTAAAATTCCACACGACTTTAAGATGTGCACATTGCAGAGTCTCATGCGAAACTTGATGGTATATTTCACAAGCCTCAAAATCAGACAAAATCAGACAGATAGAGTACTAGGACCTTGACAAAAGACTCATTCCTACTATCAAGACTAGCAAGAAGGGAAGTGGGTCTAGAACTAAGAACACACATTTTCACGCAGACAACAACATCAGTGGTGGTACTAAGAATACCCAGGTTTTCCATAGTTCTTTGATCAAACCCCTGAGGGGTACCCAACGCACTTGCCAACATACAGACATCTTTGACCAACCAATAATAAAATGGAACCCTCTGTAACATAACTCATACATTCACTAATTCACCAACTCTATGGAATAATCCTTCATTCCATGGTTTAAAGATCAATTCACATGAACCCAACTTTGAACAAAGCAAGTACGAACCCTTAGTAGTAACATGCAATAAATTCTGAAAACTGTTGAACTTAAGCACCAAAAAACCATGATGGTGTTTAAAGACATCTAATAAACCAAAGCTACTCAGTTGATTCATAGCCAAATTGCGAATAGAGGAAAAATCCAGATTTTCCTTAACCAAAGCAACACAACTAAATTTCCATTTATAAGAAGCATCATCAAAAAAGGACTCTGGTGGTTTAACCAAAATAAGATCATTCTTGCCAAGATAATGAGAATTAAAATTATGAACATCATTGTGGGTAAAGAGATTCAAAAGTTTATCAGACCTGAAAGTAGTGGTAGTAGCGTTGCCGGTCTCCAGAGTAAAACGAGATGATGGCCTAACAAGCTTCAACACGCAAGCAAGGCAGTGAAGCCCCCACATCCAAACCTTGTTCACTTGAATTCCCCGAAGAACCCAAAATTTTCCGAGAAGAGTGTTGCTTAGTCATGTTAGCAAAGTGCCGGGAGAAAAAGATGGAGGTGTGGTGTGGTGTGAAGCTTAGGGTTTGTGAGAATGGAAGAGAAAGAGACGGAGGAAAGGGAAAAAAAAGAGGGAAAGAAGAAGGGTTTGTTGGAAAAAGACAGACTCTCATTGGGAGAGCTTTTTTTTTTTTTGAGAATGTATTTACAGTTTGATAGAAGTTAAAATGTAGCAACCGATAGCTTCAAATTTAATCTATGAAGTAGTTAAATCATTTTTTCAAATTCATATAATATCTGTTTGGTTTAGCGATAAATATTACGCTAATATTTTGCAAGGTATATACATATACGTACGTGAAAGAAACAATAATTCAAGTAGTCCTAGATGACACTAAAGAGACCAAAATTGAGCGATTAAAATGACTTAAATAATTATTGTATAATTTAAGCTGGTTGTTGAAAACGTATTAAACTAATAACTAATACCCGGGTGCTTGGTTTTTTCTAAAACAGGGCTATCAATCTCAATGCGTAAAAGCCTACATTATTTTGGCTCTCTTCTTCCAACCTTATCTAACCTCGTAGATTCCCTCAAAAATATGAACTACTATAATCTAACCTTGTAGATTCGTGTCCGGTTGTCACGAATACACACTTGTACTCTACCATTACCATACGCAGTCTCCAGTTTGCCATATTAATGTTAGGAGATGTTAGCTAGGCAGGTTCCACCCAGGTATTCTTAAATTTTTCTAGGAAGTTTTTTCCAAATAAAAGTAAATTTGTTGGAACTGTTAATGGTAAAAAAAATGTTAAAATTACTATTTGAAAATCTTTGTAGGTCACTTGGTTAATTTACGTCACTCCATAAATCTAACTTGCAATATACTCTCTTCGTCCCCCTCAATTCTTTACATCGGGGGACGGGGACTCAGTACGTATTTTAAGACTCATTTAATATTTACTTCGATAAATTATTTTAAATTTTTTCTTTTTCTGAATAAAAATATAATGTTTAAATTTTTATTTAGAAAAAGAAAGTTTTAAAAACAAGTTATAGAGCTATACTTTATAGAAACTTTATAATGCGTGTCAAACAATGTTAAAAAATTGTAAAGAAATGAGAGAGACGGAAAAAGTATAGATTTATTGAGTAATACTATAACTCCCAACATGGATCCGGAAAAATTATTTGTAAATGTCAAATTTGGAGTTTAAACCTCCATGTTTGGAAAATTAACATTAAACTGAATTTTGTCAACTTGGCATGTAGAAATGTTTTTAGAGGTGTTTTTGAAACTCTCTAGCGGTTATTTGATCTACCGGAAATATAAAATGTTTTTGTGAATGAAAACAAATGTTACGCTCAAATAATTCCGAATCCGTTTAAAGTGTGGAGCAGTCACGTGAAGGTTCTCCCTTTTCACATCACCAAACAAACGAAGAAAACGTCACTATGCCATTTTCCACGCCGACAGATCCCTTTTCTTGTTGATCATTTTCACTCTCTATCGTCTTTCCACATATTTACCTCCTCCTTTTTAATCATTTACCTGTATTATTCTAAAAACTACTACTATTATCGTCCAAAATTAAAACATAGCTCTTTTGTGGAGCTATACTTTTTTTGTTTGAAACACTTTTTTATAGAACTTAAAATAATATAACAAATTAAAAACACTACTAAAATTATATTGATATATGTGAAACTTTCTTTGACACGTTAATATTTTAAAACGACTGATTACTATACTTTATAATTTCTTGAAGATGGACTTAAGATTTATAAAATTTTGCATGCGGTGAAAAAGAAGTTACGTTATCACATGTTTGCACACGTTCATGCAACTGTTTCTTAAATTCTAATACCCGAAATCACTAATTAATTTCTGAAATTTTAATTTTTTATATCTGGATTTAGTGACAACACTTCTGCAGAGTTGCAGTTTTTTAGTTGGAGTTGATTAGATTAGATGTCCTTGAACAAGTAGGTGACGTAATTCTCCAATCAACATTTGGTGGCTCATCATCAATGAAGATTACATTACATATACAAACATATAGTTTTTCATATTTAAAAAATGAGATATAATATATACTTATGTTATCCTCTCCAACACTCGTTATTCATGGTCTTTTACAACAGATGTACAAAGTAAAGTCTAACACAAAGTACAAAAGTAGAGTATGATGAAGCTCAACTCCTTGTGTTTGTTCTTCACTCTCTCTCTCTTTCACAGGTTTGTATTCACCTCTTGTTTTTATTATGTATCTTGTATATATACTCATGTTTGATGTTACTTACAAGTTACAGCATCATGGTTCCTTTTATTGTTTGAACCCAATGATTTTTGTGTGGTATGTGTTGTAATTGTTCACTGAGAGAGAGAGAGAGAGAGAGAGAGAGAGAGAGAGGGAGGGAGATGGAGGGGGGAGAGAGATGGAGAGAGAGAGGGGGGGGGGGGAGAGAGAGAGAGAGAGAGATGGAGAGAGAGAGAGAGATTATGATGGGGTACTGATACTAATTCAGTAGCTTTGAACTTAACTATTTCAGGGTTTTTACTATTTCTCAAATTGTAGAAGAAACAAACCATGCTCTTACTCCTCCAAGGGGGTGGAACTCTTATGATTCATTTTGTTGGACAATATCCGAAGAAGAGTTTCTTCAAAATGCTGCACTTGTTAAAAAGTTATTGCATTCTTCTGGATATGAGGTTTTTGATCTTTAACCTTACTCAAATTGTGTAAAAGCCTCATTCTTTTTCAATAATTTGGTTATGTAGTCGATTTTTATGTTAGGAGTTGTCAGTTTCTAAGGCTGAGTTTTGGTATTATCTGTAGTATGTTGTGGTGGATTACCTTTGGTATAGAAGGCATGTTGATGGAGCCTACGTTGATTCTCTTGGTTTTGATGTGATTGATGAATGGGGGAGAATGATTCCTGATCCGGGAAGATGGCCTTCATCTAGAGACGGAAGGGGGTTTACTGAAGTGGCCAAGATAGTTCATAATATGGGTTTGAAATTTGGGATTCATATAATGAGGGGCATAAGTACACAAGCGGTTAATGCAAACACCCCTATTCTAGACATTACCACGGTATTGCTCTCACCTTTTCAGTTTCCTAATTCCTTTCAGGCTTCAGCACTAGAGATTCATTTGTTGTATTATGATTGTTCAAGAAATTTAAAAGTATAAAAATCTCTACATTTCTACAAATGCTCTTTCACATGCTTCATTAAAGTTTATAATAAAAAAGGATCTAAAGTTTAGAATTACGTATCTTGAATATGTTTACTTCAAAAAAAAGTATCTAGAATATGCAAAGATTACTTGTTGCAAATGTTGCTAAAAACCTTAGGTTTTCTCTAAATAGGGGAAAGCTTATGAAGAATCCGGTAGAAAGTGGTATGCAAAAGATATAGGAATGACAGAGAGGGCTTGTAAGTGGATGAGAAACGGATTCATGAGCGTTGACACCAAGTCAGGAGCTGGAAGGGCTTTCTTGAGGTCGCTCTATCACCAGTATGCCGATTGGGGTGTTGATTTTGGTAATATGTTACTTGCCGATATCATTTTTTTAAGCCACTATTACGCTATAGCACTCTTAGTCCACTGGAATGATATGCACCTGGATATATCAAGTAATTTTGCTAATAGCTACCTATGCTTTTGATGAGCTTCATATGTTACTTGGCATCTGAAAAAGGCTTTTGCCTTTGTATCTATAGATTGTTGTTTTGTAACATCTTGTGTTGAATTTATAGCAAATACTTGATCTAAAGTTATAAGATAAATTAGTTTTTTGCCCGGATATAGCTTTCAACAAATAGAAAGTAAGCAAGAGTAAGCCTCTACATGTTAATTCTTTTAAACTTTTTAAAGAGTTAAACAACAACAATTGCAAATGATAAATCTCCAATATGCTCTATTTCTGCAAGTTCAAGGTCACTTCTTTCAATTACAAAGCATGGGGTTAGTAGTTATCCTCCTCCTTTGCCTCCTCCTGTTAATGTTTAGCTTAAAAAGAAAAAAAAGTGTTCCTTGTTATAGTAGTAAAAAGTTTGATGCTTTTACAATGATACCAGAGACTAACATTTAATATCAGTGCACAACACATTTTCTTTTGGCAATCAATTTGTTAATATCTCCATCTTCTGTTTTCCTTTCCGTTCTCTTTAACCTTCTAGTGAAGCATGATTGTGTCTTTGGTGACGACTTGGATGTCGATGAGATAAGTGTCGCTTCAGAGGTACAAAGAATCTTAATTTTATCTGTGCTAAAATTATATCTTTAAATTAAATGTACTGGGGTTCCTATGCTTATAATAAAATGTGAATCAAGAAAGTGTGCCTTTTACCTAATGCAGTTCTGGCGGGAACATAAACGCCCAATCATATATTCATTGTCTCCTGGAACTGGTGTCACCCCAACCATGGCGAAGGAGATAAACGATCTCGTCAACATGTATAGGGTAACAGGAGATGACTGGGACTCATGGCAAGATGTAACATCCCATTTTGACATTTCAAGGTGCATTAAGTACTCTGCGTTAGTTTGATATTGATTCGTCACTTCAGCCTAATTAATATATTTCAGTCAGTACTACTACTTCACATGCTAGTGCATCAGTTAGTATTCCTACAACCTATGCGTTTAAGATTTTTTCCTTTTTTTTCATGTATTTTATTTTCCGACTTACGTGTCAGAGACTTTGCTGCTGCGCGTATGACAGGAACCAAGGGCTTGTCGGGGAAATCATGGCCCGACTTAGATATGCTTCCACTGGGATGGCTTACTGATCCAGGTAACAATCGTGACAAAATCATCTTCATGAGCTTTACTAACTAAGAATATTATAAATTAGTTATCCAAGGACATGTCCTGTTAATTCTATCTACTCAGCTCTACAACAAAATACCATAGAATTCCTGTGGACATGTAACCGGTTGAGGTCTGTTCACTGTTGTAAGATCTGACAGCTCCCTTAGACTGGCTATCATAATACAGGAACTGTAAACAGAAACTGTACTTCTGTATCAACTCTTCGTTTCAGCTCCATTTGGAACCCCATTTCTGGTTGTTATTTTTGGTTGGGATAATCGTGTGGATACTTATATTATTCTGGCTTGTAATGTCGCTATATCAACCTGGCATATATACCATACAACCTCATGATGCATAGAATCTGGGATACCCCCCTGTTGTATCTTTTACATACATGGTAATAAGTCTATGACGTACAATCATTTTATGGTCCAACTTCTACTAAAATAAACAGACACCCAATATCTTGACAGTCAATTTTCTTCTTGACGTAGTATTGTGGATTTGCAGGGGTCAACCATGGTCCGTATAGAAACTGTAAACTCTCTCTCAATGAGCGAAAAACTCAGGTATGAGCGTATTTCATTGTATAGTTTCCTTCAAGTAATTACTATTTAAATTGTTATACTAGAGTTTATTTTGACAGATGACTTTGTGGGCTATGGCCAGATCTCCTCTGATGTTTGGAGGGGATATGAGAAATCTTGACAAAAGCACACTTAATCTCATTGCACATCCTGTTCTTATGGAAATAAACTCCTTTAGCTCAGATAACAAGCAGGTCCGTGCTCATCCAGAAACTTAAATTTCTGAAACATACATAAAACTGATTAGTCTGTTATGCAGTTTCCTTATATTACTAGTTCATCCCGCTTCCAAATCAAAAACCGCGGACTGAACTTTCAAACAAGAAGTCTGAAAAATGTGGGCAGATCAGAATCAATTGATTTGCGGCTGACAAGCTGCAAAGTTGGTTCGGCAAAAGGTTGGTTTACCAGGTCTGTTGATAATGAATCAGAACAAGTCTGCTGGACACGGAATTTCGGAAGCAAATATCAGGCACCTTTTTGCCTTAACAAGGGAGGAGTTTTATCTGCATCGTAATATATTTACTCTCTCTTTGTGTTGTATTTTTGTTTATAGATTTCATTTATTTAAGTATATGACAGGGCAAGGGTGTTAATGCAGGGATGAGGAGATGACATTCAAGCAAAAATATGAACACAGTTTTCATTTATTTTCAGCAAACACAAAAGACTTTTGCTTGAGTGCTTCTCAAAACCGGAGGCTTACTTCAAAAGAAGTCCCACGAGTCTCGTTTTCACCTTGCAGACGGCATACAAACCAAGTATAAAAACTAATTCTAATGGTGCCTTGTTTCACGATATCTAACTGCACTCCTGACGATGCTTGTTTGATTATACATACTTTGATATCTTGTAGGTGCAGGCCCTTAAATTATGTTATATTGCCCTTTCACCATATATTTCGACTAAGATAAATACTGAAAATAAAGAACTAAGATTCCCTAAGAATATATATATATACACACGCACATAAACCTTACAGACAAGAAAGCTGTACATTTTTGCAACTTCAGTTTATGTAGTTGCATGAAATCTGGCAGTTTCGCAGTTTAAGCATTTTATTTTAACGGAACTGTTTAGCTATGTTATATAACATAACTTAACTGCTACTTAAATTCTCCTATTTTTGCAGTTGTGGGGATTTAACGACAATGGAACTCTTGTTAGCAGTTATTCTGGTTTATGTGCATCAATGTATAGAATCGAAGGTGACAACTTCACATGACAATTTACAAAAAAGCAGTATAATTATAAAGTTCCTAATCTGAATCCACCTCGTCTTTCTTGTAGGTAATGCGGTTCCTATGGGAATCCGGTCGTGGATTTCTAGTGGAACGAAAGGTCAGAACATATTGTTTTAAGTTTTCTGATCAAATTGGCATATACCTACAAATTCAATCTATGAAAATATATACTTGCAAAGAAATAAAATGACTTAACTTCAGCTCTTACATCTTATACTGGCTAGTGAAGATTTTCGTTATGAAACATCTTATTTTCATGGTAGAAGATGAAAAGAAAATGTAGTATGATAGTGGCACTGCCTTGCAATTTTAGCAAGTATGCGACTCTTACATAAAACTCATGAAGGAACATATTCATGTGTGAAAAGATGGAGCGAGCGTAAACAACTTAAGTACAAGACTCGGTCTTTTATTAGGAAAAACCATACATATAATTCCTTGATTTTTACAAGATAACATGCAGTAATTTAATACCCATCCAAATTGTTATTCAACATTACCTGAAACCAATAAAACCAAGCATTTCAGTTTCCAACAAGCTTTGCTCCATCTATAAAGTTTCTTATAGTAGCTGTTAAAGAGATTCACTGCTAGCTTTTTAAAGTCTCTTATAGTCATTCGGCATCAGTAATAGACAAATGAAAGATAATATCAGGCTGCTGGACGTAGGAACTTCTATGAATATTTCTTACGTTGCATATGATATTACAATCTTACAATCATCTCCTTTTTTATCCAGGCAAAATATATCTTGCTTTCTTCAATTTGAACCATGATGAAACCATTATATCTGTAAAGATGTCGGACCTGTTGAAGGGACTTCCATACCAAAACTCGAACATTTCCTCATGTGCTGGCACTGAAATATGGGGAGGTAAAGATTATGGAGTTATAAAGGATACTTTATCAATAGCAGTGGAAATGCATGGATGTGCTCTATTTGTCTTGAGATGTACATGAACCATGACCCTGTAATGGATTCGTAAGAGTTTGAATCTTGTCGAAATGAATCAGATATATATGATATGAGCTCTCTCAAGAAATGTGGCTGTAAATCCAAAAATATAAATAATGTAAGAAAACATATTCGATGCCTTTCCTTATTGCTCTATGATAAGTATGCTATCTCTTTATTGTAGTGTGAGATTAAGCTACTTCTACAAGAATATTAGAAAACGAAAAGTCTTGATCAACGGGCAAAGTACACAGGGACCTGGCAATCTGATTTTGTAATCTTGAATTAACTAGTAAATCTTAGAGCATCTCCAATGGGAGAGAGCCCTTAGCTATAAAATCTAGTTGGCATGTGATATATAGATGCACAAAAAGTCTGAAGCCCGAAATTCGGCCCGAAAAAAAGTCCGAAAAACCCGGCCCGAAAAAAGCCCGGCCCGATCCGGCCCGGCCCGAGAGCCCTAAACGGGCCTAGTTTTTTCATCAAGCCCGGCCCGAAGCCCGAAAAGCCCGGGCTTTTATCCGGACTTTTAAAAGCCCGGGCTTTTATCTGGCCCGGATAAAGCCCGGATAAAGCCCGAAAAAATCCCGGTTTAACCCTAACCCTAAACCAACCCTAAACCCTAAACCATGATATTTAACTCCGAATACTTACAATTTGATTGAATATTGATCCAGTTATGTAAAATTTGACAATTTAACAATTAACATGATGTACTTGATAATTTAGGGTTTAGGGTTTAACCCTAACCCTAAACCAACCCTAAACCCTAAGCCATGATATTTAACTCCGAATACTTACAATTTGATTGAATATTGATCCAGATATGTAAAATTTGACAATTTAACAATTAACATGATGTACTTGATAATTTAGGGTTTAGGGTTTAATCCTAACCCTAAACCAACCCTAAACCTTAAACCATGATATTTAACTCCGAATACTTATAATTTGATTGAATATTGATCCAGTTATGTAAAATTTGACTTTTGATCGAATTGATACGATTCAGATAAGATCATACCCTATAAACGAGTGCTCATATGTACTAAGTAGTACTAACTACTAAGTACTCAACTCAACCGACTCAGTGATTATAAGTTAGAAGACTAATAGTAACAAATCTTTTTGTTCAGAAGATTTATTGAGTGTAGTGTATGTGCTTCTTGAAATGGTCATGTACGAGGAGATTTGTATGGTTCACGATCAGGTTAAGTTCAATAACGTATATTAAAAAAAAGCTCGGATAAAAGCCCGGCCCGACCCGAGGGCCTAAAACGGGCCTCATATTTTAGAGGAAGCCCGGCCGGCCCGACCCGATTTTTGAAAAAGCCCGGCCCGGCCCGATCGTTAAAAAACCCGGATTTTTTAAAGCCCGAATAAAACCCGACCCGAAGGGTTTTTTGTGCGTCTCTAAACTAGAATAGGAGCAAGTGTAAGATATTTCTAACTAAGGAAGAAAATGCTGATTGATTAATGATTCGTGAGCGAAGCAAATTTAAGAGATTGATAATGGTTGGGCTGGGCTAAAGTAAGATAAAGCCTGTATTCGTGTATTGGGCTATATTTTGCTACAATACCCATATTCAGGAGTTTGGACTTTCTCCTATTGAGCTTGAAAACTGAAATTATCCCGAATTATATTTAACTAATGGGAAGTTTTCTGTACATAAATATTTTTTAAACAATCGTTCTATGCATATTGTCTTTAATTTTGGTTGTACATTTAATTTTGACTTTTTTTGCTAAAATGAAATGTTTATTGGAGATCCAAAACGATAGTTATTATACACTAGGTGATGTAATTTTTGACATCGTAATGCTAGTTTAGTATAAAATTTTACACTGAATTTTGTATCATATGGGAGGACTCGCATCCCTTATTATTTTCGAGTTTGTGTACCCTTAATAAATTGAAATTTTGAATTAATTATTTCAATTACGTTGGTCAGAATTCAGAAACATGCTGAATCATGAATTGACAGAGATTGTATAATATACTAGATCTCAAGATCTAGGAAGTTGCATATAATCTATTCATCATGTACTCCTAAATACATGGGGATAAATGTTGACTAGATTTGCACATGCAAATCAATTCCTAATTATTTGTGATGATATAAATAGACAAATATAATTTGTCAGAATATAAATAGACAAATTTAATTTCGGTTCGGAGGTTGAAATAATTTAAGCCATGTGAGATGTTGCTTCTCCACATGTATCTAAGTACTGCATTATGATTAATCTTTGTCAATAGCTTGACTTTGTGGTGTTTGAATTTTGCACAATTCTGAAAGTGTTTGTTCTATTGTTTTAAGATTCATCTTACCATTTAAGTTCGAGAAACGATAGAGTTTTCACAAGTGTTTTCAAAAATATTACTTATCATGACATGAATTGTCATCATATTACTTATCACTTTTTTATAAATCACATGCACTAGTATGAGTCCCATAATAAAAATATATTATGTGTTTTTAGATTCTTTTTTTTAAAATTATGTTAATTGACCCATTCTTCTCTAAACCGAATATGTTAATGAAGCGGGACTTATCATAACATATTATATATATTTAACATATTCTCTTTCAAAAATTCATTATTTGAGTCAAAAAATGATCCTGTTTTTTTTTATCACTGCATGGGGCATCCAACATGTAGGGGCAAATGTTTTTTTTTAAAAATTGGGAATATATGATTTTTTTTAAAAAAAATTTAGACTAGGAATACATGAAAAAAAAAATTAAACATGTTAGTAGAAGTTAAAATTTTAAATTTAACAAAATAAATTAAAAAAATTAAAAAAAAAGCATATTTTAATTAGTAAATAGAAATAGGGGCATATTTGATCCATCCTTAAAAAGATCCTAAACTAAAAACGGGAAAGAAAGGAAGGGAAAACACACCTACTGACCTACACAAGTGTCCAGCAATTCAATCGAGTGGCTGATCCAGATCAATGTACGTATGTTCTTATTTTCTTTATAAAATTATAGTGCTCACGCCTTACAACTTACAAATTACATGTTTAATTGATATATTTTATTAATTTATAAGGGTTTGCTTACTTGAATTGGTGTTGCCCTACTTTTACAGTATATTACACATATACACATATTACATATATACATATTCATGTTGAATAGAATAAGTTTAGTGTGAAATCTTATTTATTGGAAGTAGAACTTACTAAAGGCTCTTGATTTTATTGTTTGATTAGGACGAAAATCATGCTTCCAAAGAAAAAGCAAGCATCTGGAGCTCAAAATAGGAACAAAAAGAAAGAGACAGAGAACTTTTTAAAAAATTATGTGAAAGGCGGTGGACTTCATAGATTCGTGAAACCCGTGAAAATTGTTGAGAAAAATATTGAAGGGAAAAACGTAAATGAAGATTGTTAATATCCTCCCGGAAGAAACTTCTTTGCCTGCCAAATATGATTATGTCTCGGAAGTATTTAACGGACAACTTGTCGTACCCCAAAGTTGATTAAGGAAAATAAGTTAAGGCAATACTTTCTCTTCCGGATCAAAGACAACTCCTTCCTCCAGCACCTTTCACATCTTGGGTAAAGGGTGTTCCCTTCTTCACCACACCTTGTCTCGTGGACTAAGATTGCTCCCTTCTCCAATACTCTTAGACAATGAGACGTTCTCACGAAAGCAATCACCTTGACAACAAAAAGTAAAAAGGGACAAGTCATCAACTCACACCTGTCACAAAGAAGGGAACATTCTTCCGGACCATGAGACAAAGGTAAGTAACACCAAACACTATAAATACCAAAGTAAACTCACACATAAATAGACTCTAATTTTTCTACACATTCACTCTCACTCTCACATTTTTCACAATAGCTCTCTAAAAACTCAGACATCAAGTATTTACATTTTATGATATTGTTTTTTGTATTCTCCACCACCGAGTTACTTACTCTCACGTCGAAGGTGCTTGACGGCCACCACCATCCCCAGTCAGGCATTGTTTTGCAGATTCTCTTCCGACAGCTACATCATATTTCCGACCAAGCATCGCCGAAAGAGGGAAAGTTCGGTAGAATGGAGCAAGGAACATTATCAAAAATGATGCAAATATGGATCCTATTGAAACTGAGGGTGAAAATGCAAATGAAGAGGATATAAATGTAGCTCCGACTGTTGAAAATGTGGGGGGAAATGCAAATGAAGAACATGAGTATTTGACACCAATTAATATTCAGGAGGAAAATGCAACTTATGGACCTCCAAATATTAATGATCTTACGGTTTGGGATAATTTTGGGAGTAAATTTTGAGATTTTATAGTAGAGAAAGGTCCGATAAGGGAAGACATTCAAGATGAAGACTATCATCGCGATGATATTGGTAGGCACTTTGCAAACTCATATTACACTCGACTGATGGATAATGGAGAAAAAGAAAATAGACAATGGCTTATATATTCAAAAATCATGGACAAGGCATTTTGCTTTTGTTGTAAGTTGTTTAAGAAACATGGAAAATCTAGCCCTCTTACTTCCATTGGCTTTTCTAATTGGAGAAATTTGTCTAAGAGACTAAAAGAGCACGAAATTAGTCAGGATCATATGAGGTGCATGTGTGATTGGAAGGAATTTGAAAGAAGATTGCAAAAGAATGAAACCATTGATAAAGAACTGCAGAAACAAATCAACAGTGAGAAAACTTATTGGTGACAAATGTTATTCAGAATACTTTTAGTGGTTAAGACACTTGCTAAAAACAAGTTGGCTTTTCGTGGACACAATGAGAAGATTGGTGATGTGAACAATGGGAACTTTCTGGGCATAATTGAGATGATAGGCGAGTTTGATCCAGTCATGAAGGAACACATTCGACGCCTACTTGGTAATGAAATTCATTACCAGTATCTTAGTCACAAAATTCAGAATGAATTAATTGAGATGTTAGCTAGAGAGATGAAGTCTTCGATCATCAAAAAAATTAAAGTGGCCAAGTATTTTGCTGTGATACTTGATTGTACTTGTGACATCATCCATGAGGAACAAATGACTCTTGTCATGCGTTGTGTTGATATAACAGGTACATGTACTCCGATCAAAGTAGAGGAATTGTTTTTATAATTCATGAACGTTAACAGTACAACATGAGAATGACTTTTTAATGTACTGATAAATGCATTAAATGAGCTTGATCAAAATATTGATGATGTGAGGGGGCAAGGATATGACAATGGAGCAAATATGAAGGGAAAAAACAAAGGTGTACAAAAAAGACTACTTGAAATAAATCCTAGAGCATTTTACACACCGTGTGGTTGTCATTGTCTTAATCTTACACTTTGTGATATGGCTAATTCGTGTGACTCGGCTATTTCTTTTTTTGGATTGTCAGCGTGTTTATTGTTTATTCTTTTCATCTACAAAACGTTGGGTTGTATTTATAGAATCAATTGGACTTCATGGGATCACATTGAAATCATTATCTGAAACTCGGTGGGAAAGTCGCATTGAGAGTGTAGCTGCAATCAGGTACCAAATCCCAAAAATAAGAGATATTCTCATCCAGTTAGTTGAAACAAGAGATGATCCTAAGACCCGGAGCGAAGGTCAAGCCTTACTAGGAAAGAAAGCAATTTTAACTTTTGAGTTTTTGTTTAGTACAATTATTTGGCATGATATTTTGTTCTCTATCAATTCTGTCAGCAAGCTCTTACAATCAGAAGATATGGACATTGGAGTTTCTATTACACAACTAAAAGGGTTGATTTCTTATTTTTCAAAAATGTAGAGAATATGGTTTTGAAAGGGGTATGGATGAAGCTAAGAAAGTTGCAGCTAAACTGGGAATTGATCCTAATTTTCGTGAGAAACGCACTAAAAAGAGAAGAAAACTATTTGATGAATGTAGCGAAGAAGATGTCATTTTATCAACCGAACAATCTTTTAAAGTGAATTACTTCCTATGCTTACTAGATCATGTTGATACATCTCTACAATCCAGGTTTAAACAATTTCAATTATACGAGGAGACTTTTGGGTTTCTATATAATTTGGACAAGTTGAAGTGCACAAGTGAGGATAGTTTGAAGGCTTCTTGCATAAATCTTGAAGAATTTTTAAAGCATGATTTTGTTTCTGATATTGATGGTAATGTGTTGTTTCTTGAGCTAAGGGTTACAAAAGAATGCTTACCTGTAGAAGTAAAAAATGTGACTGATATTTTGAACTTTTTAAAGAGCATAGAAGGTTGTTATCCTACTGCAACAATTGCTTATAGAATATTGTTAACAATTCTGGTTACAGTAGCTTCAGCAGAACAGAGTTTTTCAAAATTGAAGTTGATAAAGTCGTATCTTCGTTCTAGTATGTCACAAGAACGGTTCAATGGGTTGGCTATGTTATCAATCGAGAAGGAAATGCTAGCAAATTCTGATTTTGAAAGCTTGATTAATGATTTTGCTAGTAAAAATGCGATGAAAGGCATATGCTATAGCCTATTTGTTATTCGAGGATTCTACTCAACTTAAACAAGAATGTAATAATTAAATATTAGATTAAAGGTCACAGGAATCTCAGAGAGTTTTATCTGTCAAGAGATTGAAGATTAAAGTCATCTACAGACTTGAAGTTATTCTACATTGAAAGAAGTTCAATTTATTGTTCAAGCCTCAGTGAAGTATTCAAGAAAGTGGATTTACTACAGTGACAGAGATTTTCAGTTGGTGACAGAAGAAGTACAGGATTCAGAGTTTAATCAGAGCTAAAGAAAAGAAGCCACAACTTTAAATGTTTTAAAGATGAAGAATTATCATTGAAGTCAGTTATTCATGAACTAGACAGTGCATCGAATGACGACATCAATCAGTGGAATTAAATCATCTATATTCAGTGGTTTTCAGAAGATAAAGGAATGCAATGATTTTAAGTTATCTTCTTTTAATTAATTAAATTATTAATCAATTTAATTGATAAATTAATTCTTTCAGAATTAATTAATTTATTAAATTAATTAATTTAGTTGTTTAAATTATTTATTAATTTAATTCTAGAAAAGAATTAATTTAATTAAGAATTTAAATTAGCTAATTTGATTAAAGGAATTTAATTTAATACTCTGTATGACCTGACCTGAAGAAATACTCTGTATGACCTGACCTGAAGAAATACTCTGTATGACCTGACCTGAAGAAATACTCTGTATGACCCAATACTCTGTATGACCTCTGCTAGGTCATACCGAGCTCTGCTAGGTATGACCTCTGCTAGGTCATACCGAGAGTTGGTAGAAGTACCTCAGGTCATACCGTGTTTTATATAGGTCATACCGAGTTCTGTTGCTAGGTCATACAAGTGTATTATTGTTTTATTAAATCATTTTGATTTAATTAAGCAGGTCATACAAGGCAATTGTATTATAAATCAAGACGGCTGGACAGAAAAGATAAGGACAGATATATCAAACACACAGAAGCCTTTTCTCTCTCAAGCAAGAAACGAAGAAGCCATTTGATATCATTTCTTCTCAAGCAATTAATTCTAGTTTGTATTGTTAAATCCAAACCACTAGAAGTTGATTACTTGTATTGCTTTGATCATCTAGCGGATTTTTATCCCTAGAATTTATCTCGAACTTGCTTTTAGCATTCGATCTTTTTATTACAAATATTAGAAAAGTTCATGTCGAATTTATTCTAAATTTGTATTAATTAGTTTGAGATAAATACTTTGTAATCCATATTGTATTTGCAACACCCTTCAAGTTTAATATAAGCTATATTTAACTTGAATCTTGTTTCATTTATATTCCGCATTAATTTGTTCTTAATTGTTAAATTATTCAAAGGACAAATTCGATAAAACGGTATAGTTTGTATTCAACCCCCCTTCTACAAACTTATCAGGACCTAACATGCGAGAAGAATAATTTTTAAATCGTGAGTTATCATCTTGTTAGGTACTCCCTTGAGCTCCATGTTCCTTGATTTTGTTATGTTATTAGTATCGTATATTGTGAGTTTATTATCGTTTTTATGCATTTTAACTACCTTTGTCGCATTGTTTTCTTTCTTTTTATTTCTATGTTGAAAAAAAAATTGGGGGCAATTTTTTTTTTTTTTTTTGAGATGGCATGAGGCATCTCAAAACTCTGGGCCGGTCCTGGAAAGAGCTATGATATCATGTTATGTTACCACTTTTTATATAATCTCAAGTTGTTTGGAATCGAGGTTTTCAGGATCATATCATATATTCAATATATTTATTTTGGGGTATGTAACATTATTCTTTAAGATATTTAACATTTGCCACTTGAAGAAACAGGAGCATCTTCTTCTTCCACATAGGATAATCCTCCTTACTGAAAATGGGAATCTTTACTGTACCAACCTTCTGTGTGGTAGACATTTTTGAGATTTTTGAAGAATAAAAATTTCAGAGTTTGAGAAAAAATTACAAAAAATGGATCTTTGATTAGTGTATCAATCAAAAGGCTCTGATGCCAATTTTTAGGTCCTGATAAGTTTGTAGAAGGGGGTTGAATACAAACTATACCGTTTAATCGAATTTGTCCGTTTGAAGATATAACAATTTAAGAACAAATTACTGCGGAATAAACTGAAATAATATTCAAGTTAAATATAACTTATATTAAACTTGAAAGGTGTTACAATCTGAGTACTGATTACAGAGTTCTTGATAAAACAAACCTAGAATAAATTCTACATGAATTTATCTATTTTTGTAATAAAAAGGATCGAATACTAAAAAGTAGTTCGATATAATTTCTAGGGATTATGATCCGCTAGATTGTCAAAGCAGTACAAGTAATACAATTCTTATGGATTAAATGTTAAGAACATTTCAAGAATTAAATCACTGTCAATTTTTGAGCTCGGACAGTTGAAGAGATTTAAGGCAGAAGTGATGAATGTAATATCTTTTGCTTTTTGTCTTTAATGTTCTGTGTGTTGAACGTTTCTGTCTTTGATCACACATTTCTTTAAATACATGTACTGCATTCCTTAAACTTCACGCGCCAATCCACTTCTTAGAATTGTACTAGGAAGACATTCGGGAAGACAAGCATTTAGCTTGGGAAGACTTTCGGGAAGACAATCCATTGGCTTGGGAAGACATTCGGGAAGACAATCATTTAAACTAAAATTACTTAGAAAATGCCTAGGAAGACTTTCGGGAAAACTCTCTTGTTAGTCTTCTTAGTTTATTTTCTAAGTCTTCTTAGTTCATTTCTATTCTAATTCAAATAATCATTAAAGTAAATTATGTATTAAATTAATTCTTTACAGAATTAATTTAATAAATAATTTACTTAGTAGAAATAATTATTTATAAGAGAATAAATATAATTCCTTGTCTTCACAATTAATTCTTGAACCACTAAAATTAGAAGAAGAAATAACACTGTAGAACGTTGACACTCAATGTACTGTCTGGTTCATGAGTGACTAACGACAGTGTCTATTCTTCATCTGTTTGACTTTAAGCAGTGATTCATTTTCTTTTTCCTTTTTCCTTAAACTCTGTAACCTGCACATTTGCTGTCACATCTTGAAATCTCTATCACTTTAATAAATCCACTGAGATTGAATACTTCACTGAGGCTTGATCAATAAATTGAACTTCTTTCAATGTAGAATTACTTCAAGTCTGTAGATGACCTAAATCTTCATTCTTTTGACAAATATTATCTTCTGAGATTCCTGTGACATATGACTTTTATTATTCACTTATTACATCTTATTTTATGTTGAGTAGAATCCTCTGTGATTACAAATAGGCCTATACATATGCCTTTCAATCTCCCCCTATTTGTTTGTTAGACAATAACAATCAAATACCTCTAGAGGATAACTCAACTAAAACAAGAAAAGCTAAGACTTTTAAGATCCAAGCAAATAATAAAAAGGTTCTGGATTATATTTAACAATTTCCATATTCAAACAATAAAGATAAATACAAGATAGATGTTCCCCTAGACTGGACAAATGATTACATTTTCCTATCTTAATTCACCTATGCTCTAAACATATTACATTAAAAACTGAGTTATCTTCATCATGACTTAATCTCTAATCTCACCTTCTTCAGCTTCTTGCAAGTTGTCTAGAAGATCTTTATCAAGGACACGATCACTTTCAGAAACAACACCACTTGGCTTGACTGGTTGAGAAGTGATCTTCTTCAATCTGTTCTTCATTTGAGAATACCTTGGAACTTTTTCAGTGCAGTAGTCTGAAATCATATCAGCAACCTCAGACTTTGCTTCAGTGGTAAACCGAGAAGTTCTAAGAAGATTCTCCAACTTCACAAGTTGCATAACAGTTTGTAGCTTCAAAGAATCAGGATCCAGCCTTATTGTCTCCAAAGTTGTACCTCTGTAGATTTTGACTTCATATGGAAAGTGTACAACTTGAGGGTTGGCCTTCATTGCAGAATCTCTCAGCCTGTCATAGAGAAGTTCATTTAAGCAAGAAGATCTCTTCACCTTACTCATCAGAATCCAAAGCTCTGAGAGAGATCTTCTTTGTAGGAGTTCAAGAGAGACTGTGAATGACCCTTCAAGAACACTTAAAACATAGATATACAATCCATGTCTCACTTGATCAAATATAGATGTAATCCTTAAGATGTCCTCCTTCAAAGCCTTCATGAATAATGAATTATCTGGATTAACATTTCTGATCTTCTCAAGTAATTTTAGAAAGGTACCATCATTGTTTGTGCCTCTCTGAGGGATATCAAACATCTCCCTTGCCTTATCCCACTTGCTCCCTTCCTTCATCCTGACATCCAATCTCCTTTCCTTGACATGAATACTATGAAGACGTTGTTTGTCTTCATGTTCAGCTTTTTGAATCTTCTGAGATATGATGTCGGAGACCTTGACATTCTCTTCCTCCTTCCTTCTGAGATTTGCTTGTTGTTTCTTCAGCTCTTTCTGAAATAAAGAATAGGAGTATACAGATCAGCTTCATCTTCCCAATCATCAAAGTTGGCCACTTCTTCAACCTCCTCCTCACCAATAGGTTCTTCAGGGATAGTCTTCTCCAGATCACCAGATGTATCAAATTGAAAATAATCCTGTTCACCATGGTAGTAGTAGGCATCATCAAAAGCAGACTCCTCCAATGATTGTTTCTGTTTACCCTTCCCTTTATCTTTTCCTCCAGAAGCTCCTCCAGCTTCTCTATTTCCTCCTTTCTTCTCCCCCTTAGTTGAGGAATCCTCTACAGATTTAACATTAGCAGCTTCAGGATTCACCTCACTTGTTCCCCTTATATCTCATCTAGCTTCTCCATCTCCTCCTTGATCAGCAACATCATCATCATCATCACCACCCTCAAAGAATGTTTTCTGTTCAGCCGTGGGTTGATGTAAATTCTTTATCATAAAGTACAGATGCTTCATCCCATCATTGAGATGCTCCATTCCACCTTCAATCTTTGAGAACCTCTGTTCATTAAGCCATTGATTTTCATCAACAGTTTGCTGAATGAAGTCCACTTGAGCAGTAATGGAAGCAAACTGATCAGCATTTGACGTTGTAAGATCAGAGACGTCCGAAGCCACAAGTACTTGAGATTGCTGAACTGCATTGATCTTCGGTAGGAGAGAAGTCTTTAAGCCTTCAATGTCATCTTTAATCATACCCAGCTAATTTGTTACAGAGGTGGAAGAAGAAGACCGTTCAACCACTTGTGCTTTGAGAATGTCATTTTCAGCCTGGGTTTCTTGTAATTATTTCTGTAGAGCAGCTATTTGAGCTAACAACAAAGCAGTGTTTGTGTCAGTGTGTGCAATCACCTCAATTTCTCTCAGTGGTGTTTCACTCAACTCACGTGCTTGTGTATCACTCCGTGTTTGACTCTCATCTCTAATAACTAGTTGTCTCTCCATGTTTTCTGATGACGTACCTGCAATAGAAATCACCCTAGCCCCTTCAAGAGAGGTCAGTGGTGGTGCAATGGGAGTTCGCAAATCCTGATCCTCAATCATGTCTATCAAATCACTTGGAATTGAAATCTGAATTGCTATAGTGATAGACTGACCAAGTTGCCTTCCACTTTCTCCAGATAAATCTACGAGTGGAAAATTCCTTAGGGAGCCAGAGATGTTCACTCTGGGAGGGGAGAAAATGATTCTATTAAATGTGGCAAGAATCATATGTTCCCTCTGATGCCTGTGAAGGCACTTCTACCGTAACAATGGTAGGCACTGTAACCAGTTGCAGGTGCTCTACTTTCACTATGTCCTGAGTTTCATCTAATGGTATTGTCTTCTCCCATTGTGAGTAATGAGAGTGTGCTTGACTCAGTACAAAGTGCCATGGCCCTATGGCGAATTTCAATAGATTCATCGTGTTGAGAGAATGTCTCTAGAAACAGCTCATTGGCCATTTCAAAGTCCATATCCTGTTGAGAGGATACAGATTGGCTGACAGATGCCTCAGTATATATTGAATTTCTTTAGAGGAGGAAGAGATGTGGGATCACTCACTGTTTCAATCAAAATACTTCTTTGTTTAACATTTGATTTATGTTCAGGCTAAGAGGTCAAGTAATTGAGTTGTAGACTCATTGTTTGGTTCTAAGACCTGGGATAGAGATCGTGGATATACAATCCCTTGGTCAGCCCTAACAACCACTTGGGTTCAGCAACAGTAAAAGAAGTGGATTGAGAGATAGAAAGTAATACCTGAATTGGATTTGGCACTGAATTTCCAGCTAAGCAAGAGCTAAATCAGAAATAATATATACAATATATTTACAAAAATAACTAAAACAAATAGAAAATAAATTAAAAGATAAATAAAATAATATAAAATAATATATACAAATAAAAAATATTAGTAGAAAACTAAAGAAAGAAAATGAATTAAAATGCAGAAAATATTTACATGATATTATTTACATGTACTAAACAAGAATATTTGAATATTTTAAAATAAAAAAAATCAATAAAAATAGATTTCTCTACAATTTTAACTTGAAAAATTTGAGAAAAATATTTTTAGAGAAAATAATTCATCTTAACTTAGTCAACCTAAGAAGCTTACTAATTAGACAAGACATGGCAATAATCTACAATCAACATGCAAATGAGAAATTGAGATGATAAAATAAATTTACAAGTGATTTAAAATATATATATATACAACAAATGAACACTTGTAAATTTAATTAAGAACAAACATAAAAAATAAACAGAGTTAATCACTAAAACTATTTAACATACCCAATTTACCAACCAATCTGGTAAACATGGATTCATAAAGAGATTTAGTGAAAATATCTTCTGTTTGTTCCTCTGTGGGTACAAAGAGTAACTCCACAGTACCATTCATGACGTGCTCTCGGATAAAATGATACCTGATGTCAATGTGCTTGGTTTCTTGTGATTATGCCATCTTCATCTAATTTATTTCTGAATACCTACCGAGTACCAACTACTTTCTTGTTCTTTGGTCTAGGTACCAACTTCCAAACTTGTTGTTGTTCAAATTGATTGAGTTCATCTTGCATAGCAATCACCCAATCAGGATCAGTCAGAGCTTCCTCAATTTTCTTTGGTTCCATTTCAGAAAGAACCCGGAATAATAACATTCGTTTTGAGTAGCACTTCTAGTTCTGACTCCAACACCTGGATCACCAATAATCAGCTCAAAAGATTTGATCTTGATGATTCGCCTTGTTCTTCATTATGGTGTTGTGAATGACTAGTTGACCCTTCATTTCCTCCCCCTGAGTTGTTGACAGATTGTCTTGGTTATTCTTCTCCATTATTAGTGGTATCTCCATTGTTACCAATGTTTCCACCACCATCACCATTGACATTGTTATCACCAGCAACAAGCTCAGGTGGATTCTCATCATCTGAATCTGAATCTGAAATGTCATCAAACTTCAATTTCTCAGATGGATTTTCTGTTTGGATATTAGGGAGTTAGGTGTCATCAAATGTAACATTGATGTTCTTATTGACTGATAACATTTCTTGATTTCAAACAGGCCATATCCTCAGTTATACCCTTGTTGTTATCTCCAAAGGTAAGCACTGTGCCAGCTTTCTCAACCACATTTGATAGTAGGGCTCTATCTCCGGTCATATGCCTTGAACATCCACTGTTCAGAATCCACACAACCTGGTTCACCTGTTTCATACCCTACACTATCAAATTGATTAGACCTTCTTCGGAACCCAAGCTTGGTTGGGTCCGGCATATTTAAAGAAATGGCCTTTGTCAGGCAAAACAACATTTTTAACCTTAACTACTTCAACCTCTTTGACAAAAGAGCGTTTCCATTTATAGCCAGTCTTAACACATTTCTGAGTAGGCTTAGGGATAAATGAATCCACTCTAATCTTTGGAGGACTAGTAGTCTTAGATCTAACATGCTTCTTATTATTAACATGTTGACGTGGAGCAGTCTTATTATCAGATACATGCTTACTATTAAAATAAGCATACATAACATTGAAAGCACAAGACACGCAATTCACTACACCACATGCTTTATGAGAAAGATTAACTGTGACGCCCCCAAATCCGGGGTCAGGGAATTTGGTCGTCACGCTAAAATCTCAATTTAAAACAACCTGTTAAATACTAAACCAATACAAATATAACATCTCCGACCCCAACTCTACCAAGATCTTTAAGGCTATAGTGCTAGAAACAAGAATCCAAACTTTACTAAACTTTAACTTCCTTTTTACAACATTACTCTTTGCACAAATTCTATAACACTAGTATAACTTCGATGGGAAGTATACCAGGCAAACTAATCTAATACAATATAGTATTTACTAGAAATCAACTTTATACAATAACCTTACACTAGATCCCAATGTTCTGCATCAACTCGTCTTCCCCAACGTCATCTTGACTTTTCTCGTTCCACAGTTATACAATTAAATATTGTTCGTTGTACTGAAATATCAAGGATAACAAGCAAGAGTGAGTAAAAGAAGCTCAGCAAGTGTATAGTACTGCACAAGATAAAATAATGATGCAACAATATCTGAAAAGAAATCAACTCAACCGGGGTAAAATAATGGTGCAATAATAGCAATGTATGAAAATCAGCTCAACTGGAAAAATGAACAACAATATTTGTATCAAACTTTAAATTAGAATTGGATTTTTACTATGACGCAACGAGTTAAAGTGGATGATCAGTCACACTAAAACTCCGGATCATACCTCACGGTATGTCCAAATACTGAACTGGATCCAAGGCCACTTTGGCCCACATAATAATACTGATACTCTGACTGGCGTCTACAGTCCTTAAAACATTTCATTTTAATAAAAACTTCTGATTCCAATCTAGTACTCGGATTAGGTGTCGGAACAATCGACTACCTGGTTAACTCAAATTAATGCTTTCAACTGTCTGATTCAGATTATCAAACTAGGTTAGGTTAAAACAAGTACATATGAATTAGGTTTCCAATGATAAAGAACCAGGATTAAATCTGGTAACCACAAGATACTGCAGGATATGAATTATGAACCGAAATAGAACTGTCAAGTTAGAAATAAATAGGTTGTCTCAATCACAGGATGAGAATAGGAACTGGTTATGCAACAAGTAATTAAGTGAAAATTGAAAACAAGAATCTTGATACGATACTCTGAACAAAATAGTACGAGTTAGTAAACTTGCCTTTGGTCCTTCGCTATTACGTAAAGCCGAAGTAATATGATTCTATTCTTCTTCTATCTTATGTCATCACAATCTTCTATTTTGATAACTCTTGGTTCCGGCGCATATGCGGTTGCTACGAGTCTGCACTACCGAGATCGTGCCCGCCCAACTATTCACTAGTTAAATATAAGATATACTTTAGCCTTCGGACTTCAACTCTACTTAATATAAATATTTATAAACTTAAGCGAATGTATTTTCTACAGAAAATTGGGCATGACCTATTCGTAAAGTGGACGTTGCCCTGTTTTAAAACACCAAAACTTTCTAATTCAATCATCCACAACCAATCCACAATTTATTCAATACTACAATCATCTGCCTTGACTTGCAGTAAACATATAAGAAAATAATCTGCCTTGACTTGCAGTAACATATAAGAAAATAAATCTGCCTAAACATATAAGAAAATAATCTGCCTTGAATTGCAGTAAACATATAAGAAAATAATCTGCCTTGACTTGCAGTAAACATATAAGAAAATAATTCTGCATTGACTTGTAGTTACTTTATCCAGAAATAAGCAATCACGTATAACCTTTATCACGTAGCAATTCAAATAACTAATTCACATAATTTCCTATACTTCACGTAACACATAGCACACGTTTCATTCACGTAAGCATTTAAACTAGCATATCATATCATATACAATTGCCAAATAATAATCATTTAATAGTCCTGTCGGAAATCCGGCAGCACTTCCTCTATTTATATAACAATCCACCTGTTTTAAACTAATACCAACAATCAAGAATCAAATTATAAACTAACATATTCATATAACTTGACTTAATCAACTTGAACTCACAACTATAAAATAACATACTCAACTCGATATACCATTTAAACTCATAGAAATTATCAGTTCATATACCACCATACGATACCAAACTTATTATCATACTATCTGAATTAAAATCAGACTTAACTAGTTAGAAAGATGAACATTTTACAGTATAAAGATAAACTCAGATGAAAAAGTGTAAAACTGTTGGTCCTTGACTATTACAGAAGGGTGGGGGGGGGGGGGGTTGAATGCAATAGTGGTAAAACTCAATCTACGTTTCAACAACAAAAACTAAGATTAAACTTTATCACTTACTTGATTGCAAAACAAGAGTAGACACATGAACAATTCTCACAAAATAAATGTTTTATTTATTTTGCAATGGGTTGCTACAACCTCAAGAAAATGTTTGTTTTCTTGAGCTTCAGTTTCTCGAGAGTTAGATCTCACGTTGTTACAAAGAATAGAATGATAGATTGTTTTTGTAAAAACTAAACCTATCACTATCAACACGGGTCTAGTGAAGCTGCTGTCATTTTCAAGTGGCAGCTTCTTATAATTTGCTTACCCGTGAATCTTTCCTAAATTGCTATACAAACAACTTATCAATACATTACAAAGCAATCTAGAAACTTTCCATATTAAGCTAACACAATTCAGTAGATGTAGATTTGTCATACATTGGAATTGGTGAGCTTTGTCATGTGATCTCTTCGAGCTTCGGTCGTAGTCTTGCAGACCTGTTGCAGTGTTGGGATACTGCAACACGCCTGTTTCTTGAACATCCAAACTGTCACATGTTTGACTGGGTTGAACCACAATACAAAAGATATCCCTTCATGACAGTATCCTGATAGCTAAACTTGCTGTCACATGAGTGTGCTTTTGGTGACAGTAAGAAATCCCCGCAGAAGGTGCTGTCAGGATTTCCAAGCTTGCTATCAGGCTAAGGCAAAGTTGCTGTCAGAGGGCTTCTGCCAATGTTGCTGTCAGAGTAAATGTAATGTCGTGACTTGCAACATGTTGTCTTCAAGTAACCCTACTGTCAATGCTGTGACAGTAGTATTTATTCTTGTTGTCCATCTTGAGCACTTCTTGAGGCTTGAACAAACTAATGAACTTCTACCAAGATGTACTAGAATCTTATTTTAAGCAAGCAAAAACGGTTACATAGACATACTCTGGCTGTGACAGTATGTTCATACTTAATAAAATTAAGTAAATAAAAATATCTAGTTGAGTTGTCTCATAGCTATCACCCATAAATCCTAACAATCTCCCCCAATTTGTTTTTATGGAAAATAACAACAAATTTACAATCTACACATGCTGACAACTTAACTAACAAGATCAGAATTCACAAAGGATTCTTACTTTGCTTCAGAATTCCTTTTCTGCCTTGCTTCTTCCTCTCTTCTGAGAGCTTCCTGTAATACCTCCTTGAGTCCTTCAACCATTGCTTTCTCATCAGGAGAAACAACATCATCTTCAATCTCATCAATGTATTTTTGGACTATTTTGGAGAGGCATACTCATGCATCCTGAAGATCAGTCCACAGTTCTTGACCAAAGGCATAGGTTCTGAATTTTAATTTGCCTTCGATCAGTTTGAATCTTCTTCCAGGATATGCATTGAGAGTTTTTCTTCTGGACTTGTCCAATTTTGCATCTTCACCCTTTCTCTTATGAAGAATGTTCTCAATCTCAAGTGAACACAGCTGTTCCAGAGGATGAGTTGATCCAATTACCATGTACAGTAAATCCTTCAAGGTACTTGTTTTGAGTCTATGAAGACTTGCAACATATATTTCTTCCCTTATGAACTTGATCCTCAGAGGGTTCTCTAGTACACAGGTTCGGTAATTGGGTCCTTCACTTTCCATCTTATTGGCTTCTTTGCATTTCTTCAGTAGTGAAGCTTCCACATCTTCAGTAGTGTCCTTTTTGTCAGATTTTGAGGGTCCTTCTTGACTTGGTTGAACTTGCACTTCTAAATCAGAAAAGTATTTGGGATCATATTCAATGTCCTGAGCCATTTTCTCAGGAGCAAGTACAAAGCAGTCAGCAAAGTCAGCATCATCAAAGAGTGACCAATCCCCATACTTCAGATAGAATTCTTCATCTCTTTCAGCTTTGTATGACAGTACATGGTTCATGACTGTCTCAGGAACATTTTCATAGCCTTGCATTAGATCCACCATCCTCACCAAGTAGAAGTAGTCAATTCTCCTTGTCACTATTTTCATTGTTTGTGAGAGGGTTTCGGATATTATCCAAGATGTCACCTCCATATCAAAATTCTTCTTGACTCTTACAGATCTTGATCCATCAAACCATAGAATGTATTCCTCAGCTTCTTGGTTGCCATCCAGCTTCACCTCAACATTCTTGATTTGATTTGCTTCCTTTTCCATGAGATCCAGAGTGCTGTAGAGTTTTGAACTGATAGGTTTCTTCAGTATTCTGCCCAGTCCAGTGGTTTTCTCCTTTCCTGAGTACTTGTGTTTTCCTTTCTTCTCAGGTTCAGGTTCCTGTCTTGAAAACCAAGCCCTTGCTAAGGATTTTGTTCTCTTGGGTTTGACAGTAGACTTGATTTCACCCTTGACAGTATCTTTGTCGACAGTGTCCTCCATGACAGTATCTTCCTTGACAGTGTCTTTTTCGACAGCATCTTTCAGGACATTGTCTTCCATGACAGTGTCTTTGGTGACAGCATCTTTCTCAGCATTTATGCTGTCTATAGCACATCTCAAGATGTTTGCCTCCAAAGCTTCAAGTAATTCATCCTCTTTCTCTTCTGTGTCACCAGCATCTTTCTTTTCTTGCACATGAGCTTCTTCTTTACTTTCCTCTTGGGATTTAGATCCAACATTCCCAGATGTGCTTCCACTAGCATTCCCAGCTTCTCCAGTTCCTCCATTACCACCCAAGTCATCATCATCACCAAAAGGAACTTCAAAAGAGCAGCTTTCCCCTTGTTCAGCTCTGTTGGAGTTAGCTTCGGAAATCATCCTTTTCATAGTGGAGCTCAGTTCCTTGTCCCTTTTCACCAGCAAGTCATAGATTGCTTTGACAGCAAGAACTCTTTCCTTGTTGGCTTTGGAGTTAAGGATCACGTGTAGTACCTTCAAGATTGACTTTGACTCCATTGTTGATGTGCCTCCTAGACTCATGCATGAACATCTTCTGCTACCACTTTTAGTGGTACTTTCATAGTAGACACATAATGGATTGGTGTAGACTTCTGGGAGTTTCTCAGCAATTATATTCATCATTTGCAGATGTAGAACCTCATTGAAGATAGTGTGGTTTGCTGTGATCTTGTTCTTCATTACTGTTAGCACCCTTGCAGGAAGACTATGCAGTAGTTGTATAGTAATGAGCATGGATATTCTAGAGTTTAAGTACACATCAATAGCCCACCTCCTTTCTTCATTGACTTTTACACAAACACTGATGATTTTCTCCTTAAGTAAGGTTGAGCAATTACTCAGCCTTCTGCTTGGTTCCTTCATAGCTTCCTCAACTATCTTGTAGAAGTCTTCATCATGATTCTTCAAAGTACTTTCCCTGTAGTTCACCATTATAGCATTTGCATCTTCTTGGCTGAACTCTGTTCCTTCACTCCAGGTGTTTCATAACAAGGTGTATTCAGGCAACTTGTCTTTCCCTTTCCCCAACCTATGATGCTCCTCCTTTTCTCTCCATTGCCTTTCAAGAGCACTCTCCTTTGGAACTGAAGTTGGCTCTCTTATAGTCACAGGAGGTAGAATTGGGTTCTTGGAAGGAACCTCCTTTTGCATTGCTTCCAGGGCTTCTTTTGACATTAGAACTACTTCTCCATCCATTTCATACTCAAAGAGTTTCTCAGACTCTTGCACTTGCTCCCCCTTACTCCCTGATTCTCCTTTTGAAACAGGCTCCCCCTGACTCCTTGACATCTTCCTTGAAACAGGCTCCCCCTGAGCACCCTGAGCAACATCCTGCTTGGAGACTCTTCCTGATTCTGATCCTGCCTTTGGTGAATCTGATCTTGCCCTTTTCTCCCCCTTAGGTAAGTTGGCAGCATCAAGACTAGCAAAAAGAACCTGAATAGCTTCCTGAACTGTAGAGAAACCAGAGGCCACCATGGTAGACATGCTGTCAAGTTTGGATTCCATGGATAGGCACCTGTTCTCTAGAGCTCTCAACCTGGATGATGTAGAGGAGCCACCTTATCTTAACCTTTTTGGAGGTGAAGGAAAAGACTGGGGCTTGGAGGCTGTGGGGGTTCTCACACTCTCAGTGTTTTTCTGAGTGATCTCATCACTCCTCACAGAAGAACTCTCATGGCCTAAGGCCTGAATATGTGGGGCTCCCTCAATTTCACCCTGGACATGCTCAAGTCCCTCACATGTTGCCAGCTCATTTGGCTGCCTCTCATTTTTATGCTCACCTCTCTTTTCTTTTATCTCTCTTTTCTTTTGCACACCCTCACTCATCCTAGATGCATGTGTATGAGCAGTACTTTCATGCAAAGAAATAGATGGTTTAGAATGTACCTTCAAGAACTGAGATAGTGGCGCATCATCATCAGAGACATCCTCAATAGTGACAGCATCAAGATCAGGCATGGTTGAGGTGACAGGAGCTTCTCCAGGAATGTTGCTGTCAGTTGGAGCATTGACAGTAGGTTCCACTACAGTATGGACAGCAGGTTTGGTCTTGACAGCAGCTGAGTCCTTGACAGCAGGGTCACCCATGACAGCAAGATCCACAGTGTCCTTGACAGCAACTTAGGCTGTGACAGCATCTTCCCTAAGGTAAGATGCTCCTTGGAGATTGAACAAGGTACTGGATGTTTCATTTTCTAGCAGAATTGTACTTTGCTCTTTCTCAGTGTTTGAAGGAGTGGTGTCCATCTCACTTTGAGAAATGGGTTCTTGTGGACCACTTGATGGGGGTTCATCCATGATTGGAGATGGATGATCAAAACCTGAAGGGTTGGGACTGTCCCCCTCTCTAGGTTGTGGAGAAAAAACAAATGAATGTGTAGGGAAGGAAGAAGGTGAAAGTTGAGAAGTGAATAGTGGTTGCTGCTCAGATGAAACTTGAGAAGCATCAACAGGGGAATAGAAATCCTCACAGTGTCCTGACTCCATGTGTATATCTGCAAGTGGGGGCTCCTCATGAGTTGGAACATGAGGTTGTGCAGACTCTTTACAGGATGCCTTGGGAGACAGGCCAATTTTAATAGATGGTCCCTGTTGAGAGGGCACATCTAGGGAGGTGTTTATTTCCCTATTTTCCTCTACAATCTTTTGGGAGACTGCAGGGTGGCTGACAGTGGTTTTGGTCCTCTTAGCTCTCTTCTTCTTAGGCTCAGGAGGAACCACTGTGGGTTCTGATTGACTACCTTCCATTATGCTGCACTAGGTGCAGGAACTCCCTCTTGACTCTCAGTACTACCACCAACACCAGTTTCTAGGGGTCTTTTTCTGGTTTCTTGTAAGGCTTGTCTCTGTACTTTGGGAAGTCTAGAGAACCTAGGCTGAGTGTATGGGGTAGAATGAGGGTTGACTGAATTGGGGTCTAATTCAGTCTCATTCTCAATAGTGAAGGTATCAAAACCAGGAGGTAATGGAAAATCTAGGTCAGACACTTGATCATCCATGTGCTTAGTGAAACATAGTGGAATATGTGCATTTAAATTCTGTGAAGTGAGAATTGTGTGAGTGTTTCTTTTCAGTACTGGGCACACCTCCAAACGAGGGGCATTCTCATCAAAGTCACATAGAGAATTGATGCACAACATTAGAAAGCGAGGATAGATGTTTACCTTCTTACCTATGGCAGCCTTGAAGTGTGCCATGAGCAGCTTTCCAACATCCACTTTGTACCCATGAACAAGAGAATGAGTGAGCTTCTTGATGTAGGTGGGAATACCATTCCAGCCTGTGGTCTTGGTAGAGAACACTTTCACCATAGCATCGAACACCATGCTCCACTCCTTGCAGAGATATTTCCTGTCCATATTTCACCAGAAGGGTACCATTTTGCCGTTCCCTCTTCAAGAATTGGCCCTGAGTAACCAATTTTCAGGAAGAGCTTCTTTAGGGTTTCATCACTAGCAAGCTTAGAGTAAGCTTTTCCTTGTTCCAGCACAATTCCTAGAGCTGCATTGATGCCCTGAGCATTGAGAGAGTAGCTATGCTCCTTGATTTTTAATTGAATAGAGGAGACGTCACCATCTTCATGAGCAATAGCTGTCGCCCAAAAGCTTTCAATCTTGTCTAGGTCAAGAACAGGAGTAGAGGTAATTGCATACCTAAGATAGGACTTATTCATGAAGTAAACAAGCCCTTTGAATCCATCACCAGCATCGCTTGGTGAGTAGATGACAGCAAAGTTGGTTTGCGAAATTGATTGTTTGGGTGCCATTTTTGCTTTATGAGAGAGAAGAGAGAGAGAGTAGGAGATGAATTGCTTAGAGAGAAGAGAAAGGAGAGTGTTGTGTTTGCTTTTTGAGAACAGTTGTATGTTTGATGAATTTAGAGGGAAGTTCAAGCGTTTAACTGATAAAGTGGAAAAGTGAAATCGTGTCTTAACCCAAATAACTGTCACGTGGGTTACTGGCTGATTTCTTTCTCCTCGTGGAGGAAGTGTGTCCAATTTTAATGGTCCACTACTTTGACAGTAACCTGTGCGCTTACAACAACTGTGTCAGTAACTTTGGTGTGATGACAGCATGTTTTGCGTGACAGTAACATTCCGCGCAAAACTTACTGTCATCGTTAAGTTCTCATATGACAGTATCTTTTGCAAGTCATGACAGAAAGTCGTTTATTGCTGTCGAGAAGCCTACTGTCAGGAAACTATGATAGCTACTTTACTTGATGACAGCAACCCTTGCGGGGAAAACAACACTGTCAAAACTTTGTATAGAAACCGTTATGAATGAGAACTTAACTGAAGAGACACCAGTTAAACAATTGCAATATTTATTACTGATTCATCATTCATTCAAAACATTATTCTAGCAAATAAGCAACTTAAACAACACACACATAGGAATCAAATGGAAACTACAAGAAGAGAAATTTTATTGATCTTATTAAATGAAGAAAGGGAAAATGCTACAATTGGTGAGATTAACTAGTCAGCACAATCTTTCTTAACCAATTCTAGGACTTCTTCCCTAACTTTTTCTTCAGTAGTTCCTTCTTCCTTGAGGAGAATCTGAAACTCTTTTTCCTCTTCTTGCACCTTGGCCTCTTCTGCGGCCTTGGCTGCAAGTTTCTCCTCCTCCTCCTCCTCATCAAGAGCATCCAGAAGCATGTCAAACATGGCTTCTACTTCCTCATCAAAGGGTTCACTCCCACAAGACTTAGGCTTGTACTCGATTCCTACTTTTTTTTCCATTTTACCCTTTTTCTAAGTGATTCACTAATATGGCCTAAGATTCATTTTATAGGCATACTAGGTTAAGAGGGATGTAAATGGTCAACAGTTTGGAATACCCATACAACTACCACTGATTGTAATTAAGTGATGTCTACCACTAATACAACAATCAAAGTAAAACAAACCAATTAAGGAAAAACCTTGACCAATTTCAACAAAACAACCATGCAAGTTAGTGTAAAAAAAATCAACTTTCAAGTAGAAGACTAGCACAAAAATCAATTTAAGCAAAGTCAAAGTGAACATGCTGTCTAAAACAGATAGAGACTTAGATTGACAGTAACTTTCTCATGATAGCAACTCGCTGAGGTTACTGTCACAAGCTTCATAGAAGACTTTTAGAATGGAAAAACTAGTAAGTTAACATACCAGATTTAGCATTCCCAGTTCACTTACCAACCTGTTAAAGGTTGCTTCATCCAGTGGTTTAGTGAAGATGTCCGCAAGTTGCTTTTCTGTAGGGACATAGATCAACTTCACAGTTCCTCTTTCAACATGCTCTCTAATGAAATGATGTCTAATATCAATGTGCTTTGTTCTAGAGTGTTGAACAAGATTGTCTGAGATGGCTATGGCACTAGTGTTATCACAGTAGATAGGAATGTTGCTCACCACTAGACCATAATCCAACAGTTGATTCTTCATCCATAGAATTTGTGCACAGCAACTTCCAGCAGCAATGTATTCAGCTTCTGCTGTAGAAGTAGAGACTGAATGTTGCTTCTTGCTAAACCATGACACCAATCTTCCACCAAGAAATTGACAGCTTCCTGTAGTGCTTTTTCTGTCAATTTTACATCTAGCATAATCTGAATCAGAATACCCCACTAACTTAAATCCAGTATTTTTAGGATACCAAAGGCCTAGATTTGGAGTGCCTTTAAGATATCTAAAAATTCTTTTGATAGCAATCAAGTGTGACTCCTTTGGATCAGCCTGAAACCTTGCACAGAGAAATGTAGCAAACATTATATCAGGTCTGCTAGCAGTCAGATAAAGAAGTGATCCAACCATGCCTCTGTAAACACTGGAGTCCACTTTCTTTCCTTTGGAGTCTAGATCCAGACTGGTAGAGTAGAGATGGGAGTCTTGGCCGGAGATGAATCTTCTAGGTTGAACTTTTTGAGAAGCTCCTTGACATACTTTGATTGACAAATGAAGATTCCATCATCCTTTTGAAGAACTTGTAAACCAAGGAAGAATGACAGTTCTCCCATCATGCTCATCTCATATTTGTTTCTCATTAGAGATGAAAACCTCTCACACAGCTTCTCATTTGATGAACCAAAAATGATATCATCAACATAGATTTGAACCAAAATAATGTCTTTGCCATGATGTTTGTAGATTAAAGTCTTATCTACCACACCTCTTGTAAATTGATTTTCCAATAGAAAGGCTGAGAGGGTATCATACCATGCTCTAGGAGCTTGTTTCAACCCATAAAGTGCCTTGAACAGCTTGTACACAAAATCATACATTTCAGCATCTTCAAAACCAGGTGGCTGTTCAACATACACTTCTTCCTCCAACTCTCCATTTAGAAAAGCACTTTTGACATCCATTTGGAACACCTTGAAATTACAGTGTGCAGCAAAGGCTAAGAAAATCCTGATAGCTTCAAGTCTGGCAACATGTGCAAATGTCTCATCATAATCTATCCCTTCCTGTTGACAGTAACCTTTTGCTACTAATCTTGCCTTGTTCCTTGTCACATTTCCATTTTCATCCAGCTTGTTCCTTAAGACCCACTTTGTCTCAATAACTGACTTTCCCTTTGGCCTTGGAACCAATTTCCACACATTGTTTCTTTCAAACTGGTTGAGTTCCTCTTGCATAGCAATCACCCAATCAGAATCCAACAATTCTTCATCAATTGCTTTAGGCTCCACTTGAGATAGGAAACAGGAAAACATGCTGTCAACAGAAACATTGTTCCTAGTTCTCACCCCAGAAGAAGGATCTCCAATAATCAAGTCATTTGTATGATCCTTGTTCCACCTTGTAGTTCTGGGCAAGCTTCTTGTTTGTTCAACAGCAGTAGCCTCATTTAGAGGGACTGATTCTTCACCAGGACAATTATCTCCACCATTTTCTTCAATATCTCCAGAGTCACCATCATTTTGAGTATTTCCTGAAATAGTCTGTGACTGAGCTGGAGTTTGATTTGTATTACCTTCATTGACAGCATTTTTTTCAGTTTACACAGTTTGAGTAAAAGAGGGTTCTTCATCAACAAACTCTTCTTCTTCCAAGTAGCCTTGATTCTCAAAACTAAGAATCTGCATTTGACCTTCCTCATGCAGTCCAGGAAACTTGGATTCATCAAATGTGACATTCACACTTTCATCTATGGCTCTATGTTCCAGAAGATAGACTCTGTAGGCAGTCCTTTCTAGAGCATACCCCATGAAAATTCCTTCAAAAGCTTTGGAGTTAAACTTCCCTTTCTTTTCATGGTTGTCCTTCATCATGAAACATTTGCTTCCAAACACATGAAAATACTTGACAGTAGGTTTCTTTCCATTGAACAAATAGTAAGGAGTATTTCCATGAGTCTTGTTGATCAAGGTTCTGTTCTGAGTATAGCAAGCTGTGTTGATGGCTTCTGCCCAGAAGTATGTAGGTAACTTTGCATCATGAAGCATAGTTCTGGCAGCTTCAATGAGAGTCATGTTCTTCCTTTCTACAACACCATTCTGTTGTGGTGTCCTTGCAGCAGAAAACTCTTGTACAATTCCTTCATCTTTACAGAAATTTCCAAGAGTGGCATTTCTGAACTCAGTACCATTGTCACTTCTTAGCAACTGAACTTTAGCATTTGGGGTTCTGTCAAGAACTCTTAAGTGATCAATGATAACTTGAGCTGCTTCATCTTTTGATTCTTGGTATTTCACCCAAGTATACCTAGAGTAGTCATCCACCATAACTAATGCATATCTCTTTTTGGCTAAGGATGGGACATTTACTGGTCCAAAGAGATCCATGTGAATTAGTTTGAGTGGTTCTGTGTTGGTGTTGGTTTGCTTTGACTTATGCACAGCTCTTCTCAATTTTCCCATTTGACAGTCCCCACACAGTCCTTCTTGACAGAATTCCTGTTGAGGTAGTCCTCTAACCAATTCCTTCTTCATCAGCATGTTCATTGTTTTGAAGTTGAGGTGAGAGAGCTTCCTGTGCCAAAGCATACTGTCACCAACAGTAGCTTTACTGTAGAAACAGTAAGTCTTGTCCTTCTTTGTTGAGCTTAGGTCAGCAACAAACAGGCTTCCTTTTCTTACCCCTTTCAGAGAGAGGCTTCCATCCTTCTTGTGATAGATATTGCACACCATCATGTCAAAATCAACCTTGAATCCCCTGTCACTGAATTGGCTGATACTGAGCAGGTTGTGCTTCAATCCATCAACAAGAGCAATATCATTTATGACAACATTTCCAATTTCCAAACAGCCATATCCCACTGTGTAACCCTTGCTGTTGTCTCCAAAGGTTATGATTGGGCCAGCTTTCTCTACAAAATGTGATAGCAGGGCTTTATCACCAGTCATGTGTCTAGAGCAGCCACTGTCAATGATCCAAGTGACTTGCTCCTTTTTCTTGCCCTGCAAAACAAATTGTATTTAAGAGGCATATGGTACCCAATCCTTGTTGGGTCCTGTTACTTCAGTATCACAGACATAATCAACATTTTCAACTTTAATCATCACATCAGGAATCTTCTGTTGGACTCCCTTCTTCACCCACTTTTATTTAGAATTAGACTTGGTCTTATTCTTAGTGGATGAGGCCTTCTTACTGTTTCCAGTAGGCTCAAGAGTCTCAACAGTTTGCATGTAGACACATTGTTCAGTAGTCAAAATAGGCAGATTGAAACAAGTACTCATGGCAGTTATCTTGCATGGCATACAGTCAATATTATTACATACTACCATAGCTCTATGCATAAGGGGGGTTCTATGTAAGTTACCATTTTTCAGAGTCACATTATCCTTGACCTCTTTTGGATTCTTACAAACATGAGTTAAGTGATGTGAAGAGCCACAATTATTGCATAGTTTCCTAGGAGCATTACTACCATTAGCATTGCCATTTCCTAACTTGCCATTCCTGTTTCTAGACTTGTAAGTAACTGTGTCATCAGGATGTTCTGAAGTTGCTGTCGAGCTTTTCTTGACAGTACCTTTCATACCTCCTGTCATGACAGTAGGTTTGGAAGTTGTTGTCTTCGAAGCTCTCTTGACAGTATCTAATTTAGAACATTCTGTCAGATTGTTTAGCAAAGTTACTGTCTTGGGGATTTTGACAGTATCTTTTCCACCAACTGTTGAACTGTCAGTACCTTCATCCTCATCATCAAGTTGCTGCTTGATGAGCATGGCTTCCTCATCAAACTCAAGTTCAGAAGGTTTAAAAATTGGTTTATTGAGTTTCTTGAGAACATGAGGTTTGACAGTAGCATCAGTGGAACAATCCTGACTAACACTTTCCTTACCAGGTCTTTTGCCGTAATCAAAACCTATCCCCACCTTTTGATCCTTTGTGTGTTTCTCATGATAATCCTGAAGTTGTTTGGATGAGTTTCTATAGGCTTTAATCTTGAATTCATTTTCACTAATTTCTTTCCTTAGAAACTCCTCAATCTCTTTAGCACAGGCTAATTCATTTTTCAATTTAGCATTCTCCCGTGTTAAAGATTCTAATCTATTGGTCTTTAACAAAAGCAAATCATTCTCAGAAGTGAGTTCATCATTTGACTCAGTTAACCTAGCAATCTCTTCATTGGCTGCAGTTAAGCTAGTATGAACATTAAACATTTCAGCACTCAATTCTTCAACAGTTTGCTTGTATTCATCTTTGGACATATCAAGTAAGACAAGTGAGGGTACCTGACTTGGAGAACTAGAGGGGGCCTCTTCAGATTTAGCCATGAGTGCTAAATTTACATACTCCTCTTCTTCTTCATCATCAGTATCATCCCAGCACTTTCCTTCAGCCACATAGGCCTTTCCCTGTCCTTTCTTGAAGTGTCCACTTGACCCTTTATCCATCCTTTGATTTTGCTTTGGCCTTCTGCATTCAGTAGCAAAATGGCCAAGCTCATTACAGTTGTAACACCTGAACTTGGATCTGTCCACCATCCCTGTTTTGTATCCACCTCTTGAAGCACCAGCTTCACCTTTGGAGAAGTTCCCTTTGCTGAACCTTGATGTTTGACCTTGAGACTTATATGGCTTGTTTCTCTTGAACCTTATGTTCTTGAATTTCTTAGCCATGTAAGCCATGGTAGGGTTATCCATCTTTTCCATTTCTTCCAAGGAATAGAAGTCTTCATCTTCAACATCAGTTAGCTGTAGTACAACTTTCTCCTCATCATCCACAACCTCTTCAATTTTAAGCGTAGGTATTGGAGCAGGTTGGATGACTTGAGTTTCTTCAGTAGGTTGAGTGATTCTTGGAACATGAGCCACTAGAGCACCTGACATGTTAGCCATCTTTCCTCTGGATCCAGCTAGAATAGCTCTTTTCTGGAAAAACTCAAGCTCATATGATTTAAGCACACCATATAGAGTTTCAAGAGAAATATTGTTCAGATTTCTTCCTTCTCTTATGGCAGTGACTTTGTGCTCAAGATGCTCAGGAAGTGTGAGCCAAAACTTGACATTCAATTCTTTCCTATCATAGTACTTGCCATGAATCTGTAGCTCAGTCATAAGCTTGCTAAACCTTTCAAACATGGTTGTAAGGTCTTCTCCTGACTTTGCCATGAAGGCTTCATACTGTGAGATAAGTATTTGTCTCTGGTTGTCTTTTACTTCTTCACTTCCTTCACACAGCAGCTCGATCTTATTCCACATATCCTTGGCTGATGAGCACCCAATGACATTCCCACACATGGCTTTATCCAAAGTGAGAGCATCCAGTAAGATGAGTTGCAAGTAATCATCCAAGGCTACCTTCTCCTTTTCTGGCTCCAGAAACTCTGAAGGTAATTTGTTGACCCAATATGCTGGAATAAGAACACCATCTACAGTTGAGGCTTCAATTTATTTTCGTGGAACGAAGGGACCATTCTGGAGGATACCCAAGTATAATGGATTCGCAGCTTTGATAAACAACATGATTTTTCTTTTCCATACATTGTAGTTCTCTTTATCAAAAGCTGGAATCTTTATGCTACTTGACTTCTGCATGCTTGTCATGATCTCAGATTTATGAACAATCTGTCTGCTTTGATACCAGTTGTTGGTCCTTGACTATTGCAGAAAGGGGGGGGGGTTGAATGCAATAGTGGCAAAACTCAATCTACGTTTCAACAACAAAAACTAAGATTAAACTTTATCACTTACTTGATTACAAAACAACAGTAGACACATGAACAATTCTCACAAAATAAATGTTTTATTTATTTTGCAATGGGTTGCTACAACCTCAAGAAAATGTTTGTTTTCTTGAGCTTCAGTTTCTCGAGAGTTAGATCTCACGTTGTTACAAAGAATAGAATGATAGATTGTTTTTGTAAAAACTAAACCTATCACTATCAACACGGGTCTAGTGAAGCTGCTGTCATTTTCAAGTGGCAACTTCTTACAATTTGTCTACCCGTGAATCTTTCCTAAATTTCTATACAAACAACTTATCAATACATTACAAAGCAATTTAGAAACTTTCCATATTAAGCTAACACAATTCAGTAGATGTAGATTTGTCATACATTGGAAATTGGTGAGCTTTGTCATGTGATCTCTTCGAGCTTCGGTCGTAGTCTTGCAGACCTGTTGCAGTGTTGGGATACTGCAACACGCCTATTTCTTGAACATCCAAACTGTCACATGTTTGACTGGGTTGAACCACAATACAAATGATATCCCTTCATGACAGTATCCTGATAGCTAAGCTTGTTGTCACAAGAGTGTGCTTTTGGTGACAGTAAGAAATCCCCGCAGAAGGTGCTGTCAGGATTTCCAAGCTTGCTGTCAGGCTAAGGCAAAGTTGCTGTCAGAGGGCTTCCGCCAATGTTGCTGTCAGAGTAAATGTACTGTCGTGACTTGCAACATGCTGTCTTCAAATAACCCTACTATCAATGCTGTGACAGTAGTATTTATTCTTGTTGTCCATCTTGAGCACTTCTTGAGGCTTGAACAAACTAATGAACTTCTACCAAGATGTACTAGAATCTTATTTTAAGCAAGCAAAAACGGTTACATAGACATACTCTGGCTGTGACAGTATGTTCATACTTAATAAAATTAAGTAAATAAAAATATCTAGTTGAGTTGTCTCATAACTATCACCCATAAATCCTAACAAAAACAATAAAATTGTAGAAAACTCTGAGACCTTTCCAAAATGGTAAGGCTCGTTAAAAATGAGCAAGTAACGAGTTCAGAAACTTTAAAACAAGTTGCTGCAGAAGCAAACTCAGCCTTGTTCCTACAATTTAATCACATACTGATATAACTCATCAACATATAACTGCACATAGCATTTAATCACACATTTATAATCACGTATAGAATACAAGATTTAAACAATCATTCATATTTTAAATCTGATTACCACTTGATTAAATAAAATTAATCGAAATCAACCAATTCAATAAATCAAGAAATTAATCAAATCACGTATATAATAAAACAATTTTTGAAAATATTAATTAAATTTGATTTATAATTAATCAAGATTAAATAATAATTAATTAATAAAATTCACCAATTAACTACTCAGTTAATTGGTTAATTAAATCAATTACATTATTATTTAAAACCGATTAAAAATAATCAAATCTAATTATTCTTCGAGACACCAATAATAAAATATGAATAATAAGTATATATAGATTTTACAAAATTTCGGCATGACCCGTTCGTAAATAGGACTATCCACAAAATGTGCATGTACTATGTTGCGCCCCCAGTCACAGGACGAACATCACAGTACAACACCAACAAAACTAGCTTTATAGCCCGTGCGAGGCACGGGCATGCTCTAGTTATTTTCGGTTATGTTGGTCTCATCGTTTGGTGGAATGCATGTAGAAGAAAAGACATAAGCATGTAACGGTATATCAGTAGGAAATATGTCGAAGGTTTGATGATACATGTTTTACAAAATCCCAGTCTATAAGGTTGTTATTATGACCTGAGTAGGCGCAAATATTTTGACTAATTAACATGTTTTGTTAGCACGCACGATCCTTCTGTACTGCAAGATTTCGTCGGTTATAATTTTGCCAATCGTATTTGAATGAGAAGATGGTTTAGTGTCACTTTGAAAGAATATCGAGCATCTTTTACCATTTCCATTACCTGGGGAACGTTGGCACTCCATTTACCTGTTTGTAGTTCATGGGGTAGTCGTGACCTTGTGTACTGCAAGATTTCGCCGATTATAATTTTTCCAATTGTATTGGATTGAGAAGATGGTTTTAGTGTCACTTTGAAAGAGAATTGGGCGGCTTTTATCATTTTCATTGCAGGGGGAACGTTAGCACTCCATTTACCTGTTTGTAGTTCATGGGGTAGTCGTTAAGTGGGTGTTGTAAAATTTGATCGGTGTGCATAATAGAGTAAAAATGTAGAAGTACAAGTTGTATTAGTATGTGTGGATACACTATTTAAACGAATGCATACCACTTTGCCCGTTTTAAGAAGGGTCTCCTTGCAGACACGTTGAATACAATAATTGTACAGGTGTGGATATAATTTATTTTAGAAAACTATTACTTATACCTTTCAAGATAATGCTAAACTGATTCGTGATAAGTTACTCGTTTCACCTTACAATTGCCACTTGACACAAATAATTTAACATTTAGTACTTTTAATATTTTATCATAGATATTCAAAAACATTAAACCAATTTAGTTTAGATTTGATTTAGTCGTACGATGACAACTTCAACTTTCTTGTAAAAATCTCTAACATAAACTTTTTTATTTATATACAAATATAAAACTTTTTTGCATTTTTCGGGTTCAATACTTTATATACTATAGTGGATTTTTCGAAAATGACCAACGTATAAAATTTATCTATTGAAGACGAGATTTATAATATATTGGATCATAATAAAACTACAGTTTTAATCTTATTAGTAGCTAAAATTTCAAAAATGCATATATAATTATAAGTTGTTAATATCTTATAATTAAACAATAATAAATGTAAAATAATGATAAAATCCTTTTTTACGCTTATTATATATAAGGATATAATTGAAAAGAAGTAAATATGTTGATAGTTTTAAATTTTAAAAAAAATATTAAAAAAAAATATAATAAGTGATATTGGATATAGATGTCAATATTTGTCACACTATCACCTAGTTCACGTCAGTTTAATTTTGTGATGATAAGTATTCTTCAGTTTGTTGTGGTGATCCTGCCACCAGTTTGAACTTGTTGGTGACACTATGTGACATGGTTGAGAAGATTTGCAAGGAAGATCGGTTTGGTATTAGTCCGAAAAAGATTTTGTTCTTAGTTGAATGTATTTGATGATTTGTTTTATAAGCTAATTAATAATCAGATAGGAATTAGTTAAAGGTGTCAAATAAATGCTCCATTTCGAAAGTACCAATACTCTCCGGGCTCCATAATTCTCTATAAGCGGCCGGTGTAGTATACATTTCCTTAATGCATGAGGTGGCGGGATTGAGATACACACAAATTCGTATTCGAAAAAAACTGTTTGAACTGGTTAAAAAAGTCAGAAAAAATCTGATTAAAAAAAAGTCCACCTCAATTGGATCCAGCCCGTAGGCTTAAACGAATCGCATATTTTTCACAAAACCCCGATCCGGTTCGAGCTGAATAAACCCAAATTTAATCTCGATTTGGACGTAGTCTTGATAAGGATAAAAGTCCAATCCAAAAAGCTAGAATTTTCAATTAAATATCGGATAAAAGCTTATTTTTTTAATTAAATACGAAAAAATAAAAAAAAAGGTAAAGTTAATGTTAAAGTTATGAATATCTAAAATAATTTGTAAAAATCCGATTTGGCCCCTCCTGACCCGGCCCTATCTACATGTATAAATATTTTAGAGAAAATTTGTCTCGATTTAAAAAAGTCTGGCCCTATCGGATATCCAAAAATCCGACCTGAATCCGGATTACGTATCTCTATTCAGGGTAACAACTATAGAGGTGCTTATATTATTACTTATATTATCTGATATGTATGAATATAATTGAGACAAAATGATTACTATTTTGTATTATTTTATATTATTGGATGCTCGGACTAAAAAGTGATATTATGTGACTAAAAATGCATTTGTACTTTGTCTTAAAATTGTGAATATAAAGGAAGAAACATAATTAAATTTAATTAAAGAGATACGAGTCTATTGGATATACTTTATACCAATAACCACTTTTATTAATAATCAGACAAATGAAATTATCATGAAAGAATCTTGAATAAAAACTAAAGTGTAAAATAATATTTGTGAAAGACATTACCATACTAATGGGTTCTATACCACAACAAAAAAACCCAAGTAGCTCAATGGTTAAATTGGTGACTTGAAATTCTTAGTAATTAGTATTGAAGTGTCTTAGGTTCGATTCCCATCAAGATCAATTTTTTTTTACATTTTTATAACATTTGAATTTGGAGGGGCAGTTATGTAATTTCAAGTGTTGAATAAAATGGTTCACAAAGTGCTTGTTGCAGTATAAGATATGTAATAGATATCATGTATAATCAACATTCACTAATCAACATAAACTCCACCAAATAACGAAATTTAACAAAAATCCCCAAATTGGGAATTAAACAAAATAAACTAAAATCACTATCATAATTAACTTACAACTTAAATCAACTCCACATATTTAACATACATATAAACGAGTTAGAACTAATTTCACATTGAAAATAATTTAACTCACTAGTTAAATGATAATAACACTAAAATTTAAATGGTGCTCTAAAACCATTTAAACACCACAATATACATATATAATCAATTAATAAATTACAATACACAAATCAACTTACAACTCAAAATTAAACTTTAAATAAAACGAACTTTAAATACTACCATTAAAATATACGGCTAGCAATTACTCGAATTATTAATAAACCACTAAAACATAAATCATAATCAAATCTCGACATACTAAAATGAATTACTAAATATACATAAGCTACTAATGATATGAATTTATTTAAAAACAACCTAAAATCATAACAAAAATCTACATGAACCATTTATAATCAATTAATACAAAAAAAAAACAAATTTAATAGAACATTACATATACTTAACAAAAAAACGAATTAAACACTGCAATTTACATACGCTAACTAAAATTATTCGAACTATTATCAAAAACAGTTCAAGAATTCTGCATAAACATTTAACGCAATAATTAAACAATAAATCACAAAAAAAATGAATTAAAACAAATAGGAGTTCGAATTTATACCCCACGAACACAGAGCCCGAACTTTACTGAAAAATTCAAAATAAAACGAATTGAAACTTTCGCCAAAACTCACGAAAACATTGCACGGGGTTTGGGGGTCGAGTTTACTCGCGGCGGCGACTGACCCGCGCGAATTTAGTTAGTTTAGTAGATTAGTATAAGTAATAGATAAGGTTAGGTGAGGTTAGGCGGTGTTAACAATTAACACAAAAAATAACTGCACCTAATACTTAATAATTCCGTACTGAACAATATTTTACGTACGAAAACTCTAAAAATATTACTTGATAATATAAAATAAATAATTCCTGACCATTAAGATATTTTAAATACTATAATTATAACTTCCACTCAATTAGCGGATAAATATTAAAAAATTTATTTACTCTAAAAATTGAAATAATTATGCACAAAATTTTTATAAAGCCCGGATTTTACAGAAATTCAAAATATTGAATTTGTGAATAATTTTATAACTTACCCAAATACCAATGGGGCACAGATAAGATACCAGGTAAAATTTTGGTACTAATAAAATACCACTTTGATACCAAAAACATCCAAATATTGGAAATCTCCCAAAAATATAAAAATACTAACTTTTGGAATATTTTCATAATTTAAACAAAATAAAACTTTGAATCCGCATAAAATATCGGATAAAATTTTGGCGTAACTAAAATGCCGGTTCGATCCCCAAAATTCTAAAACATACTCAATTCGACAATATCGATAAAATAATCAGCTTTCACAAAACAAATTTAGATGAATAAAATACACATAATACCATTCCTCCTCTTTGAGAAAAGCAATAAAATATTTAAATAATACTATTAATAAACCCTGAAAATTCGGGTTACTACATTAACAGCAGGCATGTTGGTTCTACAGTTGTTTTGATCCACTTTATGAATGTCTAACTTAGTCTCCGTTGCTGAAACAACTTTGACTTTATTATCAGACATACACTTGTTGGACTGAGCACGTTCAAAAGCAAGATCCTCAATACGCATCTCCTCTTGGATAATGATGGAATGTTCATTAAGAGGTTCTACCAAGGATTCTCTAAAGAAGGGTGTTTCAATACCCTTAAGCACATATGGTACACCCATTTCTTCAGCACTGACTCTATTAGGGGTGTTTATGCTTAATTCTCTAATACACTCATTATAGTCATACCCTATTCCTACAGTATGACCAATAACTTGTTTATTGATGATTTCTTTAGCAGTCTTACAAGAATTATAGTAAGCATTAACCTTGATTTTAAGTTCACTGATCTGATCCTTAAGAATGGTTTCCAATTGAATATAACACTTAACCCTATTCTCTAGAAATGCTATCTTCTTAGTGAGTTCATCTTGATTAACATGCACAAGTCTTAATTCTTTGACCTCCTTTTCAAGAGCAGTGTTCAAAAGAATTATTCTATCATTTTCCCTACGTGCACAAGATATTGTAGTACTAAGATGATAAATCATTTCAGTATCAGTGAACTTTACCTCTGACATGAATGATGAAGTGCTTGCCTCATTAGCCATTAAAGCTAGGTTTCCAACTTCGCCAGCTTCTTCATCACTATCCGTATCATCCCAACTCTTTCCCTCGGCAACATAAGCTTTCCCAATCTTGTTCTTCTTGCTAGAATCAAATGAGTTCCTTCTCACTTGCTTTGGCTTTTTACATTCTGTATCAAAGTGACCCAACTCATTACAATTGTAGCACCTAATTGTGCTTCTGTCCACGGTTCTTGTTTTATAGCCACCCATTGTGCTATTTGAAGAGGAAGAACCACCTCTCTGAAACCTGGGCTTGAACTTAAGATTAGGATTCCTTCTGAATCTAAATTTGACAAACTTCCTCACTATCATTGCCATATCCCCATCCTCCAGCTGATCAAGTTCTTCCAAAGAATAGAAGTCACCACCAGATTGATCAATGGATGTTAGGCCATATTCAGCCACAATAACATCCATGTCAGAACTGGAAGGTTGACCAACCTTTACTTCCAGTTGTTGTGGGACTTCTGTTGCCAATGCAGTAGAAGTACTAACTACCTTTCCAGTTCCATAAATCTCTTTTTGCTGAATCTGCTCTAGCTCATAGGTCTTCAGAACACCATAGAGTCTTTCCAAAGAAATCTCTCCAAGATCTCTTGCTTCTCTAATTGCAGATATTCTGTGCTCCAAATGAGATGGAAGTGTCAGGAGGAACTTCTTGTTAATCTCCTTGATAGTATAGTGCTTTCCATGGAGATTCAGATCATTTATCAATTTATTGTATCTCTCAAAAACCTGAGAGATACCTTCACCAATGTTTGATCTGAAATGCTCATACGAAGAGGTGAGAATTTCCATCTTATTCTCTCTGACTTCCTCTGTCCCCTCATTGATTATCTCTATTGTGTCCCAAATGTGTTTAGCAGAAACACAGTTTAGAACATGATTATGCATGACAGGATCAAGACAATCAACCAGTTTCAACTGTAAACAGGCATCCAGGGAAGCATCCTCTTTCTCATCAGTTGTGTAGTCCTTGGGATCCTTGGGGTACATCCTAGCAGCTCTAGTAACAACATCATTCTCTATCTGCTCTTCCTCAACAATCGTAGGAAGTTTAGGACCATTTTTCAGCACTCCAAGATATTTAACATTTGTCACTTGAAGAAACAGGAGCATCTTTTTCTTCCACATGGGATAATGCTCCTTACTGAACATGGGAATTTTTACTGTACCAACCTTCTATGTGGTAGACATTTTTGAGATTTTTGAAGAATAAAAATTTCAGAGTTTGAGAAAAAATTACAAAAAATGGATCTTTGATTAGTGTATCAATCAAAAGGCTCTAATGCCAATTGTTAGGTCCTGATAAGTTTGTAGAAGGGGGGTTGAAGATATAAAAATTTAAGAACAAATTACTGCGGAATAAACTGAAACAATATTCAAGTTAAATATAACTTATATTAAACTTGAAAGGTGTTACAATCTGAGTACTGATTACAGAGTTCTTGATAAAACAAACCTAGAATAAATTCGACATGAATTTATCTATTTTTGTAATAAAAGGATCAAATACTAAAAAGTAGTTCGATATAATTTCTAGGGATTATGATCTGCTAGATTGTCAAAGCAGTACAAGTGATACAATTCTTATGGATTAAATGTTAAGAACAATTCAAGAATTAAATCACTGTCAATTTTTGAGCTAGGATAGTTGAAGAGATGTTAGGTCCAAAGTATCGTAGAAGGGGGGGTTGAATACGATACTCACAAATTCTTTAATTTCGTTCGCGGATAAATCATTCAGTTCAACTACGAAATCAAATACACCAAATCAAAACAAGAGTCAGGGAATATATCGTTTTATAAATATAATCCGCGAGGGGTGCTACAATTCTAATCCATAGATTAGCTTCAATGAGTTCTAGGTCACAATCAATACAATGATAGAATTCTGAGCAATATTAATTTCTCTGATTTTCTCTCTGGCTCAAACTCTCTCTTCGTAATTGCTTCTGTGTTAAAACCTCGACTGAAGAAGACACTTCTTCTTTCCTCTGTATTAATTGTAGTCTGAATTGAAAACCATCGAACCAAAAGTAATCAATTATTCTTGGCCGGTGGATCTTCATCAACCTGTCAAACAAATTCACTTTCCACCTGCTCCTCAAATTGGAAAACTATCGAATGTATAAAGTTAATTTTCCATTCGATGGTTTTTTAATAAAACTGTCGAATGAGGAATTAACTTATATTAGTTTTCTGATTGATTTCTTGAATCACATTCGATGGTTTTCATAAATGAAAAACCATCGAATACTTTTCTTTTGTCCTTGATCTATTAGAAAATCTTCTGAGTTTCAGGGTGTTTAGTATTAGACTGAATCAATTTCTTTTGAGACGATAAAACAACTTGATCTTTTTAAGTGCTGTCAACTGGTGCAACTGGTCTGGTTCACAGATGAATAACACTAGATTAATTCTTCTATGTCTTTAATTCAATGTTGTTGATTAGTCCTTTGTCGTTCTGTTTGCTTCAAATAAATCACTGGAACCCTGTGGTACTGACTTTAAATCATTTACATACTTCTGTAGTCTTGAAAGTCTTGTTTCTTTAATTGTCACTGAGGCTTGAACATTTTCATGAACTTCTTTTCGTGACCTGTTTACGGACTTCAAGAATACATACCATATTTTGATTTTTTGAGTTTACCTTTTCTTCTTTGATTCTGGATTCATGTGCTTCTGTTAATATTATTGTCTATCTTGTCCTTTGTTGTGTTGTAGTTATCTCTGTTACATTATGCTTTACAATCTCCCCCTATTTGATTGTATACAATTCGATAAGCAAATACCTCGAGGATAACTCAACTAACTAAGGAAACATGAAACTAATTAAAGTAAGACAGCTTAATAATATTAAATGCATTCTGGATGAGATATATACATTTCCAGATTTCATAATTCAAAAAACAAAACTTTATACATTGAAGTTGCTCATCTAGTCTGAGATGATATTTCTTTTGTTCTTTGCTTCTGTTCTTCAGTCCATCTCAATCTCACCTTCTTCAATCACAAGATTGGAGTTAGCAACTTGATAATCAATCACGGATGGATAGTGCAATGAATCTCTTGACCCACTCCAGCCCACAACCATGCAATGTTAACATCTTTCTTGTTTAGCTTTGGCATGTTTGGTAGTCTGGGACGCACATCCAATCCTCTCTCCACTCTCTTCCTATAGTAAGGAACATTCTCCATTAGAAATCTTCTCAGAGTGTCTGCTGCTTTGTCCTTCTCCTTTGATGTGAATCCAGTGGATCTAAGATACTTCTCCACTGATATTAGATAGTTACTTGGATAATCTTTCAGTTTGTCCTCCGTCAAATAGCACATTCTAAACAAGTCATTCGTCATGAATCTAACCATTGGAGGGTTTTCAGTAATCTCTGGACTGACCTTCATCAAGATTTCTTTAACATGCACACGGAGCAGTTCATTTAGCCTTGTAGTTCTTTGTATCTTGATGAGCATCACCTGCAGTTCCGTGTATGTTCTCTGTTCGAAAAACTTAATAGAAATCATAAATGTACCTTTCTCAAGAAAATTGATCACTATGTTCCAGGCACCATTTGCTTTAACCCCAGCTTTCAGAAAGATCAGAGAATTTCTCAATGCAGTGAAGTAAGTCTGATCTTCAAGATTTGCACTTCTGATGTCCTGAATGATAACTTCCACCTTCGTATTGTCGTTGACTTCTAATCCGTCTTCAACTCCACAGAAAGTTTTATAAGCCATCTCCCAGTCAATACCTTGTTTCTTTGCCAAATCCATCATCTTCTTTTTCCTTACTTCAGCATACACCTTGAATCTTTTAAGCTTCTCATTCCTCAGAACTGCTTGATGAGTTTGCTTCTCAGCTTGTCTGGCATCTCTTTCTGCTCTTTCAGCTTTCAATCTCTCCAAGGCAGCTTCATGTTCCAGTGATAGAGGATTTGCTTCTTCCATATTGTCATCCAAGATAGGAAATTCTATAGGCTCTGGATAATACGGTTCATGCTCTTCCTGTTGTTGCTCATGCATCTCAAATCCCTCTTCACTTTCTTCTGCTTCCATGTCTTCAATCCAGTACTGTCTAACTGGAATAGTTTCATTGGTTTCCCATACTCCCCATCCATCTGTCTCCCATCCTCCATTTTTCTCCCCCTTAGTTGAGGAATCCTCGATGAAGTTGTCCTCAACATAAAAGTTTGTAGTAGGATCAGGTTGTTGATTTGAAGGTCCGGGTTGTTGGTTCCTCAACATATTCCATATCGACTGTACTCCGTCACTTTGGTTCTCCATGAATTCAGGAATATCCTTATTCATCTCATGCATAGAAGCCAGCTTCAGGTCAATGTCATCCAGTCTCAAGTTGGTAGTCTTTTCAATTCTATCCAATCTCTTGTTAAGTTTAGACTCCACTCTTGACAGGGTGTTCATTGCATCTTTTACCCTAGCTTGACCATCCCGGATAACCAGAACGTCTTCTTTCAAAGCTTCTTGTCCTTGTTGCAGAGCATTTACTTCATTCATGAATCCATCATTCAGCTCTTTGACGTCTGTTCTCAAGTCGACCAGTTCATCCATTGCTTCCTTCTCTGCTTGTTTAGTACCTGTTATAGTGCCAGAAGCACTGCCTAGGACCCTGTAGGTTCTTCTGGAATCAGCTGCAGCCAAGTTAACCTTCTCTTGAATAGACATTAAAGAAACATTGGCTTGACCGGAGGAGATCCCTTGGTCAAAGGAAGGTCGCAGTGGAACCTTGAATAATGGATTTCCTTCTTTATCATGGACTGTCATCTCTTTGAGAGTGGATTGTACATGTAGGTCTCTTTCAGTAGGTAGTAGCAAATCATCAATGTTTGGTAGGTTTAGGGTGTCACTCCTCAAATTTGGCTATGGGTGTGCACTCAACGTTTCTGTTGGTGTTTCACTCATATTTCCTTTCCCACTCAGGCCAGGTGTAAGTGTTTGTGTTTCACTCATTCCCTTAGTGCTCTTTGTACCTGCATTAGAAAACACCGTAGCCATCCTTAAGGAGGTCACCGGTGGTGCAATGGGGCTTCGCAAGTCCCCGTCCTTGGATATACCAAGTTTCTGATCATCCGTAGATAATGTATCCTTTGTAGGATCTGGAGTTTGAATCTCTAGGAGGCTAGAATCAGGCTCTATTAACAGCAGAGATCCTGAAACTCCCTCTAAAGTCTGTGAAGACTTTTCCTCAGTTAACTCCTCAATTAAAATTGATTCATTGTCACCGAGTTGCCGATCCGCACCTACGTCAGACCCTTTATCCGCGGGATCCAGATATGTTCCATCTGGGGAGCTAGATAATGACCCTTGAAATTGTGCATTTAGGTCAAAACCTTCTCTCGACGTCTGTGAAGACACTTGGTTCTTAGAACCTTCAACCAGTGAACCTGACCGTAATATGGTCGGAACACCAGTTGTTTCCGTCAATTCATCCTTGCTTGATTGAGCTATAGGTTCAGATATAGCTTTGGTTAGTGTAGCCCAATCAGCATCAGAAAAATCTGTGAAGGGCTCTTTGGTTGATTGAAATGAAGTTTCAACAGTTGCCTCATTTTCTAGTCTTCTCCTTTTAGAGGAAGGCAGAGCTGCTGATGAATGGCGTATCTCCTTATGTGGTGCTTCTGAGGCACTATCTCCCTCTACACTCAAGGATGTCTGTATGTTGGGTATAGTAGGGGAAGGAGGTTCGTTTATGTTTTCATTTGGCACGTCCAAAGGCTCTATGACTGTGGTTAGAGATTGTGGGTTTGTAATCTCCTGGTCAGGAATGGCCACCGAGGGCTCTGGATCAACATCCATGGGTTGAGGTTGTGGAGCCACAACAGGTTCATGGATATTACCTTCATTTACTTGTTCCCCTGGGGGTAGAAGTGGTAAGGGTACCGTTCTTAGATAATCAGTTAGAACAGTAGGCACCCCTGGAAGATGATTCTTTATGATAAGAGTTGTTATTGCATTGCTCTTCATCTTCATGCATTCCGTTGACTCCTCACCTTCAAAGGTCTCCCGCTCTTCATCTGTTAACACATCATTAAGAATTAGCTGTAGGAACCTAGGATAGAAACAAAGCACATCATCTATGCCTGTTCTTTCATCCAGTGGTCCCATGCACAGAATAATCTGATCAATCACAAGCTTTCCAATGTTTATATGCCTATTGTTAGCAATGGCAAACCCTATCTTCTGAAGAAACAGAGGAATGCCATGCAGATTTGTAAGCTTAGCAGTAAAAACATGGATTAAAGTGTGAAAGAAAAAATTCCATGGCTTAGTCAGATAATGCTTTAGGAACTCTCCCACAAAGAAGTTTGGTTGTTGACTTCTTATGAGAGTGAAGAAAGCATGTATTTCCTCATAATTGGGATCAGGAACAAGGTTTTCTGTTGGAAAGTGTAAGACCATATTAACGTCATGTTCCGTCACCCTTATTGTTCTGCCCCCTGGCACAACAAAACTGAAGGCACTTACATTATTCTCAGATGTGTTAGTGGCTGATGTGTACAACGCAGTCAATTGATCGATATAAAGGACAACGGGAGTACTCAGTGCATATGCACTAAAGAACGTGTATCCAGAAATTGTGCCTATGCATGAAACTGTAAGTTCGTAATGGATTGAACATTCTGATACGAGACATGATTAGTCTTAGTTACGATAAATTCTCCGGCCATTATTTTCCAAATTTCCAGAAAATTTAAGTTAAACCAAAACTAATTTTAATTAACTATTTCTAATTAATTACTTTTAAACACAATAACCCTTTTTCGAATTAAAAACTTTAACCAAAAATTATTCCCAAAAGCAAGAACCCTAATTGAAGATTGACAATTTAGAACTTAACTTTAACCTTTAGAAATCGATTGAAAAAACAATACAATCTCACCAGATTCGAGTTTTATCAAAGTACTTAGAGTTCAAGTTTTGTTTTCGATAGTTTTCCCTTTAAAAACATTAACAGAAACTCAAACTAGAGAACTGTCACGGTTAATGGTGAAATCATTGTGGTGAAAATGAGTTTTCAAGAGATTAACAGTGAATAGATTGAAGAAACTATCGAGAGAACTTGTTTTTGGCCGTTTGTGTGTGTAAGTATATATAAAACTCTCTTAGATATGAAAATAATGAAGAAAAACGACCAAGGGAGTGTTATATACACTGTGAACTGTGGGGGTATTTTCGTAAAATCATGTTCAATAGTTTTTGAATGAACTTTCGATGGTTTTCTCAGAGGGGCAAAAAGGTCAATATCACTTCGATGGTTTTTGAAAAACTATCGAAGTGTTTATAATTTAGAATTCAAACTGTTTTCTGAAAAAAACTATCGAATGTATTTTCTTTGTAAAATCAAAAACTATCGAGGTTGTTTTATGAAAAACTATCGAGAATTTAAATATTAATTTAAATAAATTCACTTCGATATTTTTCCTACTGACTTTCAAAAATTATCGAGAAATGATTTGATAGTTTTTTGTTCCCTTTCCAAAAACTATCGAAATTGACTTCGATGGTTTTCTTACAGTACTTAGAAAAACTATCGAATTTTCTAAATTCGATATTTTTGCTTCTCATTCAATTTCTAAAACCTGTCCTGTTTTAAAAATCAAAAATTTTGTTTCTCTATCAACTTTTAATCTGTATAATCTTTTTCAAAAAAAATTACCAAAATCAAGTTTAACAGAAAATTCACAATTTTCTTAGAATAAAATCGACTAAATATCATTAAATGATATTAACCAATTAAAATCCAATAAATTATGTTGCATTAATCTACAATGTTTAAAACAAAGTAAATTAATTTGAATTAAATAGATGCTTAAATATTTAGAACAAATATTAGCACCTAAATAATTTTAGAATTAATAACCAATTAAATGTCAGAAGTACAATAATCCTAACTACGAGAATTGCTCCAGAAAATAAATTCACGAGTCCTAAGGATATTACAATTCTTAAACTCATGTATTCACTGGGACTATCTTGTAGTTTCTGACTTCTAATCAAAATTAATTAGAAAGATTTAACATCCCAAGTTCACCAACCAGCTTAGAAAAAGTGGATTCATCAAGCGGTTTAGTGAAGATGTCTGCAATTTGTTCCTCTGTGGGTACAAAATGTAACTCCACGGTTCCATTCATGACATGCTCTCGGATAAAATGATACCTGATGTCGATGTGCTTCGTCCTCGAGTGTTGCACTGGGTTGTTAGAGATTGCTATGGCACTTGTGTTGTCACAAAATATTGGAATCTTTGTCAACAAAAGTCCATAGTCACGGAGTTGGTTCCTCATCCACAAGATTTGAGCACAACAGCTACCAGCAGCTATGTATTCTGCTTCAGCTGTTGATGTGGACATTGAGTGCTGCTTCTTGCTATACCAAGAAACTAACCTTCTTCCAAGAAACTGACAGCTTCCTGAAGTACTCTTCCGATCTCTTACAACCTGCAAAATCTGAGTCTGTATATCCAATAAGATCAAATCATGTATCTTTAGGGTACCAAATTCCAAGATTTGGGGTGCCCTTAAGATATCTAAATATTCGCTTAACAGCTATTAGATGAGATTCTTTAGGATCAGACTGAAACCTAGCACACAAGCATGTTGCAAACATTATATCTGGTCTACTTATAGTGAGATATAGTAAGGAACGTATCATACCTTTGTAGCCTGTGATGTCAACTTTCTTACCAGTTTCATCCTGATCAAGCTTAGTGGCAGTTGGCATTGGAGTCTTTGCGGTAGATGAGTCTTCCATTTGATACTTCTTCAGAAGATCTTTGATGTACTTGGACTGGAAAATGAATATTCCATCTAGCCTTTGATACACTTGTAGTCCAAGAAAGAATGACAATTCACCCATCATGCTCATTTCATATCGACTCTGCATTAACTTAGCAAATCTCTTGCATAGATCGTCATTAGTAGAACCAAATATTATGTCATCAACATATACTTGCACCAATATCAAATCATTTTTATGTTGTTTGTAGAATAGAGTTTTGTCTACGACACCTCTTGTAAAGTTATTTTCAAGTAAAAATTCAGAGAGAGTGTCATACCATGTCCTTGGAGCTTGTTTGAGTCCATAGAGAGCTTTGAATAGAAAGTACACAAAGTCTGCCAGTTTTGAATCCTCAAACCCTGGAGGTTGTTCCACATGCACTTCTTCTTCTAACTCCCCATTCAGAAAATCACTCTTCACATCCATTTGATATACTTTGTAATTGGAATGTGCTGTGAATGCCAGAAACATTCTGATGGCCTCAAGTCTTGCTACTGGTGCATAGGTTTCATCATAATCTATACCCTCTTCTTGAGAGTAACCTTTAGCAACCAGTCTGGCTTTGTTTCTCGTTACAATGCCATCTTCATCCAATTTATTTCTGAATACCCATCTTGTTCCTATAACAGATTTTCCTTTAGGCCTGGGTACCAGCTTCCAAACTTTTGGCCTTTCAAATTGATTGAGTTCATCTTGCATTGCAATCACCCAATCTGGATCATCTAGGGCATCTTCAACTTTCTTAGGTTCTGTTTCTGAAAGAAACCCAGAATAGTGGCATTCATTTTGTGATGTCCTCCTAGTTCTCACTCCTGTGTCCGGATCACCAATGATCAAGTGAAAGGGATGATCTCTATTCCATACCCTTTGTCTTGGCAGATGCGATCTTGATGATTCTCCTTGTTCTAGATGTTGTGGAGTGTGACTAGTTCATCCTTCTCCTTCTCCCCCTGAGTTGTTGACGGTATGATCTGTTGACCCTGTTGTTTGACTAGTGGATCCAGTAGTAGTTTGAGTATCTCCACCACTGTCACCACTTGGTCCAGAATCATTATCATTATCATTATTATTAATAACTGTAACAACTTCAGGTTCTTCTTCAATGTCAAAGAGATCTCCTGATAGATTTTCAAATACCAAGGATTCAGAGTTCTCTCTAGTTTGCAGGCCTGGTCTTTTGGTGTCGTCAAATGTTACATTAAAGCTTTCCAACACTTTCTTATCTTCAATCACATACACCATGTAAGCCTTAGATTCCAGAGAATAGCCCAGGAAAATGTTTTCATCTGCTTTGGCATCAAACTTGCCTAGATGTTCCCCATCTTTAAGTACAAAGCACTTTGCACCAAACACATTTAAGTACTTCAGTGTTGGTTTCTTGTTGGCCATTAACTCATATGGAGTCTTTTGATGATCTTTGTTAATCAGGGTTCGATTCTGAGTGTAGCAAGCTGTATTCACTGCTTTAGCCCAAAAGTAAGTGGGAAGTTTTGATTCATTCAACATGGTCCTTGCTACTTCAACCAAGGTCATGTTCTTCCTTTCCACTACTCCATTCTGTTGAGGATTTCTTGGTGCTGAATACTGTCTTGATATTCCTTTCTCTGAGCAGAAATCATTTAGAACTGCATTCTTGAATTCAGTTCCAGTGTCTGATCTGATTGTCCGCACAGGTAGCTTAGCTTCCACTTCTATCTTCTTGATGTGATCAATGATTAGTTGTGTTGCTTCATCCTTTGACTGTAAGAACAACACCCGCGTGTACTTGGAGTAGTCATCCACCATCACTATTGCATACCTTTTCCTTGAAAGTGACATAACATTGACTGGACCAAATAAATCCATATGAATCAGTTGTAATGGTTCAACAATGCTTGTCATTTCTTTGCTTCTATGTGATGCTTTCTTTGACTTCCCTTTTTCACATGCTTCACATAGTCCCTCCTGATTGAATTCCATCAGGGGCAACCCTCTCACTAACTCTCTCTTTGCCAAAGAGTTCATAGTTTTGAAGTTCAAATGTGAGAGCTTCTTATGCCATAGCCAACTTTGTTCTGAAGATGCCTAACTGTAGAAACATGTAACTTCTCCTTTACTGGTAGAACTTAAGTCAGCTATAAACAAATTTCCTTTTCTCACTCCCAGTAGAGCAAGCTTCTTATCCTTCCTGTTTGTGATCAAGCACATGTCCTTTCTGAAATCTACATTGTAGCCTTTATCACAGAACTGACTGATACTTAGAAGATTGTGCTTCAATCCTTCAACAAGAGAGATATTTTCAATGATGACATTCCCAATTTTCAATTTACTATATCCCGTAGTGAATCCTTTGTTGTCATCACCAAAGGTTACAATCGGGCCGGTCTTCTTAACCACCTCTATAAGCAGGGACTCTTCACCTGTCATGTGTCTAGAACAGCCACTATCCAGAATCCACACGACCTTTGAGCTTTTAACCTTACCCTGCAATCACAGATTGATTAAGCGGACTTTGGTACCCAAACTTGTTTGGGTCCTGAAGGTTTAGATACTTTAACAAGAGTAACATTCAAGTTAGTCTTAACTTGTTTGACATTCATGTTTTCTGTGGATTTAACATTATCAGTGCTATTGCTACCAGATGCATTCATCAACTTAAAATAAGCATGCATGATGTTGTATGTACATAGCAAACACTCTTTCTTTCCACAGGGTTCATGAAGATCAGGCATGTCAGACATGTTATGCATTGCAGAAGTATCAGCAGTTTCTACTTTAACCTTTTTACATGCATGTGTAAGGTGTCCAACAGAATTACAAATAGTGCACAACTTCCTAGATGCAATGGGAGAAGAAGAAACAATATTCTGATTAACAATATTCTTTTTCCCATTCCTGTTCTTTTTAGCCTTGATAACTAAGTCACCTATTTCAGTTTTAGGTATTTCAGTTTTTATTGATTTCCTAGACAACTTAGTCTTTACCTCTTTTTCCTTCAATAAATCCTCCTCAAGCAATTCTTGTCTAATGAATAAGTCATCCTCATGAAAAGGTTCTGAGAAGGGCTTGACAAAGACTGGACAGACAACATTCTTAAGAATGTGTGGAATATCCTTCCTGACAACATTAGATGTCACAGGAAATTCCAAAGTCTTTTTCCCAGCCTTTTTGGAGTAGTCAAGTCCTATAGCAGTCTTGTTCCCTATGGTCTGAGAATCAATGATCTCCTTAGCAATTAGGGCGGAATTCTTAAAAGCATTCAGTTTCAAATCTAAATCTGAAATCTGCTTCCTGAGGATAGTCTCTATCTCATTATTACACTTGACCTTGTTCTCTAAGTATTCATTCTTCTGTTTAAGATCTTCTAATGTGACAGCTACAAGGATTAGTTCTTCATTCTTAGATTCTAGATTTTTAATCTTAAGAACTAGTTTAGCATTTTCCATTTCAGATGCTAGCATGCTTTTGTGTACATTAAACAATTCTACACTAAGATCTTGCACATTTTTCTTGTACTCTGAATTAGACATGTCAATTGTTGTTAAGATAGGTACCTGAGATAATTGCAGTGATTCCTCTGAAGAGTCAGCCATTAGGGCAACATTTACATACTCTTCCTCTTCATCCAAATCAGTATCATCCCAGTGTTTTCCCTCTGCTATATAAGCTTTCCCTTTCTGCTTTCCAGACAATGCCTCCAGTTGCTATTTCAGCTTGGCATTTTCCTTCTTCAAATCCTCATAAGAATCTTTCTTTTCATAGACATCTTTCTTTTCTCTTGCTTGACGAGGCTTCCGGCATTCAGTGACGAAATGCCCTAACTCATTGCAGTTGTAGCATCTTGATTTGATTTTGTCAATCGAGTCAGTCTTGTAGCCTCCATTAAAGCATGTACCAGGTGAATACTTGCTCTTCTGGAATCTGTTGTTTGAGCCCTTGAACTTGTACTTAGGGTTTCTCTTGAAACGAATGTGGCTAAACTTTGCAGCTAAGTACGCCATGGTTTTGTCTTTCATTTGCTCAAGATCTTCTAGGGTGTAGTAATCATTTTCAAGGGTGTAGTAATCATTTTCATCAACACCCAGATTCACAGAATCCATTTCAACTTCTATAATCACCTCCTTTCCAGCTCTAGGGGTTTGAACCTGAATGTCAGAAGTTGTTGGTTCATCCACTACAAGTGCTGCTGATCTCACAAGTGCATTGTGCTTGTTGTCCACTGTCACTGGTCCGTAGATTATCACTCGTTGTTCTTGCTCCATCTCATATGTCTTAAGCTTTCCATAGATCATTTCTAATGACATCTTAGTAAAATCTATTCTTTCCCTTATGGATGAGGACTTGTGTTCTACATGATGGGGCAGTGTCATCATGAACTTCCTATTTGTTTCTCTCAGTGGATAGGTCTTCCCTTTCATGGATAATTCATTAAGCAGTTTAGTATACTTCTCAAAGACTTGAGTTATACTTTCTCCAGGAAGAGACCTAAATGATTCATACTGAGAAGTCAGGATGTCCAATCTGTTTTCCTGCACGTCTTCAGTTCCTTCCATTATTAAGTTTATGGTATCCCACATATGTTTCCTGCTTATACAACTCATTATCTGATAGCTCATTTCCTTGTCTGCGGAGTCTGTCAATATCAGCATCAAACCTGTATCCAATCGAATCAGTTCTTTATCTGAATCTGTGTACTCAGAGATATCCTTAGCTGTGGTGCCTGGGGGTATTCTGGTACCTTCAGGAGTTATCGTTTCATCAACAGATTTCATTGGTACATATGGTTCGTTCTCTAAAATTCCAATATACAACGGATTAGATGCCTTGATAAATAACATCATTTTCATCTTCCACAAACCGAAATCATCTCTTGTAAACGGGGGAACTTTAATACCAGCAGTTGTCTTTGGAGCACTCATGGTTTCTGAAAATTTCAAATTGTTTAAAATTCAAGAAATTCCAATCAAATGAAAAAATTTGAAAGTTAAAAAATTTGCTTCAAATTTTCAAGCTATGTTTGATTTTGGTCTCATTCACCGGATCTGATTTGTACGTCAATCAAATAGCTCTGATACCAATTGTTAGGTCCAAAGTATCGTAGAAGGGGGGGTTGAATACGATAATCACAAATTCTTTAATTTCGTTCGCGGATAAATCATTCAGTTCAACTACGAAATCAAATACACCAAATCAAAACAAGAGTCGGGGAATATATCATTTTATAAATATAATCCGCGAGGGGTGCTACAATTCTAATCCGTAGATTATCTTCAATGAGTTCTAGTTTATACACAATCAATACAATGATAGAATTCTGAGCAATATTAATTTCTCTGATTTTCTCTCTGGCTCAAACTCTCTCTTCGTAATTGCTTCTGTGTTAAAACCTCGACTGAAGAAGACACTTCTTATTTCCTCGGTATTAATTGTAGTCTGAATGGAAAACCATCGAACCAAAAGTAATCAATTATTCTTGGTCGTTGGATCTTTATCAACCTGTCAAACAAATTCACTTTCCACCTGCTCCTCAAATTGGAAAACTATCGAATGTATAAAGTTAATTTTCCATTCGATGGTTTTTTAATAAAACTATCGAATGAGGAATTAGCTTATATTAGTTTTCTGATTGATTTCTTGAATCACATTCGATGGTTTTCATAAATGAAAAACCATCGAATCCTTTTATTTTGTCCTTGATCTATTAGAAAATCTTCTGAGTTTCAGGGTATTTAGTATTAGACTGAATCAATTTCTTCTAAGACGATAAAACAACTTGATCTTTTTAAGTGCTGTCAACTGGTGCAACTGGTCTGGTTCACAGATGAATAACACTAGATTAATTCTTCTATGTCTTCAATTCAATGTTGTTGATTAGTCCTTTGTCGTTCTGGTTGCTTCAAATAAATCACTGGAACCCTGTGGTACTGACTCTAAATCATTCACATACTTTTGTAGTTTTGAAAGTCTTGTTTCTTTAATTGTCACTAAGGCTTAAACATTTTCATGAACTTCTTTCCGTGACCTGTTTACGGACTTCAAGAATACATACCATATTTTGATTTTTTGAGTGTACCTTTTTTTCTTTGATTCTGGATTCATGTGCTTCTGTTAATATTATTGTCTGTCTTGTCCTTTGTTGTGTTGTAGTTATCTCTATTACATCTTATGTTACATTATGTTGTACAAGAGATTTAAGGCAGAAGTGATGAATGTAATATCTTTTGCTTTATGTCTTTAATGTTCTGTGTGTTGAACTTTTCTGTCTTTGATCACACATTTCTTTAAATACATGCACTGCATTCCTTAAACTTCACGCGCAAATCCACTTCTTAGAATTGTACTAGGAAGACATTCGGGAAGACAAGCATTTAGCTTGGGAAGACTTTCGGGAAGACAATCCATTGGCTTGGGAAGACATTCGGGAAGACAATATTTTAAACTAAAATTACTTAGAAAATGCCTAGGAAGATTTTCGGGAAATCTCTCATGTTAGTCTTCTTAGTTTATTTTCTAAGTCTTCTTAGTTCATTTCTATTCTAATTCAAATAATCATTAAAGTAAATTATGTGTTAAATTAATTCTTTACAGAATTAATTTAATAAATAATTTACTTAGTAGAAATAATTATTTATAAGAAAATAAATATAATTCCTTGTCTTCACAATTAATTCTTGAACCACTAAAATTAGAAGAAGAAATAACACTGTAGAACGTTGACACTCAATGTATTGTCTGGTTCATGAGTGACTAACGACAATGTCTGTTTTTCATTTGTTTGACTTTAAGTAGTGATTCATTTTATTTTTCCCTTTTCCTTAAACTCTGTAACCTGCACATTTGCTGTCACATCTTGAAATCTCTGTCACTTTAATAAATCCACTGAGATTGAATACTTCACTGAGACTTGATCAATAAATTGAACTTCTTTCAATGTAGAATTACTTCAAGTTTGTAGATGACTTTAATCTTCATTCTTTTGACAGATATTATCTTCTGAGATTCCTGTGACATATGACTTTTATTATTTACTTATTACATCTTATTTTATGTTGAGTAGAATCCTCTGTGATTACAAATAGGCCTATACATATGTCTTTCAATATTAAATGTGATGTTTATCTGATTGCAAATTACTTATGAATACTTTTAAATTTTCTTTTTTATTTGTAAGTAATATATGCTAGATATTTAAATATTGTGATTTGAAAGTGTTGATTTGAGTCATTTCAGGAAAAATGTGTATGAAATAATCTCAGGAAAATTATTCTTTTAAAATATTACATTCTAATCTTAGATTTAATAAATGAAAACAACCATGAAATAACATAATTTATAATTTAAGGGATTACAAATGATAGAATTATTATATTCGAATAATAATCATGAGACACAAAACAAACATGTTCCCTAATTTTGCGTCATATGTTATTAATTTTTGTTTTCGGACATTTCATATCCAACATCTCTGAAATTTGATAACTGATTAGGGATCTTAAATTATAGTTTTCCGTATATTTAGGTTTATATATCATACAAATGCATATTTGTTTTAATATATTTCGGAGTTGTTGAATAATATCGTACAAATAAGAATGAGTGATCAATAATATTTGTGATAGTATAAAAATATCTTAGTGCCTTCCTACTCTTTAAGATTTTAATGGACTATTTATTTAACATGATTAAAGTAGAATCGATTTCAGAGTATAGTACGATAAAAAATAATCTTTGCACATTGCACTTGAGTTTTGTCGGACCAATTCAATTATTGGACAAATGTATCATTGTAATACATATCTACTAGATAAATCATACGCGTGGCAAATCATTGTTGAATTTCAAAATTGTATTAGTAAAAAATAAGCTAATACAATGAAATTTAGACATATATAAAGAAAATAAATGAAATTTACACTTTTGGCAAAGAGAAATTACACTGCATCATACATGATTATTTCAGGGGACAACAGACAAATACTTGGTATTTTTGGCATAAAGATTAGTACTTTTTTTTTTGAAGAAATGAAGATTGGTACTTAGTTTATTTTCGGAGTGATGATAATAAATTTAAAAATTGTTTTAATATGTAAATGCATTCCAATATACATACCAATATATATATATATATATATATATATATATATATATATATATTGGAATTTCATATCTATACTTACTATAATATAATAGACGAAACATTAAAAGTTTGGTTGTTCGGTACAATAAATATTTTTACCTAATTACTCTTACTTGTTTATATAAAAATATTATTAAATAATAAAAGTAACTATTTATAACCGATAACCTCTTTGAGCAAAAGCCCATTATTTTTCCTATATTTTCAATAAAATTTCCTCTTTTTGCAAAAATATCACGGATAATAACTTTTTCAACTAAAACATGTTATCTTTTCTATTTTTTTCTTACTAAAACCCCTCTTTTTTCAAAAATATCACGGGCAAACTCTTACTTATTTATTTTAAAACCTACTTAAATGCTTTGAATTATATAAAAAAGTTTATATATTTTAACATGCCAATTTTTTTAACAAATGCAATTAATAAAATATTAAAACTTAAAAAATAAAATAACAAGTATTAAAATAATGTGTGCATCGCACGAGATTTAAGCTAATATTATTAAACATGAAACATTAAAAGTTTTGGTACCTGACTACTTGTTTTTTGCTACGGTACGGTATGGTACTTACAATATTTAATTATTTTACTTAATTATCCTTAATTATTATTAAAGCTGAAACATTAAAATTTTGATACTTTGTGTTTTAATTAATTACCCTTACTTATATGTAAGAAAATATTATTAAATAATAACATACCTATTTGTAACCAATTACTTTTTTTAGCTTAAAAACACTACATTATTTCCTATTTTTTCTAACAAAATTCTTTTTTTTCAAAAATATCACGGGTAATTATTTTTTTCAACTAAAACAGGTTAATTTTTATATTTTTCTTACTAAAATATCTCCTTTTCCAAATATCACATGCAAATCCTTAATTATTTTTTTTAAAACCTATTTTAATGTTTTTAATTATTTAAAAACGTTTACCTATTTCAGCATGCATACTTAATATTTTTAATATTACAATTAATAAAATATTAAATTTTTTTATAAAATGTCATTATTAAAAACAATCCATGAATCGCAAATGTTTTAAGCTAAGTTTTATTAAAAAAATAAATATATAGGATATATTAAGCACAACTTTTTGGGTAAACACATTTTTCTTATTTTCATGTATACTGGGTTGAAAGAGTTAGAAAAACAAGAAATTAGATATAATGCTTTTCTTTTTTTTCTTTTTTTTTTTGAAAAGGGAAATATTTAAAATTTTATACAAGGGTAATAATGGGAATTCTAGTAACATTAGCTATACTGAAAATTGGGTAACTTTTGCAAAGAAATGTTTTGAATCAATAAAAATAATTAATGTATGATTAATTGATTATGGTGAGCAGTGTTCTAAAAGTCGGCGATTAATTGGGATTAATCGCCGATTAATCGCTAGACGGCGGGCCACCGAACTGATTAAGCGAAAATCGGTCAATTAATCATTTTTTCATAAAAACGGTCAAAAATCAGTTGAATCGGTCAAAAATCGGATTAATCGGTCAAAAATAAGGCTAATTATTAAAAAATAGTTTAAAATAGTTAAAATTAAAAAAAAAATTAAAAGGTAGAAACTTGATTAAACAATAGGAAAAAACATTATTTTTGTGCATATAATTATAATTTTAGATGCCTAAATCATAAATTCTCTTAAGTTTTTCTTTTAAATTGATCTCTAATTGAAAAGTTAAACCTTCAAAATTTTATTTATTACAATTGTTGTGGAATAAAAATTGTGCTTGCGAATTTAATGCTAGGGTTAGAGAGCTTCGAGCTTTAATGGTTGTTCTCGTGTTTCGTGACTAAGTCTGTCCTCACAAGATGCCTATGTATCTCAATTCGTAATTGAGAATCAAGCCAAAGACGTAGTTCTTGGTGTTGCCCTCGGGGTTATGGTGGCATGGGCACACCAAGGACGTAGTAACTTGTATGTCCTTATTCGAGGATGAAGTCTAAAACGTTGTAGATGACGTATGGAGTTGTGTCCAAAACGTAGTTATGAGATGAGGGGTCAGACCCTTTATATAGACGTTTAGAAGCCTAGTGGATAAGTATTGATTTTCTTGAAGGATAAATCTTATCCTTGACGGTGGATAAGTATTATTACTTCCTTGAAGGATAAATCTTATCCTTGACGGTGGATAAGTATTATCACTTCCTTGAAGGATAAGTCTTATATTTGACGGTGAATAAGGATTAATTCTAGATCCTTCCTTGTAGGAGTTGTTTCCATATCATAACGGACTTGTATTGAAATAAGCCCACTTGTATTAGAACAAGCCTGTATTGGACGTCTCCTAATACAGGTTGTACTTCTAGCCCAAATATTAATTATGAAATTAATATTTAATTAGAGTTTCGGGTCTTATTAATGGGCCTTATTTATGGACCAACTAGGTTTAATTAATGCAATATTAATTATGTCTTTAGGGTTATTTTTAACCCATATCAACAATTATATAACATTTTTAACATATTTGCATAAATATATGATAATAACATATGTTTAGTTGAAATAACAAAACAATTTTATAATTGTATATAAAAAATATTATTAAATTTATTCCAATTAATGATCTGATTAATCATTCCGATTAATCCCCGATTACCCGATTAATCCCTGGACGGTGCCTTCACCGATTAACTCTGATTCCCGCTTTTTACAACACTGATGGTGAGTCGAAATGCAAATAGTTTTGTAAATTATTAATAAAATGGGTCACGTGTATATAGCCCGGGTTAATGGTTATTGATGCCAAAATGAACACATTCCACCAATCAATAAATGTTACTAACACCGATCAACATATACTTATATAAAGGAGAATATGGGTGTGGTGAGGTGTCAGCTCTCAAATCATTTCGAGATTTTTCTAATTTTCTCAAATTTTGAATTATAAATATTAAAAATTCGGAAATATCTCAATTTTCTTTTACATATTTACTGATGGAGAAACTAAATATTCAATTTTAATATTCTTACCTTTAAAATATTTACTAATAGAGGAAATTAAATAAACCATTTTAATATTCTCCTAATTTTTTGATTAAAAAATATCTCAATACTCTTTTAAATCTTCGCTAATGGAGGAAACTAAATATACAATTTTAATATTTTTTTTCTTTAAATTTTTTACTAAGGGAAAATAAATTCAATTTTAATATTCTCATAATTATTTTTATTAATGAATACACTACTTATATAAAGGAGAAGATGAGCGCGGTGAGGTGAGGTGTCAGCTCTCAAATTGATTCGATCTATTTTTCTAATTTTCTCAAAATTTTGAATTATTAATATTAAAGATTCGAAAATATTTCAATTTTATTTTAAATATTTACTAATTGAGTAAACTAAATATTCAATTTTAATATTCTTACCTTTAAAATCTTTACTAATGGAGGAAATTAAATATAAAGTTTTAATATCCTCCTAATGTTTTTATTAGAAAATATCTCAATTGCCTTTTAAATCTTCGCTAATGGAGGAAACTAAATATACAATTCTAATATTCTTGACTCTATAATCTTTACTAATGTGGAAAAATAAATACAATTTTAATATTCTCCTAATTATTTTATTAATGAATACACTTACTAACATTGGAATTATCATCTTAATATTCTCCTAAATTTTCTATTTAATTCAAAACTAATTATACTATATTAATATTCTCCTAAATTTACTCTACGAGTCCAATTTATTTACTAATTTCTTTTTTATTATCTTTTAGTTGAGAAAATGATAGGGAGACGATATTAGAGGTGCTAGATGATTTGGGAGGCGCCTCTCAAATTGCCTTGATCTATTTTTTTAATCTCAAAATTTTTAATTAATAATATTAAAGGTTATAAATATCTAAATTGCCTTTTAAATTTTTAGTAATGGAAATCTTAAATACCTTATATTCTCATAAACTTTCTTTTTAAATCAAATTATTATCTTAATATTCTCCTAAAATTTATCTTCAAGTCAAATTACCATGTTGATATTTTCTTAAACTTTCTCTTGAACTCAAAGTTACCATCTTAATATTGTCATAATTTTTCAAGTTCTAAAATTTATCTTATAATCAGATTATCATCTTAATATTTTGTTAGGAATTATGTTGATTCTTGATGATAACCAAATTAACTCAGTAAAATTTGTACAAGTAAAAATGTAGCCTTCAACGGATAGCATGTGTATACAGTATACGTTGAAGGGTAGCTTATCAATTGATAAGACTCTTTGTAACATATTTCTTTAGTTTCAATAGCAGTTGAAAGTGTAAGTGTTAGGGTTGAATAAGTCATGTTGACTATCAATTAATATGTAGAATATGAAGGCTAATTGTAAATATTTGATGCCTTATAATTTTACATAAGTGAAATGTACTTCAACGGATACAATTCAGCCTTCAATGGATGCAGCCAATACACCTTCAATGGATGCAACCAAGATAATTTCAACGGATGCTAGAAAAATCAACCTCAACTGATACAAGGCCAATAATTAGCATTTGAAAGTGTGATAGGGACAGTTCTGACAAGTCACATGGGTTGATGAAACAAAAAGGAGCATGGAAACCACTGAATAGAGATGATTGAAGAAGGATATTCAACTAAAAGGCCAATCATTTCAAGGACCACTGAATTTAGAGTGGAAAAGAAAGCTTTTGGACTTTACCTACTGAATATTTTATGTAGTTCAATTAGGCTTGTAAACTTGGAGTATTTAACCAAGTATAGCAATATTTTTGTAAGTAAGAAATTAGTTTAGTTTTCAAAAGCTTAAGCAATACTCTCTTGTAAATTGTTGAAGCAAAAAAATTGTAACTGCAGCTGTGTGTTTGTTCTAAACATCACAGAGATTTCTTCAAATAAAATCTCTTAGGTGGAACAATCAATCCACCTAAATTTTTAATTCTTGAATTTTTATTAACTGTAATTTAATTTCTGTTCTAAAGTCCTTTGTCTGCAAAAGAATTGGAAATTTTAAAGGATTGTATTCAACCCCCCTTCTACAATCCTGTGATTACATTGTTTGGGAATAACAATTGATATCAGAGCAAGCTTCTAACATACAAGAATTTTAAAGAACAAAGACAATTAGATTCATGGAAAAGAAAGATAATGGAGTTAAGATGCCAGTTCTTGACAAAGACAATTACTTTCATTGGAAAGTAAAGATGCATCTGCACCTGCTATCTATGGATGAAAGCTATGTGGATTGCATTGAGAAGGGTCCTCATGTTCCAATGAAGGCTTCTGTCAGTGTTGAAGAGATTGCACAAGCTGTGGATGGATCAATTCCCAAACCTGCCTCTGAGTGGACACTTGAAGATACTGTTGAAGTTCACAAAGATAAAAAGGCCATGAACATTCTGTTTAATGGTCTAGAACATGACATGTTTGATAATGTCATTAACTGCACTTCTTCTAAAGAAGCATGGGACACCATTCAAACTCTATGTGAAGGCATAGAGCAAGTAAGGGAAAACAAGATGCAACTTCTCATACAACAATATGAACACTTTCACTTCAAAAGTGGTGAATCTCTGAATAATACTTTTAGTAGATTTCAGAAATTATTAAATGGCTTGAAATTCTATGGAAGGGTGTATCAAACCAAAGACTCAAATCTCAAGTTTCTGAGATCATTGCCCAAAGAGTGGAAGCCTATGATTGTTTTTCTAAGAAACACTCAAGAGTACAAAAGTTTCACTCTTGGAAGGCTTTATGGAACATTAAATACTTATGAGATGGAAATGGAGCAGGATGAAGAGATTGAGAAGAGTCAGAAAAAGGGTGGTTCTGTAGCACTTGTGGCAAGTATAGAAGAACATGAGGATGTAAAGAAATAAACTGCTAAAGCTACACCAAGCTCAAGTGATTGTCAAGGTAGAATTGAATCAATCAAAGGAAAAGGTAAAATGGTTGATGAAGATGTCAACTCAAATCAAGATGAGATGGATGAGCTAGATGAACATCTTACTTTTCTATCTAGAAAATTTTCAAAGTTCAAGTTCAAGAAGAACCCTGAGGCACAAAGACCATTCAGGAAAGACTTTCAACCTTACAAAACATTTGTTGAAAGGTCTAAATTCAAATGTTTCAACTGTGGAATGGGTGGTCACTTTGCCAATGAATGCAAAAAGCCTAAAACTGAGAAGAAGGACAAGAAGTTTGAACCTGTGGACTACAAAAAGAAATATTTTGAGCTTCTCAAACAAAAGGAAAGGGCATTCATTACTCATGACTATGACTGGGCTGCTGATGGAAATGATTCTGAAGAGGACACATAGTATGTCAATCTAGCACTCATGGCTAATTCAACTTAGCAGGAAGTTAGTTCATCAAGCAATCAAGTAATCACTACAAACCTAACTGAGCTATCCAAAGAGGAATGCAATAGTACTATTAATGATATGTCTACTGAATTGTACCATTTGCGTGTAACTCTTAAATCTCTCACAAAAAAGAACAAAATGATTAAAGATGCTAATATGTTTCTGAGTGATAGGAATGTTGTGTTAGAAACTCACTTCATTGAGTTTGAGAAATTTAAAATTGATTTCCAAATTTCTAAAAGTGAACTAGAGGTTGTGTTAAATAGAGAAGAAAGTCTTAAAAACCAGTTAAAGAAATAACAGGATGTAATTGCAAGATGGAATGATTCCAAGAATGTTGCCACTAACATTTTTAAGGTTCAAGGTGTGGATACATTCGGTAAGGAATCATTGAACAAAGACAAAAAAAACTAAATGTTGTGATTGAGGATCTAGGAACTGATGATACTTCAACGGATAGTGACCATCCGTTGAAAGACAACTCGTCAACGGATGAGAGACATCCGTTGAAATATACAACTACTGTCAGCAAAGAGAAACTAGAGAAACTAAACAAAAAATATGGTCCGACCAACAAGAATTTTGTCCAGGGAGAACGTAGCAATTCCAGGAAAGTTGAGAAGTTGAGAAGGTTAATATAGGCCACTTGTCCAACAAGCAATTGAAGGACAAGTTAGAGAACATTGAGGTTAAGGCTGAGGTTAAATAGAAAAAAGAACAGAAATGGTAAAGTGGGAATTAACAAGCACACCAATTACACTCCTGATAAGTATGCTCCTAGAAAAATATGTGTTAATTGTGGCAGTGTTAATCATTTGTCTACTAACTGCAAATCTGTCAAAAATGCAAATGTTCAAATGCCAATGCTTGTGCCTAATGTGCCTATGCTTGTCATGCCTAATATGTTTGCTCATAATGCTCATGCATCCAATCTGTATGCTAACATGTCATTTGTTCCAAATCCTTATATGAATGCATTCAATATACCACAAATGCCATGGAACATGCCCAACTTGAGCACTATGTATGCACAACATTCACAACTGCTTGCATCAAACATTTATACACCTGAGAACTTACCAATGAACATGTCTCAAAGGTCAACACCAAGGGTCAAGGTTGATTTAAATCAATCTAAGATTAAGGTGCAAAATGATAAGAGAAACAAGGTGAAGGCTAACAAGATAGGGCCTATTAGAAATGAATACCACTAAAAACTAGACATAGGGGGGGGTGAATGGATAGTTTTGATATTTTTCGATTCTTGAAAACTCAAGATAAACTGTATATGATTATGCTATGCAATATGCGGAAAATAAACAACACACACAATCACTTTAGTCTACTTTGTATTGAGTAAATTAAAATACTACATCTTTCCGGAAATTCACAACGGAATTTCTGGCTTCTAAACAAGAACAGTTTGTTACTTTTTTTTACTTACAGAGAAAAGAGTGCTTTTGATGAAACTATGTGTATCTCTCTTACAGCTTATAGTGGTGTGTGCTCGATATATATTCACCTATACAAACTAGGCAGACAACTATTTACACAGTTGCCCTTGGCTGAAAGTGTTAGTGTTAGTGCCCTAGAGACAATACAATTGTACTTCTGGGAAACACTATTTTGTTATTTAATAAAGATTATGTTCTATTGATTATTCGACAACAATTATTATGTCTTTATTTACTGCGATATTAATGTTAGAGTAATAAATGTCCTTGGAATATCGAACACGTATTCTATATCTTTAAGTATGTGACTTAAAAATGAGATTATATGAATAGTGTTTATATTCCTAAAATATCCCTAATTAAGCATTATGAATTGGGACAATTATGATGCATAAAGATTAGTATGATCGTTGACTAAATGACCACATCTCATTGGTCATAGGTATAGTGATACTAAAGTCAAGAACATAGGTGCATGTAATATTCTACATGGCACCGGATTGACCCACAGTGAGATTCTACATGGTAATAAAGTCATTAGAATAGATCACAGTGATAATGGTGTAATGATCCTTAGACTTATGATCATTATATTTCTATACGAGGATTAATATACTTTGATTTCATTAAAAGTTACCTTTGACCGGGTGATGATAAAAGTGGACATCAGGTATATTATGAGTCGTATGAGAAATATGAATGATAGATATATGATTTAACCCTCCTATTATTAGGAGAGATATTTTTGGCCTCTTGATTGAGTGAGACTATGAAAATGCATGGTCATGCTCAAATATTTATTTGTTTTAATAGTCTCCTCATTGATCAAGGAAACCTGAAAGGCATATGAAATAGCCTATTTGTAATTCGAGGATTCTACTCAACTTAAACAAGAATGTAATAAGTAAATATTAGATCAGATGTCACAGGAATCTCAGAAGATTATATCTGTCAAAGAATGAAGATTAAAGTCATATACAGACTTGAAGTGAGTCTACATTGAAAGAAGCTCAATTTATTGATCAAGCCTCAATGAAGTATTCAAGCTCAGTGGATTTATTAAAGTGACGGAGATTTCAAGTGGTGACAGAAAAAGATACTGATTACGGAGTTCTTGAATGAGAAGGAAGTGAATCACTACTTAAAGTCAAATAGATAAAGAACAAACATTGTCGTTAGTCACTCATAAACCAGACAGTGCATCGAGTGTCAACGTACTATTGTGTTTGTTATTTATCTAAGTTTTAAGTGATTCTGGAATTAATTGAGAAGTCAACTAATTCTATTTATTCTCTTATAAATAATTAATACTATTGAGTAAATTATTTATTAAATTAATTCTGTAAAGAATTAATTTAATACATAAATTATTTAGTTAATTATTTAAATTAGAATAAAAAGAAATTAATTGAGAAGTCAACTAATTCTATTTATTCTCTTATAAATAATTAATACTCTCAAGTATATTATTTATTAAATTAATTCTGTAAAGAATTAATTTAATACATAATTTATTTAGTTAATTATTTAAATTAGAATAAATATGAACTAGGAAGACTTAGGTTTGAACTAGGAAGACTTAGAAAATGAACTAGGAAGTGTGAGTCTTCCCGATTGTCTTCCTAGGCCAAGCATTGTCTTCCCGATTGTCTTCCACTTGCATTCCATTGTCTTCCCGAGAGTCTTCCAAGAGCAATTGCATAGTTTTTTCTGCTAGTCTTCCAAAGGCAATTCCATTCAGTTTTAGTGGCTTGCACGTGGACTTAAAGAAAAGTAAATGAAGTGATATATATTCAAAGGCAAACTACTGAAGGCAACATTACATTTGGACAACACAAAAAGAAAAAGACAGAAAGAACATACAACATCAAAATCAAAAGCCTTCTGTCTTCTACAATTTCCAACTGCAAAAGCATTCATTTCTTCAAGTGAAATTAATTCTTGATCTGTTCCTCACATTAAATTCATAAGGATCATTTCACTTGTACTGCTTTAGCTTTCTAGCGGATCATAATCCCTAGATTTTATATCGAACTACTTTTTAGTATTCGATCCTTTTTATTACAAAAATAGATAAATTCATGTCGAATTTATTCTAGATTTGTTTTATCAAGTTCTTTGTAATCAGTGATCAAAATTGTAACACCCCTCAAGTTTAATAGAGTTTCTATTTAACTTGAATATTGTTTCAGTTTTTATTCCGCATTAATTTGTTCTAATTTGTTTAATCTTAAACGAACAAATTTCGATAAAAAGGTATAGTTTGTATTCAACCCCCCTTCTACAAACTTATCAGGACCTAACAATTGGCATCAGAGCCTTTTGATTGATATACAAATCAAAGATCCAATTGTTTTGAGATTTTTTCTTAAACTCTGAAATTTTTATTATTCTTTAAAAATCTCAAAAATGTCTACAACTCGGAAAGCTGTTACAGTCAAAATCCCAATGTTCAGCAAGGATCATTATCCTATGTGGAAGAAGAAGATGCTCCTGGTTCTTCAAGTGGTTAATGTTGAATATCTTGATGTGCTGAAGAATGGACCAAGAATTCCTATGTTTGTTGAGAAAGAGCTAATAGAGAATGATGTTGTTACTAGGGCTGCTAGGATATACCCCAAGGATCCCAAGGACTACACTCTTGAAGAAAAAGAAGATGTTTCCTTGGATGTCTGTCTACAGTTGATACTGGTTGATTGTCTTGATCCAATCATGCGTAATCATATTTTAAAATGTGTTTCTGCCAAACACATTTGGGATACGATTGAAATAATCAATGAAGGGACAAAGGAAGTCAGAGAGAATAAGATGGAAATTCTCACCTCTTCATATGAGCACTTCAGATCAAATCCAAGGGAAGGAAGAGTGGTTAGTATGTCTACTTCACTGGTAGCTGGAGTCCCACAGAAACAGGAAGCGAAGGTTGTTCTACCTTCCAGTCCTAACAAGGATGTAATTGTAGCTGAATATGGTGTTACATCTACAAGTCAATATGGTGGTGATTTTTATTCTATGGAGGAGCTTGAACAGTTGGAAGATGAGTCTATGGCCTGGGTAGTGAAGAAGTTTGGAAACTTCAGGTTCAGGAGAAATGCTAGTTTCAAGTTCAAGACATATGTTGACGAATACCAGACAGGTGGTTCTTCATCCTCAAATAACACAAGGGGTGGCTATAAAACAGGGATGGTTGAGAAGAACAAGTCTAAAGAAAAGAGCTGGGATGATACAAACAGTGAATATGAAGAAGTTGGAAATCTTGCACTCATGGAAATAGGAGACAAACTCTTTGATTCCATGTTATCTTCACCCAACATGTCTGAGGTAAAGTTCACTGACACTGAAATTATTCGTAATCTTGGTGATACTTTAAGTTGTGCACGCACTGAAAATGATGGAATAATTCTTTTAAACACAAATCTTGAAAAGGAAATAAAAGAATTAAAACTAGTGCATGTTAATCAGGATGAACTTATTGAGAAAATTGCATTTCTTGAGAATAGGGTTAAATGTTATATTCAACTGGAAACCATTCTTAAAGAAAAGAATAATGTGCTTAATACAAAAGCAAATGCCTATTACAACTCTTGTAAGACGGCTAAAGAGATTCTCAATAAACAAGCTATGGGTAATCATGTCAGTATAGGTTATGATTATAATGAGGCCATTGGATTGCTTGGAATTAATTCCCCTTGTAGAGTCAGAACTGAAGGAAGGGGTGTTCCATATGTGCTTAAGGGCATTGAAACACCCTTCTGTAAGGAGTCCGAGGCAGATCCTCTAAATGAATACTCTATCATTATTTCTGAAGAGATTCGTGAAGAAGATATTGCTTTGGAAGTTGAACAGTCCAAAAAGTGTATATCTGATATTCCAGTCAAAGTTGCTACAACTGAAAAGACTAAATCAGATATCCATAAGTTGGATCAAAACAACTGTAGAACTAACATGCCTGTTGTTAATTCTTCTCATAAAGCATGTGGTGTGATTAATTGCATGTCTTGTGCTTTCAATGTTATGTATGCTTATTTTAATAAAAAGCATGTATCTAAAGATAAGACTCCTCCACGTCAACATGTTAATAATAAGAAGCATGTTAGAGATAAAACTACTAGTCCTCCTAAGACTAGAGTGGATTCATTTATTCCTAAGCCTACTCAGAAATGTGTTAAGGCTGGTTATAAATGGAAACGTTCTTTTGTGAAAGAGGTTGAGGTAGTTGTAGTTAAAAATGTTGTTTTGCCTGACAAAGGCCAGTTCTTTAAGTATGCCGGACCCAATCAATTTTGGGCTCCGAAGAAGGTCTAATCAATTTGATATTGCAGGGAGTTAAACAGGTAAACTGTGTTATATGGATTCTTGACAGTGGCTGTTCAAGGCATATGACCGGAGATAGAGCCCTGCTATCAGATTTGGTTGAGAAAGCTGGCCCAGTAGTTACCTTTGGAGATAACAGCAAGGGTATTACGAAAGGATATGTCTGTTTGAAGTTTGGAAATGTTATCATTGAAGATATATCATTTGTGGAAGGTCTGAGATTCAATCTTCTCAGCATCAGTCATTTCTGTGACAGAGGATATGCTGTTTCCTTTGAAAGAGAGAAATGTCAGATCCTTCACAAGAAGAATGGAAAGCCTGCTCTTCAAGGAGTAAGGAAAGGTGACTTGTTCATAGCTGATCTGCACTCTGAATCTCAAGATGAAGTTAGATGTTTCTATGATAAAGCTTCATCAGATGAGAGTTGGCTATGGCACAAGAAGATGTCTCACCTTAACTTCAAAACCATGAACTCTTTAGTCAAGAGGGAATTGGTTAGAGGTTTGCCTCAGATGGAATTTACACAGGAAGGACTGTGTGAGGCATGTCAGAAAGGAAAGTCAAAGAAAGCTTCTCACAAGGGCACTGACACATCATCAATAACTGAACCACTTCAGCTACTGCACATGGATTTGTTTGGTCCAGTTAATGTGATGTCCATGTCAAAGAAACAATATGCACTTGTGATTGTTGATGACTATTCAAAATATACATGGGTTTTATTCCTACATTCCATGGATGAGACCCCATACCTGGTGATTGGCCATATAAAGTTGATTGAGCTGGATTCTAGATTCCCTGTGAGAGCCATAAGGTCAGATAATGGTACTGAATTCAAGAATGCAGTCCTAAATGACTTTTGTGCTGATAAAGGAATAACAAGACAGTATTCTGCCCCCAGGACTCCTCAACAAAATGGAGTAGTGGAAAGAAAGAATCGTACATTGATTGAAGCTGCAAGGACTATGTTAAGTGAGTCTAAACTTCCAATGTACTTTTGGGCTGAAGCAGCGAATACAGCTTGTTATACTCAGAATCGAACTTTAATCAACAAAGACTTAATGAAGACTCCGTATGAGATCATGAACAACAAGAAACCAACTGTCAAGTACTTTCATGTATTTGGAGCAAAATGCTTTGTGCTTATAGATGACAATGTTAAACGTGGCAAATTTGATGCCAAGGCACAAGAAGCTATTTTTGTTGGTTATTCCAGAAGATCTTACAGGGTCTACTTGGTTGGCAGTCACACAGTAAAGGAAAGTGTCAATGTTACTTTTGATGACACTAAGTTCCCTAATATCCAAAAAGAAGATTCATCTGAGAATCTGAAGTTTGATAACTTGCCAGACTCAGAATCAGATGATGAAGCCCCACCTGAAGTTATTGCTGGTAATGATGATAATAATGATGATTATAATCCTAGTGGTGGTGGTGGAAACATTGGTAACAATGGAGATACCACTAACACTGGAGAAGAATCATCAAGGCAATCAAGCAACAACTCAGGGGGAGCAAATGAAGGATCATCTAGTCACTCACAACATCAAAGTGAATTTCAAGGCGAATCATCAAGATCAAATCTTTCTAGACAGACTGTATGGAATAGAGCTCATCCTTTTGAGCTGATCATTGGTGATCCAGATGTTGGAGTTAAAACTAGAAGTGCTACTCAGAATGAATGTCACTATTCAGCATTTCTATCTGAAATGGAGCCAAAGAAAACTGAGGAGGCACTGACTGATCCAGATTGGGTGATTGCTATGCAAGATGAACTCAATCAGTTTGAACAACAGCAAGTCTGGAAACTGGTACCCAGGCCAAAGAACAAGAAAGTAGTTGGTACAAGATGGGTATACAGAAACAAGCTAGATGAGGATGGCATTGTTACAAGGAACAAGGCAAGACTGGTTGCACAAGGGTATTCACAAGCTGAAGGCATTGATTATGATGAAACCTATGCACCAGTGGCTAGACTTGAGGCCATCAGGATGTTCTTAGCATTTGCGGCTTATTCCAATTTTAAAGTCTATCAAATGGATGTTAAGAGTGCATTCCTGAATGGTGAGCTTGATGAAGAAGTTTATGTGGAACAGCCCCTGGCTTTGAAAATCAGGAGTTGCTGGACTTTGTGTCCTTTCTCTTCAAGGCTATCTATGGTCTCAAACAAGCCCCAAGAAAATGGTATGACACTCTCTCTGGTTTTCTTTTAGAAAATGGTTTTGTTAGAGGTATCATAGACAAAACTCTTTTTTCAAAGAAACACAAAAGTGATATGATAGTAGTCCAAGTCTATGTGGATGACATCATATTTGGGTCTACTAATGATAATCTCTGTAAGAGATTTGCTGAGCTAATGCAGAGTAAGTTTGAAATGAGTATGATGGGTGAGCTGAAGTTCTTCTTGGATTGCAAGTAAGTCAAAGGTCAAATGGTATATTTATTTGTCAATCCAAGTATCTCAAAGAACTCCTCAAGAAGTATCACATGGAGGATTCAGCATCAGCAAGGACTCCATCTTCAACAGCCATCAAACTTGGAGCTTCTGACAATTCTATCAAGGTAGATGTTACAAGCTACAGAGGTATGATTGGCTCCTTACTCTATCTTACTGCTAGTAGACCAGATATTATGTATGATACATGCTTGTGTGCAAGGTTCCAAGCGGACCCTAGAGATGTACATCTCGTTGCTGTGAAAAGAATCTTGAGATATCTTAAGGGTACACCTAATCTAGGTATCTGGTACCCTAAAGATTCTGATTTTAATCTTGTTGGATATACAGATTCTGATTATGCAGCTAGTGTTGTGGATAGAAAGAGTACCTCTGGGAGTTGTCAATTCCTAGGAGGTAGGTTGATTTCCTGGTATAGCAAGAAACAGCAAACAGTTTCCAATTCAATAGCAGAAGCTGAATATATTGCTGCTGGAAGCTGTTGTGCTCAGATCTTATGGATTAGGAATCAATTAAAGGACTATGGCTTTGCATTAGACAAAATTCCTATTTTGTGTGATAATACAAGTGCCATAGCAATCTCCAACAACCCTGTGCAGCACTCGAGAACGAAGCACATTGATATCAGGTATCATTTTATCAGAGAGCATGTCATGAATGGAACTGTGGAGTTACACTTTGTACCCACAGAAGAACAGACTGCAGATATATTCACTAAATCTGTTGACGAATCCACATTTATTAAGTTAGTTGGTAAATTGGGTATGTTAAACAGTCTTAGTGATTAACATTATCTATGTCATGTTTGTTCTTTCAATAAATTCATTTTCTCTTGTCATTTAACTGATATTTACTGCCAATTCTCATTTAATATTACATGCTTGTAAATTTAAATAGCTCCGAATATTTTATTTTCTTTAAAAATATTTTTCTCATATTTTTTAAGTGGAGAAATGTATTTTTATTGAAAATATATTTATTTAGAATTATTTAGGTGTTTTTCAGATTGTAAATATTGTTGTTTAAATTTTTCTGCAAGTTGATATTATTTTTATGCACTTCTATAATATTCTGCATTTTTCTAATGTTTGTGCATAATTTCATGTAAATAGTTTCATGTAAATATTTTCTGCATTTTATTTTATTCATTTCTTTCTTTAGTTTTCTACTAATAGTTTTTATTTGTATATATTATTTTATTTTTATTATTTGTTATCTTTTATTTTCTATTTGTCTTAGTTGTTTTTGTAAATAGATTGTATATATATTATTTCTGATCTAGCTCTTGCTTAGCTGGAAATTCAGATTTCAAATCCAATTCAGGTATTACTTTCTATCTCTCAATCCACTACTTTTACTGTTGCTGAACCCAAGTGGTTGTTAGGGCTGACCAAGGGATTGTAGATCCACAATCTCTATCCCAGGTCTTAGAGCCAAACAATGAGTCTACAACTTAATTACTTGACCTCTCAGCCTGAATAGAAATCAAATGTTAAACAAAGAAGTATTTTGATTGAAACAGTGAGTGATCCCACAGCTCTGCCTCCTCTAAAGAAATTCAACATATACTGAGGCATCTGTCAGCCCATCTGTATCCTCTCAATAGGATATGGACTTTGAAATGGCCAATGAACTGTTTCTAGAGACATTCTCTCAACAGGATGAATCTATTGAAATTTGCCATAGGGCCATGGCACTTTGTACTGAGTCAAGCACACTCTCATTACTCACAATGGGAGAAGACAATTTCATTAGATAAAACTCAGGACACAGTGAAAGCAGAGCACCTGCAACTGGTTACAGTGTCTACCATTGTTACGGTAGAAGTGCCTTCATAGGCATCTGAGAGAAAATTTGATTCTTTGCCATATTTAAATAGAATCATTTTCTCCCCTCCCAGAGTGAACACCTCTGGCTCCCAAAGGGATTTTCCACTCGCAGATTTATCTGTAGAAAGTGGAAGGCAACTTGGTCAGTCTATCACTGAAGCAATTCAGATTTCAAATCCAAGTGATTTGATAGACATGATTGAGGATCGGGATTTGCGAACTCCCATTGCACCACCACTGACCTCTCTTGAAGAGGCTAGGGTGAGTTTCAATGCAGGTACTGATCAAAAAGGAGCAAACAGACAGCTAATGTTGAGTGATAAGAGTCAAACACTGAGTGAAACACATGCACGTGAGATGAGTGATACACTTACAAGAGAAATTCAAGTGAGTGCACACACAAACACATACACTGCAATGTAGTTAGCTCACATAGCTGATCTACAGGAACATCTATTCAAAACCCAGGCTGATAAAGATTTTGCAAGCACAAGTGGTTGAACGGTCTTCTTCTTCCACCTCTGTCAACAATCAGCTGGGACTACTCAAGGAAATTTTGAAGACACATTTACTTCCCAAGATCAACTCCATCAACTATCTCAACTCCTACTGGCTTCAGATACTCATAAAGTGAAATCTGTAGAGAATTCCTCAACTAAGGGGGGAGAAGTTTCTAGAGAAGTTTCTAGAGAAGTTTATAGAGAAATTTGGAAAAGCTAGGAAGAGGGAGCTGAAAAAGATATAAAAGGAACATGAGGAGTTTCAGGGGAGTAAAGGTAATTAGCTCTGTTTTGTGAATGTTATATGTATAGAGCTTAGGTAAATCAAGACAGGTTAAATGTTAGCATATGTTCAGTCTAGAGGAACACCTGTCTTGCATTTATCTTTACTGGTGAAATCTGGAAATGTCATATTTGATCCAGAACTTTCAAGTATTTACTTAGGCTTAAGAGTCCTATCTTTTTATTGGTTTTAGTTGAGTGATCCTCTAGGTATTTGATTGTTATTCTCTAACAAACAAATAGGGGGAGATTGAAAGGCATATGAAATAGCCTATTTGTAATTCGAGGATTCTACTCAACTTAAACAAGAATGTAATAAGTAAATATTAGATCAGATGTCACAGGAATCTCAGAAGATTATATCTGTCAAATAATGAAGATTAAAGTCATCTACAGACTTGAAGTGAGTCTACATTGAAAGAAGCTCAATTTATTGATCAAGCCTCAATGAAGTATTCAAGCTCAGTGGATTTATTAAAGTGACGGAGATTTCAAGTGGTGACAGAAAAAGATACTGATTACGGAGTTCTTGAATGAGAAGGAAGTGAATCACTGCTTAAAGTCAAATAGATAAAGAACAAACATTGTCGTTAGTCACTCATGAACCAGACAGTGCATCGAGTGTCAACGTACTATTGTGTTTGTTATTTATCTAAGTTTTAAGTGATTCTGGAATTAATTGAGAAGTCAACTAATTCTATTTATTCTCTTATAAATAATTAATACTATTGAGTAAATTATTTATTAAATTAATTCTGTAAAGAATTAATTTAATACATAAATTATTTAGTTAATTATTTAAATTAGAATAAAAAGAAATTAATTGAGAAGTCAACTAATTCTATTTATTCTCTTATAAATAATTAATACTCTCAAGTATATTATTTATTAAATTAATTCTGTAAAGAATTAATTTAATACATAATTTATTTAGTTAATTATTTAAATTAGAATAAATATGAACTAGGAAGACTTAGGTTTGAACTAGGAAGACTTAGAAAATGAACTAGGAAGACTCACAAGTGAGTCTTCCCGATTGTCTTCCTAGGCCAAGCATTGTCTTCCCGATTGTCTTCCACTTGCATTCCATTGTCTTCCCGAGAGTCTTCCAAGAGCAATTGCATAGTTTTTCTGCTAGTCTTACAAAGGCAATTCCATTCAGTTTTAGTGGCTTGCACGTGGACTTAAAGAAAAGTAAATGAAGTGATATATATTCAAAGGCAAACTACTGAAGGCAACATTACATTTGGACAACACAAAAAGAAAAAGACAGAAAGAACATACATCATCAAAATCAAAAGCCTTTTGTCTTCTACAACTTCCAACTGCAAAAGCATTCATTTCTTTAAGTGAAATTAATTCTTGATTTGTTCCTCACATTAAATTCATAAGGATCATTTCACTTGTACTGCTTTAGCTTTCTAGCGGATCATAATCCCTAGATTTTATATCGAACTACTTTTTAGTATTCGATCCTTTTTATTACAAAAATAGATAAATTCATGTCGAATTTATTCTAAATTTGTTTTATCAAGTTCTTTGTAATCAATGATCAAAATTGTAACACCCCTCAAGTTTAATAGAGTTTCTATTTAACTTGAATATTGTTTCAGTTTTTGTTCCGCATTAATTTGTTCTAATTTGTTTAATCTTAAACGAACAAATTTCGATAAAACGGTATAGTTTGTATTCAACCCCCCTTCTACAAACTTATCAGGAGCTAACAAAACCTGGATTAAACGTTGAAGAGGATGACTAATAACATGCCTCGAGTTTAATCTATAATATTTGGTTAAAGGGATTATATTACACGGAAACATTAGTCACGAAAGGTTTAATTGGATCGCCAATTATTATTATTACTTGGGTAGCAATGATGTATTACTAGATGCCGCTCATTGTTTATAATTTTATTATGAGATATTAAAATTATTGCCAACGTAATAATAACCTAAAGGGTTACACATAAAGAACGTTTTAAACGGAGCATTAATTAAATTTCGAATTTAATTAAATTATTATTATTATTGAATTATTGGATTAATTAAGTAGGACTTGATTAATTTTATAATAATTCGAATATAATAAATAATACTACTAATAATCAGATTGGGTTTTGGAAGCCCAATCAGATTAAGTATAGGCCCAAAATTCTCTTTCAATAAATACATTATGATGTATTGTTTTAGGTTAAGTGATAGAAATTCGTTTTCACACAAAACCCTAGCAGCTCTGCATATTAGAGAGGCTAGAAACAGAGAGAGAAAGTTTTGAGGGCGTTTTTATTTGGCTAGTACCAACTCCGTGATCGTTGGACGATCGAGCGTTCGTGTGGACTACTTTGGCGACGCAGATCTTGAACAAAGGCTGCGTGGTGGTTACAACAAGGACCTCCATCTTTCCGAATATTATAAGCTCAATTAAGGTATGATTTCGTTTCTCCATAATCAGCCATGTCTTGTACACAGATCCTAGGGTTAGGGTTTCGGATTTTTATTGTTTTTACGACTGTTTTCGCTGCGTATGATGCCCCGAAACCCAACAATGGTATCAGAGCTACGTGTATAAGGGGCTGATTTGGTTATGTGTTTACTGTATTCGATGCATGTATGCATGTTTTATGAATCTGCCTTGATACAGTTATGAGATATATCGATTATAATATGTTATATCGCTTATATATGATACTGTTATGCTTAATATATTGATATGACTGATTAATATGCGATGATTGTTTGTTATTCATGTTGTCTGGTTTATATAGGGATATAAGCTGTGAGACAGATCATGTTTGGACACGATCTGCAAACTGGGATATGTCTGTATGTATATGATACATGCTTCCGGAACTGTATATGATGCAGTGGCGGCAGAGACTATAAGATATGATCTGTTTTGCTTATTAATAAAATATATATATATATATATTAATGGAAAAATAACATAACTTATATAATAAAAGTAAATAATATTGACTAATAATATTTACTATTCTGACTTATTAAATACATTCAAAAAATTTATATTCACAATTTCACAAAATTTTATTATTATATTAAATAATGTTTTAAATTTAGTTATTATTAAATTAAATAAAGAATTATATAGTATTTATCCTTAATTCTTTTAATCTTACTTTATATGTTAATATAATTTATTTATTTTCAATAATAACTTTCTTAAAAATCATTCAAAAAAGAAATTTTTGTATATACATGTGAAGTTGAGGTACACAAAGTGCACCGAATTGATTATTTTTATAAAATTTAAGTACACATACTACACAATTGATATTATAAATACATAAATGATAGATTATGTATACTTGAGTTATACAAAATGTAGGCGGGGACATAAAGGGTGAAACTTGCTGAGATGAATAAAAATAAAAGTCAAAATAAACATTAAAACCTGACAATGACATATCACAATTTATTTCCGCTGAAACACAACTGGATACAACAAGTACACACAGCTCTGTTGCAAAACATTGTACTACATGGTGTATGCATACTCTTGGAACTGACATACATGGACTATTACAATACATGTTTTATCTTTACTCTTTATCCACATTGTAAAATAAGCAAATATTCAACATTTTATTTTCTTTTTTATACAAGTATTCAGTTCATTAAATAAGTCTAAATCTGCATGTTAAACCTAATATTTATTTATATTATTCTCTTGTTTACACACTCTATCATTCTTACAAATATTCTCAAGTAAAACGAAATATTTGATATTTAACAAATATTTATCTATAAAAATTGAAAACTTGAAATATGTCTACGTCACTGTGATATATAATTAATACTTAATCTTTAGTATCTATCTGTACAACATATTTGACTCACTTTTCAACCCCTTTATTTTAAATTCATCCACACACTCTCCTCAACTCCCAGACACTCATATACACACACCCAATTATACTTGCATTTATTTTCTTCAGCTCTTTCTCCTTACTCTCTCTCTCTCTCTCTAATAAATTTTCAAAACACCCATTTCTTTATATTCCCATCTGCTCTTCAACAAATTGAGTAAATAAAAGGATTTTTCTTGAAGATTTGAAAGGTGGGTTGCTCCCAAGATTCAATTTTGGTGAGTTTTTTAGGTTAATGTTCTTGTTTACTTTGATGGGTATTCATTATAATGTACTTACATTGCAAGATTTATAAGTTTGTAAGTATATGTATATATGTTTGCATATGGGTATTTTGTGAATGGTGAGTTTGACTTTGTTGACTAAAGTCTTGATCTTTTTGAAATCTTGAAATTGGGGGTTTTGTGGGTAGGTGTAATTTGATAATGTGAAAGATTTTCTTGATTTTTATGTATTGTTTTTGTAGTTATTTTATATGAATTTATGTACAAGGATGTTTGTGAGCTTAAAGAGATGAATGTGGTCTAGAGTACTATGATGTGCATAATTGTATCAGATTTGTTTTTTTTAGTTGCTGTTGAAATGGCTTGATATGTATTGGAAATAGTCGATTGCGGAAATTTAAGTACTTATAGGCTGGTGTAACTTCGACTCCCCATTGAGGCTCCAACTCTCGGGCTCTTGTTACCAAGAAAAGAGGGATCTTTGCTAGCCGAAAGGCGATTGGAACCTGAGATAAAACCACATTTTGTGCCCTCAGCAATGAATTGTTTCAAAACCGATCAAAAATAAATTCGTTTGATTGATACATGTACACCTATCAATTCGACATAGATATATATTCAAGAAATTTAATCGAAAAATGTGATAAATAGGTATTCCTTGTACCAAGACTATGACTTGAGAAATTTAGGTGTTGTATAGGAGTTAAAGATTGGTTGCTACTTTGTGTGTGTCAATTTACACGTTTTTATGTGTTTAATGTGTTGTGTTTGGGTGTTAATACGTTCTTTATGGTTTGTAAATGAAGGAGCTGCAATGGTGATATTAAGATTTTGATCCAAATTATTATCTTGGAGATTGCTGACTTGAGTCGGATCTCCATAAACTCTAGTGCAAGAGTATGGTATTATTTGCTGTCTAACATTACCGATTTAATTCTTTTGCAGTTTAGAAGTGTTATTAAATAGTAGATGAGAAGATGGAAGCTGAGAAGCGAAGTTCCAAGGGAGGCTTTTTCCAGTTGTTTGATTGGAATGTCAAATCAAAGAAGAAGCTGTTCTCAAATAAGTCTTCATTTCCAGGTACTTGTTTAATTCATTTTCTTTTCTTCTTCTTAAGTCTCATTATTTTGTTCAGCCGTTTTTATTTCATTCTAATTTTGTTTTTTTTAATAATGAAATGTTGAGTCTAGAATGTTCAAACCAAGGAAAAGAAAATTTTAGTGCTTCGGAGGCATCACAGCTTCAGCAGGTGGTGTCTCATTCTCGTTCTTTTATATTCACCTGCTCATTTGTTTGTTAAATGTTGAACATATGCTGAAGGTGTCTTCTCTTGTCGTTAATTTAGATGAATATGCACGAGATAGGGCCTAGTACAAGTGTTCAAGGAAATGATTACAATTGCATATCAACAGTCAGTAGTGAAGAAGGGCATGGAACAAAAGTACCTGGTGTGGTTGCTAGACTTATGGGACTAGATTCCTTGCCAAAGAAAGATATTTCTGAGCCCCCCTATGATTCTTCATTTTACGATTCTTACTCATTGAGGGATTCTCATCTCCCAAGGACTCAACCTGATATTCAAAGTGAGCATCACATCATAGATTACGGTAATACAAGAAATAAGTTGGATGGATTTTCTAGGAATCCAGTAGATTTTAGGATGCAAAAGGTGCAGAACAGATCAATTGATAGATTTCAAACTGAAATCTTGCCTCCAAAGTCAGCTAGAACCATATCTAGTTCCCACAATAGGCTGTTGTCCCCTATTAAAAGTCCTGGCTTTATTTTGACAAAGAATGCAGCTTCCATCATGGAAGCGGCCTCGAGAATAATTGAGCAAAGTCCTCAGTCAACTACTAAGGGTAAGTCAAGTTTCGGGTCTCCGTCTGTTCCTTTAAGAATTCGGGACCTGAAAGAGAAACTAGAGGCTGCACAGAAAGCACCTCAGGTTCCTGTTCAATCTCAAAGAGCCAGAGACAACCATTCTGGAAAGTATATGAAAAGGCAACCTAATGAAAGGGGACAGAGAGGAATAGAAGATGCACAATTGTTAAGGCATTCTGTAGCTCAAAAGCAAGGTGGATCGAGAAGTTTGAAGAATAAAGAGAAGACTCCCTCCTTTTCAAGTCAAGCAAAGACCAATTTTCAGATGAAAGAAGGACCGTCTTGGAGTGGTAACAGAAGTTTGAACCAAAAAGTAGATAACAGGGTAAAACCTAACCATCTTGAAAAGAAAGAACTATATACGGAAAAGAGTGTACAGAGGAGAACCTCAGCAAGTGGAACTTCTGATGTTCTTAAGCAGAACAATCAGAAGCAGAACCGTGCATCGAGCAAAGAAACAACAGGCTTGAAACCTCAAACGGCATCTTGTCAGCAAGACAAAAAAGTTTTGTCAAGCAAAAGCTCTTCTAGAGTGAACAAAACTGTCAATAAGATTGCTGAAACTTCCTCAACTGGAACTGGAAAGAAGAATACTGTGGCTGCTGATACCAGAAAGGAAATCTCTTCATCTAATTCGAAAAGCTTCCTGGCAAAGAAACGGCCTGTCAGTGCCGTCGCTCGTAACAATGGAAATGCTGTTAAAGATGTTTTGATTAACAAAAATGATAGATCTGTAAAATGTAATGTTTCAGTAGATGGATTATCAAATTGGGATGCAGTTGATACGAAAAGTGGCATGGATGTTGTCTCATTTACATTCACATCTCCTATTAAAAAGTCAATACCAGGTTCCCAGGCACCTGGTCAATTTAGAGAAGACGATAATAGCTTGTCTGTTGTCCCTGCCAATGATAAACCTACCAATGTATCATATTTATCTTCTTTGGGTTTGAATGTGATTGGTAGTGATGCTTTAAGCGTTCTATTGGAGGAGAAACTTAAGGAATTAGCATGCAGGGTTGAACCGTCAGATAGTAATTTGATCAGACAACATCAATTTTCAGGTCCTGCTTCTAGCTTGCATGATTCAGCACCATTCCTCAGTGTGACAGACTCCACATGTACTGAAAATGAGAAAAACCTTCACCTTGGTCTGCATAAACATAATCAAGAAAATCAACATGACTTCAACCACTCTTCACTAGATGGAATGATGTTGGATGCAAAACAGAAGTGGAAGGTAAATCTTCCCCTTACAATTGTCATCTGAAAAAGTTTCGTTTTTCTGAATATTCCTTTTTAGTTATGGCTGTGCAGAGCAGTGAAAGGGAATGATTTATTAAATTAAGTAGATCCATAAACCATATGTATTCTACATGTCAAACACTTAATTCGTTATAAGGGTCTCAAAAAATAACATTCTTATCTGATAAATAATTGACTTAAGTTGCTGTTGCCGGATATGATATCTGATTTACATGTTCTTGTATACTTAGTTATGAAGATGCACCCAACATGCTTTGCGTCTAGGTAATTTTTGTTAGTGTTGTGCCTGTTTATCTGGAGTAAATGAGTAGGATTAACACTAGTTGCAAGTCTTACTCACAACGTTTATTAATTATAATTGTAAAAAGTTCAGTTGTGCATAAAATGTCAGGTTTTTTAGTAGCAGAAATATTGCTCACCATATTTCCTCAAAATCTCAGTTTTTGATCCGTGGATGTGATAAATGTATTAAGTGATGTAGGACACGAATTTAAGAGGGAGGAACTCATTAAATAATATCCAAATGAACATTACGATTGGGTTTCTCTGTAGTATGTAGCTATACCTCACATGTAAGTTGTAAACCGAATAAACGTTTATTTCTTTATACCAAATATGATTAAACTATGTAATAATACATATAAGAATTCCCGTCTGTTTTCACTTGTGTTCTTTATCGTTTAGATTCTCTATAAGTGGTGGTCTACAAAATTTTACTGGAATTCATGGTTTGGGGCTTCTGAATACTTTCTTAGAGAGCTCCAGGTAGATGGAAAACAATACTGTGTCCTAGATCGGGTCTTGTTTTGATATGATAATTACAGTGACAACCTCACAAAGCTAAATAACTTTTGGGATGAAGTTTAGATGGTAACTTTTGGAATGAAGTTCCTAATTATAATCATTTGGTGTTCATCCATCGTAGTGCATTGTATACCTAAAGTTATTCAAGGTCCAACTACAACTTGATGTCAAGTTTCTAGATACTTTTGTATCTGTTCCCAGTTCTTTTGCATCCGCATGACATACTTCATATGATTTCAGGCTGATTTTTTTTTTCCCATTTCTGTACCCAGTGTATGAATCCTTATGACATCTTAGAAATGTATTAGCTCCTACCTCCTAATGTGTTTTCCCATGTTATGAAGATGGCTTAACATATGCATTTTTGTTATCAAGTGAGGTTTGGGCCCTCTGACTCTGAGCAGGCGAGTCATGTGTACTTAATAAATTTAGCAACGTAGCTATGTATCTTCAGTTATTATGTTTGACCTGTATCATTACGTTATGTTTGACCTGTATCATTACGTTATGTTTGACCTGTATCATTATGTTATGTATCTTCAGTTATTTTTGTTGTTAGTAAAGGGTAATTAAACTAAAGATCCACCGAGTTAATACCTATAAGTAGAGTCTCTAGTTTATTTTTATTGAAGGTGCATTTCTATGTCTTGGTGCTTTAGTTTTCCGCTGGGGTGGCCATGATTTTATTTCTTATGGATGTCAACTTCGATTCATGTGATGATTGTTATTTACTCAGATTTTCATTTCCTTCTCAGGAATCTGAAGACTTTGAAGAAAGTAGCAATGGCCAGAATAACAACAAAACTGAACACGGGCAAGAAACTGATTGTCCAATCTCCAGTCAGCCTTCTTATTCAGGTGAAAGTTGCACTTCGCTAGATAGCAAAGTCAGCTATACAAGCAACGGTACAGGTACTTTTACGTTGTTTTTCTTTTTCTATTTTAAATACTTCCTCTGTCCCATCTTATTTGTCTTCTTTGACTTATGAACACATATTAAGAAAACTTAAATTTACCCTGATTTAATTTGTTCATATGAAATTCAAAATTACAAGTAGTTATATTATGTGTGCTAGTAAAAGAGAGCTTTTTACTATGTTCTAGAAAATGTAACAATTATTAAAACTTTCAAATCGTAAGTATCATCCTCTATGTAAAGTTGTAGGTGAGTGTTGTTTGGTTAGATAAAGTGGAAATGATACGTATTTCGTTCTTCAATAGGAAATATTATGCATGTTCACATCACATATTACATTAATTGTAATCACAGAAACCTCATTTTCAGGCAATAGGCAGTGTTCATCACTTGAATCATATGAGACGGTCTCTTTCATCTCCTCGCGACATCCTCACTATTTTGAAGAACTGGAATTGTCAGATTCTGCCTCTTCCTTATCTGTTGGGGGCGTGGAAAGAAAGGATAGAGCTTGTACGCCGGGTTACAGAAATTTTGAGCAATCGCCAAACTGGGAACTAGTATATACTAAAGAAGTACTTAGCAATGCCGACTTGCAGCTAGATGATTATGTATTGGATCAGGCCCGTTTAAGTGCAGATTTCTTTTATTCCTGGGATGAGAAAATTGGATCAGATAAAGCTGTGGATGAGTATTATAAACTTGAACAAAATCTTGTAATCGATTTCTTGAATGAATGCCTGGAATTTAGGTGTGAGCAAATATCTGTTGGAAGTCGCAAAGCATGGAGTAAATTGACGATGTTGTTTCAAAACAAAGAGCGCTTGGCAGAGGAATTTCATAGAGAGATGAGTGGGTTGACAAGCATGAAGGACTTGCTGACGGATGAGATTGTGGACAGGGAAATGAGTTCTCATTATGGAAAATGGGTCGACTTTGAAACTGAAGAATGTGAAGAAAGCTTAGAGCTAGGTGATGAGATATTAAGTTCTTTAGTTGATGAAATAATGATAGATTTGTTGTCCTAAACTTATAAACCCTCTTAGGTTCTTTTCTAATCTGTTACATGTAGGTAAAACTAATCCTATATATGTTTTTTTTACTTTCCAATATTTTTACCCAGCTACAAGAATATATATCTGGAAGAAAGAATGTTTTCTATAATATCTTTTTTCTTGAAGATTCTAATGTTCAATTACTGTAGTCCTATATTGATTGTGAGTCGATGTAACTTGTTTTTTCATTTGATTAATAGTATCATGAATTCATAATTATTACACACACTTGTGGTTCCAAAATTTGAAGGCCCAGATATTACATTAGAGGATTCTCTGTGACTATATAATGTTCTTGCTGTGTTACGCTACCCAACACTTGCATTCTGTGCTACTGCAGGCTGGTTTTGTTTTTGTATTTCAGTTTGGACCAATATGTAATCTTGTGTTGTATATTCCTATTATGTAATCCTGTTTTGGCTCAAATACCATTTGCCTGGGAGTTGAGTAGTTGAACTCAAGATCAACTTCCAATGAATTCGACTGGGGACAATGGAACAAGTTCACTAGCGTTTAAAGGGTTATGGATTCAATTCTAATGGTCTTAAATAGCAAGGAAACCGATACTGGTTCATCCAAGTAAAGACTTGGTTCTTCCAGATATGGTCATGTGGCTGTTGTATAGATTCAATTGTGTATGGCACATTCATGATATCTTGTCAGATGTAACTACTCAAATCTAGCTAGATGAGCCCATGTCATTTCATTACTTTAATTCTACTGGACCACTTGGACTATTTGGGACCATTTCTGATTTTCTTAAAACAGTCTGAGGTTTGATATATATATTTTTTTCTGGGAAAAATGGAACCAAACTATGTTGAGAAAGGTCTCTTTATTCGGAGGCTGGATTTATTTGGTCAGTGGATTGCTAATTTGTTCATGCTGTCAGACAAATATTATTCCTTTAAAGCTTCATTACAACTAGCAGTTGAATGTGGCTCTAAGTTGAAATTAATTCAATGAAACCACATTTGAGGAGTGACAAACTCATAGAAATTGAAATCTACAAGGGAACATTTACAAAATTTATTTCATGTCCTCAGAATACTAGTAGTGCAATATATCTAATTACATAATGATAGTAGAGTTCTTTTCTCTATCTCTCTTCATTTAAATTAGCATACATATATCAAGATGCAATGAACCTCAGAACTTGGTACACATCAATGCTTTGGCTGCAGCAGCTCCATTGAACAGGCTCGGAAGACATCAGTTTTGTGGATGCAAAAATTTGCAGTTAGGGCATGTTGGATAAGACTTGCACATTATCACCAGCATGTGACACTTCTTGCATACTGCAGTTACCATTTCCCTCTGATCCCCTTCAATTGTCAGCCACGATGGATATCGTTTCAGACTGCTCGTATAATTATCTCCGTGCAAATCCACCAACCGATCATCAGATAATTTGGAGCTTTTGCTGGAACCGCGATCATCTTCATCATATTTTTTACCAACCGAACCATAATTCAGATTGAGTTGAAGGTCTAAGCTCATGCAACTCGAATCACTAGGCGGTTCAGCGCTGATCCTCGGATCACTATACGTCCTCTTATGAGTCCTTGTGTTGTAGAAATAGAGCTGTCCAGACTGGCAAAATTATCGAATTAGTATTAGCATATCATATTAAAAGTTCATAATCATGCAGGCAAACATTTACGAGAAATTTATTTACGGTACCTTAATATCGAGGCAACGTTGCCACTCCAAAGGTAAAGGAGCTTCACGGAGAGACTTCTTGATGTCAAACTTAGGCTTCATCAAGTTTCTTTCCTTGTAAGGCCTTCCAAGAGTTTCATCAGGCTGCGAAACCTCCAGCTTTCGTTTCCTGCTTGAACCCTCGAATTCTTCCATCACCTCTTTTCGAGTTTGCGATAAGTCTTTAGGAATGCAAACCATGTCTAAGTTCATAAATAAAAATGTTGTGGGGATGGTACTAGGAAGCACAAAGGGAGAGGAAGTAAGGAAAAAAGGAGAGTTGATCAAGGGTAAATTTAAAGGGCCATGACGTTGGAGAAAATATTAAGTGAAGTTGGGTTTGCAATTATGATTGTGGTGTGTGCAGATATAACTCCCTCAATTTAAAGCATGGACATTTAAGTTTTCTAACCAACTTTTCCTTGGGATCTAATTACTTGTAGTTGTAGTTTGTGCTTTGCTTTAATTTTTACACCTGTGTCTACTATTTCTATAGTCAAAAACTCTTTAAACTATTTTTACGGGTTCAATTAATTTTACAAATATACAATACATATACCGTACGTAGATGTATTTTAAAATTACAGTTCGTATTCATCATAAATGCAGGAAGCAGGATCATGCACTGATTCTGATTTGCTAGGTCAATTTACACTTAACTCGCACAAAATGTGATTCTTGTTGACAAGCATGAAGGCCAAGAACACATTTTTTTACAATTATCATTCAGAAAAATATCATAAAAATTAGAAAAAATGATCAAAATACTTAATTTTTTTTAAACAATGTTTGTTGTAGTACTATTAGTCTAGATTGAAAATTAAGGTCATTTTTATCACCGAAAACGATACTTGTAAATGTGTATCCAATATATACTTGAAGAAATTACAAAATTCCGAGTTTGATATTTATTTTTCTAGGTAGTGTATTCAATATAACAAAATACTTGATTGACGAAGGTGTCTCTAACGAAGTTTTATGTGTAAATTAGGTTTTGGACATACGATTCATAAACGGTAGAAAAGAGAAATCATAAGAGAAATCATAGAAAGAGGAATGATCAACAATTGTTTGTACTTGATAAACGAAGATTTTTGTACTTGATGATAAAGGTTGGTTGGGCAATACATTTATCGTAAACCCTAGCATGACATGCACAGTATTTGAATTTTAGAATTTTAAATGTTAAAACTTTCAAATTTATTCCGATGTGTTATTAGTAATTGATATAATATTTAAATTAAATTGTGACAAACAGTTTAAGAATAATTTTGAAATTTATTTTGGGACTCGTCGCAATCTTGTTATCCATTATTTCGCTTCAACAGGAGAATGCAATTTTTCCCACATAATTCGTCTGCAAGATACAAAATTACGTTAAAATTACACAGGTTTTTCGTATAAAATTGTAAGAGATTTGCTGCATATGCTAATGAGCTTAAAAATTACTCGCAACAAAATCAAAAACAATGTGGAGGTCAATAATTTTTTAGATTCACGCTCGCTTGGTTCTATATCTATTTAATTAATGGAGCAACTAATTTCTTGGTCAATTACGTATTTCCTTTGTTTAAGAATAATTGATGTTTGACACTCTAAAATATAATTTTAAGAATTTTAACCGCATAATTTAAAATATCAAAAGTTTCTTTTGTAAATAAAAATGTCAATTATGTATTTTATTTTATGAATTTTTTTTTGAAAAAAAATCTATTTCCCCTACACGGTGTAGCCTCTCTTAAAAGTGTGCCAAATGACAAAAGTATCAATTCAAAGGGAGCGAGTATATTATTTACAAATATAAAAGGATACAAACTCCGTCCACTATAATAAATAAAAACATTTAATATCAAAAATAAAACTTATTCACCAAAAGTCTCCCTAAAATAACCTCCCCTTCTCCTATATAATATAAAAACATAAAAAAAAAAACTGAAATAAGTTAATGATGCAAGGAAATATGTAGTTATATCATTAAATAGGGAAGCAAGTAAAACTGCTGAATAAAAAGTTGCATGGCTTGTGTGTAATAAATGGGAGATATATAATAACTCCAACATCCAAAATTAGGTCACCCATGCAACTGAAATCTTTAAAAGCAATCAACGCTCTCGTTTTCCGCCCTCTCTCATCTATTAATTCATCATGCTTTGAACTACAACCCCCCCTATTTCGAAACTTCACAACACCCCTACTTCCTTGGTCTTATTTATAACCACCACCAGTACCTCATGACAACATTTCATATTATGACAACATTTCATACTGTACCTAGGGTGTAATCGAGTCGAGTCGAGTCGAACACTGTCAAGTTCGAAAAAAATTCGGACTCAAGCTCAGGCTCAAATTCGACCGAGCCTTCAATTTCAAGCTCGAAGTTCGACTCGTAAAAAGTTTGATATATTCGAGCTCAATCGACTTCACCAAATATTGACAAAAGTTCGAATATGATCGGTTCAGTTCGAGTTCGACTCGATTATATGACTCGAATTCGACTCGATTATATCTAAATACTAAATATTTATATATATATATTTATAATATATTAAAATTAAAAATGACAAAGGTTCGACCAGGCTCGCGAACCTTACGAGCCGAGTAATCTGAAGCTCGAGCTCGGTAGAATATTCAAATAGCTCAAGCTCGAACTCAGCTCGATTATTACCGAATCGAATTCGAACATTTTACGAGCCGAACTCAAGTAGCTCACAAACTGTTTCACTCATTTACACTATTTGTACCAAGTTTAGATATCAACCCGAATCCTCAACAAATAATTATTACAACATTTCATACCACTCTCGTTATCTACAATAAACAGATCACTTATTTTTATGCGAATACAAAGGGTCCTTTCACCATTATAGTACCTGGGGTATAATTTTAAGGTTTTCGTCATTACCGCGAAATACATGTGTTGGTTAAAATATGTTGCAATTATCATTGTACCTCAGTTATTCACTCACAGAGAGTATGTTACAACAATTTTTCGTCACAAACTTGACCCCTATATATACATCCTATTTATTTTATTTGAATCCCAAAATATTGTTTGGGATTTAAAAAAAAAAACTAGACAAATGCTTGTACAAAGAGGTTTATCTTGTTTCATTGAAGGTCCTTGAAACAACTTGAATGCAAAATTTAATGGCAAGAAGGTGAATGTTGATATCACTTCACTTAAATGCACAATTGAATGACAAGAGTTTAATATAGATTATATCACATTACACAATACTATAATATATTTTCCCATATTATATTAAGTATATCAATATTATAATTCACCATGACAACTGAAGATGCAAGCATGATAGTTGCACAAGCCAACTCTGATCTTATCACATTGAGTTCAGAATTCGATACTTCACTACATTTATCTTAATTCAGAAATTTAGCGGAGAACCTATTTACTCCTAGAGTAGGAGTAGGGTAAACCAAAGTACCAAACCAAAGAAAAAATACCACATAAATCTCGCTCTAAAGCAGGGGAGTGGGAAACCTATTTTACTCCTCGGGTGGAAGTAAACCAAACAAAACAAAACATACCCTCACTCTAAAGCAGGAGAGCATAAGATACCAAGTCACTAAGATGTAAATAAACATTACCAGGATGATATCGTCAAGACCCCGGCCATGCCAACGCAGTAGTAAAAGTAAATTCATGCATATTAAAAAATGCACTTGTTCGAGATCCCCTACTATATAATATGTAAAACTATGCATAAAAAAGCGTTCCAAGGCCCACACAAGAGCTACAGTTTTATGCTATATGCACCTTTACATAAAAATCAACAGATCGATAGTCGATACCAACCAAAACCCTTCATTTGCAATAAAAAAATATAGATGTACTCCTACTAGGCAGTTTTAGATGGCGGCACACTCATAACTGAATTCACCTTATGGAAAATGGACACAAAAGGAGTTATCCTACTTATAAATAATTTTACATTATTGAGTATCGACTACAGTCCACATAAATTTCTCTTTAATCTCTCCTAAAATTAATTCTCGGTGCACAATGTGCAATAGCCTAAATGGGTTCAACTAATCCACATATACTGAAATAAAGAAAATATATTTTTAGCAAAATAAGGATGCAGATCGAGGATACATTCAAGCTTATAGCACTAGAAACCTGGCTCCTCTGGGCAAGTCATCAAGCAAAGGCTGATAGGATGTTCTTCTTAAGTGTAAACTGATCAGCTTTAGCTGCACTTATTGACTGCATCAAGATATGAAGATTATATTGTTAAATGTACAAGTTTAATAAATAACAATATCAGGATAGAAAACGGCATGTTTATAAAAAAATTAAAAACCTAAAAGGAAACCTATGCACAAAGTAATTGAAAGACGTACTTGCTGTTACAATAGCTATACGTTGTTACTTGTTCGCTATCAGGAATATTAACTGATTTCAGGTGCAGAAATATATTAATTTGGAAGGTTGCATTTTGTAATGGTTACATATTATCCCGATAATAACTGTACCAGACTAGCACTACAAGTGCCTGACAGTCAAAGACTTTTAAGCTTTTCAGGATAATTCCGGATTTGCAAAACCATGTCATTCTTGTGTATTCTTAATCCTTGTTTTCAGGTATGTGTGATTATCGCATGTTGCATAACCTCTTAAAACCTTGGCTTAGGTAACACATGAGATTAAACAAGAGATGCAGCCCAAAGAGACTAGGGTTCAACAATATTACAGGTTTGGAAGCCCTAGCAAGATTATTCTTAGATAAGTTAATTATATTAATATTTATCTCTTAAATTAGGGGAAAGTTATCTTTTAGAGTTTGATTCTAATGATGAAATATCGTTTATGACATTTAAAATTAAGGATTGGTTCTTGTAATCAAAATAGATTATTGCTATTAAAATTTATTGTTTTGTGTAATATCTCTGCATGAGAACTCTTTCTCCGGAAGTTGTCCCAAAACCCTATTTCCTGACCCCATACCCCATGCATTGTTTTGGACCAATAAAAAACAGTTCATTAAATTTATCAAGTTTACTCATTGAAGCCAGCACCTCAAATCCTCAACCCTTCTTGACCTATATGCAACAAAAATTAGCAATTCATTTGTTCTCCATGGCCAAATCCACAAATCACTAGTGATATGCTACACCACATATTACTGCATTACATAATTCCTTTTCCCTGCTTGTTTGTGAGTATTTTAGTTGAGAAAAAAGCAAGGGGAGTGGAATCATGAAGCTCCCTGCTTGTTTGTGAGTATTTTAGTTGGGAAAAAAGAATTGGGCAGAGAAACCCAGTTTTCAATCCAGATTCGTTTATCCAAAAGTGAGGAGATTCAGGAAGAAAATCTAAAGAAATGCAACTCTAATTCGCTTCAAATTTTATGCTAAATATAAAAGTTATTGAGTTCATGCACGGTGTCAAGGGAGTAGCTTAATAAAAGAGAACGCACGTAAGCTGAAAACAGTAAGAAGAACTTAGAAAAACCTTAAGGTGATAAAAAACATCATTAGCATAAAAAAATAGAGAAGAACAATAGAGTTGAAGAACACCTTTCCAAGAAGACGTTCTAATCGCTCTATTTCTTTCTTAGGATAATCAGAGCCTTTGTCCATACAGCTCTTGGCAGATTTTAGGTAGATCTGGCCATATCTATAACAAAGAATAATCAAGTATTCAGAGTTAGATGATACAGAAGCATGAATAAAATTTATAACTACAACTAACTAATACTGCAAGTCTTTAAGCAGTCAATGCTTGACCGATACATGGTAATAGCTTTGAGATACTATATAGACATGCAAGCACACAGTTAACCTTGCAGAGGAATTGTCTAGTTTCCCAACTTCCGCCTCTAGACGACCATATACTGTTTCTTTCCCATCCTTGTCAGCAGATACAAATTCCTTTACCAAATTGTCCAAACTTGCAACTATACCAGCCTATATTTAATTGTAGAATGGTAAGCAAACCGGTACAGTACAATCAATTGTTTATAGTAAGGATTATGATTCAGATAACCTCGGAAGTAAGTTGTCCATTTGCATCACGACTAGTAGTACACTTCTCGTTGATAAAATTCACAAAGTCATTCAACTCTCTCCCGCCATGATAATCTTCACCAGCTTTGTTGCCTTTAGGGAAGAATTTCAGAGTTGGAAAACCACTTACACCATACCTGTATAGGCAGAATTATGCAAATCTGAAAGTAGTAAGCAGGGATCCCGTGCCCATAGTAAAGCACAACAACATGAGTCAGTAAAAGAACAGACGGCCAAAGAGATTCATGACTATCCATGTGAAATATTATACTCATTCTCGAATCTAGAAATATTCTATACTGAAATTTAAGAAACAAGAGAAAATGGAACTCACTTCCCCCCAATATCCTTATACTTGTCAGCATCAAGATTAGCAATAACTACATCTTCCTCCATGTGGAAGGCAGCTGCAACATTTTCATAAATCTACAAAACAGATGGTAAAATCAACAATTAAGAATAAAAAAGGCTGAAATTGGTCAATATAACAGTCAAGTACTTACAGGAGCAAGGTTCTTGCAATGACCACACCTGAAACATATATCATGCAATAACCCAATTAGATGCGTTGCAGCTAAGTTAAACCACAAAACTTCATTTTTAGGGAAACACGCCGATTCTAAGTATAAGAAATTGAAATGGTCCGAGCTATTAATCTCTAAATCAGAATATGGAAACAATCTATTGAAGTAGATCTCCATGCATTCTTACCAAGGTGCATAGAACTCAACCAGGACATTCTTTCTTGTATCCAGAACAATATCGTCAAAGTTATCTGAATTTAGTATTACTACACTTGACGGAACTGAAGTTATTTTAATATTGGTCCCTGAATATAAAATAAAATTTAAATGTCAATAACAACCAGGGAGTATTAAGGAATGTCTAGGAATCATATTGCTGCAAGCAAATAAACCAATACGTTACTATCAAGATATCCTTATCCATCCATGTCATAAAAGCCTTATCAAGACCAGTGCTTGGAATCAAATTAAAAAAGAATATGCATTAAAAAGGCAATCGATTCATAACCCACATGATTTGTGATGATATCCAGAAAAGGAATAAGATAATGAAATATACCTAGATAAAGGAAAGCCTTTAAGATAAATACTAATTGGGTTAGAACCCATGGACCCGGACAATCACCAATCTATTATTTCCGGAAATACAAAAAAGTCTAGTGCAGCTATATGTTGTTAAGAATGAAAAGAAGGATGTCCAATTACTCTGACACATCAATACATTTAACAATAAGGTTATAAGGTTAAGTAACTTCCTTTGACAAAAGATGTTTAATAAACAATAAGGAGAACAATTACCTCCTTCACTATTAACAAACTCAGCAAGGGCATCAGCAGTTCGTGGTCCTTCATACCTTTTTGACAAAGGAGTCAACAAGAAAAGGCACATGATAAATATAGGTTCATAAATTTTGGATAGTAGAATCAATTAAGAAAAGGTATGGATAAATAGAGGGAAATCAGGTGGGGAAACTATAAAGTAAGCAAGTGCATTTAAAACAATTTATGAGCTACATTTCTCAGTTCTTACACTTACTTTTTGGGCTCCAAAGATCCCTTGGGAAACCATTTAATTGTAGGGTACCCGGAAACTCCATACTTGCCACAAACTCCTTTATGTTCATCACAATCAACCTGCAAAAAGTAGTGAAGTCATTAAACAAAACAAGGACAAGAAAAATAATCCAGAAATCCATCATACCGAAATATAGTTGAACAACATAATCGTTATGAAGATCACAAGATCTAACCTTTGCGATCAAGACGGATTTTGCCTTCTTGGAACTTGCAGCAAGCTTTTCATACTCCGGAGCAAGCTTTTTACAGTGCCCACACCTGCAACAAGAGAATCAGATTTGCAATGGCAGAAAAACGTGATTATTTTGGGATAAAATTAATAATCTCCTCTATAGCTATAAGTCAATTGTTTCTTAGATACTTTACAGTGGTATACATTAACTGATTGAAATCAAAAACACAAATCCATCTTCTACGACATTTTAATCCGGGATAACAGGCTTATGTATTCAGCAGTATAAAAGGGCCTTTACATTTACTTAGAACTAACCATAAACAAACGTTAAAAAAGCCGGCGCCAAATACAAAAACAAAACCTTCTACTCATCCACATGACCAATCCGTAAACACAACAAGTCGTTGCATAAAATGAAACCAATAAAGAGCCAATTCAGTTACTCACGAATAATCAGTACAAAATCAATAAACAAAATCCAAAATGCACAGATCCAGAGAGAGAGAGAGAGAGAGAGAGAGAGAGAGAGAGAGAGAGAGAGATTACCAAGGAGCGTAGAATTCGACGAGAGAGGAACGATCAAGACCGACATGGTGGTGGAAATTATCTTGAGTCAAAACAACAACATCAGCTGTAACAGTGTGTATACATACAAATACAATTAAAGCTAGGGTTCCCAATGCGATGGAATTGTCCATTGCGTGTGTTGTGTTGTCAACAATTGATTGATTATGTCACAGTTTAGTAGTGTGTTCAGGTTTGGACTCGATGTTTAAGTACACTTCTCATGCTTTAGGATGTTGTAGTGTACTCTTTTTTTATTATTATTATTATTTTAGCTCAGGGTTTTTCATTTTTAATTTTATATACCTTATTTTGAGCGATTAGATAGATTATTTTATTTTTATATCGAAGGATAATTTAGTTAGAGTGGTCGGAAAATAAAAGTTAGACCGAAAAATGAAATAATTATCACTTTGGTTCATGGTTGTAAATTTCGGAAATCGAAACAAATCGGTTGAGGTACCGTATAGCGATTTATCGGTAAATCGGGGATTTATCGGAATGATAAATCGGAACAAAAATCGGATAAATTGTAATATTTGAAATATATTTAATATATTAGTCTTATATATAATATAATAAACCATTTAAAAATAATTCATAGCGATATATCGGATTTCAAAAATCGAATCGGTAAAATATTTTTAAACGATAAATTGGCAATTTATCGGCGATTTTTGAAAAATCGGACGATTTTTAGAACATTGCTTTGGTTTAGTATATACAGTACTAGCTTTAAAACCCCATGCACAGATTGTTATTAATAATTATTATTTTTATTATTTATATTTTAATGTTCTATTAATTTGCATTTGCTTAAAAAAATAAGTAGGCGTGTTAATTTTTTTTAAATAATTAAAAGTATTAAAATAAATTTTAAAATAAATTTTAAAATAAATTTTAAAATAAATTAATAACTGTTTGCCCGTGATATTTTTGGAAAAGGAGGGGTCTTAGTAAGGAAAAAATAGAAAAGATAACATGTTTTAGCTGAAAAGGTAAGTGTTCGTAATTAAAAGTATTTAAATAGGTTTAAAATAAATAAGTAAGGATTTTCCCATGATATTTTTGGAAAATGAGGGATTTTAGTAAGGAAAAATAGAAAGAGTACCATGTTTTAGTTGAAAAGGGTAATTGCCCGTGATTTTTTTAGAAAAATAGAGAATTTTGTTAGAAAAAAATAGAAAATGTAAGTATTATTATGTGGCAAATGTGGCATTGGATCCAGTTCAGTATTTGGATATCCGTAAGGTATGATCCGGAGTTTTAGTGTGACTGATCATCCACTTTAACTCGTTGCGTCAAATTAAAAATTCAATTCTAATTTAAAGTTTGATACAATTATCATTGTTCATTTTGCTAGTTGAGCTGATTTTCATACATTGTTATCATTGCATTATTATCTTACCCCCAGTTGAGTTGATTTCTTTTCATACATTGTTATTGTTGCATTATTAGTTATCATGTGCAGTACTATATACTTGTTGAGCTTCTTTTGATCACTCTTGCTTGTTACCCTTGATATTTCAGTAAAGCGAGAAGATGTATCCGCTCATATTTGATGGTTTCACCTTTTAAACCATTCAGTGTAAGGTAGATTGACAGTATTAAATTGTATAACTATGGAACTAGAAGAGTCAAGATGACGTTGGGAAGATGAGTTCCTGCAGAGCATTTGGATCTAGTGTAAGGTTATTGTATAAAGTAGATTTCTTGTAAATATTATTATGTATATAATTAGTTTGGCCTGGTATACTTCTCATCGAAGTTATACTAGCGTTATGGGATATATGTAAAGAGATTGTTGTAAAAGGAAGTTAAAGTTTGTAAATTTTGGATTCTTGTTTCTAGCACTATAGCCTTGAGGATCTTGGTATAGTTGGGGTCGCAGATGTTATATTGTATTGGTTTATTATTTAACAAGTTGTTTTAGATTGAGATTTTAGCGTGACGACCAAATTCCCTGACCCCGGATTTGGGGGCGTCACAGTTGGTATCAGAGCAGGGTTATAGTAAACTAGAAACGAGAGTGTGTAGATGTGTGTATAGTTATGTAAGAACGTCAGAGCTCATGTAGAGTTCGTGTTGGACTATTGGATATAGTACCAACGAGTAATTTAAGATATGGTACTCTTTTGAGATAGTTGAGCTGAGCTGGATAGAAATCCTTGTGGCTGTAGATGTAGGTAGTAGAATCTTCAGAGACTATTGCGGGTCGACGATGACGTATGATATCGATAACCTTAGGACGTGTAGCAGAAGAACTTAGAATCGAATGACGAGCCATCAGAGGAGCTGATAAAGAAGACATACCTGAAGACCTTGGCAATACCTTCCTTCTTAATAAATTATTTAACACTCCTTTAAGTAAGACTTTTGTCTGTGAAAATATTCTGCCTTCTGAATTTATATTTGATATTGTGTTCACCTGTTATTGGGTTTCAAATGTGCTAAAGGCTGTCTTGATGCCTAATTTTTTTTTCAGATTTCTAAAACCCTGTCAAGTTTTGATATTTGAATTTCTAATTTTCTTCAATAGTGAATAACTCTATTATTGATAAATCATCACTTCCTCGTATTGTGCCAGTAATTTCTTTTCCGAATATTCTTTTCTCCGGAAGTAGTACCTTTGGAATCTGTTCAGTTGTAATCCGGGTGTGTATCTGAGAATTTCTCATCAATTAATCGTTAATTTGACTTTAGACACATTTTATATTTCTCTACTCCAGTTGAGACGAACAACCCTATTTATAGGGGACACAAGGACTATCTGTCTGTGTGATAGAAGTTTGATGGGACGCCATCACTTATGTGTTATGCAACACAAGAAGGTTAATTACCTTTAGTAATGTCTTAACTAAGACACGCAACATTGGTTCATTTGATCATATTGGTCTCTCGGTGATTCTTTTATTTCAGAAATGTTTGTTTTAAAATTTGTAATTCGATAACCACGATTGTGGGACACTCGCTATGATATGACATCTTTTCACTTCAAAATATCATGAATCTTATTATCTCAAATAATCTTGGAAGTATGCCAAGCAAGTTGGAATTAGTTAACCTTTGCGGTGGGATTACCAAGAGTCAAAGCGGATCAAGATGCAATTAGAATACTAGTAACGCATAACGTGTAGTGGTACAACCGAATTTGCCCTATGTAGAGGAACTGGTAGAATACCAGACTAGAAAGAACAAGTATCAAAGAGTAAAGAATTAGTATTATTGCGGATGCAACCAGAGTTGGAAGTTATTAAAAGAACCTTAGTGACTTCTTCAGCTGATTCCGAGGACAGAATCCTTATAAGGTGGGTAGATTGTAGTAACCCGAATATTCAGGGTTTATTAATATTATTATTTAAATATTTTATTGCTTTTCTCCAAGAGGAGTAATGGAATTATGTGTATATTTTATTTAAATTTTTTGTGAAAGCTGATTATTTTATCGACATTGTCAAATTGAGTTTGTTTTAGAATTTTGAGGATCGAATCGGTATTTTAGTTGCGCCAAAATTTTATCCGATATTCTATTCAGATTCAAAGTTTTATTTTGTTTAAATTATAAAAGTATTCGAAAAGTTAGTATTTTTACATTTTTGGAAGATTTAGAATTTTTGGTATCAAAGCGGTATTTAATTAGTACCAAAATTTTTACCCGGTATCTTATCTGTGCCCCATTAGTATTTGGGTGAGTTATAAAAGTATTCAAAAATTAAATATTTTTGCAATTCTGTAAAATTCGGGCTTTATAAAAATTTTGTGCATAATTATTTCAATTTTAGAGTAAATAATCTTTTTTAATATCTATCCGCTAATTGAGTGGAAGTTATAATTTCGCACTAAAAATATTTTAGTGGTTGTGAATTATTTTTATGATTATCGAGTATATATTTTTTAGAGTGTTCGTTCGTTAAAATGTCGTTCAGTACGGGGCTATTTGGCGTTAGAGGTAGATTTTGTGTTAATTAATAACACTCACCTAACTTAACATTATTCTAATTAACTAACTAATATATATACAAAGACCACACACGGACATGTTTTACAAATAAAAGCAAGGCCACTGCCTCTCCCCCCTTCTCCCACACGCGTTGGTCAACCCCTCCCCCGGTTCTTTTCTGCAGTCGCTGCGCCGTCGTTCCTGCACCAGACTCCGGCCAGTAAACGGAAGCCCCTCCCCCTCGTTTTCGAAGCCAAGTCCCATAGTAAGAGCTCTGTCAATTTCTGCAGTGGAAGTGAGCTCTGATTCTGTGGGTATAATTTCGAACCCATAATTGTTTAATTCGTTTTTGTTTATGCAGAGATTTAAATTTAGTTTTCTATTTTAGTTGTTTTGGTAATATTCCGAATGATTATTAGCTCGTGTATGTGAGTTGTGATGTTTAAATTTCATTTTAATTTAGAGTTTAATTTTGGTTTGTGATTTTAATTTATGTTTAGTAATTCCCGAGTTGGTGGAAATTGTTTATGATTGATTATAATTGGTGTAGGCAGATTTTTTTAGGATTATAATGTGGTGCAGATTTTTTTTATATTATTTATGATTTTAAGTTATGTTCAATAAAATTCAAATTGTTAGTAGCTTATGTATATTTAGTGATTCATTTTAGTATGTCGAGATTCGATTATGATTTATGTTTTAGTGGTTTAGTAATAATTCAAAAAATTGCTAGCCGTATATTTAAATTGTAGTATTTAAATTTCGTTTGTAAATTTAGAGTTAAAATTTGAGTTATAAGTTAATTTGTGTGTTGTAATTTCCTAATCAAGTATATATATATATTGTTGTGTTTTAAATGGTTTGAGCACCATTTGAATTTTTGTATGATTATTATTTAATTAGTGAGTTAAATTATTTTAAATGTGAAATTAGTTTTAGCCTCGTTTATATGTATGTTAAATATGTGGAGTTGATTTAAGTGGTGAAGTTTAATTGTGATTGTGATTTTAGTTTATTTTGTTTGATTCCCAATTTGGGGGATTTTGTTGAAGTTCAATTGTTGTGGAGTTTATGTTGTTTAAATTACTGTTGAGTATACAGGATGTTTGTTGATGATGTACTGTGTTGTTCGTCCTATGACTGGGGGCGCAACATAGTACATGCAAAATTTTGTGAATAGTCCTATTTACGAACGGTTCATGCCGAAATTTTGTAAAATTTATATATGTATTTATTATTTGCATTTTATTATTAGTGTCTCAAGAATAATTAGATTTGATTATTTTCAATCGGTTTTAAATAATAATGTAATTGATTTAATTGACCAATTAATTAAATAGTTAATTGGTGAATTTTATTAAATTATTATTATTTAATCTCGATTATTTATAAGTCAAATTTAATTAATAGTTTCAAAGCTATTTTATTATTTTAATTCCCGGCTTGACCTGATTTATTGTTTGATTAAATGCTATTGAAAGACATATGTTTAAGCCTATTTGTTTACATAGAGGAATTAACTCAACATTAAACAAGTTTGTAATAAGTAAGTAATAATTCAAATTGTCACAGGAATCTCAGAAGATTATATCTGTCAAAGAATGAAGATTAAAGTCATCTACAGACTTGAAGTGAGTCTACATTGAAAGAAGCTCAATTTATTGATCAAGCCTCAATGAAGTATTCAAGCTCAGTGGATTTATTAAAGTGACGGAGATTTCAAGTGGTGACAGAAAAAGATATTGATTACGGAGTTCTTGAATGAGAATGAAGTGAATCACTACTTAAAGTCAAATAGATAAAGAACAGACATTGTCGTTAGTCACTCATGAACCAGACAGTGCATCGAGTGTCAACGTACTATTGTGTTTGTTATTTATCTAAGTTTTAAGTGATTCTGGAATTGATTAAGAAGTCAATTAATTCTCTTATAAATAATTAATACTATTAAGTAAATTATTTATTAAATTAATCATGTAAAGAATTAATTTAATACATTATTTATTTAGTTAATTATTTAAATTAGAATAAAAATGAACTAGGAAGACTTAGGTTTGAACTATGAAGACTTAGTTTATTAAACTAGGAAGACTCACATGTGAGTCTTCCCGATTGTCTTCCTAAGCCAAATCTAAGTTTTCCCGATTGTCTTCCTAATGCATTCCTTGTCTTCCCGAAAGTCTTCCAAGAGTAAAAGCATAGTTTTTCTGCTAGTCTTCCAAGGCATTTCTACAATCTGTCAAGTGGCTTGCAAGTGGACTTAAAGAAAAGTAATGCAGTGTATTAATACAAGGAAAATTCGAAGACTATCACATCATTAGAACTCAACAGAAAGTAAGAAAAGACACATCAACTTCAACATTACATTTCTCTGTCTTCTTTACTTCTTCAACTGTAAAGCAAATCATTTCCGGCCAGAGAATTAATTCTTGTTTGGTTCTTAACATTTAATTCATAACAAGTGATTCTCTTGTACCGCTTTAGCTTTCTAGCGGATCATAATCCCTAGATTTTATATCGAACTACTTTTTAGTATTCGATCCTTTTTATTACAAAAATAGATAAATTCATGTCGAATTTATTCTAGGTTTGTTTTATCAAGTTCTTTGTAATCAGTGATCAGAATTGTAACACCCTTCAAGTTTAATAGAGTTTTATTTAACTTGAATATTGTTTCAGTTTTATTCCGCACTAATTTGTTCTAAACAGTTAAATCTTTAAAAGGACAAATTCGATTAAACAGTATAGTTTGTATTCAACCCCCCTTCTACAAAATTATCAGGACCTAACAGCTATGTGCAGTTATATGTTATGAGTTATATCAGTATGTGATTAAATTGTGTGAACAGAGCTGAGTCTGCTTCTCTAACAGCTTGTTTTAAAAAGTTTCTGAACTCGTTACTTGCTCATTTTTAACGAGCCTTACCATTCTGGAAAGGTCTCGGAGTTTTCTACAATTTTTATGTTTAACACTTTTTCATCTGAGTTCATCTTTATACTCTAAGCTGTCCATCTTTCTAACTGGCTAAGTCTGATTTTAATTCTGATAGTATGATAATAAGTTTGATATCGTATTATGGCATATGAACTGATAAGTTCTATGTGTTTAAATGGTATATCGAGTTGAGTATGTTATTTTATAGTTGTGAGTTCAGGTTGATTAAGTTAAGTTATATGAATATGTTAGTTTATAATTTGATTCTTGATTGTTGGTATTAGTTTAAAACATGTGGATTGTTATATAAATAGAGAAGTGCTGCCGGATTTTCGGCAGGACTATTAAATGAATATTATTTGAAAATTGTATATGATATGATATGCTAGTCTAAATGCATACGTGAATGAAATGTGTTTATGTGTTAAATGTGTAGCTATTAAATTTGTATAATTATAAGAGTTATCGGTCCAATCATGTGCTATGTGTTACGTGAAGTATAATAAATTATGTGAATTAATTATTTGACTTGGTATGTGATAAATGTTGTATGAGATGGTTTATTTCTGGATAAAGTAACTGCAAGTCAATGCAGAATTATTTTCTTATATGTTTACTGCAAGTCAATGCAGAATTATTTTCTTATATGTTTACAGCAAGTCAAGGCAGATTTATTTTCTTATATGTTTACTGCAAGTCAAGGCAGATAATTTGAGTATTGAATAAATTGTGGATTGAGTGTGGATGATTGGGTTAGAATTTTTGGTATTTTTAAACAGGGCAACGTCCACTTTACGAATAGGTCATGCCCAATATTATGTAGAAAATACATTAGCTTAAGTTTATAAACATTTATATTAAGTAGAGTTGAGTCTGAAGGCTAAAGTATATGTTATATTTAACTAGTGAATAGTTGGGCGTGCACGATCTCGGTAGTGCAGACTCGTAGCAACCGCATATGCGCCGGACTCAAGAGTTATCAGAATAGAAATTGTGATGACATAAGATAGAAGAAGATGAAAATCATATTACTTCGGCTTTACGTAATAGCGAAGGACCAAAGGCAATTTTACTAACTCGTACTCTTTTGTTCAGAGTATCGTATCAAGATTCCTGTTTTCAATTTTCATTTAATTACTTGTTGCATAACCAGTTCCTATTCTCATCCTGTGATTGAGACAACCTATTTATTTCTAACTTGACAGTTCTATTTCGGTTCATAATTCATATCCTGCAGTATCTTGTGGTTACCAGATTTAATCCTGGTTCTTTATCATTGGAAACCTAATTCATATGTACTTGTTTTAACTTAACCTAGTTTGATAATCTGAATCAGATAGTTAAAAGCATTAATTTGAGTTAACCAGGTAGTCGATTGTTCCGACACCTAATCTGAGTACTAGATTGGAATTGGAAGTTTTTATTAAAATGAAATGTTTTAAGGACTGCATACGCCAGTCAGAGTATGAATATTATTATGTGGTCAATGTGGCCTTGGATCCAGTTCAATATTTGGATATACCGTAAGGTATGATCCGGAGTTTTAGTGTGACTGATCATCCACTTTAACTCGTTGCATCAAATTAAAAATCCAATTCTAATTTAAAGTTTGATACAATTATCATTGTTCATTTTGCCAGTTGAGCTGATTTTCATACATTGTTATCATTGCATTATTATCTTACCCCCAGTTGAGTTGATTTCTTTTCATACATTGCTATTGTTGCATTATTAGTTATCACGTGCAGTACTATATACTTGCTGAGCTTCTTTTGCTCACTCTTGATTGTTACCCTTGATATTTCAGTAAAGCGAGAAGATGTCTCCGCTCATATTTGATGGTTTCACCTTTTAAACCCTTCAGTGTAAGGTAGATTGACAGTATTAAATTGTATAACTATGGAACGAGAAGAGTCAAGATGACGTTGGGAAGATGAGTTGATGTAGAGCATTTGGATCTAGTGTAAGGTTATTGTATAAAGTAGATTTCTTGTAAATATTATTATGTATATAATTAGTTTGGCCTGATATACTTCTCATCGAAGTTATACTAGCGTTATGGGATATACGCAAAGAGATTGTTGTAAAAGGAAGTTAAAGTTTGTAAATTTTGGATTCTTGTTTCTAGCACTATAGCCTTGAGGATCTTAGTATAGTTGGGGTCGCAGATGTTATATTGTATTGGTTTGACGACCAAATTCCCTGACCCCGGATTTGGGGGCGTCACAATAATTGCCAATTAAAAGTATTAAAATAGGTTTTAAAATAAATAAGTAGGGGTTTGCTCGTGATATATTTGAAAAATTATGAATTTTAGTAAGGGAAATAGAAAAAGTAACATGTTTTAACTGAAAAGGAAATTACCCGTGATTTTTTTAGAAAAAAATGGTAATGTATTTTAACTGAAAGGGTAACTGATTATAATAATTTTTATAATAATTAAATAAACAATTAAATAAGGCAAGTACCGTACCAAAAAACAGGTACCAAAACTTTCAATGTTTCGTTTTTAATAATATAGTATAGATAGATAGATAGATTTATAATATTAGTATTTTATGCTACTAAATAGAATAGCCCGTGATATTTTTGAGATTTTAGTTAGAAGAAATATTAGTTAGAAAATATAAAAAAGAATATACGTTTTGGGAAAAAAAGCTAGTCGTTTAGTCATTAATAATTATAATATTATTATTTTATTTTATTAAATAGAACTGTTCATGATATTTTTGGAAAATGAGAGGTTTTATTTAGGAAAAATAGAAAAGATATTCTATATAATAATTTTAATATTTTATCTAATGGTTCTCATCGATTTGATCAGAAATATCTAACGGTTATGAATGGAGTGACCAGACTACAAAAACTTTCAGGACTAGATTACAAAACTTTCAATATTTCGTTTTGAGTAAATTTCAAGACGGTGGCTAAACTTTACACAAATTTTCAAGTTGTTGGTCAAGTTTTCAGATTTTCAAAATGTCGGCCGGTGTTTTACTCCGCCTTTCAAAAAGTTGGCGTTTGTTAAATATCCACTAGCGGCTCTAACGGAGCAAGGGGTAAAATTGGGTTTAATAATATGCCACTGAAGAATGTTGTATGAGAAAACATACGCATCCAAACCACCAACCGCATACAAATCCTCTTTAGATGTCTGCCCAACCTTTCTATCGAGCTAGGTGAAGGAACAAAGTTTTCAAAGAATGAAGGACCATGACATTTTGATTGTACCTGAGCAAGTCTTTGCCCAAAATACAGTTTTAAATTGCTCAGTTATTTTCTCAAAACTGAATACATCGAAGATAGAACCGTGCACACATCTATATTAATTGTAGCAGAAGTCAGCAACCCAGATAAATTATTTCACGCCACAACCAGAAGAGATTTCTTTACCCAAGATAAACGATTAATGTCTAGAACAATCGATATATCAAAAAAAAAGTGTCACCGAGATACAAAACCTGCGAAGACACCATTCAGTGGGAGATTAATTATTGAGAAGATATATAACACCACCTTGCAAAACCTGCAAAGACAACATTCATGGAGTTTCCGTTAGAGATGTTAGGAAGTATTTAACGGGTGCCACCTTTTTAAAAGGCGGAGGAAAACACTAGCCAACTTTTTGAAAATCTGAAAGGTTGGCCAATATTTTAAAAATTGGTGTAAAGTTTAGCTACCATTCTAAAATTTACTCTCTTTAATATAATAGTATAGATAAGTTTTTTTGGTTGTTTTGGATATTTATCTTCACAAGTTATTCTTTGAAAATTTAAACTTTATGGATGTTTTTACAAGGGGATGAACAATTATGCATAGTTCTTGTTAAGCTACTATGTCTAAGTAACTAAATATAACGAGTTGTATTCGACCGGATGATTCTAGTAGACAAACGAAATCACGAGCTAGCTCTCCGTTCTTAACGATTTACACGATCAGCATCATCTCCCGTTCTCATTGATGACTGTTTTTTATCGCCCAATTCGATTGGTTGAAATTTACTGCTTCACAAAGATTACTCCCATGTCTCATGGAAGCCAACTCCAAGTGCTGCCGTGAGGGGTTTCTACTTAACAGCAACTTGTTTAAGTCCAACCATGGGCAATAACTTCAAAGAAAGCACAAGACAGCATTAAAAAAACTTAAAACACCATATTTCATCAAGCTGAGTTCCTTACCGAGTGCTATTGCTTCATAATTCATATCTATAATTTGTGCAGTTGAAGACAGAGTAAAGTCACAGAAAGTCATGTAGAAGATTAGAAATAAATTAGCCATAGCTTTAACATGCTGAACTAAAATGGTCCAACCATTGTACTTGTTTTCCACGATTCAAGTTCACAGGTTCAGAACCATGAACTTGACATTAAGCTTTTTAAAGAGGGAAGGAAGTAAGTTTTGAGGGAGTCAAATACTTTCATCCCATTTTTGAAGTGAAAGTTCTGGAGTGAAAGTGAATTCAATTTGTATTCATTTTCACTCGCTTTCGTCCCTATTAAAAACTCGGGAACACAAATATGAGTGAAAATTAAACTATTTTACTTACCTTGCACTTGCTTTCTCCCCTATTTAAAACTCCAGAGCAAGCTGTAACTAACAATTACAAAGAAGTATATTAAGCTGGAAAATTTAGTCACTGCATATATATTGAGGGATAGAGAGAGAAAGAAAGAGCAGTGATTACAAACAGTTCAACTTGAACTTATGGAGATAGAATGTAACATTATAAAGTTGAAACTTAAAACACAAAAACCAGCTGTCCCTTCAAACTACAAGCCTACACTATATGTATTGTGAAACCCACTTGAAACCTTCTCCATAGCCCATTTTCCTTACAATGCTGCACATGAACACCTCGAGTGGACGAACACCTGACTCTTCCAAATTTACCCTGCCCTTGCCAGTTGTGAAGTTATCCAGGCCCAACCGATACCGAAGTTCTTCTTCGGATGCAGCATAAGGAATGTCAATCTTGTTTCCCAATATGAGAAAGGGCACACTAGCCAAAGATTCATCTGAAAGAAGAGCATCAAGCTCTTTCTTCGACTCTGCAAACCTATCCTTATCATAGGCATCAACCAGGTAGACAACCGCATCCACCTATTAATACATGCATCTCATATTAATGCATGCAGCAAATCTATACTAGGCTACAATCAGTGGAAAACATAGATAAATGGCATCATAGAACTACTCTATGCAATTCCAAGAAGATTCCTTTAATTATTAAATATCACATATCTGTCTGCTAAATGGGGTGAATAGATAGCAGAGGTAATAATGTTAACAAAGGCAGAAGGTATCTCCCAGTATAAAAGTACAACAAAGTTTCGGCTATGCAATCACTATCTGATTCAAAGACATATAAATGGTGAGGTCTGTTAGAAAAGTGATCGCTGTTGTCATTGTTGGGTAGAAGAACAGACAAATTATTTAACTGGGAGGCTAGAGGCACAACAGACAACACATATCCTAACAAGTAACACGTAATTTAGCTACCAGGTCACAAGGGTAAGTGGAGGTGCTGCAACAAATTTTAGATTTTTATGATCCCTAAATGATACAAATATAAAATTGTTTTCCTCCTTCTGAACATGTATGCTCATTAGAGTGCTCATTATAATTGTTGAAAGAATTCGTGTTTGGTGAGGTACTATTGGAACACCTCCTGAATGGTAAAGGTGCTACCAGCGAACTCCCATTGTCGATGTTGGCCTCCCATGAATCAATTAAACACAAAATAGTTTACTTGGGATTATGAAGGCACCACAGATCCTCCTTGTTAGGAAATCACTTGTTTAACAAAACAATTATCCAATTAGACTCATACAAGGAACAAGTGATTTTCACTATACTTGTTCAGTGAGTTTTAGCTTTTGTTGAACATGAGTACTAAATGAAAATATGTTCACTGATGAACATATACAAGGACATTCTTTAAGCAACCAGAGAGATACACAACATCAGTGCAACAAATCAATCAAAGCTCGAACTAGAATGTAAGTTCAAACAAAAGCTATGTTAGGAGCGTAACAATGTACATACAGTAACTAAGCTATGTGTGGAACAATATTCTTCAAAACACATAAATCTACACCAGCCATGTAGTAAGCAGGAGAGTGATGTGACATGTAAAGTAAAAGAAGTTCAAAAATAATGTACACAGAGAAAAACATAATGGTGTTATAGTTAAGGAGATAAATTAAACACCGTAAAACTTAAGAGCCATAACTTCTCCAAGTATCGAAACCATGTCTTAAGCATATGCTAACATGTAGGCTATCAATTATAAAACTTGATATCACAATGCATGAAAAGGACCAAAAATTAACATTTAACTAATAATAACAACTACTCAGCTGATTAAATGAACCAAAAAATCTGCTATAAAGTACACTAGAACACTATAGCATACCTTAGCATAGTAATCTTTCCAAACTCGGCGAGCAATTTGATGCCCTCCCAAATCAAAAGCCTTGAACTTGATTTTACCAATACTTAGTTCCTCCGATGTTGGATACTGAGTAGGCTGGTGCTGAACCAATCTCTGTCAATCAGAAGTCACAACACATTATTAAGACTTTCTTCATAATCAGATTCTTCCAAAACACAAGTGTATTACAACAGAAACCTAAGAGCATGACAAGTAAACCCCAACTGCAAAGAACAACTATCATTAAATAATAAATAAAATCCAAAGTTCCAAAACCATCTTTAGCACCTGTACTAGTGAAAAAAATTAATAAGAGCATGTTTAGCTATCATTACTAATTCGTATCACAGCTTAGTGTTTATTATAACAAATTATCGCTTTGAAATTGTTATTTCCACCTAAAAAAATTAAGCTTACAACATAGTATTACCTTCACTCAACTAAATAAATATAAATACATAACAAGTTAAGGTACATACTTAAAAAAACAATCTTCCATTATTTACCAAGCTATAAAATAACTTGGAACCAAAAAGGTACTTGTGTTTTCTAGGAAAGCCAAACAATTAGTAATAAATTTAAATTGTCTACTTAACAGCCAAAAAAAAAAACTTCAATCACAAATCTTTTCTTCAATCAAAAAAATCATTATAACATCAAACCAATCAATACAACAACATGATCAATCACACAACAAATATACATCTCAATGACAGCCATCTACACATGCAGAACATACATACATATACATATAAAAAAGGAGAAAATATATGATTAGACCTCATCTTTCAACATATGAAGTAAGGTGGTTTTGCCAGCGTTATCAAGCCCCAAAAACAAGATCTTTGCTTCTTTTTGCCATAGCCCTAGTGAAGCAAGAACCCCATAAAACCAATCCACAAGAAACATCTTTTTTTTCGATTATCTCTAAAATCAACCCACGAAATCAAAAACCAAGATCGACCCAATTCTTAAAACACGAAAATAATAGAGCCCAGATAGAGATCAAAGTGATACTATTCTTTATCTTGATACTTGTGTCATTCTTTTTGGCTTATTCTGTAGTGTAGTTTGATTGTTTGTATAGGTGTGTGTGTATATATGTGAATTAATCTAGTGTTGTGGGCTTTGTGTTTGGGCCAATAGGATTTGGAGATTTTGAGTTATGTTGTCATCGGATGAATATGAGCCGTTGGATTTGTAATGGATGGTGAGGATTTTTTTGTGTGACAATTATAGGGGAAATTTAATTAAAGTGAGATTTTTGGATTCGATGGATTTACTTTACGTCTTTACGTGAGGTTACGCTCTAGACCCTCGGATTTTATACTTTGAGAAATAATATCTCTAATCTACTTATCTATCTATCTATCTACTTATCTACTTAGGCTTGTACTCACATGAGAATCCCCACTATTGTGAGAACTGAGATTTAATCTCAATCACATATTTCTTTTATCTAAACTAAATCTTAGCCATACATTTAATATTTTCAAATTTTATTTTTTTTATCCCATCTCTCTCATCTACACCCATTTTCTTTCTACCCACCACCACCATTTTCATTCATTACCTCCACTACCATTAACTTTTGATTTCGCCCCGCCACCACCACCCGCCGCCGCCGCCACCCGCCGCCGCCGCCACCCGCCGCCGCCGCCACCCGCCGCCGCCGCCACCCGCCGCCGCCGCCACCCGCCGCCGCCGCCACCCGCCGCCGCCGCCACCCGCCGCCGCCGCCACCCGCCGCCGCCGCCACCCGCCGCCGCCGCCACCTCTCTCTCTCTCTCTCTCTCTCTCTCTCTCTCTCTCTCTCTCTCTCTCTCTCTCTCTCTCTCTCTTCCCCCTCTCTTACACATACTACGCACCTCTATCTTATCCAGCAACCCAAACTTCACAATCAAACTCCGGCGACAACCAGATCTGTACCTCAATTTCAAAATCCCGTCGGTGATTTTTTGTTGATTTTCTGGTGATTTTTAATATTTTCTGCAGATTTAAGGGATTTTCTGGTGATTTCGAGTGTGTATCCATATATGTATGGTTGAATCCAGTGGAATGTTGGTGATTTGATGTTGATGGTGGTGCCGGAAGTCGGCGGAAGTGGTGGTTGGAGATGATGACAATATGGTGGTTTAATTTAGATAATTTTTGTTTCATAATAATGATTTTGTTTAAATCTGATGATTTTTTAGTACTGATAGTGTGGTATGGGTGCTGGACTAGTGGTTGCGTAAGTGGTGGTGATGTTGAATCGTTGATGGTGGTGGTTGCGTTGTGGTGATTTTCAGTTTGACGGTGGTGATTATTTCTATTGGTTGTGCAGTTTAAATCAAACAATATTTGTATGATATTGGTGATTTTTAGTGACGGTAGAGTGGTGATTTTTGGTGTGACATTGGTGATTTTTAGATGGCCGGAAATAGTAACCAGAACTGGTGATTGTGGTGATTTTTTGTTTTCCGGTGGTGATTTTTTGGGTTGGCCGGAATTTGTCGCCGGAGATGATGATCGGAGTTAGTGGTGGCCGGAAATGGAGCTTCCTGTTGGCCAGAGGTGGTGGATGGGTGAGGGTGATGGAATATTAAAATATTAATAAAATTTAATGAGTGGTGGGAGATTAATATAAATTATATTAATGGATGGCTAGGATTAGATCTCATATCTCATAATAGTGGGGGTTCTCAATGGAGCATGACCCTATCTACTTAATATATATTAAAGCCCGTCTAGGGGTAAATTGAGCCAATTAAAAGGCTGTAAAACTCACGACTTCCTCGTGTAGTAAGACATGTCCTAACCATTGTACTACATTGATTTTTGAGTATATTTTAAAACTCTTATTAGATTAACCTCATTATCTCCTTTTAATTTAACTTTTAAGTATGTAAAATGTTGGTCTAAATTATTTACATACCATTTTTTTTTGTTTTTTTTGTTTAACATATATTGTAACTACATATTCAAGATATAAGTATATAAGTATTAATACACAAAATATAATATTAGAATTTGGTCTAATATAAATTACATATTATAAGGGGTCTACGCGGGTGAATATGGTTCGGTTGGAGGGAAAAAACCGAATCAAACTGCAACTTGCGGTTTTTCAAAATCTTCATCCACAACCAAATCACTTCCATCCGCGTAATTGCAGTTTTTGCGATTGAAATTCGCGGTTCAACCGCAAAAGTAGTTATACAAAAAAAAGTTAACTTTAATACTTAATATAAGAACACACAACAAAAAAATAAACTATGGGGTATTACACTATTACTAAATCGTGTAATATATGAACTTTAATATATACATAGTTTATGTATGTGTGTATATATATATATATATATATATATATATATATATATATATATATATATATATATATATATATAATTGTGTATATAATAAATAAAAATGTATTTATTTATATAATGTGCGGTGCGGTTTGACTTTTGTGATTTTTAAGATGTCGAATTGCAACCAAACCGCAAAATAACAGTTATCTAAAATTTCATCCGTGATCGTTCGCATTTTACGGTTATTCGCAATATGCGGGTCGGTTGCGGACAGTTATCGCGATTGATGCAGTTGAGCGAATTGAACGTACAACCCTACATATTTTGTGTTGTGATCTCAGTATTCGTTAATTAAATATTTTTAAATTAAAAAAATTAGTGTTAAAAATATTTATCATTAAATTATACAATAACTTTTTTATATAATTTTTTCGTCCCATCCATTTACTTTCAGTTTCTTTTCCGAAATGTACTCTACTTTGTTTTTATCTTTCGAAATGACATGTTATTCTTTATTTACTCTAATATATCTCACATTGTCACATATTTGTCCATTTTTTTCTTCATTCTTTCACCTCACTTTTTTAAATCTCCTTATTAGACTCGGAAATTTAGTTTATGATACAAAAATTTAGTATTTGATTTGATTTTTAATACACGAAACATGAAAATGAACGAAAAAACGTATAATGTCTTAGTGATATGTTCTCTTACAGTTTACAAGTTTTTTGATTGTACGTCAACCACTCATATATATATATATATATATATATATATATATATATATATATATATATATATATATATTGTATGTATTTTGTACAATAAATTTTGTTCATTTTACAAGTTGTGGTTAATAGATAAAAATATGTAATCATTTTCATCAACAAGTAAAATATATTAAACTCTATACTGATTACTAAGTTAAGATCAAATATCAATATTAGTCAAAATTAAATATTAAAATCGGTTAATTTGTAAATCACTTATACAAAATTTAAGAATATTTGTAATATGTCTTAAGGTATAATCTCAATATATCATTAGCTTCTTACGATTTTACATATATACTTGTATTATTTTCAAATTACATTAATTTACAAACGTCCGTGTTATACACCAACAATTATGCTATAATTATAATTTATATTACACTTAGTTGATCAATTTAATAAAATTCAATTATAATTTAAGTAATTATTGATAATAATGTGATTATTATAGAATAGATATTTATTCAGTTATTTTTTTAAACCTATTCAAATTATAAAATATTTGATTCAGGAAAACACTATACAATATTATAAAATTACTATACAAATATAAAATAAAATCAAAATATTATCATTTATCATATTTTTAATTATAAAATCATTTCAATATATGTGCTGTTTCGTGCGAGAAATTATTTTAGTATATGAACAGGCCCGTGCCTTGCACGGGCTTTTACGCTAGTCTTTCTCTATATATTAAAAGCCAACAAAGGGCAAAGTTTGCCATTTTAATGCTTGTGAAGTTACGATTTTACCCCTATTTTTTGAAAAATAACAAAAATACCATTGTTATATTATTATGCAAAAATATGTTAATATTTGTTATTGTAGAGAATCGAACCCCCAACCTCCCTCTAAGAAGTCCAAAGCCTAACCACTATGCTAAGTTGTTTTTTGAGTTTACTTTAAAGATTTTATTAGATAAGTCACATTATTTTCTCTAATTCTATATTCTTTTTTTTTTTTGAACCTTTGAGTAAAGAAAATATTGGTCCATATTATTCATATAAATCTGTATTTTTTATTTACGTTATTATATATATAGGTAAATGATCAATCATGGTTTTAAATTTTTATTATAGTTGTATATTTTTGATTAAATATACTTTAGTTATGTTGTTGATAATTCATGTTTTTATATCATATTATATATCACTATTTTACATTATTAGAATTAATTAATTATACATAAAATATAGTAATGAACTTGATCTAATATAAGAACTATTGTATATGTTATGTATCTCATTGTTTGTTAAGTCTATAATTTAAAATTAAGAAAATTAGCATCAAAATTATGTAATGTCAATGCTTATACACTATGTTCGTCACATTCATTTCTTAACAAATTTCTTTTCAAAATGAACACTTCATTTGTTAATAATTTCTAATATTACATGTCATTCTTTATTAACTTCGACATATCTCTAATTTACTCATTTGTTTCGTCAATTTTTTCACGGCATATCTCTAATTTACTCATTTGTTTCGTCAATTTTTTCACTTTTTCCACCATTTTAATCCCCAAGTTGATGTACGAGTCAAAAATCGGGGTGATGATTTAAAATGTAGAATATTACGGAGTATATAATTACAAAAAAAGTTTTTTTCATTATAAATGATAAATGTAAAAAATAAAATATCTACACTCTCTTTGTCATGATAAATGATGAGTATGGAAAATAAAATTTATATGATATAATTTCACATGTTACACATGAATTTAAATTATTCCGGATAAAAAAAATATTTTCATTTTCATTTTTCTCTTTGGATATATATAAATGTATTATACTATTTAAATAAAAATATATAAATTCTATCTATAAAATCATACATAATATATAACTACATCAAATATGAACTATATATCATAATTTTTTAAGTATATAAAATATAAAATATTTGAGTTAAATTAGAAATGTTTTATTGATCAAACATTTAGACTTTGAGGGGTTTAAATGTATAATTCGACTAAAAAGATAAATATTTGAAAATGTAGAAGATACAATTGAATTGATTCTAAAAAGACGATAACTCAAAAACATGGTCTATATTTTAAATAAAAAATTAACATGATTTATATGCAATAGATGAAAATAAGATATGATTTTTCTCGATCATAAGAATTATAAAATTGTCTAACTATTAATGACGACCAGTTAGACTATAAGTTTTAAAAATAAAAATTCAAATTGTATGTAAAAAATTAATGAATGATATTAAAAAAAAAATGTATAAGTCTTTAATAATAATAGAATTTTATATAATATATTAATTGGATGCGTAATATCATAAAATCATTTTGATAAATGAAATTCTAAATAGGGTTTGTGGGCTTTGAGGACATCGTCGAATTACAACACTGAAGCTAATACACAATAAAATACAAGTAAAGTTTATTTTTTGTATATGAAAAGGTTGAGTTTATTATTACAAAAATGTCATTCAATATTTGTATTGAAAAAACAGTATAACCTCGTATAAGTTTTCAGGTTAAAATCGTGGTTATTTTTCACTTTTAAATAGATGAATAATCCTGGACATTTATAAAGTTATCACATTTACCTTACTTTTTTTAAAAAAAAAATTAGTCTTAAAAATGATATATTTATCAGTATATATTTATTTATAACACGTGCAAATCACGAGTTATTTTTTGTATTGTTTTACCTTTTTATTTAAATTATTATAATCAAATTAAATATAGTAACGAGTGGTTCACGTATTTTACCTTTATTTATGTTTTTAATTTTTGAGTTGTTCTGCCGGAGCAGCCGAGTAAATGTTAATTTTAACATATTTGTAATAAATGTTTATTTTAATATGTTGTTGATGGGATTCGAACCTTAAACTTCTATGTAGCATAACTTTTAGTAATACATCTAGATGTTCCAATCAATTTGACTTCAAAGACCCATCAGTATCGATTGTGATTGAAAAGGATAACTGAGTTGTGAACCAAATGATAAATTATACCCCCATTTTGTTTATTATAGTTTAGTATAGATTATAGTTGATTCAGAATTCATTAATTTGTACCATATATTTATAAAATTATATAACTGAGCAAAATACATGAATTTTGAGAAATATATATAAGATAATTTAATTTGAGTTATATATGAATTTTTAAAATTTAGGATTTCAATTATTTATGATGATTGAGCTGAAACATTTACTTACGTCATTATAACATGAACCCACTCTATATGAAGGGGGAAAAAAGATGGAACCAAAAAATAGTTGTTTGGAAATTATATATATGCACAAGTCATTAATGTTGTCTAATCATTCTTATATCGATAAAAATAATCATGTGCCTTTTATCATATAGATATTAGTTGAATATTACGAAATCCAATCAAATTTATAAGTATTTGATTCATGAAAGTGATACGCAATATTACAAATTTACGATAAATTGCAAATATTATCATCTAATGTATTTTTAATTATAAAATTATTTCGATATATGAACAAATTCAGTGAGAAATTATTTAATTAATATATGAACAAGTCTCAAAACCTGACAAGGGTACGTTCATCATTCAAAGTAGTTACATTATTTGTCAACAAAATTTCTTACTACTCTGCACAACTCACACTTTTCATCTTACACGATCAAACTTACGATTACACAAACGTCACGTTAATAAATCGACCTACTCGCAAAAAAATTATTGGCATTTCTATGCAGGCCCGTGCCTTGCACGGGCTGTTAGGCTAGTTATATATATAATACCACAACAAGGGGTTTGGTATAAGTAATTTAAATCAAATGGACCATTTCACCCTTACTTATAATATACATTTTTAGGGTTATTTTGGTCTTTTAACCTCAATAAATTTATTACATATTATTAAATGCTACAAAATTAATATGCATACTTATACATATATTTATTACATATTATTAAATGCTTCAAACTTATACATATATATTTATTACATATTATTAAATGCTGCAAATTAATATGCATACTTATATATACATACAACATTTACCTGAATATATATATATACATATTTATACATATAAATACTTATATTTATGTAAATTTATGATAATATATGACCATATATGCTTACATATTATATATCTCATACTATTATAGTATCATTTAGATTTATTGTAATTTTTTATGAATTAAATATTGTTAAAAATATTATTTGATAAAAATTATAAATTAAAGCGTGTCTGTGAATTATAATTACTTATCTCTATTAAATCAAACTATACATAATTTCTGACATGCCTTAAGTATTATATTCCAAATCAGTACAAGCTAACAAAAAAAAAACTTTCATGTATATAAGTGTAATACAAACTTGTACTAATTTTAATGTCGTATAACTCATCAATTGCTACTCTAATACGCGAACGTACAAAAATTTGTCGAAAAAATAAACAATTTACTCATATTTAAAGTATGCCCGTGCATTGCACGGGCTAAAGAGCTAGTTACTATATATAATAGGCCAACACAAGGGCAAAAGTTGCCAATTAAATGGCCGCGAAATTACCGTTTTACCTTTTTTTTTTGAAAAATAACAAAAATGCCACTCGTATATTATTATACAAAAATGTTTTAATAGATGTGTTACTACAGAGATTCGAACCTCCAACCTCCTTCCAAGATATCCATGGGCTTAACCACTATGCTACATGCCTTTTTAAGTTTATTTCAAAAAACTTATTAGATAACCCATGTCTTTTATCTCTTATATTATTTTTTTTACTTTTATGTTTGAATATATAAAATGTTGGTTTGAATTATTTATATAAATTTGTTTTTCTTTTTTCCTTTTCAGCAAAATTACCGTTTTACCCTTTTTTTTTTGAAAAATAACAAAAATGCCACTCGTATATTATTATACAAATTTTTTTTAATAGACTTGTTACTACAGAAATTCGAACCTCCAACCTACTTCCAAGATATCCATGGGCTTAACCACTATGCTACATGCCTTTTTGATTTTATTTCAAAAAACTTATTAGATAACCCACGTCTTTTATCTCTTATATTTTTTTTACTTTGATGTTTGAATAAATAAAATGTTGGTTTGAATTATTAATATATAAATTTGTTTCTCTTTCTTCCTTTTCATGCCACTCGTATATTTTTATACAAATTGTTTTTAATAGATGTGTTACTACAAAGATTCGAACCTCCAACCTCCTTCCAAGATATTCATGGGCTTAACCACTATGCTACATGTCTTTTTGAGTTTATTTCAAAAAACTTATTAGATAACCCACGTCTTTTATCTCTTATATTTTTTTTTGCTTTGATGTTTGAATAAATAAAATGTTGGTTTGAATTATTTATATAAATTTGTTTTTCTTTTTTCCTTTTCGTAATTTTATATATCTATATATTCAATCACTATATATTATTGCAGTTGTATGTTTTCAATTTAATATATATTAATTATGTTGATTATAATTCATAATTTATATTATAATTTATTTAAATTAAATTAATTATTCATGCATAAAATATACTATTAAAATTCGATCTAATATAAGAAATATTATACACATTATATCTCTCATTATTAGTTATTTCTATAATTTTTAAATTAAGAACATTAGCATTCAAATTATACAAAAAATTCGTCTACCTACTCTGTTCGTCGCATCCATTTCTTAACAATTTTCTTTTCCAGAATGTAGTGTTCATTTGTTAACATTTTCTAAAGTAACATGTCATTCTTTATTAACTTATCTATATTTTTTTTCACCTTTCTAACCCCCTCCCCTTCAACCCCAGTGACGTTCGTGTCAAAAATCGGGGTGAGTTTTTAAAATATAGGATATTACGTAGTATATAATTACATAATGATCAGTCAGACTGTTTGTAGACGATAAAGTTTGGGAAAATTGAAAATTACAAGTTTTGAAAATAGAATTTCAAATTGTATTCCAAAAATTATTGTACGGTGTTAAAAAAAAGGTATAATCTTTCATAATAATAATAGAACTTTATAGAATACATTAAATTGATTCGTAATGTCATATAATCATTTTGATAAAATGAAATTCTAAATAGGGTTTGTGGGTCCTTGACGACATCCTCTACAACATATACAATATTTCTTATATTAGGTCGAATTTCAATAGTATATTTTATGTATGAATAATTAGTTTAATTCAAATAAAGTATAATAAAGATATATAATATAAAAGTATGAATTTTAAACAACATAATTAATATATATTTAATCGAAAACATACAACTGTAATAAAATTCAGTGATTGAATATATAGGTATATAAAATTACAAAAAGAAGCCTCTGGACCTGTAGATGAGTTGGTGAGAGCACTGGTTATTGACCAAAGCATTCAAGGTTTGATTCATGGGTCTGGCGTGATACCGGTTGGGGTGTCCGGAAAATAAAATTTTTGACCAAAATTACGAAAAGATGAAAAGAAAAACTGATTTATATAAATAATACAAACCAATATTTTTTTTTATTTAAACATCAAAGTAAAAATAATATAAGAGAAGAGAAGAAAGACGTGGATTATCTAATAAATTTTTTGAAGTAAACTCAAACAGGCATGTAGAATAGTGGTTAAACCCATGAACATCTTAGAAGGAGGTTGGAGGTTTGTTTCTTTGTACTAACAACTATTAATATATTTTTGCATAATAATATATGAGGGACATTTTTGTGACGACCATTTAATTAGAAATTTTTGCCCTTGTGTTGAGGTTTAATATATAGTAATAAATTGGATTAAAATGTGTAACTGTAAAACGATATTCCCAACACATTCTTAATGCATTTACTAAGTGTGTAATATAATTTAATATAAAGATGAACACATGAGAGGAGTGCAGAATCAGTTCCCAAGTAAAAAAACCAAAAACAAATAGGTGACATGAATACTCCAAACTGTAATAGGTGTTCATCTCCCAAGGTGTTTATCACAAACTTGGGTGATGTGAGGGTGTGCAAAGATGCGTTGGCCTTCAGCTTCTTTTTAAAATCCTCTATCTCATTCATGCATGTTCGATTATATTACAACAACATTGCATGCATATAACCTATTCATAACCTAGATTGCAAAAAAAAAAAAAACCAATCAATTCCCGAAAACATATAACAACCGCTCTCTAATGCAAATTACCAATCTACAAACTATCCTTTCTCTGACACACAAAACACAGGTAAACCTGCTTATAATCACAAGAAGAACAATAGTACATTCGTGCTTCAAATTCTACATTATTTCAATCTGGTCTCAAAATCAATAATAGTCACTATAAACAAGTCTTAGAGCCTTGGCATAGTTACGTTTGTGATTCAAAGTAATTACACTATTCGCCAAAAAAATTCTTTACTCCTCACTATGCATGAACCATACTTCTCATTTTACGCTCTCAAACTTAAGACTACACAATCCTTAATCTAATAAATCGATCACGACCAACTTTTTCACGATAAAAATTATTGACATCTCTATGCAGGCCCGTGCCTTGCACGGGCTGTTACGCTTGTATATATTAAAGCGGGGCAATTTGAGCCAAGAAAATGGCTGTGAAATGACAAGTTTGCCCTTATTTGTTGAAAAATTACAAACTTGCAATCCCTCTATCATTTATGTAAAAATAAAAGATTTTTGTTGCTCTTAGGAATCGAACCTCCGACCTCCTCCTGGAAAACTCATGTTATAACCCTTGTGCTACACTTACTTATTGGTTTAACTTAAAAATCTCATTAGATAAGCCACATCACCTCTTTTTGTCCTATTTTTTTATTTAAGTAAAATGTTGGGTTATATTATTTATATAACTTGATTTTTTTAGTTTCAAAATATTAATGTATAATTATATTTTATCTACTTTGTATATATTAAAAGCCAACCAAGGACAAAAAAAGTAAGAAAATGGCAATAAATTTATTATTATACTCTTATATTTTTAAAAATTACAGAATTGTCAACCCTTTATTATTTAAGCTAAAGTAGATTAGATTTGTGTGAACATTGATAATCGTATTCCAAACTTTCTCATATAATTTCATCTAATACCCAAGTACGTAACATTGAGTTTGAGTTTATTATAAAAATATTATTATATAAACTACATTATCATGATATATATATATATATATATATAGAGAGAGAGAGTTAAGTTCTATGGAGACCACCTTTTTTGTGGAGACCTGGAGACCACATACGTTCTGCAATCTAAATTTAGCAAAATATAATATTTTATAAATTATGTTCTATGAAAATAACTATTTTCATTTAAAATCTTTAAAACTATATATGTTTTGTAACTAAAACATAGCAAAATATATTGTTCTGCCAAACATGTTCGGTTTGCAGAACATTCATGTTTAATTTGCAGAACTTACATGATTTTCAAGATTTTCAATGAAATAGTGATTTTCAAAGAATATACTTTGTAAAACAGTACGTTTTGCAAATTTTGATTACAAAATATGGGTCTATTTTGCCAAATTTAGATTACAGAACATATGTGGTCTCCAGGTCTTCACAAAAAAGGTGGTCTCTATAGAACTTAACTATATATATATATATATATATATATATATATATATATATATATATATATATATATTTTAATTTTTGAGCAAATAACATGTTGTTTTATATTATTTATAAAAACATGTTTATTCAATTTTTTTTAATTTTACATTCTCAGTAAATTAAATTTTAGTTCATATTATTATATAGCTCCATTTTTCAAATTTTCGTTATTCTACATATAATTATGTATTCAATTATATTTATAAATTCTTATTCCACTTGTATTTTTGAATTATATATTATTTATACTGTAAATTTTTATATGATTTATACTTTAAATAGGTTATTTAGGTATTGGTACACAAATATAATATAATTTATAATATATTTAAAATTAGTATCGTAAAAAGTGTGAATTAGAGTTAGGGGTGTTTATGGGTTGTATTTGCCGAGTTGAAAGCATTTTTGCAATCCAACCCAATTAAATCGGTTTGAAAAAATTTCATCCCATCACACAAAATATTAATTTGTGACCCAACTCTTAATCGTACATCGATTTGGGTCAGGTTGGGTCGGTTTAATTGACTTAAATTATATATATATATATATATATATATATATATATATATATATGGGAAAGATCCAGAGAGAACCTATCTTTTTGAGAGAACCGAGAGAACTAACCAATCATCCTTGATTTACCACACCATCCAACGGTTGATATATTTTAAAAAATTTATATTATATTTTTATTAGTATTTTTAAGATTCTTTTAAGTGTTTTAATAATTTTATAAGATTCTTTTAAGTGTTTTATAAATTTATTTATAATAAATTTAATTGATAATTAAGATTCTTTTTAGTGTTTTATTAAGATTCATTAATTATATTATAGTATATCAACGATCTTAGAAGGGTTCTCTCGGTTCTCTTGATATAATGGTTCTCTCTGGAACCTTACTCATATATATATATATATATGTTATGTAATATCTTTCGAAAATTAAAAAGCTGCTTTAAACTCGATAAAAATATATATACGTTACTCTTTTCGTTCATGTACAAGTATGAAGTAATGAATGCGTTACTTTTATGTAAATATTAACACTTAAATATCAAATATTTGACGAAGGATAAATGTTTAATAAATCCGATTAATCACCTATTATCCGAGTAATCACTACAAGGTAACTTTACCGACTAATGTCGATTTCCATATTTAAGAACATTGTAAAATACGTATAATTTGGGATTTTAGTACTAATGTTTTAGTTTGATTAACATTATAATTTTAGTAATGTAAATTATGTTGTAAATCGTGTGCATATGCATAAAATGTAAGCACATCTATAATTGAAAAGTACGATATATCATATAATGTATGGTAGTATATAATTTGTATATATATATATATATATATATATATATATATATATATATGTGTGTGTGTGTGTATGTGTGTGTGTGTGTGCGGGCGTGTGTGTATAAATATTATTGAACAAAATTTGTAACTTAAATCGGGTTGGGTAGGGTCGGCCGAAAAAATATAAAACTCATACCCAACCTATTTAAATTGGTTGGGTAGACTTGGCTTGGTCGGCCGAAAAAAGAGCGATGGTTAGTTCAGTTTGATCAGGTTGGTAAATCATGAACAATTATAATTGGAGTAATCCGTGGATGTATTACCTATGGATTAAATCGGATAATTAAAGATTATTAGAATGATTAGTGTGGATCAATTTAATATTATATATATATTATCACATAATTTAAATTTATTTAAAAACATATTATAATTGAAAAAAATAAATTTTATAGATTTAAATTTTGGATTAGTGATCAAGTTGTGAGATAAAATTAAGAGAATTCGTGATTTTGACCGTCTAAAATAAGAACTAAGTATACAAAAAAATGTTGTTATTATTTTTTATTCAAATTTCAACCATTTAATTTTGGAACTTTTACCTATAAATTTCCTAAAATTTACAAATCAGGCCAATATTGGAAGGATTAGACTGAATTTTATAACCTCTTCACCAACTTTTATCAAAACCGATTTTAACATAATCAAAGCGATTAGTTACCAACGATTATCGGGATTATTAAACACCAACTTTTAGAACATAAATTATACATAAAAATATAATTGAGTATGGATTTAAAAAATTGTTTAATTATTTTTATTATATTCAATTGTTGAATTTGATAAAATTCATTTTACATCATTTAAAACTAAATATATATTTTGGTAATTAAAAATAATCATTTGATCTTTATCTTATAGAAATTAATTCAAATTTTATGAAATTAAAAAATATTTAAAAAATACTAAACAAATATAAGGTAAATTCGAAATATTATCTTTTACCACATTTCTAATTATAAAAATTATTTTAATATATATACATGTTGGTGTGAGAAATTATTCGAGTGTATAAACAGGCCCGTGCCTCGCATGGGCTTTTACACTAGTTATGTATTTGAACCGCATTATTATATTCCGATTTAATAAGATTATTATTAATTCAATAATATTTTTTTTATATATAATTGTTTTGTTACTTTAATTACACATATATGATTATCATATAATTATGCAAATTTATTAAAAATATTGAATAATTGGAATAAATAAAATCTTAATATCTAAGTTTTAAATCAGATGTCAATTTGAGAGAAAAAATTAAGAGAATTTATGATTTATGCATCTAAAATAGTAATTATATATACGAAAATAACATATATTTTCTTGTTTTTTATGAATTTTCTACCTTTTTAATTTTTAATTATTTTTTTAATTTTTTTTACTAGTTAGACCAATTTTTGATCGATTAATCCGGTTTTATCGTTTTAGCTTAAATTGACCGTTTTTCCGAAAAAAAATAAATTTAACTGATTTTTGCATAATCACGGCGACTCACCTTTTAGCGATTAATCGCTTTTAGAACACTATTTTAAAGAGTTTTTTAAAAAAAATATAGAATCTCTAACTATGTCTAATTATGTATTAAAAATGGTTTCACATAAAATGTAACTTAAATTAAAGAGATATTCATATCTATACTATAGACGAACCATTAAAAGTTTGGTTGGTTCGGTCGGTCCTAAGTGATTTTACCTAATTACCCTTACTTAAAAAAATATTGTTAAATAATATTTATAACCAATTAGCTTTTTCAGCTAAAACTCATTATTTTTTCTATTTTTTCAATAAAGCTTCCTCCTCTTGAAATAATATCATGGGTAATTACCTTTTTTTTTAACTAAAACATTTATTTTTCTATTTTTTTCACTAAAACCCCCCATTTTTCAAAAATATCACAGACAAACTCTTGCTTATTTATTTTAAAACCTATTTTTAATGCTTTTAATTATTTAAAGATATTTACATATCAATATACTTATATAAAGGAGAAGACAAAGGCGGTGAGATGGCGGCTCTGAAATCGCTCCGTTCTATTTTTCTATTTTTCTCATTTTTTCACAATTTTTAATATTAATAATTATAACTTCCTTTATTATTTTCGATTTTGTAGGCTCTTAACTTGATATAACTTTCTTTTATTATTTTCAAACTTGATAGAACTTTCTTTGATTTAGAAAATTAAAACTTCCTTATTATTTTCGAATTTGTAGGCGTGATAGAACTTTCTTTTATTATTTTCAAACTTGATAGAACTTTTTTTGATTTAGAAAATTACAACTTCCTTATTATTTTCGAATTTGTAGGCTCTTATGTTAATAATTGCAATTTTCTCTTTTCTTATTTTCAAACTTGATAGAACTTTCTTTGATTTAGAAAATTACAACTTCCTTATTATTTTCGAATTTGTAGGCTCTTATGTTAATAATTGCAATTTTCTCTTTTATTATTTTAAATCTTGATAGAACTTTCTTTTATTATTTTCAAATTTGATAGAACTTTCTTTGATTTAGAAAATTACAACTTTCTTATTATTCTCGAATTTGTAGGATCTTATATTTTTCAAAAATTTTAATATTAATAATTACAACTTCCTTTATTATTTTCGATTTTGTAGGCTCTTAACTTGATAGAACTTTCTTTTATTATTTTCAAAATTGATAGAACTTTCTTTGATTTAGAAAATTAAAAATTCCTTATTATTTTCGAATTTGTAGGCTTGATAGAACTTTCTTTTATTATTTTCAAACTTGATAGAACTTTCTTTGATTTAGAAAATTACAACTTCCTTATTATTTTCGAATTTGTAGGCTTTTATGTTAATAATTGCAATTTTCTCTTTTATTATTTTCAATCTTGATAGAACTTTCTTTTATTATTTTCAAACTTGATAGAACTTTATTTGATTTAGAAAATTACAATTTCCTTATTATTTTCGAATTTGTAGGGTCTTATGTTAATAATTGCAATTTTCTCTTTTATTATTTTCAAACTTGATAGAACTTTCTTTTATTATTTTCAAACTTGATAGAACTTTTCTTTTATAATACTTTTTGACTTTTAAACAGAATGGATTTCCATGTTATTCACCTTAAAAACACCTATAAATTAAAGACCATTCATAACAAAAAATCTACACCGAAACTTTTTTACATAGCTTCAAATTTTTACAACCATATTTACAATCAATACAACTATGGCCTACACCATGTTGAATGCTTTGAACGACAGCAACTATACCTGGATGATAAGAGTACGAGTATGTAGAATGTGGGAATTTGTCAATCCAAATACTGAAGAACTGATCAATCTTGACATGATTTTGATCGATGAAAAGGTTAATAAATCAATATACTTATAACTTATTAGTTTGTCAAATTGTATGATGTTATTAACTTTTCTGAGATATGTTGTATGAAAGGAAAATTTGATCCATGCTACGATCCCGAAAATTCTGGTCTCTCGGTTCAAAAATCTTTTAGAGGAAGGCTCTGTGTACAACATCAAAAATCTGAAAGTTGTTTCAAGTACAAGGAAATATTGACAACTATCACATGGGTCTAAATTGCTCTTATTTTCAAAATTGATAGAACTTTTTTTTATTATTTTCTTTTTTATTATATTATTATTTTTTGTTGTTTCAAGTACAAGAAAATATAGACCACTATCACATGGGTCTAAATTGTTCTTCATACACATAATGTCGCCTAAGAGATTGGAAGAAGACATCGTCAACATATCACTGCACGGATTTCAGTTCATATGTCCGGATATGATTGATGCACGTATTAATGACACTAACATACTCTCAGGTATTTTCATGCAGTAATATATAAGTAATAATATTATATAAGTTAAAATTCAAACTATCATGTTCTAATATTATCTTTTCTAATAATACTATAAATATAAGTAATATTATATGTTTATATTGATTTTATCAATATAATTTTTTTAATATATATATATGGCAATGGTATCGGTCCAAGAAAATAAAAAATCAAACTCTATAAACAAAAGAAATATGTAAATAATTTATAATATTACTTACCCAAATGCAAATTTTACAAAATATATTTTATTTGATAATTTATATAATTTTGTAGATATTTATTTTATAAATTTTGATCTAATATTTTTTTTCTTAAAAATATATATTCTAACGCCGCTGCGAAGCGCGTCTTAGTAACCTAGTTTTAACCTGTCTGCTTATTTATTACTTTTTCTATTTTTTCAATAAAATTTCCTACTTTTGAATAATATCACAGATAATTACCTTTTTTTAACTGAAACATGTTATTTTTTCTATTTTACTTACGAGAACCCCTCATTTTTCAAATATATCACAGACAAACCCTTACTTATTTATTTTAAAACCTATTTTCATGCTTTTAATTATTTAAAAATATTTATATATCTATACTATCAATATAAATATCTTTATATATAAGGTTAAAATGATTATATTACATGGAACATTATTCACTAAAGGTTTAATTGGATCACCAATTATTATTATTACTTGGGTAGCAATGATGTATTACTAGATGCCACTCATTGTTTATAATTTTAATATAAGATATTAAAATTATTGCCAACGTAATAATAACCAAAAGGGTCACACACAAAGAACGTTTTAAACGGAGCTTTAATTAAATTTTGAATTTAAATAAAATATTATTATTACTTTGAATTATTAGATTAATTAAGTAGGACTTGATTAATCAGATTATAATTCAAAATTAATAATAATAAAACTCAGAATTGGACTGGGTTTGTGAAGCCCACTCTAATTAGGGTTAAGCCCAGATTTCTCATCCCTATAAATACATTATGATGTATTATTTTAGGGTACTTATTGAATTACGTTTTTATTAAAAAAAACCTAGCAGCTCTATAACTTGGAGAGGCTAGAGAGGAGAAATCATGAGCAGTTCTTGTGGCTAGTGCCAACTCCGGTGATCGTTGGACGATCGGGCGTTCGTGTGGACTGATTAGAGACGTCTATCGCAAGGCGGGATACGTGGTGATCATAGCAAAGGACATCCATATGTCAACCAATCGTAAAGCTTCTTAAAAGGTAAACAGTTCTATTCACGAATTAAATATCGATTTTTCGCATGGATCCTGCGGAGGGTTTCTGTTTTTTATTGTTTTACGATGTTTCCGCTGCGTTTTCATGCCCGAAACCCTTCACCCGGTTCACCTGTTTCACACCCTGCAATATCAAATTGATTAGACCTTCTCCGGAACCCAAATTTGATTGGGTCCGGCATACTTAAAGAATTGACCTTTGTTAGGCAAAACAACATTCTTGATTTTAACCACTTCAACTTCCTTAATGAATGAGCATTTTCACTTATAACCAGCTTTAACAAATTTCTGATTAGGCTTAGGTATAAATGTGTCCACTCTAAGTTTAGGAGGACTCGCAGTTTTGGATCTAGCATGCTTCTTATGATTTACATGTTGACGGGGAGCAATCTTATCATTTGATGCATGCTTACTATTAAAATAAACATACATGACATTAAAAACACAAGACATGCAATTCACAACACCACATGCTTTATGAGATAAATCTACACTAGGCATGTTATGAGTGTCTAATTTGGTCTCCATTGTGGGAACAACTTTGACAGAACCCTTAGGCACCATTTGTTGGAATGGACAATCCCATTGGCAATGTCCTCAGTACGCATCTCTTCTTGAATAATAATAGAAGATTCATTCATAGGTTCTGCTATAGATTCTTTAAAGAAAGGTTTGTCAATACCCTTAAGCACATGTGGTATACCCCTTTCTTCAACACTGACTCTATTTGGGGTATTAATTCTTAATTCTCCAATAGACTCGTTATAGTCATAACCTATTCCAATAGTTTGATTAATAGCCTGCTTATTGAAGATCTCTTTTGCTGTTTTGCAAGAATTATAGTAAGCTCTCACCTTAGTCTCAAGTTCAGTGATCTTTCCTTTAAGAATGGTTTCTAATTCTCTATAACACTTAACCCTATTCTCAAGAAAAGCTACTTCCTTTTTAAGTTCATCTTGATTAACATGCACTAATCTTAATTCTTTAACCTCTTTTTCAAGAGCACTGTTCTGAAGAATTATTCTATCATTTTCTCTACGTGCATAAGATAAGGTACTAGTAAGATGATAAACCATTTCAGCGTCAGTGAAAGTTACCCCAGACATGTAGGAGGAAGATGGAGTTGAAGATTTGTCTCCTATTGCCATGAGTGCAAGATTTCCAACTTCTTCATCATCACTGTCTGAATCATCCCAGCCTTTTCCTTCAGCAAGATAAGCTTTACCAGACTTGTTCTTCTGATTTGTATCATGAGAGATTTTCTTTGCTTGACTTTGATTTCTACATTCAGTTGCAAAGTGTCCCAACTCATTACAATTAAAGCACTGAATCGTGCTTATATCAACCATCTGAAGGGTTTCGGGTATGAGAACGCAGCGGAAACATCGCAAAAAACAATAAAAACATAAACCCTCTGCAGGATCCATGCGAAAAATCGATATTTAATTCGTGAATAGAATTGTTTACCTTTTAAGAAGATTTACGTTTGGTTAACAGATGGAGGTCCTTTGCTATGATCACCACGTATCCCGCCTTGCGATATACGTCTCTAAATCAGTCCAGACGAACGCTCGATCGTCTAAAGATCACCGGAGATGGTACTAGCCACAAAACTGCTCACGACTTCTCTCTCTCTCTAGCCTCTCCAAGTTTAGAGCAACTAGGGTTTTTCAATAAAAACGAATTCAAGAAGTAACCCTAAAATAATACATCATAATGTATTTATTGGAATGAGAAATCTGGGCTTAACCCTAATTAGAGTGGGCTTCACAAACCCAGTCCAATTCTGAGTTTTATTATTATTAATTTCGAATTATAATCTGACTAATCAAGTCCCACTTAATTAATCTAATAATTCAAAGTAATAACAATATTTTATTTAAATTCAAAATTTAATTAAAGCTCCGTTTAAAAACGTTCTAAGTGTGTGACCCTTTAGGTTATTATTACGTTGACAATAATTTTAATATCTAATAATAAAATTATAAACAATGAGCGGCATCTTGTAATGCATCATTGCTACCCAAGTAATAATAATAATTAGTGATCCAATTAAACCTTTCGTGAATAATGTTCCATGTAATATAATCCTTTTACCCTTATATTATAGATTAAACTCGAGGCATGGTTTGTGTCATCCTCTTCATATTTTAATCCTGGTTTACTTGATCAATGAGTAGACTATTAAACAAATCACTATTTGAGCACGGCCATGCATTTCATAGTCTCACTCAATCAAGAGGCCAATAATATCACTCCTAAAACAGGAGGGTTAAATCCTATATCTATCATTAATATTTCTCATATGATTCATAATATACCCAATGTCCACCTTTATCATTGTCCGATCAAAGGTAACTTTCAGTAGAATCAAAGTATATCAATTCTCATATAGAAATATAATGATTTCAAGTCTAAGGATCATTATATCATTATCACTGTGAGAATTACTTATGACACTTGATAACATTTACCATGAAGAATTCACACAGTGGGTCTATGTTGCCCAGTAAATAACAATTGTAGAAGGGGGTTGAATACAATTGTTATAAGATTCTCGACTTTATATAACACAAATATGAAAGAACAATAACAACTTTATTAAATCTGATATAAAACTGTTACAAACTCTCTCAAGAAATTCTGATGTTCTTGAGAGCTGCTAGGTTACACAAATACTCGAGTGTAATATTGGTTATTAAACCAAAACCTAAAACTGTGTTTATATACTTCACACAGCTTCTCTATCAATAACAAGATAAGTCCTAATCAATAACAAAGATAGAAACCTATCCTTAATCGATAGCTACATTCTACAAACCAGGAACCGACAGAATAAACTTCCATGTTTATCTAGACCTCCAAATATAACTCGAAGTAGGAATCCTGATCAGCTTCCAGTCCTGATGATCAATCCTGATCCCAGTCCTGATATGTATCTTGATCCTGACGACCATGTAATCCTGATGACGTCAGCAATCCTGATCAGTTGAGTCTAGCTCCTGACGATCATTGAATTCTGAACTAACAATCTCCCCCAATCTCATACTTTGTGAAATAAAGTATAGATTCCTAAGATTCAATGATGTCAAAAAAACATATATACAAAATGTACAGAATCTGCAGCAACAACTTATCTGTTTAGACTCTTTGATAGAACAGATTCATCTTCAAGAAGTTGGATAACAGATTTTCTTCAAGAATTTGAATCAGTCTTTCCTTAAGATTTCTGAGTTCTTCATCTTCCTCATTAATCTGGTAGATAGCTGCTCTGAGATTCAATATGGAGTTTCTTTGAAGACTATGCTCTTCTAGCATAAGATAAGTAATTTCCTTCCCATCAGGATTAAGAATAAGATGAGTCATGCCAAAATTTACTTCTTTAACAGCAGTACCCCTTTGCATTTCCACATCCTGACCTCTTTGATTTAAGTACATGGGAATATAATTACCATTGAAATTATTGTTTCCATCCAGTCTTCTTCTTATTGTTGACAAAATCATGTCACTCCATACTTTGCACACTTGGTTCTTCCATCTTAACAGATAGTGAACATATTTTAGTTCCTGTGTAGTTTTCATCAGCAGATCTTGAATAGATAGAATCTTCACACTACCATCTTTCATGAAGTACAAAAGCTTTTCTTTCTTTTCAAAACCATCATGACAATCTATAACTATATCAACAGCTAGTAAATTGTTCAGATTTTCAGAAGTTAAAGTACCTCCAATTTCAGTTAAGGAGTAAGGATCAACATATGACATATTTAGATATTCAGCATCTCTGTGTCCAATACCTCCTCTTGAATTGCTTGACAATTGCTTCAGATTTGAAAACATCCTTAACCAGAGTGCTTTTGATCTAACCATATCAGATAAATCAACAACACTTGAAGCGCTTGTAATAATTCCACCATACTGAAAATTGATAAGTATATCACACCTCAGTGTACTTATGTGTTTCCACTTCTTGTCTTTTTCCTTTTCAAAAGCATAGCTTCTTTCCAGTGAAGATTCTTGTCTGTTTGGGTTCCTCCACTTTCTTTCATTCGAGAGTTTAAGCCTTTGTAAATAGAGATTGAAATCTCTACTTGTTCTTCTTGTAATTTCTCTTCTTCTGGCTTCTTCTTCTTTATCTACTTCTTTGTTGTGACAATCAACAACAGTAGTTAAGATTATCAAATCAACCTCTTGCAGAATTTCAGATTCATCAGGATCTTGAATATAGTCAGGTTTAGAATCTTCAATTTGATTTGTATTGCTGAGAGTTGATTTACTTGACTTTCTTCTCAATTCAGGTTCTTCTTCAACATTTCCATCATCACCAAAAGTAGATCTGTCAGGAACTACTAGAGTTTGAATAGGTTCAGGAATCACTACTACAAAACAGTCAATAGACATCAGCTAAAAACTGATGTCTGCCAATTTTTCAACCGATGTCTTGGTGGGTGTAGAGAAAGGTCCAGCGCTTTGACATCGGTTTTTACCCGATGTCTTAACTATCTTTTCACATCATTTAGTTGCAACAAACTGATGTATATTCGTCAACTTTAAATTTGCAAGGACTTGGTATCTTTTCAGTATTTATATCCTAAGAAATTGTTATGAATTTAAATGTATCATACACAAGGTATAAATATGTATTTACATCGATAAGTAGTTACAAAACGATGTTATAAACATATATAGACATCAGGTTGTCAACAGAAATGATGTCTAAGAATGTAAAGACATCAGTCTATAACCGATGTCTAAGAATGTAAGTCTACAACCGATGTCTAAGAATGTAAAGACATCAGTGCACAACGGATGTCTAAGAATAAAGACATCAGTGCACAACTGATGTCTAAGAGTAAAGAAATCAGTGCAAAACCGATGTCTAAGCATAAAGACACCAGTCCACAACTGATGTCTAATAATAAAGACACCAGTCCACAACTGATGTCTAAGACTCTACATGACAGCTGCTGTATGGTCTTTAACATCAGTTCTACAAAGAAAAAATGATGATGTTTTGTTTATATTACATCAGTTTATTCATTTTATTGCCTTTAAATGATGTATAATTGAATAACAGTATCAACCTAATTCAGTACCATAAAATACCAAAACCTTTCCAAAAACAAGAACAAACTATAATTGTGGCAAATAAATAACAAAAACCACATTCAACAAAAATCCTTAGCCATAACATCTCATCTGAGAATTCCAATCCTTACATACCATCTTTACGTACCATCTTCCATGCAAAATCTTGTAATAATGAATACTATTACAGGTGTACAGCTTCATATTCCTGCTAAAATCTACATTATTACAGTAGAGGATTGTGCCTTGAAGGTGTTCTAGGGCGCCACTTGAACTGGCAGTGTCCTGTAAAGATGTCAATGGATTAGATCATTGCATTAAAATTAAAGATGCAACAGATGGACTGGGAACTTTTTTTGTAATCAAACAACTTAGGCTAGACTAGATTTCAGATATTAAGAAAAACAAATGTAGCTTCCGATTCCCGGCAGCAAATCACTTGCATTGTTATATATACATTTGAAGTTATTAAAGAACTTCTTTGCTCACACGATGCAAATTAGCCAATCAATCAACAACTTGTGTCTATAGTGTATACTGAACACCACTACTATAGTAGTGTCCACACGTGCCATAATATTTGTTATCAATTCTATAAATTGGCTAGGCTGAGCCAATAGTACTATATCTATTACAACTATTGTTACATCTGAAAGGATATAGCAAAAGTTTCTATAATTGGTCTATAAGCACTATGTTCCAATAAAAACATAGTGAGACACTATGTTCACAAAGAAACAGATATTTAGGGGAGGATCTGAACCCCCACTTTAAAAAAAAAATAGTGTTATGGATAGCGAGAGATGTTTTTCAAACTATTGACATGCCAACTCAAGGTACACTTATTAGACTAGCTCTATGTCTTAACAAAGCAATTACGAAAAGATTTGTAACATAAAATATAGATTGATACTATTGTAAACATTAATAAAGTAGTAAAGACTTTAAAACCTGACCTAGGGCTATAAACAATTGTATTTAGCAAAAAAAAACAATTTAAAAATAAAAAACCTGACCTAGGGCTATAAAAAGCATTTAAGTAAAGACTTGTTGGTAATTCATGACCAGAGCAAATGACTGGCACTAAATTTGCATCCTTTCTTATCTTCTAACTATAGGAGTGGATAGTGAACAAAAAAACAAGGATATGCATCGGAACAAAAATAATAGCTACATCATATAGAAACACCAAAGATATAAAATATGTTGGACAACAATGAAATTAACATATTTACCGTGACTTCATCAACTGGCTGATGATTTCTTTCACAAACTTGAACCTGAAATTTTAAGTAAAAAAAATTCAGCTTCCGTGCAGTATCTTCATACAAGCAAAAGAGAACATGATGAAACATGTATACTGACCATAAGTAGAACTTAAATGCCCAGGATGGTATGAAGTTCTTTAAACAGGAAAAACAGGCGCCATATACAAGCTTTAAAGAAAGATAAAGAAAGATACTGCATTACACTATGACAGGACTCATATAAATCATGTTGCATGTTATCAGCTTACATTAAAATGATAAATAGCAGGAGTTAAAACTGCAAAGGCACACTATATCTAACAATAGATGGTCACAAGCTACAAAAATTGTATAGAATTGAAGTCACCATATTAAGCATATTATATAAGTACAAATCTCACCTCCGAAATCTCACGGTCATCTAACAAACTGTAGAATTGAATACAATAATTGTCTGTTCGTATTGCAGCTATTTCAGAAGTTTTATTAAAGGCGAAACCAGTACATGAATCTTTAAGTACCTCTGGGACTGAACGAGGAAGCTGGAATGGAACATAAAAACGTTTCTAAGATTAATATCAACCTTGCACTCGAAATGCACAAAGAAAATACAGAGAGATACAGAAAACAAGATAGTGAGAACATGCATTTTTAATGGAAATACAGTGGTGACACAGAAAACAAAATAGTGAAATCATGCATTCTTTTTCAAATACTGGACTTTGATCAATAACCAGAGAGTATTAAGAATGTGTCTCTGTCAATCTTCCAAAATAGTTCTTGAGCATGCTATCTGGGAGGGGGGGGGGGGGGGAGGGTGAGGGGGAGAGAGAGAGAGAGACCCAAAGCATATTTCTCTTTAAGATTTCATTGAGTACTTTTCTGGATGAATCGTAGATACTTTTTCTTTGTTACATACCTTAAACAATCCCTGAAGTGGTTCAAAATTTGAGGAGTTTACCCGTGTTCCTTTTGGATATACTCTCACTAAATTCTTCTGCGTGAACCTAAAGGAATGGTTAGATCCAGCTACAAAAGAAGTATCAATATATGAAAATAAAAAATATCTGTTTGTTTACTTAAGAATCTGTCATAAAACTTCAGCTATTACCTTACAATATCAGTTCCGTAAGATTCAGCTGCCCTTTCAAGTTCTTGTTCACTCAAACTAAGACGCCTAACTTTATCAGCTTCTACTAGAAATGTCTTCCTTAATCCATCCTTCGGTTTCTCAGCGTGAATTGCAATCAAACTCTTATATACTGATTCTTTAGCGTGAATCTTGTTGACATCCTCATCTTCATTAGCTTCTTCCTTACCTTCCTTCTACGCAAAACCCAAGTTGAAACAGAGTGAGATCTCACAACAAAAACAGAAGATGGGATACTCTAAATTTTTAGCTCACCCATTCATAAGTATCAAGAAGTGACCCAAGACGCTTGTGTTCAGTAGTTCCAGTCTTAGATCTATTGGTGGAGACATCAAGATCTTCAGCATCCTTATCAATATCCATGAGTGAGTTAAATTAAACAAGACCTAAACATACATGTGAAGGATGCAGCAAACTACATTTTGCAACTCACCTTGACATTGTTAGTTTGTAATGCCAACAGACGCTTGTATTCTGGTGTTCCAAGCGGGCTAGATTTGCTATTTTCTGAATTGAGATCTGCAACGCTTTCATCAGATATCTTAACCTGGGCAGAATTTTGGATATCTAAACTGGGGTCTTTGCCAAGCTCATCAGGTGGAACAAACTGGTTAAGGTTACAGCTTTCTAGGCTAGGGTCTTTAGAAAATTTATCAAATGAGTGTGCATACTAGAGGGTGCAGCATGTTCATCAGAGTCTTTAATTTGGCTAAGTAAGTAAGTGTCTAAAGTGGAGAGTCCAGCATGTTCATCAGTTTCCCCAAGCTGGCTAGACAAGTCAGTGTCTGTACTGCAGTCTTCAGCAACATCATTAGGTGGTTCAACCTAGCATGTATATTATAGAAGATATTAAAACTCCGTCATATGTGTATAAATTCCAAGTGGTGTTGAAGAATAATAGTAGATCACCTTAAGATCAGCTGATTGCATAGCATACAAGCGCTTAAACCCTGGCCCATGTTCTTTGGAAGATTTGTGGCTGTCTGAACCATGCTCTTCATCATCCATTTCACAGTTACTTGTCTAAACATAAGAAAATTCAAAGATTGTCAGTCCTTCGAATATAAACTGTGACAAAATATTTGTATGCATGCATGAATTGCGGCCATCTGCTTAATTATGACTCTACAACCTGGCCTCTCCTGTTATTGTTTACATCATCATCTCCATCCTGATCGGTGTTGTTCTGAAGGCTCTACAATCAATAAGCAAGACTGAGATTAACAAGCCTTCAAATTAAGTTGCAAAGAAACAACTATAAAGTTATAATACCCCTTCATCAGTTTCTGCTTCAGCTGTGAGCGCTGGTGTCTCCTTTCCCAACAAATCCTCTCCGGATATCAATTTTGTTTTCAGCACGTTCTTTACCTTCTCTTTCTTAAATTCAAGGGATTCTTTGGCTGAATCAAGGTATTCTTTAGGTGGTTTGGTTGAAAGAACTATCTGATGTTTTAGTGCTCTAGGTGAAGGAAATTCATCATAGACCCCTGGTTCAGGGTAATATAGAAGTTCTCCAAAAATTTCAATTGCCATCTGGCAGCCGATAAATTTTAATCATAAGCAAAAAATTAGAATCAATACAAGTGCTCAAGAAGGTATATTGACTTAAATTAAGAAAGCTAACCTCTGCAACCTTTTCCCGAAGGCTTGGTGTTAGGTGGTCCTCTAAAGTTACTATGACAGGGTAAGAAGATTTAACAAATGCATGCTGCTTGATGGACTTAAAGCATTTGTCGAGCCTCACAGGAGTAGTCAGAGTCCTGGAGTTCATAAGATTTTCAGTTAATTCATACACAAACCATACAAAGACAATAATGAACTGGAAATTGAAACTTTCTACAGATTGATTACGAACTCCATAAAAACTGAAACTTTAAACCAGAAAATTGCAGAAAAAGAAAATTAATGAGAAAAGTAGGCTTTTACAGAAGAAAAGATAAGTTAGCAAAACCTCTTTACATGTACAGAAAAAATTAGCCAGGCTGCTTCAACAAGTAAACAAGTATGCCACTTAAAATTATTAGCAAACAAAAAACCTCCTGGTAGTGTCTCACAAGTAGAATGTGTTCGAACACAGAGCAAATTTAACACATTAGGTCAATAACACATTGGTCTATAAGCACTATGTTCCAATAAAAACAAATGGTTACCTTCCTCCCATTGACTTGCATATTTTGGTTTGAATCCTTCCAAACATGAGAACCCATTGCTTTGCTTACTCCAAATATCCCACAGTTATTGTAAATCTCGGAATCATTTGAAGGCTCTGAAAATTAAAAACTAATTCTTACCCAAACAATTTATCCTTTAAGATGTTGCTCCTGTATAAAGAACAAAAAAAAAATTAGAGAGGTTTTGTAGCCCAAGAAGTAAAGGGGGTTTTAGATTGCAAGTATAAAGAAAAGGAAAGTCGATACAAGAAACACTTACAATATAGATACAGAGTCTGAATTGTGTTTCTGGTATGTGCTGGAAAGGTTTTGTCTGAGCTTACCGATTCGATTAACTTAGCTTCGATTTGAAAGAGAGAGTGGAGGAGTTCAATTCTTCAGAGGGGTGTGAGTTCGAGAGAGGTGAGATGAGGTCGAGAGAGTGAAGGAGTTCGATTAGGGTTCTTCAGAGGGGTGTGAATTCGAGAGAGGTGAGGTGAGGTCGAGAGAGGTGTGTGAGGGTTTTTGTTTAATTGGTTTTTACTTTTGTTTTAATAAGATTTATTTTTGTTTTAGTAAAAATTGGGGAAAAGGGGCAGGGAAAAGGGGGGGGGGATTGGGGGGAAATTTGGGGGAAGAAAAATTGGTTAAGGGGGGAAATTTGCAGAGGAAAAAAATTAGGCAAAGGGGGGAAAGTATTAGCGGGCTGAAATGTTTTTTTAAAGATAACGCTTAGACATCGGTTAAGACATAATCTGATGTTGTAAGAATATAAAGACATCAGTTATTTTTATACTGATGTTAATAAAGCTCTTTTACATCGGTGGCATCACAAACCGATGTCATATGGGCGATGTCTATTGACCGTTTTCTAGTAGTGAATTTCTTCAATTCTTAACCCTGTAGACCTTGTCTGTCTAGGTACTGTTTGAGTTGAAGAACCTCTTCTACTTCTTCTAGCACCTCTCCTACCTCTGCCTCCTCTACCTCTAGCAGGAGCAGTATAGCTTTCCATTGTCTCTCTTTGTAGTCTCAAAAATTCTTCATGTGAGAGATCTGGATATTCTTCACTTGCTGTAGAGAGTACTTTTCTAGCAAATAATTGTTGAACTCTTTTGTCAGTGTGATAAAGAGTAACAATTCTACCGTCTTTTGTAGAAAACTTCTGGAATAAATTTGATGCATCTTCAGGATTATCAATAATCACATCTTCATCACCTTCAGGAATTGTAGCAAGAATATGTCCATGACCAGGTGTCAAGATTTGTTCTTCCGTCAGGATCTGAGATTGCATCAATGTTCTTACTGTCTTAACTCCAGAATCAGAAACATGAGTTGACTGGGTTGTTTGACTTTGAGAAGTTTGAATTGTAGACTTCAAAACTGCAGCATCAGAGGTTTCTCCTTGTATCACTTTGTCACCACCATCATTTCCAGTATCATCATCATTATTCCTTAATACTAGATCAGGTGTACATTTTGTCCGACTAACCTTCTCCCCCTTTTTGACATCAGGATTTGATAATAAATTCAAAATTAAGGAAAGAGAGGCTTGAATGTCAGTTACCTTAGTATCCAGAGAATCAATTCTTTGGTTGATTGAGTTTTGTTCTGAAACAACAGATTTCACTTGGGATTTTTGAGTATGACATGCCATAATCTAACAACTGATTTCTCATCCACATTATCTGAGCACAACAACTTCCTACAACAATGTACTCAGCTTCTGCAGTTGAAGTGGAAATAGATTTTTGCTTTTTACTGAACCATGAAACTAGTCTTCCACCCAAAAACTGACAACTTCCTGAAGTACTTTTCCTGTCTATTTTGCATCCTGTAAAATCAGCATCTGAATAACCACACAACCCAAAATCTGATTCCCTTGCATACCAAAGGCCAAGTGAAGGAGTGCCTTTGAGATATCTAAAAATTCTTTTGACTGCAATCAGATGGGGTTCTCTTGGTTTTGCTTGAAATCTTGCACACAGACAGGTTGCAAACATGATATCTGGTCTACTTGCAGTGAGATACAATAAAGAGCCAATCATTCCTCTATAGTGAGTTACATCTACCTCAACACCTTGATCAGGATCAAGTTTGGTAGCCGTAGCTATGGGAGTTGAAGCAGGAGTACTGTCTTGCATGTTAAACCTTGTCAATAAATTCCTTGTATATTTAGACTGATTGATAAAAATCCCTTCATCAGTCTGTTTAACTTGAAGACCAAGAAAGTAACTCATTTCTCCCATCATGCTCATTTGATATCTTGACTGCATAAGCTTAGAAAAATTTTCACAGAGCTTATTGTTTGTTGACCCAAAAATGATATCATCAACATAAATCTGAACTAACAGCAAATCCTTACCATGATTCAAATAAAATAGAGTTTTATCAATAGCACCTCTTTTGAATCCACTTTCCAGTAAAAATTGAGCTAAGGTTTCATACCATGCTCTTGGAGCTTGCTTTAGTCCATAAAGTGCCTTATCCAGTCTGCAGACATGATCTGGATACTTAGGATCAATGAAACCAGGAGGTTGTTCAACATAAACTTCTTCCTCCAGTTCACCATTTAAGAAGGCACTTTTAACATCCATCTGGAAAACCTTGAATTTCTTATGAGCTGCATAAGCAAGAAATATCCTGATGGCTTCTAGTCTTGCAACATGAGCAAAAGTTTCATCATAGTCAATTCCCTCTTGTTGGGAATACCCCTTTGCAACTAGCCTTGCTTTGTTTCTGATTATGACACCATCAGAATCAGTCTTGTTCTTGAAAATCCACTTTGTACCAACAATTGATCTATCCTTTGGTCTTGGTACCAGTTTCCAGACTTCATTCCTTTCAAATTCATTCAGTTCTTCTTGCATTGCAGTAACCCAATCAGCATCTTTAAGTGCATCTTCAACTTTATTTGGCTCCTCCTTGGACAGAAAGTTATTGTATAGACATTCATTCTGAGTTGCACTTCTTGTTTGAACACCTCAATCAGGATCTCCAATTATCAAATCAGGAGTATGATCTTTTGTCCAGTAAATAACAATTGTAGAAGGGGGTTGAATACAATTGTTATAAGATTCTCGACTTTATATAACACAAATATGAAAGAACAATAACAGCTTTATTAAATCTGATATAAAACTGTTACAAACTCTCTCAAGAAATTCTGATGTTCTTGAGAGCTGCTAGGTTACACAAATACTCGAGTGTAATATTGGTTATTAAACCAAAACCTAAAACTGTGTTTATATACTTCACACAGCTTCTCTATCAATAACAAGATAAGTCCTAATCAATAACAAAGATAGAAATCTATCCTTAATCGATAGCTACATTCTACAAACCAGGAACCGACAGAATAAACTTCCATGTTTATCTAGACTCCAAATATAACTCGAAGTAGGAATCCTGATCAGCTTCCAGTCCTGATGATCAATCCTGATCCCAGTCCTGATATGTATCTTGATCCTGACGACCATGTAATCCTGATGACGTCAGCAATCCTGATCAGTTGAGTCTAGCTCCTGACGACCATTGAATTCTGAACTAACAGTCTATCAAGTGCCATGGTTTTCTAACATGCACTTATGTCTTTGACTTTAGAATCACCATACTAATGACCAATGAGATGTGGTCATCTATCAACAAATATACTAGTCTTAATGCATTATTATTGTCCTCAAATAATAACACTTGACTAGGGATCTTTAGGATTATAAACACTATTCATATAATCACATTTCTAAGTCACATACTTAGAGATATAAAATTCATGCTTATATTTCAAGGACATTTATTATTCTAATATTTATATCGCAGTTAATAAAGACATAATAGATAAATAATGAAAATCCAATAGAACATTTTTATTAATAATTAAAATGTCTTTCCCAAGAACATTATAGTATTGTCTCTAGGGCACAAATACTAACAATCTCACACTTGCACTAGAGCCAATCACCCATGTATCTAATACCCATGGAACTAGTGTGACCTTCGTGCTTCTGCTACGACAAAGACATAGTCAGTGGGTCTGTGTTAGGCTCAAGACATGTCTGAATACCACTATTAACAAGCCTACACTATGTGACTATGTCACATTACATGACCTAGTGAGTTCTATCACTGAGATATAGTATAGGTCTCTAAATGTACTTGTCTTGTTCTCATGAACATTAGCTTGACCATGTATGCTCAAAGTTATAATGAGCTTAGTAAAGTTTCTTGCATCTAGATTGTATATAGGCCATTAAATAATTGTCCTGGTAGAAGTTCAGAAGTGTTCATGCAGCAGGATAGAGATAAATAAGGCTATGAAGAAATAAGTTGCAGAAATTTGTCTAAGGCATTATATAGCAAAGTCAGAAGAAAGCTATGTCGTGAAGTCACCAACATCCATGTCGTGAAGTACTATATCGCATAGTCCATTTTGTACTATGTCGAGAAGTCCTCAAGACACATGTCGTGAAGTGTTGAAGTCAGCAAAGTCAAAGAAGCCTAGATCGTGAAGTCCTCAGAAGCCCTATGTCGCATAGTCATCAAATGACCTATGTCGCATAGTCATCAAATGACCTATGTCGCATAGTCGTCAAATGACCTATGTCGCATAGTCGTCAAATGACCTATGTCGCATAGTCGTCAAATGACCTATGTCGCATAGTCTTCAAATGACCTATGTCGCAAAGTCTTCAAAGGCTATATCGCGTAGTCCTCACAAGTGAGATCGCGAAGTCAGGAATGAAGTGGAGTTCACGATATCAACACTTAGCCGTTTACAACAAGACAAATCAAGGTACAAAATCAAGAATCAAAAGAGACAAATACTGAAGCATTTGTTCTGGCAAGGTGGTCCAAAGAACAGATGGCAAATCTACAGCTAAACTTGGAGAGAAAGATAAGAGACAAGCAGCTACAGAAACGGGAAAGACTCCGAAAAGCAGGTGGTCCTTCCTGACACAGTTAACGTCTTATGGCAGGACAAGTTGGACTTTCAGCAAGGGGTAACTGTGTAAAAATAGGTGTGTGCACTAGTTTGTATAGGGCTTATATATATCATGCACATCCTATTGTTAGCTGCAAGAGAGATACACATAGTTTTTATCTTAAGCTCTTTTCTCTGTAAGCAAGCAAGTTCAAACTGTTCTTGTTTAGAAGCCAGAAATTCGATTGTGAATTTCCTGGAAAGCTGTAGTATTTAATTTGCTTATTCAAAGTAGATTAAAGTGATTGTGTGTGTTGTTTACTTTCCGTATATTGCATAGCATAATCATTTACAGTTTATATTTAGTTTCAAGAAAACCAAAATCCATCAAACTATCCATTCACCCCCCCTCTGTCTAGTTTCTAGGTGATATTCATTGCTAACAAGTGGTATCAGAGAGTAGGCTGTTAACGTACAAACAGGAAAAGATCAAGAATGAGTTCACAGAAACTAAGCAGTATCAAGATTCCTCCCTTTAACAAGGAGCACTATAGTTTATGGAAAAAGAAGATGTTGCTTTTCATCAAAGCTTCTAACCCCATGTATTTAGATATTCTAAAGCATGGTCCCTTCATTCCAATGATCGAGATTGGTGAAACAACCAATGGCACTGAGATTGTACCAGCAAAACATGTGCCCAAAGATCCCTCAAAATACACTGATCCTGAAAAGGAAAAAGTAGCACTAGATGGACATCTTCAACTTATCATTTGTGAATCTATGGACTTCAACATGTATCTTGGACAGTGGATGCTCAAGTCACATGACTGGTGATATAGCTCTGCTATCACATTTTGAGGAAAAGGCTGGCCCATCAGTAACCTTTGGAAATGACAACATTGGTTATACAATGGGATATGGCAGTGTTAAATCTGGAAATGTCATTATTGAAGATGTAGCATTTGTTGAAGGACTGAAGCATAATCTCTTGAGTATTGGACAATTTACCAACAGAGGTTTCAAAGTGGAATTTGATGAAGACCTCTGTTCAATCTCAAAAAGGGAAAGTGGTGAAGTTGTTCTAACTGGTCTGAAGAAAGGAAGCTTGTTTGTAGCTAATCTCAAGGCTGCAGATAAGGGAGAAATCTGCTGTTTTTACACTAAAGCCACAAATGAGGAATTCTGGCTATGGCACAAGAAGCTGTCTCACTTGAATGTTCAGGCAATGAACTCTCTAACCAAGAGAGAACTTATCAGGGATTTGCCTGCCTTGGAGTTTGTGCAAGATGGAGCATGTGAAGCTTGTCAGAAAGGAAAAATTAAAAGATCCAGTCACAAGAACAAGTTGCTCAATACAAATTCAAAACCTCTGCAGCTAATTCACATGGACTTATTTGGCCCTGTGAATGTAATGTCCCTCTCCAAAAAGAAATATGCTCTAGTGATGGTAGATGACTATTCAAGATATACTTGGGTGGAATTCCTATTCTCCAAGGATGAAGCACCCCAAGTCATCATAGAGCATATCAAGAGAGTTAATAAAGAAGCACAAAGCACTGGTTCCTCTGTAGTGGCTTTGAGAAGTGATAATGGGACTGAGTTCAGAAATTCAACATTGTATGAGTTTTGCAAAGATAAAGGAATTTATCAACAATTCTCAGCTCCTAGAACACCTCAACAAAATGGAGTAGTTGAGAGAAAGAATAGAACTCTCATTGAAGCTGCAAGGACAATGCTGCTGGATGCAAAGCTACCCACTAGCTTTTGGGCTGATGTTGTTAACACATCATGCTATGTGCAAAATAGAACATTAATCAATAAGAAGTCTGGCAAAACTCCTTACTCATTAATGACTGGAAAAAGAGCATCCTTCAAGCACCTGCATGTGTTTGGAAGCAAGTGCTTTGTGATGAAAGATACCTCTGAGCATGTTGGAAAATTTGATGCAAAAGCATTTGAAGGTATCTTCATTGGATACTCTCTAGAAAGGACAGCATACAGAGTATTTGTACCTGAGCAACACAAAGTCATGGAAAGCATGGATGTTACCTTTGATGACAAGAAGACTCTTGGACTTAAAACAAGTGATCAAGACAGTGTGCCATTGAGATTTGAGAATCAAGGTTATCTTGAGGATTCTGAAAGTGAAGATGAACCCCCTGTTCAAACTGTTCTAGAGAATGAAATCCTTGAAGTTGACAATCTTCTTCAAACACCTGTGCAAGGGTTCACAAACACAGGGGGAGAAGAAGAGTATGCACCTGTCAACCAAAATGAGCTTGGAACAGATCAAGGAAATGAACAGGGGCACACAAGGAAATGGGACAGAGCCCACACTAGGGATCAAATCATTGGAGATCCTAGTGAGGGAGTCAGAACAAGAAGGGCAACATTAAATACATGTCTGTATAGCTGCTTTCTGTCACAAGAGGAACCTAAATTAATTGAAGAAGCTTTGAAGAATTCTGATTGGATTGTTGCCATGCAAGAAGAGTTGAATCAATTTGAGAAAAACAAAGTATGGGAACTAGTACCTCCTCCAAAAGGAAAGAATGTTATTGACACCAAATGGGTGTTCAGAAACAAGATGGATGAAGAAGGAGTGGTAATTAGAAACAAAGCAAGGCTGGTTGCCAAAGGATATTGTCAGCAAGAAGGCATTGACTATGATGAGACATTTGCACCTGTAGCTAGACTGGAAGCCATCAGAATCTTCCTGGCTTTTGCAGCTCACTCAGATTTTAAGGTGTATCAAATGGATGTGAAAAGTGCATTTCTCAATGGTGATCTTGCTGAAGAAGTTTATGTGTCTCAACCACCTGGCTTTGAAAGTGAAGACTTCCCAAACTTTGTGTATAGACTGCTCAAGGCACTCTATGGACTCAAACAGGCACCAAGAGCCTGGTATGAGACTCTATCTCAATTCCTTCTTGAGCATCAATTCACCAGGGGCACAATTGACAAAACCCTATTCTTCAAGAATCATGGAAATGATATCATTCTTATTCAAATCTATGTGGATGATATCATCTTTGGCTCTTCAAATGAAAAACTCTGTGAAAGGTTCTCTAAGTTGATGCAAAGTAAATATGAGATGAGTATGATGGGAGAGTTAACCTACTTTCTAGGCCTGCAAGTACATCAAAGGGAGGATGGCATCTTTATAAACCAATCTAAGTATGTCAAGGATCTTTTAAATAAATATGGTTTAGAAGAGTCATCCCCAGCTAAAACTCCTATGTCTACTGCAATCAAGCTGGATGAAGACAAGAAAGGCAAGAGAGTTGATATCAAGGTTTATAGAGGAATGGTTGGATCCCTACTCTATCTCACAGCTAGCAGGCCAGACATCATGTTTGCCACATGCCTTTGTGCAAGGTTCCAGTCTGATCCCAAGGAATCTCACATGATGGCTATCAAAAGAATCTTCAAGTATCTGAAGGGGACTCCTAATCTTGGGCTATGGTATCCAAAGGGCACTGGGTTCAACCTGGTTGGTTACACAGATTCTGATTATGCTGGATGTAGAATTGACAGGAAGAGCACCTCTGGAAGCTGTCAATTCCTAGGTCAAAGGTTAGTGTCCTGGTTTAGTAAGAAACAACAGTCCACAGAAACATCCACAGCTGAGGCTGAATATATTGCTGCTGGAAGTTGCTGTGCTCAATTGCTTTGGATTAGAAATCAACTCATGGATTATGGGCTAGTGTTAGAACACATTCCACTAATGTGTGATAATACTAGTGCAATATCCATAGTTGCCAATCCTGTTAATCATTCTACTACAAAGCACATTGAGATCAGGTACCATTTCATTAGGGAACATGCTGCAAATGGTACCATAGAAGTCTCTTATGTTCCAACTGAGAAACAATTAGCTGACATCTTTACTAAACCTCTGAATGAAGCAGTCTTCAACAGACTTGTGAGTGAAATTGGAATGCTCAATCCTTCATTTAGTTGCTCTAAGTAAGTATGCCAGTAAATTGTTGCAGCAGTAAATTTTCACTGTATTTAAATGATCTATTTGTTTGGAGTGAAAATTAGCTGAGATATGATTTATAAATATTTCAGTATTTTACTGCATATTTTTCAAAATCACATTTGTTAGTAAAGTTGTGAGCTTTTGAGACATCTCGATATAGATGATTTTCAGAGTTCACGACACAGTTCAAATAAAACAGACTTATATCGCAAACTGTTGAGATTGTGAGACTTCGCGACATATTTCATTTCATGAGTTTGCGACATAGTTCATTTTATGACTTCGCGACTTAGAATAACTATATCGACAAGTCTCCACATTTGACAGAATTTTGATTTAAATTAATTTTATTTCAAAATTTGATAAAAGTCTGACAATTTGCTTAAAATTCCTAAAAGAGAGCTTTAGACAGGGTATTTCTACTATATCGCAAAGTCTCCCCGATCCTTTCATCTTGAGGACTTTGCGACATAGTTCATTTCTGAGACTATGCGATATACTGTGCAAGACTTTGCGGTACAGGCCATTTTTGACTTCGCGACATACAAATAGACTGTACAAATTCATAACTCCATATCGCAGTGTCTCTATCATATAAATACCCTTTTCTAACCGTTCACAACTTTTCATCTTGTCTATTGCTCTCAAACTCTCAAACCTAAGCACAAATTCTCTACTCTCTTTTTCACTCTCTCTCTTGAAATGGCACCCAAATCTCAAACAGTATCATCCTCTATCCCTTTAACCATTCCCAAAGAAACCAATCTTCTCACCATTCCCTCTGAGGCTGAGGCTAACCCAAGGTACAAGTGTTTTGTACGGTTCTTGAACACTTCCTACCTACGCCAAGCCCTAACCCTGAACCCTACCTTGTATGTCGATGTGTTGGAAGGATTCTGGAGAACGGCGTTGGTATCAACAATGGCTAGGGAAGATGGAACCTCATTCCAGGAGGTTAGTTGTTCAATTGGAGGCAAACACTTTCAGTTTGGTGAAAGGGAAATCAATGAAGCTTTGGGGTTCAAGGTGGAGGGTCATGACCAAGAAGCTACAGATGCTCAAATCGTAGATTTCATGACCTTCATTCTGTATGCTGATGAGATAGATACTGGAAAGCTAAATAAGAAGTTTGTGAGAATGGAGTGGTCATTTCTGTTTGACGCACTCCAGAAGGTGTTTCTCTGCAGGAAGACAGGATGGGACCATATCAGTCACATTGCTGTGAAGCTAGCCTACTCCCTGGCCAACAACCAGGAGATCAATGTGGGAGCCATAATTCTCAAAGAATTGGCTCAGAGGCTAGGCAGGACCGTTCGTGGTAGAGGTAATGACATCTTTTACCCTCGTTTCCTTCAAGTTATTTTAAATTTTCTTGATGCAAATGTCCATGAATTGGAGGGTATAGATAAAACTAAAATGGCTTATTCCAAGTCCATGTCCAAAGTACTATTTGGCTCATTGGACACAAGGAATCAAGTGGATGTGATTCTAAGTGTGACCAAGCATATGCAGGACACATTTGAGTCTTATCCACTTGATAAGCCCATATACCATGCACTTTCCTGGACAGGGGAGGCTGAGACTGGAGGAGCTACACAGTCTAACCCCAGCCTTCCCATCCCATCCAGCAACCCCACTGCAAACAGTACCATATAAGTTAGGCAGCCACGTGCATCAATCTCTCAAAAGATTGGTGTTACTAAAAAGAAGTCAAAGAAGAGAGCCCTAGAAGTGATAAATGAATCTGTAGAGATAGCAAGTGAGAATCCTGAGTCACCTCTCACCAGACAAAGTAAGAAATCCAAATCCAAACCTACCACTGGATCCTCCCAACAGGATTCAGATGTGGAAAAAGGGGTACACCTGTTACTGTCTATGGCCTCTCAACAGGTCATTGGCATTGAAAAGAGCAGCCTCCCCACTGCACCCTGTACAGAGTCTGCACAGGGTCTTGGTCTTGACCCTAGGAGTGATAAGGCTGATCATACACAGAGTGGAGAGCACATCACTGTTGAAACTCCTCCTATTTCTCAGGGGGAGTTGCCACAATCTAATCTAAAAACCCCACTTCTCTCTCAGATTCTTCCATAAAAATTTCTTCTGAACAAGAGAGTCATTCCAATGACAATCTTGCCTTTGATCAATCACAATTCTCTCCTGTGATTGAGCCAATTTCAAGTGACATGGTGCATGACACTATGCTCACCACCCAGGAACCACATCTAGTTGGTCAGGGAATGCATGTTGGGGCATATCCTAATGACACCAACACAAACATGGAGGATTCACCAGTTTTCACTGGAGACTCTATGCCAAATTCTCCCATCCTTAGGGATGTGGAACTGTCTTCACAGACAAATAGGGCTAATGTTGTAACACATCCCATTTCAATGGAGACAACATTAGACCCTACAGCCATTCCAAGGCTGGAGGAGACTCAAAATCTTACATCTCATGAAGTGTCTAGCACTAGCTCTCACTTGGCTCAGGCCACTATGTCAGAATGGCTGAAGCCTGTGCACCATGACAGGCCTTCAGGATCATCATCTGTGCCTTCCAAAATGACAGAAGAAGCCATACAAGATCTCCATGTGGCACAGATTGACGAGTTCTCAAAGATAGCTCAACATCTCCTCACCTCAAATCTCCCAAATGCTGATTATGAAGCCATTTTACTCTGCCACAAGGAGGATGTTGAAGCTCAGCAGGAGAAGATAGTGGATGCAGCTGAACCAGAGGGAAATGTGGATGCCTGGTTGGATGCTAAGAGAACTCTCAAGCTCAAGGATGTCCTAGCTTTTCTAAGAGAAGAATACCTAACTTCTCTGGGCTCCAATGCAAAGGATCTCTCTCCTGCTGCCATCTATGATGCTGTTAATGATATCTACAGAAATCAATTAAAGGCTCTGCACTATCTTGGGAAAGGGCTTCAATCAGAGATTTCTTCAATCCAGGAGGCGACATACAGATCCCTCACTCAGCTCAGAAACTCATATCTCTCTGATTTTCCCAAGGTAGATGGCATCCTTAAAGAAATCCAGAAGACAAACTCTACTGTAAACATGATGGACCTCTCTCTGGCCATGGTCACAGACAACATCAGGAAGCTGGCTACAACCCTGGAAAATCAAATCAAGGCCAATATCAACTCAAATGCAATGCTGAATGTAATTTGGAAGAATCAATATGGTGACAAATTGGTGGATGAGGTCCCTCTGTCAAACATCTCCAAATTTGACTTTGCCAAGCTCAAGGATCAATCTCTCAATTCTTTCAAGTCTCAACAGCTCTTCTCAAAGGTGGATGGTCTTGAAAGAGAAGTGGCCTCTCTGAAAGATGAAAACAGGGTGCTTGCCAATTCTCTAAAACAGCTCAATGACAAGTTGGATGACCAAGGCAACAACACCTCCAATATCCTGCTGGTGCAACAACAGATGCTGACTTCAATGATGAAACAAATGAACCTGCCTATCCCTGGGGAAGCTCAAGACATCTTGTCTGATCCCAAGCCTAAGGGGGAGAAACAAAAGGAGGTCATTCTGAAATAGAAAGGGGGAGTACCTACCAAGCAGCCAAAGCATAAGGGCAAGGGCAAACTCATTGAAGAAACCATAAAGCCAATCATTCTTCCCCCTGTAGAGGTCATAAGTGCAGAAGGTCAGAAGAGCACAATCTCAACCACCTACTATCCATCCACAATGCCTAAAGATGTCTCAACTCCTCAACCTACTCAACCTACTCCCAATGCTAAACCTGTCAAAGCTGCAATTATCACAGAGGCCAAGCTACAGGAAGTTGCCAATTCAAACATCTATCATGATGAGGCCTTCCTGGAGTTTCTGAAAGCCATCTATAGTAGTGCTCAAGGAGATGCAAGGATGTACAGACAGAAGATCAAGGAAAGCATCAAGTATTTCACAGTGGAAGTAAGGAAAATCAAGGATGTCCATCTAAGAGAGATAATCATGGTGTGCAAGGACAACTACCTGTGGCACCTAGCTTTTCAAACTCTAGAGAAACTGAGATTTACTGAGCTGTCAATCATTCTGGATTTGATTGAAAAGCATGGGATGAACAATGAAAGTCTTTATAATGACTTGAAGATGGACCAGAATAAAAGATTGCCTGAGGTTATATCCAAGCCAAGGACAATAATTTACCAAAGCCTATCTCAAGACAGTAGTATTGACCAACTAGTAATTCCCTCAGACCTTTTAATGAAGAACAATGCAAAAATCAACCAGGTGCTGCAAATGCTGAGAGCTAAGAGAGGAGCTAGGACAGCTGAGGAACTAGAGATGATTCACACTCTACAATCTTTTCTGATTCATGGAGTTATTCCTGAATCTGTCAAAGAAAAGAGCAAGAAGAAGGATAGTGAGGATGATGATGATGAGAAAACCTCCAGAAGGAGATCTCAGTCAAGGAGGGATAAGGATGAACCAAGTGAAAGTAGCAGGAGCAAATCCTCAAAGAAGACAAAAGGTGCTGATGATGACAAGAGGGACTCCAAAGGGACAAAGGAAACAACCAAGAGAACAAGAAGTGGAATTCAGCAAGTCAAGGACATTGCTAGCAGTACTTTAACCACAACACAAGACTCTAAGTCTAGGGTGGGTACTGTTAGTAATGATCCTCCAAAATCATTATCTAAGACTTCTGAACCTGAATTGCCACAGAAGAAAGAAGGAGCCACAAAAGAAACCTCAAAAAGACACTTCCACAAAGTCACAGCTAGTGGAGTGTTACAGTGGATGAAGGGAAAAGGAATGAAGCTTCTTCCAAGTGATGTGGCACTGAAGACTGATTCTCCTTGTTCCAGAAAGGTGTCTCTTGTGAAACATATGAAGATCAAGAGTGTACCTAGAAGGATAAGGATAACAAAGAAGACTGGAAAACTCACAAATGTTATTGGCATCAATGTGCTTCCACTAGATGAGGACTATGATGAAGATGCCCTAGCATTTTTGAGGGCTCAAAGGATCTTTGAAGTCAAAGTGAAGTTGGATCATCTAGAGATCAAGTACACTGATGGAAGAGAAAGAATAATGAAGCAAGAGGGATGGCAACATTTTGACACCTATGAGCAAGAAAGAATCAATGCCTTGTTAAATTTTGAAGAAAAGGAAGAAAGGTTGTGGAAAATAGAGATTGCCAGATTCATGAAGATGCACTCTGACTATAAAGAAAATCTAAAGAAGCTCAATGAAGAAAAGAGGTGTGAGAAAGAAAAGAAGATGGCTGAGATGGAAGAAAGAGCAAAGGAGCTAAGGAAGAAAGGGCTGTGCAGGGTAAAGCAAAATCCTTATACTGTTGAGTACAAAAATCATTATGGAGGGATAAGCAAGATAAGGATGGAGTTCATACATTCATATGTGGAAAGTGCCCTCAGAACAGCAGCTGAAGATCTAAAAGATTCTCCTCTCATTGAAGAACTGATTGCAAGGGATGAAATTTTACTGGCCATCTCTGAAATAAAGAAGAATGAAGAAATAAGGAAGAAAAAAGTCTATGACGATTTCTTAGAGAAACAACTGGAAACTGAAGCTATGTAGCTCAAGGAGAAATTCTGTAAGACTAAATTTCCAAGTTGTTATCAAATTCTGTTCTTAAATTTATCTTCTTTATACTTGTTCTTTTTATGTTAGTTAGGCTTGTTATCAGACATGAAATTGTGCCTAAGGGTCTTACTCACAATTTGGGGGAGATTGTTAGGCTCAAGACATGTCTGAATACCACTATTAACAAGCCTACACTATGTGACTATGTCACATTACATGACCTAGTGAGTTCTATCACTGGGATATAGTATAGGTCTCTAAATGTACTTGTCTTGTTCTCATGAACATTAGCTTGACCATGTATGCTCAAAGTTATAATGAGCTTAGTAAAGTTTCTTGCATCTAGATTGTATATAGGCCATTGAATAATTGTCCTGGTAGAAGTTCAGAAGTGTTCATGCAGCAGGATAGAGATAAATAAGGCTATGAAGAAATAAGTTGCAGAAATTTGTCTAAGGCATTATATAGCAAAGTCAGAAGAAAGCTATGTCGTGAAGTCACCAACATCCATGTCGTGAAGTACTATATCGCATAGTCCATTTTGTACTATGTCGAGAAGTCCTCAAGACACATGTCGTGAAGTGTTGAAGTCAGCAAAGTCAAAGAAGCCTAGATCGTGAAGTCCTCAGAAGCCCTATGTCGCATAGTCATCAAATGACCTATGTCGCATAGTCATCAAATGACCTATGTCGCATAGTCGTCAAATGACCTATGTCGCATAGTCGTCAAATGACCTATGTCGCATAGTCGTCAAATGACCTATGTCGCATAGTCTTCAAATGACCTATGTCGCAAAGTCTTCAAAGGCTATATCGCGTAGTCCTCACAAGTGAGATCGCGAAGTCAGGAATGAAGTGGAGTTCACGATATCAACACTTAGCCGTTTACAACAAGACAAATCAAGGTACAGAATCAAGAATCAAAAGAGACAAATACTGAAGCATTTGTTCTGGCAAGGTGGTCCAAAGAACAGATGGCAAATCTACAGCTAAACTTGGAGAGAAAGATAAGAGACAAGCAGCTACAGAAACGGGAAAGACTCCGAAAAGCAGGTGGTCCTTCCTGACACAGTTAACGTCTTATGGCAGGACAAGTTGGACTTTCAGCAAGGGGTAACTGTGTAAAAATAGGTGTGTGCACTAGTTTGTATAGGGCTTATATATATCATGCATATCCTATTGTTAGCTGCAAGAGAGATACACATAGTTTTTATCTTAAGCTCTTTTCTCTGTAAGCAAGCAAGTTCAAACTGTTCTTGTTTAGAAGCCAGAAATTCGATTGTGAATTTCCTGGAAAGCTGTAGTATTTAATTTGCTTATTCAAAGTAGATTAAAGTGATTGTGTGTGTTGTTTACTTTCCGCATATTGCATAGCATAATCATTTACAGTTTATATTTAGTTTCAAAAAAACCAAAATCCATCAAACTATCCATTCACCCCCCTCTGTCTAGTTTCTAGGTGATATTCATTGCTAACAGTCTGCAACGTTATCATTAGTATGCACTTTACATATATGTATATCTCCCCTCCTTGTAATCTCTCGAAGTAGATGATATCGTCTAAGTATATGCTTTGCTCGGGAATGGGACCTTGGTTTCTTAGCATGCGCAATAGCTCCATTGTTATCGCAATATAGAACAACTGGATCTGCGATCGATGGAACTACTCCAAGTCCCTCAATAAATTTACGACGCCAAACAGCCTTTTTGGTTGCTTTACTGGCAGCAATATACTCAGCTTCTATTGTAGAATCAGCTACTGTCTCTTGCTTGGAACTCTTCCAGCTTACAGCACCTCCATTTAGACAAAACACAAACCCAGATTGAGACATAGGGACAAATCCCCTCTTTGCCTCTTGCATCCCAAAACGATGCAATACTTTGTCAATGTATGTACTCTGACTTAAGCCGATTAATCTTCTAGATCTATCTCTATAGATCCTGATCCCTAATATATAGGTAACATCACCTAAGTCTTTCATCGAGAAACGTTTTCCCAACCAAGTCTTAACAGCCTGAAGAGAAGGTATGTCATTCCCTATTAGTAATATATCATCAACATATAATACTAGGAATGCCACTTTGCTCCCACTAACCTTCTTGTAAACACATGGCTCGTCTTCATTTTGAATGAAGCCAAACTCTTTGACTATTACATCAAAACGAATGTTCCAACTCCTTGAGGTCTGCTTCAATCCATAAATAGATCGTAGTAGCTTACAGACCATTCTAGCAAATCTCGGATCGACAAAACCTTCTAGTTGTATCATATACACGTCCTCTTCTAAGCTCCCATTTAAGAAAGCGGTTTTGACATCCATTTGCCAGATTTCATAGTCATAGTAAGCTGCCATCGCAAGCAAAATCTTGATGGACTTGACCATAGCTACTGGTGAGAAATCAAGGTACAGTATCAGAGCTCATGGAGACAAATACTGAAGCATCTGTTACGGTTAAGTGGTCCAAAGATAGATGGCAAATCTACAGCAAAACTTGGAGAGAAAGAATAGAGACAAGCAGCTACAGATAAGTGAAAGGACGACAGAAAGCAAGTGGTCCTTCCTGACACAGTTAACCTCTTATGGAGAAACAAGTTGGAGTTACAGTTAAGGGGTAGTTGTGTAAATAGGTGTGTGCACCAGTTTGTATAGGTATTATATATATTGTGTGCACCCTATAGTTAGCTGTAAGAGAGATACACATAGAATTATTGAAGCACTCTTTTCTCTGTAAGAAAACAAGAAAACACTGTTCTTGTTTAGAAGCCAGAATTTCACTTGTGAAATTTTGGAAGCTGTGGTATTTGATTTACTTTATACAAAGTAGATTAAAGCAATTGTGTGTGTTCTGTTTATTTTATTTTCGCATTCTCATACATACACAATCTAATACATATCTTAGCTTCAAGAATCGAAAAACATTCAAACTATCCATTCACCCCCCCCTCTGTCTAGTTTACTAGTGATATTCATATCTAACAAGTGGTATCAGAGCAGGCTATTGAAATACAAACAGAAAAAGATCAAGAATGAGTTCACAGAAACTAAGCAGTATCAAGATTCCTCCATTTGACAAGGAACATTACAACCTATGGAAAAAGAAGATGTTGATGTTCATCAAAGCTTCAAACCCCATGTACTTAGACATTCTAAAGCATGGTCCCTTCATTCCACAGATTGAGATTCCTGAAACAACTATTGGTACTGAGAAAATACCAAAACACTATGAGGCTAAAGATCCTTCCAAATACACTGATCCTGAAAAGGAGAAAATTGCTCTAGATGGAAATCTTCAACTCATCATTTGTGAATCCATGGATCTTAGCATGTATGGAACTATTGCTCATTGTAATAGTGCTAAGAAGATGTGGGATCTCATAGAGGTGCTCTGTGAAGGAACTACTGAAGTAAGGAAGAACAAGAAACAGATTCTTGTTTCTCAGTATGAAGCATTCATGGCTCAGCCAAAAGAAGGCATCACTGAAGTGTTTGAAAGGTTCAACAGGTTGATAAATGATCTTAGGCTTTATGACAAACACTATGAAACTGAAGAGCTTAACATGAAGTTCTTATTGACTCTTCCAAGCCATTTGGAGCCAAGGATCTCTTCTCCGATGGAAAGAGATCTAACCAAGATTGACTTTGATGTGCTATATGGTGTGCTGAAAACATATGAACTGGAGTTGTTTCAGAAAAGATCCATTCAGGCAAAGCAAGGCATAATGGCCAACACATCATGTGCCCTCATTGCTGATAATCTAAGACAAAGGATGGAAGCTGTGAAAGTCAGTAAAGCTAAGGTTGAAGAGCTGGATGTTGAGGACATTGTTGAAGAACCTCAAGTCACTTATGACTTGCCTGATGAAGATGATTTCTACAGCATAGATGAACTGGATAAAATGGAGAACAAATCTTTTGCTTACATGGCTAAGAGGTATCCTAACATAAGATTCAAAAGGAAGCAGCCATTTAAGTCTAAGTTTAATGCTAGTGGAGCTGGTGGATCAAGTGGTTCAAACAACTTCAACAAAGGGAAATGAACTATTGGTGCTGCAAAGGGTGGATACAAAACTGGAAGTGTGGATAGAACAAAGATAAGATGCTATAACTGTAATGAACTTGGGCACTTTGCTACAGAATGCAAGAAGCCCAAGCAAGTCAAGAAGGACAAAGCATACTTGGAACTTGAAGCAAAGTATGAAGCTCTACTCAAGAAACAGCAGGGAAAGGCTTTTATTGCAGAGGGAAAATGCTGGGATGACTCAGATGAAGAAGAAGAACAGGAGTATGTAAACTATGCCTTGATGGCTTGTTCTGATGATGATGATTCTACATCTTCAAATCATGTACTTATTCTTACCTCTCTTGAAATGTCTCCCTCTCAATACAAGCAAACTGTTGAAGATATGAGTACAAAGATGTTTAATATTCATACCAGTATGTTAGTTGCTAATGAAGAAATTGATAGGCTAACTGCTAAGAATATTGAACTTACAGAAAAGAATGAGGAACTTGAGTTAATGGCTGTGAATCTTGATGGTTTGAAATAGGAAGTTGAGTATCTTAAAAATAAGGTAGTTTGTGCTGAACAGATAGAAAAGGCCCTTAGGGAACAAATTGCTGAAAATGAATTAAAAATAAGAAGATATAGAAACTCTGCTGAGATTGTTCAAACCTATCACGAGGAGCATACTGAGAAAATCAAGGTTGGAATTGGTTTTGATTATGAGAATGACAAGGGAAGGAAGAATGCTAAGGGAAAGGAAAAAGAATCTTTTGTAAACAAAAATGTCCCCACTGTTCTGACCAGTGTCAAAGAGCCCATCTTCAAAAAGTGTACTGTGGAGTTTGATGAAGAATTGATGATCATCAAACAACAGCTACTTGAAGAAGATGAAGCTGCTAAAGACATGTCTTCCTCCCCTAAATCTAAAACTCAGAAAGAAACCAAAGACAATCTTACCAAGAGTCCTAAGATCACTAAGGAAGTTGTTAAGAAAAAGAAACAAAACAGGAATGGAATGGAAAAGTAGGTGTTAACAAGGGTAATAGTTATGCTTATGTGCCAAATGCTCCTAGGAAACAATGTCAGAAATGCTCATTTGTTAATCATTTGACTCACAAGTGTAACAAACCTGTTAACAATGAAGTGGACAATCTGAGTAACCATTCTGTTGGCATGAATGATATCCATGATTCTTTCTGTGGTAAATCTAACTGCATGACATGCTATGTGACTGTGATTGCTAACTGCTTATCTTTGAAGCAAAAACTTGACTCTACACACTCATGTGAATCACACACACATATGCACAATCACAGGACATGATCCCCAATCAGAGTTGATAGGGTAAAGACTTCATGTGAGCCTAAGAGTGTCAACTCTAAAGCTTCCAATACAGTAAAGTCTCATACTGTGAAGAATGCTGAATATGATAGAAGAATCAATTATAAAAATGTTTCTAAATCAACTGGACCCTACCAAGTGTGGGTACCAAAAACAACTTAGTCATTTTGTGAATACAGGGCAACATGAATAAAAGAGTCATATGGATCTTGGACAGTGGATGCTCAAGTCACATGACTGGTGATATAGCCCTGTTATCATATTTTGAGGAGAAGGCTGACCCATCAGTAACCTTTGGAAATGACAACATTGGTTATACAATGGGATATGGCAGTGTTGAATCTGGAAATGTCATAATTGAAGATGTAGCATTTGTTGAAGGACTGAAGCACAATCTCTTGAGTATTGGACAATTCACCAATATGGGATTCAAAGTTGAATTTGTTGAAGATCAATGTCTAATCTCCAAAAGAGGAAGTGGTGAAGTTGCTTTAACTGGTGTAAAAAAAGGAAGCTTGTTTGTGGCTAATGTAAAGGCTGCAGACAAGGGTGAAATCTGTTGTTTCTACACAAAAGCCACAAATGAAGAATTCTGGCTTTGGCACAAGAAACTGTCTCACTTAAATGTCAAGGCAATGAATTCTCTAGCAAAGAGAGAATTCATCAGAGACATGCCTGCTTTGAAATTTGTTCAAGATGGATCTTGTGAAGCATGTCAAAGAGGGAAGATAAAAAGGTCAAGTCACAAGAATAAGCTGATCAACTCAAACTCAAAACCTCTGTAGTTAATTCACATGGACCTATTTGGCCATGTAAATGTAATGTCCCTTTCCAAGAAGAAACATGCTCTAGTTATGGTGGATGATGTTAGGTCCTGATAAGTTTGTAGAAGGGGGGTTGAATACAAACTATACCGTTTTATCGAATTTGTCCTTTAAATGATTTAACTGTTTAGAACAAATTAGTGCGGAATAAAAACTGAAACAATATTCAAGTTAAATAGAAACTCTATTAAACTTGAGGGGTGTTACAATTCAGTGCACAGATTACAAGGTTCTTGTTAAAACAAATCTAGAATAAATTCGACATGAATTTATCTATATTTGTAATAAAAAGATCGAATACTAAAAAGTAGTTCGATAATAATTCTAGGGATTATGATCCGCTAGATTGTCAAAGCAATACAAGTAATTGAATTCTAGTGTATTGGATATAACTTTGATGGCTAGAATTTATTACAAGAATTAAATGAAAGCTTTCTGGTTGGTTCGCTTGAATGGCAGAAGTAAAAGAGATGATATGCTTTTTCTTTTTGTTTCTGTCTTGTTAATGAACTGCCTGCCTTGTTTGATCAAACACATGTATTTAAACAAGTCAACAATATACATCGAATTATTGAACCTGTTGTGAACGAATTAAATTTAACTTTACCCAGTTATAAAAAAACAAACGCTAAAAATACTCTCTCTAAATGAGAGTCGACTAACATAGCCGCCGCCCCCTACCTCTTCTCCGACCCTCCCTCCTCCTCCCTCACCACCCATCTCCTTCCCCGCCATCAATCCCTCTCTTTCTTTCAATAAAATCGAGTTTTATCCTCGAATTTGTTTCTTGTTTCAATAAGAAAAGCCCTAGATCTAACCATCAGAGCTTCCGTTGTCCTTCTTCTCAGATTCAAGCGGGTGGATTTTCGGTTCCTCTTGTTTTTGTGGTTTCGCTCCGGATCTAAGGATTGCTTGTTTTAGTTGATCTAAAGTTAATTCGGATCTAAGGTTCTAAGCCTTTTCCGATTGTAAGATCGATTTTGTTTTGTTGATTTTGTCTCACCGCTTGTTTGTGTGAGTTTGTTTTTGTCTCACCGTTTGTGTGAGTTTTGGTGCTGGATTATATTATCTTGGAGGCTTGTACGGATAATATGGATAAACACTTTGATGAAGTGTTAGTGTGTTACACACATAGGTCTGCGAATATTGTAGCTTATTGTTTAGCAAGGGCGACATATTCTATGTCAGGTCTTTCAGAGTGGAATGTTTCTGCTCGAGATTGTATCATCTGTTACTTTGAGATATTTTAATGCAAGTACGATTTTATCAAAAAAAAAAAAAAAAACAAGTCAACAATATCATTTCCACGCGCCAAACCATTTTCATTTAAGTTTATACTGGTAGTACTATTATTTAAGCCTAGTAGTACTATCGGTAGTACTAACCAATTATATTGGTAGTACTCTCGGTAGTACTAAGCTTGATAGTACTATTAGTATAAATCAGTTAGTACTACTAGTACTAAATAGAATTTAGAATAAACAGTTTTAATAAAATTCTACTTTTAATTGATTTAACAAATGAATTAATTCTTTTAGAATTAATTCACTGATTAAATAAATTAAATAAATGACCCAAATAATTTCATAAATAAATTAATTCTGAGAATTAATTTATACATTAAATTACTTAAGATCTAGATTGATTAATTTAATATATGAATTAATTCTGAAAGAATTAATTCATAGATTAAATTAAATATCTTATAGAATATTATTAAAAGAGAAATAAACTAATTCTTAGAACCACTGAAATTGATGACGAATTTCCACTGACTGACGTTGACACTCCATGTACTGTCTGGTTCATGAGCGACTAACTTTAATGGTTGTTCTTCATCTTTAACTTTAAGCTGTGATTCTTTTCTCCTTTTATTTAACCAAGGACTGTAACCTGTACTTTTTCCCGTCACACTTCTGAAACCTCTGTCACTTTAAATAGATCCACTTTCTTGAATACTTCACTGAGGCTTGATCAAATAAATGAACTTCTTCCAGTGTAGAATAACTTCAAGTCTGTAGATGACTTTAATCTTCATTCTTTGACAGATATAACCTTCTGAGATTCCTGTGACATTTGATTTTTTTATTATTTACTTATTACATCTTAATTAAAGTTGAGTAGAATCCTCGGTGTTTACAAATAGGCTTAGACATATGCCTTTCAATCTCCCCCTATTTGTTTGTTAGACAATAACAACCAAATACCTCTAGAGGATAACTCAACTAAAACAAGAAAAGATAAGACTTTTAAGAGCCAAGCAAATAATAAAAAGTTCTGGATTAAATATAACAATATCCAGATTCAAACAGTAAAGATAAATACAAGATAGATGTTCCTCTAGACTGAACATATGAATACATTTGCCTATCTTGATTTACCTAGCTCTAAACATATAATATTTACAAATGAGCTAAACCTATCATGCCTTCAGTCTCTAATTTCACCTTCTTCAGCTTCTTGCAAGGTGACTAGAAGATCTTTGTCAAGGACACGATCACTTTCAGAAACCACACCACTTGGCATCACTGGTTGAGTGGTGATCTTCTTCAATCTATTCTTCATTTGAGCATACCTTGGAATTTTCTCCGTGCAGTAGTCTGAAATCATATCAGCAACTTCAGACTTCTCTACAGAAGCAAACCCAGAAGTTCTAAGAAGATTCTCCAACTTCACCAGTTGCATAGCAGTCTGTAGCTTCATGGAATCAGGATCCAGCCTCACTGTCTCTAAAGTTGTACCTCTGTAGATTTTGACTTCATAGGGAAAATGTACAACTTGAGGACTGGCCTTCATAGCAGAATCTCTCAGCCGATCATAGAGAAGCTCATTCAAGCAAGAAGATCTCTTTACTTTACTCATCAGAATCCACAATTCAGATAGAGATCTTCTTTGTAGGAGGTCAAGAGAAATGGTGAATGACCCTTCAAGCGCACTTGAGACATAGATGAACAATTCTTGCCTCACTTGATCAAATGCAGACGTAATCCTTAGGATATCTTCCTTCAATGCCTTCATATATAATGAGTTGTCTGGATTAACCGTTCTGATCTTCTCAAGCAGCTTCAGAAAAGTAGCATCATTGTTTGTGCCTCTCTGAGGGATATCAAACATCTCCCTTGCCTTATCCCATTTACTTCCTTGCTTCATCCTAACATCTAATCTCCTTTCCTTGACATGAATACTATGAAGACGTTGTTTGTCTTCATGTTCAGCCTTTTGAATTTTCAGCTTCTGAGATATGATGTCGGAGACCTTGGCTTGCTCATCCTCCTTTCTCCTTAGCTCTGCTTGCTGTTTCTTCAACTCCTTTTGAAACAAAGGGTCAGGTGTATATAGATCAGCTTCATCTTCCCAATCATCAAAGTTGGCTGCCTCCTCAACCTCCTCCTCACCAAAAGCTTCTTCAGGTATGGTCTTCTCCAGATCACCAGATGTGTCAAAGTGGAAGTCATCCTGTTCACCATGGTAGTAGTAGGCATCATCAAAAGCAGACTCCTCCATTGATTGTTTACCTTTCCCCTTATCTCCTCCAGAAGCTTCTCCAGCTTCCCTTTCTTCTCCTTCTCCCCCTTAGTTGAGGAATCCTCTACAGTTTGAGCTGTGGAAGCCCTAGGATTCACCTCAGTTGTTCTCCTTATCTCTCCTCTTTCCCTTCCATCTCTTCCTTCATCAGCCTCATCATCCCCATCATCATCTCCCTCAAAGAATGATCTTTGCTCCACAGTAGGTTGATGTGATTCCTTGATCATGTTGTATAGGTGCTTCATTCCTTCATTAAGATGCTCCATTCCTCCTTCAATCCTAGATATCCTTTGCTCATTAAACCTCTGGTTTTCATCAGATGTTTACAGAATGAAGTCCACCTTGGTAGAAATAGCAGCAATCTCCTTTACACTCTCCGATATCTGAGCATTTGACGTTATAATATCAGAGATGTCTGAAGCCACCAGTACTTGAGATTGTTGGATTGAATTCAGCCTCGGGAGTAGATTATCCTTTAGTCCTTCCAGGTCATCTTTCAAAGTACCCAGCTGATTTGATACAGAGGTGGTAGATTGTGCAACCACTTGTGCTTTCAGAAGATTGTTCTCAGCCTGGGTTTCTTGTAACTTTCTTTGTAGATCAGCTAGTTGGTTCAACAAAGCAGTGTTTGTGTCAGTGTGTGCACTCACCTCAATTGCTCTCAGTGGTGTTTCACTCAACTCACGTGCTTGTGTTTCACTCGGTGTTTGATTCATATCTCTCACCACTAACTGTCTGTCAAGATTCTCAGTAGATGTACCTGCAGGAAAAATCACCCTAGCCCCTTCAAGAGAGGTCAGTGGTGGTGCAATGGGAGTTCGCAATTCCCGATCCCTGAATGAGTCTGTCAAAATATTTGACATTGTATACTGAATTTCTTCAGGGACAGACTCATCAAGTTGCCTTTCACTTTCTCCAGTATAAACTGCGAGTGAAAAATCCCTTAGGGGAGCCAGAGATGTTCCCTCTGGGAGGGGAGAAAATGATTCTATTATAGATGGCAAAGAATCAGATTTTCCCTCTGATGCCTGTGAAGGCACTTCTACCGTGACAATGGTAGGCACTGTTTCAGATACTAAGTGCTCTCCTAACAAAGTGTCCTGAGTTTCTTGTATTTGGATGTCTTCTCCCATTGTGAGTAATGGGAGAGTGCTTGACTCATTACAGATTGCCAGGGCCCGATGGCGAATTTCAATAGATTCATCCTGTTCAGAGGATGTCTCCAGAGACTGTTCAATGGCCATTTCAAGGTCCAAGTCCTTTTGGGAGGACATGGATGGGCTTACAGATGTCTCTCTATAGGTTTTTCTTTTCTTTAATGGTGGAGACAGAGCTGTGGGTGCACTCAGTGTTTCTTCACTATCTAACCTTTGTCTTATTAAAGAAGCAGTTCCAGGTTGAGAGGTTAAAGGATTAGACAGTGTGTTTGGCTCTCTGACCTGGGATAGAGATTGTGGTTCTACAACCTCTTGGTCTGTCCTATCAACCACTTGGGTTTGAGCAGATGTGCCAGATGATTCAGAGATAGGATGTATTACCTGTAGTGGCAGTTCCTCTGAAGTTCCAGCTGCAATGACTAGTTGTTGATCAGGAACAAAGGGTTCAAAAGTGGGTAGGTGAATGAAATGAGCCATGAATGGACTTACAACCACTGGTGTCATGTTCCATTTACTAGAAGTATGGAGTCTTTGATAGAACTTACTAAAAGTAGTAGGAGATGGAATAGATACAGCATTTAAAAACAACTCCTTGTGAGCATCAGATAGCACATGATTGATTAAGATAGTGAGAAATCTAGGATAGAAACACCTGACATTTCTACCACTATCATGATCAATCCTGGCATTAGATACTCTCCTAACTATAAGACTCCAGATAAGATGACCAATGTTAAGTCTAACATTAAACACAATAGCATAAGCAATGTACTGCAACAAGGATGGAATATGTTGAAAATTGCTCTTAGTACAATTGCTGAAAACCTTAGCTAAAGTATCAGATAAGATATCCCATTCACAGACTAGATTTGCTTTACTGAGTTTAGGCAACTCCAAAGGACCTTGATAATGAATTCTGGTGAAAAACTGAATTAATTCATCATCAGAAGGAGTCCTATCAAAGTTATCCCTAGGAAGTTGAAACACTTCACAAAACAAATCCTCAGTAATAGTATATTGTGTGTGCTCAATAGTGAAAGATATAGAACTTAAATTCTCAGAAATTACAGCAGTAGAACACAACAATCTAAGTGGTTCAACCTTTAAATCAGCAGATAAACATATAGCACGACTCACACAACACTGCGAATTTAAAAACTGAATCCAAGGTCGAAAACGATCAATCGGACATCTCAACGGATCAAAATACCCAATGTAATTGTTTTTAACAACCTCAAAATTCTGAGCCATAATTTACTAAGTAAGAATTAACACAGAAAATCAAAAACTTAAATAATTATGAATAATTCGAATTTTAGGATTTTAAAATTAATTAAAATTAATTAAAAATCCAAATTTTCAAAGTTCTCCAAAAATTACCAAATTTTAGTATGTTAATCCTTGACAAAAATCACACACAGTACTATTTTTAGAATCCAAAAACACCTTCTAAATCACTAAAAACGAATAGGAAAACCCTTTGAAATGCAAAAACTCGAAAACTTAAAACTCAATGAAACTTGGATTTTAAGTACTCGAATTAATGGGCTTGAGAAGATCTATTCAGTGATGGTCTCAGATTTTAAAACTAACAAGAAACGAATTCAGAAACTGAAAAACAAAAGGGCAGCAGTTCGTTTTCTTGAAGAATAAAACTAGAGAGAAAAATCAGTTAAGTAAAAACTTGAACTGTTGGAAGTACTCAGTAAAAAAATTTTTACTATACATATATATATATAAATACACTGATAGTACTAAGGTGAAAGAACTAATAGTACTATGGTAAAAGGAAAAGGAAAACACGGTAGTACTATCATAAATTAAAAAGAAAATCAAAAAAGGTAAAAACTAAAAGAAAATACTTAGTAGTACTATCCAAAATTCGGTAGTACTATCAATAAAACAGAAAAAGAATAATAATAATTAAAATGGAAAATGCGGTAGTACTATCTAATGAACTAGTAGTACTATGAAATAAAAGGAAAAACAAAAAACAAAAATAAACAAAAACACTAGCAGTACTATTAAAATGAACTGGTAGTACTATCAGGGGATAGTATACCGATAGTACTACTAGTTCAAAACTAGTAATACTAACAAGAATTAAATAAAAATAAAAGGAAATGCTGAACAATACTGAATCTTTACAGAAAAATGCAGAAATAATATAGAAATGCATGAAAAATACTTACAAACCTAGAAAAATTCACAGAAAATTCCATAAATCCTAGAAAAATATGCAGAATATTATAGAAATGCATAAAATTAATATAAACTTGCAGAAATATTTAAACAACAATATTTACAATCTGAAAAATATCTAAATAATTCTAAATAAATATATTTTCAATAAAAATACATTTCTCCACTTAAAAAATATGAGAAAGATATTTTTAAAGAAAATAAAATATTCAGAACCATTTAAATCAACAAGCATGCAATTATTAAATGAGAACTCTCAGTGAATATCATTAACAAAGCAAAAGAAAATGAATTTTGAAAGAACAAACATGACAGAGATATTGTTAATCACTAAGACTGTTTAACATACCCAATTTACCAACTAACTTGATAAATGTGGATTCATCAACAGATTTAGTGAATATATCTGCAGTCTGTTCTTCTGTGGGTACAAAATGTAACTCCACAGTTCCATTCATGACATGCTCTCTGATAAAATGATACCTGATATCAATGTGCTTCGTTCTCGAGTGCTGCACAGGGTTGTTGGAGATTGCTATGGCACTTGTATTATCACAAAATATGGGAATTTTGTCTAATGCAAAGCCATAGTCCTTTAATTGATTCCGTATCCATAAGATCTGAGCACAACAGCTTCCAGCAGCAATATATTCAGCTTCTGCTGTTGAATTGGAAACTGTTTGCTGTTTCTTGCTATACCAGGAAATCAACCTACCTCCTGTTTTCCGTTCAGTAATAGTGTTTTACAACTGTTTCAGATTATCTTTTAGTTATTCTGTTAAGTTAGTCACCAGTTCTACTGTAGACCACCTAGTGTCGTTGCTAGAAATCCTTGGTAAGTCTCAGTGTGTGAGCAGTGTTGGATAAGAGCGTTTAGACATATAGGTATGCGTGTGCTTAAGGTAGAAAGGTATGCACTAATATACCCAGAATCACTCTAAATAATTCAAAACAGTTAAAACAATATTAATGAATAGACTATTTAGGTCTAGTTCCTCAGTTAGCTCGAGGTCACCGATGACGTCGATCCCAGATATAGTTAACCAGGAAGAACATAGTTATGAAAATATAAGTCAAGACTTAGGAAATTGGAATATACCCAATATTGATCCAAAACAAATCTATCAGTCAACTTTTACAGATAATTTCAAAACCAATTACAATGTTAAAACTGTAGAAAAAATATATGCTATTAACAAAGAACATGAAAGTTGTTCCCTGTTAACTAGTGATATAATAAGAAAGTATAAAAAGAGAAACTATAATTTTATTCACATAGGTTTAATTCAAGTAGCAGTTAAACCATTATCAGTAAAAGGAATTAATTCTAGCATTCTTTTATGTTTAAGAGATGCGAGATATTTAAACTATGTTCCCAGTATTTTAGGAATAATGGAATCTAGTCTCCATAATGGACCAGTCCATTTTAATTGTTTTCCAGACTTTACTTTAAGTCTGAATGACCCTAATTTACTAAAAGCATTAACTTTAAATATTAAAACAGCTGGTGAAATCACTCAAATGATTGAGGGATCTCAACCAATTGCATTAATATATAGAATTTATTATAAAACAATGAAAACTAATCTAAATATTCATGCACTTAGTAAATGTCCAAAAGACAAAACTGTTTTAATTCAAAGTAGTACAAATGATGCTAATATCCAGGTTCCAAAAACAATACTTTGGAAAGATATTAACTTACCGAGTCAATGGGTTTTAGATAATGAAATCCCACAGACTCCATTAACAAGTGACATAATGAATTTAGATAACATAAGGCAATACCTAGACGGGACTGTTAGAATCAGTTTCGATAATTATAGGAAGCCACTTATGTTAGAAGAAATTGGTAACCAATCAGTAAATTCATCTAGAAAAGATAGTGATTTACTTAGTAAAACACCTAAACAAATACCTGACTTAGTCAGTAAAACAAGTATTAAAGATTTAAAATTAAAAGGTATAGCCAATGAAGGTCAAGCTATTCATCCCTTTTATAATCAATCTAGTAATCAATCTGATAGTGATAATGAACAACAATTATCCCCTACTCAATCAGATTTTGAAACTAAACCAATTAATCATCAGTTAAGAACGATTAATAAAGAGACTAAAATCAATTGGAAATTTCTAACAGAAGATTTCAATTCGAAAGAAAACAAAGTTAAAAGGCACCAATTTAGGGAAAATCATAGTCACGATGATAGAGAAAAAGTAGTTAATAAATGGAAGAAATTTGTAACAAAAGAAAAAATTAATATTACTTTTTATTCATGGTACGAAAAATACTATGGTAAATGTAATACAATTACTAAATCAAACTGGATTAAAGAAGATAAAACTAAAGTTTCGTCTAGTCATCCTCCAATAGAAACAATAATAATTCCAGTAAAAGATACTTTAGTAATAGCTTCACCATTTAAAATGTCTGATGGACAGAATGATGAAAAGAAATTAATTGAACAGAATAATTTCACTAATCAATATTTAGCCACCATAGGTAAACAGTTAGATAAAATCGAAGACAAAATTAAAGATCCTAATATAAAACAATATTTAAATCCAGATCTTATAAAAGAGAATGACAAAGAGTTAGAAGAAAAACCTTTAATAAATTTACCTAGTAATAGGAAAAATCTAAGTTTACCTAGTAAAGACAAAGATCTAATTAAAACATTAGATAAGTTATTTAAAAAATTAGATAAACCAGAATCATCTAGTAAAACTATAAAAGTATTAGGCTTTCACGAAAGTACTAATGATAGTGATGCTTCTAGTCAAAATGATTTTAATCAATTTAACAAAATAGGTTTTAATCAACCTAATATCACAACTCAAACAAAGAATTATTATCCTAGACCAACTCCCCCTGATTTACAATTTGAGGAGAAAAATCTAGATAATCAATTTTCTGTTTCAGCTAAAAAGATCTATGAATGGAATATAGATGGACTTAGTGAACAAGAAATATTAAACAAATTAAATCATATGTCAATGGTAGCAAATTGCTATATAACAACAAATAATCATTTAAATCAAAGTGAAATTGTTGAGATATTAGTAAGTGGTTTCACAGGAACCATAAGGTCTTGGTGGGAAAAACATCTCACTGAAGACACTAGGCATAGTATAATTACTGCTTATCAACTTGATAATGATGGTCAACCTATATTTGATGAATTAATAGGACTTCAACCAGATGGAGTCAACACTTTAATTTATACAATAGTCAAACATTTTATTGGAACTCCCAGTAATATTACTGAAAGAATTCATGATCAACTTAGTAATTTAACTTGCCCAAAACTTAGTGATTTTAGATGGTATAAAGATGTCTTTATGTCTAGAGTCATGTTAAGGGAAGATAGTAATAAACCTTTCTGGAAAGAAAAGTTTGTAAATGGATTACCAAATCTATTTGCACATAAAATTCGAGAAGAATTAAGTAAAAATCTAGGATTTATTAATTATGAGGAATTAACTTATGGTGAAATAATAAGTGTTATTCAAAAAATAGGACTAAAAATGTGTATTGATCACAAAATTAGTAAACAAGTTAATAAAGATAAAGATAAAGCTAAATATGAGTTAGGAACTTTCTGTGAACAATATGGTTTACCACCCATAGCCCCTTCCAGAAATAAACCTAAACATCATAGTAAATATAAGAAATTTAATAAACATATTAAAAAAGATAGTAAAGAAGAATATTATAAAAAACCCCAAAAGTTTAAAACTTTTAAAAAATTTACCAAGAAATTTGATAAGAGTAAATTTGATAAGAGTAAAGTCATTTGTCACGGTTGTGGCAAAGCAGGTCATTATAAAAATGAATGTAGAGTTAAAGATAAACTTAATCAGTTACATATTTCAAATGAAGATACAGAATCTATACTTCAATTAATGAGAATTGAGAATGAATCTAGTGATCATTATACTGATTTAATTTCTCAAACAACTAGTACTAGTAATACAGAAAGTGATGATAGTAAACCAAATATTACTATAGGTTGTACAGACAATTGTAATGAAAATTGTTGTACTAAAACAATAAATGTGTTATCTAAAAAACAAGAAGAAGAAACTCATTTATTAATAGAATTAATCAGTAAAATAACAGATCCCCAATTAAAAACACAATATGTTAATAAGTTAAAAACTTTACTTAACCAAGATAATAAATCAGATAAGAAAAATGAAAAACCTAAAATTAGCCTTAATAAGACACTTGAAAGATTTAAAAATCCAGTTAAAGAAATAACATTAACAGACTTAAATCAAGAAGTCAATAATTTAAAGAAAGAAATTTCTAGTTTAAAACAAGAAATTCCTAAGTTAAAAGAGGAAATTGAAAAGATTAAAACTGATCCAAAGTTATCAATCCATGATTCTTCTGATGAAGAAAATTTAGGAAATGAAGAATCTGAAAATATTGAGCAACAAGGACTATCTTTAAAAATACTTAAAGATATTACTATTCAAAAATGGTACACCAACATTAAACTAGTTATTAATAAAACTTTTATTATTGAAACAGCAGCCCTTATTGATACAGGAGCTGACTTAAATTGTGTTCAAGAAGGATTAATACCAACTACTTATTATGAAAAAACAAATGAAAGATTAAGTTCAGCAAATGGTAGTCAAATGAACATAAAATATAAACTACCTAATGTCCACATTTGTCAAGATAATATTTGTTTTAATACTTCTTTTGTATTAATAAACAATATGACAGATAAAATCATATTAGGTTTACCCTTCATTTATTTACTATATCCTTTTACAACTTCAACTAAAGGATTAGTTAGTAAACATTTAGGTCAAACAGTAACATTTAATTTTATCTTAGAACCTGAAGAAAAGGATCTAAGAACTATTCAAGAAAAATCAGTTACTAAAAACCTTACAATATTAAATAGTAAGAAAAGTCATTTAAAACATTTAAAAAATGAGATTAAGTACAAAAGAGTTGAAGACCAATTAATGGATAATAAACTCCAGAGTAAAATTGAACAATTTAATAAAACTCTATTAAAAGAAGTTTGTTCTGATATTCCTCACGCCTTTTGGCATAGGAAAAAACATATGGTTAAATTACCCTACGCAAAGGAATTTAAAGAACATTTAATTCCAACAAAAGCTAGGCCCATCCAAATGAATCATGAACAGTTAGAATACTGTAAAAAAGAAATTAATGACTTACTCAGTAAAGGATTAATTAGAAATAGTAAATCCCCTTGGTCTTGTGCGGCATTTTATGTCAATAAAAATGCTGAGAAAGAAAGAGGAGCACCAAGATTAGTAATCAATTATAAACCATTAAATGAGGTACTTGAATGGATTCGATATCCATTACCTAATAAAAAAGATTTAATTAACAGATTAAACCAAGCAGTTATATTCAGTAAATTTGATTTAAAAAGTGGATTTTGGCAAATCCAAATCAGTAACGAAGATAGATATAAAACAGCTTTTACTACCCCATTTGGACATTATGAATGGAATGTAGTTCCATTTGGCCTTAAGAATGCCCCTAGTGAATTCCAGAATGTCATGAATAGCATATTCAACCCGTTCAGCCATTTTACAATAGTTTATATTGATGATATTCTTGTGTATTCCAATTCAATTGAAGAACATTGGAAACATTTGAATTCTTTCTTTAAAACAGTCAAAACCAATGGATTAGTACTATCCCCCAGTAAATGTTCACTGTTCCAAACAAAAGTAAGATTCTTAGGTCATACCATACAATATGGAAAGATCAAGCCAATAGATAGAGCCATAGAATTTGCTAGTAAATTTCCTGATGAAATACTTGATAAAACCCAACTTCAAAGATTTTTAGGATCCCTCAATTATATAGGAGAATTCTATAAAGATCTTAGGAGACAGTGTAAGCCATTATTTGAACGGTTACAAAGTAATCCTCCCCCTTGGACTTTTATTCATACTTCAATAGTTCAAGATATTAAAAAATATGTCAAGACCCTTCCTTGTCTTGGTATAGCAAATCCCTCTGCATTCAAAATCGTAGAGACAGATGCCTCTGAAATTGGATTTGGAGGAATCCTCAAACAGAAAATAGATCCCTCTTCACGTGAAGAAATTGTTTGTTTCCATTCAGGTGCTTGGGATCCTACTCAACAAAATTATTCAACCATCAAAAAGGAAATATTAAGCCTAGTCTTATGCATCAATAAATTTCAGCATGAACTTTTAAACCAAAAGTTTTTAGTAAGAATTGATTGTCAGTCAGCAAAATATATTTTAGAAAAAGATGTTCAAAATATTGCATCAAAACAGATTTTTGCCAGATGGCAAGCACTATTAAGCATATTTGATTTTGACATTCAATATATTAAAGGAAGTGAAAATTCAATTCCAGATTTCCTGACTAGAGAATTTCTTCAAACAGGAGTGAAGTGAAAAATGAGTGTTAGTGGTAACCCCCATGGTCGTGGAGGAAAATCCAGTAATAATAGTAAACTCAAGGGAGTCATTATTCCCCATCCAGTTACCACAGTTCAACCAATAAATGTAGTAAACAGGTACCAAGTTCTAGGGCAAATCCCTAAACCTTACAGTACTGTTCTTGCTAGTCAACCACCAGCTATTGACCCTTTTGCCAACTCAAGTAAAGCTATAGTCACTACCCGTTCCTTTTGATCTATTTGAGAAACCTAGTGATTATGTTCCAAAATTTGAAAATAATTTATTCTTCATAGAAAACTTTATGAAGCCCAGTAAAGATCCAGTCATTTAGTCATTCTTGGTTTATCCAATTCGATAAGTTCTTCAAAAGTCCAATTCCACTATGGTTCACAGATTGGTGGAAAATGTTTGGTCCTTTGAAAGTTATCATCCCAGAAATGCTCTTACAACAAATAGAGTATTTTAGTAAGATCAAGTAAAAACCCAGATTATGCAGGATACGAAATCCTACATTTTTTCAGTAAATACAAGGTTCCTTGGATATTTAAGTGGCAATACAATATTGCTAACCCAGTCGAGAACACCACCACTATTCATGAAACAGAAAGCCACAGGGCTTCAGTAACCCAGCATGACGGTCACAGTTATGTCAAATGGTGGGATAAATTCGGCATAAACAGAATAATTGGCCAAGTCCAAAAAGAATTTCCATCAGTAAAACCCAGTCCAGTAATCCAGGAAAAGAAATTATCTGAAGGACCATCGTCTTCATTAGATATTTCTAACATCAACAGGTTATCAGCTAGTAAATTAACTAATCTTTTGCGAGCTATCCAAGATAGAGCTATTAGCCTCAAAGAAGAAACTTCACAGGAAGATAATTCCCCAGAAGCCAGTCAAAATTCCAGTCAGAATTCAGTCACTAATGCTTACGGATGCAAGGATCTACAGAATGCTCAAGACCCGTATGCATGAATCAGAATCTTTTATACATGATCAGTAAAAATCATCAGTCAACGGTCAGCCTCAAAGGTCAGCCGACAAATTACCGGTCAGCCGACAAATTACCCAAGTAAAATGCTTTTACCAGTCGACAAGTTATTCGAGTAAAATACTTTTGCTTTTACTTTTACCTAAAAGTAAATTGCTTTAACTTGTACTTTAACTTAAGTGAATTACTTTCACTTAAGTAAAATGTTTTTACTTTTTGTCTTTTGCTTTTGTAATAATTGAAAGGTTATTCCTTTCCTGTTTTCAGCCCTATATATATGGGTTTCCTTTGTATGTTTTAAGGCAGGATGCAAACTGCTTGTAAGTAGGATTCTCCCTTTCTTTCTTTTCTCTCTAGTTCTCTAGCTTGTATGCTTTGCTTGTACATAGAACAAGTAACTTCTATATAGTAAGCTATTTTCCAGTAAACTATTTTTGCATTCAACTGCATACTGCATACCGGCTTCTTGCCTGGTTTATAATTATTCCGATCATATTCAACTGTGCATACCGGCTACTTGCCTGGTCTTCATCATATTCAACTGCATACCGGCTTTTTGCCTGTTCCGATCATCAGTAATACTATTCCGATCTACTGTTCCGGTTAGTCAAATTCTTTTGAATCTGTATATCCAACAAGATTAAAACCAGAATCTTTAGGGTACCAAATACCTAGATTAGGTGTACCCTTAAGATATCTCAAGATTCTTTTCACAGCAACGAGATGAACATCTCTAGGGTCCGCTTGGAACCTTGCACACAAGCATGTAAAATACATAATATCTGGTCTACTAGCAGTAAGATAGAGTAAAGAGCCAATCATACCTCTGTAGCTTGTAACATCTACCTTGATAGATTTGTCAGAAGCTCCAAGTTTGATGGCTGTTGAAGATGGAGTCCTTGCTGATGCTGAATCCTCCATGTGATACTTCTTGAGGAGTTCTTTGAGATACTTGGATTGACAAATAAATATACCATTTGACCTTTGACTTACTTGCAATCCAAGAAAGAACTTCAGCTCACCCATCATACTCATTTCAAACTTACTCTGCATAAGCTCAGCAAATCTCTTGCAGAGATTATCATTAGTAGACCCAAATATGATGTCATCCACATAGACTTGGACTAATATCATATCACTTTTGTGTTTCTTTGAAAAAAGAGTTTTGTCTATGATACCTCTAACAAAACCATTTTCTAAAAGAAAACCAGAAAGAGTGTCATACCATTTTCTTGGGGCTTGTTTGAGACCATAGATAGCCTTGAAGAGAAAGTACACAAAGTCCAGCAGCTCCTGATTTTCAAAGCCAGGGGGCTGTTCCACATACACTTCTTCATCAAGTTCACCATTCAGGAATGCACTCTTAACATCCATTTGATAGACTTTAAAATTGGAGTAAGCAGCAAATGCTAAGAACATCCTGATGGCCTCAAGTCTAGCCACTGGTGCATAGGTTTCATCATAGTCAATGCCTTCAGCTTGAGAATACCCTTGTGCAACCAGTCTTGCCTTGTTCCTTGTAACAATGCCTTCCTCATCTAGCTTGTTCCTGTATACCCATCTTGTACCAACTACTTTCTTGTTCTTTGGCCTGGGTACCAGCTTCCAGACTTGCTGTTGTTCAAATTGATTGAGTTCATCTTGCATAGCAATCACCCAATCTGGATCAGTCAGTGCTTCCTCAGTTTTCTTTGGCTCCATTTTAGATAGGAATGCTGAGAAAAGACATTCATTCTGAGAAGCACTTCTAGTTTTAACTCCAACATTTGGATCACCAAGGATCAGCTCAAAAGGATGAGCTCTATTCCAAACAGTCTGTCTTGGAAGATTTGATCTTGATGATTCACCTTGAAATTCACTTTGATGTTGAGAGTGACTAGTTGATCCTTCATTTGCTCCCCCTGAGTTGTTGCCTGTTTGTCTTGATGATTCTTCTCCAGTGTTGGTGGTATCTCCATTGTTACCAGTGTTTCCACCACCATCACCATGATCATTATCATCATTATTATTATCATCACCAGCAATAACTTCAGGTGGGGCTTCATCATCTGATTCTGAGTCTGGCAAGTTATCAAACTTCAGCTTTTCAGATGAGTCTTCTTTTTGGATACTGGGGAACTTAGTGTCATCAAAAGTAACATTGACACTTTCCTTTACTGTGTGACTGCCAATCACATAGACCCTGTAAGATCTTCTGGAATATCCAACAAAAATAGCTTCTTGTGCCTTTGCATCAAACTTGCCACGTTTAACATTGTCATCTATAAGCACAAAGCATTTTGCTCCAAATACATGAAAGTACTTGACAGTTGGTTTCTTGTTGTTCATGATCTCATACGGAGTCTTCATTAAGTCCTTGTTGATTAACGTTCGATTCTGAGTATAACAAGCTGTATTCGCTGCTTCAGCCCAAAAGTACGTTGGAAGTTTGGACTCACTTAGCATAGTCCTAGCTGCTTCAATCAATGTACGATTCTTTCTTTCCACTACTCCATTTTGTTGAGGAGTTCTAGGGGCAGAATACTGTCTTGTTATTCCTTTATCAGCACAAAAATCAGTTAGAATGGCATTCTTGAATTCCGTACCATTATCTGACCTTATGGCTCTAACAGGGAATCTAGAATCCAGCTCAATCAACTTCACATGGCCAATCACCAGGAATGGGGTCTCATCCTTGGAATGTAGGAATAAAACCCATGTATATTTTGAATAGTCATCAACAATCACAAGTGCATATTGTTTCTTTGACATGGACATCACATTAACTGGACCAAACAAATCCATGTGCAGTAGCTGAAGAGGTTCAGTTATTGATGATGTATCAGTGCCCTTGTGAGAAGCTTTCTTTGACTTTCCTTTCTGACATGCCTCACACAGTCCTTCCTGTGTAAATTCCATCTGAGGCAAACCTCTAACTAATTCCCTCTTGACTAAAGAGTTCATAGTTTTGAAGTTAAGGTGAGACATCTTCTTGTGCCATAGCCAACTATCATCTGATGAAGCTTTAGTATAAAAACAATTAACTTCATCTTTGAATCCTGAGTTCAGATCAGCTATGAACAAGTCACCTTTCCTTACTCCTTGAAGAGCAGGCTTTCCATTCTTCTTGTGAGTGATCTGACACTTCTCTCTTTCAAAGGAAACAGCATATCCTCTGTCACAGAACTGACTGATGCTGAGAAGATTGAACGTCAGACCTTCCACAAATGAAACATCTTCAATGATAACATTTCCGTACTTCAAACAGCCATATCCTTTCGTAACACCCTTGCTGTTATCTCCAAAGGTAACTACTGGGCCAGCTTTCACAACCACATCTGATAGCAGGGCTCTATCTCCGGTCATATGCCTTGAACAGCCACTGTCAAGAATCCACATAACACGGTTTACCTGTTTAACTCCCTGCAATATCAGATTGATTAGTCCTTCCTCGGAGCCCAAAATTGATTGGGTCCGGCATACTTAAAGAACTGGCCTTTGTCAGGCAAAACAACATTTCTAACTAAAACTACTTCATCCTCTTTCACATAAGAGCGTTTCCATTTATAGCCCGCCTTAACACATTTCTGAGTAGGCTTAGGGATAAATGAATCCACTCTAGTCTGAGGAGGACTAGTAGTCTTTGCTTTAACATGCTTCTTATTATTAACATGTTGACGTGGAGCAGTCTTATCACTAGATACATGCTTTTTATTAAAGAAAGCATACATAACATTAAAAGCACAAGACATGCAATTACTCACACCACATGCTTTATGAGAAGAATTAATAGCAGGCATGTTAGTTCTACAGTTGTTTTGATCCAACTTATGGATATCTGATTTAGTCTTTTCAGTTGTAGCAACTTTGACTGGAATATCAGATACACACTTTTTGGATTGCTCAGCTTCTAAAGCAACATCTTCTTCATGAATCTCCTCAGCAATAATGATAGAGTATTCATTCAGAGGCTCTGCCTCAGACTCCTTACAGAAGGGTGTTTTAATACCCTTAAGAATATAAGGAACAACCTTTCCTTCTTCTCTGACTCTACAAGGTGTATTAATACCAAGCAATCCTATAGCCTCATTATAATCATAACCTATACTGACATGATTACCAATAGCTTGTTTATTGAAAATTTCTTTAGCCGTTTTACAAGAGTTGTAATAGGCATTAGCTTTGGTTTTGAGCTCACTAATCTGATCTTTGAGAATGGTTTCCAGTTGAATATAACATTTAACCCTATTCTCAAGAAAAGCAATTTTCTCAGTAAGTTCATCCTGATTAACATGCACAAGTTTCAAATCTTTTAATTCCTTTTCAAGATTTGTGTTTAAAAGATTTATTCTATCATTTTCAGTGCGTGCACAACTTATGGTGCCACCAAGATGATAAATCATTTCAGCATCAGTAAAGGTTACCTCTGACATGTATCTTGATGAAGTGCTTTCCTCTTTAGCCATTAAAGCAAGGTTCCCAATCTCACCTGCTTCTTCATCACTGTCAGTGTCATCCCAACTCTTTCCCTCAGCAACATAGGCCTTCCCAATCTTGTTCTTCTTGCTAGAATCAAATGTGTTTCTAGTCACTTGCTTTGGCTTTCTGCACTCAGTAGCAAAGTGACCCAACTCATTGCAATTGTAGCATCTGATTATACTTCTGTCCACAGTTCCAGTTTTGTAGCCACCCCTTGTGCCACTTGAAGATGAAGATCCACCTCTCTGAAATCTGGGTCTGAACTTAAGATTGGGATTCCTCTTGAATCTAAACTTCCCAAACTTTCTGACTATCAAAGCCAAATCACCATCCTCCAGCTGATCAAGTTCTTCCAAAGAATAGAAGTCACCACCAGATTGATCAATGGATGTTAATCCATATTCAGCATCAATAACATTCATGTGAGAACTGGAAGGTTGAACAGCCTTCACTTCCAGTTTCTGTGGGACTTCAGCAGCCAATGCAGTGGAGGTACCAACAATCTTTCCAGTTCCATACAGCTCCCTTTGTTGAATCTGCTCCAGCTCATAGGTCTTTAGCACACCATACAATCTCTCCAAAGCAATCTAATTCATATCTCTTGCTTCTCTGATGGCAGAAATTTTGTGCTCCAAATGAGGTGGTAGGGTAAGAAGGAACTTCTTGTTAATCTCTTTGTTGGTGTAGTGCTTCCCATTGAGATTCAGATCATTGATTAATTTGTTGTATCTCTCAAAAACCTGAGAGATACCTTCACCTGGATTTGATCTGAAATGCTCATATTGTGAAGTGAGAATTTCCAGCATATTCTCCCTAACTTCCTCTGTCCCCTCATTGATTATCTCTATTGTTCCCCAAATGTGTTTGGCAGTTTCACAATTTAGAACATGATTATGCATGACAGGATCAAGACTCTCAATAAGGATCAACTGTAGACAGGAATCCAAGGTAACATCCTCTTTCTCATCAGGAGTGTACTCCTTGGGATCTTTAGGGTACATACTAGCAGGCCTAGTAACAACGTTATCCACTGTTATCTCTTCCTCAATAATCATAGGGAGTTTGGGACCTTTCTTCAGCACATTAATATATTTAGGATTTGCAACCTTAAGAAATAGGAGCATTTTCTTCTTCCACATTGAATAATGCTCCTTGTTAAACATTGGGATTTTGACAGTACCAACTTTCTGTGTAGTAGACATCTTTTGAGATTTTTAAGAATACAATAATAAAAAAATCAGAGTTAAGAAAAAAAATCTCAAACAATTGGATCTTTGATTAGTATATCAATCAAAAGGCTCTGATGCCAATTGTTAGGTCCTGATAAGTTTGTAGAAGGGGGGTTGAATACAAACTATACCGTTTTATCGAATTTGTCCTTTAAATGATTTAACTGTTTAGAACAAATTAGTGCGGAATAAAAACTGAAACAATATTCAAGTTAAATAGAAACTCTATTAAACTTGAGGGGTGTTACAATTCAGTGCACAGATTACAAGGTTCTTGTTAAAACAAATCTAGAATAAATTCGACATGAATTTATCTATATTTGTAATAAAAAGATCGAATACTAAAAAGTAGTTCGATAATAATTCTAGGGATTATGATCCGCTAGATTGTCAAAGCAATACAAGTAATTGAATTCTAGTGTATTGGATATAACTTTGATGGCTAGAATTTATTACAAGAATTAAATGAAAGCTTTCTGGTTGGTTCGCTTGAATGGCAGAAGTAAAAGAGATGATATGCTTTTTCTTTTTGTTTCTGTCTTGTTAATGAACTGCCTGCCTTGTTTGATCAAACACATGTATTTAAACAAGTCAACAATATCATTTCCACGCGCCAAACCATTTTCATTTAAGTTTATACTGGTAGTACTATTATTTAAGCCTAGTAGTACTATCGGTAGTACTAACCAATTATATTGGTAGTACTCTCGGTAGTACTAAGCTTGATAGTACTATTAGTATAAATCAGTTAGTACTACTAGTACTAAATAGAATTTAGAATAAACAGTTTTAATAAAATTCTACTTTTAATTGATTTAACAAATGAATTAATTCTTTTAGAATTAATTCACTGATTAAATAAATTAAATAAATGACCCAAATAATTTCATAAATAAATTAATTCTGAGAATTAATTTATACATTAAATTACTTAAGATCTAGATTGATTAATTTAATATATGAATTAATTCTGAAAGAATTAATTCATAGATTAAATTAAATATCTTATAGAATATTATTAAAAGAGAAATAAACTAATTCTTAGAACCACTGAAATTGATGACGAATTTCCACTGACTGACGTTGACACTCCATGTACTGTCTGGTTCATGAGCGACTAACTTTAATGGTTGTTCTTCATCTTTAACTTTAAGCTGTGATTCTTTTCTCCTTTTATTTAACCAAGGACTGTAACCTGTACTTTTTCCCGTCACACTTCTGAAACCTCTGTCACTTTAAATAGATCCACTTTCTTGAATACTTCACTGAGGCTTGATCAAATAAATGAACTTCTTCCAGTGTAGAATAACTTCAAGTCTGTAGATGACTTTAATCTTCATTCTTTGACAGATATAACCTTCTGAGATTCCTGTGACATTTGATTTTTTTATTATTTACTTATTACATCTTAATTAAAGTTGAGTAGAATCCTCGGTGTTTACAAATAGGCTTAGACATATGCCTTTCAGATGATTATTCAAGATACACTTGGGTGGAATTCTTATTCTCCAAGGATGAAGCCCCTCAAGTCATTATAGAGCATATCAAGAGAGTTGATAGAGAAGCACAAAACACTGGTTCCTCTGTAGTTGCTTTGAGGAGTGACAATGGAACTGAATTCAGAAAGTCCACACTGTATGAATTCTGTAAAGACAAGGGCATTTCTCAACAATTTTCAGCTCCTAGAACTCCACAGCAAAATGGAGTGGTAGAAAGAAAGAATAGAACTCTCATTGAAGCTGCAAGAACAATGTTGCTGGATGCAAAGCTACCTACTAGCTTTTGGGCTGATGTTGTTAACACAGCATGCTATGTGCAAAATAGAACATTGATCAATAAGAGGTCTGGAAAAGCTTCTTACTCTTTATGACTGGAAAAGAGCATCCTTCAAGTATCTTCATGTATTTGGAAGCAAGTGTTTTGTGATGAAAGATACATCTGAGCATGTTGGAAAATTTGATGCAAAGGCATTTGAAGGTATCTTCATTGGATAATCTCTGGAAAGGACATCATACAGAGTGTTTGTACCTGAGCAACACAAAGTAATGAAGAGCATGGATGTTACTTTTAATGACAAGAAATTCCCTTGACTTGAAACGAATGAAAAAGACAGTTTGTTAGGTCCAAAGTATCGTAGAAGGGGGGGGGGGGGGGTTGAATACGATACTCACAAATAATTCAATTTCGTTCGCGGATTAATCTTTCAGTTCTATAACGAAATCAAACACACCAAACCAAACCAAGTTTCGGGGAATATATCTTTTTATAAATATAAACCTCGAGGGGTGCTACAATTTCTAATCCGTAGATTTGCTTCAATGAGTTCTAAGTTATACACAATCAAAACTTTGATAGAGTTTAAGCAGAATTAATTTCTCTGGTATTTTCTCTCTGGCTCAATCTCTCTCTCAATTATTGCTTCTCTGTGAAATAACTCGACTGAAGAAGACACTATCTTCACTCTGTATTAATTGTAGACTTCAATTGAAAAACCATCGAACTAGGAATGAAGAATCAATCCTGGCCGTTGGATCTTCAAAATCAACCTGACAACAAGAATACTTTTCACGTGCTCCACAATTTAAAAACCATCGAATGGTTTAAAAAACCATCGAATAGAATAAATTAATTTATCATTCGATAGCTTTTAAATCAAAACTATCGAATGCTAAATTGATTTACTAGTTTTTAATTCAATCACCTTTAACCCTCATTCGATAGTTTTCTTAAAAGAAAAACTATCGAATTGATTTACTTTTCATTTGTCCTTTAGTAATAACTCCTGAGCTCCCGGGTGTTTAAGTAATAGACTGTATCAATTCTTTCTGAGACGATAAAACAATCTGATCTTTTCAGTGCCGTCACCTAGTGCAACTGGTCTGGTTCAAAGATGAATAACACTTGATCAATTCTTCTTTTATGTCTTCAATTCAATGCTGTTGATACGTCCCTTGTCGTTCTGGTTGCTTCGTTTAAATCACTGGAATCCCGTGGTACTTAACCCTAAATCATTCACATACTTCTGTCGTCTTGAAAGTCTTGTTTCTTTTGCTGTCACTGAGGCTTGAACATTTTCATGAACTTCTTTCCGTGACCTGTTTACGGACTTCAAGAATACATAACGTATTTTGATTTTTTGAGTTTACCTTTTCTTCTTTGATTCTGGATTCCTGTGCTTCAGTTAATATTATTGTCTGTCTTGTCCTTTGTTGAGTTGTAGTTATCTCTTTTACATCTTATGTTACATTATGCTTTACACAGTTTGCCATTGAGATTTGAAAATCAAGGATATTTTGAAGATTCTGAAAGTGAAGAAGAGACACCTGTTCTAACTGTTCCAAATGATGAAAGAAATGAATTTGATGATCACCCTCAAACACCTGTGCAAGGGAACAATGACACAGGGGGAGAAGAAGAAAATTCCAACATTGGTGATCAAAATGACTCTGAGTCAAGCCAAAGAGATGAACAGGGTCATACAAGAAAATGGGACAGAGCCCACACTAGAGAACAAATCATTGGTGATCCTAGTGAAGGTGTTAGAACAAGGAGACCTACAATGAATACATGTATGTATAGCTGTTTTTTGTCACAGGAAGAACCAAAAGTAATTGAAGAAGCTTTGAAGCACTCTGACTGGATTGTTGTCATGCAAGAAGAATTGAATCAATTTGAGAAGAACAAAGTTTGGGAATTAGTACCCCCTCCTGAAGATAAAAATGTCATTGAAACCAAATGGGTATTAATGAACAAGATGGATGAAGAAGGCGTGGTTGTAAGAAACAAAGCAAGGTTAGTTACTAAAGGATACTGTCAACAAGAAGGCATTCATTATGATGAGACATTTGCACCTGTAGCAAGACTGGAGGCCATCAGAATATTTTTGGCCTTTTCAGCTCACTCAGACTTCAAGGTGTATCAAATGGATGTGAAAAGTGCTTTTCTCAATGGTGATCTTGCTGAAGAAGTATATGTGTCCCAACCTCCTGGCTTTGAAAATGAAGAATTTCCAGATTTTGTGTACAGATTGCTCAAGGCACTCTATGGACTCAAACAGGCACCTAGAGCTTGGTATGAAACCCTTTCTCAATTTCTTCTAGAGCATCAATTCACAAGAGGGACAATTGATAAAACTCTATTCTTCAAGAAGCATGGTAATGATATCATTCTAGTTCAGATTTATGTGAATGATATTATCTTTGGCTCTTCAAATGAAAAACTGTGTCAAAGGTTTTCCAAGCTGATGCAAAGCAAGTATGAGATGAGTATGATGGGAGAGTTAACCTACTTCTTAGGTCTGCAAGTAAATCAAATGGAGGATGGCATCTTTATAAATCAATCAAAGTATGTCAAAGATCTTTTGAAGAAATATGGTTTAGAAGATTCATCCCCTGCAAAAACTCCAATGTCAACTGCAATTAAGCTTGATGAAGATAAAAGAGGAAAGAGAGTTGACATCAAGGTTTACAGAGGCATGGTTGGATCATTACTCTATCTCACAGCTAGCAGGCCAGATATCATGTTTGCCACATGTCTATGTGCAAGGTTTCAATCTGATCCCAAGGAATCACACATGATGGCAATCAAAAGAATTTTCAAGTATCTAAAAGGAACTCCTAATCTTGGATTATGGTATCCAAAGGACACAGGGTTCAACCTGGTTGGTTATACTAATTCTGACTATGCTGGATGCAGAATTGACAGAAAGAGCACTTCAGGAAGCTGCGAATTCTTAGGCCATAGGTTAGTATCCTGGTTCAGTAAGAAACAACAATCCACAGCAACATCTACAGCTGAGGCTGGATATATTGTTGCTGGAAGCTGTTGTGCTCAATTGCTTTGGATTAGAAATCAACTCATGGACTATGGACTAGTGTTGGAACACATTCCTCTGATGTGTGATAATACTAGTGCAATATCCATTGTTGCCAATCCTGTTAATCATTCTACTACAAAGCATATTGAGATAAGGTACCATTTCATTAGGGAACATGCTGCAAATGGTACTATAGCAGTGTCTTATGTTCCAACTGAGAAACAATTAGCTGACATATTTACTAAACCTCTAAATGAAGCTGTCTTCAACAGACTAGTGAGTGAAATTGGAATGCTCAATCCTTCATTTACTAGTTCTAAGTAATTATGCTAGTTAATTGTTGCAGCAGTAAATTTTCACTGTATTTAAATGCTCTATTTGATTGGAGTGAAAATTAGCTGAGATATGATTTATAAATATTTCAGTATTCTACTGCATATTTTTCAAAATCTTATCTGTGTTTGGAACTGTGAGCTTTTAAGACATCTCTATATAGGTGTTTTTTAGAGTTCACGATATAGTTCAAAGTAAACAGACCTATATCGCAAACTGTCAAAGTTGTTAGACTTCGCGATATAGTTCAATTCTTGAGTTTGCGATCTACTTAGTGGACTTCGCGACACAGAATAACTATATCGACAAGTCCTCACACACTGACAGAATTTTGAATTAAATTGATTTTATTTCAAAATTTTGATATATGTCTGACAAATTGATTAAAATTCCAAACGAGAGTTCTCGACAAGGTATTTATACTATATCGCAAAGTATCCTCTATACTCATACCCTCTAGACTTTGCGACATAGTTCTTTTCCAGACTTTGTGATGTACTTTGCAAGACTTCGCGATACAGGCTATTTTGAGACTTCACGACATTGAAATAGTCTGTACATATCCATATCTCTATATCGCACTGTCTCAGTCATATAAATACCTTTTGCAAACACTTTTTCCCTTTTCATCTTGTCGATTACTCTCAATCCCTAAACCTAATTTCAAATCTTTCCCCCTCTTTACAACCTCGAAATCAGAAATGGCACCCAAATCTCAAACATCTGCATCATCTAATCCCCTAGTGATACCCAAAGAGACCAATTTTCTCACTATCCCCTCTGATAATGAAGCCAACCCAAGGTACAAGTGCTTTGTACGCTTTTTGAACACCTCCTACCTCCTACCTTCGCCAAGCTCTCACTATGAACCCAGCTATGTATGTTGACCTACTGGAAGCTTTCTGGAGGACTGCAACCTGTACTGTCATGGCCAAGGAGGATGGAACATCATTTATAGAGATACATTGCACGGTTGGAGGCAAAGAATTACAGTTTGGGGAGAAAGAAGTGAATGACACTTTTGGCTTTAAGACTGAGAATCATGATGCTAAAGCAAATGATTAACAGATGGTGGATTTTATGGACTTCATTAAGTATGCTGATACAATTGAGATGGCCAAGCTGAACAAGAAGAATGTTAGAAGGGAGTGGTCATATCTGTTTGATGCTCTCCAGAAAGTGTTCATGTGCAGAAAGACAGGATGGGATCAAATTAGCCACATTGTTGTGAAGCTTGCCTACTCCTTGGCATACAATCAAGAAATCAATGTTGGAGCTATCATCACTCGAGAACTGGCTCAAAGGTTAGGCAAAACTCCACGTGGTAGAGGTAATGAAATCTTCTACCCTCGTTTTATTCAATGCATTTTAAATCATCTAGATAATAAGCTGCATGAAGTAGAAGGTATAGACAAAACAAAGCTGGCTTATCCTAAGTCCATGTCCAAAGTCATTTTTGGAACATTGGACTCTAGGAATCAAGTGGATGTGGTTTTAAGTGTTACTGAGCATATGCAAGCAACATTTGAAACCTATACACTTGATAAGCCCATATATCATTCACTTTCATGGAAAGGGAAGGCTAAGACTGATGGAGCTTCAGAGTCTAACCCAAGCCTCCCTAACCCATCCAGTCAACCATCTGCAAACACTACTCTAGTGATTAGGGAGCCAAGTGCACCAACCTCTCAAAAGGTTGTTTCCACTAAAAAGAAGAGTAACAAGAGAGCCATTGCAATTACTGATGATTCTGTAGATTTAGATAGTGAGGAACCTGAGTCACAGCTCACCAGACAAAGGAAGAAGTCTAAACAGATAGCCACCACTGAATCCTCCCAACAGGATTCAGATGTGATAAAAGGGGTAAACCTGTTACTATCAATGGCCTCTCAAAAGGTCATTTGTATTGAAAAGAGTAGCCTCCCCACTACAACATGTATATAGTCTGCACAGAGTCAAGAACTCATTCTTGACTCAGGAGTACAACAGGGTGGAACTACACTGAGTGGAGAGCACATCACTATTGAAACTCCTCCTATTTCTCAGGGGGAGTTGCCAAAATCTAATCTGAACCCCACTTCTCTATCAGAATCTAAAAATTCAAATATTTCTTCTCTACAGGAAAGTCATTCTCATGACAATCCTACATTTGATCATTCACTCTTTGATTCTGTGAATGAGCCACTTTCAAGTGACATGGTGCATGACACTGTGCTCACCACCCAGGACATACATTCTGTTGGTCAGGAAATGCATTCTGGGGCATATTCTAATGACACCAACAAAAACACAGAGGATTCACCAGTTTTTACTGGAGACTATGTGCCAAACTCTTCAATACTTAGGGACTTGGAACTGCCTTCACATGCAAATAGAGATGATGTTGTAACTCATCCCATTTCAATGGAGACAGCATCATACTCTACAGCCATTCTAAGGCTGGAGGAAACTCAAATACCTTTCATCCCTGTTGTAGAATCCTCATCTGCAACAGAAGTGCCTAGCACTATCTCTAACTTGGCTCAGGCCACACTGTTGGCCTCCCAAACAAGGACAAGATAATTGATGAGGCCCAACAGGATTGTAATGTGGATGTCTAGTTGGATGCCAAGAGGTCTGTCAAGCTCAAGGATGCTCTTGTATTTCTTAGGGAAGACTATCTTACAAGTTTGGGGTCAAATGCCAAAAGTCTGTCACCTGCAGAAGTGTATGATGCAGTCATCGAGGTCTACAAAAATTAGCTCAAGGCTCTGCACTATCTTGGGAATGGTCTTCAATCAGAAATCTCCTCTATCAAGGAAGAAACTGTTGGGCTCAAGACATGTCTGAATACCACCATTAACAAGCCTACACTATGTGACTATGTCACATTACATGACCTAGTGAATTCTATCACTGGGATATAGTATAGGTCTCTCTATGTACTTGTCTTGTTCTCATGAACATTAGCTTGATTATGTATGCTCAGAATTATAATGAGCTTAGTAGGTTTCTTGCAATCTAGAATGTATATAGGCCATTGAATAATTGTCCTGGTAGAAGTTCAGAATTGTTCATGCAGCAGGATAGAGATGAATAAGGCCATGAAGAAATAAGTTGCAGAAATTTGTCTAAGGTATTATATAGCAAAGTCAGAATAAAGCTATGTCGTGAAGTCACCAATATCCATGTCGAGAAGTGATGGATCGCATAGTCCATTTTGTACTATGTCGTGAAGTCCTCAAGACTCATGTCGTGAAGTGTTGAAGATAGCAAAGTCAAGATGTACTAGATCGTTAAGTCCTCAAAAAGCCTATGTCGCATAGTCCTCAGAAAACCTATGTCGCATAGTCCTCAAAATGACCTATGTCGCATAGTACTCAAAATGACCTATGTCGCATAGTCCTCAAAAAGGCTAGATCGCGAAGTCCTCAAATGGCCTATGTCTCAAAGTCCTCAAGGCCATATCGCGTAGTCTTAACCAGGGACATCACGAAGTCAGGAATGGAATGGAGTTCACGATATCAACACTTAGCCGTTTATAACAAGACAAATCACGGTACAGAACCAAGAATCAAAGGAGACAAATACTGAAGCATTTGTTCTGGCAAAGTGGTCCAAAGAACAGATGGCAAATCTACAGCTAAACTTGGAGAGAAAGATAAGAGACAAGCAGCTACAGAAACGGGAAAGACTCCGAAAAGCAGGTGGTCCTTCCTGACACAGTTAACCTCTTATGGCAGGACAAGTTGGACTTTCAGCTAGGGGCAACTGTGTAAAAATAGGTGTGTGCACTAGTTTGTATAGGACTTATATATATCATGCACACCCTATTGTTAGCTGTAAGAGAGATACACAAAGTTTTATCTTAAGCACTCTTTTCTCTGTAAGCAAGCAAGATACAAACTGTTCTTGTTTAGAATCCATAAATTCGATTGTGAATTTTTGGAAAGCTGTAGTATTTAATTTACTTAATACAAAGTAGATTAAAGTGATTGTGCTTGTTGTTTATTTTCTGCATACTACACAGTATAATCATTTACAGTTTATTTAGTTTCAAGAAATCGAAAATCTATCAAACTATCCATTCACCCCCCCCCCTCTGTCTAGTTTCTAAGTGGTATTCATTCCTAACAAGTGGTATCAAAGCGTAGGCTGTTAACGTACAAACAGGAAAAGATCAAGAATGAGTTCACAGAAACTAAGCAGTATCAAGATTCCTCCCTTTAACAAGGAGCACTACAGTTTATGGAAAAAGAAGATGTTGTTTTTCATCAAAGCTTCTAACCCCATGTATTTAGACATTCTAAAGCATGGTCCCTTTATTCCAATGAACGAGATTGGTGAAAAAACTGTTGGCACTGAGATAATACCAGCCAGGCATGTGCCCAAAGACCCCTCAAAATACACTGATCCTGAAAAGGAGAAAATAGCACTGGATGGACATCTTCAACTTATTATTTGTGAATCCATGGATTTCAACATGTATGGCACTGTGGCTCACTGTACAAGTGCTAAGAAGATGTGGGATCTCATAGAAGTGCTGTGTGAAGGAACTCCTGAAGTAAGAAAGAATAAGAAACAGATTCTTGTTTCACAGTATGAAGCTTTCATGGCTCAGCCAAAGGAGGGAATCACAGAAGTGTTTGAGAGGTTCAACAAGCTGGTAAATGAGCTCAAACTCTATGACAAACACTATGAGACAGAAGAGATTAACATGAAGTTCTTGCTAACTCTGCCAGATCATTTGGAACCAAGAATCTCTTCCCTCAAAGAAAGAGATTTAACAAAGATTGGTTTTGATGTACTGTATGGTGTTTTGAAAACTTATGAGCTAGAGTTGTTTCAAAAGAGATCTATTCAAGCTAAACAAGGACTAATGGCAAATACTTCCCGTGCCCTTATTGCTGACAACCTAAATCAAAGAATGGAATCTCTTAAAGTCAGTCAAGTCAAGAAGGACAAAGCATACTTAGAGCTTGAAGCTAAGTATGAGGCTCTACTCAAGAAACAACAGGGTAAAGCTTTTATTGCTGAGGGAAAGTGCTGGGATGACTCTGATGAAGAAGAAGAACAAGAGTACTCAAACTATGCCTTGATGGCATTTTCTGATGATGGTGTTTCCTCAAGTCAGGTACCTATTCTTACTTCTCTAGATATGACTCCCTTTCAATATAAGCAAACTGTTGAAGATATGAGTACTGAGATGTTCAATATTCATACTAGCATGTTAGTAGCTAATGAAGAAATTGATAGACTAACTGCTAGAAATCTTGAGCTTACAGAAAAGAATGAGGAACTTGAGTTAACGGTTGTGAGCCTTGATGGTTTAAAAAAGGAGATTGAGTATCTTAAAAACAAAGTGATTTGTGCTGAACAAATAGAAAAAGCTCTTAGAGAACAAATTGCTGAAAATGAACTGAAATTAAGCAGTTTCAAGAACTCCTCTGAGCTTATTCAAACCTATCACAAGGAACACACTGAAGACTGCAAGGTTGGAGTTGGTTTTGATTATGAAAATGATAAGGGAAGGAAGAAGTCCAAGGGCAAAGGAAAAGAATCTTTTACAAACAAAAATGCCCCAACCATACTGTCAAGTGTTGAAAATCCCATTTTCAAAAAGAGTGATGTTGAGTTTGATGAAGAACTACTTGAAGAAGATGAGGCTGCTAAAGACACTTCCTCTTCTCCTAAGTCTGTTGTTCAGAAAGAAACCAAAGACAACCTTGTCAAGAGTCCTAAGGTCAAAAAGGAAGTTGTTAAGAAAAAGAAACAAAACAGAAATGGCAAAACAGGTGTCAACAAGAGTAACAACTATGCTTATGTGCCAAATGCTCCTAGGAAACAGTGTCAGAAATGCCTATCTGTTAATCATTTAACTCATAAGTGTAATAAACAAGTGAATGTTGAAGTTGATAACCTGAGTAACCATTCTCTAGGTTTAAATTCTATTCATGATTCTTTCTGTGGTAATTCAAACTGCATGACATGCTATGTGACTGTGATTGCTAATTGTTTATCTCTTAAGCATAAACTTGATTCCGCACAATCTTGTGAATCACACACACATATGCACACTCACAGGATAGGATCCCCAATCAAGGTTGAGAGGGTGAAAACTTCATGTGAGCCTAAGAGTGTAAACTCCAAAGCCAGAAACAAAGTGAAGTCTCCTACTGTGAAGAATGCAATTTATGACAGAAGAATTGTAAACAAAACTGTTTCTAAATCAACTGGACCCTACCAAGTGTGGGTACCAAAAACAACTTAGTTACTTTGTGAATGCAGGGCAACAGGAATAAAAGAGTCATATGAATCTTGGACAGTGGATGCTCAAGTCACATGACTGGTGATATAGCCCTGCTATCACAATTTGAGGAAAAGGTTGGCCCATCAGTAACCTTTGGAAATGACAACATTGGTTATACCATGGGATATGGCAGTGTCAAATCTGGGAATGTCATTATTGAAGATGTAGCATTTGTTGAAGGACTGAAGCATAACCTCTTGAGCATTGGACAATTCACAAACAGGGGTTTCAAAGTGGAATTTGATGAAGATCATTGTCTAACCTCAAAAAGAGGAAGTGGTGAAGTTGTTTTAACTGGTGTGAAGAAAGGAAGCTTGTTTGTAGCTGATCTCAAGGCTGCAGACAAGGGAGAAATTTGTTGTTTCTACACTAAGGCCACAAATGAGGAATTCTGGCTATGGCACAAGAAACTTTCTCACTTGAATGTTCAGGCAATGAACTCTCTAACAAAGAGAGAACTCATCAGGGATATGCCTGCACTGGAATTTGTGCAAGATGGAGCATGTGAAGCTTGTCAGAAAGGGAAGATCAAAAGATCAAGTCATAAAAACAAATTGCTCAATACAAACTCAAAACCTCTGCAGCTAATTCACATGGATCTATTTGGCCCTGTGAATGTAATGTCCCTTTCCAAGAAGAAATATGCTCAAGTGATGGTTGATGATTATTCAAGATATACCTGGGTGGAATTTCTATTCTCCAAGGATGAAGCACCCCAAGTCATTATAGAGCATATCAAGAGAGTTGATAGAGAAGCACAAAGCTCTGGTTCCTCTGTAGTTGCTTTGAGAAGTGATAATGGAACTGAGTTCAGAAATTCAACATTGTATGAGTTTTGCAAAGATAAAGGAATTTCTCAACAGTTTTCAGCTCCTAGAACTCCTCAACAAAATGGAGTAGTTGAGAGAAAGAATAGAACTCTCATTGAAGCTGCAAGGACAATGATGTTGGATGCAAAGCTACCTACTAGCTTTTGGGCTGATGCTGTTAACACAGCATGCTATGTGCAAAATAGAACATTGATCAATAAGAAGTCTGGCAAAACTCCTTACTTATTAATGACTGGAAAAAGAGCATCCTTCAAGCATCTGCATGTGTTTGGAAGCAAGTGTTTTGTGATGAAAGATACCTCTGAGCATGTTGGAAAATTTGATGCAAAGGCATTTGATGGTATCTTCATTGGATACTCTCTGGAAAGGACAACATACAGAGTATTTGTACCTGAGCAACACAAAGTCATGGAAAGCATGGATGTTACCTTTGATGACAAGAAAACTCCTGGACTTGAAACAAGTGAACAAGACAGTGTGCCATTAAGATTTGAAAATCAATGATATCTAGAGGATTCTGAAAGTGAGGATGAACCTCCTGCTCAAACTGTTCCAGAAAATGAAACTCTTGAAGTTGATGATCTTCTTCAAACACCTGTGCAAGGGTTCACAAACACAGGGGGAGAAGAAGAGAATGCAACTGTCAATCAAAATGATCCTGGAACAAGTCAAGGAAATGAACAAGGTCATACAAGGAAATGGGACAGAGCCCACACTAGGGATCAAATCATTGTAGATCCTGGTGAGGGTGTGAGGACAAGAAGGGCAACAATAAATACATGTCTGTATAGCTGCTTTCTGTCACAAGAAGAACCAAAAGTAATTGAAGAAGCTTTGAAGAATTCTGACTGGATTGTTGCTATGCAGGAAGAATTAAATCAATTTGAGAAAAACAAAGTATGGGAGCTAGTGCCACCTCCAGTAGGAAAGAATGTTATTGACACCAAATGGGTGTTCAGAAACAAGATGGATGAAGAAGGAGTGGTGATTAGAAACAAAGAAAGGTTAGTTGCCAAAGGATACTGTCAACAAGAGGGCATTGACTATGATGAGACATTTGCACCTGTAGCTAGACTGGAAGCCATCAGAATCTTCCTGGCTTTTGCAGCTCACTCAGATTTCAAGGTGTATCAAATGGATGTGAAAAGTACATTTCTCAATGGTGATCTTTCTGAAGAAGTTTATGTATAGACTGCTCAAGGCACTCTATGGACTCAAACAGGCACCAAGAGCCTGGTATGAGACTCTATATCAATTTCTTCTTGAGCATCAATTTACCAGAGGTACAATTGATAAAACCTTATTCTTCAAGAAGCATGGAAATGATATCATTCTTGTTCAAATCTATGTGGATGATATCATCTTTGGCTCTTCAAATGAAAAACTCTGTGAAAGGTTCTCCAAGTTGATGCAAAGCAAATATGAGATGAGTATGATGGGAGAATTAACCTTCTTCGTAGGCCTGCAAGTACATCAAAGAGAGGATGGCATCTTCATAAATCAATCCAAGTATGTTAAAGATCTCCTAAAGAAATATGGTTTAGAAGAGTCATCTCCAGCAAAAACTCCTATGTCTACTGCAATCAAGCTAGATGAAGATAAGAAAGGCAAGAGAGTTGACATCAAGGTCTATAGAGGAATGGTTGGATCACTACTCTATCTAACAACTAGCAGGCCAAACATCATGTTTGCCACATGTCTTTGTTCAAGGTTCCAGTCTGATCTTAAGGAATCTCACATGATGGCTATCAAAAGAATCTTCAGGTATCTGAAAGGGACTCCTAATCTTGGGCTATGGTATCCAAAGGGCACTGGGTTCAACCTGGTTGGTTACACAGATTCTGATTATGCTGGATGCAGAATTGACAGGAAGAGTACCTCTGGAAGCTGCCAATTCTTAGGTCAAAGGTTAGTGTCCTGGTTTAGCAAGAAACAACAATCCACAGCATCATCTACAGCTGAGGCTGAATATATTGCTGCTGGAAGCTGCTGTGCTCAATTGCTTTGGATTAGAAATCAACTCATGGATTATGGACTAGTGTTAGAACACATTCCTCTGATGTATGACAATACTAGTGCAATATCCATAGTAGCTAATCCTGTTAATCATTCTACTACAAAGCACATTGAGATAAGGTACCATTTCATTAGGGAACATGCAGCAAATGGTACTATAGCAGTCTCTTATGTTCCAACAGAGAAACAATTAGCTGACATATTCACTAAACCTCTAAATGAAGCTGTCTTCAACAGACTTATGAGTGAAATTGGAATGCTCAATCCTTCATTTAGCTGTTCTAAGTAAATATGCTAGTTAATTATTGCAATAGTAAATTTTCACTGTATTTAAATGCTCTATTCATATGGAGTGAAAATTAGCTGAGATATGATTTATAAATATTTCAGTATTTTACTGCATATTTTTCAAATCATACTTTTCTGAAAAGTTATGAGTTTTTAAGACATCTCTACATAGGTGATCTTGAGAGTTCACGACTTAGTTCAAATCAAACAGACTTATATCGCAAACTGTTAAAATTGTGAGACTTTGCGATATAGTTTATTTCATGAGTTTGCGACATAGTTCATTTTAATGACTTTGCGACTTAGAATAACTATATCGACAAGTCTCCATATTTGACAGAATTTTGATTTAAATTCATTTTATTTCAATTTTTGATTTAAGTCTGACAAAATGCTTAAAATTTCAAAAAGAGAGTTTTAGACAGGGTATTTTCACTATATCGCAAAGTCATCCAAAATCCTTCTATCTTCAAGACTTTGCGACATAGTTCATTTCAGGACTCTGCGATATACTTTGCAAGACTTTGCGGTACAGGCCATTTTGAGACTTCGCGACATTCAATTAGTCTGTACATATTCATAACTCTATATCGCAGTGTCTCTATCATATAAATACTCTTTTCTAACCGTTCACAACTCTTCATCTTGTCTACTACTCTCTATTCTCAAACCTAAACTCAAATTTTCTACTCTCTTCTTCACTCTCAATCTTGAAATGGCACCCAAATCTCAAGCAGTATCATCCTCAATTCCTTTAACCATTCCCAAAGAAACAAATCACTCTCAATTCCCTCAGAGGCGGAGGCAAACCCAAGGTACAAGTGCTTTTTACGGTTCTTAAACACCTCCTACCTCCGCCAAGCCTTGACCCTTAACCCCACTCTGTATGTCGATGTATTGGAAGGGTTCTGGAGAACATCGTTGGTTGCAACAATGGCAAAGGAGGATGGGACTTCGTTTCAGGAAGTGAGTTGCACAATTAGGGGCAAGTCCTTCCAGTTTGGGGAGAAGGAGATTAACGAGGCCCTGGGGTTCAAGGTTGAGGGTCATGATACTGAAGCTAGTGATGATGAGATGGTCGCTTTCTTGGATTTCATCAAGTATGTAGATGAAATTGACATGGCAAAGTTGAACAAGAAGCATGTCAGGAGGGAGTGGTCGTTTCTTTTTGATACACTCCAAAAGGTGTTCTTATGCAGGAAGACATGATAGGACCAAATCAGTCACATTGCTGTGAAGCTGGCCTATTCCCTAGCCCACAATCAGGAGATAAACGTTGGAGCAATAATCCTCAAGGAATTGGCTCAAAGGCTAGGGAGGACAGTTCGTGGTAGAGGTAATGAAATCTTTTATCCTCGTTTCCTTCAATGTATTTTAAATTATCTTGATGCTAATATACATGAACTTGAGGGTATAGATAAAAATAAAATGGCTTATTCCAAGTCCATGTCCAAAATTCTATTTGGGTCATTGGACACAAGGAATCAAGTGGATGTGATTCTAAATGTGACCAAGCATATGCAGGACACATTTGAATCATATCAACTTGCTAAGCCAATATACCATGAACTTTCCTGGACAGGGGAGGCTAAGATTGAAGGAGCTACACAGTCTAACCCCAACCTTCCTATCCCATCCAGTAACCCTACTGCAAACACCACTCTAGAAGTTAGGGAGCCAAGTGCATCAATCTCTCAAAAGTTTGGTGTTACTAAAAAGAAGACAAAGAAGAGAGCCCTTGAAATAGTCAATGAAACTGTAGATTTAGGTAGTGAGGAACCTGAGTCACAGCTTACCAGAAAAAAAGAAGAAATCCAAATCTAAAGCCACCACTGAATCCTCCCAACAGGATTTAGATGTGCAAAAAGGAGTACACCTATTACTGTCAATGTCCTCTCAACAGGGCATTGATATTGAAAAGAGTAGCCTCCCCACTACAACTTGTAAAGAGTCTGCACATGGTCAAGAACTCACTCTTGACCCTAGGAGAAATAAGGGTGATGACACACTGAGTGGAGAGCACATCACACTTGAAACTCCTCCTATTTCTCAGGGGAGTTGCCAAAATCCAATCTACACCACACTTCTCTTCCAGAATCTACATCTAACATTTCTTCTCAACAGAATAGTCATTCTCATGACATTTCTGCAATTGATCAATCACAATCCAAATCTATGATTGAGCCCACCTCAAGTGACATGGTGCATGACACTGTGCTCACCACTCAGGAACCACATTTAGTTGGTCAGGGAATGCATGCTGGGGCATATCCTAATGACACCAACACAAACATAGAGGATTCACCAGTTCTCACTGGAGACTCTATGCCAAAATCTCCATTCCTTATGGACATGGACATGCCTTCACAGGCACATGGAGATGATGTTGTCACTCATACCATTTCAATGGGGACAACATCAGACTCCACAGTCATTCCAAGACCGGAGGAAACTCTTACATCAACCACCCCCACGGTGCCTAGCACTAGCACTCACTTGGCCCAGGCCACAATGACTGAATGGCTGAAGCCTGTGTAACATGACATGGCTTCAGGATCATCTACTGTGCCACCACAATTGACGGGAGAAGAATTGCAAAATCTTCATGTGGCACAGATAGATGAGTTCTGAAAGATTGCCCAACATCTCCTAACAGCTGGCCTTCCAAATCAGGACTATGAAGCCATTTTGCTCTGTCACAAGGAGGATGTTGAGCCTCAAGCAGAAAAGATTGTAGATGAAGCCCAACAGGATGGAAATGTGGATGCCTGGTTGGATACTAAGAGGTCAGTAAAGCTGAAGGATGCACTGGCCTATCTCAGGGAAGACTATCTCACAGCCCTAGGATCAAATGCCAAGGGTCTTTCTCCTGTAGATATCTATGAGGCAGTGAATGAGGTATACAAAAGTCAATTGAAGGCTCTGCACTATCTTGGGAAAGGTCTTCAATCAGAGGTCTCAACTATCAAGGAGGAAACTGACCAATCCATGGTTCAGCTCAGAATGCCTATCTCTCTGATTTTCCCAAGGTGGATGGCATCCTCAAAGAAGTCTGGAAGACAACTCAGCAAGTATCTACAATGGATCTATCTCTAGCTATGGTGGCTGACAATTTGAAGAAAATGTCCACCAAGTTAGACAACCAATTGCAGTCCAACATCAATATCAATTCTATGCTCTCAGTGCTGTGGAAAAACCAGTATGGTGACAAACTGGTAAATGAGGTTCCTGTCTCCAACATCACAAAATTTGACTTCTCAAAGCTCAAGGATCAGGCCATCAATCCCTTCAAGTCTGAGCAGCTATTTTCCAAGGTGGAAAGGTTGGAGAAGGAAGTGGCATCTTTGAAATCTGAAAACCAAGGGATTTCCCATTCCTTGGAGCTCCTCAATGCCAAAATGGATGATCAAACCAACTCAACCTCTAACATTCTGTTGGTCCAACAACAAATGATGACCTCCATGATGAGAAGCATGAACCTGCCTATTCCTGGAGAAGCTCAAGACATCTTGTCTGATCCCAAGCCTAAGGGGGAGAAAGGAAAGGAGGTCATTTTGGAAAAGAGAGGGGGAGTACCTACCAAGCAGTAAAAGCTTAAGGGCAAAATTTCTGAAGTAAGCTTAAAGCCAATCACTCTTCCCTCTGTGGATGTCATCAATGCTCAAGGTCAAAGAAGCACAGTCACAACTACCATCCATCCCTCTACAATGCCAAAAGACATTTCAGCTCCTCAACCAATTTCTAATGCCAAACCTATCAAAGCTGTAATTATCACTGAGGCCAAGCTACAGGAAGTTGCCAACTCTCACATCTATCATGATGAGGCCTTCCTGGAGTTTCTGAAAGCCATCAACAGCAGTGCTCAAGGAGATACAAGAATCTATAGAGAAAAGATCAAGGAGAGCATCAAGTACCTCACTGTAGCAGTCAGAAAAATCAAGGATGTCCATCTAAGAGAAGTTATCATGGTGTGCAAGGACAATTGCTTGTGGCATCTATCATTTCAAACTCTAGAGAAACTGAGGTTTACTGAACTGTCCACAATTCTGGAATTGATTGAGAAGGATGGGGCAAACAACAAGAGGCTGTTTGATGACTTATCAAAAGATCAATTCCTAAGATTGCCTGAAGTTATTTCTAACCCAAGGACAATACTTTTTCAAAGCCTAAGCAAATCAAACAACATTGATCAATTGGTGATTCCTGCTCATCTGTCATTCAAGAACAATCCCAAGATAAATCAAGTGTTGCAGATGCTGAGATCCAATAAAGGAGTAAGAACAGCTGAAGAGCTTGAAATGATTCAAATTCTACAATCCTTCTTGATTCATTGAACCATTCCTGAGTCACTCAAGGAAAGAAGCAAGAAGAAAGATGATGAGGAGGATGATGAAGAGAAAACCTATAGAAGGAGATCTCAAACAAGGAGCAATAAGGGTGGAGCAAGTGACAGCAGCAAGAGCAAATCATCAAAGAGATCAAAAGATGCTGGTGAAGACAAGGACCCTAAGGGAGATAGAGAAACTGTCAAGAAGACAAGGAGTGGAAATCAGCAAGTCAAGGACATTGCTAGCAGTGCCTTAACCACAACACAAGACTCAAAGTCTAGGGTGGGTACTGTCAGTAATGATCCTCCAAAATCTTTATCCAAGACTTCTGAACCTGATTTGCCACAGAAGAAAATTTTAGCCACAAAGGAAAAATCTAAAAGACACTTCCACAAAGTCACAGCTAGTGGAGTGTTACAGTGGATGAAAGGGAAAGGAGTGAAGCTGATTCCAAGTGATGTGGCACTGAAGACTAATTCTCCCTGCTCCAGAAAGCTACCTCAAGTGAAACATATGAAGATCAAGAGGGCATCTAAAAGGACAAGGATAACAAAGAAGAATGGGGTAATCACTAATGTAGTAGGGATCAAAGTGCTTCCTCTGGATGAAGACTATGATGAAGATGCCCTAGCATTTTTGAGAGCTTAAAGAATATTTGAAGTCAAGGTGAAGCTAGACTATCTAGAAATCAAATACACTGATGGAAGAGAAAGGAAAATGAAGCAAGGAGGCTGGCAATACTTCTCAAAGTATGAACTTGAAAGGATAAATGCTCTTTTAAACTTTGAAGAAAAAGAAGAAAGGATGTGGAAAATAGAGATAGCCAGGTTCATGAAGATGCACTCTGATTATGAAGAAAATCTGAGGAAGGAAAATGAGAAGAAGATACTTCAGAAAGAGAAAGAAATGGCTGAAATGGAGGAAAGAGCAAAAGAGCTGAGGAAGAAAGGGCTTTGTAGGGTAAAACAGAATCCTTATGTTGTGGAATACAAAAATCCTAATGGAGGCATAAGCAAGATAAGGATGGAGTTTCTGGATTCATATGTGGAAAGTGCCCTTAAAGCTGCAATTGATGACCTAAAGGACTCTCCTCTCATTGAAGAACTACTTGCAAGAGAAGAACTTCAAGAAGCCATAATTGACATGAAGAGAAGAGAAGAAATAAGGAAGAAGAAGATTTATGATGATTTACTAGAGAAACAATTGGGAACATAAGCCATGTAGCTCAAGAGGAAATTCTGTAAGCTTAAACTTCCAAGTTGTTATCAAATTTTGTTCATCAATTTATTCTCCTTGTATCTATTTCTTTTTATGTTTGTTAGGCTTGTTATCAGACATGAAATTGTGCCTAAGGATCTTACTCACAATTTGGGGGAGATTGTTGGGCTCAAGACATGTCTGAATACCACCATTAACAAGCCTACACTATGTGACTATGTCACATTACATGACCTAGTGAATTCTATCACTGGGATATAGTATAGGTCTCTCTATGTACTTGTCTTGTTCTCATGAACATTAGCTTGATTATGTATGCTCAGAATTATAATGAGCTTAGTAGGTTTCTTGCAATCTAGAATGTATATAGGCCATTGAATAATTGTCCTGGTAGAAGTTCAAAATTGTTCATGCAGCAGGATAGAGATGAATAAGGCCCTGAAGAAATAAGTTGCAGAAATTTGTCTAAGGCATTATATAGCAAAGTCAGAATAAAGCTATGTCGTGAAGTCACCAACATCCATGTCGAGAAGTGCTGGATCGCATAGTCCATTTTGTACTATGTCGTGAAGTCCTCAAGACTCATGTCGTGAAGTGTTGAAGATAGCAAAGTCAAGATGTACTAGATCGTGAAGTCCTCAAAAAGCCTAGGTCGCATAGTCCTCAGAAAGCCTATGTCGCATAGTCCTCAAAATGACCTATGTCGCATAGTCTTCAAAATGACCTATGTCGCATAGTCCTCAAAAAGGCTAGATCGCGAAGTCCTCAAATGGCCTATGTCGCAGAGTCCTCAAGGCCATATCGCGTAGTCTTAACCAGGGACATCGCGAAGTCAGGAATGGAATGGAGTTCACGATATCAACACTTAGCCGTTTATAACAAGACAAATCAAGGTACAGAACCAAGAATCAAAGGAGACAAATACTGAAGCATTTGTTCTGGCAAAGTGGTCCAAAAAACAGATGGCAAATCTACAGCTAAACTTGGAGAGAAAGATAAGAGACAAGCATCTACAGAAACGGGAAAGACTCCGAAAAGCAGGTGGTCCTTCCTGACACAGTTAACCTCTTATGGCAGGACAAGTTGGACTTTCAGCTAGGGGCAACTGTGTAAAAATAGGTGTGTGCACTAGTTTGTATAGGACTTATATATATCATGCACACCCTATTGTTAGTTGTAAGAGAAATACACAAAGTTTTATCTTAAGCACTCTTTTCTCTGTAAGCAAGCAAGATACAAACTGTTCTTGTTTAGAAGCCATAAATTCGATTGTGAATTTTTGGAAAGCTATAGTATTTAATTTACTTAATACAAAGTAGATTAAAGTGATTGTGCTTGTTGTTTATTTTCTGCATACTACACAGTATAATCATTTACAGTTTATTTAGTTTCAAGAAATCGAAAATCTATCAAACTATCCAATCACCCCCCCCCCCCCTTCTGTCTAGTTTCTAAGTGGTATTCATTCCTAACAGAAACAGATCAATCCTTGACCAAGCTAAATAATTCATATCTTTCTGATTTTCCCAAGGTAGATGGCATCCTCAAGGAAGTTCAAAAAACTGCTCAAAATGTCAACAAGATGGATTACACCCTAGCTTTGGTCACTGATAATCTCAAGAAGTTGTCTACCAAGCTAGAAAATCAGGTGCAATCCAACATCAATTCAAACTCCATGATTTCAGTGATGTGGAAGAATCAATATGGAGATAAGTTGGTGGATGAAGTACCTCTCTCAAATATCACAAAGTTTGATTTCTCCAAGCTCAAGGATCAATCCCTAAATTCCTTCAAGTTTGAGCAACTATTCTCCAAGGTTGATAGGTTGGAAAGAGAGGTGACTGAGCTCAAATCTGAAAACAAAGGGATCTCTCACTCTTTGGAGCTACTCAATTCCAAACTGGATGACCAAAGCAATACCACCTCCAACATCTTGTTAGTCCAGAAACAAATGATGACTGCAATGATGAAGAGCATGAATATTCCAATTCCTGGTGAAGCCCAAGGCATCTCTTCTGATACCAAGCCTAAGGGGGAGAAGGAAAAGGAAAGCATTATCCTAGAGAAGAAAAGGGGAGCCTCTTCACTATCAAGGCCATAGACTCATCTTCCAACTGTTCAAGCTCCTCCATAGAATACAAATCACCACCAGATTGACTTGTAGATGTAACACCACACTCAGCTACAATCACATCCTGCTTCTGTGGGACTTCAGCTACCAGTGCAGTAGACATACTGACCAATCTTCCTTCCTCGTAGATTTCCTGCTACTGAATTTGTTCCAGTTCATAGGTTTTCAAAACACCATAGAGTCTCTTTAATGAAATCTCATTTACCCTTGCTTCTCTAATGGCTGAAATCCTGTGCTCCAGATGGGTTGGAAGTGTCAACAAAAATTTCTTGTTTATTTCTTTGACAATGTAGTACTTTCCATGAAGGTTCAGATCATTGATTAATTTGTTGTATCTCTCAAAAACTTCAGAGATACCTTCCCTTGGATTTGATCTGAAGTGCTTATATGCAGAGGTAAGAATTTCCATTATGTTCTCTCTTACTTCTTCAGTCCCTTCATTGATTATCTCAATTGTTTCCCAAATATGTTTGGCATCTTTATAATTCAAAACATGATTGTGCATAATGGGATCCAGACAATCAACCAAAATTAATTACAGGTTAGCATCCAGAGAAGCATCTTCCTTTTCATAAACCGTAAAATCTTTTGGATCTTTAGGATAAGTCCTTGCAGCTTGAACAACAATGTTATTCTCAATACGCTCTTCAATAACCATTGGGACTTTTGGGCCTTTCTTCAAAACACCAATATACTTTGGATTTGCCACTTGAAGAAATAAAAGTATCTTCTTCTTCCACATCCCATTGTGCTCTCTACTAAACATAGGAATTTTGACGGCTCCAACTTTTTGAGTAGACATCTTGAATTTTTAAGAAAAATAAAAATTCACTTGTTCTTGATAAATCACAAAAGTATGCATCTTGATTTGTGCGTCAATCAGTAGGCTCTGATACCAATTGTTAGGTCCTGATATGTTTGTAGAAGGGGGGGGGGGGTTGAATACAAACTGTGTCGTTTTATCGAATTTGTTCGGTTCGTGATTTAACAATCCAAGAACAAATAAGTGCGGAATGAAATGAAACAAGATTCAAGTAAAATATAAATTATATTAAACTTGAAGGGTGTTGCAAATACAGTACGAATTACAAGGTTTGAATCTCAAAATAATTAAAACAAATCTAGAATAAATTTGACATGAATTTATCTATTTTGTAATAAAAATATTGAATACTAAAAAGTAGTTCGAGATAAATTCTAGGGATAATGATCCGCTAAATAGTCAAACAACAACAAGTAACTAACTTCTAGTGGTTTAGATTTAACAATACAATCAAGAAATTAATTGCTTGAATTTATGAAGCTAGGCAGTTGGTTGTTAAAGAAGTAGAGAGATAGATAATACTTTTCCGTTAATGTCTTCTGCCTTTACTTTTTGTGTACAACTAATCTATATTGTAAACTGCCTTCCTTTTTGTATGCAGTTTCCATTTATATCCATATGGCTCTCGGTATGACTTTGCTGAGCTTGTATGACTATCCCTTTTTCCTTGTATGACTTTCGGTATGACCCAATTTTGAACCAACACGACTGTCGGTATGACTAAGCACTTAACCTGTATGACTGTCATTTTGAATTGGCATGACTGTCATTTTTGCCTTGTATGACTGTCATTTTTGCCTTGTATGACTGTCGGTATAACCTTGTATGATTGTCGGTATGACCCACCTTGACAGTCATACTGGTTCATATTAGACAGTCATATAAGTTAAGTAAGCAGTCATATAAGTTATGTATTAATTCTAAATTAATTAACGTATTAATTAATTTAAGGAATAAATTAATTCTAATAGAATTAATTTATTAAATAAATTAACTAACTGTTTTAATTAATTAAAAGAGAACTAATACATTTTCTTGATATAAAAATCATTATGAACCCACTGAAAATAATGATGAACTCCCACTGTATGATCACTCGATGTACTGTCTGGTTTATGAGTGACTAACTGCAATGATTGTTCTTCATCTTTTGACGTTAAGTTGTGGTACTTTTTCTTTCCCCTTTATCAAACACTGTAACATGTACACTTCCTGTCACACTTCTGAAATCTCTGTCAATTTAATAGATCCACTTTCTTGAATACTTCACTGAGGCTTGATCAAATAACTGAACTTCTTCCAGTGTAGAATTACTCAAGTCAGTAAATGACTTTAAATCTTCATTCACTTGACTGATAATACCCTCTGAGATTCCCGTGACCTCTAATCTAATATTTACTTATTACATTCTTGTTTAAGGTGAGTCGAATCCTCGATGTTTACAAATAGGCTAGTGCATATGCCTTTCACTTACTTATTTTCTCACTTATTTATTTTTTTTATATTCCCTTTCCAAAAATATCACAAGTAAACCCTTACTTCAACTATAATTAAATAATATCATTATTTATAACAATTGAAAGTTTTAGTACCTGTTTTTTGGTACGATACTTACCTTACTTATTTCCTCGCTTATTTATTTTTTATATATTATCTTTCCAAAAATATCACGGGTAAACTATTACTTAAACTATTATTAAATAATAACATTACTTATAACCAATTACTTTTTCCGCTAAAATACATTACTTTTTCAATTATTTTTTTAAAAATCCTCTCTTTTTCTAAAAAAACCACAAACAATTACCTTTTTCAACTAAAACATGTTACTATTTCTATTTTTCCTTACCAAAACCCCCCATTTTCCAAAAATATCACGGGCAAACTCTTACTTATTTATTTTAAAACTTATTTTTAATACTTTTTAATTATGGACAATTACCTTTTGAGTTAAAACATATTACTTTTTCATTTTAAAAAAAAAATATTATTAAATAATTACATTATTTATTACCATAATCTTTTCAGCTAAAATACATTACATTTTCTATTTTTTTCTAACAAAATCCTCTCTTTTTCTAAAAAAATCACGGGCAATTATCTTTTTCAACTGAAACATGTTACTCTTTTTATTTTCCTTACTAAAACCCCTCTTTTTCCAAAAATATAAGGGGCAAACCTTTTACATATTTATTTTAAAACCTATTTTAATACTTTTAATTACGGACAATTATTTTTTCAGCTAAAACATGTTACTTTTTCTATTTTTCCTTACCCCCTCATTTTCCAAAAATATCATGCGCAAACAATTATTTATTTATTCTAAAACCTATTTTAATACTTTTAATTATTTAAAAAAGTTTAACAAGTCTACTTATTTTCTTTAACAAATGCAATTAATAAAATTTTGAAACATAAATAATTAAAATAAAAATTATTAATAACAATTCGTGCATCACACGGGTTTTAGCTAGTATTGTTAAAGACGAAACATTAAAAGTTTGGTAGTCGGACGGACATACGGTAGATATTTAGTGATTTTACTTAATTACCCTGACTTATTTTAAAAAAAAATTATTACTGAATATTAAAATTATTTATAACCAATTACCTTTTCAGCTAAAATACATCATTTTTTCTATCTTTTCTAACAAAATCCTCTCTTTTTCTAAAAAAAAACACTGGCAGTTACCTTTTTCAAATAAACATGTTACTCTTTCTATTTTTTCTTACTAAAACCCCCTCCTTTTCCAAAAATATCACGGCTAACCCTTACTTATTTATTTTAAAATCTATTTTAATATTTTTAATTACGGTCACTTATCTTTTCAGCTAAAACATATTACTTTTTCTATCTCTTTTCATTTTCTAAAGAAACTATTATTAAGTAATAACATTGTTTATAATCAATTATCTTTTCAGCTAAAATACATTACCTTTTCTGTTTTTTCTAACAAAATCATCACCTTTTTCTAAAAAAAATCAGGGACACTTACCTTTTTCAACTAAAACATGTTACCATTTCTATTTTTTCTTACTAAAATCCCTCATTTTTTCAAAAGTATCACGGACAAACCCCTACTTATTTATTTTAAAACCTATCTCAATACTTTTAATTACGGACACTTACCTTTTCAGCTTAAACATTTACTTTTTCTATTTTTTTGTTTTTAAAGAAACTATTATTAAATAATAAAATTATTTATAATCAATTACTTTTTCAGCTAAAATACATTATCTTTTCTATTTTTCTAGACGAAATTCTCTCTTTTTCTAAAAAAATAACAGACAATTACCCTTTTCAACTAAAATATGTTACTCTTTCTATTTTTCTTTACTAAAACTCATCTTTTTCCAAAAATATCACGGGCAAATCCTTACTTATTTATTTTAAAACCTATTTTAATACTTTTAATCACAGATAATTACCTTTTCAGTTAAAACATGTTACGTTTTCTATTTTTCCTTACTAAGATCCTTACTTTTCCAAAAATATCACGACCAAATATTTACTTATTTATTTTAAAACCTATTTTAATACTTTTAATTATTTAAAAAAATTTAACACACCTACTTATTTTTCCTAGCAAATGCAATTAATAAAATATTAAAATATAAATAATAAAAATAACAATTATTAATAAAAATCCGTGCATCACACGGGTTTTAAGCTTACTATTATATAATAACCGAAACTTTAAAAGTTTTGGTTTTCGATTTTCGATCACTTATTCTATTTAATAAAATAATGTAAAGTATAAATATAAAACACATTACCTTTTAATAAAAATATATTATCTTTTATAAACATGTCTGAAAATAAAATTTAGTATAATATATCTTTCGGTCATTAATATTGCCTGTTTTTTAATTATATATCTTTCAATTATTCTATATAATAAATAATATAAAGTTACATTTTAATGAAAATATATTACCTTTTATAAACACGCCTAAAAATGAAATTTAGTATAATATTTCAGTCATTAATATTGCCTTTTTTTAATTATATATCTTTGAATTATTAATACATTCCAAAAAATATCATACATTATATCTTTTTAATAAAAATGTCAAGTATATTATATTCTATATATTTCCATTATTAATATAAAAAATAAAATAAAATAAATTATATTATATTAAAAGAAACTCGTGATTCGCACGGGTTATAAACTAGTATGGATAAATTCATAAAAATCTATTCTTCATGTTTCAATTTTTATATTTAAAGTTTTTAATTATTATTATAAGGAAAATGCTCAATTTTTTTTACCAAACGAAAACACTCATATTAGTTGAGTGTATAAATATGAAAAACACTCAAATGTATACTGTAGTTAGGTTTAAATTAAATTCTTAAATTGGATTTATTATCGCTAAGCCTTTTTATCATTTTATTTTAATTTATTAAATTTGAACGGAGTCCAGCTCGAACAAACCGTTGATGAATTAACTTGTGTAAGATTCAAAATTTCTCAACAAAATTATAGTATTGTTGGAAGCTTATATAAATTTTAATAATGTTATGTGATGGGGAAAAAAGGATGATAAAACCAGCGCAAATCATATGCTCATTTCTACATCTTTATTAAAGTTACAATAATTCTTAAATAGATACTTTTACAGAGCATCCTTTACAGTTCAAATACTATTCAAGACAAAACTAAAGTCTTGGTAAACTATGGTATGCCAGCCCAATTCAAAACCTCTTCTAGGTGTAAAACACAATTACACAACTATGGAAACACAACCACTAATTTCAGCTGCTACTGCTCCTAATGTACTACAGTGATGCTTTTGTTGTCCGCAAATATGGGCAGCTTTTTGAAATCCGCACTACGATCATGTACGTTTCTGTACTAGTCTCAGAACCTTAGACAGAAACTGGCTCACCAACTGGACTAGAAACCCCAGCTTTAACCTGCACAAGCAAAGAAAAACCCGTGGTAATTAAAGTTACATGCACACTTGATGATGCTGTTTATTACTGATTTACACACAGTCGATATAATCATGTGATATGCTTTTGGAAAATACTAATGTGTTTGGATGGTGGTCTATTGTACCAGTGCAAAATGTGAGAGAATCTCAGTTCAGTAGCTAAGGAGGCTGTCCCCCTTACCTGCAATTCGTACAGAACATAAGATGATAAGAGGGGTTCTTTTATGCAGTTGGTCGTCTCACATACTCCGTAAATCATTAGATAATATGTTATACCATCTGGTGTTTTACTTCACTAGAAAGTAAAAGGATTCAATACCCTATTGCAGTATTTTTCGTCTGAATAGGTTTAACTAGAAAACCTAAACGGACACATTTGGATTGATAAAGGAACTAGATAAGATATCCTCATATGCTCTCTTTTGCATATATTTCGCTAAACAAATGCTTATATCAGGATGAGAGGTATTACCTTTGCCGATTTAAAAAGTTCATCAAGCACTTCGGATAAGGTTGGATGTGCATGAACAGCAAACTTGATGTCCTGCAGAAGGAAAGTTTATAAAGATGATGAAAAACAGTAATAAGAAGAGACATCTTTTAACTGCAGACTAATAATAGCTTGATGTAGCAGCAACCAATGATTTTTTATAGTTCTACCCCACCATGAGATATGCTATCTAGCATAGTAAAAGTATTTAATTAACGTACAGGTATGATTTAATAAAGAATGTTATCTTCACTGGCATTTTTTGTTTTCGGCCTTGCAAATGCTATATAATTAAGTAATGTAAACAAACTAAAGTATACATTTGTTTCTGTTGTAAAGTCAGATCTTTACCTGTATGCGTGTTCCCAAAGCCATTGCATTAGACGCTTCATGTATGAGATCAGCAGCATGTAAACCAAATATATGGACACCAAGGATCTCGCCGTTGTCTGGTCTGTATATTAACTGTGATAAAAAAATGCTTTAGAATGCAAGATTAATCTATACCAAGCTTCACCACTCAAAGTATAGCACACCTTAGCAATTCCTTCCCCTTCATTTTCAGCAAGAGCTTTGGTGTTAGCCTTGAAGCTAGTCTTTGCGATACTAACTTCAAATCCCTCCTTTTCAGCTTTTTCTCTTGCTTGAGGCTGGAATAAAATTAATAATTAATAAACCAAATATAATAGAAGAAGGCTCATGTTCAGAAACTTTTCCGAGTATAAAAGAAAACAAATCTAATTTGTTGGCCAAGCAATACTGTCAAATTTTGAAAAATATTTTAGTGCCTTTCTTCCGGCAAAAAAAAAAAAAGATAATGTACTTCTAATTTTTTTCAAGGCTAAATTGTTCTAATAAATTAAAAGGTACACTCACGGATGTAATAACTCGAGGGAAAAAAATTGTTTTCAAATTTGAAAAATAATAGACCATCTAAAAATGAAGTTGGAAACCAGTCACCCTTTAGCCAAGTTAGTTAAAAAACAAAGTTATAGCAGAAAATTGCCAAGACCCGCAGTTCATCTAGCCAGTGTTTTAAGACAAACACCGTCCTCCACTAAATTACTAGAACGTTTATAAAGTGAATAATTGACTACATTCTTTATATATTTAAATATTATAGATATATAAATGATTGTTATTATTATATCTAAGAAACATGAATATGGGGAGCATCGGTAAATGAAGTTGGAGGATGAAACAATAAACAGATATAAAAAAAGGTACATACCTCTGTTAATCCAACCATGCTGATTTCAGGATGAGTGAAACACGCTGCTGGGATGCTCAGATGATTCAGCACATGGTCATGCCCAGTAACTTGCTCAACAACTATTTCAAGAAGGCGATTGCAGGTGTCATATACTAGCACCAAAGAAAAGGCTGAAAAAAGAAATACTGTATACCATGGGTAGTGAGCCTACCAGAGATTCCTTGAGCACTTGCTGCATGTGCAAGCATCAACTTCCCGTTTGCATCACCAATGCAATACAAATGAGGGACCTGATAATTTGAGACCCTTGTCAGTGAACAATGCAATAAAAAAGAATACCACATATACACGTGATTTGTCAGTAAACTAATAGATGTTAAAGTAATATATTACCAGTGTCCCATTTGCATCAATCACTTGCATCCGTTCATCAACAGGAATGAATCCACGTTGAGTCTCTACATTAATCTGAAAGTTGACCAAGAATAGTAAAATGGCAGGTTAAAATCAGCCGATCTAAATATTAAATCGGTGACTACATTTCTGTCGATGTTTGCTTACATTCTCCAATCCAAGCCCTTTCGTGAATGGAGCCCTTCCAGTTGCAATGAGGGCAGCATCGACCTACATTCAGTTAAGATACAGAGGAATTAAATGACATTGAGCATACAAGCGCACCCACCTCTATATAACAAAACACTTCATAAAAGAAGTTAATAATCCAAAAAAGATGATGATTCTGCAATCTATCAATAGCAGGCAATGGTAAAAGCTTTCTTGTGCTAAAGAAAGAACACTTGTACACCCCAACTGCCTAAATATCAAAATTCAAAGTCCTGATATTTCATGAACATGGAGTACTATTTGTAATACAATGGATGGCATTTGTTTTGGCATTTTTGATAAAAATAAGTACTTATTTCGGAAATAAAGTACCATAGTAAGTACTTGTTTTTCGAGAATAAGCGCTTATTTTTCTGAAAAACAGGAAACCAAACTCCCCCAATATTACCCATCATTGCACTTTGTCACTACATTTCAAAGTCTCCACCGGAGATGTGTTGCCCAAAAATATATTAGCACACGTCATTCAGTTTGCAATGTCAATTATTTTATCAATAAGAAGCATATTTCTTCAAAGAGATGCACGTAAACAAGACCTCTCGACAACATGGATGTAGGTGACCCATATGGACATGATATGAACCAAAAGATTGATTACAATGTAATAAAACATTCCTGATAAAGGAGAAGAAAAGAACTAATCACACATCAATACATCATATGATATCAACCAGATGAAGCACTTGCTTTTGGCAGAAGCATCAAATGTAATATTCAAACAGAAAGAAACAAGCTAAGTGAATACCTCATCAAAAATATGTGTGCAAGTGTGCGGGATTGTGTATTTATACGCTAAATCATAAATGCGGCAACTTGGTATGAACAAAGTCACTTCATGTAAATTTTATTAGATATCTTTACATGGAGACATCTAACACCAAAAAATTAAAATAGTCATGCACTTACAGGGTCTACAATAATTTCCTTCAAAGATTAGCATCAGAAACTTACCTCCAAGGTATCCTTTGGCTCCTTTGTCTTTGCATCAATAAGCTCAATCAATACAGGTTTGCCATCCTTTGCTGGAGTGATCTGTTTACACAAGTAGATAGCAATAATGAGAAAAAAAAATGGTTAAATGCTACTTAAATAGTCATAGATGTGAGGTTTAAAAATCACCTTGCTTGCAAATACACCTGTGTGGTAATCAATCTTTCGAGGGTTTATGAGAACCCTCTGAGCCAATTTCCCGATCTCAGGATCAAAACCAGGCATTAGTTGGTCAAGAGCTTCAACGAAAGTAACCTATAAAATAAATACTCTGGTGAGCTTGATGACATGTATATATAGTCTATACATGGAGCCTAATTGGCTTTTATTTTTCCCAACTCAAAGTTGGAAAGGAAATATTCGAAAATGGCAATAATGTCATGAATAAAGGTGTCACTGTTGTGGGGTTATGGGGTATATTAGACTGTCTAATATAAAGCAGATATTACTGTGTTTTTTCCGAAATTATATATTATACATATATTTCTCTTCCACCAAAATCTGTTAAAGTTCCTACATACAATTATTGGCAGAAATAAAATTAACTTTACACAGCATAAAGTCGTTTGGAGCCTACCTCGCTGCCAAGTGCTGTATACACATCGCTAAATTCAAGACCAATATAACCACTTCCTACAATAACTATCCATTCAGGAACAGTTTCCAGTTTGAGTGCGTGATCACTGGTTATAACAGTCTTGCCTGCAGTTTTCAATTACATAGCAAGTAAAAACAATAAAATGTCAATTTTAATTTAATATCACAGTCTTGACTAAATTAATGGCACTTACCATCAACTTCAACTCCTTTTGGCACAAAAGGTACAGAGCCTGTAGCAATAATTATGTTTTTTGCTGTTATTGTAGTGTCGGGGAGTCCAGCTTTTCCATATTTTACCTTTTGTGGACCCTGAATAGTAATGAATAGATGCATAAAAGGAATGGCATCACAATTTAGATCCAGTGATTTATAATAAGTTACAAATTAGAAATTTAGAATCATAAGTGAATCAGGAAAACAGAAATCAGAATTATAGATTTCCATTCTAAATTCAATTAACCAACTTGTCAGCATGTACAACTTACCACAACTGAACCAACACCAGTCAATATATCCACACCAAGATTTTTCATGGAATTGGTCAAGTTATTTCGAATTTTGGAAGCAAGATTATTGGCATGATCAGCTACTGCCTGTCTGTCATATCCGGCAGCTGCAACCTGCAATGAAGCAAGTAACTTAAAGCAACCATCTTTGCACATATTGGCCCTGTTTGGAAGTTAAAGGTTTGGGAAAAAATTAGAGGTTTGAGCCAAATTAGATGTTTGACCATTTGAAACCTCTAATATTAGTGTCTGGTAATTAGCGGATTGAAATAGCTTTTTGGACTCAAAAAGCTAGTTAGAGGAGCTTTTTCAATTGATTGTGATGTGTGTAGTTGATATATAAAAAGCTAACTCAAACAGCTAATTACCAAACAGTTTCACATAAACCAACTAATTCAATCCGCTAGTCAAAATAGCTAACTCAATCCGCTAGTCAAAACAGCTAATTCAATCTGCTGACCGCTAACAGCTAATTGCCAAACAGAGCCATTTTCAATGACACTTTCCGAGGGATGTACATAGAATCAACAGGTTTAGATATAGAGAAAAGGAGAATATATTTTGAATTATGCACTTCAAATTCTCTAAATTTCTACCAGAACACGCTGTAGGGATACACTTCTCAGCCTCTAGAAGGTAAATATGATCTGAATTAACTTATGTTTTGAATCATTGGATAAGAATAATTTGACTAAGACAGCCCTGAGCTTCTGGTAAAAAGGACAAGATCAGGTATGATGTATTCCCAGACTAAACAAGTAGGAATGCATGTGGAGAATACTATGAAAAAGGACAGGGGGGGAAGTATATGCTGATACAAAGTTTTTAAACAATGACAGGCCAGCCTTTTCTATCTGGTAATTAAAAGCTAAAAAATATCTGCTGGTGTTCAGTTTGATTGATGCAAGGAAATATACTATCTGAACAATATCCACAAGTTGATTTTCCAAGTTCATGTTGTCAAGTCCAAAATAAACAGTCACATGACTATCATGTAACTAGATCTTCTCTTCTTTTTCAAAATCTTGTTCAAGTACGTAAACCATGTGGCAGTTAAAACTGAATTGTTGGTAACTATTAATGCTTTTGATGTACCACTTGACCAATCCCAAGTTGAAGCTAAATAATGTATATGGATCAACTAACAGGAACTAAAAATTAAAGGCTGCATTGCATCATGACTGTAATACATACCTGTAGACCAAAAGCTTTCATGTGGTGTTCATTTTGAAGCTCTCGCATTCTACCACTGACAGCAAGAAGTGCTTTGGAAGGGACACAACCGCGATTTACACATGTTCCTCCCACCACATCACCCTCGATGATGGCAGTTTTTAATCCCTGAAAAGTATAGATCATTTACTGATTATTGTCCATGCAAATATAACAATACAAAATGTCATCATCCATATCCGGTTAATCAGGCCCGGTACACTCTAGATCTCTTCTACTTGTCACTAACTAGGACTCCACCACAATTTTGTTTTTCCTTTTCTGAACCGGAAGTATAGTATGTATCCAAAATTGTTACAAATTCTAGAGTAAATGTATGAATTACATACAGCAACTAAATTCTTAATGAATAAGAATGCAAAAATTGTACTGTCCTCAAATCACGCTTTTAACCTCTTCATGAAATCTGACCCCATAATATACCCAAATCAAAAGTTGAAGCACCAATCATCAATCAATGAACTATAATTCTCCAAAATATAGGTACGACACGAGGCTCCAAAAAATTATTCCTTTTTAATTAAAAAACAATCTTTTCTATCTAATATGATTATAGCATGACCAGGTCATTCAGTTTATTCAATATATGAGGAAAATTACGTCAGATATATCGCAGGTGCCTTTTTCTCTTTTTATATACTATTCAACCACAATTTCTTAGTTGTAACTGTATTGAAATATAATAAATCTTCAATGTTAAAACACAAAATAAAATCATGTTTAAAGCTAACCACGGATATCCAAACAATATATGTACTAATACACTAATGCTTACCTAAACCAATTAGATTAATAATAACCATACAAATAAAATGAACATTTCAACTAATTTCGTACTTCAAAAGTAAAAGCACATAGAAAAGAACCTCTTAGTACTGAACTGATAGGAATAATAATTAATAATTCGACTCAATCTCAGCTTGTGATCGCCTCACAACACTAACATGTCACAACAACTGATTATAATATAAAAACAATCAAACCCAAAAACAATAACAACCAATGCAGATCATAAAATCAACCAACACTACACTACACATAATCACACAAATCACAAACACAATTATACCTTCTCGACGGCATGAAGAGCAGCACCGTGACCGCCAACACCAGCGCCAATAATAACCAAATCATAATCAAACCCACCCGAAACCGTCCCATTAGCAGACGCACACACACTAAACTTCCCCCTACATTGCCTCGAAACGAGCCCTCTCGAGCTCGAACACCTGAGAGGCGTAAAGGCCTCTCTTCGCAACCCACAAAAGCGGAGAGATTGGGGAGAGATGGAAGAAGAGAGAAAGAGATCAGAAATTGAGTTGGAGGATCTGGTTGTGGAGAGATTGGAGGAGAGAGAGATGGAGAGAGATGACATTTTGTCGAGAGAGATGAGAGAGCGAGATGAGAGAGAGATGGGTTTTGGGAGAGAAAGAGAGAGATGGGGGTATATAGAGGAGAGACGGGGAGGGTGGTGGTGGGGGGCTTTGAGATGTCCGCCGGAGTGAATGAAATGGGCGGAGATAACAATGTTGCAAAACAGAGTTTTTACAGCTTGATTTATATGTGTTTATTTTGTTTGATTATTGTTTGGGGGGGTTTAATAGGTTTGATGAACTGTTTAACTACTATTGCTTTGGTAGTTACGTGGCGCTCTCGCTATGGACTTTTTTAAGTTCTTGTTTCATGTTTCGAACCCTCAGAAGTCAGAACTGATATTATTGACACGGCAAAATTACACTTTTAGATTTAAAAATAATTAAAATTATTTTGCTTAATTATATATTCAATGTACATAATTTTTTTGAAATCCGGATTATATACTAAAATGGGTAGCTTTTTATAGCACACTCTCATGTATAGAGTCTCGCGGTATATATATATTATCATATTTTTAATAAAATATAATTATAAACTTTAATTTAGGAAATCAAAAATGAAATTCTAAAACTTTTTTCTTTCAAAAATCATTCAAAATTATGAAATATTTTGGCATGATTATACGGCAGAATCAAAATTATTCAAAATGGTACTACTGTAGAATCAAATTTAAATTCAAAATTTTGCTCAAGTTTTAAGTGATATATTTTTTATAATATATATATATATCGTAATATTATATATGAGAATCAATAGATTTCCACTACTAAAGGTTATATAAGTTTAGGAGAACATAAGTATACGGAAATCAAAATATTATGGAAATCAAAATATATGTATATATAAGTTTAGGAGAACACAAGGTTATTAAGATTTCCACTACTAAAGGTTAAAATGCAATTGAGTTTCCTCTTCATTTGTAAAGATTTAAAAGACAATTGAGATATTTTCAAATCAAAAATTTAGTAAAATATTTTAAATTGTATATTTACTTTACTCCATTTGTAAAGATTTTAAAGGCAATAATATTATAACTGTATATTTAGTTTACTCCATTAGTAAAGATTTAAAAGACAAATTAGATTTTTTTTCTAATCTTTAATATAATTAATTCAACGATTAGAGAAAATCAGAAAAATAGATCAAAGCGATGTGATTAAAGATAAATTTTAGGAGAATATTAAGATAGTAATTAGACTTAAGAAAGTTTAGGAGAATATAAGGTTATTAAAATTTCCACTACTAAAGATTTAAAATACAATTGAGTTTCCTCTCAATTTGTAAAGATTTAAAAGGAAATTGAGATGTTTTCTAATAAAAAGTTTAGTAGAATATTTTAAATTATATATTTACTTTTCTTCATTTGTAAAGATTTTAAAGGCAATTTGTTAGGTCCTAATATGTTTGTAGAAGGGGGGTTGAATACAAACTGTACCGTTTTATCGAATTTGTTCGGTTCGTGATTTAACAATCCAAGAACAAATTAATGCAGAATTAAATGAAACAAAATTCAAGCTAAATATAACTTATATTAAACTTGAAGGGTGTTGCAAATACAGTACAGATTACAAGGTTTGAATCTCAAACTAATTAGAACAAATCTAGAATAAATTCGACATGAATTTATCTATTTTTTTAATAAAAAGATCGAATACTAAAAAGTAGTTCGAGATAAATTCTAGGGATAATGATCCGCTAGATAGTCAAACAACAACAAGTAAATAACTTCTATTGGTTTAGATTTAATAATAATGCTAGAAATTAATTCACTGGTTTCCAATCAAGCTCGGATAGTTGAGTTCATAAAACAGAGAGAGAAGTGAAAAAGTTTGATGTTAATATCTTCTTCTGCTTTTTTAATGTGTGTACAACTCTGATCTTGTTCAACTGCCTTTTTGGATATTTATGTACGTCATTTCTTTTGAATCAGAAGTACTATCGGTAGTACAATGATTTGGGTTGGCAGTACTATCGGTAGTACTAAGGTTTGGCTTAGCAGTACTATCGGTAGTACTGTCATTTGAATTTCCAGTACTATCGGTAGTACTACTTAAGTTAGTCCTACCAAGTATTCTGACAGTCCTATTAGTATTATAATAATTCTAATTTAATTTACCTTTTAATTAATTTAATCAATAAATTAATTTTTGATAGCAGAATCAATCTGTGAACCATTGAAAATAATGCCGAACTTCCACTGAATGATGTTGACACTCGATGTATTGTCTGGTTCATGAGTGACTAACTGCAATGTCTGTTATCTTTTGACTTTAAGATATGGTTCTTTTTTTTTCCTTTATCAAACACTGTAACATGTACACTTGTTGTCATGCTGTAGAAATCTCTGTCACTTTAATAGATCCACTTTCTTGAATACTTCAATGAGGCTTGAACAAATAAATGAACTTATTTCAATGTAGAATTACTTCAAGTCTGTAAATTGACTTAAAAATCTTCATTCTCTTGACTGATATTATCCTCTGAGATTCCTGGGACAGTTTAACTTATTATTTACTTATTACATTCTTGTTTAAGTTGAGTCGAATCCTCGATGTTTACAAATAGGCTAGTGCATATATCTTTCACAATTGAGATGTTTTCTAATCAAAATTTAGTAGAATATTTTAAATTGTATATTTACTTTCCTTCATTTATAAAGATTTTAAAGGCAATAATATTATAACTGTATATTTAGTTTACTTTATTAGTAAAATATTTAAAGGCAAATGAGACTTTTTCTAATCTTTGATATAATTAATTCAAAAATTTGATAAAATTAGAAAAATAGATCGAAGCGATGTGAGAGCCGCCACCTCACCGCCCCCGTCTTCTCCTTTATATAAGTATATTGATTAGTAAAAAAACACTTTGATATCAAAAAATTACCAACAAATTCAATAACATTATTTATTTATATGAACACATTCATTATTTATTTATATGAACACATTCCATAATACGAATATCACAACGACTAATAAAAGACAATAAAAATGATAAAGAATGGTTTAGAAGTTATTTGATAAGAAAATTTATGCTAAAATCATGAAATATATTTCATACCGGTAAAATATATGAAAATGTGTATTTTATCAAAAATATCACTTATGTGAAATTTGAGACTGATATTTAATATATGATTTTCTTAAAAAGTATTAATTATCGAGGTTATTAAATTTTGATACTGGTCCCGAATTGAGACCATACTTTTTATCAATTTGTAGAGATTATCACTTTACAGAGTATTTATATAGAAGGGTTCTATTATATATATATGATTTTAAATGTTAGATTTGTAAATTAACTAAAATTAATTTTCTTTTGAGGGAATCAACTGAAATTAATTGACTGATATTATCCTCTAAGATTCATGTGACAGTTTAACTTATTATTTACTTATTACATTCTTGTTTAAGTTGAGTCGAATCCTCGATGTTTACAAATGGGCTAGTGCATATGCCTTTCAATCGCCCCCTATTTGTTTGTTAGAGAATAACTGTTAGTATTTTTGCCCTAGAGACAATACTATAATGTTATTAGGAAAGATATTTTTTTGATTATTAATGATTATGTTTTATGGATTTTCTTTATTCATTTATTATGTCTTTTTTTACTGCGATATAAATGTTAGAATAATAAATGTCCTTGGAATATAAACATGAATTCTATATCTCTAAGTATGTGACTTAGAAATGAGATTATAAGAATAGTGTTTATAATCCTAAATATCTCTAGTCGAGTATTATTATCTAAGGGCAATAATAATGCATAAAGACTAGAATGTTTGTTGATAGATGACCACATCTCATTGATCATTAGTATGATGATACTAAAGTCAAAGACATAAGTGCATGTTAGAAAAAACATGGCACTGGATTGACCCACCGTATGAATTCTTCATGGTAAATGTTATCAAGTGTCATAAATAATTCTCATAGTGATAATGGTGTAATGATCCTTAGACTTGAAATCATTATATTTCTATATGAGAATTAATATACTTTGATTCTACTCAAAGTTACCTTTGACCGGGTGATGATAAAGGTGGACATTGGATATGTTATGAATAATATGAGAAATATGAATGATAGACATAGGATTTAACCCTCATATTTTAGGAGTGATATTATTGGTCTCTTCATTGAGTGAGACTATGAAATGCATGACCATGCTCAAATAGTGATTTGTTTAATAGTCTACTCATTGATCAAGTAAACCCGGATTATATGATGAAGAGGGTGACACAAACCATGCTTCGAGTTTAATCTATAATATAAGGTTAAAAAGAATTATATTACATGGAACATTATTCACGAAAGGTTTAATTGGATCACCAATTATTATTATTACTTGGGTAGCAATGATGCATTACTAGATGTCGTTCATTGTTTATAATTTTATTATTATATATTAAAATTATTGCCAACGTAATAATAACCTAAAGGGTCACACACTTAGAACGTTTTAAATAGAACTTTATTTAAATTTCGAATTTAAATAAATTATTGTTATTATATTGAATTATTGAATTAATTAATTGGGACTTGATTAATAATACTATAATTCGAATTTAATAATAATACAACTAATAATCGGACTGGGTTTTGGAAGCCCATTCAGATTATGGTTCAGCCCATTCCTCTCTCCCTATAAATATATAATGATGTATTATTTTAGGGTTTAATATTATTTTCGTTTTTCATAAAAATCCTAGCTACTCCACATCAAGGAGAGGCTAAAGAGAGAGATAGAGATATTCGAGGGATGTTTCTCGGCTAGTACCAACTCCGGTGATCGTTGGACGATCGAGCGTTCGTGTGGACTGATTAGAGACGCATATCGCAAGGCGAGATACGTGGTGATCATAGCAAAGGACCTCCATTAGACTTCCAATTGTAAAGCTTCAAAAAGGTAAACGATTCTATCCACGAATTAAATATCTGTTTTTCGCATGGATCTTGCGGAAGGTTTCTGTTTTATTGTTTTTCGCGATGTTTCCGTTGCGTTTTCATGCTCGAAACCCTTCAATAACAACCAAATACCTAGAGGATCACTCAACTAAAAACCAAGAAAAAGATTAGATTCTTAAGACTAAGTAAATAATTGAAAGTTTTGGATCAAATATGACATTTCCAGATTCCACCAGTAAAGATAAATACAAGACAGATGTTCCTCTAGACTGAACATATGATAACACTGATCCTGTCTTGATTTACCTAAGCTCCCTTTACTACCCTGAAACTCCTCCTTTTCCTTTTATATTTTTTTTCAGCTCACTCTTCCTAACTTCTCCCCCTTAGTTGAGGAATTCTCTAAAGATGTAACCTTTTGAGTTTCTAAAGCCAGTAAGAGTTGAGATTATTGAATAAAGTTGATCTTGGGGACTAAATTTGTCTTCAAATTTTCCTTGAGCAGTCTCAGCTGATTGTTGACAGAGGTGGAAGAAGAAGACCGTTCAACCACTTGTGCTTGCAAAAGTTCTTAATCGGCCTGGGTTTTGGATAGTTGTTCCTGTAGATCAGCTATTTGAGCTAACCACATTGCAGTGTATGTGTCAGTGTGTGCACTCACCTCAGTTTCTCTCATTGGTGTTTCACTCGACTCACGTGCTTGTGTTTCGCTCAGTGTTTGTATCACATCTCTCAACACTAGTTGTCTGTCACTTGCTCCTTCAGATGATGTACCTGCAGATAAGATCACCATAGCCCCTTCAAGAGAGGTCAGTGGTGGTGCAATGGGAGTTCGCAAATCCCGATCCCTAATGAAGTCTATCAAATCATTTGGATTTGAGATCTGAATTTCTTCAGTGATAGACTCACCAGGTTACCTTTCACTTTCTCCAGTGTAAACTGCGAGTGGAAAATCCCTTAGGGGAGCCAGAGATGTTCCCTCTGGGAGGGGAGAAAATGATTCTATTAAATGTGGCAAGAATCAGATTTTCCCTCTGATGCCTGTGAAGGCACTTCTAACATAACAATGGTAGGCACTGTAACCAATTGCAGGTGCTCTTCTCTCACTGTGTCCTGAGTTTCATCTAATGGTATGTCTTCTCCCATTGTAAGTAATGACAGTGTGCTTGACTCAGTACAAAGTACCATGGCCCTATGGCGAATTTCAATAGATTCATTCTGTTGAGAGGATGTCTCTAGAAATGGTTTATTTCAAGATCCAAATCCTGTTGGGAGGATACATATGGGCTGACATATGCCTCATTATATGTTCAATTTTTCTTTAGAGGAGGCAGAGCTGTGGTATCACTCACTGTTTCAATCATAGTACTTCTTTGTCTAAAAGTTAATTTCTGTTCAGGCTGAGAGGTCAAGAAAGTTGTAGACTCGTTGTTTGGCTCTAAGACCTGGGATATGGATTGTGGATCTACAATCCCTTGGTCAGCCCTAACAACCACTTGGGTTCAACAACAATAAAAGAAGTAGATTGAGAGATAGGAAATAATACCTGTAATGGAGATGGTACAGAAGTTCCAGCTAAGCAAAACTAGAGTAGAAAAGACTAATATACAATATAATTACAAAAACTAAAACAAATAGAAAATAAAAGATAATAAATAATAAAACTAAAACTAAAAATAAAAATAAAATAATATACACAAAAACTATCAGTACAAAACTAGAGAAAGAAAATGAATTAAAATGCAGAAAATATTTACATGAACTATACAAGAATATTCGAATATTTTAAAATAAAAGATTTTCAATAAAAATAGATTTCTCTACAATTTTAACTTGTAAAATTTGAGAAAACTATTTTTAGAGAAAATAATTTATCTTAACTTAAACTAAGAAGCTTAACAATTAGACAAGACATGACAATAATCTACAATCAACATACACTTAAGAGAAAATGAGATGATAAAATAAATTTACAAGTTATTTAAAAAATATATACAACAAATGAACACTTGTAAGTTTAATTAAGAACAAACATAAAAAATAAACAGAGTTAATCACTAAAACTATTTAACATACCCAATTTACCAACTAACCTGGTAAATGTAGATTCATCAAGAGATTTAGTGAAAATATCTGTTGTTTGTTCCTCTATGGGTACAAAGTGTAACTCCACAGTACCATTCATGACATGCTCTGGGATAAAATGATACCTGATGTCAATGTGCTTGGTCCTCGTGTGTTGTACAGGGTTGTTAGAAACTGCTATGGCATTTGTATTGTCACACATAATTGGAATTTTGTTCAATACAAAGCCATAATCTCGTAGTTGATTCCTTATCCATAAGATCTAAGCACAACAGCTTCCAGCAGCAATATATCCAGCTTCTGCTGTAGAATTGGAAACTGTTTGTTGTTTCTTGCTGTACTAGGAAATCAATCTGCTACATAGGAATTGAAAACTCCCGGAGGTGCTTTTCCTATCAACAACACTACCTGCATAATATGAATCTGTATATCCAACAAGGTTAAAACCATATTCTTTAGGGTACCAGATACCTAAATTAGGTGTACCCTTAAGATATCTCAAGATTCTTTTCACAGCAACGAGATGTAAATCTCTAGGATCCGCTCGGAACCTTGCACACAAGCATGTAGCATGCATAATATCAGGTCTACTTGCAGTAAGATACAGTAATGAGCCAATCATACCTCTGTAGCTTGTAACATCTACCTTGATAGAATTATCACAAGCTCCAAGCTTGACAACTGTAGATGATGGAGTCCTTGCTGAGGCTGAATCCACCATGTGATATTTCTTGAGGAGTTCTTTTAGATACTTGGATTGACAAATAAATAAACCATCTAACCTTTGACTTACTTGTAATGCAAGAAAGAATTTTAGTTCACCCATCAGACTCATTTCAAACTTACTCTGCATTAGCTTAGCAAATCTCTTACGGAGATTATCATTAGTAGGCCCAAATATGATGTCATCCACATAGACTTGGACTAATATCATATCATTTTTATGCTTTTTAGAAAAGAGAGTTTTGTCTATGACACCTCTAGTAAAACCATTTTCAAGTAGAAAACCAGAAAGAGTGTCATACCATTTTATCGGGGCTTTTCTGAGATCATAGATAGCCTTGAAAGCCAGGGGGGCTGTTCTACATACACTTCTTCATCCAGCTTACCATCCAGGAAAGCACTCTTTGTTAGTATTTGTGCCATAGAGACAATACTATAATGTTCTTGGGAAAGACATTTTGATTATTAATAAATATGTTCTATGAATTTTCTTTATTTATTTATTATGTCTTTATTAACTACGATATAAATATTAGAATAATAAATGTCCTTGGAATATAAGCATGAATTCTATATCTCTAAGTATGTGACTTAGAAATGAGATTATATGAATAGTGTTTATAATCCTAAAGATCCATAGTCGAGTATTATTATTTGAGGACAATAATAGTGTATTAAGACTAGTATGTTTGTTGATAGATGACCACATCTCATTGGTCATTAGTATGGTGATACTAAAGTCAAAGACATAAGTGCATGTTAGAAAAATATGGCGCTGGATAGACCCACCGTGTGAATTCTTCATGGTAAATATTATCAAGTGTCATAAGTAATTCTCACAGTGATAATGGTGTAATGATCCTTAGACTTGAAATCATTATATTTCTCTATGAGAATTAATATACTTTGATTCTACTCAAAGTTACCTTTAACCGGGCAATGATAAAGGTGAACATTGGGTATATTATGAATCATATGAGAAATATGAATGATAGATATATGATTTAACCCTCCTATTTTAGGAGTGATATTATTGGCCTCTTAATTGAGTGAGACTGTGAAATGCATGGCCATGCTCAAATAGTGATTTGTTTAATAGTCTACTCATTGATCAGGTAAACCAGGATTAAACGATGAAGAGGATGACAGAAACCATGCCTCGAGTTTAATATATAATATAAGGTTAAAAATATTATATTACATGGAACGTTAGTCACTAAAGGTTTAATTGGATCAACAGTTATTATTATTACTTGGGTAGCAATGATGTATTACTAGATGCCGCTCATTGTTTATAATTTTATTATGAGATATTAAAATTATTGTCAACGTAATAATAAACTAAAGGGTCACACACAAAGAACGTTTTAAACGGAGTTTTATTCGAGGCTGCTTCTTGGCTAATACCAAACTCCTGTGATCGTTGGACGATCAAGCGTTCGTGTGGACTAATTTAGAGACGTAGATCTTGGCTCAAGGGATATGTGGTGATCAAAGCAAGGACCTCCATCTGTCAACCAATCGTAAAACTTTTAAAAGGTAAACATATTCTTATCCACGAATTAAATATCGTTTTTCGCATGGATTCTGTGGAGGGTTTCCTTAATTTTTCTGTTTAAGAGATGTTTCCAATGCGTTTTCATGTCCGAAACCCTTCACTCTTAACATTCATTTGATATACTTTAAAATTGTAGTATGCTGCAAATGCTAAGAACATCATGATGGCCTCAAGCCTTGCCACTGGTGCATAGGTTTCATCATAATCAATGCCTTCAGCTTGTCAATACCCTTGAGCAACCAGTCTTGCTTTGTTTCTTGTTACTATGCCATCTTCATCTAATTTGTTTCTGAATACCCACCGAGTACCAACTACTTTCTTGTTCTTTGGTCTAGGTACCAACTTCCAAACTTGTTGTTTTTCAAATTGATTAAGTTCATCTTGCATAGCAATCACCCAATCAGGATCACCTAGTGCTTCCTCAATCTTCTTTGGTTCCATTTCAGAAAGAAACCCTGAATAATGACATTCATTTTGAGTAGCACTTCTAGTTTTGACTCCAACACCTGGATCACCAATAATCAGCTCAAAAGGATGAGCTCTATTCCAAACTGTTTGTCTTGGAAGATTTGATCTTGATGATTCGCTTTGAAATTCATTGTGATGTTGTGAAAGGCATATGATTTAGCCTATTTGTAATTCGAGGATTCTACTCAACTTAAACAAGAATGTAATAAGTAAATATTAGATCAGATGTCACAGGAATCTCAGAAGGTTATATCTGTCATAGAATGAAGATTAAAGTCATCTACAGACTTGAAGTGATTCTACATTGAAAGAAGCTCAATTTATTGATCAAGCCTCAATGAAGTATTCAAGCTCAGTGGATTTTTTAAAGTGACGGAGATTTCAAGTGGTGACAGAAAAAGATACTGATTACGGAGTTCTTGAATGAGAAGAAAGTGAATCACTGCTTAAAGTCAAATAGATAAAGAACAAACATTGTCGTTAGTCACTCATGAACCAGACAGTGCATCGAGTGTCAACGTACTATTGTGTTTGTTATTTATCTAAGTTTTTAGTGATTCTGGAATTTATTGGGAAGTCAATTAATTCTATTTATTCTCTTATAAATAATTAATACTATTGAGTAAATTATTTATTAAATTAATTCTGTAAAGAATTAATTTAATACATAATTTATTTAGTTAATTATTTAAATTAGAATATAAAGAAATTAATTGAGAAGTCAACTAATTCTATTTATTCTCTTATAAATAATTAATACTATCAAGTATATTATTTATTAAATTAATTCTGTAAAAGAATTAATTTAATACATAATTTATTTAGTTAATTATTTAAATTAGAATAAAAATGAACTAGGAAGACTTAGGTTTGAACTAGGAAGACTTAGAAAAATGAACTAGGAAGACTCACAAGTGAGTCTTCCCGAAAGTCTTCCTAGGCAAAGCCTTGTCTTCCCGAATGTCTTCCATGAACAAACATTGTCTTCCCGGTTGTCTTCCCCTCTCAAGTGTTGTCTTCCCGAGAGTCTTCCAAGAGCAAATGTATTGTTTTTCTCCAAGTCTTCCAAGGCAATTCTACATTCTGTCAAGTTGCTTGCACGTGGGTTGGAAAAAGAAAAGCAAGGCATTTGGTTTAATATAAAGACAAGAAAGAAGCATTATTAAAGACACACAACAGATTACAACAAAAGAACAAAAAGCAAAAAGACACAACACCTTCAACATTCCATCTTTCTGTCTTTACTTCTCAACTGTCGAAGCCATTCATTTATTGCCAGAGATTTATTTCTTGATTGTTCTTAAACATTTAATTCATAAGAAGTGATTCTCTTGTACTGCTTTGACTTTCTAGCGGATCATAATCCCTAGATTTTATATCGAACTACTTTAGTATTCGATCCTTTTTATTACAAAAATAGATAAATTCATGTCGAATTTATTCTAGATTTGTTTTATCAAGTTCATTGTAATCAGTGATCAGAATTGTAACACCCTTCAAGTTTAATAGAGTTTCTATTTAACTTGAATATTGTTTCAGTTTTTATTCCGCATTAATTTGTTCTAAATTGTTTAATCTTAAACAAACAAATTTCGATAAAACGGTATAGTTTGTATTCAACCCCCCTTCTACAAACTTATCAGGACCTAACATGTTGTGAATGACTAGTTGACCCTTCATTATCCCCCCCTGAGTTGTTGTCATATTGTCTTCGTGATTCTTCTCCAGTTTTAGTGGTATCTCAATTGTTACAAATGTTTCCACCACCACCACCACCACCATGATCATTATCATCATTGTCATTGTCATTGTTATCACCGGCAACAATCTCAGGTAGATTCTCATCATCTGATTCTGAATCTGACATGTCATCAAACTTTAATTTCTCAGATGGATTTTTTGTTTGGATACTTGGGAGTTTAGTGTCATCAAAAGTAACATTGACACTTTCTTTCACTTGGTGTTGATCAATTATATACACCCTGTAAGATCTTCTGGAGTAACCAACAAAGATTGCTTCATGTGTTTTGGCCTCGAACTTGCCACATCGAACATCTCCATCTTTAAGCACAAAGCATTTAGCACCAAATACATGAAAATATTTGAGTGTTGGTTTCTTGTCATTCATAATCTCATAAGGTGTCTTCATTAAGTCCTTGTTGATTAAGGTTCGATTCTGAGTATAACATGTAGTATTGACAACTTCAGCCTAGAAGTACATAGGAAGTCTTGATTCACTTAACACTGTCCTTGCAGCTTCAATCAATGTACGATTCTTCCTTTCCACCACTCCATTTTGTTGAGGAGTTCTAGGGGCTGAGTATTGTCTTGTTATCCCTTTGTCTGCACAAAAGTCATTTAGAACTATATTCTTGAATTTAGTTCCATTGTCTGACTTTATTGCTCTCACCGGAAACTTAGAATCCAGCTCAATCAACTTCAAATGATCAATCACCATCTGTGGAGTTTCATCCTTGGAATATAGGAATAAAACCCATGTGTATTTGGAATAGTCATCGACGATCACAAGAGCATATTGTTTCTTTGACATAGACATTATGTTAACTAGACCGAACAAATCCATGTGCAGTAACTGACGAGGTTCAGTTATTTTAGAAGTGTCAGTGCCCTTGTGAGATGCTATCTTTGACTTCCCTTTCTGACATGCCTCCCACAGTCCTTCTTGTGTAAATTCCATTTGAGGCAACCCTCTCACCAACTCTCTCTTGACTAGGGAGTTCATTGTTTTGAAATTGAGGTGAGACAGCTTCTTGTGTCATAGACAACTATCACTTGATGAATCTTTAGCATAAAAACAATTGACTTCATCCTTGCATCCAGAGTACAGGTCAGATATGAACAAGTTTCCTTTCCTTACCCCTTGAAGAGCAGGCTTTAGATTCTTCTTGAGTAAGATCTGACACTTCTCTTTGTCAAACTGAACAACATATCCCCTGTCACAGAATTGACTGATACTAAGAAGATTGTGCTTAAGACCTTCCACAACAGATACATCTTCAATGATAACATTTAAAGTTTTCAAAAAGCCATATCCTTAAGTTATACCCTTGTTGTTATCTCCAAAGGTAACCACTGTGCCAGCTTTCTCAACCATATTTGATAACATGGCTCTATCTCCGGTCATATGCCTTGAACATCGAATGTCCAGAATCCACACAACCCGATTCACCTATATCACGCCCTGCAATATCAAATTGATTAGACCTTCTTCGGAACCCAAATTTGATTGGGCCCGGCATACTTGAAGAATTGACCTTTGTCAGGAAAAACAACATTCTTGATTTTAACCACTTCAACTTCCTTAATGAAAGAACATTTCCATTTATAACCAGCCTTAACAAACTTCTGATTAGGCTTAGGTATAAATGTGTCCACTCTAACTTTAGGAGGACTAGTAGTTTTGGATCTAGCATGCTTCTTATGATTCACATGTTGACGGGGAGCAGTCTTATCATTTGATGCATGATTAAAAATAAACATACATGACATTAAAAGCACAAGACATGCAATTCGCAACACCACATGCTTTATGAGATAAATCAACACTAGGCATGTTAGATATGTTGTTGTTTTGCTCCAACTTATGAGTGTCTAATTTGGTCTCCATTGTTGGAACAACTTTGACAGAACCCTTAGGCACACATTTGTTGGAATGGACAATCCCATTGGCAATGTCCTTAGTACGCGTCTCTTCTTGAATAATAATAGAAGATTCATTCAGAGGTTCTGCTATAGATTCTTTAAAGAGAGGGTCTTTAAGACCCTTAAGCACATGTGGTATACCCCTTTCTTCAGCACTGCCTCTATTAGGGGTATTAATGCCTAATTCTCCAATAGCCTCGTTATAGTCATAACCTATACCAACAGTTTGAATAATAGCTTGCTTATTGAAAATCTTTTTAGCTATTTTACAAGAATTATAGTAAGCTCTGACCTTAGTCTCAAGTTCTGTAATATTTCCTTTAAGAATGGTTTCTAATTCTCTGTAACACTTAACCCTATTCTCAAGAAAATCTACTTCCTTTTTAATTTCATCTTGATTAACATGCACTAATCTTAATTCTTTAACCTCTTTTTTAAGAGCAGTGTTCTAAAGAATTATTCTATCATTGTCTCTACGTGCAAAAGATAAGGTACTAGTAAGATGATAAACCATTTCAGAGTCAGTGAAAGTTACCCCAGACATGTAGGAGGAAGATGGAGTTGAAGCTTTGTCTTCTATTGCCATAAGTGCAAGATTTCCAACTTCTTCATCATCATTGTCTGAATCATCCCAGCTTTTTCCTCCAGAAAGATAAGCTTTACCAGAATTGTTCTTCTGATTTGTATCATGAGAGGTTTTCTTTGCTTGCCTTTGATTTCTACATTCAGTTGCAAAGTGTCCCAACTCATTACAATTAAAGCACCGAATCGTGCTTCTATCAACCATCCCTGTTTTATAGCCACCCCTTCTGCTATTTGAGGACGAAGAACCACCTGTCTGGTATCTATTTGTATTTGTCTTGAACTTGAAACTAGGATTTCTCCTGAACCTGAAGTTTCCAAAATTCTTCACTATCAAGGCCATTGATTCATCTTCCAACTTAAAAGCTCCTCCATAGAATAGAAATCGCCACCAGATTGACTTGTAGATGTATCACCATACTCATCTACAATAACATCCTGCTTATGTGGGACTTCAGCTACCAGTCTAGTAGATGTATTGACCACTCTTCCTTCCCCGTAGATTTCCTGCTGCTGAATTTGTTCCAGTTCATAGGTTTTCAAAACATCATAGAGTCTCTCTAATGAAATCTCACTTAAATCCCTTGTTTCTCTAATGGATGAAATCATATGCTCCAGATGGGTTAGAAGTGTCAAAAGAAATTTCTTGTTTATTTCTTTGACAGTGTAGTACTTTCCATGAAGGTTCATATCATTGATTAATTTGTTGTATCTTTCAAAAACATCAGAGATACCTTCCCCTGGATTTGATCCGAAATGCTCATATGCAGAGGTAAGAATTTCCATTATGTTCTCTCTTACTTCTTCAGTCCCTTCATTGATTTTCTCAATCGTCTCCCAAATATGTTTAGCATTTATACAATTCAAAACATGATTGTGCATAATGGGATCCAGACAATCAACCAAAATTAATTACAGGTTAGCATCCAGAGAAGCATCTTCCTTTTCATCAGCTGTAAAATCTTTTGGGTTTTTAGGATAAGTTCTTGTAGCTTGAACAACAAGGTTATTCTCAATACGCTCCTCTTCAATAATCATTGGGACCTTTGGGCCTTTATTCAAAACACTAATATACTTTGGATTTGCCACTTGAAGAAATAAAAACAACTTCTTCTTCCACATCCCATAGTGCTCTCTACTAAACATGGGAATTTTGAAGGCTCCAAATTTTTGAGTAGACATCTTGAATTTTTAAGAAAAATAAAAATTCACATGTTCTTGATAAATCACAAAATTATGGATATTGATTTGTGCGTCAATCAGTAGGCTCTGCTACTAATTGTTATGTCCTGATATGTTTATAGTAGGGGGGTTAAATACAAATTGTACCATTTTATCGAATTTGTTCGGTTCGTGATTTAACAATCCAAGAACAAATTAATGCGGAATTAAATGAAACAAAATTCAAGTTAAATATAACTTATATTAAACTTGAAGGGTATTGCAAATACAGTACATATTACAAGTTTTGAATCTCAAACTAATTAAAACAAATCTAGAATAAATTTGACATGAATTTAACTATTTTTGTAATAAAAAGATCGAATACTAAAAAGTAGTTCGAGATAAATTCTAGAGATGGTGATCCGCTAGATTGTCAAACAACAACAAGTAAATAACTTCTAGTAGTTTAGATTTAACAATAATGCTAGAAATTAATTCACTGGTTTCCAATCAAGCTCGGACAGTTGAGTTCATAAAGCAGAGAGAGAAGTGAAAAAGTTTGATGTTAATACCTTCTGCTGCTTTTTTAATGTGTGTATAACTCTGATCTTGTTCAACTACCTTTTTGGATATTTATGTATGCCATTTCTTTTGAATCAGAAGTACTATCGGTAGTACAATGATTTGGGTTGGCAGTACTATCGGTACTACTGAGGTTTGGCTTAGCAGTACTATCGGTAGTACTGAGGTTTGGCTTAGCAGTACTATAGGTAGTACTGTCATTTGAATTGCATGTACTATCGGTAGTACCGATAGTACTACTTAAGTTAGTCCTACCAAGTATTCTGACAGTCCTATTAGCATTATAATAATTCTAATTTAATTTACCTTTTAATTAATTTAATCAATAAACTAGTTCTGATTGAATTAATTTATAGAATAAATTAATTAACTGATTTAGTAATCAATGTAGAATTACTTCAAGTCTGTAAATTGACTTTAATCTTCATTCTCTTGACTGATAATATCCTCTGAGATTCCTGTGACAGTTTAACTTATTATTTACTTATTACATTCTTGTTTAAGTTGAGTCGAATCCTCGATGTTTACAAATAGGCTAGTGTATATGCCTTTCACAATTGAGATGTTTTCTAATCAAAATTTAGTAGAATATTTTAAATTGTATATTTACTTTCCTTCATTTGTAAAGATTTTAAAGGCAATAATATTATAATTGTATATTTAGTTTAATTTATTAGTAAATTTTTTAAAGGCAAATGAGACTTTTTCTAATCTTTGATATAATTAATTCAAAATTTTGATAAAATTAGAAAAATAGATCGAAGCGATGTGAGAGTCGCCACCTTACCGTCCCCGTCTTCTCGTTTATATAAGTATATTGATTAGTAAAAAAAACACTTTTATATCACAAAATTACCAACAAATTCAATAACATTATTTATTTATATGAACACATTCATTATTTATTTATATGAACACATTCCATAATACAAAGATCACAACGACTAATAAAAGACAATAAAAATGATAATGAATGGTGTTGTGGAATAAAAAACGTACTTTCGAAATTAATGCTAGGGTTTTAGAGCTTTCGAGCTTTAATGGCTGGTCTCGTGTTTCGTGGCTAAATCTGCCCTCACAAGATGCCTACGTATCTCAACTATTGCTGAGAATCAAGCCAAAAAACGTAGTTTTGAGTTGAAGGATCAGGTCCTTTATATAGGCGTCAGGAGTCTTGCATTTAGGGTAGAATTAGGTGACTTGGGGGCCAAGTCACCCTCTTAGAATAAAATTGTGAATCCTGTTTTGTAGGAGGTCGTCTCCTATTGAATTTGTATGCCTTGGAGGCTGATCTTTGAAGTATTTGACACACTTTGGACTCTTTTGTGAGCTGTAAATATCCCCTTTTTATTAATTACGAAATTAATAAATAGTTAGGGTTTTGGGCCTTATTTATCGGGCCTAACTCTTGGACCAATCTAGGTCTAATTAATACATCATTAATTATACTTCTAGGATTATTTTTCAGTCCATATCATTTGCCCCCCAACTTTTAAGAAAACCTTCCTAGGTTTTTACAGAAGTTATTTTTGATCCCGCCTCGGGATTTCTGGATCTGTGTATCTCTCCTCTAATTTTCTTTTGAGGAATTTTTGCATGCCATGAAAAATATCAGGTCAATTTTTAATAAATAAATGTATTTATTTATTTATCATCATTTTTTTTGAGGTATTTTCGACCTCGTTTGAGGTCGACAGGGGTCTCATTTCGGTCCAAGGTCGAACAAATTGACCTGGGTTTGAGGTCGTGAATCTTCGACCTCGTGAGGTCGAAGAAGGTTCTCATTTTGGTTCCAGGTCGAAGAAATCGACCTGGGTTTGAGTTCGTAAGCCTTCGACCTCGTTTGAGGTCGAAGAAGGCTTTCATTCGAGCTCGAATTCTTAGCCATTTTGGCTTCTAGGTCGAACGATTCGACCTGGATTTGAGGTCGTGGCCCTTCGATCTTGTTTGAGGTCGAAGATGGGCTTCATTTTGGCCCTACGTCTAGGGCTGAGCATTCGGTCGGTTCGGTCCAGAACCGGACCGAACCAAAAGAACCGAGAACCGAAATTTGTATTTTTTATGGACCGAACCGGACCGAAGTTCTATCCTAGACCGAACCAGAACCGAACCAAAATAATTCGGTCAGTTCGGTTCGGTTCTGAGAACCGAAATTAATTTAAAAAACATTTTTGCATATAATTTAAATTCTCACGTCACAATAGAAACAGAGATGTACTTGCCTTTTGAAGTCTGCCAAAACTTTAGTTCTCTTTAGGAAAAAGTAGAGCAGTTTACTCTAGGCCTTTGTTGACAGAGCTAAATTTTAAGTTTATATAACTATGATGATGATTGATGACTGTATGATCCAGGATGAGGAATTTCTCTAACAAGGTTGTACACCAACATAAACCATACAAATTACAATAAATGAGATGCATAGTCAGAGATATCTGATATTGGCGAAGTGTTCAGGTTTTTCTTGGAATTGTTACAACAAAAGTGCAGAAGTGTTGTACATTTCTGATGTAAAATTTTAAAAGTAAAGAACGTGGCCTTGGTTGAAGTAAACTAAAAATTGGCCCGTAGGTACTACCTCTGTTATGGCATTACCACAGCATACAGGACTTGCAAATACAAAGAGAGACATGTAGAGATTTAGCTTGGCGTCAATTAAAGTTTTAGCAGCGGGGCAGCGGCTAGGGTTTTTAATTAAACTGAGTTTGGAAATGGTATACGTACACGGTATTAATTAGTAATTACTATACATATAAAATTATAAAATATATATAATAAAAATAGTTCGGTTTTTTCGGTTCTAACCGAATTTTTTTCAAAAGAACCGGACCAAACCGAAATTATTTTCGGTCTATTCGGTTCGGACCGAAATTTCAGAAAATGAGAACTGAACCGAACCGAAATTACACGTTTCGGTTTAGTTTTTCGGTTCTGGTTCGGTTCTGCTCAGCCCTACCTACATCGAACGAATCGACTTGGATTCGAGGTCGTGGCCCTTCAACCTTGTTTGAGGTCGAAGATGGGCTTCATTTTGGTCCCTCGTCGAACGAATCGACTTGGATTCGAGGTTGTGGCCCTTCGACCTCGTTTGAGGTCGAAGATGGGCATCATTTTGGTCCCTCGTCGAACGAATCGACTTGGATTCGAGGTCGTGGCCCTTCGACCTCGTTTGAGGTCGAAGATGGGCTTCATTTTGGTCCATCGTCGAACGAATCGACTTGGATTCGAGGTCGTGGCCCTTCGACCTCATTTGAGGTCGAAGATGGGCTTCATTTTGGTCCCTCGTCGAACGAATCGACATGGATTCGAGGTCGTGGCCCTTCGACCTCAAAACTATCTCTTTTATTTCGAATTTATTTGAGCTCGAAATATTAGCCATCTTAGCTTCTAGTTCGAACAAATTGACCTCATTTGAGGTCGTAGATTGTCAACCTTGTTTACGGAAAAAATACTTATACTTTTTTCCTCTTATTTATTTCGACTTTATTTGGGCCATCCTTTTTTTCTTGGGCCTAATTTGTTTTTGGAGCCCGACAAACAATTATGGGCCTTAACTGGCTACAAACGGTTACCCTTACCTTTAACCGGCTATTTTGCTTCTATAAGAGTGAGATTTCACTTCTTACTTCTCACTTTTCACTTCTCATTTCTCAAAATTTTCCCTAATTCTCTCTAGTTCTCTCTAGTTTTCTCCGTGGTGAGGCGATTTCCGGCGAGGTTTTTTGATCAATTTATGGGTTTTTGTTTGAAGATTTGAAGATTTTCTGGGATTCCGTTTGAAGATTTGAAGATTTTCTAGAATTTTGTTTGAAGATTTGAATATCAATGGCTGATCGTGCAGCTCAACATCTACAGAAAATGAATCAAGCTTCCAAGAGAGGTACCATCACTATTCACTCTTCATACATGTCTTTACAAGATATGATTAGCGAGTGTGGCGATGAATACCCTTCTGTGTCACACTTAGATTCTTTTGACTGTAGTAATAAGTTTCATGAGGTCGATAAAATTAGAGATTATAACAAAATGTATAGGTTCCCTTTTCACAAGTTCATCCCTAAACTCTTAGCTGATGTTCAAATTAGTCCTTGTCAACTTCCTCCCAACGCTTGGAGAATAATTATGTGTTTTATGGTCCTTTGTTTAAAGAACAATTTTCCCCTTTCTGTTTCCTTGTTTATGAAGATTTTTCAAGATATAAAAATAGTTCTGCACTTTCTCCTGGTTGGGTTTACCTCAACCACCGTTCTTCCACACCTCCAATTTTTCACCCAAAATCCATTCCTGACAATAACCCAAAATGGAAAAACGAGTTTATGTACTTGGTTTGGGAAGGCGGGGATTGGGGCACCCTATTTCGTAGGTCATTTAGTAGAGTCTCGGACGGAAGTCCTAATGACATAGTCTTAACTGATGAGGAGGCTCACGCCTATGATGAGTTGACTAAAGACAACAACACTACGTTGGCTTGGGAGCTCCTAGACGAGTTCGTTCTCAAGTCTCTGGGCCTATCGAACGTGTCAGACAAGGGTAATTCTCATTCCTTAATTTCCTTTATTTATTTTAGATTTTCTTATACCCATTGTTGCCTTTTTTACTTGTTTTACAGCCGCAACATTTATTAATAAGACCAATGAGCCTGCATAAGGTGAAACTGCCAGAATGAAGAGAGCTCGTTTGGGGGGAAAAGACCCTCGAGCAACGTTTGAAGGCCCATCCTTTCTAATTCCCCATAGGGATTCAGTAGAGGAGACTGAGGCCCCTATCTCGTCTAAAGCCTCTGTCTGGCACCCTAACTAGGGTATTAGGAAGAAAGACATTGTCGTTGGGGTGTCTAAACATGCTGTTGAGTGGTCCTACCACTCACTCACTCCTTATGACTATAAGGACTTCGTTTCGAACTCCACTATCGAGGGAGTTGAACACTCGGGTTCTCAAGCCATAGCTGCGGTAATCTCTTTCTCCTTTGTCTTTTCAATATTTTACTTAATATATCACATGCCTTTTTTGACTTATTCTTTATTTGCAGAATAATGCCAATTTTCAAGGGGCTATCTTTCAAGCCAAGGCTTGGTGCTCATCTTCTGAAGCCAATCAAGCCAAGTTTGAGAAGTCTCAAGAAGAGGTTAATTCTCTTAAGGTGTCCTTAGCAAGGAAGGAGAAGGAGTTGGCTGACTCTCAAGCTGAACTGGTCGTGCTCAGAAGGAGCAGAGATGATTTTATCGACGAGTACCTTGACTCTCAGGAGTACAAGGACTTGATTGGTAAACATGATGAGCTTCTTTTTCCAGTTCAGTTTACCAAGGGATGGGATGGTGCGTTGAGTGCTGTTTTGGAGAAGCATCCTGGCTTATTTAGTACTTCTGACTTCGTGAGTCCTCACACTCCTACTTCTTGTAACACCCCCAGATCCGGGGTCAGGAATCTAGGTTGTCACGTCATCATCCAATCATATATTACCTGTGTTAACTCAATAACCCAATCAAAACACATCATAGACCCTGATCTCTTACTCACACAAGTTATAGCCTTAGAAACGTTACATAGTAACATTAGTTATTACAAACCAAATGTACTAACCAGGATCTTACACTATTAATTACAACCTCTACATGAAGTCGCATTAATAGCTAACATGGCTGAAGCCTATCCAGACTACTTCTGTGGTACCCATCCTGAGCTGAACTATCTCAAGGGTGAACCTTCTATCCCCTTTCTCTCATGATATGGAGCCAACTGACCATGTTCTCCTTGTACTGAAATATAATATTTAAAAGCAAGAATGAGCGAAAGAATGCTCAGCAAGTTAAGTAGTTACTAATATAAAGTCTGTCCAACAATATAATAGTAGTACAAAGATCTTTCCAATATAAAGTATTCATACTTAATATAAAGTTTAGAATACCACCATATGAACAAATCTAGTTCATAAATTTTGAAAGACACTATCCGTGGCTTAGCACGGTATTTAGGAATTAAAAAGTACACAGTTCGAGATACTGCAAGATGAACAACACTAGTTCATAAGTTTTTCAAAATATCGTTTGTCTTTCGTCAAAACAATTTCATACAGTTCAAGATACTGTACAAGGAATATAATATTCAACCACTGTCACATTATCAGTAACTCAGCACCTAGGCTTTTGTTACAATGCATAGTACAATTCCAATTGGAAGAATGGACGTTCAGGAGTACACCACGATACACGATGATCAGTCGTCGTATCGCAAATAACACTTTTTCTACTAGTAGATGGACGACACCTTTTTATGGTTATCATCCTAGCCGCATACGGGCTAACATATGCTCCCCCGGGCCCCTTACGTGCCTCTGCATATGGATGTAGACACCCTGATACCAACGGTATCTCTGCCTACGTTCATAAGGCCACCCGGTACCTATAGTACCACTGCCTATGTTTCTCCCGTCCTTTGATGAATCCTATCTTTACTTGGAACAGAATTTAATCCTCGTTCCCCGAGCGTCATGCTCGTTGATAGGTCTAGATTTCAGTACCATACTTACTTCCGAAAGTTTGAGGAAGCAATAAGAATATGTGGGTTGACTCTTGTCAACTAACAGGGAATATGTCATGAACTTTTTAAAATCACGACCTGAGAGTAAATCGGAATTTTTCTAGATTTAGCGAGATGGAAAAACCTTTCATTTGGACAGGGTAGAAATTCCAAGATATGAATGTTGTCGAGGAATAGAAAGAGTAAAATCATTTGCTCGACTTTTAAACTGTATTCCCAATTTTTGATGAGTTAGGAAATATTTATTCGTATTTAAATATTTTAATAAACTCGGAAATAATATTTGGGAACCCCTACTATATTTAAATAATTTTCCTGAAGGTCAGAAAATATTTTAAATAATTAACGAAGGCCTTGAATAATTTTAAAATAAAGTTTCATGATTTTTAAATCATTTAAAACATTTAATAAATATTTAAATAATATTTATTATGTAAAAAAAAATTTGGAATATTTAATAAATATTTAAATAATATTTATTAAATAATAAACAATTAAATAAATCCTTTTTAAATGAATATTCCAAATTATATTCATTTAATTAAATAAATATTCAAATAATATTTATTAACATAAATTAAATCATTTTACATTTAAAATATCCAACTTATATTTATTGGAATATTTTAAATCAATATTTGAAAATAATTTGTCTCCGGCAATCTCTGAGTTTTTATGACAGTGTTTATAAAATATCTCCGACTCCCGGTCCGAGTTGAAATACGAAAATATGCTCTACACCTAGAGCCTCATATATACTCCGGTTTATATCTATATCAATATATAGCATATAACCAACATTCATCATTTGAAAACTTGTACGATAATCAAAACATTTCATGCATTTATAACAATTATATCACAACAACAGTTTAAAACATAGCCGAATACTTAAGATTCGGGTTTTGAAAACTTGCACGATACTCGGAACAAAAGAGTATATACATATGTATTTTTGAATAAACAAGTATTATACATTTGAAAATATACCTACTCTAACAATAGAGTAAGGGTTAGTAAACTTGCCTGATGCCTGAGCTCTAACTTGGTGTTTCTCTTCTAGTCCTGGAACCTTTACCAAGACAATACCCGACTTGATTGACAGTTCACTTATCCTAAGTAAACTCCACTTTACCCGACTTTCACTCTCTCGGGTTCACTTAACTTACGATCTTCTTTATCGTTTACTAATCCTTTCTAGTCTCATTCTTTACGCCACTATGTTCTCTTGATAATCCTTAACAACTTTCGAGTTTTAGTCGACTCGATATTTTCCTTTTTACTTAGCCAAAACGAATAGTCAAGGTAGTACATCTAGAGTTGACTTTCCATAGAATCACTATTCCGCAACTCACACTCTAACACTTTTAATAAATCGAAAAAATGATAATTAATTACAAATCCACTTCAAGGAGCTTCTTGAGTGTTTGTAATATTTATCAAAATATTTCGATTTGGGAAACATGAGTTTAAAATAGGTGAAGTGCATTTTAAAAGTCGAGTCAACTACACACTTTTACTATTCGCACTAGTTCCACTAAAATGCTCATAACTCATCAACCGTTAACTCTATTGACACACCGTTTTCGCGTGCACGATCTAGAGAAAGTCTAGAATGTAATCCATCAAAATTTTGGTTCTGTACAGGGGACCAATGTTCCCGAATTAACAGAACAGGGCAGTAGCTATGCAGTGCATAGCGCATCGCGCAACTCTAGTTCAAATTTTTTTGTAAAATCGAAATATTAACCTTTTTGCATAATTCATTTTGGGTTGTCTTCCTTACTGTCCGAACTACTTATTCTCATATTTTCATAATTTTTTCTAACTATTAAGGGGTCCGAATTCAGTTCACAATTTGATGTCTTGTAGCAGTTTTGTGTTTTGAACCACTTTCATTAAAACAAGTATAACTTTCAAACCACAAATCTCCTCAACATGTAATTTATATGGTTACAAACTAAAAAACAATATCTTGACAATTATGGGCAGTGGTTTCTGAGGTTACACATATTTTTGTCCCGAATTATTGTACAAGGCAGTCCTAGTGTCAAAGGTCACAACCATGCTCATACTAGCTTAATCTTTCAATTTCAACCAAGATACTTCACCAAATAAACTTTAAATCACCAATACTCTCACATTTATCATATATTGGTTATCAAACTTCATAACCATATCATCAACATCAAACCAAAATCATTTATCATCAATATTTCATCATCTAAGCATCAAACTATCAAGAACTACACTTATACTTACATATCTTGAAACTAAGCTCAATACTTAACAAAAATCAAAAGGGTGGGTGAGGTTTATACCTTTCTTGAAATTTATAACACTAACAAGAGCTTGTAATCCTTATGAGAGCCTTTATCTATGCTTATCATCCTCAAACTCACAAAAGAAATCAAGAACACAAGTTAGTATTTTCGGAGTTACTATTCTGCCTCAACTTTGATCCAAGATTTGACTATGTTATACTACTTGGATTGCCAATAAATTTTTAAAGTACATTGTTTATGGATTTAGGAAGATATGGTCAAAATTTGGTGATTTTATCATGAGTGGATATTTATTTATGAATTTTTCTTTCTCCCCTGGTCCTGCTGAGCCGAATTTTGAACAATGAGATGGGAGAACTTTTCTAGCTTTTGTTTTTGTGTTGGTTGAATAATAATGCAGGTATGGGTTGTATACAATAATGTATATCATCTGATTTAAGTCTAGCTTGGTGGATAAGTCTCTTGCAAGTACATGGAAAGTAAGATTTTAAGGAACTTGGTCTATCTTTTTCCTTAATTTAAGAAAATATGTTTCTAACTAGTTGCACTTAGTTTGGTTGGCTTCCAAGTGGTTAGTTTGCATGGTTCTTGCATGTATTATTACTTAGCTTACTTATCGTCCAATGCTTGTCACTTAATTTTTTATGCAAGTTCGATAATTTTTCCATAAACGCGTTTCGTCGCGTAGAGATTTCTATCGTCATCCTCAAGAACTTGATTTTGATAATCCCTTTAAATTCCATAATTTCCTTGCCATGGGATTTAATTTAACCTAGGGCTTCCATTATCCTCAATGTCCCATGTTTTTATAAATGTTCAGTGGAAGTGAAAATCTTCGCATTCTGACGACTTTTGCATTCTCTTAATTCCTTTGTACAATAATACTACGTTCTCGAAAAAAATATAAATATTCCATCATTCATATAATGTGAACTCAAAAGTTTTCCATAATTCCCAAAATCACTATTCATAATAATTTTTAAAATGTTACAAAAATCAGGGTTCTTACACTTCTTTAGAGGGGGTTTTGACTGGCGAGGATGATATGGGTGAGGATTCCAGGATCTTGAGTCCCTTGCATTCTTCTTCTCCCGGTGAGGCAGCTGGTAATGATTCTGGGGCCACTCATTCCGGTTCTGGCTCTAGCTCAGAGGAAGAGGAGGCTGATACTGGCAACAAGGAAGGGGAAGCATAGCTTTAGTTGTTTTTCTTTTATAGCCATATGTGGCTTTTATTTATTTGTATAATCCTAGCCTTCGGGCCTAACTCAACTTTTGTAAGTTTAATTTATCATCTTTTGATTTCCTCGTTTTCTTTGAATTTTGCATGTCTATCAATATGTGATGCACATAAAGTATCATAAAAATATGAGAATGTTGAATAAAATCATAACTTTGAAAATGGGTTCAACCCTTACATAATACTCTACTTTCTATCTCGAGTTAAAAACTCGAATTGGTTTCATCGACCTTATTTCTACTTGTCCTAATAGTGAGTCCAGTTAGGAAACACTAAACATAATAGACTTTTAAGTTTGCAGCATGCCAAGTTCTTGGCACTTCAATCCCTTCGAGGGTTTCCAATTTGTATGAGCCTCGTCCAAATACTTTCTTGACCCGATACGGTCCTTCCCAATTAGGAGCCAACTTTCCTTTCTTTCCTTTCTTTAACCCTTAGGTTGTAATAGAAAGACGCTCATTTCTGGTGTTCAACTGTCTTGGCGTTTGCTCCATCTCTAACTTCATCAATTAGATCTAAAGCTAGCCTCATGCCTTCTTCATTTGCCTCTGGCTCATAGGCTTGAACTCTTGGAGATGTGTGAGTAATCTCCACTGGAACCACTGCTTCTGCTCCATATGCTAACAGAAACGGGGTTTCTCCGGTTGTGACTTTACAAGTAGTACGATATGCCCACAGTATGGGGAACAATTCGTCCACCCAAGTGTTCCTAGAGCGTTCAACTCTTTTCTTCAGTCCGTCTAGGATAATTCGATTTGACACTTCAGCTTGTCCATTTGCTTGAGGATGAGAAACAGAAGTGAAACGTAACTCAATATCATTCTCCTCACAATACTTCTTGAAATCTTCGTTGTTGAACTGAGTTCCATTATCCGTGACCAAGATTCGTGGAATCCCGTACCTGCATATTACATTCTCCCAGAAGAACTGCATTACTTGCTTGGTGGTTATCTTGGCTAAAGGTTTAGCCTCAATCCACTTGGTGAAGTAGTCGATTGCCACTACCAAGAATTTTCTATGTGCACTTGCCATTGGAAAAGGTCCAAGTATATCCATTCCCCACATGGCAAATGGAACAGGTGAATTTATAGACGTCAACATCTCAGGTGGTTGTCTAACCACTGGTGCATGCTTTTGGCACCGTTCACACCTCTTCACATAACTTTTAGCATATGCAAGCACGTTTGGCCAATAAAAACCTAGGCGAGTGATTTTATGAGCAAGGGCCCTGCCCCCCCAAGTGCTGCCCACAAATTCCTTCATGTACTTCCCTTAGGGCCAATTCTGCCTCCCGGGGTCTCAAACATTTCAAGTAGGGGACAACGAAAGACTTTTTATATAAGATTCCCTCAATCAAGGTGTACATTAGTGCTCTCACATATAACTTTCGTGCCTCTGAAGTATCGTTGGGTAACCAACCAGTTTCTAAATGAGATTTGATGGGATCCATCCAACAGTTAGCAACATCAATGGGTGCTATTAACTTTTCATTGATGCTTGGGGTCTTCAAGACTTGGAAGTATACACTCCCTGCATAGTTCTCAATTTCAGAAGAAGCAAACTTGGACAAGGCGTCAGCCTTCATGTTTTCTTCTCTTGGAATGTGTTCCACATAACACTCATCAAACTGAGTCATAATGGATTTAACAAGCTTCAGATACTTAGCCATGACTTCATCTCTAGCCTCAAACTCTCCATTCACTTGGGAAACTACCAGCCTCGAGTCTCCACATACTTTAAGGGTCTTAACCCTCAAGGCTCCAGCCAGCCCTAAGCCAGCTATCAGGGCTTCATACTCAGCTTCATTGTTCATTGTTGGGAAGTCCAACTTTAGTGCATACTCTATGAGGAATCCATAAGGACTTTGTAGCACCAAACCTGCTCCACTTGATTTTGCTTTTGATGCCCCATCAAAATAGAGTACCCAACATTCTTTGGACACCATGTCTTCATCTTGCTTGTCTTCTTCTTTTCCTTCTAATACTACTTCTTCCAATACTACTTCCTGCCGCCCGACTTCTTGGTTGTCAATGGTGCATTCAACCATGAAGTCAGCAAGTGCTTGTGTAACGCTTTAGAATTTTTGGCTTGTAAATTATTGCCAATATGTGAATACGATTAATTTTATATGTGCGTGACAATTGTTTAATAGGCTCTTTGTGCTAATTAGAGTAGTCTTAAATTTATTTTGTTAAAAGGAGCTATTTAAAATTATTTTTCATTTATCGCTAGTAATAGCAATTGAGATTTTATTCTTGATATTTTATTTAGCAATGATGATCTTGGTATAATGTGATTTATGTGTAAGCTCATATTTTAGTTATACTTATTTGAGATAAAAATATTTCTTTGATATAGTCCTATAATTTTGAAATTTCTTTATGTGTCATAATTGTTACGTGCTTAAAATGTGAATTATGTGCGTGGTGAATAATTAGTTAATTGTGAATGTGGTTTCTAAATTTTATTTAAGTGCTCTGAGAATTTATTTGGGTTATAAAATATTTATATTAAATTTAGAAAATACTTTAATTTTTTAATTAATAGCATAAAATATTTCTTAGCATTACTTTTATTCTAATTTAGTTTTAAACTCATGATTTAAATTTTATAATCACTTAATTATTTTAATTATTTATTTTGAGGGATGCTACACCTTCTAGATTATTTATTTTCAATGGGTAATTTATTAATTTGCCTAGAGAATGGTAAATTTTTATTTAAAATTATTTTTGAGATAAAAAGACATTTTATTTGATTATTTCTATGTAAATGAAATTTTAATTATCTAATCTACAAAAGTTATTTGTAGAATAATATTTCTACTTGATCTAGAATTGGGATTATGAATTTACACCATAGCCCTTGATTTTATCATTTAAACATTTTTATTTAGTTGGACAATTTTGTAATCTTATGATTTAATTCTAGAAATATGTAATAGATAACATTACTTTTACATTAATTTTACATCAGTTCTACACACTTCTATTTTGCTTCTTTAAAACCCACACACCCCCCACTTATCTCTCATTTCTCTCGGCCAACTCTCTTCCCCCCATTCCCCTTTTTCTTTTTCTCCCGAGCTCAAACACTCTCTATTGTTCTTCATTTCTTCACAAATTAAACCCACCAAAACTTGTGATTCTCTTATCCAAATTTCAAGTGTGAGTAACCAAAACACTCCTCTCTCAAATATCTACAATCCTCTTGTGTTAATTACAAGTTTTGATTCAGTTTTAAATTTGGGAATTTTCGGATTTTGCTATCTCCTTGTATAAAACTTGCATGCAAAGGTTGGTGGTAAGTATTTAGGGTCATTCTCGATGATCCGAGAAGAAACCCGACCATTGGTAATGATCATTGTGAGCCATGGTCTTGATTTTGTATTTAAAAGTTTGATTCAAGAGTATTCTTGCTTGAATAAGTGTTATAAGTAGATGCATGTCACTAATTTTGTGATCTTTGATGATTTTAGTTGAAGTTTGATAGTGGGCTTCGATTTTTATTAAGTATATATGTTGTATGTGATATGGGTAGTAGGAATTTAAAATTTTATAGGTTGCATGTAAGAGATTCTTGTGGTTTTGGTACTAAATTTTGATGGGTCATTAAGGTTGAGATGATTGAAGACTTGTATATGTGTTAATTGGGTATTTTACTAATTGCATGTTACTAGTTTTGTGAGTTCTTGAGAAAATAGTAGTAAATTGTTAGTGGGTTATATTTATTTCGAATAAGAAGTTGAATGTGATAAGAAAAGTGATATATGATGGTTATTGATCTTGCATGATAGTTCATGATGAGATTTGATTATTAGTAATGTTAGTTTTAGTAATTTAATTTTTATTGAAATGTTATTGAAACGTAATTGCTTGGTGATGTGATTTTTGGATTGAAAGATGGGGGTTAAGGTGGAAGGAGAAGTGAAGAGAGGAAAAGAGAGAGAGGGGCCGAGAGAGGGAGAGAGGCCGAGAGAGAGATTGAAGGAGAGAGTGAGGGAAACCGAGAAGGAGAAAAGAGAGAGAGATTGGAAGAAGCCGAGAGAGGAAGATGGAGAGGAAGAGAGATGGAGGGAGTAAGATATAAGAGGATTTGAATTTTAACTGTGATTTTATGTGTATAAATTTAAAATGTAATTTTGTGTGTTTTCAAAATACGATTTTAAAAGTGTGTGTGTAATCTTTCATGAAGGTGTTGAGGTGTGGGTGTTGTTTAAAGAAAGTAGTAAGTTTTTGTAAAGAAAGATTTTTCTTAAAGGTATACTTTTAGGTAGAAATCTAAAGATGGGATTTTGAGTGAATAGGTATGTGTACTTTCAAAATGTGTTTTTGGGTGTGTCTGTACTTTAAAATGTGATTTTGGTGTGAGTTGTTCAAAAACATGATTTTCTAAAGGTGTGAGTGTGCTATTCAAAAATAAGATTTTATGAGTGTGATTTAAAATACGATTTAAAAATGTGTGTGTGCGTAGTCTTTTAAAATGTATTCACTATGTGTTCTTGTGTGTGTGTTATGTTTTCAAAAATGTGTTCTTATGCATGGGAAGGTGAATGTAGTTATGCCAAGAGTGTGAGGTGTGTGTATGTTGCTTGTGTGAGTGTGTGATGGTGTGGTTAGGCCATAAGGCCGAGGGAGAGATGAGAAAGAGGGAGAGGCCGAGAGGCCTAGAAAAGGAAGAGAGGAAGGAAAAAAGGAGAGAAGAGAGAAAAGAAAGAAGAAGAGAAGAGATGGGAAGACAATGGTGAATTGTGTCGTCATATCTTGACATGTTGGTCTTATGTGTTTGTATGGTTTGTATAATTCCTAAAGTACGTATACATGGCTTATGTGATTAAGTGTTGATGTTGTCCAAGAATGTAGATAGAGTTATTAAAGTACATTGTTTTGAGGCTTTTCCGTCATAAGATTTAGGAATGTCATGTGATGTCCTTAAGCGATATATGCTAAGTGACTACATCTTTAAATGTTAATTAAAGTTGTAAAGACAATATGTGCTTCTTGAATGTATAAGTATATGTAATTGTATGACGATGGGGTAGAAGTATTTAGAGATACGTAAACAAAGCTGAGGTACTAAGTTATAAAGACTAAGACGATATTATACCTTTATATAGGTACAAGTAGGAGGCCAGGAAAGGAGCCCATGTACGTAAAGTCGGAGTGGTGTACAAGTTATTGAGTTAGTTTATCGGCTTTTGAGGCAAGTGTCTATTCCCTCCACTTATTTTTCAAGTGGTAGTTCTCTTAAATTATGATGCGAATGTTACCTTTGAATTCTATTGCAAGTATACGTCCTACTTTTACTTATCCTTTACTTACCATTATGCAATTGTTCTCAATATCATGTTATTTTACCCTTTTTACCTTGCTCTCTCTTATAAAACCTACAATTGTTCCTTCACCTTTGCTTTATTCATATAAACCTTTCTCTTGACTTATATTTTGTCGACCTTTGTTAACTTTTGAATACTCGAAGCATACTTACTCCTTTGCTCATTTACTTACCATGTCTTTCAATTATCAAACTTTCAAACCCTTGCAATAAAATCTTGAATTAGCTTATATCCTGAGATGAATGTTGGAAATGTTGAAAGCCTCTTATTCATTTAAATCCTTTGTTGAATTACTTATGAATGGAACAAACTTTGACCGTGGCGGCGGTCCTGGTTACTTATGTATTTATTTTATGGCCAATGTGTGCCTGTGGATCCTGAATGTTAGGACCTTGTGAAAACATGGTCTGGAGCTTTACGTGGTTGATCACCCGTATAGCTCGTACCGTCTTATCAGAAGTTCCAATTCATTTGTTTACCCTTTTCTTTGAAAAATAAACTTATATCTTGAAACTGAATTACTCGATTTATTATCAAGTTGATGGATTATCAAATGAAAACTGTTTATATTGATTACACTTGCTGAGCAATTTTTGGCTCACTCTTGTTTTATTATTCCCTAACCTTTCAGTTAGGAACGGAGTATGCAGTTTTCGAGTATCAACTAAGAGGACCGTGAGAAGGCATGATTCGAGATTTTAGGTTCTATGTTGTTAGGAAGATAGAGTTCATTTTAGATCTCACCAATGGTTAGATGATGACAAATGGTTTGTAATAAAACTGAATTAGATGTTGTAATAAACTTTGATATTTTAGAATCTTGTTTCATACCATAACCTGTGATCGATCTTTTGTTGAGGGGTCGTCTGTATAATTATGTTTTATTCAGAGCGATAGTGGCACCAAATCCTGACCCCGGATTTGGGGGCGTCACGGCTTGAGCTTTTATTGTCGTACGAGGCTTATACTGAAGGGTTTCGAGCAGATAAACGCAACGGAAAACGTAAAAATAAATCAAAATTCGAAACCCCTCCGCAGGATCCATGCGAAAACAAAAGATTTAATTCGGAGATTAAGAACAAATACCTTAAGAAACTTTAACAGTTCATTAATGGAAGATTAATGGAGATCCAAAGCTTGTTTAATCACCATGTATCCCGCTCTCGCGATCTACGCTCTACGGTATCCACACGAACGCTTTTCTTGAAGGATTGATGTGTACTAGCACCCGAAAACTGCTTTTTTCTCTCTCTCTTTTCTTGCTCTCATAAGCGGCTAGGGTTTTAATATAAAAACGTTTTTCCACATTAAAATTAGCCCTCTTTTAGAGTTTATATAGAGAGGAAAATAAGTTTTCTAATTATAATCCAATTATAATAAAATACTAATCCGAAATTCCAATTTATTATTTAATTAAGTCGCACTTAATTAATTAATAACTAATTTCAAAATTAGTTTAAGTAATTCCATTTTCTATTTAAATAATTAATCAAGTCATACTTAATTAATATTATAAATAGAATAAATTACTTATTTAAATTTAAATTATTTCTCCTTCAAGCGTTCTTTGTGTGTGACCCTGTAGGTTATTATTACGTTGGTAACAATTTTAATAACTAATTAAAATTGTAAACAATGAGCGGCATCTAGTAATACATCATTGCCACCCAAGTAATAATAATTAAATCGGTGATTCGATTAAGCCTTTCGTGAATAATGTTCCATGTAATATAATCTCTTTAACCTTAATATTATAGATTAAACTCGAGGCATGTAATGTGTCATCCTCTTCATAATTTAATCTTAGTTTTCTTGATCGATGAGTAGACTATTAAATCAAATCAATATTTGTGCACGACCGTGCATTTCTTAGTCTCACTCAAACAAGAGGCCAATAATATCGCTCCTAAAATTAGGAGGGTTAAATCCCATCTAGATCATTCATATTGCTCATACGATTCATAATATACCCAATGTCCACTTTTATCATCACCCGGTCAAAGGTAACTTTTAATGTAATCAAAGTATATTAATTCTCGTATAAAAATATAATGATTTCAGGTCTAAAGATCATTACACCATTATCACAGTGAGAATTACTTATGACACTATTAACATGTGTAATCTTACGGCGGGTCAATCCAGTGTCATGTACTCTTACATGCACCTATGTTTTGACTTTAGTATCACCATACCTATGACCAATGAGATGTGGTCATCAGTCAACAAACATACTAGTCTCTGTGTATTATTATTGTCCTTAAATAATAACACTCGACTAGGGATATTTAGGAATAAAGATACTATTCATATAATCTCATTTTTAAGTCACATACTTAAAGCTATCGAATACGTATCATAATTCCAAGGACATTTATTATGTTAACATTTATAACGCAGTAAATAAAGACATAATAACAATAATAACAATAATCAATAAAACATAATTTATAATAATAAAATATTTTCTTTAAAACATAAAAGTATTGTCTCTAGAGCACTAATACTAACAATCTCCCACTTGAACTAGAGCCAATATCCCATGTATCCAATACATTTGGAACGAGTGTGACTTACATGCTTCTGCTGCGACAAAGCCTTAGTCAGTGGTTCTGCAATATTATCAATAGTATGCACTTTACATATAAGTATATCTCCTTGATCATTAATCTCATTAATAAGGTGATATCGCCTTAGTAAATTCCCAAAACATCCTCTTTGGCTACTTCGCTAGTATCAATATACTATGCCTCGATTGTAGAATCATTTACGGTTCTTGCTGTGAACTATTCTAGCTTACAACACATCTTTTTAGACAAAACACAAATCCAGACTAAGACACAAAACCGTCATGTCTGTCTAGAAACTATCATCAGTGTAACATTTTACATCCATCTTCCCATCTCCTCCATATACCAAGAATGAGTCTTTAGTCCTCTTCAGGCACTTAAGAATATTCTTGATTCCAATCAAGTGACCATCGCTTGGATTAGACTGGTACCTGCTTGTCATGCTTAAAGCATATGAGACATCATGACGAGTACATATCATCCCATACATTATGAAACCAATTTCCAAAGCATATAGAACTATACTAATGTGGTCGATATCATCCAATGATTTTAGACCATTTATTTTGAGATCACTATCTCATAGACATGGGAACATTTCCCTTTTAGCCTCTTTGCATCCCTAATTGGTGCAATACATTGTCAATGTATGTGCTTTGACTTAAGCCGAAAAATCTTCGTGATCTATCTCTATAGATCCTGATCCCTAAGATATAGGACACATCTCCTAAGTCTTTCATCAAGAAACTATTTCTCTACCAAGTCTTAACAGTCTATTGAGAAAGAATGTCATTCCTTATTTGTAATATATCATCTACATATGATACTAGGAATGCCACATGGCTCCCACTAACCTTCTTGTAAACACACAGTTCATCTTCATTTTGAATAGAGACAAACTATTTGACTGTTTCATCAAAATGTATATTCCATCTCCTCGAGGCTTACTTTAATCCATAAATGGATCGAATTATCTTATAAACCATTCTAGCAAAACTTGGATCTACAAAACCTTCAGGTTGTGTCATGTACACAACCTCTTCTACGCTCTCATTTAAGAAAGTAGTCTTGACATCCATTTGCCAGATTTCGTAGTCATAGTAAGCAAGAAAAATCATGATGGACTTGACCATTGCCATTGGTGAGAAAGTTTCATCATAGTCAATACCATGAATTTACTTGAAACCTTTTACCACCAGTCGTGCCTTATAGGTCTGTACATTACTATCCATGTCAGTTTTCTTCTTGAAAACGCACTTGCACCTTATAGGTTTTACCCCTTTAGGTGGATCAACCAAAGTCCATACTTGGTTTTTCATACATGGAATCCATCTTAGATTTCATGGCCTCCTGCCAACTTTTAGATCTTGGAATTTTCATAGCATCTTGGTAGATAAGAGGCTCATTATCATTATTCACAAGCATTACATCACCATCCTGAGTCAAGAGAAATTCATAATATCTCTCGGACTCATGGTGAATCCTACCAGGCCTACGAACAACCTGTGTTTCTTGAGCAGTATTGTCATTATTTCTTGTACATTCTTCTCTTGCTCCAACTTCGGTTCAATGTTATCTCGTGGTTCTCGATCCTCATCGAGATCTATTTTCCTCCCACTATTTCTTTTAGAAAGAAATTCTCTCTCAAGAAATACAGCAGTCCGAGCAACAAACACTTTGTTCTCTGGAGGATTAAAGAAGTAATACCCCTTTTGTTTTAATTTGGTATCCCACAAAATTACATTTATCTGATTTTGGTCCTAGCTTGTCTGAGGTTAAACGTTTCACAAACGCTTTGCATCCCCTAATTTTCATAAATGACATGCTATAACTTTTCTCAGTCCACATCTTATATGGTGTCTCCTGAACCATTTTATTAGGAACACAGTTTAGTGTATATGCACCTGTCTCTAGGGTATAACCCCAGAAACTTATTGGAAGATCCACTTGACTCATCATCCATCGCACTATGTCCAACATAATGTGATTTCAGCTCTTAGAAACTCCTTTCATTGAACCTTTTTTTTTACTTCAGCTTAATATTCTTTGAACTTTTCAAACAATTCGGATTTGTTTATCAAAAGATATCTATATCCGTATCTATTGACATCATCAGTGAGCATTATGAAGTAGTAAAATCTACCTCCTGCCATCGTACGTATATGACCACATACATCACCATGTATAAGTCCTAATCGTTCGATGGCCCTTTCACCTTTTCAGTAAAAAGGGCTTTTGTCCTTTTGCCAAATAAACCAAGATTCACATTCTTCGTATGATTCATAATCAAACTTATCCAATCATCCATCATTATGTAAATTGGAAATGCGTTTCTTATAATATGGCCTTAATTACAGTGCCAAAGGTAATGTTTGATTTGAGTCATTTTAGAACATATAAATTGTTAACTAATTGTGCAACATCATTAACCTTTTCATTGAAATGTAATAAACAACAATTGTTATATATACAATTAAAATGAAAAACCTTTCTTGTCCATACAAGAAACCAATATAATGTCTCTACTCTTAGAGGCACGTAGTTACAATTATCAAGTTCTAAACTTAGCCTTATATGCAAAATTAAGTAACGAGTTACTTCAACTAGAGCAACAACTTTTGCTCCAATTCTAACCCGTAACCTGAAGCTTGACCCTCACCGGTCTTCTTCTTAGATCTTCCAAATAAGCATGACAGTTTAACTTCCAGTCTTTCGGTTTTCCACAGAAGCGATAATCGTCTTCTTTAATTAGCAACACCTCCTTTAGGCGACAAAACCTCTTTGGGATTGGACTTTAATATGGCTATAGAATTAGATCAAATCTTCTTCTTTCCATTCCATTTTCCTTTCCCATTCACATTCCTACATTCACCATCATTATGGGAGTAGTCCATGCATTTATCATGTTGCTTACAGCAGTTCTCAACGTGCTTCACAACTTAGTGGGTGCTATGTCTATCTCATTTATTTTGTTGTTCACTAACTAATTGAGAATAGTTATTGTTCAAAGATTTGTATGATCAAATCATTCTGAGTCTCTAGACCAATCTTGAAACCCAAAAAATAATAATCAAGGTACTCATTATACCCTATCATCTTTAGAACATCTAGACCAACTGAATCTCACTTTCCCTACTTGTAGGTGTATGGTGTCTTGCTATTATCAAATCCCTTTTGACGAGCCTTTTACTCAAACATCTTTTAAGTTGCTCAAATATCTCATAAGCATCCATATGCTCATATTGTTTCTTAAGCTCAACACTCATAGTTACAAGCATGAGACATGAAGCATCATCAGTCGAATCATCAATTTGCTTCCAATAAGCATTATGTTTGGCACATGTTACATTCTCAGCTAAAAGGTAAGGGAAGAATTTGACTAACATCGTGGTGCCTGAGGACGATCCTCAAGCTCCTATATCAGTTGAGGAAATTTGTTCATGTCAGCTTGTCCTTCTCAATGACTGATCGCATAGAGAAGTTGTTTGTGTTATTTGTCATTTGATATCTACAATATTAAAGTGCATAAAATTAATCTAGGTTGCAAATTTATTAATTATTATGTTTAAGTGATTATGGTATATCAGTATATACCTCCCACTATTTTTATCAAATAAATAGCCCTAACTATTAATTCGGAAAGTATTTCTCTTAAATCTTTCTAGTGAGCCAAGATCCATATTTCGTCATGCTTAAGGTCAGCTTTGGCTTTACTCCCAAAACATGATTTATTTAGGTAGACAACTCTTGTCAATTATATCATATATAACTCTTGGAAAGTTTGGTAGAACAACATTTGTTAACATTTATCTAATAAATCATACCAAGCTCCATGCCTCTAAGTTCACAATCCTATTGTGGTAACTTAGTTAAGTCTAACCCAATGGTCTAACAGTTAAGTATCAGATTTACTTCATCGCGTCTTACCACGATAGATTGGAGTGCTTCGCTTTGGCGAACCCACTCTTTCTCGATCTAGGTCTTGACGAGTGTTGCCCATTGGAAGGCATCTAATTGACTTAATATTTTAACTTTATGGATTTGTTATTATTAAAACGACCATGATCCCATCATCAAGAGATTCCCAATTTTTCCTTGAACTAAGTACTTCAAATCAAAATTCATCAATGGTTTGATTTCTAGTCCGTCGGAGGAATCACAGTGGTCTCACTTAAAACCCGCCTTTCTTACAAGCGCTGCTTGTATTTTTGTCAAAATCACCCCATATCAAAATTTGAAATTCATACTTATTTCTGTGTTTCATAAACACAGGAATCTCATGTTCGTTTTTGTTCAATTTTAAAATCTTGAATCGTTACAGATTTTATCTTGTTTAGCAAACATGGCATGGGTGACGTATCTAATGCATACATGTTTAATCTAATTAAAGCATACATCATTATAACTACGCATACATATCATCATCACATGCATCATATATATAAAGTGCGTAAATTTAACGTGTTTGGTTATGACCCAACCTAAGTGATCTTTCCAAGCTAATGGAAAAATCAAGGTCAATCTATGGTGGTATCAAAATACAATACAATGTTACAAGTCTTCAAGCTTTAACTTGCCTCCTTGTAATGCTTCCTTGGTTCTCCATCTTGGATGTCTTCATATATATTACATAAATAAAACAACCTATCATACTGAACTTACAAGTAGAACTCGAGTTACATTCGAGATTTAAACATTACAAGGAATAACGACATGCAAGTCGTATTTAGAAACCAAACCATTAAAACAAAACCACTATCTTATGGGTCTTTAGGCCATAACCAATCACCATGCTCATATAACAATTAAGAACATCTCATATTGCATTAACATATCATACCATATCATATTTCTCATGATCCAATCATAGAAATCAAATAAAGTGTAAATCAGAAAATCAAAATCAGAATTCTAAAAACATTAAATCGCTGTTTACAGACAATAAACGACGTCAAATTCCTTAAAGACGAACGAGTGACTATGTCTATTTTGTTCAGACGCCCGTTTCCCTTTCCGAAAAGGTATTTGCGACGAAAATCGGACATAGTATGCAAATTTCACTAAATCTACGCAGCGTGTTCAGAAATCGTATCGAATACGATTCTCATAACAAGAACAAACATATATCATGTATATATCAGTATACATACAGATTATATGATCATCATATGATCATCCCAATCATCATTAATGTAAACTTTATGCATATACATCAATGTTATCATCAAAACAACACATCAATCATGATAATCGCAAACATGCATGTATATACATCAAAACTTTAAACATATAACCGAATTAAAACGTTTTCACAAGTAGCTCTGATACCATTGAAGGGTTTCGAGCACATAAACGCAACAGAAAACGTAAAAATAAATCAAAATTCGAAACCCCTCCGCAGGATCCATGCGAAAACAAAAAATTTAATTCGGAGATTAAGAACAAATACTTTAAGAAACTTTAACAGTTCATTAATGGAAGATTAATGGAGATCCAAAGCTAGTTTAATCACCACGTATCCCGCTCTCGCGATCTACGCTCTACGGTATCCACACGGACGCTTTTCTTGAAGGATTGATGTGTACTAGCACCCGAAAACTGCTTCTCTCTCTCTCTCTCTCTCTCTCTCTCTCTCTCTCTCTCTCTCTCTCTCTCTCTCTCTCTCTCTCTCTCTTTCTTGCTCTCATAAGCGGCTAGGGTTTTAATATAAAAACGTTTTTCCACATTAAAATCAGCCCTCTTTTAGAGTTTATATAGAGAGGAAAATAAGTTTTCTAATTATAATCCAATTATAATAAAATACTAATCCGAAATTCCAATTTATTATTTAATTAAGTCGCACTTAATTAATTAATAACTAATTTCAGAATTAGTTTAAGTAATTCAATTTTCTATTTAAATAATTAATCAAGTCATACTTAATTAATATTATAAATAGAACAAATTACTTATTTAAATTTAAATTCATAATTTAAATTATTTCTCCTTCAAGCGTTCTTTGTGTGTGACCCTGTAGGTTATTATTACGTTGGTAACAATTTTAATAACTAATTAAAATTGTAAAAAATGAGCGGCATCTAGTAATATATCATTGCCACCCAAGTAATAATAATTAAATCGGTGATTCGATTAAGCCTTTCGTGAATAATGTTCCATATAATATAATCCCTTTAACCTTAATATTATAGATTAAACTCGAGGCATGTAATGTGTCATCCTCTTCATAATTTAATATTAGTTTTCTTGATCGATGAGTAGACTATTAAATCAAATCAATATTTGAGCACGACCGTGCATTTCTTAGTCTCACTCAAACAAAAGGCCAATAATATCGCTCCTAAAATTAGGAGGGTGAAATCCCATCTAGATCATTCATATTTCTCATACGATCCATAATATACCCAATGTCCACTTTTATCATCACCCGGTCAAAGGTAACTTTTAATGTAATCAAAGTATATTAATTCTCGTATAAAAATATAATGATTTCAGGTCTATGGATCATTACACCATTATCACAGTGAGAATTACTTATAACACTATTAACATGTGTAATCTCACGGCGGGTCAATCCAGTGTCATGTACTCTTACATGCACCTATGTTTTGACTTTAGTATCACCATACCTATGACCAATGAGGTGTGGTCATCAGTCAACAAACATACTAGTCTCTGTGTATTATTATTGTCCTTAAATAATAACACTCGACTAGGGATGTTTAGGAATAAAGATACTATTCATATAATCTCATTTTTTAAGTCACGTACTTAAAGCTATCGAATACATATCATAATTCCAAGGACATTTATTATGTTAACATTTATAACGCAGTAAATAAAGACATAATAAAATAATAACAATAATCAATAAAACATAATTTATAATAATAAAATGTTTTCTTTAAAACATAAAAGTATTGTCTCTAGAGCACTAATACTAACATATACTTGATGTCAAATTCTCCGAACTCAATCGCCCACTTGATCAATCTCCCGCTAACTTTAGGACTATGCAAAATGTTTCTTAAAGGTTGATTAGTCAGGACTTCTATTTTGTGTGCCTGGAAGTATGGGCGTAGCTTTCTCGAGGCCCCATGATCAGGCTAAGGCAAACTTCTCTATCATAGAGTAGTTTATTTCTGCTCTATGTAGAATCTTGCTCACCTAATAAATGGTTTTCTGAACTTTCAATTCTTCCTTAACCAAAACAACTCCAAGGGCAGTGTTAGAAACTACCAGGTATAAGTAGAGAATCTCTCCTGGTTTTGGTTTTGCCAACAATGGTGCCTCGGCCATGTACTTTTTCAAGGCCTCCTGGCTTTCTGTTGTCCACTCAATTTTTTTCATATTTTTCAGTGCTTTGAAGAAAGGTAAGCACTTCTCTCCTGACTTGGCGATGAATCTCCCCAATGCTGTTACTCTTCCCGTTAGCTTCTGAACATCCTTGACGAGTCGTGGTGGTTCCATGTCCAGGATTGCTTTGATTTTATCGGGGTTAGCCTCAATTCCTCGTTTAGAAACGATCAAGCCTAAAAACTTTCCTGACCCTACGCCAAAGGCACACTTTGTAGGATTTAACATCATTCTATGGTGCCTCAGCACTTCAAATGCTTCCTATAGATGGTTTATATGATCCGCCTTATCGAGGATTTTAACCAACATGTCATCCACATAGACTTCCATGGTTTTTCCAATCAGGTGTTCAAAAATTTTGTTCGCCAACCTTTGATATGTTGCTCCTGCATTCTTAAGCCCAAATGCCATAACCAAATAACAGTAAACACCAAAGTCAGTGATAAATGATACCTTGGAGATGTCATCTTTGTGCATTTTGATCTGGTTGTATCCACTGAAGCCATCCATGAAGCTCAACATCTCTTGCCCAGTTGTGGCATCTATTAGAGTATCAATTATTGGCAAGGGAAAACAATCCTTAGGACATGCGTCATTCAAGACTGTGAAGTCCACACACATCCTCCATTTTCTATTGGCTTTCTTGACCATTACTGGGTTAGCCAACCATTCTGTAAATTGAATTTCTTCAATAAACCCAGCTTCCAAAAGCTTATCTACTTCTTGTTTGATGGCCTCTTGCCTCTCTGGAGCAAAATTTCTCTTCTTTTGTTTCACAGTCTTCCTTTCGGGATTTAATTTCAATTTGTGGGTTATCAACTGGGGATCAATCCCTGGCATATCGGCCGCTGTCCAAGCAAAAACATCATTATTTTCTTGAAGAAAAGATATGATCTTGCTCTTCAACGGTCCAGGTAACAATCCTCCAATGTAAGTGACTTTTTCTGGTTCACCAAAAACTAAGGGAATTGGAATTAAATCCTCAGTCGGTTTCCCTCTTCTATTCTCATTATCTCTAGTATCCATGTCTTCAATGGGGAGAACCTGCCTCCCGACTCCATCAGGCCTTAACGCAGCTACATAACAACTTACATAAAAGAGAATGTATTTAAAAGAGAAAAATATATAAAAATTATTAGTTCTCTCAGATTATATCTGAAAGTGTAATGTATTTAAAAACAACAATCAAATATAAATATGAAAAGAAATTATAATAAAAAGGTAATCTTTAAATTTAAAATTGTAAAATATACTTCTGATTAAAAGGGTATGTACCCTCTGCTAAAGTACTTGAAATGACTTCTACTATATAATTCAGAATCTCCTTATATTACTACTACGATATTTATAATATATGAATATTGATAATATTTCTTAACATTCTTGAATAAAGAAGAAAGCTAATACTAAGTTGCAGAAATTGCAGAAGTCACGAGCTTAAGGAAGAAGAAGATGTAATCTATTTCAATCATATTGTTTACAAGACTAAAAAGTAAAAGTATCTGAAATGTCAACCAACATTACATATATCATTTTCTAATCATAACAAAATGACAGAGAATGACAGCTGTACTGTAACTAACTTGGGGTAAACTAAAGTTACAGCACATAGTAAACTAGTAAACTAAAGTTACAGCACAGTCACTAATATAGCAATATTCCCCCCTCAGATGGAATGTGGATGCTTAACATTCAAGCTGGACAGAATGGACCAATGAGCATTCTTAGTCAATCCTTTAGTAAAGATGTCAGCCAATTGAGAAGAACTTGGAATGTAAACTGGAAGAATAAGCTGTGATTGAACCTGTTCTCGAACATAGTGACAATCTATAGCAAAATGCTTAGTTTTGGGGTGAAAAACAGGATCAGCAGCTATGTCCAATGCAGCTTGGTTGTCACAATGAATAACAATGGGAAGAGTTTGAGGAACCTGCAACTCAGAGAGTAAAAGAGTCATCCAAGACAGCTCACAGGAAGTAGCAGCAATAGCTCGAAGCTCAGCTTCTGCAGTGGACTTAGAAACCACAGATTGTTTCTTAGAAAACCAAGTTACCAAAGATGAACCAAGAAGTAAACACATCCCTGTCACACTCCGTGACGTCTGAAGACAAGCACCCCAGTCACTATCACAATAAGCAACCAATTGAAGAGAAGAATCTGAAGGAAAGAAAAGCCCTTGAAAAGGTGTTCCTTTAAGATACCTAAGTACCCTCTGAACAGCAATAAGATGTGGAACCCTGGGATTCTGTAAAAATTGGCTGAGATGATTAACAATGTAGGAAATGTCAGGTCTAGAAGTAGTCAAATATAATAACTTCCCAATAATCCTTCTATAGAAGGACTGATTATCTAGCACCACACCATCATCAGCAGTGAGCTTGACAGTATAATCCACTGGTAAAGCCAAAGGTTTGGAATCCTGAAGACCTGTTTCTAACAGTAAATCATGAACAAACTTATGTTGGTGCAAATAAATGCCCAAGTCTGATCTGTGAACCTCAAGTCCCAAGTAATACTGAGCAAGCCCAAGATCTTTAATAGTGAAAGTATTGTGCAAAACTGACTTGACATGATTGATGAAAGAAATATCAGTACCAGTAAGAAGAATGTCATCCACATAAACCAAAGCAACAACAAAGACATTATCTTTGTACATGGTAAACAAAGAGTAATCAGCTACAGTTTGCTGAAAACCAAGTTGAAGGAGAATAGCACTCAATTTTTCAAACCATTGGCGAGAAGCTTGTTTGAGACCATAAATTGACTTGTTTAATTTGCAAACTAAATTTGAACCATGAAGGGGATGACCAGGAGGAATCTCCATATACACTTCATCAGGCAAATCACCATGTAAGAAGGCATTGTTGATGTCAAGTTGATAGATAGGCCAATTCTTGACAGAAGCAAGAGCTAACAAAGTTCTCACAGTAGGCATCTTGGCAACAGGAGCAAAAGTACTGTGATAATCTTCACCTTCTATTTGAGTATATCCTTTAGCCACAAGCCTGGCTTTAAATTTGTCAAGAGTGCCATCAGCCAAATATTTAACTCTATAGACCCATTTACAACCAATTATCTTTTTGCCAATAGGTGGAGAAACAATAGTCCATGTATCATTTGATTCTAAAGCTGTAAGTTCTTTATGCATAGCTTCAGTCCATCTAGAATCCTTGGAAGCTTGGTTATAAGTATGTGGCTCCTTGAAAGAAGAATCAGTTTGCAAAGTACAAGCATACACAGTGGTGGGAGGAGAGTAGTGACCAAAATTATACTTGGTGCCATCAATAGGACAATTAAGAAGAACATCAGTGATCTGTGAAGAACTGATATGGCAAACATTGGAAACATGATAATCTTTCATCCAATTAGGTTGTATTTTAGTTCTTAAAGAAACTCTAGGGTGGGATGTAAAATCAGAAGCAGGTTGGGAAGTCTGAGAAGACTGTAAAGGAAGTAATGCATCATGTGGAACAGATTCTGCAGAATCTGCAGAAATCTCAGAAGAGTGCTCAGAATGATTGTTATTAATATCTGAGTAAAGAGATGGAATGAAAAGAGAAGAAGGAGATACTTCTGATTGGACATCAGTAAAAACAACATTTAAAGGAGTGTCAGATCCATCAAAGTTAGAATCTGGAGGAAGGAATGGAACAGTGGCAACATTAACTTGTGAAAGAAAAGGGAAAATGTCTTCATGAAATATGACATGTCTAGAAGTATGTGTTTGAAAAGTGATTGGGTCAAGCAGTTTGTAACCTTTTTGATTAGCAGGATAACCTATGAAAACAGTAGGTAAAGCTCTAGGAGCAAGCTTATCAGGAGAATGGACTGTCATATAAGCAAGACAACCAAAAATCCTTAAATTGTCATAAGAAGGAGATTGACCATATAATTTTTCATAAGGACATTTGAACCCTAACACAGAAGTGGGTATTCGATTAATGAGATATGTTGAAGTAAGTAAGCAATCCCCCCAAAATTTAGAAGGCAAATGAGATTGGAATAAAAGGGCTCTAGTCATTTCAAGTAGATTTCTATGCTTTCTTTCCACCCTCCCATTTTGTTGAGGGGTATATGGACAAGAAGTTTGATGAGTAATACCATTTGTATTAAAAAACGAGAGAAGATCAGAATTAATAAACTCCCCTCCATTATCACTACGAATAGTTTTAATAGAAACATGAAAATGAGTTTGAACAGAAGCATAAAAATCCTTAAGAGATTGAGAAACATGTTGTTTGGTAGGAATGAAAACAGTCCACATGGCTCTTGTATGATCATCAATAATGGTGAGAAAATATCTACAACCATTACAAGTAGGAACCTTATAGGGTCCCCAAACATCACAATGGATAAGATCAAAAGGTAAAACTGATTGAGAAATACTAGAATGGAAGGGTAAATGGCATTGTTTTGCCTGAGGACAAACTGAACAATGTTCAGAACATTTACCAAAAGAAACTGGTAGACTATAAATTTTTGAAATAACAGAAAAAGGTATGTGCCCTAGTCTCTTGTGCCAAGTAGGAAGGGAGGACTTGCTGGAAACAGTAAAAACTTGAGGAGATGGAGGATGATTATGAAGTTGATATAGGCCTTCAACAAGATTACCAAGAACCAACTCCTTCATCTGGACTTGGTCCTGCATTATACATTGAGTAGAGGTAAAAAAAATCTTGGTATGAGTGGAAGCAGAAAGAGTGCTAATGGACAGTAGATTAAAATGAAAAGAAGGTACAAGTAAAACATGATCAATAACTAGTGACAAAGGATGTAACAAAACTGATCCAGAATGAGTGACCAAGGCATTACTACCATCAGGAAAAGCAACTGTCAAAGGAGTATCAAGACCTTTTATGTCATGCATGAACTCTGCATTACAGCACATGTGGCTAGTGGCACCGGTATCTAAAATCCAGACATTTTCAGGTATCTTCACATTAGTCAAAAAAGAATAAGCAGTACCTGCTATGTTATGTGAGAATTGAGAAGAAGATGGAGATGCTGATTGAGAAAAAGAAGGCTTCTGGAAACACTGCATAATTGAACTCATTTGGTGTTGGAGTAATTCCATTTGTGTAGATAAAGCATCTGGACCTTGAACTGAATTAGGTTTAATGTCCGGAATGCCATTCTTAGTAACCTGCATTGCTTGAGAGGGTTTGGCTGCAGTGTTAACAGAAGAAGAAGACTGAACACCAGGCTGAAACTTATTATTTCCAAATCTCTTCTTTGCTCTGTTATTAGGATGATATGGATGATCTGTAGGATATCCAATGAGTTTGAAGCATTTCTCCCTAACATGACCTTTGCTGTGACAATAAGAGCACTCAACAACATTTCCAATCCCAGACTTATCAGTAAAACGAGAAGGAACATTAGGCTTTGGTAGGTTGGCCATCATAACAACCTGAGAAGCCACTGGAGAAGCATGAATCTGTCTCTGTTTCTCTTCTTGTTTAAGTAACATAAACGCCTGATTAACACTAGGCCATGGATTCATCATCAGTAGGTTGCCTCTAGCAGCAGTGAAACTGGAATGTAGGCCCATCAAGAATTGAATTAGACGAGTTTTCTCAATCTGTACATCCCATTCCTTAGAAGCACCACATGTACATGTAATGCGAGGCTCTAAAGCCTTTAACTCATCCCAATGACCTTTCAATTTGTGAAAATAAAACTCAACAGAATCATTCCCTTGCTCGAGCTTGAAAAGATCTCGTTGAACCTCATACACTTTATGTCCACTAATGGCAGCAAATCGTTCATTTAATTCAGACCAAACAGTTTGAGCACTATCTAAAAAATTCATACTATTGCTTATATCGTCCGAAACAGTATTCAAAATCCAAGTAATCACCATATCATTAACACGTTTCCAGTGCGGAAATAGAGGAGAATCCATAAGAACAGGAGCAAACTCACCAGTAACAATAACCAGCTTGTTTTTAGCAGATAATGCAATTTGCATAGAGCGTTTCCAGGAAGCATAATTCTCAGAACCAGTGAGTTTCTTAGATATGAGAATCATGCCTGGTTGGTCATTATTATGCAAAAATAACGGATGTGCATTCGAATCAACAGATTGAGAATAAGCAGATGTATTTGTGTGTGTATCAGCTGTGGCGTTTGTATTGTTCATAGTGTGATTAGGTGACGCCATTAAAACAGTTGCAAAAGTTTGTGGAAATTGATTGAAAGACATGAAATTCAACGAATTCAACGAATCAAGATGAACAGACGAACTCAATCGTGAAATCAAGAGATGCGGAAGCGAATCAATATGAAACAACACAAAAGTAAGTAAGCATAAGAAACGAAAGCTTACGATTAGTCGAGAATGAAGACAAAATCAACCGATTAGGCTCTGATACCATCTTAACATTCTTGAATAAAGAAGAAAGCTAATACTAAGTTGCAGAAATTGCAGAAGTCACGAGCTTAAGGAAGAAGAAGATGTAATCTATTTCAATCATATTGTTTACAAGACTAAAAAGTAAAAGTATCTGAAATGTCAACCAACATTACATATATCATTTTCTAATCATAACAAAATGACAGAGAATGACAGCTGTACTGTAACTAACTTGGGGTAAACTAAAGTTACAGCACATAGTAAACTAGTAAACTAAAGTTACAGCACAGTCACTAATATAGCAATAATATTTAACTAAAATAGTTGGATCTAGATACTACTACAATATCAGTGTGATATTTAAAATTTAAAAGTTAAAACAATATGAAATCTTATTTAACAACACTTTTATTAGCCGACTAAACTCCGACCATTCTTGATTTCAATAAAGACAGGATGAGTTTATTCAAAATTATTTAAGAAAATAAAATCAACACATGCATGCATTTAAAATATAAACTTTATTAACATCATATCAAAATGGGTTGTTATAAAAACAGTGTATAGGTAATTAAAATAGTTGATTGGAAGACATGTGGTGTTATTTTTGCCTTATTGCTAATTATTTAATTCAGCATATGTAAATAATGATACTCGTCTAAATTGTAGAGTGTGAAGTCACTCAGCGTCAATATATTTTTCGAAAATGTGCTTAGGAAACTGTTATAAAAATGATGTTGAAATGTTATTAGTCGGGCTTCATGCGCCTATATACGATATTTAAAGTTCGACATTTTTTGTGTTTATGTCGAATTTTATAAAATACTTTCTGCATATTTAAAACTAAATATGTGATTTAATTATTCTATTATTAAATATTAAAAAAAATCATATTTTATATTAATTGTGCATTTGTATTACTAAGTAAGTATTGAAAGAATAATAGTAAGAAAAAAGGTCAAGAGTCCAATTGTTTCGTTTGAATGGATAATTTAAAATAACCTATTTATTTTGCTAATTGAAAACAACAAAAATTAAGTTTAACTAAATAATTCAAAATTCAAAATAAAAGTAAAATGTTTCATAACTACAATTATAAATAAAAATAATTATATTTATGAAGTTGCTAGGGAAAAGAAAAATACAACGAAATTGAAACAAAAGCTGAGCGCCATTTTCTGCGGACATAGGCTAACCATAGCCTAATTAGAAGAGAAAAATTACCTAGAAGTGTGTTGAGGGTGCCACATCAAATTATCTGATTTTCTACTTTGATAATATATATTAGGCAACTTATCTACGTTCCTCGTTACTTATAAATTTCTATTTATAAATGTTAAAATTAAAAATAGAACTTTATTATTTAAAAAGATTGACATTTTACAACTTTTTAGCATGAATAATAAGATGAATGAATACTTCTCATTATATAACTAAAATTATAAAAAAAACATAAAAGAATCATAATAAATGAAAAATAGTTGCCACCATATGAACATAATTTAATGATCAATAATTATGATCATTAAAATAATTAAATAACATCTTAAAAGCGGACACCCTTGTTATAACATATATGTTTAGTAATGTTGTAAAATTTTATTTGCTTAGAATATTAATTTGTCCTGAAACAATTAACTCCTTATCTATACTATCAATACTATTATATAATAGACGAAACATTAAAAGTTTGGTTGGTCGGTATGGTATGTTGTGATTTTACTTAATTGCCCTTAATTAACTATACTTCGTGTTTTTAATTAATTAGCCTTACTTATTTATAAAAATATATTATTAAATAATAATATTACCTATTTATAACCAATTACCTTTTTCACCTAAAATACATTATTTTTTCTAACAAATTCCCCAACTTTTTCAAATATATCACGGGCAATTACCTTTTTTAACTAAAACATGTTAGTTTTTCTATTTTTCCTTACTAAACCCCTCATTTTCCAAATATATCACGGACAAATATTTAGTTATTTATTTTTAAACCTATTTTAATATTATAATTATTTTTTAAAGTAATTTGGGTCGGGCATATCTATAATTTGGGTCGGGCATATCTATAATCAATTTATTTATAACCAATTATTTTTTTCAGCTAACACACATTACATATTTTATATATTTTTCTAACCAAAAAAACTTATCTTATAAAAATAAAATAGGCAACATATATATATATAATGGTAATATTATTACATATTTATAACTCATTACCTTTTTCAGCAAAAACACATTATCTTTTCTATATTTTCTAACTAAAACAACTCATCTTTTAAACATAACACATGGAAAATAAATATGTAATGATAATATTGTTATATATAATTATTAATAAATAACCACTTACCATTTTCAGCTAAACACATAATTGTTTTTTATTTTTTTCTAACTTAAACAACCAATTTTCTAAAAATAATCATTTACTTATTTATTTTAAAACATATTTAAATACTTTTAATTATTAAATTTTAAAACCTCATTTTCCAAAAATATCACGGGCATTTACTTTTTTAAACTAAATATATGTTACATTTTTTATTTTTTCTTACTAAAACCCCTCATTTTCCAAAAATATAATGGGCAAACCCATACTTATTTATTGTAAAATCTGTTTTAATGTTTTTAATTAATTAAAAGTGTTTAACTATTTTAACATGCCTACTTATTTTTTGGACAATTATAATTAATAAAATAATAATAAAATAATAATAAAATAATAATTAACAATCCGTGCATCGCACGGGTTTTAAGCTAGTATTATTAAAGACGAAACATTAAAAGTTTTGGTCGGTCGGTCGGTCGGTATTTGGGCCGATTCACGGGCCTATCTATAATCAATTTATTAATAACCAATTACATTTTTTCACTACATTACCTATTTTATATTTATTTTTTAAACCAAACCAACTCATCTTCTAAAAATAAAACGGACAACATATATATAATATGGTAATATTATTATATATTTATAACTTATTACATTTTTCAGCTAAAACACATTATTTATATATTTTTTACCTAAAACAACTCATCTTATAAATAGGACACATATATGGAAACCAAGTTATTGATAACCAATTACCTTTTTCAGCTAAATTATATTACCTATTTCATATATCTATTTAAATAAAACAAATCATTTTCTAAAAATAAGACGGACAATATATATATAAAATGGTAATATTATTAGATATTTATAACCGACAACTAAAACATATTATGTGTTTTATATTTTCTAACTAAAACAACTTATCTTCTAAATATAATACATGCAAAATAAATATACAATGGTAATATTGTTTTATATAAATATTAATAAATAACAAGTTATTCTTTTCAGCTAAAACAAATTATCTCTTTTATATTTTCTAACTTAAACAACTAATTTTCTAAAAGTAATGCAGACATATATATAAAAAAATTAATATAATTTTATATAATTGTTAATAAGTAACTAATTGTCTTTTTAAGGATATTACATGTTTATATTTTTTAACTAAAACAACTCATGTTCAAATTAAAAATAACACGGGCAAAAGATAGATATATTAGTAATATTATTATATTAAACTTATGAAATTATGTTTATTATAATTTTTTTAACATTCAATTTAAACGAGATAATTAATTAAAATAAAAGTAATAGTATAATCAAATAAACTCGGTATATTGAACAAGCACATATTTTGATACTTGCACTTGAGTCCCTTTTTAGATTTTTAAGAGTAAAAAAATACGAATCATTAGATATGTTATTTTAAAATATTTTATATTTTAATATCTAAAATACTACTATTGATTATGTCAATAATATATTAAATTTAAATATTATATTGTTAGATTTATAAATCCAATATATATATATATTAAAATTTTATCAAATTATATATAATAACTAAAATCTAAATAAAAAATAAGAAAATATTAAAGAAGACCGTGCATCGCACGGGATATAAGCTAGTATATAATAAGCGTAAGGGAGATCTTATCCAAAACTTTGGTCGGTCTCTGTACTACCAAAAGTATACGATCCGTTGGATTATAAAACTATAAATATTCAAATCAATGAGGACCGTCAGATATAATATTAAAAATTGTATTTGATTAATAATAGGATAGTATTTAAATACTAAAAGGTGTATTTTGATAATTTAAACCTATTATAAATGGGTTTTCTATATTGAATGGAAATCTTTATGTAAAAATTCGTAATTATCTTTTCTCTTTATTTTATGGACAGTTCCAGTTAGATAATAATTATTAAACCATCATTAAATTAGAGATAATTTTGTAAGCTTCGCGTGGGCTGTAAAATCGTTAAAATCTGTTGTCTAAAACTCAAGATAGAGCCCAAACAGTAAAGTTATTATCTAAATTTTAATAAATATTTTTTTATTATTGTAGGACCAATTTAGTTTTTTTCCCAATTCTTTTAAATTTATAAATTCTATGTTTATTTCAATAAAATGTTAAAATAAATTTAAGAAAAAATTAAAATCGATATGGTCCGTGTACGATCAGTATACGACCAAATTAATAATTATAGTTAGATCTTAAATAGATCGATGAGAATTGTTAGATCTAATATTAAAAAGTGTATCTGATTAATAATAGAATTATATTTAAATACTAAAAAATGTATTTTGATAATTTAAAATTTTTCTATGTAAAAATTCTTAAATATCTTTTCTCTTGAATTTATGTATAGTTCCATTTATATAATAATTGTTAAACCAAATATCAAGATAACAATTCATATCGATTACAATGATATCCTACGTTATAAGAGACTTAGGAGAACTCGAATAAATTTAAATACTTTTTTTTCGGGAACATAACAATTTGATTAATCTAAATTATAATTATATTATTTTACATATAACAAACATAAAAGGATAATATCAAAATATTATTAAAATGTTGAGGGTTTCATATTCATAAACGATAATTTTGAATATAATACTTATATTAAAATGTGTATTTGATTAAATGTAGGATTATATTTAAATACTAAGAAGTGTGCTTTAAATTAAAGATAATTTCGTTAGTTTCGCATGAGTTGTAAAATCGTCAAAATTCAATTTCTAAAACTAAGGATAGAACCCAGATATTAAAGTGAGTATCTAAATTTTAATAAATATTTTTTTATTATTGTAGCACCAATTTATTTATTTTTCCACTAATTCTTTTAAATATAGAAATTTTATTTTTCTTTCAGTAAAGTATCAAAATTAATTAAGAACAAATTCAAATCGATAAATAATATAATAATATGAGAATAAACTTTTATATAATCATAACATAATTTTTATTCTATTTAATAATTTTTAAGTAATAATGTATTTTTAAAATTTTATTTACACCGTAAATAAAACCAAAACATTAAAAGTAAAAGCAGTTAGTAAGATACTTATATCAGTATATACTTTATATCCTTATTATATTAAATCCGTATATATAATAATCATAATAGAGATTGTATCCCAAATTTTTGTCGTAGACAACCAAATTAATAAGGACCATTAGATCTTAACTAGATAAATGAAAATCGTTATATCAAATATTAAAAAAGTTTATTTTATTAATAATAGGATTATATTTAAATTCTAAAAGGTGTATTTTGATAATTTAAATCAAATATACCAAATATAAATAAGTTTTCTATATTGAATAGAATTCTCTATGTAAAAAATTCGTGACTTTCTTTTCTCTTCCATGGATAATTCCACCTAGATAAAAATTGTTAAACCATCTTTTAATTAAAGAAAATTTAGTTATCTTCATGTGGGGTGTAAAACCGTTAAATTCTGATTTTTAAAACACAAAATAAAGCTCAAATTGATAAATTGAATATTTAAATTCTAATAATAATTATTATGTCATCATAATTTTAACACCAATTTAATTACTTTTTTCTAACTATTTTAAATTTATAAATCTATGTTCAAAAATTAAAATCAATCTAAGAAAAATTCAAATCAACAAAGAATATAATAATACGAGGATAAAATTTTATAAAATTATGCATATTTTTAATCCTATTTTATTAAGTTTTATATCATAACTAATCAAATCTTATTTCTTATTAAATAATAAATTATACGTAAATGGTGATTTTGTTTTATAATAACTCATAGAGACCTAATTTCATTGTTAACAGAACTATATTCATATTAAAAAAAAAACTTATTTTGAAATTTTAGACTCAGCTACAGAAGAGGCCAAACTTTTTAAACCTATATACATTGTAAATTATTAAATTCGAAACTTTAAAAGTTTGTTAATCAATTAGTATAGTACTTTTCTGAAAAATCGTACTTTACAAAAAATATTATCAAATAACATATGTCTGCAAGAAAAAATGAAAAAATTCTTATTTTTCAAAAAAACCTATAAATTTTAATATGTTGTTGGTAGATTAAAACCTTAGATCATTCTACATGATAATTTTACTGTTATATCTAACGTTTTTCAACAATTTAATTTGAAAGATTCAACGATTATGGATTGAGTGATCAAACAAAGCGACCAAACTTATAAGGAAGCTTTCATTAATTAGTCTTTAATATAATAACATAGATATTTACAGAATATACTATAAAAAATGAAATTTATACAAAATTTTGATCACGGTGTACTACTTTAAAAGAAGAACTATTACAAAAAAATATATATTTTAATTGATAATTTATTTTCTCAAAAGTTCAAAGTTCTCGCATCTTTAACATATTACAAAAAATAGTATATTATATTTTAGCAATAAATATTTAAAAAAATTATAAATTAAAAAAATTATAAATATTAAGAAAAATTAATGATGTTATCATTGTAGTTTGGTCCTAAATACCGCCAAAACATTCTCAATCGTTAGATCCAATACTTTTAAAAATACATGATCAAGATTATATCATATAAAAAGAAGTTATTATCTAAAAATGATATAAGTTAAAATATATTATATTAGGATTAGATTTTCTAAAAAGTCAAAACATAAAAATAGTTGTAATTAAATAAGGAAACTCATTTAATACCAAAATAATAAAAATCGTTTAATGTTAAATAGATAGGTGAAAACCGTTAGATTTAACATTAAAAACTGTATTTGGTTAATAAATGGTATTCTAATAATCTAAACTACACATGACTAGATTTCCCAAATCGAATAGAATTCTCAACAGTAAATTTCGTCACTTTATTCTCTTTTTAGTTTTAGAATAGTTTTTAATTGAAAAAGAACTATTAAACCACAACTAAATTAAAGATTATTTTGTGAATTTCATGTGGACTATAAAATTGACAAAATCTAATTTTTATAACTCAATATAAACAAATATTAAATTGAGCATGTAAAATATAATAAATATCAAATTTTTAACTATAATTGTTTTGGCTAAATCTTTTTTAACAATAATTTAATCATGTAAACTAATAACTTTTAAATATTAAAATATTCATAAATAAATATAATTATAAATATTAAAAAAAACAACTGTGTGTTGAATGGGTAATAAAAATATAATTATAAACAAAATAATTATAAATAAAATTTAAGTAACCGTGCATCGCACGGGCTATAAGCTAGTATAATATAGTAACTGGTTTATAATTTTTTTAATCGGCCAAAGGTTGCGTTGACCACACCCAATATATGATTTGTTCATGTGCAAAAGAAAATAAATTACTCGTATATAAAAATTCTAGATGTTAATAAAAAAATCTACATACTTTCACAACTTATCACGATCAGCACAATGGAGCCAATGAGGTTGTATGTCATACCGTCGTCCGAAAAGAAATTGCTCTTAGTGATTATAGGGAATAGAAAATGACAAAATATTATTATTTTAAATCGTCTTTTTACTTTAAAACTGATTTATTGTCGTCTTTATTCCGAGTCGTCTTTTTACATAGAAAGATTAGTAAACTTTATTATATTTACAATTTTCAAATAAAGTTTACTAAACTTTTATACAAATAAAGGAAAGTAATTTATTATACATTTAATAATTGATTAATGATTCATTAAATGCAAAAAAAAAAAAATTTAATAAAAAATTCAAAAAAAGTTAGATTTGAGAAATATGCCTTAAAAGATTCTGAGTCATTTCCACTCATGTGCTATTATAATATACTAGCTCATAACCCGTGCAAGGCACGAGCCTTAAAAATAATAAACTAAAAAATTTAATGTGAACGGAAAATATTAAAATAAAAGTAAAAATTAATATGCTAAATTATAAAATGAGAAACTTAAATATTTATTGGAACATAAAAAAAATATAAAAAAAATACAAATGAGGCCGGGGAAGATAAATGAGGTATTATTAATATTATTTTATAATAAAATAATATTAATAATTGTTAGGTCCTGATAAGTTTGTAGAAGGGGGGTTGAATACAAACTATACCGTTTTATCGAAATTTGTTCTTTGAATAATTTAACAATTTAGAACAAATTAATGCGGAATATAAATGAAACAAAATTCAAGTTAAATATAAACTATATTAAACTTGAAGGGTGTTGCAAATACAATAAGGATTACAAAGTATTTATCTCAAACTAATTAATACAAATTTAGAATAAATTCGACATGAATTTATCTATTTTTGTAATAAAAAGATCGAATGCTAAAAGCAAGTTCGAGATAAATTCTAGGGATAAAAATCCGCTAGATAATCAAAGCAATACAAGTAATCAACTTCTAGTGGTTTGGATTTAACAATACAAACTAGAATTAATTGCTTGAGAAGAAATGAGATCAAATTGTTTTTCTTCTTGTTCTTGAGAGAGAAATGGCTGTCTGTTGCTTTTCTTGATAATGCAAGTCTGTTTTTCAAGTCAGTTGCTTTTTCCTTTTTGGCCGCCTATTAATACAATTCCATTTGCCTGTATGACCTGCCAAATGTAGCTCGGTAGAACCTCAAAGAAAACGAGTATGACCTTCAAATTTTCTACCAACTCTCATTAGAACCTGGAAAAGAAACTGGTATGACCTGCACAGTAACCTTGTATGACCTGTAAAAAAGAACTCGGTATGACCTTAAAAGAAACATGTATGACCTTATTAAATAGGTCATACCTTGTTTTTGCTTTTATTAAACTAGGTCATACTAGTATTAAGACAGGTCATACTAGTACTTAAATTACTTTCTTTTCATTAATTTTAGTTGAATTAAATTCTAAATTAAATTAATTCTTTTCTGGAATTAATTTAATAAATAATTCAAACAACTAAATTAATTAATTTAATAAATTAATTAATTCTGAAAGAATTAATTTATTAATTAAATTGATTAATCATTTAATTAATTAGAAGAGAATAACTTAAAAACAAAGTATCTCTCTCTCTTCTGAACACCACTGAAAATATATGAATTAATTCCACTGATTGATGTCATCATTCGATGCACTGTCTGGTTTCATGAATAACTGACTTCAATGATAATTCTTCATCTTTAAAACTCTTAAAGCTGTGGCTTCTTTCCTTTAGCTTTGACTGAACTTTGTATCCTGTATTTCTTCCGTCACTAACTGGAAATCTCTGTCACTGTAGTAAATCCACTTCCTTGAATACTTCACTGAGGCTTGAACAATAAATTGAACTTCTTTCAATGTAGAATAACTTCAAGTCTGTAGATGACTTTAATCTTCAATCTCTTGACAGATAAAACTCTCTGAGATTCCTGTGACCTTTAATCTAATATTTACTTATTACATTCTTGTTTAAGTTGAGTAGAATCCTCGAATTACAAATAGGCTATAGCATATGCCTTTCAATCTCCCCCTATTTGTTTGTTAGAAAATAACAACCAAATACCTAGAGGATCACTCAACTAAAACCAAGAAAAAGATAAGACTCTTAAGCCTAAGTAAATACTAGAAAGTTCTGGATCAAATATGACATTTCCAGATTTCACCAGTAAAGATAAATACAAGACAGATGTTCCTCTAGACTGAACATATGATAACATTGAACCTGTCTTGATTTATCTAAGCTCTATACATATAACAATTACAAAGCAGAGCTAACTTACCTTTACTCCCCTGAAACTCCCTCTTTACCTTTTATATCTTTTTCAGCTCCCTTTATACTAGCTTCTCCAGAAACTTCTAGAAACTCTTCTCCCCCTTAGAAACTTCTAGAAACTTCTCCCCCTTAGTTGAGGAATTCTCTACAGATTTAACTTTAAGAGTATCTGAAGCCAGTAGGAGTTGAGATAGATGATGGAGTTGATCTTGGAAGTAAATTTGTCTTCTAGATTTCCTTGAGCAGTCCCAGCTGATTGTTGACAGAGGTGGAAGAAGAAGACCGTTCAACCACTTGTGCTTACAAAATTTCTTTATCAGCCTGGGTTTAGAATAGATGTTCTTGTAGATCAGCTATGTGAGCTAACTACATTGCAGTGTATGTGTCTGTGTGTGCACTCACTTGAATTTCTCTTGTAAGTGTATCACTCATCTCACGTGCATGTGTTTCACTCAGTGTTTGACTCTTATCACTCAACATTAGCTGTCTGTTTGCTCCTTTTTGATCAGTACCTGCATTGAAACTCACCTTAGCCTCTTCAAGAGAGGTCAGTGGTGGTGCAATGGGAGTTCGCAAATCCCGATCCTCAATCATGTCTATCAAATCACTTGGATTTGAAATCTGAATTGCTTCAGTGATAGACTGACCAAGTTGCCTTCCACTTTCTCCAGATAAATCTGCGAGTGGAAAATCCCTTTGGGAGCCAGAGATGTTCACTCTGGGAGGGGAGAAAATGATTCTATTAAATGTGGCAAGAATCAGATTTTCCCTCTGATGCCTGTGAAGGCACTTCTACCGTAACAATGGTAGGCACTGTAACCAGTTGCAGGTGCTCTGCTTTCACTGTGTCCTGAGTTTCATCTAATAGAATTGTTTACTCCCATTGTGAGTAATGAGAGTGTGCTTGACTCAGTACAAAGTGCCATGGCCCTATGACGAATTTCAATAGATTCATCCTGTTGAGAGAATGTCTCTAGATACAGTTCATTGGCCATTTCAAAGTCCATATCCTATTGAGAGGATACAGATGGGCTGACAGATGCCTCAGTATATATTGAATTTCTTTAGAGGAGGCAGAGCTGTGGGATCACTCACTGTTTCAATCAAAATACTTCTTTATTTAACAGGTGATTTCTGTTCAGGCTGAGAGTTCAAGAAGGTTGTAGACTCATTGTTTGGCTCTAAGACCTGGGATAGAGATTGTGGATCTACAATCCCTTGGTCAGCCCTAACAACCACTTGGGTTCAGCAACAGTAAAAGAAGTGGATTGAGAGATAGAAAGTAATACCTGAATTGGATTTGGCACTGAATTTCCAGCTAAGCAAGAGCTAGATCAAAAATACTACATACAATATATTTATACAAATAGCTAAGATAAATAGAAAATAAAAGATAATAAATAATAATAATAATAAACTAAAATAATAAATAATATAAAAAAATATTTACAGGAAACTATTTACAGGCAATAATTTGAATTAAAATAAACTGCAGAAATTATTTACATGCATAAACTGAATTAAAATGCAATGCAGAAATTAATTAAATGCATTATTTACAAAATAAACTAAGGTTACACACCAGTATGACCTCCAAGATAGGTCATACCGAGAAAAGCAAAATAAAAACTGCATAAACAACAAAAAAAAATGCATAAATAAAATCCAATATGACCTCAGAATAGGTCATACCGAAAATCAATATGACCTGGGATAAGGTCATACCGAGAAAATCAAAAATATAAACTGAATAAACAACAAAAGCACGAATAAAATTCAATATGACCTCAGAATAGGTCATACCGAAATCTTATATGACCTTACAAGAGGTCATACCGAGCTTAATACTAACAGATGCAGCCAAAATCAGACATTTATACACAAAAACTTTCTAAAAACATTAAAAACCTACTGCATAAAAAATTTCAAAAACACAAAACTACTATAAACTTGCATAAAAATCTGAACAAAAATATTTACAGTCTGAAAATAATTTAAATGAATCTAAATAAATATATTTTCAATAAAAATACATTTCTCCATTGAAAATGAGAAAAATATTTTTAAAGAAAATAAATTATTCAGAATATTTAAATTAACAAGCTTTATACAATAAATAAGAATTGGCACATTCTATCATTCAATATCATCAAAAGAAAATGAATTTGAAAGAACAAACATGACAGAGATATTTTAATCACTAAGACTGTTTAACATACCCGATTTACCAACTAACTTGATAAATGTGGATTTGTCAACAGATTTAGTGAATATATCTGCAGTTTGTTCTTCTGTGGGTACAAAGTGTAACTCCACAGTTCCATTCATGACATGCTCTTGGATAAAATGATACCTGATGTCACTATGCTTGGTCTCTTGTGATTATGCCATCTTCATCTAGCTTGTTTCTGAATACCCATTTTGTACCAACTACTTTCTTGTACTTTGGCCTGGGTACCAGCTTCCAGACTTGCTGTTGTTCAAATTGATTGAGTTCATCTTGCATAGCAATCACTCAATCTGGATCAGTCAGTGCTCCCTCAATTTTCTTTGGTTCCATTTCAGAAAGAAACCCTGAATAATAACATTCGTTTTGAGTAGCACTTCTAGTTCTTACTCCAACACCTGGATCACCAATAATCAGCTCAAAGGGATGAGCTCTATTCCATACAGTTTGTCTTGGAAGATTTGATCTTGATGATTCGCCTTGAATTTCACTTTGATGTTGTGAGAGACTAGTTGATCCTTCATCTGCTCCCCCTGAGTTGTTGCTTGATTGCCTTGATGATTCTTCTCCAGTGTTGGTGGTATCTCCATTGTTACCAGTGTTTCCACCACCATCACCATGATCATTATCATCATTGTTATTATCATCACTAGAAATAACTTCAGGTGGGGCTTCATCATCTGATTCTGAGTCTGGCAAGTTATCAAACTTCAGCTTCTCAGATGAATCTTCTTTTTGGATATTAGGGAGGATGGAGACATCAAATGTAACATTGATGTCCTAATTGACTGATAACATTTCTTGATTTCAAACAGGCCATATCCTCAGTTATACCCTTGCTGTTATCTCCAAAGGTAAGCACTGGGCCAGCTTTCTCAACCAAATCTGATAGCAGGGCTCTATCTCCGGTCATATGCCTTGAACAGCCACTGTCAAGAATCCATATAACACGGTTTACCTGTTTAACTCCCTGCAATATCAAATTGATTAGACCTTCTTCGGAGCCCAAAATTGATTGGGTCCGGCATACTTAAAGAACTGGCCTTTGTCAGGCAAAACAACATTTTTAGCTAAAACTACTTCAACCTCTTTCACATAAGAGCGTTTCCATTTATAACCAGCCTTAACACATTTCTGAGTAGGCTTAGGGATAAATGAATCCACTCTAGTCTGAGGAGGACTAGTAGTCTTTGTTTTAACATGCTTCTTATTATTAACATGTTGACGTGGAGCAGTCTTATCACTAGATACATGCTTTTTATTAAAGAAAGCATACATAACATTAAAAGCACAAGACATGCAATTACTCACACCACATGCTTTATGAGAAGAATTAATAGCAGGCATGTTAGTTCTACAGTTGTTTTGATCCAACTTATGGATATCTGATTTAGTCTTTTTAGTTGTAGCAACTTTGACTGGAATATCAGATATACATTTTTTGGACTGTTCAGCTTCCAAAGCAATATCTTCTTCATGAATCTCCTCAGCAATAATGATAGAGTATTCATTCATAGGCTCTGCCTCAGACTCCCTACAGAAGGGTGTTTCAATACCCTTAAGTATATATGGAACAACCTTTCCTTCAGATTTGTATCTACAAGGAGAATTAATTCCAAGCAGTCCAATAGCCTCATTATAATCATACCCTATACTGACATGATTACCAACAGCTTGCTTATTGAGAATCTCTTTAGCCGTCTTACAAGAGCTAAAATAGGCATTAGCTTTAGTCTTCAGCTCACTAATCTCTTTCTTAAGAATGGTTTCCAGTTGAATATAACATTTAACCCTATTCTCAAGAAAAGCTATTTTCTCAATAAGTTCATCCTGATTAACATGCACTAGTTTTAATTCTTTTATTTCCTTTTCAAGATTTGTGTTCAAAAGAATTATTTTATCATTTTCAGAGCGTGCACAACTTAAAGTATCACCAAGATGACGAATCATTTCAGTATCAGTGAACTTTACCTCAGACATGTTGGGTGGAGATAACATGGACTCAAAGAGTTTGTCTCCTATTGCCATGAGTGCAAGATTCCCAACTTCTTCATCTTCACTGTCTGTATCATCCCAGCTCTTTTCTTCAGACTTGTTCTTCTCAACCATCCCTGTTTTATAGCCACCCCTTGTGCTATTTGAGGATGAAGAACCACCTGTCTGGTATTCGTCAGCATATGTCTTGAACTTGAAACTAGGATTTCTCCTGAACCTGAAGTTTCCAAACTTCTTCACTACCCAGGCCATAGACTCATCTTCTAACTGTTCAAGCTCCTCCATAGAATAAAAATCACCACCAGATTGACTTGTAGATGTAACACCATATTCAGCTACAATTACATCCTTGTTAGGACTGGAAGGTAGAACAACCTTCGCTTCCTGTTTCTGTGGGACTCCAGCTACCAGTGAAGTAGACATACTAACCACTCTTCCTTCCCTTGGATTTGATCTGAAGTGCTCATATGAAGAGGTGAGAATTTCCATCTTATTCTCTCTGACTTCCTCTGTCCCTTCATTGATTATTTCAATCGTATCCCAAATGTGTTTGGCAGAGACACATTTTAAAATATGATTATGCATGATTGGATCAAGACAATCAATCAGTATCAACTGTAGACAGGCATCCAAGGCAACATCTTCTTTTTCTTCAGGAGTGTAGTCCTTGGGATCCTTAGGGTATATCCTAGCAGCCCTAGTAACAACACCATTCTCTATTAGCTCTCTCTCAACAAACATAGGAATTTTTGGTCCATTCTTCAGCACATCAAGATATTCAACATTAACCACTTGAAGACACAAGAGCATCTTCTTCTTCCACATAGGATAATGATCCTTGCTGAACATTGGGATTTTTACTGTAGCCACTTTCTGTGTAGTAGACATCTTTTGAGATTTTTAGAAAAAATAAAAAAATCAGAGTTTAAGAAAAATCTCAAAACAATTGGATCTTTGATTTGTATATCAATCAAAAGGCTCTGATGCCAATTGTTAGGTCCTGATAAGTTTGTAGAAGGGGGGTTGAATACAAACTATACCGTTTTATCGAAATTTGTTCTTTGAATAATTTAACAATTTAGAACAAATTAATGCGGAATATAAATGAAACAAAATTCAAGTTAAATATAAACTATATTAAACTTGAAGGGTGTTGCAAATACAATAAGGATTACAAAGTATTTATCTCAAACTAATTAATACAAATTTAGAATAAATTCGACATGAATTTATCTATTTTTGTAATAAAAAGATCGAATGCTAAAAGCAAGTTCGAGATAAATTCTAGGGATAAAAATCCGCTAGATAATCAAAGCAATACAAGTAATCAACTTCTAGTGGTTTGGATTTAACAATACAAACTAGAATTAATTGCTTGAGAAGAAATGAGATCAAATTGTTTTTCTTCTTGTTCTTGAGAGAGAAATGGCTGTCTGTTGCTTTTCTTGATAATGCAAGTCTGTTTTTCAAGTCAGTTGCTTTTTCCTTTTTGGCCGCCTATTAATACAATTCCATTTGCCTGTATGACCTGCCAAATGTAGCTCGGTAGAACCTCAAAGAAAACGAGTATGACCTTCAAATTTTCTACCAACTCTCATTAGAACCTGGAAAAGAAACTGGTATGACCTGCACAGTAACCTTGTATGACCTGTAAAAAAGAACTCGGTATGACCTTAAAAGAAACATGTATGACCTTATTAAATAGGTCATACCTTGTTTTTGCTTTTATTAAACTAGGTCATACTAGTATTAAGACAGGTCATACTAGTACTTAAATTACTTTCTTTTCATTAATTTTAGTTGAATTAAATTCTAAATTAAATTAATTCTTTTCTGGAATTAATTTAATAAATAATTCAAACAACTAAATTAATTAATTTAATAAATAAATTAATTCTGAAAGAATTAATTTATTAATTAAATTGATTAATCATTTAATTAATTAGAAGAGAATAACTTAAAAACAAAGTATCTCTCTCTCTTCTGAACACCACTGAAAATATATGAATTAATTCCACTGATTGATGTCATCATTCGATGCACTGTCTGGTTTCATGAATAACTGACTTCAATGATAATTCTTCATCTTTAAAACTCTTAAAGCTGTGGCTTCTTTCCTTTAGCTTTGACTGAACTTTGTATCCTGTATTTCTTCCGTCACTAACTGGAAATCTCTGTCACTGTAGTAAATCCACTTCCTTGAATACTTCACTGAGGCTTGAACAATAAATTGAACTTCTTTCAATGTAGAATAACTTCAAGTCTGTAGATGACTTTAATCTTCAATCTCTTGACAGATAAAACTCTCTGAGATTCCTGTGACCTTTAATCTAATATTTACTTATTACATTCTTGTTTAAGTTGAGTAGAATCCTCGAATTACAAATAGGCTATAGCATATGCCTTTCAATAATAAGGACAGATAGAAAATCTAACATGTTTTAATTAAAAAAAGTAATTGACTGTGATATTTTTAGAAGTGTTTTAATTATATTAATTGTATTTATTAAAAAAATATGTTGACATGTTAAAATAAGTAAGTTTTTTTAATAAGGACAAATATAAAAGTTAACATGTTTTAATTAAAAAAAAGTAAGTGCACGTAATATTTTTAGATGTGTTTTAATTATATTAATTTTATGTGTTAAAAAAATATGTTCACTTGTTAAAATAGGTAAGTTTTTTTATAAATAATTAAAAGTATTAAATAGGTTTTAAAATATATAAGTTGCACTTGATATTTTTGGAAAAGAGAGATTTTAATGATAACAAATATAAAAGGTAATATATTTTAATTTAAAGGTAATTGTCCGTGATATTTTTGGAAAAAAAGTACATTTATTTAGAAAAAAATGTTTTAACTATAAAAGGCGATCAGCTAGTTACTATTTTTATATTATTTTATTATTTATTAAATAGAGTATTAAAATAGATTTTAAAATAAATAAGTAAGGATTGCACCTCATATTTTTGGAAAATAGGGATTTTAGTGATGATGTGTTTTAATTATATTAATTGTATTTGTTAAAAAAAATACGTTCACTTGTTAAAATAGGTAAGTTTTTTTTAAATAATTAAAAGTATTAAAATACGTTTTAAAATATATAAGTAAGAGTTGCACTTGATATTTTTGGAAAATAGAGATTTTAGTTATAACAAATATAAAAGATAATATATTTTAAATTAAAGGTAATTGCCCGTGATATTTTTGGAAAATAAGTATATTTTGTTAGGAAAAAAATGTTTTAATTATAAAAGGCAATCAGCTAGTTAATATTTTTATATTATTTTATTATTGATTAAATAGAGTATTAAAATAGATTTTAAAATAAATAAGTAAGGATTGCACCTCATATTTTTGGAAAATAGAGATTTTAGTGATAACAAATATAAAAGATATTATGTTTTAATTTAAAGGTAATTGTCGTGATGTTTTTGGAAAAGTAGTAGATTTTGTTAGATTTTTTTTAATTATAAAAGGCAATTAGTTAATTACTATTTTTATATTATTTTATTATATATTAAATAGAGTATTAAAATAGGTTTTAAAATAAATAAGTAAGGATTGCACCTTATATTTTTGGAAAACATAGATTTTAGTAATAACAAATATAAAAAGGTAAAATGTTTTAATTTAAAGATAATTGTAATGATATTTTTGGAAAAAGGAGTAGATTTTGTTAGAAAAAAAATATTTTAACTATAAAAGCCAATCACCTAGTTACTATTTTGGTAACTTGACAATAATACAATTCCATTAAAGATTTGATTTGTAGTAGCCTTCATTATCCTAAAAAGAAAGAAGTATATTTGTAGCAGTATATCCTAAATTTAAACAAATTAGATCCCACATTTCCATTTTTTTGATTAGATTTCAATATTATTTGATTTTTATGTAGTAAAATATATTGAAATATTAATGTAGAATAAAACTTTCCCGAATTTTGATTATATTATTAATTTATTAATTAGAAAAAGTACCGAAAACCAAAAACCGACTGTTAACCGAAAACCAAAACTTAAAATATGTTTTAAAATAAATAAGTAAGGATTGCAGCTCATATTTTTGGAAAACATAGATTTTAGTAATAACAAATATAAAAGGTAAAAAGTTTTAATTTAAAGATAATTGTAATGATATTTTTGGAAAAAGGAGTAGATTTTGTTAGAAAATATATATTTTAATTATAAAAGTCAATCACCTAGTTACTATTTTGGTAACTTGACAATAATACAATTCCATTAAAGATTTGATTTGTAGTAGATTTCGTTATCCTAAAAAGAAAGAAGTATATTTGTAGTAGTATATCCTAAATTTAAACAAATTAGATCTCACATTTCCATTTTTTTTTATTAGATTTCAATATTATTTGATTTTTATGTAGTAAAATATAGTGAAATATTAATGTAGAATAAAACTTTCCCGAATTTTGATTATATTATTAATTTATTAATTAGAAAAAGTACCGAAAACCAAAAACCGACCGTTAACCGAAAACTAAAACTTTTAATGTTTCGGCTTTAATAATATAGTATAGATAAGTAAGGATTGCACCTCATATTTTTGGAAAACATAGATTTTAGTAATAAAAAATATAAAAGGTAATATGTTTTAATTTAAATATAATCGTAATGATATTTTTGGAAAATGAGTAGATTTTGTTAGAAAAAAAATATTTTAATTATAAAAGCCAATCATCTAGTTACTATTTTGGTAACTTGACAATAATACAATTCCATTAAAGATTTGATTTGTAGTAGTTTTCGTTATCCTAAAAAGAAAGAAGTATATTTGTAGCGGTGTATCCTAAATTTAAACAAATTAGATCCCACATTTCCATTTTTTTTATTAGATTTCAATATTATTTGATTTTTATGTAGTAAAATATGTTGAAATATTAATGTAGAATAAAACTTTCCCGAATTTTGATTATATTATGAATTTATTAATTAGAAAAAGTACCGAAAACCAAAAACCGACCGTTAACTGAAATCCAAAACTTTCAATGTTTCAGCTTTAATAATATAGTATAGATATAGATATAGATATTAGGCAACTTATTCACATTTCGCGCGCCGTATAATTTTTTATTTTTTTAAAGTTAAAAATAAAAAATATAACTTTATTATCTTAAAATTTTTATAAAAATCTATAGTTATTTAAAAAGTTTTAACATGAATTATAAGATGAAAGAATACTCTCACTATATAACTAAAATTTTAAAAATCTTAAAAGAATCATAAAGCATGAAAAATTGTTGCGACAATATGAACGTAATTTAATGATCAATAATTATAAACATTAAATATAATTAAATAACATCTTAATAGCCGACACCCTTGTTATAACATACATGTATAATAATATTGTGAAATTTATTTACTTCGAATATTAATTTGTTCCGACCCAATATAATAGAGTAACTGGTGTATAGTTTTTCTAATCGATTTAATCGGTCAAGGGTCAGGTTGGTCGCACCCAATATATGATTTGTTCATGTGCAAAAGAAAAAAAATTTGCTCGTATAACTTGTATACAGATTCTAGATGTTAACCGAAAATCTACATACTTTTACGACTTATCACGATTCGCACAGAACCACCGATAAAATGTTCCCCGAAAAATTAAGATCGCATGTCCTATAGTCGTTTGGAAAAAAATTCCACTTAGTGATTATAGGGAATAAAAAATAATATAATATTATTATTTTAAGTCGTCATTTTACTTTATAAATAGTCTATTATCGTCTTTATTCTAAATCATCTTTTAACTTACAAAGTTTATCAAACCTTATTATGATTACAATTTTTAAATAAAGTTTGATAAAATTTTATATAAATAAAATAAAGTAATTTATTATGCATTTAATAGGTGTAATAAATGAAAATTAAATGCCATTAAATGCAAGAAATTATTTTAATAAAAAATCAAAAAAAGGAGAACTTGAGAAAAATGTCTTGAACGATTGTGAGTCATTTCCACTCTTCTACTATTATAATATACTAGTCCATAACCCGTGCAAGGCACGGGCCTTAAAAAATAATAAACTAAAAAATTTAATGTGAACGGAAAATATTAAATAAAATAAAAATTAATATGATAAATTATAAAATGAGAAACTTAAATATTCATTGGAACATAAAAAAATATAAAAAAATACAAATGAGGCTGACGAAGATAAATGAGGTATTATTAATAATATTTTATAATAAAATAATATTAATAATAAGGACAGATAGAAAATCTAACATGTTTTAATTAAAAAAAGTAATTGCCCGTGATATTTTAGAAGTGTTTTAATTATATTAACTGTATTTATTAAAAAAATACGTTGACATGTTAAAATAAGTAAGTTTTTTTAATAAGGACAAATAGAAAAGCTAACATGTTTTAATTAAAAAAAGTAATTGCCCATAATATTTTTAGATTTGTTTTAATTATATTAATTGTATTTTTAAAAAAAATACGTTCACTTATTAAAATATGTAATTTTTTTAAATAATTAAAAGTATTAAAATAAATTTTAAATATATAAGTAAGGGTTGCACTTGATATTTTTGGAAAATAGAGATTTTAGTCATAACAAATATAAAAGGTAATATATTTTAATTTAAATGTAATTTTCCGTGATATTTTTGGAAAATAAGTAAATTTTGTTAGAAAAAACAAATAGGTAAGTTTTTTTAAATAATTAAAAGTATTAAAATAGGTTTTAAAATATATAAATTGCACTTGATATTTTTGGAAAATAGAGATTTTAATGATAACAAATATAAAAGATAATATATTTTAATTTAAAGGTAATTGCCCGTGATATTTTTGGAAAAGAAGTAGATTTTGTTAGAAAAAAACGTTTTAACTATAAAAGGCAATTAGCTAGTTACTATTTTATATTATTTTATTATTTATTAAATAGAGTATTAAAATATGTTTTAAAATAAATAAGTAAGGATTGCAACTCATATTTTTGGAAAATAGATATTTTAGTGATAACAAATATAAAAGATATTATGTTTTAATTTAAAGGTAATTGTCGTGATATTTTTGGAAAAGGAGTAGATGTTGTTATATATTTTTTTTTAATTATAAAAGGCAATCAGTTAGTTAATATTTTTATATTATTTTATTATATAGAGTATTAAAATAGATTTTAAAATAAATAAGTAAGGATTGCACCTCATATTTTTGGAAAATAGAGATTTTAGTGATAACAAATATAAAAGATATTATGTTTTAATTTAAATGTAATTGTCGTGATATTTTTGGAAAAGGAGTAGATTTTGTTAGATTTTTTTTTTTAATTATAAAAGGCAATGAGTTAGTTACTATTTTTATATTATTTTATTATATATTAAATAGAGTATTAAAATAGGTTTTAAAATAAATAAGTAAGGATTGCATTCATATTTTTGGAAAACATAGATTTTAGTAATAACAAATATAAAAGGTAATATATTTTAATTTAAAGATAATTGTAATGATATTTTTGGAAAATGAGTAGATTTTGTTAGAAAAAAAATATTTTAATTATAAAAGTCAATCATCTAGTTACTATTTTGGTAACTTGACAATAATACAATTCCATTAAAGATTTGATTTGTAGTAGCTTTCGTTATCCTAAAAAAAAGAAGTATATTTGTAGAAGTGTATCCTAAATTTAAACAAATTAGATCCCATATTTCCATTTTTTTAATTAAATTTCAATATTATTTGATTTTTATGTAGTAAAATATAGTGAAATATTAATGTAGAATAAAATTTTCCCAAATTTTGATTATATTATTAATTTATTAATTAGAAAAAGTACCGAAAACCAAAAACCGACCGTTAACCGAAAACCAAAACTTTCAATGTTTCGGCTTTAATAATATAGTATAGATATAGATAAAAAGGAAGAATAAAGGACATCCAATATCTCTCTTTATGAAAGTTCGGTCTACCACACACCTTAGTTAACCAATCACAGAATTTCTTAGAATTTCTAGTCAATTAGAATCAAGGATTTTATTTTTACCCAATCAGAATTAGTGTAGCACATTTCCTTTTTCTAAAATTAACTAAAGCTAACTAACTATGGTATCATTCATTAACCACCGTGTTAAAAAGGAAATCTTTCAATTGATTTATTTCTTTTTCAAATTTATATTATATTAAATACTTTCTAAGTCAAATAATCTATTCTTTATTTATTATTGGCATCTTAAATAACCCTTTGGTGGGTGAGGTTAGCTTCTTTATTGCTCAATAATAAAATAGTAATATCAATATAAATTCAATATAAATATCAATATAAATTTAATATAAATATAAATATAAATATATTAAAATTTTAATAAAAAATCAAATTAATGTATATGTTACTAATCAACTCGCTTAAATTAAAGAAAGATTTAAATTAAATTTATGTATATGTCAATAATAATAATAATGATATTCTCTCTTTATAAAAGTTCAGTTTACCACATACCTTAGTTAACCAATCATAGAATTTCTTAGAATTATCGATCAATCAGAATCAAGGATCTTATTTTTCACCCAATCAGGATTAGTGTAGCACATTTTTTTTAAATTAACTAAATCTAACTAACTATAGTATTATTCATTAGCCATCGTCTTGATAAGGAAATTCATTTCAGTGTTTATTTTGCAGTTTTATTAGTCATATTGAAAAATGAAAAAAATATTATAATATGAGTCTATATATGTTCAATACAAGGTATTAAGAAAGAATTCATATATGCGGAGAAGTGACAAAGAGTATGAATCCATTATATGAAGAAATATTATAAGGATTTTTTTTATTAATATGTCCCATTTTAAAAGTTGATTTATACATATATCCTGTTTATAATTATAATTATAAATATATCCTATATTCAAATTATTTTATAATTTTAACTTAATTGTGATTAACTTTATTGTTATTCCCAAAAAATATAATCACATGATTGTGGAAGGGGTAGGGGTGGGGGTAGGGTGAATACAATCCTTTAAAACAGTACCAATTCTTTGCAGACAAGAGATACTTAAGGACATAAATTGAAATTGCAAAAACACAAGAATTAAAAATTCAGGTGGATTGATTGTTCCACCTGAGAGATTTTTATTTGAAGAAATCTCTGTGATGTTTGGAACAAACACACAGCTGTAGTTACAATGTTTTTTGCTTCAGAAATTTACAAGAGAATATTGCTTTAGCTCTAGAAAACTAAAAACAGATTTCTTAACTTCAAAAACAATGCTACACTTGGTTATATATCCCAAGTTTACAAGCTAAATTGAACTACTTGAAATGTACAGTAGGTAAATTCCAAAAACTTGCTTTTCCATTCCAAGTCTAATGGTCCTTGAAAATGATTTGTCTTTCAGCTGAATATCCCACTTCAATCATTTCTATTGACCAGATGAAAAAATAATGTTTCCTTTTCTTCAGGGTTTCCCAAAATGCTGGTTTTCATGCTCCCTTTTGTTCCATCAACACATGTAACTTGTCAGAACTGTCCCTATCACACTTTCAACTACTATTTATTGGCCTTGTATCGGTTGAGGTTGATTTGTCAAGCATACGTTGAAAGTATCTTGGTTACATCCATTGAAGGTATATTGGCTGCATTCGTTGACGGTTGAATTGTATCCGTTGAAGTACATTTCACTTATTTAAAATTACAAGGCATCAAATATTTACAATTAGCCTTCATATTCTACATATCAATTGACAGTCAACATGAATTATTCAAACCTAACACTTATACTTTCAACTGCTATTAAAACTAAAGGATCGTGTTACAAAGAGTCTTATCAATTGATAAGCTACCCTTCAACGGATATTGTATACACATGTTATTCGTTGAAGGCTACATTTTTACTTATACAAATTTTACTGAGTTAATTTAGTTATCATCAAGAATCAACATGATTCCTAGCATTTACCACTTCATCTTTGTAAATGACTTATATAACCTTATCATCAGGAACTAAAACAAATTGCTCGGTCCAAGTGCATCCCTATACTTAATTACTACTAGTGTGTCATCTCTTCAAGCCACGTTCCAACTCAAAGCTTACCACACTAGATATTCAAGCCATGCATATATGCTAATAAAAATCTATGATTACGTACTGTTATGATTTATGGGTGATAGTTATGAGACAACTTAATTAGATATTTCATATACTTAATTTTATTAAGTATGAACATACTTTCACAACCAGAGTATGTCTATGTAACCGTTTTCGTTTGCTTTGAATAAGATTCTAGTACATCTTGGTAGAAGTTCATTAGTTTGTTCAAGCCTCAAGAAGTGCTCAAGATGGACAACAAGAATAAATACTACTGTGACAACATTGACAGTAGGGTTACTTGAAGACAGCATGTTGCAAGTCACGACAGTACATTCACTCTGACAGCAACATTGGCGGAAGCCCTCTGACAGCAACTTTATTTTAACCTGACAGCAAGCTTGGAAATCCTGACAGCACCTTCTGCGGGGATTTCTTACTGTCACCAAAAGCACACTCCTGTGACAGCAAGCTTAGCCATCAGGATACTGTCATGAAGGGATATCATTTGTATTGGGGATCAACCCAGTCAAACATGTGACAGTTTAGATGTTCAAGAAACAGGCGTGTTGCAGTATCCCAACACTGCAACAGGTCTGCAAGACTACGACCGAAGCTCGAAGAGATCACATGACAAAGCTCACCAATTCCAGTGTATGACATATCTACATCTACTGAATTGTGTTAGCTTGATATGGAAAGTTTCTAGATTGCTTTGTAATGTATTGATAAGTTGTTTGTATAGCAATTTAGGAAAGATTCACGGGTAGGCAAATTGTAAGAAGCTGCCACTTGAAAATGACAGCAACTTCACTAGACCCGTGTTGATAGTGATAGTTTTAGTTTTTACAAAAACTATCTATCATTCCATTCTTTGTAACAATGTGAGATCAATCACTCGAGAAACTGAAGCTCAAGAAAACTTACATTTTCTTGAGGTTGTAGCAACCCATTGCAAAATAAATAAAACATTTATTTTGTGAGAATTGTTTGTGTGTCTACTTTTGTTTGCAATCGATTAAGTGATAATCTTTAATCTTAGTTTTTGTTGTTGAAACGTAGATTGAGTTTTATCACTATTGCATTTAACCCCCCCTTCTGCAATAGTCAAGGACCAACACGTACTAGTGCATCCCTGAAGCATACACTGATCTATGTTATAACAGAACTCTTGCTATAATAATTCATAGCCAAACCAGTGCCACAACAACTAAATCAACTGGTGCTTAAAATCTAATTTTGAGTCTCCTGCCTTGTTTGTTTTTGTACCAACTACCAAGGGCATTTTAGGGACAAATATTTGGATTTATAACTTAACTATATTGATGTAAGTTATATATGCGTTAAAAGTTAACTATAAGACATATTTATAATTATTGAATAAAATGGGATATATTAATAAAGTAACACATTAATTTGGGACATATTATACAAATTCCCATATTACAAACACTTGTGATAACTGTTTGTGCAAGTGCTAAAATGGAGAGGTGCGAGGGTAATATTTTACTTTCAAATTTCAATAAATGTAATATTATATTTGAATTAAATTTGTGTAAGTTAATTACCTATCTACTACGTTTAATCTCAGGATCAGTTTTAATAACCAATCTACCATCATAAAAAATATACATTAATCCTAATTTCAATGAGGTTTTTTCTATGAGATACTGGTAAGAATATTTTATAATTTCAAATTTTAATATTAAGTTTTTATTTTGACCTATTAATATTCTTTATTTTTTTCAAGCTTGAAGTTAATGGATATGATGGTCCAAACATTGATGCATGAAATGCGATGATGTGGTGAATTTTGAAATGGTAAAAAATGTTACGCATTTCTAATTTTTATTTTTATTGGTGTTATGTTAAGATGCTGAACTACTTTTATCACATTGTCATCTATCTAAATTGTATTTCTTCAATTCTGTATTTTCATAAAATTTTGTCATCATGATTTTTCAAGTACATTTTTCTATGATAACATTACATATCTCGATTACAATTTCCAGTCTATGTGTCGAGCAAATATTGGATATTAAAATAAATAATATTTTAGATTAATAATAATGTAAATTATATAATAAAAAATAAATCTAAAAATGAGGCAAACAAAAAAAATCTTGATGCGAAGCACGGGTAAAATACTCGTAAATATATCATACCTCGATATTGTACTATACAAAGGGAGAATAAGAAATCGGCAATCTTGCATATCAAAAATTGAGAACATGTAATCGAAAACTATTGAAAACTGAGAAACTAGAATATATATCATTATCCATAACAAAAATCATAATATAAACATTAAAAAACACATAAATCTGCAACAACATATAATAAACAAAAAATAAAGCACTACGGCAATAGAAAATTTAAAAATTCATGCAAGAACTATACACTAAAAAAAATAATTAATGCCCTAATAAGTTAGAATCGTTTATATGTCAGTGACAAAATTTAGGAGAATATACAAATAATATATTTTGTTTCCTTCATTAGTAAAAAAATTCAGACTTGATTATATATCAGCAATGTGTTAATAATGTATAAACCGATTCGATTAATAATTATATTAAATATTGATTTTAATTTTTTCCTTAAATTTTTCCTTTAAATTTAAAGACTTAAAATATATTAATTACTTCGTACGATAATAAAAATTTAAAAAGATGTACATAATTTGTTATTTGTAAGTTAATATTAATTCGTGAACGTATGAGTATCAAGTTTTCATTATATGAAATACAAACTTTTATCATTTTTCTTTGTAGCTTCGCTCTCTATTTTTTCATCAATTTAATATATATTAATTTGGATCATTAAAACGTGATATGTGTTATTATTTGATCTACATACATGATAATTTAAGACACAAAGTAAAGTAAAAATAACTTTATACATACATTCCAGTCCAGGTTTTTTCAATGTTTAGACCGGACCAAAAACCGGATTTTTTAGATTTTATGGACCGGGAACCAAATGATTATATTCGGTCATGTCCGGTTCTTGGACTAAAAGACCCGGTTATGTCTAATTTATAGGTCCAGACCGGAATGTTGTGCAATTATAATCGTGATTCTACAAGATATTTGTTTTGGTTCACTGAAAAGAAGTTATATGAAATTGCGAGTGTGGTTAATTTATCGTGTATGTTTTAATATATCAGATTCACATGTGTTAAGTTACCAGTTTTCCTCCTAAAATCTCAAGGTATTAGGAATTCGGTTTACTAGTATCATATCACATATTCAATATTTTCCTCACTTAAAGGCCCATTTTTGGGGTCAAAGAGTGGATCACTAGGTGGTTTGTGCCTTCTTGGCCCTAACATTCGATCCAATTTTCAATTACTACGAAGTATCATGAATTGGACTTACCATGATCATATCACATATTCAACATTTCCCTCACTCGAAAGTCGGTCCAATTTTCAATTACTAGGTGGGGATCTCGACTTGAGATCGATACCATGTTAAGTTATTAGTTATCCTAAAATCTCAAGGTATTAAGAATTGAGTTTACCAGAATCATATCATATATTCAACAACATGTTTCTCATTATTGTAACAAATTGTTAAATTATCTTTTCAAAAAAATTGTGTTTTACAATGTAAAATCTACTCAATGATCCAGATTTTGATAAAGAAAATTTTATTTTAACATATTTATTAAATTTTAATTATTTTTATAAATGTCGTGGGGTTTTTTATTCGTATTAATTATGAATTTAAAAATTACTAATATTAATAAGAATTTTATGTATTTTTAAGAAATATAGATTTATCTTAACTGAAACCGATGCTCCGCGGGTAATCCGAATCATAGAGCTATAACTAGTGTTCTAAAAGTCTGGATTTAATAAAAATTAGTTAAATTTTTTAAAAATAATTAAAAATTAAAAATGTAGAAACTTGACTAAAATATAAGGAAAAACGTTATTTTTGTACATATAATTATTATTTTAGATGCCTAAATCATTAATTCTCTTAATTTTCCCTGTCAAATCAATCAATATACTTATATAAAGGAGAAGACGAGGGTGGTGATGTGGTGCCTCTCAAATCGCTTCGATCTATTTTTCTAATTTTCTCAAATTTTTGAATAATTAATGTTAAAGATTCGAAAATATCTCAATTGTCTTAAAAATCTTTACTAATGGAGGAAACTAAATATACAATTATAATATTCTTGATTTCAAAATCTTTATTAATGGAGGAAACTAAATATACAATTCTAATATTCATGCCTTTAAAATCTTTACTAATGGAAGAAACTAAATATACAATTTTAATAGTCTCATAAATTATTTTATTAGAAAATATCTTAATTGCCTTAAAATTTTTATAATGGAGGAAAATAATATACAATTTTAATATTATCGCCTTTATAATATTATATAAATTCTCAATTTCCTTCTTACTATTTTATAACAGAGGAAACTAAATATAGTATATTAATATTCTCCTAAACGTCCTCTACTGATCCAATTTATTTACTAATTTTTTTAATGGGATAATTATCAAAATCATCATTAATTTGGTTCAAATGTATCAAAATAGTCGCTCATTTCAGAAATGACTTGATTTGTCACTAATTTAAAATTTCGTATCAAGGAGACCATCCACCAAAATTTTACTCTTTTAATGACTAAATTGATACAAGTTTTCAAATTAGTTACCTAATTGAGTCATTTTTTAAATGAGTGACTAATTGATACATTTGAACCAAATGAGTGATAATTTTGATAATTATCCCATTAAAAAAATTAGTAAATATATTGGATCAGTTTTCAAATGAGTTAAAAATGGTTTGCTTGACTGTCAAAAAAACAAAAATCTTCAAATGGAGGAAACAAAGTACAGTATACTATATTAATATTCTCCTAAACTTACTCCACGAGTCCAATTTATTTACTAATTTTTATTTAATATTTTTTAATCGAGGAAAATAATAAAGAAGACGATTTAAGAGGTGCCGGATGATTTACATTAAAAAACATTTTCTTAAATTTTTACCTTCTAATTATGTAGAAGATAATACTTACAGAAAATGCAAGTTTCTATATAATAAAATAAAATATAAGAGCCTTATTTGTTTTTCATTTCTTTTCTCGAGTACCTATATTTTAAATAATAAAAATTAGAATTTTGAAAAAGATTTGAATTAAATTTTATGATATAATAAATTAATTAATAGATGATGTAATTAGTTTGTTTTCTATTCAATTTGGTAACAACGAGAAAGTGGGTTATTGGGAGTAAACATGTTTAACGAGAGAGCGATTCATTAGGAGGAGCATATTATATGCTACAATTTAATATTTATGTTAATTATGTATTTTAAAATAGAAGTTGAAATATAAAGTTTTAGAAATATAAAGTGATTAATATACTAATATTTGATATAATATTAAAAAAATAAAATATATTAAAAAAATTCCATATTCTATAATTATTCAAAATTTTGGTAATGAACAACACTAAACGGAGAATTTAAAAGAAACCTTAATTTCATATTATAAATATAATTTTGTTTAAAAACATTTTTTGTAGAATAGTTTTTAGAAATATTTGGAGAAATTATTATAAAGCCGCTGCAAAGAACGGCTTAGTAAACTAGTTGATCTCTAATTCAAAAGTTAATCTTGAAAATTTTATTTATTACAATTATACAATATTTGTAATATATTTTTATAAATATATGATAATAATATAAGTTTAGTTGAAATAACAAAACAATTATATATAAAATATAATTGTATGTAAAAAATATTATTAAATTTATTCGAATTAATGATCCGAATAATTATTCCGATTAATTCGTAAACGATGTCCGATTCCCATTTTTTACGATAGTGGGTAGGACACAATCAAAACCAGAAGAAGAAAATGTCAAATTGAACCGTACCGACTACCGTTATTAGTTAAATAATAAATCTGATTTTAATTTTTAAATAATAACTCTGATTTTACGAAGTGATTAAAAATAAAATGAAAAGATAGATGATAAAGATGACATTCCCAGTGGGACCCGGCTCCACCAAAACCAGGACTCAGCAAGCAGTTTCTTTCAGCCCACCGTCATATTCTCTACCCCTGTTTTCTATACCGACATATATAATACACCTGACAGATGATGACACACGAACATTATATATACACATGTAAGCTTATCCAAATCATAAAAAACACACACACAAAAAGGAACATTCACTTTACATATATTTTGAAGATGGAGAGGAAAATAATAGTAGCAGTTGATCAAGGAGAAGAGAGTAGCTATGCACTTTGTTGGAGCTTAAAGAACATCCTTTGCTCTTCCAGTGATACCCTTATACTCCTCTATGCTAAACCTCCAAGAAATATCTACCCTTCTGTTGATGGAACAGGTAGGCCAAGAGATTTTTTACTTCGTCAAGGTATTCTTTTCGAGATTTGTTAAGCTATTTTTTTGGTGTTTTAAAAATGTTGATGTTGAGTTTTAGTTGTTTCAGGGTATATGTTTTCACAAGATATCGTGGCGACTATGGAGAGGTATGGTAATGAGGTGGCGGAGTCCGTGATCCGCAAGGCTAAAAAATTTTGCCAAGACTATCCTCAGGTACTTGAGTTGAGTTTAAATTTCGAGTTCCAGTGAATAATGACGGATATTTAATCTTATTTGATTGTGTGATTTGAAATTGAATAATGAAAAGATTAAGGTGGAGATTAAAGTAGAGTGTGGAGATGCAAGGGATGTGATCTGCGAGGTGGCGGAGAAGCTGAATGTTGATATGGTGGTGCTGGGCAGTCACGGTTATGGTGCTTTGAAGAGGTGAAAATTCAAGCTCTTTTTGGTCCACTTAATTAATTTCCTGTCTTGAATAATTGTCTGTCTCTACACACATCATACATAAGGATTGTTATCGCTCTGAGTAGGAGCAGATGTGAATTATGATTTCTGTGTCCATTTTTATTTCTCAGAATTAACTTAATGGTAGATAGTATAATCTGGTATATAAATAATTGTTTGGGTTTATTGTATGCGATGCAGGGCATTTCTGGGCAGTGTGAGCAATCATTGTGCACAAAACATCAAGTGTCCCGTTCTAATCGTTAAGCAGCCCAAAAAAGCTTCTCCAACTTCACCTCCTGCTGCTGCTGCTGCTGCTGCTGCTACTTCTGGTGGTAAACAAGAATAAGCTGGTTACTTTAGCTGATGAAGCTACTGCAAACTTGAATATTGCAAGACTTTGTTTTTATTTTGTTTTGCCAGAATGGTGTTCTTTTCTGGGTTTTCTTGTAATGGGACTTTAGTTATGTAGGTGTTGTTGGTTAGATGTTAGCTTGACCTAAATATATATTCAGCTGGATCTGATTACAAGAACTGCTTAACTGGGATGTCTTTTAATATTTGAACAGTTCAGTTTTGATATGGCAATTAAGACACTTAAATTCTATGATGTAGATACCTTAACCCTTTACCTAGAAGGGTAAGCAGTAATAATTAACCATAGTATATGTCATTACCTTTTTCAGTAGTCGGGAAACAAATGATTCGTGTCCAAGCACGATGGGTTTAGATACGTCCAGTTCTCAAGAGAGAGAGAGAGAGAGAGCCTGTTCTTGTCACTTTCCAAATAATTCAACCTTTTAAAAGGATAAGTTGTTTCTTTGACAATGGCAGTGGTGCGGTGGTAGTCGTCAATAGTCTGATTTGTGTAGTAGAAGAATCCCATGAATTTCTGCAGCAGCTGTCAATTCAATTCTATCACCACCTTTGACTGGGAAAATGGATTTTGGTAAGAATACCATGATCAGTGCTTCATGTTCGTAACGACCAATACTTGTGCGCCATATGAAATTACTTGTAATATTCCTGACTCTGGGAAAATGGGCACCATTCTTCTTGTATTTAAAGCAAAGAATCATCGCCAAGAAACTATACCATAAATTTGGCAGAAGCTTCAAAGCAAATGTTGACCCAAAATTATTCGGAATCCAATCAGGTGACTCTCTTATCCAATCTGGAAACTCTGTTGAGGGAATGTAAATTTCAATATCATGCCCAAATCGGGAGTATATCTGTTGAAAAATATACACAGTTTAAATATCAAATATTAAACCATTGAAACTGTCTCTGCATCAAGACTAAATTGGTTGATAATTTTCAGTCATTCATATAAGGGGGACGGTCTACGACAATCGATTGTTATAACAAATCTTACCGCGGAAAGTTTTCACGGTACGTGTACAGTAGGTTTCACGTGTGCATACATGATGAGCCCATCATTTACACGTACCGCGAAAAATTTTAGCTGTGACCATCTGCCTTCATATAATTGAGATAAAGTAGTTATCGAGAATACATTATCGTATCAATAATAAAGTGGACAACGTTTTTAAGTTGGCTGATAGTATAATTATAGCTTAATCAGTATTTTGGTTGTAACATGGTACATTTTATTAATTTGGAAATGAACATTATGTCTAAATTAGTGCAGACTTCTAGTTTATATGCAGCATTAGACCTTGATCTTTTAACTAAATTTGAACTACGATCCTTAAAGTTTAAACATGGCCATGCTTATTAATTTATAATCATAGGAGTTTAAAATTAAACAAACCTGAAACAAATGTTTTGTGAGAAATAAGTTGCAACGTCCCCCCAAATGAAGATATCTAATAGAAGTGAGCCCTTCCAAACCATGCAACTCTGTCAAACCACTACAATCTGTAAGATCCAATGTCTCCAACCGCTCCAAATTGGACAGATTTGGTAGCATTTTCATAGACTTACAACCATTTGCCTTGATGCTTTTCAGATTAGAAGGAAGTTCTACAATGGACAACAGATGATCACAACTTGTAACATCGAGATATTCTAGATTTGAGAGCAGACAAATACCGCGTGGCAGAGCAGTGTAAACATTCTTTGATAAATCCAACTTCTTCAATGATGATGCAACTAGTTGTGTTGATTCTATATCAGGAAGTCTTTCCAATAAAGTAAAACCACATGCATATAGGGTCCTTTAATCTTGTAATCGCCCACAGCTGATCCGGTAATGTTTCGACTTTTCCACATCCATAAATATTTAAATATTCCAGCGATCTAATGTTGCAAATGGTGCTTGGAAGAGTTTTAAGGTTCTTGTTTCCCCAAATTCTCAGCTCAACAAGCTTAGTCAGACATCCGATTGAATCCGGTAGTACCGGAACAGAAATATTCTTCATACGGAGCTCTTTTAGGGATACAATGTTCCCCAGTTCTGCTGGCAATGCTTCCAGACTACTGCAATCATCAATATCTAGTATTTCCAGTGATTTCATGCTGCTAATGGTGTACGGAAGAGTTTTAAGGTTCTTGTTTCCCAATAATATTAGTTCAACAAGCTTACTCAGACGTCCGATTGAATCCGGTATATTCAAAACCGCTATACACCATGCATGCAGCTCCTTTAGGGATTCAATATTCCCCAATTCTACTGGCAATGCTTTCAGACTAGTGCAATAATCAATATGTAGAATTTCCAGTGATCTCAAGTTGCACATGGTGTCTGGAAGAGTTTTAAGCTTTGCATTTCCACCTAATGTCAGCTCAACAAGTTTATTGAGACGTCCAATTGAATTCGGTAATTCTGAAACAGCTAGACCTCGTGCATGGAGCTCTTTCAAGGATTTTATGTTCCCCAATTCTACTGGCAATACAATCAGACTTCTGCAGTCAGAAATATCTAGAATCTCCAGTGATCTCAGGCATCCAATGGTTTTTGGGAGAGCACTAAGCTTCTTGTTATCAGTTAATGTCAGCTTAACAAGGTTACCAAGACGTCCAATTGAATCCGGTATTTCCGAAACAATTACATCATGCACATTGAGCTCTATTAGGGATTCAATTTTTCCCAATTCTATTGGCAATGCTGCCAGACTTCTGGAATAACCAACACTAAGAACTTTCAGTTCTCTTAAGTTGCAAATGGTGTTCGGAAGGGTTGTATAAGTTTCAATGTCCCACTTAAAATTTACCATCATCCTCTTCTGGTGGCATGTTAATATCAGCTTAACAAGCTTACTAAGATGTCCAATAGAATCCGGTAATTCCGAAAGAGCTACGTCATGCGCATCTAGCTCTTTTAGGGATTTAAAGTTCCCCAGTGCTTCTGGCAATGTTTTGATACTAAGGCATTCACCAATATTTAGAACTTCCAATGCTCTCAGGTTGCAAACATTGTCTGGAAGATTTCTTAGCTTACTACACCCCCTCAAATTCAAGGAAACAAGCCTCCCCAAAGTTCCAACTGATATGTTGAGCTCCACCAGGCTTTCACAGTACTCCAGATTTAAAGTTTCAAGACTCGGTAATTTAGTAAAATCTGGAGTTGTAGTTAAGTGTCGGGAATATGACATGTCCAGAGTCTTTAACTTATCAAAAACCTGTGAATCCTGTAAAAGCGAGTGCAAATGGGAAAAAATCTAATCACACATTTTTATTTGAATTGTCATACATGCAAAAAATATACTCACGATACCTACAATGTCTAAGTCCCACATTTGCATCATGTTGCTATGAGGCAACTCAAGGACAACCAGTGCTTGCGGGTTAAATTCAGATGGGAAACACTTGAAGGGACAACCTATCCAATGGAGCCACCTAACATTTTCAAGTGCGTGTTCAAAGCTTCCATTGAGATTTACACCGGTGAGGTGAAGGAATCTTAATTTTCTCATTTTTCTGAACGTTTCCGTAGCAAATGCACGATCTTCTTCTTTTCCTAAGATGCCATGGAAGATAACTTCAATTGCTTCTGTTCCCTAACACCCATATATCAAGAAAAAACTTAACAAGTGAATGTGTTGTATAAAGTCTTGTGAAACCATCAGATTCATTTACAGAATTCCTGGATACATAATAATAATAATAATAATAATAATAATACCTTGTGATTTTTTAAGACGTCGCATATTTCTTTTGATAGCCACAGTCTACTATGTTTTCCCGGCTCATCAGGAGAGTCGTTTCGCGCAATTTCCCTTCCCATATCTCGAAGCAGATCATGCATCCCCAACACTTTATTGTTGATGGTTAGTAAACATCTTTTCTTTAAAATATCAATATAATAATCTGCGTAGGAGTAGTATGTTTCCAGTATTTGTACCACCCTTTCAAAATTGTTAACTCTAACTTCTTTCTTACTTTTTAGAACATCATTGATGAGTTGCCGTTGTAAAGATTCCAGACCTCTTGTTGTCCCTGAAACTTCCCTAATGTTTGCTAGGAAGCAGCTGCCATCAAAGCTTCGGAGCACAGAGTTGATTATAAAGAGCTTTGGCAAGAGTTGTTTTGCCCACTCCACCCATACCGTATATACCAATCCTAATCACACCTTCAGTACCACTACTCAACAATGACATTAATTCTTTAACACGAGGACCCGACCCAACCCAACCGGATATTTGGCAACATCTAAAGTCTTGGGGTTAATTTCCAGTAGAATCTCATCAACAAGCTCATTAATAAAACCAGCTTCATACCTGTAAGGAATTCTTTTTAGGGGCAATTGCAAGGAGTACAACTTCTTAGTTTTTCTTTTCTGTTTTACTACCTCATTATATTATTTTTTCGCAAACATAGGAACTCTGTTTTATTAGCCTGAGAGCTTACATATTTTTACGCACTTTGCCTGAGAGCTTCCCCGTGATGGTCAGTGCAACTCGCCACTTATCTAATCTTTCCTTATCAAAACAAGTTTTATGTTTCTTCAAAGCTTTTCTAAAGCTTCCAGTTTGGTATCCCACTGTAGATGGATCGATGTTATAAAATACAGGAATCACCAATCTGTGCATTGTGTTGTAACAGTTGATGATCTCTACGAGCTCGTCTAGGCACCAATGTGAATAAGCATAATTCTTGGAGAGAACAATAACGTAAGTCTTGGACTGCTGAATAGCTTGGAGCAATCCTTCCGAGATTACTTTCCCGCTGCGTAGCTCAGGATCATCCCTAAATGTTCGAATACCATTGCGATCCAGGGCATTGTATAAATGATCAGTGAATGCATATCGTGTATCTCTGCCCCTGAAGCTTAAGAAAACGTCCCAGCTAGTAGAATTTGACGTCAAAATTGAAGCAGCAGAGGGTGGAGTTCGATTATAACTTGCGGAAGCCATTAATTTAGACAACTGATTGGGGTCTTCACAATCTGCAACAACCGATAACATTGTTAACTTGGGAAGCCATAGTTGTTGTGTTGAATATTAACAGTTAACCGATAACATTGTTAATTTAAGAAGTTGCTGCAGAGTTCAGCACAATCATAAATTCATTTGACAGAAAACTATTGGTAAAGTTAGATGGACTAAAAGGATAAAATTCAATTATAATGTCATGTAGTAGGGGTGTCAACTGTTAATATTCAAATACCTGATGCAGACTTGCAGTATAAATAAAATTAAATTTAGTGCCTAAACAAAGGCTTGTGAGGAGACCTAGCATTGTTATGTTCGAGCATGCCTTGTTATGTTCGGAGCCTGATCATAAAAATCTGAGAATGAGAATCCTTCTAAAAAATAATGAAGTATCTGTACTCTATACTAAAAGCAAAAACCCACGGCCCGTATACATATAATTATTAATTTAATTAGTTTAATATAATTGATTTAATTTCAAATTAACTATTATTACTCTATACTAAAAGCAGAAACCCCTTTTTAATGGTACGTCATGTATACCGTGATATACATATAATTATTAATTTAATTAGTTTGATATAATTGATTTAATTTCAAATTAATTATTATTAAATTAAAAATTAATCTCTTTTACTAAAATTAGAAACCCCTATTAATGATGCGATATGTCTGCTTAATTAGTTTTAAAATATTGTTAATATATTTTCAAAAAAAAAATAAAAATATTGTTAATATAAAAAACTAATCTATACTTTTTAAAATCATAACTCCCTCTCCCTATGACACCAATCTAAATCTACAAGTTCAAGGTATTGATTTTGGCTAGAGGAGGATGAAGAACAAGAGAAAAGAGAGTTACTACTATGGATGTCAGAGAGGGGAACAAGGACTCTATTCGCACGATTCTCTTTCCGAACCATACACCTATTAAGAATCCGGATTAGCTATGGTTAGTTGATTCAGTTTTATCCTTCAAATATTACATGATTTCATGCATGTTAATGTTCGTTAAAGCAGAGTAAATCTCATATATGACGATAGTCTGAACCAATCCCAAACAATCACGATACAAGTTACAACTAGACCGTACCCAAATACAGGCCCGGAGTCAAACCTAAACACTACATATAAGAGACAAAGTCCAACTCCGGACTCATCTAGAAATCATAACAACAAACATCAAAACCAAATTATGCAAACACCATACAAGTTACAATTTGCCCAGACTCAAAAAACAGCCCGGTCCAAAAACTAAACTACAAATATACACCAACACTCAGCCCGAGCCATTTTAGAACTACAAAAGCCAATAACACAAATATGAAATGACGCACACCAAATACAAGATCAAAATAAACATACATACAGATATATACAATCCTAGAAACTTCAAGAACACCAAGAACAATCCATAAACCCAGAATCAGAAACTACAATTCGAGTAATTCCCCAAACATGCCAAACGGATAAACGCTCAAACACCAAAACCAAACTAGTTTCGCAACCAAATGGTACCAAACACGAACAAGATTTAGAGCTACACAAAACCCTAAATTCAAGAACAGAAACAATAGAATCGGTAATCAACGAGAGGGAAAAAGAAAAGGCAGAAATGCTTACGATTAGTACGAGTTGGACGAGGATAGGCGAGAAGCGGCAGCAACCAAACAATAAGAACACCAACGATTGGAAGAAATCGAGCAGAAGGCGGAGAAAAAACAGAGATAAGTTTTGGTAAAGTGAAAAGAAGATATAAAGAAAGAGGGCTTTTATTGAGGAGAAAGAGGTTAGCCCCACAAAGGACAAGTGGCAAATTTCTACTTGAATGGAAATTCGGAAAAGAAAAAGGAAAATAAAAGAAGAGGACAGAATACTTAATAATGACAGCGTTTCAACACAAATCCCAAGGGAGAAAGGAGTAGTGTCTTTTCAAATTAAAAGGGGGGAAAATCAGAAACGGTTCATATTCTAAAAATTGAAGAATTCAAGGGGAGCCCGGGCTCCACATCCCGGAGAACGACTAATGGACGGCCCCAAGTCCGGATACCCATGATCAAGACATAATAGTTGGGATCGATTACGAAGCTATAAATTTTTCCCAAAAGAATCAAGTCTCACTCTCAACACCGGATTGCCATCCTTGATGACAATCCGGGTTGGGGGGCAATAATCAAGCTAGAAATTTTTCTAAGTTACCCAAAGCCCAACAGCTTTGGACTTGAGAAAGAATCAAGGATAACTCTCAACCTCGGATTGTCATCTTTGATAACAATCCAGGTTGGGGGGCAACAATCAAGCCAGAAATTTTTCTAAGTCACCCAAAGCCCCAAAGCTTTGGACTTGAGAGAATAAAGACTCAATCTCAACCCCGGATTGCCATCTTTGATAACAATCCGGGTTGGGGGCAAAATCAAGCCAAATTTTTTTTCTAAGTCACCCAAAGCCCCACAGTTTTGGACTTGAGAGAGAATCAAGGCTCACTCTCAACCCCGGATTGCTATCTTTTGTTGCCCAGTAAATAACAATTGTAGAAGGGGGTTGAATACAATTGTATAAGATTCTCGACTTTATATAACACAAATATGAAAGATCAATAACAATAACAATAACAGCTTTATTAACTTTGATATAAAACTGTTACAAACTCTCTTAAGAAATTCTGATGTTCTTAAGAGCTGCTAGCTTACAAAAACTCTCTCAAGAAATTCTGTTCTTAAGAGCTTCTCTCCGATTATGTTCTCTCTCGAATGAATACATAAATCGAAACCAAAACTGTGTTTATATAGTGCACACAGCTTCTCTATCAATAACAAGATAAGTCCTAATCATAACAAAGATAGAAACATATCTTTAATCGATAGCTGCATTCTACAAACCAGGAACAAATAGAATAAACTTCCATGTTTATCTAGACTCCAAATATAACTCGAAGTAGGAATCCTGATCAGCTTCAAGTCCTGATGATCAAACCTGATCATAGTCTGAGTAGGAATCCTGATGATCAATAAGATACTGACGCTTGATCAAATACTGATGACCATGCAATACTGATGACGTCAGCAATCCTGATCAGTTGAGTCTAGCTTCTGACGATCATTGAATTCTGATCTAACAATCTCCCCCAATCTCATACTTTGTGAAATAAAGTATAGATTCCAAATATTCAATGATGTCAAAAACATGTATCAAAATGTACGAGTATCTTCAGAAACAACTTATCTGTTCAAGCTTTGTGATAGAATAGATTCATCTTCAAGAAGTTGGATAATAAACTTTCTTCTTTTTCTTCAAGAATTTGAATCAGTCTTTCCTTAAGATTTCTGAGTTCTTTATCTTCCTCATTAATCTGGTAGATAGCTGCTCTGAGATTCTGTATGGAGTTTCTCTGTAGACTGTGCTCTTCAAGCAAAAGATAAGTAATTTCCTTCCCATCAGGATTGAGAGAAAGATGAGTCATGCCAAAATTTACTTCTTTAACAGCAGTACCCCTTTGCATTTCCACATCCTGACCTCTTTGATTTAAGTACATGGGAGTATAATTACCATTGAAATTACTGTTTCCATCCAGTCTTCTTCTTATATTTGACAAAATCATGTCAGCCCATACTTTGTACACTTGGTTCTTCCATCTTAACAGATAGTGAACATATTTCAGTTCCTGTGTAGTTTTCATCAGCAGATCTTGAATAGATAGAATCTTCACACTACCATCTTTCATGAAGTACAGAAGCTTTTCTTTCTTTTCAAAACCATCATGACAATCTATAACTATATCAACAGCTAATAAATTGTTCAGGTTTTCAGAAGTTAAAGTACCTCCAATTTCTGTCAAGGAGTAAGGATCAACATATGACATATTCAGATATTCACCATCTCTGTGTCCAATACCTCCTCTTGAATTACTTGATAATTGCTTCAGATTTGAAAACATCTTTAACCAGAGTGTTTTTGATCTAGACATATCAGACAAATCAACAACACTTGAAGCGCTTGTAATAATTCCACCAGACTGAAAATTGATAGGTGTATCACAACTTAATGTGCTAATATGTTTCCACTTCTTGTATTTCTCCTTTTCATGAGCGTAGCTTCTTTCAAGTAAAGATTCTTGTCTGCTTGAATTTCTCCACACTCTTCTATTTGAGAGTTTAAGCCTTTGTACATAGAGATTGAAATCTCTATTTGTTCTTCTTGTAATATCTCTTCTTCTGGCTTCTTCTTCTTCATCTACTTCTTTGTTGTGACAATCAACAACAGTAGATAAGATTATCAAATCAACCTCTTGCAGAATTTCAGATTCGTCAGGATCTTGAATATTGTCAGGATTAGAATCTTCAATTTGATTTGTATTGCTGAGAGTTGATTTTCTTGATTTTCTTTTCAATTCTGGTTCTTCTTCAACAATTCCATCATCACCAAAAGTAGATCTGTCAGGAACTACTAGAGTTTGAATAGGTTCAGGAATTTCTTCAATTCTTAACCCTCTAGACCTTGTCTGTCTAGGTACTGTTTGAGTTGAAGAACCTCTTCTACTTCTTCTAGCACCTCTCATACCTCTGCTTCCTCTACCTCTAGCAGGAGCAGTATAGCTTTCCATTGTCTCTCTTTGTAGTCTCAAGAATTCTTCATGTGAGAGATCTGGATATTCTTCACTTGCTGTAGAGAGTGCTTTTCTTGCATATAATTGTTGAACTCTTTTATCAGTGTGATATAGAGTAACAATTCTGCCGTCTTTTGTAGAAAACTTCTGGAATAAATTTGATGCATCTTCAGGATTATCAATAATCACATCTTCATCACCTTCAGGAATTGTAGCAAGAATTTGTCCATGACCAGGTGTCAGGATTTGATCTTCCGTCAGGATCTGAGATTGCACCAATGTTCTTACTGTCTTAACTCCAGAATCAGAAACATGAGTTGACTGCGTTGTTTGACTTTGAGAAGTTTGGATTGTCTTCATAACAACAGCATCAGAGGTTTCTCCTTGTATCGCTTTGTCACCACCATCATCTCCAGTATCATCATCATTATTTCTTAATACTAGATCAGGTGTACATTTTGTCTGAATAACCTTCTCCCCCTTTTTGACATCAGGATTTGACAATAATTGCAAAATTAAGGAAAGAGAGGCTTGAATTTCAGTTACCTTAGTATCCAGAGAATCAATTCGTTGTTTGATGGAGGTTTGTTCTGAAACAACAGATTTCACTTGGGATTCCACTACCCTTAGTTGAAAAGTAGTAGGCACCTTTGTAAAATTATTAAAGATATCAGTCCTCACTTTTTCAGTTGAACCCTTGATAGAATCAATCTCACTTTTCAGGCTTTTGGATAACAGAGTTGTAGCCTTCAGATGATTCTTCAAGTCTTGATTCTCTATAGACTTCACTGCATTATAGGCATGTTCAATAGCAGAAGAAAAACTGATAGATTCATCAGAATTGTGCCATGAATTGTTCCATTCATTCTGTCTAAATGCCTCTGCAGGATCAAAGGAAGGAGTAGAAAAATCTTGTCTCTGATCTTTCCCAGTGAAAGCTTTGCCAGCCATATACGTACTTGATGAACCAAAATTAGTTCCAAGACTAATCTTCAGTGCTGTAGCAAGCTGTTCCTTCTCTTTTCTATTCTCATTATCATCATCACTATCATCATCAGAACTATCATCATCAGTATCAGGAGTAATATCAGGATCAGGAATAGCAATACCTTTCAGTTTATCCTGTGGTTCTGAGATAGGATGATCTATTGGTCTTGAACGAAGTGGCTGTATCAAAATAGGTTCATTATCAGGAGCACCACTAGCGTCAGGATGAACATCGTCAGGACTTGATATGCTTGCATCAGTATTTGCTACCAATGGTTCTTGTGGAGCTTGAGGTTCAGAAGCTTCTTCAACACTTTGAGCTAAAGGTTCTTGTGTGCTTCCCTCATTGACAATGTTCTCGACCAATCTTTCAACAGAAGCTGTAGCTTTGCCTGCATCTTCACTTTGAGAAGATGGTTCTTGTGTAGCTGGAATGTTGATGTCTTCATTCTCCCTTTGAGAAAATGGTTCTTGTGTGACCATTCCACTAGCTAAGCCTTCACCCAAACTTTGATTGAGTGGTTCTTGTGTGGCAGGATCAACAGTAGCTGCTGAATTACTCTGAAATTCAGGTTCTTGTGGGCTTGATCCTTTCAGCTTCTTCTGTCTCTGATAGACTAACTCTTCTGCATTCCTCTTTTTCTTTGATGTAGGTGTAAGACCAACCAAGGAAGCAGTTGTAGAAACCTTCTCCCAAGAATGTCCTCGAATCTGAGATGGAGAGGCTGGAGAGTCTGATATAGAGACAACTTTTGTTGCTGCATCAGGAATACTAACGTCAGGATTTGCTAGAGCATCAGGAGTAGATGACTCATCAGGATTTGATGTCTGAATATCAGTATCCTTCATTTGCACTGTCAAAGGAATATGATACCTGCTCTTTGATAATTTCCTTGTCTTTTGTGGTTTTGATGAAGGTACCACAGCTTTAGTAGCAGTATCAGCAACTTCCTTGTTCACATTCATCACAGAGGATATAGGTAAGTCATCCTCTGAATCACTTTCATCAATCAACCTTAACTTCCTTTTCACAGGAACATTCGTAACAACCTTATCAGCTTTCTTCACCAAGACCCCTTGTACACCCCCTTGTATCTTCTTTTTAGTGAGTGGTGTAGAGGAAAAATCCTTTGAACCTGATTGCCTTCCAGACACATCAGTTCTAGCTGATTTCTTTGATTTTACAACTAAAGTCTTTTGAGAGACAGTAGAGGTGGTTGTTAACTGTTTAGACTGTTTAGGTTGCATGCTTGTGTCAGGAACAAGGTGGGTTGGGCCTTGTACCATAGCATTAGAAAGTAGTCCATAACGAGTAGGCATTTTCTGATGTAAGAAAAACCTAACCTCATCAGGAATAAAAGCATGTCCGCACAAAATATTTTGCCATATCAGGATTAAAAAATATTCAATAAGATTAAAATAAAATTTTATTTAAGAAAACAAAATTTATTTTAACAATCCTGAATAGCGTTTTGGTTTAAGAAAAATAACCAAATTAATGGTCATAGAATTAAAACACGCTTACCAGCAAACGAGGCAAAAATATTTATGGAAAACCGAACCGTCTCCTTGAGATTGTAGAAATGACCTGCACCCTTAATACACATTCTCTATAAAAGAGAACTGTTAAGCATAATCATCATATATCTATTAAAACACAAACCCTCTCCAGAGAAAAACTTACAAAAACCTTTCACCTTCTTTGTTTTTCAATGGCTGCCAACAATCAAAACAACATACCTGATGAAGAACTTGATAGAATTTGGCAACAAATGGATGAGGCTCTTGCTGAGATGGAGCCACAACCAGTTCCTGACCCTCAGGAATATGAAGCGTTTATAAACGCTATGGTTGATGTGGTGTGGCACGACTTTGTGCAAGCCAATCCTGGTTGGAATCCTCTTGAGAATCTCATCTATGAAGAGGATGAAGACGATTGGGATGATGAAGAGGATGAGGATGAAGATGATGAAGAGCTCGTCCGAGAGCTTGAGAAACGTAAGAAGAGAGTCCGTGATGCTTGTATGTCATGCAAGTTGGAGGCACGGAGGCGTCCCGGTGGTCACGGTGACGATCCGCCTTCAAGTAAATCAGCTCCTCTTCTTGTCTCTTAAGGATGGAACAAGAGACCTTCCAGTTCTGATGAACTGTGAAGCTGCTCAGGAGCATTCATGCTAATTTGCAGGGCACGTGTTCATGCTTATCTGTAAAGCACGAGTTCCTGAGTAGAAAATAGACTAGGAAAACAATTATGTAATATCCATATTTCATGTGTAATGTATCTTCAAGTATTAATGAAATTTGTCTATTTTCTCAATTGTTTGCTTTTTGTACTTGCCTGCAAAATTTGTTAGTAACACTCAAAGTGATATAGAGATGATAAATAATAAACTCTGATAATAATGAAATTGAAATTGATAATTAAGACTGAAAACTTAATCAAAGACTAAGTAATAATCTAATTGTCCAGAGTTTACCAGGAGTGTTGATGACAAATTAGCATAGAACCTCTGGTTTTCATACCAGCTTCAAACATCTGAGCATCAGGATTTGACCAATTGATTTCCTGTCAGGATTGAGTCCTATCAGGATTTGATCAAAGATACATACCTTTCTGAATAACCATCAGGATTTGACAGTTATCAGGATTTCCTCTCTGTAGCTTTTCCTCAGAAATTCTCAAAAATCATCATTCCAAGTTCATTCACCAACTTATTGAACGTAGCTTCAGGTAGTGGCTTGGTGAATATATCAGCTAGTTGTTGATCAGTAGGAACAAAATGAAGTTCAATTGTTCCTTCCAGAACCTGTTCTCTTATAAAGTGATATCTGATACTTATGTGTTTAGTAAGAGAATGCTGAACTGGATTTCCTGTCATTGCAATAGCACTTTGGTTATCACAATAAATAGGGATTTTTGAGTATGACAGGCCATAATCTAACAACTGATTTCTCATCCACATTATCTGAGCACAACAACTTCCTGCAGCAATGTACTCAGCTTCTGCAGTTGAAGTGGAAATAGATTTCTGCTTTTTACTGAACCATGAAACTAGTCTTCCACCCAAAAACTGACAACTTCCTGAAGTACTTTTCCTGTCTATTTTGCATCCTGCAAAATCAGCATCTGAATAACCACACAACCCAAAATCTGATTCCCTTGCATACCAAAGGCCAAGTGAAGGAGTGCCTTTGAGATATCTGAAAATTCTTTTGACTGCAATCAGATGTGGTTCTCTAGGTTTTGCTTGAAATCTTGCACATAGACAGGTTGCAAACATGATATCTGGTCTACTGGCAGTGAGATACAATAAAGAGCCAATCATTCCTCTGTAGTGAGTTACATCTACCTCTTCACCTTGATCAGGATCAAGTTTGGTAGCTGTAGCTATGGGAGTTGAAGCAGGAGTACTGTCTTGCATGTTAAACCTTGTCAGTAAATTCCTTGTGTATTTAGACTGATTAATAAAAATCCCTTCATCAGTCTGTTTAACTTGAAGACCCAGAAAGTAACTCATTTCTCCCATCATGCTCATTTGATATCTTGACTGCATAAGCTTGGAAAACTTTTCACACAGCTTATTGTTTGTTGACCCAAAAATGATATCATCAACATAAATCTGAACTAACAGCAACTCCTTACCATGATTCAAATAAAATAGAGTTTTATCAATTGCACCTCTTTTGAATCCACTTTCCAGTAAGAATTGAGCTAAGGTTTCATACCATGCTCTTGGAGCTTGCTTTAGTCCATAAAGTGCCTTATCCAGTCTGTAGACATGATCTGGATATTTAGGATCAATGAAACCAGGAGGTTGTTCAACATAAACTTCTTCCTCCAGTTCACCATTTAAGAAAGCACTTTTGACATCCATCTGGAAAACCTTGAATTTCTTATGTGCTGCATAAGCAAGAAATATCCTGATGGCTTCTAGTCTTGCAACAGGAGCAAAAGTTTCATCATAGTCAATTCCCTCTTGTTGGGAATACCCCTTTGCAACTAGTCTTGCTTTGTTTCTGATTATGACACCATCAGAATCAGTCTTGTTCTTGAAAATCCACTTTGTACCAACAATTGATCTATTCTTTGGTCTTGGTACCAGTTTCCAGACTTCATTCCTTTCAAATTCATTCAGTTCTTCTTGCATTGCAGTAACCCAATCAGCATCTTTAAGTGCATCTTCAACTTTCTTAGGCTCCTCCTTGGATAGAAAGTTATTATATAAACATTCATTCTGAGTTGCACTTCTTGTTTGAACACCTGCATCAGGATCTCCAATTATCAAATCAGGAGTATGATCTTTTGTCCATTTCCTTGCTGGTGTCAAATTGTTTCTTGAAGTAGATGCTCCCCCTGGATTGGTGTTATCTTGATTGAAAGAATTTGATTGATTTGAAGCTCTCCCTGAATTATTGCTATGCCCTCCTGATGTGTTATCAGGATCTTCACTTGAATCAGTATCTGAAGAATTCTGTCCTGATGATTGAGTTGACTCTGAACTTGTAGTTGAATGTCGTTGCTCCCCCTCAACATTAGCACTACTAGTTGTATGACTGTTGTTTGCATCATCAGTATTAGCCTCATCAGTACCTGGTGAGTCATCAGGATTTGGTGACCCATCAGTATCTGATGAATGGACAGCTTCTGATTCACTTTCTTCAGGTTCCTTGGAAGCTTCATTTTCAAATAACAATCTATCATGCGAGTCTTCAATGATTCCAGTTATCTTCTTATCATCAAAAGATACATGTATTGACTCCATGACAGTTCTTGTTCTCAAATTAAAAACTCTGAAGGCTCTTGATGTAGGATAACCTATGAATATTCCTTCATCAGCCTTTGTTTCAAATTTCCCTAGCTGTTCAGGATGAGTTCTGAGAACAAAACATTTACAGCCAAACACATGCAAATGCTTCAGACTTGGTTTCTTCTCTTTGAGTGACTGATAATGAGTGACACCATGCCTGTTTATCAATGTGAGATTTTGTGTATAGCATGCTGTGTTGACTGCTTCTGCCCAGAAATATGTAGGTAATTTAGCTTCTTCCAACATAGTTCTGCCAGCTTCAATAAGAGTTCTATTCTTCCTTTCTACTACTCCATTTTGCTGAGGTGTGCCAGGAGCAGAGAATTGTTGAATGATTCCTTTGTATTTGCAGAACTCTTCCATCTTTGAATTCTTAAATTCAGTACCATTATCACTTCTTAGAATCTTGACTTTGTACTTTGTGGTTGTCTCAATCATCCTCACATGATCCAACAGAACTTCAGGAGTTTCATCTTTTCTATGCAGAAAATACACCCAGGTGAATCTAGAATATTCATCAACAATTACAAGAGTGTACCTTTTCTTACTGATGGACATGATGTTGACTGGACCAAACAGATCAAGATGTAGCATGTGATATGGTTCTTCAATAGAGGATTCTGATTTACTCTGGAATGATGTCCTTCTTTGTTTTGCTTTTTGGCATGCATCACAGAGTCCATCAGGTATATATAAGACATTAGGTAATCCTCTTACTAACTCTTTCTTAACCAACTCATTGATGTTGCTGAAGTTGAGATGAGAAAGCTTCTTGTGCCAATTCCAACTTTCATCTACCGAAGCTTTACTGATGAAACATGTAGGGGAGCCATCAGTATCTGAGAGAATGTTGGCTTCATATATGTTACCATGCCTGTAGCCAGTTAGTGCTATCTTCCCTGTTGCTTTACTGACTACTTCACAATGTGTGGAATAGAAATTGACATGATAACCTCTGTCAGTGATTTGACTAATACTCAACAAGTTGTGTTTTAGTCCCTTCACTAGAGCTACTTTTTCAATGATGACATTTCCAATGATTATATTGCCATATCCCAAGGTTTGTCCAATGTTGCCATCTCCATAAGACACAGTTGGGCCAGCTTTTTCCTCATATTCTGATAACAGGGCTTTGTTTCCAGTCATGTGCACAGAACATCCACTATCCATGACTAACACATTTTTCTTTTTACCCTGCATCAGAATAGTAAAACACTAGTCAGAATGTTTAGGAACCCACACTTGTTGGATTCCTTGTTCATGCATTTTATTAAATTTAACAGCAGAAGACTTTTTGACTTTAGCAGTCCTGACAGGATTTACTCCATCAGGATTTGCTTTGTCAATATCAGTATTAACAAAAGCATGCTTCATTATGACATTTTCAGTTCTATCAGACTTTGTACTACTTTCAAACTTAGGCAATGGATCATAAAAATTATAGTACAAATCATGATACTCTTTACATGTATAAATAGAATGCCATATACTACCACAATGAAAACAGGAATTCTGTGGTTTGTAAAATACTGATCTATTCCTAACATCAGACTTAGGAATTTCAGCAATTTTCTTCTTACTCTTTTTACAATCAATAGCAAGATGATTAGAGTTACCATAGTTAAAACAACTCTTTCTAGGTGCATTTGGGATATACTTATAACCATTCTCTTTATTGATCCCAACTTTACCATTCATGTTTCTCTTAACAGTAGCTTCCTTTTTCTTATCTGTAACCTCACAGATTTTATCTTTAAGCTGTTTCTGAGACAATAGACCTACATTCTCAGTGACTTTGTTCATGACAAGTTTAGACTTTATAATTTTAATTCCTTGAGTAGAAGAAGATCCCTTTTCAAAAGTAGAATTGGAATCCTTACCAAAAACAAAATTAACAGGAGTAATCTTAGATTTGGTTGAGTCTATAACATGTCTATAGGTCTTTGGACTAACTGTCTCATCAATGACAATTTTCTCTTTCAATTTCTTATCCTCATCTGACTTATATCCTAGACACTCTTTCCAATTCTTAGAGGTATTAATCTCATGAAATTTCCTACCAGAGTCTGTCCAGGTTCTGATTTTCTCATTAGCATATTCAAGTTCTTTTTCAAGGGATGTACATTTAGATGTCATCTCTAGGTGCATGTGTTTAGCATTATCACATTCTTTTTGTACTTCTTGCATACGAGAAAATTCAGCTTCTAATATCTCATTCCTCTTTCTAAGGTCAGACATCTCAGATAAGATTCTAGTATTCTCAGCAGTTTGACTTCTAAAGCTAATATGTAATGACTTTAGAAAACGTCTTAACTCAGAAGCATTATCAGTATCAAAATCAAAGATAGTATTTAGTACCTTATCATCAGGAGCAGCAGTTACATCAGCATTGGCCATTAACGCATAGTTGACTACCTCAGTATCAGATTCTGAGGAAGAGTCCATCCAATCCTTGCTTGATGTGATGAGTGCCTTTGTCTTGTTGCATTCAGAAGCAAAGTGACCCATACCATTACACTTGTAGCATCTAACCTTTGACTTGTCAAATTTGCTACCCTTGCTGTCCTTTTTGATATACTTGTCTTTGTCTGCTTTGAAGGTCTTTTTCTGAAAGTTGCCTTGTCTTCTATTCTTCCTGAACTTCATCCTTCTGAAGTTTCTGACAATCATAGCAACCATCTCTTCCATGTCTGAGTCAGAAGAGTCATCACCAGTATTGGCATCAGGATTGCCATCAGTATCTGATGAAGAGTCGTCAGGATCTGACTCAGCTACTCTTGCTTTCCTTCTAGAGACCTCCATAGCTTTCTCTTTTGATTTTGCTTCTACATTCAAAGCAATTGACTTTGCCTTGCTGCTTTTCTTGTTCTTTCTCTGTTGAACTTCAAGATCATGAGTTCTTAGCATCCCATAGATCTCATCAAGAGACACAATGTTCAGATCATACTGGTGTCTAATGATTGAGGTCTGAGTATCCCATTCTTCAGGTAAAGCTCTAAGAAATTTGGTGTTTGAATCTTCAGTTTCATATACTTTGTCAACTAAGGATAAGCTGTTCAATAGTGTCAGAAATCTATCATATAGATCAGTCAGGCTCTCTTCAGGTCTTGCATCGAATTGTTCATATTCTTGAATCAATAGAGCCCTTCTGTTTTTCTTAACAGATGCAGATCCCTGGCACTGAGTTTCCAAAGTATCCCAGATTTCTTTTGAAGACTTGCATGCTATCACTCTGTTTGACATGACAGCATCAAGGCTATTATGCAAGATATTCTTTATCTTTGGTTCCCTGAGTACATGAGCTTTTTCTTCTGGAGTCCATTCTGCTTTAGCTTTGACCACATAATGTTCTGGTACTGTATCTGTTCGTTCTACGAACTTTGTTGGTATATATGGTCCATCACGAATCCTGTCCAAGTAGTCAGGATCCATAGCCTCCAGGTACATCAGCATCTTTACCCTCCATGTGGGATATTCTGATATCTTCAAGATGGGAATCTTCATGCTTTCATACTTGGTTGTCGACATCTTTAGATCGTATCTGATTCAGAATTAAATCAGTTTGCTCTGATACCAATTGTTGCCCAGTAAATAACAATTGTAGAAGGGGGTTGAATACAATTGTATAAGATTCTCGACTTTATATAACACAAATATGAAAGATCAATAACAATAACAATAACAGCTTTATTAACTTTGATATAAAACTGTTACAAACTCTCTTAAGAAATTCTGATGTTCTTAAGAGCTGCTAGCTTACAAAAACTCTCTCAAGAAATTCTGTTCTTAAGAGCTTCTCTCCGATTATGTTCTCTCTCGAATGAATACATAAATCGAAACCAAAACTGTGTTTATATAGTGCACACAACTTCTCTATCAATAACAAGATAAGTCCTAATCATAACAAAGATAGAAACATATCTTTAATCGATAGCTGCATTCTACAAACCAGGAACAAATAGAATAAACTTCCATGTTTATCTAGACTCCAAATATAACTCGAAGTAGGAATCCTGATCGGCTTCAAGTCCTGATGATCAAACCTGATCATAGTCTGAGTAGGAATCCTGATGATCAATAAGATACTGACGCTTGATCAAATACTGATGACCATGCAATACTGATGACGTCAGCAATCCTGATCAGTTGAGTCTAGCTTCTGACGATCATTGAATTCTGATCTAACATCTTTGATAACAATCCGGGTTGGGGGCAACAAACAAGCCAGAAATTTTTCTAAGTCACCCAAAGCCCCAAAGCTTTGGACTTGAGAGAATAAAGACTCAATCTCAACCCCGGATTGCCATCTTTGATAACAATCCGGGTTAGGGGGCAACAATCAAGCCAGAAATTTTTTCTAAGTCACCCAAAGCCCCACAGCTTTGGACTTGAGAGAGAATCAAGGCTCACTCTCAACCCCGGATTGCTATCTTTGATAACAATCCGGGTTGGGGGCAACAATCAAGCCAGAAAGTTTTCTAAGTCACCCAAAGCCCCAAAGCTTTGGACTTGAGAGAATAAAGACTCAATCTCAACCCCGGATTGCCATCTTTGATAACAATCCGGGTTAGGGGGCAACAATCAAGCCAGAAATTTTTTCTAAGTCACCCAAAGCCCCACAGCTTTGGACTTGAGAGAGAATCAAGGCTCACTCTCAACCCCGGATTGCTATCTTTGATAACAATCCGGGTTGGGGGCAACAAACAAGCCAGAAAGTTTTCTAAGTCACCCAAAGCCCCAAAGCTTTGGACTTGAGAGAATAAAGACTCAATCTCAACCCCGGATTGCCATCTTTGATAACAATCCAGGTTGGGGGGCAACAATCAAGCCAGAAATTTTTTCCACGATACATATTCAAGGGCTTCTACTCCCCCATCCAGAAAATCTGCATAAGGGAGTGGGGGGCAAATGATAGACTATGTATAGCCCGGACCCGTCCTGGACCCCGGATCACTACCAAAGAACCCGGACTCATATCTCAATCATGGTCCACCAACTAGTCTGGATTCATATTTTGTCATGACTCACCTACAAGTCCTAACCCATATTGGAGTCATGGCTCATCTATAATCCTAGCCCATATTGGAGTCATGGCTCGTCCATAAGTCCGAACTCATATGGGAGTTATGGCTCATCTAGTAATCCGAACTCATCTCGGAGTCCTGGATTGTCAGCAAATCCAAACTCATATTAGAGTCCTGGCTCATCTACTAGTCCGAACTCGTATCGGAATCCTGGTCCATCAATGAGTCCGAACCCATATTGTAGTCCGGGCTCACCTACAAAACTCGAGTTCACAGATGTGGCTTAAGTTCAAAACTTAACTCATTCCTGGCGACCAAGGCAATAATCTACGTGAGAATGACTACACAGTGTTATGTGACGTGTTTAGGTCATCATTGAGGGCCACACCTGGAGAGGACACGTAAGAATCCCTAATGATTGGCGCAATCGTGTCCTATTCAAGCCACACGCCGGCAGGAGCCTGGCACACGACACCACAATTCTACACCTGAACACGTGGAATCCATCAACATCACCCAGGTGTCCTACCTACCTAGGATTCGACGCTCATGATTGCAGGTACAACCCCTAAACCCTAATCCTTGGCCTATAAATAGACCAAGGAAAAGAGGTCTAGTGGTTACATTCTCTTTTACACACTCAACCCACACACACACCCTCCATATTTGGATTTCTCTACAGTCCTGTCTTCCTTTCCAAAACCATTACTTATTCTCACGCCGGAGGCGCCGCCAGGGTCCAAACCCCCCTCCGGTGTTGTTTTGCAGAGTCCTAACCGCAGCGACACCGCTTCCAGGCGTGGGATAGGCTGTGAAGGACTAGATCGGGATTTGGAGTTATCAGTATGCTATGTATAGATTTACTAGGAAGAACGCCATCAAATGCTTTGGCTGTAATATGTAAATAATTACGAATGAAGTGAGGGAAGAATGAGGAAAAAAAACAACAGAGGACGATGCATTAGGATTTGTTGTTCGATGGACGTTAGTATTTTAAAAATGTATAAAAGATTATAAGTATTTCTTTTAATAAGAATAAAATGTAAATTATTAATATAATTGATTTAATTTCAAATTAACTATTATTAAATTAAAAATTAATCTCTTTACTAAAATTAGAAATCCCTATTAATGGTGTGGTATGTCATGTAGATATGTTTAATTAGTTTTAAAAATATTGTTAATATAAAAAACTAATCTATACTTTTTAAAATCATAACTCACTCTTAAAGTATGATATGTTATGTATACAATGATATACACATATAATTATTAGTTTAATTCAAAATTAATATAATTATTATTAAATTAAATTAATTGTCAACAATAGTCAAGTTACATACTAGAAATCTACCAACAACGTGTTTGAATTGATATCGGGAGGGGTAAATCCTGAAATATCATACATATGTATTAAAAGTAAACTCCATAAAAAATACTACATTGTTTATATACAATGTTTTTTTGCTTCTAAAATTTTTTAATACGCATAATGATAAGTTGCTAACCGATAAAATTAAGAAATCTATACTCTATATTAAAAGCAGAAATCCTCTCTTAATGGTATGGTATGCCATGTATGTCATGTATACTGCAATGTACATATAATTATTAATTTAATTAGCTTAATATAATTGATTTAATTTCATATTAATTATTATTTAATTAAAAATTAATCTCTAAATTTAAAGCAGAAACCCTCTCTTAATAGTATGGTATGTCATATATACCGCGATATACACATAATTATTAACTTAATTAATTTTAAAAATATTGTTAGCTTAATTCCAAATTTATTTAATTATTGTTATTAAAATATAAACTAATTTATACTTTTTAAGAAAATAACCCCCTCTTAAAATGTATGATATGTTATGTATACCGCGGTATACACATATAATTATTAGTTTAATTCAAAATAAATATAATTATCATTATAAGATTAAATTATTGCTTGAACTGATATCGGGAAGGGTAAATATCATAGTTAAACACTTAAAACATTATGTATTAAAAGTAAAATCAATCACAAATATTACATTGTTCTCGTACAATGCTTTTTTGCTACTAAAAAGTTTTAATATGCATAATGGTAATTTAGTACCTGATAAACTTAAGAAATTTTTTACCTGAAAGTAAATAATGTAATTTAAACATCATCCATTAACATTACCTGTACACTAGACACAAGAGCTCTTGCTTGAACACCCACAAGCACACAAGAAACATTTCCTTATTAGTAAAATAATAATTATTTTAATAAGAATAATTAATTTCTATTTTCAAATTTGTAAAAAATTACATAATAAAAATTTATAATACAATTAATATAATATTGCATAATAATACAATTAATATATATGCTATATTTATAAATATTACATTTTATACTATAAGTTATATAATAACTCTGTATTAATGTAATTACTATCCCTCTTACTATTACGGATGTGTATTTCATCCGCTCGATTTCGATTTGTTCTCCACCTCAATCGGGTCGGGAATTTGGGGAATTGTTCGGGTTCAAGCGGGAATGACCAGATATATAGAAATAATTTGGAAACTTATTTTTATTGAAACACAATAGTACTAAAACTCAGGTTCGATTTTTTGTTGCTACTACATTATAATAACCCGAATTTTTGGAAAAATTTAAAACTTTTCTTATTATGATTAAGTGCAGCAGTGAATGGTGATATTGATGGATGAATAGTGATTTTGAGGATTAAGAAAATTTTTCATGCCACCCATGTACGAGACATAGTGTGGATATTCTGAAGTCATAGTAGTGATCTACGGAGTAAATAAGTGAATGCAAAGACGATCAGAATTCAGAAATTCCAAATTTTATTTTGGTGTAGTATTTGACTGGGCAGTGAATTATATATTATTATATTCAAGAAATGAGATATTAAAATGGAGGATTTGAGGATTTAATATTTTTGAATTTTATTATTTTAAAGTCGATTTAAGGATTCGATTGTTGAAGTGAATAGTGAATCATTACTATTCACTGCGAGAACCGCGTAGAGTTTTATTCGCTCATTAGGAAATATTTCGAATTGTTTCAAGAGGAACAAGACAACATTTACAGGATTAAATATAGACATGGAAGTAACATGTAACAAGATTAATTCGAGGTATGCAACATTTGGATCATACATGTGAAAGGAAAGCGAACCAGTAAAGTTACTTTATCTAATCCAGTGCATGTTTGCCAAGTGTCAAAAGATGAGACAAGAAGGTGATGACTCACCCCCTTAACCAATAAATATCAGCACTTTTATTAAATTAAACAAGATAAGAAGAAAAAGAAAGGAAGAGAAACTCTCCCCCACTTTCCAGATTTTCTGCACAGCTTGAGCAAGGAGAAGAGAAAAATCCATAACTCCATTTCTATCCATCCTTAAATCACCAAATTTTAACCATAGATTCTCCACTCCATAGGTAGCATTCGTTCAAAATTTCATGGCCAACAAAGGAGTGTAGCCTAGTCAAATCGCTTCCCCAAATTGGAGAACAGAAACTGTCCTGCTTTTCCAGTTTCGACCACTCACCTTAGAAAGCCAATAAGTCGAGCTTAAAGAATCCCCTGGTGATGAGGTAGGACTCAAAAGAAAGCCCTTGAAGAGTAGAAGGTGTGGTAAAAATCTCAGAACCAAACTCTTGTTTGTCGATTTTATATGGATTTTACAAAGTAACGATGAATAGTAACTGTATTTTGTTTTGTTTTTGGATATTGAGTTTGTGGCTTCCAAAGGTTGTATTAAGCAAGGATCTAAGGTTACATAAGGAATTTAGCAGCAAGAAAGCTTGGAGAAGGTATAAATCTTGAAACCCTTGAAGTATTATGGGGTTTATGGATGATTAATGGTGTTATGCATGTTTATAGCCTTAGTTGTTAAGATTGGGCTTTGATTTAAGTTATAATGAGTTATATGAACGGAAAGGCATTGCTTGGCCTCATTTCTATCCTATATAAGATGTATGTGTTGTGTGGAGTAATCGATATGCATTTTGGATGATTTGAAATTTGGGAATATCCGAGTTATAGCCGTCGTAATGCCTAAATTTTTACCTACTGATTGGTTCCCTGTTTTTCCTCTGTTAGAGCTCGACCCTTGAGTCCTACTGCCCATGATTGTGTAGTTTAGGTTATAAGCTTCATAATGATATGTGGTTCGCCTAATTTGGCCGAACGGTTTAAGAGTTATGCTAGTTTTAGTAATCGTGGTTCGAGAGGTTTCATCGCAGAAATGTAACCACTTTGATGCTAAGTCAAAGACCTTTAAGAGTCGAATTAAAATGTGAAACTTTGTGATATAATGCTAGAGACAGTTAGGAAGGCTTACGAAAAAGATTCGGATTAAATAGATTATTTTTCGATTTTATAAAAAAATTTTAGTCGAGGTCGCGCAAGTGAAAACCACCAAGAACATGACTTAGAAACCAATGTTGTAAATGGTTAAGTATAACTTGTATTCGAGGATCGATTTCGGACTAAACCTACGGCTTAAGTAATTGTCGACTAAACGTGGACTTAGTATGAGCCTATAACGAGCTAGTAATTCCTTGGTTGTGTTTCGCTTACGTGTTTAAGCATTGAGTTATAAGTGGTTTATCGAGGGGATTAACCGTGTGTTTTCGTTTGACTTTGTCTAGATTGTTCGACATTGTCACGAGCCCTATCACCTCTCGAGCATCAGGCAAGTTTCTAAAACCATATTTTGAAGTATGCTTATACTAGATGCAAGTTTTCAAACCTATGCCTCTATAAACTGTTGTTGTGATAAATAAAAGATTTTGAGTTATATGTTATGTGTTTTTGATTTCGAAATGATACTTATGGTGCTAAGTAACAGTTATTGATATGAGTTGAGCTTATAAGCTATGGTTATAGCAATATTTTGAGCTGATGTGTTAAGAAAACCCTCAGTAGGGGGGGGGTATATACTCTGTATTTAAACTACGGACCGGGAATGGTATCAGTTATTATCTAGAGTTATATTATATATACTCTGTACTTATACTACGTACCGAGAATGGTATCAGTTGCTATCTAGGGTTATTTTATTAATTTATTTTCCATACTTTGTTAAGGAAGTGTGTGGAAATTACTTTTAAATAAATATTCTTTATTAAATATAGCTTACGTTAATTATTTAAAGCCCTACTTCTTAAGGAAGTAATTTGTGAAAACTATTCTTTAAACCCTAGATAGCTAATAAAGTTTTATTCAGTCAATTATAAACATAATTAGAGAAGGTTCCCAAATCTATTTCCCTTTTAAGTCTATATTCAGAAAGACTTAAATGTTCGCTCAAACTACAAAGATGCATGGAACCTTTCTCAAGATTTTATGCTTGTTTCCAGTAGACTGCCCGGTCCTAAATCTTTTTAAATCAATGAAATTATCAGTCTGATATACTACCATCAAAATGATTTTGATTACTTCCTCAAAACTCGAGAAGTAAGATCAGTGAAATCAGTGATATCCATTAACAGGCATCAGCCTGGGAAATATGAGTGAATTTCTTTTCCAACCAGATACGACTACTTTGTGGAGTTGTATACTTGGGGAAAAAGGGAAAGGAACTTTATGTTTCAGTGTTATGGATTTACTCGAACTTGGAGATATGTAAGGGACTGAGTAGCGCCGGTCCCCTAAGGGAATTACAATATGGCCGACGGACTGGTGAACGGGTCTGTTCTTCCCTTAGATGATTATCAGTGCCCGACCGTAGGATAAGTGGAGAGTAACAGAATCGACCGTCTATGAACGGGTCTGTTCTTCCTGCCTACAACCGATTGGCGGGGAGGTAAGTCGGTGTGAGACTGATTATCTTCCCTTATACGTAGAAAAACAGCAGGGGGATACAGCTTGCGACTGATCATCGCAGGGGTATCCTCGGCGCCTAGCATCTCCATCTACAGTTCACTATTCATGAAAGAGCACATTTTGTGCAAGTTTTCAGAGAAAGAGAAATTATTCCAGTTACTCAGTTTTATGCAAGTTTTCAGAAAAGAAAGTTTATTCCAGTCATTCAGTTCTATGCAAGTTTTCAGAAAGAGAAAGTTTACTGAAGAGTATTTGAGTTTATTCCAGTATATAAGTTTATCAGAAAGCATATGAGATTACAAAAAGGTATATGATTGTTTTGAAAAAGATATATGAAATCAGATGAGTTTAGAAATGGATTGGAAATATTTTACCTTGTATTTATTTCCACATTATGATATGAGGTAAATGTTTGATATGAAAGATGATATTTGGAAATTCCTACAACTTCATCTTTTATTTTATGAGTTATGACTCTGATAAAACCTGATTAAGGATATATATATGAAATAGTGGATTTTGGGTTATGGAAACCTTATATTGAATTTTCCTTATAACTTCATCTTTTAAGTTATATGTTGATAGTCTGCTTATATTCTATATAGCAGATATTTTACGAAAAGGATATACTGAGTTATCCTGTCTTTTATTTTATACTAGAACTTTGTTCATAGTATGAATATCGAAAGTTTGCAGAATATTATGGAGAGGATATTTGAAATACAACAATGGTATTTTTGGAATATATTCCGATAAGGAAATGATTTCAGTATCAAGATATTTTGACAAGTTATTGTCGTATACCCGCTTTATTTTTGGGTTGAAAAAAAAAAGGCAGAATTATGCCATACTTTCATTACCTTGCTGAGCTATCGCTCACTCTTGCTATTATTTTATATATATTATATAGCAGCGAAGCAGGATGCCAATGGGACGACACATACCTCGCAAGGCGTTTTCATAAACAGTTTCTAGCAGTGATCCCGGGAGTAGTACGAACCAATCGAATCAGGCTACGGCTTTTGGTATTCAACTTATGTATAGACATGAATGGTATTAGAGGATTGTGAGCATCAGAAGGCTAAGTTGGTAATGTAACAATACTTAGAAATTGTATCAGTAACAGATTCAAACGACATTTGGGTATTGTAATAAAAATTATTTATTCCGCAGTTGTTGTATTGTGTCGTTTCTGAGACTCTAACCTGTGTGTGTGAGACATATGTTGTGGGGTCATGAGCAGATGAATTGTGTCTATTGTAAGTCAAGCAGGCAAGGCAAGGAGTACATGGATTGTGACAACCCTAAATCCCTGACCCCGGATTTGGGGCTGTTACATACATAATTATTAAAGTTATTTATTTATTAAATTTAACTTTTTTTATTTCACCAGGATTCGATTATCATAACTATTTCATTAAATAGTCTTTATTTATTATTGTTATGGATTAAAAAGTGTACTTGTAAATTAATTGCTAGGGTTTAGAGAGCTTCGAGCTTTAATGGCTGCTCTTATTGTCGGGGACTAACTCGGTCCTAACAAGATGCATACGTATCTCTAGTGTTTAGAGAATCAAGCCAATAAAACGTAGTTCTTGGTGTTGCCCTCGGGGCTATGGCGGCAGGGGCACACCAAGGACGTAGTGACTTGTATGTCCTTGTTCGAGGATGAAGTCTAAAACGTTGTAGATGACGTATGGAGCTGTGTCCAAAACGTAGTTCTATTGTGAAGAAGCAGGGTCCTTATATAGGCGTCTGGAGCCTCGTATTTAGAGTAAGTTTAGGAGACTTAGTGAATAAGTCTCCTTTTTTATAATGGATAAACATTGTATTTCTTGGTGGACAAGTCTTTTCCTTGTTGATAAGGACTATGACTCATTATTTCTTTTAATTGGGATTCTGGATCCTTCTTTGATGAATTTACCATATTTTGGACTCCTTTCCTGAGCTATATATTTTCCTTATTTATTAATTACGAAATTAATAAATAATTAGGGTTTCAAGACTTGCTTATTGGGCCGTGTTCTTGGACCAATACGGGTCTAATTAATACGTAATTAATTGCACTTTTAGGATTATTTTTCAGCTTATATCATTTGCCCCCCAACTTCTATGATAATGCACTAGGATTTCAAAGAAGTTATACCGGTCTTTTTCAAGACTTGGGTCTTTTTATCCCTTACCTGGGACATACTACCCTCTTTTTTGGGGATTTTAATATACACTATTGTTTCACGGGTATCATCTTGGTGTAAAGTGTGGAGCGACCTACACATTTACGACGGTTTTGCCTTATTCGAGGCTAACATGACATTTGCATAAGCCTTTTATATCTTATACCGTCTTGTTTTGGCTTCAAACCTTTCATTGAGCATATCGAATGATGGGGTTTGGACTGAATGTCTTAGGTTTCTGGGGTTTCAACCCTTCATCCTTACGATTTCTTATTGATGGCTCCACTCGTAGTGATTCTTTCTCAAGTCTATCATATCAAAATTCTATTGAGCTTGAAATTTTCGCTAATTAACAATAAGAATCTTAGGCTTTCTTTTGTATGTTTATTAGAAATATTCACCCTTCGGGGTTCGTTGTATTCAGCTCTATTTGCGCAGTTGACATGCATATTTTGTATGCTTTCCTTTGCATTCATTTGTAGTTTGTCTTAGCAATGCTTTGAGGATGTTTCTACCAATCAAAACGGGTTCAACCCTTCATTTGCTTTCTAGGAAGCTCATGATTTCATCGAACCTTATTTCTACTTGTCCTACTAGCGGATCCTTTTAGGATGCACCAAACATAATAAACTTTTAATTTTGAGGCATGCCAAGTCCTTGGCACCTCATGCCCTTCGAGGATTTCTAGCTTATACGAGCCTCGTCCAAACACATTATTGACTTTGTAGGGCCCTTCCTAATTAGGGGCTAATTTTCCTTTCTATCCAACCCCAGATGCTTCAATCTTTCTGAGAACCAAGTCTCCTTGACGAAAGAACCTTTCTTTAACTCTCAGGTTGTAGTAGAAAGATTCTCACTTCTGATGTTCCACGATCTTGGCATTTGCCTCATCTCTGACTTCATCAATTAGATCAAGAGCCAACCTCATACCTTCTTCGTTCGATTCAGGCTCAAAGGCCCCTACTCTTGGGGAGGTATGAGTAATCTCCACTGGAACCACGGCTTCTGCCCCATAGGCTAACAGGAATGGAGTTGCTTCAGTAGTAACCTTGCAAGTGGTACGATATGCCCAAAGTATAGGGAGCAACTCGTCCACCCAAGTGTTACTTGAGCGTTCAACTCTCTTCTTGAGTCCATCTAGGATGATTCGGTTGGCCACCTCGGCTTGTCCGTTTGCTTGAGGATGAGAAACTGATGTGGATCGCAACTTGATATCATTCTCGTCATAATACTTTTTGAATTTATCATTGTTAAACTGAGTTCCATTATCCGTGACCAAGATTCGTGGAATCTCGTATCTGTATATTACATTCTCCCAGAAGAAATGCATTACTTGCTTGGTGGTTATCTTGGCTAAAGGTTTAGCCTCAATCCACTTGGTGAAGTAGTCGATTGCTACTATCAAGAATTTTCTTTGAGCACTTGCCATTGGAAATGGTCCAAGTATATCCATTCCCCACATGGAGAATGGGATAGGTGAGCTTATGGATGTCATCATCTCTGGTGGTTGCCTAACCACCGGTGCATGCTTTTGGCACCGTTCACATTTCTTTACGTAGCTTTTAGCATCTGCAAGTATGCTTGGCTAATAGAAACCTAGACGAGTGATTTTATGGGTAAGGGCTCTGCCCCCAAGTGCTGTCCACAAATTCCTTCATGCACTTCCCTTAGGGCCAATTCTGCCTCTTGGGGTCTCAAGCATTTCAGATACGGAACAATGAAAGACTTTTTGTATAGGATTCCCTCAATCAGGGTATACCTTAGTGCTCTCACATATAACTTTCGTGCTTCTGAAGTGTCGTTGGGTAACAACCCAGTTTCCAGATGAGATTTGATGGGATCCATCCAACAGCTAGCAACATCAATGGGTGCTACCAACTTTCCATTGATGCTTGGGGTCTTCAAGACTTGGAAGTGTACACTTCCTACGTAGTTTTCAATTTCAGAAGAGGCAAACTTAGACAAGGAATCAGCCTTCATGTTTTCTTCCCTTGGAATGTCTTCCACATAGCATTCATCAAACTGAGTCATGATGGCCTTGACAAGTTTTAGGTACTTGGCCATGACTTCATCTCTGGCTTCAAACTCCCCATTTACTTGGGAAACCACTAGCCTCGAGTCTCCACATACTTTCAGAGTTTTAACTCTCAAGGCTCTAGTCAGTCCTAAGCCAGCTATCAGGACTTCGTACTCAGCTTCATTGTTTGTCGTTGGGAAGTCCAGTTTTAGTGCGTATTCTATGAGAAATCCATCAGGACTTTGTAGCACCAAACCTGCTCCACTTGATTTTGTTTTTGATGCTCCATCAAAATAGAGCACCCAACACTCTTTGGACACCATGTCTTCATCTTTATTATCTTCATCTATTACTTCCAGCCCCCCGACTTCTTGGTTGTCAATAGTGCATTCAACCATGAAGTAAGCGAGTGCTTGAGCTTTTATGGCCGTTCGAGGCTTGTACTTGATGTCAAATTCTCCCAATTTAATAGCCCATTTGATCAACCTTCCACTAACTTGAGGGCTATGCAAGATGTTTCTTAGAGGCTGATTGGTCAAGACCTCTATCTTGTGTGCCTAGAAGTATGGGCGTAGCTTTCTTGAGGCCATTATCAAGGCTAAGGCAAACTTCTCTATCGTAGAGTAGTTTATTTCTGACCCATGTAGAATCTTACTTACGTAGTAGATGGGTTTCTGAACCTTCAATTCTTATTTTACGAAAACGGATCCAAGGGCTGTGTTAGAAACCGCCTAGTACAAATAGAGAATTTCTCCTAGCTTTGGCTTTGCCAATAGTGGTGCCTCAACCATGTATTTCTTCAGGGCCTCAAAGGCCTCTTGGCTTTCAGTTGTCCACTCAAAAATTTTCACGTTCTTGAGTGCTTTGAAGAAAGATAAGCACTTCTCTCCTGACTTGGAGATGAATCTTCCCAATGCTGCCACTCTTCCCGTTAGTTTCTGGACATCCTTGACAGTCCGTGGTGGTTCCATGTCTAGAATTTCTTTGATTTTGTCGGGATTAGGCTCGATTCCTCTCTTGGAAACCATCAGGCCTAAAAACTTTCCCGAGCCTACACCAAAGGCACATTTAGCTGGATTCAACATCATCTTGTGGTGCCTCAGCACTTCAAATGCTTCCTGAAGATGGTTTATATGATTGGCCTTATTGAGGCTTTTAACCAACATGTCATCCACATAGACCTCCATGGTTTTTCCAATAAGGTGTTCACCAATCTTTGGTATCTTGCCCCTGCATTCTTAAGTCCAAATGCCATGACTAGATAACAGAAAACACCAAAGTCAGTGATGAATGATACATTGGAGACATCATCTTTGTGCATTTTGATTTGGTTGTATCCACTGAAGCCATCCATGAAACTGAGCATCTCGTGCCCAGCTGTGGCATCTATTAAGGCATCAATCCTTGGTAAGGGAAAACAATCCTTAGGACAAGCATCGTTCAAATCGGTGAAGTCTACACACATTCTCCATTTTCCATTGGCTTTTTTGGCCATCACCGGGTTAGCCAACCATTCTGGGAATTGTATTTATTCAATAAACCCGGCCTCTAGAAGCTTTTCTACTTCTTGTTTAATGGCCTCTTGCCTCTCTGGATCAAAATTTCTCTTCTTCTGTTTCACCGTCTTCCTTTCAAGATCCACATTCAGTTTGTGGGTTATCATTTGGGGATCAATCCCTGGCATGTCAGCCACTGTCCAAGCAAAAACGTCATTGTTCTCTTGAAGAAAATATATGAGCTTGCTTTTCAATGGTTCAGACAATAGTGCTCCAACATAAGTCACCTTCTCCGGTTCACCAGGGACTAAGGGAATTGGGATTAAATCCTCAGCTGGTTTCCCTCTCCGGTCCTCATTATCACTAGTATCCATGTCTTCAATGGGGAGAACATGCCCCCCGATTCCATTAGGCCTTAACGCGGCTACGTAACAGCTTCTAGCCATCTTTTGGTCTCCCCGTTCTTCACCAATTCCATTCCTCGTTGGAAATTTGATTTTCAGATGATAAGATGAGGCAACGGCCTTGAACGCATGAAGACCCGTCCTTTCCAGGATTGCATTGTAGGTCGAAGTTGCCTTTATAACTATGAAGTTCAACATCTGAGTAGACGTATTCGACCCTTGCCCCATTGTCATTGGGAGTTGGATAGTGCCTTCCACCTTCGACTCCACTCCATTGAATCCATATATGGGCATATTCAAGGGTGTCAACTGAGAGTCAGTATAGCCCATCTTGATAAAAGCATCATGGAACAAGATGTCCACTGAAGCTCCATTGTCGACCAAAACTCTCTTTGTTTCAGAATTCCCTATCACGGGTACGATGACTAAGGGATCATCGTGGGGAAACTTCACTCCTTCCAAGTCAGAATCATCAAAACCTATTGATATTTCTGTTCGGGCACATTTCGGTGCTTCTCCGACCACAGTCATTACTTCCCGGGCATAGGCCTTTCTTGAGTTTCGGGAAGACCCAGCAGCAGTTGGTCCTCCGAATATCATGTTGATGACTGGCCCTCGGGGCTTGGGATTACGATCTTGATCGTTGTCCCTTCTGTCATAATCCTTCCTTTCATAGTTTCCTCTTTGACTCCCTTGATTTCCATCCTTGGTGAATTTATTGAGCTTTCCTCTCCGTATCAGAAACTCGATCTCATCTTTTAATTGTCTACAATTGTCGGTGTCGTGACCGACTTCCTTGTGGAATCGACAGAATTGTCAGTCCTTAGTGGCTTCGGCCATCGGAGATCCTCCTCCTTTGCTATTTCCATCAGAATTTGGCTCCTAGGAGTGTTCAATCTTGCATACTCCATAAAATTTGGCCCAAAATTGTTCCTCTTGGGTGGAGAATCAGAATCCTTTGACGTTCTGGGAAACTTTTCCTTGACGTCGTACTCCTGAGTTTCCTTTCTTTTCTTTGAATTTCCACTGCCACCAGCAGCGGGTTCATACTTTCTCATGCTTTCTTCAGCCTTGATGTACTTTCCGGCTCTATCTTGGAGCTTCAGCATGCTCTCGGGTGGATGTTTTTGCCAATGATCTTTTGAAGTGATCATCAGTTGTAACGCCCCCAAATCCGGGGTCAAATGATTTGGTCGTCACGCTGCACTCTTAATCCAAACAACCTGTTCAATATAAAATCAACACAATAATAATAATATCTGTGACCCCAACTCTACCAAGAATCTTTAAAGGTTATAGTGCTAGAAACAAGAATCCAAATTCATTACAACAATCTTTCTTCTTTACAACCATTCTCTTTACATAAATTCTAATACACTAGTATAACTTCGATAAGAAGTATACCAGGCAACTAATCTTATACAATATATTAAGCAATAGAAAACATCTATATACAAAACCTCTCACTAGCTCCACTGCTCTGGATCAAAACGTCTTTACGCTAATATCTTTCCCCATCTCTGATCAGCTACGCGGACAACTCTCGCCAATACACCTTCTTTCCGGCAGGCTAAAATATATATAAATAAAACAAGTATGAGCGAATGAATTGCTCAGCAAGCGTATTATTAAATATGATACGAAAGGTTTCCAAAATAAACTTTGGATTTTCAAATAAACAAGCCTATGGCTTAAACATTTGTAATCTCTAATATTTTCAAAGTAAGTTTGGTAATTTATCACAATATCTCATTTAGCTTCTCGCAACCGAATAGTTTTAAAACACAAAAGATTTATATAGGTCGTTACGATGACCGGATCAACAATAACTACAATAGTATGTAGAAAATATGAAATAAATATAACTCGTACGTCTTCAAGACCATAGTTTGTACAAAAATACTAATTTGAAGATAACAGGTCTATTCACGACATTTTCCGAAATCAACAACTCTGGAAGGTTAGAATAATCAAGGGGCAAGAATGAGCCAACACGCTCGGTTAAGAAATAAAGAACGCACTTCAAGACTTCAACATGGTACCGACTGGATATGCGGTATGAATAAAACTCAACAAGATAGATATCTCACGACTGCCAATGGAATCAAGGAAGTGGATTTCGACTATTTGGAATCCAAATGAATTAAGAGTAAGTGATTTCAGCAAGATTGAAACCACCATTTATTAATCAACAACCAACAATTTTACGCAACGAATAAACCTGAATATCAGGTCATAACTCACAAGTACAAAACATATTGATGTAACTCATCTCAGAAATAAGAACTAATATTAGAATTGGATTTTTAACATTTATCAAATCAAAGGTTGTGCTGCTGGCCAGCCACGCAACAACCCCGGACTAGCTCATGCATAGTCCTCTACGGATCCAAGGCCAATCTGGGCCTAAATTACATCGACCATAAATGGCCCGACCAATAATTGGTCCATTTTTAAAAAAACAACATTCCAATCCTATATTATATACGTCAGGTGTCAGAACAATTGACAACCTTACTTCGACAATCAGGTGTCGGAAGAATCGACAACCTAATACAACAATTGCTGGAAAACTCACGTTCCAGGAAACAGTTCAATTATGAAGAATCCATTAAGGAATAACAATATAATCTAGTATCGACGAGATCGACACAATATGGGGAGGTGCACATGAAAAGTGACAATATAATAAGCATCGACGAGTTTGATGTAACAACTGGGATATAATGAAGAATAAACAATGACATGCTCAACAAGGTTAAGTCTGATATGAAACAGACATTATGATATCAACAGAATTTGCAATAACTCAATATGGAATAGGGTTCAAAGAACAGGCTCTAGATGGCCTTAACAGTTCAATTCATCACATTATGGAAGAATTAGTTAAGATTCAACAATCTGGTAAGTGACAAGAAAGTCAAGTTCAAGTTTAAGAAAAATTCAGGGTGAAGTTTATAAATGAAGAAAACAAAGGTTTATTAACTTCTGGCAGAAATAGTTCAAGTCCTTCGAACATATACTTATAATAGATAAGCCTCGTATTTGAAGGAAGTAAACTAAATCATGCACAGCATAAATGAATTCGAATCAGGGAATGGATCAGATGATCGCATTAACAAGAAATGATAATAATAGTTGCAAGGGTGCAGGATGGAAAAATGGAATACTTGTAGAACAAGTACCACAACTTCGGAATTTAAAATAACGTTTTCAACATAGGGTTCGTAAGTTCCCACTCATCTAGGGTTGGCAATATTCCAACCTAATATTTTAAAATCATGTCTTTTAAAAGAGAGCCTTAGTATACGGCCCATAATTATCTCTTCAAACTTTTCAATATAATAAGTATATCTTTCCAATCAATATGAAAATATGAATCTAAACTCAAAAGGTATAAAAGAGTACTCGTCAATTTACGAGATTAAATAACATACTTGCAATTCAATGCAAAAGAAATCAACATCTGAAAATTCAGTAATAAGCATTCAACATGCATACTAATAATTCAAGATAATATCCCTTAATTAATAAGCAAGGGTATAAACACTTGCCTCTGGTCCTTAGCTATTTCGTAACGCTGAAACAATACGATCCCTCCTTATTCTGTCTTATCGCACGATTCTCGACTTCCGTCCTTCTTTGCTTTGACGCTCTTGCGAATACCACTAGTCTGCTTCTACCATTTCGAATCCACGTGCCAGCCTCGATAGTCAAACATGAGACGGTACTTAGTCTTCAACGTATAATCCTCATATTATAAATGATCGTAACTTAACTTCGACGCACTTACCGATATCTCTGTTGCATAAACATCCACATCTCAACTGATAGACCAATCGCAATCAACCACATAAGTAATCCACGTAACTTGCTTGACGACAATCCCCATACTATAAAAAGTCAACATCCAAGTCAACGGCCTCGTAAATCTTACTTTCTAACATAACCGACAAATTTCTATCCTATCTACCCCTCGTGATAACATTAGACACAACCAATTACTCAAACAAGTCTCCACACAATTTATTCACATGCATGACTCACACAGATAATTCACATTGTTCACATAACACATTTAAACAAGTGACCGGTTACGTATCGGACGCCCGGTCTAATTTACGATATTTAAAACTCAGACACTAGCCCTAGTACGGGCATATACTGACTATAAAGCACATTACACAACTCATACGAATCACATAGCACTTAAAACTATTTTTAAAACATCACACAAAGCTTATTTGAATTTAAATAAGCCACAAACAATTTTTAAATCAAAAATCGGATTTTTAAATCCAATATAAGTATTTTAAATGCAAATAAATCAATTAATAAAATTAATTGACACTCTTTAAATGCTCAAACTATTTTTAAATAAATAAACCAAGCTAGAAAATAATTAAACTTAATTTTAATTAATTAAATCTAATTAATAATTAATTATTAAGAATTAACTGATTAAAAGAATTAATCAATTAATTAAATAAATTAACTATTAATCAAAAATAATTAAAATAATTAAATTTAATCAATTTTCGAATTTAAATAAATATTTATGAATTTATAAAATTTTCGGAATAATAAAATGTATTTTTAAATCAAAGATATGATTTTTAGAATTATAAAACTATTTTTGAATTATTTTAAAAATAAAAATCCAGAAACACTATTTACGAAAATCAATAAGGGTTTTCTGGATCAAACCGGGTCGGGTTAGGGTTTTGAAAACGGGTCATGAAGAACACAAAACGGGTCAGTCAAGAACACCACCGGAAACTGGGAAACCCAGTTTCCGACCGACGTCCGGCGGCCGGAATCGTTCGATTCCGTCCAAACCTCGACCAACCCATAGCGCTTCTGTTCGGTTTTTCACAACCAACACAACCATGCCAAAAACAGACCAAAACGTCGCAGAAACATCTCAGTTTTCACCGATTCCGGTCACCGGCGGCAACGACGGCCGTTTTTCCGGCGACCAGAAACCGAACCCAGAATTCACAACGGCTTACATGGTTCGATTCTAAACGCACAGATCTATTCGATGGTATAAACATAATCAAGAACAAATCAGTCTATCTCAAGCTCCGGCAAAACTCAAGAACTCCGGCGAGCTTTAACTTTTCCGATTAGCTCGAAAACGAACTCTAAATTCAAATTAAAAATCACATACATGCTCTACATCTCATAACAAACACAACCACACCATCAATTTGCAAGAACAATCAATCAAACGATTTCCCCCAAATTAAACCTAAAAATTCGAAATAAATAAATAAATTAAAAATCGGAAAAACTCAGAAATCATACCCACATGAATTTTGATGATGGATTTAGGTAGAGGATGATGAGAGATTCGATTTGGTTACAAGAACATCGAAATCGGAATCCGATAACGTCTTCAAAAGTGAGTTTGATTCTCAAGAACACGAAGAACACGTTTCAGGGGTTTTTAGCTTTTTAACTGTAATTAAGCTTTGATTATACGAAAAACAAAGTACGATTTGCCTTTTTATATTAAACGGAAAATAATACCCCAAACGACATTTTTGGATCGATACTGATCCGATAGATCGCTTTAAATACAATTTAACAGATAAAACACTTTAAATCTTTAATAAAGCAGAATACACGTTTCACGAGACGATAAGCATCCATAAAGTACGGATAACTACAAGTATCGTTTAATAATAGATATACGAACCAAAATACTTCTATTACGAATATTTTCGAATACTTTCCACTTTAACGAATGAAATATTGGTACGAACGATATACCAATTGCCCGAATAATTTGGGAACGATCCAAATTTTCTTTTCAATAATTAAAATAAAATAAAATAGTATAATACCCTTTTCAAAATAGTTTCAAATTCCCCACACATATCACATAGCATCACATTGTCACATATTTAATCATTTAACGAATAATTTAACACGTTTAAACAGATAAAACATTTAATAACTCTTAATATGAAATTAAAATTTCATTTCACATCATATAATAACACGTAATTTTCCCGGATCTTACATCCTTCCCCCCTTAACAGGATTCTGTCCTCAGAATCAGCTCGCGTAAACACAGGTGGATAATTTCCAACATCTCATTCTCAAATTCCTAGGTTGACTCTTCAACCTTAGGATCTCTCCTCATACTCATACTAATTTGACTCCTCTATTACTCATCACTCTCTCATACTGACTCAATATCTCAATCGGTTACTCAACATAGAACAATTTAACTAGATCTCTATAGCCTCATATTCTACGAAATACACTATGAATACACCACTCACGGGGTGGCAAGCAAACTTATACGCAACTTTCCCAACACGCAGTAAACCGACATAAGGTAGCAATTCAAAATTGTAATAATAACTGTTGTCGTAAGAGAATCTAATCAACGGTAAACGATCCTCCCAATTACCTTCAAAATTTAGCACACAATCACAGTCTGTCTGAATTCTTCAATTAAGTCGCGGATCTCTGTCAAATACAATTGAACTCGTCATTCCATGCCGTACCATTATCTCTCATTAATCGGTCAATAATAACCTAAATAACACCACGATAAGCTCTAAGCCTTAGCAACTCCATACCACAATTTATCTCAACATGTCTTCGTCTCCATTCAGGAATCTCTTTAGTTGTAATCGTCTACTATACCTCTGTTAGTTTGTCTTCTCTTTCCAACACCTCAAGTACTTAAACACTCACTAACATCAATATTCTTTTAAGTCTCTAATATATCCTTACATCTCTTTCTTATCCCTTATTCTTTCTTGCTCCTTCCTGTAATTGAATTCCATTTCTCTTTCCATAACTGTTTCCTTTATGTAGCCCTTTCTCTTTAATCAATCCTGGTTGAATCCTTATGTCCGTCATTTCTTTTAATTAATCTCTTGTTATCATAACCTTAAAACTTCATCCTTTCTAATCCTTTTACCGAAGATATTTACATCTCAATTCTCTCCTTTACTACTCATACTATCAGCCATCCACGTTCTTGGGTCAACTCTACCTATTTCCAACATATCTAACAACTGCTTTCAACAATCACATACCTTTCATGCCAATTAACTCTTCAGCTGAAAACAACCCTTCATTACCTCATCCATTGTCTTTAAATCCTTATTAACACCTCTTCATCTTCTTTTCCTATCTTCACAGTAACACTCATGACACCTTTTCCCTGGTTCCATCTCATTTCCCAAACAGCTTGATCAACTCGACATTATCTTGATTCTCATTCTATACATCCATATTGACTGGTAAAATCTACCTTAACTATCGTGAGCAAAAGACTTGCAACCATATCATACAATCCTGAAATACTCAAAGATTAACTCATTCTCCATTATTAGCCTATCATCCAATCTTAAAAGTTCTTCTCATTGAGACAAAAATCTATTATGTCCATCTTCCACAACACGGGATATCATCAGCACAATTACACATTTCCCAATTTCCAATCAACTCTTGAATTATCTAACTTCGCCTTTTCCACATCATAACGTTAATCGATAGAAAGAGAACAACTGGCTCCGTTATATATATTACTAGTATTCTAATCGCATCGCAATCCGCTTTCGTTCGTGGTAATTCAATCGCAAATTCTTCGTTCGGTAAGGTAGGGTAAATTCCAGTTCACCCTAATGGCATACCTCCCAGATTATTTGAAGTAAGAAGTTCATGATAGTTTGAAGTGAAAAGATTCTATATCGTAGCAAATGTCCCACAATTGGGGTTACCAAATCTGTATATTCCAAAGCAGCATTATTGGAAGTGAAAGGATTACTGAGAGACCAATTTGATCACATGAACTCAATGTTGTGTGTCTCTATTAAGACAGTACTAAAGGTAATTAGCCTTCTTGTATTTCACAACACACAAGTGACGGCGTCCCGTCAGACTTCTATCACATAGACAGATAGTCCTTGTGTCCCCTATAAATAGGGTTGTTTATCTCAGTTGGAGTAGAGAAATATGAAAGAAATTTAGAGTCAGAATAACAATCAGGGCCTTTCGATAAGAATTCTCAAATACACACCTTGGATTGAAATTGAATAAATTCCAAAGGTGTTATTTCAGAAAAGAAGAACAACCAGAAAGGAAGTATCAACAAATAGTGTTACATCACAATTAGAGTTATCCACTCCGGAAGAATGAAGGAGTTGGAATTTAAATAACATATTTTCAACAGGTTTCACAAATTTGAAATAGATGTCACAACAACCTCTGATGCAATTGCAATCATGATTGATCAAAAGTATCAAGTACAAAGTCAAAAGGTGGAATATATTCACCAACACAAGTTTCGCTTAAAGAAATGTCAAATATTTCCTTAGGATGGGAGGGTATTACCAGGGTCTTCACACATGACTCCTCCGTCGACTCCTTCGATAGCTCGTTATTCGATTTCAGCCCTTCTTGTCCACGTTATTCGATTTCAGCCCTTCTTTTCCACGTCGCAAGGTTATCAATATCGTACGTCGTCGTCGACTCGTAATAGTCCTCAAAGATTCCGCCATAGACGTCTACAAACGCAAGAAGTTCTATCTATTTCAGCACAACTATCTCAATCAAATACCTCCATCTCAACTCACTCAGCGGTACTATATCCAATAGTCCAACACGAACTCTAAATGAGCTCTGACGTTCCTTATATAACTATATACACTCCCACACACTCTCGTTTCTAGTTTTACTATAACCCTTGCTCTGATACCAACTGTAACGCCCCCAAATCCGGGGTCAAATGATTTGGTCGTCACGCTGCACTCTTAATCCAAACAACCTGTTCAATATAAAATCAACACAATAATAATAATATCTGTGACCCCAACTCTACCAAGAATCTTTAAAGGTTATAGTGCTAGAAACAAGAATCCAAATTCATTACAACAATCTTTCTTCTTTACAACCATTCTCTTTACATAAATTCTAATACACTAGTATAACTTCGATAAGAAGTATACCAGGCAACTAATCTTATACAATATATTAAGCAATAGAAAACATCTATATACAAAACCTCTCACTAGCTCCACTGCTCTGGATCAAAACGTCTTTACGCTAATATCTTTCCCCATCTCTGATCAGCTACGCGGACAACTCTCGCCAATACACCTTCTTTCCGGCAGGCTAAAATATATATAAATAAAACAAGTATGAGCGAATGAATTGCTCAGCAAGCGTATTATTAAATATGATACGAAAGGTTTCCAAAATAAACTTTGGATTTTCAAATAAACAAGCCTATGGCTTAAACATTTGTAATCTCTAATATTTTCAAAGTAAGTTTGGTAATTTATCACAATATCTCATTTAGCTTCTCGCAACCGAATAGTTTTAAAACACAAAAGATTTATATAGGTCGTTACGATGACCGGATCAACAATAACTACAATAGTATGTAGAAAATATGAAATAAATATAACTCGTACGTCTTCAAGACCATAGTTTGTACAAAAATACTAATTTGAAGATAACAGGTCTATTCACGACATTTTCCGAAATCAACAACTCTGGAAGGTTAGAATAATCAAGGGGCAAGAATGAGCCAACACGCTCGGTTAAGAAATAAAGAACGCACTTCAAGACTTCAACATGGTACCGACTGGATATGCGGTATGAATAAAACTCAACAAGATAGATATCTCACGACTGCCAATGGAATCAAGGAAGTGGATTTCGACTATTTGGAATCCAAATGAATTAAGAGTAAGTGATTTCAGCAAGATTGAAACCACCATTTATTAATCAACAACCAACAATTTTACGCAACGAATAAACCTGAATATCAGGTCATAACTCACAAGTACAAAACATATTGATGTAACTCATCTCAGAAATAAGAACTAATATTAGAATTGGATTTTTAACATTTATCAAATCAAAGGTTGTGCTGCTGGCCAGCCACGCAACAACCCCGGACTAGCTCATGCATAGTCCTCTACGGATCCAAGGCCAATCTGGGCCTAAATTACATCGACCATAAATGGCCCGACCAATAATTGGTCCATTTTTAAAAAAACAACATTCCAATCCTATATTATATACGTCAGGTGTCAGAACAATTGACAACCTTACTTCGACAATCAGGTGTCGGAAGAATCGACAACCTAATACAACAATTGCTGGAAAACTCACGTTCCAGGAAACAGTTCAATTATGAAGAATCCATTAAGGAATAACAATATAATCTAGTATCGACGAGATCGACACAATATGGGGAGGTGCACATGAAAAGTGACAATATAATAAGCATCGACGAGTTTGATGTAACAACTGGGATATAATGAAGAATAAACAATGACATGCTCAACAAGGTTAAGTCTGATATGAAACAGACATTATGATATCAACAGAATTTGCAATAACTCAATATGGAATAGGGTTCAAAGAACAGGCTCTAGATGGCCTTAACAGTTCAATTCATCACATTATGGAAGAATTAGTTAAGATTCAACAATCTGGTAAGTGACAAGAAAGTCAAGTTCAAGTTTAAGAAAAATTCAGGGTGAAGTTTATAAATGAAGAAAACAAAGGTTTATTAACTTCTGGCAGAAATAGTTCAAGTCCTTCGAACATATACTTATAATAGATAAGCCTCGTATTTGAAGGAAGTAAACTAAATCATGCACAGCATAAATGAATTCGAATCAGGGAATGGATCAGATGATCGCATTAACAAGAAATGATAATAATAGTTGCAAGGGTGCAGGATGGAAAAATGGAATACTTGTAGAACAAGTACCACAACTTCGGAATTTAAAATAACGTTTTCAACATAGGGTTCGTAAGTTCCCACTCATCTAGGGTTGGCAATATTCCAACCTAATATTTTAAAATCATGTCTTTTAAAAGAGAGCCTTAGTATACGGCCCATAATTATCTCTTCAAACTTTTCAATATAATAAGTATATCTTTCCAATCAATATGAAAATATGAATCTAAACTCAAAAGGTATAAAAGAGTACTCGTCAATTTACGAGATTAAATAACATACTTGCAATTCAATGCAAAAGAAATCAACATCTGAAAATTCAGTAATAAGCATTCAACATGCATACTAATAATTCAAGATAATATCCCTTAATTAATAAGCAAGGGTATAAACACTTGCCTCTGGTCCTTAGCTATTTCGTAACGCTGAAACAATACGATCCCTCCTTATTCTGTCTTATCGCACGATTCTCGACTTCCGTCCTTCTTTGCTTTGACGCTCTTGCGAATACCACTAGTCTGCTTCTACCATTTCGAATCCACGTGCCAGCCTCGATAGTCAAACATGAGACGGTACTTAGTCTTCAACGTATAATCCTCATATTATAAATGATCGTAACTTAACTTCGACGCACTTACCGATATCTCTGTTGCATAAACATCCACATCTCAACTGATAGACCAATCGCAATCAACCACATAAGTAATCCACGTAACTTGCTTGACGACAATCCCCATACTATAAAAAGTCAACATCCAAGTCAACGGCCTCGTAAATCTTACTTTCTAACATAACCGACAAATTTCTATCCTATCTACCCCTCGTGATAACATTAGACACAACCAATTACTCAAACAAGTCTCCACACAATTTATTCACATGCATGACTCACACAGATAATTCACATTGTTCACATAACACATTTAAACAAGTGACCGGTTACGTATCGGACGCCCGGTCTAATTTACGATATTTAAAACTCAGACACTAGCCCTAGTACGGGCATATACTGACTATAAAGCACATTACACAACTCATACGAATCACATAGCACTTAAAACTATTTTTAAAACATCACACAAAGCTTATTTGAATTTAAATAAGCCACAAACAATTTTTAAATCAAAAATCGGATTTTTAAATCCAATATAAGTATTTTAAATGCAAATAAATCAATTAATAAAATTAATTGACACTCTTTAAATGCTCAAACTATTTTTAAATAAATAAACCAAGCTAGAAAATAATTAAACTTAATTTTAATTAATTAAATCTAATTAATAATTAATTATTAAGAATTAACTGATTAAAAGAATTAATCAATTAATTAAATAAATTAACTATTAATCAAAAATAATTAAAATAATTAAATTTAATCAATTTTCGAATTTAAATAAATATTTATGAATTTATAAAATTTTCGGAATAATAAAATGTATTTTTAAATCAAAGATATGATTTTTAGAATTATAAAACTATTTTTGAATTATTTTAAAAATAAAAATCCAGAAACACTATTTACGAAAATCAATAAGGGTTTTCTGGATCAAACCGGGTCGGGTTAGGGTTTTGAAAACGGGTCATGAAGAACACAAAACGGGTCAGTCAAGAACACCACCGGAAACTGGGAAACCCAGTTTCCGACCGACGTCCGGCGGCCGGAATCGTTCGATTCCGTCCAAACCTCGACCAACCCATAGCGCTTCTGTTCGGTTTTTCACAACCAACACAACCATGCCAAAAACAGACCAAAACGTCGCAGAAACATCTCAGTTTTCACCGATTCCGGTCACCGGCGGCAACGACGGCCGTTTTTCCGGCGACCAGAAACCGAACCCAGAATTCACAACGGCTTACATGGTTCGATTCTAAACGCACAGATCTATTCGATGGTATAAACATAATCAAGAACAAATCAGTCTATCTCAAGCTCCGGCAAAACTCAAGAACTCCGGCGAGCTTTAACTTTTCCGATTAGCTCGAAAACGAACTCTAAATTCAAATTAAAAATCACATACATGCTCTACATCTCATAACAAACACAACCACACCATCAATTTGCAAGAACAATCAATCAAACGATTTCCCCCAAATTAAACCTAAAAATTCGAAATAAATAAATAAATTAAAAATCGGAAAAACTCAGAAATCATACCCACATGAATTTTGATGATGGATTTAGGTAGAGGATGATGAGAGATTCGATTTGGTTACAAGAACATCGAAATCGGAATCCGATAACGTCTTCAAAAGTGAGTTTGATTCTCAAGAACACGAAGAACACGTTTCAGGGGTTTTTAGCTTTTTAACTGTAATTAAGCTTTGATTATACGAAAAACAAAGTACGATTTGCCTTTTTATATTAAACGGAAAATAATACCCCAAACGACATTTTTGGATCGATACTGATCCGATAGATCGCTTTAAATACAATTTAACAGATAAAACACTTTAAATCTTTAATAAAGCAGAATACACGTTTCACGAGACGATAAGCATCCATAAAGTACGGATAACTACAAGTATCGTTTAATAATAGATATACGAACCAAAATACTTCTATTACGAATATTTTCGAATACTTTCCACTTTAACGAATGAAATATTGGTACGAACGATATACCAATTGCCCGAATAATTTGGGAACGATCCAAATTTTCTTTTCAATAATTAAAATAAAATAAAATAGTATAATACCCTTTTCAAAATAGTTTCAAATTCCCCACACATATCACATAGCATCACATTGTCACATATTTAATCATTTAACGAATAATTTAACACGTTTAAACAGATAAAACATTTAATAACTCTTAATATGAAATTAAAATTTCATTTCACATCATATAATAACACGTAATTTTCCCGGATCTTACATCAGTGGTTCCTTGCTGCAGAGCTATCATAGCTACTTTGTCCTCTAAGTTCGGGACTTTCAGAGCTTCTCGGGTGAATCGGTTGATATAATCCCTTAAAGCTTCATTCTTTCCTTGCTGGATATCCATGAGTGATGCAGAACTTTTCTCGTGCACCCTTCCACTAACAAACTGATTGATGAATGCTTTGATTAATTCCTTGAAAGACCCAATAGAGTTGGGAGGAAGACGGCTATACCAACGTTGGGCCATGCCTGCCAAGGTTTGCGGAAACGCCCTACACTTGACCGCATCGTTGGTTGGCTGCAACAGCGGTGCATTGGAGAAGGTTCTTACGTGATTTGCGGGATCCCCCGTTTCATCATAAGCTTTGATCATTGGCATCTTAAATTTTCTGGATATAGTAGCTTTCATGATGTCTTGAGTAAACGGTGGTGTAGGATCATCAGGATCTCCTAGGGGCAACAAAACACTAGGATCACCCCTTGGGGCTTCAGCCCTCTTGGTTCTTCTCGGTGTTGGGTCCAGGTGGATTATCGGGACTCTTCCACTTGCTTGGCTTTGTGCTTTCGCGGCCTCCTGTTCTGCCAGTAATTTCTTGAGCCTTGCAGCCTCCGCCTAATGGGCCGCAATCTTTTCCTTAGTAGTTTGGGGTTGTTCCCGATTTGTTTAGGAAGAACGCCTCCTCCTTGGGGCAACATCCCTCTCTTCTGCAAATGTATAATTCTCATCCTCAGTATAGGGACCCGAGTAGTCCTGAATCAAAGGGGTCCGTCGAGTTTGTTGATTTTGGGGTCCCAAACCTTGTATATAAGGAGGAACATATGCCTCATGGTAAGTGGGATTGAGACCACTACCGCCCGTCATGGGACGAGGGGGGCATGCCATAGCTTGGCATCCCCAAAGTTTGAGTTGCATATTGGGGAAGATCCGTAGTATGGAGTTGAAGTCCACTTGGTGCATTCATAAGCAGCGGGGAGGTTGTGATTGGTTGCTGGTGAGCGGTCTCTTGTGGATTAGATCCATGAACGACCATCTGCAGGGGATTCGTCCCTTCAACCAAAATTGGGATTTCCGTTCCTTGAGTAGTGGTGAGGGGGATATTCGCCCCTTGAATGCCAGTAGTTGGCGGAGGTTGATTTCCGTGAGTATCAGCCTCCGAGGTGATATGAAGCTCCTCAAAAGTTTGAGTATCTCGAGTTGTTCTTCGTGTGTTTGTCATGGTTGATGTTGTCTTCCCACAGACGGCGCCAAATGTTATGGATTAAAAAGTGTACTTGTAAATTAATTTCTAGGGTTTAGAGAGCTTCGAGCTTTAATGGCTGCTCTTGTTGTCGGGAACTAACTCGGTCCTAACAAGATGCCTACGTATCTCTAGTGTTTAGAGAATCAAGCCAATAAAACTTAGTTCTTGGTGTTGCCCTCGGGGCTATGGCGGTAGGGGCACACCAAGGACGTAGTGACTTGTATGTCCTTGTTCGAGGATGAAGTCTAAAACGTTGTAGATGACGTATGGAGCTGTGTCCAAAATGTAGTTCTATTCTGAAGGAGCATGGTCCGTATATAGGCGTCTAGAGCCTCGTATTTAGAGTAAGTTTAGGAGACTTAGCGAATAAGTCTCATTTTTGATAATGGATAAACATTGTATTTCTTGGTGGACAAGTCTTTTCCTTGTTGATAAGGACTATGACTCATTATTTCTTTTAATTGGGATTCTGGATCCTTCTTTGATGAATTTACCATATTTTGGACTCCTTTCCTGAGCTATATATTTTCCTTATTTATTAATTAAGAAATTAATAAATAATTAGGGTTTCGGGCCTTGCTTATTGGGCCGTGTTCTTGGACCAATCCAGGTCTAATTAATACGTAATTAATTGCACTTCTAGGATTATTTTTCAGCTCATATCAATTATAGACTTTCATTTAAATTTCACAATGAATTCTACAAATTAACATATTTAAATTAATATTAATTAATTATTTTTATACTCAATATTCAAATTTAATTTTAATAATTTAATTTTTATTCTCTATCTGTGCTTCGCACGGGGCTAGTGCTATAGAAAATTCTCAAATCCGCAAACCACAGGGAATCTCTAGATACTTACTTGTAACATCTCGCTAAGAACAATTCCAACAATGTCATAGTGTGTTACTTATCTATACTATATTATTATAAGCAAATTATCATCTATTTAGTTGGTCGTTGGTCGTTGGTTTTTGGTTAGTTGGTATTTTTAATAACAACCGTTAGATTGAAAGATAGATAAAAGGAGAACCGTTAGATGTTATAATGTTAAAAGAATAGTTCTTTCTTGATATTCAAAATACTGCCACAGGTTCAAGGTTCGAATCCCGTCAACAACATAGTTTAAAAAATATTTCTTTTTAGATATTTAAAATGTCCCCACGGGTTCAAGGTTCGAATCCCGTCAATAACATATTATTATTAAATATTTATATTACCTATTTTTCTAAGCTATATTCAGAAGTTCAAGATATTATTCCTGTCGACAATATATTAAAAACATTTATCCTCAAAATACAAACAAATGCTTACACCAACATCATACATACATTATTAATTTTTAAAAATTTATTTTTCTACTAATAAAATTATATAATCAAAATACAGATAATAATATAAAAATTCTAAAATTCATCCGTGCATCGCACGGGTTAAAGGCTAGTAAATATAATAAAATAAAGAGTCTTAGTGATTTAAGACAAATTTTTGAATGTCAACTCCAACAATAATTCCTATATTCATTCCTTATTATTATAATAATAATAATAAATTTGAAAAAAGATTGGACAACAAGTAGAAAAAGAGAGAGAAAAGAAGTTACGAAAATGAGGGAAATAATTTTTTTATTGATAGAAATGAAATAGGTAATGGCTAGTGATTACCTAAAGATAAGTAATGAGAGCAATGTCCTAGTGTTTTAAGTAACCACTAGGACACTGTTGGAGCACTTTTTTGTGCTATATTTCCTAAATTTTGACTTAGGACATGAAATAGGTAAGCTGTTGAACTTGCTCTAAACTTATCTACTTAGCCCATTTGTTGATGACACGTTCTACATTCCTCACATCAGGCCTATCATCTGCCCATACTCTGTTATGCATTAGATCCTATAGTTTGATAGACCCAAATTTTAGCCCATGGTAATTTTAGGTACAATAATTTGAACAAAAATGAGTAAATGACAACTAAAAATTATTTAATTTATAATATACTTAATTGATAACTAGAGAACTCGAATTCGAAAAATTGATGGCATGATGATCCGAACTAGAGTTCTGCCACTAAACGAATTCTATTATCACCTGATTTGATATTTCAAATTTTAAAATTTTAAAAATTCAAAAATTAGAATTTAATTTGATAAAATATTATATTTAATTATTCAAATTTAATTAAACAAATACAGAATTCTTGGTCGAAAAGACTTCGGCTATAGTGACAAAACAAGCCTTAATTTGACCAGAATCGTGGTCGAATTTGACCGGAATTCCTGATCGAATTCGATAGGGATTCGTGGTCGAAATGACTTCGACCGCGGTGCCAAAATTTTTAATTGTTTTAATTATTTTTCTTATAAAAATAGGAAAATAAAGAAAAATAATTATTGATTATTTTGAAAAGGATAAAAAATGGAGTAAAAATTCCAAAAAGTTATTTAAAATTATTTAGGAAATAATTTATAAAATTATTTTTATGTTGATACACAAATAAATAACACAAAAATCAATAACAAGAAACATACCTAAAAAATTATAAAATAATACCTGAGGGAACTATAAAATTCCTAAAAAATTAGAAAAATATAGAATAATAATACAAGAAAAATAAAAGAAAAAATGTATACACATTTTCTTGATAAAAGGTGATACTCTCTTAATTTTGATGATATTAATCTTAGCTAGCTGTTAGTATAAGAAATAACATTATCTATATTTGTTAATAGTCTTGTTGCAGGCTTTATATTACTTGTTATATCAGCCAGCTAACTTTGCAGGAACACAGTATCTTAGCAAGCTAACTTTGAAGTAACAGTACATTTCAGCAAGCTAAAACTATTCGGCCAGAAACTGTCCAAGTCAAACCAGAAGTCCTAATTCCATGGAGATTTTATAGGACATGATGTGTAAGGACTCTATAAATTATATAAACGTAATATATATATATAATTTTAGAGCTCAGTTTTCACAAAGACTTTTTCAAAAATCATTTTCCTATTTAATAGGAGTTTGTATCTTTCAAATATCTTATCTTATACCAACTTTCTAAATCTGGTTTTTAGTTATATACTGAATGGGTTATATTCTAAACGTCTTTTCTCCTAAACTTCAGTATGTTAACGTTATGTGAACGTTGATGAACGAATTTATCAAACAAACTAAACGTGAGAAATGGTTTCAAGACCGTTGGTGTTTGATTGGTTAATTCGAACGTTAATCGTTCGTTATAAATACTTGTGTGGCTGTTTTCTTTTCAGACTCTTGGAGAACACACAAGAACAACTCTGTGCTACTTTGCAAAATCTTTTACTTGAGCTTTACTTTTATATACATACGTTTATATTCTATTTAGAGTTCATAGTTTGAGTTGTATTACTCTTAATTGTTTGTATTGTTCAGATTGTAAGGGTTGTTGCTGAGTTGCAAGCTAGGACACAAGGGTTCGGGAATTAATTTGATAGAGAAGTTTATACTTGGAAAGTATAGTACTTAGAGATCTTTTGATTCAGGGAACAAGGGTGTCAGCTAGCTGTTATCAGTGACAGGGAAGAAGGGAGATATATTTGTTAATCTTGTAATCGTTTTTATAGTGATTAATAATATATTCTCTTACCAGGTTTGGTAGGGGACCAGGACATAGACCATAGAGAATAGGGGTCGAACCTGGCTAAAATTCTTGGTGTTTTTACTTACTGCTATTTTGATTCTGCATTGTATTGTTTATCTTAGCTAGCTGACAGACTTCATTTTATTCATCTTAGCTAGCTGACTAGTTAGCAGTTAATTATTTGGTAATACTTTAAAATTGGATATAGTTGGCCATAGCACCTATTCACCCCCCCCCCCCTCTAGGTGTGCATTTTCATTTGGTATCAGAGCATTGGTATACTAATATTTCTGTAACAGGAAAAGTATCGATCAAATGGTTGACAATTATCCCGAAGGAAAGTTTGACTACCGAACTCCTGTCCTCACTGGAACGGACAATTACAACTGGTGGAAAGGGCGTATGGAAACATATTTATCCAAAGATCCACTTGTTCTCAGAGTTGTTCAAAAGGGTCCTTATGTTTTCCTTGACAAAGATGGCAAAGATAAGGATATTGATGATCTTACTCCCGATGAATTGATCAAATTTAGTTATAATGGAAAGGCAAGGAATTCTCTCATGAATGGACTCAATCAAGCTGAGCATGACAAAGTATCATCTCTTAAATCAGCAAAGGAGATGTGGGATGCATTAGAAACGTATCATGAAGGTTCAACATCTTTGAAGAAAGTCAAACTCAGCAAGCTAATGAATGAGTTTGGGAATTGTAAACTCAGGGAAGGTGAAACTATCAAAGAAAGTCAAGCTAGATTTCAAGTGAACATCAATGCACTTCAGAGACTTGGCAAAAAGATTCCTCAAGATGAAATAAACATGAAAGTTCTAAGTGAAGTACCATTCGTTTATGAACCAAAAGTCACCTCCTTGGAGTCTTCATCAAATCTTGACACTATGGATCATCTATCCGTTTTTGCTGAGTTAGAACAGTTTGAAACCAAGATACATGAAAGTAAGATGGAATCTGGGAGAGCTCCAGTTGAAAAATTGAAGAATCTGGCATTACACTCTAGTAGCATCTAAAGAAGATGATTGAAAATAGGAACAAGCTAAAGAAGGAGAAAGGTAAAGCTTTTGGTGCAAAAATAGAGCCTGGAGATTCAAAGAATGATGCTTGCTTTGAATGTGGCAAGAAAGGACACTTCAAAAGGGACTGCTACAAACTGAAGAACAAGCCAAAGCAGCTAGCTACCTCAAGGGACAGACAGAAATCTAAAGCTCTTTTGACATGGAGTGATGATGAGGATTCAGCTTCTGATGAATCAGGTGATGAGATGGTGAACCTAGCTCTTGTTGGTCTTGATGATGAAGACACAATTCGAGGAATCACGGAAGACGGCCTTGTAGAAAGTGATATTTCAGATTCGGATGACAATAATAGTGAGGTAAACTCTACAAACTCTGATTCAAATTTTAGTAATCATTCATTAGATGAACTAACCCTGCAGAGACACAGTAGTATATCTATTGTTGAGTTCATGGAACTAAAGAATGAGAACAATGAGCTTGAAAAGAAGAATGCGTCTCTTCGGAAAATGATTTCTGAGCTAATGGCTAAAAAAACTCCATCAAACAATCATGAAGATCTAATTTCTGATCTAAAGGGAAAGCTAACACAACTTGAAGGGTTTAACAAGCTGCTCCTCAAAAGAAATGACACACTGATGAAAGAACTCAGCGAGCTACGTGCAGAAATTGAAGCAAGAGATGTATGTCTTGAAACGTTTAAAATCAGAGAATCCATCTCAATTGAAGTTACTCAACAAGATGAGAAGATAAAAGAATTGGAGGCTGAAATTGCAAAGCTTGAGAAAGGCATGGGAAAATTTGTTCAAGGAGAGGAAGTATTAAAGACAATCATGAAACAAACAAAGGTTTCTATGGATAAAGAAGGACTTGGAATGGCTTCTACATCAAAGAACAAGGCTTTTCAATACGAAGGCAAACAGGGTATTCCATATAATTATGCTATGCCTTGGAAAATTTGCTTCAAATGTGGGAAGAAAGGTCATTTGTCAAATCATTGCACAAGTCAGAATGCTAAACCAGCAAGCTGGAACAGGCAGACAACTTACAGGCAGCAAGCTGATAGAACAAGAAGAACATGAAATCAAACATCCAAAGTGGTCCAAATGTGGATCAAGAAATCTGACTTGAATGTTAATTATGTTCTATCAACTAACCATGCAGGACCCAACAAAATTTGGGTACCAAAATGTTGAGTGTTTGTTTATTTGTTTTGCAGGTATGTCTTGTGGTCAAAGTTAAGGCAAATCAATGGATATTGGATAGTGGATGTACAAGACATATGTGTGGTGACAAATCTCAATTCCTTAGTCTCAAAATGAAAAAGGGTGGAAGTGTTACCATTGGTGATAGCAAAACACTCTGCATACTTGGCAAAGGAACAATTGGTAATAGTAACATTTCTATTGATAAAGTTCAATATGTTCAAGGTCTTAAGTATAATTTGCTTAGTATAAGTCAATTATATGATGATGGACATACTGTTGTTTTTGATAAAGAGAAATGTACTATTAATGTTGGCACTAACAAAATCCCCCTAGTTGCTAGAAGGGAAGGAAATATATATATGTTGGACTTTGAGATGCAGGAAATAGGTTGCTGCTTAGCCACTATTGAAACAAACCCAGATCTTTGGCATAGAAGGCTTGGACATGCTCATAAGGATTTACTCAGCAAGCTGTCTTCTAAGAAGCTAGTTAGATGATTGCCCAAATTGAAGTATGTCAAGACGGAAACCTGCTCAGCTTGTCAATTAGGCAAACAAATCAGGACTCCTCATAAGTCAAAGAAAATGGTATCAACTACTAAACCTTTAGAGCTTCTACATTTGGATTTATTTGGTCCGGAAGCCTATAAAAGCATTGGAGGTAAACAATATGCTTTTGTAATCGTAGATGATTTTTCTAGATATACATGGGTATTGTTTCTTCGTACTAAGGATTGTGCTTTTAGTGAATTTGAGAAGCTAATCACTTTACTTGAGAACAAGTTGAATACAAGACTTGTAGGTATAAGAAGTGATAGAGGAGGTGAATTCATTTCCAAAGACTTCATTGCTTATTGTGAAGAACGAGGTATTACACATGAATTTTCTGCTCCAAGGACACCTCAACAAAACGGAGTTGTGGAGAGAAAGAACAGATCTTTGCAAGAAACTGCGAGGACTTTGCTGCAAGAAAGCAAGCTGCCAAGGAGTTTCTGGGCAGAAGCTGTTAACACAGCTAGCTATGTTCTTAACAGGGTACTTATCAGGCCTATACTCAACAAAACTCCATATGAATTGCTGAGGAATAAGAAGCCAAACATTGGATATTTCAAAGTCTTTGGCTCCAGGTGTTTTGTACTCAAAACTATTGATCGAGATGGTAAATTTGATGCTAAATCTTATAAAGCAATATTTTTGGGTTATTCTTTAACAAGTCGTGCTTATAGAGTGTATAATACATCTAAACGTATTGTTGAAGAATCTATTGATGTTTCATTTCAAGAATCTAATGTTGATTTGTCAAGAGATGAGGAAGATATTGCAGGTGCAGGTCATGATAGCGAGCTGACAAGGCTAACATCTGTTTCTCAGCTAGCTGATAACCAGCCTGAGGCAACTCCAGAAGCTGACAAGCCAGCTAAAACCTCTTCTCCAGTGGATGAAACTATTGCTCAATTGTCAAAACTCACTTTGGAAGGTCCACGAGGTCAAAGATCACAGGAAAAGATGCTTATTTATGAAGGCGTTGAAGCATCTCCTCAATCCAAACGAATTCGAGTAAATGAGGAAGTCATAGCTCAACATTCATTGCCAAAATCAACAAGAACACTGAAGAATCATCCTCCAGAGTTGATCATTGGTGATAAATAAGAAGGAATCAAGACTAGGAAAGGTAATGCTAACTTTTGTGCATTTGCAGCTTTTTTAGCTCAAGAGGAACCAAAGAATGTCAAAGAGGCACTTCAAGATGAAAATTGGATCATGGCAATGCAAGAAGAACTTAATCAATTTCAAAGATGTGATGTTTGGGAACTTGTAGAGCCACCTAAAGATGCTTCAGTTATTGGTACTAAATGGGTCTTCAAGAACAAAGTTGATGAATTTGGTACGGTTACTCGGAACAAAGCAAGACTTGTTGCACAAGGATATAATCAACAAAAGGGAATAGATTTTGAGGAAACTTATGCCCCGGTTGCAAGACTCGAATCAATAAGGATGCTACTTTCTTTTGCATGCTTCAAGAAGATCAAGCTACATCAAATGGATGTGAAAAGCGCATTCCTTAATGGATTTTTAAAAGAGGAAGTCTATGTCAAGCAACCCCCTGGTTTTGAGAGTGATCAATTTCCAAATTATGTGTTCAAATTAAAGAAGGCATTATATGGATTGCGACAAGCTCCTCGATCATGGTACGAAAGGTTAAGTAAGTTTTTGATCAAAAATGGATTCATTCGAGGTAAAATTGATCCCACATTATTTACTAAACATAATGGTTCTGATATTTTAGTTGTTCAAATATATGTGGATGATATTATCTTTGGATCTACTAATGATGATATGTGCAAGTGGTTTTCTAAGTGTATGCATAGTGAGTTTGACATGAGCATGATGGGAGAGCTCAACTACTTTTTGGGTCTTCAAATTAAGCAAACTCCAGATGGTATATATGTGCATCAATCCAAATATATCAAGAATCTACTCAAAAGATTTGGTTTTGAGAATATCAAGCAGAAATCAACACCAATGACTCCTGCCAGCAAGCTGACAGCAGATGAACAAGGTATAGATGTTGATGTTCGCAAGTATAGAGGTATGATTGGTAGTTTATTATATCTTACAGCCTCTAGACCGGATATTATGTATAGTGTTTGTGTATGTGCAAGGTTTCAAGCCCAACCAAAAGAGTCTCACTTGAATGCAGTTAAAAGAATATTCAAATATTTAAGTGGAACGATTACTCTTGGTTTATTTTATCCTATCACAAATGCTTTTGATCTTGTTGGGTTTAGTGATGCAGATTATGCAGGTTGTCAAACTGATCGTAAGAGTACTAGTGGTGTTTGTGCATTTTTAGGACAGAGTTTGGTTTCTTGGCAAAGAAAAAAGCAATCTTCTGTTGCTCTGTCTACTGCTGAAGGTGAATATTTGGCTGCAGGTAGCTGTTGTGCCCAAATACTTTGGATGATTCAAACACTTCGAGATTATGGCATAAAATGTGCCAAGATCCCAATTTATTGTGATAATACAAGCATTATCAACATTTCGAAGAATCCAGTGAATCATTCACGCACAAAACATATTGATGTTCGCCATCATTTTCTGAGAGATCATGTTGCAAAAGGCCATATCGAGTTGGTTTTTGTTTTTGAGCATATTCTTGATAATAGTGGTGATGAATCGGCTATCAATCGCTCTGGTGGTCTAGATGGTTCTGCATGAAAGAGAATCAAGATGAAATCTGAGTTTGAAGTTCGTTTCAAGTCTCTCGATTTGGGTTCTCGGAAAATTATCCCTGGTCGTCCTCTTGCTAGTAAGCTTTTTCATCAATCTAGCGCTGTTAAGATGTTTTCCGATTTGGGTTTTGAGTCGTTTCTTGTCGAGATGCCTAAAGATTTTTACCCAGAGTGTATTCTTGAATTTTATGCTAATTTCACTCCTGATAAGTATGGAAATTTTATGTCATATGTTCGTGATACGAAAATGATGCTCAATGTTTCTATGTTAAATTCAATTCTGCGTATTGAAAACCCATCCTCTGTCTCTGTTTACACACCCAAAGGACCTAAGGATTTAGATGGTTTTTCTGCTCTAGATCAATTAAGACTCATTCGTGATATTCCTGGTATTCTTGAATTTGCTGCCCCTACTACTCACACTGTCACACCTTTAGCTCATCTGGTATTCAAAATGTGTTTGGCTAATGTTAATCCTCGTTTGGGTACTCGGTCAAATTTCTCTGCTCAAGATGTCATTGTTGTGTCTATGTTGATGTCGGGTCGTAAGTTTGATCTTTCTGAGTTGATTCTCAAAAATATGCTGGATGTTTTCACTGCCGCCCCGGGTACTGGTCTTCCATATGGTTTACTTTTAACTCGTATTTTTGATTGGTTTGGTGTTAAGTTGTGTGAGGACGATAAGGTTGTTGCCAAAGATTTCTTGGATTGTAATAGTTTGAAGCAGTCTTCTCTTCGTGTTGAGAAAGATGGTTCTGTTATGAATGTTGAACCTCCTGTTGTTGTTTCTGAGAAACCTACTGTTGCTGTGTTGTCGGGTATTTCTGAGATTCGTTGGAACGAGTTTATGCGTGAGTTTCGTGAGAGTCACTTGACAATGTGTCGTAAGATTGATGATATTGGTGATGAATTGAAATTTTTACGTGATCTTGTTCTTGGTACAAACACTCCTGCTTCTGCTCATACTGGTCCATCTGTTCGTGTTCCTTCTCCAACTGGTGGTTTGCATGATCTTGCTGCGGTGGTTACACTGGATGCTGCTGGTAATAGTTCTCATTTGGATGCTGCTGATGTTACTCAGAATTTGGAAGCTGTTGATGGTCCTGATGGCATGGAAGAGAATGACGATAACAACGAAGTCTAAGTTTATTTCCTTTTTAATGATTAAGGGGGAGATTTATTTAGGATATTTTATGTTTGGCCTATTCAGAACAGTTTAAGTTTTATGTTTAAGTTATGTGGTTATGTGGTTTATGTTGGAACATGTTGGCTTTTGGAACCTAGTTTATTATCGTACGTTATGAGACTTGGTTTATGGTTTTTTTATGAAATGCTTGTTTTATGATATTTATGTTAATATCATTTTAAATATGTTGCTAAGAGTTTTATACAGGTATTTAGGGGGAGTTTTTACTTTCCTAAATAGATGAGTTAATAATCATCAAAAAGGGGGAGATTGATACTCTCTTAATTTTGATGATATTAATCTTAGCTAGCTGTTAGTATAAGAAATGACATTATCTATATTTGTTAATAGTCTTGTTGCAGGCTTTATATTACTTGTTATATCAGCCAGCTAACTTTGCAGGAACACAGTATCTTACCAAGCTAACTTTGAAGTAACAGTACATTTCAGCAAGCTAAAACTATTCGGCCAGAAACTGTCCAAGTCAAACCAGAAGTCCTAATTCCATGGAGATTTTATAGGACATGATGTGTAAGGACTCTATAAATTATATAAACGTAATATATATATATATATATATATATATATATATATAATTTTAGAGCTCAGTTTTCACAAAGACTTTTTCAAAAATCATTTTCCTATTTAATAGGAGTTTGTATCTTTCAAATATCTTATCTTATACAAACTTTCTAAATCTGGTTTTTAGTTATATATTGAATGGGTTATATTCTAAACGTCTTTTCTCCTAAACTTCAGTATGTTAACGTTATGTGAACGTTGATGAACGAATTTATCAAACAAACTAAACGTGAGAAATGGTTTCAAGACCGTTGGTGTTTGATTGGTTAATTCGAACGTTAATCGTTCGTTATAAATACTTGTGTGACTGTTTTCTTTTCAGACTCTTGGAGAACACACAAGAACAACTCTGTGCTACTTTGCACAATCTTTTACTTGAGCTCTACTTTTATATACATACGTTTATATTCTATTTAGAGTTCATAGTTTGAGTTGTATTACTCTTAATTGTTTGTATTGTTCAGATTGTAAGGGTTGTTGCTGAGTTGCAAGATAGGACACAAGGGTTCGGGAATTAATTTGATAGAGAAGTTTATACTTGGAAAGTATAGTACTTAGAGATCTTTTGATTCAGGGAGCAAGGGTGTCAGCTAGCTGTTATCAGTGACAGGGAAGAAGGGAGATATATTTGTTAATCTTGTAATCGTTTTTATAGTGATTAATAATAAATTCTCTTACCAGGTTTGGTAGGGGACCAGGACGTAGACCATAGAGAATAGGGGTCGAACCTGGCTAAAATTCTTGGTGTTTTTACTTACTGCTATTTTGATTCTGCATTGCATTGTTTATCTTAGCTAGCTGACAGACTTCATTTTGTTCATCTTAGCTAGCTGACTAGTTAGCAGTTAATTATTTGGTAATGCTTTAAAATTGGATATAGTTGGCCATAGCACCTATTCACCCCCCCTCTAGGTGTGCATTTTCAAAAGGATAATAATTTATGTGGATAATACATAAAGAAACCCCGTAATTGCTGAAAGAGATCATGAAAAAGGTGTTTTTTCCCGTAAAAGTTTAAAATTATGGCATTTCATTCAAGAATGGCCATCAAATTTGTCAAGATAAGACAGTATGAGCCGTAAAAGGTTTATATGAATGTCAAGTCGACCCCGAATAAGGGAAATCGTCGTAAATGTGTAGATCGCTCAACACTTTACAACAAAACGATATTCGTGAAACACTAGTGTACATAAAGTTCTACTTAAAGGATAATTAGGCCCCAAGTCTCGAGATAGATCAACATAATGTCTACAAAAGTTTAAATAGTTTTCCTAGAAGTTGGGGCAAATGTATGGGCTAGAAATAACTCTAAAAATATAATTAATGATATGTTAATTGGACCTAGTAATTAATTAATAGGAGAATAAGGATATCTCACGTAACTTTCATTAGATGATGTATAATTTTATAAAGGTGTGTTAAAAATTTTTAAAAGATTGTGTAAGATTTTGGAAAGTTGTGTATATAAAAAAAGATGTGTGCGATACATCTCAAGTTCCTTATTCTCACTGTCATTTTACTCACCGAAAAACACTATGTTAAAAGTTATTAATTCATTACTTTTATAACTGAATAATTTACTTTAAGTTTTAAAGGGATATTTTTGAAATCAAACCAGTTTTCAATATTCTCTTTTCACATATCTTTACGAATTATGCTAACACATGTACATGTATTAATAAATAAGATATATGTTAAATGAATATAGTTTTGTTAGAAAATAAATATTTGTAACCGAAAATTTAAATATGCGAAGATGACAATCAATGTCTCCATTAATTAAAATGACAAACTAACACAAAAATAAAAAATAAAAAACTGTTTGAAACGTAACATCAATGCCACATGGATGAAAATATTGAACACCCTAAACTATTTTAGATTTATTCTTATCATTAGCTCCATTATCAATTATATGGATGCATTTATTTGTTCTTGGTTTTAACTCCCGAGTATTGTCAATAGCACTAGAATTGTGAGCAGAATCAGACACTTATTTCAAAATAAATAAATACTGTAATTGATTATAAGGTGTGTGAAAGGTGGTTCTATACATATCTCATAACTAACTCTTTTAATTGAAATTTGTACGTTATGTGTATTGATTTCAGATTTTTGTGAGGGTGTATAACCTCCTAAGGTTTGAATTTCCTCAACCACGATTGTAGCAAAGTAGACAGTATTACCATGCACCATGTATTTTTTTCATTCAAAGTTAAATTAATGCCACAATTTTTTCCTACGATGACATTCAATTTTTCAGGATACTGGTCGTCTTTCTTTTTTTGCCATGGAGGTTTTAAATTCGTCAGAATATATTTTAAAATTATATTCAAGATGCTATATTCTGAGGACTCTATATTTATTGCATCATAACCTTTTGATTCTAACGGATGAGGCTGTTAACATTTGTTGATGTTAAGCGTCTCACTTTATCAATTTTTACATAATATTATAATGTAAAATTAAAAAATAAAAGTACATATTCCTTGTTTACACAAATTGTATTAATATTTTCATTAATACCTAAATATAGGTATATAAATTATAAAAGACATCTTTGTATTATAAAAATTACATAAGTTTATTAGTTAAATTGGTAATGAATCATTTCTTAGATAAATTTTGTAAATTTATTTTTATGTTATTTTGAATTTAACATTGTTAGGAATAAAGGTGATGATGTAACTAGAATAAAGACCGGAGTCTACTGACAAAAGTTTGTGGTTAGAGTCTGTGAGACTGTCAGAGTCTGCAGTCTGTAAAAGTCTATAAAGCTTACTGCAGATTATGGAAACTTCTGTTATCTTTGAAGACAGATCACATGATAAGCTCAAATCATTATCAGAATCTGTAGAAGATATGATCTTATCCGAAAGTCGGTGGTGTTGAAGCTGTCAACCTAAACAGATGGGATAGAATCCCATAGATTATGTGATTGATTGTTATACTATTTAGTTGATAGAAATTGTATAAATACTCTCATTCGACATTGTAATATGTGTGTGTTAAAAACCTTGAGATTGTATTAGGTTTTTATATTGAGAGTTTGCCGGTACAACCTTGTTTACAGAAAGAAGCTGCTAAGGATACTTGTACATCCTTGGTAGAGTTTGTAACTTTGATTATTCAATATAAATCATTGTTTCAGCATCTTTTTTTGTGTTATTTCAATTCCGCATATTTATTATTCTGTTTATTAAACAAGAAAACACAAAAATAGACATATTAGTACTACTTGTATTCAAACCCCCCTTTCTATAAGTAGTTCTGGTTTAACAAGTGGTATCAGAGCAGGTTTGATTAAGTTTGAATCAAGAAGATCAAAAACATGTCTGGATACAACGATGGCAATACTAAAATCCCTATACTCAAGAGGGGAGTATATACTCACTGAAGAGTCAAGATGTTACATCATTTATAGGCTACTGATCCTAATTACCTTGACAAGATTAATGATGGACCATTCATTCCAACTGAAGTGATACCTAAACATAATGATGAAGGAAAAGTTATAGGTGATCAAACAATCGATAAGCCAAAAGCTGAATGGTCTGCTGAAGATAAAGCTAGTTTTCTCAAGGATGCAAAAGTAAGGAACATACTTTTTAACAGTCTTGACACAGTTCTCACAAATTATGTTTTCTATTGCACTTTTGCAAAAGAGATGTGGGATAAGTTAAGGGTGCATTGTGAAGCCACCAAGCCTGTGAGAAAGAATTATAGAGCTTTACTGATCGACGAGTATGAACACTTTGCTTCTAAAAGTAGTGAAACTCTTGTTGAAACTTATGACAGATTCACCAAACTCATACATGATACGGCTATTCATGATTCACCAAACTCATACTATGATAAAGAAGTTTCTCTCTGGATACTATAGTGAAAAAATATCTGCTATTGAAGAAGCCAATGATCTTGATGAAATCTCATTGAAAGAAATTTTTGGGAAACTGGGAGCTAAACAAACAGCAATTGGAACAAAGAGATGAAGGCAAAATAAAAAGCATTGCACTCACCATTCAAAATGAGAAAAAAACGTTGTTGAAGGGATTAGAAGAAGAATCACCTGTTAAGAGTTCAAACAAGAAACAAAAAGAAAAGGTGATTCAGGAATCAGAGTCTAGTATTACAGATTCTGATAGCAGTGGCTCAGAAGCAGATATGGACAAATTGATGGCTCTTTTTTCCAAAACTTTCAAGAAGGGAAAGTTCAATAAAAGAAGATTCAACAAAAGGCCAATATCCAAGAAAGAAAGTAAGAAGCAAGACAACAACAAAAAGTCAATAATCAAAATTATAATAACCCGAATTTTTGGAAAAATTTAAAACTTTTCTTATTATGGTTAAGTGCAGCAGTGAATAGTGATTTGGTGGATGAATAGTGATTTTGAGGATTAACAAAAAATTTCATGCCACCTATGTACGAGACGTAGTGTGGATATTCCGAAGTCATATTAGTGATCTACGGAGTAAATAAGTGAATGCAAAGACGATCGGAATTCAGAAATTCCAAATTTTATTTTGGTGTAGTATTTGACCGGGCAGCGAATTATATATTATTATATTCAAGAAATAAGATATTAAAATTGAGGATTTGAGGATTTAATATTTTGGAATTTTATTATTTTATTAAAGTCGATTTAAGGATTCGATTGTTGAAGTGAATAGTTACTATTCACTGCAAGAATCGCGTAAAGTTTTATTCGCTCTCTTTAGGAAATATTTCCAATCGTTTCAAGAGGAACAAGGCAACATTTACAGGATTAAATATAGACATGGAAGTAACATGTAACAAGATTAATTCGAGGGATGCAACATTTGGATCATCCATGTGAAAGGAAACGAACCAGTAAAGCTACTTTAGCTAAGCTCTTGCATGTGCGACACGTGTCCAATGACTAAGAAATAAAGGTGATGACTCATCCCCTTCAACCACAAAATATCAAGTCAATTATCAGTCCACCAAGACAAAAAGAAAAAGGAGAATTCTCCATTTTTGAAGAGAAAACCGAGAGAGAAAATGAAGAGCAAAATGGTGGAGAAAGAAGTGACCATAACTTGAGTTTCAATTGGCTGTTTTTGGCGTTCCACCACTCAAATCGAAGCTCTCGAGAAGCCCGACGTAACCATGGTAAGCAATCACCTCAACCCCGTGATTTACCCCTTCGATTTCAGTGATTAACAGTTGGAGAAGATGATGAATATTAACTTGTATTTTGTTTTGTTTTTAGATATTGAGTTGGTGGCTTCCAAAGGTTGTATTAAGCAAGGATCTAAGGTTACATAAGGAATATAGCAGCAAGAAAGCTTGGAGAAGGTATAAATCTTGAAACCCTTGAAGTATTATGAGGTTTATGGATGATTAATGGTGTTTATGCATGTTTATAGCCTTAGTTGTTAAGATTGGGCTTTAATCTAAGTTATAATGAGTTATATGAACGGAAAAGCATTGCTTGGCCTCAGTTCTATGTTATATAAGATGTATGTGTTGTGTGGAGTGATCGATGTGCATTTTGGATGATTTGAAATTTGGGAATATCCGAGTTATAGACGTTGTAATGCCCAAATTTTTACCTACTGATTGGTTCCCTGTTTTTCCTCTGTTAGAGCTCGACCATCGAGTCCTACTGCCCATGATTGTGTAGTTATGTTATAAGCTTCGTAATGATATGTGGTTCGCCTAATTTGGCCGAACGTTTTAAGAGTTATGCTAGTTTTAGTAATCGTGGTTCGAGAGGTTTCATCGCAGAAATGTAACCACTTTGATGCTAAGTCAAAGACCTTTAAGAGTCGAATTAAAATGTGAAACTTTGTGATATAATGCTAAGGACAGTTAGCAAACCTTTTGCGAAGGTTTCGAGTCAAAAAGATCATTTTCCGATTTTATAAAAATAAGGAATCCGAGGTTGCACAAGTGAAAACCACTGAAAACGAGACTTAGAAACCAAGGTTCCAAATGGTTAAGTATAACTTAGATTTGAGGATGGATTTCGAACCAAACTTATGATATAAGTATTTGACGAATAACATGGACTTAGTGTGACGCTAGAGCGAGCAAGTAATGCCTTCGTTGTGTTTCGCTTACGTGTTTAAGCATTGAGTTATAAGTGGTTTATCGAGGGGATTAACCTTGTGTTTTCGTTTGACTTTGTCTAGATTGTCCGGCATCATCGCGAACCCATATCACTTCTCGAGCATCAGGCAAGTTTACTAACCCTTACTCTATTGTTAGAGTGGGCATATTTGCAAATGTTTAATACTTGTTGATTCAGAAATATATCTATATATATATATAGTCCTTGTTCCAAGTATCGTGCAAGTTTTCTAATCCCCTGCTGTATTTCAGATTACATTATACTGATGACGCATATGATATGATAGATGCATGTTTTCAAACCTCACGTCGTATATAGATGTGATAGTATTAAAAATGTTGAGATATAATATATGCATATGATAGAGGCAAGTTTTCAAACCTATGCCTCTATAAACTGTTGTTGTGATAAATAAAAGATATTGAGATATATGCTATGTGTTCATGATTTCGAAACGATACTTATGATATTAAGTAAAAGTTATTAGTATAAGTTGGACTTATAAGCTATGGTTATGGTAATATATATATAAGTCGATATGTCAAGAAAAACCCTCAGTAGGGGGTATATACTCTGTATTTACACTACGGACCGGGAATGGTATCAGTTGTTATCTAGGGTTATATTATTATACTATTATCCCTTATTTTCTTAAGAAAGTATTTGGGAATTACTTCTAAATAAATATTCTTTATTAAACATAGTTTTCATTAAGTATTTAAAGCCCTACTTCTTAAGGAAGTATTTTGTGAAACTATTCTTTAACCCTAGATAACTAATAAAGTTTTATTCAGACAATTATAATATAATTAGAGAAGGCTCCCAAATCTATTTCCCTTTTAAGTCTATATTGAGAAAGACTTAAATGTTCGCTCAAACTACAAAGATGCATGGAACCTTTCTCAAGTTTTAATGTTTGTTTCAAGTGGACTGCCCGGTCCTAAATCTTTTTGAAACTATTTAACAGCTTTGTATGCTACCATCAAAATGATTTTGATTACTTTCTCAAGATTCGAGAAGTAAGATCAGTGGAATAAGTTGTATCCATTAACAAGCATCAGCTTGGGAAATATGGGTGAATTTTCCTTTCCAACCAGATATGACTACTTTGTGGAGTCGTATACTTGGGGAAAAAGGGAAAGGAACTTTATGTTTCAGAGTCATGGATTCACTCGAACTTGGAGAATATGTAAGGGACTGAGTAGCGCCGGTCCCCTAAGGGAATTACAATAAGGCCGACGGACTGGTGAAACGGGTCTGTTCTTCCCTTAGATGATTAGTAAGTGCCCGACCGTAGGATAAGAGGAGAGTAACAGGCCGACGGACTGGTGAAACGGGTCTGTTCTTCCTACCTACAACCGAAGGCGGGGAGGTAGGTCGGTGTGAGACTGAATATCTTCCCTTCTACGTAGAAAAGGACCAGGGGGATACATCTTACGACTGATCATCGTAGGGTATCCTCGGCGCCTAGAATCTCCATCTATTGATCATCATCCATGAAAGAAAGTTTTATGCAAGTTATCAGAGAAAGAAAGTTTTATGCAAGTTTTCAGTGAAAGAAAGTTTACACAAGCATATGAGTTTATAAGAAAGCATATGAGATTACAAAAAAAGGTATATGATTTTATGGAAAGATATATGGAACCAGATGAGCTTAGAAATGGATTGGAAATATTTTACATTGTATTTATTTCCAAATTATGATATGAGGTAAATGTTTGATATGAAAGATGATATTGAATTTTCCTTATAACTTCATCTTTCAAGTATATGTTGATAGTCTGCTTATATTTTATATAGCAGATATTTTACGGAAAGGATATACTGAGTTATCTTATTATTTCAGCTTTTATACTATACTAGAACTTTGTTCATAGTATGAATTTCGAAAGTTGCAGAGTATTCTGAAATGATATTTGAAGTACAGTAATGGTACTATTTTTGGAATACATTCCGATAAGGAAATGATTTCAGTATCGAGATATTTTGACAAATTATTGTCGTATACCCGCTTTATTTCTGGGTTGAATTAAGGGCAGAATTATGCCATACTTTCATTACCTTGCTGAGCTATCGCTCACTCTTGCTATTATTTTATATATATTATATAGCAGCGAAGCAGGATGCCAATGGGACGGCACATACCTCGCAAGGCGTTTCTATAAACAGTTTCTAGCAGTGATCCCGGGAATAGTACGAACCAATCGAATCAGGCTACGGCTTTTGGTATTCAACTTATGTATAGACATGAATGGTATTAGAGGATTGTGAGCATCAGAAGGCTAAGTTGGTAATGTAACAATACTTAGAAATTGTATCAGTAACAGATTCAAAAGACATTTGGGTATTGTAATAAAAATTATTTATTCCGCAGTTGTTGTATTGTGTCGTTTCTGAGACTCTAACCTGTGTGCGTGTGTGTGAGACATATGTTGTGGGGTCATGAGCAGGTGAATTATGAATGGTGTGAGTAATACATGTAAGGCAAGGAGTACATGGATTGTGACAACCCTAAATCCCTGACCCCGGATTTGGGGCTGTTACAGAGATGGTATCAGAGCATTAGGTTACAGTCCTCAGAAACGATAGGAGATCGAGTCTTACAATACCCTCAATAATGATAAGAACATCTAGAGCTCAAATTGAGTTCGTAGTCGAGTTAGAAGACATGACCCTGACTGTTTAAGATGAAGCCCGAGAGGGGATTTCTTCTGGGAAACCGTACTTAGGACTTCATGGTTAGTCACCTCGATTCGTATGAGTTATAGATGGATGGGATTCTGAGATACCAGATCCCGAGGCCTTCGAGTAGGCATTTGATGATGCGCTCCTTGAGATGGACGAAGACCCGATAAAGGAGGATCCATAGGAGGATCTAGAGGAAGACCCCATAGTGGGTCAAGGAAAGAATCTTGTAAAGGACGTGTTGATTGATAAAGATGTAGTATGTTACTTGAGGTCGTACAATAGGACCGGACAAACCTTCAAGGGACAAATAAGTGACGAGATGAGAGTTTAAGGATCGTTCATGATTCATCAAGAGATATGACAAAGAAAATGGAGTAGAGTCTCCAAAGCAGAAGAGGTAGAGGCAGTATAGCCAGTATCAGTGGATTGATTCGACTTGAACGAAACCTGTTACTCGTGGTCGGTTATAGTTGCCCATAAGGAGGCGGCATATGTAAGAACCAAGATGTTCAGATTTTCGCGAACGATTAAGGGTACTTAGTTGCCTAGAATAGTGGAAGGAATTGTTTTGGGCTATGAGATTTCAATCCCCCACGACCGGCGATTCCACTGGAAATAGTGTCTATTACATCATTAAGGGATTCTATTATCTCAAGGAGAATTTTGGGTGTATGTACCATGCAAATGTTATTGTAAGACAAGCACGCTAAGGCGGAATCGAGAACGAGATTTACCACCCTCGGGAAACCAGGAAGGAATTATAAGGATAGAACAGAAAGGTCGGAAATCAGATCCGAGTATTACTAGTAGGCAAATAGATTGATCAAATTTCCCAGATTTGGAGAGAAATTCAGCAAATTTTGGCAAACCTTGTTTTTCTGATTACCAGAGGATGTCACCAAAGAGAGTGGAAACTAGAGCGAACCCTGTGGATTGGGTAAGATAGCCGCTATATGGGTTGGTGGACAGACCCTGATTGCTATAATTGATTGTAAAGATAAAATGGTGAAGTTGAGATTGGACGGTAAAGGCGAAATATATTTAAGGACCAAGACGGACTGAGAAACTCCGGGATTGACTTAAATGAAAAGGCTATTGTGCCAAAAGTGTTAAGCTTATGTAGCACACGAGATTGATATGGGAGAAGTAATATTGGGTATAAGGATGATTGAAATAGAGACCGGATTTAAGCTTGTAGTTTCTAACGATCTTACTAAGTACCGCCCAGTCGACATGTGGAATTGTCATTGCTATGGGCGACAACGGTATCGAAGTCTTCTTATAGAACAGAACGCTTACTTGAGATGTTTGCGCCGAGTCGAATAAAACTCCCTGCGATTGTAAATGTTGATGGTTGAATTCTTAGAGACTATTATAAGTCGGCAATAACGAAAGTATCGAGCACCTTAGGGTGTGCATAGAGAAGAAAAGCTTTAGAATCGAACGGTTATCCGTTAGAGGAGCCGACATAAAAGGCATCCGTAGGGACCTTGGCAAACCTCCCCAATCTATAATCTATCTTGACCTCTCTCCAGGAAAGGATTCTGATAAAGGGTATATCCCCTTTTCGAAGTTATTTTATAACACTTGTGCTAAATCATATTCAGTTTCACTTGTGCCAGAGGCTGTCACAATGCCTACTTTCAGGCTTTCGAAGCCCTGTCAAATGATGTTATTTAAGCTTTGACTTTTCTTCAAATAATGAATGACCCGATGGTGATACCTCACCACTTGTTTGTTAAGTACCAGTATCTTTTTGGTTATTCTTTTCTTTGTATTTTCTTTGGAAACCGCACCTTTGGAATCTGTTCAATTTTAATCCAAAGTGTTCCTTTGAGAAATATTGTCGAATGGCGATAATCATTAAATTGATCTCGAATTGCTTTCATACTTTTCAACTTCCACTGAGACGAACAACCCTATACTTATAGGGGCTACAAGGACTATCTGTCTGTGTGATAGAAGTCTGATGGGACGCCATCACTTGTAAGTTGTGAAATACAAGAAGGCTAATTACCTTTAGTAATGTCTCAATTGAGGCACACAACGTTGAGTTCTTATGATCATATTGATCTCTCGATAAAATTCTCTTACCTCCAATAAGGTTACCTTAAAGCTCATAACCTTATGATCACCAGTGTGTGACATTTTCTGTGATATGGGAGCTATCTTTCAAGGCCCCATAATTTTTGTTATCCTTACTGAATTTCAAGGGGAGGCCAACCAGGTCAAATAAGTCAAAATTCGCTGATAGGAATTAGATTCGCAACGAAATCGCCTACGACAGGAGCGAATCCCTAAGACGAATAGAATGTTAGTGACATATCAATGAAATTGGTTTATTCTCCCAAGGATATTATGATAATGGAAAGCGTGTCAATCGATATATGTGAAACAAATAGCGATGTGCCGTGAACTCCAATGACAACGGTGTTAGAGAGATGCCCTATAGTGAGATTGAGATTTTGGAGGAGTTGCTTACGAATGGACACTACCTCTGCATTAGCAAGATAAGTACTGACGATGGAGTCAGAGGGAGCTGGTATTGTGACTTGGGAGAGGTGCAGCGTGTGTGGTTCTAGAGGAATAATTTTCGGAAATATATGGAGACCCGGATGAAAATGAAAGTTAGAGAGTTAAAACAAGAAACCATGACTGTGACCGAGTATGAGGCCAAGTTTTCCGAATTATCGAGGTTTGTTCCGGAATTTGTGAACACAGAAGAAAAGAAAGCCAGTAGGTTTCAACCAGGGCTACCTCCAACAAGCAGCCCACTGTCAAGACCTTTCAATAGCAGGTGCCCTTCTATACTGTTTAGACAGAGCTAATGTATCGTTGTATATCAAGAAGTTGCATGACAATTAAACCTTAAGGCCGAGCTGCTAAGGGAATAATTACAAGTAGAAATAGTCAATCGAGGGATTTTCCCATAAGACTGGTACATCCAGGTTGTGAACTAGAAATATGAGGTCAACACTTTCGATAGACCTGATTCCTTTCAAGTTGGGAGAAGTTGATATTATAATAAGGATGGTGTTAGTGCTTGTGCCCTAGAGACAATACTATAATGTTCTTAGGGAAGACATTTTGATTATTAATAAATATGTTCTATGGATTTTCTTTCAATTATTTATTATGTCTTTATTAACTGCGATATAAATATTAGAATAATAAATGTCCTTGGAATATAAGCATGAATTCTATATCTCTAAGTATGTGACTTAGAAATGAGATTATATGAGTAGTGTTTATAATCCTAAAAGATCCCTAGTCGAGTATTATTATTTGAGGACAATAATAATGCATTCAGACTAGTATGTTTGTTGACTGATGACCACATCTCATTGGTCATAAGTATGGTGATACTAAAGTCAAAGACATAAGTGCATGTTAGCAGAACATGGCACTGGATAGACCCACCGTGTGAATTCTTCATGATAAATGTTATCAAGTGTCATAAGCAATTCTCACAATGATAATGGTGTAATGATCCTTAGACTTGAAATCATTATATTTCTATATGAAAATTAATATACTTTGATTCTACTCAAAGTTACCTTTGACCGGGTAATGATAAAGGTGGACATTGGGTATATTATGAATCATATGAGAAATATGAATGATAGATATAGGATTTAACCCTCCTATTTTAGGAGTGATATTATTGGCCTCTTGATTGAGTGAGACTATGAAATGCATGGCCATGCTCAAATTGTGATTTGTTTAATAGTCTACTCATCGATCAAGTAAACCGGGATTAAATGTTGAAGAGGATGACATAAACCATGCCTCGAGTTTAATCTATAATATAAGGTTAAAAGGATTATATTACATGGAACATTATTCATTAAAGGTTTAATTGGATCACCAATTATTATTATTACTTGGGTAGCAATGATGTATTACTAGATGCCGCTCATTGTTTATAATTTTATTATGAGATATTAAAATTATTGCCAACGTAATAATAACCTAAAGGGTTACACATAAAGAACGTTTTAAACGGAGCATTAATTAAATTTCGAATTTAATTGAATTATTATTATTATTGAATTATTGGATTAATTAAGTAGGACTTGATTAATTATATAATAATTCGAATATAATAAATAATACTACTAATAATCAGATTGGGTTTTGGAAGCCCAATCAGATTAGGTATAGGCCCAGAATTCTCTCCATATAAATACATTAAGATGTATTATTTTAGGGTTGAGAAAAATTGAAAAAACGTTTTTCTTAAAAAACCCTAGCTGCTCTACATCATAGAGAGGCTAGAGAGAGAGAGTTCTGAGGGCAGTTCTTGGCTAGTACCAACTCCGGTGATCGTTGGACGATCGGGCGTTCGTGTGGACTGATTAGAGACGTGTATCGCAAGGCGGGACACGTGGTGATCATATCAAAGGACCTCCATTAGTCAGTCGTTCGTAAAGCTTCAAAAGGTAAACGATTCTATTCACGAATTAAATATCGTTTTTCGCATGGATCCTGCGGAGGGTTTCGTTAATTTTTCTATTTTACGCGTTTTTCTGTTGCATTTTCATGCCCGAAACCCTTCAATGGCATCAGAGCTACTTGCGAAAAGTGTTTAATTCGTTTATATGTTTACTGTTTTGATGATAAAATCATGTTTGCGACTATCATGATTGATGCGTTGTTTTAATGAAAACATGTATTTTGTATTGATGTATATACATAAATTGTATAATAATGATGATTGAGATGATCATATGATGATCATATAATCTGTATGTATACTGATATATACATGATATAGTTTTGTTCTTGTTATGAGAATCGTATTCGATACGATTTCTGATTGGCTGCGCAGATTTGGTGAAATTTGCATACTCTCTCAGAATTTCGTCGAAAATACCTTTTCGGAAAGGGAAACGGGCGTCTGAACAATACTGACAATGTCACTCGTTCATATGTAAGGCGTTTGACATCGTTTACTGTCTGTAAACAGCGATTTATTGTTTTCATAATTCTGATTTTAATTTTCTGATTTACACTTTATTTGATTTTGTGATTGGATCATGAAATATATGATATGGTGTGGTATGTTGATGCAATATGAGATGTTCTTAACTGTTAATTGAGCATGGTGTATGGTTATGGCCCTAAGACCCATAGGTTAGTGGTTTTTGATTATGGTTTTGGTTTTAAATATGACTTGCATGTCGTTAATTCTTGTAATGATTAAATCTCGAATGTAACTCGAGTTTCTCTTGTAAGTTTATTAGATTAGCTTTTCATATTATGTAATTGATGATATGAAGACATGGAGACATGCCAAGGAGGCGATCAAATGAGACATTACAAGGAAGCATGAAGACATGTGTAATTTATTATGTTGTATTTGATACCACCATAGATTGACCTTGGTTTTTCCTTAGCTTGGAAAAATCGCATAGGATTGGGCCATAACCAAGCACGTTTACTTTACGCACTTTACATATATGATGCATGTGATGATGATATGTATGCGTAGTGATAATGATGCATGTTTTAATTAGATTAAACATGTATGTATTAGATACATCACCCATGTCATGCCTGCTAAACAAGATAAAATCTGTAACGATTCAAGATTTTAAAATTGAACAAAACGAACATGAGATTCCTGTGTTTATGAAACACGGAAATAAGTATGAATTTTCGATTTTTTGATATGGGGCGATTTTGACAAAAATACAAGCAGCGCTTGTAAGAAAGGCGGGTTTTAAGTGAGACCACTGTGACTCCTCCGTTGGACTGGAAATCAAACCATTGATGAATTTTGAATTGAAGTACTTAGTTCAAGGAAAAATTGGGAATCTATTGATGATGTGATCATGGTCATTTTAATAATAAAATCCCTAAATTTAAAATATTAAGTCACTTAGATGCCTTCCAATGGGCAACACTCGTCAAGACCTAGATCGAGAAAGAGTGGGTTCGCCAAAGCGAAGCACTCCAATCTATCGTGGTAAGGCGCGATGAAGTAAATGTGATACTTAACTGTTAGACCATTGGGTTAGACTTAACTAAGTTACCACAATAGGATTGTGAACTTAGAGGCATGGAGTTTGGTATGATTTATTGGATAAATATGGACAAATGTTGTTCTACCAAACTTTCCAAGAGTTATATATGATATAATTGACAAGAGTTGTCTACCTAAATAAATCATGTTTTGGGAGAAAAGCCAAAGCTGACCTTAAGCGTGACGAAATATGGATCTTGGCTCACTAGAAGGATTTAGAGTAATGCCTTCCGAATTAATAGTTAGGGCTATTGATTTAATAAAAATAGTGGGAGATATATATTGTGAATATATATGGATAATCACTTGAACATAATTTAATAAATCTGCAACTAACTTATTTTATGCATTTTAACATTGTAGATATCTAAATGGCAAACTCAAACAATTTCTCTGTGCGATCAGTCCTTGAGAAGGAAAAGCTGACAGGAACCAACTTCCTTGATTGGCAAAGGAATTTGAGGATTGTCCTCAGGCAGGAGCGAAAGCTTTATGTCCTTGAAATTCCTCACCCTGGACCTCTTGCTGCTGAAGCAACCGAGGCTCAACAAAATGCTTATCAGAAGCATCTTGATGATTCTACGGATGTCTGTTGTTTGATGCTAGCGACTATGAGTCCTGAGCTTCAGAAACAACATGAGCGTATGGACGCTTATGACATGATAGAGAACCTCAAAAGGATGTTTGAGGGTCAAGGTCGTCAAGAGAGGTTTGATGTAAGCAAAGCGTTGTATGCATGCAAACAGGGAGATCGTGACCTGGTTGGACCGCATGTTCTAAAGATGATAGGGTATTTGGAAACCCTTGAGAATTTGGGTTACCCGGTTTTACCGGAACACCAAGAAGATTTGATCTTGCAGTCTTTGAACAGCAACTACACTCAATTTGTTATAAACTATATTATGAGTGAGATAGACAAAACACCTACCAAACTATTGGCATTATTGAGGACTGTTGAGACCAATATGTCAAAGGCTAACCCTGCTCCCATAATGATGGTGAATAAAGGGAATGCCAAAGGAAAGGGGAAATGGAAAGGCAAGAAGAAGATTGGATCTAAATCTGCTAATTCGAAGCCTGCTTTCAAAAAGGCTTTGAAGCCTACTGGAGGTGTTGCAAAAGGTGCTGCAAAGGGTGATGTATGTCACTTTTGCAAGAAGCTGGGTCATTGGAAGCGTAATTGTCAAGCTTATTTGGAAGATCTGAACCTGAAGGGAATGAAGTCTGTGATGATTTCTGATTCAGGTATGTATGTTATAGAAGTCAATTTGTCTACTTCTACATCATGGGTATTAGATACTGGATGTGGTTCTCACATTTTTATAAATGTGCAGGAACTACGAAGGAGTAGGACTTTGGCGAAAGGAGAAGTCGACCTACGCGTTGGCAATGGAGCAAAGGTTGCTGCTTTGGCTGTAGGGACTTATAATTTATCGTTGCCCACTGGGCTTATTTTAGAACTTGAGAACTGTTTTTACGTGCCTGCGATTTGCAGAAACATTATTTCTGTTTCTTGTTTGGACAAGAAAGATTTTTCCTTTAGAATTCAGAACAATAGTTGTTCCTTTGGTTTGAATAATGTTACCTATGGGGTTGCACGTTTATTTAATGGTTTATATGTTCTTGATCTTGATATTCCTGTCTATAATGTAAATAATAAACGTATTAAGGCTAATGACTCAAATCACACATACCTTTGGCATTGTCGTTTAGGCCATATAAATGAGAAACGCATTTCCAAGTTACATAAGGATGGATACTTGGATAAGTTTGATTTGGAATCATACGAAGAATGCGAACCTTGTCTCATTGGAAAAATGACTAAAGCTCCTTTTACCGTAATTGGTTAGAGGGCCACCGAACGATTAGAACTTATACATAGTGATGTATGTGGTCCAATGCGTACGATGGCAAGAGGTGGCTTTTACTATTTCATAACCTTTACTGATGATTTTAGTAGATACAGATATGTGTATCTTTTGAAGAACAAATCCGAATCATTTGAAAAATTCAAAGAGTACAAGGCAGAAGTGGAAAAGCAAATAGGCGGAAGTATTAAAACTCTACGATCTGATCGTGGAGGTGAGTACTTAAGCTTAGAATTTAAGAATTACTTAAAGGAGTGTGGTATTGTATCACAGCTCACACCTCCTGGAACACCACAGTGGAATGGTGTATCTGAAAGGAGAAATCGTACCTTGTTGGACATGGTGCAATCAATGATGAGTCTAGCGGATCTTCCAATTAGTTTCTGGGGTTATGCTCTAGAAACGGCTGCACACACACTTAACCGAGTTCCTGATAAATCGGTTCAAACTACACCATATGAGATATGGACTGAGAAACGTCATAGCATGTCCTTTTTGAAAGTATGGGGATGCGAAGCGTTTGTGAAACGTTTAGTCACTGACAAGCTAGGACCGAAATCAGACAAATGTAATTTTGTGGGATACCCAAAAGAAACTAAAGGGTATTATTTCTATAATCGTACCGAGAGCAAAGTGTTTGTTGCTCGAACTGCTGTATTTCTTGAAAGAGAACTGTTCTCTAAGAAAAACAGTGGGAGTATGATAGATCTCGATGAAGTTCGAGAACCACAGAATGACATTGAACCAGAGTTGGAACATGAGCACGAAGTACATGAAAATGTTACTGCTCAAGAAACACAGGTTGTTCGTAGATCTGGTAGGATTCGCCATGAGCCTGAGAGATATTATGGATTTCTCTTAACTCAGACTGGCGATGTAATGCTTATGGATGAAGATGAGCCTCTTACCTATCAAGATGCTATGAATAGTCCAGATTCTGAGAGATGGCCGGAAGCTATGAAATCTGAGATGGATTCCATGTATGAAAACAAAGTATGGACTTTGGTTGAACCACCTGAAGGGGTAAAACCTATTGGGTGCAAATGGGTTTTCAAGAAGAAAACAGACATGGATGGTAATGTAACGACCTACAAAGCAAGACTAGTGGCGAAAGGTTTCAAACAAATTCATGGTATTGACTATGATGAAACTTTCTCACCAGTAGCTATGGTCAAGTCCATCAGGATTTTGCTTGCGATAGCAGCTTACTATGACTATGAAATCTGGCAAATGGATGTCAAAACCGCTTTCTTAAATGGGAGCTTAGAAGAGGATATGTATATGATACAACCAGAAGGTTTTGTCGATCCGAGATTTGCTAGAATGGTCTGTAAGCTACTACGATCTATTTATGGATTGAAGTAGGCCTCAAGGAGTTGGAACATTCGTTTTGATATAACAGTCAAAGAGTTTGGCTTTATTCAAAATGAAGATGAGCCTTGTGTTTACAAGAAGGTTAGTGGGAGCAAAGTGGCATTCCTAGTATTATATGTTGATGATATATTACTAATAGGGAATGACATACCTTCTCTTCAGGCTGTTAAGACTTGTTGGGAAAAGGTTTCTCAATGAAAGACTTAGGCGATGCTACCTATATATTAGGGATCAAGATCTATAGAGATAGATCTAGAAGATTAATCGGCTTAAGTCAGAGTACATACATTGACAAAGTATTGCATCGTTTTGGGATGCAAGAGGCAAAGAGGGGATTTGTCCATGTGTCTCATGGGATAGTGATCTCAAAAGAAAACTGTCCTAAATCATTAGATGATAAGGACCGTATGAAAAAAAGTTACCATATGCTTCTACAATTTGTTCAATAATGTATGCAATGATATGTACTCGACCTGATGTTTCGTATGCTGAGCCAGTGAAGCGGCCAAAGAGGTTGTTTGGCTTCGGAAATTTATTGAGGGACTTGGACTAGTTCCATCGATCGCAGATCCAGTTGATCTTTATTGCGATAACAATGGAACAATTGCGCAGGCTAACGAACCAAGGTCCCATTCCCGAGCAAAGCATATACTTAGACGATATCATCTACTTCGAGAGATTACAAGGAGGGGAGATATACATATATGTAAAGTGCATACTAATGATAACGTTGCAGACCCACTGACTAAGGCTTTGTCGCAGCAGAAGCACGAAGGTCACACTAGTTCCATGGGTATTAGATACATGGGTGATTGGCTCTAGTGCAAGTGGGAGATTTTTAGTGCTTGTGCCCTAGAGACAATACTATAATGTTCTTAGGGAAGACATTTTGATTATTAATAAATATGTTCTATGGATTTTCTTTCAATTATTTATTATGTCTTTATTAACTGCGATATAAATATTAGAATAATAAATGTCCTTGGAATATAAGCATGAATTCTATATCTCTAAGTATGTGACTTAGAAATGAGATTATATGAGTATTGTTTATAATCCTAAAAGATCCCTAGTCGAGTATTATTATTTGAGGACAATAATAATGCATTCAGACTAGTATGTTTGTTGACTGATGACCACATCTCATTGGTCATAAGTATGGTGATACTAAAGTCAAAGACATAAGTGCATGTTAGCAGAACATGGCACTGGATAGACCCACCATGTGAATTCTTCATGGTAAATGTTATCAAGTGTCATAAGCAATTCTCACAATGATAATGGTGTAATGATCCTTAGACTTGAAATCATTATATTTCTATATGAAAATTAATATACTTTGATTCTACTCAAAGTTACCTTTGACCGGGTAATGATAAAGGTGGACATTGGGTATATTATGAATCATATGAGAAATATGAATGATAGATATAGGATTTAACCCTCCTATTTTAGGAGTGATATTATTGGCCTCTTGATTGAGTGAGACTATGAAATGCATGGCCATGCTCAAATTGTGATTTGTTTAATAGTCTACTCATCGATCAAGTAAACCGGGATTAAATGTTGAAGAGGATGACATAAACCATGCCTCGAGTTTAATCTATAATATAAGGTTAAAAGGATTATATTACATGGAACATTATTCATTAAAGGTTTAATTGGATCACCAATTATTATTATTACTTGGGTAGCAATGATGTATTACTAGATGCCGCTCATTGTTTATAATTTTATTATGAGATATTAAAATTATTGCCAACGTAATAATAACCTAAAGGGTTACACATAAAGAACGTTTTAAACGGAGCATTAATTAAATTTCGAATTTAATTGAATTATTATTATTATTGAATTATTGGATTAATTAAGTAGGACTTGATTAATTATATAATAATTCGAATATAATAAATAATACTACTAATAATCAGATTGGGTTTTGGAAGCCCAATCAGATTAGGTATAGGCCCAGAATTCTCTCCATATAAATACATTAAGATGTATTATTTTAGGGTTGAGAAAAATTGAAAAAACGTTTTTCTTAAAAAACCCTAGCTGCTCTACATCATAGAGAGGCTAGAGAGAGAGAGTTCCGAGGGCAGTTCTTGGCTAGTACCAACTCCGGTGATCGTTGGACGATCGGGCGTTCGTGTGGACTGATTAGAGACGTGTATCGCAAGGCGGGACACGTGGTGATCAAATCAAAGGACCTCCATTAGTCAGCCGTTCGTAAAGCTTCAAAAGGTAAACGATTCTATTCACGAATTAAATATCGTTTTTCGCATGGATCCTGCGGAGGGTTTCGTTAATTTTTCTATTTTACGCGTTTTTCCGTTGCGTTTTCATGCCCGAAACCCTTCAGATGGGTTGGTTGACACCCAATGGAGCCAATTGATTGCAAAGAAAAAGAGTAATAATTAAGGGATGGAGGCAGATTTAGAGATTCTTGAATATAGTTCAGACTAAGAAACTATTACGTCAGAAATAAGAGGCTTAATTAGCTCTTATGGTTGACGCCAAGAAAAGAGATACCAAGTATAAAGGGAACTACAATAGTTTTGGGAGATTGTACAAGGTTTTAATGAGCTACCAGATATCGATTTGGATGACATGAGAATGAATACCGAGTATTCAGAGTATAATGGGAATGAAAGGGTTAGTGACTCAGTTACAAGAGTTGTTGTATAAGGGTATGATAAGACCCAGTGTACCACCATGGAGAGCCCAGTGTTGTTGTAAGAGAGAAAGATGTTAGCACAATATTATGTATCGAACCTCGAGAGTTGTATGAGTTCGACATGGAGAATAGGTACCCTTGTAAATGATTGTTTGATCAGCGGAAGAATGCTGTGTATTTCCAAATTTATTTAAGATCTGGGTATCACCAGTTGGAAGTTAAATCCGAGGATATACCCAAGACTGCGATTCGTACTAGGAATAGACACTTCGAGTTTTCAGCGAGGTTATTTTGGGTTGACTAATGCACCCACAAATTTTATGGAATGTAATGAATTGGCTTTGAGTTACCCGTGATAGTAGATAGCATGAGATGGAGAAATGGCTAGAATTGACCTAGGATTATGACTGTAAGATACACTACCATCCGGGGAAGGCCAATGTGGTGGCTGATACCCTTAATTAAAATGAGACAGAGATGGATTCCGAATGATCGGGAATTAAAGGATGAGATTTTACACAAAACCCAAGTTAGTCCAACAAACTAGAAGGACAAAAGATTTCACCAACAAGCGGCTAGTGACAGCCAAGACAGACAGAGAAAGTATGCGGACTAAGCCCGTGAGTATAGAGATAGTACTGCTATTGATAAGCTAAATGGCAAGTTGATGAATGAAAAGCAAGTTTATGCTGGTGTATTTCTGTACAAACAAGATAGAGAATATGAGGTTAGAGATTCGTGATGCTAAAGGTATCTCCATGGAAAGAATTAATGAGATTTGGAAAGAAAGGGAAGTGAGCCCGAGATTCATTGGGCCATCTGAGATTTTAAAATGCGTCAGGAAGGTGGCCTACGAGCCAGCCTTACCCCCAAACTTGTAGAATGGTCATAACGGGGTTCATGTGTCAATTCTACGTCAGTATACTATAGATGCCCGGCATATGTAGAGTACGAGTAGGTAGATATACAACCTGGTCTGACTTACAAAGAACAACCTGTGGAAATCACGGATAGAAAAGAACTAGTGCTAAGAGACGAGGTTGCCAAGCTAGTGAGAGGTTTGTGGAGAATCAAGAAGTGGAAGAATCCACTTGGGAGTTAGAAAGTGCAATGGAAGAAAAGTACCCCCAGTTATTCCTAAGTTGATTCCGGGACGGAATCCTTTTAAGGAGGGGAAAATATAATAACCCGAATTTTTGGAAAAATTTAAAACTTTTCTTATTATGGTTAAGTGCGGCAGTGAATAGTGATTTGGTGGATGAATAGTGATTTTGAGGATTAACAAAATTTTTCATGCCACCTATGTACGAGACGTAGTGTGGATATTCCGAAGTCATATTAGTGATCTACGGAGTAAATAAGTGAATGCAAAGACGATCGGAATTCAGAAATTCCAAATTTTATTTTGGTGTAGTATTTGACCGGACAGCGAATTATATATTATTATATTCAAGAAATGAGATATTAAAATTGAGGATTTGAGGATTTAATATTTTGGAATTTTATTATTTTATTAAAGTCGATTTAAGGATTCGATTGTTGAAGTGAATAGTTACTATTCACTGCGAGAATCGCGTAAAATTTTATTCGCTCTCTTTAGGAAATATTTCAAATTGTTTCAAGAGGAACAAGGCAACATTTACAGGATTAAATATAGACATGGAAGTAACATGTAACAAGATTAATTCGATGGATGCAACATTTGGATCATCCATGTTAAAGGAAACGAACCAGTAAAGCTACTTTAGCTAAGCTCTTGCATGTGCGACACGTGTCCAATGACTAAGCAATAAAGGTGATGACTCACCCCCTTCAACCACAAAATATCAAGGCAATTATCAGTCCACCAAGACAAAAAGAAAAAGGAGAATTCTCCATTTTTGAAGAGAAAACCGAGAGAGAAAATGAGGAGCAAAATGGTGGAGAAAGAAGTGACCATAACTTGAGTTTCTCTTGGCGGTTTTTGGCGTTCCACCACTCAAATCGAAGCTCTCGAGAAGCCCGACATAACCATGGTAAGCAATCACCTCAACCCCGTGATTTACCCCTTCGATTTCAGTGATTAACAGTTGAAGAAGATGATGAATAGTAACTTGTATTTTGTTTTGTTTTTAGATATTGAGTTGGTGGATTCCAAAGGTTGTATTAAGCAAGGATCTAAGGTTACATAAGGAATATAGCAGCAAGCAAGCTTGGAGAAGGTATAAATCTTGAAACCCTTGAAGTATTATGAGGTTTATGGATGATTAATGGTGTTTATGCATGTTTATAGCCTTAGTTGTTAAGATTGGGCTTTGATCTAAGTTATAATGAGTTATATGAACGGAAAGGCATTGCTTGGCCTCAGTTCTATGTTATATAAGATGTATGTGTTGTGTGGAGTGATCGATATGCATTTTGGATGATTTGAAATTTGGGAATATCCGAGTTATAGCCGTTGTAATGCCCAAATTTTTACCTACTGATTGGTTCCCTGTTTTTCCTCTGTTAGAGCTCGACCCTTGAGTCCTACTGCCCATGATTGTGTATTTATGTTATAAGCTTCGTAATGATATGTGGTTCGCCTAATTTGGCCGAACGGTTTAAGAGTTATGCTAGTTTTAGTAATCGTGGTTCAAGAGGTTTCATCGCAGAAATGTAACCACTTTGATGCTAAGTCAAAGACCTTTAAGAGTCGAATTAAAATGTGAAACTTTGTGATATAATGCTAAGGACAGTTAGAAAGCCTTGTGCGAAGGTTTCGAGTCAAAAAGATCATTTTCCGATTTTATAAAAATAAGGAAGCCGAGGTTGCACAAGTGAAAACCACTGAAAACGAGACTTAGAAACCAAGGTTCCAAATGGTTAAGTATAACTTAGATTTGAGGATGGATTTCGAACCAAACTTATGATATAAGTATTTGACGAATAACATGGACTTAGTGTGACGCTAGAGCGAGCAAGTAATGCCTTGGTTGTGTTTCGCTTACGTGTTTAAGCATTGAGTTATAAGTGGTTTATCGAGGGGATTAGCCGTGTGTTTTCGTTTGACTTTGTCTAGATTGTCCGGCATCGTCGCGAACCCCTATCACTTCTCGAGCATCAGACAAGTTTACTAACCCTTACTCTATTGTTAGAGTGGGCATATTTTCAAATATTTAATACTTGTTGATTCAGAAATATATCTATATATATATAGTCCTTGTTCCAAGTATCGTGCAAGTTTTCTAATCCCCTGCTGTATTTCAGATTACATTATACTGATGACGCATATGATATGATAGATGCATGTTTTCAAACCTCAAATCGTATATAGATGTGATAGTATTAAAAATGTTGAGATATAATATATGCATATGATAGAGGCAAGTTTTCAAACCTATGCCTCTATAAACTGTTGTTGTGATAAATAAAAGATATTGAGATATATGCTATGTGTTCATGATTTCGAAACAATACTTATGATATTAAGTAAAAGTTATTAGTATAAGTTGGACTTATAAGCTATGGTTATGGTAATATATATATAAGTCGATATGTCAAGAAAAACCCTCAGTAGGGGGTATATACTCCGTATTTACACTACGGACCGGGAATGGTATCAGTTGTTATCTAGGGTTATATTATTATACTATTATCCCTTATTTTCTTAAGAAAGTATTTGGGAATTACTTCTAAATAAATATTCTTTATTAAACATAGTTTTCATTAAGTATTTAAAGCCCTACTTCTTAAGGAAGTATTTTGTGAAACTATTCTTTAACCCTAGATAACTAATAAAGTTTTATTCAGACAATTATAATATAATTAGAGAAGGCTCCCAAATCTATTTCCCTTTTAAGTCTATATTGAGAAAGACTTAAATGTTCGCTCAAACTACAAAGATGCATGGAACCTTTCTCAAGTTTTAATGTTTGTTTCAAGTGGACTGCCCGGTCCTAAATCTTTTTGAAACTATTTAACAGCTTTGTATGCTACCATCAAAATGATTTTGATTACTTTCTCAAGATTCGAGAAGTAAGATCAGTGGAATAAGTTGTATCCATTAACAAGCATCTGCTTGGGAAATATGGGTGAATTTTCCTTTCCAACCAGATATGACTACTTTGTGGAGTCGTATACTTGGGGAAAAAGGGAAAGGAACTTTATGTTTCAGAGTCATGGATTCACTCGAACTTGGAGAATATGTAAGGGACTGAGTAGCGCCGGTCCCCTAAGGGAATTACAATAAGGCCGACGGACTGGTGAAACGGGTCTGTTCTTCCCTTAGATGATTAGTAAGTGCCCGACCGTAGGATAAGAGGAGAGTAACAGGCCGACGTACTGGTGAAACGGGTCTGTTCTTCCTACCTACAACCGAAGGCGGGGAGGTAGGTCGGTGTGAGACTGAATATCTTCCCTTCTACGTAGAAAAAGACCAGGGGGATACATCTTACGACTGATCATCGTAGGGTATCCTCGGCGCCTAGAATCTCCATCTATTGTTCATCATCCATGAAAGAAAGTTTATGCAAGTTATCAGAGAAAGAAAGTTTTATGCAAGTTTTCAGAGAAAGAAAGTTTACACAAGCATATGAGTTTATAAGAAAGCATATGAGATTACAAAAAAAGGTATATGATTTTATGGAAAGATATATGGAACCAGATGAGCTTAAAAATGGATTGGAAATATTTTACATTGTATTTATTTCCAAATTATGATATGAGGTAAATGTTTGATATGAAAGATGATATTGAATTTTTCTTATAACTTCATCTTTCAAGTATATGTTGATAGTCTGCTTATATTTTATATAGCAGATATTTTACGGAAAGGATATACTGAGTTATCTTATTATTTCAGCTTTTATACTATACTAGAACTTTGTTCATAGTATGAATATCGAAAGTTGCAGAGTATTCTGAAATGATATTTGAAGTACAGTAATGGTACTATTTTTGGAATACATTCCGATAAGGAAATGATTTCAGTATCGAGATATTTTGACAAATTATTGTCGTATACCCGCTTTATTTCTGGGTTGAATTAAGGGCAGAATTATGCCATACTTTCATTACCTTGCTGAGCTATCGCTCACTCTTGCTATTATTTTATATATATTATATAGCAACGAAGCAGGATGCCAATGGGACGACACATACCTCGCAAGGCGTTTCCATAAACAGTTTCTAGCAGTGATCCCGGGAATAGTACGAACCAATCGAATCAGGCTACGACTTTTGGTATTCAACTTATGTATAGACATGAATGGTATTAGAGGATTGTGAGCATCAGAAGGCTAAGTTGGTAATGTAACAATACTTAGAAATTGTATCAGTAACAGATTCAAAAGACATTTGGGTATTATAATAAAAATTATTTAATCCGCAGTTGTTGTGTTGTGTCGTTTCTGAGACTCTAACCTGTGTGCGTGTGTGTGAGACATATGTTGTGGGGTCATGAGCAGGTGAATTATGAATGGTGTGAGTAATACAGGTAAGGTAAGGAGTACGTGGATTGTGACAATCCTAAATCCCTGACCCCGGATTTGGGGCTGTTACAAAAATTGACAAGTCCAAGGTTAAATGCTTCAATTGTGGTACTATTGGAAACTTTGTTGGAGAATGCAGGAAGCCAAACATCAAGCAGTCTGGAAGTGGTAAAGCACTTATGGTAACATGAAAGGATTTGGATGACTCAAGTGATTTTGAAGATGAGTTTGATTATGAAAATATTGCATTAATGGCTATCTCAACTGACAAACCATCCTTAACAAAGGAACCAGCTATTGAAAATGTATCGCTATTTATTCTTTCTTGATTCAATTGATAGTTTAGATTCTGAAGGTATCCAATATATTACAACTGAATTTAAAAATCTTATGGAAAATTTCAGAAATCTAACTAGTGAGAGAAATAGTCTTAAAGATAAGAATGATGAGCTGGTAAATAAATACCTTCTTGGAAAGTAAGTTAGTTCAAATGAACCAGTTCAACGATGAATCAGTTAAAGCCAAGTATGACTATGGTGTAGTTCTTGAGGCCTATTATTGCATAAGAAAAGAACTGGAAGAGGAAAAGGATAAAATCAAACTATGGAATGCTTCAGGCAAAAACACTCACACAATAATACAGAATCAATTTGTTAGTCAAACTAGTGGCATAAGTTATGACAACAGTGAGGGAAAGAAACCTGTAAGTAATGGCAGTGATGAAGCTGATAAGTCAAAGAAAAATGAACCTGAAAAACCAAAGGCTAAACCTGTTAAGTTTGTAGATACTGAAGGCACACCACTTATCTACAAGAATCAGGAACACACTTCTGCGACATCAGAGAAAATTAAAAAGGTGAATGTAGGTTTTCTTTCTAATTCCCAACTGAAACTGAGACTTGCTAATGTTTCAGAGTCTAAAAAGGTGAAGAGAAATAGAAATGGGAAGGAAAGAATCAACAAATAGAATAATTATAAAAGAATTCCTGATGCCCCAAGAAAGAAATGCTTTAAGTGTGGAAATCATAATCACCTATCAATAGACTGTAATAAAAAACCTACATGGAATGCAGAGTCTAGATTCCCTAAGACTCTACAGATTCAGTATAGACCTCAAGATTCTTGTTATCACTATGGAAGCTTGCTACACTCTATATACACTTGTAGAGAATATCATGATCTATATTATGACTTCTATTCCTTGATGAAACTCCAAGTCATAAAAAGATTATGAAGACAGAGTCTAGTGAAGACTCTGGTAAGGGTTATTCTGAATAACAGGGATCAAAATCAAATAAAAAGGCTAGTCATTCAAATAGAAAACCAGGATCCAATCATAATTGGATCCCCAAGAAGTTTAACTAGTCATCTAGTGTTTGCAGGGCACCAGTATGAAGCATACATTCATTCTTGACAGTGGATGCTCATGACATATGACTTGAAAGAAAGCTCTGATAACAGATTTTGAGAAGAAAGCTGGTCCAGAAGCTTCTTTTGGTGATGGCAACAAAGGAGACACTCTGGGATATGGCTCAATTGTACTGGGAAATGTCATCACTGAAAATGTAACACTAGTTGAAGGGCTTAAACATTCTATAATCATCACAAGTCAATTTAGTGATAATGGGTATATCTCTACCTTTGACTCTGAAGCTTGCATAGTTACCAAAGTACCAAATTTGATTATCACGAAATCCGGGTTCGATTCTGTCCTTGCAACTACGTAATTATACAAGATTTATTTAATTTCAATTCTTTAACTTCATCCGGGGTTCGATTCCTTGCAACTACGTAATTATACAAGATTTATTTATTTACTTTAAATTTATTAGCTACATCAAGAGTTTGATTCCTTGCAGCAACGTAATCATACAAAATTTATTTATTTACTTTAATTTCTTTAGTTTTACAAACGGTTCGATTGTCTATAACTACATAATTAAATAGTGGTTTATTTATTATATTTTTATCATTTAATTCTCGACAAATATATTTTTTAAAATATATTTATTAATATATATCAATATTATTATGTTGATGTCGAGGCCGGTGCTTGGCATGGTTATCGACTAGTATATATAAAGGCATGACGTGCATGAGTTGTAATGAAGCAAGTAAACTATTAAGTCTTTAGAAAATCTGATCCCACCAGGATGATCATATTGAAATACAAATCTTGATTTCCATCTTGTTAAAATAATATAAGGATTTTTTTTTTACAGTTGTTTAGAGCATCTTCAACGGTATTCTGTAAAATGGTTGGTTAAATATTGATTATGTAAAATTAGCTGAACGTGTAACGTATTTTACTCCAATAGAGTTGGCTATATTGATTGGTTATATTTTGAAAATGGTATGTTATTATTATTTCAAGTTATTTGAAGTACAATATATTATTTTAATATGGTAACAATTGACGTGTAATTTTGCTACAGGTCAGGTCCATAGAGGTTCAACATATATAGCCAATATGATGAGGTTATCTAAATTTTTAGCCAACAATGATGTACCATTGGAGTGACAAAATTTTTACACATTCTCTATAATTTCTATTTAAAGTATGTTATATGAATTTTTTCTTAAGGGTTTATGATGGTTGGAGATGCTTTTAGACATTTGTAGATCACGTAGATGACCCCTGATAGATTCCTAGATTATGCAATATTTACAACTCGGCTATTTTAAAGAAGATAAACAATTGACTCAAATTTAATAATACTGAAACTCCGAGGACCTGAACATTCCCTTGTCTACAAAAAGTGACTGTTCAATATTACATTCAGCCAATTATGCTACAGCAGTTTATGGCCAATGACACTCATGAACAGGCAAGAGATCATCAGAAGATGATGGGTCATTTGAGGGATTTAATGGCATGCCTACATTGTCGTAAGGATGTACTTCAACGGTTGTTCCAGGGCAATATCCAAAATATCCATTTTCACTAATCATTTGACTGGCAATGATGCTGTTTTTGTTTGTGAAATTTGTAGGATTCCCTACATCTAGTTGAAGAAATGAATCCAGTGAACGCACTCTTGCTAAAAGAGCTGCTTCATCAGTCCCAACAAGTTCAAATTCACCAAGCAAATGCTGTTCAATTTCAGTGATTGGTATTCCACCATTGCCTACAGCCATTCCTAATTCCACCCCGTAAGCTCTGTGCTGATAATCTTGGTAGGTATAACCAGAGTCTTGTAAATCCATAGGGCGAGATGATTGTCCTGGAATGATGTTTACACTTGGAGTAGAAGAAACTGTCCCTTGATTTTCAAGCTGGCAGTTTCTTTCTGCCACATCCATTGGGAAATCCATAACTATATGAACAAAATAAATTACATCTTTACATCTGGACATATATGCAGTTCTAAATAATAAAACATTATTGGTGCAGGTGGTCGTGATTATACCAGATATTGGAGAGGACATATCCACAATGCCGTGATGTGAAGTTTGTTTATAATTTTGATCACCATGCAGAATTGGAAATTTTGCGAGGTCATACTGCACATTGAAACTTAATATATTGTTTTCAGTGAAATTGCTAGGATACGGGGTATAACCATGAATATTTGAGTAGAAATACTGATTCTTCTGAGTTGGAAATGGTTTCTGGCTCAAATCGAACAAACGTTTGTCAAATTGCAGAAGCTTCTCATAATGTCGATCAAGAACTCCCGGAGGAAAGATAAGTAAGTGCCTCCTAAAAGAAGAATTTTTACAGATATATTAGTTAAAGCAATTATAATGAAAAATCAGCTGTGGTTTGATTTGACAAAGGATAAGATAAGAGAAAAGAGGAGATAACTTGCAGAGAACAGTCTCTTGAAATAGGAAGGCTGGCATAAAATAACATAAACACTAACCATCCGAAAATGTAAAGAGCAGATTCAAGACGAACACACATGTGTATGTGCAGATAGAATCATATGAATTTACCTGTGCAAGGGAGCTTGACCACCAGTGAAATCTGACGCTTGTTGCCAAACGGTATGCTTCCGCGGCATAGGATCAAATTCCCTGTAATATGCAGGTGGATTGCCTAGCTACACTTGTGCATATAGCAAAATTATTATCTTTTCCACAACAAGGTAATTACAAGTATTAATGTATAAGAAATTAATTCGGTTCACCTCTATTAACAGGATTCCACACTCATTATCTTTAATGACAGCATTAATCCCTATGATATCGGCCCAGTGTATCTCAATCTTTCTCTTCAATGCTCCCTCTAGGATTTCCCAGACAATTTTTTTTTTGGCATAGTAACATTTTGCTACTACATGACCTTCATGCCTGGCTAAAACCTGTGCAAATTCGATAAATCACATCCCAAGGTTATCTACAATTAGATGGGAAAAAAAATGATATATAAAGAATCCCATCCAATGATATTAACATATATAACTACCTCCCAGTTTCCAATTTTTACAAATGTTGCAGACAAATTCGAAGCCTTCAACTTCTCCGAGTCCATCTTTGCTGGAGATTTCCTCGTTTTTGATAGCTTTGATTCTACTAAACTTATAAATGATTGTGTTTTGTCTAATCTGAGCCCCAGAGGACTGTTATGCTGACAGTTACTGATATCTTCCTGCTGATAACAAACAATGTCCATACTCAGTTCTAAATCAAAGGTTGTCAAAACAAATTTCTTCAAAAATCACAAAGAAAATGGAAATCGAAGCACAAAATTAGAAATGCACAGGTATATCACGGTATGTATGCAAAGAGTATACACTGAACACTTAATCGATTTTCGAAGAGTATGAATCAACAAAATCAGAAACAGGGCAATGCAACAGAATTGAAGTTCTTAATTAGTTGTCTATATATCACATGCATAGACATGCAGAACAATTTGTTCTCGCGTAATTAACAAATCAAGAACCTGCAGAAGCCTGGACGAGAAATGTTGAGAGCTTGATGCATCAGAATTCATATTGTTGAAGACAATTGGTTAGAGCTCGGAATTTTCACTCAGACGCTCTACTTAGATATGTTCTTGATACCAAAAAGAGTCTACTAAAATTAATATAAATAGGAAAAAACAAATTAAAACACGTGTGAATATACAGAGTGACGGCCATAAGTGTATGGATTAGATGGCCTACGTAAGATGTGTGATAGCGAGAGTTAAAGTGAGTATGTATAAAAGCTGAAAATGAAAGGGCTTAGATCAATTCCAAGGATTTGGTCTTGGAGGGATCCTTCTTAATTACCTGGCAATTTACTTGCATGCCCTCACTTTTTTCCAATTTTCTAACCAAACATGAATTTACTTGGAAAAAAAGTGTTTATAAAAAAATTACCTTTAAAATTTTTTATTATAAAGAAAAATTATATATGTTTTATAAATAAATTATAGATAGAGTTTTTTTTTAAAAATTATAATGCCGCCGTGAAGCACGTCTTTGTCAATTTGTAGGTTAGAAATGTAATTAAAAGTTCTATCTGTAGAATAAGTTTAAGAATTTATAAGAAATACATATAAAAAAAAGTTCTATCAAAAGTAGAATATGTGTTTGGAAGGCATATTAACTCTTTATATATAATAAGCGTAAGGGAGATCTTATCCAAAACTTTGATCGGTCACTGTACTACCAAAAGTATATGATCCGTTGGATTACAAAACTATAAATATTCAAATAGATGAGAACCGTTAGATATAATATTAAAAATTGTATTTGATTAATAATAGGATAGTATTTAAATACTAAAAGGTGTATTTTGATAATTTAAACCAATTATAAATAGGTTTTCTATATTGAATAGAAATCTTTATGTAAAAAATCGTAATTATCTTTTCTATTTAGTTTATGGATAGTTCCAGTTAGATAATAATTATTAAACCATCATTAAATTAAAGATAATTTTGTTAGCTTCGTGTGGGCTGTAAAATTGTTAAAATCTGTTGTCTAAAACTCAAGATAGAGCTCAAACAGTAAAGTGATTATCTAAATTTTAATATATATTTTTTTAATTTAAACCAATTATAAATAGGTTTTCTATATTGAATAGAAATCTTTATGTAAAAAATCGTAATTATCTTTTCTCTTTAGTTTATGGATAATTCCAGTTAGATAATAATTATTAAACCATCATTAAATTAAAGATAATTTTGTTAGCTTCGCGTGGGCCGTAAAATTGTTAAAATCTGTTGTCTAAAACTCAAGATAGAGCCCAAACAATAAAGTGATTATCTAAATTTTAATAATTTTTTTTATTATTGTAGCACCAATTTAATTTTTTTCCTAATTCTTTTAAATTTATAAATTCTATGTTTATTTCAATAAAATATTAAAATCAATTTAAGAAAAAATTAAAATCGATCTAGTCCGTGTACGACCACTATAGGACCAAATTAATTATTACAGTTAGATCTTAAATAGATCGATGAGAATTGTTAGATCTAATATTAAAAAGTGTATCTGATTAATAATAGAATTATATTTAAATACTAAAAAGTGTATTTTGATAATTTAAAATTTTTCTATGTAAAAATTCTTAAATATCTTTTCACTTTAATTTATGTATAGTTCGAGTTAGATAATAATTGTTAAACCAAATATCAGATAACAATTAATATCGATTACAATATTAAAAATTATCAATATAATGCTCATGTATATCATATAACAATGATACGTGTGGACCCTGCGTTATAAGAGACTTAGGAGAACTCCTGAATAAATTTAAACATTTTTTTTCTGAAGGAACATAACAATTTGATTAATCTAAATTATAATTATATTATTTTACATATAACAAACATAAAAGGATAATATCAAAATATTATTAAAATATTGAGGGTTTTATATTCATAAACAATAATTTTGAATATAATACTTAACCATCTTTTCTTTTCGGTTTATGGGTAGGTCACTGGTAGTTAGATAATAATTATTAAATCATCATTAAATTAAAGATAATTTCGTTAGTTTCACATGAGTTGTAAAATCGTCAAAATTCAATTTCTAAAACTCAGGATAGAACCCAAATAGTAAAGTGAGTATCTAAATTTTAATAAATATTTTTTATAATTGTAGCACCAATTTATTTATTTTTTCACTAATTCTTTTAAATATAGAAATTTTATCTTTCTTTAAATAAAGTATTAAAATAAATCAAGAACAAATTCAAATCGATAAAGACTATAATAATATGAGAATAAAATTTTATATAATCATAACATAATTTTTATACTGTTTAATAATTTTAAAGTAATAATGTATTTTAAAATTTTATATACACTATAAATAAAACCGAAACATTAAAAGTAAAAGGAGTTAGTAAGATACTTATATCAGTATGTAATTGATATCCTTATTATATTAAACTCTTTTATATAATAAGCATAATAGAGATTTATCCAAAATTTTGATCGTGACAACCAAATTAATAAGGACTATTAGATCTTAACTAGATAAATGAAAATCGTTTGATCAAATATTAAAAAAGTGTATTTTATTTATAATAGGATTATATTTAAATTCTAAAAAGTGTATTTTGATAATTTAAACCAAATATACCAAATATAAATAAGTTTTCTATATTGAATAGAATTCTCCATGTAAAAAAATCGTGACTTTCTTTTTTCTTCCATGGACAATTCGAGTTAGATAAAAATTGTTAAACCATCTTTTAATTAAAAATAATTTAATTATCTTCACGTGGGGTGTAAAATCGTCAAAATCTGATTTTTAAAACACAAGATAAAGCCCAAATCAGTAAAATGAGTATTTAAATTCTAATAATGATTATTATGTCATCATTATTTTAAGGCCAATTTAATTACTTTTTTCTAACTATTTTAAATTTAGAAATCTATGTTCAAAAATTAAAACAAATCTAAGAAAAATTCAAATCAACAAAGAATATAATAATACGAGGATAAAATTTTATAAAATTGTGCATATTTTTTATCCTATTTTATTAAGTTATAGATCATAACTAATCAAATATAATTTATTATTAAATAATAAATTATACGCAAATAGTGATTTTGTTTTATAAGCACTCACAGAGACCTAATTTCATTGTTAGCAGGACTATATTCATATTAAAAAAAACCGTATTTTGAAATTGTAGACTCAGCTACAGACAAACCTAACTTTTTAAACCTATATACATCTTAAATTATTAAATTTGAAACTTTAAAAGTTTGTTAATCAATTAGTATAGCACTTTTCTGAAAAATCGTACTTTACAAAAAATATTATCAAATAACCTATGTCTGAAAGAAAAAAAAATTCAAAAAAAAATTTCAAAAAAAAACCTGTAAATTTTAATATGTTGTTGGTAGATTCAAATCTTAGATCATTCTACATGATAATTTTACTGTTATATGTAACGTTTCTCAACAATTTAATTTGAAAGATCCAACTATTATGGATTGAGTGATCAAACAAAGCGACCACACTTATAAGAAAGCTTTCATTATTTAGTTTTTAATATAATAACCTAGATATTTACGGGATATAGTATAAAAAATGAATTTTATACAGAATTTTGATCGTCACGGTGTACTACTTTAAAAGAAGAACTATTACAAAAAAAAATATTTTAATTGATAATTTATTTTCTCAAAAGTTCAAAGTTCCCGCATCATTAACATATTACAAAAAACAGTATATTATATTTTAGCAATAAATATTAAAAAAATTATAAATTATAAATATTATAAATATTAAGAAAAATTAATGATGTTATCCTGGTAATTTGGTCCTAAATACCGCCAAAACATTCTCAACCGTTAGATCCAATACTTTTAAAAATAGATGATCAAGATTATATCATATAAAAAGAAATTATTATCTAAAAATGATATAAGTTAAAAGATATTATATTAGGATTGGATTTTCCAAAAAGTTAAAACATAAAAATAGTTGTAATTAAATAAGGAAACCCATTTATAACCAAAATAATAAAAATCGTTTAATCTTAAATAGATAGGTGAAAACCGTTAGATTTAACATTAAAACATGTATTTGGTTAATAAAGATTATTCTAATAATCTAAACTACGTATAAGTTAATTAGATTTCCTAAATCGAATAGAATTCTCAACATTAAATTTCGTCACTTTATTCTGTTTTTAGTTTTAGAATAGTTTTTAATCGAAAAATAACTATTAAACCACAACTAAATTAAAGATTATTTTGTGAATTTCATGTGAACCGTAAAATTGGCCAAATCTAACTTTTATAACTCAATATAAACAAATATTAAATTGAGCGTGTAAAATATAATAAATATCAAATTTTAACTATAATTTTTTTTGGCTAAATCTTTTTTAACAATAATTTAATCATGTAAACTAATAACTTTTAAATATTAAAATATTCATAAATAAATATAATTATAAATATTAAAAAAACAACCGTGTGTTCATCGTAATAAAAATATAATTATAAACAGAATAATTATAAATAAAATTGAAGTAACCGTGCATCGCACGAGCTATAAACTAGTATAATTAAAAGTTCTATTAGAAGTAAAATGGGACTGCGAATTTATATAAATTACTTTTCATACATATAAAAAAAAAGTTCTATCAAAAGTAAAATAGGTGTTCGTAATGCATATATATAATAAAAAAAATTATTGGAAGTAAAATATGAGTGCAAATTTATATAGTTATTTTTCAACGAGAGATCGACTTATTAAAAAGGAGTATGTTAACATAAAAATTAATAGGTAAGACAAGACAAGTATATATTCAATGTATAGAATTTGAGATTTCGATCTTAAAAAGGAAAACGTGTTTAACGAGAGAACTATTCATTAGAAATAAATGAGTAATTGTTGATGTACAATTGATAATTTAATTCATTGTATACCTTTATTTTTAAATAAAAATAAGTAAAACGTGTAATTGTTGTAATTTTATAGAGTTTTTAAAAAAATAATTATGACGCCGCCGCAAAACGCGGTTTTTTCAACTAGTTTATATGTAAAACATGTTACTTTCTTAAAACAATTTGCACGTATGACCTTTATTGTAGCATGCATCAGTGTTTTATTATTTGTTGAACTGTGAAAAATTTCAGAAGTTAAACATTAACTAATTTATTCTTTGTATGCAATATTTTCTGCAAACTTCAACTTAATTCAAACAAAAAGTAAGCCTACTTTGCCGAAATTTATTACATGAAAATAACAGCCCATAAAATATACTCTTTCCGTCCCTCTTATTTTTTTACAGTTTTGTTTTACAATGTTTAACACGTATTTTAATACTCTTATAAAATATAGGTATACAACTTATTTTTAAAACTTTCTTTTTTTGATTAAAAATTTAAACATTATATTTTTATTCAGAAAAAAAAATTAAAAAAATTTATCGAATTATATATTAAAATAACCTTAAAATACGTGTCAAGACCATGTTCTTAATGTAAAAAATTGAGGGACCGAGTACTGCAACTTAAAGAACCACGTGAGATAATAGAACAAATATGGAACAGTGGTATTAGGCGTTTAGCGGATGCTACTTTTGGCGTCGGTCGGGCAGTGCCAACTGCCAACTCAAGTGGATGTATAGTTGTAGAGCCTTGTAGTTGTAGGCGCCTCTTTTCTTATTTTATAAAGCACATGTTAAACTATACTCCCTTCCCGCCCAATTGTTATCAATTGGATTGGGCACGAAATTTAATGAAAATAGGTAAAATAATGGAGAAGAGCCCACCAATATTTAAAGTATAAAGTAAGTAAAGTGGAGGAAAGTATTGGAAGTAGTTGATTTTTATATTATAAAACTTTACTATTTTAGGAAAGTTTTGGAATGTAAAGAATTTGATGGGACATCCAGAAAGGAAAGTGTAAAGAATTGGGTGGAACGGAGGGAGTACATTACAGGCAAATGTATCCATGCAAAAGATATCAGCTTAAAAATTGAAAAACAATATATCATATTCAATATTGTAAATTATTTTTAAGTTCGATGCAGATAAAAATGTAATAATATCGTAACTTAACAATACAAGAAAATAATATATGTTATATATATATATATATATATAATATATATTCAATTTATATTGTTCTTTATATAAGAGTGTTATTCATGGAGTAATGACATATATATATATACTAGCTTAAAACCCGTGCGATGCATGGATTTTTATTAATAATTATTATTTTTATTATTTATGTTTTAATATTCTATTAATTTGCATTTACTAAAAAAAATAAGTAGGCGTGTTAAACTTTTTTAAATAATTAAAATTATCAAAATAGATTTTAAAATAAATTAATAACTGTTTACCCGTGATATTTTTGGAAAATGAGGGTTCTTAGTAAGGAAAAATAAAAAAATTAACATGTTTTAGCTGAAAAGGTAAGTTCTCGTAATTAAAAATATTTAAATAGGTTTCAAAATAAATAAGTAAGGATTTGTCCGGGATATATTTTTGGAAAATGAGAGTTTTAGTAAGGAAAAATAAAAAGAGTAACATGTTTTTAAAAAGTGTTCATAATTAAAAAGTATTAAAATATATTTTAAAATAAATAAGTAAGGGTTTACCCGTGATATTTTTGGAAAATGAGGGGTTTTGGTAAGGAAAAATAGAAATAGTAACATGTTTTTGTTAAAAAAGATATCCGCCCGTGTATTTTTTAGAAAAAGAAAGGATTTTTTTAGAAAAAAATAATGTATTTTAGCTGAAAAGTTAATTGGTTATAAATAATGTTATTATTTAGTGATAGTTTTTTAAAAAAATAAATAAGAGTAATTAAGTAAAATCACTAAGTACTGACCATCCGTCCGACTACCAAACTTTTCATGTTTCGTCTTTAATAATATAGCTTAAAACCCGTGCGATGCACATATTGTTTTTAATAATTGTTAATTTTATTATTTATATTTTATATTTTATTAATTGCATTTATAAAAAAAGGCGTGTTAAATTTTTTTAAATAATTAAAAGTATTAAAATAGATTTTAAAATAAATAAGTAATGGTTTGCCCGTGATATTTTGGAAAAAGAGAGGTTTTAGTAAAAAAAAAAAATAGAAAGTAACATGTTTTCGTTGAATTTTAAAATATAAAAGTAACGATTTGTCCGTGAAATTTTTGAAAAAAGAGGGGTTTTATTTAGAAAAATAGAAAATGTGACATGTTTTAGTTGAAAAAAGTAATTGTCAATTAAAATTATTAAAATAGATTTTAAAGTAAATAAGTAAGGGTTTTCCCGTGATATATTTGAAAAAAGAGGGATTTTAGTAAGGAAAATATAACATATTTTAGCTGAAAAAGGTAATTGCCTGTGGTTTTTCTAGAAAAAGAGGGGAAAGGTAATTGACAATTAAAAGTATTAAAATATGTTTTAAAATAAATAATAAAGGTTTGCTCGTGATATATTTGAGAAATGAGGGATTTTAGTAAGGGAAATAGAAAAGATAACATGTTTTAGCTGAAAAGGAAATTGCCGGTGATTTTTTAGAAAAAAAAATGGTATTGTATTTTAACCGAAAGAGTAACTGATTATAATAATTTTTCTAATAATTAAATAAGGCAAGTACCGTACCAAAAAACAGGTACCAAAGCTTTAAATGTTTCGTCTTTATTAATATAGTATAGTATAGATAGATAGATAGATAGATTTATAATATTAGTATTTTATTCTACTAAATGGAATAGCTCGTGATATTTTTGAGGTTTTAGTTAGGAGAAATATTAGTTAGAAAATATAAAAAAAAATACGTTTTGGGAAAAAAAAACTAATTGGTTAGTCATTAATAATTATAATATTATTATTTTATTTTATTAAATAGAAATGTTCATGATATTTTTGGAAAATGAGAGCTTTTATTTAGAAAAAATAGAAAAGTAGAAATTTTAGTTAGAAAATATAAAAAAGAATATACACTTTGGCTAAAAATGGTAATGAGTTAGTTATTATCAATTATAACCTTATTATGTTATTTTATTAAATGAAATTATCTGCGATATTTTTGGAAAATGAGATGTTTTAGTTTGGAAAAATAGAAAAGATATTCTATATAATAATTTTAATAATTTATCTAATGGTTCTCATTGATTTGATGAGAAATATCTAACGGCTATGAATGGAGTGACCAGACTACAAAAATTTTGATGACCAGACTACAAAACTTTTAATGTTTCGTCTTTAATATAATAGTATAGATATATACTAGCTTAAAACCCGTGCGATGCACGGATTGTTAATTGTTATTTTATTATTATTTTAATATTTTATTAAGTGTAATTGTGCAAAAAATAAGTATGCATGTTAAAATAGCTAAACATTTTTAATTAATTAAAAACATTAAAACAGATTTTAAAATAAATAAGTATGGGTTTTCCCGTTATATTTTTGGAAATGAGGGGTTTTAGTACGAAAAAATAAAAAATGAAACATATATTTAGTTTAAAAAGGTTAATGCTCGTGATATTTTTGGAAAATGAGGTTTTAAAATTTAATAATTAAAAGTATTTAAATACGTTTTAAAATAAATAAGTAAAAGGTTTTCTGTGATATTTTTGGAAAAAGAATGGATTTTAGTGAGAAAAATAGAAAAAAATAAATTGTAAAAGGCAATTTCCCGTGATATATTTAGAATGTTAGGCCGAATACACAATATATAATCAAGTATGTATGAGAATAATAATTAAGAACACAGGTTTGTAAATCAACAAACTGAATTATATTAAATAATTCTCTCTTAGTGATGTTAATGAATCACAAAGAGCTTCTAGGTTACAAGAATAATATATTCAATAATCGCATCCCTTCTAGGGATAACCTATCTGTGTTTATATAGTACACAGTTACACAATCCTTATCTAATTGATATTCCTACAAATTAGCTATACAATTGATATCAATTAAGGATTGCTTCTTATCTTCTATTCCGTTTCCTTAGCTGTATCAATATATTCTGCTTCTTTCCATCTTCAGAATATATTGCTTCTAGAATCTTCAATTCAGCACCGACAGCTAATTCAACTATCACCTTGTCAGACTTTAAATAAACTCTGACCGGCTTCCATTAAACTCTTCACCCTGTCAGAGTTTAATTAAACTCTGACCGGCTTCTGATAAACTCTGGTCAGTACCTGTTGCTTAAACACTGATAAACAAACGTCAGCAATTATATCTAACAATCTCCCCCAACTTGTTCATAATAAAATGTACAAGTTAAACATATAATTGATGATGTCAAAAACATTTAACAAATGCAGTGTTTAACATATAACAGAGTTTAATTTAAAACAGAGTTTAAATTTAACTTAGAACAGAAAACATAAAAACTTACAGTCAGACTTTATTTGATTTCTTGAATATCAGGCACTGTCCTGATATAATCTAACAGTAGTTTCTTCTCAGCTCTATTCAATTCAGCAATCATAATCTTCTTCAGCTCCTTCATCTCTGGTTCATCTTCACCAATTTGATAAATGGCAGCCCTCAAAGAATATATGCTGTTTTTGTTCATTTCATTGCCAAGTCTGATATAAAAAGGTTTATCAGACTCTAGATTGAACTCAAGAACCTTTTTATTTAGTGCAGTTCTGAACCTAGCACTATTCCTTTTCATTTCTACCAACTTTCCATGTGCATCTCTGTATTTAGGAATGTATGCACTTGATACTCCAGCTCCACTCAAAACTTTGGATTTCATCATCCTTTCCTTCAAAACTCGAGCAGCATCATAAGTACTTCTATTCTTTACTTCAAGTAGATATAGAACATACTCTAGCTCTTCCCAAAGTTTTAACTGGATATCAAATTCACCAAATCTATACACTCTGCCATCAGCCATAAAATATAACAGAAATTCCTTTTTGATTCCTTTGTGAAAAATCATCTGTACAGATTCCAGTTTGTCAAGGCCTTCTTGAGTAATTCCAACTCCAAATTCTGCCAATGAAAACTTGTCTTGAGATCTGTTATTAGTTCTTCTCTCTCTGTGTGAACCCAGTCCAGATTTGTCAAAGGCTTCTTTTCCCAATACTGTTCTGGTTTCTGAGAAATTCACAGCTTCAAGCTTTAAGTCTTCAAGAATTTTTGATTTGCTGAATCCTGAAAGTAGTGTAGATTTCTGTACAACTTGAGCAACGTCAGAGGTTGTCATGTCTTCAATAGAAACATCAACTTGAGCAGCGTCAGAGGTTGATTTAGCTAATCTTGTTTCAACTTGAGCAATGTCAGAGGTTGAAATATCTTTCTTCTTTAGGTTAGGCTCTTCAATCATTATGCCTTTACCTTTATCAGAGTTTCTAATCACAGGTCTCCTTGTATTTTGTACACTCTGTTGAATATTCTCTTTGATAGAAATACCAACTTCTTTCTTTTTAGGAGCCTTGATTTCCTTTCTCTTGTAGATTCCAGCTTCAAGATTTTTCTTGTGTTCCTCAGCAAGCATTTGCTCTTCAGCCTGGATATCTTCAATAGTTACATTCTTTCCATGCTCTTTCATGAATATCTTAGCAGCAATCTCTTCATCAGTAGATGGATTAGTTGAAACAACTAAACTCTTGAGATTTGAAGTAGATTGACCACCAGAGTTTATCTTTTCAGAGTTTATTTGTCTGCCAGAGTTTACTCTAGTCCTGCTTTGCCTTTGAGCAATGACCTTTCCTTTATTTCCTTTGCTTCCCCCATCAGTAGAATCATCCCTCTGTCTCAGAGCTTGAATGTCTTTGCATTTGTCTTTAGGTACATTCTCCCCCTTTTTGACATCATCAGAAAGTAATACTGATGTCAGCAATTCTAGAGCATTAGAAATAGAATTCAATTGAGTAGACATTTCAGCCTGATTCTCCTCAACTTTTCCAAGCCTTTTCTTGATTTCCTCAGAATCCTTGGCTTGCTGCTTGAATTGTGTAGAATAAAATGATCTGTCAAGCTTCAAAGTTGTATCCCTGAGAGAAAATTCATTCCTTAGATTTGTAAACATCTGTTGATTCTCATCAAATCTATTATTAAGAGATTTGACTTGAACAACAGTTGCCTGTAAACTTGTAAGAACATCAGTATTGGATATCTTCTTGACAGAATCAGATAGCAAATCTGCAGCCCTTTGTGCTGAGAAAACACAATCTGCATCAGCCCAATTTTTATAGTACATATTCTGGAAATGCTCATTGGTCTGTCTATTAACTTCCATTCTTTCATCACTATGGACATCATCAGCCAATGAAGCTTGAATGCTAGGATGTGAATGAGAACCCTCAGCATCATTTCCAGCTTCTTCATTAGTGTCTGCTGCATTTTCAGGAAGAATATTTTCAGCAGTAAACTGTGCAGCTTCATCAATTTTCTCTTCTGCGACAGCTTCAGGAATATCAGAGTTTACCTTAGCAAAAACCTCTGCTTCTCTTTGAATCTGATTAACCTCCTCACCTTTGTCAAGATCACAAGAAATAACTTCAGTATGAGTGGCTAGAGATTCTTCTACCTGATCAGTGACTTGATCAGCTTCCACACCCTCTGTATAATGATCAGAATGGATAGAGGTGTGTGCTTCACGATCAAAAACTCTGCTATCAGAATGAGTAGCAGCTTCCTCAACTACATCATGAACCTTTGATGTAGGAGCATCGAAATCCATAGTAGCATCAGTATTTAATCTGTCTAGATTGACAGCTTCAGCATTTGTAGCATCCTCCTGAACAAACACTTCAGGAGTTTCAGTGTTTTCAAACACTCTGTCCTCATCAGCATTTAAAATATCCTCCTCAACAACAATTTCAGGAGTATCTTGAGGAACAGCTTCAGCTACAATCTCCTCATTCTCTGATGCAGGAGCTTCAGTGTCCTTAGAGACTCTGTCCATGGTTATATTTACAGCACCAAAAAGATGTGCAGCCACTATTCTTCTTTTTCTCTGATGAAGAGTTTCTTCATCAGTTTCTGTCTCTGAGGTTTCAACAACAGACTTTGCCCTATTGGCTCTTCTTTTCTTTAGCCTTGTCTTCTGAGGCAGCTCTTCAGGTGTTGATGCCCCAGCTTCAGTGTATGGTTTCCTTGCAGGTTTAGTACCAATGTGCTTGGTCCTACTTCCCATTGCAGGTCTAACAGAAGTTGATGGAGGTTCTGGTTGAGATTCAGCTTGTGGTTGTGGATTCACTTGAGCGTCCACAAACTGTTGCACAGAAGTAGGCAGCAAAAGATCTCCAACAATGCCTTTCTTAATGTCTTTATTTACTAGATCAGTAAATACTCTCTTATGTAATTTAAAACAAGAAACATCTGCTTCAAATACATTTTCTCCTTCAACACAATAAGAAACCAAAAGCTGACAGAATCGAGAAAAATAAACAACTCCTCTATTCTCGGTCATCTTCTCCCCTAAATTAGTCAACACAAGTCGTGCAAAATCAAAATGATTATCATATAATAAAGAATACCCGATTTGCAGACTGTCTGTGGGAATAGCATCCCAATTTGTGCATTTCTTGCCAAATGTCCTGGTAATGCAATCGAAGAAGAAACTCCATTCTTTGCGCAGAAACGGCCTTTTTAGTTGCCCAATCTTTGTCAATGGCCCAGAGTAGCCAATCTCTCGCATCATTCGGATTAAATCCTCATCACCCATTCCAATAGTGTAGGAAGAATATTCAGGAAACCCCATTGCATCTCAAATAGTACCAGCAGTAATAACATACTCTGTTTCGTCAAACTCAAAGATTATGGATGGGCTCCCAGTTTCACCACCATCATCATAAACCCCTGTCTCCCAGAATGCCTTGATTTGTAAACCAGAAAGTGTGGCTGGTTCAACTAAAGCACGCCCAATCGCTGACTGAGCAAGAAACCTTTGAATCATATGAAATGCTTCTGGTGCGTTTGCAGTGTTTAGTGGTGCGGTGTAATTGTTTGGAACGAACTCTAACCCAGACGAAACGAAAGCTGTGGTTGCCATTAGAAGATTTTGAAGAAAGAACAAGTAATCGATGTGAAAGCTTAACAGAGTTTATGTGGAGAAAGGTGTTTGTGAATATGTGTGTGTGTGATAATAGATGTAAATGAGTAAGATGTGAAAAGTTTAGCTGACGATGTGTGTATTGTATTTATCAGAAAATTAAAAATTAAAAACTGAAGAGTTTTTAATCATTAATACACAACTGTCTTACTCCTATAATCATGTGAATGGGAAACATGTCAAACGTGCATACGCTAATAGCTGTATTGAACAACTTCCAATACACACGTGCAGTCATGGAGACACCTGTCTTCACATATCCGCTCAATGAAAAAAAAATCAATAATAATAAAATTATCGAATTTAATATCTCAGAAACATAATAATAAAGTACGAAGGAGCTCAACAGTCAGAAGAATAATGACTGTCTTGGAACTCCGCACTTTACCGTTCTCAGAGCTTCGAGCCACTCAAAACCTTTCAGTTGCCCTGTTAGATGCTATAAAAGCTAGAGCATTGTAACAACAGGCAATACATATATTTAAAACAAATACCATATATCAAATGGCAGGAACCTTTGAATTCATGGATGTAGAAGCTTTCTTGAATCTAAACTGGCGTCAACAAGCAAACTATATCATTGATGAGTTTCTTGTTTTGTCATTCCTGAATGATGAAGGTCTCATCGCTGATGATGAGATAGCCGAAGGACCTATCTCCAATCCCTATGTGCACATCATTCGTCCTGGGCCATATGATGTGCCCATCCTTGCAGATGATGATGCTGTGGAGATTTGGATGATGCTCTTTTATCAGAGCTACTTGAAGGGTTCGAAGAAGGAATTCTTCTTGGAATCCTGCAAGCTGCAAGCCAGAAAGAGAATGCGAGAGGATGATGATGATGATTCAACATCAGGGGGTTGTCAAGCCTTGAAAATCCCAGATGCTATAATAACCTGTTAATCGAACAAGTAGCTAGACAAGAATATGAACTTGTCTGAATGTAAACAAAGTTTGAATCGATTAATGAGAAAGATCCATTTTTTTTTGTTTTACATATCAGAATCGCAAATAATCGTAAAGTGAAAGAAATGATATCACTTTAAACAATAAACTAACATACTCATCAGCGCTACTAATCACCATCAGGACTTATCAAACACACTCTTTCTTTTCTCTGTTTAATGCAAAATTACAGCACAAAACATACTCTTTCGAAAAACAAATGTCTAATCTCAAAATTAGAAAATGTCTGAAACAAAGAAATTATTTTAACCATCAGAGATTAAAACAAAGTTACCTCGGCATATGTCACACAATACATCAGTGTTTACCATTTGTCCTTCTTTGTCAATAAACTCTTTTCTCAATCTGTACAGGTGTGAAAATATGTGTGTGCAATAGCAGAGTTTACCGTAATCAATATTTAGATCATCTCAAAGTGCATAAAATCCACAAACGAAAGTAGTAAAAACTGGTTGCCTAAACTCTCATGTATAACATAACATCTGATTTCATATCTAAACTCTGTTTTCTGATATCCTTTCATTTGGATATATCTTTTAATTTTTCACCCCCTTTATTTATTTATTTATTTTTTTTTTTTATGTTATATATATTTTTTTATTTTTCCAGTAATCAGTGGTTGGCACTAGTCACCAAAAATCAACGATTTTAGCCCTTATTTCATACAATAAGTTTCTGGATCTTCCTAGGCACAACATGATCTCAAAGGAATTTGTGCTCTTTTTGGCATCTTTTGATTTGAGGGTGAAAATTTTTTTTTTTTTTTTTTTTTAATTAAGAATCAGAGTTTAGACTTTTCATCAGTAAATATAATTAACTTATGAGAGAAAATGCAAACAGCTAATACAGACTCAGTGTATAGGATCAATAAACTAAGAGATGGTATAAATACAGAGACAGTATCATGCTGTGTTAACTTACTGCACATAATCGAGATCAGAATCTATACAACTCTTAAGGATTCACAGTTACTTACTGAGAATTATGCTTCATACAAATTTCTTCATTGGTCCAAATGTTTCAGACAAAATTACAATCAGAGTATGACATTAAACTGTAACTATCAGAGTATGACCAACAGAGTTAGCATCAGAGATTACTTTCAGAGTATGACTGACACTTCACAGAGTTTACCATCAGAGTTTAACATGCTAGTTCACATAACAGTTAACACATGTAAGAAATCATGAACATAAAAAGTGAGTCTAACCCGTATCTCTAGTCAGAACCAGAGATCATTCCAAGTTCATTTACCAATCTTGTAAAAGTAGCTTCACTCAAAGGTTTGGTGAAGATATCTGCAAGTTGTTGGTCTGTAGATACAAAATGAAGCTCAATGTTTCCTTCTTCCACATGTTCTCTGATGAAATGATACCTTATGCTGATGTGCTTGGTCATGGAATGCTGTACTGGATTACCTGTCATAGCAATAGCACTTTGGTTATCACAGAAAATAGGTATTCTAGAGTACCTTAACCCATAATCCAGCAATTGATTCTTCATCCATAAAATCTGTGCACAACAGCTACCAGCTGCTATATACTCTGCTTCTGCAGTGGATGTAGAAATTGATTTCTGTTTCTTACTGTACCAAGAAACCAATCTGTCACCTAAAAATTGACAGCTTCCACTTGTACTTTTTCTGTCTATCTTACAGCCTGCAAAATCTGCATCAGAGTAACCAATTAACTTAAACTCTGATTCTCTAGGATACCACAAACCCAGAGTTATGGTTCCTTTGAGATATTTGAAGATCCTTTTTACAGCTGTTAGATGAGGCTCTCTGGGATCTGCTTGAAATCTTGCACAAAGACATGTTGCATACATGATATCAGGTCTACTTGCAGTAAGATACAGTAGAGACCCTATCATTCCTCTGTAGTTAGTCATATCTACTGAGGCTCCTGTGTCTTTGTCAAGATTCGTTGCTGTAGCCATGGGAGTTGTAGCAGATGAACTATCAAGCATACCAAATTTCTTTAGAAGATTTCTGGTATACTTTGCTTGATTGATAAAAATCCCATCATCTGTTTGCTTGACCTGTAAGCCTAGAAAATAACTAAGCTCTCCCATCATGCTCATTTGGTACCTGGATTGCATAAGCTTTGCAAACTTCTTACAGAGTTTGTCATTAGTAGATCCAAAAATAATATCATCTACATAAATTTGAACTAAAAGCAAATCATCACCAGAATTGAAATAAAACAAGGTTTTATCAATTGTACCTCTTGTGAACCCACTTTCTAAAAGAAATTGAGCAAGAGTTTCATACCATGCTCTTGGTGCTTGCTTTAGTCCATATAATGCCTTGTCAAGCCTGTAGACATAATCTGGATGCTTGGGATCTACAAATCCTGGTGGTTGTTCAACAAACACTTCTTCTTCAAGCTTCCCATTGAGAAAAGCACTCTTTACATCCATCTGAAAGACTTTAAACTTCTTGTGTGCAGCATAGGCCAGAAAAATTCTTATGGCCTCCAATCTTGCAACTGGAGCAAAGGTTTCATCATAGTCAATTCCTTCCTGTTGTGAATAACCTTTTGCCACAAGTCTAGCCTTGTTTCTTGTAATCACACCTTCACTGTCAGTCTTGTTTCTGAAAACCCACTTTGTACCTACAATTGATCGATTCTTTGGTCTAGGTACAAGTGTCCAGACTTCATTTCTTTCAAATTCATTTAACTCTTCTTGCATTGCTGTAATCCAATTAGCATCTTGAAGAGCTTCCTCCACTTTCTTTGGTTCTGTTTCAGACAAGAAAGCATGATACAGACACTCATTATTTGTTGCACTTCTAGTTCTCACACTAGCATCAGGATCTCCAATTATGAGATCAGGTGTGTGTGCCTGTGTCCACTTTCTTGTTGTTGGTAAGTGGTTTCTTGCATCATTATTGGATCCTCCCCCTTGATCCATATTCTCCTGATTCATATGTTGACTTTCTGCAGCATCTGAGGCTCCCCCTGAATTTGATGGTTCAGAGTTTGAACTGTCAGAGTTTGAATCAGTTTCCTCAACTGACTCACTTGCTGTGTCTTGTTGAGCTTCTTCACGCTCCCCCTCAACTGGTTCTCTATTTTGTTCAATTTGAGAATTTTCAGTTTCTCCAGTATTTACCAGTAGAGGTTCAGAGTATGCTTCGTCAGAGTTTGTCAAACCTGCTTCATCAGAGTTTACATCATCAGAGAATAGATCTTCATTTTCAAAACGTAGTTGATCATATCCATCCTTGTCTTCAAGTCCAATTATTTTCTTGTCATCAAATGACACATGTATGGATTCCATGATCACCTTAGTTCTCAGATTGTAAACTCTGAATGCTTTTGTTGACAATGGATAGCCAACAAAGATTCCTTCATCAGCTTTTAGCTCGAACTTTGTCAACTGTTCAGGATGAGTCTTCAACACAAAGCATTTGCATCCAAATATATGAAAATATTTCAAATTTGGCTTCTTATTTTTCACCATCTCATATGGTGTTTTCCCATGCTTGTTAATCAATGTTGCATTTTGAGTAAAACAAGCAGTTTGAACAGCTTCTGCCCAGAAGTATGTTGGTAATTTTGCTTCATCAAGCATAGTTCTGGCTGCTTCAATTAAAGTTCTGTTCTTTCTTTCAACTACACCATTTTGCTGTGGAGTTCCAGGTGCAGAAAATTCTTGTTTCACTCCTCTTTCCTTGCAGAAAGCTTCTATGATTGAGTTTCTGAATTCAGTTCCATTATCACTCCTTATAATTTTGACTTTGTGCTGTGATCCTTTGTCCAGTAGATTTACATGATCCATCAGAGTTTGAGCAGTTTCATCCTTCTTTGACAAGAAATACACCCATGTATATCTAGTATATTCATCAACAATTACTAGAGCATATTTCTTTCTGCCCATGGACATCACATTCACTGGACCAAAGAGATCAACATGTAGAAGATGATAAGGTTCCACTATTGATGATTCAGATTTGCTCTTGAAAGATGACTTCCTTTGCTTGGCTTTTTGACAAGAATCACACAAGCCATCTAGACTGAGTATAGATTTTGGAAGTCCCCTTACAAGATCCTTTCTTATTAGCTCATTGATGTTGTTCAAATTGAGATGAGAGAGCTTCTTGTGCCAGTTCCAACTCTCTTCATTTGACATTCTGACTGTCAGACACACTGTTTTTCCATCAGAGTTTGTTACCAAACTTGCTTCATAAATGTTGTTGCGCCTGTGTCCAACTAGAACAACTTTTCTAGTAGATTTACTGATAACTTCACAGTATTCACTATGAAAATCTACATGGTTTCCTCTGTCACAGATTTGACTTACAGATAGCAGATTATGCTTGAGTCCTGAGACTAGAGCTACATTTGTGATGATGACACTTCCAAGATTGATATTGCCATATCCCAGAGTGTGTCCTATGTTGCCATCTCCATAGGAAACCTTTGGGCCAGCCTTCTCCTTAAAGTCTGATAACAGGGCTTTATTTCCAGTCATATGTCCTGAGCATCCACTGTCCAAGATAAGTGTGCTCTCTATTATACCCTGCAATCACAAACAAACACTAAGTGTTAGTTTTAAGGATCCAGACTTGCTTGGATCCTTTGTCTTTCTTAACAGTGTTAGCTTTTGCAGCGGAATCTGTATTATCAGAGTTTAAACTAACATTGTCAGATTTTACACTTGCAGAGTTTGCTCTAACCCATTTCAAGTTGGGTTTTAGCTCATAATAGTTGTGATAAATAGCATGATAACTCTTGCAAGTATAAATGGAATGCCAAGTGCTCCCACAGTGTTTGCATAAAGTTTGTGGTTTAACTCTTACATAATCATTCTTTACTCCTGATGTAGAAGATAAAGAATTAATATGTTTGTTCTTAGTGCAAAATCTAGCAAGATGATTAGAACTACCACAATTGTAACATGTTTTCCTTGAAGCACCAGCATTAGGCAAATGATTATTTCTGTTATTTATGCCTACTTTTCCATTCCTATTTTTCTTGGACCCTTTAGGTTTCATGGCAGACTTTACCTCTTTCAACTTATGATTGAACTGTTTACCTGTCATCAAGCCAACATTAACCTGTTTTTCACAAGTTTTTACTGGTTTTCTAACAGCTTCTAACTCCATAAGTTTTTCTGTTATAATATTCTCCTGTTTTTCACAAGCTTCATCTGATTCCATATCAGCTTCCCTTATTACAACAGATTTTAACTTATTGGCTTCTGGAACAAATTTCACAGGTTTAAGTTGTGGTTTTACCTTAACCTTGTCTTTAAACCAAAGTTCATCATTTTCACAATAACCTAAACCTACAGAATCAGTCTGAAACACTTGATGAGTGTCTCTTCCAGAATCTGTCCAAGTTTTGATTATTTTTCTTTCTTTTTCTAAATCAGATTATAGTTGCCTATATCTTTTCAGCAACTCCTGTTCTACATAAACAGCATCATCTCTTTCTTTTTGAATCTGCTTCATATTTTCAAGTTCTTCTTCAAGAAACTTGTTTCTATCTTTAAGACTAAGATTCTCAGCTTTAATTCTCTCATTCTCTAAGGTCTGATCCCTATAGCTAACATGAACACTTTTCAGATATACTCTTAACTCAGAGATATTATCAGTATCATAAGCATAAGTAGTTAGGGGTACCTTATTTTCCGATGATTCAGTCTCATCTCTGACAGTTGCCATAAGAGCATAGTTTTCTCCATCATCAGAGTCTGAAGTATCTGCCCAGTCTTTGCCTTTAGAGATAAGTACTTTCTCAGTTTTGCCTTTCTTGCACTCTGGGGCATAATGACCCATCTCCTTACACTTGTAGCACTGGATTTCAGATTTATCCTTCTTGCCAGACTTGGTCTCCCTTCCATCAGATTTTCTGAAACTTCTCCTTTCAGAATTTGAATCTTTCCTTGAGAATCTCTTTCCCTTCTTGAAGTTCTTGAATCCCATCTTCTTAAAGGTCTTTACCATCAATGCAGCCATTTGCATCATCTGTTCTTCATCATCCTCAGAATCAGAAGCTTCATCAGAGTTTGAATCATCATCAGAGTTTGATGACTCACTCTCAGATTTAATGACTAAAGCCTTTCCCTTGGCTTTCTTCCTTGATGATTCTTTCTTAATGGGCTTCTCCTCGACTTTGAGAGCAACAGATTTTGTCTTTTTACTCATTCTTCTATTCCTTTGTTCTATCTCCAGTTCATGAGTTTTCAACAACCCATAGATTTCATCAAGTTCTGTATCAGCAAGTTCATAATTATCTCTTATTGTAGTTGTCTTTAAATCCCACTTTTCAGGTAGAGATAACAGAAACTTGAGATTTGACTCTTCAAGCTCATATTCTTTATCAACCAGAGACAGATCATTCAATAATTTGCAAAATCTGTCATGAGTCTCAGTCAAGGTTTTATTAGGTCTTGAATCAAAGTGCTCATATTCCTGAGTTAGTATGGTTCTCCTATTCTTCTTGATAGCACCTGTTCCTTGGCATCTGACTTCTAGAGCATCCCATATCTCTTTGGCAGTCTTACAGCCAATTACTCTGTTAGACATAACATTATCTAAAGCACTGTGGAGAAGATGTCTAACCTTTGCATCCTTTGCAATCGATGAGATGTCCTCAGGAGTCATATCTTTCTTTTCCTTTGGAACAGTCTTCTGTTCTTGACCATCAACAACAGGGGATAATTTTGTTGGCATATGAGGACCATCATATATTCTGTCAAGATATTCTGGATCTGTAGCCTCCAGAAACATGGTCATCTTCACCTTCCAAATTGGATACTCTACAGGCCTGAGAATTGGAACCCTGATTGTTTCATATCGACTTACAGAATTGGGCTTAACCTGTTCAGCCTTAGGAGCAGTTTGATTTTCTTCAGACATGATTAATACTGTGTTTGAATCGTAAAACTGTATATATTAAACAGCCTTGGCTCTGATACCAATTGTTAGGCCGAATACACAATATATAATCAAGTATGTATGAGAATAATAATTAAGAACACAGGTTTGTAAATCAACAAACTGAATTATATTAAATAATTCTCTCTTAGTGATGTTAATGAATCACAAAGAGCTTCTAGGTTACAAGAATAATATATTCAATAATCGCATCCCTTCTAGGGATAACCTATCTGTGTTTATATAGTACACAGTTACACAATCCTTATCTAATTGATATTCCTACAAATTAGCTATACAATTGATATCAATTAAGGATTGCTTCTTATCTTCTATTCCGTTTCCTTAGCTGTATCAATATATTCTGCTTCTTTCCATCTTCAGAATATATTGCTTCTAGAATCTTCAATTCAGCACCGACAGCTAATTCAACTATCACCTTGTCAGACTTTAAATAAACTCTGACCGGCTTCCATTAAACTCTTCACCCTGTCAGAGTTTAATTAAACTCTGACCGGCTTCTGATAAACTCTGGTCAGTACCTGTTGCTTAAACACTGATAAACAAACGTCAGCAATTATATCTAACATAGAAAAGGAGTGACTTTGTTCGAAAAAATATATAATGTGTTTTAGCTGAAAAAGTAATTGATTATAAATAGGTATTTGATTATTTATATTTTAATATTTTTAGTAATTGCATTTGTTAAGAAAAATAAGTAGATATATTAAAATAGGTTTAAAAACAAATAACTAAATATTTGTCCATGATATTTTTGGAAAAAGAGGGATTTTAGTAAGGAAAAATATAAAAACTAACATGTTTTAGTTAAAAAGGTAATTGTCCGTGATATATTTGAAAAAGTAGGGGAATTTGTTAGAAAAATAGAAAAAATAATGTATTTTAGGTGAAAAAGGTAATTGGTTATAAATAGGTAATATTATTATTTAATAATATATTTCTATAAATAAGTAAGGTTAATTAAGTAAAAACTAATTAAGGACAATTAAGTAAAATCACAACGTACCATACCGACCAACCAAATTAAGGGCAATTAAGTAAAATCACAACGTACCATACCGACCAACCAAACTTTTAATGTTTCGTCTATTATATAATAGTATTGATATCTATACTATACTATATTATTAAAACCGAAACATTGAAAGTTTTGGTTTTCGGTTAACGGTCGGTTTTTGGTTTTCGGTACTTTTTCTAATTAATAAATTAATAATATAATCAAAATTCGGGAAAGTTTTATTCTACATTAATATTTAACTATATTTTACTACATAAAAATCAAATAATATTGAAATTTAATAAAAAAAATGAAAATGTGGGATCTAATTTGTTTAAATTTAGGATACACTGCTACAAATATACTTCTTTTTTTAGGATAACGAAAGCTACTACAAATCAAATCTTTAATGGAATTGTATTATTGTCAAGTTATCAAAATAGTAACTAGATGATTGTATTTTATAATTAAAATATTTTTTTTCTAACAAAATCTACTCATTTTCCAAAAATATCATTACAATTATCTTTAAATTGAAACATATTACCTTTTATATTTGTTATTACTAAAATCTATGTTTTCCAAAAATATGAGGTGCAATCCTTACTTATTTATTTTAAAATCTATTTTAATACTCTATTTAATAAATAATAAAATAATATAAAAATAGTAACTAACTGATTGCCTTTTATAATTTTAAAAAAATCTAACAAAATCTACTCCTTTTCCAAAAATATCACGACAATTACCTTTAAATTAAAACATAATATCTTTTATATTTGTTATCACTAAAATCTCTATTTTCCAAAAATATGAGGTGCAATCCTTACTTATTTATTTTAAAATCTATTTTAATACTCTTTTTAATAAATAATAAAATAATATAAAAATATTAACTAGCTGATTGCCTTTTATAATTAAAACATTTTTTTTCTAACAAAATCTACTTCTTTTCCAAAAATATCACGGGCAATTACCTTTAAATTAAAATATATTACCTTTTATATTTATTATCAATAAAATCTCTATTTTCCAAAAATATCAAGTACAACCCTTACTTATATATTTTAAACTTATTTTAATACTTTTAATTATTTAAAAAAAACTTACCTATTTTAACAAGTGAACGTATTTTTTTTAACAAATACAATTAATATAATTAAAACACATCATCACTAAAATCCCCATTTTCCAAAAATATGAGCTGCAATCCACACATCATCACTAAAATCCCTATTTTCCAAAAATATGAGGTGCAATCCTTACTTATTTATTTTAAAACCTATTTTAATACTCTATTTAATAAATAATAAAATAATATAAAAATAGTAACTAGCTGATTGTCTTTTATAGTTAAAACATTTTTTTTCTAACAAAATCTACTTCTTTTCCAAAAATATCACGGGCAATTACCTTTAAATTAAAATATATTACCTTTTATATTTGTTATCATTAAAATCTCTCTTTTCCAAAAATATCAAGTGCAACTTATATATTTTAAAACCTATTTTAATACTTTTAATTATTTAAAAAAACTTACCTATTTTAACAAGTAAACGTATTTTTTTAACACATAAAATTAATATAATTAAAACACATCTAAAATTATTACGTGCAGTTACCTTTTTTTAATTAAAACATGTTAATTTTTCTATTTGTCCTTATTAAAAAAACTTACTTATTTTAACATGTCAACGTATTTTTTTAATAAATACAGTTAATATAATTAAAACACTTCTAAAAATATCATGGTCAATTACTTTTTTTAATTAAAACATGTTAGATTTTCTATCTGTCCTTATTATTAATATTATTTTATTATAAAATAATATTAATAATACCCCATTTATCTTCCTCGGCCTCATTTGTATTTTTTATTATATTTTTTTTATGTTCCAATGAATATTTAAGTTTCTCATTTTATAATTTATCATATTAATTTTTACTTTTATTTTAATATTTTCCGTTCACATTAAATTTTTTAATTTATTATTTTTAATGCTCGTGCCTTGCACGGGTTATAGACTAGTATTATTAAAGCCGAAACATTAAAAGTTTTGATTTTCGGTTTTTGGTTAGTTTTGGTTTTCGGTACTTTTTTTAATTAATAAATTAATAATATAATCAAAATACGGGAAAGTTTTATTCTACATTAATATTTCACTATATTTTACTACATAAAAATCAAATAATATTGAAATCTAATCAAAAAAATGAAAACGTTAGATCTAATTTGTTTAAATTTAGGATACACTGCTACAAATATACTTTTTTCTTTTTAGGATAACGAAATCTACTACAAATCAAATCTTTTATGGAATTGTATTATTGTCAAGTTACCAAAATAGTAACTAGATGATTGGCTTTTATAATTAAAATATTTTTTTTCTAACAAAATCTACTCCTTTTCCAAAAATATCATTACAATTATCTTTAAATTAAAACATATTACCTTTTATATTTTTTATTACTAAAATCTATGTTTTCCAAAAATATGAGGTGCAATCCTTACCTATTTATTTTAAAACATATTTTAATACTCTATTTAATAAATAATAAAATAATATAAAAATAGTAACTAACTGATTGCCTTTTATAATTAAGAAAAAATCTAACAAAATCTACTCCTTTTCCAAAAATATCACGACAATTACCTTTAAATTAAAACATAATATCTTTTATATTTGTTATCACTAAAATCTCTATTTTCAAAAATATGAGGTGCAATCCTTACTTATTTATTTTAAAATCTATTTTAATACTCTATTTAATAAATAATAAAATAATATAAAAATATTAACTAGCTGATTGCCTTTTATAATTAAAATATTTTTTTTCTAACAAAATTTTCTTCTTTTCCAAAAATATCACGGGCAATTACCATTAAATTAAATTAAATTAACTTTTATATTTGTTATCACTGAAATCTCTGTTTTCCAAAAATATCAAGTGCAACCCTTACTTATATATTTTAAAATTTATTTTAATACTTTTAATTATTTAAAAAACTTACCTATTTTAACAAGTGAACGTATTTTTTTAACAAATACAATTAATATAATTAAAACACATCTAAAAATATTATAGGTAGTTATTTTTTTTAATTAAAACATGTTAGTTTTCCTATTTGTCCTTATTAAAAAAACTTATTGATTTTAACATGCAAGCGTATTTTTTTAATAAATACAATTAATATAATTAAAACACTTCTAAAAATATCATGGGTAATTACTTTTTTAATTAACTATCCTTATTATTAATATTATTTTATTATAAAACAATATTTATAATACCTCATTTATCTTCCTCAGCCCCGTATGTATTTTTTAATATTTTATTATGTTCCAATTAATATTTAAGTTTCTCATTTTATAATTTATCATATTAATTTTTACTTTTATTTTAATATTAAATTTTTTAATTTATTATTTTTTAAGGCTCGTGTCTTGCACGGGTTATAGGCTAGTATATATAGGCCAGGGCTCTAGAGAGAACCCTCTTAAAAAGAGAACCAAGGAACTTTTTTTAAAAATTAGTTTTAAATTAAAATAAAAATATAAATAGTTGTATATCATCCTAATAGTCCCAAAAAGTTAATTACTTACAAACAAAGATTCATTTTTAAATTTAAAAAAATATATGAAAAAATTATGAATCTCTTTTTGAATCTCTTATATAATCAATGAGGTAATGAATTGTACTGTTTAATTTAGGGTTTCATACTAATAAATTGTGATTCCTAACTAGATTCAAGTTTATTTATCTGTTCTTATTTATTTTCAGGTAGATTTTAGCTTGTTACACTGGAATCAACTCTGTTCAAAATGTTTCGACGAATAGGTAACGAATAGCTTGACTGTAGATTTCTAAATTTGGTGTAATTTTGATGTATAAATGAGTTGTGTATAAACAGATTCATTTTTAGATTGTTTTTTTTTATTCAAAAAAGTAGATCCGAAATTAGAATTTATAAGAGATTCATAAGCAGATTCATAATTTTTTCATATATTTTTTTAAATTTAAAAATGAATATTTGTTTGTAAGTAATTAACTTTTTGGGACTATTAGGATGATATATAACTAATTCTATTTTTCTTTCTATGCTAAAATGATTTTTAAAAAAAGTTCCTTGGTTCTCTTTTTAAGAGGGTTCTCTCTTGAACCTTACTCATATATATATATATATATATATATATTGCACTCTAGAAAGAACAGTTTATATAAAGAACAATAAAGAACATGCATCATCACCATTCATTTTAAAAGAAAAAATAAACGGCTAGGATTAAAAGATAAACTAATGGAAGAATAATATTAAAATTTAAGGCTGTTTAACAAAAATATGATACAACTGAGATGTATGTATAACTGTATATACGTATCTACTCACAAAAACACGAGGCGAGATCGAGAGCATTGCCAATTTCAATCGAAAACAACATTTCTAGCATCAACGAATCACCAGATAATCGAAATAAAGTGAAGAACAACCGAATTCATCGAAAATTTATGGAAATTCATTAAGGATCTGTGAATATTTTGAAGAATCGTCTTCAAAGAGTTATATTCATCGAGGTAAAGATTCATGTATCACAAATTTACTATTATTTCAATAGATAAACATAAAATTAGGATTTGGAGATGATGATTTTCGATTGTGTGTCAAATTACAAAATATTCGGATCAGTGAGATGATTCTATGTAAAATTCTACAGTTTTAATCTTTATTTATGCGATTCAAGTTTATTTATAATACATGTTCGTATTTTTTTAATTTTGTACATATATGAGATTCTATGATTCTGTATTTGATCATGTGATACATGTATTCTTATTTAATTCTTGATGTATATGAGATTCTGAATTAGATTCCTTACAAGGTTATCTGATTAGATTCCTTACAAGGTTATCAGTTACGTTATTTCCCCCAAATTTGGTCGTGGTTGTATTATATGTGTAATCATAGTTTTGTGATTCTATTCTTGATTTTTTGATGTTGTGGTTGATCGTAGATATTTGTTTGATATCGTGTGTTAGATTCTATTTAATTGGTGATTTATATTTGAGATTTTGTGTTAAATTCTCTAAAAGGTTATGTCCACACAATCGTAAGTTGTTTTGCTTGTTGTGCATGATTCTATGTTTCCTGATTAGAATCTCATAAGGTTCTATGTTAGAGTCTACATTTACGTCTGGTTAGTTTTATGAATTCCAATTATGATTGTTAATTTTAGATCTGTGTCAAATTCATATTAGATTCTATATATTACTTTTTTGAGTGAATGTTACTATTTGTGTCTACATTTGATTCTTTATGAGATTTTTTTGTGCCCGAACTGCTATGTATCTTAAGCCTAAATTAAGTTACAATTTTTGTCTATATAAGATGTTTTATGCGATTCTATCGTTATTTTTTTGGTTGATACATTTGTAACCGCAATTCAATGGATTGCTATACTAATAAACAACTCAATGGTAACTGAATAGATTTACAAGCTAGCTTGTAATTGTTCAAGTTGTTTTAGGTTGTGATTATATTGTTAATATTAAATTGTAGAGTACAAGTTTCTTCTCTTTTATGTATTGGTAATTCCATCAGACAAACACGCCCTCTAACAAAGATGTCTACTAACTTGTGTATTTTGAGTGCACTTCAATTTTGATATTCATTGCTAATTTGAGATAGTATAGCAACTATAAAGCAGTCACTCTTAACGATGCTTATTGACAGAAAACTAATATCTATCATGTAAAGGTCCATGTTTGATTCTATGTTACATCCTAAATTATATTCTATGTTTGAAGAATGTAAACTAAGATTCATATTTTGCCAATCCAAAGTCTGTAAATTGTGATTATGTGATATTTTGTACGTATCTGTGATTCTATTATTAAGGTTATGTTATTTTCACCCTGATCTAATTTGGATTAGATGTTCTTTAGTTTTATCTTGGTGTTCGGATTTTGTGTTGGTGTTGATTTTGTTTTAATTTGGATTACCACTTTTATACATATTTCTTCAACAGATTGGAACATTCTCTAGAAGAAGTGAAGAGAACCGTCTAACAGATGTTGCTTTATTAAAAGAAAATCAATATAGGAGATTCAAAGAAAATTTGGATCATGTCCTCCAAAAACATTCCGTTGACATTAAAAATATTGATCTGGTATATCTTTTGATCTGGTATTCGTGGTACAAAAGGATACATGGCTCCAGAGTGGGCTTTGAACCTTCACATTACAGCTAAAGTTGATGTTTACAGTTATGGGGTTGTGATTTTAGAGATTGTGAAAGGGATAAGGCTTTTGAATTGGGTAGTGGATGATGATATTCAAGAACCTGAAACTGAACTTGGAAGGTTTGTAAGAATAGTGAAGAGAAATTTTTTTTGTGGAGATGAATCTTGGCTGGAGGAAACAGTCAATTCAAGATTGCAAGACAATTACAGCAAAAATCAAGCCAAAGTATTGGTTGAGATTGGTCTTTCATGTGTGGAAGAAGATCGAAACAAGAGGCCAAGCATGTCTACAGTAGTTCAAGCTCTACTAGATTGTGAAGATAAGTAGTAGAGAAGATAGAAGATGAGATTCAATAAACTTATTCCTGAAGATCCCGTGAGTACTGAAAAGAGTTGGTGTCTCATATTTGTGGGATGTTGGTTCTTTTGGTTAACTCGCTTTGTTTTTTGTTATTTTTATGAAGTTGGTTAGTTTAGGTTACTTGTTTTATTTTCTATAAAGATTTTGATAAAGTTTTCGCTCACCATTAATCAAGCATTTGGGCTAAAGAAATTGGGGATATGTTGTTGTCTAGGTAATATATCCCAGTAACACGACATGCAAACATTATGCGTCAATCTGCTAGCATAAAAGATAGAAACTGTGTGTTGTATTATATCATGTTACATTTTGCGCCTGTGTGTGCCTGCAATGTGAGCCTATGAACTTGTAATTGTTCATCAGCATCACGTATTGAACACCACTGGCAGCTTGCAACTCTTATTTTACATGCTTAATAAAAACAAATTACTCTTACAGATGTAACAATCACAAATAGAATCAACTCAAACAAGCATCCTCATCTCTGCAGCATCAGATTCTCTTCACTGTAATTAACTTCCTATGCGGCATTGAGGCATAGCCATTCCCCAACAAAAAGCTTATTGCAATTGAGATTAGGATTAAAACCAATGAATTCATCCAATGTCAAGTTAAACTCCTGGGCTATACTGGAGCAAGTTTCACCTTCTTTATGATCGATAAAACTAGTACACGATAGTTCTTTAGCATCCGCATTGCCTGATCCTCCTTCCACACTCCCTGAACATGCAACAACATAAGATATTAATTCAAAATTACTTAAATTATAATTCCAAAGTTATTCACAAAATGTACTTACTGCTAACAAGGAGAACAGCGAATGCTAAAATCAAGAAAAGTTCAAGAGCTGATTTGTTGCTGGACTTTGGTCACTTTGATAAAAAAAGACTAGCTAATCTTTACAGAACCAGAAATAATTTGAAGATCATCAACTAGGTACCATTATAGACCAACAACAGGAGAATCTGAAACTGAGTCGTGAGATGGAGAGACTTGAACATCTCGAATCTTCTCTATCATTTTTATCACGGAACTAATGCAGGGGCGTTGATCAGGTAACTCTGAAGTACATGCTAATGCAATCTGTAACAATCCAACCATCTCCTCATCGGCTCCCTTGTACCTAAGCAGCTCCAAATCAAACACCTCTACAGTCCATTCCTCCCTTACAACTGATTGAACCCATCGCGGCAAATCCACTACTCTATCACAATAACCACCAGTATCCACTACCATTAAGGGGCATTTCCCAGTTAACAATTCTAGCAAGAGAACACCAAAAGAATACACATCAGATTTATCAGTGAGTTTTCGACTATTGTGTGTTTGTGATTCTGGAGCTCGATAACCATTTGATCTGGTAGCAAATTAGCAATAGAGGACGGGGGTGTGAAAGATGAGAGGCCAAAATCCGAAACACAGACATTGCAAGATTTGTCAAGTAGGATGTTGGTGGATTTGATGTTACCGTGGATAAGTTTATGGGACCTGCATGAACTGTGAAGGAACACCAGTCCACTGGCTGCTCCAGCTGTAATTTTCAGCCTTGTGGTACAGTCTAGAGGGGTTCGTCCCGGTCCTCGATTACCTGTCAAAATAGATTTCCCACAACATTTCAGATAAATGAATAATACAAAAGCATTGAACAAGATAAAAATGTGTACAAAATACCTTAAAACCTCAGAATTTTATTATAGAATCTCTTTTAGAATCCTACAACAATATAAAAAATTATTTTATGAATTATATAAAATGCATGCATATTCCTTCCCCATATCGGGTTACTCATTGCTACTTCTTTAAACCTGAAAATAGTAACCACTGATCGCCCTCACTTGGCGATCATGATCTTTCAATAGGGCTATAGTTATTAATGAATGAATTCACGACAGCTTCTTCACATGGTATGCACGAGGATCCATATTTTTTGACTAAAATAACCAACAACACTATAGAATGTGATATGGAATCAATGTTTGGAAGAAATTCATAACGATCATAGAGGAGATTACAGAATCTAACACAAAACCGAAACAATATGGAGATCACAGAATCTAACATAGAATCAAAAGCATAAAACTTTACTGAATGAAAAAAATATCGAGAAACTAAACAAAATGCAAAAAACATAGAAAGTAAAACGTAATGTAGAATTAAACTCTTACAAATTCAGAAATCTTCAAAAAATTGAAACCACATGTAGCAGAGCTGCTGGTATGGAGAGTACAAAATCTAACATAGAATCAAAATCATAAAACTTTACTAAATGATAAAAACAATGAGAGACTAAACAAAGATCTTAAAAATAAAAATAAAAAGTAGAATCTAATGTAGAATCGAACTCTTACAAATTCAGAAATCCTCACTAAAATTAAAATCACATATATCAGAGCTGCTAATATTAATATAGAGAGTATAGAATCTAACATTGAATCAAAATCATACAACTTCACTAAATGATAAAAATATGGAGAAACTAAACAAAAGATCTAAAAACATAAAAAGTAGAATCTAATGTAGAAGCAAACTATCACAAATTCAGAAATCCTCAGAAAAATTCAAACCACGTGTAGCAGAGCTCTTACTATAGAGAGCACATAATCTAACATAGAATCATAAGCATAGAAATTTACTGAATGATAAAAACAAGGAGAAACTAAAACAAAGATCTAAAAATAGAGAAAGTAGAATCTAATGGAGAAGCAAACTCTCGCAAATCACACTGAACAAAGCTACGAACCTGACAAAAATAAACAAAAGATGAATTTAAAAGTGTGACAGAGCAAAATCCAAACTTTATATGAACAGTCAAACTACGAACCTGACAAACAATCAACCAAATCATAAGCTTTCAATCCGCAATGAGGTAGCACATCATGAGTTGAAGAAGATGTCATAACAAAGACGACGATAATATGTACGAAGGAGAGATCGATAAGTACGGACGAGAGAGACGGGGGGGATGTACAAGCCTAAAATATAGACACACTTTTTTTGTCGAGAATTTTGTTATATTTATATGTTTAGTTATAATTAAATCCAAGCCGTTAGATTAGATGATAGATGGGCGGTTTAGATTATTTTTAGGTGTTCTTTATTGTTCTTTATATTAAAGTGTTCTTCCTAGAGTAATGACCTATATATATATATATAATCCATCATTCGAAATTATGTATTATAAATAAAAAATCAATCGATTATAAATTTAAAATCTATTGTTAGAGGTGATCCCTCATAACGTTACATCTGATTCACGGTCGATTTTCTAAAAATTTGAACAAAAAAGAAAGTTCATTATGTATAATAGTAGCCGTTTCTGGGTTTTTTTAAAAATGCGTTACCATTTCCCATATACGTACTTTTAATACTATTCAATCCGATACCAAACCACATTCCATGTATAAGTTTGAATAAAGTGTTGTTTGTATATTTGTAATTTGGGTGTTAGATCATTTGAGATACTTAGATTTTTAAAACTATCACTTGCAATATTGGACTTCTAATTTTTTTACGATATGTGTACTTCCGTCAAATTAATTTAATGTTGTTAAAAAATTTAGGAGTAAATGCGTCTTTTACAAAAAAAAAAAACTTCCTCAAACTCATTTTTACCATTGACAATCTTTGTGAAAACTTAGAACTTGAATTTATCATCCATTTTGTAACGAAATAGACTCGTTTAAATTGCATTAGAATCGTCTCTTTCTCCTCTTTAATGGGATATCAGTTATAGCTATCAAAGATTTACTTTCAAGAATTTATATATTTAACAAATTTTAACTAATGTATAGTCTTTTAGGCTATGTCATTTTCATCAAATAAAAATATTGATAGTGAATATCAATATCAATTTGTAAAGAAGGGGAAGATAATTATGTTACAACTTGAATGACTTGATTTCATAAAAAAATAAATGAGATATTCAAATTTTAATTTCCTCAAAAACTTCAACAATGATGAAATGGATTTGAGGAAGAAGATGATGACAAAAAAACTGAAATATTCTTGAAAATATTAACGGAGTTAGTCATATTTGACAAAAATACACATACTGTAAAAAATTTAAAAACGCGGTATAGCAAATGATAATTTTAAAAATCTAATATTTCAAGTGATCTAACATAGCGACTTTGAATACACAAAATGCATTTTATACTCCGTAAGTTTCCAAGACTTCCGGTCAAGTGATCAAATACTGGACATGCATCTTTTCTCTTCTATATTTTGAGTGACCACAAAAAGTCCTGATTACGATGTTTATCCACGTTCAGATTTTGTGATGAGGCGTGCATGATTCGTATATGTACTGACATATAATCACCAATGATGAAAACTGGATCAATCACTAATTTCTAGTTTTTACTCTCTTTTTTTGTTGTTGTGTTTTCGGGTGATGATGACTAATTAGCAGAATTTCAAAGATCGAACTAAGAATCAAACTGGATCTTTCTTCTTTTTTACTTTAAGATTTTATTAGCTGCTGCTCTTGCCTTTACAAAAGTTGGTTGAGATTTTGTTTCCATAATATAAATACAACTTGTTTAGTTCGAAATTACATGTAGATTACCATTATCTTTCCCAAAATATTTAAACCAAGTTGGTGTAGATTTTCTAAACACACGAGCTCTGCTCTGTCACACACATGCTGGCATGCACAGGCTCTCTAGATAAGCCCTTTTATATTACGGATATTTAAATGTGTGTGATTGGTTGTTAATTATAAATGACATGCAATTAGGAGTAACTTAATAATGGGTCGTCACCAAGACACCAACCCACTCATAACCGCCCCAACAAGATGAAAACGCAGCAGCAGCCATTCCAGTTCATTCATGCATTTGAAATTATGAAGAGAAGAGTGTATACTCCCCCTGTCCCGGCCAATTCTATACATTGGACTAGGCACGGAAACCAAGAAAAGATATAAAAAATAAGTAAAATTAGATGAAAAGTGGGTAAAAGTGGTGAAACTATCAATATTTAATAATAGATTTGAGATAGTGGAGAAAAATAGTGGCTGTAATAGTGTTTTATATTATTATAGAATAGAGATAGTGGAGAAAGTAGTGGGTGTAATAGTGTTTTATATTATTAAAAGTTACTATTTTTGGAATGTATAGAAATGAGAAAGATATCCCAAAATAAAAAGTGTATAGAAATGAATCGGACGGAGGGAGGGAGTATATATTAGTCCACTGGGCACTTATGAAGGGCAATGATGACATTGAAAAAGTGCATATCCATCAGTAGTTTGCATATTTGCTTCTTGACTAGACTCTTTATATGCTAGAGGTTCATACGCACACTAGGTTTCGATGACCCTACCATATTTGCTCGATTTCGAGATCTATATGATTGCATGCGCTATCCCCTCCCAAATCTCATATTCATCAACCATAAATATTGTAATGGTTAAGTTAGTCAAGCCCTTCTCAAAAACGTTTAACCTGAACGCGTTACATATTTGCAATGTTCTAAAAATTGGTGATTAATCGGGATTAATCGATGATTAATCGCTACACGGCGGGCCACCGAACTAATTAAGCGAAAATGAGTTAATTAATCGTTTTTTTTTCCAGAAAATCGGTCAAAAATCGGCTGAATCGGTCAAAAATCGGGCTAATTATTTAAAAATAGTAAAAAATAGTTAAAATTAAAAAAAATAAAAAATTTAAAGGTAGAAACTTGATTAAACAATAGAAAACAATATATTATTTTTGTACATATAATTATAATTTTAGATACCTAAATCATAAATTCTCTTTATTTTTCCTCTTAAATTGATCTCTAATTGAAAAGTTAAACTTTCAAAATTTTATTTATTATAATTATATAACATTTTTAACATATTTGCATAAATATACGATAATAACATATGTTTAGTTGAAATAACGAAACAATTATATATATGAATATAATCGTATATAAAAAATATTTTTAAATTTATTCCGATTAATGATCCGATTAATCATTCCGATTAATCCCCGATTATCCGATTAATCCCTGGACGGTGCATTTATCGATTAACTTCGATTCCCGGTTTTTACAACACTGCATATTTGCAATATTCTTTATTTGTTTTTTTAAAGAAATTATTAACGCTTCAATATCGGTTCATGGTTTTTAATAGTTTGACATTTCTCATTTGTTTGTACATAACTCGCTCGACCACGAATGTTGTAACTGGGTCAGTCAATAACTCAATTTAATAGGTGCACCATTTTTGCCCAAACAATCCTACTTATATTATACCAGCCGATAATTGTGTCAAGCTCGAGCCCAGATTAAAATATTAATCGAAATTGGGATAAATTAAAAAAATAAATCAAATTAATAAATTTTAGAATTATGTAGTCGAACCTGGGATAAAATTAAATAATTAAATCAAATAAATAAATCTTGTTTAATTATGTACTTGTAAGAAATCGAACCCGAATTTTATGTTAATCAAATTTGGTATGTTGATACTTTTACGAATTATTTAAAAATTATTTATTACTAATAAAGAATATAGATGCTTCACTTCGATTCCTCCTAAACGTAAATATTAATTTTAGTATTGGTAATTGAAAACAATACGTAATAGAACATAAATAAATACGTGTTTTGGAATTTGTGGTACTAATTTTTTTTTATTATAATTAAGTACTTCCTCCGTCCCAAAATAAGTGTCACTTTGATTTTCTGCACCAATTTTAAAGTGCAAAATAGAGCGATTTTCGCATATTATTTTTAAAATTTTCTTTTTCTGAATAAAAATATAGCATTTAAACTTTTATTCAGAAAAAGAAAATCTAAACAATAATTGGTGGAAGTCGCTTTTTTCGCACCTTAAAATACGTGCAGAAGTCAAAGCGACACTTATTTTCGGACCGAGAGAGTAATTCATAAAACTGTTGGAATGAGGAATCTATACTCTTTATTAATAAATCTACGTACAAGATTTATTAATTTAAATTCTTTAGCTTAATTCAGGGCTCGATTCCTTACAACTACGTTATTATACAAGACTAGTTTACTAAGCCGCGATTCGCAGCGGCTTTATAATAATTTCTTCAATTTTTTCTAAAAACTATTCTAAAAAAAATGTTTTTAAACAAAATTATATTTAAAACATGAAATTAAAGTTTCTTTTAAATTCTCCGTTTAGTGTTGTTCATTACCGAAATTTTGAATAATTATAGAAAAGGACAATTGTTTAATATAATTCATTATTTTAACATCATATCAAATATTAGTATATTAATCACTTTATTTTTCTAAAATTTTATATTGCTACTTCTATTTTAAAATACATAATACATAAATATAAAATTCTAGCATATGATATGCTCCTCCTAATGAATCGCTCTCTCGTTAAACATGTTTTCTTTCAATGACCCGCTTTCTTGTTGTTACCAACTTGAACCTAAAAGAAACTAATTACTTAATTAATTACATCATATATTAATCAATTTTATTATATCTTAAAATTTAATTCAAATCTTTTTCAAAATTTTAATTTTTATTGTTTAAAATACAGGTACTCGAGAAAAGAAATGAAAATAAAATAAGGCTCCTATATTTTATTTTATTATATATAAACTTGCATTTCCTGTAAATATTACCTTCTACATAATTAGAAGGTAAAAATTTAATAAAAAATGATTTCTAATGTATATGTAAAACATATAGATAAATTAAACGTGAGTTTTTTACATTAAAATTAATAGAACATAATATCTAATAATTTTTTAGGAGAATGTAAAGATGATAATATAATTTCAAGATAAATTTTAGAACTTCAAGAAAAAATATATGAAAATATTAAAATGGTAACTTTAAATTCAAAATAAAGTTTAAAAATTATCAACATGGTAATTTGACTTTGAAAGTGTTTGTCCTAAATCCAATCATGTATGATGAGTTAGGAAGAACTTTCTTGTATTCTTATTTGATTTCCTTAATGTTAATAAAAGACTTGTTTTATTTTTATTACGGGCTTTATCTATTTAAAGTGTTTTAAATAAGATGTTCCATAGTTTAGAGTAAAACTTCTAGAATTATAATGAGATTATAATAGTGAGATTTAGAAGATGATAACTCTAGACTTAAACATTTCCTGATCATAGGATAACTAATCAGAAGTTGGTGAATCCGCAAAGATTGGTACATACTATGCTTGCTCCCGTCAGGAGGATGTCTGTTCTCATAGACATTTGTGTGGTGACGCTATAGCTAGTATGTAGGTGCTTGTTAGGGAATAAGTTTACTGAACATGACTCGATAAGTTGAACAACTAATGGAGTTTACTCACGTGCCAATAGTTATTCACTGAGTGATAGTTGTACAAGTGTCCTTAGACTTGAGATCGTTAGAATTATCTTGTATATAATGAACTATGCTTTGGATTAGTCCTTAGTATCAAGGACATCCATTAGGTCTATTCTGGGCATAGGGATTTGTGTATGGAGATAGTTAACGTCAATAGAGGATCTACCCCTTCCAGTATATGAAGAGAATATCCTATGTTATTCTTAGTATGCGAGTTCTGGAATCTCTGGCCAGAGTGAATGAAATTAGAAAGGAGTTTTTAATTTGCATTAATATGAACTTAGCATTATGAATAAGAAATCATATGATTAAATTTGATAGGCCTGACACGAGATCCATGTCTTGTATTTAATCGGGATATTGTAGGGTAGAAGGAATTGATTGTACTGAAACTAGTCACTGACAGGTTCTTGGTATTCTAAGCAGTGAATTCATATTATCCGGATAGTCGCGATATGTTGAGAAGCATCACTCATGATGTAGAATAAATATAATTAATCAGTTAATTATATTTAATGAATTATTAGAATTCATATAAATAATAAATAAAAGTTTATTATTATTTATTTCTACTACCGGCTTAATATTGAACCTACAGGGTCACACCATAAAAGAATATTTTCTTTGATGAAAAGATTTAAATTAAGAGAGAGGAAGAATTATTTTCTAAATAGTTTAGAAAAAGAAATAATGATTAAAATAGTTTTAATCATTATTAAAGCATTTTAGAAATGTGGGGTTAATATATATATATATAGATATATTATTAAAAACCCTAGGAAAGCCCTATAAATAGAATGAAATGGTTCATTCTAAGGCACATCTTATTTTTTGTGAAAAACCTGGAAAAGGAGCTAGCCTCCATCTCTCTCCCTCTCTCTCTCTTTTCTCTAAAAAGGTTTAGAGTTTTTTTTTTGAAGAATTCATCGAAGGAAAATTCTTAGTGCTTCACACTCTGAGGAGCAACTGCTTGCAACCATCAATTTTAAAGCTTCGATTCGCAAGGTATGGTTACGATTCCTCTCGCTCTAGATTTATATGTTTTTTCTATATGTGTGATATATGGTTTTTACGGAATAATTGTTATATCACGCTTCCGCTCATCCGTAAATTCCTTCAATGGCATCAGAGCTAGGTTCTGCATATAGAGATTCACATAAAAAAATTCAGATTTTTTTATGCATGTATGGATTTATTATGATTTTTGCAAGTATATTTAGATTTAATTATGAATTAATTCGAAATATTATTTGCATGAGATTTTGACCATTGATCTGGATTCTACAAGTGTTGTGGATCAGCTAGGTATTTTTTTCATAATTTTGTAATGTGTAGATTATTTGTTATGAATTTTTTAAAATTGTTTTAATTAAAATTCGTAAAATAATTATGCATTTTGAAATATATGAATTAAAATTTGTACAAGGACCCCATATATACTTGGTTATTTTTGCTTTTGTTTGATTTCAGAAATCATATTATTTTGATTTTTTATTAATTTATTAATTAATTGTTAATTAATTTCTTAATATTAAAATAAAATAATAAATAACAATAAAGGCATTGATGGCTAAGGAGTTACAAAGCTATAGGAGTTACAACATTAAAAAAAATTTCTCTGCTGCTGCTAACCGCGCGCGCGTGGTGCGCAAACGCGGGAATAGGGGTAACGCATTCTGGGAATGCGTTACAGAGTCGGTAACGCATGAGCGTCATGCGTTACACAATTAATAGCATTTAATTGTTGTAACGCATTCCAGTAATGCGTTACAGCCCCTCTGTCCACATTAAATTTGATTTTTTGGGAGTTTGGTAACTCTGTTTTGGGCGTGCAATATACCGTTGGATTCGTTTTTCCGAGACGGATCTAATGGAGTGGTCAAATATTTTTTATATAAAAGTTTGGAACTGTTAATATTCCCGGAAGTGTTTTAAAGCATGTACTAATTGTTTTAATTGCTTTTAAATACTATAATAAATCCATACATCATTATTTCATTGTATGACATGATATTAATTGCATGCTTACTTGTTTATTTATTTTTATATATGAGATATATGCCTATATTTACCATGCGATGATAGATTTAGGTGAACTTAAATCAAAATAAGGCGTGCTCTAGAAAATCCAGAATAGGAATCGTTTCTTGCCTTAACAATAATATTATGAATACAATCATGAGATTCTTATGTTTATGAAACATAGAGTGAAATACTCTTTTGATGTTGAAAATGAAAATGTCTGTCTAGGCCGTTGGGTTTTAAGCGGGACCGATGTGACCCCTCCAACACACTGGGAATTTTTCATTTAAATATCATAATTGTATTTTGTTCAAGAAAAAGAGAATCTCCTAGTAATATGATTATGGTTGTAACATAATATAATCCCTCTTAATTAAAATTTATATCAAGTAGTAAATGGTCAATGGCACAACGGGCTTGTGTCGGTCATAGCCTTCCAACATGGTAGAAAGTAGTTCTTATTTTTGAATCATTGTCGTTTCGTGCTACAGCCGAGGGCTTTGATTTTGAAATAAGAAATACTTGTCTATTACATAGAGATGTGTACAATGAATTAGAATCTAATGGTCGTTACGTGCTACAGCCGTGGGCTGTTGGAGACTGATTCAATTGTATGAAATGTTGGGTTAGACTTGACTTAGAATATTGAGTTTGTCGTGCTACAGCCGTGACTCAATTATTCAAGAGGCTAAAGTTTTATTAGAGAAAAATATGAGATGTAACTGACAAGAGTTGTCTGCCTACTGAACATCACATGGTGTTTCGTGCCACAGCCGAGGTTGTGTGATGGAATGTAGGATCCCTATTCCCACTAGCATTATGAATGCTTAATTTTTCCACTTAGGGGTTGTATAAATTAGATAAACTAGTGGGAGCCACTTATGAATAAAGACCCGATTCATATAGTGTTTTAAAATGAAATTGAATATTTGCTAGGTGTTGTTATGTGTTTATCATTTACAGATTTACTATATACATTATGTCTTCTGCACTATCACTCCGGAGCATATTGGATGCTCACAAATTGACTGGTCCTAATTTTGCTGACTGACTTCGAAACCTGAAAATTGTTCTCAGGGTTGAGAAGCTGGAATATGTGCTTAACTCACCTAAGCCTGCTGAACCTGCTGACGATGCACATGATGATGAACATGTTGTGTATCGTAAGTGGATAGATGATGCAAATGTTGCTCAATGTATCATGCTAGCTTCCATGAACATTGAGCTACAGAAGCAGCATGAGCATATGGATGCTCACACTATCCTAACGCATCTACAAGAGTTGTATGATGTGGCGGGGAGAACATCTCGATATGAGATATCCAAGGAGTTGTTCCGCTGTAGGATGTCTGAGGGATCGTCTGTGAATGACCATGTACTTAAGATGATCAATTTGATTGAACGTCTTGGACAACTTGGTTTCAACATGGATGGGGAGCTGAGTCAAGACTTGGTCTTGCAATCACTTCCGGGTTCGTTTTCGCAGTTTGTTGTGAACTTTCACATGAATAAGTTGGACGTCAGCCTGGCTGAACTCCACAACATGTTGAAGACTGCGGAATCGAATTTTCCCTCTAAGAAGATTTCTGTTCTTCTAATTGGTGAAGGTTCCGATCCTAAGAAAAGGAAGAAGAACCCTCCCAAGAAGAAGAAAGTAGGTGAAAAAAAGGCAGGTTCCACCAAAAGCTGAAGACCCCAAAAGCAAAGATGTTTGCTTCTACTGTAACAAGGTGGGGCACTAGAAGAGGAACTGCAAGGTTTACCTTGCAGAATTGAAGAAGAAGAAGGGTAGTGAGACTGCCGCTTCTGATTTAGGTATGTTCATGATTGAACGTACTAATAAAAGGAAAAGGGATGATGAAAATCTCACCTATTTGTGGCACTGCAGACTTGGTCATATTAGTGAAAATAGACTTCGTACATTGCATAAAGAAGGGTTACTTGAACCCTTTGATTTTGAATCATATCCTACATGCGAGTCTTGTCTATTGGGTAAAATGACCAAATCTCCATTTAGTGGACATGGAGAGAGGGCTGTAGATTTGCTAGGATTGGTACACACAGATGTATGTGGACCGATGTCTACGCAAGCCATGGGTGGATTTTCGTACTTCATTACTTTCACAGATGATCGATCTAAATTCGGATATGTGTATTTGATGAAACACAAGTCTGTAGCCTTTGAAAAGTTCAAAGAATACAAGTATGAAGTGGAGAAACAAACCAAACATAGTATTAAAACCCTTCGATCAGATCGAAGTGGTGAACACTTGAATGGTGAGTTTCTAGATTATCTCAAAGAAAATGGTATAGTCTCTCAGTGGACTCCTCAATATACTCCACAGTTGAATGGGGTATCTGAAAGGAGAAATTGAACATTGTTAGACATGGTTCGATCCATGATGAGCTATGCAGATCTTCCAGTATTTCTTTGGGGTTATGCATTGGAAACCTCAGCATATTTACTGAATAAGGTGCCTTCCAAATCTGTTCCTCAAACTCCATATGAGATATGGAAAGAAAGGAAACTGAGTCTTAAACACGTTAAGATTTGGGGATGTCCAGCTTATGTCAAGAAAGTTGACCCTGATAAGCTGGAATCTCGATCCGTAAAATGTAAGTTTGTGGGATATCCTAAAGAGACTTTAGGGTATTACTTTTACACCGATCATAGGGTATTTGTCTCCAGACATGCTACCTTCTTGGAAAAACAATTTATTCTTGAAGGGAACAGTGGGATCAAAATAGAACTTAATGAAGTTCAAGAAGCACAAACTACTACGGTTCAAGAGGAAACACCTATTCAGATTGAACAACCTTCTGTGGAACAGCCCATTCGTAGGTCAGAGAGAGTGTCTCGCTAACCTGAGAGGTATTCTGGCCTTGTCATTGAGGATGACAATGAGTTGTCAATCATTGATGATGACGACCCTATGACCTATAATGAGGCTATGAGTAGTATTGACTCAGAGAAATGGCAGAGTGCCATGAAATCTGAAATGGATTCTATGTATACCAACCAAGTATGGACTTTGGTTGAAGCACCCAAGGATGTGAAGCCTATTGGGTGCAAATGGGTATACAAGAGAAAGATTGGAGCAGATGGCCTGGTAGAGACCTATAAGGCCAGGCTCGTGGCGAAAGGATTCAGACAAAGGCAAGGGATTGAATTTTGATGAAACTTTTTCGCCTGTAGCCCTGTTAAAATCAATTCGGATTTTGCTTGCGATTGCTGCTTACTACGACTATGAGATCTGGCAAATGGACGTGAAAACAGCCTTCCTCAATGGGAAACTTGAAGAGGAAGTGTATATGACACAGCCAGAGGGTTTTGTTTCCAAAGGGAATGAACACCTAATGTGTAAGCTGCTACGAACCATATATGGATTAAGGCAAGCTTCTCGTAGATGGAACATCCGTTTTGATGAGACAATCAAAGAGTTTGATTTTATCAAAAACATAGATGAACCATGTGTCTACAAGAAGGTTAGAGGGAGCGTGGTAACATTTCTTGTGTTGTATGTGGATGACATACTTCTGATAGGAAATGATATACCGATGCTACAATCAGTCAAAGTGTGGCTATCAAAGAACTTCACTATGAAGGACATGTGAGAAGCATCCTACATTCTCGGTATGAAGATCTATAGAGATAGATCTAGAAGAATGATAGGTCTTACCCAGGGTACATACATCGAGAAAGTGCTTAAAAGGTTCAGCATGGAAAACTCCAAGAGAGGTCTTATACCAATGAGCCATGGAGTATCCCTTTCCAAGAAGATGTGTCCTAAGACACCTGAAGAAAGGGAGTGTATGAGTAAGATTCCTTATGCTTCGGCAATAGGATCTATCATGTACGCGATGTTATGTACTAGGCCTGATGTTGCTCATTCAATTAGTGTGACGAGTAGATATCAGTCCAATCCAGGTGAAGACCACTGGAAAGCAGTTAAGAACATCCTTAAGTATTTGCGAAGGACTAAGGATATTTTTCTTGTTTTTGGTGGATCTGAGTTGAAAATAGAGGGTTATACTGACTCTAGTTTTCAATCAGAAAGTGATGATAACACATCCATGTCAGGGTACGTGTTTACTCTGAATGGTGGAGCGATTAGTTGGAAGAGTTCCAAACAGTCTACAACGGCTGACTTCACAGCGGAAGCAGAGTATATAGCTGCAAGTGAGGCTGCAAAAGAAGCCGTTTGGATGAGGAATTTTTTTTCTGAGTTGGGAGTTGTTCCTAGCATTGAGGAGCCTATTGTGTTGTATTGTGATAACAACGCATCAATAACACAAGCCAAGGAACCTAGGTCTCATAAAAATACCAAACATGTTTTGCGGCGCTTTCATTTGATTAGGGAGATCATTGAAAGATGAGATGTCAAAATTGAGAGAGTTGACACACATAACAACGTAGCAGACCCACTCACAAAGACATTGTCTCAGATTCACTTTGATCGTCATAAATTGAAGATGGGTATAAGATACCAGTGTGATTGGCTTTAGTTCAAGTGGGAGATTGAAAGTGTTTGTCCTAAATCCAATCATGTATGATGAGTTAGGAAGAACTTTCTTGTATTCTTATTTGATTTCATTAATGTTAATAAAAGACTTGTTTACGGGCTTTATCTATTTAAAGTGTTTTAAATAAGATGTTCCATAGTTTAGAGTAAATCTTCTAGAATTATAATGAGATTATAATAGTGAGATCTAGAAGATGATAACTCTAGACTTAAACATTTCCTGATCATAGGATAACTAATCGGAAGTTGGTGAATCCGCAAAGATTGGTACATACTATGCTTGCTCCCGTCAGGAGGATGTCTGTTCTCATAGGCATTTGTGTGGTGACCCTATAGCTAGTATGTAGGTGCTTGTTAGGGAATAAGTTTACTGAACATGACTCGATAAGTTGAACAGCTAATGGATTTTACTCACGTGTCAATAGTTATTCACTGAGTGATAGTTGTACAAGTGTCCTTAGACTTGAGATCGTTAGAGTTATCTTGTATATAATGAACTATGCTTTGGATTAGTCCTTAGTATCAAGGACATCCATTAGGTCTATTCTGGGCATAGGGATTTGTGTATGGAGATAGTTAACGTCAATAGAGGATCTACCCCTTCCAGTATAGGAAGAGAATATCCTATGTTATTCTTAGTATGCGAGTTCTGGAATCTCTGGCCAGAGTGTATGAAATTAGAAAGGAGTTTCTAATTTGCATTAATATGAACTTAGCATTATGAATAAGAAATCATATGATTAAATTTGATAGGCCTGACACGAGATCCATGCCTTTTATTTAATCGGGATATTATAGGGTAGAAGGAATTGATTGTACTGAAACTAGTCACTGACAGGTTCTTGGTATTCTAAGCAGTGAATTCATATTATCCGGATAGTCGCGATATGTTGAGAAGCATCACTCACGATGTAGAATAAATATAATTAATCAGTTAATTATATTTAATGAATTATTAGAATTCATATAAATAATAAATAAAAGTTTATTATTATTTATTTCTACTACCGGCTTAATATTGAACCTACAGGGTCACACCATAAAAGAATATTTTCTTTGATGAAAAGATTTAAATTAAGAGAGATGAAGAATTATTTTCTAAATAGTTTAGAAAAAGAAATAATGATTAAAATAGTTTTAATCATTATTAAAGCATTTTAGAAATGTGGGGTTAATATATATATATAAAGATATATTATTAAAAACCCTAGGAAAGCCCTATAAATAGAATGAGATAGTTCATTCTAAGGCACATCTTATTTTTTGTGAAAAACCTAGAAAAGGAGCTAGCCTCCATCTCTCTCCCTCTCTCTCTCTTTTCTCTAAAAAGGTTTAGAGTTTTTTTTTGAAGAATTCATCGAAGGAAAATTCTTGGTGGATACCGGTAGAGTGCTTCACACTCTGAGGAGCAACTGCTTGAAACCATCAATTTTAAAGCTTCGATTCACAAGGTATGGTTACGATTCCTCTCGCTCTAGATTTATATGTTTTTTTCTATATGTGCGATATATGGTTTTTACGGAATAATTGTTATATCACGCTTCCGCTCATCCGTAAATTCCTTCGGACTTGAAGATAAATTATAGGACAATATTAAGATAGTAATTTGACTTAAGAAGAAAGTTTAGGAGAATATAAGTTAATTAATATTTCCGTTACTAAAGATTTAAAAGTCAATTTAGATATTTTTTACTCAAACCGTCTAGCACCTTACAAATCGTCTTTTTTATTATTTTCTTCGATTAAAATATATTAAATAAAAATTAGTAAATAAATTAGACCCGTGGACTAAATTTAGAAGAATATTAATATAGTATACTTAATTTTTTCCATTTGAAGATTTTTTTTTTGACAGTCAAGCAAACCATTTAACCTATTTAACATAACATAACATATTTAACTTCCTTTTCCTTGAAAGATAGTATTAAAGAAAGAGATAATTATCAAAGTCATCACTCATTTGGTTCAAATATATCAAATTAGTCACTCATTTCAAAAATGACTCAATTAGGTAATTCATTTGAAAACTATATTTATATAAGTATAGATCGAAGCGATTTGAGAGGCGCCACATCACTGCCCTCGCATTCTCCTTTATATAAGTATATTGATTGGATTAGTAGAGAGCGTTTATGAGAATATTAACCTACTATATTTAGTTTCCTCCGTGAGAAAATAGTAAAAAGGAAATTAAGAATTTATCTAATATTATAAATGCAAAAATATTAAAATTGTATATTTACTTTCCTCTATTAGTAAAAATTTAAAATGCAATTAAGATATTTTCTAATAAAATAATTTAGAAGTCTATTAAAATTGTAAATTTAGTTTCATCCATTAGTAAATATTTTAAAGACAATAATATTAGAATTGTATATTTAGTTTCCTCCATTAATAAAGATTTTGAAGGCAAAAATATTATAATTGTATATTTACTTTCCTCTATTAGTGAAGATTTTAAAGTCAATTGAGATATTTTCGAATCTTTAACATTAATTATTCAAAAATTTGAGAAAATTAGAAAAATAGATCGAAGCGATTTGAGAGGAGCCACATCACCGCCCTTGTCTTCTCCTTTATATAAGTACTAGTCGACTAAGCCGCGCTTCGCGGCGGCCCTATAATATTTTTTGTAAAATTTTAAATATTACTATTTAAGAAAGAAATCTAGAAAAATATATATAAAATATCATATAAATAGTGAACACTATATTTTACATAGTAAACTTACTTAACAATAAAATAAACTATTTACATATATTTTGTGCCGATTTTGTGTCATTTTCTTGAGCTGACACCCGTTGCAATAAATACATATAAATAAAAAATACTCAAAATATGTAATGAAAAAAATATTAACCACCTCTTCAAACTTCAACCATTCGATGATCACAAATTCAAATTTTCGTAAATATCCCTCAACTTTGTATGACGATTTTGTGTCATATTTACTTCAACCACTGCCCGTTGCACTAAATACATATAAATAAAAAATACTAAAAATATTAAATAATAAAAATTTAAGTATTAACCACCGTTTCAAACTTCAACCATTAGTATTATCACAAAAATTACAAATGTCTTAACTATTGTTGTACTTTATATGCTGATTTTGTGTCATATTTTCTTGAGCCCACGACCATTTCTTAAATATCTCTATACTTTATATGCGATGTCATATTTTTTGAGCCGACGACCATTGCACAAAATACATAAAAATTAAAAATACTAAAAATAAGCAATGATAAAAATTTAAGTATTAACTACCGCAAAAAACTTCAACCATTTGTATTATCGCATAAATTACAAATTTCTTAAATATCCATATACTTTATATGTCAATTTTGTGTCATATTTCTTGAGTCGACGCTAGTTGCACTACATAGAAATTGAAAATACTAAAAATAAACAATAATAAAAATTTAAGTATTAACCACCACTTCAAACTTCAACTATTCATATTATCACAAAAATTACAAATTTGTTTAATATCCCTAGACGTTATAATAATTTTTTTGGGTACGTACATGTACATCGTTATGATATAAAAGGTTAATCATGGAAACATAATTAATTTTTATCTAATCATTGTCTTCCCTATGAATTTCAATGTAAATAAGGGAATTAAATTTTATTTTATTTAAGAAAAAAATTAACATTTGTTTAATTGAATTCTAAAGATGATTGACCTTTATATATTTATTATATTTAGTATGAATTTGAATGTAAATAAAGAAATTGAATTTTCTAAACATAATTAATTAGAAAACAAATATATGAAATTTTGAAAGTTATCATGTCTCTCATAAAAATGAGATAATAGTATTGAATATAACTATAATTAATTATTAAATTCACAAAAAAAAATATCAAAAACTATATACAAAGATGACATTCAATAAATTATTATTAGCTACAGAAATCAAGTATAATTATATGTACGTAATGTTAATCGTCACATGCTTACATGCTGCTATTACAATAGATCTAGATGTTTATCTTCTTATCATCATGAGTATGTAGTGTTATTAATGTACACGAATATACTCGTTATCAAAAGATTCTCAAATAAATCCACAAAATGGTGACTTGAGAAAAACAAATCAGCCATTTTTTATAGAAAATTTAAGATATAAAAATATAATAAAGAATAAATTCTAAATAGAATTTAAATAAGGAAATTTAATTTTCTTGAATAGAAATAGAGGAGTTCTACAGAAAAAGAAAAAAAAATTGTTTAATTGAATTCTAAACATAATTGACTTTTATATATTTATTGTTTTTAGTATTGTTAGGCCAAATACACAATATATAATCAAGATAAGTATGATAATAATAATTAAGAACACTGTTTATGAATCAAAAACTGAATTATATAAATAACTCTTCTCTCAGTGATGTTAATGAATCACAGAGAGCTGCTAGGTTACAAGAATAATAATTCTATGTTCGCATCCCTTTTAGGGTTAACCTATCTGTGTTTATATATTACACAGTTACATAATCAATCTCTAATTGATACTCCTATAAATCAGCTATACAGATTATATCAAATTAGGATTGCTTCTGTCTTCTGTTCCGTTTCCTTAACTGTCTCAATATATCTTGCTTCTTTCCATCTTCAAGATATATTGCTTCTAGAATCTTCATTATAGCACCGACAGTTAATAAACTCTTTACCTCGTCAGACTTTAACAAACTCTGACTGGCTTCTTAGTAAACTCTGATTAACACCTGGTACTTAAACACTGATGAGCAAACGTCAACAATTATATTTAACAATCTCCCCCAACTTGTTCATACTAAAATGTACAAGTGAAAAAGATAATTGATGATGTCAAAACATATAACAAATGCAGTGTTTAAAATATAACAGAGTTTAACTTTAACTTAGAACAGAAAACTTTAAAAACTTACAGTCAGACTTTATTTGATTTCTTGAATATCAGGCACTGTCCTGAGATAGTCCGTAAGTAATCTTCTCTCAGCTCTTTCCAGTTCAGCAATCATAATCTCCTTCAGTTCTTTATACTCTGGATCTCCTTCACCAGTTTGATATATGGCAGCCCTCAGAGAATAAATACTGTTTTTCCTCATTTCATTTCTGAGTCTTATATAATATGATTTGTCTGACTCCAAATTGAATTCCAAGACTTTGATACCTAGTGCTGTCTTGAACTTGGCACTATTTCTTTTCATCTCAACAATCTTTCCATAAGCATCTCTGTACTTAGGAATGTATGCACTAGAAACACCACCTCCAAGAAGCACTTTAGATTTCATCATTCTGTCTTTTATGACAAGAGCAACATCATGAGTACTTTTGTTTTTGATTTTGAGAAGGTATAAAACATACTCAAGCTCTTCCCATAGCTTCAATTGAATATCAGCTTCTCCTACTCTGTATACTCTTCCATCAGACATGAAGTATAACAAAACCTCTTTCTTCAAACCCCTGTGATAGACCATCTGAACAGATTCCAGTTTATCAAGGCTCTCTTGAGATACCCCAATACCAGCTTCTGCTAGTGAAGTTTGATCTAAAGATCTGTTGTTTATTCTCTTCTCCCTATGTGAACCTAAACCAGACTTATCAAAAGATTCTTTTCCAAGTACAGTCCTGGTTTGAGAAAAGTCCACAGGTTGAAGTGTCAGAGTTTCAGAAAGTGCAGGTCTTAAGAAACCTTTGAGTTGAGGAGCTAGCTGAGTTTGTACAACTTGAGCTTTGTCAGAGGTTGTCACAACTTTAGTAGAAACATCAACATGAGCAGCGTCAGAGGTTGATTTACTTATCCTTGATTCAACTTGAGCAATGTCAGAGGTTGAATAATTCTTCTTAGGTAACTGTCCTTCTTCTACCAGTATACCCTTTCCTTTATCAGTATTTGCAATTACAGGCCTCCTGGTGTATTGTATACTCTGTTGAGTATTTTCCTTGATAGAAATTCCAGTTTCTTTCTTTCTAGGAGCCTTTACTGATTTTTTCTTATAATTTCCAGAAGCAACTTTCTTCTTATGTTCTTCTGCTAGCATTTGTTCTTCTGCTTGAATATCTTCAACAGTAGCATCTTGACCATGCTCAGCTAGAAACAACTAAGTTGCAACTTCTTCATCAGTAATTGGAGATTGAGAAGAAAGAAGTAAACTTCTTACTCTTGAAGAAGACTGCCCTCCAGTGTTTATTCCTTTTCCAGCATTAGCCTGAGCATCAGAGTTTGACCTCCTCCCTTGCTCTTGAACATTCTTTTTCCTTTGTTCTTTATCTTTTGCACCACCATCAGTGGTATCATCCTTCCGAGTCAGAGTTTGAGAGCTCTTGCATTTGTCTTTAGATACTCTCTCCCCCTTTTTGACATCATCAGAAATCAATACTGATGTGAGCAGTTCCAAGGAATTAGCAATTGCATCCAGCTTATTTGACATTGCAGCTTGATTCTCTTCAACTTTTGACAATCTGGAGTTAAAAGCCTTCTGTTCTTTACACAAAGAGATATATAGAGATTTATCCTTTTGCAGTGTAAGTTCCCTTGCAGCTATGTCATTCCTTAGACCATCAATAACCTTGTCAGTACCATCAAAAAGATTATTTAATGATTTGACTTAGACTATTGTAGCTTTGAGATGAGTTAAAAGTTCGGGATTTTGAATCTCCTTTGAAGACTTGGTCACAAAATCAGCAGCTCTTTCATCAGAAAAGATAGTTTCTCTGCTTGACCAATTGGAGAAATACATATCCTGGAAATGAGCATCTGTAGCGCGTTGAGCAGAAATTCTTTGAGAATTGTCAACAGAGTTTGCAGAAGAATCAGCATTAGAAGAATCAGGAACATCTTCTTCAGCATCATCTTGTGCTCCCTCATGAAGATCAGAGTTTACAATAACATTTTCTGCAGCTTCTTCAACATTCTCTGCAGTAACTTCAACTTTTTCTGCTACAGCTTCATCTTTCTCAGCATCTTCTTCTATTGCTGGAACAGCTTCTTCTACTATCATTTGCTTCTCAGCATTTTCAACAATCTGCTCAGAAGAGACAGATTTTGCTGCCTGATCAACCTCTTCACCAACGTCAATAACTTGATTAGTGACAGAGAGAATCTCTGTATGAGTTGTCATTGACTCTTCAAGTACCAGAGTGGCTTGATCAGCTGCCACATCCTCAGTGTCACAAACACTGACAACAGGATGTGCTTCAACAATGGTATCCATTTCAAGATCAGTATTTAAATCTTGTTTCTCAAAAATCTCAGCCTCTTCTTCAGCATTTGCCAAGACAGACACAGAGGCTGCTTCAAGATTCTCATTAGCCTCCTGAACAATAATCTCAGGAGCTTCAGCTTCCATAAAAACCCTGTCCTCAGCATCAGCATTTACAACAAGCTCCTCAGCAATAATTTCAGGAGCTTCATGCTGGACAGCTTCAGTAACAACCACTGGATTCTCAGTTTCAGGAGTTTCAGTTTCTAATTCATCAAAGAGATAATTAGCTATCATTCTTCTCTTTCTCTGATGAGGAATTTCATGATCATCATCAACTTCATCAACAGATTTTGACCTGTTAGCTCTAACTTTTCTCTTGAAAGCTCTTTTCTTAATTCTACCAGCAGACTGTGGTTGTTGAGAAGTAGACTGTGGTGGAGGTTCAGTGTTTAATGAAGAAATATTCAGAGATTGAGGTTCAGGTTCAGGTTGTGGTTGTAAAAGAATATTTTCAAACTGTTGCAATCTCTCAGGTAAAAGCAGAGCACCAACATCTCCTTTCTTAAGATCCTTGTTTGTTAAATCAGAAAATATGCATTTATGCAATCTATATGACTGAATAACATCATCCTCCAGAATCTCAGTGTCAGGAACACAGAAAGAAAACAGTAATTGACAAAAACGAGCAAAATAGACAACACCCCTATTTTTTGTCATCTTTTCACCAATATTATTTAAAACTAATCTAGCAAAATCAAAGTGATCACCATAGAGTAAGGAATACCCGATTTGCAGACTATCTGTAGGAATTGCATCCCAATTGGTGCATTTCTTCCCAAAGAAAGATGAAACTGCCTCAATTCTAATTGAACATGTAAAGCTACTGGAAAAAGGATCAGATTTTAAAGTGAAAATTATAAGAAGTGATAAAATGATATCTTATGCTGATGTGCTTGGTCATGGAGTGCTGTACTGGATTACCTGTCATAGCAATAGCACTTTGATTATCACAGTAAATAGGTATTTTAGAGTACCTTAATCCATAGTCCAGCAACTGATTCTTCATCCATAAAATCTGTGCACAACAGCTACCAGCAGCTATATACTCTGCTTCTGCTGTGGATGTGGAAATTGATTTCTTTTTCTTGCTGTACCAAGAAACTAATCTGTCACATAAAAATTGACAGCTTCCACTTGTGCTTTTTCTGTCTATCTTACAGCCTGCAAAATCTGCATCAGAGTAACCAATTAAATTAAACTCTGATTCTCTAGGGTACCACAAACCAAGAGTTATGGTTCCTTTGAGATATTTGAAGATCCTCTTCACAGCTGTTAGATGTGGCTCTCTGGGATCTGCTTGAAATCTTGCACAAAGACATGTTGCATACATGATATCTGGTCTACTTGCTGTGAGATAAAGAAGAGACCCTATCATTCCTCTATAGTTTGTCATATCTACTGAGGCTCTTGTGTCTTTGTCTAGCTTTGTTGCAGTAGCCATGGGAGTTGTAGCAGATGAACTATCAAGCATTCCAAATTTCTTGAGAAGATTTCTGGTATATTTTGCTTGATTGATAACAATACCATCATCTATTTGCTTGACCTGTAAGCCTAGAAAGTAACTAAGCTCTCCCATCATGCTCATTTGATATCTTGACTGCATAAGCTTTGCAAATTTCTTACAGAGTTTGTCATTTGTAGATCCAAAAATTATGTCATCCACATAGATTTGAACTAACAACAAATCATCACCAGTATTGAAATAGAACAAGGTCTTGTCAATTGTACCTCTAGTGAACCCACATACTAAAAGAAATTGAGCCAGAGTTTCATACCATGCTCTAGGTGCTTGTTTTAGTCCATATATTGCCTTATCAAGCCTGTAGACATAATCTGGATATTTGGGATCTACAAACCCTGGTGGTTGTTCAACAAACACTTCTTCTTCAAGTTTACCATTGAGAAAAGCACTTTTCACATCCATCTGAAAAACTTTAAACTTTCTGTGTGCAGCATAGGCCAGAAAAATCCTTATTGCCTCCAATCTTGCAACTGGAGCAAAAGTTTCATCATAGTCAATTCCTTCCTGTTGAGAATAGCCTTTTGCCACAAGTCTAGCCTTATTCCTTGTAATCACTCCATCACTATCTGTTTTGTTTCTGAAAACCCACTTTGTACCAACAATAGATCTGTTCTTTGGTCTTGGTACAAGTGTCCAGACTTCATTCCTCTCAAATTCATTTAACTCCTCTTGCATTGCTGTTATCCAGTTTGCATCTTGAAGAGCTTCTTCCACTTTCTTGGGTTCTGTTTGAGATAAGAATGCATGAAACAGACATTCATTATTTGTAGCACTTCTAGTTCTTACACTAGCTTCTGGATCTCCAATTATCAAGTCAGGTGTATGAGCCTGTGTCCACCTTCTTGTTGTTGGTAATTGGCTTCTATTAACATTATTAGATCCTCCCCTTGATCCATGTTCTCCTGATTTTCTTGACCATTTGCATTCTCTGAGGCTCCCCCTGAATTGGACTGTTCAGTATTTGAACTTTCAGAGTTTGACTCAGAGTTTCTGTTTGATTCTTCATTTGACTCTCTTTCAGAATTTGAGTCTTCATTTTGAGAATTTTCTGAAGTTTCTTCACGCTCCCTCTCGACTGGTTCTCTATTTTGTTCTGTCTGAAATAATTCTTCAGTGTTTACCAGTAGAGGATCAGAGTATGCTTCGACAGAGTTTGTTGGTTTTGCTTCATCAGAGTTTACATCATCAGAGTTTAGATCTTCATTTTCAAAGCGAAGTTGATCATGGTATTCTTCATCTTCTATTCCAGTTATTTTCTTGTCATCAAATGACACATGTATAGATTCCATGATCACTTTAGTTCTCAGATTATAGACTCTGAATGCCTTTGTTGACAATGGGTATCCAACAAAAATTCCTTCATCAACTTTTAAGTCAAACTTGGTCAACTGTTCAGGATGAGTTTTCAACACAAAACACTTGCATCCAAATATATGAAAATACTTCAAATTTGGCTTCTTATTCTTCACCATCTCATATGGTGTTTTTCCATGCTTGTTGATCAGTGTAGCATTCTGAGTAAAACAAGCAGTTTGAACAGCTTCTGCCCAGAAATAAGTTGGCAACTTTGCTTCATCAAGCATTGTTCTGGCAGCTTCGATTAGAGTTCTGTTCTTCCTTTCAACTACACCATTTTGCTGTGGAGTTCCAGGTGCAGAAAATTCTTGCTTCACTCCTCTTTCCTTGCAGAAAGCTTCCATTACTGAATTTCTGAATTCAGTTCCATTATCACTTCTTATAATTTTCACTTTAAAATCTGATCCTTTTTCCAGTAGCTTTACATGTTCAATTAGAATTGAGGCAGTTTCATCTTTCTTTGCTAAGAAATACACCCATGTATACCTTGTGTACTCATCAACAATGACTAAGGCATACTTCTTTCTGCCCAATGACATTATATTTACTGGACCAAAAAGATCAACATGTAGAAGATGATAAGGATCCATAACTGAAGATTCAGATTTTGTCTTGAAAGATGACTTCCTTTGCTTGGCCTTTTGACAAGAATCACACAGACCATCTAAGCTTAGTATTGACTTTGGAAGTCCCCTTACAAGATCTTTTCGAATAAGTTCATTGATGTTGTTCAAGTTTAGATGAGAGAGCTTCTTATGCCATTTCCAACTCTCTTCATTTGACATTCTTGCAAATAGACACACAGTTTTTCCTTCAGAGTTTGTTACCAAACTTGCTTCATAGATGTTATTGTGACTGTGTCCAACTAGAACAACTTTTCCTGTAGATTTGCTGATCACTTCACAATGTTCAGAATGAAAATCTACATGGTATCCTCTGTCACAGATTTGACTCACAAAAAGCAGTTCATGCTTGAGTCCTGAGACTAGAGCTACATTTTTGATGATGACACTTCCAAGATTGATATTGCCATATCCCAGAGTACGTCCTATGTTGCCATCTCCATAGGAAACTTTTGGGCCAGCTTTCTCCTCAAAGTCTGATAGCAGGGCTTTATTTCCTGTCATATGTCCTGAGCATCCACTGTCCAAGATAAGTGTGCTCTCTTTTATACCCTGCAATCACAAACAAACACTAAGTGTTAGTTTTAAGGACCCAGACTTGCTTGGATCCTTTGGCTTTCTTAACAGTGTTAGCTTTTGCAGCGGAATCACTATCAACAGAGTTTAAACTAACATTGTCAGATTTTACACTTGCAGAGTTTGCTCTAACCCATTTCAAGTTGGGTTTTAGCTCATAATAGTTGTGATAAATAGCATGATAACTCTTGCAAGTATAGATGGAATGCCAAGTGCTCCCACAGTGTGTGCATAAAGTCTGTGGTCTAACCCTAACATAATCATTCTTCACTCCAGATTTTGAGGGTAAAGAGTTAATATCTTTGTTCTTATTGCAAAACCTGGCAAGATGGTTAGTACTACCACAATTATGACATGTTTTTCTAGGAGCAGCTGAATTAGGCAGATAATCATTTCTTTTATTAATGCCTACTTTTCCATTCCTATTCCTCTTAAACATTTTCTGTTTGTTAACAGACTTTACCTCTTTGAGCTTATGTTTAAATTGTTTATATGTCATTAAACCAACATTAACCTGTTTATCACAGATTTTTATTGGTTCTTTAACAGCTTCTAGCTCAATCTCATTCTCTGTTATTGAATCAACATTAACCTGTTCTTCACAAGTTTCAACTGGTTCCATAACAGCTTCCTTCACAACAACAGACTTTAACTAACTGTTTTCAGGAACAAATAGCATAGGTTTAAGTTTTGGCTTCACTTTTACTTTATCTTGAAACCTAAGTTCATCTTCCTCATTGTAACCTAAACCTACAGTATCTGTCTGAAAAACCTGATGTGTGTCTCTACCAGAATTAGTCCAGGTTTTAATCACTTTTCTTTCTTTTTCCAACTCAGACTCTATTTGCCTATATCTTTTAAGCAATTCCCGTTCAACATAAACAGCATCATCTCTCTCTTTTTGAACTTGTTGCATGTTAACAAGCTTCTCTTCAAGAAATTTATTCATTTCTTTAAGACCTAGATTCTCAGATTTGATTCTTTCATTCTCTAAAGTCTGATCCCTATAACTAACATGTATGCTTTTAAGATAAATTCTTAACTCAGATATATTATCAGTGTCATAAGCATAAGTTGTTACAAGTACCTTGTTTTCAGATGATTCAGCTTCATCTTTAACAGTAGCCATAAGAGCATAATTGACTCCCTCATCTGAGTCTGAAGTGTCTGCCCAGTCCTTGCCTTTAGTGATGAGTGCTTTCTCAGATTTTCTTTTCTTGCACTCTGGAGCATAATGACCCATCTCTTTACACTTGTAGCCAAATACACAATATATAATCAAGATAAGTATGATAATAATAATTAAGAACACTGTTTATGAATCAAAAACTGAATTATATAAATAACTCTTCTCTCAGTGATGTTAATGAATCACAGAGAGCTGCTAGGTTACAAGAATAATAATTCTATGTTCGCATCCCTTTTAGGGTTAACCTATCTGTGTTTATATATTACACAGTTACATAATCAATCTCTAATTGATACTCCTATAAATCAGCTATACAGATTATATCAAATTAGGATTGCTTCTGTGTTTTGTTCCGTTTCCTTAACTGTCTCAATATATCTTGCTTCTTTCCATCTTCAAGATATATTGCTTCTAGAATCTTCATTATAGCACCGACAGTTAATAAACTCTTTACCTCGTCAGACTTTAACAAACTCTGACTGGCTTCTTAGTAAACTCTGATTAACACCTGGTACTTAAACACTGATGAGCAAACGTCAGCAATTATATTTAACAAGTATGAATTCCAATATAAATAAAGAAATTGAATTATCTAAACATGATTAATTCAGAAACAAATATATAAAATTATAAAGTTATCATGTCTCTCATAAAAAAATTAATGAGATAATAGTATTGAATATAAGTCTAATTAATTCGCAACATCAGAAAAATAATATATCAAAAACTATATATAAAGATGACATTCAATAATATGATTGACTTTTTTATTTCTATTGTCTTCTCTAATAATTCGAATGTAAATAAAGATTTTTTTTCATGAAATAAAGTTGTGGAGCTGTAGAAAAATAAATAAATATTTTTTTGACGATCTGAGAGCTCATGAGAGTTTCCTTTTATATATATATATATATATATATAAAGAAGGAGATAAATAAAAGGAGAAAGAAGATAAAAATTGATAAGATAAAAAGATAAAGATGTTGAATATTAAAATAGTATATTTACTTTCCTTCATTATTAAAGAATTTAAAAATTGTATATTTAGTTTCCTCCATTAGTAAAAATTTAAAAGGCAATTGCTAATTTTTTATCTTATAAATTCGAATTTAAATAAGGAAATTTAATTTTATTGAATTAAAATCCATAAGCTCTAGAAAAATAGGTAAATAACTTTCGGACGATCTGAGAGCTCCCGGGGTTTTCCTTTATATATATAAAGATATTGATTGATTTACTTTAATTTAATTAATTCCATTCAAAGTTCAATTGTCTATAAATTATATACTCTTTATTAATAAAGAAAATAACGTTAAAATATAGCACATTATCAAATTCAAGATTAATTGTCTATAATCACATATTTAAATAGTATTTATTTATTATATATTTCTATCATTCAAATATGTATAAGTACATTTTTTAATAATTAAAATTAATATTAATAAGCAAAACAATTTGAAAATGGCGCACGGTACCAAAGTACCAAATTTGATTATCACAAAATCTGGGTTCGATTCCTTGCAACTACGTAATTATACAAGATTTATTTACTTTAAATTCTTTAACTTCATCCGGGGTTCGATTCTTTGCAACTACGTAATTATACAAGATTTATTTATTTACTTTAAATTTATTAGCTACATCGAGGGTTCGATTCCTTGAAGCTACGTAATCGTACAAGATTTATTTATTTATTTTAATTTCTATAGTTTTACAAACGGTTCGATTGTCTATAACTACATAATTAAATAGTTGTTTATTTATTATATTTTTATCATTCAATTCTCGACAAATATATTTTTTAAAAATATTTATTAATATTTATCAATATTATTATGTTGATGTCGACTTATGAGCTAGTAGTAAATGAATTAAAAACAAGGCAAAAGAAACGGGGGGATGGAGTAAGCTTCCACGTGTCACCGCACACTTGTTTGAAGATCCATATGAAAATCGCAAAAGCCAATAGGAGCAAATCTTGAAATTGGAGCGCATGATTGTTAGTAAGATTTGCAGAATCGATGAATATTATTCGCAAGAAAAGAACTCAATTCTTCCTGTTTCTTTCTGGTTATGTCGCCCTCAGTATTGCAGGTATGTATGTGTTAGACACTACATTACGTGTTATGTGTACATAAATCCATGCATTGTTTCTCAGCGATGAATCTTCGAAATTCGTTTTAATTTGAGTATTTTTTCAGTAATTTGTTTAAGTATTTTCAATCAATATAATTTTCAAATTTTTCTAGTTTCGCCAGAGGTGATTCATCTATTGTCTGGTTCTCTGTTGATGATATCCTCTGTAAAAATTATGGTAGAATGATTCCCCCAGGTTTGGTTCGATCATTTATGCAAATCAATTAGCCTTTGTTGAATTATCAAGACTTTTATATACAAACAGCACGTTTGGAATATCTTCAATTATCAAGTAGAGTTCTAATGCAAGTATCTTTGATATGAGCGAAATCAAACCACACATACCCAGTACCTCATAATCGTTCAGAATTTAAGAAATAGGTTGGTTAGAGCAAGTGTTCGGTATATATAAATATATTTCTTAACCTTAGCCTCAGTCTTCTACTCAAATGTTATTGTAACTCAATTGCTCTGAACTTAAATTCAATCCATTCATGGAAGTGAAATAACAACAAGGATGCAAAGTCTGATTGTGTGCGATTCTTAACGCTTTCATAGGCATATGGATGTTAAGAACCTGATATACAACCACTAACATAATTATAACTCCGGATTACAATTATTTTGTACTATACTAATTTAAATCTCACAGAAAAAAAAATGAATAATCATATATTGTGAATCACACAACATATGTAGGTTATTAATTCTGACTTGTCAGAGATTAGCGAAAATCAGGCAAATAAAAATTAGCTAAAAAAGGGTGTCATTTTGCTATTGGTGTCTTGGTGGTTTATAGGCAGGATATAGATTATTGGTTGTTCCAGGCTTCAGTGCAGGTCCTCAGAATTGGTAGCTGCTGGATACTAAATCAATTTGTCAATGTAACTCCATGGCTCGGAATATAATACTGTAAATAAACGCGCTAGGTGTCAGAAATGTTAATCCTGTAGGATTCATCAAATCATAAATTAGTCATCAGATCAGTTTAATAGATTGAATAGGTGATCTTGGTGTGGGCTTGAATTAGTTCATAACTGACTACACTCTTATCAGTTTCTAACTTTTGAATGTGTTAATCCGACTGTAATATGACTTTTGACAGTTATCCACTATTTTCTTAAGTCATCTAGCCTTTATTTATTGAATACAATTTTTAGGTCTCTAGACAACAAAACAAAACAATTGTTGATGGGATCTCAGTCTCTTTGTCCATATCACATACAACATTTTGGCCCAAGCCCATAGGTGAATATTGAATAGCTTTTTTCCTCTTCATTTATTGTTTATGATGAGCTTTATCTGGGTTGTTTTTGAGGCAAGGTTCTCACATTTTGTTTATTGAAGCTAAAAATTGCCGGGATATGGTTGGTAAAGCGGCCTCATCCAAGACTGGCCATTTTAGTTTTCTTGATTGCTTTGATTGGAGCACTGGATCTGTTGCATGCACCGTGAAGGAGGCTGTGAAGCTCTATTCTAATAGTATCAGAGAAACTCATGTGCAGCTTACCAGGCAAAAATCTTTGGACAGCGCCCTAGCTGATGCAGCATCACAAGGTTTGTCTGGAAAAGAGGCAGAAAAGCATGCAAAGAAAGAAGCAAACAAAGCTGCAAAAAGAGCAGATAGAAATGCTAACCGCGTTTTAGGGCCAATCGTTTCTAGTGGATGGGATTTTTTCGAAGTGATGTATTATGGAGGAACAATAACAGAGGGCTTCCTTAGGGCTGGTGGAACTTTGGTTGGTACATACGCTGTTGGTTTTCTTGCTCAGCAAAGGTTTGGATGGTTTGGTTATTTGTTAGGAAGTACATTCGGCAGTTGGATTGGAGGGAGGATTGGATTATTGCTTTATGATGTAGTAAATGGTGTGCATTACCTCCTCCAGTCTATATAAAACAGAACGACTTCTTTTTTCTACTCCATTGGACTGAAACATTATGCACAGACTCGAACCCTTACGACACATCTCTTGGTGTTAAATTTTGTAGCTTAAATGGTACGGAGCAGATCATGGTGACTCTTGTAAGTTGGTGGTCTTAAGCTTCTGAACTCCAACAATTATAAGTCTCGCACTTGCAAGAAAGCTCAACACCGGGAGACTTTTTATAAGTTTCATGTGCAATGTACGGCTTCTGAATTTTTCGCTAAAATTAAATGATCAATAATCTACATACACTCGACTCCTCTCATACATTTTAAACCTTTTAGATGCTGCTGATTTTTTTACTCAAAAAAAAAAAAGAAGAATGCTGCTGGTCTATATTGATCTTAACTAGACTGGGTTTCAAATGAAATTTAAGCAGCTTTATACATCAGTCGACTAGAGATGCACTCTACTGGCTATATGCTTGTTTCTTTTCATGTATTCAGAAGGTAGCGTTGTTTCCATCAAAGTTTGGGGGCCTCTTCTTTTCATTGGAACATCGTTGTTTCAAAAATTATTGCTTATATAAAAGGTGACCGACAACCGTTCAAGCAGTTCCACCTTACTAAAGAAGAGTTTAAGGGCACGTTTGGATCCTTAATGGGAATCAGAATTGTAAATGAAAGGGGGGGGGGGGCGGGAGGGTATGATTTACGCATCTAATTGAAATGAAATTCTCATTTTCAACATCAAATTTTTAACCCAAACACCAACACATGGGTTTGAGGTTTCAATTCCCATTCATTAACCGGACTCATTAACCATACAAACAAAAACTGTACTATTGAGATTTTACTGCGTAGAAACGTCACCTGTACTTCGTATAGGCTTTGATGAAAAAAATATTAACGGATGTACTCCAATTTATCTCTTTGATCATCCACTTTCACCAGGTTCTGATATTCCCTCGTTATGAGCCACTCGAGCTACTTAGTTCACAAAACTGGCTCATGGTCCTGATCTCATATTTTCGGGTATTCTAAAATGGTTTTGCTTTTGCATTTTATTCACAAATTTCATTTTTTGTCGGAAGTGCAGCAAATTGGGCCTGTCTGAATGTTTGTTTATCATTTGCTACATAAAGTTGGGCATATTTCACTATTCATTATTATGAAAGTTTAAACAAGTTACTTCTTTAATTTCGTTACCTTCATTTGGGCCCAAATATTTCTGCATCCCAAACACATGTTGCACCATTTTTTTGTTCTCCAGGCCAACTTCTTTGGTTTATTTGACTATTTTTAGAGAAATTACGAAAGCTATTACTGTTATTTATTTATTTATTTACAGTTATTTACCCGAAAGATATATTTTGAAAATACTAATGGAAACATCTACTTATCTATCTTCGTCTATATATTAAAAAGCCAACCAAGGGCAAAATATGCCAATTAAATGGCTGTGAAATTACATTTTTACCCCTATTAATTGAAAAATTACAAAAGTGCCATCCATATATAACTTATACAAAAATTGATTAATTTATGTTGCTTTTAGGAATCAAACCCCAATCCTCTACTTGCAAAGAAAGTATAATAACCATTGTGCTACATTAATTTTTGAGTATACTTTAAAAATCTTATTAGATCAATCACATGTTCTCTTATAATTCTATTTTTTCTTTTTTTGCATCTTTTGAGTAAACAAATTGTTGGTTTATATTATTTATAAAAATTAAATTCTAAGTTATATATAAATGAAACAAAATCTGGATAAAAAAAATATTATATTGAAATAAAAAAACAGGATTATATTATAATATTTCTTTAATTTTTATTTTTGAGTAAATAAAATATTAGTTCATATTATTAATATAGCTCTATTTTCTAAGTTTTCGAAGTTTTATATATAATTATATGTTCAATTATCTTTATAGATTTTAATTTCACTTGTACTTTTTCGATTAAATATCAATTATGTTCTTAATTATTATATGATTTATACTTTTTATATCATACTTTCTCATTTAGTATACTCTATATGGAGTGTCCACGTTTTGATACATAAATATAATAATAAAATTTGATCTAATATAAGTAATATATTATATTTTACTTATATTATTTAGAATAATTCTAAAATGTACGGAGTATGGTAAAAACTGGGTATCAAATTTAGGCCACGATGGTAGTAGACCCCGACTCAATTAAATCGATTTAAACATTTTCAACCCAACCCACGAAATCTATCTATTACTATATATTAAACCACAACACAAGGGCAAAAAATGTCATTTTAATGTATGTGAAGTTACGTTTTTGCCCTTATTTGTTGAAAAATTACAAAAATGTCACCTCATATTTTTATGTTGCAAAGTACATTTTAATGTGTGAAGTTACGATTTTACCGTTATTTGTTGAAAAATTACAAAAGTGTCAACTCATACTTTTATGTTAAAAACAATGAAATTGTGTTATCACTAATAATCGAACCATTAACCTCCTTTAACAAAGAACATGTCATAATCATTGTGCTACATTGACTTTTGGATTTAATTTAAAAGTTTTATTGGATAAACCACATGTTTTACTTCTATTTCTTTTTTAAAATAAAGTTGATTTACATTTTTAAATAATTTTTTAAAATGTTGGATATTATATTCTATCTACTTTATACATATTAAAAACCAACTAATGATAAAAAAACCAAAAAAATGTTTGTGAAGTTATAATTTTACCCTTATTTTTTTTAAAGCAACCCTTATATATTTAAAAATTATAAAAACGTCATCCCTTTATTGTTTAATAAAAAAAAATCAATTTGTGTAAACATTGAGAATCGTAACCTTAAATAAACCCAGTATGCTATATTTAGTTTTGAGCTTATTTTATAAACATTATTAGATAAGAATTTAAAAAACTGCATTATTAGATAAAACACACTCTATTATCATATTCTTTTTTATTATATAATTTTTCAGTCAATAGCATGACGTTTTTATTTATTTATATAACATGTTTATCCAATTTCTTTTTTAATTTTAACTTTTCAGTAAGTAAAATATTATTTCATATTATCTTCATAACTCCATTTTTAAAAAAAATTGTTTTTCTATATAATTATGTATTCAATTATTTTTTATAAATTCTTATTCCACTTGTATTTTGTTATAAAATATTAGTTATGATGTTAATTGTTATATGATTTATATTATTATGTAAAAATATGTCACTTATTACGCTTTATATGGATTATTCAAGTGTTGATACATAAATATAATATTAAAAATTGATATAATTATGTGTTACATACATAATTTATAATAGATTCTAAATTAATAATGTGAAAAGTGCGAATTAGAGTTAGTGTTGGGATTTATGGGTGATAACATAGAAACAACTTAACTTTGAATGTACTTAATTTTTAATTAAGTTGAACATACTGTCACAGCCAAAGTATGTTCTTGTAATCAGTATGTAATGTTATTCTAGTTGTATAATTTGAAAGAAGTTCACTTGTTGTGTTCAAGCCTCAAAGAATGCATAATTAGATGACAACATGAATAAAGGTTACTGTCCTAAAGCTTCGACAGTAAGATTACAAGAAGACAGAATGTTGCAAGTCAAGACAGCATATTCACTCTGACAGCAACATTGGCGGAAGACTACGCGACAGCAACTTTAGCCCTCGACAGCAAGTTTGGAAACCTCGACAGCACACTTGCGGGGAACTCCTACTGTCACCAAAAGCACATTCCTGTGACAGCAAGCTCTGTGGCAAAAGTAACTGTCTCGAGAAAGACCCTTGTTCTAAGTATCTTTCTCAGTCAAATCCCGTGACAGTTTCAATGTTCAAGAAACAGGCGTGCTGCAGTATCCCTAAGCTGCACCAAGTCTGCAAGACTACGACAGAAGCTTCAAGCACTGCAAAACAAAAGTGAATCAATTCAAGAGCAAGGTCAAGTCTTTATTTGCTGAATTGCTTAAGCTGGAAATAGAATGAATCTAGGTTGCTTTCTTTATAATGTATATCTGACATGTTAGCAATTTAGGAAAGTCACATGGGTAAGACAATCTGTAAAAAGCTGCCACTTGACAGTGACAGCAGCTTCACAAACCCGTGACTGATAGTGATAGGATTAGTCTTATACCTACTGTCAATTCATTCTAGAGATGTAACGAAGACAAGCAAGTGTCTTGAAGAAAACCGAAGCTCAAGAATTCTCTCTTGAGGTTGTAGCAACACTTTTCAAAATAAATAAAACATTTATTTTGTGAATCCTGTCTTCTCGATTACACTGTTTGTGAATGCATACATATTATTGATAACATTAAATCTTAGTTTTGGTTGTTGAAACTGAGATTGAATTTTATCAGTATTGCAATCATCCCCCCCCCCATTCTGCAATACACAAGGACCAACAACTGGTATCAGAGCAATCAGATTAACATACATATCTGAGATCCCGACGACAATGCAGAAATCAAACAGTATCAAGATCCCAGCTTTTGATAAAGAGAACTACAACATTTGGAAAAGAAAAATCTTGTTGTTTATCAAAGCTGCGAATCCACTATACCCAGGTATACTCGAGAATGGTCCTTTCATACCAAGGAAGGAAATTGAAGCCACAACAGTAAATGGTGAAATCATTCCTGCACATTGGGTTCCCAAAGATCCCTCGGAAATTTTGGAACCTGAGAAGGAGAAAATGGTGCTAGATGATCACTTGCAACTCATCTTGCTCGATTCTCTCACGTTGGATAAAGCCATGTGTGGAAGTGTGATAAGCTGCACATCAGCCAAGGAGATGTGGATCAGGTTAGCCTTAATCTGTGAAGGAAGTGAAGAAGTTAAGGGCAACCAAAGGCAAATACTTATATCTCAATATGAGGCATTCATGGCCAAGCCTGGTGAAGACTTAACTTCCATGTTTGAAAGGTTCAGTAAGCTCTTAACTGAACTGCAGATACATGGCAAGTATTATGACAGAAAAGAATTGAATGTCAAGTTCTTGCTTACACTGCCTGATCATCTTGAACACAAGACAACAGCCATACGAGAAGGAAGAGATCTCAACAATATAACCTTTGAGACACTTTATGGCATTTTGAAATCTTATGAACTTGAACTCTTTCAAAAGAGAGCCATACAAAGTGGAACAAGGAACAAGATGGCTAACATGTCAAGTGCCCTAGTAGCACAAGTGCCAAGGATCACACAACCTAGTGAAGCATTACAAATCATACAACCAACCCCTGTACAATCCCTGAAGATAGAAGAGGTTGTTGAAGATGATGAGAAAGTAGTACTACAGCTCAAGGATGTGGAAGATGAAGACTTCTACACAATGGAGGAACTGGAAAGCATGGACAATCCTACTATGGCTTACATGGCCAAAAAGTTCAAGAACTTTAGGTTCAAGAAGGATAGGTCATTCAGGCCCCAAGGCCAAGCATCCAAGTTCACCAAGGGAAGCTCATCAAAGGCTGCTGTGGGAAGCTCATTCAAAGGAGGATACAAGACTGGATTTGTGGATAGATCTAAATTCAAGTGTTACAACTGTGGTGAACCTGGTCATTTTGCTACTGAGTGCAAAAGACCCAAACAGGTTCAGAGATTTGAGAAAGGAACTGGTGGATACTCCAAGAAGAATCAAGGTGGAGCCTATGTGGCTGAAGGAAAGTGTTGGGATGAGTCTGATGATGAAGATGAAGAAGAATATGTCAACCTAGCTCTCATGGCTAGCACTGATGAAGTAACATCAACATCTTCAAGTCAGGTACCTTCACTTGTCTTACTTGATATGTCCATTGATGAGTATAAGAAAACCATTAAAGACTTAAGTGCTGAAATGTTCAATGTCTATACTAGCTTATCTGCTGCCAATGAGGAGATCACAAGGCTGAGTAAGCTAAATGAAACACTAAAGTCTGAAAATGAATCTCTTGTTCTCAAAACCAGTTCACTAGACTCTTTAGCTCAGGAGAATGCTAAACTTAAAAATGAATTGAAATGTGCTAAAGAGGTTGAGGAATTCCTGAGAAATGAGATTGATGAAAATGAATTTAAAATCAAGGCTTATAAAAACTCATCAAAGATAGTTCAGGATTACAATGATAAGCATACAGAAAATCAGTCAGTTGGTATAGGTTTTTCATATGGTAGAAGACCTGGAAAGGAAACTGTGATTCAAGATTGTCCTGGAAATGCTGCTGTCAAACCCACCATTCTCAAGAAAGTTAAAACTCCCATTTTCAAAGCTGCAGAAATTGAGTTTGATGAAGAAGCCATGCTCATCAAACAAGAAATTCTTGATGAGGATGAAGGTGTTGACAGCACATTCAAGGATGGAAAGGATACTGTCACAATCCCCAAGACAGTAAACTTACCAAGCAATCAGACAGTAAGTTCAAAAGATGCTGTCACAGTTGGCAAGACAGAATCTTCCAAAGATACTGTCAAGAATGGTTCCAAGACAGTAACTTTAAAACCTTCTGTCAAGACAGTAGGAATAAAAGATACTGTCAAGGAAAGTTCGACAGCAACTTCTGAACATACTGTCAATCCAGTAACTCCCAAGTCTAAGAATAGGAATGGAAAGGTAGGAGTCAACAAAGGAAATAGATACACTAATGTTGGAGGTGCTTCTAGGAAACTATGCAATAACTGTGGATCTACTCATCACTTAACACATGTTTGTAAGAAACCAATTGAGGATAAGATCAATGCAATTGAACTGAATGGTAACTTACACAGAACCCCCCTTATGCATAGAACTATGAGTGTCTGTAATAACATTGAATGTATGCCATGCAAAATCACTGCCATGAGTACATGCTTTAACTTACCTATTCTCACTACTGAAAAATGTTCATACATAAACACTGTTGAGACTTCTGAGCCTGCTGGCAACAGCAAAAAGGCTCCATCCACTAAGAAAAGGACCAAGTCCAATTCTAAACCTAAGTGGGTGAAAAGAGAAGTCAAACATGAGATTACTGATAATGCTTGTGATTTTATGACTGAAAGAAACTCAGGAGACACTGAAGCTGCAGGACCCAACAAGGATTGGGTACCATATGCATCTTAGACACATTCTGTTTTGCAGGGCAAGAAGAAAGATCAAGTCATGTGGATCATTGACAGTGGTTGCTCAAGACACATGACATGTGATAAAGCCCTGCTATCACATTATGTTGAGAAAGCTGGCCCAATCATAACCTTTGGAGACAACAGCAAGGGTTACACAGTGGGATATGGCTGTCTGGAAATTGGAAATGTTGTCATTGAAGATATTGCTCTTGTGGATGGATTGAAGCACAATCTACTCAGTGTCAGCCAATTCAGTGACAGAGGATTCAAGGTTGATTTTGACATGATGCTGTGTAACATCTATCACAAGAAGAATAGTAGCCTCTCTCTAAAAGGGGTTAGAAAAGGAAGCTTGTTTGTTGCTGACTTAAATTCAACAAAGAAGGATAAGGTTTACTTTTTTTACAGTAAAGCTACTGTTGGTGACAGTATGCTTTGGCACAGGAAGCTCTCACATCTCAACTTCAAGACAATGAATATTCTGATGAAGAAGGAGTTAGTGAGAGGTTTGCCCCCAACAGGAATTCTGTCAAGAAGGACTGTGTGAAGATTGTCAAATGGGCAAACTAAGAAGAGCTGTGCACAAGTCCAAGCAAATGAACACCAACATTGAAGCACTCAAGTTGATTCACATGGATCTCTTTGGACCAGTCAATGTACCATCAATGGCCAAGAAGAGATATGCCTTAGTAATGGTGGATGATTACTCAAGGTACACTTGGGTGAAGTTTCTTGAATCCAAAGATGAAGCTGCTCAAGTGATTATTGATCAAGTCAGAGTTCTTGATAGAACTCCAAACTCAAAAGTTCAAATCTTGAGGAGTGACAATGGTACAGAATTCAGAAATGCCACTCTTGGAAATTTCTGTAAAGATGAAGGAATTGTACAACAATTCTCTGCTGCAAGAACTCCATAGCAGAATGGAGTTGTTGAGAGAAAGAACAGGACTCTCATTGAAGCAGCTAGAACTATGTTGCATGATGCCAAACTACCAACATATTTCTGGGCTGAAGCTATCAACACAGCCTGTTATACTCAGAACAGAACCATGATCAACAAAACTCATGCAAGTACACCTTACTGTCTATTAACTGGAAAGAAACCTACTGTCAAATATTTTCATGTGTTTGGGAGCAAATGCTTTATGATGAAGGATAACCATGAGAAGAAAGGAAAATTTGACACCAAGGCTTTTGAAGGACTATTCATGGGTTACAGCACAGAAAAGACTACCTACAGAGTTTATGTTATGGAACACAGAATTATTGAAGAAAGTGTCAATGTCATATTTGATGAAACCAAGTTTCCAGGACTGCATGAAGAAGGAAAGATGCAGACTTTCAGATTTGAGAATCAAGGATACTTGGAAGCTGAGGAAATTGTGGATGAAGAACCTAGCTTCACTCAAATTGTTGAAGTTGATAAAGATACTGTCAATACCACTACTGTCAACCAAACTCCAGCTCAGTCACAGACCATAACCTCTAACATTCATGACAGTGGTGACTCTGGAGACAATGAAGAACATGGTGAAGACAATGAGATTGGTGATCATTCAACTCAACAAACTGAAGCAAATGTTCCTGTACAGTCAAGTAGCTTGCCCAGAATCACCAAGTGGAACAAGGATCACTCAAGTGACCTCATCATTGGTGACCCTAATTCTGGAGTGAGGACAAGGAACAAAGTCTCTGTTGACAGCATGTTTTCATGCTTCCTGTCTCAAATGGAACCCAAGACAACTGATGAAGCATTGTTGGATTCTGACTGGGTGATAGCCATGCAAGAAGAGCTAAATCAGTTTGAAAGGAACAATGTATGGAAGCTGGTTCCAAGACCTAAGGGAAAGTCAGTCATTGAGACCAAATGGGTTTTCAGAAACAAGCTTGATGAAAATGGATCAGTGACAAGAAACAAAGCAAGGCTAGTAGCTAAGGGTTACTGTCAACAGGAGGGAATAGATTATGATGAGACATTTGAACCTGTTGCAAGACTTGAAGCTATAAGAATCTTTCTAGCCTATGCTGCACACTGCAACTTCAAAGTATTTCAGATGGATGTCAAAAGTGCCTTCGTAAATGGAGAATTGGAAGAAGAAGTGTATGTTGAACAGCCACCAGGGTTTGAGGATGCTGAAGTGTATGATTTTGTATACAAACTCTTCAAAGCTTTGTATGGACTAAAGCAAGCACCCAGGGCTTGGTATGACACACTTTCCACTTTTCTCTTGGACAATCAGTTTACTAGAGGAGTTGTGGACAAGACACTTTTCTACAAACACCATGGCAAGGACATCATTCTGGTACAAATCTATGTGGATGATATCATTTTTGGTTCAACAAATGAGAGGCTGTGTGAGAAGTTTTCCTCTCTCATGAGTAACAAATATGAGATGAGTATGATGGGAGAATTGTCATTCTTTCTGGGATTACAAATTCTTCAACAATCTGATGGAATCTTCATTTGTCAAGCTAAATACATCAAGGAACTTCTCAGAAAGTTCAGCTTGGAAGATTCATCACCTGCAAAGACACCAATGTCCACCTCAACTAGTCTGGATCTTGATCCTAAAGGGAAGAAAGTTGACTCAAGCACCTATAGAGGCATGGTAGGATCTCTCCTATACCTAACTGCTAGCAGACCTGACATCATGTTTGCTACATGTCTCTGTGCAAGGTTTCAAAGTGATCCAAAGGAGTCTCACTTAGTAGCCATCAAGAGACTCTTTAGATACCTAAAAGGCACTCCTAACCTAGGTCTTTGGTATCCCAAGAACACTGGATTTGATCTAATTGGCTACTCAGACTCAGACTATGCTGGATGCAAGATTGACAGAAAGAGTACTACTGGTAGCTGTCAATTTCTTGGTGGAAGATTGGTCTCATGGTTTAGCAAGAAGCAGCATTCAGTTTCTACCTCAACTGCAGAAGCTGAGTATATTGCTGCAGGCAGTTGCTGTGCACAAATTCTATGGATGAAGAATCAACTTCTGGATTATGGTCTAGTGTTAAGTGAAATTCCTATCTACTGTGACAACACTAGTGCCATAGCCATTTCAGACAATCTAGTTCAACACTCTAGGACAAAGCACATTGATATAAGACATCACTTTATCAGAGAGCATGTTGAACAAGGAACTGTGAAGCTGATCTATGTCCCAACTGACAAGCAACTTGCTGACATCTTCACTAAGCCATTGGATGAAGCAACCTTCAACAGGTTGGTAAGTGAATGGGGAATGCTGAACCTGGTATGTTGATTTACTCAGTTTTCTATTTTTCTCTATTGAAGCTCATGATAGCATCTTCAAACCTGCTGTCAAGAGAAGTTACTGTCTACTTGGTCTATGTCTGTTATGTGACAGCATGTGTTGATTTGACTTTTCATGTCAGTATTTTGTGCCAGTCTCATACTTTTAAAACCGTGTATGACATTAATGTGGTTACTTGTTAAGTTTGAAAGATAAAAATCTGTTCCATTGGACTTTCACACCTTTTTGCATTAATCTGTAGGATTAAAGGAGAACATGGCCATTAATTACTTTTGTGGTAGTTGTATGGGTACTCTAACTGTTGACCATTAGACTTTAATCCTTAGACGGTTTTGCCTATAAATTAACCTTAGGTTTCACTAGTCTGCTCTCAGTTTTAAAGTAAATAATGGAAAAAAAAGTAGGAATTGAAGTTGGGCTAAAGAAGTGTGATAGTGAACCCTACAATGAAGAGATTGAGGAGCTCTTCGAGGTGCTGTTGGATGCCCTCGATGAGATAGATGAAGAAAAGAAACAGGAAGAGGAGGCCAAGGCTCAGGAAGAAGAGAAAGAGCTTCGAGCACTTCTCAAGGAAGAAGGTCGCTCTGAAGAAGAGATTAAGGCAGAGACTTTAGAACTAGTTGATAAAATCATAGAATAATGTACTCAATGTTCTATTTTAATGATTTTATTAATAATAATAAAAGTTCTTGTTTTTGTGGTTACTGAGTTTATGAATTGTCTGTGTAATTTGCTTAATATCTGTGTTCAAACGATTACATTGCTAAATCCATAATTTGTCAATATTAAGTTAAGTGTATGAATAAAGCATTCTAATAAGTTCATGACAAAACCAATTCCTAATCGAAGTTACTGTCGTTAAGAAGGGTACTGTCGTGTGTTTCTTGACAGCAACCTTCTTGACAGCAGGAAAAGACTCTCTCAACACTGCTCTTGGAATTACCCTTGAAGCAAGACAACAATTTACTGAACTTGCCAATGATGACACTCTCAATAAGCTCTTCTTGAAGATTGGGTATGCAGGCCCTATTCTCGAAGATGGGACTACCAAATGGTATCCAACTGGTGAAATGGATAGGAAGCATCTGAGAAAGGAGTGGAGCATGATATTTGATGTGATGGTCAAGGTGTTCTCTACCAAGTCCACATGCTGGAATGGAATACCCTCCTACATCAAGAAACTGACACATTCTCTTGTCCATGGATACAAGGTGAATGTTGGAGCTCTCCTCATGGCACACCTCAAAGCTGCCATAGGTAAGAAGGTATCAATCTACCCTCGCTTTCTTATGATGTGCATTAATTCATTCTATGATTTTAATGATGCTTCCCCTCGTTTAGAGGCTTGCTCAATTTTGAAAAAGAACACACACACACACACACACACTGTTATCATCACAGGATCTCAATGCACACATTCCACTCTGTTTCACTCAGCACATGGTTGATCAATTATCCAACCTTGATTATCCATTACCTTCTGGTTATGATTCCTTTACTCTTGTTAATGAAACTGAATTCGACCCAAATTCAGTTAACCCACATTCAACACCATACACTCAGCCTAGGCCCTCTAGACTTCCCAAAGCCCAAAGAGAAGCCTTGCAAGAATCCAGAAAAGGGCCCTTAGAAGCTGACGTTGGTGGTAGCTCTGTTAGTCAAGAGGGAGACACTGCACCTAGTGCAGCAAATAAGGAAGGTAGTCAACCAGAACCCCTAGTGGTTCCCCCTGAGCCTAAGAAGAAGAGAGCTAGGAGGACCAAAACCACTGTTAGCCAAGCTGCAGTTTCTCAACAAACTGTAGTTACTGAAAGGGATTCAAACATCTCCCTAGATGTGCCTTCTCAATAAGGTGCATCTATTGAAATTGGCCTGTCTCCCAAGGCACCCTGTACAGAGTCTGCACAAAGTCATGGTTCACAACCTGAGGAACCTCCACTTGAAGAAACACACAGTGAGTTAGGGCACAGTGAGGATTTCTCTATTCCTTTTGATGATTCACATGTTTCTCCTGTGAATCAGCCCCCACTCTCTGCTACACTTTCACCTTCTTCCTTCCCTACACATTCTCTTGTTTCTTCTCCACAACCTAGAGAAGGGGACAGTCCCAACCCTTCAGGTTTTGATCATCCATCTCCAATCATGGATGAGCCCCCATCTAGTGGTCCACACGAACCCATTTCTCAAAGTGAGATGGACACCACTCCTCCAAACACTGAGCTAGGGCAAAGTGGTATTCTGTCAGAAAATGATACAGACAACACTTTGTCTGAACTCCAAGGAGCATCTTACCTTCAGGAAGATGCTGTCACAGCCTCTGTTGCTGTCAAAGACACTGGCAATGTTGCTGTCCTGGACACAGCTGCTATCATGAGTGGAGAGAAAGATACTGTCACTACAGAACCTACTGTCACTCCACATCCAATAGTTGCTGTCATGCCAGAACCTGCTGTCCAGACTCCAACTGACAGTAACATTCATGCCAAAGATACTGTCCAGTCCTCTCAGCCTGATTTTGATGTTGTACTCATTGAGGATGCCTCTGATGATGATCTACCTCTTGCCAAACTCTTAAAGGTACATTCTAAATCTACTCCTTCCATGCATGTTAGTACTGCTCATACCCATGCATCTAGGTTGAGTGAGAGTGTGCAAAAGAAAAGAGAGATAAAAGAAAAGAGAGGTGATCATAAAAATGAGAGGCAGCCAAATGAGCTGGCAAAAGGAGAGGGACTTGAGCATGTCCAGAGAGATATTGAGGGAGCCCACACTATTCAGGCATTAGGCCTTGAGAGTCAATCAGTGAGGGATGATGAGATCACTCAAAAACACCCTGAGAGTGTGAGAACCCCCATAGCCTCCAAGCCCCTTTCTTTTCCTTCCCCTCCAAGAAGGTTAAGGTATGGTGGCCCCTCTGCTACTTATGGTAACATGATTGCAGCTCTGGAAGGATAGTGTGCTACATTGAACTCCAAGATGGACTCTGTCTCTCAACTGGTGATTGATGGTTTTGCTGCTACTCAGCTCTCCATCCAGTTCCTTATTGACCTAGTAGCTGCCAACTCAACTAAGGGGGAGAAGGTAGCAAGATCAGAATCATTGCCTATTCAGGAATCAGGTGGAACTCAGGGGGAGCCAGTAACTGTGAAGACCAGAGGGGGAGCTAAAGGGAAAGCAATGTCTAAGGGGGAGCAAGTCAAACCAAGAAGTGGACAACCAAAGGATAAAGCTGAAGAGCTTGTTGAAGTGGACATGGATGGTGAAAGGGTGTTAATGTCCAAGGCAACTCAAGATGCACTACAAAGAAGACCTGCATCTAAACACCCAATCTTGCCTCCTGTGGTAATTAGAGAGCCAACTCCAGAAACTCAAGAAACTACTCTACAGAAGAAATGGAGAGAAATGGAGGAACAAAACAAGCTTGGGAAAGGTAAAGGGAAACTGCCTGAATCCATCCAGAAGGGAATTATTTGGTCAAATGGCACTGAATTTGATCAAGAAGAAGCCAATGTTTTGATGGTGGATTACAGGGAGAGCACATTACTCAACCATGACAGTGAATTTAGCAGTTTGGTGGAAGAAGCAATGAATGCTCCAAGCAACCGTCCAACCAACACCACAAAACTGTTAAAGGATCAAATCACTAGTGTCAGTGTAATGGTGAATGATGAGAAAAGATGGGCTGTAAGTATCTATTTCACTTCTGGCATATCTTATTTCATCACAATGCAGTTATTGCAGAGTCTGCCAGCAAAGGTGTTGTGTGCTTTGAAGGGAAAGATCAGGGCAACTCAAACACCATTCAATGAAATATTGGATATGCAAATCCAGAACCTGCTCACACAAAAGCTACCTGAAGTCTACACAAATCCACCAAGTGTTTTCTACAGATCTATAACTAAGGATGGCACAAGAAGGAACAGCTTCATGAATTTGGTTGGCACATCCAGAATGGAAACCAAGTCAATTCTGAAAGTGTTAGATGGAATACTCAATTCAAATGCCAATCCAGGAAGAGCTTATGATGTTCAAGAGATCTACAAAATGCTGGTGTTGAGAGACAAGGCACTGGGAGCTAGAGTGAAGGAACTAATCTCTAGAGCCAATGCCAAAAGAAATGATCAAGGTGGAAGCTGTCTCTATAACCTTCCTCCTCAGGATGATGATGATGATGATGAGGTTGGAGGTCGTGAAGCTTCTGGAAATGCTGGAAATGCTAGTGGAAGTAATTCTGGGAATACTGGTATTCAATCTCAGAATGAAGACAATGAAGAAACTCCTAGTCAGGAAAAGAAAGATGCTGGTGCAACAGATGAAGAGGAGTCAAGAATACTGGAAGCTTTGGAGGCAAGCATTCTTAGATGTGCTGTTGACTGCATAAATGCAGAAAAAGATGCTGTCACCAAAGGTACTGTCGACAAGGAAACTGTCAAAGAAGATGCTGTCATAGAAGATACTGTCGACAAAGGTACTGTCAAGGAAGGTTCTGTCAAGGATGAAGCCAAAGCTGCTGTCAAGCCCAAGAGACTGAAAGCTAAAGCTAAGGCATGGTTTTCTAGACAGAAACCTGCAGGAAAGCACATGTGCTAAGGAAAGGAAAAGGCCACTGGATTAGGTAGAAATCTGAAGATGCCAATTCAATCAATACCTCCCAACAGTCTTAAGGTACAACAAATGAAATCAAAAGAAATCAAGAGTGTTGAGATTAAGCTGGATGCTAATCAAGAGGTTGCTGAGTACATTCTGTGGTGGCCAGAATCAAGATCTATCAGGATGAACAAGAACTTTGATCTTGTAGCCACATCACTCAGTGGTAATATGATAGAAATCGATAAAAGGAGAATTGATTTCTTCTACTTGGAAAGGATGGTAGAGTTGATGGAAAGCTATGATGATGTTCCAGAGCCTGTCATGGAACATATTCTGAAATATCAGGCTGATAGGGATGCTGAATTCTATCAGAAATTTGGCTACAATTTTGCAGATTTTGATGATGCTGATATTCTCACTGATCTACCACCTTCTCCTATACCATACCACTGGTACTATGAGTTTGAGGATTTACCCACAGAAGAAGGGCAAACCCAACCAACTCAGGAAAGGGAACCTAAGCCAAGCAAAAGACCTGAATCTTCTCAATATTCTCAAACTAAGTCAGAACTTCATAAGAAGGAAGCTGAACTACTGGAAAGATGCAAGGTCTCCAACAAGGCAGAAAGTGAAGCTCCAAATTATCAATCATGTATGCTGGAAAATCCCCTAAGAATGAAGTATCTAAAAGAAGAAATCTATGTTTGCAGCTTTCACAAGCTAAAAACAACTATTCTGAAGGATTTACAGTATATGGTAGTTGGATCAATTCATCCCTTGGAGCAGATTTGTTCTGATGAAATAGAGAAATTATTGGAAGGGAGAAAAGGAGAAGACTCAAAGCTGGACAAGCAAAGGAGAAGGACTCTCAATGCTTATCCTGGAAGTAGATTCAAGCTCATTCTTGAAGAACTTCACTTCAGAACCTATCCATATGATATAGAGCAATGGCTGAATCTCAGGGATGCTAGTTCTCTCCTCTCTCCCACCATAAAGAAGATCATTGAAGAAGTAGAGGATGTTGCAGTTTCTGCTGCTGAAAATTCATTTATAGAAGGTCTAAGAGGTTGCTTGGTAGAAGCTCTCAAAAGAGAGGATGTAGCAAGGCAGAAGAGGAAATCTCAAGCTAAGTAAAAATTCTTAATCCATTCTGATCTTGTTAGTTAAGTTGTCATCACATATTGTAAATTTGTTGTTATTTTCCATAAAAAAAAATTGGGGGAGATTGTTGGGATTTATGGGTGATAACATAGAAACAACTTAACTTTGAATGTACTTAATTTTTAATTAAGTAGAACATACTGTCACAGCCAAAGTATGTTCTTGTAATCAGTATGTAATGTTATTCTAGTTGTATAATTTGAAAGAAGTTCACTTGCTGTGTTCAAGCCTCAAAGGATGCATAATTAGATGACAACATGAATAAAGGTTACTGTCCTAAAGCTTCAACAGTAAGATTAAAAGAAGACAGAATGTTGCAAGTCAAGACAGCATATTCACTCTGACAACAACATTGGCGGAAGACTACGCGACAGCAACTTTAGCCCTCGACAGCAAGTTTGGAAACCTCGACATCACACTATGTGGGGAACTCCTACTGTCACCAAAAGCACATTCCTGTGACAGCAAGCTCTGTGGCAAAAGTAACTGTCTCGAGAAAGACCCTTGTTCTAAGTATCTTTCTCAGTCAAATCCCGTGACAGTTTCAATGTTCAAGAAACAGGCGTGCTGCAGTATCCCTAAGCTGCACCAAGTCTACAAGACTACGACAGAAGCTTCAAGCACTGCAAAACAAAAGCGAATCAATTCAAGAGCAAGGTCAAGTCTTTATTTGCTGAATTGCTTAAGCTGGAAATAGAATGAATCTAGGTTGCTTTCTTTATAATGTATATCTGACATGTTAGCAATTTAGGAAAGTCACATGGGTAAGACAATCTGTAAGAAGCTGCCACTTGACAGTGACGGCAGCTTCACAAACCCGTGACTGATAGTGATAGGATTAGTCTTATACCTACTGTCAATTCATTCTAGAGATGTAACGAAGACAAGCAAGTGTCTTGAAGAAAACCGAAGCTCAAGAATTCTCTCTTGAGGTTGTAGCAACACTTTGCAAAATAAATAAAACATTTATTTTGTGAATCCTGTCTTCCCGATTACACTGTTTGTGAATGCATACATATTATTGATAACATTAAATCTTAGTTTTGGTTGTTGAAAGTGAGATTGAATTTTATCAGTATTGCATTCATCCCCCCCTTCTGCAATACACAAGGACCAACAGTTAGGGTTTTCATACATTGGGTAGGTCGAGTTGGAAGCATTTTTGTGATCCGATCTAATTTATTCGGTTTAAATTTTTTTTAACTCAACCCGCAAAATATAAATTCGTGACCCAACTCTACCTATCATATATCAATTTGGGTTGGGTTGGTTTTAAAGGGTTAAATAATTATGTAGAAAAAGAATTGAAATATGATATAATTCTCCTTCGAAAATCTAAGTAAAACTTAAATACATATACATTACGATTTTAGTGCTAATATTTTAATAATATAAATTATGTTGTAAGTCATATGTATATAGGGCTGTCAACCCAAAGTTTCGAATCAAAACGACCCGAACGAGATTGAAAATCGAACTTTTTTCAAATTCATGGACCGATGACCGGACTTATTATATTCGGTATTTGGGTCCGAACTGAAAAAATCCGGAGCGGACCGATATTGACTGGTTTGATTAATATTTTTATAAAATTTTAAATTTTATAATTTAATTTTTACTTTTATTTCAAATTTAAATACACAGAATATATTATTTGCTTAGTATGTCAATAAAAATAAGCACATAAATATCTGATTATTTATAAAGTAATATTAATGTGCAATGTATGTATATCATTTTGTCATTATACAAAGTGCAAATTCAATTATTTAGTTTGTAGTTTTGATCTCTATTGTCTTATCAATTTACTATCTATTAATTTGGCTAATTAAAATATTATATGTCTTATTTAATCTATATACATGATAATTTAAAAGGTAAAGTAAAGTTAAAATACCTCTATACATGCAATTCGATCCGGTACGGTTCTATGCGGTTCAGTACAATTTACAGGTCCGGACTGGATTGTTATTCAACCCTATATGTATATGCAAAATATTTAATCACATATCTAGAGATGAGGTATGATATATCACATAACGTATAGTTGTATACAATATATTGATATATATTTAAATTATTAAACAAAATTGGTAACTTAAATCGGGTTGGGTAGGATTTGACGGAGAAATATAAAACTGATAATTGATAAAAAAAATATACTCAATTGGGTTGAAAAGATTTCAAACCGACAAAATAGGTTGGGTATGAGTTTATATTATATTCGGTCAACCCTACCCAACCCGATTTAAGTTACAATTTGTTTTCAATAATTTAAATATATATATCTATATATTATAAACAATTAAGTTTAAAAGTGTACAAATATGTATATATAAATAATAGACTGACAACTTCGGGATCGACCTTTACATAAAATATAGAGATGCTATAATATATTAATGGTATAGTCTTAGATCAATGACCAAATTTATATATTATAAATATCATGTATATTCATCAAAATTATATTAATTTACATACTTCCATGTTAAACAATATATGGACTTAAAACCAAGAGATTTTATGATGTATTCACGGTTTATTCTTACATACGTGACCAATTTTGTATTTCAAAAATACAATGTTATTTCATTAAAAACACATGAGTTTGCATACGTCCATGTTATATACAGACAACTATATTAAAATAATTATTTGTTGAATTTGATAAAAAAAAATTCACATCATTTAAAATTAAATTAATATTTTGGCAATTTAAAATAGTCATTTGATCGTTATATTATAGAAATTTATCCAAATGAATCTTATTAGATTAAAAAATATTTAGAAAAATATTATACAAGTATAAGATAAATTCAAAATATTTTATCTTAACTACATTTTAATCACAAAACTATTTCGATATATATACATATTTATGCGGAAAATAATTTCAATATATAAACAGACCCGTGCTTTGCACGGGTTTTTACGCTAGTTTATATATATTAAAGGTCGTCTAGGGTCAATTTGAGCCAATAAAATGGCTGTGAAATGACAATATTGCCCTTATTTATTAAAAAATTACAAAGACCGTCTAGGGGCAATTTGAGCCAATAAAATGGCTGTGAAATGACAATATTGCCCTTATTTATTAAAAAATTACAAACTTGTCACCCCTCTATCATTTATGTAAAAATAAAAGTTTTTGTTGCTCTTAAAAATCAAACATCTGACATCCTCTTGAAAAACTCATATTATAACCATTGTGCTACATTTACTTTTTGGTTTAACTTAAACATCTTATTAGATAAGCCACATCACCTCTTTTTGTCCTTTTTTTTGTTGAAGTAAAATGTTGGGTTATATTATTTATATATAACTTGATTTTTTTAGTTTCAAAATCTTAATGTATAATTATATTTTATCTACTTTGTATATATTAAAAGCCAACCAAGGACAAAAAAGTAAGAAAATGACTATAAATTTATTATTTTACTCTTATATTTTTAAAAATTACAGAAATGACAACCATTTATTATTTAAGCTAAAGTAGATTATATTTGTGTGAACATTGATAATCGTATTCCAAACCTTCTCATATAATTTCATGTAATGCCCAAGTGCGTAACATTGAGTTTGAGTTTATTATTAAAATATTATTAGATAAACTACACTCTCATCATATATTTTTTTTTATTTTAATTTTTGAGCAAATAACATGTTGTTTTATATTATTTATAAAAACATGTTTATTCAATTTTTTTAATTTTACATTTTCAGTAAGTTAAATATTAGTTCATATTATTTATATAGCTCCATTTTTCAAATTTTCGTTATTCTACATATAATTATGTATTCAGTTATATTTATAAATTCTTACTTCACTTGTATTTTTGAATTATATATTATTTATACTGTAAATTTTTATATGATTTATACTTTATATAGGTTATTTAGGTATTGATACACAAATATAATATAATTTAGAATATATTTAAAATTAGTATCGTAAAAAGTGTGAATCAGAGTTAGGGGTGTTTATGGGTTGTATTTGCCGAGTTGAAAGCATTTTTGCAATCCGACCCAATTAAATCGGTTTGAAAAAATTTCATCCCACCACACAAAATATTAATTCGTGACCCAACTCTTAATCGTACATCGATTTAGGTCAGGTTGGGTCGGTTTAATTGGCTTAAATTATATATATATATATATATATGTGTGTGTGCGCGCGTGTATGTATAAATATTATTGAACAAAATTTGTAACTTAAATCGGGTTGGGTAAGGTCGGCCGAAAAAATATAAAACCCATACCAACCTATACTCATACCCAACTTATTTAAATTGGTTGGGTAGGCTTGACTTGGTCGGCCGAAAAGAGAGCGAGGGTTGGTTCAGTTTGATCAGGTTGGTAAATCATGAACAATCATAATCGGAGTAATACGTGGATGCATTACTTATGGATTAAATCGAATAATTAGAGATTATTAGAATGATTAGTGGGGATCAATTTAATATTATATATATATATATATATTGTGTAATAATTTTAATTAGATGTATATTATCACATAATTTAAATTTATTTAAAAACATATTATGTTTGAAATAAATAAAATTTATAAATTTAAATTTTGGATTAGTGATCAAGTTGTGAAATAAAATTAAGAGAATTAGTGATTTTGACCGTCTAAAATAAGAACTACGTATACAAAAAATGTTGTTATTATGTTTTATTCAAATTTCAACCTTTTAATTTTGGAACTTTTACCTATAAATTTCCTAAAATTTACAAATCAGGCCAATATTGGAAGGATTAGACTGAATTTTATGACATCTTCACCAGTTTTTATCAAAACTGATTTTAACATAATTAAAGTGATTAGTTACGGTCTAACGATTATCGGGATTATTAAACAACAACTTTTAGAACATAGATTATACATAAAAATATAATTGAGTATGGATTAAAAAAATTGTTTAATTATTTTTATTATATTCAATTGTTGAATTTGATAAAATTTATTTTACATCATTTAAAACTAAATATATATATTTTGGTAATTAAAAATGATCATTTGATCTTTATCTTATAGAAATTAATCCAAATTTTATGAAATTATAAAATATTTAAAAAATACTAAACAAATCTAAGCTAAATTCGAAATATTATCTATTAGCACATTTCTAATTAAAAAAATTATTTCAATATATATACATGTTCGTGTGAGAAATTATTCGAGTGTATAAACAACCCGTGTCTCGGACGGGCTTTTACGCTAGTTATAATATAATATCTGTTTTTCCTCGACAAATAATTACATTTGCTTTTTCATTTAATTATGATTAATTCCAATTGTAAATATTTTATGTTTTAGTTGCATGGATCGTAAAGTCGTATTTACAACTAGTACTGCTGTTAACTGATTATTCGACTTTATAAACATTGATAAGTGATTGTGGCAGCCACAGAAAACATGTTTGGTCGTTGTAACTTATGGGTCCGAGAACCTTGTGTGTCTATTTAGGTGCGAAAGTCATATCTAAAAGGGCCAGAACTGCAGCAGCAAAAGTCATATCAACATTTTGGAATAACACTATTAAGATTGAAGGGATGTTGATTTCAAAGATTGCAATTAAAAGATCAGGTCAAATTCATTCATTAGCAACCCCATGCATGCTTATCCAGAGATGGTGAGACCAATAAAATGTATCACTACTGATGGCACATAAACAAGCAAATGATGAGATTCATTGTTGTATCTGTTTCATATAGATACTTGCTCCTCTCGTTCAACAGTTTCGAAGATTTCCCTTTGAATTATCATGTCGCTTTTCTGAGATTTCGAGCATAGAGTCTAAAAAGTCATCTAAGGGTGAACGGTATCAATATTCCAAAATGCAACTAAAAAGGGTAGAGTGCACGCAGTATTACCCTCTACCTCTACTCAATAAAGAAGAGGGACCGTTTTTAAAAATGACCCTTGACTCATGATCACTTCTCCGTCATTAATTAATTGGATATATGTCTGTAAAGAAAGTGGTTTGGAAATGTTAATCATCTACTTAGAAATAATAACGGAAGGCAGACTTCCGACAATTATCCCTGATCACTTACCTGTAGACACGATTTTGAACGAAAAAATTTGTTAAGAGTGCAGAGTGCAAACTGCAAACGACTATTAAAGATTGCAGTCTCTCTTTAGTCTCCAGTGTTCGAATAAAGTATTCAAGATTGCAGCGACAACTTAAGAACAATGAAGTGATGTGGCATTAAAAATGTCTAAACCACTTGAGTTAAAGAGAACAAATCTTTCGATATCGAGTCCTCGCATCGCTCCAACAGGCCAACTATTGGAGCTAAGAGAAGCTATAATATTGAAATATGCTAGTCTTTAAAAAAGTAGGGTTTTGAAAACATGTGCATAGATTATTTTTGACCTCTTAAAATGTCCTTCGATGTCAACATCTACTTGAATGTGTACTCTTGATAGTGGGACTAAAAGTTTTCTGAATTATTACCGATATAAGCAATATCAATATAATATTGTCTGATATGCATAATCAACTTTAATGTTGTGTTTAGTCGGGTGATCGGAATGGAATGAAATGAAATGAGATTTAAAGTATAAAATATCTAGATACTCACAATTTTCATTCTTTAACTCATTTTAGTTCATTTCATTCTTAAACACCTACATTATAATTTAAATACTCCACTTTGTAAAATGATGGAATGCTTTATTCTTTAACTCATTCATTTATTTACAATTTTTATCATAACAATTTTGCAGTATCTCAATTTTTTTCAAATCTTCCCTTCAACTTCCATTATTTTTCTTTAATTTCATCTATTCCATCCATTCACCCCAACCAAACACAACATAAATTAATTCTATCATTAAAAAGTGCATCTCATTATTTCAAAATGTAATTTTCACTTTTTAAAGATAATAAACGGATAATTTTAAATATTTGATTAAAAATTGGTCAATTTGACCATGTCATATGTTCGACTCTTGATCTAAATCAGAAAAGTATATTTTAGGGTTTTATTGAGAAAGAAAGAAATGCAGAATGATCAAAAACTTGTAAAAATTGTGCTCTCGGACTTCTGCAATGCACGAATATATATATATAGTCAATTTTAACGGAAGATTTATGGATTCTGTTTGTACTCGTAAGGTATTTGTTCTCATAAGTATCCAACGGGCAGTGCAGAATAGGATTCAAGTGATATTTTCGTAAGCACTTAAAAAGAAGATTGATGATTTGTTCTGCACCATCAAAAAAGGAATGTAAAGATGGAATAAATACATAATGAAGATATAAAGAAGTAGCACTAATGCACTAGAAAATCTAGCTACGGAACGTAGCTAGAGAGAGTACTATTACACAGAATGTCAACACTGTCAATTAAACACAAATTTCCAGAGGGTGGCCATTCAACCAATGTAATAGACACCCTTTTCAACATTAACAACTAATACAAAGAACTACTCAGGGAACTTAATATAAAATATTGATTGATCCAATCATTTTACTCATTTTTTTTTTTTACTAAATTATACTATTTTTTTAATTTTCATGTACAATCTCAATGTAAAGAATTGAATGGGACAGACGAAGTATATAACACCAGAACTAGCTAGCAAGTGATTGTGGCATCTCTACGAGAATCATAAAATTTGAATGTGTACAGGTGACGTGACTAGGGGAGTAGAGCGTGTTAACCCACACTCAGGTAAAACAAAAGATTTAACTATGTTGAATATAACTGATCAATGTCTAAGAGCATCATCAACAGCCTCTTAAACATACTCTTCAAAAATAATATATAATATTAACTCGTAGTTATTTAAGATCCTCCGTTGCTTATTATCTCCAACAACCACTTCATTCTCCCCTCTTCAATTATTTTTTATTAATAATTGTACCATAGTAGTAGTAAAAAGAAGAGTGAAGTTATTAAAAAATTGAAAAGAAGTATAATATATTAGCAAAGAATGAGATAGGGAGAGGAGAGAGAATCTTAAAATTGAGGAGAATGAAATGACTCCTAAATATTTGATGAAGAGTTAGGAGGCTCTTGGAGCTTGATTTTGAAGAATTCCTCCTCACTATTTAGCTTAGGAGCCTCAATAAAGAAGTGTCGGAGATGCTCTAACAAATACGTGCGAATTTTAATATTAATCCAAAGCGGACAATATGGATCGAGTTAAAAAATGTTAGCCGTTAAACATCTAAATTAGAATTTTACTACGGATTCCAAGTTTCCAAGTTGTAAACGTGCCGAACCGAGTTGAACATTGTCGATATTGACTAAAATAGTTTGGACTCGAGTTCAAGTTCGAATTCAATTGAACCATAAATTTTAACTTTTCAAACCTCAACTGGATAAATGTTATCCATATGTTCGAGTTTCGCTCGAAAACATGAATTAATTTTACAAAATATTGAGAGAGCTCGAATCTCATAACGTCGGCTCGAGTTTGTCTCGATCAAATATGTAATTTATATATAACATTTCTAAATTAATATATATCTAACAAATAAATTTATAACATTTATTAATAAATGAAACCTCTTTATACTATTGTACCAAATTTGATTTGCATTTTTTTGTCACATTTTTTGGTTTCATCCCTAATTTATTTTTCAAAACAAATGTAATTATCTAATCTAAAATAGATTATATTATTTTTGGTTTCACCCCGATTTTTTTGTTGTTTTTAAATTATTTTTGTTTTGTTCAATTCTCCGCTTTCATAGATTTTATAACAATTCAATTATTGTTTTTGACTTTTTCATCTTATGCAAATAATTTTACTATTATTTTTTTGACTTTTTCAGCTTTAGAGATACAAGCAATTAAATCATTAATATTCACAAATTTGCATTATGAAAGGTTACTCTTCTTCTTTGTTATAACTATTATTTGTCATAACACTGAAATATATATGTCAATATTATCTGTGACTGTACTTAAAATTCTATCTCACGTAAAAATCTTATCTCACATAGAAATCTAATACAATCTCACGTATAATTCTATGTTGTTAAAAATAAATATTAATCTAAGCGAAATTCCTTTTTAATAATATTTTTTATACCAAATTTGGTTCACACCTTTTTTTGATTTCACCCGTAAAATTCTATCCCACGTACAAATCATACCTCACATTGAATTCTATGTTGTTTTTTGTTCTTTTTTAAAAAATAAACCCATTTCACGTAAAATATTATACCCATCGGCGTCACAATCAGATCACCTAAGAGCCAATTATAATCATTAAGTTGTGTAATCGAGATACTAACTGTATACCATCGACTAATATTAATCTAAAATGTATTGTTATATTATTAGAGTATCATGTTCCTGAGGTTACCTCAGGGAGTTACCTGAGGCAATTAAAAATTTTCCATACAAATACAGGCCGGTATTATTGTAATTTCAGAAAGATTAACATATTTACAAAATTGCCATCACTTTTTTGTACTTGAAAATAAGTTTATCTCAGGTAATCTTCCTGAGGTAACCTCAGGATCTTTTTTCTCATATTATTATTGCACCAAATATATTATATTATTATTGTACACATCAGCTTCACAATTAGATCGGTCTCCCGATAATAATCACTTAATTTTTGAATCAAGATACTAATCTAAATATATTTTACATCTCTTATCTAATCTTTTGTAAGAGCACCTACCCACACTCAAAACTCTTAGATATCATTTTTCTCCTAACTCTCCTAAGTATATATTTTGAGTATAATTATTAGTTTCATGTTTAATCAAGTTGAAAATATGTGTAATTTTTTTTAAAATTCTTTTTAACTTCCACAAAAATTTATTCCCACAACATTTGGTTTATTTACTTGACTACAATAAAATCTCTATAAATTAATAACATTGGTTCCAAAAAAATTATTATTTTAACAAGGTTATTGATTTATTGATTAATGAATATTTCATTATTTTATTGACAAATTTATATTTATTAATTTATACAATATTTAATATCAAATAATTTTATTATCCAATGTATTATATAAGCAATCATAATAATTTAAATATGTATTATTGATATATGTATCAAAATTAATAGATTTCGGTTCAAATTAGAACTTTGTTCTGATTTAGAACTTAGAACTAATATAAGTCTTAGATCTGTACCTAATCAATGACTTATTTTCAATCGTTCTGCTGCGGTACACGATAGATGTCATTCTATTGCAACACACAAATTTTTTTCTTATATATTATAAGATATATATAATGTTCTTATGCAGAACATCGAGTTTTCTTAATAAATTATATGTTATATTTATAAAATAAATTAATTTTTAGTATGATACCATATTACTCTAACATATTCCTCTCATTTTCATAAAAATTTAAATAAAAAAAATAAAAAAAAAATATAATTAATAATAAAATAGAGTAGTATGTTCTGCATAAGAACATAGATAAGTTCTAAGAATTCTCATTATAAAAAGTTCTATGTGGAACCTGACCCACGAACATATTATTAATTTATCGAATATTTATTTATCGAGTTTTTACTGTATATTTTAATGGAGCCTGAATACGGTAATGCAAGTTTAATTTGCGTAAATACAGTTGTATTATATTATTATGAAAAACTAAGTAACTGTTTACATTGTTCGACATCTAAAATTTATATTATAATTTTAATTTTTAATTATAACCTTAGTACCTTATTTGTATTATATAAATAGTTTAAATTTTTTAAAAAATTAACTAGACACGGATTATCATCTAACAATAAGTCAAATACAAATTCAACTAGACTTGATAGATTATTCGAATAACTCGAGATCGAGATAGGATGGATTATTATCAAATCGTATTCATATAATTTACGAACCGAATTCAAATAATTTACGAATAATTTGGCTCATTGATATCCCTAATCTCAAGAAATTTTTTTTGATCATATACAAGAATCTTGTAACAAGATATTTGTATATACTCCATGAGATCAACCCTTTTTTTTGTTAATTACTCCTTGATATCAACTTTTACCAAGCAGCTTGTAAATTAGTGCATGCAAACTTGTTAATTGCGGTAGGGTCCATGTAAAGTTTAAAGCTGAGAGAGTGGAACAAATATGAATAGCATAATGCTTAAGGTAGACAAATTAAAGATTTAACTGTTTAAGCATTGGTGCATAGGCACTTTTTATGTCTTCTGTATGTCGTGAGAGAGCTCGTGGTAATTCCGCAAGTGAAGGTGGCTAGCACACACCAGGATGATGAATCAGTGAAAACAGTGACATCCAACTTCTCGCATCACATATAATCAATGCACTAACAGTTAGATTATTTGTTTTCTCTACGATTGTATATCATGGCGGACCCAGAAATACTTTTCAGTGGGTTCCTTGTATAAAAAGAGCTGCACTCTCGGCTCTTCACTCTTGAATCGGTCATTCGATGGTAACACATTCAGGAACACGAGTTTTGTTTATTGATCAAATTTACGTTTTTGGCTGCTACTACTATAGAAATTAGAAGTAGTAGCTGAAGTTTTCTGATTTTAGACTACTATTTGTTAGGCTTCTAGTAATATAATATAAGTGGGTTCCTGATGTAATTTTAAGTGAGTTCCTTGTTCACAAATCACAATTGACATATAATTGCTCCGCCCCTGATTGTATACATGGAACTCGGAGAGGATTGAATTATGTTATTTTTCACTCATATTCACTAATATTTCTCTCTTTATATTTTCAATTTGTAGATTTATATTTTCCTTCCTGTAATCAATTTCTAGATATATTTTCCTCCTTCTTGTAAATGTTATAGTCAATGTTTTAGTCTTAACGAAGGGACAGGATCTACAAAACTTTTTTAGGGGCACAAAGTAAAGTTTGGATAGACACTTTCGTAATTTTAAATAATTGTGAGGATATTTTAGTTAATTTTCAAAAAATTTAATGATAAAAATATATTTTATTATTCTAAAAGGAACACGCGTTTCACTTCGTCCCCTTACTAGATTTGCCCCTCGTTCTACCCACAAATGAGAAGAGCGAATGTCTAAATGTATGGTTAAGGTTTTGAGTTCAACTTTCCGCAAACACAGGATATATAGGGCATGTTTGGCCAAGCTTATTTGAGTAAGGTTATTGCTTAAAAGCACTAGAGAACTTATGAGAGACAACCAACTTATTACCTCAACTTATAACTTAAATGATGATAAGTTGAATGTACGTACATTTTTCCTAACTTGTTTACTTATTGTTTGATTTTTTTGATTTTTAATACTTTATATTTTCACATTAATGTTTTCAAATATTTTTTTAATTTAAAATACATGTATTGAGATTATTGTATTAAATAATAATAATTTTTAATTAATTTAGTAAATATTTCACTAACTTTTAAGTAAATTTATCCAAACACCCGAATAACTTATAAGAATTCATCCGCTTATCACTTATATGACATTTATTCATTTTAAGATATAAATCATTTTTTCTAAAATATCCCAAACACGCACTGTTACGCCATATTTTCGGTTGACTCAATTATCTCCTAATTTCCCAATATTAATCTAGTAATAATTATTGCTTAACCATTAAGTAATATCCTCTCTCTGAAACGAGGAACAATCAATCTAAATCAATCAATTACTAAAAAATATCCCCAAACGATTCTTTCAAATCAGGAAAGAATCACAACGCTAATATAACTCTAAAAAGATAAAATCAACTTATCTCAAGATATCCCTTAACAATCACATGGATTAAAAACAGTATCCTATCACAGAACTGCGTTGGCTTGATCCCTATATATAAACAGGGTACGCAGACATCTTGGAATAGGATCCGACACATCTAACAAGTCGAGACACCTTTCAAGTCCAGCCCCAAACATCCAAAAAACCCAAAATCCCCCATCATCACAATTTCGTTATTCCAGCCATCCCCGAAATTTGTTATCACCAAATTCTTCCGTTAACAATTGGCGCTAGAAGGAGGGGATTAATTTTTTGATTGTGGAGGACAATCAATATATACAATACGCAAGGGGGGTTATTATGGATCTTGAGCGGCTTTAATGGAGGAGTAGAACGGTGGAAACGTTCGTTCGTGGTTCTATTCAAAATTAAGATAAGTTTTCTTATGATTTTATCCGTACAAATAAGTTATCTTATAAAATTCGTAGTAAATTTAATATATGTCAGATTTTGATGAATTTTTATGATCTGGAAAGCTTTTGCGATTTCATACAACTTTCGTTCTTGATGTTTTCTCCGATTATGTTTCGATCTATTTTCAAAATCACAAAACATAATCAGATCTCGTTTTTCAGTATTGAGAAGTTAATCAGCAGATGTTTTATTTCATTCCCGATTCGTTATAAGTCTGTGTCTGACGAGCCATATATGATCGAAAAGCTCTTTTCGTTTTCTACAACTTTCATGTTTTGTGTTTTCCAAGAAAACATCGTTTACAGGGTCAAAAAGGTAAAAAACCTTTCTGGGCAGAATTTGAATCATGGAGATTTAAAGAATTGTGATACGATATTCGTAACATATGATTTGGTTACTTCACTAGATCGTGCATGAACAAAAATAAGACAATTCAAACAAACTTGGAGCTTATAATTACATCAATCGAAGACAACAAACTGAGCCAGAGTTAACAAAAACAGGCAGCACGAAATCAACCAAGGCAACATGCTCGTGGGACCTGCTGGAGAAATTATTATTATTATCTTTGATTTACAGGAAATTCATACAACAGCCAAGTGCATGGTAAATTGTTTAAATAATTTAAACAAGCTCGTGGAGCCTTGACAACCACGAGGAATGAGAAGACACAAGCAGCTCAAGCCATAAATCGAATCGCGAAAAAATAATAGAGCTCTGAATTCTGAATTCGTCGGGAATAAAAATCAAGATAAGTTTTCTGTTAAATTTAATTTCTCGCATTAATAATTTTGTCATACAAGTTAATTTCAGAATTTGAGTTTTATATTTTTAAAGACCCTCCTTCGAGACAGTAATATTTTTGAAGACTCTCTTTCGAGTATGGTAATATTTTTGAAGACTCTCTTTCGAGTATGATAATATTTTTGATGACCCTCTTTCGACGAGGATAATATTTTTGAAGATCCTCTTTCTAGGAGGATAAATTATTTTTGAAAATCCTATTTCGAGTAGGATAATATTTTTGAAGATCCTCTTTTGAAGATGATAATATTTTTTAAGAAGCTACGGGGTAATCGTATTCTGAAGGCCCTTAAGGTTTGGTTTTGTTTTGAAGGCCCTTCATGGTGATATTTTTTGAAGGCCCTACGTGGTAATCGTTTCTTTAAGACCCTCTTTAAGGTGTTGCTTGGAAATTATTTTTTGAAGGCCCTTCTTTGCGCAGGGTACTGTTTGGAATTCCTTGGTAAACCCGTACTTCCGGGGTGCTTATCCGTACTTCCGGAAAGCTCACCAAGAAGATGCATATGAATACGACTTTCTCAGAAGCGTAAGTCCACTAAACGCATGGAGCATCTTGGAGTCCTTCCTTCATGGAAGAAGATGCGTACGAATACGACTTCTTCGGGAAGCATAAGTCCACTAAACGCATAGAGCAGCTTGGAGTCCTTCCTTCATGGTAGAAGATGCGTAGGAATACGACTTTCTCAGGAATCGTAAGTCCACTAAACGCATGGAGCAGCTTGGAGTCCTTCCTTTAAAGAAGAAGATGCGTAGGAATACGACTTCCCCAGGAAGCGTAAGTCCACTAAACGCATGGAGCAGCTTGGAGTCCTTCCTTCATGGGAGAAGATGCGTAGGAATACGACTTCCTCAGGAAGCGTAAGTCCACTAAATGCATGGAGATAGAGTCATTCCTTCAACATTCGAGGACATCACTACTGCTGCTACTACATTCTGCTACTTCTATCTCTTGAATAGTAGATTCAAAAACTGATCTTGACAATGGGCAGCGCAACAATATCTACACAAAGCCGCTCATTCTCCTACACTTGTAAAACTACTCGTACATATGTTCTTCTCACATCTCGCATGTTGTCTCTCCCGCGCATCTACAGACATATTACGACCACATCATGTTGTCTCTCGCGCATCTACAGACATATTACGGCCACATCATGTTGTATCTCTCACAAGCACAGACATATTATGGGCACATCATGTTGTCTCCCGCGCATCTACAGACATATTACGGCGACATCATGTTATCTCCCTCACATCTACAGACATATTACGGGTAATTATCTGCTCCATATTATTTGCTAAACTTCTACTCCTAGTTGTTTCAGTGACTCGGGAAATTCGGAAGATCAAAACACGCTTAGTTATCCAGTCCATCAAGCTGCACTGAAGAACTGGGGGTTAGCTGTTACGCCATATTTTCGGTTGCCTCAATTATCTCATAATTTCCCAATATTAATCTAGTAAAAATTATTGCTTAACCATTAAGTAATATCCTCTCTCTGAAAAGAGGAAACAATCAATCTAAATCAATCAATTACTAAAAAATATCCCCAAACGATTCTTTCAAATCAGGAAAGAATCACAACGCTAATATAACTCTAAAAAGATAAAATCAACTTATCTCAAGATATCCCTTAACAATCACATGGATTAAAAACACTATCCTATCACAGAACTGCGTTGGCTTGATCCCTATTTATAAACAGGGTACACAAGCATCTTGGAATAGGATCCGACACATCTAACAAGTCGCGACACCTTTCAAGTCCAGCCCCAAACATCCAAAAAACCCAAAATCCCCCATCATCACAATTTCGTTATTCCAGCAATCCCCGAAATTTGTTATCACCAAATTCCTCCGTTAACAATTGGCGCTAGAAGGAGGGGATTAATTTTTTGATTGTGGAGGACAATCAATATATACAATACGCAAGAGGGGTTATTATGGATCTGGAGCGGCTTTAATGGAGGAGTAGAACGGTGAAAGCGTTCGTTCGTGTTTCTATTCAAAATTAAGATAAGTGTTGGTCCTTGACTATTGCAGAAGGGGGGGGGGGGGGGTTGAATGCAATACTGATAAATCTCAATCTACGTTTCAACAACAAAAACTAAGATTAACGTTTATCAGTTTATCGAATGCAAACACAAGTAGACACACGAGTATTTCTCACAAAATAAATGTTTTATTTATTTTGCAATGGGTTGCTACAACCTCAAGAAAATGTTTGTTAAATAGATTTTTAGATAGTCTAAGTAGACTAATCCTATCACTATTAACACGGGTTCATGAAGTTGCTGTCATTTTCATGTGGCAGCTTCTTACAAATTGTCTACCCGTGAGTCTTTCCTAAATTGCTATACAAACAGCTTATCAGTACAGAACAAAGCAATCTATAAACTTTCTATATTAAGCTAACACAATTCAGTAGATGTAGATTTGTCATACTCTGGAATTGGTGAGCTTTGTCATGTGATCTCTCAAGCTTCGGTCGTAGTCTTGCAGACTTGATGCAGTGTTGGGATACTGCAACACCCCTGTTTCTTGAACATCCAAATTGTCACAAGTTTGACTGAGTAGATCCCCAATACAAATGTTATCCCTTCATGAAAGTATCCTGATGGCTAAGCTTGCTGTCACAGGAATGCGCTTTTGGTGACAATACAAAATCCCCGCATAAGGTGCTGTCAGGATTTCCAAGCTTGCTGTCAGGCTATGGTAAGGTTGCTGTCCGAGGGCTTCCGCCAATGTTGCTGTCAGAGTGAATATACTGTCATGACTTGCAATATGCTGTCTTCTTGTAACCTTACTGTCAATGCTGTGACAGTAGCAATTATTCTTGCTGTCCATCTTGAGCACTTCTTGAGGCTTGAACAAATAAATGAACTTCTACCAATATTTACTAGAATCTTATTTGCAATAAACAAAAACGATTACATAGACATACTCTAGCTGTGACAGTATGTTCATACTTAATAAAATTAAGCATATAAAATATCTAGTTAAGTTGTCTCATAGCTATCACCCATAAATCCTAACAATCTTCCACAATTTGTTTTTATGGCAAATAACAAGAAATTTACAATTAATACATGCTGACAACTTAACTAACCAAAATCAGAATTGACAAAGAATTTTTACTTAGCTTCAGATTTCTTTTTCTGTCTTGTTTCATCCTCTCTTTTGAGAGCTTCTTTCAGAATCTCCTTGAGCCCTTCCACCATTGCTTTCTCATCAGGAAGAATGGCATCATCTTCAATTTCATCAACGTACTTCTGGACTACTTTGGAGAGACATCCTCTTGCATCCTGAAGGTCTATCCAAAGTTCTTTATCAAAGGCATAAGTTCTGAACTTCAATGCACCTCCAACAAGTTTAAATTTCCTTCCAGGATATGCATTCAGGGTTTTCCTTCTTGATTTATCCAGCTTTGAATCTTCACCCTTTCTTTTATTCAGAATTTCTTCAATCTCAAAAGAACACACCTGTTCTAATGGATGACTTGATCCAATCACCAAGTAGAGTAGATCCTTCAAGGCACTTGTCTTTAGCTTATGAAAGCTTCCAACAGGGATCTCTTCATTTATGAATTTGATCCTTAGTGGACTTTCTAGTACAAGGTTGGTAATTGGGTGCTTCATTCTCCACTATGTTGGCTTCTACATTTATTAAAGAGTGGAGCTTCCATGTCTTCAGTGGCATCTTTTTCTGCAGGGTTTGAGGATCCTTATTGACCTGATTGGGTTTGCACCTCTTCTTCAGGGAACTCATCATCATAATCCACTATCTCTTCATCAGAAATCTCCAGCAAGTGAGCAATGTCAGAATCATCATGATCTTCAAACATACCAAACTTCTGATAGAATTCCATATCCCTTTCATCCTTGTATTTCAGAACATGTTCCATGACCTTGTTGGGTACATTGTCATAGCTCTGGAGTAGCTCCACCATTCTGTCCAAGAAGAAGTAATCAATCCTTCTCCCGACCTTTGTTCTCACAATTACAGGGATGTCAATCACAGAAATTGACTCAAGTTCCATGATGAAGTCTGCATCCACCAGTGCTTTCCTTGATGAATCCCACCAGAGAATGTACATGCTTGCTTCCTTGTTGTTGTCTAACTTCACTTTAACACTCCTGATTTCTTTGGATTTAGCATGCTGCACTTCAAGAGAGTTTGGATATATGGTTTGAATTGGCATCTTCAAATTCCTGCCTAGCCCTGTAGCTTTCTCCTTTCCTGAGTACTTGTGTTTCCCTTTCCTTGCTTCTGTAGTCTCCTCAGGTTCAGGTTCCTGTCTAGAAAACCAAGCCCTTCCTAAGGATTTTGTCCTTTTAGGTTTGACAGTAGGCTTGATTTCATCCTTGACAGCATCTTTGTTGATAGTGTCCTCCATGACAGTATCTTCCTTGACAGTGTCTTCTGTGACAGCTTCTTTCATGACAGCTTCTTTGAGGACAGTGTCTTCTGTGACAGCTTCTTTGGCGACAGTATCTTTTTCAGCATTTATACTGTCTACAACACATCTTAAAATATTTGCCTCCAAAGCTTCAATTATTACAGACTCCTCTTCTTCTGTAATTCCAGCATCTTTCTTTTCTTGCACATGAGCTTCTTTTTCATTTTCCTCCTGGGATTTAGTTTCAACATTCCCAGAGGTGCTTCCACTAGCATTTCCTGCTTCTCCATTTCCTCCACTACCATCCAACTCATCATCATCGTCAAAAGGAACATCATAGGAGCAGCTTTCTCCTTGTTCAGCTCTGTTGGAGTTTGCTTTGGAGATCATTTTCTTCATTGTAGAACTCAGTTCCTTGTCCCTTTTTACCAGCAAGCCATAGATTGCATTGACAGCAAGAACTCTTTCCTTGTTGGCTTTAGAGTTGAGAATCATGTTTAACACCTTCAAAATTGACCTTGACTCCATTGTTGAAGTGCCTCCTAGACTCATGTATGCACATCTCCTGCTACCACTTTTAGTGGTATTTTCATAGTAGACACAAAATGGATTGGTGTAGACTTCTGAAAGTTTCTCTGAAATTAAATTAAGCATTTGTAGATGTAAAATCTCATTGAAGGCTGTATGGTTTACCTTGATTTTGTTCTTCATCACAGTTAGCACCTTTGCAGGAAGACTCTGCACCAACTGCATAGTAATGAATATGGATATTCCAGTGTTTAAGTACACATCAATAGCCCACCTCCTTTCTTCATTGATCTTTACACATAAACTGGTAATTTTCTCTTTGAGCAAAGTTGAGCAGTTATTCAACCTTCTGCTAGGCTCCTTCATAGCTCCACTCTTTTCTTTTATCTCTCTTTTCTTTTGCACACCCTCACTCATCCTAGATGCATGGGTATGAGTAGTACTTACATGCAATGAAATAGATGGTTTAGAATGTACCTTTAGGAACTGAGATAGTGGAACATCATCATCAAAGACATCTTCAACAATGACAGCATCAAAATCAGGCTGAGCAGAGGTGACAGGAACTTTCGCAGGAATGTTACTGTCAGTTGGAAGATTGACAGTAGGTTCCACTGCATCTTGGACAGCAGGTTGGGCTGTGACAGCAACTTCTTCTGATTCTGAAAGTGGAGAAAAGAGTGATGGCTGCTTCTCAGATGGAACTTGAGAAGTATCAATAGGGGAAGTGAAATCCTCACCGTGTCCTGACTCCATGTGTGTTTCTGCAAGTGGAGGCTCCTCATGAGTTGGAACATGAGGTTGTGCAGACTCTTTACAAGGTGCCTTGGGAGACAGGCCAATTTCAATAGATGTCCCTTGTTGAGAAGGAACACCTAGGGAGGAGTTTATTTCCCTATTTTCCTCTACAGTCTTTTGGGAGACTGCAAGGTGGCTGACAGTGGTTTTTGTCCTCTTAGCTCTCTTCTTCTTAGGCTCAGGAGGAACCACTGTGGGTTCTGTTTGACTACCTTCCTTATTTGCTGCACTAGGTGCATGAACTCCCTCTTGACTCTCAACACTACCACCAACACCAGTCTCTAGGGGCCTTTTTCTGGTTTCTTGTAAGGCTTGTCTCTGTACTTTGGGAAGTCTAGAGAACCTAGGCTGAATGTATGGGGTAGAATGAGGGTTAGCTGGATTTGGGTCTAATCCAGCTTCATTCTCAATAGTGAAGGTGTCAAAACAAGAAGGCAATGGAAAATCAAGGTTAGTCACTTGATCAACCATGTGTTTGGTGAAACATAGTGGAATATGTGCATTTAAATTCTGTGAAGTGAGAGTTGTGTGAGTATTTCTTTTCAGTACAGGGCACACCTCTAAACGAGGGGCATTCACATAAAGAATTAATGCACAACATTAGAAAGAGAGGATATATGTTTACCTTCTTACCTATGGCAGCCTTGAGGTGCGCCATGAGTAGCTTTCCAACATCCACTTTGTACCCATGAACAAGAGAGTGAGTGAGTTTCTTGATGTAGGTGGGGATTCCATTCCAGCCTGTGGTCTTGGTAGATAATACTTTCACCATAACATCAAACACCATGCTCCACTCCTTGCGGAGATATTTCCTGTCCATTTCACCAGAAGGGTACCATTTTGTTCTTCCCTCTTCAAGAATAGGTAAAGAATACCCAATTTTCAAGAAGAGCTTCTTCAGGGTCTCATCACTAGCAAGCTCAGTATAAGTCTTTCCTGGTTCCAGCACAATTCCCAAAGCTGCATTGATGCCCTGAACATTGAGAGAGTAGCTGTGCTCCTTGATTTTGAACTGAATGGAGGAGATGTCACCATCTTCTTGAGCAACGGCTGTCTCTCAGAAATTTTCAATCCTGTCTAGGTCAAGAACAAGAGTAGAGGTAATTGCATACCCAAGGTAGGACTTATTCAGGAAGTAAACAAGCCCTTTGAAACCCTCACCAGCATCACTTGGAGAGTAGATGCCAACAAAGTTGGTTTGTAAAATTGATTGCTTGGGGGCCAATTTTGCTTGTTGAGAGAAGAAAGAAGGTAGAAGATGAATTGCTTGGAGAGAAGAGAAAGGAGAGTGTTGTGTTTGCTTTTTGAGAACAGTTGTATGTTTGATGAATTTAGAGGGAAGTTCAAGCGTTTAACTGACAAAGTGGAAAAGTGAAATCGTGTCTTAACCCAATTAACAGTCACGTGGGTTACTGGCTGATTTCTCTCTCTCCTCGTGGAGGATGCGTGTCCAATTTTAACGGTCCACTACTTTGACAGTAACCTGTGCGCTCAAATCAACCGTGTTAGTAACTTTGGTGTGATGACAGCATGTTTTGCGTGACAGAAACATTTCGCGTAAAACTTACTGTCATCGTTAAGTTCTCACATGACAGTGTCTTTTACAAATCATGACAGAAAGTTATTTACTGCTGTCGAGAAGCTAACTGTCAAATAACCGTGACATCTAGTTTTCTTGATGACATCAACATTTGCAGGAAAATAACAACTATCGAGACTTTGTATTGAAACTGTTATATTAATACACTACGTCAAATTTGGGCTTTCGTCACTCTTTTGTACAGTAAGGGCTGTGACACTTTGGAAAAAACGAGAGGCTAAAGATCATCGTCCCAAGTTTTAGCCACACCATTGTTTTTCGAGTGACCGAAGACACATTTTTTGGAAGATTTAGTCACAACTTCAAAAAAATGTGACAATAACAGCATGGTTTTTTTTGACTTTGACCAATTCCAAAATTTATAGTCATACTTGAGAGATAGAAGTGTGACAATAACTAGCGACGCTTCTTTGCTGTGTCTAAATGTTACGAAACGACTACAGTCGTTTTCGGTGATGTGGCTAAATGGGAAATAACCTATGGTCACTACATTTTATATGTGACTAAAAAGTAGAGTTTTCTGCATATATGTCAGAGCTTTGTTCGCTTAAGGAAGCTAAAAACTAGTGACTATATTATTGTGTGACTAAAAAGTTTCGAAAACAGGTGACAACAACTGATATCCTTGTTAGAAATTTGAATATTTTATTACTATTTGAATATATATGCAATAATAATATAACATTCAAATTCCATATTCCAACTATCTGTTGAAAGTAACAAACTATTTTCAAGCAAATATATTCATAAGAACGTCTTGGTTTATTCAAAACATGAGGAGTCAAAACTGGGAGGTGCTTCCGAGCCAAGGGAAATGCAGCAAGTATCGCTATCATCATGGATATTCAGGTCCAACTTCGGGGCTGAGCGGGATATCTGAAAGCCTTGTCTTGATTTCACGTCCTCTTGCTTAACTGAGTGTGTACTGGGATAAAAAAGATTAGCATCAAGATCCCTGTCCTTCATTTTTTCTTGAACGTCTGTGCTGTTACTATTCCAGTTTCCTCCCTGAACTCCAACTCTCATTGACAAGTCACTGGCATGAAGCTGCATCTCGTATGCTTTATCCGTATCCTGAACCATAGGCGATATGAAGTTTCTATTATCTTTAAGGTCTTTGCTCCACCTATTTTGTATCTCTTGGCCCTGTTGGGAAACTTCGTAAGAGGTCAGGAAGCTTTGCATTGAACAATCTGTTGGCTGCTTTGCTTGTATTTGTTGTGGACAGAAACTAGGAACTTCTGTCATTCCCGAAAACGCAGAATTAAGGGACTTGGTGGATACTTTTGAGACCAATTCAGATAGTTGGACCTTTGCAGCTTCTAGTCCTACTGTGCCCAAGTTCTGTTTTCCAAGAGTATCTTGAGCTTTCTCTAGCACTGTTTGCAAGTATTTCCCTTGAGCTTCTATTCGAAGCTGTAGGTGTCGTTGTACCTGCCATTTAGAACATAACTGATTAATAAGGTTGCTCAGATTCAAGTATTTCCTCTTGCTGCATTATCCTTTTCAACACCCCTATATATAAAAGAAACTTTAAATTCCTATGAAGCTAGAGAACGTACAGGCTTGATAGCTACTTTTGAAAATTCCTCAACTTCAGAAGCATTCACAATAACAGAAACCTAGCAATATGCAGATCAAGATATTAAACAAATTAACTAGTGTAAGGCACGGATACTCTGTTTCACGGCATTGACTACATACTCTGTTTCAGCTTCTGTGAGCTCCACCTGCGTCGAGGACTGGCAAGTGAAATCATTATGAAAATCAACCCAAAATATGAAAAAGAATAAGCAATTATACTTCTAAATCACAGACTATACACTAACCTTGAAACCAGTATTCTCTACATGTTGAGAAGCACCCAAACCAGTATTAGTATTGCTGATATTACAAGTATTCTCTACATGTTGCTGAGATCTCCCTTGGTCAAAATCAGTGAAGATTGTCAACATTGATGTAACATTAACAAATACCTCAATATGTGAGTAAACATAAATCAGATTTAACCATCATGCAAGTCAATCTGTAGAACATTCATCAAGTACACATCTTTTACAGGTCTACAACTGCATACTTACAAGCTAATGATCAATAAACAATGAAACTCTAAGCACGTCATACACCATGTTTCTTTCTGCAAATCAAATGCATCTAAGCTACCAATAATGAACAATGACCATGTCAAACAAGAGAGTATTAGGGATGACAATTACTACAAAAATTACCTTATATGCAGATTTACCTAGCTATTCCTTCTTGAAAAATAGAAAAAGACAAAAATAACTCATACATAACACTATAAATAACAATTGTTATGATAAAAATAAAAATACTTCCACACTGTCATGATAACAACTGTCTCCTTACGTCATAACACTTGCATAACATTGCAAAAAAAAAATTACAAAGAAATAATAACAAAATTCTAAGAACCAGTCTCCCTCCTCCTCTTGTAAATCCTGGATATGGTGACAGCCAGTCCAATGATCCTCTCACGCAACTCCAGGGCCCGGAGACGCTCCGCCTCCCTCCTCTCCTTCTCTAGATCGAAGTGCATCAGCAGAAACATCCACTCGATTTGCTGATCATAGGAGAACTCAGAGCTGATGTTCTTTGGAACAGCGTCCACTGGAAAGCTTGCACCTTCCACTACGATCGTGAAGTTTTCGTAATTGAACACTACATTGGCAAGACGTATGGTGAGAGCGTTGAAGGCCATTTGATAGACGGGGGGTTTGATAACAATTAAGAATGTTTGAGAGGATGAGAAAGGGGATTAACTAGGGATGGTTTAAATAGAAGAGTGTAAGGCATATGAAACAACGCTCATATTAACTGAGATCAATGTCATAATTGCATGCAGTTGTAGTCTCTTAGATTCCCAATAGACGCAATAAACTCTCTTAGATTAATACGAACAGTTTTAGTCAAAATATTTCAATAAACATATTCTCAAAGTCAGTTAATCAATTAAAACTAAAATTGAAGTCTCCAGAAAATAAACATTCATTAACTAAGTTAATCATATTAACTTAGATTTCCAATAGACGCAAGACTTAATAGATTTAGCCAGAGAGAGAGAGAGAGAGAGAGAGAGAGAGAGAGAGAGAGAGAGAGAGAGAGAGAGAGAGAGAGAGAGAGAGAGAGAGAGAGAGAGAGAGGAGACATACAGGTACTAATTGCTGGACATCATCTTCGCCAGAGAGGGGTGAAAACCTAGGGTTAAGACATAAAGGCGTTGTGTCATGCCAATTGAACTGAACAGTGCCGCCGCTCATCTTCTCCAGAAAGGGGCTTTGTTAATCTTGGGTATTTCAATCAAATCTAGAACCAATTGTTGTTGTATAAGAGGGAAAAAAAGGATATGATTGGGGTTCTTGTTTTAGGCGGCAAAATAGAAGAGAGTGTCGCTACTGCTGTGTGTAGCAATGAATTAGGGTTAAAACATATGTAGCCTCTCTGGCGAAGATGATGTCCGGCAATCTAAAACATATGTGATTAGGGTTAATTTATTATACTACTTTGCTGAAAATCAAATTTAATCACTTATTAATCTGAAGTTTAAATAGAAGATAATTTCTAAAATCAAAATTTTAATTAAAAAAAGCAAGATCACAAAATTAGCTTCATTCCCATATTTTTAAAATAATTTTGGGATCAAAAATGAATTTTTTATGATTTTTACAAGTTTTACCTCAAAATGAAAATTAATTTTCAAAAATCAAGTGAAAGTACTACTTCGAGAAACGAGAGTACCACCCACTTAACAAACTATTTTTTTAAATTTATTTTTGGACGATCCAACCGTACGGATGTGAACAACTACTTATATCAGTGATATGCAAAATTTTAAAAAAATATCTAAATTTATCTTGTACGACTTTATAACAAAAATCAAGTGAAAGTACTACTTCGAGAAACGAGAGTACCACCCACTTAACAAACTATTTTTTTAAATTTATTTTTGGACGATCCAACCGAACGGATGTGAACAACTACTTATATCAGTGATATGCAAAATTTTAAAAAAAAATCTAAATTTATCTTGTACGACTTTATAACAAAAATCAAGTGAAAGTACTACTTCGAGAAACGAGAGTACCACCCACTTAACAAACTATTTTTTTAAATTTATTTTTGGACGATCCAACCGAACGGATGTGAACAACTACTTATATCAGTGATATGCAAAATTTTAAAAAAAAATCTAAATTTATCTTGTACGACTTTATAACAAAAATCAAGTGAAAGTACTACTTCGAGAAACGAGAGTACCACCCACTTAACAAACTATTTTTTTAAATTTATTTTTGGACGATCCAACCGAACGGATGTGAACAACTACTTATATCAGTGATATGCAAAATTTTAAAAAAATATCTAAATTTATCTTGTACGACTTTATAACAAAAATCAAGTGAAAGTACTACTTCGAGAAACGAGAGTACCACCCACTTAACAAACTATTTTTTTAAATTTATTTTTGGACGATCCAACCGAACGGATGTGAACAACTACTTATATCAGTGATATGCAAAATTTTAAAAAAAAATCTAAATTTATCTTGTACGACTTTATAACAAAAATCAAGTGAAAGTACTACTTCGAGAAACGAGAGTACCACCCACTTAACAAACTATTTTTTTAAATTTATTTTTGGACGATCCAACCGAACGGATGTGAACAACTACTTATATCAGTGATATGCAAAATTTTAAAAAAAAATCTAAATTTATCTTGTACGACTTTATAACAAAAATCAAGTGAAAGTACTACTTCGAGAAACGAGAGTACCACCCACTTAACAAACTATTTTTTTAAATTTATTTTTGGACGATCCAACCGAACGGATGTGAACAACTACTTATATCAGTGATATGCAAAATTTTAAAAAAATATCTAAATTTATCTTGTACGACTTTATAACAAAAATCAAGTGAAAGTACTACTTCGAGAAACGAGAGTACCACCCACTTAACAAACTATTTTTTTAAATTTATTTTTGGACGATCCAACCGAACGGATGTGAACAACTACTTATATCAGTGATATGCAAAATTTTAAAAAAATATCTAAATTTATCTTGTACGACTTTATAACAAAAATCAAGTGAACTTAACAGGTATTACAACATTGCTAAATGAACAACATTGCTAAAAATCAAGTGAACTTCATTTCCCGCTTCCTCTTTCCCTCCTATGTACCCAATAATTCACTTCCCTCCCTACCCAGTATTTCATTTCCCCATTTTCCCCCTTCTTTTTCAGCACACACATATGTTCACGGCTCTTAGCTCGATTTCAGTATGTTCACGGCTCAAGTTCAAATCAAACACACACATACAAATTGATTTTGCTAGATAGTCCCGGCCCCGATCTGTTTGTTGGTCAGTTGATTTTGGTAGATGTAGGTGTTCGTGTTTTTGTCACAAACATAAAGGTGCTTTCATTATCTTGATTATCAATTTCTGTTTGTGACAAAAGCAGGGAACACATACATCGAGCAAATCCCAAGCTCTCTCAATCGCTGTTTACTGGTTACTGTTGTCGGCAGGTATGAGATGTTGTTTCATTTTTGATTGTTTCGATATTGTTTTGTTTTCGAATATTTCGATAATGTTTTGTTCAAAATTTGATTGTATTGTATGTATGTATGATTGATTTATGCTTTTGTGGTGATAAGTTATAATTATATACGATATTGAGCCGATTTGTTTGTTATATATGATTGTTGAATTAGTTGTTGTTCAGTGTAGTGGTTGATGTTATTGTGGTTGTATTGGGGGGAAAATGTGTTTGGGCTTGATATCGTGTTAGTATTCTGTGATCTTTCCTCGGACTTTTTTGTTATTTCCCTGAATACAGTTGAATACTATGCAATCCATTTCTTCATTTCATTGAGATGATGACTAATTTCATTTCTCCAATTTTATCTGAGGTATAGATATATTTGGAGCTATAGTCCCCGTAGTATGTGTAAGAAACTTAGTTGATTTTAAGCTGGCAGTTGGCAGTAGTCCCTCTGTAGAGTGTAAGATTGGTCACCTGTGTGTATGTACTATACGACAAGCACATAGTCTAATCATTTATTATCATTATTTGTGTGTTTTCATATATGTGTAATAATCTGTTTTGTTGTGTATATGTCTCTGTTTCGAGGCTGCTGAAGATGAAATATAATCCTTTTATCTCTTCGATATATCAGAAGCGATAGAACACATAGATGGATTCTTGTTTCTATCAAGCAATGGTAAATGCTTGTAATGCCTGATTATTTGAGTGATCAGTACATTATGTACATAATTTAACATGATTTTGTTGGCTAAATATCTAGGTTGCAGATGCCATAACACCAAATCAAATGGTGAGAAGTGTTCTTGCCCAGCTTGCCCTAGTAATTCCTTCTTGGAGATTAATCCCAACACAAGATATCACTGATGCCGCCAATAGAGACAATCAGAGGAATCAACAATCTCAAGTAAAATTCAGAAGCATAAGCAAGTTGAAGTTATAACGTTGAAGTTATTACATTACTTGTGTTAGAATGGTCTTAACTTGAGGGCTGTTGGAATGATCATCGTATTTGTTTTCATGTTTTACTCTAGGTACCAAATCCAACAGCCAATGGGAAAGGGGAAGAACATAGCGCAGCTCAAGCTAAGGAAGAACATAGCGCAGATCAAGTTAAGGAGAAGAAGAGATGTAATACCATTACTGGTTCCCCAGTAACACGTTCAAAGGCTAAGGCGAACAAGGCAGACAAGCTGAGGAAGAAGCGGAAGCTGGTGGTGTAACTGTAAACTGAATTTGACTCATGTTAATGTGGTTTTCTGGTTGTGAACTTTTCGATAAGTTGTTAATTTTCTGTACTCTGGTTATGGTTATGTGGTTTTTATGGATTGTGGAGTTATACTCCATATCGTTGTTATGGATCATGGATTTAGTATGGATTTTATGGATTAATATGGACTAGTTTGGAATTTGGCATTTTTTTTACTTGTATTTTGGCATTTTACTTGTTTGCATATTGTGGCCTTTTTGAATTGGATTGTGGCCTTTTGGTATTGTGATTTATATTACAAATGAAACCTGTTTGTGATGTGGTTAAGTATGTGTGGCTAGTACCACACTTCAGCCACACTACCTATTATATTATATTGGGGGATAGTTACTACAATTATTAGTGACTAAAAGCAGTTATTTAATAGTATATAAAACATACAAACGACTACAGAAAAATTATAAAATGTGGCCATACCCAAGTTTTTTGCCACGATTTACCAATAAATAGTGCGACCAAAACTAAGCCTTTGATGAATGTTGGTATTTAGCCACGTTATTAATTATCTTTAGCCACGACCCATCCTGTGGCTGAAAGCTGGTATTTAGTCACACTTTTGAGCTTAAAACAGGGGCTGTCAGACCGAAGGGGTGGTATGCTTTAGTCACTCTGTTTTGAGTTACAGCCACACATCTGGGGTGTGGCCGTAGGGGGCGTAAAATGATCCGACCTTAGGTGACACTTTGCTGAAAAATTAAAATGTGACGTAAAGTGCTTAGCCACACGTATTTTATGTGACGGAAGCCAAAATTTGACGTAGTGATAACTTAACTGAAGAGACACCAGTTAAAGATATGCAATATTTATTACTGATTCACCATTCATTTATAATAATATTCAACCAGTTAAGCAATTAACAACACATACAACAAGCATTAAGAAACTACAAAAGAAAACGGATAAATTTTATTAATTGAAGAAGGGTAAATTACTACAATTGGTGAGATTAACTATTCATTACAGTCTTTCTTAACCAATTCTAGAACTTCTGCCCTAACTTCCTCTTCCGAGGTTCCTTCTTCCTTGAGGAGCGCTTGAAACTCCTTTTCCTCTTCTTGCACCTTAGCCTCCTCAGCGGCTTTGGCAGCAAGTTCTATTTCTTCCTCCTCATCGAGGGCGTCCCACAACTCATCAAACAGAGCTTCCACTTCTTCATTGTAAGGCTCACTTCCACAAGACTTTGGCCTGTATTTGATTCCTTCTTTGTTTTCCATTTTACCCTTTTTCTAAATGATTCACTAATATGGCCTAAGATTCATTTTAAAGGCATACTAGGTTAAGAGGGATGTAAACAGTCAACAGTTTGGAATACCCATACAACTACCACAGATTGCAATTAAGTGATGTCTACCACTAATCCAACAATCAAAGCAAAACTGAACAATCAAGGAAGTTCCTTGACCAATTTCAACATTAAAAACCATGCAAGTTAATGTCACACAGAATCTAACTCTCATGCAAAAGACTAGCACAAAATTCAATTTAACAAAGTCAAAGTAAACGTGCTGTCGAAAACAGATAGAGACCTACATAGCAACTTTCTCATGACAGCAACTTGTTAGGGTTACTGTCACAAGCTTCAATGAAAAATTAGAATGGAAAAACTAGTAAGTTAACATACCAGATTTAGCATTCCCAATTCACTTACCAACCTGTTAAAGGTTGCTTCATCCAATGGTTTTGTGAAGATGTCTGCAAGTTGCTTTTCTGTAGGGACATAGATCAACTTCACAGTTCCTCTTTCAAAATGCTCACTTATGAAATGATGTCTAATATCAATGTGCTTTGTCTTAGAGTGTTGAACAGGATTGTCTGAGATGGCTATGGCACTAGTGTTATCACAGTAGATAGGGATATTATTTAACACTAGACCATAATCCAACAGTTGATTCTTCATCCATATAATTTGTGCACAGCGACTTCCAGCAGCAATGTATTCATCTTCTGCTGTAGATGTAGAAACTGAATGTTGCTTCTTACTAAACCATGACACCAATCTTCCACCAAGAAATTGACAGCTTCCAGTAGTGCTCTTTCTGTCAATCCTACATCCAGCATAATCTGAATCAGAATACCCCACTAGCTCAAATCTAGTGTTTTTAGGATACCAAAGGCCTAGATTAGGAGTGCCCTTAAGATATCTAAAAATCCTCTTGATAGCCACCAAGTGTGACTCCTTTGGATCAGCTTGAAATCTTGCACAGAGACATGTAGCAAACATTATGCCAGGTCTGCCAGAAGTTAGATAGAGAAGTGATCCAACCATGTCTCTGTAAGCACTAGATTCCACTTTCTTCCCTTTGGAGTCTAGATCCAAACTAGTTGAAGTAGAGATGGGAGTCTTGGCAGGTGATGAATCTTCTAGATTGAACTTCTTGAGAAGTTCCTTGACATACTTTTCTTGACAAATGAAGATTCCATCATCATTCTGAAGAACTTGTAAACCAAGGAAGAATGACAGTTCTCCCATCATGCTCATCTCATACTTATTTCTGATTAGAGATGAAAACTTCTCACAAAGCTTCCCATTTGATGAACCAAAGATGATATCATGATGCTTGTAGATTAGAGTCTTATCTACTACACCTCTTATAAACTGATTTTCCAATAGAAAGGCAGAGAGGGTATCATACCATGCTCTTGGAGCTTGTTTCAATCCATATAGTTCCTTGAACAGTTTGTACACAAAGTCATACATTTCAGCATCTTCAAAACCAGGTGGCTGTTCAACATACATTTCTTCCTCCAACTCTCCATTTAGAAAAGCACTTTTGACATCCATTTGAAACACCTTGAAATTACAGTGTGCAACAAAAGCTAGAAAAATCCTGATAGCCTCAAGTTTTGCAACATGTGCAAATGTCTCATCATAATCTATCCCTTCCTGTTGACAGTAACCTTTAGCTAATAGCCTTGCCTTGTTTCTAGTCACATTTCCATTTTCATCTAGTTTGTTTCTGAAAACCCACTTTGTCTCAATAATTGACTTTCCATTTGGTCTTGGAACCAACTTCCATACATTGTTTCTTTCAAATTGGTTGAGTTCCTCTTGCATAGCAGTCACCCAATCAGAATCCAACAATGCTTCATCAATTGATTTAGGCTCCACTTGAGATAGAAAACAGGAAAACATGTTGTCTCCACCATTTTCTTCAACATCTCCAGAGTCACCATCATTTTGAGTATTTCCTGAAATAGTCTGTGACTGAGCTGGAGTTTGATTTATATCACTTTCAATGACAGCATCTTTTTCAGTTTCTACAGTTTGAGTAACAGTAGGTTCTTCATCAACAATTTCTTCTTCTTCAAAGTATCCTTGATTCTCAAATCTAAGAATCTGCATTTGACCTTCTTCATGTAGTCCAGGAAACTTGGTTTCATCAAATGTAACATTCACACTTTCATCTATGATCCTGTGTTCCAAAAGATAGACTCTATAAGCAGTCCGTTCTAAAACATAGCCCATGAAAATGCCTTCAAAAGCTTTAGTGTCAAATTTCCCTTTCTTTTCATGGTTGTCTTTCATCATGAAACATTTGCTTCCAAACACATGGAAATACTTGACAGTAGGTTTTTTTCCATTGAGCAGATAGTAAGGAGTGTTCCAATGAGTCTTGTTGATCAAGGTTCTGTTCTGTGTATAGCAGGTTGTGTTGATAGCTTCTAACCAGAAGTATGTAGGTAACTTTGCATCATGTAGCATAGTTCTGGAAGCTTCAATGAGAGTTCTGTTTTTTCTTTCTACAACTCCATTCTGCTGTGGTGTCCTTGCAGCAGAAAATTGTTGTACAATTCCTTCATCTTTGCAGAAATTACCAAGTGTGACATTTCTGAACTCAGTACCATTGTAACTTCTTAGAATTTGAACTTTGGCATTTGGAATTCTGTCAAGAACTCTTAAGTGATCAATGATAACTTGAGCAGCTTCATCTTTTGATTCTAAATACTTCACCCATGTATACCTAGAATAATCATCCACCATAACTAATGCATATCTCTTTTTGGCTAAAGATGGAGCATTAACTGGTCCAAAGAGATCCATATGAATTAGTTTGAGTGGCTCTGTGTTAGTGTTGATTTGCTTTGACCTGTGCACAGCTCTTTTCAATTTTCCCATTTGACAGTCCTCACACAGTCCTTCTTGACAGAATTCCTGTTGAGGTAGTCCTCTAACTAATTCATTCTTCATCAGCATATTCATTGTCTTGAAGTTGAGGTGAGAAAGTTTCCTGTGTCAATGCATACTGTCACCAACAGTAGCTTTACTGTAGAAGCAGTAAATCTTGTCTTTCTTTGTTGAGCTTAGGTCAGCAACAAACATGCTTCCTTTTCTTACCCCTTTGAGAAAGAGGCTTCCATATTTCTTGTGATATATATTGCACACCATCATGTCAAAATCAACCTTGAATCCCCTGTCACTGAATTGGCTGACACTGAGCAGGTTGTGCTTCAATCCATCAACAAGTGCAATATCATTGATGACAACATTTCCAATTTCTAAACATCCATATCCCACTGTGTAACCTGTTCGCACAAAATCACGCAAGCGTACGCGGTCACAAGTAATATATGAATAAGTAGAGTTCGTTCCCACAGAGACTGGTTTACCATAGTTATGCACTTATGCAACAATGTATGGCTATTGTTCAATGCTAAGACAAGTATCAAATTTGGGTTTTTATCAACTAAATTTACTAAGCAACTTATCAAGACTAAATTTAACTAAGGAAATTACTGATGATTTACTTATGAGAATAAAACATGGGATCCTAACTTCATTAAAAACTTCATCTAGAGTCTTTTGTCTTTAATCAATGTATGTGATGGTTGTGACAACTAATCGGATAACACGAAATCAGTACACGCTACCTTTCAGTATACGTATACCAAACCACTCAAACATCCACAAAAGAGATAGAAGTTGGGTAGACACCAATTATGCTTAGACCCTATATGTCTATAAGATTTGAAAACATAACGGTTTAATGAGCAAGTTATCCATTCAGATTACATAGGGCAGGTAAGATGGTTAAAATCACCCACGAATCATGCATGACAAACATACATAAACCTATGCTAGCATGACAAGTTCTAAATCTCTATATCCACTTTCGCAATCAATAGAGATTAACAAACAACTTAGATGTTAGCTACGCATCCAAGAAGAATAAGCACAACCAAACTAGGATATCAATTAGCCATCACACACACATCTTTAAAACAATTAACTACTAAAATCCATAAATAAATCCGTTAGAATCCCACGACAACGATTAGTTCATAATCGAACCGTTCATCATCGTGGGTTCTGATGAAAACATGATAATAAAGATGTCTGGAATACTGAATAAAGTACTAGAGATAAGGTTTAAGAAAAACAAAACCAACGAGAATCCAAAGTATCGCCTAACTAGAAGAATACAAAGAAAAGATGAAAAGTAGATCTTCGTAATCAGTCGTCTTCTTGTTCTCCTCACCGGTGGATGGATATGTATGTATGTATGACAATGTATATATCATAAATCGTCCACCAATAGTTTATATAGGCCTTAGAGTTGACTGGTCATCTGTTATTTCCTTTTCTGAGTTGAAATTGCCTTTTTCCAGAATGTTTCAGGAGTGGGCGCGCCTGGTAGGGTGCGGGCGCGCTTGGATGGACTTCACCTAGGGCTCGGGCGCGCTTGGAAGGGGGTGGGCGCGCCTGACCTTCTGTCAAATTTCTTCCTTTTGCTTTTCCTTGACAATTCATGCTCTCTTCAACTCCGCAACCTCTTGGCTTCCTCAACATTGATCAAATAGCACCACATAACCCTAGAAACTTCACCACACTGCTGACGAAGCAACTATGCATAAACTAACCCAAAACACATCAAAAACACCATGTACTTGAGAACAAACAATCAATTTAAGCCGATTTAGGGCGTTCCAAGTGAATATGAAATCCACTTATCACACCCCCAAACTTAAACCGATGCTTGTCCTCAAGCATAAACAGACTCTAAATATAATGCAATGCATGAATGCAACTAATATGCTAATGCAAACGATCCCCTCAGACTAACCATAACAAATCAACAAGTCAACATCTCAAAGAATGCAATCTTCCAAACAGAGCTCGACCAAATTCCCGTATACTAACCATACAAACACATAAACGTGCGTGTGTGCGATGCTCATCAATATACTCCCAAACTAAATCAAGACCATATCCTGTTCTTCATCAAAACAACCACAAGCTTATAAACAGAATGAACTATATACACAAGAAATCACTAAAAGACACCTCCATAATCCGCTTGAGTTAGACAAGAATTCATGCTTTATTACGACACACAATACTATACACAACAAACATGCTTATTTGACCGTGCAATGGATGAGACCCCAAAAGGCTTATACAATAATACCCATGTAGCGAGCGTTAGGTTAGTGGATCCCAGACCGAAAAAGTCTTAGGTCACTAGGCACAAAGTCCCCTAGAACTTAATTGCTCGAGTATTAAAGAGCTCACCCTGATCAACTCTGCATAAACAAAACTCTTTTTTTTTTCTTTTTCTATTTTTTTTTAAATTTCGGAATGAGTGCACTTTGCTTTTTCTCATCCCATCCTAGACTACTCATTTTCATGAGCGACTACTAGCCATTTGACGCCTAGCCTTTATTAACAACTAGCATGAAATCCCTGTTTTTCCCCAAACTTAGACTTTAGTGCTCCTTCGTTTTCAAGAGAATAGAAGAACATTCTAAATATAAGCAAGTGATTAAATTTTAACTTCCAAACAAACATGGTCTGATCAAATCCAAAAGCAACCAATGAGACTTATGAGATTAATTTTTTTGTGGCATGCAAGTCAATTCCTAGGAACTTAATCAACCCTCTATTCATCACTACCGCATTCCAATCAACATCGACTCACCAACGGAAACAGTCAAGTCCTACCGGATCATGAAATATGCATGCTATGCAACTAAATGGACTCACATGATAGATACAAACACTAATGCAAACAGAATTCTCTATATGACATAAACATGCAATACTATGAATGAAACTAACTATAAATGCAATATGAATACACACTAACATTACTATTCCTTAATTATCACCCCCAAACTTAAAATATTCAATGTCCTCATTGAAGGTAATAACAAGGAAAATGCAGAGAATACCTAATCATCAGCAGGACCACCCTCCTCGGGTGGTGTATCCGGTGGTGGATAGACAGAATCAGCTCTCTGGATGTCATGCATGGCGTCTATACGCCGAGTCAGCCGCCTATACTGAGCAACACCAAAGTCAGACCATCAACCTCTCGCCTCCCACGAAGCGCTTGTTTTACATCAGTAGGTCGCAAGAACGGTGAACGTCGACTCACGGTTCACCGTATTACCAACGTCATGCTTCAGCCACTGACCATTAACCTTGAACGCGTCATCCGGAAACTTATGGAAAATCTCTACTGCATCATGCGGAAATGCTAATTTAACCGTGATAGGCACCGACCACCTCGACTTACGCTTTCCTGGAAAAAATCTGAAACGAGACTTGAAACGCAGAACTAGCTGACCAGGAACAAATGAATGTTTCACCTCCCCTCTTTCATGCCAGTCCTTAACCTTCTCCTTATATAGCCTGTTGCTCTCGTAGACTTTACCATACCTCAATTGATCCTGCAGTGGTTGGAGTTCAAGTGTAGGAGCTTCTTCCATAGATGGTTTAAGTCGCTCCTGAGAATTGTTCAGCTCTGCTAATCCAAGAGATTCGAATGGCGCATCAATTTTTCTTTTCCACGGAGGTGCATTCAACAACTGAAGTTGCTCTGCTCTTTCTTCGTCTTCGATATCAGAATCCCCTATCAAGACTCTCTCCACTGAATCTGACTTCAGCGGTTGTTCAATCTCTGTATTGACTGCAGACTCAACCAAGTCCACTGAAAAACACTCTTCTTCCTCTGTAGGAAACTTCATTGCATTGAATACACTAAAGGTGACATTCTGGTCATGTACCCTCATTGTAAGTTCTCTTTTCTGCACATCGATCAAAGTATGGACTGTAGCTAAGAACGGCCTTCCCAAGATAATAGGAATCTTCTTATCTTCCTCAAAGTCCAGGATCACAAAATCAGCGGGGAAGATGAGCTTATCCACTCTAACCAACACATCCTCCACTATACCTCTTGGATATGTGATCGATCGATTAGCCAGCTGTAAGGACATGTTTGTAGGTTTAGGCTCAGGCAGCCCAAGTTGCATGAACACAGACAACGGCATCAGATTAATACTAGCTCCCAAGTCACACAAGCACTTGTTGAAAGATAGATTGCCAATTGTGCACGGTATGGTGAAACTTACTGGATCCTTGAGTTTTGGAGGTAACTTCTGCTGTAGAATAGCACTGCATTCTTCTGTCAAAGCGACCGTCTCCAACTCCTCGAGTTTCAACTTCCAAGATAGAATACCCTTCATGAACTTTGCGTAGCTCGGCATTTGTTCAAGAGCTTCCGCAAAAGGTATATTGATCTGCAACTTCTTGAAAACTTCGAGGAACTTAGCAAACTGCTTGTCCAACTTCTGCTTCTGAAGTCGTTTAGGGAATGGCGGAGGAGGATAGACCTCCTTGGTCTCTGTACTTTGCTTTAGAACAGATTTCTTAGTAGAATGATCACGCTTTTCCGCTTCGTTTCCCCCCAAACTTGCTTTTTACTTTTTTTCTTCAACTTCTGGCAGAATGTCAGGCGCGGGCGCGCTCCCTAGGGCGCAGGCGCGCTCCACCTTCTGCTGGAAATCCAAAAGTTTTTCGTTTTCTGCTTTTTCTGAGTTCTGGTCACTCGTAACCTTTTCGGATCGCAAGGTAACTGCTTTTACATGTTCTTTGACCTCTCTTTTTCCTGGATTAGCTTCCGTATCACTAGGGAGAGTTCCCTGTGGTCTATTCAACAATGAATTGGCAATCTGCCCTATCTGATTATCCAGAGTCTTGATGGAAACCGCTTGGCTCTTGCACATTAGCCTCAATTCCTCCAATTCAGACTTTTCATTAGACGATTGCCCCACATTGCCTTGAGACGGTTGATGAAAACCTGGTGGTTGATATGGTTGCCTTGGAGCATACTGTTGCTGAAAACCAGAAGAGTTGAATGGCTTAGCTCCATACTGCTGACCTTGATATTGCTGAAACGGCTGTTGTGGTTGTTGCTGACCTCCCTGATTGTTACTCCATCTGAAATTAGGATGGTTCCTGTTATTGGGATGATAGGCATTAGGCACTGGCTGCTGTGGTCTCTGGAAATTGCTCACAAACTATGCCGATTCACTAGATATGGCACACTGAGTAGTGTCATGAGCACCTGCACATAGCTCACAAACACTAGCCACCTGCTGAACTCCATAGTTAGTCAAAGAATCCACCTTCATAGACAAAGCCTTTAACTGAGCTGCAATTGCCATAGCTACATCCACTTCCAGAATTCCTGCTACCTAGCCTTGTGATAACCTTTGAGTTGGATTCTGGTATTCTTTAGCAGCCATCATCTCAATAAGTTCATAAGCCTCATCGTAGCTTTTAGCCCAAAGAGCTCCACCTGATGCCGCATCAAGCATTGGTCGAGATTGACCTCCCAAACCATTATAAAAACAATTGATCACCATCCAATCAGGCATTCCATGATGAGGACACTTCCTAAGCATCTCTTTGTAACGCTCCCAAGCTTCACATAAAGTTTCTACAGAATGTTGTGCAAACTGAGTAAGAGCATTCCTGATTGCTGCTGTTTTAGCCATCGGGAAGAATTTAGTGAGAAACTTCTGAGCAAGATCCTCCCATGTAGTAATAGAACCTGCTGGTAGAGAGTGTAACCAGCCTTTAGCCTTATCCCTCAGAGAAAATGGGAAAAGTCTCAGCTTCACAGCATCTTCTGACACTCCGTTAGTCTTAAAGGTGTCGCAAATCTCAATGAAATCCCTAATATGCATATTAGGATCTTCCGTTGGAGCACCCCCAAACTGAACTGAATTCTGTACCATCTGAATCGTGCCAGGCTTGATTTCGAAAGTATTAGCTGCAATGGCCGGCCTGACAATGCTAGATTGAATGTCATTGATCTTTGGCTGAGAATAGTCCTTCAAAGCCTTCGTTTCTGCTACTGGTTCTCCCAAAACTAGACTTAATTCAAGTTCTTTCTGAGATTGAGAACGTGTTCGCATACACTCTCACTAGAATATCTGAAACACACCAAACAAAGTAAAATTGATGAGTATAATCCGAGTCAGTGAACTTTAACGACCACTGATGACAAGCACATAAACTAAATAATAACACCGAGTCCTCGGCAGCGGCGCCAAAAACTTGTTCGCACAAAATCACGCAAGCGTACGCGGTCACAAGTAATATATGAATAAGTAGAGTTCGTTCCCACAGAGACTGGTTTACCACAGTTATGCACTTATGCAACAATGTATGGCTATTGTTCAATGTTAAGACAAGTATCAAATTTGGGTTTTTATTAACTAAATTTACTAAGCAACTTATCAAGACTAAATTTAACTAAGGAAATTACTGATGATTTACTTATGAGAATAAAACATGGGATCCTAACTTCATTAAAAACTTCATCTAGAGTCTTTTGTCTTTAATCAATGTATGTGATGGTTGTGACAACTAATCGGATAACACAAAATCAGTACACGCTACCTGTCAGTATACGTATACCAAACCACTCAAACATCCACAAAAGAGATAGAAGTTGGGCAGACACCAATTATGCTTAGACCCTATATGTCTATAAGATTTGAAAACATAACGGTTTAACGAGCAAGTTATCCATTCAGATTACATAGGGCAGGTAAGATGGTTAAAATCACCTACGAATCATGCATGACAAACATACATAAACCTATGCTAACATGGCAAGTTCTAAATCTCTATATCCACTTTCGCAATCAATAGAGATTAACAAACAACTTAGATGTTAGCTACGCATCCAAGAAGAATAAGCACAACCAAACTAGGATATCAATTAGCCATCACACACACATCTTTAAAACAAATAACTACTAAAATCCATAAATAAATCTGTTAGAATCCCACGACAACGATTAGTTCATAATCGAACCGTTCATCATCGTGGGTTCTGATGAAAACATGATAATAAAGATGTCTGGAATACTGAATAAAGTACTAGATATAAGGTTTAAGAAAAACAAAACCAACGAGAATCCAAAGTATCGCCTAATTAGAAGAATACAAAGAAAAGATGAAAAGTAGATCTTCGTAATCAGCCGTCTTCTTGTTCTCCTCACCGGTGGATGGATATGTATGTATGTATGACAATGTATATATCATAAATTGTCCACCAATAGTTTATATCGGCCTTAGAGTTGACTGGTCATTTGATGTTTCCTTTTCTGAGTTGAAATTGCCTTTTTCCAGAATGTTTCAGGAGTGGGCGCGCCTGGTAGGGCGCGGGCGCGCTTGGATGGACTTCACCTAGGGCGCGGACGCGCTTGGAAAGGGGTGGGCGCGCCTGACCTTCTGTCAAATTTCTTCCTTTTGCTTTTCCTTGACAATTCATGCTCTCTTCAACTCCGCAACCTCTTGGCTTCCTCAACATTGATCAAATAGCACCACATAACCCTAGAAACTTCACCACACTGCTGACGAAGCAACTCTGCATACACTAACCCAAAACACATCAAAAACACCATGTACTTGAGAACAAACAATCAATTTAAGCCGATTTAGGGCGTTCCAAGTGAATATGAAATCCACTTATCATAACCTTTGATGTTGTCTCCAAAGGTTATGATTGGGCCAGATTTCTCTACCAATTGTGATAGCAGGGCTTTATCACCAGTCATGTGTCTTGAGCAGCCACTATCAATGATCCAAATGACTTGCTCCTTATTCTTGCCCTGCAAAACAAATTGTATTTAAGAGGCATATGGTACCCAATCCTTGTTGGGTCCTGTTACTTCAGTATCACAAACATAATCAACATTTTCAACTTTAACCATCACATCAGGAATCTTCTGTTGGACTCCTTTCTTCACCCACTTTTCCTTAGAATTAGACTTGGTCTTATTCTTAGTGGATGTAGCCTTCTTACTGTTTTCAGTAGGCTCAGAAGTCTCAACAGTGTGCAAATAGAGACATTGTTCAGTAGATGAAATAGTCAGGTTGAAACAAGTACTCATGGCAGTTATTTTGCATGGCATACAATCAATGTTATTGCACACTACCATAGATCTATGCATAATGGGGGTTTTGTGTAAGTTACCATCTATCATGGACACATTATCCTTGACCTCTTTTGGTTTCTTACAAACATGAGTTAAATGATGTGAAGAGCCACAGTTATTGCATAGTTTTCTAGGAGCATTACCAGCATTAGCATTGCCATTTCCTAACTTTCCATTTCTGTTTCTAGACTTGTAGGTAACTGTGTCAACATGATGTTCTGAAGTTGTTGTCGAGCCTTTCTTGACAGTACCTTTCACACCTTTTGTCTTGATAGTAGGTTTGGAAGTTACTGTCTTTGAAGCTCTCTTGACAGTATCTTTGGAAGCTACTGTCTTGCCATTTGTGACAGCATCTTTAGAACATTCTGTCAGATTGTTTGGGAAAGTCACTGTCTTGGGGGTTGTGACAACATCTTTTCCATCAACTGTTGTACTGTCAATACCTTCATCCTCATCATCAAGTTGTTGCTTGATGAGCATGGCTTCCTCATCAAATTCAAGTTCAGAAAGTTTGAAAATTAGTTTGTTGATCTTCTTGAGGACATGAGGTTTGACAGAAGCATCAGTTGAACAATCCTGACTAACAATTTCCTTACCAGGTCTTTTACCATACTCAAAACCAATCCCTACTTTTTGATCTTCTGTGTGTTTCTCATGATAATCCTGAAGTTGTTTGGATGAGTTTCTGTAGGCTTTAATCTTGAATTCATTTTCAATAATTTCTTTCCTTAGAAACTCCTCAATTTCTTTAGCACAGACTAATTCATTTTTGAGTTTAGCATTCTCCTGTGTTAAAGATTCTAATCGATTGGTCTTCAACAAAAGCAAATCATTTTCAGAAGTGAGTGTTTCATTCAATTTTGTTAACCTAGCTGTAACACCCCCATACTCGGGGTCGGAGATCTGGGTTGTCACGATCCCTTGTTCCGTACAAACACTTAATACTTGAACCATAAAACAATAAATCAACACACATGGTGACCCATCCATCAATACACTCACGCTAGTTATGTCTCAGAAACGAACTTACAATAACAGTAGTCATATGATCCACAAATTAAAGTTATTACAACCCAAAAGTAAAATATTTGCAACCTACTACCAGTATGATTTCTATGTGAAACCATATGGTAGCGCAAAAGTTTGTTCTTGTTCATTAATATACATAAGTGATACTTATAATTAAACCGGAGCAACAAGAGTTACACTCCGAACCAACTCAGTACTTCTACCTGATCAACTGTAACAACCATGCTACGGGCAGCCTGTATGTCCCTGACGCGCTTCCGAGCGGTACGACGAATCCTGGCCATCTACTCTAGCTGTTGTGTTGTGATATATATGTATAGAAAAAAAAGAAAGAGTGAGCACTCAGCCCAGCAATAATACAATACAGCATAAGCATATAAGTAAGCTTATATCAAAAAGGAAAAACCTTTAAAACCTCATTCGTATACAGAATGATATATTTATTTCTCTTTTCGTCAAAACATACCATACAGTACGACTACTGTATTAGGAACATCATTACTGATTACTGTCACATTATCAGTAACTCAGCACCTAGGCTTTTGTTACAATGTGCAGCTCAACTCCGATTGGAGGGAAGGGAATGTACTGGATCACCCGATACACGGTGATCAGCCGTTGTATCGTAACTTTTCTTTTCTACTAGTAGAAGGACGACTTCCTGTTCGGTTATCACCCTGACCGCATATGGGCCATTGTACTAAGAGATCACTACCTCGGCGCCTATTTCGTCACCGGGCAAGCCTTGATAAATTTGGCACTACCCCGACACCTATTTCATTGTCGTTTAGGCCTTTCCAATTCCCATGATGAAAAACATTAATGAAACGGAAATCGGAATTTAATTCCATATTTCCCAAGTACGAATACTCGTCAAAACTTTGTAACCGTTTACAACACCTTACTCCAGAGTAATTGAAAGGAGTAAGTCAAAGTGTGGGTTGACATTAGTCAACGACACTACCGATGATTACTACGTATTTTGAAATCATGACCAGGGAGTTTATTGAAATTTCAGAGTTCAACGAGTTTGAAATACTCTACTTGAATGGGGGACCCATCCCCTAGTTATAAGTATTCTAGAGGAACAGTGGAAGTAATACTCTGTCCTCGAATTCTTGAATTAGATTCCCAGTTTTCGATGAGTTGGAAAATACTAACCGCATTTAATTACCTTTAACTATCTTAAGATAATAGTTGAGAATCCCTATTTTAATACCTTTTCTGAAAATCAGAAATTTATATTTTTGTGTAAATAATAGAACCTTTAACCATATAATAAGGTTTAATGATTTTAAATCATATTTGGAATATTTAATAAATACCCAAATAATAAATATTAAATTATTATTCAATATAACTACTTAAGTGAATATTCAAAATAATATTCACTTAATTAAATAATAATCAATTAATAAATATTGAATTATTATTCAATATAAACACTTAAGTGAATATTCAAAAATAATATTCACTTTAATTAAATAATATTCAATTAATACTTATTGAATTATTATTCAATATAAAACACTTAAGCATGAATATTCAAAATAATATTCACTTTAATTAAATAATATTCAAATAATATTTATTATAATATTATTTAAATATCTCACCTTAAATATCCCATAATATAGATATTGGAATATTTAATAAAATTTTAAAATATAACCGTCCCTGGAACCTTCCAGCTTTTGGCAGTAGTTTAAAATAATTTGACTCCCGGTCTATGTTTTAAAACCATCGTACAAGTACTCTATACTTAGAGTCTTTAACCTTTAACCTTGGTTTATATCTAGTACTTATCTAGCATATAAACCTTATACCTTATACAGCTTTTTACAAAGCGTAAACAGTTTTACGTTATTTCACAGCATTAAGCAGCATATATAGCAATACCACAACATATATCACAACAGCATCATTATATGGTATAGGGTTTGAAAAATTGCCTTGGGGTCTTGGTGGTGTGGTAGTGGGGGCTTGAGAGTGTGCGCGTCGATCTATAACAAGATGTACAATTACAGTCAGTCCCATAGAACCATTTAATGTGCTATAACTCAAGCACTACAGTTCTACCAATGAAAATTAAACATCTCGCTCTTGGTCATCTATAACCTCGTGACATTCCGTAAACTTCTAAGTGAAAAGCTTGGGTGAAAACCATTCACAAATCCCAAGTTCTTTTACTTTACCATTTCCTTGTTTTAAACCATCCCCTTAAGTGTATTTCACTCGCGCAACCTTTGTTCTCCCATTTTTCTAAAATCACAAACTTATCGTTTTGACACAAAACCTTCTAGGTTCCTTTCTATACTATACATACTAGTATTCATTTTAATATCTCAATCCAATTCCAATTTTAAAGGGCTTGATCCCTATCTCAAAGTTCATACAATGAACTATCTAGTTACGCGAAACCGCTTTCACTAAAACGGACGTTTCTCCTAAACCGTAAATCGAAACGACACGATTCTTTCGCTAAAACAATCTAGGAAACAGGGCCTACATGCTCATGGGCAGAAACGTCATGTTTATGCCCTGTATTATAACCATGGTTTCTGTCTAAACTACCTAAGTAAAATCCGACATGGTAACGGCGCTTACCTGTACTTCCCGTGTTTTTAAACACCCAATCCAACTAAACTTCAACCATCAACCAACCACCAATAAAACTCAAGCTAATACTACCATTTTTCTGTCCAAACAAGGTCATACTCTAATTCATAAGTTCATCCACAAATCAACCATTAAACATGCTTAAAATCATGCATACATGCTTCATTCTAACATAGTTCTAATCAATCACTTCTAACTACTAGATCAAAGCATAATCTTAAAAAAGAAAGAAGTTTTATACCTTCCTTGTATCTTAACAAAGTATATATATGGATGATATATCCTTCCTTGCTCCTTAACTATGCTAATCAAACCTAAAATCATCAAAACAAAACAAGATTCTATGAGATTACTATTCACATCACTATTCATCATCCACTTTGAATCCATTTTTGACCAAGCTATGGTCCATGGATGAGGCTAAGATTAGAGATCTACCTTGGATATTGGAAGAGGGTGATTTAGAGTCCAAGATCAAGATTTATGGTTGAGTGGAAGTTGGAGCAAAATATTTTAGCTCTTGAAGATGAAGAAATAGCCGAATGTTGCTTCATGGAAATGGATGCATCTTGTTGTTTTGTTTTCTTTGATTTTCTTTTCCTTTTGTTTGTCTAATTAATCTTTAACACTTAGTAATTGATTTGTGTGGCTAATAAAAGGACTTGTCATCAATGACAAGGCTAATTTGAACTTGTGGTGGTGGTGAAAGTGGTGACAAGGTGGTGATTCATCACCTTGTCATCACTTTGTCATGCTTATGTCATTCCCTTGCATCATGATTATGTCATCCTTTGCATCCTCAATCCTTTTATATATTGCACTTGATGATCTCATATAATACTCCTCCTTTGGTTAGGGTTTAATCCATAATTTATTACGCTTTTGTTTCGTGATAGTTTCAAGTGGTTTTAAAGACGTTTCTCTGTACCAAAGCTAGGGTACTTCCTTTATCCTTCCATTACCCTTGTCTAATATATAATCTTAGGTTTCTCACCCTGGTTTAAGATATGATCATGTATTTCTCATTCCACATACTTTCTTAAAACGATCAAATCAATACATCCTTAACTGTCCAGTGAATAGTGATTTAAAACTCGAATGGGAATCTTCTGATTCTGATTGCATTTGCATTCACTTATTCTCCTTATACATCAATAATATCACTTCGAAACATTCATTCCATGTCGTCTACATAGTGTGGTCTGAAAAACTTTTCATCAGCAAAATTACTATTCATCAGTGGAAATTTACTATTCATCAAGGTTTTAATTATTACAAAAATTTGGGATATTACAGTCTCCCCTACTTACAAGGATTTCGTCCCAGAATCAGATCAAAATAGATGAGGGTAATTTTCTAGCATTGCGCTCTCTAGTTCCCAAGTGGATTCTTCAACATTATGATTCCTTCACAAAACTCTTACCAGCTTTATAACTTTTTTCCATAGCACTTGATCCTTGCAGTCAATGATTTCTACTGGTTGCTCTATATAGGACATGTTTGGTTGTATATTTACTTGTTCGTATTCCACTACGTGTCTGGCATCCGTATTGTACTTCCTTAACATGGACACATGGAACACATTGTGAACTTACTGCAGATTTGGGGGCAAGGCTAGCTCGTAAGCTACTTCCCCGATACGTCTCAAGATCTCGAACGGTCCAATATATCTAGGGCTCAATTTCCCTTTCTTTCCGAATCTCATCAATCCTTTCCACGGAGATACTTTCAACATCACAAGATCTCCCACTTCGTATTCTTTGTCCTTTCGGGCCAAGTCTGCATATTTCTTCTGTCTGTCTTGGGCTGCTACCAGCCGTCCTCTGATAAGGTCTATTGCATCCTTAGTCTGTTGGACCATTTCGGGTCCGAGCATTTTTCGCTCTCCAACTTCATCCCAATACAAGGGTGATCGACATCTTCTTCCATACAAGGCCTCATACGGGGGCATCCCGATACTTGCATGAAAAATGTTGTTGTAGGAAAACTCTATCAGGGGTAGGTGATCATCCCAATTTCCTTTGAAATCTATGGCACAAACTCTCAACATATCCTCTAAGGTTTGGATAGTCCTCTCACTTTGCCCATCCGTCTGAGGATGGTAAGCGGTACTCATGTTTAGCTTGGTTCCTACACATTCCTGAAAGCTTCTCCAAAATCTGGAGTTAAATCTAGGGTCTCTGTCTGACACAATGGAGACTGGAACTCCATGTCTCGCCACAATTTCTTTCATGTAAATATCCACTAGCCTATCGACAGTGTATCTTTCATTAATCGGAAGAAAGTGGGCTGACTTCGTCAACCAGTCTACTATTACCCAGATGGCGTCGTGATTAGCTTTGGTTCGTGGCAATCCTACTACGAAGTCCATGGCTATTTGTTCCCATTTCCATTCTGGAATCTCTAGGGGTCTTAAGAATCCACCGGGTCTTTGGTGTTCTGCCTTTACTCTTTGGCAGGTCAAGCATTTGCTTACCCACTCTGTTACGTCCTTTTTTATGTTAGGCCACCAATAATATTCCTTTAAATCCCTATACATCTTGGTACTTCCCGGGTGAATTGAATATCTTGAGCTATGACTCTCATGTACAATCTCGTCTTTTAATTCCTGGTCATTAGGAATCCAAATCCGGTAAGTATACCTCATAACTCCCTTACCGTCTCTCTCAGTCCTTAATTCCTCTCCCGTCATTAGCTCTTTCCCTTCGCTCATCATGCGTTCTTGACTTAATTTGATCTTTTGTAACAAATCTGATTGTAGTGCGATTTCAAATAGTTTCTCCGTGCCATCTCCGGTTATTTTAACCTCCATCTCCATCTTTTCAAACTCTTGGATTAACGTCTCTGAGGAGGTTATCATTTTGAGTCTCTCCTTCCTACTAAGGGCATCGGCCACCACATTGGCCTTCCCTGGGTGGTAAAGAATCTCGCAATCATAATCTTTGATTAATTCTAACCATCTCCTCTGTCTCATATTAAGCTCTTTCTGAGTGAAAATATACTTAAGGCTCTTATGGTCTGTGTAGATCTCGCACTTTTCCCCATATAAGTAATGCCTCCAAATCTTTAAGGCGAAAACTATGGCTGCTAGTTCCAAATCATGGGTAGGGTATCTACTCTCATATTCTTTTAACTGCCTAGAGGCATATGCAATCACCCTTTCGTGTTGCATAAGCACGCATCCTAACCCTTTGTGTGATGCGTCACTGTAGATCACAAAATTTCCTTTTCCATCTGGCAGTGCCAGTACAGGGGCAGTAACTAGCCTCCTTTTCAATTCCTGAAAACTCTTTTCACATTTCTCAGTCCACTCAAACTTCTCAGTCTTTCGGGTCAGTCGGGTCAGTGGGGATGCTATCTTGGCAAAATCTTTCACAAATCTTCGATAATACCCGGCTAAGCCTATAAAACTTCTCACCTCAGTCGGGGTGGTCGGTCTGTCCCAATTTGAAACGGCTTCTATCTTAGCAGGGTCAACTAGCACTCCGTCACTTCTGACTACATGGCCTAGAAACTGTACTTCTCTCAGCCAAAATTCACACTTGGAAAACTTAGCATATAGTCTTTCCTTTCTCAAAGTCTCTAACACTATTCTTAAGTGTTCTGCGTGTTCCTCCTCTGTCTTGGAGTAGACTAAAATATCATCAATAAAAACTATGACGCACTTGTCCAAGTATTGCTTAAAGACTCTGTTCATTAGGTCCATGAAGGCTGCTGGGGCATTCGTCAGCCCGAACAACATTACTAAGAACTCATAGTGTCCATACCTCGTGCGAAATGCAGTCTTGGGTATATCTTCAGGTTTTATCTTTAACTGGTGATATCCAGTCCTCAGGTCAATCTTGGAGAAGTAAACCGCATCTTTCAACTGGTCAAACAAATCATCAATCCTTGGTAAAGGATATCGGTTCTTAATGGTCAACTTATTTAGTTCTCGGTAGTCTATACACAATCTAAAACTACCATCCTTCTTTTTCACAAACAGCACTGGTGCACCCCATGGTGACACGCTGGGTCTTATCATTCCCTTATCTAGCAATTCCTGCAATTGACTAGCTAACTCTTTCATTTCTACCGGAGCTAACCTGTACGGGGCCTTTGAAACTGGCGCCGTCCCTGGAGCTAATTCGATAGCGAATTCTATCTCCCTATCAGGTGGTAATCCCGGAAGGTCTTCCGGAAATACGTCTTCAAATTCATTAACTATAGGGATATTTTGTAACTTAGGAACCTCTCGATTTGTATCTATCACATAGGCTAAATAAGCCTCACATCCATGCTGCAACAACCTCTTGGTTTGGGCCATGGTTAAAAACTTACGGGTTTGTTGTTGTCCCTTGAACACGACCTCCCGCCCTTCGGACGTTTTAATCCAAACTTTCTTTCTTTCACAATCTATCTGAGCACCATTGCTCGACAACCAATCCATTCCCAGAATAACATCAAATTCTCCTAATTTAAATGGAACCAAATCTACACGAAACTGTTGACCTTCTATTACTAGGCTACAGTCTATGTGTATTTCATCAACTGGAATTACTTCCCGATTTGCTATTTATACCTCTAATACTTCTTTTAATGGTTCCGCCCTAAGCCTTAACTGACTCGCGAAATCCCTCGAAATAAAAGACTTGGTAGCTCTTGAATCAAATAAAACATTTGCATTGACGGTGTTGAGTAAAAGGGTACCTGCTATCACATTAGTGTCCCTCACGGCGTCTTTCACCGTCATGTTGAAAGTTCTAGCAGTTGGGGGCTTGTTAGAGGCGGCTCCACTGATTCTCGAGCCGGCGGGGTTTGCCATAGGGCAGTCTCTTTTTATGTGTCCTAATTTCCCACATTGAAAACACTTCTGATCATTTCGAGGGCAAGTGATGGAGTAATGCCCTGTTTTGTTGCACGTGTAGCAGGTTACCGACTTTAGGGCACATTCTCCCAGGTGTTTTCTTCCACAAGTCTTGCAGTCAGGTAGTGGGGGTCAGGGTTGATTAAAACGGGACACTCCAGTCTGTCTGCCGCCCTGGCTTAGACTCTTATTCTCTGGTTTCCTGAATCCTGAATTCCTTAAGGGCTGGGACTTGGTCCCTCCGAATGTCCTTACTGGAAAGCTCTTGTTCACCGAGCTTTCTCCTTGACTACCAAACTTCCTCTTTTTCTCTTCTCTTCCTTTCTGACTTTGCTCACAACCTGCTTCCACTATGGTTGCCTTTTGCACTAGCGACGCATAGTCCGTTACTTCCAACACTGCTACTCTATTCTGAATCCATTGCTTCAGCCCTTGTTGAAACCTTCTTGACCTCTTCAAGTCAGTATTGACAAAATCTGGCACAAACCTAGACAACTCAGTGAACTTGGCTTCATATTCTGCCACAGTCATGTTATCCTGTTTCAGTTCCAAAAACTTCCTTTCCATTTGTGCTTCCATGAACACAGGGAAATACTTTTCCAGAAATAAGGTAGTAAACCTTGCCCAGGTAACAACGGTATTTGTTTCTAGGGTTTTCTTTGATTCCCACCAGTAGTTAGCCTCCCCTTTCAGGAGGTAAGTAGCAAAGACGGTCTTTTGGGTTTCCTCAATACCTAGGATTTCAAAAGATTTTTCTATTTCCTTTAACCAAGCTCTTGCCTCAACAGGGTCAGCAGATCCCTGATATTCCGGGGGTCCTAAAGACTTAAAAGCCTTAAAAGCACTATGCCCCGCAGTATTGGGGCCTGGTGGTGGTGGTGGTGGATGTTGGTTCAAATTCTGTTGGAGTAGGTGCATAAATTGGTCCATCGGGTTTCCACCGGGAACCTCTACATTCTGAGTACTCTCATACTCTTCCTCTTCGTAGTCCTGATCATCAAACTCATTGTAATCATCATCCTCTCCGCTTCCTTCATACTCACCTTCGTCATGGTTCTATTCTTCCCCCTCGTGGAAGTCTGGGTTTTCTTCCTCATTGTGATAGTCTTGCCTTTCATCTCCCTGGTTAACACTACCCTGAGCCGCAGGGTTGGCAAGGCGTGCTCGGGTTCCCACACGTCGGGGTGGCATTTTCCTGATGTTTTTCTACAAAAACTTTTATTAAAACCATTTGTTCATTTTTAAAATATGTGGTTGAATCAATTGAGTCCTTGGTGAAAATCTTGGAAATCATCATTTCTCACTCAAAACAATTTCATATGTAAATAATGTTTTTTTTTTGTCAAAATGGGGGTTGCACAGTTTATATGTCAAAACTAATAACTTGTAAAACAATTGAAATAGCAAGGGATATCAAATTTAAGACTGAAAGCTTTAAAGAAACTGAAATGCACGAATATATACATAAGTGACATAAAGTCACGAGATACTGAAACTAAGTTCCAACAAAAGCGAATACATCGCTGAAATACATCATCCGTAAAATAGTCAAAAGCTAAGTACTACCAGTCAACCTGTCAACATCTGCTACGTCAGTCTGATCAGCCTATCTCTAACTCAGAAAGGATACTACTATACATCGGAACCATCCCACAAAAACTGGCACTACTAACGGCCATCTGAGTTTAGAGAACTAAGCTATCTATCACCTATCAAGTCTCCCCCTCTGAGCGGGTCAGATTCCTGACACGCGCCATAGCATCTGCCGAAATCCTCTCTGTGGCTAGTCGGGGTACCAGTCCCTCAGCAATAACAGACATGCCTCTCATGCGGACCATAGCTCGCCACTCGATGCGGGAAATCTCAAGTCTCATCTCCATAGGAGTCATAAACCTCATCCCGTCCTGATAAGAACGACGGGTCTCTCTCTCTGCTGCCAACTGTCTCCTCAGCTCATCAGCTCTAGCCTCTGCCGCTGCCAAGTCAGTGGTCAGCCGGCCAATCATCCAATCATGGATCACAGTAGGTACTCCAGTAGGTGAGGGAGGAGGTGTGTCTAGATCAGTCATAGCCTGGTCCTCCTCATATCCCTCAGGGGCAAGATCATAGTCATCGTCTGATGGTAACGGGCTCAATGGGGGCACAGGAGGGGTAAGGGCTCTCATAATAGGCAGAGGGTACATCCTGATGCCTCCTCGGCTAGAACTGTCCTCAGAAGTCTCATCATCATCCGTAGTAACTACATCAGGTACAATCTGATCCCCCTCAGTGGAATCATCATCATCAGTCGAATATCCATCAATAGAGGGAACAGGAGAAGTAGGAAAATCAAACATAGTCGTGGGGTCCTCTTCCGGATCCTCGTCCGGGTCCTCAGTATCCTCCTCAAGATCCTCCATAGGGTCGTCCATGGGGTCGTCCTCAGTCGCCAGCAGAGCCTCGTCGTGCTGGGTCTCAAAGTCATCAGCCTCCTCAGCCGCGAATACCTACACAAGCGAAAACTAGGTTACTATACTGTGTAATCAAAGTTCCCTTGCGGGTTTTAACAGTCGGTGCTACATCCGGTAGCCCAACCATGAACTCGATGAGAGTTCTTATTATTATTATAGTTGCATTTATTATTCCTAACGTCCTATCGTTTCTGAGATTAATAACTATACGCTCTGATACCATTTCTGTAACACCCCCAGACCCGGGGTCGGAGATCTGGGTTGTCACGATCCCTTGTTCCGTACAAACACTTAATACTTGAACCATAAAACAATAAATCAACACACATGGTGACCCCACCATCAATACACTCACGCTAGTTATGTCTCAGAAACGAACTTACAATTACAGTAGTCATATGATCCACAAATTAAAGTTATTACAACCCAAAAGTAAAATATTTGTAACCTACTACCAGTATGATTTCTATGTGAAACCATATGGTAGCGCAAAAGTTTGTTCTTGTTCATTAATATACATAAGTGATACTTATAATTAAACCGGAGCAACAAGAGTTACACTCTGAACCAACTCAGTACTTCTACCTGATCAACTGTAACAACCATGCTACGGGCGGCCTGTATGTCCCTGACGCGCTTCCGAGCGGTACGACGAATCCTGGCCATCTACTCTAGCTGTTGTGTTGTGATATATATGTATAGAAAGAAAAAGCAAGAGTGAGCACTCAGCCCAACAATAATATAATACAGCATAAGCATATAAGTAAGCTCATATCAAAAAGGAAAAACCTTTAAAACCTCATTCGTATACAGAAAGATATATTTATTTCTCTTTTCATCAAAACATACCATACAGTACGACTACTATATGAGGAACATCATTACTGATTACTGTCACATTATCAGTAACTCAGCACCTAGGCTTTTGTTACAATGTGCAGCTCAACTCCGATTGGAGGGAAGGGAATGTACTGGAACACCCGATACACGGTGATCAGCCGTTGTATCGTAACTTTTCTTTTCTACTAGTAGAAGGACGACTTCCTGTTCGGTTATCACCCTGACCGCATATGGGCCATTGTACTAAGAGATCACTACCTCGGCGCCTATTTCGTCACCGGGCAAGCCTTAGCACTCAAGAGATCACTACCTCGGCGCCTATTTCGTCACCGGGCAAGCCTTGATAAATTTGGCACTACCCCGGCACTTATTTCATTGCCGTGTAGGCCTTTCCAATTCCCATGATGAAAGACATTAATGAAACGGAAATCGGAATTTAATTCCATATTTCCCAAGTACGAATACTCGTCAAAACTTTGTAACCGTTTACAACACCTTACTCCAGAGTAATTGAAAGGAGTAAGTCAAAGTGTGGGTTGACATTAGTCAACGAGACTACCGATGATTACTACGTATTTTGAAATCATGACCAGTGAGTTTATTGAAATTTCAGAGTTCAGCGAGTTTGAAATACTCTACTTGAATGGGGGAGCCATCCCCTAGTTATAAGTATTCTAGAGGAACAGTGGAAGTAAAACTCTGTCCTCGAATTCTTGAACTAGATTCCCAGTTTTCGATGAGTTGGAAAATACTAACCGCATTTAATTACCTTTAACTATCTTAAGATAATAGTTGGGAATCTCTATTTTAATACCTTTTCTGAAAATCAGAAATTTATATTTTTGTGTAAATAATAGAACCTTTAACCATATAATAAGGTTCTATGATTTTAAATCATATTTGGAATATTTAATAAATACCCAAATAATAAATATTAAATTATTATTCAATATAACTACTTAAGTGAATATTCAAAATAATATTCACTTAATTAAATAATAATCAATTAATAAATATTGAATTATTATTCAATTTAAACACTTAAGTGAATATTCAAAAATAATATTCACTTTAATTAAATAATATTCAATTAATACTTATTGAATTATTATTCAATATAAAACAATTAAGTGAATATTCAAAATAATATTCACTTTAATTAAATAATATTCAAATAATATTTATTATAATATTATTTAAATATCTCACCTTAAATATCTCATAATATAGATATTGGAATATTAAATAAATCTTTAAAATATAACCGTCCCTGGAACCTTCCAGCTTTTGACAGTAGTTTAAAATAATTTGACTCCCGGTCTATGTTTTAAAACCATCGTACAAATACTCTATACTTAGAGTCTTTAACCTTTAACCTTGGTTTATATCTATTACTTGTCTAGCATATAAACCTTATACCTTATACAGCTTTTTACAAAGCGAAAACAGTTTTACGTTATTTCACAGTATTAAGCAGCATATATAGCAATACCACAACATATATCACAACAGCATCATTATATGGTATAGGGTTTGAAAACTTGCCTTGGGGTCTTGGTTGTGTGGTAGTGGGGGCTTGAGAGTGTGCGCGTCGATCTATAACAAGATGTAAAATTACAATGAGTCCCCTAGAACCATTTAATGTGCTATAACTCAAGCACTACAGTTCTACCAATGAAAATTAAACATCTCGCTTTTCGTCATCTATAACCTCGTGACATTCCGTAAACTTCTAAGTCAAAAGCTTGGGTGAAAACCATTCACAAATCCCAAGTTCTTTTACTTTACCATTTCCTTGTTTTAAACCATCCCCTTAAGGGTATTTCACTCGCGCAACCTTTGTTCTCGCATTTTTCTAAAATCACAAACTTATCGTTTTGACACAAAACCTTCTAGGTTCCTTTCTAGACTATACATACTAGTATTCATTTTAATATCTCAATCCAATTCCAATTTTAAAGGGCTTGATCCCTATCTCAAAGTTCATACAATGAACTATCTAGTTACGCGAAACCGCTTTCACTAAAACGGACGTTTCTCCTAAACCGTAAATCAAAACGACACGATTCTTTCGCTAAAACAATATAGGAAACAGAGACTACATGCTCATGGTCAGAAACTTCATGTTTATGCCCTGTATTACAACCATGGTTTCTGTCTAAACTACCTAAGTAAAATCCGACATGGTAATGGCGCTTACGCGTACTTCCCGTGTTTTTAAACACTCAATCCAACTACAATTCAACCATCAACCAACCACCAATCAAACTCAAGATAATACTACCATTTTTCTGTCCAAACAAGTTCATACTCTAATTCATAAGTTCATCCACAAATCAACCATTAAACATGCTTAAAATCATGCATACATGCTTCATTCTAACATAGTTCTAATCAATCACTTCTAACTACTAGATCAAAGCATAATCTTAAAAAAGAAAGAAGTTTTATACCTTCCTTGGATCTTAAAAAAGTCTATATATGGATGATATATCCTTTATTGCTCCTTAACTATGCTAATCAAACCTAAAATCATCAAAACAAAACAAGATTCTATGAGATTACTATTCACATCACTATTCATCATCAACTTTGAATCCATTTTTTACCAAGCTATGGTCCATGGATGAGGCTAAGATTAGAGATCTACCTTGGATATTGGAAGAGGGTGATTTAGAGTCTAAGATCAAGATTTATGGTTGAGTGGAAGTTGGAGCAAAATATTTTAGCTCTTGAAGATGAAGAAATAGCCGAATGTTGCTTCATGGAAATGGATGCATCTTGTTGTTTTGTTTTGTTTGATTTTCTTTTCCTTTTGTTTGTCTAATTAATCTTTAACACTTAGTAATTGATTTGTGTGGCTAATAAAATGACTTGTCATCAATGACAAGGCTAATTTGAACTTGTGGTGGTGGTGAAAGTGGTGACAAGGTGGTGATTCATCACCTTGTCATCACTTTGTCATGCTTATGTCATTCCCTTGCATCATGATTATGTCATCCTTTGCATCCTCAATCCTTTTATATATTGCACTTGATGATCTGATATAATACTCCTCCTTTGGTTATGGTTTAATCCATAATTTATTACGCTTTTGTTTCGCGATAGTTTCAAGTGGTTTTAAAGACGTTTCTCTGTACCAAAGCTAGGGTACTTCCTTTATCCTTCCATTACCTTTGTCTAATATATAATCTTAGGTTTCTCACCTTGGTTTAAGATATGATCATGTATTTCTCATTCCACATACTTTCTTAAAACGATCAAATCAATACATCCTTAACTGTCAAGTGAATAGTGATTTAAAACTCGAATGGGAATCTTCTGATTCTGATTGCATTTGCATTCACTTATTCTCCTTATGCATCAATAATATCACTTCGAAACATTCATTCCATGTCGTCTACATAGTGTGGTCTGAAAAACTTTTCATCAGCAAAATTACTATTCATCAGTGGAAATTTACTTTTCATCAAGGTTTTAATATTTATTACAAAAATTTGGGATATTACACTAGCAATTTCTTCATTAGCTGCAGTTAAACTAGTATGAACATTGAACATCTCTGCACTCAATTCCTCGACAGTTTTTTTGTATTCATCTTTAGAAATATAAAGTAAGACAAGTGAGGGTACCTGAATTGGAGAGCTAGAGGAGGCCTCTTCAGACTTAGCCATGAGTGCTAGATTCACATATTCCTCTTCCTCTTCATCATCAGTATCATCCCAGCAGTTTCCTTCAGCCACATAGGCCTTTCCCTGTCCTTTCTTGAAGTGTCCACTTGACCCTTTATCCATCCTTTGATTTTGCTTTGGCCTTCTGCATTCAGTAGCAAAATGGCCAAGCTCATTGCAGTTGTAACACCTAAACTTGGATCTGTCCACCATCCCTGTTTTATAACCACCTCTAGTGGCACCACCTTCCACTTTGGAGGAGTTCCCTTTGCTGAACCTTGATGTTTGACCTTGAGGCTTATATGGCTTGTTTCTCTTGAACCTTATGTTCTTGAATTTCTTAGCCTTGTAAGCCATTGTTGGATTGTCCATCTTTTCCATTTCTTCTAAAGAATAGAAGTCTTCATCTTCAACATCAGTTAGTTGCAGCACCACCTTCTCATCATCATCCACAACCTCTTCAATCTTAAGAGTAGGTACTGAAGCAGGTTGGGTGATTTGTATTCCTTCACTGGGTTTAGTGATTCTTGGCATATGAGCCACAAGAGCACCTGACATATTAGCCATTTTTCCTCTTGATCCAGCTTGAATAGCTCTTTTCTGGAAAAATTCAAGCTCATATGATTTAAGAAAACCATATAAAGTTTCAAGGGAAACATTGTTTAGATTTCTTCCTTCTCTTAATGCAGTGATTCTGTGCTCAAGATGCTCAGGAAGTGTGAGCAAGAACTTAAAGTTTAATTCCTTCCTATCATAGTACTTGCCATGGATCTGTAGCTCAGTCAGAAGTTTGCTAAACCTCTCAAACATTGTTGTTAGATCTTCTCCTGACTTTGCCATGAAGGCTTCATACTGTGAGATAATAATTTGTCTTTGATTGTCTTTCACTTCTTCACTTCCTTCACATAGCAGCTCGATCTTATTCCACATATCCTTGGCTGATGAGCACCCAATGACATTCCCACACATGGTTTTGTCCAAAGTGAGAGCATCCAGCAAGATGAGTTGCAAGTAATCATCCAAGGCTACCTTCTCTTTTTCTGGCTCCAGAAACTCTGAAGGTAGTTTGTTGACCCAGTAGGCTGGAACGAGAACACCGTCCACAGTTGAGGCTTCAATTTCTTTTCGTGGAACGAAGGGACCATTCTGGAGGATACCCAAGTATAATGGATTCGTAGCTTTGATAAACAACATGAATTTTCTTTTCCATACATTGTAGTTCTCATTATCAAAAGCTGAAATCTTTATGCTACTTGACTTCCGCATACTTGTCATGCTCTCAGATTTGTAGAACAATCTGTCTGCTTTGATACTAGTTGTTGGTCCTTGACTATTGCAAAAAGGGGGGGGGGGTTGAATGCAATACTGATAAATCTCAATCTACGTTTCAACAACAAAAACTAAGATTAACGTTTATCAGTTTATCGAATGCAAACACAAGTAGAAACACGAGAATTTCTCACAAAATAAATGTTTTATTTATTTTGCAATGGGTTGCTACAACCTCAAGAAAATGTTTGTTTTCTTGAGCTTCAGTTTCTCGAGTGATTACAAAGAATAGATTTTTAGATAGTCTAAGTAGACTAATCTTATCACTATCAACACGGGTTCATGAAGCTGCAGTCATTTTCATGTGGCAGCTTCTTACAAATTGTCTACCCGTGAGTCTTTCCTAAATTGCTATACAAACAACTTATCAGTATAGAACAAAGCAATCTATAAACTTTCTATATTAAGCTAACACAATTCAGTAGATGTAGATTTGTCATACTCTGGAATTGGTGAGCTTTGTCATGTGATCTCTCAAGCTTCGGTCGTAGTCTTGCAGACTTGATGCAGTGTTGGGATACTGCAACACGCCTGTTTCTTGAACATCCAAACTGTCACAAGTTTGACTGAGTAGATCTCCAATACAAATGTTATCCCTTCATGACAGTATCCTGATGGCTAAGCTTGCTGTCACAGGAATGCGCTTTTGGTGACAGTACAAAATCCCCGCATAAGGTGCTATCAGGATTTCCAAGCTTGTTGATAGGCTATGGTAAAGTTGCTGTCCGAGGGCTTCCGCATAAGCTTGATGTCAGGCTATGGTAATGTTGCAACATGCTGTCTTCTTGTAACCTTACTGTGAATGCCGTGACAGTAGCAATTATTCTTGTTGTCCATCTTGAGCACTTCTTGAGGCTTGAACAAATAAATGAACTTCTACCAAGATGTACTAGAATCTTATTTGCAATAAACAAAAACGGTTACATAGACATACTCTCGCTGTGACAGTATGTTCATACTTAATAAAATTAAGCATATAAAATATCTAGTTAAGTTGTCTCATGGCTATCACCCATAAATCCTAACAATAATTTTTCTTATGATTTTGTCCCTACAAATAAGTTATCTTATAAAATTCGTAGTAAATCTAATATATGTCAGATTTTGATGATTTTTTATGATCTGGAAAGCTTTTACGATTTAATAAAACTTTCGTTCTTGATGTTTTCTCCGATTATGTTTCGATCTATTTTCAAAATCACAAAACATAATCAGATCTCATTTTTCAGTATTGAGAAGTTAATCAGCAGATGTTTTATTTGATTCCCGATTCGTTATAAGTCTGTTTCTGACAAGCCATATATCATCGGAAGTCTCTTTTCGTTTTCTACAACTTTCATGTTTTGTGTTTTCCAAGAAAACATCGTTGACAGGGTCAAAAAGGTAAAAAACAGATCTGGGCAGAATTTGAATCATGGAGATTTAAAGAATTGTGATGCGATATTCGTAGCATATGATTTGGTTACTTCACTAGCTCGTGCATGGACAAAAATAAGACAATTCAAACAAATTTGGAGCTTGTAATTACATCAATCGAAGACAACAAACTGGGCCAGAGTTAACAAAAACAGGCAGCACGAAATCAACCAAGGCAGCATGCTCGTGGGACCTGCTGGAGAAATTATTATTATTATTATTATCTTTTATTCATAGGAAATTCATACAACGACCAAGTGCGTGGTAAATTGTTTAAATAATTTAAACAAGCTCGTGGAACCTTGACAACCACGAGGAAGGAGAAGACACAAGCAGCTCAAGCCGCAAATCGAATCGCGAAAAAATAATAGAGCTCTGAATTCTGAATTCGTCGGGAATAAAAATCCAGATAAGTTTTCTGTTAAATTTAATTTCTCGCATTAATAATTTTGTCATACAAGTTAATTTCAGAATTTGAGTTTTATATTTTTAAAGACCCTCCTTCGAGACAGTAATATTTTTGAAGACTCTCTTTCGAGTATGGTAATATTTTTGAAGACTCTCTTTCGAGTATGATAATATTTTTGAAGACCCTCTTTCGACGAGGATAATATTTTTGAAGATCCTCTTTCGAGGAGGATAAATTATTTTTGAAAATCCTATTTCGAGTAGAATAATATTTTTGAAGATCCTCTTTTGAAGATGATAATATTTTTTAAGACGCTACGGAGTAATCGTATTCTGAAGGCCCTCAAGGGTTGGTTTTGTTTTGAAGGCCCTTCATGGTGATATTGTTTGAAGGCCCTACGTGGTAATCGTTTCTTGAAGACCCTTCTTTAAGGTGTTGCTTGGAAATTATTTTTTGAAGGCCCTTCTTTGCGCAGGGTACTGTTTGGAATTCCTTGGTAAACCTATACTTCCGGAAAGCTCACCAAGAAGATGCATATGAATACGACTTCCTCAGGAAGCGTAAGTCCACTAAACGCATGGAGCATCTTGGAGTCCTTCCTTCATGGAAGAAGATGCGTAGGAATACGACTTTCTCAGGAAGCATAAGTCCACTAAACGCATGGAGCGGCTTGGAGTCCTTCCTTCATGGTAGAAGATGCGTAGGAATACGACTTTCTCAGGAATCGTAAGTCCACTAAACGCATGGAGCAGCTTGGAGTCCTTCCTCTAAAGAAGAAGATGCGTAGGAATACGACTTCCCCAGGAAGCGTAAGTCCACTAAATGCATGGAGCAGCTTGGAGTCCTTCCTTCATGGAAGAAGATGCGTAGGAATACGACTTCCTCAGGAAGCGTAAGTCCACTAAATGCATGGAGCTAGAGTCATTCCTTCAATATACGAGGACATCACTAATGGTGCTACTACATTCTGCTACTTCTATCTCTTGAATAGTAGATTCAAAAACCGATCATGACAATGGGCAGCGCAACAATATCTACACAAAGCCGCTCATTCTCCTACACTTATACAACTACTCGTACATATGTTCTTCTCACATCTCGCATGTTGTCTCTCATGCGCATCTACAGACATATTACGACCACATCATGTTGTCTCTCGCGCATCTACAGACATATTACGGCCACATCATGTGGTATCTCTCGCAAGCACAGACATATTACGGGCACATCATGTTGTCTCCCGCGCATCTACAGACATATTACGGCGACATCTTGTTGTCTCCCTCGCATCTATAGACATATTACGGGTAATTATCTGCTCCATATTATTTGCTAATCTTCTACTCCTAGTTGTTTCAGTGACTCGGGAAATTCGGAAGATCAAAGCACGCTTAGTTCTCCAGTCCATCAAGCTGCACTGAAGAACTAGGGGGTAGTTGTTATGCCATATTTTCGGTTGCCTCAATTATCTCCTAATTTCTCAATATTAATCTAGTAATAATTATTGCTTAACCACTAAGTAATATCCTCTCTCTGAAACGAGGAAACAATCAATCTAAATCAATCAATTACTAAAAATATGCCCAAACGATTCTTTCAAATCAGGAAAGAATCACAACGCTAATATAACTCTAAAAAGATAAAATCAACTTATCTCAAGATATCCCTTAACAATCACATGGATTAAAAACACTATCCTATCACAGAACTGCGTTGGCTTGATCCTTATATATAAACAGGGTACGCAGAGATCTTGGAATAGGATCCGACACATCTAACAAGTCGAGACACCTTTCAAGTCCAGCCCCAAACATCCAAAAAACCCAAAATCCCCCATCATCACAATTTCGTTATTCCAGCAATCCCCGAAATTTGTTATCACCAAATTCCTCCATTAACACGCACGTAATAACAAAAAGAAATCTTCATGAACTCTTGGTAATAAATAGTCTAGGCAATCATGAAGCCTCCCTTCATTCAATTCTGTGTTTCTTTTGCACCTCCTTTTATTATATTTTGATAGACAAAAATGAATTACAAAATGACTATAAAAAGCTCATTAAATCGAGTACTTATTTTACCTGTAAACACTATTTACGTTTATAACTACAAAAAAGATATATTTCCTGACCAATCATAATCAACCAGTTCTGAGGCTCCTTCACATTTCTGGTACATTTATGTATCGTTTATGCAAAAATGGTATACCCACGTTGATGTAATATCCCTGGTTTTTCTTATAATTTTAATCGATTAAAATTTGACTGAAATTAGAATTAGAAGTGAATTAAAATAATTGTATTAATGAGTTACATAATTGACTTTAGAATACAATTGAATTAACAGATCGTACTAATTTAATTTTGTTGGGTTTTAGTTTAAAATTTTAGTTGACCCAATTTTATTAAAATGGACATATACGTATCTAGATACAAGCGTGTTAAAAAAAGAGAGATTAAAACCCCAGGAAACATTCGGGTGAGAGAGAGAGAGGGAGAGAGGGAGAGACACCGAAAGAGAGAGAGGAGGAAGAGAAGAAGAAGAGCACGAGAGGTCTCATAACAAGTTAAAAAAAAGGTAACGATTCTTGTATTCTCTGTATATTCTTGTGTATGATATTATGTGCAAATCATATTTTCTTGATTATTTGTATATGTGATAATATTTTGGTATATAATATGATATATACCCATAAGTTCTTTGTTTTGTCCATTGTGTTCGTATGACTACTCCGATTTTGTATGTATACTATATATAAAGTCCGAATTCTTGTAAAAATTGTATCTGACTCGTTATTTGTCGGAATTTTATGATATTAGACTCTCTGAAAAGGTATTTGAATTATCTACGACTTTGATTCTTTGTGTTTTTCGAAATTCGGTCTACAAACGTGAGTTTTTCTGGTTTGAATTCTGAATTCGTTACTTGTTTGTTTTAATCGAGCCTTACCATTCTGGAAAGGTCTCGAAATTGCCTACGTTTTTCGTGTTTTGTACTTTTTGAGATAAAGTCATTTTCATAGAGTAATTTGTCAATTTCTAGAACTGGTCATAACTGATTTTGTTAATAATGGTCTATTTTGCAAGATGTTTTGGTGTCTGATTTTTGAAATTTCATTGAGTAAGTTATATGTAAGTGTCGCATGGGTTCTATTAAGGTGGTGTGAACATTATTTGACTTTGATTGGTTTAATAAAATTATAGGATTTGCTCGGATTAATTTCGGTATTTGATTACTTTTGAGGTAAGTACTTTTTGACTTACTTTTATTTTCAGAAAAGATATGTATACTCTGTTTTTTCAAATTTCGTATAAGATATAAGAATATTGTTTCGAACTGTATAAGATATAAGAATTGAGAATCTTTTGAATCCCTCAGTCTCTACGTTTCGAACTCGTTCGTAATTTATGCTAGAGTTCCGGAACTAGCCTTAGATACCCTTAGTAGGCGCACAAGTGTGCAACTTTAGAGACCTATTAAGGGGGCGTAATTATTGAATTTTAGATGCTGGTCACTAGCAAAGTGTGGCGTATAAGAATAAGAATAAGATCCCGGCTACTGGGAAAGTGTGGCCGTAGAGCAAAATTGTGGTATTTATAAGAATTTTGTTTCTGTTTTAAATTATGTTTTAATTCGGTTTCTGTTCTGGATTTTGAAAATATAAACTTTGGGTTGGATTTGTTTTTGGAAAGGTTTTCAAAATTAGTATTGTTTTGAGAAATCTGTTTTATTAAAACGCCCATTGATTTTCGAGAATATCGATAAGTCAATCTGTTACTTGTTGAGCTCTGTAGCTCACCCCTTTCTAATATTTCAGGTTGATACGTTGTGGAAGTTTATTGAGAATATGGATGTAAACTTGTGAATTTTGTGCTACGTGTTTTGATGTAAATTATTGGTTAAGAATAGTTGTGCTATTAGAATCAATTTTGTTAAATTGCAAGAAATGTGTTATTGAAATTGTGGAGCTGTATCTCCGATTTTATGTTTTTGAATTATTGAGTTTAACTACTTCTTTGACTTTTGTAAATTTTTTGGATTTATTGAATAAAGAAGCTATTTAATTTAAGTTTTGTATTTAGATTTAATAGTCCGAAAAGTGCGACTTCAACCGGATTATGGATAAGTGGGTACCTATCCTTGTCCAATCGGAGGTAACATTCAACTTGATGCGTCCCGTCATCTATTAGGATGCTTCGTTTACCAAATGAGTCTGAGTCACGTATGCTTACTGTAACGCCCCCAAATCCGGGGTCAAAGGATTTGGTCGTCACACTGCACTCTTAATCCAAACAACCTGTTCAATATAAAATCAACACAATAATAATAATAATATCTGTGACCCCAACTCTACCAAGAATCTTTAAAGGTTATAGTGCTAGAAACAAGAATCCAAAATTTCCATTACATAAAATTTTTCCTCTTTACAACCATTCTCTTTACATACAATCTAAAACACTAGTATAACTTCGATAAGAAGTATACCAGGCCACTACTCTTATACAATATCTTATTCAATAGAAAACATCTATATACAAACCTATCACTAACTCCAATGCTCTGGATCAAAACGTCTTTACGCTAATATCTTTCCCCATCTCTGATCAGCTACGCGGACAACTCTCGCCAATACACCTTCTTTTTGGCAGGCTAAAATATATACAAATAAAACAAGTATGAGCGAATGAATTGCTCAGCAAGCGCATTATTAAATATAATACGAAAGGTTTCCAAAATAAACTTTGGATTTTCAAATAAACAAGCCTTTGGCTTAAACATTTGTAATCTCTAATATTTTCAAATCAAGTTTGGTAATTTACCACAATTTCTCATTCTTCTTCTCGCAATTGAATAGTTTAAAACACAAAAAGAATTATATTGGTCGTTACGGCGACCGAATCAACAATAACTACAATAGTAAGTAGAAAATATGAAATAAATATAACTTATACGTCTTCAAGACCATAGTTTGTACAAAAATACTAGTTTTGAAGATAACAGGTCTATTCATAACATTTTCTGAAACCAACAACTCTGGAAGGTTAGAATAATCAAGGGGTAAGAATGAGCCAACACGCTCGGTCAAGGAATAAGGAACGCACTTAAAGACTTCAACATGGTATCGACTAGATATGCGGTATGAATAAAACTCATCAAGATAGATATCTCACGACTGCCAATGGAATCAAGGAAATGGATTTCGACTATTTGGAATCCAAATGAATTAAGAGTAAGTGATTTCAGCAAGATTGAAACCACCATTTATTAATCAACAACCAACAATTTTACGCAACGAATAAACCTGAATATCAGGTCATAACTCACAAGTACAAAACATATGGATGTAACTCATCCCAGAAATAAGAATTAATATTAGAATTGGATTTTTAACATTTATCAAATCAAAGGTTGTGTTGCTGGCCAGCCACGCATCAACCCCGGACTTGCTTATAGCAAAGTCCTCTACTGGATCCTAGGCCAATCTGGGCCTTAATTTATTCCGACCATAAATATGGCCCGACCAATTACTGGTCCCATTTAAAAACATTCCAATCCTATATTATATATATATACGTCATGTGTCAGAACAATTGACAACCTTCCTTCGACAATCAGGTGTCGGAAGAATCAACAACCTAATACAACAATTGCTGGAAAACTCACGTTCCAGGAAACAGTTCAAATATGAAGAATCCATTAAGGAATAACAATATAATCTAGTATCGACGAGATCGACACAATATTGGGAGGTGCATATGAAAAGTGACAATATAATAAGCATCGACGAGTTCGATGTAACAATCTGGGATATAATGAAGAATAAACAATGACATGCTCAACAAGATTTAGTCTGATATGAAACAGGCATTATGATATCAACAGAATTTGTAACAACTCAATATAGAATAGGGTTCAAAGAACAGGCTCTAGATGGCCTCAACAGTTCAAATTATCACATCATGGAAGAATTAGTTAAGATTCAACAATCTGGTAAGTGACAAGAAAGTCAAGTTCAAGTTTAAGAAAAATTCAGGGTGAAGTTTATAAATGAAGAAAACAAGGGTTTATGAACTTCTGACAGAAATAGTTCAAGTCCTTCGAACATATACTTATAATAGATAAGCCTCGTATTTGAAGGAAGTAAACTAAATCATGCACATCATAAATGAATTCGAATTAGGGAATGGATCAGATGATCGCATTAACAAGAAATGATAATAATACTTGCAAGGGTGCAGGATGGAAAAATGGAATACTTGTAGAACAAGTACCACAACTTCAGAATTTAAAATAACATTTTCAACATAGGGTTCACAAGTTCCCACTCATCTAGGGTTGGCAATATTCCAACCTAATGTTTTAAAATCATGTCTTTTAAAAGAAAGCCTTAGTATACGGCCCATAATTATCTCTTCAAACTTTTCAATATAATAAGTATATCTTTCCAATCAATATGAAAATATGAATCTAAACTCAAAAGGTATAAAAGAGTACTCGTCAATTTACGAGATTAAATAACATACTTGCAATTCAATGCAAAGAAATCAACATTTGAAAATTCAGTAATAAGCATTCAACATGCATACTAATAATTCAAGATAATATCCCTTAATTAATAAGCAAGGGTATAAACACTTGCCTCTGGTCCTTAGCTATTTCGTAACGCTGAAACAATACGATTTCCTCCTTATTCTGTCTTGTCGCACGATTCTCTACTTCCGTCCTTCTTTGCTTTAACGCTCTTGCGAATACCACTAGTCTGCTTTTACCATTTCGAATCCACGTGCCAGCCTCGATAGTCAAACATGAGACGGTACTTAGTCCTCAACGTATAATTCTCATATTCCATAAACGATTGTAACTTAACTTCGATAATCTGACTCGTCTCGTCCAATAGCCTCTGTTGCACAGACAACCACATTTCAATTGATAGAATGATCACAACTAACTATACAAGTAATCCTCGTAACTCGCTTGACGAAACTCCCCATACTATAAAAGTCAACATCTAAGTCAACGGCCTCGTAAATCTCACTTTCTAACATAACCGACAAATTTCTATCCCAACTACCCCTCGTGATGATATTAGACACGACCAAATACTCAAACAAGTCTCAACACAATTTATTCGCATGCATGACTCAACAACAGATAATTCACATCATTCACATAACATATTTAAACAAGTAACCGGTTACGTATCGGACGCCCGGTCTAATTTACGATATTTAAAACTCAGACACTAGCCCTAGTACGGGCATATACTGACTATAAAACACATTACACAACTCATACGAATCATATAACACTTATAACTATTTTTAAAACATCACACAAAGCTTATTTGAATTTAAATAAGCCACAAACAAATTTTTAAATCAAAAATTGGATTTTTAAATCCAATATAAGTATTTTAAATGCAAATAAATAAATCAATAAAATTAATTGACACTCTTTAAATGCTCAAACTATTTTTAAATAATAAATCAGGTTTGAAAATAATTAAACTGAATTTTAAATTAATTAAATCTAATTAATAATCAATTTTTAAGAATTAACTGATTAAAAGAATTAATCAATTAATTAAATAAATTAATTATTAATTAAAAATAATTAAAATAATTAAGTTTAATCAATTTTCGAATTTAAAATAATAAATATAATTTTTCAAAATTTTCTGAATAATAAAATGTATTTTTAAATCAAAGATATGATTTTTAGAATTATTAAACTATTTTTGAATTATTTTGTAAATAAAATTCCAGAAACACTTTTCTAAAATGAAATTAGGGTTTTTAAAAATCAAAACCTGGTCGGGTAGGGTTTTGAAAACGGGTCACCAAGAACTCAAAACGGGTCGGCCAAGAACACCACCGGAAACTGGGTTTCCCAGTTTCCGGCCGACGTCCGGCGACCGGAATCGTTCGATTCCGTCCAAACCTCGACCAACCCATAGCGCTTCTGTTCGGTTTTTCACAACAAACACAGCCATGCCAAAAACAGACCAAAACGTCGCAGAAACATCTCAGTTTTCACCGATTCCGGTCACCGGCGGCAACGGCGGCCGTTTTTCCGGCGACCAGAAACCGAACCCAGAATTCACAACGGCTTACATGGTTCGATTCTAAATCCTACGATCTACACACTGGCATAAACACAAACGGCAACCGATCAACCAAACTGAAATTCCGGCTAAAAGAAAAATCCGGCGACTTACATATAATTTCCGATTAGCTCGAAAACGAACTCCAAATTCAAATTAAAAATCATCAAAACACTCCTTACAACACATACAACTTATTCATATCATCAATTATCAAGAACAATCACAAACACAGATTTCCCCAAATTAAATAAATAATTCGAAAATAAATAAATAATTAAAAATAAGAAAAACTCAGAAATCATACCCACATGAATTTTGATGATGGATTTAGGTAGAGGATGATGAGAGATTCATTTTGGTTACAAGAACATCGAAATCGGATTCCGATAACGCCTTCAAAATTGAGTTTGATTCTCAAGAACACGAAGAACACGTTTCAGGGGTTTTTAGATTTTTAACTGTAATTAAGCTTTATTATACGCAAAACAAAGTACGATTTGCCTTTTTATATTAAACGGAAAATAATACCCCAAACGACATTTTTGGATCGATACTGATCCGATAGATCGCTTTAAATACAATTTAACAGAATATATGCTTTAAACCTTTAATAAAGCAGAATACACGTTTCACGAGACGATAAGCGTCCATAAAGCACGGATAACTACAAGTATCGTTTAATTCAAAATATACGAACCAAAATTCCTTTATTGCGAATATTTTCGAATATTTCCTACTTTAACGAATGAAATATTGGTACGAATGATATACCAATCTCCCGAATAATTTGGGAACGATCCAAATTTTCTCTTTGATAATTTAAAATAGAATAAATTAGTATGACATCCTTTTCAAAATAGTTTCTAATTCCCCACACATTTCACATAGCATCACAATATCACATTTTCAATCATTTAACAAATAACTTAGCACGTTTAAACAGATAAATCATTTAATAACTCTTAATATGAAATTAAAATTTCATTTCACATCAAATATTAACACGTAATTTTCCCGGATCTTACATCCTTCCCCCTTAACAGGATTCTGTCCTCAGAATCAGCTTACGCAAACACTGGTGGATATTTTCCAACATCTCATTCTCAAATTCCTAGGTTGACTCTTCAACCTTAGGATTTCTCCTCATACTCATACTAATTTGACTCCTCTATTACTCATCACTCTCTCATACTGACTCAATATCTCAATTGGTTACTCAACATAGAACAATTTAACTAAATCTCTATAGGTTCGTATTTTATGAAATACACTATGAATACACCACTCATGGAGTGGTACGCAAACTTATACTCAACTTTCCTAACACGCAGTAAACCGACATAAGGTAGCAATTCAAAATTGTCATAATAATTGTTGTCGTAAGAAAATCTAATCAACGGTAAATGGTCCTTCCAATTACCTTAAAAATTTAGTACACAACCATAGTCTGTTTGAATTCTTTAATTAAGTCGCGGATCTCTGTCAAATACATTTGAACCCGTCATTCCATGCCGTACTATTACCTCATTCAAATAGCTAGAGATGAACCAATTCATCTAATAAATATCTCTCATTAATCGGTCAATAATAACTCAAATAACATCATGATTAGCTCTAAGCCTTAGCAACTCTACTACAAAGTCTATCTTAATATGTTTCCACTTCCATTCAGGAATCTCTTTAGTTGTAATCGTCTACTATACCTCTGTTACTCTGTCTTCATTTTCTAGCATCCCAAGCACTTAAATACTCACCAACATTAATATCCTTTTTAAACCTCTTATATATCCTTACATTTCCTTCTTATCCCTTATTCTTCCTCGTTCCCTCCTGTAACTGAATTCCATTTCTTTCTCCATAACTCTTTCCTTTATGTAGCCCTTTCTCTTTAATCAATTCTGGTTGAACCCTTAATTCCGTCATTTCTTCTTATTAATCTCTTGTTATCATAACCTTAAAGCTCTATCCTTTCTAATCCTTGTACCGAAGATATTTACATCTCTGATCTCTTTTTTTTTCTACTCATACTATCAGCCATCCATATTCTTGGGTCAACTTTATCTACCTCCAATATATTTAACAACTGCTTTCAACGATCACATACCTTCCGTGCCAAACAAATATTCAGTTTAAAACAATCACTCATTACCTCATCCATTGTCTTTAAATCCTTATTAACACCTCTTCGTCTTCTTTTCCTATTTACAATTGGGAGAATATTCCTTATCAACTTGGTGACTTAATCCCATATCTTTAAAATTGTTCTACCTAGTTCCCATAACTTAATTGCTCTCCATCTGATTCCTAAATAATTCAGAAGATACATTCACAGTAACACTCATGACACCTTTTCCATGGTTCCATCTCATTTCCCAAACAGCTTGATCAACTCGACATTATCTTGATTCTCATTCTATACATCCACATTGGCTAGTAAGATCTACCTTAACTATCGTGAGCAAAAGACTTGCAATCATATCATACAATCCTGAAATACTCAAAGATCAACTCATTCTCCATTATTAGCCTATCATCAAATCTTAAAAGTTCTTCTCATTGAGACAAAAACCTATTATGTCCATCTTCCACAACACGGGATATCATTAGCACAATTACACATTTTTCCCCAATTTCCAATCAACTTTTGAATTATCTAACTTCACCTCTTCCACATCGTAACGTTAATCGATAGAGAGAGAACAACTGGCTCCGTTATATGTTACTAGTATTCTAATCGCATCGTAATCCGCTTTCGCTCGTGGTAATTCAATCGCAAATTCTTCGTTCATTATGGTAGGGTAAATTTCAGTTCACCCTAATGGCATACCTCCCAGATTATTTGGTATAACAAAAATTCATGATATTTTGAAGTGAAAGATTCTATAACGTAGCAAATGCCCCACAATTGGGGTTACCAAATCTGCATATTCCAAAGCAAACATTATTGGAAGTGAAGGAATTACTGAGAGACCAATTTGATCACATGAACTCAATGTTGTGTGTCTCTATTAAGACAGTACTAAAGGTAATTAGCCTTCTTGTATTTCACAACACACAAGTGACGGCGTCCCGTCAGACTTCTATCACATAGACAGATAGTCCTTGTGTCCCCTATAAATAGGGTTGTTTACCTCAGTTGGAGTAGAGAAATATAAAAGAAATTTAGAGTCGGAATGACAACCAGGGCCTTTCGATAAGAAATCTCAAATACACACCTTGGATTGAAATTGAATAGATTCCAAAGGTGTTATTTCAGAAAAGAAGAACAACCAGAAAGGAAGTATCAACAAATAGTGTTACATCACAATTAGAGTTATCCACTCCGGAAGAATGAAGGAGTTGGAATTTAAATAACATATTTTTCAACAAGCCTCAAAATTTGAAATAGGCATATCAACAATCTTTGGCGCAATTTAAAACATGATTGATCAAGAGTATCAAATACAAGATCAACAGGTGGAATATATCCGTCAACACAGGTTTCTCTTTAAAGGAATGTCAAATATTTCATTAGGATGGGAAGGTATTACCAAGGTCTTCACATATGCCTCCTCCGTCGACTCCTTCGATAGCTCGTTATTCGATTTCAACCCTTCTTTTCCACGTTATTCGATTTCAGCCCTTCTTTTCCATGTCGCAAGGTTATCAATATCGTACGTCGTCGTCGACTCGTAATAGTCCTTGAAGATTCCGCCATAGACGTCTACAAACGCAAGAAGTTCTATCCATTTCAGCACAACTATCTCAATCAAATACCTCTATCTTAACTCACTCAGCGGTACTATATCTAATAGTCCAATACGAACTCTAAATGAGCTCTGACGTTCCTTATATAACTATATACACTCCCACACACTCTCGTTTCTAGTTTTAATATAACCCTTGCTCTGATACCAACTGTAACGCCCCCAAATCCGGGGTCAAAGGATTTGGTCGTCACACTGCACTCTTAATCCAAACAACCTGTTCAATATAAAATCAATACAATAATAATAATAATATATGTGACCCCAACTCTACCAAGAATCTTTAAAGGTTATAGTGCTAGAAACAAGAATCCAAAATTTCCATTACATAAAATTTTTCCTCTTTACAACCATTCTCTTTACATACAATCTAAAACACTAGTATAACTTCGATAAGAAGTATACCAGGCCACTACTCTTATACAATATCTTATTCAATAGAAAACATCTATATACAAACCTATCACTAACTCCAATGCTCTGGATCAAAACGTCTTTACGCTAATATCTTTCCCCATCTCTGATCAGCTACGCGGACAACTCTCGCCAATACACCTTCTTTTTGGCATGCTAAAATATATACAAATAAAACAAGTATGAGCGAATGAATTGCTCAGCAAGCGCATTATTAAATATAATACGAAAGGTTTCCAAAATAAACTTTGGATTTTCAAATAAACAAGCCTTTGGCTTAAACATTTGTAATCTCTAATATTTTCAAATCAAGTTTGGTAATTTACCACAATTTCTCATTCTTCTTCTCGCAATTGAATAGTTTAAAACACAAAAAGATTTATATTGGTCGTTACGGCGACCGAATCAACAATAACTACAATAGTAAGTAGAAAATATGAAATAAATATAACTCATACGTCTTCAAGACCATAGTTTGTACAAAAATACTAGTTTTGAAGATAACATGTCTATTCATAACATTTTCTGAAACCAACAACTCTGGAAGGTTAGAATAATCAAGGGGTAAGAATGAGCCAACACGCTCGGTCAAGGAATAAGGAACGCACTTCAAGACTTCAACATGGTACCGACTAGATATGCGGTATGAATAAAACTCATCAAGATAGATATCTCACGACTGCCAATGGAATCAAGGAAATGGATTTCGACTATTTGGAATCCAAATGAATTAAGAGTAAGTGATTTCAGCAAGATTGAAACCACCATTTATTAATCAACAACCAACAATTTTACGCAACGAATAAACCTGAATATCAGGTCATAACTCACAAGTACAAAACATATGGATGTAACTCATCCCAGAAATAAGAATTAATATTAGAATTGGATTTTTAACATTTATCAAATCAAAGGTTGTGCTGCTGGCCAGCCACGCATCAACCCCGGACTTGCTTATAGCAAAGTCCTCTACTGGATCCTAGGCCAATCTGGGCCTTAATTTATTCCGACCATAAATATGGCCCGACCAATTACTGGTCCCATTTAAAAACATTCCAATCCTATATTATATATATATACGTCAGGTGTCAGAACAATTGACAACCTTCCTTCGACAATCAGGTGTCGGAAGAATCGACAACCTAATACAACAATTGCTGGAAAACTCACGTTCCAGGAAACAGTTCAATTATGAAGAATCCATTAAGGAATAACAATATAATCTAGTATCGACGAGATCGACACAATATGGGGAGGTGCATATGAAAAGTGACAATATAATAAGCATCGACGAGTTCGATGTAACAATCTGGGATATAATGAAGAATAAACAATGACATGCTCAACAAGATTTAGTCTGATATGAAACAGGCATTATGATATCAACAGAATTTGTAACAACTCAATATAGAATAGGGTTCAAAGAACAGGCTCTAGATGGCCTCAACAGTTCAAATTATCACATCATGGAAGAATTAGTTAAGATTCAACAATCTGGTAAGTGACAAGAAAGTCAAGTTCAAGTTTAAGAAAAATTCAGGGTGAAGTTTATAAATGAAGAAAACAAGGGTTTATGAACTTCTGACAGAAATAGTTCAAGTCCTTCGAACATATACTTATAATAGATAAGCCTCGTATTTGAAGGAAGTAAACTAAATCATGCACAACATAAATGAATTCGAATCAGGGAATGGATCAGATGATCGCATTAACAAGAAATGATAATAATACTTGCAAGGGTGCAGGATGGAAAAATGGAATACTTGTAGAACAAGTACCACAACTTCGGAATTTAAAATAACATTTTCAACATAGGGTTCACAAGTTCCCACTCATCTAGGGTTGGCAATATTCCAACCTAATGTTTTAAAATCATGTCTTTTAAAAGAAAGCCTTAGTATACGGCCCATAATTATCTCTTCAAACTTTTCAATATAATAAGTATATCTTTCCAATCAATATGAAAATATGAATCTAAACTCAAAAGGTATAAAAGAGTACTCGTCAATTTACGAGATTAAATAACATACTTGCAATTCAATGCAAAGAAATCAACATTTGAAAATTCAGTAATAAGCATTCAACATGCATACTAATAATTCAAGATAATATCCCTTAATTAATAAGCAAGGGTATAAACACTTGCCTCTGGTCCTTAGCTATTTCGTAACGCTGAAACAATACGATTTCCTCCTTATTCTGTCTTGTCGCACGATTCTCTACTTCCGTCCTTCTTTGCTTTAACGCTCTTGCGAATACCACTAGTCTGCTTTTACCATTTCGAATCCACGTGCCAGCCTCGATAGTCAAACATGAGACGGTACTTAGTCCTCAACGTATAATTCTCATATTCCATAAACGATTGTAACTTAACTTCGATAATCTGACTCGTCTCGTCCAATAGCCTCTGTTGCACAGACAACCACATTTCAATTGATAGAATGATCACAACTAACTATACAAGTAATCCTCGTAACTCGCTTGACGAAACTCCCCATACTATAAAAGTCAACATCTAAGTCAACGGCCTCGTAAATCTCACTTTCTAACATAACCGACAAATTTCTATCCCAACTACCCCTCGTGATGATATTAGACATGACCAAATACTCAAACAAGTCTCAACACAATTTATTCGCATGCATGACTCAACAACAGATAATTCACATCATTCACATAACATATTTAAACAAGTAACCGGTTACGTATAGGACGCCCGGTCTAATTTACGATATTTAAAACTCAGACACTAGCCCTAGTATGGGCATATACTGACTATAAAACACATTACACAACTCATACGAATCATATAGCACTTATAACTATTTTTAAAACATCACACAAAGCTTATTTGAATTTAAATAAGCCACAAACAAATTTTTAAATCAAAAATTGGATTTTTAAATCCAATATAAGTATTTTAAATGCAAATAAATCAATCAATAAAATTAATTGACACTCTTTAAATGCTCAAACTATTTTTAAATAATAAATCAGGTTTGAAAATAATTAAACTGAATTTTAAATTAATTAAATCTAATTAATAATCAATTTTTAAGAATTAACTGATTAAAAGAATTAATCAATTAATTAAATCAATTAATTATTAATTAAAAATAATTCAAATAATTAAGTTTAATCAATTTTCGAATTTAAAATAATAAATATAATTTTTCAGAATTTTCTGAATAATAAAATGTATTTTTAAATCGAAGATATGATTTTTAGAATTATTAAACTATTTTTGAATTATTTTGTAAATAAAATTCCAGAAACACTTTTCTGAAATGAAATTAGGGTTTTTAAAAATCAAAACCGGGTCGGGTAGGGTTTTGAAAACGGGTCACCAAGAACTCAAAACGGGTCGGCCAAGAACACCACCGGAAACTGGGTTTCCCAGTTTCCGGCCGACGTCCGGCGGCCGGAATCGTTCGATTCCGTCCAAACCTCGACCAACCCATAGCGCTTCTGTTCGGTTTTTCACAACAAACACAGCCATGCCAAAAACAGACCAAAACGTCGCAGAAACATCTCAGTTTTCACCGATTCCGGTCACCGGCGGCAACGGCGGCCGTTTTTCCGGCGACCAGAAACCGAACCCAGAATTCACAACGGCTTACATGGTTCGATTCTAAATCCTACGATCTACACACTGGCATAAACACAAACGGCAACCGATCAACCAAACTGAAATTCCGGCTAAAAGAAAAATCCGGCGACTTACATACAATTTCCGATTAGCTCGAAAACGAACTCCAAATTCAAATAAAAAATAATCAAAACACTCCTTACAACACATACAACTTATTCATATCATCAATTATCAAGAACAATCACAAACACAGATTTCCCCAAATTAAATAAATAATTCGAAAATAAATAAATAATTAAAAATAAGAAAAACTCAGAAATCATACCCACGTGAATTTTGATGATGGATTTAGGTAGAGGATGATGAGAGATTCATTTTGGTTACAAGAACATCGAAATCGGATTCCGATAACGCCTTCAAAATTGAGTTTGATTCTCAAGAACACGAAGAACACGTTTCAGGGGTTTTTAGATTTTTAACTGTAATTAAGCTTTATTATACGCAAAACAAAGTACGATTTGCCTTTTTATATTAAACGGAAAATAATACCCCAAACGACATTTTTGGATCGATACTGATCCGATAGATCGCTTTAAATACAATTTAACAGAATATATGCTTTAAACCTTTAATAAAGCAGAATACACGTTTCACGAGACGATAAGCATCCATAAAGCACGGATAACTACAAGTATCGTTTAATTCAAAATATACGAACCAAAATTCCTTTATTGCGAATATTTTCGAATACTTCCTACTTTAACGAATGAAATATTGGTACGAACGATATACCAATCTCCCGAATAATTTGGGAACGATCCAAATTTTCTCTTTCATAATTTAAAATAGAATAAATTAGTATGACATCCTTTTCAAAATAGTTTCTAATTCCCCACACATTTCACATAGCATCACAATATCACATTTTCAATCATTTAACAAATAACTTAGCACGTTTAAACAGATAAATCATTTAATAACTCTTAATATGAAATTAAAATTTCATTTCACATCAAATATTAACACATAATTTTCCCGGATCTTACACTTACAATCCATCCTTTTGCATAATATCGAATGGTGTCAATGCCCACAAAGTCATCATACTCTCGAAAAACATATTTTGAAATTCCTTTAAGTGTCCATACTTGGACGGAATCATCAATTATGCATTCTATCGTCATTGGATTATGGTGCGTGTTAGCTACATCATCCACAGCTACAAGAATAACATGGTATCACCAATATGAATGAACATGAAATAATTACAAAGAAGAAGAATTAAGTGCAAAAGACCTTAACACCACTAGCAATGAACAATTTACAATCCTTCCACTCCTTACTTTTGTAGTTAATTCTAACTTGCGGAATTAGAGTATTTGGTTGAGGAGTAGTTTCAGTGATTGGTTGAGGATTAGAAGTGGTTCCAACTTCTCTTGCAGGGGATAGTTCGGGAAGGAATGAGGGACTATCAGGGTGTGCTTCATTATAAGCAGTGGCTTCTCTTTCTAACTCATCAAGCGCATCTTGTTGGGAAAATGTAAGGTTATTTCAATCCTAATTACAACTATAACAAGAATTACAACTATGATCGGAAATGTCATATCCACTCTCTTCACTAGCCATGAAATTGAATCTTATGGATGACTACGCATTTTAATAGTGTGAATTCACCACTGAACATCTGAAAGCATGAAAATAATGCAAGCTTTATGCTACTGTTGACGTGATTACACAACTTTTACATTTTCAGAGCAATAATAATGCAAATAGTTGTATTCTGATAGCATGACAGTTGAAAGCTTTATTTTTATTTTAACGTGACTAGAAATCTTTTGCATTTAAATTTAAGATCAATTATTAAAAGCAAAAATTGACTTGAACAGTTGTACAAAACTTTAAATTTTTGAAAAAGATGACCATTTATACAGAACTTTAAATTTCTGAAACAGATGAGTGGTCACTTTAAGTAAACAGAACCAGTAAGACATGAAAATTCCACTTTCAAGTTGGTTATATACTTGATAATTATAGCTTCATTGTTTGCCTTACGAATTAAATCATACTGTATTGTTCATGTTGGAATAGAAAAAATGGCATAATACGATGCTCACATTTGGTTGCTTGTTGAAAGAGATGACGATTACCGTAGGCTAAAGCAAAGTGATCCGAAAGACTATTTTGAAAGCGTTCATCGGGAATGGGCGTATAGGCGTGAGGAATCAGAACGATTGAGAAATGACCTCATTCGTATTGGTGCAATGGTTCAAGTTCGTGACTCGCTTATCATGTTTCCTGACCCTGGAGAATGTGGCAATTGGAATAATGATAGGAAAAGAGTTATTAATGATGTGTGACATATACGATTTGAAAACAATCCGATGTTGGTGCGTAGAGTTCGTCATTATATGTATCAACTTGCCACAGATTCCGTTCATGCAAGTGGCAGAGAGCTTACAGAACTCGAGAAATATCATCTTGAACATAATCCCAACTATGTCTCTGATGGAGCCATATCCGACGAAGAGGAGTGATTTGCGTATTATGTATTTTTATATTGTTGTCTTTTTATTATGAGCAAAAGTTGTTATTTTGTATTGTTGTATTTTGAGTACCCTATTAATGTATGAATTTGATATTTCATGAAGGATTCACTATAAGAAGAACATGCACATCACAATAATACATAAATAAGAAAAACATGAGATTACATGAAAACAACATAGTCGACATTCTTTACGAGATAGAACGTACATTCTTGAAAAAAAATATCAAAAACTTTGAAAACACATACATCATGAACAAATTAATCTTCATGATCATCCTCGTCTATTTCCTCATCATTATCATCATCCTCATACTCGTACTCGTTCTGATTCTCATCATCATCATCATCATCATCATCATCATCATTATCGTCATCCATATCCTCATTTTGAACTTCATCCCTGGAGTCACTTATTTTTTGTATGTTGAAACTTTCCATAAGTTTTTCCATCTCATATTCATGACGATGGAGTTGCCTTGTTAACTGTTTTTTAAGATCTTCAATGGTGATTGTTGCGCGCTTCTCCAGTGGTTCTTCAATCCAACGAATGTACCACATCCATTGGAACCATTTGGATAGTTCAAGGATCTTCTTCCAGCATTGGATCTGTACCAGCACATCCTTTGAACGGCTAACTTATTGCAAAAGCAAGGATCCAAATCAGGAGCGTTAGACATCTTAAATGTGACAAACAAATGCTAGATATATTTGAAGTACTTGGATGAAGAAGCAATAACAAAGATGAGTATTTATATAGGGTTCACAAGTAAATTATTACATAGTGCAGAATTGATCCCGTGACTACACAGGTTGGAAAAGTAATATGGTCTAAAAAGCACTGAAAACCACAGTTATGATTTACAAGACTACTCATCTTCTTTTTTTCAAGCCTTTTCAGTGCCTTTAAAAAAGTTACATACATTTGTCCAGTGTCTTGCAGGATATTAAAGTTGAGTAGTCACATCTTCTTAGATGTGGCGTGGTAGGGACAATAATAATTCACCTGTTTGTAAGTAAATGTGAGTGGTCACTTCAAATTTAAAAGTAGTTTTAATACATTTTATTACTTTCACCAAGATATCAATAATAATCACACCTTTGTCCTATAAATAGGCCCTCCCTTCAGTCAATATTCATACAACTTCTTCTAATATTATTAGTAACCCTTGAAGGTAGTTTGCATCAAATGGATAAGGGGAAAAGGCCAAATATTTCTGGTTCAAGCAGGAATGAAAGGTGAGATTATCAGCGTCCACGGGAAATCGAAGAAAGCATTAGGAAGAGAAATGAACAAGAGAATTTGAAAGCAAAAGAAATACAAGGATGGAACATGTTCTACAACAAAATGCGCAAGTATACGAACATAAAGAACAACAGTGGTAAAGATTGGGTGCCAACTGAAGATGAGGTTGCAGACGAGGCAGAACAATAAAGATTGGGTGCCAACTGAAGATGAGGTTGCAGACGAGGCGAAACAATATCCAGAGGTCAATAATCTTTGGAATGATGGACGTGCACACATGTGGAGAACTAAGTACTTCGCACATGAGGTGTTGCTTGAGGACAAGGCTGCATTACGTGAGAAGTGTAAGGCATTACAAAAGGAACTTGACGAACGTGATGAAGCTGAATGGTGGGCTTCCTGCAATTAGGGTAATGAAGATGAAGATCATAATTAAGCTAGTGTTTTCATTTCCATAGGTTGTGTTAAGATAGTGTTTGCATTTCCATACCTAGTGTTAAGATCGTGTTTCTAACTGTGTGCATTTCCATTTTCCATTTTCATTTCCTGTAACTATTGTGTTTATGTATTTTTTAAGTAATCGAATTATTTAAGTAATGGAAGACTGTTAATTTAAGATACAAATTTTTGTAAAACAAATATGAACTAAACAAATATAAAGCAATCTATAATGTGACTAAAAGGAAGGAAAATATTTGAAACAGTTAAACATAATTTAGAACATTCCATCATAAAAGATTAAGTTCAAATACTAGATCTGTAGAACATAATAAAAGTGATGCCTAAACCAAACTATGACCCTTCCCTTTTTTTCTTTTTTTTTGTTTTGATCACACTTTGGTCCACTGGTGATGCAAATCCTCTTCTTTCCTTAAACTGTCTATCTGGTTGCTGCCTCAGCTACACAGCAGGAGCCTCATCCACCTCGATCTCCTCATCCACCACCTCATCCTCCTCCTCTTCTACAACTCTCGCGGTCTACCTAGACGACGAAATATCATTTGATAAAAAGGTTTGAAAACCCGCAGCTGGTGTAAAGAATCCTGATCTACCTACGCAGGATCATAGAAAAATCTCTGCAAAATTTATTGCAAATCTTGTTAAACGACATGTAAGTTATCTATGTTCAACCATCTTCTACATTTGTACAATTCATATATTATATACATTTCTTTCACTTGTTTTTGTGAATGTGCCACAGGTTAGGGAATCAGCAAATATTCGGGTGAAGACCATTATAACAATGGTTAATGATGAATTCAACCACTGTGTATGTTAAAGTAAAGCATGGAGAGGCAATAAGTTGGCTATTGAGGAGGTCTACGGTAACTGGACTGCGACATATGATGCACTACCACGGTTTTTTATGGCCATGGTACATGTCAATCTTGGGATGGCCACGGTTTTTTGGTGCCTTCACGCAATTATGGAAGGTTGGAAACATGCCCGCCCAGTACTTTCGATTGATGGTACCTTCCTTAAGGGAAAATACAACGGGAAATTACTCGTTGCGATGAGTTTGGATTCTAATAATCAACAGTATCCAGTTTGTTAGGCCTTGGTTGACAAGAAATCCGAGGAAAGTTGGTCTTGGTTTCTTAAACTGCTACGTCAACATGTATTTAGGGAAATGTTGAATGTCTGCAAAATTTCTGACCGTGTTGCTAGCATCCTTGCAGCAATGAGGAATCCGGGTAATGGATTCATATCACCTTACGGGATTCATGGGTTTTTCTTATTCCACGTGAGAAGTAACTTTTCCAGTAAACATCCTGGTGGAGAGTTGAAATAATTGATGTGAAAAGCTGGAACTACCCCCAATACTTGAAGCACCATGCCTACATGAAGAGGATATGCGAGATATCATCCCCTACTTTGAAGTACTTGACAGACATTAATCCTGAACTGTGGACCATATGTTGCGATCTTGGTGGTGCTCGTTACGGACAAGCCACGACAAACGTTATGGAAGGCTTCAATGGTAGCATAAGAATGAGACATTTTCTTCCTGTTACAGCAATGGTGGAGTATATCTTCTACAAGACTGTGAGAATTGTGAATACACAACGAAACCAAGCCATCGGTGCTAGGCAACGGGGTCAACAATTATTTCAAAGGACGGATGATATGATAAGCAAATATATAGAGAAGGCTAAATCACATAAGCTTCAAAAATTCAGTAAACTAGGCATTTTCAAAGTCGTTACGCAATGCTACCGGGTCAAAGGAGGCACAAAAGGGGGTCGCCACCAAAATGTGGACATGAGTAAAAAATTATTGTTAGGGTTGACACATTTGGAATGATGATAACAAAATACTCAAGACAAGAATTTGATCATGATACCGAAGCTGATTGTCTGAAAGCTAGTTCACAGTAGCTGATAAATCAGGAAGCTAACTAGAAGGCATTTTATCTATCCAAGGTCTAAAAGCCACATCAAATGAATGGAAGATATTCTGTCATGAAGTTAAGAAGCAATTCAGAAGCAAGCCAACAGACGTCTAATCCAGCACCAAGTGTTTCAGTGGTAAGCCTGCCCAAATAACTCAGTAATGGTGAATCAATAAAGATGACAAGATGTTTTATCTAAGGATGAAGCTAAGTATATCCGTTCTACGGATAAAGCTATGGAAATCTTATTTCGTCTATGGATACGAGCTGAAAACATTAAATGCCATCAATGGATAGAAGCCGAGGACATCTTATCTCATCAACGGATAGAAGCTGAGGACATCTGATCTCATCTACGGATAAAAGATAAGGACATCATATCTATGGATAAAAGCTGAAGGAAGTTGATCTACAAATACAGCTAAGGATGTCATGTTTTATCTATGGATGTAGTTAAAGAGATTATGGTCTATCTATGGATGCAGCCAAGAATGCCATGTCCCTTCTATGGATACAATTATGGAATATTACTTCTACGGATATTCTGAGATTACCTTTCTACGGATAATTGACGTAGAATGTTGGATAACGACACAAAAGATGTATGGAATAGGGAGTCAAATTGTAAACATTCGAAGGCTCAAATTCCTACAAATGAAATGTGAAGTCATCTATTGTCTTTTATGTCTCGATGGATAAATAAGAGTTAAGGCAGCTACCTAGAAGTTTACCTTCTAACTGGACACAAATGAAAAGCTTGACAAGCATGAAGACCTATTTGCAATATTACATGTTCACTTATCTCAGCTGATTGTGACTTGACAGTCGGGTAACCAAGGAAAGGTCTCTTTCATGCAGATGTCACATGGGCTTGGAAGCTAGGTCAATTGCATGGACTTAGTAATTTTTGAAGAGAGCAGTATACTCAATCAGAAAGCACCATTTGGGATTATACAAGTTTATCTGTGATGCCAGCCAAGGCATTTCCCGAATAGGATAGTTTCTGAGACGAGCATGTGATCAAGCAGAACCAAAAATGTAATATTTTATTATGTTGTAGGTTTTGTTTGTAACACACAGTCGATGTATATAAGACTGTGTGGAGTAGCATAGAAATGGATGTGAAGAGAGCACAAAGCTGAATGTAAAAACACTTAGGCTCTCTTTCATCATCTGTGTAAGCAACTGGAGTTTGTGGAAAAACAAAACCAGAGAATTCTTCAATATACACCTCAGGTGGGCTTTTTCCGAGAAACCCACCTGAAAAGTTTAAAAAGTTTGTTTGTCTCCTGCATTTCTTTTTAACTCGAAGAATTCATTTATGTTCAAGGCTTGACTCAACTCTTAGTTAATTTACAACGCTCATATGTTCACACTGTAGAAAGTTTGAAAAGGTTTTGTAAAATTAACTAGATTGTATTCAACCCCCCCCCCCCTTCTACAATCTAGGTTGCATTGTTCTGGGAATAACAATTGGTATCAAAGAAAGCTTCAAACATACCTGAAGTTTAAAGATCAAAAGAAACTGCAACCATGGAGAGAGGTGACAACGAAGAAGCTGGGAAGGAGTTGACAAACAAGAACTCAAAGCTGTTTGCAAAATCTCTACCCAGAAAATGGAAGCATATCTCTGTGTCTATCAAAAACACCCAGGAGTCCAAAGATCTAGATCTTACCGATCTGTTAAGCACTCTTAAAGACACTAATCTTGAGGCTGTGCAGGATTCAAAGATTATCAATAAAGAAGGGGAGAAAGAAACATGATATGTGGTCATCTCCGACCAAGATTTGAAAGAAGAGGAGAGAACAGAAGTAGCAAGCTCAACATTCAACCTGAAGATCTGTGAATGTATCAGAACCACATCAGACAAGGGCAAGGAAGGAATGGCACTTGAAGATGAAGTCCTTCTTGAGCAAAGGGTTTCAACTGAAGTGGGTTGTTCAAAATCAACAGAGGAATCCATCAACCTTGTTCCCACAGCCTATGACAATCAAGAAGCAAGTTCAACCAGAAATCAGGTAGTTTCTCTGGAGTGAACTAAGCATGTTAAAGAAATATGTTGCAGCACTGCCATGAGTTTAATTGATGAATTATATGTTGTGCGTATTTCCTTTAACAATCTCATTGAAGAAAATGTCAGACTTAAAGCAACTAATGTTATGCTTAGTGAGATAAATGCTATGTTGGAAAATCAAGTCTCTGAGTTTAGGGAAACACTTGTTGAATGCATGGATGCTAAACATGAACTTGAGGCTGTCTTAAAAAGAGAAGTGGTTTTGGAAGAGCAGCTGAGAAAGGAACAAGAGGTTATTGCAAGATGGAATAATTCAAGTTACATTGTGTCCAACATTATCAAATCTCAAGGAATAGACACATTTTGTAAAGAGACCTGGAATTGCAATAACAAGAAGCTAGAGGATGTGGAGACTGCTCCAAAAATGGTAAAACCATTTAGGTGTAATCAGACTCTAGAGTAGTTGAAAGAAAGAACAGAACTTTAATCGAAGCTGCCAGAACAATGCTTGATGAAGCAAAATTGCCAACTTATTTCTGGGCAAAAGCTGTTGAAACTGCTTGTTTTACTCAAAATGCTACACTGATCAACATGCATGGGAAAACACCATATGAAATGGTGACGAAAAAGAAACCAAACCTGAAATATTTTCATATTTTCGGGTGCAAATGCTTTGTGTTGAAAACTCATCCTGAACAGTTGACCAAGTTTGACTTAAAAGCTGATGAAGGAATTTTTGTTGGATATCCACTATCGACTAAAGCATTCAGAGTTTATAATCTGAGAACAAAAGTGATCATGGAATCTATACATGTGTCATTTGATGACAAGAAAATAACTGGACTTGAAGATGAAGAAAATCATGATCAACTACGCTTTGAAAATGAAGATCTAAACTCTGATGACGTAAACTCTGATGGAGCCTATCCAACAAACTCTGTTGAAGCATACTCTGAACTTCTACTGGTAAACACTGAGGAAGTTTCTCTGACAGAACAAAATAGAGAACCAGTTGAGGGGGAGCAAGAAGATACTTCGGGAACATCTCAACATGATGACTCACATTCTGGAAGTGAGTCAGCTGAAGAATTTGACACAAACTCTGAAAGTTTAAACACTAAACAGTCCAATTCTGGGGGAGCCTCAGAAAATATAGATGGTCAACAAGAAAATCAGGAGAGCATGGATCAAGGGGGAGGATCCAATAATGATGAAAGAAGCCATTTACCTACAGCAAGAAAGTGGACACAGGCTCATACACCTGATCTGAGTATTGGAGATCCAGATGCAAGTGTGAGAACAAGAAGTGCTACAGCAAATGAATGTCTGTTTCATGCATTCATATCTCAAACAGAGCCTAAGAAAGTGGATGAAGCTCTTCAAGATGCTAACTGGATAACAGCAATGCAGGAGGAATTGAATGAGTTTGAAAGAAATGAAGTCTGGACACTTGTACCAAGACCCAAGAACAGATCTGTTGTTGGTACAAAGTGGGTTTTCAGAAACAAGACTGACAGTGAGGGAGTAATTACAAGGAACAAGGCTAGACTTGTGGCAAAAGGATATTCACAGCAGGAAGGAATTGACTATGATGAAACCTTTGCTCCAGTTGCAAGGTTGGAAGCCATAAGGATTTTTCTAGCATATGCTGCTCACAAAAAGTTTAAAGTCTTTCAAATGGATGTCAAGAGTGCTTTTCTCAATGGGAAACTTGAAGAAGAAGTGTTTGTTGAACAACCACCAGGGTTTTTGGACCCCAAGCACCCAGATTATGTCTACATGCTTGACAAAGCACTTTATGGACTAAAGCAGGCACCTAGAGCATGGTATGAAACTCTGGCTCAATTTCTTTTAGAAAGTGGGTTCACTAGAAGTACAATTGATAAAACCTTGTTCTATTTCAATTCTGGTAATGATTTGCTTTTAGTTCAAATCTATGTGGATGACATAATCTTTGGGTCTACTAATGATAAACTCTGTAAGAAATTTGCCAAGCTTATGCAGTCCAGGTACCAAATGAGCATGATGGGAGAGCTTAGTTATTTTCTAGTCTTGCAGGTAAAGCAAACAGATGATGGAATTTTTATCAATCAAGAAAAATATACCAGAAATCTTCTCAAGAAATTTGGTATGCTTGATATTTCATCTGCAACAACTCCTATGGCAACTGCAACAAAGCTAGACAAAGACACATGAGCTTCAGCAGATATGACAAACTACAGGGGCATGATAGGGTCTCTTCTTTATCTGACTGCAAGTAGACCAGACATCATGTATGCAACCTGTCTTTGTGCAAGATTTCAAGCAGATCCCAGAGAGCCTCATCTAACAGATGTGAAGAGGATTTTCAAATATCTCAAAGGAACCATAACCTTGGGTTTGTGGTATCCTAGAGAATCAGAGTTTAAGCTTGTTGGTTACTCTGATGCAGACTTTGCAGGTTGTAAGATTGACAGAAAAAGCACCAGTGGAAGCTGTCAATTTCTAGGTGACAGACTAGTTTCTTGGTACAACAAGAAACAGAAATCAATTTCCACATCCACTGCAGAAGCAGAGTATATTGTTGCTGGTAGCTGTTGTGCACAGATTCTATGGATGAAGAATCAACTGCTAGATTATGGATTAAAATACTCTAAAATACCTATTTTCTGTGATAATCAAAGTGCTATTGCTATGACAGGAAATCCAGTACAGCACTCCATGACCAAGCACATCAGCATAAGGTATCACTTTATCAGGGAACATATGGAGGAAGGAAATATTGAGCTTCATTTTGTGTCTACAGATCAACAGCTTGCAGATATCTTCACCAAGCCATTGAGTGAAGCTACATTTACAAGACTGGTAAATGAACTAGGAATGATCTCTGGTTTCGACTAGAGATACTGGTTAGACTCAAAATTAACTCTTCTGTGATTTGTTGCTCATGTTTCTAGGCATATGTTAACTATCATGCAAATCATGTTGTTAAACTCTGTTAGCATACTCTGTTGGTTAAACTCTGATGCTAAACTCTGATTGTGGTATTGTCTGAAACACTTACACCAATGAAGAAAATAGTATGAAGCATGATTCTCAGTAAGTAATCATGAATCCTTCTGAGTTATATATGATCTGATCTCAAATGTGTGCAGAAACTTTACACAGCATGATACTGTCTCTATATTTATAGCATCTCTTAGTTTATTGGTCCTATACACTGAGTCTGTATTAGCTGTTTGCACTTTCTCTCATAAAGTATATGTGTTAAATGATGTCAGTCTAAACTCTTATAAATAGTTGCTGCTACTTCACCCCCAAGCAAAAGATGCAAAAACATGCACAAATTCCTTTGAGATCATGTTGTGCCTAGGAAGACCCAGGAACTTATTGTATGAAATAAGGGCTAAAATTTGAAATTTTTGGTGACTAGTGCCAATCTCTGATTACTGGGAAAAAAAATTAGACAGGGGGTGAAAATAATAAATACATAGGTACAGAGTTTAGATGACATCAGATTTTGTGTTACATATGAGAGTTTGGGTAACCAGTTTTTACTGATTTAATTTGTGGATTTTATGCACTTTGAGATGCTCTAAATATTTACATTCAGTAAACTCTGCTATTCACACACAAATACTCATAACTGTGTATTTTGAGAAAAGAGTTTATTAATGATGTTGGAGAATTGATAAACACTGATGAACTGTGTACTCTACACCGAGGTAATTTATTTTTAATCTCTGATGATTAAAATAAATAAATGTGTTTCAGACATTTTACATTTTTGAGAAACATTATTCTTTTTGAAAATAGAGAGTATGATTGACAACGGTTTGTATGTGTTTTGAAAATGATGAAACGTGTAAATTGCAGTAATTATGGCCTGTTTTTACTGCGCATGCGTGTTGGAAACTACCACGTTACTGCTGGCAGTAACTGCATGTGTGACACCTGTCCCACTCACACACTTCACGAGTAAGCCAGTTGTGTATCTTAATGATTAAAACTCTTCAGTTTTAATCTTTGTATTTAATCATTATACACACAACGTTCGTATACTTTACACACTTACTCCATTCACAGATATTGTCACACACACATTTTCACAAACACTTTTCACTCTCCAACACTTTTCACTTTTCAAAGCTTATTCTCTGATCATTTTCAACTCTGTTTCTAATGGCAACCACTGTTTTTCACTTTGTTGGTATAGAGTTCGTTCCTAACAACTATGCAGCACCTTTGAGTAATGAGAACGCACCGGAGGTGTTTCATTTGTTTCAAAATTTCCTTGCTCAGTCTGATATTGGGCAAGCTCTTGTTGAACCAGTGAAGCTTTCTGGATTGCAAATCAAAGCTTTCTGGGAGACAGGCGTCTATGATGATGGAGGAGAATCTGGGACTCCTTCAATTGTTTTTGAGTTTGAAGACCAAGAGTTTGTTGATGCTCTGGGCTTTGAAGATTTCAATGCTTATACAATCTCTGTTGGTGATGCTGAGCTACAGAGGATGATGAGGGATATTGGTTATAGTGGGTCCTTGGCAAGGATTGGTCAATTGAAGCGACCGCTCTTAAGGAAGGAATGGAGTTTCTTCTTTGATTGTATAACAAGAGCGTTCGGGAAGAAATGCACAAATTGGGATGCTATTCCAATTGATAGTCTGCAAATCGGGTATTCTCTTCTCTATGGTAATAACTTTGATTTTGCTAGACTAGTTCTTCATAACATAGGAGAAAAGATGACAGAAAATAGAAGCGTAGTATATTTTGCTCACTTTTGTCAATTGATAGTTTCTGCTTGTGTTGATGGGGTTGAGATTGCTGAGGATGATGTGATTCCCTCGTTTAAATTGCATAAGAGAATATTCTCTGATTTGACAAATAAAGATGTTAAGAAGGGAAATGTTGGGGACTTGTTACTTCCTGATTCAGTCCAACAGTTTCTGGTAGGAATATGTTGTTCTTGATGATAATTATAAAAACACTTAGTAGATTTTGTATTAAGTCATTTTGTAACTGTCAACGAAATGGCATGTTTTGCAGTGTTTCGTTGACAGGAAGCTCATCAACGAAATGAGTGATGTAGCAATTGTACTGTACAATACTTCACAGTTTGATATGCAATTTGTTGTATGTATTAGATAGGTTTTTCTAAGTCATGTTGACTAAGTACTAGATATGCAAAATAGGTTGGTGAATTGTAAATATATTATGCCATGTAATTCTGCCTAAGTGAAGACATGTCAACGGTATGAAGATTACTCTATCAACGGTATGAAGATTAGTCTGTCAACGGAATGAAGATTACTCTATCAACAAAACGAGGAATACACCATCAACGAAATGAAGAATAAAGCTATCAACGAAACACATCTCCATGCCATCAATGAATCACTATTACTTTTTGAATAGTTGACAAAGTGATAGTGACAGTTTACTGAACAGATCTAAAGGAGATATGGAAGTGTACTGTGCATTGGAAGCCATCAAAATGGTTACTGGAAATAAGGAAACATTCCAATTTCCAATAAAGCTCTTGGGAGTGATCATAATAAGCGTGAAGACAAAAGCAAGGATCTCCAAGGACCATTGGACAAAAGGAATGAAAAGCAAACTACTGATGGTTATTACTAGTGTACTTTAGTGTAACCAAAATAGTATTGTAAACTTGGGAATGTATATAACCAAGTGTAGCAGTTAAAATAGAAGAGTGAGAAGAAAAACAAATAGATTGTATTAGCTATCTTTGAGAGCATACTTCTCTACACTCTTGTAATTGAGCAGCTGTGTACATTTTGTATCACAGATTATTTCCGCAATAAAAATCACTTCAGTTGGATCATCAAACAATCCAACTGAAATTATTTATGTGCTTGTGATTTTTACATTAAGTTCAGTTTTTATTTGTAAGTTGTTTTTAAGTTTAAGAAATATCAAGAATTGTATTCAACCCCCCCTTCTACAATTCTGTTAGGTCATTTGGGATTAACAATTGGTATCAAAGCAAGCTTCTAACATACAAGAAGTTTAAAGATCAAGACCAAAACAGTAACCATGGTGAAGAAGGATGCAGGAGTAAAGATACCAGTTCTTGATAAGGACAATTACTTTCACTGGAAAGTAAAGATGCATTTACATCTCATGTCTATGGATGAGAGATATGTAGACTGCATTGAGAAAGGTCCACACGTTCCCATGAAGTTTGCATCTAGAGTTGGACTGCCAGATGATTCTCCTGATGTGGAAATTCCAAAACTTGTCTCAGATTGGACTATTAAAGATGTTGCAGAAATCCATAAAGATAAAAGAACCATGAACATTCTGTTTAATGGTTTGGAGCAAGAGATGTTTGACAATGTCATAAACTGTACAACCTCCAAAGAAGTATGGGACACTGTTAGAACTCTCTGTGAAGGTACTGAGCAAGTTAGGGAAAACAAAATGCAGCTCCTTATACAACAATATGAGCATTTTCATTTTAAAGCTGGTGAAACCCTAAATGACACGTTTAGTAGGTTTCAAAAGCTTTTGAATGGATTAAAGTTGTATGGGAGGATCTATCAAACCAAGGATTCAAACCTTAAATTTCTTAGAGCTCTTCCAAAAGAATGGAAGCCTATGACTGTTTCTCTCAGAAACACTCAAGAGTACAAAGACTACACTCTTGAAAGGCTTTATGGAACCTTGAAGACATATGAGTTGGAAATGGAGCAAGATGAAGAAATTGAAAAGGTACAAAAGAAGGGTGGATCTATTGCATTGATTGCATCTGTGAACCAACTGGAAGATGACAATGAAGAAGCTGCAAAGGCCACAACTAGTCGAGCTAGTTGTAGGAGTGATGTTAGCAAGGGTAAAGGCAAGATGACAGAAGAAGAAGAATCAGAATCAGCCAACTTGGATGACTTAGATGAGATTGATGAACACATTGCTTTTCTGTCAAGAAAATTCTCTAAGTTCAAGTTCAAGAGAAACTCAGAAGCAAGGCCACCAAGGAGAGACTTTCAACCTAACAAAAGTAACTGGATTGAAAAGTCTAAATCTAAATGTTTCAATTGTGGAATGCTTGGTCACTTTGCTGGAGACTGCAGAAAGCCCAAGATTGAGAAGGGCAACAGGAAATTTGAGCCTGTTGATTATAAAAAGAAATACTTTGAACTTCTCAAGCAAAAAGAAAAGGCTTTCATATCTTAGGAGTATGATTGGGCTGGTAATGGTGAAGATTCTGATGCTGATGTCGAGTATGTCAACTTGGCTCTTATGGCTAACAATCATGAGCAGGAAGCAAGCTCCTCAAGCAACCAGGTAACAATTACTAATCTTTCTGAGCTTTCTAAAGAGGAATGCGATAGTGCAGTAAATGAAATGTCTACTGTACTATATAATTTGCGTGTTACACTTAAATCACTTACCAAAGAGAATTCAAGAATAAAAGAGACTAATTTGCTCTTAAGTGATAAGAATGCAATGTTAGAAGCACAGCTCATTGAATTTGAGAAAATGAGATGTGTTAGTAGGGATGCTAAGAAGGAACTTGAGAACGTGTTACAAAGGGAAGAAATTCTTAAAACACAACTTGAGATAGAACAAAGTGTGATTGCAAAATGGAAAGATGCCAGGAATGTTGCTACCAACATCATTAATGTTCAAGGTATGGAATCTTTCTGTGAGCAATCATGGAAAATGAACAAAGAGAAGCTAGGGTATGTTGGTGAAACCTTAGAATCAGAAACAGAGTCAACAAACAACAATGATCATTTGTTGAAGGTTGATATGTCAACGGAATGCAATGTTTCGTTGACAAATGAACCATCAACCGATCAGGCTGTTTCGTTGACAGAGAAAAGAAAAGATAAAATCACTAGACTTAATAACAAGTATGGTCCTGTCACCAAGAACTTTGTTCAAGGTGAGTCTAGTAATTCAAAGAAAGTTGAGAAGCCTGTTGAGAGAGCTAATGTAGGTCACTTTTCTAACAAGCAATTGAAGGACAAGTTAGAGAAAGTTCAAGTTGAGGTTAAGGGAAATAAAAAGAATAACAGGAATGGCAAAGTAGGGATTAACAAAGACAACAATTACACACCTGATAAATATGCTCCTAGAAAGACATGTGTCAATTGTGGAAGTGTTAGTCATTTATCTACTAACTGCAAATCTGTTAAGAAGTCTACTAATGTGAAAATTCCCAAGCCTGCAATGAACAGTTCTATGCCCACAATGCCTGTTATGCCTAACATGTTTGCTCCATATGCACAATTTCAGAATCCATATGCTAGCATGTCGTTTGTGCCTAATCCATACATGAATATGTTTAATGTGCCACAAATGCCATGGAATGTGAATAACATGTTTGTTCCACCAACTATGCATGCTATGAATGAAAATGTGAGCAACTCTCAGAAATCAACACCAAGGGTAAAGATTGATTTAAATCAATCTGAGCCCAAGGTGAAAAATGATATTAAAGGAAAAGCAAAGGCTAACAAAACAGGACCCAAGGAAACTTGGGTACCAAAATCAACTTTATTTGGTTTTATTGTGTGCAGGGAGACAAAAGGAATCTTTGGTACTTGGATAGTGGTTGTTCAAGACACATGACTGGTGATTCTACCCTGCTCACAGAGTTTTAGGAAAGAGCTGGCCCTTGTATTGCTTTTGGAGATGACAGTAAAGGCTACACTAAGGGATATGGCTTGATTTCAAAAGAGAATGTCATCATAGATGAGGTTGCACTGGTGGATGGTCTTAAGCACAATTTGCTTAGTATCAGCCAACTTTGTGACAAAGGATTTTTATTTACTTTTTCTAAAGAAGCCTGTGTTGTTTCTAAAGGAGGAAACAACAATGTGGTAATGACTGGATTCAGAAGAGGGAATGTGTACATTGCTGACTTTAGTAGCACAAGTCCAGACACCATCACTTGTCTTTTCAGCAAGGCAAGCAAGGATGAAAGTTGGCTATGGCACAAGAAACTGTCTCATCTGAATTTCAAAGTTATGAATGATTTGGTGAGGAAAGATCTTGCTAGAGGAATTCCATAAGTGGAGTTTTCCAAGGATGGTTTGTGTAATGCCTGTCAAAAAGGGAAACAAAAGAAGGCATCATTCAAAAGCAAGACAGAGTCATCAATTGTCCATCAGCTTGAGTTGCTTCATATGGATCTATTTGGCCCTGTGAATGTCATGTCTATTTCAAAGAAGAAATATTGTCTTGTGATTGATGATGATTTTTCTAGATTTACATGGACCTTCTTTTTGCACTCCAAAGATGAGGCAAGTGAAATCATTATCAATCACATCAAGATGGTAAACAATCATCCTGACTTGAAAGTAAGAAGGATTAGGAGTGACAATGAGACAGAATTCAAGAATTCAAGCATGAAGGTGTTCTGTGAAGAAAATGGTATTTTGCATGAGTTTTCAGCAGCAAGGACACCACAGCAAAATGGTGTGGTTGAAAGGAAAAACAGAACACTTATTGAAGCTGCAAGGACAATGCTAGATGAATCAAAGTTACCAACTTATTTTTGGGCTGAGGCAGTTAACACAGCCTGCTTCACTCAAAATATTTCTTTGATTAATCAGGCCAAAGGTATGACCCCTTATCAACTACTCAAAAGAAAGAAGCCACTATTAGATTTTCTACATGTCTTTGGATGCAAGTGCTTTGTTCTGAGAAATCAAGCTGAGCATTTGGGGAAATTTGAAGCAAAGGAAGATGAAGCAATATTTGTGGGATATGCAGCAGGGAAAGCTTACAGAGTCTATTATCTCAGAACCAACATTGTTATGGAATCTGTACATGTTGTTTTTGATGTTCTCAAAATTCAAGGTCTCTGTGATGAAGGTTTCCATGAAAGTCTTTCTTTTGAGAATGAGGAAGGAGATCAAGTGAATCATGTTAAGGCTACTGAGAAACAGCCTAAAGTTGTTGTATCTAGCACAGATGAAAGCAGCAGTGAAGATGAAATTGCTGCATTAAGGTTGAAAAGAATAGCTGGTAGCAGACCAAATGGTCATTTCGTTGACAGTCATGATGGTGGATTCGTTGACAGTCAAAATGAGCGTTTCGTTGACAGCCAAAATGGTCATACCGTTGACAGTCATAGAAATGCTTCTAGAAGTGATCATTTAGGGACAACAAACTCAGGGGGAGTTTCTCAAGGACAAATATCCAATCAAGGCAATCATGATCATGAAGCTACCTCTTCAAGAGCAAATCTACCTCCCTCAAGGAAATGGACTAAAGATCATCCCTTTGAACTTATTATAGGTGATGTTACTTCAAAAGTCCAAACTAGAAGAGCAACTCAAGAAGAATGTCTATATAGCAGCTTTCTGTCTCAAGATGAGCCAAAGAAAGTTGAGGATGCACTTCTAGATCCAGATTGGGTTTTAGCTATGCAAGAGGAGCTAAACCAATTTGAGAGGAACAATGTTTGGAAGCTAGTGCCCAAGCCTAAGGACAGGAGTGTCATAGGCACAAAATGGGTGTTCAGAAACAAGATGGATGAAAATGGCATAGTCACAAGGAACAAAGCTAGATTGGTTGCAAAAGGCTATTCACAGGAAGAAGGAATTGATTTTAATGAAACCTTTGCTCCTGTTGCTAGACTAGAAGCAATAAGGATTTTCCTAGCCTATGCAGCCCATGCCAATTTCAAAGTCTATCAAATGGATGTGAAGAGTGCTTTTCTGAATGGGGAATTGGAAGAGGAGGTGTATGTAAGTCAACCTCCTGGTTTTGAAGATGATTATTTTCCAGAATATGTATACTTCCTCCTCAAAGCACTCTATGGTTTGAAACAAGCACCTAGAGCCTGGTATGACACACTTTCACAGTTCCTCCTTGAGAATCACTTCACTAGAGGTACTGTAGATAAAACTCTTTTTCACAGGGTTGTGAATGTCTCTACTATACTTGTTCAAATTTATGTAGATGACATAATCTTTGGGTCTACAGATGTGAAACTTTGTCATAAGTTTGCCAAGCTTATGCAAAGTAAATATGAAATGAGCATGATGGGAGAATTAACTTACTTTCTTGGTCTTCAAGTGAAGCAAGTTAATGAAGGCATTTTCATTAGTCAAACAAAATATATTCATGATTTATTAAAGAAGTTTAACTTAATGGAATGCCCTCCTGCCAAAACTCCCATGCCTACTGCCACCAAACTTGAATTGAATACTAAGGAAAAATCTGTGGACATTTCAAGTTACAGAGGCATGGTAGGCTCACTTTTGTATTTAACAGCTAGTAGACCTGATATTATGTTTGCTACATGTTTATGTGCTAGATTTCAGGCTGATCCTAGGAAATCCCATTTAGTTGATATTAAAAGAATTTTCAGATATCTCAAAGGAACACCAAACCTTGGAATTTGGTATCCTAGAGAATCTGGATTTGAACTAATTGGTTATTCAGATGCAGATTTTGCAGGATGTAAAATTGACAGGAAAAGCACAACTGGCACCTGTCAATTCTTAGGAAACAAGCTTGTGTCATGGTTCAGGAAGAAACAAAACTCAGTTTCCACCTCCACAGCTGAGGCTGAGTATATTGCAGCTGGAAGTTGTTGTGCACAGATTTTGTGGATGAAAAATCAACTACTTGATTATGGATTAAGAGTTGAGAAAATCCCTATTTTCTATGACAACACTAGTGCCATTGCCATTACTGAGAATCCAGTGCAGCATTCAAGGACCAAGCACATTGACATCAAGTACCATTTCATTAGAGAACATGTTATGAATGGTACTGTGGAGTAACATTTTGTTCCAAGTGAACAACCTGCAGACATCTTTACCAAGCCACTTGATGAATCAACATTCTCAAGATTAGTAAGTGAGCTAGGTATGCTAAATTTCTCTTAATTATTTTTGAGATATTTGCAAGTTACAATGTAGCCAGAAATTTGCTATGTTTTTCCGTGAATTAATTTTCTCAGGAAAACGTGAAATTTTGTCTAAGTCAAAATTACTATGTCAACGAAACACACCATTTCGTTGACAGTCTTAGCATTTTTCTGGGTGTTTCGTTGATAGCTCTTTTATATCAACGAAACGCAGCTTTATCAATGAAATAGACGGGACCTTAAACGCCCAAATCTGATTCGTTGATATAGCGCTTTTAATCTGAACCGTTGAGATTTGACACGTCTTTTACCACGATCTATGCATACACCCCTGTAAGTATAAATCATGGTAATACTTTAAGAGTAACGGTTATATTTTTTTAAGCCAATCCAGTAATTTACATTTATTATTGGACTCATTTTCTGAGAATTTTTGGGGGAGTATTTAAGAAATTCTATTTTCCTTAATTTCTTTTTTACCTGTTCTCAAAAATTCCAAAGGCTTTTCTCTCTTCTTCTCTCTAACAAGCAATTCCGTTCGAAGCTTTTTCTCACTCAACAATGGCACCCATAGTCAAGCTCATGTCTACTGGAGGGTTTATCTATGAGAAAAACAACTCCATCCCCTTTGTTGTCAAAGAAAGCCCGAACAGTCTGTTTTTCAAAATGATGGACTTCATGAAGAATTGCAAGTTGAGCTACGCAATGTTTCACTCTACACCACTCTACAATGAGATAATCGAAGAAATGTGGACCTCATGTGAGTACAGTGGGACAAATTGCACTTTGCAATTCACCATCCAAGGTAATGAGTATATAGTTAATTCTGATGTGTTGCAAGCATGCTTACACCTTCCTGAAAATAATTGCTCTGCTTTGCCCACATTCACTGAAATGGTTAACATGCTAAATTCCATAAACTACTCATTGCCTACTGATAATTTGGGTAAGATAATTAGGAGAGGTTTGGTTAGGGAATACAGTTATTTAGCTGATGCATTCATTAAAGTCTTTTCTGGTAAAATTAGTAATTTTGATGCATTAACTAATTCCATGTTGATTCTATTTACCATGCTCCTAACTGATAGATATTACAACTTTAGCACCCAATTTATGTATGAAATTGGTGCTAAGTTGGGTGATAAGGCAAATAGGAAGAAAAATATCTATTATGCTAGATTTCTGATGATGTTGGCTAACCATGTTAGTCCAGCACCATTGGTTATCTCTAACCCTGTGTCTAGGTTTGATTGCTTTGTGCAAGAGAAGAGAGTATTGACAGACATACTGAGGCTGAACCACAATGGTGATGTTCCAGTGGTGTATCTGCCAATAATTGAGGTTACTACTGCTATCCCTTCTAGTATAGTTGTTACTTCAACTGTATCACCCAGTCCTGTTGCTGTGGAGTCTATAGTTGTGACCCAACAGGCTCCTGTCCCAGCAACAAAACCAAAATCAAAGAAATCCTCCAAGCCAACCTCAGGTGCTTCCCAAAAGGCACCTGTTGTAAAATCCACTACACAACCTAAGGGGAGTGTTGTAGGTGCTGTGAGAGGTGAGGGAAGGGGTGAACATAAAAGAAACCCTAAGGATAAGGAAGGAAAGATGAGTGAGATCCAGCCAAGCCCCATTATGTCTTCCCAACAAGGCACAATGAGTAATATGGATTTCAGCACAAGTCTAATTGCATCCTCCCAAAAGGATGTAATTATTGAAACAAGCTCTCCTCCAAGAGCACACTCCAAGAGGGTAAGGGACACTTCAAGCCCACAGTCTACTATTTCCCAATACCAAAGGAGAGTGAAGCAAAAATCCCAGGTTTTACAGGGTGCACACACACTGGAAGCAACACTTCCAGTTTCTCAAATTCAGTTTGATTTAACCCCTATCATTACTCTGGGGTTACAGTCCCATTCTTTAAATATAAATCTTGAACCAACTCCTCAAAACTCACCAACTCAATCATTAGATGTGGATATGATCCATTCATTTATCCCTGATTCTCCAACTCTTTTCTTGGAGAAGCCCCACTCTGACATTGGTGACCATCACTTGTTAAGTGATTTGTTGGGCCACCAATCATCCTTTTCTGAAGTTACAAGAGGATCTGTGGAACAATCTCTTAAATCAATCACCACAGATTCTACTGTAATTTCACTTTGTCAAAGTGCTTTCTTGACTTCATCAACGAAACAGTCTCTTTCGTTGACAAGTGTCTCTCCATCAACGGTATCCATACCGTTGACAGTTCAAACTACCATACCGTTGATAGTTCATTCTGCACCTTTAATTGAAAATCAAGTTGTTTCCACAACTAGTGCAGATGATCTAGTGGTAGTTGAGACACTTCTAGGATTGAGAGGGAGTGAAATTGAGAGGCTGGCTTGCATCCAGGCAAAAGGAGAGGTTGAGAGTGAGAGGCTGACTATTTCTTCCAGTCAGGCAAAAGGAGAGGCTGAGGGTTCCACCTTAGTAGGTGAAGGTGAGGGTGTGAGAGGTGTGAGCCATGGGGAGCCCATGATGCAAGAAAATAGAGGAGAGAGAGAAGGGACTACAGGAGCAATAAGGGATGAAGCAGCCATTGTAAGTGAGTTAATGGAGGTCAGTGAGGGAGAAAGGGAACCTACTTTCCAAGAGCATTATCAACAAACTCTGGATAGTATTTCCCTGGATCCTGAGACCTTTACTCATCCTGTGCCAGCCTATCAAATTATGGCTCAGCAGGGCAATGTGGAGGCAGAAAGGTCACTAAACCTAATTCATACAACTGCATCAATGCAAAGAGCAAAGGATGCCTTGACCAATCTACCTCCAGGAGCTGCAACAAGTGGAGACTTTGACTTTTCTGATGATGAGGACAGCTATGGTGATAATCTACAGGTGGCCACTATTTCACAGACTGGGACTTCTGTGGTGCCTCCTAGACCAGACTGGCTTTCTCAGGATATGCATGGAAGATTCACTCTAGATGCTGCTATCTCAAGGCAGTACAATGTGGCATATCTAGCTCATGAGTCTGCAAATGCAAGGGACAAGAAATTCTACAAGGCCATCATGGATTCTCTGGAAATTCAAAGGCTACAGATGCTACAGACAAGGATTGAAGCTACAGAAATCAAGGATTCCATTAGCAACCTCAAGGATGCTAATGACAGGAGGCTAGATGAAAAGCTTCCTCTTCTCACTGTGTCCAAGATGACCAGGTTTTTCTCTAAAGAACCTGAAGTGGCTACCTCCTTGAAGACTCTCTCTTCTCGAGTGGACAAGGTGGAAGCTACTTTATCTAAGATGCAAAAGGAACAGGAGAAGCAAACACAACTATTGGCCCAACTAGTGGCAGCTCAAGGACTCCCAGTCATCTCTTTTGATGATAACAAAAAGGGGGAGAAATCTAAGGAGCTAGACATTCAAATCACAAAGGTTATGGTCCCAGCCATTTCCTTACCAAATGAGCCACTAGCAATGGGGGAGCTTGGAAAGAAGCAAAAGGATGGTATTGACCTAATACAGGAAGCTTCTATGAGGATGAGACTTGCAGATCAAATTAAAGACCATTGGTCCAACATAGAAGCAAGGGTCAAGAAAATTGTTGGAACTACAAAGGACTCAAATCCATCAACGGATCAACCATCAACGAATGCCATGGTTCTAGTGTCAACGGAATGGGAGCCACAGACCAATTCTTTCTATCAGGTAGAGCCCCTTCTACATGGAGTCACTCAAGGTCCAAGGAAGGAAAAAGGACAAACTTCATGCATTAGGGATGTGGAACAAGCTACACTCCAAAGAAGCTTATCTCCCAAGTCCCCTGCTAAACCAAAGGGCAAAAATATAGCAAGGATTTTCTATCCTGCACCTTATGCAGATGAGCTCAAGCTTCTTGGTCTACTTATCACAAAAAGCAAGGAAAGCAATGATTATGAGATAAGGAAGCAAAGGGCAATTGTCTACAGGAATGGACAAGAAATCTGTGTTTGGGCTGGTCACCCAAACTTTGCTGAAGCTAAAGCTGAAGAGTCAGAAAGAGCAGCAATGCAAGCCCTTGCTGTTGCTCAGTCTCTTGATGAAGAAGAAATACAGCTAGAAGAAAAAGCAAGAGAGGAAAGGAGTGCAAAGAAGAACACAAGGCAACCAAAGGCAAGAGCTAGGAGAAACATAGCCTTTGAGAATGATGACTCTCAGAGCATTGCATCAGACTCTCTTCTGTACCAATTGCACCTCCAACAATTCCTGATCCGGTTTCAGAGGTAAAGTTAGCCTGTGATCCTAATCATCCTGTAAATTTCCATGATCAGCCAATTGAGCCAAAGGGAGAGCCAATTGAGTTTGATGAGGCCAACTTTCCAAAATTCCTCTTTGAAATGGATCCAAAGAAGAAATCTAAGCAAAGGGCTACCAAGGCTAAGCCAATTATGGTAAGGAGACCACAAGCTGAGAAACCCCCTACCAACCCAGAAGACTTCATCTACATTGCTGATATCAGGGAGGAGTCTGACATTCATATCAATCTTGATGACTTGGTTGAAGTGAGAGGAATAGCAACTTCTTACAAACTACCAGAGAGATTGGTATTTGTCTACAAGGGTGGGAGAGAACAGGTTTGGCCTCTACACAGAATTCTGGGAGAAGACTATCAGACACTGCTATCTATGTTTAAATGTTTGAAGAAAGATTTTGGTTTTACCAAAACAGCCAAGTCTGAGGTTGTCTCCAAGATTTGCCAAATCAAAGCTAGCTAGAACAAGCCTGGTGCACTTCCCAGAGTATTGAAGGTCCCTCAAACAGGAAAGATAATTCATCTCCAACCTTTTTGGATGATGGAATTCAGAGATAAGGACAACTGTAGAAGATTCTTCAGAATAGAAGACCAACTGGAGAAGGCATCCAATGAAACTCTAAGGTTAATGCAATCCAAGTTGGGGAATCAAGATGAAGAAGAGAAGATTTTCTACAGAAGACTTCAAGCTCAAATTGAGGAGAACAATGCAAGAAAAGGGAAGAAAACAAGACCACAGAGGCAAAGATGAAAAATCTGCTCAGTCTAGAGGAGCAACTCTGTGCACTTGTTTTGTAAGATTTTCTACTTTGCATTTCAATTAAATTCAATGAAACTCAATGCAATTTCTACTTTTATCATGTGTAATATGTCTGAGTGTTTTTGTTATCATCAAGGCTCTTGATTTATGGCTGTTATTCTATCAGTCATAAATTGGGGGAGATTGTTAGGAATATGTTGTTCTTGATGATAATTATAAAAACACTTAGTAGATTTTGTATTAAGTCATTTTGTAACTGTCAACGAAATGGCATGCTTTGCAGTGTTTCGTTGACAGGAAGCTCATCAACGAAATGAGTGATGTAGCAATTGTACTGTACAATACTTCACAGTTTGATATGCAATTTGTTGTATGTATTAAATACGTTTTTCTAAGTCATGTTGACTAAGTACTAGATAGGCAAAATAGGTTGGTGAATTGTAAATATATTATGCCATGTAATTCTGCCTAAGTGAAGACATGTCAACGGTATGAAGATTACTCTATCAACGGTATGAAGATTAGTCTGTCAACGGAATGAAGATTACTCTATCAACGAAACGAGGAATACACCATCAACGAAATGAAGAATAAAGCTATCAACGAAACACATCTCCATGCCATCAACGAATCACTATTACTTTTTGAATAGTTGACAAAGTGATAGTGACAGTTTACTGAACAGATCTAAAGGAGATATGGAAGTGTACTGTGCATTGGAAGCCATCAAAATGGTTACTGGAAATAAGGAAACATTCCAATTTCTAATAAAGCTCTTGGGAGTGATCATAATAAGCGTGAAGACAAAAGCAAGGATCTCCAAGGACCATTGGACAAAAGGAATGAAAAGCAAACTACTGATGGTTATTACTAGTGTACTTTAGTGTAACCAAAATAGTATTGTAAACTTGGGAATGTATATAACCAAGTGTAGCAGTTAAAATAGAAGAGTGAGAAGAAAAACAAATAGATTGTATTAGCTATCTTTGAGAGCATACTTCTCTACACTCTTGTAACTGAGCAGCTGTGTACATTTTGTATCACAGATTATTTCCGCAATAAAAATCACTTCAGTTGGATCATCAAACAATCCAACTGAAATTATTTATGTGCTTGTGATTTTTACATTAAGTTCAGTTTTTATTTGTAAGTTGTTTTTAAGTTTAAGAAATATCAAGAATTGAATTCAACCCCCCCCCCCTTCTACAATTCTGTTAGGTCATTTGGGATTAACAGTTTCTACAACCACTACCTCAACCAGAGCCTCAACCATTAAACACTGATCTTCAATCTACTTCCCAAAGACCAAAATCTGGAGGTAGGACTAAGCATAGGGCTTTTAAAGCTGTCAAGGCTTCTAAACCATCTTCTGATGCTGATTTACCAAAGACTGTTGGTACTTCAAGAATCAAGAAAAGGGCAAATAGACCACACTCTGATGCTGAGCCCTCACAGATCAAAAGAAGGAAGCTGGTAGCTAATTACTTATTTGATGAAGTGGTTCAAGAATCCACACCTGCTGAAGCTCCAGAGATTGTCTCTCAAGATGTTACTGAGAATGCTACTGTGCCTGATGAAGCCAGAGCAAATGCTGATGGAGATAGAAGAAAATTTTGAAGCACATCCCTCTGCAACTCTTGAAGAGTTTGATAGTGTTGATGAAACAGAGGATGTGGCAGCTGATCAACCAACAGTGATTCTTGATGAGTCTATGGCTACTCACACAGAGCTATGCTCTGTTACTCACCAGGTTATTGAGAACTTAAACTCTGAAAAGATTGCAAATGAAGATGTCCAAGAAACTTTTGCTGAGAATGTTCCTAATTCTCCAAGTGCAGAGTCTTCAGCAAAGTCTGATGACAAAGCTGCTTCTTCATCTTCTCCAAGGATTTCAGTTCAACCGAATCCTAAAGTGCCTGAGTTTGGTGGTTCATCTCAACATAATACTGAAACTCATTTTCAGAATATGTACTTTGCAAATTGGTCGAGTCATGAATGTATCTTTCCTAATCAAAGGGCAGCTGAATTTGTGTCCAAGACTGCTGCTACTATCACAAATCCTGAGTTTGTTGAACATCTTAAAGCTACAATTGTACAAGTAAAGTCTCTTAACAACCGTTTTGATGAAACTCAGAAAGATGTTACTGGGTTGAAAAATGATGTGGCTGCAAGGGAACTGAATTTGAAACAAGAAAAATTTTCTTTATCTAGAGATCAGGAGGCTATAAGAACCAGGCTAAGCAAAGTTGAAGAAAATAAAAATGTCATGTCTGATAAGATTGATTCAATTGCTGCTTCACTTGAATTGCTGACATCAATGTTGATTCCTGATGATGTCAAAACGGGGGAGAGAGTATTCAAAGACAAATGCAAGAAATCTCAAACTCTGAGAAAGAAGGATGATACTGGTGATGGTGGAGCAAAAGACAAAGAGTTTAGGTCAAAATCAATTCAAGAGCAAGGGAGACTAAGGTCAAACTCTGTTACTGCTAAGACAAACTCTGATAGAATAAACACTGCAGCTCAATCTTCTTCAAAAGCTAAAAGCTTATTGCTCACTTCTCAACCAAATACTGATGAAGAGATTGCAGCTCAGTTGTTTCTGGAAGAGCATGGTGCAGATGCAACGATTGAAGACATTCAAGCTGAAGAGAAGATGTTGGCTGAAGAGCATGAAAAGAATTTGAAGTCTGAAAAAATCAAGAAGGTTGTTAAAGTTTCAAGGCCTAAAGAGAAAGGGATTATTATCAAAGAAAATGTAAATTCTCAACAGAGTTTACAATATTCAAGAAGACCATTTGAAGCTAGTCTTGATAAAGGCAAAGGGAAGCTTGTAGAAGAAAAGCAAGTACTGAAGAAAGCTCAATCAACCTCTGACAATGCTCAAGTTGACAAATCGTTAGAAGCTGTGACAACCACTGATACTACTCAAGTTGTACAGACTCAGTTATCTTCTTCTCAACTTCAAAGGATGTTTTCAAAACCTATTAGAGTTCAATATTCTCTGATTCTTGGAAATGAAAATATTCTTCAGAGCAGAACCATCATGGGCAAAGAATCTCGAGATAGATCTGGTTTAGGATCTCATAGAGAGAAGAGGGTGAATAACAGTCCTATGGATCATACCTCATTAGCTGAACCTGGTATTGGTGTGACTCAAGAAAATCTTGATTCTTTGGAGTCTGTTCAGTTAATTCATCAAAGAGGTTTGAAAAGGGATTTTCTGTTATACTTCAAGACTGATGGAAGAGTATACAAAATTGGTGAAGCTGATATTGAGCTGAAGATGAAGGAGGAGCTGGAATATGTGATGTACCTACTTAAAGTCAAAAATCAAAGAACTCAACAAGCAGCTGAGGTATTAAGAGGAAGAATGATGAAAGCTAGAGTTCTTAGTGGCCTAAAGTCTGTAAGTTCTTATATACCAAAGTACAGAGATTATAATGGAAAGCTTGTGGAGATGAAGAGGAATAGTGCAAAATTTACAACAGCTCTTGGAATAAAGGTGTTGGAATTTAATCTGGATTCAGATAAATCCTTCACGATAAAGCTAGGTAATGAGATGAAAAAGAATAGTATCTATGCCTTGAGAGCTGCTATCTATCAAACTGGAGAGAACGATCCAGAGTTAAAGGAATTGAAAGAAATTATGGTAGCTGAGCTAGAAAGGGCTGAAAGAAGACTGCTTACAGATTATCTCAGAACTGTACCTGAAGTTGAAGAGATTAAGTAAATATAGTCTGTAAGTTTTTAAGTTTTCTGTTCTAAGTTAAATATAAACTCTGTGATTTTATAAACACTGCATTTGTTATATGTTTTGACGTCATCAATTATCTGTTAACTTGTACATTTTTTTTATGCACAAGTTGGGGGAGATTGTTAGATATAATTGCTGATGTTTGTTTATCAGTGTTTAAAGTATCAAGATACTATCAGAGTTTAGCTAGAAGACTGGTCAGAGTTTGTTAAACTCTGACAGTCAGAGTTTGCTTAGCTGTCGGTGTTATAGACAATGAAGATTCTAGAAGCGATATACTTTGAAGAAGGGAAGAAGCAAAGAGATATCGTGATGGCTAAGGAAACGGAACAGAAGACAGAAGCAATTCTAAATTGATATTAATTGTATAGCTGATTTATAGGAATATCAATTAAAGATTGTATGTAGCTGTGTACTATATAAACACAGATAGGTTAACCCTAAAAGGGATGCGAATACTTGAAAGATTATTTCTTGTAACCTAGCAGCTCTCTGTGATATTTTACATCACTGAGAGAGGAGTTATTAATTCCATACAGTTTATTATTCATAAACAGTGTTCTTATTGTTATTCTCATACATATACTTGATTATATATTGTGTATTCGGCCTAACATTATATTATATAGATCTTAGTCACTCCTATAGACATAGGCATGAATACGGTCACCTCGGGCCATATAACCAATCCGAGATGGATGTTGTTTTTGCTGGGATGGGTGTTAGTGAGCCTCCATACCCACTAAAAGAGTAGTTTTCCAACCTACCGGCTATTGAGATGGATAGGGTAGTCTGGGCTGCGTTCCACCTGGGTCCTGAAATGGATTGGAGGTGGCCTCAACCCGGGGAGAGGATCTACAATAGGCCGGCTGACAGTTATGTTGGTGTGTGGTTAGAAACCCTTCGGTCCGGATGGAACCCAAGGTGCCAAAAGTTTATCAAACACTTGTGTAAATATGTCTATAAAATTTCTATAATGCAAATTACACCCAACTGAGTTAAGTGGATAACCTAGTTCCTTGCTTGCTGTGATAAGATGGTGTAGCAGCCCACATTCTCACTTTTCCATCAGCTTTTTTTCTTGGTCCGGTCTAATAAGGAGACCTTGTATGAGATCCAGTTTCGGGCTGAGGAATGTGGTTATACTTCTGGTACCGCCAAACCAGATATCCAGCAATCTACTTTGAAATTCTGGAATGGTGAGTTGATTTTTCTGAAAGGCTTAGATTTAGAGTTCATGCCTTATCTAAAACTCTATGAATTTTGATGATCACATAGTGGCAAAGATGTTTGTGGATCATGGATATAACTTAGGAAACTTGATTAAATATATTATGAGGGCTCTTTTAAGACTTAATACGTACATAATATATTTAGAGCTTAAAATCTTTTATCAAATTCTTTTTAATAATCTCTTTCCTAAATTATAGGAGCTTGACATGTTTAAAAGATTTTCTATAACAAAACCTCATATACATGTTTTCTATACACACAAAAAGAAGGGTTATCTTTTTCTTCAATCTACCTCTTCCAAACGCTCAGTCAAACGGTCACATGAACGTTGCAAAAATCTCTCCAATTAATTGTACATTAGAATTGGATTCTAGACGTTGGTAATTGATTAGTTGATTTTTGAACGTTGTTTGTGAAGCTATTTAAACTTGTTCTTGTGTCTTTTTCTATCATCCATCCAAGCACAACAAGAACACATACAACTCAATTTTACTTTGCTATATTCAAACAAATTCTCTCGAGCTCTTTATATACCATATACTTACTATATCTTTGAGAGTTCATAGGTTTTGAGTTGTAATCACTTTATTGATTTGTATTGCTCTATTTGTAATCAGTAGTTGCTGGACATATTGGCTAGGGAACAAGGGTTTGGTGACCTTTCTAGAGAAGTGTACTTGGGAAGTATAGCTTAGAGAGCAAGTTCTGAAATAGGTGTTCAGCAAGCCATTTGTCAGCAACCGGGAAGAAGGGTGGTATATTATTGTATCTTTTAATCATTATTATCTTTGATCAATAATATATTCTCTTACTGGGTTGGTAAGGGACCAGGACGTAGACCATAGGGGACTAGGGGTCGAACCTGGCTAAAAGTTTATTGTGTTCTTCACTTTTCTGCACCTTATTTACTGTATTGCATTTAGTTACAATCAGCGTGCCATTTGTGTCTGCATACGTAACAATCAGCGTGCCATTTAAGTCTACATAAATTGAACTCAGTAAGCCATTTATGGTAAATGTTAAAATTGGTCATAGTTAGCCATATACACCTATTCACCCCCTCTAGGTGTGCATTTTCATTTGTTAAGGGACCATGACGTAGACCATAGGGGACTAGGGGTCGAACCTGGCTAAAAGTTTATTGTGTTCTTTACTATTCTGCACCTTACTTACTGTATTGCATTTAGTTACAATCAGCGTGCAATTTGTGTCTGCATACGTAACAATCAGCGTGCCATTTAATTCTACATAAATTGAACCCAGTAAGCCATTTCTGGTAAACATTAAAATTGGTCATAGTTAGCCATATACACCTATTCACCCATTTTAGGTATGCATTTTCATTATCTTGTTGCGAAGGGTGAAGCTGAATATTTTGAAGTTTATAATTTGGAGGAAAAGGCCCTATCTCAAGTTCACAGATTTTGTGAATGCCTGAGTTTCCAAATGACCCGAGATACATTTATGAAACCAGAAACTTTATTTGATCATGGATGTAAGTTTCTATAATATGCTTTGCATTCCGGATTTGATTTCTTATGTTTACTGATTTTGACATTTCCTTGTTTTCAGGTTTGCCTTACTTCAACCCTGACTTTGGTGAAATCATGTATGCTACTGCCTATGCTGCATCATTCAAGAAGTTGGGTGGTGTTTATAACACCAAGAATCTGGGTTCTGCGGGTGGTTCCGGTTCCAGTGCTCTTAAAGAAGGTGGTGCCGAGTACGTTGCCCCGGACATGCTTCAGTCTGAGCCTGTTGTTGAGAGAATTAAAGTGGAAGACCTTTAAGTTCAGGAGCAACGCTCCGAGAAGAAAAGGAAATTTCATATCAGTAAAAAGCCACCCACTAAGCCAAAGGTTGTGATTGAGAAGGTGGTTCATGACACTGAGGGGAAAGGGCCTCAAAAGGAACCTGTCAAAGTTGGTAATTATACCTTAGAGCAGTTAACAGTTATGGCATCTGAAATCCCTATAGACCCCGAGTTTGAGGAAATTGAGCAGTCCGGTGTCGGCTCTGTGTTTAAGCGTGCTATCAGCCACTGGGCTCACATAAGTTAACTTGTACACTTTATTCTCTTGGTTTTTTCTTTTTGATTTCTAACTTCTTGTTTTTTTTAATTAGTCCGAAAGCTTGATTAGTGCTGTTGCAAGTATATTCGTCAACTAGCAGAAAGCTTTTAAAGAGGATGAGAAGGAGAAGGATGACAAGATTCATAACCTTCAGAATGAGTTGACTTCCCTAAAGACAACTTATGAAGATAAAGTGTCCGAGTTGAATTCTCAGGTAGCCAAACGGAAATCTCAAGTTGCTGCAACGAAGAAAGAGTCTGGGGTCCTCAAAAAGGCTAATGAAAAACTGAAATTGGAAATTACCAAATCAAAGGAGGATACCATAGCCGAGTTCCAAAAGACTACGGTCTATGACCAGACTATTGGTGATGCGGGTGCTCCAGAGATACTTCGGTCTTGGCTTGTTGCTAAGAGGCACATTAAAACCAATCCTTCTGCTTGCTGGGACAGCTTTATTGACGAGTTCATTACTGCCAAAGTTGCAATTGAGAATGGTAAAGGGGAACCTCAATACTTTGATGGACCTACTCCGAGCATCCTTCTCGCCATCATTGATCCGGTCCAGACGCCCAATCCTGATGACAACCCAGGGAATTGAACCTTCTAAGCAACTACGCTTGCATTTTGGGTTTGAAACCCATGTAAAACTAAACTTATGTTTCTGTATTTTGTCTTTGCCGAATATTTTGGGGATGTTTCCGGGCTGTATGGCCAGTCCGGATCCTCGTACTCTTTTTTTTTTTAATATTTTTGATATTGCACACAGCTAGTAACCTGGTCCTAGGGTACAACCCGGGACGGATTCATGGTTAGGTACTTAGAAAATTTTCTAAGATTTTTTGTATTGCTGGCTAGTAACCCGGCTCCAGGGTGCAACCCGGGCTGGATTCATGGTTAGGTACTTAGAAAAACTTCTAAGATTTTTTGTATTGTTTATTGCTAGTAATCCTACTCCAGGATGCAACTCGTGCTGGATTCAAGATTAGGTACTTGGAAAAATTTCTAAGATTTTTTGTATTGCTTATTGCTTGTAACCCGGCTCCAGGGTGAAACCCGGGCCGGATTCATAATGAGGTACCTTGAAAAATTTCTATGATTTTTTATATTGCTCATTGCTAGTAAACAGGCTTCAGGGTGCCACCCGGACCAGATTCAGGGTTAGGTACTTAAAAAAACTTCTAAGATTTTTTGTATTGCTTACTGCTAGTAACCCGACTCCAGGATGCAACTCGGGCCGGTTTTGGTGCTTATTGATGGTGATCCAGCCTCGACACGCAGTTTGGGCCGAGTCATTGGATTAGTGCTTATTGCTCATAGCCCGGCTCCATGATGCAACCCGGGCCGGTTTTGGTACTTATTGCTGGTGATCCAGCCTCGAAACACAGTTCAGGCTGGGTCATGGCTAACATTTTTAAGAGTGCTTATTGCTGGTAATCCTGACCACATTGTTTGCATATTGCTCTGGGTCAGGATTGGTTTTTGTACTTAGGAAATTCCCAAGATTTTTTCTTTGCATATTGTTGGGAATCCTGGCTACAGTTAATGCTTATTGCTCTGAGCCAGGGTTGTACGAAATTAAAAAAATACAAGAAATTTAAAATACAAGTTTTGCAATAAATAAAATGATAAAATGCTAAGTTTTTATTCATAGAAAGATCTGGAGTACAAGTTTTATTCATACTTCAATACAAAAGGTAGTCCTAATTGCTGAAGCTTTTCTAGGCTTTTGGGAGCTCCTTATTTCGTGTCCGGACTTTGAATTCTTTTTACTGATAATACTTCTTGAGTCTGAGACCATGCCAAGTGTTGGGGACCTCAGAGTCATCCATACGAGTAAGCTTGTAGGTTCCAGGACGAAGTACTTCAGCTATTTTGTAAGGTACTTCCCATTTGGGCATGAGCTTTCCAGTATTGGTTGGGTCAGAAGCCTCGGTATCTCTAAGCACCAGGTCTCCAACTTGAAAGTTCTTGACCTGTACCTTTTTCCCAAAGTACTCTCTAGTTTTCTCTTTATATTTCTCCATCTTATCAATAGCTTCGTCCCGAACTTCATCAACCAAGATTAAATTTTTGTTCAGTTCTTCTTCATTTGAAATCTTTTCAAAGTTGATAGCTGTGTGAGAATGGTTGCCCACCTCAATAGGTAGTAATGCTTCAATTCCATAGGTAGCTTGAAAGGAGTTTCTCCAGTGTTGGTTCTTGGACTAGTCTTGTATGCCGAAAGCACATTAGGTAGCTCCTCGGGCCATTTGTTCTTGCTCTCCTGAAGTCTCCTCTCAATTGTCCTTAATAAGATACGGTTGGTGACTTTAACTTGACCATTTCCTCTGGGATAGGCAACAGATGAATTCTTATGCTTGATTCCTCTTTCCTTCAGATAGTTTTCGAATTCGGATCCCACGAATTGTGGCCCATTGTCGGAGACCAGAACCATGGGTAACCCGAACCTCATCAAAATGTTGTTCATGAACTTGATACAATCTTGTTGATTAATAGTCCTCATTGTCTTGGCTTCAGTCCACTTAGTCATGTATTCGATCGCCACCAGTAAATATCTCAAGTCGCCCTTAGCTCGGGGGAAAGGACCCATGATGTCGATTCCCTAAATTGCAAAAGGTATTGGAGACAGGACTGAAAAAGGTAGGACTGGGCTCTGTCTTGGAACATTGCTGAACAACTGACAATTCTTGCACCTTTTCACAAAGTCAACAACATCATTGGGGATTGTTGGCCAATAATAGCCTTGCCTGATTATCTTATGAGCCAGAGCTTTGGCAGCCATATGATCACTACATATTCCTTCGTGAACTTCTTGTAAATAGTAGGTAGCTTCAACCGGGCCTACACACTTCAAGATTGGAGCAGAATAGGTCCGACGATAGGGTAGTCCTTTTTCCAAAAAGAACTTTGTTGCCTTAGCTTTCAATCTCTGAGCTTGGTTCTTATTTAGAGGCAACTGTCCTTTGTCAAATATAGAATTATAGGGGTCATCCATCTAGGTTGATCATCTATTTCCATAACTTCCTCTTTCTCCACCGTTGGTTTGTCCAACTCTTCAAGTAGAACGAGCTGTCCAGATCAGCCGAGTTCTGGACCAATTTGGATAGGATATCAGCCTGGGTGTTGTCCTCTCGATTAACTTGTGTGATTTCAAAGCTGGGAATCTGAGTTAGATGACTTTGAAACAGGGCTTGGTATTTAGTCAGGACTGGGTCTTTTGCAATATACACTACGCCATAGATGGCCTATCACAACAAATTAGGGGGGGGGGGTGTTACCATATTGGATGTTGCTATAGCTATACAATTTTTGTGCTATCGTCACGCGGTGATTTCGGGTGTTACCAAAGTCATGAAAATATGTTACTATAGTTGTAAAAAGTGTTACACTGGGCAACACAGTGAGGTGTGTTACCTTAGAGTATAGTATAAATAAAAAAATTAAATTATATTTTATTTATAATTAATAGTTTGATAATTGTTTGAATCTAAAAGTAATTAATTTAAATAAAATCATTGAAGTTATCATTAGAAAAAGTAATATTCCGTCGAATTATTGAATTACTTATATTTTATAAATATTAAAATATTTTTAATAAATTTAGAATAAAAGTATTTCAAAACAAAATAATATTCAAGAATTATTAAACTTTAATTAAGATCATTAATAAATTTTTTAGAGAAATAATAATTTGTAAAAGCTGTGAATTATTAAAAAAAAAATAAAAATAGTAAATTTAATAATAACTTCAATAAGTTGAAATAAATTTATAATAATTTTTTTAAAAATTAAGAAATGGAAAGTACAGGGAGGGCAATTATTGAGAAGGGTTGAGAGGCAAAGTAAAACACAGAGCGGCAAAATAGAAAATTAGAATTAGGAGCAAAACTAAGTCGGGGGGAAATTTTGGGGAAAACTGGGGGTTATTTGGGGAAAATTAGACTCACTCTTCTCTCTTCCCACAATTAGGATTCAATTAGGGGTCGGAACAATTAGGCTTCAAATTAGGGTTAGTCAAAGCTGGATTTCGGTTCAACATCTATGGTTGAATCTTAATTAGTTTCTTTGGTTTCGATTTTGAGGTGTTCCTGTTGCCCAGTAATAAACAATTGTAGAAGGGGGGTTGAATACAATTGTATAAGATTCTCGACTTTAAACAAAAATATGAATAATAACAGCTTTATTAATTCTGATATAAAACTGTTACAAACTCTCTCAAGAAATTCTGATGTTCTTAAGAGCTTCTAGGTTACAAAGATACTTGAGTGTTTAATTCTTTTATGTTCTCGTGTATATGATCTCTATAAATCGAAACCTAAACTGTGTTTATATACTACACAGCTTCTCTATCAATTACATGATAAGTCCTAATAAATTACAAAGATTGAAACCTATCCTAAATTGATAGCTACGTTCCTACAAACTAGGAACCGACAGAATAATCTTTCCATCTTAAACTAGACTCCAAATATAACTCGAAGTAGGAATCCTGATCAACTTCCAGTACTGATGATCAATCCTGATCCCAGTCCTGATATGAAATCCTAATATCAATCCTGATCCTGACGACCATGCAATCCTGATAGTTATGCAATACTGATGACGTCAGCAATCCTGATCAGTTGAGTCTAGATCCTGACGATCATTGAATCCTGATCTAACAATCTCCCCCAATCTCATACTTTGTGAAATAAAGTATAGATTCCTAGATTCAATGATGTCAAAAACATATTTACAAAATGTACAAGTATTTACAATAGCAAACTTATCTTCTCAGATTTTCTAGTAGAACAAATTCATCTTCAAGAAGCTTGACAAAAGATTTTCTTCCTTGTCTTCAAGAATCTGAATAAGTCTTTCTTTTAGATCTTTGAGTTCTTCATCTTCCTCATTTATCTGATAGATACTTCTCTGAGATTCTGTATGGAGCTTCTCTGTAGACTGTGGTCTTCAAGCAAAAGATAAGAAATTTCCTTCCCATCAGGATTAAGGTTAAGCTGAGTCATACCAAAAGTCACTTCTTTAACAGCTGTGCCCCTTTGCATTTCCACATCTTGACCTCTCTGATTTAAGTACACGGGAGTATAATTACCATTGAAATTCTTTCCTTCATCAAATCTTCTCCTTATAGTTGACAGAATCAAGTCACTCCATTCCTTGCTCACTTTATTCTTCCATCTCAACAAATAATGAACATATTTCAGTTCCTTTGTAGTTTTCATCAATAGCTCTTGAATGGACAGAATCTTCACAGTGCCATCTTTCATGAAGTACAGAAGCTCAGTCAAAGAGTGAGGGTCAACATATGGCATGTTCAGAAACTCAGCATCTCTGTGACCTATTCCTCCTCCTGAATTGGTTGGCATTTGTCTTAGATTGGAAAACATCTGTAACCAGAGTGCTCTTGATCTTTGAGAATCAGCAATATTAGGAGCACTGGGAACATTTGTTATAATCCAGTAGAAGCCTTTCCAGCCATGAATGTACTTGATGAACCAAAGTTGGTTCCAAGACTAGCTTTGATTGCTGTAGCAAGCTGATCCTTCTCGTCATTATTATCATCATCACTATCATCACTATCATCAGCATCAGAATCAAGAGTAACATCAGGATCAAGAATTGCAATACCTTTTAGCTTATCCTGAGATGCTGTGATAGACTCTGTCATTGGTCTTGAGCTTAGTGGTTGTATCAGGATTGGCTTATCAGTAGCACCACTAACGTCAGGAGCAACACTGTCAGGATGAGATAAGCTTGCATCAGGATTTGATACTGATGGTTCTTGTGTAGCATGAGGTTCTGAAGCTGCTTTAACACTTTGAGTTAAAGGTTCTTGTGTACTTCCCTCATTGATAGTGTCCTCGACCATTCTTTCATTTTCACCAGAAATCCCTTGAGCATTGTCAGGAAATTCCTCAGAAGCTGTAGCTTTGCCTGCATCTTTAGATGGTTCTTGTGTGGCTGGAATGTTGATGTCTTCATTCTCCCTTTGAGAAAATGGTTCTTGTGGGACCATTCCAATAGCTATGCCTTCACCCAAACTTTGATTGAGTGGTTCTTGTGTGGCAGGATTTGTAGTAGCTGCTGAATCATATTGAGATTCAGGTTCTTGTGGGCTTGATCCTTTCAGCTTCTTTTGTCTTTGAAAGACTAACTCCTCCGCTTTTCTTTTCTTTGCAATGGGATGTGAAAACCCAAGTTTTGAAGCAGTCTCATCAACCTTCTCCCATGAAATTTCAACAATATTTGCAGGTGGAGAGGCTTTTGCTGGAGAGTCTGAGATAGAGACAATTTTTGGTTGTGCATCAGGAATACTAACATCAGGATTTGGTTGAGCATCAGGAATAGATGACTCATCGAGATTTGATGTCTGAATATCAGCATCCTTCATTTGCACTGTCAAAGGAATATGATACCTACTTTTTGATAATTTCCTTTTTTTCTGTGGCTTTGATGAAGGTGCCACAACTTCAATAGCAGTATCAGCAACTTCCTTGATTATCTTAAACTTGGAGGAGATGGGCATATCATCCTCAGAGTCACTTTCATCTATTAACCTCAACTTTCTTTTGATTGGAACATCCTCAAAAACCTTTTCAGTAACAATCTTAGCATCTTTCTTCCCCAGGACCCCTTGTACACCCCCTTTTATCTTCTTTTGAGTGAGTGGTGTAGAGCAAAAATCCTTTGATCCTGATTGTCTTCCAGACACATCAGATCTAGCTGATTTCTTAGATTTTACAACTAAAGTCTTTTGGGAGACAATAGAGGTGGCAGTTGATTGTTTTGACTGTTTGGGTTGGATGCTTGGGTCAGGAACAAGGTGTGATTGGCCTTGCCCCATAGCATCAGAGAGTAAACCATAACAAGTAGGCATTTTCTGATGTAAGAAAAACCTGACCTCATCAGGAATAAAGGCATTGCCTATAAAACCATTTGCCTCATCAGGATTGAAAAATGTATTTTCGATATGCATTTAAAATAAAATTTTATTTAAGAAAACAAAATTTATTTCAACAACCCTGAAAAATGTTTTTTTTTAAAATGACTTCAAAATTAATGGCGTAGTAACCACTGAAACACTCTTACCAATTAACAAGGCAAAGTAGTCATGGAAAATTGAACAGTCTCCTCGAGATTGAGTAAATGACCTACACTCTTAACAAATAATCTCTATAAAGGATAGAGAATGTCAATCAATATTATCATTTATCATCAAAACAGAAAACCCTCTCCACAGAGAAAACAAAAGTGTTACTCAAACCTTTCGTATTCTTTCTTTCTCCATGGCTGCAAACAACCAACCAAATGATTTACCTGTTGAGGAACTCGATGAGATCGAGTTAATCTGGAAAGAAATGGAAGAGGCTCTGGATGAAATCGCAGAGAATGAAGAGCCACACCTTGTTCCTGACCCTCAAGAACAGGAGGCCTTCTTGAATGCAATGGCTGATGTCCTCCTTCACAACTTCCAGCAGGTAAACCCTGATTGGAATCCTCTTGATAATCTCGTCATCGTCAATGAAGAAGAGGAAGAAGACGGTAACGATGATGGTAATGATGATGAGGATGAGGAGCTAGAGCGAGAGCTTGAGAGAAGAAAGATGAAACTCGATGCCTGTACTTCATGCAAGGTGGAGGCATGGAAGAGTCTCGATGGTCACGGTGACGATCCGCCTTCAAGTGCATCCGCTCCCCTTCTTGTCCTTTAAGGATGGAACAAGAGAATCCTAGATGGATCTTGGTGGACAAATCCCTTCTAATCTTGACGGACTGTGAAGCTGCTCATAGGAGTTTTCGCCTAGTTATGATCCATCGGGTAGAGAAATAGACTAGAAAAGAAACAATGTAATTTCCTTTTCATTTGTAAAGAATCTCCAAGTATTAATGAAATTGATCATATTTCTCAATTGTTCTTCTTCTCTGCTTTCTTGTACAAATTGTTAGTAACATTGCATTTGATATTTAAGATGATGAATAGTAATCCCTGAGAAAAGTTGAATTGAGATTGAAAATTAAAACTTAATACTTAATCAAAGACTAAGTATAAATTTTATTTTCTAGAGAATACCATCAATGTTGTTGTCAATTTGTCTTTGTACTTCTGGTTTTCACACCAGCTCCTAGATCTATCTTATTTTATAAAATCCATTTTGTACCCACAATAGACCTGTTTTTGGTCTTGGTACTAGTTTCCGGACTTCATTCCTTTCAAATTCATTCAATTCTTCTTGCATTGTAGTAACCCAATCAGCATCTTTAAGTGCATCTTCAACTTTCTTTGACTCCTCCTTTGACAGAAAGTTATTATATAGACATTCATTTTGAGTTGCACTTCTTGTCTGAACATCTGCATCAGGATCTCCAATTATCAAATCAGGAGTATGACTTGCAGTCCATTTCCTTGCTGGTGGAAAGTCATTCCTTGATGTAGATGCTCCCCCTGGATTGGTGTTATCTTGATTAGAAGAATTTGTTTCATTAGAAGCTCCCCCTGAATTATTGCTATTTCCTCCTAATGAATTATCAGGATTGTCACTTGAATCAGTATCTTAAGAATTTTGTCCTGATGATTGAGTTGACTCTGTATTTTTAACAACCCCAAATCCGGGGTCAGGGATTTAGAGTAGTCACGATCCACTTACTTCTTGCCTTGCCTGCTTTACTCACAATAGATACAATTCATCTGTTTATGACCCCACAATGTATATATCTCTCTCACACACACACACAGGTTAGAGTCTCAGAAACGACACAAATACAACCATTGCGGAATAAATAATCTTTATTACAATACCCAAATGTCTTTTGAATTTGCTACTGATACAACTCCTAAGTAATGGTACATTACCAACTTAGCCTTGTAATACTCACCACCCTCTCATCCCATTCATATCTATACATAAGATGAATACCAAAAGCTCCAGCTTGATCTGACTGGTTCACACTACTTCCAGGATCACTGCTAGAAACTACTCACGAGACTGCCTTGCGTTTACCACTCGCCTGAGGGATGTGCGCTGAATCCTTGGTATCCTACTTCGCTGCTATATAATATTTATAAAACAATAGCAAGAGTGAGCGATAGCTCAGCAACGTAATTAAAGTATGGCATAATCCTGCCTTTAACTCAACCCAGAATAAAGCGGGTATAAGACAATAATTTGTCAAAATATCTTGATACTGAAATTATTTCCTTATCGGAATGTATTCCAAAAACAGTACCATTGTTGTATTTCAAATATCATTTTCATAATATTTCTGCAACTTTTGCTATATTATGAACAAAGTTCTAGTATAATATAAAAGATGAGGTTTCAAAGTAAACCAATATAACCTTTCCGAAAAATATCTGCTATGTAAGCAGATTATCAACATATAACTTAAAAGATGAAGTTATAAGGTGATTCAGTATAAACAACTCCCTTACCATAACTCATGTTATGTAAGGTATCCACAGAGTCATATGATATAAAAGATGAAGTTACGAGGAAAATTAATATAAGGTTTCCGTAACCCAAAATCCACTTATGCATATATAATCTGAGTAAGGTTTTATCAGAGTCATAACTCATAGAATAAAAGATGAAGTTGCAAGGATTTATTGTAACTTCATTTTTTGAACACTTTTCAACCCCCTGCCAACATGATCGGTAAACCTGTACCAAGGATGTCATCCTTAGTCCCTTTCAATACATGTTGCAGAAAACCCCCTGCCAACATGATCGATAAACATTTACCAAGGATGTCATCCTTAGTCCCTTTCAATACATGTTGCAGAATTATCCAAATTGGATGATGAACCAATACTGAAGTAATCACCGCGCCAGTTGTCCCAACCTCACTATGATCAGTAGCAGGTCGTACAACTAAAAATGTTTTCTACATGTAGATAGAAGAACACGAAAGCCTGACATCGTCTACCGCCTTTCTGGATCTCCCCGGCCCATTTGGGGCAATAAAAATGATGGGTCGGCGCGACTCGACCTCTTACACTGCTCCTAGTTCAGATGAAATCCATGACTCTGAAACGTAATGATCGTCCCCCTTTCCCCAAGTGTAATACTTGTTGATACGACTCCACTCAGTAGTTATATCTAGGTTGGAAAGGAAGATTCCCCAATATTTCCCAAGCTATTGCTTGTTAATGGATATCGACTTGTTCCATCAATTTACTCCTCGATCGTTGAGGTAGTAACACAACATTTGACTTGCGGCCATTAAATTGCTCCGAGAAAATATCTATCCCCTGACAGTTTTGAGTTGAGAGTTTAAAATGAGTAGCAGTCACTTAAATCAGGTTTCCCATATTCTGGATAGTTGAGCGAGTATTTAAATCCTCTTCAAAAGATAGATTCAAATAGAAGACCGTGTTTTGGAAACCTCTCCTTGATTTAAAATAATTAATAATACAGCTTAGAATACCCTTCATAAATGTTGAAGGTCAAGAATAACTTTAAATAATACAACTCAATTTAAAAATGTGTTAAAAGTATTTAATAAATAATCAAATAATATTTATTAAATAAATAAACTTGAAATGAATATTCACAAATAATACTCATTAAATAGATAGTGATTAAATGAATATTCAAAATAATAATCATTAAATAAATAAACCTTGAATGAATATTCAAAATAATATTCATTAAATAAATAATGATTAAATGAATATTCAAAATAATATTCATTAAATAAATAATGATTAAATGAATATTCAAAATGATATTCATTAAATAAATAAGGATTAAATGAATATTCAAAATAATATTCATTGAATAAATAAGCCTTAAATGAATATTCAAAAATAATATTCATTAAATAAATAATCATCGAATAACAATTACCCGATATCTTTATCGGAAAAATAATCTTTAACATATACCGAAAATATAACTACTTCCGGCCTAAATAATAAATCATACGCCCTTTTACCTAGGGCATTTATAAAAAAACTGGCTTCTAACTAATATCCCATATCTAGTTTAGAAGTCCATAATCAAATCATAAAGCAAGTATCACAATATACTTTCGAAAACAGTTATACCTTCCATTAGCATATATAACTGAAATAGTATTCAAATAGTATTTCTGGACTGAGATAATATTCAAATAACATTCTTGAAAGATATAGTAAGCAAATATCATTCCTCGAATGATATCATACTCAAATAACAATCCTCAAAATACATAGTATTCTGCCGATGGAATCCCTCCGGGTTTCCACGGCTATCTACATATCTCAAAATACCGACTCCCGATTTAGAGTCGAAAACAATGAATATGCTCTTATATTTGGAGCTACCAGGTAAACCGGTTCATAACTACTTAACTCAAAAGATTTTATATAATCCAAAGGTCAAATCTATTTCAACAAGAAATAAGATATATCGCAAAACTGTCCAATTTTATACATGGAAAAAGCAGTATTATATAGTCAATACTTCAAAGTATAGATTTAGAAACTTGCCTGATGCTCGAGAAGTGATAGGGGTTCGCGACGATGTCGGACAATCTAGACAAAGTCAAAGAAAACGCACGGTTAATCCCCTGGATAATCCACTTGTACACAATGCTTAAACACGTAAGCGAAACACAACCAAGGCATTACTAGCTCGTTATAGGCTCATACTAAGTCCATCTTCTTCTTCTTCTTCCATTCGAGTGGTAGAACACGAGAAACAAGCAAGCAAGCATCCCATCTTCTTCTTCTTCTTCCATTCGTTTTTTTCTTCAAGAGAATGGGGGTGGGGGGCTGATACTTTTCTGTGTGTAATGTGTGGTGGAGGTGTGATGATAAGGTAGATATTTTGTTTTTAACAAAATGCAAGTTAGCCGCTCAAGTTTGGTTAAACTTACAAGCTTCTTTAACACACTTCTTCCACCACTTCCTTTATTTCCCTTTTTATTTTAATACATATCTTATTCTTTATTTCCTAAGTTATAATATGTCCAAGGTTGCTCCTTCGAACGAATTTTCGATTCTCGTTTTCATTTGCGATTTCTGACTACGCGATTAGTAACCGTTTATTATTCCTGAACTTCCGCTGAAATATAGGATCAATCGGAGACTATAAAATTTTACTATTCACCTTGGAGCACTATTCATCAATGTTACTATTCATCCTTGTTTTTGTTCCTCTTGAAACGATTCGAAAATATTTCCTAAAAATAGCGAATAAAACTCTACGCGATTCTCGTAGTGAATAGTAACTATTCACTATTCGCTCCAACAATCGAATCCTTAAATCGACTTTAATAAAATAATAAAATATAAAATCCTTGGATTCTCAATTTAAATAAATCACTCTCTTGATCTCATCGATATGCTCTTCATTGCCCGGTCAAATATTCCATAACAATAAAGTTTGGATTTTCTGAATTCCGATCATCTTTACATACACTTATTTACTTCGTAGATCACTAATATGACTTCAGAATATCCACACTACGTCTCGTACATAGGTGGCATGAAAAATTTTCTTAACCCTCAAAATCACTATTCATCCACCAAATTTACTATTCACTGATGCACTTAATCATAATAAGAAAAGTTTTAATTTCACCAAAAATTCGTGTTATTAAAGTCTCCCCTCCTTAAAAGGATTCCGTCCCAGAATCAGCTTAGGAATAACTGGGGGTACTTCTCTCCCATTGCACTTTCTAACTCCCAGGTGGATTCTTCCACTTCTTGATTTTCCACAAACCTCTCACTAGCTTGGCAACCTTGTCTCTTAGCACTTGCTCTTTTCTATCCGTGATTTCCACAGGTTGTTCTTTGTAAGTCAGACCAGGTTGTATATCTACCTGCTCGTACTCTAACATATGCTGGGCATCTATAGTATATTGACGTAGCATTGACACCTGAACCCCGTTATGACCATTCTACAAGTTTGGGGGGGGGGGGGGTAAGGCTGGCTCGTAGGCCACCTTCCTGACACGTTTTAAAATCTCAGATGGCCCAATGAATCTCGGGCTCAACTTCCCTTTCTTTCCAAATCTCATTAATTCCTTCCACGAGGATATCTTTTAGCATCACGAATCTCTAACCTCATATTCTCTATCTTGTTTGTGCAGAAAATACACCAACATAAACTTGCTTGTCATTCATCAACATGCCATATAGCTTATCAATAGCAGTACTATCTCTATACCCGCGGGCTTAGTCCGCATACTTTCTCTGTCTGTCTTGGCTGTCACTAGCCGCTTGTTGGTGAAATCTTTTGTCTTTCTAGTTTGTTGTACTAACTTGGGTTTTGTGTAAAATCTCATCCTTTAATTCCCGATCATTCGGAATCCATCTCTGTCTCATTTTAATTAAGGGTATCGGCCACCACATTGGCCTTCCCCTGATGGTAGTGTATCTCACAGTCATAATCCTAGGTCAATTCTAGCCATTTCTCCATCTCATGTTATCTACTATCCCGGATAACTCAAAGCCAATTTATTACATTTCATAAAAATTTGTGGGTGCATTAGTCAACCCAAAATAACCTCGCTAAAAACTCGAAGTGTCTATTCCTAGTACAAATCGCAGTCTTGGGTATATCCTCAGATTTAACTTCCAACTGGTGATATCCAGTTCTTAAATAAATTTGGAAATACACAGCGTTCTTCCGCTGATCAAACAATCATTTACAAGGGTACCTATTCTCCATGTCGAACTCATACAACTCTCGAGGTTCGATGCATAATCTTGTGCTAACATCTTTCTCTCTTACAACAACATCGGGCTCTCCACGGTGGTACACTGGGTCTTATCATATTGTTGCCCAGAAATTCTTGTAACTGAGTCGCTAACTCTTTCATTCCCACTGAGGCTAACAGGAGATGCGGCACTATAAAAGATGAAGTTGCAAGGATTTATTGTAACTTCATTTTTTGAACACTTTTCAACCCCCTGCCAACATGATCGGTAAACCTGTACCAAGGATGTCATCCTTAGTCCCTTTCAATACATGTTGCAGAAAACCCCCTGCCAACATGATCGGTAAACCTGTACCAAGGATGTCATCCTTAGTCCCTTTCAATACATGTTGCAGAATTATCCAAATTGGATGATGAACCAATACTGGAGTAATCACCGCGCCAGTTGTCCCAACCTCACTATGATCAGTAGCAGGTCGTACAACTAAAAATGTTTTCTACATGTAGATGGAAGAACAGGACAGCCTGACATCGTCTACCGCCTTTCTGGATCTCCCCGGCCCATTTGGGGCAATAAAAATGATGGGTCGGCGCGACTCGACCTCTTACACTGCTCCTAGTTCGGATGAAATCCATGACTCTGAAACGTAAAGATCGTCCCCCTTTCCCCAAGTGTAATACTTGTTGATACGACTCCACTCAGTAGTTATATCTAGGTTGGAAAGGAAGATTCCCCAATATTTCCCAAGCTATTGCTTGTTAATGGATATCGACTTGTTCCATCAATTTACTCCTCGATCGTTGAGGTAGTCACACAACATTTGACTTGCGGCCATTAAATTGCTCCGAGAAAATATCTGTCCCCTGACAGTTTTGAGTTGAGAGTTTAAAATGAGTAGCAGTCACTTAAAACAGGTTTCCCATATTCTGGATAGTTGAGCGAGTATTTAAATCCTCTTCAAAAGATAGATTCAAATAGAAGACCTTGTTTTGGAAACCTCTCCTTGATTTAAAATAATTAATAATACAGCTTAGAATAACCTTCATAAATGTTGAAGGTCAAGAATAACTTCAATAAATACAACTCAATTTAAAAATGTGTTAAAAGTATTTAATAAATAATCAAATAATATTTATTAAATAAATAAACTTGAAATGAATATTCAAAAATAATATTCATTAAATAAATAGTGATTAAATGAATATTCAAAATAATAATCATTAAATAAATAAACCTTGAATGAATATTCAAAATAATATTCATTAAATAAATAATGATTAAATGAATATTCAAAATAATATTCATTAAATAAATAATGATTAAATGAATATTCAAAATGATATTCATTAAATAAATAAGGATTAAATGAATATTCAAAATAATATTCATTGAATAAATAAGCCTTAAATGAATATTCAAAAATAATATTCATTAAATAAATAATCATCGAATAACAATTACCCGATATCTTTATCGGAAAAATAATCTTTAACATATACCGAAAATATAACTACTTCCGGCCTAAAGAATAAATCATACGCCCTTTTACGTAGGGCATTTATAAAAAAACTGGCTTCTAACTAATATCCCATATCTAGTTTAGAAGCCCATAATCAAATCATAAAGCAAGTATCACAATATACTTTCGAAAACAGTTATGCCTTCCATTAGCATATATAACTGAAATAGTATTCAAATAGTATTTCTCGACTGAGATAATATTCAAATAACATTCCTTGAAAGATATAGTAAGCAAATATCATTCCTCGAATGATATCATACTCAAATAACAATCCTCAAAATACATAGTATTCTGCCGATGGAATCCCTCCGGGTTTCCACGGCTATCTACATATCTCAAAATACCGACTCCCGATTTAGAGTCGAAAACAATGAATATGCTCTTATATTTGGAGCTACCAGGTAAACCGGTTCATAACTACTTAACTCAAAAGATTTTATATAATCCAAAGGTCAAATCTATTTCAACAAGAAATAAGATATATCGCAAAACTGTCCAATTTTATACATGGAAAAAGCAGTATTATATAGTCAATATTTCAAAGTATAGATTTAGAAACTTGCCTGATGCTCGAGAAGTGATAGGGGTTCGCGACGATGTCCGACAATCTAGACAAAGTCAAATAAAACGCACGGTTAATCCCCTGGATAATCCACTTGTACACAATGCTTAAACACGTAAGTGAAACACAACCAAGGCATTACTAGCTCGTTATAGGCTCATACTAAGTCCATGTTAATCGACAATTACTTAAGTCGTAGGTTTAGTCCGAAATCGATCCTCGAATACAAGTTATACTTAACCACTTACAACATTTGTTTTTAAGTCATGTTCTTAGTGGTTTTCACTTGCGCAACCTCGGCTAACACATTTTATAAAATCGTAAAATAATCTTTTGGACTCGAAATCTTCGTACAAACTTTCATAACTGACCTTGGAACTTCAATACAAAATTTCATATTTTAAAACAACTCTTAAGAGTCTCAAACATAGCCACAAAGTTGGTACATTTCTGCAATCTCATTCCTTGAACCACTTTCACTAAAATGGTCATATCTCATAAACTGTAAATCGTAATGACATGATTCTTGCGCTCACGTAAACTAGAAACAAAGATATACACACTCATGTTCATCACTGAACCAAAAGAGGCAGTTAGGTTTTCGGATTCTAGGCAGTTTTTAGAGTTACCGAAAATTGGGCATTACGTCGGCTTAAAACTTAACATTTCCGAGATTCAAATCTCATTCCAATTCACCACCAATAATCATAAATATCAATTACAACAATTAAAGTCCATTATCAATCTCAAACCGAGCCAAACCAGTTGGTACCATATTTAAAATCCATCCACAACTCATCCAACAACTAAACAAACTTCATAATCCACTTACTCATGACCTTAACAATACATTCATGCTACCATCTTTCAATTATAAACATAAAACTCAACAAAACACTATTAATCTTCTTCTTTAACTTAATAAAAGAGATATCTAGAGTTCATGGGTGAGAGAGATGTTACCCTAGATGCGAAGAGCTTGGAAAGGGCTTCGATTCGAGTGGTAGAACACGAGAAACAAGCAAGCATCCCATCCTCTTCTTCTTCCATTCGTTTTTTTCTTCAAGAAAATGGGGGTGGGGCTGCTACTTTTGTGTGTGTAATGTGTGGTGGAGGTGTGATGATAAGGTAGATATTTTGTTTTTAACAAAATGCAAATTAGCCCCTCAAGTTTGGTTAAGCTTACAAGCTTCTTTAACACACTTCTTCCACCACTTCCTTTCTTTCCCTTTTTATTTTAATACATATCTTATTCTTTATTTCCTAAGTTATAATATGTCCAAGGTTGCTCCTTCGAACGGATTTTCGATTCTCGTTTTCGTTTGCGATTTCTGACTAAGCGATTAGTAACCGTTTATTATTCCTGAACTTCCGCTGAAATATAGGATCAATCGGAGACTATAAAATTTTATTATTCACCTTGGAGCACTATTCATCAATGTTACTATTCATCCTTGTTTTTGTTCCTCTTGAAACGATTCGAAAATATTTTCTAAAAATAGCGAATAAAACTCTACGCGATTCTCGTAGTGAATAGTAACTATTCACTATTCGCTCCAACAATCGAATCCTTAAATCGACTTTAATAAAATAATAAAATACAAAATCCTTGGATTCTCAATTTAAATAAATCACTCTCTTGATCTCATCGATATTCTCTTCACTGCCCGGTCAAATATTCCATAACAATAAAGTTTGGATTTTCTGAATTCCGATCATCTTTACATACACTTATTTACTTCGTATATCACTAATATGACTTCGGAATATCCACACTACGTCTCGTACATAGGTGGCATGAAAAATTTTCTTAACCCTCAAAATCATTATTTATCCACCAAATTCACTATTCACTGATGCACTTAATCATAATAAGAAAAGTTTTAATTTTACCAAAAATTCGTGTTATTACAGTATTTGTAGTAGTTTGTTGTTGCTCCCCCTCGATATTTGCACTACTAGATAATCATCATTATTTGCATCATCAGTATTAGCACCATTAGTAATTTGGCTCCATCAGGATTTGGTGTGTCATCAGGATTTGATGGATCATCAGGATTCGGTGACCCATCAGTATCTGATGAATTGTCAGGATCTGATTCGTTTTCTTCAGGTTCCTTGGTAGCTTCATTTTCAAAAACCAATCTATCATGTGAGTCTTCATTCAATCCAATTATCTTCTTGTCATCAAAAGATACGTGTATTGACTCCATGACAGTCCTTGTTCTCAAGTTAAAAACTCTAAAGGTTCTTGATGCAGGATAGCCTATGAAAATTCCTTCATCAGCCTTTGTTTCAAATTTCCCTAGCTGTTCAGGATGAGTTCTAAGAAAAAAACATTTACAGCCAAACACATGCAAATGCTTCAAACTTGGTTTCTTCTCCTTGAGTGATTGATAAGGAGTAACACCATGTATGTTTATCAAAGTGAGATTTTGAGTATAGCATGTTGTGTTGACTGCTTCTGCCCAGAAATATGTAGGTAATTTAGCTTCTTCCAACATAGTTCTTCCAGCTTCAATAAGAGTTCTATTTTTCCTTTCAACTACTCCATTTTGCCGAGGTGTGCCAGGAGCAGAGAATTGTTGAATAATTCCTTTGTATTTGTAGAACTCTTCCATCTTTGAATTCTTGAATTCAGTACCATTATCACTTCTCAGTATCTTGACTTTGTACTTTGTGGTTGTCTCAATCATTCTCACATGATCCAATAGTATTTCAGGAGTTTCATCTTTTCTGTGCAGAAAATACACCAAGGTGAATCTAGAATATTCATCAACAATTACAAGAGTGTACCTTTTCTTACTGATGGACATAATGTTGACTAGTCCAAATAGATCAAGATGCAGCATGTGATATGGTTCTTCAATAGAGGATTCTGATTTACTCTTGAATGATGTCCTTCTTTGTTTAGCCTTTTGACAAGCATCACATAGTCCATCAGGATTATACAAAGCTTTAGGTAATCCTCTCACTAAATCTTTCTTAACCAACTCATTGATATTGCTGAAGTTGAGATGAGAAAGCTTCTTGTGCCAATTCCAACTTTCATCTACTGATGCTTTACTGATGAGACATGTAGGGGAGCCATCAGTATTTGAGAGAATGTTGGCTTCATAAATGTTACCATGCCTGTAGCCAGTCAATGCAATCTTTCTTGTTTCTTTGCTGACTACTTCACAATGTGTGGAATAGAAATGAACATGATAACCTGTGTCAGTGATTTGACTAATACTCAACAGGTTGTGTTTTAGTCCCTTCACTAGAGCTACTTTCTCAATGATGACATTGCCAATGATTATATTGTCATATCCCAAAGTTTGTCCAATGTTGCCATCTCCATAAGACACAGTTGGGCCAGCTTTTTCCTCATATTCTGATAACAGGGCCTTGTTTCCAGTCATGTGCACAGAACATCCACTATCCATGACTAACACATTTTTCTTTTTACCTTGCAATCAGAATGTTAAAAACACTAGTTAGAATATTTAGGAACCCACACTTGTTGGGTTCCTTTTCCATGCATTTTATTAATTTTAGCAGCAGAAGACTTTCTGATTTTAGCAGTCCTGACAGGATTTACTCCATCAGGATTTGCTTTGTCAGTATCAGTATTAACAAAAGCATGCTTCAACTTGACATTCTTAAGGCTACCAGAATTTTCACTATTTTTAAACTTAGGTAATGGATCATAAAAGTTATAGTACAAATCATGATATTCTTCACATGTATAAATAGAATGCCATTTACTACCACAATGAAAACAGGAATTCTGTGGTTTATAAAATACTGATCTATTCCTAACATCAGACCTAGGAATCTCAGTAACCTTCTTTAAACTCTTTTTGCAATCAATAACAAGATGATTAGAGTTACCACAGTTAAAGCAACATTTTCTAGGTGCATTTGGGACATATTTATAACCATTTTCTTTATTAATCCCAATTTTACCATTCCTGTTTCTTTTGACACTAGGTTCCTTCTTCTTATCTGTAACTTCACAGATCTTATCCTTGAGTTGTTTCTGAGACAGTAAACCTACATTCTTAGTAACTTTACTCATGACAGGTTTAGACTTAATAATTTTAAAACTTTGAACAGAAGTAGATCCCTTTTCAAAAGTTGAATTGGAATCCTTACCAAAAACAAAATTAACAGGAGTAATCTTAGATTTGGTTTTGTCTATAACATGTCTACAGGTTTTTGGACTAACTGTCTCATCAACAACAATGTTCTTTTTCAATTTCTTATCTTCATCTGACTTATATCCTAGACACTCTTTCCAATTCTTAGAGGTATTAATCTCATGAAATTTTCTACCAGAGTCTGTCCAGGTTCTGATTTTCTCATTAGCATATTCAAGTTCCTTTTCAAGAGCAGTACATTTAAATTTCATCTCTAAGTACATGTGTTTAGCATTATCACATTCTATCTGTACTTTTTGCATAACAGAAAATTCAGCTTCTAAATGCTCATTCCTTTTCCTAAGTTCAGACATCTCAGATAAGATTCTAGTATTTTCAGTAGTTTGACTTCTAAAGCCAATATGCAATGACTTTAGAAAACGTCTTAACTCAGAAGCATTATCAGTATCAAAATCAAAGACAGTACTTAGTACCTTATCATCAGGAATAGCAGTATCATCAGTATTGGTCATTAGGGCATAGTTGACCACCTCAGTATCAGATTCTGAGGAAGAGTCCATCCAATCCTTGCTTGATGTGATGAGTTCCTTTGTCTTCTTGCACTCAGTAGCAAAGTGTCCCATACCATTACACTTGTAGCATCTAACCTTTGACTTGTCAAATTTGCTACCCTTTCTGTCCTTTTTGATGTACTTGTCTTTGTTAGTATTGAAGGTCCTTTTTTGGAAGTTGCCTTGTCTTCTAGCCTTCCTGAACTTCATCTTTTTGAAGCCTTTGACTATCATAGCAACCATCTCTTCCATATCTGAGTCAGAAGAATCATCATCAGTATTGGCATCAGGATTGCCATCAGTATCTGATGATGAATCATCAGGATCTGACTCCACCACTCTTGATTTCCTTCTAGAGACCTCCATAGCTTTTCCTTTTGATTTAGCCTCTACATTAAAGGCAATAGTCTTTGCCTTGTTGCTTCTCTTATTCTTTCTCTGTTGAACTTCAAGATCATGAGTTTTTAGCATTCCATAGACTTCATCAAGAGACACAGTATTGAGATCATACTGATGTCTAATGATCGAGGTTTAAGTATCCCATTCTTCTGGTAAAGCTCTCAGAAACTTGGTATTTGAATCTTCAGAAACATATTCCTTACCAACTAAAGATAGACTATTCAGGAGTGTCAGAAATCTATCATATAAATCAGTCAGGCTCTCTTCAGGTCTAGCATCGAATTGTTCATATTCTTGAATCAAAAGAGCCCTTCTGTTTTTCTTGACAGATGCAGATCCCTGGCACTGAGTTTCCAAAGTATCCCAGATTTCTTTTGAAGACTTGCATGCAATCTCTCTGTTGGACATGACAGCATCAAGACTATTGTGCAAGATATTCTTTATCTTTTCCTCCCTGAGTACATGAGCTTTTTCTTCTGGAGTCCATTCACTCTTGGCCTTGACCACATAATGTTCAGGTACAGTTTCTGTTCGTTCTATGATTCTGGTAGGAATATATGGTCCATCACGAATCCTGCCCAAATAATCAGGATCCATAGCCTCCAGGTACATCAGCATCTTTACCTTCCATGTTGGATAATTTGATTTATTCAGGATGGGAATTTTCATGCTTTCATACTTGGTTGTCGACATCTTAGATCGTATCTGATACAAATTTAAATCAGTTTGCTCTGATACCAATTGTTGCCCAGTAATAAACAATTGTAGAAGGGGGGTTGAATACAATTGTATAAGATTCTCGACTTTAAACACAAATATAAATAATAACAGCTTTATTAATTCTGATATAAAACTGTTACAAACTCTCTCAAGAAATTCTGATGTTCTTGAGAGCTTCTAGGTTACAAAGATACTCGAGTGTTTAATTCTTTTATGTTCTCGTGTATATCATCTCTATAAATCGAAACCTAAACTGTGTTTATATACTACACAGCTTCTCTATCAATTACATGATAAGTCCTAATCAATTACAAAGATTGAAACCTATCCTAAATTGACAGCTACGTTCCTACAAACTAGGAACCGGCAGAATAATCTTTCCATCTTAAACTAGACTCCAAATATAACTCGAAGTAGGAATCCTGATCAGCTTCCAGTCCTGATGATCGATCCTGATCCCAGTCCTGATATGAAATCCTGATATCAATCCTGATCCTGACGACCATGCAATCCTGATAGCTATGCAATACTGATGACGTCAGCAATCCTGATCAGTGGAGTCTAGATCCTGACGATCATTGAATCATGATCTAACAGTTCCCCTCCCTCTTCTCTCTCTCTCTCCCCCCCCCCTCTCTCTCCCTCTGTATATATATGTATATGAATCAATTTCAAATTCTTATAAACAAGTAAAATTACAGGCACGTTCAGGTGCGGTACATTGTCAGCTTATGGATGCAGTTCATCCCGGAATGGTTCTGATGTACAAAGTCAATTTCTGTACAGAGTCCTTCAAGATGTTTTTAACAAGCTCAAAATTACGATATTAGTTTTTCCTCATATTTTGTCAAATTTATTATTAGTTGAAATATGAATTGAATTGTATTTTAATTTGTGTGAGATGTAGCATATTGAGGTGAATAAGTTTGTGAAAGGAAGGTCTCTGGATAATCTTGAGTTTATGTAGTGGATGAAGAAGTATTGAGATTATGTCAATGGAGGTGGCCTCCAAGGGTAATACTTCTAGTAATTTTATAATCGATACTGTTACTTATTTTGTCCAGATTCTTTTTGGTTTTAGTTTGCTTTGTTTTTGGTAGTTTTATTAATTGTTTTTAATAATTGTATATGTATGTATATGTGTTTGATGAACTGCGCCGTAAAGACCCTGAATTGTATCCCTTTCTACTCTCCCCCACCTCATTATGTATATGTTTCATGTCATTATTAATTTATCCAGATTAAGTTATCTTTTTTTTATTAGTGCGTAATGTGAAGTGAATGAACAGATAGTTGTTGTCTTGTGGAGTGTGTGTGTGTTTGAATTGTGGTTTTGGATAGTGTATTGTGGAATCTTAACTATTGTCAAGGTACAAGCGTGATGGTATTTTGCCAATGCTTAAGAGGAGGCTTGGAGTGAAAAATGTGCCTCAACGATGACAAGAGAATGCAGCGGATGGGGTCAAAAAAGATATCAAGATACTGCTCTATTTTCTTCAGCACAACATTTATGGGTAGAAAGTACTAGCACTTACATTCTGGTAAATTGCTTTCTCTTCTTTATATTATTAGGCTTAAGGTTTACAATAACAAACAAATGCTTTTTTGCAGGGAAGAAAAAAGGCACGGGCTAAGATATTCATGCTGCAAGCTGCACCGATAATATTAATTTTGATGGGTAGATGTACAAAATGGCTATGTGAAATCGTGCAATAGAGAGCAGTGCAAGCTTGTTTTGTGCTCACCATCACCAATAGTACAAAACTAATTTAAACATATATCTAAGTTTATATCTCTGGACAATGCTATTTCTTTCATTTATTAAATCCGCTTAAATCATTTAGAATTACAGCTTATTGTTCAGTACAAGAATAGAAAACCAGTTAAATGTTTAGTTAATCTTATCATTTACGTATTTAAAGAGGGCGAAAATAAATTACAAAAAGGAAATGTATTTGTTTATGTAAGCATTTTGATATTAACTTTGTCAAAACTCTGCAGTTAAAAGTCCCTTTCCTGCCCCTGCCTCTGATACTAAAAAACTCACTTAGCAAGAAAGATATCAACAGACTACATATCATTCTGCTTGCAATGATTAGCTAGTGTTAATATATAAGATCCATTAAGTGATTTTTCCTTGAAGACTCTTATTTTGAAGTCTGGTTAACAACTGATCTTTTCATGAACATGAATAATGTAAATGTGGTGTGTGGTGCTCATATATGTTTCCTGTACTTTAGATCTTTCTAAATACCGTGGAAGTATTTCTAATTTGTGAACTGGGGTTGTATTGTTGAGGGTTTCGGAAGGGAGGGGTGAATACGCAATCTGGTGCATAAGTTATGTCTTCTATATTAATTTCGAGTATTTTATTGAACTTGATGTTCAGTAACAAGTCTGTTACATAATCTTGCTATAGGTCCTTTTATTGCTATATAGAGAAAAGATGAGTGCCCAAGTATGTTTAAGGATCTAGAGCTGCTTGAGGCTGATGGGCTTTAGAACAGCTCTGACATAAAACCAGCATTGATGTGGCACAAGGTACATATATTTGGTTTTAAATTATTTTTCGTACTTAATATTTGAGAAATTGGCTAATTTTACACCAAATTTAAGTTAGATATATAGTAATTGGTGTGTGCCAAGTGTAAGGCATAACCTGGCATGGTATGTTAAATCTCCTTCAATTTTTCTGATTTGCATACTTTCATAATATGGTCTGATGATTAATTATGAACCTCTAAAGAATAAATCTATTGTTATCACCAGTTGTTGCATAACCATTTATAATTCTTATGATTCAGGTCTGTTTATAAAACCATACTAGACTGTGAACCCTGCCGTCCTTTGAAAAAATTTCCTATAGAAGGATTTTATTTAGCCGGTGATTACACAAGATAGAGGTATATGGCCCTAATGGAGGGTGTTGTCCTCTTGAGAAAGGTTTGTGCTCAAGCTATATTGCAGGTATAAAACTATAGTTACTACGATTGACAGATATATTCCACATTTACATCTCTTGTCGGTAATATTCTATATCATTTTTCACTTAATGTTCAATTTTTTTTTGTCCAAGCCTTTAAAATATAGTCAAATTCAAGTCATGCAATTTTAGTCATAAAATTTAGAAACACTTGAAACGGTACCTAGGCTGGTAGATAAATTGCTATTGTTGCTACAGTTTTGAGTTGCGTTTTTTTTACTTTCGTTTCATTGTCACACAATTTCTACCTCTCATATAATCCTCTATATTTTTAAAGTTACTAGCTTATTTATTAATGAGCTAAGATTAATAGGTGAAGTTTATTTCTGTCGCTATCAATTAAGAAAATTTACTGTGATGTGATTTTAATTGTGGTTCTGTATCTAATCTCATGTAGTTTATTGGTCAGTCTAACGAGTTATCCAGTCTCGTATCTTCATTTTATAGCTAGGAAAAGCATTTATAGTCTGAAGTAGGGGTGTACGCGGGTGGATATGGTTCGGTTATCGCGGTTGATGCGGTTGAGCGGATTTAATGTACAACCCTAGTCTGAAGCATTCCGACCAGAATCTTTGTTTTTTTTCAAGTTTTGTACATCAATTCTAAATAATCTAAATCCATATCTATGATTATCTTTTATTATTGTTGAGATGCTTTTTAGCTCATATATTTTTGCTTATGTAACTCCCCACGTCGTAAATCTATATCTATGATTATCTTTTATTATTGATTATTGTTATCCATGTTCAGATATTTGTATTTGAATCTTTGTGCTTGTATCGAAGTATTTTCATCTTTGCGCTTTATATACATCAACAATATGATGGACTACTTATGTGTTGTAGATGCATACTCAAGAAAAAATGAAAATATTGGAGGCAAAGAAGGAAGCTCTGACAAATGAGTGACGGACTTGGCTCTTAGACTTCTAGTGGTTTAAACAGTGCCTTTTGATGACCTAGTATAGGTTTTTCTATCCCGCTTATGACTTTGCAATGTGGTTGTTAAAAATGAACATGTAATTTTCTTGTAGTACTTGTACGTTTTAATTTATGTTCTCTAGTGTTGGTGGATATTATTAGCTGATGTGGTTGGTTTGTTACTGGATTGTTTATCTTATTGGTGAATGAAATTAGGACTTGGTTTGGTTGTTGGTTTATTTGGTGGGAAATATAATATTTAAACAACATATTTTTATTTTGTTATACTTAGGGTGTTACTATAGGTATAATTGTGTGTTGCAATTGATAATATAACACATGGGACCCACTTTTTTGCAAAATTTTAATATCTTTGGTAACACAGAAGGTATGTTGTTGTAGAATGTTTATTGTGTTGATGTAGATATCTTTAGTAACACAGTTTGCTATGTTACCTTAGGGGTCCTCAGTATGTTACTATAGACCCCTATAGCAACTACTGAGAACCTAACACGGCTGTGATGTTACCATAGCCCTTTTTGGGGCTATAGCAACGCGAAACTGGGCTTATAGCAACATAGTTTTATGGTTGCAAAAGGCCATTTATGGCGTAGTGATACTCCCCACTTGTATGTTTCACCACAATCTAAGAGTCACTGAATATGGCGAGTTTTTGTACCCTTAGAGTCCAGTCTAGGCGGAGACCAGCTAGAAGAGCTTCATATTCCGCTTGGTTGTTTGTTGCTGTAAAGCCAAATCCAATGGCTTGTTTGATTTGGAATCCATCCGGGCTCTTTAGGATGAGTCCTGCCCTGGACCCCTCATTAGTTGAGGATCCATTTACATGCAAATTCCAAGTTTCAAGATCAGGTGTGGGCTCCTCCCCGGGTTCCTCCGCCATAGGAACGTGTACAGGTTCGGGAAAAGAACATTTCAGAATGAAGTCAGCCAAGGCTTGGGTTTTGATAGAAGTCCTTGGGACAAAGGTAAGTGAGAATTGGCTAAGTTCTATAGCCCAATTAACCAAGAGTCCGGACACATCCGGCTTGTGTATTATTTTCCTTAGAGGTTTATCAGTTATAACTTTGATTTCTCGACCTTGGAAATAATGTCTTGACTTCCTTGACGCAGTGACATCAGCAAAATCAAAATTTTCCAAGTTGGGATATCGGGTTTCCGCATCTTTGAGAACTTGGCTCACATAATAGACCGGTTTTTGTTGCCCTTCATGTTCTCGAATCAGGGCTGCCCCAACAGCTAAGGGGCCGGCTGACAGATAAAGACTTAGAGGTTCGCCCGGTTCGGGTTTAGACAGGACTGGGGGAGTAGAAAGATATTCCTTGATTTAATCAAGAGCTTGTTGGCAACATGGACTTCATGCTATTTTTTTTTTTTTGTGCTCCTTTAAGTAACTCAAAGAAAGGTAAATAACGCTCATCAAGTTTAGAGATAAACCTTCGTAAGGCGGCAAGAGATACCTCTAGCTTCTAGATATCTTTCTAAGTCTGGGGCGCCTGGATGTCCATAACGGATTTGATCTTCTCCGTATTGGCTTCAATTCCTCTTTGGCTGATCATGAACCCCAAGAATATTCCGGATCTGACTCCAAATCTGCATTTCTCCGGGTTCAGCTTCATCTCATGCTTTCTTAAATTTTCAAAGCACTTTTTCAAGTCAGCAATATACCTGGACTGTCTTTGACTTGGCAATCGTGTCATCGATGTAGGACTCGAGGTTTCTTCCCAACTAACCGTGGAAGATTTAAACCATGTCTCTCTGATAAGTTGATCCATCATTCCTTAATCCAAAAGGTATGATCTTGTAAGACTAAACAACTCGGTGCGTTATGAAGGTAGTTTTGGCTATGTCAGCCGGGTTCATCTTGATTTGGTTATAGCCAGAGAAGGCATCCATGAAACTGAGCATTACATGTCCAGCGATTGCATCAATGAGCTGGTGTATGCTGGGCAGGGGGTATGGGTCTTTAGGACAGGCATAATTTAGGTCAGTGTAATCAACACATATTCGCCACTTGCCATTGGGTTTTTTGACCAAGACAACGTTAGCCAGTGTAATAACCCCAAATTTTGGACTTAGTTAAAAAAAAATTGATGAATAGTAAATGTTGATGAATAGTGAAATTGCTGAAGAAAAAAATATTTCAGACTACACTAAATGGAAGACATGGAATGAATGTTTCGAAGTTATATTAGTGATGTATAAGGAGAATAAGTGAATGCAAACGCGATCAGAATCGGGAGATTCTAACTTTAATTTTTGATCACTATTCATCGGACAATCAAGGATGTATTGATTTGATCGTTTTGAGAAAGTATGTAGAATGAGAAATCCATGATCATATCTTAAGCCAAGGTGAGAAATCTAGGATTATATATTAAGCCAAGGTAATGGAAAGATCAAGGAAGTATCTCCTAACATTGGTACAGAGAAACATTTTTAAAATCACTAGAACCTATCGCGAAACAGAAGCGTAACGAATTATGGATTAAACCCTAACCGAAGGGGAAGTATCATATAAGATCATCAAGTGCATCATATAAGAGAATTGATGATACAAGAAATGACATAAGCATAACACAAAAGATGGTGTAAGCATGACATAGGGGGTGACAAGGTGATGAATCACCACCTTGTCACCATTTTTACCCAAAACCACACATGGCTTGACATATGGCAATTGATGACTAAACTCAACCATAACCACACAAAAGAGATGCATCCAATTAAGAGATATTTGCCAAAATAAAAGAAAAGAAAAGAAAATCAAAAGAGAAGCATCAAGAACACAAAACCATTCGGCCCTTTTTGTTCTTCAATTCCTTAAACTTTTTGCTACCACTTCCACTTCTCCAAAATTGCAAGGATGGATTCTAAATCTTCCATATTTCTAAACAAAGGTAATCTCTAAATCCTAGCTTCATCCATGCATTGCATCATGTTCAAATCTTGATTAAAAGATGAGCATGAATAGTGAAATGAATAGTAACTTATGATTTTTTTGATTTGTTCTTGAAGTTTAAGGCTTGTTAAGGTTGTTTAAGGATCAATCAAGGATATATAAGCTATTTATAGTCCTTACCAAGCATCAAGGAAGGTATAAACATCTCAAACCTTTATTTATAATTCGATTTTTATGATTAGTTTGATGATAGTTGAGATAGTATGGATTAAAGGTTGAATCCTTGGTTATAATGATTGTTTAGTGATTATCTTGATGGTTGAACTAGTAAATGTTTGTATGGAGTTTTTGGTTAAAGATTATGAGTTGGTTTAGATGATGAATGAGAAGTATTGATGGTTTGGTTGTGTTAATGGATTGATTTGAGTGTTTTAAACACGGGAATCACGATTAAGCGTCGTTACCATGTCGGATTTTCTTTAGAAAGCTTAGACAGAGACCACGGCTACCTTGTAGACATAACAATGAGGTTTTCTGACCATGATCATGTAGGCTCTGTTTTGTAGTTTATTTTGGTGAAAGAATCGTATCGTTTCGATTTACGGTTTAGGAGAAACATCCGTTTTAGTGAAAGCGATTTCGGGTAACTAAGTAGTTCACTGCATGAACTTTGAGATTGTGATCAAACCCTTTAAAAATGGAATTGAGTCGAGATATTAATGTGGATACTATTATGGACAGTTAGGAAGGGAATCGAGGAGGTTTCGTGTTAAAATGATGATTTTTTGATTTTATAAAAATGCGGGAACAAAAGTTGCGCGAGTGAAATACCCTTAAGGGGATGGTTAAAAACAATGAGTTAGCAATGGTAAAGTACTTGGGTTTTGAGAATAGATTTCCACCCAAACTTTTGACTTAAGAGTTTACGGAATGTCATGAGGTTATAAGTGACCAAGAGCGAGACATTTGATGTTCGTTAATAGAACGTTAGTGCTTAAGTTAAATGCACTTTAAATGATTAAGCCAGGGAACTGATCAAATATTTCTTTGTTTATAGATTTCCCGACAAATCCTCGAACCCCTAACAACCAAGGACCCAAGGCAAGTTTTCTATTCCCATGTTGTATTTCAGATTACATTATACTGATGATGCATATGATATGATATCATGCATGTTTTCAACCTTACATCGTATATAGATGTGATAGTATTAAAACTATTGAGATTATAATATATGCATATGATAGATGCACGCTTTCAAACCTTACATCGTATATAGATGTAATGGTATTAAAAATGTTGAGATGTAATATATGCATATGATAGATGCAAGTTTTCAAACCCTACATCATATAAGTGATGTTGTTGTGATTAATGTTGTGTTTGTGATATATTCTGCTTTAATACTGTGAAAAGAGTTATAACTGATTATGCTTATGGTAAAAAGCTTTGTGATATATAAGGGTTTATATGCTATGTAAATATTAGATATAAACCGAGGTGTTATAGAGGCTCTAAGGGTAGAGCACTCGTACGTGGATTTTAAAACTTAGACCGGGAGTCAAATTAGTATTTTGTACTGATTATACTGTCAGAAGCTGGAGGGTTCCAGGGACAGTTATATTTTTAAAATGTTGATTAAATATTCCAATATATATATTATTGGATATTTAATGTGATATATTTAAATAATATTATTATAAATATTATTTGGATATTTATTTAATTAAGTGAATATTATTTTGAATATTCACTTAAGTGGAATCTTATTGAATAATAATTCAACATTTATTATTTAAATATTTATTTAATTAAGTGAATATTATTTTGAATATTCACTTAAGTTGATTTATATTGAATAATAATTCAATATTTATTATTTGAATATTTATTAAATATTCCAAAAATGATTTAAAAATCATAGAACCTTATTTAAATATTACGTAAGGTTCCAATAGTTATTTAAAATATTTTCTGATCTCAAAAGAGTTTTATGTGACTATAGTAGGGGTTCCCAACTACTTTTAAATTATTTATCCCAAATGATGATTAAGGTTTTGGACTTATCAAAAATTGGGAATCCATCTCAGGAAGTGAATATATGATTTCACTTGCCCCTTTCATTAAAAGTGATATAGTTTGGGTTTCTGAATTATCAGAGCTAAAGATATTTTACAAAACTCCCAGGTCGTGATTTCGAAATGTTTTACTCGAGGATCGAGGTCAGTTGACAACGGTCAACCCACATTGTGACTTACTTCTGATATAATCCGGAAGTAAGGGTATTTTTACAAAACCTATCAACAAGCTTATGCTTGGGGGAAACGACATTTTCGCGTAAGTGGCCGAGTACCTCACGGTCCCGTAAATAAAAACTATTTTGCTGGTCTTGATGTCGCCAGGTGGAAATATAATAAGAGGTTGGGTGACGCTAATCCAGTTGAATCCGTTGGCAGGGAGCGGGTCTGTAACGCCTTAGAATTTTTTACTGGTAAATTATTACCAATATGTGAATACGATTAATATTATATGTGCGTGATAATTTTTTGATAGGCTCTTTGTGCTAATTAGAGTAGCCTTAAATTTATTTTGTTAATAAGAGCTGTTTAAAATTATTTTACATTTATTACTAGTAATAGCAATTGAGATTTTATTCTTGACATTTTATTTAGCAATGATGATCTTGATATAGTGTGATTTATGTGTAAGCTCATATTTTAGTTATACTTATTTGAGATAAAAATATTTCTTTGATATAGTCCTATAATTTTGAAATTTCTTTATGTGCCATAATTGTTACGTGCTTAAAATGTGAATTATGTGCGTGGTGAATAATTAGTAAATTATGAATGTGGTTTCTAAATTTTATTTAAGTGCTCTGAGAATTTATTTGGGTCATAAAATATTTATATTAAATTTAGAGAATGCTTAAATTATTTAATTAATAGCATAAAATATTTCTTAGCATTATTTTATTTCTACTTTACTTTTAAACTCATGATTTAAATTGTATAATCACTTAATTATTTTAATTATTTATTTTGAGGGATGCTACACCTTCTAGATTATTTATTTTCAGTGGGTAATTTATTTATTTACCTAGAGAATGGTAAATTTTTATTTAAAATTATTTTTGAGATAAAAAGACATTTTATTTAATTATTTCTATGTAAATGCAATTTTAATTATCTAATCCACTAAACTTATTTGTAAAATATTATTTCTAATTGATCTAGAGTGGGAATTATGAATTTACATCATAACCCTTGTTTTATTAATTTAGCAATGGTGTTAGTGGGGCAATTTGGTAAATTATAATCTATTCTAGAACTATTTAAATAGATAACATTTCTTTATTTTTACACTTACCAAAGCCCACCCACCCCACTTCTCTCTCTCTCACACTCTCATCTCTCTTTCTCTCCCCCGGCTCTCTTCTTCTCCCAACCCCTCTATTTGTTCTTCATCTTTTTACCAAATTAAACTCACCAAAACTTGTGATTCTCTTATCCAAAATTTAAGTGTGAGTAATCAAAATACTCCTCTCTCAAATCTCTACAACCCTCTTGTGTCAATATCAAGTTTTGATTCAATTTTGAATTTGGGAATTTTCGGATTTTCATTTCTCTTTGTGTAAAACTTACATGCAATGGTTGATTATTGGTAATAGGGATGATTCTCGGTGAGATCCATCATTTTGGACTCATCCGAGAAGAAACCCGACCATTGGCGATGATCATGGTGATATTTGATGATTTTAGCTAGAGTTTGATAGTGGGTTCAATTATTGTTAGTATATAGTTATGTTTGATGATGGATAGTTAATAACTAAGAGTTTTAGTGATTGCATGTCACTAATTTTGTGAGCTTTAGTGATTTGAGTGATAGTTTGATAATGGCTCATGATTCTTTTTGAGTAAAAGTGTTGTGTGGTGAACATTTAGACTTGTATGTGTGTTTTGTAGTGAAAGTGAAGTATGGTATAGTTTGAAATCTTGTAATTGACTTTTATTTGAGATGATGTTGATGTATGTGAAATGGTTTATGGTTTTGGAGTGGGAGTTAAGGTGGAATGGTTGTGTTGGATCAAGACACCGAGAGAGGGAGATGGAGGAGAGGGAGGAGGCCGAGAGAGAGATGGAGGGAGTAAGATATAAGAGGATTTGAATTTTTAATGTGATTTTGTGTGTGTAAATTTAAAATGTACTTTTGTGTGTTTTCAAAATACGATTTTAAAATTGTGTGTGTAATCTTTCATGAAGGTGTTGAGGTGTGGGTGTTGTTTAAAGAAAGTAGTAAGTTTTTATAAAGAAAGAGTTTTCTTAAAGGTATAGTTTTAGGTAGAAATCTAAAGATGGGATTTTGAGTAAGTAGGTGTGTGTACTTTAAAATGTGATTTTGGTGTGAGTTGTTCAAAAACATGATTTTCTAAAGGTGTGAGTGTGTTATTCAAAAATAAGATTTTATGAGTATGATTTAAAATATGATTTAAAAATGTGTGTATGCGTATTCTTTTAAACGTGTTCTTTTCACAAATATGACTTTGTGTGTGTGTGTGTGTCATTCAAAAACATAATCTTGTAAAAGTGTGAGTGTGTTATTTCAAAATATGATTTAGTGTGTACTTTTAAAATATGATTTCGTATGAGTGAGTGTGTATTGGTGTTGATTGAGGCCATAAGGCAGAGAGAGAGAAGAGAGGGAGATAGGCCGAGAGGCCGAGAAGAAAAAGAAAAGAGAAAGAAGAGAGGATGGAAAAGAGAGAAAGAAAGGAGAAGTGTTGGTGATTGGTTTTGTAATCCCATAAGTTTATTTAAATTTGATTTTGACTGGTATGTATAGTCAAGTTGTGCTAATTGCGTAGTTGTAATTTAAGTCAAGTCGTCGTTGACTTAGTAATGGTATATGTGTGGATTGACTAGTTGGTCATGGTTTGCTATAAGGTTGAGTTACTATGTATGTATTGAACCAATGTGATAAAATTATGTGAAGTGTATAATATATGTGGTACGTATACCTGGCTTATATGATTAAGTGATATTGTTATCAAATAGAGTAGATAAAGTTACCAAAGTACTTTATCTTGAGGTCTTTCCATCATAAGGATAAGGAATGCTTTGTGAAGTTATATTATTGCTAAGTGACCAAATGTCGACTAAAGTTGTAAACACACTATGTGCTTTTTGATTATATATATATAAGTGTATGTAATTGTATGACGATGGGGTAGAAGTATTTAGAGATACGTAAACAAAGCTGAGGTACTAAGTGATAAAGACTAAGACCATATTATACCTTTATATAGGTACAAGTAGGAGGCCAGAAAAGGAGCCCGTGTACGTAAAGTCAGAGTGGTGTACAAGTTATTGAGTTAGTTTATCGGCTTTTGAGGCAAGTGTCTATTCCCTCCACTTATTTTTCAAGTGGTAGTTCTCTTAAATTATGATGCGAATGTTACCTTTGAATTATATTGCAAGTATACGTCCTAATTTTACTTATCCTTTACTTACCATTATGCAATTGTTCTCAATATCATGTTAATGTACCCTTTTTACCTTGCTCTTTCTTATAAAACCTACAAGTGTTCCTTCACCTTTGCTTTATTCCTATAAACCTTTCTCTTGACTTATATTTTGTCGACCTTTGTTAACTTTTGAATACCCGAAGCATACTTATTCCTTTGCTCATATACTTACCATGTCTTTCAATTATCAAACTTTCAAACCCTTGCAATAAAATCTTGAATTAGCTTATACCCTGAAATGAATGTTGGAAATTTTGAAAGCCTCTTATTCATTTGATCCCTTTGTTGAATTACTTATGAATGGAACAAACTTTGACCGTGGCGGCGGTCCTGGTTACTTATGTATTTATTTTATGGCCAATGTGTGCCTATGGATCCTGAATGTTAGGACCTTGTGAAAACATGGTCTGGAGCTTTACGTGACTGATCACCCATATAGCTCGTACCGTCTTATCAGAAGTTCCAATTCATTTGTTTACCCTTTTCTTTGAAAAAGAAACTTATATCTTGAAACTGAAGTACTAGATTTATTATCAAGTTGATGGATTATCAAATGAAAACTGTTTATATTGATTACACTTGCTGAGAAATTTTTGGCTCGCCCTTGTTTTATTATTCCCTAACCTTTCAATTAGGAATGGAGTATGCAGTTTTCGAGTATCCGCTAAGAGGACCATGAGAAGGCCTGATTCGAGATTTTAGGTTCTATGTTGCCAGGAAGATAGAGTTCATTTTAGATCTCACCAATGGTTAGATGATGACAAATGCTTTGTAATAAAACTAAATTAGATGTTGTAATAAACTTTAATATTTTAGATTCTTGTTTCATACCATAACCTGTGATCGATCCTTAGTTGAGGGGTCGTCTGTATAATTATGTTTTATTCAAAGCGATAGTGGCACCAAATCCTGACCCCGGATTTGGGGGTGTCACAGGGTCCACTTGTGTGGCCTTGATGTCGCCATGTGGTTACTAATGTGTAAGAGGTCGAGTGACGCCGGTCCAACCTAAAAGCCCGTATGCGGCTAGGGTAATGACCTTCGGGATTATCCATCTACTAGTAGAGAATCTTTGGTATGACGACTGATCATCGTATACCAGTGCGTAGCCCTGTACAACTCCCCATGTTCTTCCAAGGATTGGAATTTCATAAACGTTTGGTAACTTGGGTTAAATACCGGTTACGGATACTTGTTAATAATATTTTAACAAATTACTATACCTCATACAGTATTTGTACTATATGGCATGTTTTGACGAAAAGAAAAGTAAATATATCATTCTGTATATGAATGAAGTTTTAAAGGTTTTCCCTTATGATATAAGCTTATATATATGCTTATTCTGCTATATCTTATTGTTGAGCTTTAGTACTCACTCTTGCGTCTTATATATATCACAACACAACATATTCAAAAGTGTTCATGACTAATATTTTACAGCACTTTGAACAGTATGAGATATCTATATACATGTGTATATATATTGAGAAGATATTTAAGATATACAGTATGTTGAACTGTGTAGTATTTTGAATCAATGGATAGGCTTTAAGCCTTGATTCCAATATTTGATATCTATTTTAAAGATATGTTTTGAATCTTGGTTCATTATATCGATACCAAGGATTTCTAAATGATTCACGAAAAGTATTTGAGTATGATTATAAGTCATACGGTATTTTGAACGGTATACTATTTTGGGGTCAAACCCTAGTAGTTTTTAAACATGGATCCTATATGGATTATTTACCTTAAAGGTTTAAAGATTTAAACTGGGATAGATTCTTGTTGAGCGCTATTAGCTCATTCTTGCTTTATTAAAACTTTCAGCATGAAGAAAACATTGCCGATTCACCCCGAATTATGAGAGCAAGGGAATGGAGAGACCACCCTTGAGTTAGTTCAGCAGGATGGGTACTGCCGTAGTTAGCCGAACAGTTGCAGATGGAATTAGGGAGAATTGTTTTCAAGTAGGTTTTCCTCATGGAACCTTGTATAGAATTGTGAGGTCTATTATTTTAACTTCAGGTAGAGGTTGTAAATAATAGATGAGATCCTGGATAGTACATTTGGTTTGTAATAACAAGTGTTACTTATTGTTGCTCATTTCCAAGGCTATAACTTGTGTGTGTGTGTGTGCGTAAGTGATTGGGGTCTTTGGAGTTGTATTATTAGAATGTTGTAAGTAATGCAGGTATTGTATAATTGATGGAGCGTGACAACCCAGATTCCTGACCCCGGATCTGGGGGTATTACAGCCAGCCAATCCGGGTACTTGATTTTACAGATGATATCGGCTTTGAGTAGCTTATCAACTTCTTCATCAATAGCTTTCTGGGGCAAAGTTCCTTCTCTTTTGCTTAACTGGCTTTTTGTTTGGAACGACATCCAGTCTATGCATCGTGATAGATTCCTGGAGCCCGGGAATATCGTCCGGACTCCATGCAAACACATCAGCATACTCCCGGAGCAATTCAGTGAGTTCTTTCTTGAAAACAATGTCCAGTCCTGTTCTAATTTTGATCTTTCGATCAGGGTTGTCTTCCATCAATTCTATTGTTTCAAGTTCAACAGCAGCTTCAACTTTGCCCATTTCTTTTCTAGATACAAATTGTTGGACCTGAGCCTGCACAACTTTGTCAAGGTAAGTCTGGGCCAAAGGGTTTTCAATATTTTGGACTTCTTTTCCGGGTTGCTTTTTTGGGTTGAATCTATGCTTCTTTTGACTTAGATTTTTCTGGTAGGAGTTGGTTTTCCTTTTGTTGTCCGGGTCAGTCTCAGCCATGATTAGAGCTTGCCCATAGCATCTACTGGCCATTTCATAATCTCCTCGAACTTCTCCAATTCCAGAAAGTGTAGGAAATTTGAACTTCAGATGTGGGGTTGAGGTTATAGCTTGGAACTTGGTCAGGGCTGACCTTCCTAGAATCACATTATAAGAGGATGGGGTGTTGATGACATAGAACATGACTATGTTGGTGAACGGCTTTGGATATGTTCCAAACAGGACCGGTGGGTATGGGTTCCTTGAATTGGAACTAAGTTGTTCCCGAATCCATAGAGGGGATCTTCTCTGCAATCATTGATCTTTACACTTCCTAGCTGCATCTGATCCGCTGTATGTTTGAATAGTATATTGACAGAGGAACCGTTGTCAATCAGGACTCTTTTAACTTCATTCTCAACTATGTCTAAACTGACAACCAGGGGTTCATTATGGTTATGATTTAGACCTTCAGAATCCTCCTTGCTAAAACTGATGACTTGTTCTGGACAGGACTACACCATCATTATTTCATCTCTCGAGTTCGGGCTTCGAGGTGGGGAGTTAGATCCACCCAAAACAACATTCACCGCATTCTTGCCTTTCCCGGATCCTTCTCTTCTTTCTGTGGTTCTCCGGGCTAGGTACTAGCCCATGTTGCCTTTCTTGATTTGGTCTTCAACAAAGAATTTTAGAGATAAACAATTCTCAGTTGTGTGTCCATGGGTTTGCTGATAGTCATAGTGTTTGTGAACGGACTGGTTCTTTGGTCTTGTGACCATGGGTTTTGGTAGGTATTAGAAGGCTTTGTCTTTAACTTCTTTCAAGATTTCAGCCCGAGTTCTGTTTAGAGGAGTCCAGGTTGGCTTGGGTCTGGGTTCTGGTTTGGATTTGGTTAATCCGGGCTCTCTCTTTGGATTGGAGTCCGGGGGTGGTGCTGGTAGCACGAGCTGAGAGATTTGAATATAGTTATTTTGTCTATTTGTCTTGAACTTTTTGTCTTGGTGATAGTTGCTTTTAGAGCCATCATCATTTCGAGTTAATGATGATCCTGGCCTGGTCATTCTCATAGGTTGGAGCACATCTGTTTCTTTGATGAACCTAGCAGCCATGACATAGACTATGGCCAGGCTCTGGGGTTCCTTGTTTATAAGCTCATAGATATACATTTCATTATTATCAGGGTTCAGGTTTTTTCAAAATACGCTCAGAGCTTGGCGCTCATCAAGGTTGGTAACATTATTTATGGCCTCCTGAAATCATTTCATATAAGCAGATAAAGATTCATCATTATATTGGTGTATGGTTTCAAGATGGAACATGTCCATCTCATGAGTTTTGTTGGCTCGGAAGCGTTTGAGGAATGATTCTCGAAACTGCTTCCAGTTGCTGATGCATCGAGATAAAATTCAGCTGAACCATCTCTGAGCTCCGGATTTGAGTGTTGAATCAAAGAACCTGCACTTCGTGAGGTCATTATAATAATAGATCAGGGTTATCTACTCAAAGTAGTTGATATGCTCTTCGGGAACCCAATCCTTTGAAGGATTCAAAATTGAAGTGTTTGAGGTTCCTTTGTCTAGGCATAGCTTCCAAAGAATGGCTTATTGGAGTAAGAGTTTCCCCAATATCCATCCCATAATCTTTGACAACTTTCCTTTGGAGTTCATGAATCATGTGCAGGTCTTCATGTGGTTCCTCATCATCTGAGAGTATTTCCGGGCTAGGAGTCCGAGTTCGTCTACGGTCCCGGGTCTTTGCAAGAATCTGAGCTTCCTCCTCTTGGATTCTTTTCTGAACCCGGTGCTCCAACTTTTCTTGTTCTTCCTTACGAATCTCTTCTCGCAGCTCAGCTAGTATCCTAAGCTTTTCAGCTTCATCATCAGGGTTCTTGTCTTGAGTTCGATGATGGTTCTATCTCTGGGTGTCTTTGCCTCTACCACCAATTCGGTCAAAAACAGAGCCACGAGATTGGTGAGATTCCTCTGAATCATGGGAGTTTTCGTTTTGCTCAACCTCGTTGATCCAGGCTTCCTTATACATCTGGATTGCTTCGACGAGCCGGTTACCGACAATTTTTCCATGAGCTCGGGTTCCATATTAATATCTGTCTATTTGTACATGTTTACCTCAATCTCAACCCGGGCATCGTCTAGCCGGATTACTTGAGATGCCAGGATTAGGACTGGTGGTAAATCAGTGACATTTTGAGTCTGGTACACCTGTTGGTCTTGGTTTTGGACAATTGGGGGTGGTCTGAGTGTGGTTTTACTTCCACGAGCCATGATTCAAACACAAACAGGTGTATACAATATTTGCAACAACAACAATTTCTGAGAAAAAAGGATAAATTTTAACTAGATCAGGGTTTGATTCAAGAAGGTAAAGCGATATGCATGCATTTTTGGTCCAAAACAACTTAAATCACCAAAATATTGGGTTTTTGAGTATATCAAACAAAGAACAATGTAGATCTGAGCAAGGACTAAGGTTTGTAAGTTAAAAATCACAACTTTAACAACTAAAGTTATAGATCTAGGTTTAAACAGAGCAAATAAGGTCTAGCTTGCATGCATACTCATGAAAATAGCTTAAAAGGGGCATTCTTAAAATAGATCTAAGGTGGTTTTATAGCTCTTACTGGGTTTAATTAGGACTCCTTCAAAGATGAAGGAGCTTGTTGATGACGGCGAGTCTAGTGGCACCGAGACCACAAGACAGAGCTCACCCCTCCTTCTAACGCCAAATGATATCTCCAGAATCCGATCCAGTCCTTCCTCGTCGTTCCCACGCCTGGCCGTGGTGTAGCTGCTGGTTGGTTTCTGTTAGATATAATTGCTGATGTTTGTTTATCAGTGTTTAAGTACCAGGAAACTATCAGAGTTTAGCTGGAGGACTAGTCAAGAGTTTAGCTGGAGGACCAGTCAGAGTTTGTTAAAGTATGATGGTCAGAGTTTGCTTAGCAGTCGGTGCAATTCAATGAACATTCTAGAAGCGATATTCTTTGAAGATGGAAAGAAGCATAGAGATATCGAGATGGCTAAGGAAACGGAACAGAAGACAGAAGCAATTCTAGATTGATATTAATTGTATAGCTGATTTATAGAAATATCAATTAGAAGATTGTACGTAGCTGTGTACTATATAAACACAGATAGGTTAACCCTAAAATGGATGCGAATACGTGAATTATCATTCTTGTAACCTAGCAGCTCTCTGTGATATTTTACATCACTGAGAGAGAAGTTTTTAATTCCATTCAGTTTATTGTTCATAAACAGTGTTCTAATTGTTATTCTCATACCTATACTTGATTATATATTGTGTATTCGGTCTAACAATTGGTATCAGAGCCAAGGCTGTTTAAAATATACAGTTTTTGATCCAAACACAAGTTATAATCATGGCTGAAAATACCCAGGCAGGTTCTAATGCTCAGAAGGTTCAACCAACTTCTGTAAGTCGATATGAGACAATCAGGGTTCCAATTCTAAGACCAGTGGAATATCCAATATGGAAGGTGAAGATGACCATGTTTCTGGAAGCCACGGATCCAGAATATCTTGATAGAATCAATGATGGTCCTCATATGCCAACAAAACTGTCTCCAGTTGTTGCTGGTCAAGAATAGAAGAGCGTTCCAAAAGAAAAGAAAGATTTGACTCCTGAAGACATCTCATCAATTGCAAAGGATGCAAAGGTTAGACATTTTCTCCATAGTGCTTTAGATAATGTTATGTCTAACAGAGTTATTGGCTGCAAAACTGCCAAAGAGATTTGGGATGCTTTAGAAGTCAGATGTCAAGGAACAAGTGCTACAAAGAAGAACATGAAGACTATTCTTACACAGGAGTATGAACACTTTGATTCGAGACCTGATGAAAATTTGACAGAGACATATGACAAATTCTGCAAACTGTTGAATGATTTATCTCTTGTTGATAAAGAATATGAACTTGAAGAGTCGAATCTCAAATTCCTTCTATCTCTACCTGAAAGATGGGATTTGAAGGCAACGACAATAAGAGATAATTATGATCTTGCAGAAACAGATCTCGATGAAATCTATGGTTTGCTTAAAACTCATGAACTTGAGATAGAGCAAAGAAACAAAAGATCTGGAAAGAAGACAAAATTTGTTGCTCTCAAAGTTGAAGAAAAACTTCTTAAGAAAGAGACATCAAAGATCAAAGCTAAAGGAAAGGCTTTGGTCATAAACTCTGAAAGTGAGTCATCAAACTCTGATGATGACTCAAACACTGATGTTTCTTCTAAATCTGAGGATGATGAAGAACAAATGATGCAAATGGCTACTTTGATGGTGAAGACTTTCAAGAAGATGGGTTTCACGAACTTCAAGAAAGGAAAGAGATTCTCAAGGAGAGATTCAAACTCTGAAAGGAAGAATTTCAGAAAGTCTGACATAAGAGATATCAAATCTGGGAAGAAAGACAAGTCTGAGATCCAGTGCTACAAGTGTAAAGAGATGGGTCACTATGCTTCTGAGTGCAAGAAAGGAAAATCTGAAAAAACACCCATCACTAAATGAAAAGACTGGGCAGACACTTCAGATTCAGATGAGGATGTCAACTATGCTCTCATGGCAACTGTCAAAGAGGAATCTGAATCATCTGAAAATAAGGGCATAAGGGAAAGTACCCTAGTCTTGGACAGTGGATGTTCAGGACACATGACTGGAAATAAAGCCCTGCTATCAGATTATGAGCAGAAAGCTGGCCCAAAAGTTTCCTATGGAGATGGAAACATAGGACGTACTATGGGATATGGCAATATCAATCTTGGAAGTGTCATCATCACTAATGTAGCTCTAGTCCCAGGACTCAAGCATGACTTGCTATTTGTGAGTCAAATCTGTGACAGAGGTTACCATGTAGATTGTCAACCTGAATATTGTGAGGTTATCAGCAAATCTACAGGGAAAGTTGTTCTAGTTGGACACAGACGGAATAATATCTATGAAGCAAGTTTGGTAACAAACTCTGAAGGAAAAGCTGTGTGTCTGTCTGCAAAAATGTCTAATGAAGAGAGTTGAAAATGGCATAAGAAGCTCTCTCATCTAAACTTGAACAACATCAATGAGCTAATTCGAAAAGATCTTGTAAAGGGACTTCCAAAGTCAATACTCAGCTTAGATGGTCTGTGTGATTCTTGTCAGAAGGCCAAGCAAAGGAAGTCATCTTTCAAGAGTAAATCTGAATCTTCAGTTGTGGATCCTTATCATCTTCTTCATGTTGATCTATTTGGTCCAGTAAATGTAATGTCTCTAGGCAGAAAGAAATATGCTCTAGTCATTGTTGATGAGTATACTAGATACACTTGGGTGTACTTTCTAGTAAAGAAGGATGAAACTGCCTTAATTCTGATGGAACATGTGAAGCTGCTGGACAAAGGATCACAGTTTAAAGTGAGAATTATCAGGAGTTATAACGGTACTGAATTCAGAAATGCAAAAATGGAAGAATTTTGCAAAGAAAGAGGAGTGAAGCAAGAATTTTCTGCACCAGGGACTCCACAGCAGAATGGAGTGGTTGAAAGAAAGAACAGAACTTTAATCGAAGCTGCCAGAACAATGCTTGATGAAATAAAATTGCCAACTTATTTCTGGGCAGAAGCTGTTCAAACTGCTTTTTTTACTCAAAATGCAACACTGATCAACAGGCATGGGAAAACACCATATGAGATGGTGAAGAATAAGAAACCAAACCTGAAATATTTTCATATTTTTGGGTGCAAATGCTTTGTGTTGAAAACTTATCCTGAACAGTTGACCAAGTTTGATTTAAAAGCAGATGAAGGAATTTTTGTTGGATACCCACTATCAACTAAAGCATTCAGAGTTTATAATCTGAGAACTAAAGTGATCATGGAATCCATACATGTGTCATTTGATGACAAGAAAATAACTGGAATTGAAGATGAAGAAAATCATGATCAACTACGCTTTGAAAATGAAGATCTAAACTCTGATGATGTAAACTCTGACGAAGCAAATCCAACAAACTCTGATGTAGCATACTCTGATCCTCTACTGGTAAACACTGAGGAAATTTCTCAGACAGAAGAAAATAGAGAACCAGTTGATGGGGAGCATGAAGATACTTTAGCAACATCTCAGAATGATGACTCACATTCAGAAAGTGAGTCAGCTGAAGAATCTAATACAAACTCTGAAAGTTCAAACACTGAGCAGTCCAATTCAGGGGGAGCCTCAGAGAATACAGATGGTCAACAAGAAAATCAGGAGAGCATGGATCATGGGGGAGGATCTAATAATGATGATAGAAGCCACTTACCTACAGCAAGAAGGTGGACTCAGGCTCATACACCTGATCTGATAATTGGAAATCCAGATGCAAGTGTGAAAACAAGAAGTGCCACAGCAAATGAATGTTTGTTTCATGCATTCATATCTCAAACAGAGCCTAAGAAAGTGGAAGAAGCTCTTCAAGATGCCAACTGGATAACAGCTATGCAGGAAGAGTTGAATGAATTTGAAAGAAATGAAGTATGGACACTTGTACCTAGACCTAAAAACAGGTCTATTGTTGGTACAAAGTGGGTTTTCAGAAACAAGACTGATAGTGAGGGAGTAATTACATGGAATAAATCTAGACTTGTGGCAAAAGGGTATTCAAAACAGGAAGGAATTGATTATGATGTAACCTTTGCTCCAGTTGCAAGATTGGAAGCCATAAGAATTTTTCTAGCATATGCTGCTCACAAGAAGTTCAAAGTCTTTCAGATGGATGTGAAGAGTGCTTTTCTCAATGGGAAACTTGAAGAAGAAGTGTTTGTTGAACAACCACCAGGGTTTGTGGACCCCAAGCATCCAGATTATGTCTACAGGCTTGACAAAGCATTTTATGGACTAAAGCAGGCACCTAGAGCATGGTATGAAACTCTGGCTCAATTTCTTTTATAAAGTGGGTTCACTAGAGGTACAATTGATAAAACCTTGTTCTATTTCAACACTGGTAATGATTTGCTCTTAGTTCAAATCTATGTGGATGACATAATTTTTGGGTCTACTAATGACAAACTCTGCAAGAAATTTTCCAAGCTTATGCAGTCCAGGTATCAAATGAGCATGATGGGAGAGCTTAGTTATTTTCTAGGCTTGCAAGTAAAGCAAACAGATGATGGGATTTTTATCAATCAAGCAAAATATACCAGAAATCTTCTCAAGAAATTTGGTATGCTTGATAGTTCATCTGCAACAACTCCTATGGCAACTGCAACAAAGCTAGACAAAGACACAGGAACTTTAGTAGATATGACAAACTACAGAGGCATGATAGGGTCTCTTCTTTATCTGACTGCAAGTAGACCAGACATCATGTATGCAACTTGTCTTTGTGCAAGATTTCAGGCAGATCCCAGAGAGCCTCATCTAACAGCTGTAAAGAGGATTTTCATATATCTTAAAGGAACCATAACCTTGGGTTTGTGGTATCCTAGAGAATCAGAGTTTAAGTTGATTGGTTACTCTAATGCAGATTTTGCAGGCTGTAAGATTGCAGAAAGAGCACTAGTGGAAGCTGTCAATTTCTAGGTGACAGACTGGTTTCTTGGTACAACAAGAAACAGAAATCAATTTCCACATCCACAGCAGAAGCAGAGTATATTGCTGCTGGTAGCTGTTGTGCACAGATTCTGTAGATGAAGAATCAATTGCTGGATTATGGGTTAAGGTACTCTAAAATACCTATTTTCTGTGATAATCAAAGTGCTATTGCTATGACAAGTAACCCAGTACAGCATTCCATGACCAAGCACATCAGCATAAGGTATCACTTTATCAGGGAACATGTGGAGGAAGGAGATATTGAGCTTCATTTTGTGTCTACAGAACAACAACTTGCAGATATCTTCACCAAGCGTTTGAGTGAAGCTACATTTACAAGACTGGTAAATGAACTTGGAATGATCTCTGGTTTCGACTAGAGATACTGGTTAGACTCAAACTTTACTCATCTGTGAAAATTTGCTCATGTTTTTCTGCATATGTTAACTGTCATGCAAATCATGTTGATAAACTCTGGTAGCATACTCTGATAGAAGCATACTCTGTTGATAAACTCTGATGTTATACTCTGATTGTGTTATTGTCTGAAACATAATGACCGATGAAGAAAATAGTTGAAGCATGATTCTCAGTAAGTAATCATGAATCTTTCTGAGTTATATATGATCTAATCTTAAATGTGTGCAGAAACTTTACACAGCATGATACTGTCTCTATATTTATAGCATCTCTTAGTTTATTGATCCTATACACTGAGTCTGTATTAGCTGCTTGCACTTTCTCTCATAAATCATAAATGTTAAATGATGTAAGTCTAAACTCTGATAAATAGTTACTGCTAATTCACCAATAAGCAAAAGATGCAAAAATATGCACAAATTCCTTTGAGATCATGTTGTGCCTAGGAAGACCCATGAACTTATTGTATGAAATAAGGGCTAAAATTTTCAAATTTTTGGTGACTAGTGCCAACCACTGATTACTGGAAAAGATTAAATAAATAAAAAATTAAAGGGGGTGAAAACAAATGAATACAAATACATACAGAGTTTAGATAAAATCAGAATATGTTTTACATATGAGAGTTTGGGCAACCAGTTTTTACTGATTTATTTTGTGGATTTTATGCACTTTGAGATGCTCTCAATATTTATATTCAGTAAACTCTGCTATTCACACACAAATATTCACAACTGTGCATTTTGAGAGAAGAGATTATTAATGAAGAAGGAGAATTGATAAAAACTGATGAACTATGTACTCTACGCCGAGGTAATTTATTTTTAATCTCTGATGATTAAAATAAATAATGGTGTTTCAGACATTTCATAATTATTGAGGAACATTATTTTTGGAAAATAGAGAGTATGATTGATAACGGTTTGTTTAAGTTTTTGAAAATGAAGAAAGGTGTCTAGAAAATAGCAGAAATTAGTGCCTTTTACTGCGCATGAGTGTTGGAACAACCACGATTTACTGCTGTCAGTTAATACGTATGTGCCAACTGTCCCACTCACACATTATTCGAGTAAGCCTGCTATGTGTTTTAATGATTAAAACTCTTCAGTTTTAATTCATATTTAATTATTATACACACAACGTTCAAATCTTTTACAGACTTACTCTATTCACAACACAGTTTCACTTACACATTTTCACAAACACTTTTCTGCATCACTTTTTCAAACACTTTCTCGAAGCATAAACTCTGATTTCTTTGAAATATTCTAATGGCAACAACCATGTTTCAGTCTTTCGGTCTCGATTTTGTTCCTAACAACTATGCAGCACCACTATCTACTAAGAACGTCCCAGAGGCGTTTCACTTGTTTCAAAATTTCCTTGTTCAATCAGATATTGGGTAAGCTTTACTGGAACCAACAAGGTTATCTGGTACTCAAATCAAAGCCTTCTGGGAAACAGGCGTATATGATGATGGAGGTGAATCAGGCACTCCTTCAATTATTTTTGAATTTGCTGATCAAGAGTATGTGGTCACTCCAACCACTGTGAGAGATGTTCTTGGGTGTGAAGATTTCAATGCGTTCACCATTTCTGTTGGTGATTCTGATCTTCAGCGTATGATGAGGGAGATTGGTTACTCTGGGCCTTTGGCAAGGACAGGTAATATGAAGCGACCGTTCTTGAGGAAGGAGTGGAGTTTCTTCTTCGATTGTATTACAAGGGCGTTCGGAAAGAAGTGCACAAATTGGGATGATATTCTAATTGATAGTCTAGAAATTGGGTATTCTCTTCTCTATGGTACTCATTTTGATTTTGCTAGACTTGTTTTGAATAACATGGGTGAAAAGTTGACAGAAAATAGGAATGTTGTTTATTTTGCTCGTTTCTGTCAATCAATCTTTTCCTTTTGTGTTGATGGGGTTGAGATAGCTGAGGAGGATGTAATTCCCTCATTTAAATTGCATAAGAGAATATTTTCTGATCTCACAAATAAGGATGTCAAGAAAGGCCATGTTGGTGACTTGATGCTTCCTGCTTCAGTCCAACAGTTTTTAAACCCTCAACCACAACCACAAGCACAACCAGAATCTGACCAACCTTTAAACTCTGAACCTCTTCCATCTACATCTCAAAAACCAAAGACTGGGGGTAGGATTAAGCATAGAGCGTTTAAGGTTGTCCCAGCTGCTAAACCTCTAAACACTGATGATATTCCAGTATCTGTTGGTACTTCAAGGAGAAAGAAGAGGGCAAACAGACCTGTTTCTGATGCAAATGTGCCTTCTGATGAAACTGAATCTGCTAATGCTAAGAAAAGGAAGCTTGTAGCTGCGTATCTGTTTGGTGGATTGGTTCCTGATTCTACAAATGTTGAAACAGAGGCTATAAATGAAGATCATTCTGAAAATGCTACTGCGCCTGAGGAAGCCAGAGCAAACACTGATAATAATGATGCTGTTGTTGATGATTTTCTTGAACCCATCTTGGAGATGGATATTGAAGATGAAGTTGAAGCACATCCCTCTGCTACTCTAGAAGAGTATGGTAGTATTAATGAAACAGAGGATGTGGCAGCTGATCAACCTACACTTATAATAGATGAGTCACTAGCTACTCGTACAGAGGTTCTCTCTGTTAATCACCAGGTAATTGAAAAAGGTGAAGAGGTTGATCAGACAGCAAAGGCTGTAGCTGCAGAAAATATTGTTGAGGAAACTGCAGAGAATAATCTTGAAGCAACTGCAGAAATTGCTGTTGAAACTACTGGTGTTGATGATGAAAATGAAGAAAATGCTCAAGACAATTTAAACTCTGAGAAGCTCGCAAATGCTGATGTTCCAGAAACATTTGCTGAGAACATTCCTCATTCTTCCAATGCTGAACCTTCTGCAAAGTCTGATGATGATCAAGATGATTCATCTTCTCAAAGACTTTCTGCTCCATCAAATCCAAAGGACATTCAGCATGCCACTGAACTTCACTTTCAGAATATGTACTTTTCCAAGTGGTCAGAAAAGGATTGCATATTCACTGATCAAAGGGCTGCTGACTTTGTCACAAAATCTGCTAAGTCAATTGCAAATCCTGAGCTTCTTACACATCTCCAAGCTACTATTGTTCAAGTTAAATCTCTTCATAATCGTTTTGATGAAACTCAGAAGTCAGTTACTGGGTTGAGAAATGATGTGGTTGCTCGAGATATGTCAATAAAGCAAGATAAAACTCTGTTGCTTAATCTGGTCAAAGATCAAGAAATTCTCAAAAACAGATTGACCAAGGTTGAAGATAATCAGACTTTAATGTCTGATAAACTGGATTCTATTGCTGCTTCGCTTGAATTGCTCACATCAGTATTGATTCTGATGATGTCAAAAAGGGGGAGAGAGTACTTAAAGACAAATGCAAAAAGTCTCAAACTCTGAGTAGACAGGATGATTCTACTGATGGTGGTGCATAAGGAAAAGAATTCAAATCTAAATCTACTCTACAGCAAGGAAAGCTGAGATCAAACTCTGATGCTACAAACTCTGAAAAGATAAACACTGGTGCTCAATCTACTTCAAGAACTAGAAGCTTATTGCTTACTTCTCATCCAGTTACTGATGAAGAGATTGATGCTCAATTGTTTCTAGAAGAACATGGTGCTGATGCAACCATAGAAGATATCAAAGCTGAAGAATTGATGCTAGCTGAAGAGCATGTAAAGAATCTAAAGTCTGGGAAGTTGAAGAAAGTCAAGAAAGTTTTAAGGCCAAAGGAGAAAGGAATTGTAATCAAGGAAAATTTAAACTCTCAACAGAGTTTACAATACTCAAGAAGGCCAGTTGCAGCCAGCTTAGATAAAGGCAAAGGGAAGCTAGTTGAAGAAAATCAGTCATTGAAGAAAGCTCAAACAACCTCTGATAGTGCTCAAGTTGTTCAAACACTGGAAGCTGTGACAACCACTGATACTACTCAAGTTGTACAGACTAAACTCTCTTCTGAACTTCAAAGAACTTTTGCTAAGCCAATCACTGTTCAACATTCTCTGATTTCAGCAAATGTAAATATTCTCCAAAGCAGAACTATCATGGGAAAGGAATCAAGAGATAAATCTGGACTGGGATCTCATAGAGAAAAGAGAGTGAATAACAGTCCTGTGGATCAAACTTCATTAGCTGAACCAGGTGTTGGTGTGACTCAAGAAAATCTTGATGCTTTAGAGTCGGTTCAGTTAATACATCATAAAGGATTGAAGAAGGATTTTCTGTTATACTTCAAGGCTGATGGCAGAGTATACAGAGTTGGTGAAGCTGATATAGGATTAAAGATGAAAGAAGAACTAGAGTATGTGATGTATCTACTGAAAGTCAAAAATCAAAGAACTCATCAAGCATTTGAGGTATTAAGAAGTAGAATGGTTAAAGCTAGAGCTCTTTGTGGCCTAAAGACTGATGGTGCTTACATACCGAAGTACAAAGATTATAATGGAAAGCTTGTTGAGATGCAAAGGAACAGTGCAAGACTCAGAACAGATCTTGGTATAAAAGTGTTGGAATTTAATCTGGAATCAGATAAATCCTTCATAATAAAGCTAGGAAATGATATGAGGAAGAACAACATTTATGCTCTAAGGGCGGCTATCTACCAAACTGGAGAAAGTGATCCAGAGTTAAGGGAGATAAAGAAGATAACGGTAGCTGAGCTAGAGAGAGCTGAGAGAAGACTACTTGTGGACTACATCAGGACTGTACCTGACATTGAAGAGATTAAGTAACTGAAGTCTGTAAGTTTTTAAAGTTTTCTGTTCTAAGTAAAAGTATAAACTCTGTGATTTTATAAACACTGCATTTGTTATATGTTTTGACATCATCAATTATCTGTTAACTTGTACATTTTAGTATGAACAAGTTGGGGGAGATTGTTAGATATAATTGCTGATGTTTGTTTATCAGTGTTTAAGTACCAGGAAACTATCAGAGTTTAGTTGGAGGACCAGTCAGAGTTTAGCTGGAGGACCAGTCAGAGTTTGTTAAAGTCTGATGGTCAGAGTTTGCTTAGCAGTCGGTGCAATTCAATGAACATTCTAGAAGTGATATTCTTTGAAGATGGAAAGAAGCAAAGAGATATCGAGATGGCTAAGGAAATGGAACAGAAGACAGAAGCAATTCTATATTGATATTAATTGTATAGCTGATTTATAGGAATATCAATTAGAAGATTGTACGTAGCTGTGTACTATATAAACACAGATAGGTTAACCCTAAAAGGGATGCGAATACGTGAATTATCATTCTTGTAACCTAACAGCTCTCTGTGATATTTTACATCACTGAGAGAGAAGTTTTTAATTCCATTCAGTTTATTGTTCATAAACAGTGTTCTAATTGTTATTCTCATACTTATACTTGATTATATATTGTGTATTCGGCCTAACATTTTCTGCAAAACAACACCGGAGGGGGGTTTTGACCCTGGCGGTGCCTCTAGCGTGAGAATAAGACTAGGCTTTGGAGGAATGGATAAGACTAGAGAGAAATCTAAATGTGGAAGGTGTGTGTCTAGTGTATAGGATAGAGAGTGAGTAACCCCTAAACCTTTTTCCCTTGGGCTATTTATAGACCAATGATTAGGGTTTATGGGGGTGTACCTGCAATCATGAGCGTTGAATCATAGGTAGCCAGGACACTTGTGTGATTTTGATGAGTCACACGTGTCCAGGTGAAAATTGTGGTAGCATATTCCAGGTCCATGCTGGCGTATGGTTTGGATTGGGCATAAATGTGTCAATCACTGGTTATTCTTAGGTGTCGTAGCCAGGTGTGATCCCCTGTCATGACCTGTATTATCCACGTAATAGTTTAGCGATATTATCTCACGCCTTATGAGGTCTTTTTCATTGAAATAGGAATGAGCTTTGTTTTAAGTATTTGACAGATCTTGGGGCCTTGTCTGAACTACTAAAGGGGCGCAGTCCGGGTTATGTGTAAGCTAGGGATTAAAAGCGAGCCTGGTTCCAAATGTGAGCCATGACTGAAGTATGAGATAGGTTCCAAGACCTAATTCGGTCTCTGGCTGAGTCGGGTTGAGGGACTAACCCGGGCTATGAATATAGCCTATCACTAACCATAACCATCATTTGATCGACTTCGTTCAAGGGAATTAGGGTCATTTTTAGTCTATAAACATTAGAGCTCTAGCAGTTGTACTCATTCTAACGACGCTTTTGAAGGACCAAAAACTGATCGTGGCTAGTTCGCTTTCATCATAGTAGTTACTATGATAACCCTTGGTAAGCACGAGATAAATTATTAAATTAATCAATATTACTTAAATTTATTATATTGCTTGATGTTAAGATTCATATCATTTTGTATTATAATACTAATAGTAATATTAAAAACTCAATTTATTTTTATTAAAATAATGCTAGATTTTTTCTATGTAATTAGTAATTGAATTTTACAAATATGTTTCTCAATAAAACATCATTGATATACAGTGCAATTCACTAAGATTATATTAGAAAAAAAAAATTAAATTTACAATGGGATTACAACTATTCTATTATTTTTGTAAAAAATAATTATGTAACTATATTTGTGGGTTTGTTTTATTTTTTAAGAGCAAATCTAATAGAAAGAGTCCTTACCTATATTTGTAGGTGTACAAATTTTATGCATTTACTTATACAATTCATGCTCATGGAACTCCTTATCCCTTATAATAATAATTTTTAGGGGAGAGAAAATCGAACCACTTTTTTAGGGAAGAGAAAAACATGTCCCCGTTCCATCTTTATTGGTTTTGTATAATACAATACTCCAATCCTAACTCTCCTTATTTGTATTACCTAAAATATTGAATAAATATTAATTTTTAAATAATAGTTAACCAATATAGGTAATACTTTTCAAGTAAAATAAACTTTTGATCCCTATATTTTAGGTAAAGAATATTTTATTATATTTTAGGGAATCAAATTAGGAGTTTCCACTAGAGATGCTCTAAGAAAACTAAGAAAACTTTATATACATGAATTTGATTTTGATGGATACGAGAAAAGACAAAAAGAACATTACATACATGATATTGATAAGTGTGATATTTGTGCAACTCACTAATAACATAAAACGAATCGATAAAGAATAGAAGATAGAAACTAAATGAATTATATGAATTGCAAATAAAAGAATTAAATAGGATTCATAAAAAACAACATAAAATTATAGGTGAGATAGGATTTTAGGAATGAAACTAAAAAAGTGTGAATTTTAATAAAAGAATTGCAAATAAAATAATTATAACATAATTCATAATATTATTATTTATCATTATCCTTTCTAATTCTAAATTGCTATAAAAGGATTGCAAATAAAAAAAATTAAAATAAAATTTATAAAAAAACCTTGAATTATAAGTGAAATAGAATTTTAGAGGTAAAATCAAAAGGTATGAACCAAGAAAAAATGTAAACCAAATTTGATACAGTTAAAAAGGTTTCACTTATTAATAAAAGTTAAGTTAAGTTAAGTTATAGATTTTGTCGTAAGTTTTTTATATGATTGGTTGTGATTGGTTGTACTAGACTAGTTTAGAAGTTTGACAATTGCCCTTCCAAGAGTGAGTTAAAACTGACCTTTCATAACAATAGGATTTGTTGGCCGATTTTACTTCTTGTTTCCGGCCATTTCACATCGGTCTGACAGTTGATAATGATCTATTTTCTTTTAGTACACGGAACCATTTCTGCAATTCAATTAAAATATAATTATTATAACCAAAGAAAACTAACATAAATACATACTTAAGTTTCGATCAAATTTATATGTATTATTCGAAGTCCAAAATAGGCAATCCCGACTGGTGAAACAACGAAGAGCTAGAAATCGTTAAGTCATATGGACAAGAATTATCCTGTTTTGGCCTGTCCCAGGAATTGATATATTCTACATTTTGTCACGTAAAGAAAGTACTGAAATGAAAGCAAGCTGCCCTTCCGTGAAATGAAAGCAAGCTGCCCTTCCGTAAATTATTATTGACAAGGACACAAGATTCTGTTTAAAAAAATGATTGTTTCAGAAAATGTAAAATTATTATATACTAGCTGATAATCAGTGTCACGGGACAGACGATATTAAAATATTAATATTAATCAATCATTAATAAATATTTTTTAAAAATGTACTTGTCGAGAATTGAATAATAAAAATATATAATAAATAAATTATTATTTAATTATATAGTTATAGACAATCGTACAGTGGATAATGTTAAAAAATTAAAGTATATAAATAAATCTTGTATGATTACCTAGCTGCAAGAAATCTTATATAATTACGTAGTTGCGAGAAATCGAACACGAATTTAGTGATAACCAAATTTGGTATTTTGGTAATTTGGTATCGCTCGTCATTTAAACATTGTTTTCCATATTAATAAAGAGTATAGCTAAAAGAATTTAAAGAAAATAAATCTTGTATAATTACCTAGTTACAAGAAATCAAACTCGTATTTAGTTATAACCAAATTTGATATTTTGGTACTTAGTACCACACGTCATTTAAACATCATTTTTCTTATTAATAAAAAATATAGATGTGAAATTAATTAAATAACTAATTTTCATAACAAATTAAAAATAATGAATTGGTTTTAAATGTGAACTAGCGTAAAAGCCCGTGCAAGGCACAGACCTGTTTATATACTGAAAAAATAAATTCGCACCATTATGTACACATATCAAAATAATTTTATAAATATGGTAAATGATAGTATTTTGAATTTATATTATATATGCATAGTATATATATATATATATATATATATATATATATATATATATATATTTCTAATTGAATAAGATTTCATAAATTTTGGATAATTCGTATAAGATAAAGATCAAATGATTGTTTTTAGTCTTCAAAATATTAGTTTAGTTTTGAATGTCGTGAACTGTATTTTATCAAATTTAAAAGTTCAAGATAATTTAAATGTTTATTTTATCAGAGTTCTCTGTATATAAAATGAATGTATGTAAACTCATGTATTGTTAATAAAATAACAGTATATTTGTAATATAATATTGGTCACAAATGTATGAATATACTTTAAATACGTCATAAAATTTCTTACTTTTAATTTCGTGTATAAGACGTATGTAAAGTAATATAATTTTAATGAAATAAAAGTATATTTATAAAATATAAAATTGGTCATTCTTGTAAGACTATACAGTGAACACATTATAATATTTATTTATTTTATGTAAAAGTCAATCTTAAAGTTGTCTTACTCTTTTATTCATATGTACATATTTGTACCCTTTTAAACTCAATTGTATATGTTTAGTCTAGTATTAATTATAAAATATCTAAGATCGTAGTTTAAAAATTACACAAATTGAAAAAAATTATATATTTAATTTAATATCATTTTTTTTACACAACCATAAAATATTATCCCATGTGATTTTAATATTTGAATTATAAATGATCTTGTGTTTGATCTTATATGAATCATGTTGGTCCTTGGGTATTGCAGAAGGGGGGGTTGAATGCAATACTGATAAATTTCAATCTATGTTTCAACAACTAAAACTAAGATTAATGTTTATCAGCAGAAGAAATGCAATCACAAGTAGTTTACTCACAAAATAAATATTTTATTTATTTTGCAAAGTGTTGCTACAACCTTGAGAAAAGTATGTTTTTCTCAAACTTCAATTCTTCATTTGTTACAAGACTTAGAATAAGAGATAGTCTAAGTATGCTAATCCTATCTCTATCATCACGGGTTTGTGGAGCTGCTGTCAATATCTTGTGGCAGCTCCTTACAACTTGCACACCCATGTGACTTTCCTAAATTGCTATATAATTCGATTTATCAATACATAGAAAGCAATCTAGATACATTCTAAGTTAAGCTAACATAATCCCAATAGATGTTGATTTGTCATACTCTTGAATTGGTAATTTTTGTCTTGTTATCTCCAAAGCTTCTGACGTAGTCTTTGCAGGCTTGATACAGTGTTGGGATACTGCAGCACGCCTATTTCTTGAACATCCAAACTGTCACATGTTTGACTGGGTAGATCCCCAATTCAAAGTTTATCCCTTTGAGACAGTATCCTGTACTTCCAAGTTTGTTGTCACAAGAATACGCTTTTGGTGACAATATGAAATCCCCGCAGTAGATGTTGTCAGGAGTTCCAAACTTGCTGTCAGGAGAATAAAGAGTTGTTGTCTCAAGGCTTCCGTCAATGTTGTTGTCAGAGTGAATATGATGTCATGACTTGCTACATGATGTCTTCTCGTAACCTTACTGTCAAAGATATGACAGTAACTTTTATTCTTGTTGTTGGCATGATGCACTTCTTGAGGCTTGAACAAATGAATGAACTTCTTCAAAGATATACAAACAATTTTATTACAGAAAATTAAATGGCTACAATAACATATTCTGGCTGTGACAGTATGTTCTACTTAATCAAATTAAGTATTACTAAATACAAAGTTAAGTTGTCTTCTAAGCTATCCCCATAAATCCTAACAATCTCCCCCAATTTGTTTTTATGGACAATAACTACAAATTTACGGACTATACATGCTGACAACTTAACTAACAAAGATCAGAATGGCTACAAACATAAGTGCTCCTGAATGATTGAGCAAATATAGAGTTTTTACCTAGTTTGATCTTAAGATCTTCTTTTCTGCCTGCCTTCTTCCTCTCTTCTGAGAGCTTCTGCTACACATCTTCGGAGACCACCCACCAGAGATATTTCCATGGGAAAAATTGCATCATCCTCAATTTCATCAATGTACTGTTGAGCTATTTTAGAGTTGACATTTTGAGCATCCTGGAGATCCATCCACTGCTCTTGACCGAAGATATAGATTCTGAATTTTAAGATGTCTTGATCAAGCTTGAATCTCCTTCGAGGAAATGTATTGAGAGTTGTCCTTCTAGCCCTATCCAGCTTCGAGTCTTCACCTTTTCTTCTATGAAGAATATCTTCAAGTTCAAAAGAACACAGTAGCTCTAGATGGTGAGTTGATCCAACCACTGAGTAGTTTAACTCTTTCAGTACACTAGTTCTGAGCTTGTGGAAACTATCCAAGTAAATTTATTCCCTTCCATGCTTGATTCTCAGAGGATTTTCTAGCACACAAGGTTGAAAGTTGGGTTCTTTGCTCCTCATGTTGTTCAAGTTCTGGTACTTGCTCAAGATTTCTGCTTCCATTTCCTCAGCAGTCTTATCATGTGCAGCTTTAGTTGGTCTCTCTTGACTTTGCATGGATTGCTCTTCTTTTTCAGGGAGATCATCTTCAATGTCAATTATTTCTTCATCAGAGTACTCCAATAGGTTAGTAATATCAGCATCATCATGCATTATCAAATTCCCATGTTTCTGATAAAATTCATCATCTCTTTCAGCTTTATATATCAGAACATGCTCTATGACTTCATTGGGTATATTATCATAACCTTGCATTAGATTTATCATTCTCTCTAGGAAGAAATAATCAATTCTTCTTGTGACCTTCCTCTTTGTGTATGACAGATTTTCATTTATCACATATGACACAAGTTCCATAGTGAAGTCCTTTTCAACCATTACTGGCCTGGATTGATCATAGTAGAGGACATACATGCTTGCTTCATTGTTGTCATCCAACTTTACTTCAACATTCTTGATTTCTCTAGAGCCCTTTTTCTCAGCAAGTCAAAACTGTTGTAGAGTTTTGTTTGGATTGGTTTCCTCAGTTTCCTGCCAAGTCCTGTAGCTTTCTCTTTCCCTGAGTACTCTGTTTTTCATTTCTTTGCTTTAGTAGTCTTCTTAGTTTCAGGTTCCTGTCCTTTTAGGCTTGACTACTTTCTTGGTTTCATCCTTGACAGCATCTTCAATGACAGTGTCTTCCATGACATTAACTTTGTCTTCCTTGACAGCTTCTCTGGTGACAAAATCTTTTTCAGCATTGATACTGCCAATAGCACACCTTAAGATGTTTACCTCCAAAGCTTCACGTGTTTCAGCCTCCTCCTTTTCTGTAGCACCAACATCTTTCTTTTCTTGTTCAGGGGCTACTTCCTTGCTTGCATCCTGGGCTTGATTTCCAGCTTTCACAACAGTTTTTCCACCAACATTCTTAGCCACACCAGATCCTCCACTTCCATCCAACTCATCATCATCATCAAGAGAGTCATCAAATGCACAACTTTCACCTTGATCGGTTCTTTTAGCATTGGCTTTAGAGATTAACTCCTTTACTTTAGAGATTAGCTGCTTCCCTCTCTTTGCCGGTAGTTTGTGAACTGCTTTGACATCTTGAACTCTCTCCTTGTTTATTTTAGAGTTGAGAATTAAATTTAGCACTTTCATTACTGACCTTGTCTTTGTTGTTGATGTGCCCTTTAGATTTAGATATGCACACTTCTTGACACCATCCTTTGTGACTACTCCATAGCAGACACAAAATGGATTAAGGTACACCTCTGGAAGTTTCTCTGAGATTAGGTTCTGGATTTGCATCTATAAAATCTCATTGAAGGTTATGTGGTTTGCTGTAATCTTGGATTTCATCACACTCAACACCCTTCCTTGAAGGTTCTGCAATAACTGAATAGTGATGAACATAGAAATTCCTATGTCCAAGTACACATCAATAACCCATATTTTATCCTCATTGATCTTCACACATACACTCACAATCTTGTTCATCAGTAATGTTGAGGTTTGAGTTAGGGTTAAACTTGGCTCCCTCATTACCTCCTCAATTATCCTGTTGAATTGTTCATCCTGATTGTGCAGTGTGCTCTCCTTATAATCCACCATCAAGGTATTTGCCTCTTCCTGATCAATTTCAGTTCCCTCAGTCCACAGAGTTGGTGAATTGCAGTATTCAGGCAATTTCCCTTTGCCTTTCCCCAATTTATTCTGCTCCTCCTTTTCTCTCCACATCTTTTGTAATGCAGTTTCCTGAGGTTGAGGAGTTGGCTCTCTTATTGATACAGAAGGAAGTATTGGTCTTTTAGATTTTGATTTTCCTTGCAGTTCCTCCAATACTTCTTTAGACATTAATACTTTCTCCCCGTCAATTTCAAATTCAAATAGGTTGCCAGCTCCACTTGCTTGTTGGTCTGCCAATTGCTCCCCCTGTCTTCCTGACTCCCCCTTACTCCCAAACTCCCCATGAGATACAGGCATTTCTTTTGCTACACCACCTTGCTCTTGGACAGATTCTGATCTTACCCTTTTCTCCCCCTTAGGTAAGTTGGCAACATCAAATTTAGCATATAAAAGCTGAATTGACTGTTGAATACCAGCAAATCCAGTAGCCACCAGGGTAGACAGGCTGTCAAGCTTAGTTTCCATTGATAGGCATCTGCTTTCCAGGGCTTCCAGTCTTAGGGCAGTTTGAGTAGAGGGGCCACCAGTTCTCAACCTTTTTGGAGGTGAAGTAAGAGAGTGGGGCTTGGAGGCTGAGGGGTTTCTCACACTCTCATGGTTTTTTTGACTGATCTCATCACTCACATTAGAACTCTCAAGGCCTAGTGCTTAAACAGTGTGGGCTCCCTCAAATGCACTCTGGACATGCTCAAGTCCCTCACCTTTTGCCAGCTCATTTGGCTGCCTCTCATTTTTTAGCTCACCTCTATGTTCTTTTAACTCTCTTTTCTTTTGCACCCCCTCACTCATCCTAGATGCATGGGTATGAGCAGTACTTACATGCATTGAAAAATAGGGTTTAGAATGTACCTTGATAAACTGAGAGAGTGGCACATCATCATCAGAGGCATCCTCAATGAGAACTTCATTATAATTGGGCTATGTATAGGTGACAGCAGCTTTTCCGGAAATGTTATTGTCAGCTGAAGGGGTGACAGTAGGTTTCACTGCATCTTGGACAGTAGGTTTGGTTGTGACAGTAACTTTGACTGCATCCTTGACAGCAGGGTTGTCTGTGACAGCAACATTTATAGTGTCTTTGACAGCAACTGAGGTTGTGATAGCATCTTCCCGAAGGTAAGATGCTCCTTGGAGGTTAAACAAGGCACTGGCTGTTTCACTTTCTGGCAGAGTTGTACCTTGTTCTAGCTCAGTGTTTGAAGGAGTGGTTTCCATCTCACTTTGAGAATTGGAGAAGAGACTATTGGCTGCTCCATAGGGTGAACTTGTGAAGCATCAATTGTGGAGGTGAAATCCTCACTGTGCCCTAACTCCATTTGTGTTTCTGCAAGTGTGGGCTCCTCATGAGGTGAAATATGAGGTTGTGCAGACTCTGTACAAGGTGCCTTGGGAGACAGGCCAGTTTCAATAGATGTCCCTTGTTGAGAAGGAACATCTAGGGAGGTGTTTAGTGCCCTATTTTCCTCCACAGTCTTTTGGGAGACTGCAGGGTGGCTGATAGTGGTTTTGGCCCTCTTAGCTCTCTTCTTCTTAGGCTCAAGAGGAACCACTGTGGGTTCTGTTTGACTACCTTCCTTATTTGTTGCACTAGGTGCAGGAACTCCCTCATGACTCTCAGTACTACCACCAACACTAGTTTCTAGGGGTCTTTTCCTGGATTCTTGCAAAGCTTGTCTCTGTACTTTGGGAAGTCTAGAGAACCTAGGCTGAATGTATGGTGTAGAATGTGGATTAGCTGAATTTGGGTCTAATCCAGCCTCATCCTCGAGAAAGAAGGTTTCATACCCAGAGGGCAATGGAAAATCAATGGAATATGTGCATTTAAATTCTTTGAAGTGAGAGTTGTGTGTATGTTTCTTTTCAATACATTGAAGACCTCTGTGCGAGGAGCATCTTCATCAAAATTACAAAAAAGAATTAATACACATCATTAGAAAGCGATGATAGAGAGATACCTTCTTACCTATGGCATCTTTGAGGTGTGCCATGAGTAGCTTTCCAACATCCACCTTGTATCCATGGACAAGAGAGTGAGTTAGTTTCTTGATGTAGGTGGGTACACCATTCCAACCGGTGGTCTTTGTGGAGAACACCTTCACCATGGCATCAAGAATCATGCTCCATTCCTTCCTTAGATACTTTCTGTCCATTTCACTAGATGGGTACCACTTTGATGTACCCTCTTCGAGAATGGATCCTGAATACCCAATTTTCAAGAAGAGCTTCTTCAAGGTTTCATCATCTGCAAGCTCTTTATAGGTTTTTCTTGGTTCAAGCACAATTCCCAAAGCTGCATTGATGCAACTGTGCTCTTTCATTTTGAATTTGATGGCGGCATTGTCTCCATCTCCCTGAGCAACAGCTGACTCCCATAAGTTTTCAATCCTTTCTAGGTCTAGAACATGAGTTAAAGTAATAGCATACCCAAGATAGGACTTATTCAAGAAAGAAACAAGCCCTTTGAAGTCCTCACCGGCATCATTTGGAGAATAGATACCAACAAAGTTAGTCTGAGAAATTGATTGCTTATGGGCCATTGTTGTTAATTGGAGTAAGAAAGAAGAAAGAAAGAGAGTTGATTGAGTAGAGAGAAAAATAGAGAAGAAACTTCTTTTGCTTTTTGGTTGCTTTGTGTCAGTTTTGATTTTGTTTGATTAACTTTTGAATAAAGAGAGCAGCTCAAGCGTTACGCTAAAAAAGGGGATAATTGGAATCGTGCTATTAACCAGTAACTCCATCACGTGGGTTACTCCCTTTATTCTCTGTCTACGTGGAGGTTGAATTAACAGATGTAACGGTCCACTACTTTTGACAGTAACATGTGCGCTGAAACAAACTGTCAGTGACATTTGGTGTGATGACAGTAGGTTTGTCTTGACAGTAGCTTTGTCGCGAAAAACTTACTGTCATCGTTAAGTACCTTAATGACAGTATCTTTTAAAACTCTTGACAGAATTTTATTCACTGCTGTCAAGAAACTAATTGTCATGGAATTCTGTGACAGTTACCTTTCTTGATGACAGTAACCTTTGCGGAAAACAATAACTGTCGAGGATTTTAACAGATCATTTCATTAATTTACTTAACTCAACAATCACCATTCACACATATTCAATTCAATTAATAATCTGTATTCATGCACAGTAGAGTAATCAGTCAATAAACACAGATGCATACCACACAAACAAGAAACATGAAAGAGAATGGGACAAGTTTTATTAATAAAATCATCTTAACAAAAGGGAATTACAAGTTATGATTTCATGATTTTATCAACTAATCCTAAAACTTCTGAACGAGTTTCTTCTTCAGTGCTTCCTTCCTGCTTGAGGAGCACTTGAAGTTCTTTCTCTTGAACTTGCCACTTTGCCTCTTCAGTGGCCTTAGCGGTTTCTTCTCTCTCTTCTTCCTCCTCGAGGAACTCATCCACTTTCTGGAACATCTCTTCAACTACTTCTTTATGCGAGGTCTCACACCATATTTTAGCTTTGGACTCGAATCCTACTTTGTTTTCCATTTTACCTTTTTCTTGAATGTGAAACTAATATGGCCTAAGGTTCATTTTATAGGCATATTAGATGAATGGTAAGGTAAACGGTCAATAGTTTGGAGTACCCATACAACTACCACAGATAGCAATTAAGAGTTATGTCCTCCACTAATCCAACAATTAACACATGTATAACCAATCAGTGCAATTCCTTTGACCAATTTCTCAAATTTTGAAAACATTTAAGTCAATGACACACAAAGTCTAACTATTAACAGACAGACTAGCACAAAATTCAATTATAGCATAAACATAGCAAACATGCTGTCAAAAAGAATATAGACTATGTGGACAGTAACTTCTCATAACAGCAACTTGGAGGTTACTGTCACGAGCTACATGCAGAATTTGAAAATGTAAAAACTAGTAAGTTAACATACCAGATTAAGCATTCTCAATTCACTTACCAACCTGTTAAAGGTGGCTTCATCCAATGGTTTAATGAAGATGTCTGCAAGTTGCTTTTCTGTTGGGACATAAATCAGTTTCACAGTTCCTCTTTCAACATGCTCTCTTATGAAATGATGTCTGATATCAATGTGCTTTGTCCTAGAGTGTTGAACAGGATTGTCTGAGATGACTATGGCACTAGTGTTGTCACAGAAGATAGGAATGTTTTTCAACACTAGACCATAACCCAATAGCTGATTCTTTATCCACAGAATTTGTGCACAGCAACTTCCAACTGCAATATATTCAGCTTCTGCAGTTGATGTAGAGACTGAATGTTGCTTCTTACTAAACCATGACACCAATCTTCCACCAAGAAATTGACAGCTACTTGTTGTACTTTTTCTGTCAATTCTACGTCCAGCATAGTCTGAATCAGAATACCCAACTATCTCAAATCCAGTATTTTTAGGATACCAAAGGCCTAGATTAGGAGTGCCCTTTAGATATCTAAAAATCCTCTTGATAGCAACTAAGTGTGACTCCTTTGGATCAGCTTGAAATCTTGCACAGAGACATGTAGCAAACATTATGTCTGGTCTGCTAGTAGTTAAATAAAGGAGTGATCCTACCATGCCTCTGTAAGCACTAGAGTCCACTTTATTTCCCTTGGGATCAAGATCCGGGTTTGTTGATGTAGAGATGGGAGTCTTGGCAGGTGATGAATCTTCTAAGTTGAACTTTTTGAGAAGCTCTTTGACATATTTAGCTTGATATATGAAGATTCCATCTACTTGTTGAAGAACTTGTAGACCAAGGAAGAATGACAGTTCTCCCATCATGCTCATCTCATACTTGTTTCTCATTAGAGATGAAAACTTTTCACACAGCTTCTCATTTGTAGATCCAAAAATGATGTCATCAACATAGATTTGAACCAGAATGATGTCCTTGCCATGATGCTTGTAGAACAGAGTTTTTTCTACTACACCTCTAGTAAACTGATTTTCCAATAGAAAGGTAGAGAGTGTATCATACCAAGCTTTGAGAGCTTGCTTTAATCCATAAAGTGATTTGAACAGTTTGTATACAAAGTTATACAACTCGACATCTTCAAATCCAGGTGGTTGTTCAACATACATTTCTTCCTCTAACTTTCCATTAAGAAAGGCACTTTTGACATCCATTTGAAACACTTTGAAGTTACAGTGTGCAGCAAAGGATAGAAAGATCCTTATTGCTTCAAGTCTGGCAACAGGTGCAAATGTCTCATCATAATCTATTCCTTCCTGTTGACAGTAACCTTTTGCTACTAGCCTTGCTTTGTTTCTTGTCACCATTCCATTCTCATCCAATTTGTTCCTGAAGACCCACTTTGTCTCAATGACTGATTTTTCTTTTGGTCTTGGAACCAACTTCCATACATTGTTTCTTTCAAACTGGTTGAGTTCTTCTTGCATAGAAATCACCCAATCAGAATCCAACAATGCTTCATCAATTGTTTTTGGTTCCATTTGAGACAGGAAACATGAGAACATGATGTCCGCAGAGACATTGTTCCTTGTTCTTACCCCTGAGGAAGGATTTCCAATGATTGGATCATTAGTGTGATCCTTGTTACATTTTGTTGTCCTGGGCAAGCTTCTGTTTTGATCTGGTGGATTAGCTCCAGTTTGAGGAGATGAATCTTCACCAGTGTAGTTGTCTCCACCATATTTTTCATTATCTCCAGAGTCACCATCATTTTGAAGATTAGTTGAAATGGTCTGTGACTGAGCTGGAGTTTGATCAACATCATTAGCATTGACAACATCTTTCTCAATGTCAACAGTTTGAGTGTAGCTGGGCTCTTCATCAACAATTTCCTCTTCTTCCAAGTATCCTTGATTTTCAAACCTAAAGGTTTGCATTTGACCATCTTCATGCAATCCTGGAAACTTGGTTTCATCAAATGTGACATTCACACTTTCTTCAATGATTATGTGTTCTAAGACATAGACTCAATAAGCAGTCCTTTCTATCTCATATCCCATGAAAATGCCTTCATAAACTTTAGCATCAAACTTTCCTTTCTTTTCATGGTTGTCCTTCATCATGAAGCATTTACTCCCAAATACATGAAAGTATTTGACAGTAGGTTTCTTTTCAGTCAACAAATGGTAAGGAGTGCTTCCATGAGTCTTGTTGATTATGGTTCTGTTCTGTGTATAGCAAGCTGTGTTGATTGCTTCTGCCTAGAAATATGTTGGTAGTTTTGCATCATGCAACATAGTTCTAGCAGCTTCAATCAGAGTCATGTTCTTCCTTTCTACCACACCATTCTGTTGTGGTGTTCTAGCAGCAGAGAATTGTTGAACAATGCCTTCATCTTTGCAGAAATTTCTAAGTGAGGCATTCCTGAACTCAGTACCATTGTCACTCCTTAATATTTGAACTTTGGCATTTGGAGTTATGTCAAGAACTCTTATGTGATCAATGATTACTTGAGCAGCTTCATCTTTTGACTCTAGAAACTTCACCCATGTGTATCTAGAGTAGTCATCCACCATAACAAATGCATATCTCTTTCTGGCTAAGGATGGAACATTTACAAGGCCAAAAAGATCCATGTGAATTAGATGAAGTGGTTTAGTGTTGGTGTTGACTTGCTTTGACATGTGCACAGTTCTTCTCAGCTTTCCCATTTGACAGTCCTCACATAGTCCTTCTTGACAGAATTCCTGTTGAGGTAGTCCTCTCACAAGCTCCTTCTTCATTAGCATATTCATTGTCTTGAAGTTGAGGTGAGAGAGTTTCCTGTGCCAAAGCATGCTATCACCAACAGTAGCTTTATTGTAGAAACAATAAATTTTATCCTTCTTTGTTGAGCTCAAATCAGCAACAAATAAGCTTCATTTCCTTACTCCTTTAAGAGAAAGGCTTCCATCCTTCTTGTGGTAGATGTTGCAGACCATCATATCAAAGTCAACCTTAAATCCTATGTAACTGAATTGGTTGACACTGAGTAGATTGTGCTTCAATCCATCCACAAGAGCAATATCATTTATGACAACATTCCCAATTTCCAAACAGCCATATCCCACAGTGTAACCTTTGTTGTTGTCTCCAAAGGTGATAGCAGGGCTTTATCACCTGTCATGTGTCTTGAGCATCCACTGTCAATGATCCACATGACCTGTTTCTTTTTCTTGCCCTGCAAAACAAATTGTTTTTAGGTTACATTTGGTACCCAATCCTTGTTGGGTCCTGCAGACTTAGTAACGCCTGAGTTTCCATCATTTTCAAGATTAACATCACTATCAGAAATCTTTTGTTTGACTTCTTTCCTCACTCACTCAGTTTTAGAATTAGACCTTGTCTTCTTCTTAGTGGGGGGGGTGCCTTTTTACTGACTTCAGTAGGCTCAGAAGTCTCAACAGAATGCATGTAGGAGCACTTTTCAGTAGATAGAATAGGCAAATTGAAGCATGTACTCATGGTAGTGATCTTACAAGGCATGCAGTCAATATTGTTGCAAACATTCATAGTTCTATGCAAAATGGGGGTTCTATGTAAGTTACCATTGACCTCAGTCACGTTGATTTTACTCTCTGTTGGTTTCTTACAAACATGTGTTAAATGGTTAGAGGAGCCACAGTTATTGCATAGTTTCCTAGGAACATTCTTAACATGTGCATAGCCATTACCCTTGTTGATTCCTAACTTGCCATTCCTATTCTTAGACTTGTAGGTATCTGTGTTGACAGTATGTCCTGAAGTTGCTGTCGAGTTATTCTTGACAGTACCTTTCACACCTACTGTCTTGATAGTAGGTTTGGAAGTTACTGTCTTGGATACTCATTTGACAGTCTCATTTGAAGTTTCTGTCTTGCCTCTGATGACAACATCTTTAGAACATTCTGTCAGATTGCTTGGCAAAGTTACTATCTTGGGATTTGTGACAGTATCTTTTCCCTCAACAGATGTGCTGTCAATACACTCATTTTCATCAAGGAGTTGTTTCTTGATGAGCATGGCTTCCTCATCAAACTCAAATTCCGAAATCTTGAAAATTGGTTTCTCAACCTTTTTGAGGATGCGAGGTTTGACAACCGCATCATTTGAACAATCATGAATCACAAATTCCTTTTCCGGTCTTCTATCATACTCAAATCCTACTCCAACTTTTTGATTCTCAATGTGTTTCTCATTGTAATCCTGGACAATTTTAGATGAGTTCCTGAAGGCTTTAATTTTGAATTCATTATCTGTGATTTCCTTTCTCAGAAACTCATCTATCTCCTTAGCACAGACTAATTCATTTTTAAGTCTAGCATTTTCTTGAGCTAAGGAGTCTAATGGACTGGTCTTAAGCAACAACATTTCATTTTCAGATATGAGTGTTTCATTCAGCTTATTTAGCCTAGCAATTTCTTCATTTGTAGAAGATAAACTGGTATGGATATTAAACATTTCAGCACTCAATTCTTCAATGGTTTTCTTATATTCATCTTTACACATATCAAGTAAGACAAGTGATGGTACCTGATTTGAAGAGCTTGATGATTCATCATTAGATTTAGCCATGAGGGCTAAGTTCACATATTCTTCTTCTTCCTCATCATCAGATTCATCCCAACACTTTCCTTCAGCCACATAGGCTCTTCCTTGTCCTTTCTTGAATTAACCACTAGCTCCTTTGTCCATTTTCTGAAATTGTTTTGGCCTTCTGCATTCTGTAGCAAAATGACCAAGTTCATTGCAGTTGTAGCATCTAAATTTAGACCTATCCACCATCCCTGTTTTGTAACCTCCTCTTGTGGCACCACCTACAGCCTTAGAAGAATTTTCTTTGTTGAACCTAGATGTTGAACCATGAGGCTTGTATGGCTTGTCCCTTTTGAATCTTATATTTCTGAACTTCTTTGCCATATAAGCCATGGTTGGATTATCCATTCTTTCCATCTCTTCTATTGAGTAGAAGGCTTCACCCTCAACATCATCCAGTTGTAGCACCACCTTCTCCTCATCCTCCACCACCTCTTCAATCTTTAGAGATGACATTTGAGTTGGTTGAAGGGTTTGCATTGCTTCATTTGGCTGGGTGACCTTTGGCTCATGAGCTACAAGAGCACCAGACATATTTGTCATCTTTCCTTTTGATCCACTTTGTATAGCTCTCTTCTGGAAGGGTTCTAGCTCATATGACTTGAGCACACCATACAATGTTTCAAGAGAAACATTGTTCAGGTCTCTTCATTCTCTGATTGCAGTGACTCTATACTCAAGATGCTCAGGAAGAGTGAGCAAGAACTTGACATTGATTTCTTTCTTCTCATAGAACTTGCCATAAATCTGGAGTTCAGTAAGAAGTTTGCTAAATCTTTCAAACATTTGTGTCAGTTCTTCACCAGGTTTTGCCATGAAGGCTTCATACTGAGAAACAAGAATTTGTCTCTGATTTTCCCTGACCTCTTCACTTCCTTCACATAGTAGTTTAATTTTATTCCACATTTCTTTGCCTGATGTGCATCCAATGACATTCCCACATATGGCTTTATCCAAAGTGAGAGAATCAAGCAGAATGAGTTACAAATAGTCATCTAGAGCTACCTTCTCTTTTTCTGGTTCTAAAAACTCTGATGGCTTCTTAGCAACCCAGTGTGCTGGAATAACAACACCATCCACCGTCGAGGCTGCAATCTCTTTCTGGGGAACAAAGGGACCATTCTCGAGGATTCCCATGTATAGTGGATTCACAGCTTTGATAAATAACAGGATTTTTCTTTTCCATATATTGTAGTTCTCTTTATCAAAAGCTAAAATCTTGATACTACTTGACTTCTGTATACTCGTCATGATCTCAGATTTGTTTATCAATCTGTTACTCTGATACCAATTGTTGGTCCTTGAGTATTGCAGAAGGGGGGTTGAATGCAATACTGATAAATTTCAATCTATGTTTCAACAACTAAAACTAAGATTAATGTTTATCAACAGAAGAAATGCAATCACAAGTAGTTTACTCACAAAATAAATGTTTTATTTATTTTGCAAAGCGTTGCTACAACCTTAAGAAAAGTGTATCTTTCTCAAGCTTCAATTATTTAGTTGTTACAAGACTTAGAATAAGAGATAGTCTAAGTATGCTAATCTTATCTCTGTCATCACGGGTTTGTGGAGTTGTTGTCATTATCTTCTGGCAGCTCCTTACAACTTGCACACCCATGTGACTTTCCTAAATTGATATACAATTCGATTTATCAATACATAGAAAGCAATCTAGATACATTCTAAGTTAAGCTAACGCAATCCCAGTAGACGTTGATTTGTCATACTCTTGAATTGGTAAGCTTTGTCTTATTATCACCAAAGCTTTTATCGTAGTCTTTGCAGGCTTGATACAGTGTTGGGATACTGCAGCACGCCTGTTTCTTGAACATCCAAACTGTCACATGTTAGACTGGGTAGATCCCCAATTCAAAGTTTATCCCTTTGAGACAGTATCCTGTACTTCCAAGTTTGCTGTCAGAAGAATACGCTTTTGGTGACAGTATGAAATCCCCGCAATAGATGTTATCAGGAGTTCCAAACTTGTTGTCAGGAGAATAGAGAGTTGTTGTCTCAAGGCTTCCGCCAATGTTGCTGTCAGAGTGAATATGCTGTCATGACTTGCAACATGCTATCTTCTTGTAACCTTATTGTCAAAGATATGACAATAACTTTTATTCTTGATGTCGGCCTGATGCACTTCTTGAGGCTTGAACAAATAAATGAACTTCTTCCAAGATATACAAACAATTTTATTACAGCAAATGAAATGGCTACAAGAACATACTCTGGCTGTGACAGTGTGTTCTACTTAATCAAATTAAAGATTACTAAACACAAAGTTAAGTTGTCTTCTAAGCTATCACCCATAAATCCTAACAAATCATAATATACTTAAATAATTTAACATCTGTGTAGAGTAATTATTAATTAATTTAATATTCTTTTTGTCCAGACTCAGTTGTATTTATATGTATAATATATGTTCTAAACGTTGGCGATTAACCACTAGATGGTGACTAATCAATCCGAATGTGTTAAAATCGGATCGGAAAATCAATTTTTATAGAAATCGATCTAGAAATCATATAATTTGGATTAACTAGACACAAATTGGTTTAATCGGTCAAAAATTGGCTTACGAATCGATTAAACCAAACAAAATCAACCCAGCCCCTTTTTCGACCAACCAAGCCGACAAAGAAAACTCGATACTTAATTGCGTCTAAAAAAATTTCAAACCCAACCTTATTTAAATAACAAATTTTGTTCGATAATTTATATATATATATATATATATATATATTATATGTAACTGTACATTATATAATATAGTATATCATCTTATTTATAGATGTGTGCATAACTAAAATTATTATGTTAATAAAAAAAATTATTAGCACTAAAATCGTAAGTTATACGTATTTTAGCTTTACTTGAATTTTTGAAATGAGGAAATTGTGTAATATTTATTTTTTTATAAAAATTATCTAACACATTCAAACCAACCCAGCCCGACGCAAACTCAATGAAGATAAGTACAGTTGGGTCATGAATTAATTTTGTGTGAGTTGAATTAAAAATTTTCAAACTTATTTAATTAGATTGGGTTGCAAAAATGCTTCCAACCCCCGACAACCTGACCATGAACACCCCTAACTATGATTCCCATTTTTTATACTCCCTTGTATAATTCAAAGATATAAAAGTTACGTATAACATGTTACTTATTTTAGATCAAATTTTGATATTATATTTATCAATACTTGAATAATTCGTATAAAGCTAATAAGTGACATAGTATTGTATAAAAATATAAATCGTATAACAATTAACATGTAATCAAAAAAATTAAGGGTGAAATAATAAAATTTGTAAAGAAATACATAATTATGTATTAAAACTACGAAAACTTTAAAAAAATAGAGCTCTATAAATAATATAAACTAACATTTTTTTATTAAAAAATTGAATAAGCATGTTGTATAAATAATATAAAACAACATATTATTTACTCAAAAGTTGAAATAATAAAAGATAATATGATGAGCAAATATACTTTATCTAATAATAATTTTAAAATAAATTCAAAACTCAATGTAACACACTCGATTATGTCATGAAACTGTTACGAGAAGGCCAACATTTCGATTCTCGATGTTTACACACAAATTTGACCTTTTCTATCTTCAGTAATAAAGGGGTGGCATGTTTGTAATTTTAAAAATATAAGGGTAAAGTTGTAATTTCATGAACAATTTTTGGGTTTTTTTTTCCTCTGGTGATCTTTTAATATATAAAAGTAGATTTTTTTAAAAATTGGTTGTGTATGTAAAATTATACATTTAGATTGTCTTGCTCTTTTTTTCCATGTATGTATATATTTTTTTGTATTTATATAATTTTAAATTCAACTATCTATTTTAAGTCTATTATTCATTACACACATTATCTAACAACCTAGTTTAAAAATTAAGTAAATTGAAACATATTTTATATTATAATGTAGAATTATTTTTTAACTTAACTTTAAATTTATATATCTAAAAATTATATGATGTAATTATATCCACACGTAAATGAAATATTTGTCTTTCTTAAAATATTATCCTATCATTATCCAATAATCTAATATATACATAGAGACGAATTTTAACAAATTCATATTTTCCCAATTTGAATTTGGTTACATTTATAAATAATTTGGAATTTCTTTTTTATAAAAAATATAAATCAACAATATATTTAATCAAAAAGCCCGATTGACTTTATTGATATATTTTGCCCTTGATTGACTTTTAATCAACAATATATAAAACTGTAATTTATGTAACTGTACATTATATAATACAGTATATCATCTTATTTATAGACGTGTACATAACTAAAATTATTATGTTAATAAAAAAAATATTAGCACTAAAATCGTAAGTTATACGTATTTTACCTTTACTTGAATTTTTGAAATGAGGACATTGTGTAATATTTATTTTTTATAAAAATTATTTAACACATTCAAACCAACCCAACCCGGCGAAAACTTAAGGATGATAAGTACGGTTGGGCCATGAATTAATTTTTTGTGAGTTGGATTAAAAAATTTCAAAGTTATTTAATTAGACTGGGTTGCAAAAATGCTTTTAACCCCGACAACCTAACCCATCAACACCCCTAACTATGATTCCCATTTTTTACAGTCCCTTGTATAATTCTAAAATATAAAAGTTACGTATAATATGTTACTTATTTTAGATCAAATTTTGATTATAGATTTATCAATACTTGAATAATTCGTATAAAGCTAATAAGTGACATAGTATTGTATAAAATTATAAATCTTATAACAATTAACATTTAATCAAAAAAATTAAGGGTGAAATAATAAAATTTGTAAAAAAATACATAATTATATATTAAAACTACGAAAACTTTAAAAAAATGGAGCTCTATAAATAATATAAACTAACATTTTTTTATTAAAAAATTGAATAAGCATGTTGTATAAATAAAATAAAACAACATATTATTTACTCAAAAGTTGAAATAATAAAAGATAATATGATGAACGAATATACTTTATCTAATAATAATTTTAAAATAAACTCAAAACTCAATGTAGGACACTCGATTATGACACTGTTACGATGAGGCTAACATTTCGATTCTCGATGTTTACACACAAATTTGACATTTTCTATCTTGGGTGACATGTTTGTAATTTTAAAAATACAAAGGTAAAGTTGTAATTTTTTTTTTTTTTTTTTTTTTATCGTAGGGAACCCGCAGCCGCTACCCTTCGGGTGCGCACTGGGTAAACCCCACGGGCTCACGTAATAGCCTGCAAACTACGTGAACCAAGGTAAACCGCAATTAAGCGACAGGCTCTGTCCCAGGAGGCATAATCACAAATTCGTCCCCCTCCCTGGGATTCGAACCTGTGACCAAGAGGTTATTTGGGTAAAGTTGTAATTTCATGAACACTTTTTGGGTTCTTTTTTCCTCTGATGATCTTTTAATATATAAAAGTAGATTTTTTAAAAAATTGGTTATGTATGTAAAATTATACATTTAGATTGTCTTGCTCTTTTTTTCCATGTATATATATATTTTTTTGTATTTATATAATTTTAAATTCAACTATCTATTTTAAGTCTATTATTCATTACACACATTATCTAACAGCCTAGTTTAGAAATTAAGTAAATTGAAACATATTTTATATTATGATGTAGAATTATTTTTTAACTCAACTTTAAATTTATATATCTAAAAATTATATGATGCAATTATATCCACACGTAAATAAAATATTTATCTTTCTTAAAATATTATCCTATTATTATCCAATAATCTAATATATACATAGAGACGAATTTTAACAAATTCATATTTTCTCAATTTGAATTTGGTTACATTTATGAATAATTTAGAATTTCTTTTTTATAAGAAATATAAACCAACAATATATTTAATCAAAAAGTAATGTAAAAAGAGAAAATAGGATTATAAGGAAGCTGTAACTTATCTAATAACATTTTTAAAGTTAACTCAAGATGTAGCACAATGGTTATGATATTTAATTGTAAGTGGATGGTATGTGTTTGAATCGTGGAAGCAACAAAATTTCATATAATTTTTGCATAAACTATAGAGGGGTGGCATTTTTGTAATTATATGATAAATAAGGGTAAACCTGTAATTTCACAGTCATTTTATTGACATATTTTGTCCTTGATTGACTTTTAATATATAGAAGAAGTTTAATATATAAAAGTAGATGTGGAGGGATCACATATTTGGTGGACCGTGGACCCAAATAGTTGCTTGCAAGTTTACAGTTGCTTGCAAGTTTACAGTTACACTAAAACATACTTCCTTCGTCCCATTGTGAACCACTTTTCTTTATTTTATGTTTCAAAAAGAATGAACATTCCATTTATAGCATTTATTTAAGACTACTACAATCGCACATTTATAAACTATATTTATTTAATATCTACTATCTCACTTTATGCGGTTGAAATTGAATTCAAGTATTAACTCATTAAAAAGCGTGTAATATCAAGTAGCTCATAGCCTCATACACTATGCGATGGAGGGAGTACATAATAACAAGGGGGGGACTAAGACAAGTTTGAATATCCAGAAAATGCCAATGTGATCATAAACAAACAAAATAAAAGAGTAAGTTCCAGAGATACATATATAACTGAAATCTGATCAAGTAGGCTAGTGATTCTTGCAAGAAACTTACATATACTGTGTGGTTGTGCTGCATGTAAACTAGAAATATCGACACGTTATTATACATCGATCTATACACGCACGCTAGTGTATATATATAAGGATTATATATACAATGGTTGGGTTGAAAGATCTGACAAAGATGCATGTTATGTTTGTATCGCAAAAGACAGCCATTGATATCCTGCTTCTCATTCCTCTGTTGATCAGTTGGTTTAAATTTGCTAGATATTAAACTAGAAGTACAGAAATTGCACAAAAGTGAAACTTCAAATACACAACTTACATTTTACTCCCTCTTTTTTCTTTTTTAAATTTCGTCTGTTGTTTGTGCTATTTGAAGTCTTTCCTGTTTTCAGGTGTAAAAATGAAATAAAAATATAAGCAGATGGAATCATTTTTTAATACTGAGAGCATGTTGACCTTAATGCATTCACAGTTGATGTACTACTAGTATATGTAAACAGAATATGTACAAAACGTTGTACTACTAGTAGTACAACCTAACTTAATTGGAAGCCCTAGTTTAAATGATGCCTTAGATTTTGTTTTACTTTCTTCCTTATTGAAGGAAGAGAAATTCAATTTATTTCTAAAGCAAATAACTGTAATTTCGATGAAATTTTTTATTTATGAATAAAATAGTTCTGTCAAGAACCATTAATTTTTTTGTACGAAATATTAGAGACTGTAACGCATCAAGGTTAATCGAAGGAAAATATATTTTGTCACTTAATGCCACACAATTAGACAGTTTCATTTATAGTGATTTTTATTTAAATAAAATAATATGTATGTATGGTGAATTCACAACTCTGTTGTGTAAAATACTTGGATTAAACGAGACAAGATGTTTAGAAATGACCTTTAGCATATTGCTGGAAACATTATTCACCAGCTACAGAAGAAATGCAAAGTAAACTTGCTGTTGGAACCAGTTTTCGTCACCTACGTCCGGTCGGATCTGCAAAGAAGAATAATGCGAGGGTTGGGCCCCCCGATTCACCTTCGGTGTGAGAATCAGTAACTGGTAGCCTAGGTAGGTAAATTGAACGTACAGAGGATATGTGTGTATTGTGAATTGTGTATGAATGAAGAATGAACCTGACTTTTTCCTTTTACCAGTTAGTTCTGATCCCCCACGTTCGGAACGTGGATCTCGTGGTCTTCCCCATGACCTGGTCTTTATACCGTTGATCGGCCCAACCCACTAAAGGGATAGAAATTGGGCTTCTTCGGTCTTCATAATATACTGGGCCTTTTCATACAGGCTATAGAAAGTGGGCTGCTTCGATCGGCCCAACAATTATCATTCTTAGGCCTCTAACATGTCCCTGGACTCCGTGCGAAGAATATTCGGTCGGAGGCCCAAAGATCCGTTCCATTTTCGAATAATTTCCAGGACCGGTCTTTGTCATAACGACCAAGCTGTCAGTCGACCGTGTCAAAGGTCAGTTCCACGTCAGCGGCAGACAGCTGTTGTAATAATTACAGGAGGGACTTACACGTTTCTCCAGGTAGATCTCAGCCGTGAATTTCAACGGTTTTCATCCTGGCCATCCGTTTCAAAACGGCTCTAGATATACGTATACAACCGCCCTTTTCTTTTTCTACTTACCATTTCTGACAGTGAATCAAGAAATTTTCTCCCCCAAACACTCTCTTTCTCCAAGTTTTCTGGCTAGTGGACCATAGGCGCGCGGATTTCCAAATCACACCGTCATTCCCCATTTTCAACACTCGACACCAGTAAGTTTTTCCCTCTTTATAACTCCTCTTTTTCCCACTTTATGCAGAAATTTCATTTTTCCCTCAAGTATGTATTTGATGTCAGTTATTATTATGCATGTATATGTATATAGACATATAATGAATAAACCTGCATCCATAGCATGTTGTAGGAGACCTTAGCGTAATTACGGGTAGATGGTAATTTACTTAGATTCTAGGGGTAGCATCTACGCTTTTTCAGTGGCGAAGGGATTTCTGGGTATTTTCCCGGGGCACGAACGTCCTTCGGTCGATCTGCATACGCCTAGAACACCCTTCAACCCATCCTAGCACACCATGAACATCCTTCGTTCGGGGGTCTTTTTTGACTTTCATCTTAACCCCAGAACTCTATTTTTTGTCCTCTTGGGAGTTTCCTTCTTTCAAATTCAGCCCTCTGTACTCGGTCTTAATCGTCCAATCACTTTTTTTTTTGATTATTCGGCCTCTATGATCCATCCGAGTACATGGCTAATTTTGTCATTTTGCGTTCCCTGCAGGCGATGGATCAACCCGTAGAGTATGGGCCTTTCTATTCAGCTATGGCACACTTCAGCGCTCCCCGGTTCCCTTCGGCTAATCTCAATTCTGTACTTACGGAGGCTGAAGTCCGCAAGATGTCCGAGAAATACGATATTCCGAGTTCTATCTTCCGGACGTATGCAGCGGACGAAACGGATTTAATATATCACACTCCTAAGGTGGACGAAGAATTCGGGTCAGTCGCGCTTGGAGTGTCCGAACGTGCCTTTTTCTGTGGACTTCGCCTTCCTCTTCTTCCTGTCCTAAAGAAATTATTAAGATACACTTCAGTCGCTTTAGGCCAACTTGACCCCAACACCTTCATTCACATCAACACTTTCCAGAATAGGTGTCTGAAGGCAGGTGTGAGACCCCTCATGTCCCTTCTATTGCATCATTTCGAATTTAGGAAGAACGGCAAGAGTGTCGGGTTTTACCAGCTGTCTCGCAGAACAGGCCGACCGGAATGGGGCTTTACCAATTCCAGCAACCGTGGAACGCACGACCACTGGCTTTATATAAGTGGTCATAAACTGGTTAAGTACTCCGTGTGGCGAGAAGTCGACCCAGCTCTTGTTATTGCTCCCAAGTTGAGCAACGAGGACAGGGCGGATTATGCCCTTCTTCACCGTCCTCAGGAACCGAACCGCATCCCTTTAGCGGTCAGTAGGGATAAATCCTGGCTTCGAGCTCTATGGGGTACCGGTAACACCAGATTGCTTCTTGTTTAACTTTCTTTATGTTTGTTAATTCTTTAACATTTCTTCTCCTGCGTACTGACCTGCAACTTCAATTTTGTTTTCTTTTGCAGTGTCTACCCGTTCTGAAATGATCAAGAGGCTACAGGCCAAGAATGCCAGAAACTTGATGCTGCGGCTGCGAGGGAAAATGCCGAGGGTCTAGCTGGGACTTCTACTACGGCGAATCCTCCGGACGAGACTGAGCATCGGTCGTCTGTAGCTGAGGAAAACATCATTGATACTACTGTCAATGAGGTAGAGATTATCGACGTATCTGACGTCGGTCGATCTTCCGTTCAGAAGCGTCCTCGAGGGGCGGATGGGGAGGCTGTTTTGACTTACCGACCGGAGTGGTCCATAATGGCAACTGACAGCTTCGGTGCCCCTGCCCCTGATGCGTCGAAGGAAATTGGTGTTGATCTATGTCGGGCCTTCGTCCTTCCCAAGGACCGCCCGATCTATGACAATACTGACGCTCTTGGCGCATGCTCGGAGTTGATTGGCCATGTTTCTTTGGTAGGTGTTCTCTATCTTGTGCTTAGTTCTTTTCTTCGATAAATTGGTTTCTCACCATTTTCTTCCCGTTGTTTTTTTTTGTCAGGTCGTTCCTTGGGTTGCCACCGTTGAGCAGAAAGTTAAGGACCTGGGGAGTCAGCTGCGCGGGCTCAAGCTGACTGAGGAGAGGGCCGAGGCTGCTGAGGGCCAACTTGATTCGTTGCACAAGGAGGTCGCCTCTTTACAGCAGAGGTTGGCTCAGGTGATGACCGACCGAGATAGTGTCAAGATCGATCTTGATGCTGCCTTCGTTCGTTTGAACCGGGCTAAGTCGAATTTAAGAGCCTCCGGGAAAGCTGAGAAGAAAGCCCAGAAGCTGGTGCTGGTTTCGGAAGACAGAGGTTTTACGGCCGGCTTCGAGGAGGTGATCCGCAAGGCTCACGCCGCTGGGATCGACCATAAGCTTCTCTTGGAGGAGGGTATGAAAGATCCCATCGGGCGTCCTAAGGAGCCTGATGTCCCTCCAGTCTTTAGCTCGGACCCTGAGTCGGAGATGTCCGATTAGATTTAGCATCTTTATTATTACCTTTGTAATTTAACATTTGGCCTTCGGGTCTGTTTCAAATTTTGCCTTCGGGCTTACATTTATTTTAACTTTTGTGATCTACTTTGGAGTTCGATCGTATTTGCTTTAGGTCTTATTTGATTGCCTTAGCTTTTTCTTTATAGTACCTCTTCGGCTTAATGGTTTGCCTTGATATTTTTCTTTATAACACGTCTTCGGCTTAATCATTTGCCTTGGTGTTTTTTATTTGTAACACGTCTTTAGCTTAATCATTTGCCTTGGTGTTTTTTATTTGTAACACCTCTTTGGCTTTGTGTTTTGCCTTAGTGTTTTTTGTTTCAGTTTGCCTTTGGTATGAACGTTGATTCGTCATACCTCTTCGGCAGGTTTGTCCCTTTAATATTTTGAGGGAGTGAACGTATATCTCTTAAAATATTAACGGTATAGGGGCGATTGAAGGGGCGAGAATTGCAAGCGCATAATTTCCTTTCGAATGCCCTGGAATATGGGCTTGGAATTTTTATGCTGGCATGGTTCTTTCGTTTATTCTATTCCATTTTTGCATTTACTATTCATTATATTTAAAATAAATGAACAGAATCAAGTAGTCATAAATGAATTCACGTAAGCAATGTTGGAAATAAACCTTGCGGATTAATTCATGCTGAAGTAAAATATGCAGAATCAAAGTTGTTTAAAGCAAAACAATAAAATAACAAAGATTTTTGATAGGCTTACTGATAGACCCTACGAAGGCATGAAGCATGCCAAGTGTTTTTTATCATAGAGACGTCTGATCCAGATAGTTTATATGTTCCTGGTCGGACCACTTCAACCACCGTGTAAGGACCCTCCCAATTGGGCATTAGCTTCCCCTGTTTGGTTGGCATGGATGTGGCCAGCTCTCGGAGAACGAGGTCTCCAACTTGGAATGCTCTTTTCTTTATACCAGCATCATAGTACTGAGCCGCCTGAAGCTGATATCGGATATTTCGCTGATGAGCTGCTTCCCTTTCTTCAACTACCATATCTACATTAGCTCGCAGACCGAACTCGTTGCTTTCCACATTAAATACCTGCGTTCGGTACGATTCCATTCCAACTTCGGCCGGCATCAATGCATCTGTCCCAAATGCCAATCTAAACGGGGTTTCCCCGGTCGATGACCTGGGAGTTGTTCGATACGCCCAAAGAACATAAGGTAACTCTTCTGCCCACATACCTTTAGCATCTCCGAGCCGCTTCTTTATACCATCGAAGATAATCTTATTTGCTGCTTCAATGGCTCCATTTCCCTGTGGATGACCGACTGAACTAAACTTCTGTTGTATTCCAAATTTAGCCAGAAACTTCCTGAACTTACTGCTGATGAATTGAGTTCCATTATCAGATACGCAGATCATCGGGATACCAAACCTTAGGATTACCTGCTCTAACATGAACTTTTTGGCTGCCTCTTCAGTTATGGCTGACAATGGTCGGGCTTCCACCCATTTGGTCATGTAGTCAATGGCTACAATGCAATACTTAGTCTGCTTGGTACTGGTGGGTAGAATCCTTACAATGTCCGCGGCCCACATTGCAAAAGGAATGGGATTGAGGACCGATGACATTTCCTCCGGGGGTTGCTTCGGTATGGTGCTGAACAGCTGGCATTGTCTGCATTTCTTCGAGTAATTTTTGGCGTCTTCCCTTACGGTCGGCCAAAAGAAACCTTGTCTGAGGATTTTGAAGGCTAGTGATCGTCCTGCCAAATGCTCCCCACAAATTCCTTCGTGCACTGTTTCCAACACTAACCTTTGATCTTCGGGGGCCAGACATTTGAGGAGAGGTTGTGTAGCCGATCGTCTGAACAATTGTCCCCCTACTAAGGTGTAGCTGGCTGAACGATATTTCACCTTTTGTGCTTCCTTTTTGTCTAATGGCAATACCCCTCTCTCCAGGAAGGCCCTGATGGGGGGTCATCCAATTGATTCCTTGATGTATTTCCAGACATTGTTTTTTGTCGATCGAGGGAACTTTCACTTCGGTCAGGTATATCGACCCCATTAGACTTTGGGTTTCCGCTGAGGCAAGCCTAGACAACGCATCTGCCCTGCTGTTGTTTTCTCTGGCTACCTGGCTTAATTCAAATGACTCAAAATGAAGTGAAGTTTCACGTACCTTGGATGTGTATGCCTTCATTCGCGGGTCTTTTTGGCCATACTCCCCGGAGAATTGCTTCACCACTAGCATGGAATCGCTAAATACCCTTACATGTTTTACCTCTAGACTCCGTGCCAAGGAGAGTCCTGCTAGTAATGCTTCATATTCAGCCTCATTGTTAGTCAAGGGGAAGGTGAACCTGATAGCCTGACAAATCTCAAAACCATCGGGGCTGATGAGGATCATACCGGCCCCATACTTCGTTTTTGTGACTGAACCATCCACGAAAAGTTTCCATTTCCCAGGTGACTAAATGATCTGTTCCTCCGGTGCCAAGTCCTTCGGTCCTGAGAAAGAACATTCTACTAAGAAGTCAGCCAGTGTTTGGGCTTTGATGGCGGTTCTGGGCACAAATTCCAAGTCATACTCTCCCAGCTCTACCGACCAAGCCACAACTCTGCCCGAAGCTTCCGGTCTTTGAAGGATCTTTTTCAGGGGTTGATCGGTAACCACTTGCACAGTTCTTCCTTGAAAATAATGGCGTAGTTTCCTTGATGCTACCACTAATCCAAAGGCGAACTTTTCGGCGTTGGGGTATCTTGTTTCCGCGTCCTTAAGTATGTGTGAGACATAGAACACCGGGTGTTGATTCTTTTCGTATTCCTTGACTAACACAGTCCCTAGTGTTCGGTCACTCACTGCTAAGTAGAGTTGCAGTGTTTCTTTGGGGTCGGGCCTCATCAGGAGTGGTGCCTTGACCAGATATTCTTTAACTTCTTCAAATGCCTTCTGGCAGTCCGATCCCCATTCAAAAAATTTTGACCCCCGGAGTACTTCGAAGAACGGTAGGGCTTTCTCGGCCGATCGGGAAATGAACCTTCTCAGGGCAGCCAATCGCCCAGTTAGTTTCTGAATGTCCCTGATCGTCTTCGGCGCCTCCATATCAATCACTGCCTTGATCTTCTCAGGATTGGCTTCTATCCCTCTGGCACCTACCATGTACCCCAGAAACTTGCCACTGGCAACTCCGAACGTGCACTTGCTTGGATTAATTTTCATATTATTTCTCCTGAGTGTTTCAAAACACTCTTTCAGGTCCTCTGCATGGTCCACATAGCATTCCATAGCATTCCATGTTCCGACTGATCTGTTTCTTGGATCATATCGTCCACATAGCATTCCATGTTCCGACTGATCTGTTGCTTGAAAACTTTGTTGATCATTTTCTGGAAGGTTGCCCCTGCATTCTTCAGCCCGAAGGGCATCTTGATGTATGCATATGTACCTTTGGGGGTGATGAATGCTGTCTTTGGAATATCCTCGGCATTCATTGCAATTTGATGATATCCAGAAAAAGCATCTAAAAAGCAAAGTACCTGGTGTCCTGAGGTTGCATCTATTAACTGATCAATCTTTGGTAGGGGGTAATGATCCTTCGGACAGGCTTTGTTCAGGTCGGTGTAGTCGACGCACATTCTCCATTTGTTGTTCGACTTCTTGACTACCACCACATTTTCCAGCCAGTCTGGATACTCAATCTCCTCAATGAACTTTGCCTCCAGCAATTTTTCCACTTCGGCCTGGATGACTTGTTGCCTTCCCATGGTGAAATTCCTCTTCTTCTGCTTAACCGGCTTTGCATCGGGGTTAACGCTAAGACAATGTTTTGCAACCGAAGGGTCTAAGCCTGGCATGTCCTCCGGTCCCCATGTGAACACATTGTGGTACTGTCTGATCACTTCAATAACTCTTTCCCTTAACTCAGGCTCCATGTTTTTGCCTATTTCGATCATTTTCCCCGACTTCCCGACATACAGTTCGACCTCTTCTGTCTCAGTTGCCGGTTCGGCTATAGGGTTGGACAAATCGGCTCCAAATTTTTCTAACTCGATGTTCATCATCTGACGACTGCTTCCTTCATCTTCATTTCTCTTTCTTTTCCCCTCTTAAGTCATCTCGACATCTCTGTCTTTCTCAATATCTTCCAACATGATGATTCGGGCAGCTTTCTGATCTCCTCTCATTTCTCCCACACCATTTTCGGTCGGAAATTTCAACTTCAGGTGGGGGACAGAAGCTACCGCCTGAAAAGCGCTAAGGATCGGCCTTCCCAGGATTCCGTTGTACGGACTATCCACCTTTACTACATAGAACTTGGCTTCTTTCTCCATGGTGTAAGGGGCTTTGCCCAGCATGATGGGAAGGTTAATCGTTCCTTCGATCGGTACGGGCTGATTCCCGAAGCCGTACAGGGGCGCCTCATGACATGGCTCCAACTGCTCGCCCCCTAAGTTCATCTTGCAGTATGTTCTATGATACAGGATATTGACCGAACTACCACCATCAACTAGCACTCTCCAGATTTTATTCTCCCCTATAATGGGGTTTATGATGAGTGGATCTTCGTGCGGCCATATCACATCTTCAAAATCATCCTCTGTGAAGGTGATTGGCAGAGGCTGTTTGGCCGGATTGGTCTGATATAAGTTGTAGACCTGTCGGGCATATTTCTTTCGGGCGGTCTTACTGCATCGCTCTAGCACTGTGCCCCCTGAAATCGTTCGAACTTCACCTCTGTATTTTTCCTCCCTTTCAGGTCCTTTTTCTCTTCTGGGCTCTTTGGGCTCTAGATTGTCCCTTAGGTCGCCCTTGTATTGTTCCAAATCTCCCTTCTTTACCATCTTTTCAATCAGCTTCTTCAAATGGTAGCATTCATCTGTGTTATGTCCCTTATCCTTGTGGTATTCGCAGTACTTATCCCCATTCTTCTTATAATCTGGGGTTTTCATTCTTGCTGGCCGGACGAATCCCGGCTTCCCCTTTATCTCGTGGAGAATTTTTGAGATAGGTGCATTCAACGGGGTGAACACCGTACTATCTCTATCTCTCCTCCGTTCTACTCCTCGATCGGGTCTGTTGTTTGTCAGTCTACTTTTGACGTCTCTCTGACCCCTTCGGTCATCTCTTCCAGAGCCTTCGTTTCTACGACTTTCCTTATATCCCCCAATAGATTCAAGCTTTCTTCAGATGGCCTCTCCTCTCACATATATATCATTCAAGGACTTAGGAGGAATATCATAAAGAGAGGAGCGTAGCTTTTTACCTTTTACGGGATCTAATCCAGCAGCGAGGAATCCTGCAGCCTTCACCTTGTCCAAATTAGTGACCATCCCCGCCTCTTCCTTGAATCGAGCTAGGTAGTCACCCAACTCTTCGTTCGGTCTTTGACGGCAGTGAATCAATGCCTCAGTATCCTTCTCTCTTCGGCACAAGTGAGAGTAGTGCCTCAAGAACCTCCTCTTTAATTGGTCGTATGAATGTATAGATCGGGGTTTTTGTGAACGATACCACATCGTTGCTGGTCCCTTCAAATATGTCTTGAACATCTTGCACAGCATGATATCACAGTGTCCCATACCCGTCATTAGAGACTCATATTTTTCGCAGTGGTCTTCCGGGTCTCCTTTCCCACTAAACTCGTTCATTTTTGGGAACTGTCCCCCCGAAGGAGGTCGATACTGTTCAATCTCTTCAGAGACAATAGGTTCATGGCTCACCTTCCGTTCTCCGAACATGGCCTTTTCCATCCTCTTTATACGATCCCGAACGTGCGAGTCGTCCTCTTCATCAGAATCGGTCAGAGTGGTTCTGGAACGTGTCTTTCGCGGATGCGATTCGGAGTCCGAAGACTCGTCTTCATCGTCATACGGCCTTTTATCCCTTCGGTGTTCGGACGACACCTGCGTCATCTCATCGACCTCGATCGACTCTCTTAATGCCCTTTCTTCCAATTCATATTCTTCCCTACGGAGTTTGATGGCTTTGAGTCTGAGCATGTCCGCTTCTTTCTTTTTAGCCCGTATCTGGGCTTCCTTATCGGCCTGTTCGGTTACTTTCTGTTTTCCCTTCTTAGTGGCCTGCTCTTCTCTCCATTTGAGAAGCAATTCTCTCTGTTCTTCGGGGGTCGGTAAAGGACCCTCGTCCCCCTCAGAGTCAAAATTCAATTGCCGATTTATCGGCGGCGTGATGGTCGAACCCCCAGGGTGTGGAGTTCCATCGGTGGTCATAATCTCAGTAAACCACAACGCACAATCGATCTATACGTTCCCACAGACGGCGCCAAATGTTGGAACCAGTTTTCGTCATCTACGTCCGGTCGGATCTGCAAAGAAGAAGAATGCGAGGGTTGGGCCCCCCGATTCACCTCCGGTGTGAGAATCAGTAACTGGTAGCCTAGGTAGGTAAATTGAACGTACAGAGGATATGTGTGTATTGTGAATTATGTATGAATGAAGAATGAACCTGACTTTTTCCTTTTACCAGTTAGTTCCGATCCCCCACGTTCGGAACGTGGATCTCGTGGTCTTCCCCATGACCTGGTCTTTGTACCGTTGATCGACCCAACCCACTAAAGGGATAGAAAACGGGCTTCTTCGGTCTTCATAATATACTGGGCCTTTTCATACCGGCTATAGAAAGTGGGCTGTTTCGATCGGCCCAACAACTATCATTCTTAGGCCTCTAACACTTGCATTTAAAAAGAAAATAAAAAGTGATTAGAGAAAATAAAAAAGAAATGAAGGGGCCCACAAGTGTTCTTAAATAGAGATCCTGGGATGGACTAGGAGAATTGTTCAAGAAACAAGAAATTCTCATCCATTACATAGAGACCGTCATCTTCGCCTTAATATTTGTAGTCTCGCTCATAGTGTCGACATGGTTTGCCAAGATTTGCCTTTAGTCCAAAAAGTTTGCGAAATCTATGACAAACTCTCCAAGTTAAACAGTCTCAAGCCTTCCAAAGATGTCAACACTCTCTTCACCGATCTTGTTCTCACGTGCATCCCTCCTGCTCCTATTGATGTTACTAAGCTTTGCAAAAATGTTCAAGAAATCAGGTCTAATTTAATCAAAATTTGCGGCCAAGCCGAAGGCCTTCTGGAATCTCATTATTCTTCCATTTTAGGGTCATTCGATGACAACCCTTTGGACCATTTGTCCATTTTTCCTTACTATTCCAATTACCTCAAGCTTAGCCTCCTTGAGTTCACTATCTTGACTCAATTTTGTCCCAAACTCGATGAACCGAAACGCGTGGCGTTTATCGGATCCGGTCCCCTCCCACTCAGCTCTATTGTCTTGGCAACCTACCACTTGACAAACACTTGTTTTCACAATTATGACATTGATAGCTCTGCCAATTATTTGGCTTCTCGTTTGGTTTTAAAGGATCCTGACTTGTCAGAACGGATGTTTTTCCACACGACTGATGTGATGGATGTAACAAGTGAGTTAAATGAGTACGAGGTTGTGTTCCTAGCTGCCTTGGTGGGGATGGACAAGACTGACAAAGTTCGTGTAATTGATCATTTGGCCAAGTACATGGCTCCGGGGGCTATACTGATGCTGAGGAGCGCTCATGGGGCACGCGCTTTCCTTTATCCTGTGATTGATCCTTGTGATCTTCTAGGTTTTGAAGTTCTCTCTGTGTTTCATCCTACTGATGATGTTATTAACTCTGTTGTTATTGCGCGTAAGTTGCCACTGCCTTTTCACTCATCAAATGCTGATCATCAGCAAGGGCAACTTGAAGGTACTATTGTTCTTCCTACCAAGTGTTCCGAGATTGAATCATTCATTTACCCTCTCAACCAAATTACCTTGATTGAGGAATTGGCACTTGAGGAGCAGCTCTCATGAAATACTACAATTTATCGACTCTTTATATTTATCTTATTTCCAAATTTCCGTCACCAATTTATCTAGCTACTCATATATGGTGGCCTTATGAAGTTAGAGGTGTGGTTTCATTGGCTTGTCAAAGTTTATTTCTGCATGTCTAACGTTTTATGCCTAGCTGCAATTTGTTTCAGTACGTGTTGTGTCCCTTCATCTTAGTTTTAATAAAAGATGACTACCCTTTACCTCTATGTATGCTTGAATTTTTTGGTATGCGATATTGCTATGAGTTAAGTTATATGTTATGTTACTCAGAATCTTCATTTTGTCCTGATCAGTACTCGTCGGACACTCGGACTTGGGTACCTATTTTAGATCAAAAATATGTAACTTTTTCTAAATGTCGTTGAGTCTAACACTTGGACACAACGCTTCTAGGCGAGTCCAGATTACAAAGGCTAGATGTAAACTAGGGTAATTCTCGCATTTCTAGGTTCATTTAGAGGTTCCTCAGTTTTCCTCAAGTTCCTTTATCAAGATACTTGTGCAAACAGTTTGTGTTGGCCTTTTTTTTGGTTCTACTACGTGCGTGTTTGGGGTATGACAAAAAAATTGACTTATAACTTAAAATGAGTAAGTGTTATATAAGTGATAAGTTGATGAATTCTTATAAGTTATACGGGTGTTTGGATAAATTTACTTATAAGTTAGTGAAAAATTTGCTAAATTAAATTTGAAAAAATAATTTTTAAATACAATGATTTCAACACTTGTATTTTAAATTAAAAAAAATATTTAAAAACACAAATGTAAAAATATAAAATATTAGAAAAATAAAGAAATCAAATAATAAGTTGATAAGTTAAGTAAAATGTTAGTGATTTCTAACATTCAACTTATCAATTTATAAGTTATAAGTTATTAAATAAGATGAGTACACAAACACCCAGCTTTTATCAACTTATAATGCGCATAAGTTACAGCTTAAAAGATAAGCCAAACAGACCCTCTTTCTCCTTTTTAGTCCTCTAGTTTCTGTTAATGTTTTATATGAAATATGTTGCAAAAAAGCTTAGCCTGTCATGAAGTTTATTTTTTTATATATATAATTGACACAATAACGAACACATCTTATTTTTGACAAGATTCGAATGTTTCAAATCTCATAAGGGACGTGATATTTGTTATGAAGTTTATTTGGGCCTTGGTTAAAATTAATTGTTAGGACCTTAAAGTACATATATGCTTCATATATATCTTATATAGTCACATAAAGGAATTCGAGAATTTCATATATATCTTATATATTCTTCGTCCTTTGTGTGTGAGAGCTACTTCAATGTATTTGTTCTAGTTGCAGTTGGGATAACAACTTATCCAGCTACATTTCTTCTTCTTTTTGCTAGAGTATCCAGCTACATTTCCCATAAACTTTCCCTGCACAACAAGTTTCTGATTCTGATACTCCATAATTTCTACTTCCTGGGAGCTTAATCTTTTTATTACTACTTCTACATGCATCTTAAAGTGCATATTAAAGATAGTTTTACAAATATTTTTTTTTAATTTTCTTTGTATAGATAAAAAAGTTAAATCTTTAATTAATTTTTTTTTTGATGATTCATATCTGTTCAATATCGATTTAGCCTAGGGCTAGGTTCTCTCCTCTCCTTAATAAGACGTCGATAATTGCAAAATAAGGGAGCCGTTGTGTGACGTAGTTAAAATTTTAGGCCATATTTTGATATAAAATCCTGTGCGATAGTACTCCTTTTGTTAAATTGACCAATTTTTAATAATGGATAGAAAATGATCCATTTATTATTTAAAAAACCTGGATATTGTATCATCAATATAAATATATGTCAAGGTTCAAGGGAGAACACCGTTAAAAAGAGAACAAGAGAACACTTCTTTTTACCGTTGGATTAGAAATTAGTTCAACGGCTAAGATTAAAAGATCATCTTTTTAATAACTACCCCCTTTAATATAAAATATGTACGTGCAAGTTTCGTATATACATACATTGCTGTGTCTATGGATTTTGCGAGAACTGTTATCGAAATACTCTGTTCGATCTGATTTTAGCAAAGATTAAACTCAATTCTCAGATATGCTCATCGAGCTTTGATCGTTTCGTTTCTTCTTGGTTAAAAATTGTTCGTAATTTCATCGATTCTTCTTCGTTTGGTTGTTAGTTCCATGGATTCTTGCTCAGGTATGGATTTTAGTGCCATAGATTCTAATGAGTTTATGTTGTTTGTTTGATATGTTTTGATTAATTATTCGTTTATGCTTTTTATGCCCGATGTGATTACATACATCAATTATGTGATTGTAGTTCATATATCGTTGTGATTTTGTATCTATCGGTTCGTTTATTTAGTGTGTGATTTTTCTCATTTGTTCGTATTTTGATCAATTCTCCTTGTTAGTGCCATTGATTCTTTCTCAGACATCTTCGTTTAGATTTTGTTGATTTTCTTTGGAGTTTTCCACTTCTAATTTTTTATAACTTTTAGTTTTCAGTTTTGCTCATTATTCTTGTTATTATGACATTTTAAGTGAAATAACGGCCTAGTAAAATTGGGAGGTGTTGAGAGTTGTCAAGGTGAGGGAGTGTTTGTTGCGTTAGTTAAGTCGTTTTTTGAGATTTTGGGGGAACTAAAAAAGCAGGTGTAGTCTGCTTCCGCGTTGTGTTTGGCTCGGATTATTGATAGTACTGTTTATCCTCCTATTACTATTTTGCATCGGATGTTGATTAGGACTGTTAAGTTTCTTATAAGAATCCACATTTCTTGGCTAAACCTGTTGTCATTGAGTTGAATACAAGTATTATCCATGTTAGTTTTTTTCGAATACACGCTAGCAGTACTCTTATGAATATTTTTAGGATTTTGAGATTCTATGTCAATTTATACTAAATTCTTTCTCGAAAGTTAAAGTGGATTCTAAAACAGATTCTTTAAATTTTGATTCTAAAGCAGAGGTTAAACGTGATTTTAAGATAGATTCTAAAGCAGATGGTAAAATAAGCAGGTGTAGTCTGGTTCCGCGTTGTGTTTGGCTCGGGTTATTGATAGTACTGCTTATCCTCCTGTTACTATTTTGCATCGAATATTGATTAAGACTGTTGAGTTTCTTATAAGAATCCGCATTTCTTGGCTAAACCTGCTGTCATTGAGTTGAATAGAAGTATTATTCAGGTTAGTTTTTTTCGAATACGCGCTAGCAGTACTCTTATGAATATTTTTAGGATTTTGAGATTCTAAGTCAATTTATACTAAATTCTTTCTCGGAAGTTAAAGTGGATTCTAAAACAGATTCTTTAAATTTTGATTCTAAAGCAGAGGTTAAACGTGATTTTAAAATAGATTCTAAAGCAGATGGTAAAATAAGCAAGTGTAGTCTGGTTCCGCGTTGTGTTTGGCTCGGGTTATTGATAGTACTGTTTATCCTCCTGTTACTATTTTGCATCGGATGTTGATCAGGACTGTTGAGTTTCTTATAAGAATCCGCATTTCTTGGCTAAACCCGATGTCATTGAGTTGAATAGAAGTATTATCCATGTTAGTTTTTTTCCGAATATGTGCTAGCAGTACTCTTGATTTGCACTTTTGAGTTTTATCTGCATTTTGTTATTATTTTATTTTATGTGCTCCATTATTCTTGTTATTACCACATTTTAAGTTTTTATTTTGATATGTTGGCTTATATATTTTGCAGTTAATGGCGGTCTTGCTTCTAATAATGTTGACGACGATGCTTCTTGTGAGTTAAGAGTATGTAACGAATAAGTTGTTTAAAGTATGTAAGTTATTATCTTCTTTAATTGTTGCTTGATGATTTACTTTGAAGAAATACATTATGTTTATTATTTTTAATAGATACCATTACACTCTTTATAATTGATAAATTCATCATTGAGTACATAATTAGAGAGTGTTTGAAAGACACTAAGTAATTGCTACGATACTTCTGCTTTTCCTTATGTTGATAACATAACACTGGATAGTTCTTAGAATTAAAATTTTACATTGAATTTTGTGTTAGACGTCAGTAAATAATGATTTAGTTTTGAATGATTGCAGAGTAAAATTCATTTTCATCTCATTTTTGGTTTCTTTAAATAATGATTTAGTTTCTACCTTGGTCTTCTTGCTATATTTTGTTCACTTCGAACAAGAATCTACGTTCTGCAAACCAAAGTTGAAATGTAGTTCTGATATAATTTTGTGCTGATTTATTCTAAAAGTTATTTATCTCTAGTTGTTGCAATGTGTTTATTGAGTGAAGTAATTGTTGTTCGATAATGTGCTTGCCTAAATTTTAGCTCTTTTACTGTTTAAGTTCAGCTATGGGAATCCGAAGCATTATGCTGTCGACATAATTATTGTTTTATCATCCAGATCATCTAGATAGCCTATTTCTATAAAGGATGCGAACAAAACTCATGCTAGCACATCTTTGTGCTTGAAGATTTTAAAATTATAATGGAGCATATCTTGGAATGGAACCAGATATAATGAAAATGAAATGATGTAAGAAAACAAGAAGAATCTCCTAGGAATCGAAAAGGAAAGTTTGATATTAAGAAAGTAGCATAAGCCCTCTTCATTGTTTTGCACTTGTTCTCTGGTCCAGTTAGTTTTGATAACTCTGCTCTTGTTGGTTAGTACAGGTAAAACTCCGATAAATGAATTATTTGTATCCAGTTTATTCATTATCGAAATTGAAATTACATTATCACGTAAAAATTGGAAACAATTTATTTTATCGACATTCTACTGTATTTTAATCAAATGTTGTCTGTAGAGTCGAACAACTTTTTCTTTTTTCGAAGGCAAACTTTCCGTACATTACATCCAAAAATTTAGATGGTGGATTTGTTTCCTGTCGTTTGTCTTCATTAATAATTGGAGTCCTTTATTCTTAAAAGACATGTTTGCCTTTTTGCATTTCAGCAGTCCATTTCTGACCACTGCTTTTTCATGCCAGTGATGAGATTTCTAAAGAAACCTGGGAAATAAACAATGGTGGTACGGAGCAATTAGATGAGCATGATTAGGCTTGCATGTTCAATTATCTTAAACAAAGAGGTACAAGGCAATATCAAATATTATGAGGTTAGCAAGTAGCAGCAGCGCAATTTTGATGGTTAGTCTATATCAATCTCGTAGTTCAGTAGTTCACACAAAATAGTTTTGACAAAAATATGCAACAGAATATGTACATCAGTGGTTTTGTAATTCATCTTATCATGTACTTTGATTACAACATTCAGGCTCATATTTATTGTTCTATGTAGTCTTCCCAGTACATCAAATTTGTTGCAGAAGGTTTAATTCTGTCTAGTTTGATACAACATTCCGGATCATATCTGTTGTTCTTGTTCTTTTGGTAGCTTTCCATTTACACACAAATCAAGTGTTGATCAAGATATTGTTTCAGTCAGAAGAGCTCCTTGTATTCCAAAAGTGGAGCTTGATGTCTTCAAGATTTCTTGTTTCGGATATGTCATGAATATGCTTTTCGCAACTCCAGTAACCTGGACCACCTCTTATCTATTGAAGCAAAATTTTTCTTGTTAATATCTGAAAATGTATGGGACAAGTCTGTTAGCTGAATAAGGTAGTTTATTGTTTATTTGAATATGAGTACAATATCCTTATGAATTAATTTTGGTTCAGCTTTCTTGCACAACTCTGAACATGTTTCCTGCAGATGCATTGTAAGTCAGTTAGATACGCTCAACATGCAGAAACCTAGAACCAATTCTGGAGTTGAATGTTTTTAGAATTTAAAAGCCTTCTTATACTTCTACTGAGGTTGTCAGCCTGATCGTGTCTTGCACTAACGAATCGAGGTCAGCTTCACATCCAGGGTTGACGTAAATCACTCGTGGAATACAAAATGTTAGTTCTTTTTGTATTTTGGATGTCTCATCTGTAAAGAAGAAGTGAGTGTCATGCATGTGTGTGTGTAAATTTAGAGCTCAGAGACTTAATGATGGATCACCTCCGCCAATTTCAGGAAGAGTTGAGCTGTTGTCTCTGCTTGATGGCAAAACCCACACACTGAAGTTTGTGTCAATCTGAAAGAGCATAAAAAGACATGAAGCTATGAAAAGGGTTGAATAACATGCACCTCCATACAAAGAACTTCCAAAGAATCATATATAGCATCTAAAAAAACAGAAACAAACTCAACATACTGGATAATTTGATCAACAAGATGGAATTTAATTTGATCAACAAGATGCATAATTTAATTTGGAGCCCTGTCTAGCTAAAGGGTCAAAGTTCAATCGACAATTCCCTGATTTTCTTAACTAAATAGTCCTAAGTAAGATTATTCAGAGACAATAAGATGATTTGTAAGTTATCGGTTGTCATTGTTAATTTCGAACTCATTTGTAGGCTACGGGCAGAATCTACAATGATTTGTAGCAAGTAATGACCTATATACATATAGTACAAGAATTTTAACGATTTGTGAATCTGGTTTTGAATCTAATTTAGATTCCAGTTTAAACGAGGAAGAATCTATTTTACCATCTGATTTAGAATCACGTTTGCCCAGTAACAACAAAGAATCTATTTTAAGATCTAATTTAGAATCTCAAAGAAACTATATTACATAGAAAGTATGCTAATAGTATTGTATCCTTTGATTATAATTTTGCTTTCACAGACATATATGGAAATGAATAAAGTATGTTTACCTTTTGTCAAATTGTAGGCCTTTTCGTCACTTTGTGCAACTGGCTGACATCAGGCACTAGGTTGAATTTTAATTAATAAAAGTCTATAGTTTAGAAACGGTGAAGAAAAGAAATTTAGACCTATTAGAATTCTCAACTCACACCCGAGTAGGACGTACCAGATATTTTTGGTTTGGTTTGAAATACATTGGTGCATTACATCGTAAAGCTGATCGCCTAATCTTATACTTTCAAGTATCTATGGATAATTATACGATATTTTCATTTTTTGTGTATGCTGGTCTCTTAAATCTACACAAATCTTTCATTTTGGTTATATACCTTGTGATCATAGCACCAATCAAACAAAACATCAATCACATCAATCCTAAACTATTCAAGTAAAAAACCTTTGTTGACAAGAATTTTCAGGTGCTGCTTAATGTGCTTAAGAAAAATCCTAACAAATATATTCTAGGTGGCAGTTCCCATGACAGAGCCTTTTAGGGGCCTGGAAACTATTACCACCTCATCAGATCATACCATTTTGAACCTTATGCGTTATATGCTAGTTTGAGTAAGCACTATCGAATTGCATTCTTTGTGTCGCATACTACGTATCAGTGCGAAAAATAATTGAAGATGATAAAAGAAGTGTATTTATATTATGTTTAGATGTCTCATACACATATCAAAGAGTCACATATTATCCACCATGGCTGTCGATTTTGACAGGCACCACCTAAAACATATCTTGCTGAATATCTTGATTTTCAATAATGAACTAATCCCATAACAAAGACTGAGACTTGACACAAGTAATATGGTGGCCAAAGTTTGTATAAATCTCGGATAGGCTATATATTCCGACTTATATCCAGTGTAAAGAAAAGCATTAGGAGCAACTAGCAGTTCAGAGACCTAATAAAGGTAAGTTCTTAGGTAAGATTTTGGTTATCGGTTTGTTTGTAAAAAGTCTGGAAAGTGAAAACACAGGTAAGTATATTTAACTCAAGTGGGCAAATGATCAAGTTATCTGGATAGCATTCATCATATCCTAAAATCATGAACTTAAAAGAAATACAGAATGATTCACAGATATGGAGATGAAGAAGCTTAGAACATTATATGCTATGAAGAAACTTAAAAGATGCTCTTCTAGCTCCCAAGAAATTGTTCGCGACTATTTTAAGATCTAATTTAAGATCAAAGAATCTATTTTAGGATCTAATTTTATACCATCTTGTGATAATTGAACAAATGAAGCACATTATTTACTAACAGCAGAGAACTATGAAAACTAAAAACTAGACACAAGTTTAGAATGCTTCAAAGACATCACTCTGATGTATGTAAACATAGATATATTATAGATAGCCGTACTGCGAACAAACTTAGAGACTAAACATAAAATCGCATATGCATTAAAAGAACTAAGATGTGACTTGTAAGAGTCATGAAGTGCCGGAGCAGTGGCAAAAGTGCTATTAGTGTTACAAGATGTCTAGTGATCGATTCTCATAATTTCAAGTGAAAATTAAACTGAAATATCAGGGTTCATAAGTGCATTAGGCCTAATGGTGTGTAAAATGTATGGTATAAAAGTCTTAAAAATAAAAGTTACAGCTCTATCATAAACCTATGCAGTCAAACTGCCCAAGCTTGACACCTAGCCATTGAATTGCCTAACAATCCAGTGATAAATCCAGATAGCTTCTTTTACAGTGACATATAGATGGCTTGACACCTGGCTTACACTTTCTAGAAAGAAGGGAACTAGAATCAAAACACACCAAGAGACAACCAGCCGATTCCACATTCACAGAATTACAATCTCCAACACAATAAAAGTGAAAACAATTCCTAATAAGGTAGTAGCTCCAATATTTAATATGCAAATAGTTTGGCTCTTTTTAAATAACAAATAAACTAAATTTGCTTTGACGAAATTGGTCTATAGGTTCAACATATACATTGCAGATTTCATTTATTTTACAAGATTTTACAAATAATGTCACACAAAACCTTATGTAGAATCCAATATAGCATCTAAATTTTTCGATCTTCTAGAGAACCTTTGTGAATCACTAAAATATAAACAAATGCATAAACACACAAACACAAACACACACACACACATACACATAGATTCAAGCATAAACATAGATACATAGAGATTCATGCACAAGAAAGAGAGATTCATATACAAATCTCGTATAAAATCTTATCTAGAATCTTATATAGATTTTTCGATCTTATATGAAACCTATAAAGAATCACTAAAATATGAACATAGATATTTACACAAATCCAAGCACATAGATACAAAAACACGAACACACACACAGAGATATATACACAGATTCAAGCATAAACATAGATATATAGTACAAAAAACAACGATTCATGTATAAACAGAGATATAGACATAGAAATCCAGATGTATGCACAAATATTACATATATTTCATTGTTACCTAATCGAAGAAACATATTGAAGCTTCAAATCACGAATGTAACTTCAATTCAAGCTCGATTAGACCTGATATTACATATATTTCATCAAGTTAAACAAAAATACTACATAAATCGTAAACAAAAAACTCGAAACCCTAATTTCACCAATTTTGAACATTCCTTACCATTTTGAATGATTCTGCAACAAATACACACGATTCTTCAACAAATTCAAACGATTCTTCAGCAAATTCAAACGATTCTTCAATAATTTCGTACGATTCTTTCGCCGAATTGAAAAACCTAGCTTCACTTTGCTCAGATAAATGATATATTTTCTATATTGTGTTTTCTGTTTAAGGCTGTATGTATTGTGGTTCGTGTATAGCTATTCTATTTTCAGTTGTTTATTAAGTTTGCTACCTAGGCTTCAATTTCAATCAAATTACGAGTGTGCCACTCGATTAAATCAGAATCGTAGCCTTTAGATGTGTTTATAATGGACGGCTATGATTATGTTCTCTTGTTCTCCTTTTCAGAGTGTTCTCCCTAGAGTCCAACTCTATATATATATATATTAACTCCTTATATATAATAAGCGTAAGGGAGATCTTATCCAAAAATTTGGTTGGTCACTATACTACCAAAAGTATATGATCCGTTGGATTATAAAACTATAAATTTTCAAATATATGAGAACCGTTAGATATAATATTAAAAATTATATTTGATGAATAATAGGATAGTATTTAAATACTAAAAGGTGTATTTTGATAATTTAAACCAATTATAAATGGGTTTTCTATATTGGATAGAAATCTTTATGTAAAAATTCGTAATTATCTTTTCTCTTTAGTTTATGGATAGTTCCAGTTAGATAATAATTATTAAACTGTCATTAAATTAAAAATAATTTTGTTAGCTTCGCGTGGGCTGTAAAATCGTTAAAATCTGTTATCTAAAACTCAAGATAGAGCCCAAACAGTAAAGTGATTATCTAAATTTTAATAAAAAAAAAATTATTGTAGCACCAATTTAATTTTTTTCCTAATTATTTTAAATTTATAAATTCTATGTTTATTTCAATAAAATATTAAAATCAATTTAAGAAAAAATTAAAATCGATCTTGTCCGTGTACGACCACTATACGACAAAATTAATTATTACAGTTAGATCTTAAATAGATCGATGAGAATTGTTATATCTAATATTAAAAAGCGTATCTGATTAATAGTAGAATTATATTTAAATACTAAAAAATGTATTTTGATAATTTAAAATTTTTCTATGTAAAAATTCTTAAATATCTTTTCTCTTTAATTTATGTATAGTTCTGGTTAGATAATAATTGTTAAACCAAATATCAGATAACAATTCATATCGATTACAATATTAAAAATTATCAATATAATGCTCATGTATATCATATAATAACAATGATACATGTGGACCCTACGTTATAAGAGACTTAGGAGAACTCTTGTACATGAATAAATTTAAATATTTTTTTTTTCTGAAGCAACATAACAATTTGATTAATCCAAATTATAATTATATTATTTTATATATAACAAACATAAAAGGATAATATCAAAATATTATTAAAATATTGAGGGTTTCATATTCATAAACAATAATTTTGAATATAATATTTAACCATCTTTTCTTTTCGGTTTATGGGTAGGTCAACTGGTCAAGTTAAGATAATAATTATTAAATCATCGTTAAATTAAAGATAATTTCGTTAGTTTCACATGGGTTGTAAAATCGTCAAAATTCAATTTATAAAACCCAGGATAGAACCCAAATAGTAAAGTGAGTATCTAAATTTTAATAAATATTTTTTTATAATTGTAGCACCAATTTATTTATTTTTCCACTAATTCTTTTAAATATAGAAATTGTATCTTTCTTTCAATAAAGTATTAAAAAAAATTAAGAACAAATTCAAATCGATAAAGAATATAATAATATGAGAATAAAATTTTATATAATCATAACATAATTTTTATTATGTTTAATAATTTTAAAGTAATAATGTATTTTAAAATTTTATATACACTATAAATAAAACTGAAACATTAAAAGTAAAAGCTGTTAGTAAGATACTAATATCAGTATGTACTTGAAATCATTATTATATTAAACTCTTGTATATAATAAGCATAATAGGGATTTTATCCAAAATTTTGATCGTACGTAGGGCTGAGCATTTGGTTGGTTCGGTGCAGAACTAGACCGAACCAAATAGTCCAAGAACCGAATTATCATTTTTTTTCGGACCGAACCAAACCGAAATTGTATTTTGGACCGGAACCGAACCGAACCGAAATAATGCTATTCGGTTCAGTTCTTTCATGAAAGAACCAAAAAAATTTCAAATAAAAAAAATTTGTATTTCAAAAAAAGCCAAAAAATATGATTTTTCTAAAAATAAAAATATTATATAATGAAATACAAGTATGAAATTTAAATATAATAGTTCAAACTTCAAATCTTGAACCATAAATAAGTCATGCAAAATTTTGAATATATTCATACAAATAAAATTAATATATTTTATCCATAAAAATTATATAAATATAAAATAAAATAAATTCGGTCTATTCAGTTTGGACGGAATTTTTTTTGAAAGAACCAAACCGAACCAATATTTATTTTGGTCTATTCGGTTCGGACCGAAAAGACCGAATTTTCAGAAAATTAGAACCGAACCAAACCGAAATTATACAATTCGGTTCGGTTTTTCGGTTCTGGTTCGGTTCTGCTCAGCCCTAATCGTACGGTCTTGGACAACCAAATTAATAATGACTATTAGATCTGAACTAGATAAATGAAAATCGTTTGATCAAATATAGTAAAAAAGTGTATTTTATTTATAATAGGATTATATTTAAATTCTAAAAAGTGTATTTTGATAATTTAAACCAAATATACCAAATATAAATAAGTTTTCTATATTGAATAGAAATCTCCATGTAAAAAATTCGTGACTTTCTTTTCTCTTCCATGGACAATTCGAGTTAGATAAAAATTGTTAAACCATCTTTTAATTAAAGATAATTTAATTATCTTCACGTGAGGTGTAAAATCGTCAAAATCTGATTTTTAAAACACAAGATAAAGCCCAAATTAGTAAAGTGAGTATTTAAATTCTAATAATGATTATTATGTCATCATTATTTTAACGCCAATTTAATTACTTTTTTCTAACTATTTTAAATTTAGAAATTTATGTTCAAAAATTAAAATCAATCTAAGAAAAATTCAAATCAACAAATAATATAATAATACGAGGATAAAATTTTATAAAATTGTACATATTTTTTATCCTATTTTATTAAGTTTTAGATCATAACTAATCAAATATTATTTATTATTAAATAATAAATTATACGCAAATGGTGATTTTGTTTTATAAGCACTCATAGAGACCTAATTTTATTGTTAGCAGGACTATATTCATATTAAAAAAAACCCCGTATTTTGAAATTTTAGACTCAGCTACAGAACAGGCCTAAATTTTTTAACCTATATACATTGTAAATTATTAAATTCAAAACTTTAAAAGTTTGTTAATCAATTAGTATAGTACTTTTCTGAAAAATCGTACTTTACAAAAAATATTATCAAATAACCTATGTCTGCAAGAAAAAAAAAAGAAAAAAATTCTTATTTTAAAAAAAAAACCTGTAAATTTTAATATGTTGTTGGTAGATTCAAATCTTAGATCATTCTACATGATAATTTTACTGTTATATGTAACGTTTCTGTTAGATATAATTGTTGATGTTTGTTCATCAGTGTTTAAGTACCAGGTACACATCAGAGTTTACTGGAAGCCAGTCAGACTTTATTAAAGTCTGACGTGGAGAAAGTTTACCTTAGCTGTCGGTGCTAATATAAAGATTCTAGAAGCAATATATCTTGAAGATGGAAAGAAGCAAGATATATTGAGACAGATAAGGAAACGGAACAGAAGACAGAAGCAATCCTAATTTGATATGATTTGTATAGCTAATTTATAGGAATATCAATTAGAGATTGATTATGTAACTGTGTATTATATAAACACAGATAGGTTAACCCTAAAAGGGATGCGATTATTGAAAACACTATTCTTGTAACCTAGCAGCTCTCTGTGATTCCTTAACATCACAAAGAGAAGAGTTATTTATATAATTCACTTGTTGATTCATAAACAGTGTTCTTAATTGTTATTATTATACTTATCTTGATTATATATTGTGTAATTCGGCCTAACAATTGGTATCAGAGCTTAGGCTGTTTAATATATACAGTTTATCGATCCAAACACAAGTATAATCATGGCTGACAACTCTCAGGAAGGTTCTAATGCAGGTTCTAATGCTCAGAAGGTTCAACCAACTTCTGTTAGTCGATATGAGACTATAAGGGTTCCAATTCTAAGACCAGTTGAATATCCAATATGGAAGGTGAAGATGACCATGTTTCTAGAAGCCACAGATCCAGAATACCTTGATAGAATCAATGATGGTCCTCATATGCCAACTAAATTGTCTCCTGTTATAACTGGTCAAGAACAAAAGACTGTTCCAAAAGAGAAGAAAGATTTAACTCCTGAAGATATCTCATCAATTGCAAAGGATGCAAAGGTTAGACATCTACTCCACAGTGTCTTAGATAATGTCATGTCTAACAGAGTTATTGGCTGCAAAACTGCCAAAGAAATTTGGGATGCTTTAGAAGTCAGGTGTCAAGGAACAAGTGCTATAAAGAAGAACATGAAGACTATTCTAACACAGGAGTATGAACACTTTGACTCTAGATCTGATGAAAGTTTGACAGATACATATGACAGATTTTGCAAATTGCTGAATGATTTGTCCCTGGTTGATAAAGAATATGAACTTGAAGAGTCAAATCTCAAGTTCCTGTTATCACTACCTGAAAGATGGGATTTGAAGGCAACAACAATTAGAGACAATTATGATCTTGCAGAAACAGATCTTGATGAAATCTATGGGTTGCTCAAAACTCATGAATTGGAAATAGAACAAAGAAACAAAAGATCTGGAAAGAAGACAAAATCTGTTGCTCTTAAAGTTGAAGAAAAGCCTGTCAAGAAGGAATCATCAAGAAAGAAAGCCAAAGGAAAGGCTTTAGTCATTAAATCTGACAGTGAGTCATCAAACTCTGATGATGGCTCAAATACTGATGATGAAGCTTCTGATTCTGAGGATGATGAAGAAGAGATGATGAAGATGGCTGCTTTAATGGTGAAGACTTTCAAGAAGATGGGATTCAAGAACTTCAAGAAAGGAAAGAGATTCTCAAGGGAAGATTCAAATTCTTATAAAAGAAAATTCAGAAAGTCTGATGAAAAAGATACCAAGTCTGGAAAGAAAGACAAGTCAAAGATCCAGTGCTACAAGTGTAAAGAAATGGGTCATTATGCTCCAGAGTGCAAGAAAGGAAAATCTGAGAAAGCACTCATTACTAAAGGCAAGGACTGGGCAGACACTTCAGACTCAGATGAGGGAGTCAATTATGCTCTCATGGCAAATGTTATAGATGAAGCTGAGTCATCTGAAAAAAAGGTACCCCTAACAACTTATACTTATGATACTGATAACATATCTGAATTAAGAATTTATCTTAAAAGCATACATGTTAGTTATAGGGATCAGACTTTAGAAAATGAAAGAATCAAATCTGAGAATCTAGGTCTTAAAGAGAGGAACAAATTTCTTGAAGAAAGACTTGTTAACATGCAACAAGTTCAAAAAGAGAGAGATGATGCTGTTTATGTTGAACAGGAGTTGCTTAAAAGATATAGGCAAATAGAATCTGAGTTGGAAAAAGAGAGGAAAGTAATTAAAACTTGGACCAATTCTGGAAAAGACACACATCAGGTTTTTCAGACAGATACTGTAGGTTTAGGTTACTGTGAGGAAGATGAACTTAGGTTTAAAGATAAAGTTAAAGTGAAACCACAACTTAAACCTGTGAAATTTGTTCATGAATCCAGTAAGCTAAAGTCTGTAGTTGTGAAAGAAGCTGTTATGGAGCCAATTGAGACTTGTGAAAAACAGGTTAATATTGGTTCAATAACAGAGAATAAGATTGACTTAGAAGCTGTTAAATAACCATCTACAGCTCCTAGAAAAACATGTCATAGTTGTGGTAGTACTAACCATCTTGCCAGGTTTTGCAAGAAGAACAAAGATATTAACTCTTTACCATCCACATCTGGAGTAAAGAATGATTATGTTAGGGTTAGACCACAAACTTTATGCACACACTGTGGGAGCACTTGGCATTCCATTTATACTTGCAAGAGTTATCATGCTATTTATCACAACTATTATGAGCTAAAACCCAACTTGAAATGGGTTAGAGCAAACTCTGCAAGTGTAAAATCTGACAATGTTAGTTTAAACTCTGTTGATAGTAATTCCGCTGCAAAAGCTAACAATGTTAAGAATGCCAAAGGATCCAAGCAAGTTTGGATCCTTAAATCTAACACTTAGTGATTGTTTGTGATTGAAGGGCATAAAAGAGAGCACTCTTATCTTGGACAGTGGATGCTCAGGACATATGACTGGAAAAAAAGCCCTGTTATCAGACTATGAGGAAAAAGCTGGCCCAAAAGTTTCCTATGGAGATGGCAACATAGGATGTACTCTGGGATATGGCAATATCAACCTTGGAAATGTCATCATCAAAGATGTAGCTCTAGTCTCAGGACTCAAGCATAATCTGCTTTCTGTGAGTCAAATCTGTGACAGAGGATACCATGTAGATTTTCATAATGAACATTGTGAAGTAAAGAGCAAATCTACAGGGAAAGTTGTTCTAGTTGGACACAGGCACAATAACATTTATGAAGCAAGTTTGGTAACAAACTCTGAAGGAAAAACTGTGTGTCTGTCTGCAAGAATGTCAAATGAAGAGAGTTGGAAATGGCATAAGAAGCTCTCTCATCTAAACTTAAACAACATTAATGAGTTGATTCGAAAAGATCTTGTAAGAGGACTTCCAAAGTCAATACTTAGCTTAGATGGTCTATGTGATTCTTGTCAAAAGGCCAAGCAAAGGAAGTCATCTTTCAAAAGTAAATCTGAATCTTCAGTTGTGGAACCTTATCATCTTTTACATGTTGATCTCTTTGGTCCAGTAAATATAATGTCATTGGGCAGAAAGAAATATGCTCTAGTCATTGTTGATGAGCATACAAGGTACACTTGGGTGTACTTCTTAGCAAAGAAGGATGAAACTGCCTCAATACTAATGGATCATGTAAAACTACTGGACAAAGGATCACAGTTCAAAGTAAAAATTCTAAGGAGTGATAATGGTACTGAATTCAGAAATTCTGAAATGGAAGCTTTCTGCAAGGAAAGAGGAGTGAAGCAAGAATTTTCTGCACCTGGAACTCCACAGCAAAATGGTGTAGTTGAAAGAAAGAACAGAACCCTAATCGAAGTTGCCAGAACAATGCTTGTTGAAGCAAAATTGCCAACCGATTTCTGGGCAGAAGCTGTTCAAACTGCTTGTTTTACTCAAAATGCTACACTGATTAACAAGCATGGGAAAACACCATATGAGATGGTGAAAAATAAGAAGCCAAATTTGAAGTATTTTCATATTTTTGGATGCAAGTGCTTTGTGTTGAAAACTCATCCTGAACACTTGACCAAGTTTGACTTAAAAGCTGATGAAGGAATTTTTGTTGGATACCCACTATCGACTAAGGCATTCAGAGTCTACAATCTAAGAACTAAAGTGATCATGGAATCTATACATGTGTCATTTGATGACAAGAAAATAACTGGAATAGAAGATGAAGAATATCATGATCAACTTCGCTTTGAAAATGAAGATCTAAACTCTGTTGATGTAAACTCTGATGAAGCAAATCCAACAAACTCTGTCGAAGCATACTCTGATCCTCTACTGGTAAACTCTGAAGAATTTTCTCGGACAGAACAAAATAAAGAACCAGTTGAGGGGGAGCGTGAAGAAACTTCAGAAACTTCTAAAAGTGATAACTCAAATTCTGAAAGAGAGTCAAATGAAGAATCCAACAGAAACTCTGAGTCAAACTCTGATAGTTCAAATACTGAACAGTCCAATTCAGGGGGAGCTTCAGAGAAAGCAAATGGTCAAGATGAATATCAGGAGAGCATGGATCAAGGGGGAGGATCTAATACTGATAATAGAAGCCAATTACCAACAGCAAGAAGGTGGACACAAGCTCATACACCTGACTTGATAATTGGAAATCCAGAAGCTAGTGTAAGAACTAGAAGTGCTACAAATAATGAATGTCTGTTTCATGCATTCTTATCTCAAACAGAGCCCAAGAAAGTGGAAGAAGCTCTTCAAGATGCTAACTGGATAACAGCAATGCAAGAGGAGTTAAATGAATTTGAGAGGAATGAATTCTGGACACTTGTACCAAGACCAAAGAATAGATCTATTGTTGGTACAAAGTGGGTTTTTAGAAACAAAACAGACAGTGATGGAGTGATTACAAGGAATAAAGCTAGACTTGTGGCTAAAGGCTATTCACAGCAGGAAGGAATTGACTATGATGAAACCTTTGCTCCAGTTGCAAGATTGGAGGCAATAAGGATTTTTCTGGCCTATGCTGCTCACAAAAAGTTTAAAGTTTTTCAGATGGATGTGAAAAGTGCTTTTCTCAATGGGAAACTTGAAGAAGAAGTGTTTGTTGAACAACCACCAGGGTTTGTAGATCCCAAACATCCAGATTATGTCTACAGGCTTGATAAGGCATTATATGGACTAAAGCAGGCACCAAGAGCATGGTATGAAACTCTGGCTCAATTTCTTCTAGAAAGTGGGTTCACTAGAGGTACAATTGACAAAACCTTGTTCTATTTTAATTATGGTGATGACTTGCTGTTAGTTCAAATCTATGTGGATGACATAATTTTTGGGTCTACTAATGACAAACTCTGCAAGAAATTTGCCAAGCTTATGCAGTCAAGATATCAAATGAGTATGATGGGAGAGCTTAGTTATTTTCTAGGCTTACAGGTCAAGCAAACAGATGATGGGATTTTTATTAATCAAGAAAAATATACCAAAAATCTTCTCAAGAAATTTGGTATGCTTGATAGTTCATCTGCTACAACTCTCATGGCTACTGCAACAAAGCTGGACAAAGACACAGGAGCCTCAGTAGATGTGACAAACTATAGAGGGATGATAGGGTCTCTTATTTATCTCACTGCAAGTAGACCTGATATCATGTATGCAACATGTCTTTGTGCAAGATTTCAAGCAGACCCCAGAGAGCCACATCTAACAGCTGTGAAAAGAATTTTCAAATATCTCAAAGGAACCATAACTCTTGGTTTGTGGTATCCTAGAGAATCAGAGTTTAACTTAATTGGTTACTCTGATGCAGATTTTGCAGGCTGTAAGATAGACAGAAAAAGCACAAGTGGAAGCTGTCAATTTTTAGGTGACAGATTAGTTTCTTGGTACAGCAAAAAACAAAAATCAATTTCCACATCCACAGCAGAAGCAGAGTATATAGCCGCTGGTAGCTGTTGTGCACAGATTTTATGGATGAAGAATCAATTGCTGGACTATGGATTAAGGTACTCTAAAATACCTATTTACTGTGATAATCAAAGTGATATTGCTATGACAGGTAATCCAGTACAGCACTCCATGACCAAGCACATCAGCATAAGGTATCATTTTATCAGGGAACATGTGGAAGAAGGAAACATTGAGCTTCATTTTGTGTCTACAGACCAACAGCTTGCAGATATCTTCACCAAACCTTTGAGTGAAGCTACCTTTACAAGACTGGTAAATGAACTTGGAATGATTTCTGGTTTTGACTAGAAATACTGGTTAGATTCAAAATCTATACATGATTGATTTTATGCTCATGGTTCTTTGCATGTGTTAACTGTTATTTGCACCAGCACGTTAAACTCTGATAGTAAACTCTGTTAGTTATACTCTGTTAGTCATACTCTGTCGGTTACACTCTGATGTTAAACTCTGATTGTGATATTGTCTGAAACACATAGACCGATGAAGAAAGTGTATGAAGCATGATTTTCAGTAAGTAATCATGAATTCTTCTAAGTATTATAAATTCTGATTACAAAATGTGCAGAAATTTTACACAGCATGATACTGTCTCTATATTTATAGCATCTCTTAGTTTATTGATCATATACACTGAGTCTGTATTAGCTGTTTGCACTCTCTCTCATAAATTAATTGTATTAACTGATGAAAAGTCTAAACTCTGATAATTAATTGCAAATATTTCACCCTCAAATCAAAAGATGCCAACAAGTGCACAAATTCCTTTGAGATCATGTTATGCCTAGGAAGATCCAGGAACTTATTGTATGAAATAAGGGCTAAAATCTTTGATTTTTGGTGACTAGTGCTAACCACTGATTACTGGAAAAATAATAAAATAAAAAATAAAAAAAATTATATAAAGGGGATGAAAATAAAAAATATATCCAAATGAAAGGATATCAGAATACAGAGTTTAGATATAAAAATCAGATTTTATTTTATATGAGAGTTTGGACAACCAGTTTTTACTGATTTATTTTGTGGATTTTATGCACTTTGAGATGATCTAAATATTCATATTCAGTAAACTCTGCTAATTCACACACAAATTCTCACACCTGTACAGTTTGTGAAAAGAGTTTATTTATAAAGGAGGAGGATTGATAAACATTGATGAATTGTGTACTCTACGCTGAGGTAATTTTATTTTAATCTCTTATGATTAAAATTAATTATTTGTTTCCGACAGTTAACAATTTTGAGAAAACATTCTTGAAAATAAAAGAGTATGATTGGTAACGGTTCTAATTTGTATTAAATAGAGGAGAGAGGTTGGGTGTCTAGAAAAGTGTAAAAGGCGGTAATTATTGTTGTTTTTACTGCGCATGCGCATTGGAAACTGTCAATTACTGCTGTCACAGTCATTGCATGTGTGCCACGTGTACCACTCACAAAATTAACGGAGTAAGACAGTTGTGTATTAATGATTAAAAACTGTTCAGTTTTTAATTTTAAATTCCATATTTATACAATACACACACATACGTCTAAACCTTTCACATCTTACTTCAATTCACATCTATTATCACACACACATATTCACAAACACTTTCCTACTTTCAAACTCTTTCGAAGCTTTTGCATCAGTTTCTTTGATTTCTTTCAAATCTTACTAATGGCGACTACAGCTTTTGTTTCTTCTGGGTTAGAATTTGTTCCAAATAACTATGCAGCACCATTAAACACTGTCAATGCACCAGAAGCTTTTCATATGATTCAAGATTTTCTTGCTCAGTCAGCGATTGGGCGTGCTTTAGTTGAACCAGCAAAACTTTCTGGTTTACAAATCAAGGCGTTTTGGGAGTCCGGATGTATGATGATGGTGGTGAGACTGGTAACCCATCTATAATCTTTGAATTTGAAGAAACAGAGTATGTAATTACTGCTGGAGCCATTCGGGCTGCAATGGGGTTTCCTGAGTTTTCGTCGTATACTATTGGAATGGGTGATGAAGATTTGATAAGGATGATGCGAGAGATTGGGTATTCTGGACCCTTAACTAAGATTGGACAGTTGAAACGACCGTTCTTAAGGAAGGAGTGGAGCTTCTTCTTTGATTGCATTACAAGGACGTTCGGAAAGAAATGCACCAACTGGGATGCTATTCCCACAGACAGTCTGCAAATCGGGTACTCTCTGTTATATAATAATCATTTTGATTTTGCACGACTTGTTTTGAATAACTTAGGGGAGAAAATGACAGAAAATAGAAGAGTAGTTTACTTTTCTAGATTTTGTCAGATTTTATTCTCTTACTGTGTTGAAGGGGTAGAAGTAATTGATGAAGATGTTTTTTGTTTTAAATTACACAAGAGGATATTTTCTGATCTTATCAATAAGGATGTTAAGAGAGGGGTTGTTGGAGACTTGTTGTTACCTGCCTCTGTGCAACAGTTTATAAATGATCAAGTAAATCCACCAACACAAGCTTCTTCTCAATCAGAGCCTCAACCTGAGCCTTTACAAACAGAGCTACCTTCATCAACATCTGTCAAACCTGCAAGGGGTGGTAGGACTAAGCATATTGGTACTAAACCTGCAAGGTCTGTTAGATCATCTACTGATGTAGGGGTGTCCAAATCAAATGATGAGCCAAAGGGTCATTACAAGAAAGGGAGAGCCAATAGATCAAAAGCAAATGATGAGGATGATCTTGACAATGAAACTCTTCATAAGAGAAAAAGGAGATTAGTAGCCAATTATCTTTTTGATAATGTGGATGAAGCTGTCCAGCATGAAGCTCCTGAAGTTATTGTTGAGGAGCCTGTTGCAAATGCTGATGATGAGGACATTATTTTTGTAGATACTGAAGCTCCTGAAGTTATTGTTCAGGAGGCTAATGAAAATGTTGAAGCAGTCTCTGAGCCTGACTTGGCAAATGCTGATATAGAGGCTGATTTTGAGCAAGATGTTTTATTTGTTGATTTTGATGCAAATATTGAAGCACATCCTAGTATCAGTATTTGTGATACTGAGGATGTGGCAGCTGATCAACCCACCCAAAATCTAGATGAGTCCATTGCAACTCACACAGAGATTCTCTCTGTGAATAATCAAATTCCTGAATTGGGTGAGGAGGTTGATCAGATTCTTGAAGCTGCTATAGAGAATTTTGATGAAGCTATGGCAGAGAATGTTAAAGAAACTACCATACAAGCAGAAGATATTGTTGCAGAGACTGTTCCTATAGAAACAGAGGTTATTGTAAACTCTGAGATTCCTGAAGCTGCACAGCTAAATGCTGAGGTTATTGCTGACAATGTTCTTGAAGAAATTGCAGAGCAGTTAGAGGAGAATTCTAATGAAGATAGAGTTGATTTTGATAATGCTGATCATACATATGTAAACTCTGATCATGCAGACTCTGGGATCAATCCTGAACTTTCAGACTCTGATGAGTCTATACCTTTTCTAAGAAATCCTACAACAGAGTCTATCAAAGAAAATCACAATGCCACTGAAGATCATTTCAGGGAAATGCATTATGCTAATTGGTCAGGAGCAGACTGTACTTTCTCTACTCAAAGGGCTGCTGATTTTGTACATAAGACTGCTACAGAGATTACTAATCCTGAGTTATTATCACATTTTAAGGCGACCATTGTTCAAGTTAAATCATTGCACAACCGCTTTGATGAGACTCACAAGGTTGTTCTTGGATTGAGTAATGATATTGCTCTTAAGGAATTAGCACTAAAGAAAGAAAGAGCTCAATTTTCATCTATGCAAAAAGATCAAGCGGAGATCAAGCAGAGGCTTACTAATGTTGAAAGCAATCAGACTGTTATGTCTTCACAACTAACTTCTATTGCTGCATCACTTAAGTTTCTGACATCAGTTTTTCTTCCTGATGATGTCAAAAAGGGGGAGAAGATATCTAAAGACAAATGCAGAAGAACTCCAACTTTGAGACTGAGGGATGATTCAAATGATGGTGGAAGCAGGGAAACAGAGAAAAGGTCAAAGTCTTCTCAAGAGCAAGGGAGACTTAGGTCAAACTCTGCTAGACAACCAAACTCTGATATGATAAACTCTGGTGCTACTGGTTCTGGTACTCATGCTCAATCTTCTTCAAGACTTAAAAGTCTAGTGATTTCAACTAATCCAATAACTGATGAAGAGATTGCAGCCAAGCTGTTTTTAGATGAGCATGATGGTGAAGTGACAGTTGAAGATTTGGAAGCAGAAATGAAGATGCTGTCTGAAGAACATAAAAAGAAAGTTGCTTCTGGAAATTACAAGAAGAAAGATGTCAATGTTCCAAGAAAGAAAGAACTGGGTATCTCTATCAAGGAAAACTCTCAACAGAGTATGCAATATTCAAGAAGGCCAACAGATATTATTTCTGGTAAGGGCAAAGGGAAGCTGATAGAAGATACAGTAACAAAGAAAAATTATTCAACCTCTGACATAGCTCAAGTTGAATCTGTTCTAAATCAATCAACCACTGACATAGCTCAAGTTGATGATTCTTCTAAAGTTGTGGCAACCTCTGACAAGGCTCAAGTTGTACAAACTCAGCTAGCTCCACAACTCAAAGGTTTCTTAAGACCTGTACTTTTTGAAACTCTGACGCTAGAACCTGTGAACTTTTCTCAAACCAGGACAGTACTTGGAAAAGAATCTTATGACAAGTCTGGTTTAGGTTCACACAGGGAAAAGAGAATAAATAACAGATCTTTAGATCAAACATCACTGGCAGAAGCTGGTATTGGGGTATCTCAAGAGAGTCTTGATAAACTAGAATCTGTTCAGATGGTTTATCATAAAGGATTAAAGAAAGAGTTTCTGTTATACTTTATGTCTGATTGAAGAGCTTACAGAATAGGAGAAGCTGATGTTCAATTGAAGCTATGGGAAGAGCTTGAGTACGTTTTATATATTCTCAAAGTCAAAAATAGAAGTACTCACAATGCTGCTCTAGTTCTAAGAGAAAGGATGCTGAAAACAAAAGCTATGCTTGGAGGAGGAGTTTCTAGTGCATATATTCCTAAGTACAGAGATGCTTATGGAAAGATTGTTGAGATGAAGAGAAACAGTGCTAAGTTCAATAATGCACTGGGTATAAAAGTTTTGGAGTTCAACTTAGAGTCTGACAAATCTTACTATATTCGGCTAGGGAATGAAATGAGGAAGAACAACATTTATTCTCTGAGAGCTGCTATCTACCAGACTGGAGAAAGTGATCCAGAACTCAAGGAATTGAAAGAGATCATGGTAGATGAGCTGGAAAAGGCTGAAAGGAGGCTACTTATCGATTATCTCAGGACAGTGCCTAATATCGAAGAGATTAAGTAAAGTCTGACTGTAAGTTTTTAATGTTTTCTGTTCTAAGTTAAAGTTAAACTCTGATTATATTTAAACACTGAATTTGTTATATGTTTTGACATCATCAATTATCTATTAACTTGTACATCTTTATTATGCACAAGTTGGGGGAGATTGTTAGATATAATTGCTGATGTTTGTTCATCAGTGTTTAAGTACCAGGTACACATCAGAGTTTACTGGAAGCCAGTCAGAGTTTATTAAAGTCTGACGTGGAGAAAGTTTACCTTAGCTGTCGGTGCTAATATAAAGATTCTAGAAGCAATATATCTTGAAGATGGAAAGAAGCAAGATATATTGAGACGGATAAGGAAACGGAACAGAAGACAGAAGCAATCCTAATTTGATATGATTTGTATAGCTAATTTATAGGAATATCAATTAGAGATTGATTATGTAACTGTGTATTATACAAACAAAGATAGGTTAACCCTAAAAGGGATGCGATTATTGAAAACATTATTCTTGTAACCTAGCAGCTCTCTGTGATTCCTTAACATCACAAAGAGAAGAGTTATTTATATAATTCACTTGTTGATTCATAAATAGTGTTCTTAATTGTTATTATTATACTTATCTTGATTATATATTGTGTAATTCGGCCTAACAGTTTCTCAACAATTTAATTTGAAAGATCCAACGATTATGGATCGAGTGATCAAACAAAATGACCAGACTTATAAGAAAGTTTTCATTATTTAGTCTTTAATATAATAACATAGATATTTACGGGATATACTATAAAAAAAATGAATTTTATACAGAATTTTGATCGTCGCGGTGTACTACTTTAAAAGAAGAACTATTACAAAAAAAATTATAGTTTAATTGATAATTTATTTTCTCAAAAGTTTAAAGTTCCCGCATCATTAACATATTACAAAAAAGTGTATATTATATTTAGTAATAAATATTTAAAAAAATATAAATATTAAGAAAAATTAATGATGTTATCCTGGTAGTTTGGTCCTAAATACCGCCAAAATATTCTCAACCGTTAGATCCAATACTTTTAAAAATAGATGATCAAGATTATCATATAAAAAGAAATTATTATCTAAAAATGATATAAGTTAAAAGATATTATATTAGGATTGGATTTTCCAAAAAGTTAAAATATAAAAATAGTTGTAATTAAATAAGGAAACCTATTTAATATCAAAATAATAAAAATCGTTTAATCTTAAATAGATGAGTGAAAACCGTTAGATTTAACATTAAAACATGTATTTGGCTAATAAAGGTTATTCTAATAATCTAAACTACATATAAGTAGATTTCCTAAATCGAATAGAATTCTCAACATTAAATTTCGTCACTTTATTCTCTTTTTAGTTTTAGAATAGTTTTTAATTGAAAAAGAACTATTAAATCACAACTAAATTAAAGATTATTTTGTGAATTTCATGTGGACCGTAAAATTGGCCAAATCTAATTTTTATAACTCAATATAAACAAATATTAAATTGAGCGTGTAAAATATAATAAATATCAAATTTTTAAGTATAATTTTTTTTGGCTAAATATTTTTTAACAATAATTTAATCATGTTAACTAATATCTTTTAAATATTAAAATATTCATAAATAAATATAATTATAAATATTAAAAAAACAAAAGTGTGTTGCATGGGTAATAAAAATATAATTATAAACAGAATAATTATAAATAAAATGTAAGTAACCGTGCATCGCACGAGCTATAAGCTAGTATATATATAAAGGAGGATACACGGGAGGTTAGGTGACGCCCCTAAGATTGTCTCCATTTATTTTTCTAATTTTCTAGAATTTTTGAATTTTAGATACTAATAAATCAAAAAATATCTTTTAACATATTAGAAGTAGAATAGGTGTTCGAATTTATTGAGGAGAATAACTCGAATTTATAACGAAGACATATAATTAAAAGTTCTATTTGAAGTAGAATAGGTGTTTGAATTATTAGAGGGGAAGAGTTCAAATATAAAAAAAGTACTTGCAAAATTCAATTTGAAGTAGAATAGATGTTTCAATTTATAGAGGAGAAGAGTTTGGATATAAAAGAAGTACTTGCAATTAAAAGTTCTATTGAAAATATAATAAGCATTTGTAATACATAACTAAAATTTCTATTTGAAATAAAATATGTAAAGTTATATAGGTGTTTTTTTAACGAAAGAGTGGCTTATTAGAAAAGAGTATGCTAACATAAAAATTAATATATAAAACAAGTATATATTCAATATATTAAATTTGAGATTTTGATATTAGAAAGGAAAGCGTTGCAAAGCACGCAGACATCTATCTGAAGCTTTACTTTCTTTTATCAAATTTGTAATATTATCAAGGTATTCCATATTCTCTGTTTATATTCTCTGTTTATATTATTAAAGTTCTATTATAAGCCTTTGTTTTAGTATACTATTACTTGTACAAAGCCGATCAATTTCCGCCCTATTAGCAAGGACCGAGTAATTTTCGTAATTTAATTAATAAGATTTAAAAAAAATTATTACGCCATCACGAAGCGCGACTTTTTCAACTAATTTTAAAATAAAGTAGATGTACTTTTCAATTATGTAATGTTTATTATTTTTTCGATTATGTAAGGTGAGCAATTAGTTAGGAACGGAGGAAACTCAACTGAAGGAGTAATACCTAGCTATGCCACGATCATGATAAATTTAGACTATATGATATGATAGGTGTCAAGTAGACATTCGTGGTGCCCGATTTTAAATTTAATAAATGAAAGGGAAAATGAATTTTATTATTACTCAACTATTTATTCTTTTAGAAATTTAGCACTGAATTAATAACTTATTTCTTTTGATCATTAACATCAAATTTGTATTTTTTTTATCCAGTCCGCTAAGTTTGACTTCTTTCCGTTAAAATAAATGACATACGTGAATAAAACCGGTGACTTGTCATGCTAAGCTATGTACCTATAATTCTTTACATATAACCGGCCTCTTTTGTATAATTAGTAATGGGTCTTTACATAATATTCATTTCAAATTGGAGATAATTAGATATAAGGGTTTTTGGTCTTTACATAATATTCATTTCAAATTAGGGATAATTAGATATTAGGGTTCTTGTTATTCCTCCAAATCAATGGCTTGTACTATGTCCACTTCTTCCATTGATTCTCAAGTTAGACACGGCAGAGTTACACATTATTATTGTGGAGATGAAGCACCAATTTGCATATCTTCTAAATCAAAATTCAGGAGTTGGAAATTTTTAGGGTGTTCATTTTACAAAGAGAAGAATAAGTATTGTGAATTTTTTTTATATGATTTAATAAGGTTATAATCGTGACAAAACATGAACGATAAAATACAAGTTCATCGTGATTGTGCTTCGGCAAGAACCCTAGACACATTAGGGATGTAACAGTATAAAAAGGATTTTTGGTTTTTTTTTCATAAAGAGGGGCTTTTGGTTTTGATCGTATCCGACAAGGTTCCGTACATTCAACGAAATGAGTATAAATCTAATTTTCAGAATTTTTGTAGTTCAGTAGTAGATTTCTAATCACATAAAGAGTTAAACGATAAAAAAATTCATTTTTCCTAAATGAAACCCCGCAGCATAAAATCAAGAAAACAAAATTTCAATTCTCGGAGCCCTGTGAATAATCGGAGGTTTATAATATAACATATTTTTATCAAACTTTTAACTTTAAATTAAGCAGTGAATCATATTCAATTTTTAAAAATAATTATCTTGGACGACCTATTAAATTTTAACCATCTATCAAGCATTAAATCTCATGGACATAAACTAAAAACTGACTTAAATTTCATAGTAGAATAAGGTAACAGTAAATAAATCTAGTAAAATATTGAACAATTAAGATCTTTATCTCATGGAACAAACATAACATCACACCTTTCCAACAAAACTTATGGAGTAAAATTTTGATTCACCCAAATCTACGTAGTATGCAGGATATGTCTTTAATTTTATAATCCTGTTGATATTTCATGAGACAATTTCGATCGAAGAGTTTTTATCTGAAACAGGAAGATAGCCATCCAGTATTAAAATAGTCAATAGATTACCAAGACCAAAATAGTCTACAAAATCATTTAAGATGGTAGTCATTTTTATAGGCCTCCAAAAGTACCTTTGTTTATGACCTAAAATTCTGGAACCAGACTATATTCAAATTGGAAAACATGTACTCAGAGCAATTCTTGTAGATATTACAATTAAACAGGTAACTCTAGGTTCAACATCGCAATTCAATAAAGACGGAGGAGAGGAAATTGACAAGCCAAGATAGCACAATGCCACAATTACACGGTTGCCTTACCTTTCTGATGTTATTCTCCAACAACAACCAATGTTACAACATAAAAATGTCAATATCAACTTACTCGAACTTTCACCACACCGATATGCATAAAATAAATTTTTTTAAATGCTAGTTTGAATATGTAGTTGGAACTCATTTTGGATCAAAAGATGTGCTATATAAAGATCTAAAGAGTAAAGACCTCAAATCCTTATCATAAGATTGATAAAGGCAAATCTCCAAAGGGAGAAACACCAAAACTTGCAGGCCTTTCAGTATAAACAGTTTAAAGTTACATAAGCTTCTGCTTGAAAATACATAAACTTTGTAGAGAACTCACAACTTCACAGGGCAGTATTTCGATCGAAGATTACTGAGCACCCCTGCATACTCCGCTGGGGTTCCATCATTTAAGAATGTGTGGTCCCACATCTTCACAAGATCTGATATAGGAGAAGTAAAATATATATTAAACTCCTGAATTTGGGGAAGATACCTATGTATGTAAAAGAATTTGCAGAAAAGTCATTTTTCCTTTACTGTAACATTTTCTCTGCAAGACAGACAAGAACATATCTAGGATGGAATCTACGAGGCTGAAGACAGAGATGATAAATAATTTTTATTACATGACCAACTTACATCTTTTGGACATTAGTAAAGGCAAAATCATTTAGACGAGAAAAGTAAACATGTTATTCAAGACTACCTCACACAAACGAGAGTAAATGATAAATCTATCTGCATGTTATGCTCATACCGCAATAAATAAGAGAATAAGTTAATTTCACATAAACCAGCAGAAAGGGATTTCTATTGCTTAAGCAATAAGCAGCGAGCAGCCAGAACATCACAAATGTACGGTAACTGAGCACAGTTTATGTATCGGTTACATGTTTATTTTACTCAATATTAACTTTATTCCCGTATAGGATATCACATGTCATAATATTTCCAACTTAAAGTTGTCAATTACATATAGCATATCATGTGCATCAATTCAGAACTTGCAAACTTCAAATAAAGGGGGTTTTGATTCATGCTTAATGAGCCCGGTTAACAAAAACCAGAACCCCAATCCCATGTGTTGGTGCTATTAAATTGGTTAATAGGAATTGAAACCTCATTCCGATTGGGTATATCATTCCCTCCACACACCTCGGGATTGCATATCATTCCCATTGCATATCAATCCTATGTGATTTTTCATATTTATGAGTGCATAAACATTAGTCATGCAAAATGTGTAGCACCTCTGACTAAAGTTTTGGAAAAGTTATTATGCAATATTTCAAAAAAAAAAAAAAAAAAGCTTCAGATGATCAATGTGCATATGCATACCTGCTTTGTCGGTTGAAGGAAGGCACATGATGATAATATCAAATCTTGATACTTTGGTTAAACTTTCCAGATATTTGACTGACATAGCTATTTCTTCACTGCCACACAAATGTAAAAGAGCATATGATTCTACTTAACAATAATAAATTTAAACAAGAAAGAGGGAAGTTCCAAAATTGTTATTGGTAGAGGTTTGCTTACTTGAATATTGTGGCAATACACCTAACTATATCAATTAATATTGGAGCAGATAAAGAATTCTTAAAAATCCGAGGTAATGCGACTGGTGATGTTACCTAATTAAGAGAAGATAACCATTAGCTTAAACACAACGAACCAACTAGTACAAAAATAATGAAGATAAAGAAAGAGAGATGAAACTTGCGAACAATATGTTGGTAGTATCATTTGCATTATTCAGGTTACCTTTGTTTTAGAAAGGGGCGGAGGGGAGGGGGTGTCCTATACTGCTGTCCCCACATGCAGATGTTTTCAGCTTTTTAAAATTATTCGTCCCAAAGTTCGAGATATTTGACTTAACATATGTATTGATAAAAAAAATATACTTCCATTAAGATTTCATGTACTCTAATAGACTAGAATAACAAGAGGTGTGAGGTAATAATTAGTCGGAAACCACAAGGACCAGATGTTTACATAACTGATGAGTTTGTATATGAGTGGTCTCAGCTGGGAATTAATCTAGAGAAGCGTGAAAGAAAAGGTTGGAACCAGAATTATCTTCAGTTTGTAATAAAAAGGAGCATAATAGCCTTGTTTGAGAACTGTAAACAGTTTCTAAAAATTTGACAAAAGAGGTAAAGTTACACAGATATTGTAGGATAGAGTATGTAAAATTAACTGTCTGGCACTAAAAAAGAAGTAAACTTATGCATGTAATATGACAATCCTTGAATAGTTGCATTTATTAGGTGTTAAAAAGGAAAAGGAAAAAAATTAATATACCTTCAACAATCGTGCCTGTAAACTGCGATCACCAGAGAGTCCATGCCAAGAAACCTCAAACTGATAAGCAGAAGTCGGAGGGGTTATGTTTTTGGCAGCTTCAGCTGTTGCAAGGGTAGCTGCGCGAGCAGCAAGCTCTTGAACTGAGGCCTTTAGCTCTTCCTGGCCAGTTTTGTGATTTCTCTGTAAAACGTCAATCCACAAAAATGTTGGGCAAAGAAGAAGAGAAAGAAATATGTATGAACAAAGCAATTATAGATGAACCATCTAATCCGGCTCAGTAAATATAGATCTAGGTATTTAAGGTAATTCATTTATAAAAAAATTTAACTTCAAAGAAACTTTTCTCAATAAACACAAGAGCAAATACTCGATAACAACTAGAAACACCACAAGGAACTAAATGAATGACATTGATCAGGAATTCTAACATAACTTTGCAAACAGTATTTTTTCTGTAAGTTGTTTGGTTGAGAACTACATGTAGACTGTAATCAGTGCTTTGTGCCAAAGAGAACATTTAGATAGGTGTAGTCTTGGTACATTGTAATCAGTAGCTATAACTTTACAGTATATTATTCTATACAATTACACGCTATCTCTTCATGAACATCTTCACCATTTGTTTTGGATATTATCTAATACTCCCTATGTCCCAACAATTTCTTTACACTTTCCTTTTTTGGATGTCCCTCTCAATTCTTTACATTTCTAAACTTTCTAAAATTAGTAAAGTTTCACAATATAAAAATTAACTTTCCTCCACTATACTCACTTTATACATTAAATATTGATTGGTATTTGGTCCCACAATTTTACTCACTTTTCTTACTTTTCCCCACTACTTTATTTATTTTCTTAACCTCTGTTCTCAACCCAAATGTAAACAAATGGGTGGGACGGGAGGGAGGGAGGGAGTATCTCTTCAATCATTTCCACTGAATGAAGCATCGTAGATAGCATGAAAATAACCATGGCCTGTCATGTTTTTCCTGAAGTATCAACTCCATTTAAGTCTCAAAACATAGTTAATTTGAAAAACTATTGGTCCTTGCCCCTCATCTGTCTGATTTCAGGATAATTCCATGACTAACTATAAATTTTTTTTATTATCACAACGAAATAGTTTGGACTAGGCTGAGAATTAAAATCAGATAGAACTGAACAACCAAAACTTATAAAATAGCTTATCTTATCGATATAAAAACACTCCAGACATTACACAATGAAGTGCATAATGGCAGTTAAAACACCGACTTGGGTTAATATATGCTCATATCTCGTTTTTAAAAATGGGTACTACAAAGTGAGCAACTTCTGTTGTCAGTGGTTCAGTCAATAAGACAATAAAAAAATTCTAGAAAATTTTTTAAAACAAAAATAAAAAAATATATATATATATATATGTATATATAAGACGATAGAGATTGGTGCACCCTTGGAAGGATGTCAAACTTTTTGATTCCCAAGCCCTGAAAGCTGCCAAGTAGGAATTTCTGGTAGACCCTAGCAAGCACAAGGACAAAATGCTTGACCATAGAACGAGCTTTAATAATTTGTACATCCTAACATTGCCCAGTATTGCAATTGTGTGCACTGGGTATCAAGAAGGTGTCGACGTTATATTGCACTATCTGACTTTCTGCCTATGTCTTTAATCTATGGAAATCACAAGTTTATATTCATTTAACATAATAACCACAAATACAATATACCATGTTGAAGTGACAACCTATCATTATACCTTTTTACGATCTACATCCATTGCGGCCACACCTGTGTTGCGAGAGGCACTTGAAACAGTTTGGAGGCTATCATTTTGAGCACTCATTTCTATCACAGGCTTCGCTGTCCTTTGAACTCCCTGCTCTGCACTTTTCAAGGAGGCAGCTGCTTTTTCAAGAATCTCCTGTAAAAAGTGTTTTAATTCAGTTAAGTAGCACGCAACTGTAGTAAACATCACCATCTCACCCACATTAGACGGCTTATTACAGGGCAATTATTACCATTATAAAAGTTAGTATTAATACATTTTCTCTAACTTAAGGGGAGTTCTTTTTCAAGATTAGCATGTTTATAATACCAGGTTAAGTCACGGTTCCAACCTCTACTAAATCATATAAATTAATTTTCTTTATTTTTTTTTCAATTTTGTAAAATTACCAATACAAAATTACTTCTTCATTCACAATTAATACAATCACAGCTCTGACTAGACATTGGTACACAGCAGAGGCAACTACGGAGACTAATATAAGTAATACTAGATTATAATATTACAAAAGTTCCAGGAATATAAATATTTCACTTGAAATATTGACTTTGAGAAACTTAGAATTTTCTCAATAAAAATGTTCTTTAGCATGAAGTGTTTTCTTTTCCAGGCTACTTATACTTTTAGGAAAAAAAGACTGAATCTGGTACCAATGATACCTGATTACCTTCTCATACAAAGACTTAATTTCAGCATGCTGCCTTTTGATCTCTTGATTGTGAGGCTCCAACCTTAAGGCAAACTCAGCATCTGCATAAAGCAAATACTTTTTAAATGCATATACAACGAAAATATGTATTCACATAACCAAATGTAGACCTACCCTCAACTGATTCTTTAAGTTTCCGGAGTTCTTTTCTGGCAGTTGATCTGCGTGAGTATGCTTTAATATATCTATCATCTAAATTTAAAGCTTCAGTACAGTCATCTTCAGCCTCCTGGAATCTAATGAATATAGACAACTTTGTTACCCGCAGGAATATATGATTAAAGTTTAAAAGCATTACCTCAAGAATAGGAAAAGAGAAAAATCCAAAACAGGCAACTTCCATAAAATTAAAATTTATATGGTCTTCACAAATTAATAATTAAATAAAAAGATTACTTATTCCAATTTCTCAGGTACGAATTTTAGTGACCTCGTATACAAGGAGTTGGATGCCACAAGATATAACAAATAGTGTGTGGACTTAATACTAATCCATTAAAAAATTTAGATGCATTTAGAATTTATATTTTGTGAAGCCTGTAGTGACTGAGGGTCCAAAAGTTGGAATAGGTTGAATTATTGCTCATAACTCCATTGTCACTGAAACTTAGACAGAGGAATTCTTTTCTTATTTTATTTTTCTAACACATAGAGAAAGGAATTCAAAATCTTTTGTTACAAAAATAATGTATAAGCAAGTAAAAACACACCGACACTAAATAAAGAACAGAAACAGCACAGTAAGAAAGACAGGAAAAGGAATCTTGCCTCCTGAGCTTTAGATAAGCCATTGCTCTGTTTGCATAAGCTACTGCAGTCGGTAAGAATGCAATGCTCCTAGAGTAGCAGTCAATTGCTTCTTGGTATTTCTTCTGCTTGAAATTCTCATTACCCTGAGAAGCAAATTGAAAAACATAAAACCATGTTTTGCTAATACTACCTGAATCAGTATGATAGTTTTCGTTAAAAAGTCGTAATACCAACTCTTTTTCCGAACTAGCATCAATAGGACTCCCTTCTGCCATAAAGCGACTTGATACGTTGTCCATTGCATTATAACTTCTCAAATCAAACTGAGTCGTCGAACTATTATTCGGTGCTGGTTTCTCTATTTGCTTTCTAGCTCCACCGACTATTTCAGTCTTCTGAAAAGAAATAAAAGTAATACAACTAATAAACGCAGAATCTGGAATTAGCAGATACTAATGCAATAACGAAAATGAAGGCCCTGTCAGCATGTGTCATCTTCCCATTTGAGATAATAAAAAAACTTAAAAATAAGATAACAAATTGAAATTAACGAACTTAAAATTTTTATTCATTTCTTGTTTCGATTAATGTTTCATTAAAATTTGAAGTTTGTCATCACTAAAGCTCAAATGTAGTGCATAAATATTTATCTGGATACTCATCGAATATCGATAGCTTTTTAGATTACCGGCTTTTCTTTGCTTAAAGATTGAGACTTTAATTTCTTGTCCTTGTCTTTGAGTGATGATTCCCAGTCCTGCAAATTATTTAAGAACCCCTGGAAATTCTGTTATTCCAAAGGAAACCCAATTAACATTAAAATCATTGAATTAAAGTATATCCCAAACACTAAAATGAGCAAGAAATAAGTAACTTGCGATATTCACTTTATAATCACTAAAACAATTTAGTTAAGGGAGAGAGAGAGAGAGAGGGAGGGAGGGAGAGAGGGAGAGAGAGAGAGAGAGAGAGAGAGAGAGAGAGAGAGAGAGAGAGAGAGAGAGAGAGAGAGAGAGAGAGAGAGAGAGAGAGAGAGAGAGAGAGAGAGAGAGAGAGAGAGAGAGAGAGAGAACCTGGTTTTGATCACGGGCATGCTTGGGGGGGATTTTGGCCATTCCTGAGAGCTTTTTGGCTGCAGAAGCTTCAAGAATTAGGAAGAAAAAGGGGGCTTTTCTTGGTTCGACACCCGGTTCACTTTTGGGTTTTATAATTTATCAAGCGTAAAAGTCCGAGCGAGGCACGAGTCACTCTTTATATAGGGAAAAAATAAATTTGCATCAATATATATACATAACAAAATAATTTTGTAAATATGATGAAGGATAGTATTTTGAATTTATATTATATATGAATAGTATATATATAGGAGGAGGTTCAAAAGAGACCCTTGATTATGGAGAGACCAAGAGACCCTTGCATCTTACCATTGATTTCTTTTTAATCCAATGGCTTAAAAAATTCAAGTTTTAATTAAAAACAAATTTTAACCTTTTCTTTTTTATGTGCAAAGGGTAGAAACGGAATAGTCAAAACATGGAAAAAAATCATATATTAATCACAATCTTTTTGTCAATCAGTATATATTTAATTTGGCTTACCATATAAAACAAAATTTGTAACTACAATCTAAAATCCCTCAATTTAACATCATTCATACTATATTAAAATCATTATTCAGTTTTGGTAACAAAATTAAGAAAATATTCTTACAACAACAATCACGTTTGTTAATTGCTGTCATTGACACAAAAAATTCTACAATCATTCACAAAAAAAATCTGATCAATCACGGACGATCCACAAGCTTCTCATGTATATTTATTATGTTTTCTTTCATTTGTTCCATTTTTCAATAGTGTTGATTGTTGTAGTATTAGGATGAACAATATGTTAATTAACAGTAACAGACTTGTTAGTCACCGAGCAAGAAAGATATATTCCAAAGATAGAAAAGGTTGTGTAGCTTCTGCAAAGAGTTTGGATTTCATGATTCACAGAACTGTGCAAAGAAGAAGCAAAAATGTTGATGAAGACAAGCAACAGTGATTTCTTATTTTTTTTATACCATAATGGAAGAAGAGATATATATTAAATGTTTGATTCTAATGCTTGAGTATCCATTCTGTGTTGTGATCTTTTTCCCCATATATGTAATCAGGATTATAAACCTGGTCTACAGTGTTCTTGTAAATGTTCCTCATACAAAACATTCAACAAGATTCTGGTTTCTGGCCCAGACTTTTTAAATCATGAATGAAACCAATACATTTGTTTTGACTTAGTTATGCAGAAAGCCCAAAGTCATGACAACCCAAAAGGTCAAAAAAGAATAAAATAAGTGTCATTGACAGATTTCCATATAACACACAGATAAATGTTTGAGTTCGTGTGTAATGGTTGTCAATCAAATGTATGCATCACACAATCACGGTACAATATATTGATGACTCCAGTATTTTAGGAACGTATTTTTGAATTTAAGAGTGGGATGGTTGAAGTCGTACCTACTACAAACACACTTACTAAAAATTACATAGTGAAATATGCATAAACTTTTAGCTGAATTTTTTAATTAATTTATCAGATTTATTTAAATATTACATTAAAATATATATATTTCTAATTTATAAGACAAATTAAGTTACGTTTATAATACTCTTTTTCTATATAGGAATTCTTAAAGTGCCTTTTATTTTTGTAGTTTTGCCGGGGAGCTTCCTTAAATTTTTAGTTTTGTTCAAATATTCATTGATTAAAATTTTTATAAATATTTTATCAAAACACTTAAAGGAATCTTTGAAATTTTTTATTTAATGGACCCATCGCATTGAAAACACTTGACAGAATCTTTAAAGAAAAGTACTCATATCCTATTTTAAAAAAATTGAAAATTATAATATTTTATAATTTTTAGATATGAAGTGAAATTTTTTAAAGTATTTTAAAATAAAGATGACCAACGGAGATTCCTTAAAATGTTTATTTGTAGCTAGTATTTTATAATACAGATGATCAATGTGATATTCCTTAAAATATTTTTTTGTAAATACAATTTTAAAATTTTCTAAATATTTTATAAAACTACTTAGCTAAATCTTAAAAAAATTATTTTGATGAATCTATTCCCCGTAAAGGCCATTTATCACAACACTTGAAGAAATATTGAAAAAAAATGAAATCCATTTTAAATGTTCTTTTAGAAAATATTATTTTATTTTATTTTTTTATAACTCTTAGATTCTATTTGTAATACATATTTATGCATTTATTCTGGTGAAACTTTTTTTAATCATTTTTTGTACCATATTATAATATATTGTACTATATTTGGAATACATGTTGTCTATTTTTGTGATTCTTCAAAAAAAAAAAATTATAATTTTGTGATATATCAATGCTCTTTTTAGTTATACTTATTGATTATCATCAACGAGATTTCATTAAGTGTTTTAGATCTAAATATTAATTAATTACTTGTTATTTATTTATTTTTTAATGTAAGATTGTCTTAAGTGTTACCAATTAATTTAGTATTATTTAAAAATATAAGATTCTCTTGAGGGTTGTAAATCTCTTTATATATTGAAAAATAATGATACTCCATCTGATAAAAAAATTGAAATAATAATTTCAAAACGTGAAGATTTGTTTTTTTATTTTTTACTCTACATGAAAATAAAGATTATAGATAATTTTTAAGTTCATAACGAGAATCTTTTATGTGTTTACATACAATTTACATAAAAAAGAATTTAATTTGGGGATGTTTTAGGTTTACTTAAAATTATTTTTTTTTTAATGGCCAAGTTCCATCAAGTGTTTTGCGTCGAAATAATAATTATTTTAATCTTATTTCTACTTTTTATGAAAATATTATAAATTGAAAGATTCTCTTAAGTATTGTACATCGATGTAATATTTTTTTTTAATTTGATAAGATTCTTTAATTTGTTGTATATCATAAACTTTTAGTTGAATTGTTTTTAATTAATTTATCAGATTTATTTAAATATTACATTAAAATATATATTTCTAATTTATAAGACAAATTATATTACGTTTATAATACTCTTTTTCTATGATAGTACTTCTTAAAGTGCCTTTTTTTGTAATACTCTTTTTCTATGATAGGAATTCTTAAAGTGCCTTTTTTTGTAGTTTTGCTAGGGGAGCTTCCTTAAATATTTAGTTTTGTTCAAATATTCATTAATTAAAATTTTTATAAATATTTTATCAAAACACTTAAAGGAATCTTTGAAAAATTTCTTTTAATGGACCATCGCATTGAAAACATTTATGAAAACACTTGACAGAATCTTTAAAGAAAAGTACTCATATCTTATTTTAAAACAATTTGAAAAATATATTCCAATTTTTTATAGTTTTTAGATATGAAGTGAAAATTCTTAAAGTATTTTAAAATAAAGATGACCAATGTAGATTTCTTAAAATGTTTCTTTGTAGCTAGTATTTTATAATACAGATGATCAATGTGATATTCCTTAAAATGTTTTTTTGTAAATAAAATTTTAAAATTTTCTAAATATTTTATAAAAATACTTAGATAAATCTTAAAAAAATTATTTTGATGAATCCATTCCCCAAACACATGATAAAATCTTTAAAAAGAATCTACCTAGATCCATTTAAATATTTTTTCAAAAATTTAATTTTTTTTTGTGTGAATATATAGCGAGATCCTTCTAAGTACTTTATAATATTATGATACACATGTTTTGTATTTATTTAGATAGTGAGATTTCTCAGAATATTTTTTGAAAATATTATAATACACATTGTACTATATTTATAATAAACAATGTCAATGAGATTTCTTAAGGTATTTTTGTAATTTTGCTATATATCGTGAGATTCCTCAAATTTTTTATTTTATTCAAATATTAATTGATAAATTTTTTTTAAATTCTTTGAAAAACATTCAAGAATATTTATATAATGGGCCCATTCCCATTTAGAAAAACATTTATCACAACACTTGAAGAAATATTGAAAAAAATAGATCTCACATCAAATCCATTTTAAATGTTCTTTTAGAAAATATTTTTTTATTTTATTTTTTTATAACTTTTAGATATATAGTGGGATTCTATTTGTAATACACATTTATGCATTTATTCTGGTGAAACTTTTTTTAATCATTTTTTGTACTATATTATAATATATTGTACTATATTTGGAATACATGTTGTCTAATTTTGTGATTCTTCAAAATATATATATATTATAATTTTGTGATATACCAATGCTCTTTTCTTTTTAGTTATACTTATTGATTATCATCAAGGAGATTCCATTAAGTGTTTTATATCTAAATATTAATTAATTACTTGTTATTTATTTATTTTTTAGATGTAAGTTGTAAGATTGTCTTCAGTGTTATCAATTAATTTAATATTATTTAAAAATATAAGATTCTCTTGAGGGTTGTAAATCTCTTTATATATTGAAAAATAATGATCTGATAAAAAAAATTGAAATAATAATTTCAAAACCTGAAGATTTGTTTTTTTTTACTCTACATGAAAATAAAGATTATAGATAATTTTTAAGTTCACAACGAGAATCTTTTATGTGTTTACATACAATGTATATAAAAAAGAATTTAATTTGGGGATGTTTTAGGTTTCCTTAAAATTATTTTTTTAATGGCCGCCTGAAGTTCCATCAAGTGTTTTGAGTCGAAATAATAATTATTTTAATTTTAATGAAAATATTATAAATTGAAAGATTCTCTTAAGTATTGTACATCGATGTAATATTTTTTTTTTTTGTAATTTGATAAGATTCTTTAATGTGTTGTATATCGGTATATTTATTGAAAGAAATACCGATACTCCATTTTATAGAAAAATACTTAAAAATAATAATTTAAAGAAGCTTAATAAATATAAATTAAACATGTCAAAATTTTAATAAATTTTAAAAAGATATAATTTTTTCAAATACACTTCAGAATCTAAAAAACAATAGTAGGCAATGAATTAATATATTATGCTCTGCAAAACACCTTACCTCGAAAATTGTAAATTCAAAAATATTCCTAAAAAAGAAATATCATATGAAAATTTAAAGTATTTCAACAATTTACCAATATCAAATCACATATTTGAAACATAATATTTTAATAATGGTAAATCAATATTAGAAGATTCTTTTGTAAGATTCCCTTAAGTGTTTCAGAGTAAAAATATATAGTTAACCTAATTTTAATAAACCAGTAGATTCTTTAAAATTCTTCTTTATAAAATATATTTAGTTTTCTATATTATCTGTTTTATTGAATATTAAGATTCATTTAAGTGTTTCTCTTGATATAATTATATATACTTTTTATATTTCAATTTTCATTTGAATTTAATAAACACATAGGAACACTTAGTAGAACACTTTAGTACTTGTCTAAAATTGTTTTAACAAAATTAAAATATGAAGTTTCAATTATGTGATCTTAGTAAGTGTTGAAATACTCAAATGAATACTTAGTTGGTAGAATAATAAATCCCAAAATACATGATGAGCAAATTGGAGATGAAGAATATAACAGTTACAAAAACATTGAACAAGCATTACAACACTACTACACAATGATTTGCAATGATTTGCCACTATTTGAATGTATGAAGCCTTCTCCAAATTTCTATGAATCCACTCAACATCCACTCAACAATAACCCAGTAGCACTACACTCACACAATGATTTGCAATGATTTGCCACTATTTGAATGTATGAAGCCTTCTCCAAATTTCTATGAATCCACTCAACATCCACTCAACAATAACCCAGTAGCACTACACTCACAGTGTACAGACCTGCAGCTCCAAAATGTACACTTCACACCAGCTTGGGTTAAGAAATACCAGCAAACAAGAATGTAATCTTCCCCACAACACGCCGCTACTGCCAGTTTAACATCTCTAGCAAAAGGCAAAGAAAATTTCTAAAATCGCAGCAATGGCCCAATGCAAGTTGTTTTCAAAACATTTCTGATATATAACCCCCAAACACGCACCTGAGAACATGTTACATGTATATAACCTGAGTAAATACAAGCCCACACATTGCATATCCGAAAAAAAAAACTCTCCATCTATGACACGTACAATAATTATATTACAGAAGTAGAAATCCTAAAATTAAGAATTCTCAAATAGCAAACAGAACACCAAATAAAAAAAATGATAGGTAGAATCATAAAAACATACTAACATACTTAAACTCATGGAATCATCTCACTCTTCAGCACGTATCACCATAATGGCATCATCTGATAGGACAACACAAGCTGTAAACTTGTTTGAATCACCAACATACTCCTTCACTTTATCAGTTTCCTTGTGGGAACTAGTGATCCGTCTCATACGTATTCTTGTAAGCAATTAATTATGAAGTAGTTGTTGGAGTTGAGTTGGACAAGGTCAATGACAGTGATGTGACCGTAGACACACCAATATCAATGCTTCAGTAACCCATTTTTCTTATCTACACGACCAAACATAATCACTCAAAATTTACCTACAAAATCAAACACAGTATTTGTTTAAAGAATTTATAACAAGAATATATGCATTTATCAAAATCATTATAAAATAATTGATAAGGGCTAATAGAACACATGTCACAAAATCTTACAATAACTTACCTACGATTTCTAAAAACAAGGTAACCAACCACGTTGCTAAAAATGATAGGATTTATCCATTACAAGAATCTTGAATCAGAACTTCATCCATATTTTTTGACACAAGATAATGATATATAATATAGACAACAAGAACATCTTGATAAGAATATGTAACAGAATCGTATACTATATGAACTTAAGAAAGAATTTCTTCAAATTACGTGTTGGCTTTATTCCTCTGCATAACTACTTACATAGTTACATGATACAAATATGTAACAGAATCTGTTCTTTTATTCTTCTTAAAGAAGACGTGGGACGATACGTACAATGAATTATTCATATACATGTTATATTATGTAGTTGTAATCCTTGATTTGTTTCCATTTATAAAAAGATTTTTGATTATATCAATTACACACTAATCAACATACTTACCATACAGAATAGAATCTGTTAGATATTTTTAGTGTATAATGCATCAGTAGTGACCCTAAACATTTGAAAGAATAACAAGAATGCCACTGAATATTTCTGATTTTATTTTTTGATTATTATTAATTATGGACGGTCCAGATGATGGTCTCTTAGGTCTCTTGATAAGGAGGTTCTCCCTAGAACCTTACCCTATATATATATATAGGGAGACCCTCCTTATCAAGAGACCTTTCTAGGGAGACCCTCCTTATCAAGAGACCTAAGAGACCATCATCTGGACCGTCCATAATTAATAATAATAAAAAAATAAAATCAGAAATATTCAGTGGCATTCTTGTTATTCTTTCAAATGTTTAGGGTCACTATTGATGCATTATACACTAAAAATATCTAACAGATTCTATTAATCTATTAAGTATGGTAAGTATGTTGATTAGCGTGTAATTGATATAATCAAAAATCTTTCTATAAATGGAAACAAATCAAGGATTACAACTACATAATATAACATGTATATGATTAATTCATTGTACGTATCGTCCCACGTCTTTTTTAAGAAGAATAAAGGAACAGTTTCTGTTACATATTTGTATCATGTAACTATGTAAGTAGTTATGCAGAAGAATAAAGCCAACACGTAATTTGAAGAAATTCTTTCTTAAGTTCATATAGTATACGATTCTGTTACATATTCTTATCAAGATGTTCTTGTTGTCTATATTATATATCATTATCTTGTGTCAAAAAATATGGATGAAGTTCTGATTCAAAATTCTTGTAATGGATAAATCCTATCATTTTTAGCAACGTGGTTACCTTGTTTTTAGAAATCGTAGGTAAGTTATTGTAAGATTTTGTGACATGTGTTCTATTAGCCCTTATCAATTGTTTTATAATGATTTTGATAAATGCATATATTCTTGTTATAAATTCTTTAAACAAATACTGTGTTTGATTTTGTAGGTAAATTTTGAGTGATTATGTTTGGTCGTGTAAATAAGAAAAATGGGTTACTAAAGCATTGATATTGGTGTGTCTACGGTCACATCACTGTCATTGACCTTGTCCAACTCAACTCCAACAACTACTTCATAATTAATTGCTTACAAGAATACGTATGAGACGGACCACTAGTTCCCACAAGGAAACTGATAAAGTGAAGGAGTATGTTGGTGATTCAAACAAGTTTACAGCTTGTGTTGTCCTATCAGATGATGTCATTATGGTGATACGTGCTGAAGAGTGAGATGATTCTATGAGTTTAAGTATGTTAGTATGTTTTTATGAATCTACCTATCATTTTTTTATTTGGTGTTCTGTTTGCTATTTGAGAATTCTTAATTTTAGGATTTCTACTTCTGTAATATATTTATTGTAATGTACGTGTCATAGATGGAGAGTTTTTTTTTCCGGATATGCAATGTGTGGGCTTGTATTTACTCAGGTTATCTACATGTAACATGTTCCCAGGTGCATGTTTGGGGGTTATATATCAGAAATGTTTTGAGAACAACTTGCATTGGGCCATTGCTGCGATTTTAGAAATTTTCTTTGCCTTTTGCTAGAGATGTTAAACTAGCAGTAGCGGCGTGTTGTGGGGAAGATTACATTCTTGTTTTCTGGTATTTCTTAACCGAAGCTTGTGTGAAGTGTACATTTTGGAGCTGCAGGTCTGTACCCTTGTGCTACTGTGAGTGTCGTGCTACCTGGGTTAGTGTTGAGTGGATTCATAAACTTTGACTTTCAAGACAGTTGTGGTAGTGTTGTAGAGTTGTCTAATGCTCAGATGTTGCTTATTGAAATTTGGAGAAGGCTTCCTGGCAAATCATTGTGTAGGTAGTAGTGTTGTAATGCTTGTTCAATGTTTTTGTAGATGTTTTTGTAGCTGTTATATTCTTCATCTCCATTTTGTTCATCATGTATTTTGGGATTTATTATTCTACCAACTAAGTATTCATTTGAGTATTTCAACACTTACTAGATCACATAATTGAAACTTCATATTTTAATATTGTTAAAACAATTTTAGACAAGTACTAAAGTGTTCTACTAAGTGTTCCTATGTCTTTATTAAATCCCAATGAAAATTGAAATATAAAAAAGTATATATAATAATATCAAGAGAAACACTTTAATGAATCTCAATATTCAATACAACAGATAATATAGAAAACTAAATATATTTTATAAAAAAGTATTTTAAAGAATTTAACTGGTTTATTAAAATTGGGTTAACTATATATTTTTACTCTGAACACTTAAGGGAATCTTACAACACTTAAGAGAATCTTCTAATATTGATTTACCATTATTAAAATATTATGTTTCAAATATGTGATTTGATATTGGTAAATTGTTGAAATACTTTAAATTTTCATATGATATTTCTTTTTTAGGAATATTTTTGAATTTGCAATTTTCGAGGTAAGGTGTTTTACAGAGCATAATATATTAATTCATTGCCTACAATTGTTTTTTAGATTCTGAAGTGTATTTGAAAAAATTATATCTTTTTAAAATTTATTAAAATTTTGACATGTTTAATTTATATTTATTAAGCTTCTTTAAATTATTATTTTAAAAGTATTTTTCTATAAAATGGAGTATCAGTATTTCTTTCAATAAATATACAACACATTAAAGAATCTTATCAAATTACAAAAAAAAAAATATTACATCGATGTACAATACTTAAGAGAATCTTTCAATTTATAATATTTTCATAAAAAGTAGAAGTAAAATTAAAAGAATTATTATTTCGACACAAAATACTTGATGGAACTTCAGGCGGCCATTATAAAAATAATTTTAAGGAAACCTAAAACATCCCCATATTAAATTCTTTTTTATATACATTGTATGTAAATACATAAAAGATTCTCGTTGTGAACTTAAAAATTATCTATAATCTTTATTTTCATGTAGAGTAAAAAATAAAAAAATAAAAAATCTTCAGGTTTTGAAATTATTATTTCAATTTTTTTTATCAGATGGAGATTCATTATTTTTCAATATATAAAGAGATTTATAACCCTCAAGAGAATCTTATATTTTTAAATAATACTAAATTAATTGATAACACTTAAGACAATCTTACAACTTACATTTAAAAAATAAATAAAAAATAAGTAATTAATTAATATTTAGATATAAAACACTTAATGAAATCTCTTTGATGATAATCAATAAGTATAACTAAAAAGAGCATTGGTATATCACAAAATTATAATATATATATCACAAAATTAGACAACATGTATTCTAAATATAGTACAATATATTATAATATAGTACAAAAAATGATTTAAAAAAGTCTCACCAGAATAAATGCATAAATGTGTATTACAAATAGAATCCCACTATATATCTAAGAGTTATAAAAAAAAAATTATTTTCTAAAAAAACATTTAAAATGGATCTGATGTGAGTTCATTTTTTTTCAATATTTCTTCAAGTGTTGTGATAAATGTTTTTCTAAATGGGAATGGGCCCATCATATAAATATTTTTGAATGTTTTTCGAAGAATTTAAAATTTTTATCAATTAATATTTGAATAAAATAAAAAATTTGAGGAATCTCACCATATATCGCAAAATTACAAAAATACCTTAAGAAATCTCATTGACATTGTTGATTATAAATATAGTACAATGTGTATTATAATTTTTTCAAAAAATATTCCGAGAAATCTCACTATTTAAATAAATACAAAACATGTGTATCATAATATTATAAAGTACTTAGAAGGATCTCGCTATATATCTACACAAAAAAATTAAATTAAATTTTTGAAAAAATATTTAAATGGATCCAGGTAGATCCGTTTTAAATATTTTGTCATGTGTTTTGTTAAATGACCTTTACGGGGAATGGATTCATCAAAATATTTATTTTAAGATTTAGCTAAGTATTTTTATAAAATATTTAGAAAATTTTAAAATTTTATTTACAAAAAAACATTTTAAGGAATATCACATTGATCATCTGTATTATAAAATACTAGCTACAAAGAAACATTTTAAGGAATCTCCATTGGTCATCTTTATTTTAAAATACTTTAAGAATTTTCACTTCATATCTAAAAACTATAAAAAAAAAATGAAATATATTTTTCAAAATATTTTTTAAATAGGATATGAGTACTTTTCTTTAAAGATTTTGTCAGGTATTTTCATAAATGTTTTCAATGAGAGGGGTCCATTAAAAGAAATTTTTCAAAGGTTCCTTTAAGTGTTTTGATAAAATATTTATTAAAATTTTAAACAATGAATATTTGAACAAAACTAAATATTTAAGGAAGCTCCCCGACAAAACTACAAAAAAAAGACACTTTAAGATTTCCTATGATAGAAAAAGAGTATTACAAATGTAATATAATTTGTCTTATAAATTAGACATATATATTTTAATGTAATATTTAAATAAATCTTATAAATTAATTAAAAAAATTCAGCTAAAAAGTTTATGATATACAACACATTAAAGAATCTTATCAAATTACAAAAACAAAAAATTACATCAATGTACAATACTTAAGAGAATCTTTCAATTTATAATATTTTCATAAAAAGTAGAAATAAAATTAAAATAATTATTATTTCGACGCAAAACACTTGATGGAACTTCAGGCGGCCATTAAAAAAATAATTTTGAGTAAAAAATAAAAAAACAAATCTTCAGGTTTTGAAATTATTATTTCAATTTTTTTTCTCAGATGGAGTATCATTATTTTTCAATATATAAAGAGATTTACAACCCTCAAGAGAATCTTATATTTTTAAATAATACTAAATTAAAAAGTACTTGAAGGATCTACCTACATATCTTAAAACTACAAAAAAAAAAAAAATTAAACTAAGTTTTTGAAAAGATATTTAAATTGGTCTAGGTACCTTCTCTTTAAAGATTTTGTCATGTGTTTTTGTTAAATGGCTTTTACGGGAAATGGATCCATCAAAATAATTTTTTTAAAGTATTTATCTAAGTATTTTTATAAAATATTTAGAAAATTTTAAAATTTTGTCTTAAAAAAATACTTTAAGGAATCTCACATTGATCATTTGTGTTATAAAATACTATCTACAAAAGAAACACTTTAAGGAATCTCATATTGGTCATTTTTATTGTAAAATACATTAAAAAATTCACTCTATATATAAAAACTATTAAAAAAAATTGAAATATATTTTCCAATTTTTTTTTAAATTGAGTACATTTATTTTCAGAGATTCATGTCAAGTGTTTTTATAAATGTTTTTTAATGCGATGGGTCGATTAAATAAAAATTCTTCGAAGATTCCTTTTCAAAATATTATAACAAATATTGTAATAATATGTAACAAAACACACTTAACAGAATCTTAACAAATATTATAATAATATTCAACAAAATATTTAATAAAACACTTAAGAATCTTATAAAAACACCTTACAGAATCTCAAAAGAATATTATAAAGGAAAATTCGTAAAAATACACTTAAAGACATTTGGAGTACTATTGTATTTAAAAGAATATTGTAAAAACACTAAAATACCTTAAAGAATCTTATAAAAATACCTTATAGAAGCTCAAAATAATATTGCAAAAAAATATATTTCTAAACACATAATCGAACACATTTGGATAAAATAAACACCTTAAATTACTAAAACGTATTAAACATCTTAAATCTCTGAAAATAGTAAGAAAATATATTATTAAAAGGGATCAATGCAAATTCAAAAGACGAATCTTAACTACCTAACAAATTAAGAACATTAAAGAATTTAAAAAATGTTGTTTAAAAAAATAAAAAATAAAGATCAAGATGAAATACATTTTCGAATCTAAAAATAATCTTAAATATGTTAAAAATGTACATTATGACAAATACACAAAATAATCTAGAAATATGTAGCAAATGATTTTTTTCCAAAACATATTAAACAATCTTGAAAAGGTAAAATTTAGAAACATTCTTGGATTCTTTTAAAGATATAATAGATTCTTTTAATAGTATAAAATTTGTTACGAAATTCGTGCAACCCATTCTCGGTAGACTGTTTTTGGAAAGTATCATATAATTTAAAGGTAATTACATTATAACAATACTTAGCTAATATTAGGAAATATAATAAAATCATTAAGTACGAGATTACATTATATTTTAAATAGGTTGTTAATAGCTGATTGATTCCATATATTAATTACTAGCCGACTGATTTGCTAGTTTTAAGTTGATTGATTTGCTTGTTTTTAATTTACCAATTCTGGCCTTTTGATGTAAATATGTAAGTTTTCTTAATTATTTTGAAGTAAGAGCTGAATTTTTTAAGCCATCAGATCAAAAACAAATTAAGGGTTGTAGATCTGGTCTCTTGGTTCTCTCAATATGCATGGTTCTCTTTTGAACCTCCTCCTATATATATATATATATTCTAATTGAATAAGATTTCATAAAATTTGGATAAATTTCTATAAGATAAAGATCAGATGATTTTTTTTAATCTTCAAAATATTAGTTTAGTTTTGAATGTCGTGAAGTGAATTTTATCAAATTTAAAAATTCAAGATAATTTAAATGATTATTTTATCAGAGTTCTTCGTATATAAAATGAATGTATGTAAACTCATGTATTGTTAATAAAATAACAATACATTTGTAATATAATATTGGTCACAAATGTACGAATATACTTTAAATACATCATAAAATTTCTTACTTTTAATTTCGTGTATAAGACGTATGTAAAGTAATATAATTTTAATGAAATAAAAGTATATTTATAAAATATAAAATTGGCCATTCAGGTAAGATTATAGAGTGAACACATTAAAAAATTTCTTTATTTTATGTAAAAGTCAATCTTGAAGTTGTCTTACTATTTCCTTCATATATACATATTTGTACAGTTTTAAACTCAATTGTATATGTTTAGTCTAGTATTAATTATAAAATATCTAAGATCGTAGTTTAAAAATTACACAAATTGAAAATTTATATATATGTAATTTAGAATCATTTTTTTTAACACAACCATAAAATTCCATCCCATGCGATTTTAATATTTGAATTATAAATTATCTTGTATTTGATCTTATATGAATCATAATATACCTAAATAATTTAACATCTGTGTAGACTCAGTTGTATTTATATGTATAATATCTGTTCTAAATTGGGTCTAAAACAATTTCAAACCGATTTTAATGGTTGCATATCAGTTTTATATATTTCAGCCGACCAAACCCAACCCTATTTAAATTAAAAATTTTGTTCAATAATTTATATATATATATATATATAAATTATTATATGTAACTATACATTATATAATACAGTATATCATCTTATTTATAGACGTGTACATAACTAAAATTATTATGTTAATAAAAAAAAATATTAGCACTAAAATCGTAAGTTATACGTATTTTAGCTTTACTTGAATTTTTGAAATGAGGACATTGTGTAATATTTATTTTTTATAAAAATTATTTAACACATTCAAACCAACCCAACCCGGCGCAAACTTAAGGATGATAAGTACGGTTGGGCCATAAATTAATTTTTTGTGAGTTGGATTAAAAAATTTCAAACTTATTTAATTAGACTGGGTTGCAAAAATGCTTCCAACCCCCGACAACCTAACCCATCAACACCCCTAACTATGATTCCCATTTTTTACAGTCCCTTGTATAATTCTAAAATATAAAAGTTACGTATAATATGTTACTTATTTTAGATCAAATTTTGATTATAGATTTATCAATACTTGAATAATTCGTATAAAGTTAATAAGTGACATAATATTGTATAAAAATATAAATCGTATAACAATTAACATTTAATCAAAAAATTTAAGGGTGAATCGGGAGAAAAAAGCCTAGCGCGCAGAAAGTGAAATAATAAAATTTGTAAAGAAATACATAATTATATATTAAAACTACGAAAACTTAAAAAAATGGAGCTATATAATAATATAAACTAACATTTTTTTATTAAAAAATTGAATAAGCATGTTGTATAAATAATATAAAACAACATATTATTTACTCAAAAGTTGAAATAATAAAAGATAATATGATGAGCGAATATACTTTATCTAATAATAATTTTAAAATAAACTCAAAACTCAATGTAGGACACTCGATTATGACATGAAACTGTTACGAGGAGGCTAACATTTCGATTCTTGATGTTTACACACAAATTTGACATTTTCTATCTTCAGTAATAAAAGGGTGACATGTTTGTAATTTTAAAAATACAAGGGTAAAGTTGTAATTTCATGAACACTGTTTGGGTTGTTTCTGCCTGTGATGATCTTTTAATATATAAAAGTAGATTTTTAAAAAAATTGGTTATGTATGTAAAATTATACATTTAGATTGTCCTGCTCTTTTTTTCCATGTATATATATATTTTTTCGTATCTATGTAATTTTAAATTCAACTATCTATTTTAAGTCTATTATTCATTACACACATTATCTAACAGCCTAGTTTAGAGATTAAGTAATGTTATAGCCAAAATTCGTTATTGGATTTTTAGGGTAGATTCGGGTCAAGTACTAATCAATTGAGGATATCCAAGATGCAATTAGGGATTAAATTGGTACAAGGGAAGCTCAGGGCTCGTCCTCATGGGGGAGAGGCGCGCACCTTTGGCCGTCCAACCCTTGAGGACGCGTCCTCTTGGTGTGGACAGACAACTTGGCATGAATGGATGATTTGACAGAGAATAACAGCTAGACTGACATGGGATTATCATATGGAAGACTTAGGGCTTGCCCTCAGAGGGGTAAGTGCACGCTCTTTTAGGCCATCCACCCCTTGAGAGCGCTCTCTTGGTTTGAAGTAGTTACTTGGTGGTGAAGGACGACTCCATTGGCTTGATACTGGCAGGATATTGAAGACTTCTCCCTTAGGACGAGCCCTAAGGGAGGGATGTCCGTTGTTGAAGGCCTCCAGGGGTTTGCCTGGTGATGATTTCTGTGTTGAAGGCCTCCAGGGGTATGCCTGGTGATTGAAGACCTCCTCCTGTATTCAATGGGCGCGTCCTCATTGGGGATGTGGGGTGAATCTTGGTGTGTGCTTTGGGAGCTCTGTTCCTGTACTCAATGGGCGCGTCCTCATTGGGGAACTTTGGAGTAATCCTGCACTTTGCACCCAAACGCTTGGGATCACTTGTCCTGCAATCTGGTGGGTGCTTCTCATTCGGGGGACAAGGATGCGTCTGGCATTTGGGGTAAGTCATGGCTATACCTGCAACTACTTTGGTCAGGGAGACAGCTGGTAGCGGTTAGTGTCGGCTCCTAAGTTGGGTCGATGCCGTATCCGTGAAGTCCCTAGACTGTAGTTGAGCCTTGGGCCTTTGTGACTAGGCCTCATCGTTGGACATTCCTAAAGCGAGTCGAAGACCAATTCCAGAAGATGGATCAGGTATCTTAGTGGGCCTCGGAAATCAGAAACCAGCCCATATAGGTTACTTGCTCCCCAAGAACTACGTTGGGCTTGATCCCCTATAAATACGGGGTACGTAGGCACATTGGAAGGGGTTGGAAGCGAAGAGCTCAGCGAGCCACCACCAAGAAACCCTTACAATCTCAGCCCCCAATTCATCACAACCACCACACTCTGGCGACTTTCCGGCGAAGAACCACCGTCATAGATCTTGATTCCGGCGATAAACCTCAAACTTTGTTAATACCAAATTCCTCCGTTAACAAATTGGCGCTAGAAGGAGGGGCGCTGATCAAGATCATAATCTTAGGAGGAAGAGATATCTCATCATGATGAAAGTTCTTAGAAGAAGGTCTGCCAAGATTTGGAGGATGGCCATGGGTACTACTTCATGCTGGCGGCGAGGAGGAAGATCCAAAGATGGTGAAGGATATTTCCATGTATACTTGAAGGTGACAGTTTTCATGTATACTGGGGGGTGATTCCGAACAAGATCCTAAAAAGAAGGTGCAACTATCGGGAGCACGTCATCATCTTCTGGACGCGCCCTCAAGGTAACACCTAACTAGTTTTGGTTTTGCTCTTTGTTCCTTGAGTTGTTGCAGGAAGAAGATGATGAAGGAAAATCCCCAATAACTCTTAGGGCGTGCCCTAAGGGTGATGCTCGAGGATCAGATGGTTCCAACAACTTATATGATGATTCGACGGTTGCTCACGTCCACACCTCTAGGACGCGTCCTCCAGGTACTTTGTGAAATTTTCGATTATTGAGTTTTTTGACAGGTGGAAAATTCCTACTTGGAAGAATATCTCAAGAATTATCAAGCTATACGTCCCAACCTGAAAGGACGCGTCCTTTACTTCAAAGATGCCTTCTCAGCATGTCTAAGGTCCCAAGGATCGTTTCTCCCCGAGGACGCGTCCAATGGAGAAATGTCTACAAACAATTCTAATGAAGAAATGACCAGACAAGCTCCAATACTTGAGCCCCTTTGTCGTCTCTCAAGTGTGTCCTTCCTTCATGGCGCGCACTCCGAAAATACTCTGATGTTCAGACAAATTCCAACGAGTACATGGAGAACTGATTGACTTGTACGGCTTCCTGGTCTTTCAGGACGCGTCCTTCCTCCGTGGCGTGCCCTCAGGAAAAAGAGTTACTGCTCAACATGAACTCCAGCGATTTTTAGAGGAAGATAATAGGGAGGCGAGGCCCCATGATCCAAAGAGAGTGCCCCCTGGTTACAGGTTGAGGCCCCATGGGCATGAGTGAGCCCCCTCATGTGACAACTCAATTGATAATATCGGAGAGCGGCCCCATGATTCACATAGTGCGCCCCATGATTCTTGAAAGAATTATAGGTTGAGGCCCCGTGGACATGAGCGAGCCCCTCCGCGTGAAGAATTCATTACTTGAATTTTAGAGGAAAGGAAGCTATTGGAAGCAGAGGCCCCGTATTCCATAGTGAGAGCCCCCTAATTACAGGTCGAGGCCCCATGGATATGAGTGAGCCCCTTCACGTGATAATTCAATGGATGACATAGGAGAGCGGCCCCCTGGTCCACAGCGAGTGCCCCCTACCAACAGGTCGAGGCCCCATGGACATGAGTGAGCCCCTCCGAAAAGACAAAACTTTAATCTTTAGAGAACGCGTCGTCACATCCTCAATAATAGAAGACATGCCCTTTAAGGCGCGCCACAAGTGTATCAGCCTCATATGCCAAGGCTTCGACTTTAAGCATGATTGTGCAATCCCACAGGTTGCAGCAAGAAGAAGAATATTTGGAGTAGAGGCCCCATGGATCTTAGGATGCGCCCCCTGATCAGCAGGATGCGGCCCCAAGGTCATGAGTGAGCCCCTCCACAGAAGAATGCTATTTTCAAATGGATTAGAAGATTAGAAGGGACTTCGACATTGCCCTCGTCCATATAGGCCGCCCTACGCAAGAGGGCGCGCTCTCACGACACTGGGGGGGTAGTACTAATGCATCTCCCGACCCTTCCTATGAATAACAGAGTATCCTTACGGGGATGCTTCTTCATGAAAAGATGTTTGAAGATACAATTGACGCCTTTTGTGTGCCCCTTCGCCGGATAAAGGCACTGAGGTGCGGCCCTAGGCTAGTCTGGTGAAGGCCTTCTACACGATAAATTATATAAAAGATAGTAGTGATTAATATTCCCCTCCAACGGATGCCTCCTTGGGAGACGCCTCTTAGTGAGATGCCCTTCATAGGATGCCTCTTCCAGAGATGCCTCATATTGAGATGCCCCTTTCGTGGGTCAAGATTCGAAGTATTTTGTGACCAGAGAGTGCCCCCTAAAGTTTTAATGAAACTTTTGAGGGTGAGACCCCAGAATAGTCATGTAAGCGCTTGATGGAGTAGTTTCAACAAAGTGATGCTTTGGTTCACCATTCTACTAATAGTTGATTGAAGACGGGAAATGACTGAATAATAGCCTACAAGGTAAATTAATTACCTCCTAGTCTAGGGGGTAGTTCATATACACTTTCCCTAGTTCTAGTTGAGGTGATGAAATTTTGAAAACTTTCGAGATGGTTTGTTTATATAGGGCGTGCCCTCTAGGGTGACGCGTCCTATAGGACGACGCGCCCTCAGTTAGATGATAAAATACGAAACTCTTCCTAGTTGAAATGCAAGTATGACAAGCAAGATAATGCAACAAGAGAATATAATTCCGGGAAACATATCCCATGGAGTTACCGAAAGCACAGACAAATCAAATACAACTTACAAGGCTTAGAAGTGAGTACCTGCACCTCAATAATGTTCAGAAGACTTAGCAAAAGGAATAAAGGTCATATCAAGCCTCAGGACGCGTCCTGAGTGTCATCAGCAAGAGAAGTGGAGATGTTTTCATCCGTAGTATCACTTGTTTTAGCAACATCGTCCAAAGGCTTTTCAGGAACAACGTCGGTCCCAAAATATTAATTTCCCTGATACTTGGGAAGAGAAGTGATATCTTGTTCATCATCAGGAGGCACGTTTTCAGAGGACACGTCCTCATTATCTTCAAGGGGTCAAGAAGACAGAAGCATAGATTCTCCCTGAAATGGAAGAAGTGAACTTAGTGGCATGGAAGACATACTCCCAAAGCCTTAAAGAAAAAGTTGAAGCTTGTGGATGCGCCTTATCATCAGGGCGCACCCTCATACATACAAGGTTGAAAAATGTTTTCTGCAACTGTTCCTTGAAAGACAGATGTCCTGTCAAATTGCTTTTCTATTGGTTAAATTAAAGAAGAAAACATATTAGCCCGTTTAGGGCGCGCCCTCCGAAGAATGAGATCCCATCAGCACCGTTTGATGTGTTTTTTCCAAGTATGCCTTGACATGGGACAATATGAAGAATATACAAGTATAACAAGATTGGTAGGAAGGGAAATAGAGAATTCCTAAACTTGGAAGGAATTAGGGTTATTTGGACATAAAATACAAGGAAATTCGGATTTATTGATCTACACGCGCATACATTGTTGTTTGGGCCATAATTGGAGTTCTAGACATCAGAATCAGACGGTCTTACAGCCCCTACGAAGATAACAGGATTTTATACAATCCAAAAGTAGTCCAAAATCAAGATTCCAACTGGAGAAGTTCAGAAACAGGCCTAGAAGTCAGATTACGAATTTTACAAACAGAATCCAGTTTATTTTGGGAAAGTGAAGATAAACAAGAAATATGAGTAGAGTTACACGGTGATTGCTGAAAAAATTGCCTTTGTGTTAGAAATTGTGTTGCTGGTGGAAAGATTACCTTCATCGTCATGACACGTCATCCCTGCCTCCAAGGGTTTTTTATTACTTGAAGGCCGGTGATCTTACTTGGGCTATAGACGCGCCTCCCTCTCAAGGCGCACCCTACAATGTTGATGGTCTAAGGTGAATCTCTAATGTGCATATTATTGTGTTAGTCTATTAATGGAATTCTTGAAGGAGGACGCGCCTACAGTCTAGCGCACGCCCAAAGGAGAGCAATTTTGGGATGAAAGACTTAAATTTTTGTGTTATGGGAGAAGTGGAAGACTTGGGTTGATCTCCAAATCATTGTTAGGAGATTATACTTCGTCATAAGCTGTGGTGTATAAGAGAGGTTTATACTTGTGCATAATGCCTCTTGTTTCCTATGTCGGGTTCGCTCATATAGGCTTAGAGGTCGGATGTGGAAAGAACATGAAGGCGCGCCCTGAAGGAGACAAGGTTACAAAGATTTTTGGCACTTTGAAGATTAGAAATTCCATACTTCATCTCCGATTTCACATGGAATTGGGGGGTAGTTGTTATATCCAAAATTCGTTATTGGACTTTTAGGGTAGATTCGGGTCAAGTAATAATCAATTGAGGATATCCAAGATGCAATTAGGGATTAAATTGGTACAAGGGAAGCTCAGGGCTCGTCCTCATGGGGGAGAGGCGCGCACCTTTGGCCGTCCAACCCTTGAGGACGCGTCCTCTTGGTGTGGACAGACAACTTGGCATGAATGGATGATTTGACAGAGAATAACAGCTAGACTGACATGGGATTATCATATGGAAGACTTAGGGCTTGCCCTCAGAGGGGTAAGTGCACGCTCTTTTAGGCCATCCACCCCTTGAGAGCGCTCTCTTGGTTTGAAGTAGTTACTTGGTGGTGAAGGACGACTCCATTGGCTTGATACTGGCAGGATATTGAAGACTTCTCCCTTAGGACGAGCCCTAAGGGAGGGATGTCCGTTGTTGAAGGCCTCCAGGGGTTTGCCTGGTGATGATTTCTGTGTTGAAGGCCTCCAGGGGTATGCCTGGTGATTGAAGACCTCCTCCTGTATTCAATGGGCGCGTCCTCATTGGGGATGTGGGGTGAATCTTGGTGTGTGCTTTGGGAGCTCTGTTCCTGTACTCAATGGGCGCGTCCTCATTGGGGAACTTTGGAGTAATCCTGCACTTTGCACCCAAACGCTTGGAATCACTTGTCCTGCAATCTGGTGGGTGCTTCTCATTCGGGGGACAAGGATGCGTCTGGCATTTGAGGTAAGTCATGGCTATACCTGCAACTACTTTGGTCAGGGAGACAGCTGGTAGCGGTTAGTGTCGGCTCCTAAGTTGGGTCGATGCCGTATCCGTGAAGTCCCTAGACTGTAGTTGAGCATGGGCCTTTGTGACTAGGCCTCATCGTTGGACATTCCTAAAGCGAGTCGAAGACCAATTCCAGAAGATGGATCAGGTATCTTAGTGGGCCTCGGAAATCAGAAACCAGCCCATATAGGTTACTTGCTCCCCAAGAACTACGTTGGGCTTGATCCCCTATAAATACGGGGTACGTAGGCACATTGGAAGGGGTTGGAAGCGAAGAGCTCAGCGAGCCACCACCAAGAAACCCTTACAATCTCAGCCCCCAATTCATCACAACCACCACACTCTGGCGACTTTCCGGCGAAGAACCACCGTCATAGATCTTGATTCCGGCGATAAACCTCAAACTTTGTTAATACCAAATTCCCCCGTTAACAAGTAAATTGAAACATATTTTATATGATGATGTAGAATTATTTTTTAACTCAACTTTAAATTTATATATCTAAAAATTATATGATGCAATTATATCCACACGTAAATGAAATATTTATCTTTCTTAAAATATTATCCTATTATTATCCAATAATCTAATATATACATAGAGACGAATTTTAACAAATTCATATTTTCCCAATTTGAATTTGGTTACATTTATGATTAATTTAGAATTTCTTTTTTATAAGAAATATAAACCAACAATATATTTAATCAAAAAGTAAAGTAAAAAAGAGAAAATAGGATTATAAGGGAACCTGTAACTTATCTAATAAGATTTTTAAAATCAATTCAAAAATTTATGTAGCACAATGGTTATGATACTTTATTTGTAAGTGGAAGGTTTGTGTTCGAATCCTGAAAGCAACAAAATTTCATATAATTTTTGCATAAACTATAGAGGGGTGACATTTTTGTAATTATATGATAAATAAGGGTAAAGCTGTAATTTCACAGCCATTTTATTGGCATTTTTTGCCCTTGGTTGGCTTTGAATATATAGAAGAAGATAATACCAAAAATAGTAAATAAAAAATATAGTTTTTATTAAATATATTTATTCCGTCAGAAAATATTATAATTTGTCGTATACAGCAGTAGCAAATTATCTAAATCGATGCGTTTTTCACAACTGAATTTAAATTTTTGAAATTTTCAAAACAATATGAGGTGAGTCGAATTTTCAAGTCAAAAATAGTGTAATTACATACAATTATTCTTAAATTTTATTTATCTCTTGAAAATTTAATACAAGACCTTTCTCATCTTTGTTTCTATTTTTTTTTTTTAATTTCTTGAGATGATGGTGGACACTTACAATGTGTTTCAGAAATTTTTTCTGGAAAGAAAAGAAAAGAAAGCGGTGGATTTATTTTCTTCAGCTTGTTCCCGAAAGATTTTTTAGGAGAGAAAAAAATTGATTTATGAAGATTTGGGAAGAAAATCTTTATAAATTTATATTCAAAATCTTCTTTCCACTTTTGGAGTGATTTAGAGAGAAAGGAAAAAATTCTATTTTCTACTCTTTTCTTTTCTCTCATAGATTCGGGAACACAATGTTAGCAAATTGGAAAAGAAAGGAAGGTTGATGATAAAAAACTGCATACGGGGAATTCACGGCGAATGTACACTCCAATGAAAAAGTGTATACAGGAATGTACACTGCATTGATTAGAGAGTTAGTGTTGTAAAAAACGGAAATTGGAGTTAATTGGTGAAAGCACCGTCCAGGAATTAATCGGGTAATCGAGGATTAATCGGAATGATTAATCGGAATAAATTTAATAATATTTTTTATATACAATTATATTCATATATATAATTGTTTCCTTATTTCAACTAAACATATGTTATTATCATATATTTATGCAAATACGTTAAAAATGTTATATAATTGAAATAAATAAAATTTTGAAGGTTTAACTTTTCAATTAGAGGTCAATTTAAGAGGAAAAATAAAGAGAATTTATGATTTAGGCATCTAAAATTATAATTATATGTACAAAAATAATTTTTTTCCTATTTTTTAATCAAGTTTCTATCTTTTAAATTTTTAATTATTTTTTTAATTTATAACTTTTTTTTACTATTTTTAAATAATTAGCCCGATTTTTGATCGATTCAGCCGATTTTGACCGTTTTTCTGAAAAACGATTAATTGACCGATTTTCGCTTAATCAGTTCGGTGACTCGTCGTCTAGCGATTAATCCCGATTAATCGCCGACTTTTAAAACACTGTAGAGATTAAATCCATCATCAATCATCAATCAATATATATATCTTTATATATGTAAAGAAAAATCCCCAACTGCTCTATAATCGCTCGATTCATATTAGCTTCTTAATTTTTAATACTTAAAATTAAACTTCCTTCTTTAAGTCCTATTTTTTATAAAAGAAAGTCAAAATATTTTTTAAGTTGTATAAAAAAAAAATTATAAAAGGTAAGTATAACCTCTAATTTATATTGGATCATATTTTTCAATTTTTCTAGAACTTCTCTATTTTAAATTAGAATTTTGAATTTTCCTTTAAAATATCTAGAAATTTAAATTTTCTTTTATAACTCCTAATATATAGAAAAAGTAATACTTATAAAGATAAATCATCGAGGAATTATACTAAAAATTTAAATTTTCTTTTATAACTCCTAATATATAGAAAAAGTAATTCTTGTAAAAGATTAGTCGTCGATAAGTTATATATCTAATCAAATTCTATAAAACTATTAATTTGTAAAAAAGACAAATGCTCTAAAATTATAAATTAACAAAATCAATTTCAAATTCTATAATTTTGTAAGTATATATAAGACGATTATTACCACCAAGATATAATACATTATCATATTTTGTATGGTGTGATAGGATGTTTCAGTTTTCTATTATATATAAAACATGTAATGGTATTAAATTTTATATTAAATTACATAATTTTTTTAAGTGCAATTCATAGAACATGAATTATTCTTCGATCAAAATGGTGGAAATCACAAACAAATACGTGGCGAATGATGATGCCTGAGTGTTGGCGTTGGTATCTAATAGTAATTTGTAATTATTTTTATATTGATTATCAATTATATGTGTTAGGTCCAAAGTATCGTAGAAGGGGGGGGGGGGTTTTAATACGATACTCACAAATAATTCAATTTCGTTCGCGGATAATTCATTCAGTTCTATAACGAAATCAAACACACCAAACCAAACCAAGAGTCGGGGAATATATCTTTTTATAAATATAAACCTCGAGGGGTGCTACAAATTCTAATCCGTAGATTAGCTTCAATGAGTTCCGGTTAAACACAATCACTACAATGATAGAATTCTGAGCTATATTAAATTCTCTGTAAATTTCTCTGTCAAGAACTCTCTCTTCGTAAATGATCTTTCTATGTTCTGCCTTAACTGAAGAAGAACACTTCTTCAAACTCTATTTATAGTCTTGATTTGAAAAACCATCGAACCAAAAGAATTGGTTTATTCTTGGCCGTTGGATCTTCATCAACCTGACAAACAAAGTAAACTTTTCACTTGCTCCTCCATTTTGAAAACTATCGAATGAATAAAGAAATTTACCATTCGATAGTTTTTAAATAAAAACTATCGAAAACTAAATTACTTTAGTCTAGATTTCAAATGGTCTTCTTAAATCTCATTCGATGGTTTTCTAAATAGAAAAACCATCGAAATCTTTTCTTGTACTTAACCATTTAGAAAAGCTTATGTACTCCAGGGTGTTTCAGTTTGGGACTATATCAATTTCTTCTGAGACGATAAAACAACTTGATCTTTTTAAGTGCCGTCAACTAGTGCAACTGGTCTGGTTCACAGATGAATAACACTTGATCAATTCTTCTTCTATGTCTTCAATTCAATGCTGCTGATAAGTCCTTTGTCGTTCTGGTTGCTTCATTTAAATCACTGGAATCATGTGGTACTTGACCCTAAATCATTCACATACTTCTGTCATCTTGAAAGTCTGGTTTCTTTTGATGTCACTGAGGCTTGAATATTTTCATGAACTTCTTTCCGTGACCTGTTTACGGACTTCAAGAATACATACCGTATTTTGATTTTTTGAGTTTACCTTTTCTTCTTTTCTTCTTTGATTCTGGATTCCTGTGCTTCTGTTAACATTATTGTCTGTCTTGTCCTATGTTGAGTTGTATTTATCTCTTTTACATCTTATGTTACATTATGCTTTACAATCTCCCCCTATTTGATTGGATAGAGTTTGACAAGCAAATACTTCGAGGATAACTCAACTAACTAAGGAAACATTAAACTAATTAAAGTAAGACAACTTAATAATATTAAATGCATTCTGGATCAGATATATATACCTTTCCAGATTTCATAAATCAAAAAACAATAAAACTTTCTACATAGAAATTGCTCCTCTAGTCTGAGCTGATAGTTCTTTTGTTTTTTGCTTCTTTTCTTCAGTCCATTTCAATCTCACCTTCTTCTCTCACAGGATTGGAGTTAGCAGTTTGATAATCAATCACAGAAGGATAGTGCAGTGGTTCTCCAGGTTTAAGGATTGCTCCTCTGATGTGTCTTCCAATGTACTCTACCTCTTGTCCCACTCCAGCCCACAACCATGCAATGTTAACATCTTTCTTGTTTAGCTTTGGCATGTTTGGTAGTCTGGGATGCACTTCCAATCCTCTTTCCACTCTCTTCCTATAGTAAGGAACATTCTCCATTAGAAATCTTCTTAGAGTGTCTGCTGCTTTGTCCTTCTCCGTTGATGAGAATCCAGTGGATCTAAGATACTTCTCAACTGATATCAGATAGTTGCTTGGATAGTCTCTCAGTTTGTCCTCAGTCAAATAGCAGATTCTGAACACGTCATTCGTCATGAATCTAACCATTGGAGGATCTTCAGTAATCTCTGGACTGACTTTCATCAAGATATCTTTAACATGCTCACGGAGCAGTTCATTTAACCTTGTAGTTCTCTGTATGTTGATGAGCAACGCCTGCAATTCTGTGTATGTCCTCTGTTCAAAAAACTTAGTGGAAATCACAAAGGTACCTTTCTCAAGAAAATTGATTACTATGTTCCAGGCACCGTTTGCTTTTTTAACCCCAGCTTTCAGAAAGATCATAGAGTTTCTCAATGCTGTGAAGTAAGTCTGTTCTTCAAGATTGGCACTTCTGATGTTCTGAATGATAACCTCCACCTCAGCATTGTCGTTGACTTCTAATCCGTCTTCAACTCCGCAAAAGGTTTTATAAGCCATCTCCCAGTCACTTCCTTCTTTCTTTGCCAGATCCATCATCTTCTTCTTCCTCACTTCACTATACATCTTGAACCTCTTCAGTTTTTCACTTCGCAGAACTGCTTGTTGTTTCTCTTTCTCAGCTTGCCTGGCATCTATTTAAGCTCTTTGAGCTCTCACCACTTCCAAGGCAGCTTCTTCTTCTTGTGACAGAGAATTTGCTTCTTCTTCCATATTATCCTTCCAGATTGGATATTCAACAGGCTCTGGATAATATGGCTCATGCTCCTCCTGAAATGGTTGCTCTTGCATGACCTCAAATTCCTCTTCACTGTTCTCTTCTTGTACAATGTCTTCAATCCAGTACTGTCTTATCGGAATAGCTTCAACCGTTTCCCAAACTCCCCATCCATCCAGACCTTTCTCCCTATCTCCAACTTTCTCCCCCTTAGTTGAGGAATCCTCGAAAAAATCATCCCCAGCATAAAAGGTAGTAGAAGGATCTGGTTGCTGATTTGAAGGTCCAGGTTGTCTAGTTTGTTGGTTCCTTAGCATAGTCCAAATTGACTGTACACCGTCGCTTTGATAGTCCAAGAAATCCATAATCTGCTTATTCATATCATTCATAGAAGCTAGCGTCAGGTCAATGTTATCCAATCTTGAGTTGGTAGTGTTTTCCATATGATCCAGTCTCTTGGTCAGCTTAGACTCCACTCTTGAAAGTGTGTTCATTGCATCTTTTACCCGCGCTTGACCATCCCGGATAACCAGAACGTCTTCTCTTAAAGCTTCATGTCCTTGTGACAAAGCATATACTTCATTCATGAATCCATCTTTTAATTCCTTGACGTCCGTCCTCAATTCGACCAGTTCCTCCATTGCTTCCTTCTTCAAGGAGTCCACTGCCTGCTTAGTACCTGTTATAGTGCCAGATGCACTGATGACCCTGAATGTTCTTCTGGAATCAGCTGCAGCCAAGTCAACCTTCTCTTGAATAGTCTTTAAAGAAGCATTTCCTTGACTAGAGGAGATCCCTTGGTCAAAGGAAGGTCGCAGTGGAACCTTGAATAATGGATTTCCTTCTTTATCACGAACTGTCATCTCCTTGAGTGTTGATTGAACATGTAACTCTCGTTCTGTCGGTAATAGAAAATCATCAATGTTTGGCAGGGTTAGGGTGTCACTCCTCACATATGGCTCTGGGTGTACACTCAACGTTTCTGTCGGTGTTTCACTCATTTTACCTTTCCCACTCAGGCCAGGTGTAAGTGTTTGTGTTTCACTCAATCCCTTAGTGCTAGTTGTACCTGCAGAAGAAAACACCGTAGCCGTCCTTAAGGAGGTCACTGGTGGTGCAATGGGGCTTCGCAAGTCCCCGTCCTTGGTTAAACCAAGTTGTTGATCATCCGTAGATGATGTATCCTTTGTAGGATCTAGAGTTTGAATCTCTAGGAGGCTAGAATCAGGCTCTATTAACAACAGAGATCCTGAAGCTTCCTCAATAGTCTGTGAAGACTTTACCTCAGTTAACTCCTCAATAGTAATTGATTCATTGTCACCGAGTTGCCGATCTGCACCTACGTCAGACCCTTTACCCGTATGTTAGATATAATTGCTGACGTTTGTTCATCAGTGTTTAAGTACCAGGTACATATCAGAGTTTATCTAGAAGCTAGTCAGAGTTTGATAAAGTCTGATTGGGTGATAGTTGACTTAGCTGTCGGTGCAAAGATAAAGATTCTAGAAGCAATATATTCTGAAGATGGAAAGAAGCAGAATATATTGATACAGCTAAGGAAACGGAATAGAAGACTGAAGCAATCCTTAATTGATAATAATTGTATAGCTAATTTATAGGAGTATCAATTAGATAAGGATTGTGTAACTGTGTACTATATAAACACAGATAGGTTATCCCTAGAAGGGACACGCGAACATTGAATATATTATTCTTGTAACCTAGTAGCTCTTTGTGATTCATTAACATCACTAAGAGAGAATTATTTAATATAATTCAGTTTGTTGATTTACAAACCTGTGTTCTTGATTGTTATTCTTATACATACTTGATTATATATTGTGTATTCGGCCTAACAATTGGTATCAGAGCCAAGGCTGTTTAATATATACAGTTTTACGATTCAAACACAGTAATAATCATGTCTGAAGAAAATCAAACTTCTCCCAAGGTTGAACAGGTTAAACCTAATTCTGTGAGTCGATATGAAACAATCAGGGTTCCAATTCTCAGGTCAGTGGAGTATCCAATTTGGAATGTGAAGATGACCATGTTTCTGGAGGCTACAGATCCAGAATACCTTGACAGAATATATGATGGTCCACATATGCCGACTAAATTGACTCCTGTTGTTGATGGTCAAGAACAAAAGACGGTTCCAAAGGAAAAGAAAGATATGACTCCTGAGGACATCTCATCAATTGCAAAAGATGCAAAGGTTAGACATCTTCTCCACGGTGCTTTAGATAATGTTATGTCTAACAGAGTAATTGGTTGCAAAACTGCAAAAGAAATCTGGGATGCTTTGGAAGTCAGGTGTCAAGGAACCACTGCTATAAAGAAGAACAGGAAAACGATACTCACTCAGGAGTATGAGCACTTTGATTCAAGACCTAATGAAACCTTGACTGAGACTCATGACAGATTTTGCAAACTATTGAATGATCTGTCTCTGGTTGATAAAGAATATGAGCTTGAAGAGTCAAATCTCAAATTTCTTCTATCCCTACCTGAAAGATGGGATTTAAAGGCGACAACAATCAGAGATAATTATGATCTTGCAGATACAGATCTTGATGAGATCTATGGATTGTTAAAGACTCATGAACTTGAGATAGAACAAAGAAACAGGAGATCCAGCAAGAAGACAAAATATGTTGCTCTCAAAGTTGAGGAGAAGCCCATCAAGAAGGAATCATCAAGGAAGAAAGCCAAGGGAAAGGCTTTAGTCATTAAATCTGAAAGTGAGTCATCAAACTCTAATGATGACTCAAACTCTGATGAAGCTTCTGACTCTGAGGATGATGAAGAACAGATGATGCAAATGGCTGCATTGATGGTGAAGACCTTCAAGAAGATGGGATTCAAGAACTTCAAGAAAGGAAAGAGATTCTCAAGGAAAGATTCAAACTCTGAAAGGAAAAGTTTTAGAAAGTCTGATGGAAGGGAGACCAAGTCTGGCAAGAAAGATAAATCTGAAATCCAGTGCTACAAGTGTAAGGAGATGGGTCACTATGCCCCAGAGTGCAAGAAAGGCAAATCTGAGAAAGCACTCATCTCTAAAGGCAAAGACTGGGCAGATACTTCAGACTCTGATGATGGAGTAAATTATGCTCTTATGGCAACTGTCAAAGATGAGACTGAATCATCTGAAAATAAGGTACCCCTAACTACTTATGCTTATGATACTGATAATATATCTGAATTAAGAGTATATCTGAAAAGCGTACATGTTAGTTATAGGGATCAGACTTTAGAGAATGAGAGAATTAAATCTGAGAACCTTAGTCTTAAAGATAGAAACAAGTTTCTTGAAGGAGAACTTGAAAATATGAAGCAGATTCAAAAAGAAAGAGATGATGCTGTTTATGTAGAACAGGAGTTGCTCAAAAGATATAGGCAACTAGAATCTGATCTAGAAAAAGAAAGAAAAATAATCAAGACTTGGACAGACTCTGGAAGAGACACTCATCAAGTGTTTCAGACAGATTCTGTAGGTTTAGGCTATTGTGAAAATGATGAAGTTAGGTTTAAAGACAAGGTTAAGGTTAAACCACAACTTAAACCTATGATATTTGTTCCAGAGTCCACTAAGTTAAAATCTGTTGTAGTAAGAGAAGCTGATATGGAATCAGATGAAACCTGTGATAGACAGGAAAATATTACAATAGAAAATCTTATGGAAATAGAAGCTGTTAGAAAGCCAGTAAAAACTTGTGAAAAACAGGTTAATGTTGGCTTGATGACAGGAAAACAGTTCAATCATAAGCTGAAAGAGGTAAAGTCTGCCATGAAACCAAAAGGGTCCAAGAAGAATAGGAATGGAAAGATAGGCATAAATAATAGAAATAATCACTTGCCTACTGCTGGTGCTCCAAGGAAAACATGTTATAATTGTGGTAGTTCTAATCAGCTTGCTAATTACTGCACAAAGAATAAAAATATCAATTCTTTACCTTCTACATCAGGAGAAAAGAATGATTATGTAAGGGTGAAACCACAGACTTTATGCACACATTGTGGGAGCACTTGGCATTCTATTTATACTTGTAGGAGTTATCATGCTATTTATCACAATTACTATGAGCTAAAACCCAATCTGAAGTGGGTTAGAGCAAACTCTGCAAGTGTAAAGTCTGACAATGTTAGTTTAAACTCTGTTGATAGTAATTCCGCTGCAAAAGCTAACAATGTTAAGAAAGCCAAAGGATCCAAGCAAGTCTGGATCCTTAAAACTAACACTTAGTGTTTGTTTGTGATTGCAGGGCATAAAAGAGAGCACCCTTATCTTGGACAGTGGATGCTCAGGACACATGACTGGAAATAAAGCCCTGTTATCAGATTTTGAGGAGAAGGCTGGCCCAAAGGTTTCCTATGGAGATGGCAACATAGGACACACTCTGGGATATGGCAATATTAATCTTGGAAGTGTCATCATCACAAATGTAGCTCTAGTCTCAGGACTCAAGCATAATCTGCTATCTGTGAGTCAAATCTGTGACAGAGGAAACCATGTAGATTTTCATACTAAATACTGTGAAGTTATCAGTAAATCTACTGGAAAAGTTGTTCTAGTTGGACACAGGCGCAACAACATTTATGAAGCAAGTTTGGTAACAAACTCTGATGGAAAAACAGTGTGTCTGACTGCAAGAATGTCAAATGAAGAGAGTTGGAACTGGCATAAGAAGCTCTCTCATCTCAATTTGAACAACATTAATGAGCTTATACGAAAAGATCTTGTAAGGGGACTTCCAAAGTCAATACTAAGCTTAGATGGTCTGTGTGATTCTTGTCAAAAGGCCAAGCAAAGGAAGTCATCTTTCAAGAGCAAATCTGAATCTTCAGTAGTGGAACCTTATCATCTTCTACATGTTGATCTCTTTGGACCAGTGAATGTGATGTCTATGGGCAGAAAGAAATATGCTCTAGTAATTGTTGATGAATATACTAGATATACATGGGTGTATTTCTTATCAAAGAAGGATGAAACTGCTCAAACTCTGATGGATCATGTAAATCTACTGGACAAAGGATCACAGCACAAAGTCAAAATAATAAGGAGTGATAATGGAACTGAATTCAGAAACTCAATCATGGAAGCTTTCTGCAAGGAAAGAGGAGTGAAACAAGAATTTTCTGCACCTGGAACTCCACAGCAAAATGGTGTAGTTGAAAGAAAGAACAGAACTTTAATCGAAGCTGCTAGAACTATGCTTGATGAAGCAAAATTACCAACTTATTTCTGGGCAGAAGCTGTTCAAACTGCTTGTTTTACTCAAAATGCAACATTGATCAACAAGCATGGGAAAACACCATATGAGATGGTGAAAAATAAGAAGCCAAATTTGAAATATTTTCATATATTTGGATGCAAATGCTTTGTGTTGAAGACTCATCCTGAACAGTTGACCAAGTTCGAGTTAAAAGCTGATGAAGGAATATTTGTTGGTTATCCATTGTCAACAAAAGCATTCAGAGTCTACAATCTGAGAACTAAAGTGATCATGGAATCCATACATGTGTCATTTGATGACAAGAAAATAACTGGACTTGATGACTTAGATGGATATGATCAACTGCGTTTTGAAAATGAAGGTTTATTCTCTGATGATGTAAACTCTGATGAAGCAGTACCGACAAACTCTGATGAAGCGGTTCTGACAAACTCTGACGAAGCATACTCTGAACCTCTACTGATAAATACTGGAGAAACTGGAAATTCTCAAATTGAACAAAATAGAGAATCAGTTGAGGGAGAGCGTGAAGAAGCTCAACAAGACACAGCAAGTGAGTCAGTTGAGGAAACTGATTCAAACTCTGACAGTTCAAACTCTGAGCCATCCAATTCAGGGGGAGCCTCAGATGCTACAGAAAGTCAACATATGAATCAGGAGAGCATGGATCAAGGGGGAGGATCCAATAATGATGCAAGAAACCACTTACCAATAGCAAGAAAGTGGACACAGGCACACACACCTGATCTCATAATTGGAGATCCTGATGCTAGTATGAGAACTAGAAGTGCAACAAATAATGAGTGTTTGTATCATGCTTTCTTGTCTCAAACAGAACCAAAGAAAGTGGAAGAAGCTCTTCAAGATGCTAATTGGATTACAGCAATGCAAGAAGAGTTAAATGAATTTGAAAGAAATGAAGTCTGGACACTTGTACCTAGACCAAAGAACAGATCAATAGTAGGTACAAAGTGAGTTTTCAGAAACAAGACTGACAGTGAAGGTGTGATTACAAGAAACAAGGCTAGACTTGTGGCTAAAGGTTATTCACAACATGAAGGAATTGACTATGATGAAACCTTTGCTCCAGTTGCAAGATTGGAGGCCATAAGAATTTTTCTGGCCTATGCTGCACACAAGAAGTTTAAAGTCTTTCAGATGGATGTAAAGAGTGTTTTTCTCAATGGGAAGCTTGAAGAAGAAGTATTTGTTGAACAACCACCAGGATTTGTAGATCCTAAACATCCAGATTATGTCTACAGGCTTGACAAGGCATTATATGGACTAAAGCAAGCACCAAGAGCATGGTATGAAACTCTTGCTCAATTTCTTTTAGAAAGTGGGTTCACAAGAGGTACAATTGATAAAACCTTGTTTTATTTCAATTCTGGTGATGATTTGCTTTTAGTTCAAATTTATGTAGATGATATTATCTTTGGATCTACTAATGACAAACTTTGTAAGAAGTTTGCAAAGCTTATGCAATCCAGGTATCAAATGAGCATGATGGGAGAGCTTAGTTATTTTCTAGGCTTACAGGTCAAGCAAACAGATGATGGTATTTTTATCAATCAAGCAAAATATACCAGAAATCTTCTCAAGAAATTTGGTATGCTTGATAGTTCATCTGCCACAACTCCCATGGCTACAACAACAAAGCTAGACAAAGACACATGAGCCTCAGTAGATATGACAAACTACAGAGGAATGATAGGGTCTTTACTGTATCTTACTGCAAGTAGACCTGATATCATGTATGCAACATGTCTTTGTGCAAGATTTCAAGCAGATCCCAGAGAGCCTCATCTAACAGCTGTAAAAAGGATTTTCAAATATCTCAAAGGAACCATAACCTTGGGTTTGTGGTATCCTAGAGAATCAGAGTTTAAGCTAATTGGTTACTCTGATGCAGATTTTGCAGGCTGTAAGATAGACAGAAAAAGTACAAGTGAAAGCTGTCAATTTTTAGGTGACAGATTGGTTTCTTGGTATAGCAAGAAACAAAAGTCAATTTCTACATCCACTGCAGAAGCAGAGTATATAGCTGCTGGTAGATGTTGTGCACAGATTCTGTGGATGAAGAATCAGTTGCTGGATTATGGTCTGAGGTACTCTAAAATACCTATTTTCTGTGATAACCAAAGTGCTATTGCTATGACAGGTAATCCAGTACAGCACTCCATGACAAAGCACATCAGCATAAGGTATCATTTTATCAGAGAACATGTGGAAGAAGGAAACATTGAGCTTCATTTTGTGTCTACAGACCAACAACTTGCAGATATCTTCACCAAACCTTTGAGTGAAGCTACTTTTACAAGATTGGTAAATGAACTTGGAATGATCTCTGGTTCTGACTAGAAATACGGGTTAGACTCAAAAACTATACATGTTTGATTTTTATGCTCATGATTCCTTGCATGTATTCACTGTTATGAGTACCAGTGTCATAAACTCTGAAAGTAAACTCTGATGCTAAACTCTGTTAGTCATACTCTGTTGGTTAAAGTCTGATGTTAAACTCTGATTATGATTTTTGTCTGAAACACAAGGACCAATGAAGAAATTTGTATGAAGCATAATTCTCAGTAAGTAATTATGAATCCTTAAGAGTTGTATAGATTCTGATCTCAAATATGTGCAGTAAGTTAACACAGCATGATACTGTTTCTATATTTACAGCATCTCTTAGTTTATTGATTCTATACACTGAAGTTGTATTAGCTGTTTGCATTTTCTCTCATAAATTAATTATATTAACTGATGAAAAGTCTAAACTCTGATTATTAATTGCAAATAATTCACCCTCAAATCAAAAGATGCCAAACAGAGCACAAATTCCTTTGAGATCATGTTGTGCCTAGGAAGATCCAGGAACTTATTGTATGAAATAAGGGCTAAAATCTTTGATTTTTGGTGACTAGTGCCAACCACTGATTACTGGGAAAAAAAAAATATATATATATAAATAAAGGGGGTGAAGAATAAAAGATATATCCAAATGAAAGGATATCAGTATACAGAGTTTAGATATAAAATCAGATTTTATATTATATATGAGAGTTTAGGCAACCAGTTTTTACTACTTAAGTTTGTGGATTTTATGCACTTTGAGATGGTCTAAATATTCATATTCAGTAAACTCTGCTATTGCACACACAATTATGCACACCTGTACAGTTTGCGAAAAGAGTTTATTAACAAAGAAGGACAAATGATAAACACTGATGTATTGTGTGAAATATGCCGAGGTAACTTTGTTTTAATCTCTGATGGTTAAAATGATTTCTTTGTTTCAGACATTTTATAATTTTGAGGAAAAACATTTGTTTTGGTATTTCAAAAGAGTATGTTTGGGCATTGGTTTAGAAAAATGTTAAAGAGAGGAGAGAGATTGCATACATAGGAAAGTGTAATCGGCTGTAATTATTGCTGTTTTTACTGCGCTTGCGCATTGGAAATTGCCAATTACTGCTGTCAGTCATTGCATGTGTGACACGTGTCTCATTTACACAGTATACGGGGTAAGACAGTTGTGTTTTAATGATTAAAAACTGTTCAGTTTTTAATTTTTAATTTTATATTTATACATTATACACACAACCGTTACAGTTTTTCACGACTTACTCCAATTGTATTCTAGTTTCACTCACACATATTCACAAACACTTTCTTTCTTAAACTCTCTCGTGTTTTTGAAGCTATTTTCTGTTTATTTCTTGATATTACTAATGGCTTCAACTGCTTTCACTTCTTCTGGGTTAGAGTTCGTTCCTAATAATTATGCAGCCCCATTAAACACTGTCAATGCACCAGCGGCGTTTCATATCATACAAGACTTTCTTGCTCAGTCAGCAATTGGGCGTGCTTTGGTGGAGCCTGCAAAACTTTCTGGTTCACAGATAAAGGCGTTCTGGGAAACATGATTGTATGATGATGGTGGTGAGACAGGCAACCCTTCGATTATTTTTGAATATGAAGATGCAGAGTATGTAATAACTGCTGGAACCATTCGCGCTGCAATGGGGTTTCCTGAATTTTCTTCATATACAATTGGAATGGGTGATGAGGATTTGATAAGAATGATGCGAGAGATTGGGTATTCTGGACCTTTGTCGAAGATTGGACAGCTCAAACGACCATTCTTAAGGAAGGAGTGGAGTTTTTTCTTTGATTGCATCACGAGGACATTCAGCAAGAAATGCACAAACTGGGATGCTATTCCCACAGACAGTCTGCAAATCGGGTATTCTCTTTTATTTGATAATCATTTTGATTTTGCACGACTTGTTTTGAATAATTTAGGAGAGAAAATGAGAGAGAATAGAGGAGTAGTCTATTTCTCTAGATTCTGTCAGACTTTGTTCTCTTACTGTGTTGAAGGAGTAGAAGTAAGTGAAGAAGATGTTTCTTGTTTTAAATTACATAAGAGAATATTTTCTGATCTTGTTAATAAAGATGTTAAGAAAGGGGTTGTTGGAGACTTGTTGCTACCTCCATCCGTGCAACAGTTTTTAAATGCTCAAGTCAATCCACCAACACAAGCTTCTTCTCAACCTGAGCCTCTACAACAAGAACTGCCTCCGTCAACTTCTGTTAAACTTGCAAGGGGTGGTAGGACTAAGCATGTTGGTACAAAACCTCCAAGGATTGCTAAACCAACTACTGAAGCTGGGGTATCAAATGCTGATGATATGCCTCAGAAGAAAAGATTAAAGAAAAGAAGGGCCAACAGGGCAAAGTCTGATAATGCTGATGAGGACAGTGAAACTGATGAAGAAACTCTTCATCAGAGAAAAAGAAGATTGGTGGCTGCACATCTTTTTGGTGCATCAAATGTAAATGCTGATGAAGAAGCTCCTACATCAAACGCTGATGATGTAGTTGAGGAAGCTGCAAATGAAGCTGCAGATGAAGCTCCTGAAATTCTTGTTCAGGAGGCTACAGAAAATGTTGAGGCTGAGATTTTTGAGCCACAGGGATTTGATATGGATGTTGAAGCACACAACTCTGTAAACTCTGACCATCTTGAAGATTTTGATGAAACAGAGGGTGTGGAAGCTGATCATGCCACGGTTGTTCTTGAAGAATCTATGGCTACTCACACAGAGATTCTCTCTATTACTCACCAGGTACTTGAACAGGGTGAGGAAGTTGATCAGACTTTAAATACTGATGCTATTGAGAATGTTGCTGCACATGCTACAGAAAATGTTCCAGAGATTATTGCAGAGCTTCCAGTACAAGAGGCTGTAGCTAAAAATGATGTGAATGTTGCAAAGAATACTGCAAACTCTGATAATAGTGAGGGAGCTCAAGATGATGCTGAAGAAGATGTTCCTGATTCTTCTAATGCTGATTCTTTTGCAAACTCTGTTGATCATTCTGCACGAGTTGCTGCTCAGAGAGCTACAGATGCTCATTTTCAAGAGATGTACTTTTCAAATTGGTCGAACAAGGATACTATCTTTTCTAATGAGAGAGCTGCAGACTTTGTCACAAAGTCATCTAAAGAGATTACAAATCCAGAGCTTCTCACTCATCTCAAAGCCACAATTATCCAAGTCAAATCATTAAACAATCGTTTTGATGCTTCTGACAAGGTTATTGAAGGTCTAAGGAATGATATAGCTGCAAGGGAACTTACACAACAGAAGGATAAATCATTGTATATTTCCTTGTGTAAAGATCAGAAAGTTTTTGATTTCAGGTTGTCCAAGGTTGAAGAAAATCAAGTCCAAATGTCAACTAAGTTGGATGAAATTGCAAATTCCATTGAATTGCTCACATCAGTTTTGCTGTCGGATGATGTCAAAAAGGGGGAGAGAGTGCCTCAAGACAAATGCAAGAGCTCTCAAACTCTGACTCGGAAAGATGACACTACTGATGGTGGTGCAAAAGGTAAAAATCCAAGGACAAGGAATGTTCAAAGGCAAGGGAGGAGATCAAACTCTGATGCTCAGACAAATGCTGATGGAAAAAGATTATACACTGAAGGGCAGTCTTCTTCAAGGGTTAGAAGTTTACTTCTTTCCTCTAAATCTCCAGTTACTGATGAAGAAGTTGCTACACAGTTATTCTTAGCAGAACATGGTAAAGATGTTACTATTGAAGATATCCAGGCAGAAGAGCAATTGCTTGCTGAAGAACACAGGAAAGATGTTGAAGCTGGAATCTACAAACAGAAGGTTATCAAGGCTCCGAGGAGAAAAGAAAAAGGAATTGTTATCAAAGAGAATGTAAACTCTGATCAGAGTTTACAGTACTCAAGGAGGCCTATTGGTTCAAACGCTGATAAAGGTAAAGGCGTGATGATTGAAGAGCCTAACCTGGAAAAGAAGAATTATTCAACCTCTGACAATGCTCAAGTTGATGTTATTGTTAAGAATGTGCCAACCTCTGACAATGCTCAAGTTGTGCAAACTCAGCTATCTTCACCACTCTAAGGTTTCAAAAGATCTTCATTACCTGAAACTCTGAAGCCTAGCCAGGTGAACTTTCTACAAACCAGAACAGTACTTGGAAAACAATCTTATGATAAATCTGGTTTGGGTTCCCACAATGAGAAAAGAGTTAATAATAGTCCTTTAGATCATACATCACTGGCAGAACCTGGTGTTGGGGTTACTCAAGAAAACCTTGATAAACTAGAATCTGTTCAGATGATTTACCACAGAGGTTTGAAGAAGGATTTTTTATTATATTTTATGGCTGATGGCAGAGTTTATAGAATTGGAGAAGATGATATTCGTCTGAAATTCTGGGAAGAGCTAGAGTATGTTCTATATCTCCTGAAGATCAAAAATAGAAATACTCATAATGCTGCTCTGGTTTTAAAAGACAGAATGATGAAATCGAAAGTCCTTTTTGGAGGAAGTGTTTCCAGTGCTTATATTCCTAAGTACAGAGATGCACATGGAAAGTTGGTGGAAATGAAGAAAAATAGTGCTAGATTCAGGACTGCACTAGATAAGAAAGTTCTAGAGTTCAATCTAGAGTCTGATAAGGCTTTTTTATATCAGACTTGGCAATGAAATGAACAAGAACAACATCTATTCTTTAAGGGCTGCCATTTATCAAATTGGTGAAGATGAACCAGAATTGAAGGAGCTGAAGAAGGATATGATTGCTGAACTAGATCGAGCTGAGAGAAAGTTACTGTCAGATTATATCAGGACTGTACCTGATATCCAAGAAATTCAGTAAAGTCTGACTGTAAGTTTTTATGTTTTCTGTTCTAAGTTAAATTTAAACTCTGTTTTAAAATTAAACTCTGACATATTTTAAACACTGCATTTGTTATATGTTTTGACATCATCAATTATCTGTTTAACTTGTACATTTTTATTATGCACAAGTTGGGGGAGATTGTTAGATATAATTGCTGACGTTTGTTCATCAGTGTTTAAGTACCAGGTACATATCAGAGTTTATCTAGAAGCTAGTCAGAGTTTGATAAAGTCTGACTGGGTGATAGTTGACTTAGCTGTCGGTGCAAAGATAAAGATTCTAGAAGCAATATATTCTGAAGATGGAAAGAAGCAGAATATATTGATACAGCTAAGGAAACGGAATAGAAGACTGAAGCAATCCTTAATTGATAATAATTGTATAGCTAATTTATAGGAGTATCAATTAGATAAGGATTGTGTAACTGTGTACTATATAAACACAGATAGGTTATCCCTAGAAGGGACACACGAACATTGAATATATTATTCTTGTAACCTAGTAGCTCTTTGTGATTCATTAACATCACTAAGAGAGAATTATTTAATATAATTCAGTTTGTTGATTTACAAACCTGTGTTCTTGATTGTTATTCTTATATATACTTGATTATATATTGTGTATTCGGCCTAACACCGTAGGATCCAGATATGTTCCATCTGGGGAGCTAGGCAATGACCCTTTAGATTTTGCATTTAGGTCAGAGCCTTCTCTTGACGTCTGTGAAGACTCTTGGTTTTTAGAACCTTCAACCAGTGAACCTGACCGTAATATGGTCGGAACACCAGTTGCTTCCGTCAATTCTTCCTTACTTGACTGAGCTAGGGGTTCAGATATAGCTTTTGTTAGCATTGCCCAATCAAAGTCAGAAAAATCTGTGAAGGGTTCTTTGGATGAGAGAAATGAACTATCAACAGTTGCCTCGGTTTCTGTTCTTCTCCTTTTAGAGGTAGGTAGAGCTGTTGTTGAAGGGTGTGTCTCCTTATATGGTGCTGCTTTGGCACTTTCTCCCTCTACACTCACGGATGTCTGAATGTTGGGTATAGTAGGGGAAGGAGGTTCGTTTATGGTTTCATTTGGCTCTTCCAAAGGCTCTTCGACCGTGGTTAGAGATTGTGGGTTTGCAATCTCATGGTCAGTGATGGCCACTGAGGGCTCTGGATCAACATCCATTCGTTGTGGTTCAGGAGCCAGTTCAGGTTGAGGAACATTACCTTCATTTACCTGTTCCCCTGGGGGTAGAAGTGGTAGGGGCACCGTTCTTAGATATTCAGTGAGAACAGTGGGTACCCCTGGAAGATAATTCTTTCTTATCAGAGCGGTTATTGCATTGCTCTTCATCTTCATGCATTCCATGGTCTCCTCGCCATCAAAAATCTCCCGTTCATCATCTGTTAAGATATCATTGAGAATTAGCTGTAGGAACCTAGGATAGAAACAAAGCACATCATCTATGCCTGTTCTTTCTTCCAGTGGTCCCATGCACAGAATGACTTGATCAATCACTAGCCTTCCTATGTTAATATGCCTATTGGTAGCAATGGCAAACCCTATCTTTTGAAGGAATAAGGGAATACCATGCAGATTTGTCAGCTTGGCAGTAAAAACATGGATTAGGGTATGAAAGAAAAAGTTCCATGGCTTTGTCAGGTAGCTTAAGGAACTCTCCCACAAAGAAGTTAGGTTGTTGACTTCTAATGAGAGTAAAGAAAGCATGTATCTCCTCAGTCGTGGGATCCGGAACATGGTTTTCTGTAGGAAAATGTATTATTCTGTTAAAGTCATGTTCCGTCACCCTTATTGTTCTTCCCCCTGGCACAACAAAACTGAAGGATCTAATGTTATTCTCACTTGTATCCGTGGCGGTTGTGTACAACGAAGTCAATTGATCGATGCAAAGGACTACGGGAGTACTCAAAGCGTATGCCACTAATGAACGTGTATTCAAAAACTCTGCCCATGCACGAAACTGTATGTTCGTAATGGCTTGCAAGTTTTGAAACGAGACATGATTAGTTTTGGTTACGATAAATTCTCCGGCCATTGTATTTCAAATTTTCAGAAAATTAAATTAAACCAAAACTAATTTTCACTTAAATTTAATTAATTATTTCTAATTAATCAAACTTTTCATAAAAATACCCCTTTTCTTTCTCAACCACACAAATTCGAACACTTTTTCTTTTGAACCCTAATTGTTAACTTTCAAATAATCAGTAAACACTCAAAGAAATCAACTGATAAATCACTTAATTTCCTAAAGTTGAACACAGTTAACAACAAGACTAACAACCAGAAATACTTCGATGGTTTCTTTGATAAACAAGAACAGAACACTTCAATTGACCAAAAACACACAAGTTTTCACTGTTAAATGAATTTACTGTGGTAAATAATCAAGTTGTACGGTAAAATTCTTGAGAAACTGTCGAAGTTTTTGTTCTTCTTTGTGTATGTCTTTTGTAAGTATATATATAAAACCTTGCTTTTCTTAGATCTGTAGAAATTGATAAAGAAAACGACTAAGGCACGTTTATATACTCTTGAAACTGACAGGGGTAAATCTGTCATTACATGGTTCGATATATTTTATTTGAACGTTCGATGGTTTTTACATAGGGGCAAACCTGTCAACTGTACTTCGATAGTTTTTGGAAAACTATCGAAGTTTTTGAAAACAGAATTTAAAAAGGTTTTTATAAAAACTATCGAACTCTGTTTCTGTTTAAATCAAGAAACTATCGAACTAATTTTAGAAAAACTATCGAGAACTTTAACATTTTGAATTCATTAAGTTCACTTCGATGCTTTTTCTACTGTATTTCAAAATCTATCGAGAATTTAAATATTGGATTAGGTAAATTCCTTCGATATATTTTAAAGTTATTCTCAAAAACTATCGAGAATTGTTTTCGATAGTTTTTCTTTTCCTTTTCAAAAACTATCGAAAATTAATTTCAATAGAATTCTCTTTGTACTTGAAAAACTGTCGAATTTCCTAAATTCGATACTTTTTGCTTCTTTTCAAATTTTAAAACCTGTTCATGTTCTAAAATTCAAATTTTTGTATTTCCTGTCAAGTTTGATTTTGAATAAATCTTTTAAAATTTACCAAAATCAATTGTTAACAGAAAATTCACAATTTTCTTAGAATAAAATCGACTAAATATCATCAAATGATATTAACCAATTAAAATCCAATAAATTATGCTGCATTAATCTACAATGTTAAAAACAAAGTAAAGTAATTCAAATTAAATAGATGCTTAAATATTTAGAACAAATATTAGCATCTAAATAATTTTAGAATTAATAACCAATTAAATGCCAGAAGATATATCATCCATAATTATGACATAAAATTAGTACAATAATCCTAACTACGAGAATTGCTCCAGAAAATAAATTCACGAGTCCTAAGGATATAGAAATTCTTAAACTCATGTATTCACTAGGACTATCTGCAGTTATTGACTTCTAATCAAAATCAATTAGAAAGATTTAACATCCCAAGTTCACCAACCAACTTTGAAAAAGTGGATTCATCAAGCGGTTTAGTAAAGATGTCTGCAATTTGTTCCTCTATGGGTACAAAATGTAACTCCACAGTTCCATTCATGACATGCTCTCGGATAAAATGATACCTGATGTCGATGTGCTTCGTCCTCGAGTGTTGCACTGGGTTGTTAGAGATTGTTATGGCACTAGTGTTGTCGCAAAATATTGGAATCTTTGTCAACAAAAGCCCATAGTCACGGAGTTGGTTTCTCATCCACAAGATCTGAGCACAGCAGCTACCAGCAACAATGTATTCAGTCTCAGCTGTTGATTTGGATACCGAATGCTGCTTCTTGCTATACCAGGAAACTAACCTTCTTCCAAGAAACTAACAGCTTCCTGAAGTACTCTTCCGATCAATCTTACAACCTGCAAAATCAGAGTCTGTGTATCCAATAAGATCAAATCCTGTATCTTTAGGGTTGTTGCCCAGTAATAAACAATGGTAGAAGGGGGGTTCAATACAATTGTATAAGATTCTCGACTTAATAAGATATGAATCACAAATATGAAAGAATAATAATAGCTTTATTAAATCTGATATAAAACTGTTACAAAACTTTCTCAAGAAATTCTGATGTTCTTGAGAGCTGCTAGTTTACAAAAACTCTCTCAATAAATTCTATGTTCTTGAGAGCTTCTACACGTTTGATTCTCTTTGAACCAAAACCTAGAACTGTGTTTATATACTACACAGCTTCTCTATCAATGATAAGTCCTAATCAATTACAAAGATTGAAACCTATCCATAATCGATAGCTTCATTACTACAAACCAGGAACCGACAGGATAATCTTCCTTATTTAACTAGACTCCAAATATAACTCGAAGTAGGAATCCTGATCAGCTTCCAGTCCTGATGATCAATCCTGATCCCAGTCCTGATATTCATTCTGATCCTGACGACCATGCAATCCTGATGATGTCCGCAATCCTGATCAGTTGAAGTCTAGATCCCGACTATCATTGAATCCTGATCTAACAAGGGTACCAAATTCCAAGATTTGGGGTCCCCTTAAGATATCTAAATATTCGCTTAACAGCTATTAGATGAGATTCTTTAGGATCAGACTGAAACCTAGCACACAAGCATGTTGCAAACATTATATCTGGTCTACTTGCAGTGAGATAAAGTAATGAGCCTATCATACCTCTATAGCCTGTGATGTCAACCTTCTTACTAGTTTCATCCTTATCAAGCTTAGTGGCAGTTGGCATAGGAGTCTTTGCTGTAGATGAGTCTTCCATTTGATACTTCTTAAGAAGATCTTTGATGTACTTGGACTGACAAATGAATATACCATCTTGTCTTTGGTATACTTGCAGTCCAAGAAAGAATGACAATTCACCCATCATTCTCATTTCATAACGACTCTGCATTAACTTAGCAAATCTCTTGCATAGATCATCATTAGCAGAACCAAATATTATGTCATCAACATATACTTGCACCAATATCAAATCATTTTTGTGCTTTTTGTAAAAGAGAGTTTTGTCTACAACACCTCTTGTAAAATCATTTTCACGTAAGAATTCAGAGAGAGTGTCATACCATGTCCTTGGAGCTTGTTTGAGTCCATAGAGAGCTTTGAATATAAAGTACACAAAGTCTGTGTTAGGTCCAAAGTATCATAGAAGGGGGGGGGGGTTGAATACGATACTCACAAATAATTCAATTTCGTTCGCGGATAAATCATTCAGTTCTATAACGAAATCAAACACACCAAACCAAATCAAGTTTCGGGGAATATATCTTTTTATAAATATAAACCTCGAGGGGTGCTACAATTTCTAATCCGTAGATTAGCTTCAATGAGTTTAAGGTTACACAAATTCAATACAATGATCAAATTCTGAGCACTATTAATTTCTCTGATTTTCTCCGGCTCAAACTTCTCTCTCAGTAATGTCTCTGTGTAAAATGCCTTAACTGAAGAAGACAATATCTTCTCTCGTAGTAATTGTAGGCTTTGATTTAGAAAACTATCGAACCTTAATTGTTAAAACAATCTTGGCCGTCCAATTCTCATCAACCTGTCAGACAAAATAAAACTTTCCACCTGCTCCAATTTGAAAACCATCGAATGATTAAAAAGAATTTATCATTCGATAGTTTTTAAAAGAAAACTATCGAAATCTAAATTCCTTTTGAATTGAATTCTAATGGATTTCTTTTATCACTTTTGATGGTTTTCTTAAAAGAAAAACCATCGAACCATTTCTTGTCCTTGATCTTTTTAGTAAATCTATTAAGCTCCCGGGTGCTTAGTTTTAGACTGTATCAATTTCTTCTGAGACGATAAAACAACTTGATCTTTTTAGTGTCGTCACCTAGTGCAACTGGTCTGGTTCACAGATGAATAACACTTGATCAATTCTTCTTTTATGTCTTCAATTCAATGCTTCTGATAAGTCCTTTGTCGTTCTGGTTGCTTCATTTAAATCACTGGAATCCCGTGGTACTTAACCCTAAATCATTCACATACTTCTGTCGTCTTGAAAGTCTTGTTCCTTTTGCTGTCACTAAGGCTTGAACATTTTCATGAACTTCTTTCCGTGACCTGTTTACGGACTTCAAGAATACATAACGTATTTTGATTTTTTGAGTTTACCTTTTCTTCTTGGATTCTGGATTCCTGTGATTCTGTTAATACTATTGTCTGTCTTGTGCTTTGTTGAGTTGTAGTTATCTCTTTTACATCTTATGTTACATTATGCTTTACAATCTCCCCCTATTTGATTGGATAGAGTTCGACAAGCAAATACTTCGAGGATAACTCAACTAACTAAGGAAACATTAAACTAATTAAAGTAAGACAACGTAATAATATTAAATGCATTCTGGATCAGATATATATACATTTCCAGATTTCATAAATCAAAAAACAATAAAACTTTATACAATGAAGTTGCTCCTCTAGTCTGAGCTGATAGTTCTTTTGTTCTTTGCTTCAATCTTCAGTCCATTCCAATCTCACCTTCTTCAATCATTGGATCAGAGTTAGCAACTTGATAATCAATCACTGATAGATAGTGCAGTGGTTCTCCAGGTTTAAGGATTGCTCCTTGGATGTGTCTTCCAATATATTCAACCTCTTGGCCCACTCCAGCCCATAACCATGCAATGTTAACATCTTCCTTGTTTAGCTTTGGCATGTTTGGTAATCTGGTATGCACTTCCAATCCTCTTTCCACTCTTTTCCTATAGTAAGGAACATTCTCCATTAGAAATCTTCTAAGAGTGTCTGCTGCTTTGTCCTTCTCCGTTGATGTGAATCCAGTGGATCTAAGATACTTCTCAACTGATATTAGATAGTTGCTTGGTTAGTCTCTCAGTTTGTCCTCAGCCAAATAGTAGATTCTGAACAAGTCATTCGTCATGAATCTAACCATTGGAGGATCTACAGTAATCTCTGGACCGACTTTCATCAAGATCTCCTTAACATGCTCACGGAGCAGTTCATTTAGCCTTGTAGTCCTTTGAATCTTGATGAGTATCACATGCAGTTCTTCCTCAAAACTGCTTGGTGTCTTTCTCTCTCAGCTTGCCTGGCATCTATTTCAGCTCTTTGAGTTTTCACCATCTCCAAGGCATCTTCTCCTTCCAGTGATAGAGAATTTGCTTCTTCTTCCATATCATCATCCAAGATAGGATGTTCTATTGGCTCTGGATAATATGGCTCATGCTCCTCCTGTAGTGGTTGCTCTTGCATGATCTCAAATTCCTCCTCACTTTCTTCTTCTTGCATAATGTCTTCAATCTAGTACTGTCTAACTGGAATAGCTTCATTTCATTGGTTTCCCAAACTCCCCATCCAGTTGTTTGCCAACCTTCATTAGTCACTTCATTTGTTTCCCCTTCTCCAACTTTCTCCCCCTTAGTTGAGGAATCCTCGATGTAGTCATCCTCATTGTAAAAGGTAGTAGAAGGATCAGGTTGTTGCTGTGAAGGTCCGGGTTGTTGGTTCCTCAACATATTCCATAATCTCCTTGAGGGTGGATTGAACATGTACCACTAGGTAATAGCAAATCATCAATATTTGGAAGGGTTAGGGTGTCACTCCTCACGTTTGGCTCTGGGTGTACACTCAACGTTTCTGTTGGTGTTTCACTCATTTTATCTTTCCCACTCAGGCCAGGTGTAAGTGTTTTTGTTTCACTCAATCCCTTTTTGCTCAATGTACCTGCAGAAGAAAACACCGTAGCCGTCCTTAAGGAGGTCACCGGTGGTGCAATGGGGCTTCGCAAGTCCCCGTCCTTGGATAAACCAAGTTGTTGATCATCCGTAGATGATATATCCTTTGAAGGATCTAGAGTTTGAATCTCTAGGGGGTTAGAAACAGGCTTTGTTAGGTCCCGAAGTATCGTAGAAGGGGGGGTTGAATACGATACTCACAAATAATTCAATTTCGTTCGCGGATAATTCATTCAGTTCTATAACGAAATCAAACACACCAAACCAAACCAAGAGTCGGGGAATATATCGTTTTATAAATATAAACCTCGAGGGATGCTACAATTTCTAATCCGTAGATTAGCTTCAATGAGTTCTAGGTTATTCATAATCAATACAATGAAAGAATTCTGAGCACTATAAATTTCTATGATCTTCTCCGGCTCAAAACTCTCTCTCAGTAGTTGCTACTATGAACTAACCTCGACTGAGGAAGACACTTCCTCTCTCTGTGTAATTATAGACTTAGTTTTTAGAAAACTATCGAACCTTAATTGTTAAAACAATCTTGGCCGTCCATCTTCTAATCAACCTGACAAACAAACACTTTTCCACCTGCTCCTCAAATTAGAAAACCATCGAAATGGTTAAAAGAACTTTTCATTCGATGGTTTTTTATTACAAACTATCGAATGTAATTCAATTCCATCAAATCAAAAACTTTAGAATCAACTTTACATTCGATGGTTTTTTATATAAATAAAAAAAAACTATCGAATGAAAAGTTAATTCATTAGTTTTCTTATGACTTCCTTGACTTACATTCGATGGTTTTCTTATTGAAAAACCATCGAACTCTTTTCTTGTCTTTGACTTACAAGAAAAGATGCTGAGCTCCAGGGTGTTTAAGTTTCAGACTGTATCAATTTTTTTGAGACGGTAAAACAATTTGATCTTTTAGTGCCGTCACCTAGTGCAACTGGTCTGGTTCACAGATGAATAACACTTGATCAATTCTTCTTTTATGTCTTCAATTCAATGCTGCTGATAAGTCCTTTGTCGTCCTGGTTGCTTCATCACTGGAATCCTGTGGTACTGACCCTAAATCATTCACATACTTCTGTCGTCTTGAAAGTCTTGTTTCTTTTGCTGTCACTGAGGCTTGAACATTTTCATGAACTTCTTTCCGTGACCTGTTTACGGACTTCAAGAATACATAACGTATTTTGACTTTTTGAGTTTACCTTATCTTCATTGATCCTGGATTCCTGTGCTTCTGTTAATATTATTGTCTGTCTTGTCCTTTGTTGAGTTGTAGTTATCTCTTTTACATCTTATGTTACATTATGATTTACAATCTCCCCCTATTTGATTGGATAGAGTTCGACAAGCAAATACTTCGAGGATAACTCAACTAACTAAGGAAACATGAAACTACTTAAAGTAAGACAACGTAATAATATTAACTGCATTCTGGATCAGATATATATACATTTCCAGATTTCATAAATCAAAGAACAATAAAACTTTTCACCTTGAAGTTGCTCCTCTTGTTTGAGCTGACAGTTCTCTTGTTCTTTGCTTCAATCTTCAGTCCATTCCGATCTCACCTTCCTCAATCATTGGATCGGAGTTAGCAGCTTGATAATCAATCACAGATAGATAGTGCAGTGGTTCTCCAGGTTTAAGGATTGCTCCTAGGATGTGTCTTCCAATAAATCCAACCTCTTGACCCACTCCAGCCCACAACCATGCAATGTTAACATCTTTCTTGTTTAGCTTTGGCATGTTTGGTAGTCTGGGAAGCACTTCCAATCCTTTTGCCACTCTCTTCCTATAGTAGGGAACATTCTCCATAAGATATTTTCTTAGAGTGTCGGCTGCTTTTTTTCTTCTCCGTTGATGTGAATCCAGTGGATCTAAGATACTTCTCAACTGATATTAGATATTCGTTTGGGTAATCTCTCAGTTTGTCCTCCGTCATGTAGCAGATTCTGAACAAGTCATTCGTCATGAATCTAACCATAGGAGGGTTTTCAGTAATCTCTGGACTGACCTTCATCAAGATTTCCTTAACATGCTCACGGAGCAGTTCATTTAGCTTTGTAGTTCTTTGGATCTTGATGAGAATCACCTTCAGTGGTGTCTTTCTCTCTTAGTGATAGAGAATTTGCTTCTTCTTCCATATCATCATCCAAGATAGGATGTTCTATTGACTCTGGATAATATGGCTCATGCTCCTCCTGTAGTGGTTGCTCTTGCATGATCTCAAATTCCTCTTCACTTTCTTCTAGTACAATGTCCTCAATCCAATACTGTCTAACTGGAATAGCTTCATTGGTTTCCCAAACTCCCCATCCAGTTGTTTGCCAACCTTCATTATCCACTTCATTTGTTTCCCCTTCTCCAACTTTATCCCCCTTAGTTGAGGAATCCTCGATGAAGTTATCCTCATTGTAAAAGGTAGTAGAAGGATCAGGTTGTTGCTGTGAAGGTCCGGGTTGTTGGTTCCTCAACATATTCCATAATCTTCTTGAGGGTGGATTGAACATGTACCTCCAGGTAATAGCAAATCTTCAATATTTGAAAGGGTTAGGGTGTCACTCCTCACGTTTGGCTCTGGGTGTACACTCAACGTTTCTGTCGGTGTTTAACTCATTTTTCCTTTCCCACTCAGGCCAGGTGTAAGTGTTTTTGTTTCACTCAATCCCTTTGTGCTAGTTGTACCTGCAGAAGAAAACACCGTAGCCGTCCTTAAGGAGGTCACCTGTGGTGCAATGGGGCTTCGCAAGTCCCCGACCTTGGATAAACCAAGTTGCTGATCATCCGTAGATGATGTATCCTTTGTAGGATCTAGAGTTTGAATCTCTAGGAGGGTAGAATCAGGCTCTATTAACAGCAGAGATCCTGAAACTTCCTCAATAGTCTGTGAAGACTTTACCTCAGTTAACTCCTCAATTAAAATTGATTCATTGTCACCGAGTTGCCGATCTGCACCTACGTCAGACCCTTTACCCGCAGGATCCAGATATGTTCCATCTGGGGAGGTAGACAATGACCTTTTAGATTGTGCATTTAGGTCAAAGCCTTCTCTCGACGTCTGTGAAGACTCTTGGTTCAGTAAAGAACCTTCAATCAGTGAACCTAACCGTAATATGGTCGGAACACTAGTTGCTTCCGTCAATTCTTCCTTACTGTTTGGGATAGGGGTTCAGATATAGCTTTAGTAAGAGCTGCCCAATCAGCTTCAGAAAAATCGATAAAGGGCGCTTTGGATGAGAGAAATGAACTATCAACAGTTGCCTCGTTTTCTGTTCTTCTCCTTTTAGAGTAAGGCAGAGCTGTTGTTGAATGGCGTATCTCCTTATGTGGTGCTACTTTGGCACTATCTCCCTCTACACTCATGGATGTCTGAATATTGGGTATAGGAGGGTAAGGAGGTTCGTTTGTGGTTTCATTTGGCTCTTCCAAAGGCTCTTCGACCGTGGTTAGAGATTGTGGGTTGCAATCTCATGGTCTGGATGGCCACTGAGGGCTCTGGATCAACATCCATTGTTGTGGTTCAGGAGCCAGTTCAGGTTGAGGAATGTTACCTTCATTTACCTGTTCCCTTGGGGGTAGAAGTGGTAGGGGCACCGTTCTTAGATATTCAAGTTTGAACAGTGGGTACCCCTGGAAGATGATTCTTTCTTATCAGAGCGGTTATTGCATTACTCTTCATCTTCATGCACTCCATGGTCTCCTCTTTGGCGAATGTCTCACGCTCATCATCTGTTAAGATATCATTGAGAATTAGCTGTAGGAACCTAGGATAGAAACAAAGCACATCATCTATGCATGTTCTTTCATCCAGTGGTCCCATGTCAGGTAATGCTTAAGGAACTCTCCCACAAAGAAGTTAGGTTGTTGACTTCTTATGAGAGTGAAGAAAGCATGTATCTCCTCAGTTGTGGGATCCGGAACATGGTTTTCTATAGAAAAATGTAGTATTCTGTTAAAGTCATGTTCCGTCACCCTTATTGTTCTGCCCCCTGGCACAACAAAACTAAAGGATCTTACGTTATTCTCACTTGTATCCGTGGCGGTTGTGTACAACGCAGTCAATTGATCGATGCAAAGGACTACGGGAGTACTCAAGGCATATGCCACTAATGAACGTGTGTTCAGAAACTCTGCCCATGCACGAAACTGTAAATTCGCAATGGCTTGCAAGTTTTGAAACGAGACATGATTAGTCTTGGTTACTTTTAAACCAAAACTAAAACCAATTAAATTTAATTAATTATTGCTAATTAATCAAACTTGACACAAAATACCCTTAAAACAAAATTACCCCTTTTTCTTAATAAACACAACTTCGAATCACTATTATCAAGAACCCTACTTTTGGTAACACAAATAATCAGAATTATCTGAAGAAATCAATTGAAAACAATTAACTTCTAAAGAACAAAAGTGAAAATAGTTTTCTTAGAAACAAGTTCTTGAGGCAGTGATGTTCTTGGTTATATGTATTCTAGTAAGTATAAACAAATGCCCTTAGATCTGATAATAAGAAAAAAACATAAGGGGTTGTTAAATACTTATTGAATTGACAGGGGCAATATTGTCTTTACAGTGTTCGATGTTTGGTTTTCAGTTGGGGGTAAAACTGTCAACTTTACTTCGATAAATTTTGAAAAATAACGAAGAGTTTGAAAATCAGAATTTAAAAAGTTTTTCTGAAAAACTATCAAACTTGTTACCTTTTAAAGCTTGAAAAACTATCGAGGGATCCTTTGTGGAAAAACTATCGAGAATTAAAATAAAGGAAAAATTAATTCTCTCAGATAGATTTTCATTTTAATTCAAAAACCATCGAGAATTTAGATAAAGAATAATGAAATTCAATTCGATTCTTTTTCAAATTTTCCTCAAAAAGTATCGAGAAATGTTTTCAATAGTTTTTCTTTTTCCTTTTCAAAAACTATCGAAAATTTGTTTCGATAGATTTATCCATGTACTTGAAAAACTATCGAATTTCCTAAATTCGATATTTTTTGCTTCTGTCTTCATTTTAAAACCTGTTCTTGTTTTAAAATTTAGACTGTTTTATTTCCTGTCAAGTTTTAATTCTAATAAATCTTTTCAAATTTACCAAAATCAATTGTCAATAGAAAATTCACAATTTTCTCAGAATAAAATCGACTAAATATCATTGAATGATATTAACCAATTAAAATCCAATAAATTATGCTGCATATTTATTTTATGTATTTTAAATTATGGAGCAAATAAGATATTGAACTGCTTTAATTTCCATAATTCAAATTTCATTAAATAAATAATAATAAATTAGTACTAAATATCTATGAGTTAGATATTAGCACTAAATTATTAAGATGAGGACTGGATGTTAAATAAATTCACAAGTCCTTAAAATATGAACAATTTTATACTTGTGAACTTATTCAAGAGTTTCTTGCAAATGAGATTTTCAAATAAGGTGCGTGTCTGCAAGTTACTCTATGAATTGAAGACATGCTCTCGAAAGAAATGATACCTGTTGTCAAGGTGCATTGTCGTGGATTGTTCCACAGAGTTGTTGGAGATAAAGTTATTTCCTGAAATAATAACAAGAAATCAATCTTCCTCCACGAAGTTGACAGCTTCTAGAGATGCTCCTCCTGTCATTCAGAGATGCTTCTCCTGTCTTTCTTACAACCTGCGTATTTTATATCTAAATAGGTAAACATGTTAACAAGTATCTTTAGGGTACCATATACTGAGATTTGGTATTCCCTTAAGATATCTAAAAATCATGTTGATAACTATAAGACTAGATTTTTGAAATCCACTTGGAACCTTGCACATTGGCAACTTGAGAATAAAATATGTGTTGTCAATTTGCAGCTAATAACTTAATGAGACGCATACCTCTCTAGCTTGTCATTTCTGTCTTTTACCTGATTTGTCCTGATCAAGCTTTAGTGGCTGCTGTTGGTAGGGAGTCTTGGCATGTCTAGAATCTTCTCAATTGTGCACATTCAAAAGATTCTTGACTTACTTTTATTGCCATCACTCTTTTGGCTTACTTGTGCTCCTAAAAGAATTAATCTTCTGGCTTGCTCAAAGTAAATCCAAAAAGAATTGCAACTTTCCCAACATACTCATCTTGTACATTCTCTACAATGACTTGGCAAATTTCTTGCACAAGTTTTCGTTAGTAGACCAACATATAATATAATCATGATATCACTGCACATATATGACATTATGTTTGTGCCTTATGACAACTCTAATAAATTCATATTCTGTAAAAGTTCAGTTAGAGTGTCATACCATGTCTTTGACGATTGCTTGAGTATTGATACCGGTTCATACCATACAGATATATCCTGATATCCTCAAGTCTCGTCACTGGTGCTTCTTGTTAGATACTGCTTCCTAATAGTAACCTAGCATCCAGTTTGGCCTTGTCCCTCATAACAATGCCAATTTCATCCAGTATTCTGGATACCCATCTTGTTCCAATAACAGATTTTCCCTTAGGCCTGGGTACCAGCTTCCAAACTTTCTGCCTTTCAGATTGATTGAGTTCATTTTGCTTTGCAATCACCCAATCTGGATCCATCAGAGCTTCTTTACCTTTCTTTGTTTCTTCTTCAGAAAGAAAACCAAGAAAATAATCATTCATACTCTATAGCTCCAGTCTTTACTCCACCACTAGGATCACTAAGAACTAGACATCAGGAATGATATTGAATCTAAACCCTTTGTCTTGACAGATACGTTCTTGAAGTGTCCTCTATATATTCATTGTGGTGTTGATCTGACTAATTGATCCTTCTTTTGCTCCCCCTAAGCTGTTGCTGGGATTTCCTGAGAATCCTCATCCTCGCTGAGTGGTTCTGTTGAAGTACTGAGCTGTGTAGTTAAACTACCATTACCACTGCTTGGATTTGAATCATCATTACCATTAATTTCACACATAACAGCTGAGAGCTTGGAGTTGTTGAACATCATATTCAGACTTTCAATCACCTCTTGTTGATTAATCAAATTTACCTCGTAGGCTTTAGATTCCACTGATTAGCCGAGGAAAATATCCTTAAGAGCCTTAGCTGCCAATCTTGCCAAGATGCTTACTTGTAAAAAATTTTCCTCCAAACCCCTGAAAGAAATTCAGAGTTTGCTTCTATTGGCCAATTCAGGGTCTTCCTGTATTTGTTACTGATCATGGAAATGTGATTAATCTCATCTGTGATGTCCTGTCCTTCAGATTGAACAAACAACACCAGTTTGTATTAAGAGTAGACATCAACCATCACTGAAGTATATCTTTACTTTGTTTTAGATAAGACATTAACTAGTCCGTAGAGTTCCATACGTATCATCTGAAGCGGCTCAGTAATGCTTATCACATTATAGCTTTTCTGTGATGTTTCTTTGACTTCCCTTAATGACATGCCTCATATATTTCATCTAGCTTGAATCCCAGATGAGGCAGTCCTCTCACCAATACCATCTTTAGAAAAGAGTTCCTTGTATTGTCATGCAAGGGTGAGAGCTTCTCAACCTTCCTGCTTGAGATAAAACACTGCTCCTTCATTGAATAAAAAGATTTGTGCTTTGAATCTTCAGCAAGAGAGTTGCTTCTAATTGTTATCCTTGACTCCAATTATTAGTTGTTATCAATGATACCAATTATTGTAAACATGATGACATTCTATTTCAAACGTAGCCATGTCCCGTGATGAAAACCTTTGCTGTCATCTCCAAAGATTATTAACGGAACAGCTTTCTCAATCACATTTGATGGCAAGATCTTTCTTCGATCATATGTCTTCAGTAGTAAAGACCAAGAAAGCATATAAATCGATTAACCTGATTTGCCTGCACTCACAAATGGATTGACAGTTCTTGGTACCCAACTTATTTGCTTGGGTCCAGATGGATTAGAGATTTTGCTTTTAAAAGTGGTAACAACAGCTTCAACCTATACATGCTTATTCTTATCTCTGACTGACCTTGCAGTCGTTGCTCTAATGTAATTCTTAAACATGCTTTTTCTATGATTAATGCAAGTTCTAAGATATGCATTCATAATATTTAAATAAGCAAACATGTTAATAAGAATAAATGGCATACATTGAGCATTTTGACATTGCAGATAAGAGATGTGCAAATTAGGCATGTTCTGCATTTTAGAAAATTCAGTACTTTCTACTTTAACCAATATACACAAGTGTAACAGATAGCAAGTAGATTTACAGATATTCAATAATTTTCTAAGCACACATGGAATAAAAGAATTAACAATTAAATCACTAATTCTATCTAATCCATTCTGTTGTTGTATGGCATCTAACTTTCTCTATTACCTAAGTCAGTTTTAGATACAGCTTGGTGTTCTACAAATTCTACTGACTCTAAAGGTAATTCCTCCATCCTTCAAACTGATTATCCCTTAACAAACAATTCAGAATAAATGAGCAAATCTTGTTCTACTAGGGATACTGAAACTTAGCTTTACTAAGATCTTATGTGCCAGAAACTTAACCCCTAAAACTAAGAGTTGTTTCTTAAGAAAGCTTCTATCTCATATGCAAATCTTATTCTACAAAATTCATACACACATACCTAAGATCTTCTATGTACATGCTTTGAATATTGAGAATTAAATACTGCATTGGTTCAAGGAAAAGATACCTGAGATATGTGAGGTGAATCATCTTCAGAGATTGCTATGAAAGCAAGATATCCATGATCTTCTCGTCATCTGATCCATCCCAACTCTTTCCTTAAGCAACATAAGTTTTGTGCTGATGCTTCTTCAACAAAGCATTCCACTTCTGTTTCAGCTATTAACTGAGTCCCTATTCTTCTTTGTTTGTTAGGCTTCTTCATTGTGTAGCACACCCTGATAGTTTCTCGTTACATAGTTCTTATCATAGTTGAAACTATCACTCTTGTTTTTGTTACCATCTCAGTCTGTAACTACCTCTTTGAACTGAATCCTGAAGAATCTTTGCTTCGTAATAAATAAGCCTAATCCATGGATGTGGCTTTTGTACTCCTTCTGAATCTGATGTGACTAAACTTCCTTGACAAGTGAAACACTGATCTTTAGTCTAGTCTCTCGAGGTTTTCTACCTGAGCTTCTTCTGATTCAGCTACTAGTAATTCTTCTATTCTGTTCTGAGGTTCCAACATTAATAAACGTTACTGAGATATTTGTTTGTCCGTTCAATTCTCTAACACCCTTTATTCCTCCCTTCATAATCTCTTTTGATTAAATCTCCTTAAAAAAAATATATATCCGTAGAAACTTCTTCCTGAAATCAGCTTCATGGTCATCTTTTTCTTCGAAAGATAAAAATCAGTTTAACACCCGGAGGAATCTTCTTCTACAAGCCCTGGAGCACCCTCAATTTAATACTTAAGAAAAATTTAAATATTCAGAATTTTTAATTTTCCTTAAAAATAAATTAATCAAAAATAAATATTTACAAAACATTTAATTTTCAAGAATTTCGAATTTTCTTAAAAATTAAATCATGTAAATTAATATTTAAGAAAAATTAGAATTTAAGAAATTTTTTTAAACAAAAATTCGAAATAAATATATAACTCAGAAATATATTAATTCGGGGTGCTTTTGTAAAGCTGGCCAATTCAAGCACTTCGATTGTTTTTGAAACAAAAACTATCGAAGAAACTATCATCCATTTCGATAGTTTCTGAAAACTAAACAAATGGTTAATGGCTGACCATTTTTGAAAAACTAAGAGCATTACCACTTCGATAGTTTAAAAAAAACTATCGAAGTCACCATACTTCTCAGACTCAAAAAAATTTGGCCACCTAAATTGACTAAAATTCACAAATTCTAAGGGGTCTCTTTAGCACACTACAAATTGCTCTGTGCCGCACCTCTAAAATAAATTCATAACATAAATTAAATTTACTTAAGTTTAAAATATAAATTTATTTAACTTGAATTTATAAAATAAATTTATTTAAATTAAGTTAATCAAATAAACTTATTCAAGTTTAAATAATGAACTCATTTAAATTAAATTTATAAGATAAATTCATTTTAACTTAAATTTATAAAATAAACTTATTAAAATATAAATTCATAAAATAAATTTATTTAGAAGTTGGCCTCCTCAGAATTCTTGTCTGACTGGTCTGAAATACCCGGATCTAATCTGTATGTCGATTAACAAGCTTTGATACCAATTGTTAGGTCCCGAAGTATCGTAGAAGGGGGGGTTGAATACGATACTCACAAATAATTCAATTTTGTTCGCGGATAATTCATTCAGTTCTATAACGAAATCAAACACACCAAACCAAACCAAGAGTCAGGGAATATACCGTTTTATAAATATAAACCTCGAGGGATGCTACAATTTCTAATCCGTAGATTAGCTTCAATGAGTTCTAGGTTATTCATAATCAATACAATGAAAGAATTCTGAGCACTATAAATTTCTATGATCTTCTCCGTCTCAAAACTCTCTCTCAGTAGTTGCTACTATGAACTAACCTCGACTGAGGAAGACACTTCCTCTCTCTGTGTAATTATAGACTTAGTTTTTAGAAAACTATCGAACCTTAATTGTTAAAACAATCTTGGCCGTCCATCTTCTAATCAACCTGACAAACAAACACTTTTCCACCTGCTCCTCAAATTAGAAAACCATCGAAATGGTTAAAAGAACTTTTCATTCGATGGTTTTTTATTACAAACTATCGAATGTAATTCAATTCCATCAAATCAAAAACTTTAGAATCAACTTTACATTCGATGGTTTTTTATATAAATAAAAAAAAACTATCGAATGAAAAGTTAATTCATTAGTTTTCTTATGACTTCCTTGACTTACATTCGATGGTTTTCTTATTGAAAAACCATCGAACTCTTTTCTTGTCTTTGACTTACAAGAAAAGATGCTGAGCTCCAGGGTGTTTAAGTTTCAGACTGTATCAATTTTTTTGAGACGGTAAAACAATTTGATCTTTTAGTGCCGTCACCTAGTGCAACTGGTCTGGTTCACAGATGAATAACACTTGATCAATTCTTCTTTTATGTCTTCAATTCAATGCTGCTGATAAGTCCTTTGTCGTCCTGGTTGCTTCATCACTGGAATCCTGTGGTACTGACCCTAAATCATTCACATACTTCTGTCGTCTTGAAAGTCTTGTTTCTTTTGCTGTCACTGAGGCTTGAACATTTTCATGAACTTCTTTCCGTGACCTGTTTACGGACTTCAAGAATACATAACGTATTTTGACTTTTTGAGTTTACCTTATCTTCATTGATCCTGGATTCCTATGCTTCTGTTAATATTATTGTCTGTCTTGTCCTTTGTTGAGTTGTAGTTATCTCTTTTACATCTTATGTTACATTATGCTTTACATGCTCTATTAACAGCAGAGATCCCGAATCTTCCCCAATAGTCTGTGAAGACTTTACCTCAGTTGACTCCTCAATAGTAATTGATTCATCGTCAACGAGTTGCCGATCTGCACCTATGTCAGACCCTTTACCCGCAGGATCCAGATATGTTCCATCTGGGGAGGTAGACAATGACCCTTTAGATTGTGCATTTAGGTCAAAGCCTTCTCTCGACGTCTGTGAAGACCCTTGGTTCTTAGAACCTTCAACCAGTGAACCTGACCGTAATATGGTCGGAACACCAGTTGCTTCCGTCAATTCTTCCTTACTTGATTGAGCTATTGGTTCAAATATAGCTTTCGTTAGCGTAGCCCAATCAGCATCAGAAAAATCAATAAAGGGCGCTTTGGAAGTTTGAAATAAAGTATCAAAAGTTGCCTCGGTTTCTGTTCGTCTCCTTTTAGAGGAAGGCAGAGCTGCTGTTGAAGGGTGTATCTCCTTATGTGGTGCTGCTAAGGCACTATCTCTCTCTACACTCACGGATGTCTGAATATTGGGTATAGGAGGGGAAGGAGGTTCGTTTATTGTTTCATTTGGCTCTTCCAAAGGCTCTTCGACCGTGGTTAGAGGTTGTGGGTTTGCAACCTCCTGGTCTGGAATGGCCACTGAGGGCTCTGGATCAACATCCATTGGTTGTGGCACAGGAGCCAGTTTAGGTTCAGGAATGTTACCTTCATTTACCAGTTCCCCTGGGGGTAGAAGTGGTAGGGGCACCGTTCTTAGATAGTCTGTGAGAACAGTGGGTACCCCTGGAAGATGATTATTCTTCCTTATGAGAGCGGTTATTGCATTGCTCTTCATTCTCATGCACTCCATGGTCTCCTCACCTTCGAATGTCTTTGCTGTTTAATACAAAAACTATCGAAAACCTTTTGTTGAAAAACTATCGAGAATTAAAATAAAGGAAAAATTAATTCTCTCCGATAGATTTTCTTTTTATTTCAAAAAACCATCGAGAATTTAGATAAAGATTAATGAAATTCAATTCGATGCTTTTTCAAATTTTCTTCAAAAACTATCGAGAATTGTTTTCGATAGTTTTTCTTTTCCTTTTCAAAAACTATCGAAAATTAAATTCGATAGATTTATCTATGTACTTGAAAAACTATCGAATTTCCTGAAATTCGATATTTTTTTGCTTCTGTTCAAATTCTAAAACCTGTTCATGTTCTAAAATTCAAACCTTTTATTTCCTGTCAAGTTTTATTTTGAATAAACTTTTTCAAATTTACCAAAATCAATTGTTAACAGAAAATTCACAATTTTATTAGAATAAAATCGACTAAATATCATTGAATGATATTAACCAATTAACATCCAATAAATTATGCTGCATTAATCTACAATGTTAAAAACAAAGTAAATTAATTCAAATTAAATAGATGCTTAAATATTTAGAACAAATATTAGCACCTAAATAATCTTTAGAATTAATAACCAATTAAATGCCAGAAGATATATCATCCATAATTATGACATAAAATTAGTACAAAAATCCTAACTACGAGAATTGCTCCAGAAAATAAACTCACGAGTCCTAAGGATATAGAAATTCTTAAACTCATGTATTTACTAGGACTATCTGCAGTTACTGACTTCTAATCAAAATCAATTAGAAAGATTTAACATCCCAAGTTCACCAACCAGCTTATTGAAAGTGGATTCATCAAGCGGTTTAGTAAAGATGTCTGCAATTTGATCATCTGTGGGTACAAAATGTAACTCCACAGTTCCATTCATGACATGCTCTCGGATAAAATGATACCTGATGTCGATGTGCTTCGTCCTCGAGTGTTGCACTGGGTTGTTTGAGATTTCTATGGCACTTGTGTTGTCGCAAAATATTGGAATCTTTGTCAACAAAAGTCCATAGTCACGGAGTTGGTTTCTCATCCACAAGATCTGAGCACAGCAGCTTCCAGCAGCAATGTATTCAGCCTCAGCTGTTGATGTGGAAACTGAATGCTACTTCTTGCTATACCAGGAAACTAACCTTCTTCCAAGAAACTGACAGCTTCCTGAAGTACTCTTCCGATCAATCTTACAACCTGCAAAATCAGAGTCTGTGTATCCAATAAGATCAAATCATGTATCTTTAGGGTACCAAATTCCAAGATTTGGGGTCCCCTTAAGATATCTAAATATTCGCTTAACAGCTATTAGATGAGATTCTTTAGGATCAGACTGAAACCTAGCACACAAGCATGTTGCAAACATTATATATGGTCTACTTGCAGTGAGATAAAGTAATGAGCCTATCATACCTCTGTAGCCTGTGATGTCAACCTTCTTACCAGTTTCATCCTTATCAAGCTTAGTGGCAGTTGGCATAGGAGTCTTTGCTGTAGATGAGTCTTCCATTTGATACTTCTTCAGAAGATCTTTGATGTACTTGGACTGACAAATGAATATACCATCTTGTTTTTGGTATACTTGCAGTCCAAGAAAGAATGACAATTCACCCATCATGCTCATTTCATAACGACTCTGCATTAACTTAGCAAATCTCTTGCATAGATCATCATTAGTAGAACCAAATATTATGTCATCAACATATACTTGCACCAATATCAAATCATTTTTATGCTCTTTGACAAAGAGAGTTTTGTCTACGACACCTCTTGTAAAATCATTTTCAAGTAAGAATTCAGAGAGAGTGTCATACCATGTCCTTGGAGCTTGTTTGAGTCCGTAGAGAGCTTTGAATAGAAAGTACACAAAGTCTGCCAGTTTTGAATCCTCAAAACCTGGAGGTTGTTCCACATACACTTCTTCTAACTCCCCGTTCAGAAAAGCACTCTTCACATCCATCTGATATACCTTGTAATTGGAATGTGCAGCAAATGCCAGAAACATTCTGATGGACTCAAGTCTTTCTACTGGTGCATAGGTTTCATCATAATCAATTCCCTCTTCTTGATAGTAACCTTTAGCAACCAGTCTGGCTTTGTTTCTCGTTACAATGCCATCTTCGTCCAACTTATTTCTGAATACCCATCTTGTTCCAATAAAAGATTTTCCCTTAGGCATGGGTACCAGCTTCCAAACTTTCTGCCTTTCAAACTGATTGAGTTCCTCTTGCATAGCAATCACCCAATCTGGATCATCTAGAGCATCTTCAACTTTCTTAGGTTCTGTTTCTGAAAGAAACCCAGAATAGTGACATTCATTTTGTGATGTTCTCCTAGTTCTCACTCCTGTGTCCGGATCATCAATGATCAAGTGAAATGGATGATCTCTATTCCATGCCCTTTATCTTGGCAGATGCGATCTTGATGATTCTCCTTGTTCTAGATGTTGTGGAGTGTGACTAGTTGATCCTTCTCCTGCTCCCCCTGAGTTGTTGACGGTTTGATCTGTTGATTCTGAAGACTGACTAGTGGATCCTGTAGAATTTTGAGGATCTCCACTTTGGTCACCACTTGGTCCAGAATCATTATCATTATGATTATTATTAATAACTGTAACAACTTCAGGTACTTCTTCATTGTCAGAGAGATCTCCTGATAGATTTTCAAATACCAAGGATTCAGAGTTCTCTCCAGTTTGCAGGCCTGGTATTTTGGTGTCGTCAAATGTTACATTAAAGCTTTCCAACACCTTATTATCTTAATCACATATACCCTGAAAGCCTTAGATTCCAGAGAATAGCCCAGAAAAATGCCTTCATCTGCTTTGGCATCAAACTTGCCAAGATGGTCTCCATCTTTAAGTACAAAGCACTTTGCACCAAACACATGAAAGTACTTCAGTGTTGGTTTCTTGTTGGCCATTAACTCATACGGAGTCTTTTCATGATCTTTGTTGATCAGGGTTCGATTCTGAGTGTAGCAAGCTGTGTTCACTGCTTCAGCCCAAAAGAAAGTGGGAAGTTTTGATTCACTCAACATAGTCCTTGCTGCTTCAACCAAGGTCATGTTCTTCCTTTCCACTACTCCATTCTGTTGAGGAGTTCTTGGTGCTGAAAACTGTCTTGATATTCCTTCCTCTGAGCAGAAATCATTAAGAACTGCATTCTTGAATTCAGTTCTATTGTCTGATCTGATTGTCCGCACAGGTAGCTTAGCTTCCACTTCTATCTTCTTGATGTGATCAATGATTAGTTGTGTTGCTTCATCCTTTGTTTGTATGAACAACACCCACGTGTACTTGGAGTAGTCATCCACCATCACCAATGCATATCTATTTCTTGAAAGTGACATAACATTTACTGGACCAAATAAATCCATATGAATCAGTTGTAATGGTTCAGTAATGCTTTTCATTTCTTTGCTTCCATGTGATGCTTTCTTCGACTTCCCTTTTTCACATGCTTCATATAGTCCCTCCTGATTGAATTACATCAGGGGCAACCCTCTCACTAACTCTCTCTTTACCAAAGAGTTCATAGTTTTGAAGTTCAGATGTGAGAGCTTCTTGTGCCATAGCCAACTTTGTTCTGAAGATGCTTTTGCATAGAAACATGTAACTTCTCCTTCACTGGTAGAACTTAAGTCTGCTATAAACAAATTTCCTTTTCTCACTCCCAGTAGAGTAAGCTTCTCATCCTTCCTGTTGGTGATCAAGCACTTGTCCTTTCGGAAATCTACATTGTAGCCTTTATCACAGAACTGACTGATACTTAGAAGATTGTGATTTAATCCTTCAACAAGAGAGATGTTTTCAATGATGACATTTCCAGCTTTCAATTTACCATATCCCGTAGTGAATCCTTTGATGTCATCTCCAAAGGTTACAATCGGGCCGGTCTTCTTAACGACCTCTGTAAGCAGGGACTCTTCACCTGTCATGTGTCTAGAACAGCCACTATCCAGAATCCACACAACCTTTGAGCTTTTAACCTTACCCTGCAATCACAGATTGATTAAGCGGACTTTGGTACCCAAAATTGTTTGGGTCCTGAAGGTTTAGATGATTTAACAGGAGTAACATTCAATTTAGTCTTACCCTGTTTGGTATTCATAGTATCTGTGGATTTAACATTAACAGTGCTATTGCTACTATCATTCATCAACTTAAAATAAGCATGCATGATGTTGTACTTACATAGCAAACACTCTTTCTTTCCACAGGGTTCATGAAGATCAGGCATGTCAGACATGTTATGCATTTCAGAAGTATTAGCAGTTTCTACTTTAACCTTTTTACATGCATGTGTAAGGTGTCCAGCAGAATTACAAATAGTGCACAACTTCCTAGATGCAATGGGAGAAAATGGAACCATTTCCTGATTAACAATCTTCTTCTTCCCATTCCTGTTCTTTTTAACATTACTAACTACGTCACCTACTTCAGTTTTAGGTAAATCAGGTTTAGGTAATTCATTTTTTACTGATTTCCTAGGCAACTTAGTCTTTACCTCTTTTTCCTTCAACAAATCCTCCTCAAGCAATTCTTGTCTTATGAAAAGGTCAACCTCATGAAAGAGTGGTGGAAAAGGCTTAACAAAAACTGGACAATCAACATTCTTAAGAACATGTGGAGTATTCTTTTTGACAACTGAAGGTGTCGTAGGGAATTCCACTATCTTCTTACCAGCTTTCTTGTCATAGTCAAATCCCATAGCAGTTTTATTCCCTATGGCCTGAGTATCAATGATCTCCTTAGCAATTAGGGCGGAATTCTTAAAAGCATTCAGCTTCAAATCTAGATCTGAAATCTGATTCCCGAGGATAGTCTCTATCTCAGCATTACACTTGACCTTGTTCTCTAAGTACGCATTCTTTTGCTTAAGATCTTCTAATGTTACAGCTACAAGCCCTAGTTCTTCATTTTTAGATTCTAACTTTTTAATCTTAAGAACTAGTTTAGCATTTTCCATTTCTGATGCTAGCATGCTTGTGTGTACATTAAACAATTCTACACTAAGATCTTGCACAGTTTTCTTGTACTCAGAATTAGACATATAAATTGTAGTTAAGATAGGTACCTGAGATGATTGTGGTGATTCCTCTGAAGAGTTAGCCATTAGAGCAACATTTACATATTCCTCCTCTTCATCCGAATCAGTATCATCCCAGTGCTTTCCCTCTGCTATATAAGCTTTCCCTTTCTCCTTTCCAGAGAATGCCTCCAATCGCTGTTTAAGCTTGGCATTCTCTTTCTTCAACTCATCATAAGAATCCTTCTTTCCATAGACATCTTTCATGTCTCTCTCTTGACGAGGCTTCCGGCATTCAGTGGTGAAATGCCCTAACTCATTGCTGTTGTAGCATCTTGATTTGTTTCTATCAATCATGCCAGTCTTTTAGCCTCCCTTAAAGCCTGTACTAGGTGTATAATTGCTCTTCTGGAATCTGTTGGTTGAACCCTTGAACTTGTACTTAGGGTTTCTCTTGAAACGAATGTGACTAAACTTTGCAGCTAAGTACGCCATGGTTTTGTCTTCCATTTGCTCAAGCTCTTCTAGGGTCTAGTAATCACTTTCATCAACACCCAGATTCACAGAATCCATTTCTGCTTCTATTATCACCTCCTTTCCAGTTCTAGGGGTTTGAACCTGAATCTCAGAAGTTATTGGTTCATCCACTACAAGTGCTGCTGATCTCACAAGTGCATTGTGCTTGCTGTCCACTGTCCATGATCCGTAGATTATCACTCTTTGTTCATGTTCCATCTCATAGGTCTTCAACTTCCCATAGATCATCTCTAATGACATCTTTGTGAAGTCAATTCTTTCCCTTATGGATGATGACTTGTGTTCTACATGATGGGGCAGCGTCATCATGAACTTCCTGTTTGATTCTCTCAGTGGATAGGTCTTTCCTTTCATTGCCAATTCATTGAGGAGTTTAGTATATTTCTCAAAGACCTGAGTTATACTTTCTCCTGGCAGAGACCTAAACGCTTCGTATTGAGAAGTCAGGATGTCCAATCTGTTTTCCTGCACGTCTTCAGTTCCTTCCATTATCAAGTTAATGGTATCCCACATATGTTTCCCGCTTGTACAGTTCATCAACAGATAGCTCATTTCCTTTTATGCGGAGTCCGCCAATATCAACATTAAACCTGTGTCCAATCGAATCAGTTCTTTGTCAGAATCTGTATACTCAGTAATATCCTTAGGTTGGGTACCTGAAGGAATCCTGCTACCATTAGGGGCTGTATGTAATAACCCGAATTTTTGGAATAATTTAAAACTTTTCTTATTATAATTAAGTGCAACAGTGAATAGTGATATTGGTGGATGAATAGTGATTTCGAGTTTTCAGCGAGGTTGTTTTGGGGTGATTAATGCACCCACAAATTTTATGGAATGTAATGAATTGGCTTTGGGTTACCCGTGATAGTAGATAACATGAGATGGAGAAATGGCTAAAATTGACCTAGGATTATGACTGTGAGATACACTACCATCCGGAAAAGGCCAATGTGGTGGCCGATACCCTTAATTAAAATGAGACTGAGATGGATTCCGAATGATCGGGAATTAAAGGATGAGAGTTTACACAAAACCCAAGCTAGTCCGACAAACTAGAAAGACAGAAGATTTCACCAACAGGCGGCTAGTAACAGCCAAGACAGACAGAGAAAGTATGCGGACTAAGCCTGCGAGTATAGAGATAGTACTGCTATTGATGAGCTAAATGGCATGTGGATGGATGACAAGCAAGTTTATGATTGGTGTATTTTCTGTGTAAACAAGATAGAGAATATGAGGTTAGAAATTCGTGATGCTAAAAGATATCCTCGTGGGAAGAATTAATGAGATTTGGAAAGAAAGGGAAGTTGAGCCCGAGATTCACTGGGCCATCTGAGATTTTAAAACGCGTCAGGAAGGTGGCCTACGAGCCAGCCTTACCCCCCCAAACTTGTAGAATGGTCACAACGGGGTTCATGTGTCGATGCTACGTCAGTATACTATAGATGCCCGGCATATGCAGAGTACGAGCAGGTAGACATACAACCTGGTCTGACTTACAAAGAGCAACCTGTGGAAATCACGGATAGAAAAGAACAAGTGCTAAGAGACGAGGTTGCCAAGCTAGTGAGAGGTTTGTGGAAAATCAAGAGGTGGAAGAATCCACCTGGGAATTAGAAAGTGCAATGGAAGAGAAGTACCCCCAGTTACTCCTAAGTTGATTCCGGGACGGAATCCTTTTAAGGAGGGGAGAATGTAATAACCCGAATTTTTGGAATAATTTAAAACTTTTCTTATTATAATTAAGTGCAACAGTGAATAGTGATATTGGTGGATGAATAGTGATTTTGAGGGTTAAGAAAATTTTTCATGCCACCTATGTACGAGACGTAGTGTGGATATTTCAAAGTCATATTAGTGATCTACGGAGTAAATAAGTGAATGCAAAGACGATCGGAATTCAGAAATTCCAAATTTTATTTTGGTGAAGTATTTGACCGGGCAGTGAATTATATATTATTATATTCAAGAAATGAGATATTAAAATTGAGGATTTAATATTTTGGAATTTTATTATTTTATTAAAGTCAATTTAAGGATTCGATTGTTGGAATAAATAGTGAATAGTCACTATTCACTACGAGCATCGCGTAGAGTTTTATTCGCCCTTTGGAAAATATTTCGAATCGTTTCAAGAGGAACAAGGCGACAATTACAGGATTAAATATAGACATGGAAGTAATATGTAACAAGATTAATTCGAGGGATGCAACATTTGGATCATCCATGTGAAAAGAAACGAACCAAACACATGCATGCGCGACACGTGTCCCTGCTTGCCACCATGATACTCCATGGCTTGACACGTGTCCTGATGACAAGGACAATGTGATGACTCACCACTCCTTTAACAAAAATCAGCATTTCAAGTATTATTAACCAAAAACAAAAAGAAAGAAAAAGAGGAAGAGCTCCCCAGATTTCTGCCCAGCAGAAACATAGTCCAAAGAAAAATCCATAACTCCATTTCTATCCATCCTTAAATCACCATATTTTAACCATAGCTTCTCCACTCCATGGGCAACATTCGTTCAAAATTTCATGGCCAACAAAGGAGTGTAGCCTAGCCAAATCCTTCCCCCAAGTTGAAGAAACCAAGCTGCCCTGTTCTTGACAGTTTCTGCCCCGATTTTCAAACGGCCATATCTCCTTCATTTATTAATGAAATCCTGTGTTCTATAGCTTGTTGGAAAGGTATTGAGAAGCTCTACAACTCTTCTTTAGGAACCTCGTCCAGAAAAGCATGGTAAGGACCTCGTTTGTGCAGTTCCTTGAACGGATGAATAGTACTTTCAAGGAACTAACTTTAATTTCTTGTTTTCTTTGGATGATCTAAGTTGTATTAAGGCTATACAAGGACTAACCAAGGTTGATCAAGGTCTTTACACACATCAAGAAAGGTATAAACCTCATGAACCCTTAGTTGACTTTGAGTTTTATGGATGTTCTTGATGATTGTTAGCTTAGTTAAGATTATGGTGTTAAGTATAAGCATGTTAGCATGATCTTGTAGTTGATTAAGCCCTATGTTGATTAAGATGTTAAAGTATGATATCCCTGGACTGATTGAGATTAGAATCATGTGTATAAGAAGTATGTATGCCCGGTGTGGCTTGGTTTGATGATTATGATTTTTGGAACGTCCGATTTATAGCCGTCGTAATGCCCAAATTTTTACCTACTGATTGGTTCCCTGTTTTTCCTCTGTTAGAGCTCGACCCTTGAGTCCTACTGCCCATGATTGTGTAGTTTATGTTATAAGCTTCGTAATGATATGTGGTTCGCCTAATTTGGCCGAACGGTTTAAGAGAAAAGTGAGTTTTAGTAAACGCCGTTCGGAAGAACGACCCATCTCTGGTCAGCAATTTTGAGTCTATATTTGGACCACTTCGGAGCCATATTAAAATTTGAAACTTTGAGGAATAATACTAGAGACAGTTAGGAAGGCTCACGAAAAGGATTCGTATTAAAAAGATTATGTTTCGATTTTATAAAAATGTTTTAGTCAAGGTCGCGCAAGTGAAAACCACTGAAAATGAGACTTAGAAACCAAGGCTCCAAATGGTTAAGTATAACTTGGGTTTGAGAATGGATTTCAAACCAAACTTGTGATATAAGTATTTGACGAATAACATTGACTTAGTATGAGCCTATAACGAGCTAGTAATGCCTTGGTTGTATTTCGCTTACGTGTTTAAGCATTAAGTTATAACTGGTTTATCGAGGGGATTAACCGTGTGTTTTCGTTTGACTTTGTCTAGATTGTCCGGCATCGTCGCGAACCCCTATCACTTCTCGAGCATCAGGCAAGTTTCTAAAAACCATATTTTGAAGTATGCATATACTAGATGCAAGTTATGTATGCATACTCGATCGTTCAGAGTATATTTATTTTGAAATATATGAAATATGTTGAATAAGTTTCAATCCATATTTGCAAGTTTCCCAATATTGTGCTTCCTTATCAAAACCAGTATATCCTTGGTCTTGTTAATGATATTAAATCCTGCTCGTGCGATAACCAAAATCCCATGACCTTATAATACTGTTGATGGGTGGTGATGCTTTTAAGATCCTACGCCTTGAATTATATGGTGTATATATTTATAAACTTTTCGTATGGTGGAAGGGGACTTTATATCATAAGGTAGGTATTTGTGTACTGGAATAAGAAAGGCTCAGTGGGTAGAGCATGTATTGAGTTTATAACTTAGCCAGCGTATCGGGGTTATTTTGTAAGGTATATTTTCGAAAACCCGGACAGAGCTTTTTAGAAAGATTTTCGCAATAATTAACCTAAAGGCAACATCACCAATAAACCAGTGTTTATTTAATTAGTAAATACTTCTGGAAGCATTTACGGATTAAATAAGCCTTATTCGTCTAATTAAATTTGTTTACTTAGATGAATATCATTTTCAAAATGTTTTCTTAAAATCGCTTTGTTCCGGAATGATAACAAAGATATCCGGTAACGGTTATTCGAGGATTAATTATCTATTTAATGAATATTACTTTTGAATATTCATTTGAGATTTATTATTTAATGAATATTACTTCTGAATATTCATTTGAGGATTATGGACTTTAAGAATATTATTATTATTATCCATTCGAGGATTGTTTATTATTTAATGAATATTACTTTTGAATATTCATTTAAGAGTTATTTATTTAATGAATATTACTTTTGAATATTCATTTGAGGTTTATTTATTTAATGAATATTATCTTTGAATATTCATTTCATCTATATTTACTTAATGAATAGTATTTTCGAATATTCATTTAATCAGTATTTAGGTAAGGAATATTATTTCGAATATTCATCTAATGTTTACTTATTTAATCAATATCATTGATTATTTTTAAAAAATCCAAAGAGGTTCCCAAAACAATGTTTTCCATTTAAATCCGTCTCTTAAGAGGATTTAAATGTTCGCTCAACCATCAAAAATATGGGAAACCTGATTTAACAGACTACTACTCTTTTTGAACTCTCAACTCAAAACTGTCAAAGGACTGATATTTTCTTGGAGCAATTTAATTGCTGCCAGTCTAGTGTTGTGTTACCACCTCAATGATCGATGGGTAAATTCATGGAACAAGTCGATATCCATTAACAAGCATAGCTTGGGAAATATTGGAGAATCTCCCTTTCCAACCTAGATATAACTACTTAGTGGAGTCGTATCAACAAGTGTTACACTTGGGGAAAGGAGGACGATCTTTACGTTTCAGAGTCATGGAATCCATCTGAACTAGGAGTGGTGTAAGTGGTCAAGTTGCGTGGGCCCATCCAACTTTTATATATTGCCCCAAATGGGCCGGGAGGTCATAGTAAGGCGGTAGACAATGTCAGGCCGTCGTGATACTTCCATCTACATGTAGAAAACTATTTGAGCGGTGCGACCTGCTACTGATCATAGTAAGGTTAGGCACAACGGACGCGGTAGCAACTCCAGTATTGGTTCATCATCCAATTTGGATATTCCTGCAACATGTATTGGGATGAAGAACCAATCATGTTGGTAGGGGGTCGAAAAGTGTTTGGAAATGAAGTGACAATAAATTCATGCAACTTCATCTTTTATTTATGAGTTATGACTCTGTGGATACCTTACATAACATGAGTTATGGTAAGGGAGTTGTTTATACTGAATCACCTTATAACTTCATCTTTTAAGTTATATGTTGATATTCTGCATATATAGCAGATATTTTTCGGAAAGGTTATATTTGGTTTACTTTGAAACCTCATCGTTTATACAAGAACTTTGTTCATAATATAGCAAAAGAGTTGCAGAAATATTATGAAATGATATTTGAATTACAATAAAGGTACTATTTTTGGAATACCTTCCGATAAGGAAATAATTTCAGTATCGAGATATTTTGACAAACTATTGTCTTATACCCGCTTTATTCTGGGTTGAATTAAAGGCAGAAGTATGCCATACTTTCATTACCTTGCTGAGCTATCGCTCACTCTTGCTATTGTTTTATATATATTATATAGCAGCGAAGCAGGATGCCAATGGGACGGCACGTACCCCGTAAGGCGTTTCCATAAACAATTTCTAGTAGTGATCCCGAGAGTAGTACGAACCAATCGAACCAGGCTGCAGCTTTTGGTATTCAACTTATGTATAGACATGAATGGTATTAGAGGATTGTGAGCATCAGAAGGCTAAGTTGGTAATGTAACAATACTTAGAAATTGTATCAGTATCAGATTCAAAAGACATTTGGGTATTGTAATAAAAATTATTTATTCCGCAGTTGTTGTATTGTGTCGTTTCTGAGACTCTAACCTGTGTGTGTGTGTGTGTGTGACATATATTGTGGGGTCATGAGCAGGTGAATTATGAATGGTGTGAGTAATACAGGTAAGGCAAGGAGTACATGGATCGTGACTACCCTAAATCCCTGACCCCGGATTTGGGGCTGTTACAGAGATGGTATTAGAGCGTTAGGTTACAGTCCTCAGAAACGATAGGAGATCGAGTCTTACAATACCCTTAAGAATGATAAGAACATCTAGAGCCTAAATTGAGTTCGTAGTCGGGTTAGAGGACACGACCCTGACTGTTTAAGATGAAGCCCGAGAGGGGACTTCTTCTGGGAAACCGTACTTAGGACTTCATGATTAGTCACCTCGATTCGTATGAGTTATAGATTGATGGGATTCTGAGATACCAGACCCCGAGGCCTTCGAGTAGGCAATTGATGATGCGTTCCTTGAAATGGACGGAGACCTGATAAAGGAAGATCCATAGGAGGATCTAGAGGAAGACCCCATAGTGGGTCAAGGAAAGAATCTTGTGAAGGACGTGTTGATTGATAAAGATGTAGTATGTTACTTGAGGTCGTATAATAAGACCGGACGAACCTTCAGAGGTTAAATAAGTGACGAGACGAGAGTTTAAGGATCGTTCATGATTCATCAAGAGATATGACAAAGAAAATGGAGTAGAGTCTCCAAAGCAGAAGAGGTAGAGGCAGTACAGCCAGTATCAGTGGATTGATTCGACTTGAACGAAACCTGTTACTCGTAGTCGGTTATAGTTGCCCATAAAGAGGCGGCATACGTAAGAACCAAGATGTTCAGATTTTCACCAACGATTAGGGGTACTTAGTTGCCTAGAATAGTGGAAGGAAGTGTTTTGGGCTATGAGGTTTCAATCCCCCACGACCATCGATTCCACTGGAAATAGTGCCTATTACATCATTGAGGGATTTTATTATCTCAAGGAGAATTTTGGGTATATGTACATGCAAATGTTATTGTAAGACAAGCACGTTAAGACAGAATCGAGAACGAGATTTACCACCCTCAGGAAACCGGGAAGGAATTATGAGGATAGAACAGAAAGGTCGGAAATCAGATCCGAGTATTACTAGTGGGTAAATAGATTGATCAAGTTTCCCTGGTTTTGGAAAGAAATTCAGCAAATTTTGGCAAACCTTGTCTTTCGGATTACCAGAGGATGTCACCAAAGAGAGTGGAAATTAGAGCGGACCTTGTGGATTGGATAAGATAGCCGTTATATGGGTTGGTGGACAGACCCTGATTGCTACAATTGATTGTAGAGATAAAATGATGAAGTTGAGATTGGACGGTAAAGGCGAAATATATTTAAGGACCAAGACGGACTGAGAAATTTCGGGATTGACTTAAATGAAAAGGCTATTGTGCCAAGAGTGTTAAACTTATGTAGCACGGGATTGATATGGGAGAAGGAATATTGGGTATAAGGATGATTGAAATAGAGACCGGATTTAAGCTTGTAGTTTCTAACGATCTTCCGAAGTACCGCCCAGTCGACATGTGGAGTTGTCATTGCTATGGGCAACAACGGTATCGAAGTCTTCTTATAGAACAGAACGCTTACTTGAGATGTTGCGTCTAGTCGAATAGAACTCCCTACGATTGCAAATGTTGATGGTTGAATTCTTAGTGACTATTATAAGTCGGCAATGACGTAAGTATCGAACACCTTAGGGTGCGTGGAAAAGAAAAGCTTTGGAATTGAACGATTATCCATCAGAGGAGCCGACATAAAAAGGCATCCGTAGAGACCTTGGTAGTACCCTCCCCATTTGCAAATTATGTGGGATATTTCCCCAATCTATGATCTATCTTGACCTCTTTCCAAGAAAGAATTCTGATAAAGGGTATATTCCCTCTTCGAAGTTATTTTATAACACTTGTGCTAAACTATATTCAGTTTCACTTGTGCCAGAAGCTGTCACAATGCCTGCTTTCAGGTTTTCGAAGCCCTGTCAAATGATGTTATTTAAGCTTTCACTTTTCTTCGAATAATGAATGACCCTATGGTGATACCTCACCACTTGTTTGTTAAAGTACCAATATCTTTTTGGTTATTCTTTTCCTTGTATTTTCTTTAGAAACCGCACCTTTGGAATCTGTTCAATTTTAATCCGAGGTGTTCCTTTGAGAAATATTGTCGAAAGACGATAATCATTAAATTGATCTCGAATTGCTTTCGTACTTTTCAACTTCCACTGAGACGAACAACCCTATACTTATAGGGGCTACAAGGACTATCTGTCTATGTGATAGAAGTCGGATGGGACGACATCACTTGTAAGTTGTGAAATACAAGAAGGCTAATTACCTTTAGTAATGTCTCAATCGAGGCACACAACGTTGAGTTCTTATGATCATGTTGATCTCTTGGTAAATTCTCTTACCTCCAATAAGGTTACCTTAAAACTCATAACCTTATGATCACCAGTGTGTGACGTTTTCCTTGATATGGGAGCTGTCTTTTCAAGGCCCCATGATTTTTGTTATCCTCATTGAATTCTAAGGGGAGGCGAACCAGGTCAAATAAGTCAAAATTCGCTGATAGGAATTAGATTCGCAACGAAATCGCCTATGACAGGAGCGAATCCCTAAGACGAATAGACTGTTAGTGACGTATCAACGAAATTGGGTTATTCTCCCAAGGATGTTATGATAATGGAAAGCGTGTCAATCGACATGTGTGAAAGGAATAGCGATGTGTCGTGTACTCTAGTGACAACGGTGTTAGATAGATGCCCTATAATGGAATTAAGATTTTGGAGGAGTTGTTTACGAATGGACACTACCTCTGGGTTAGCAAGATAAGTACTGGCGATGGAGTCAGAGGGAGCTGGTATTGTGACTTGGGAGAAGTTGATATTATTATAAGGATGGGTTGGTTGACACCCAATGGAGTCCAGACTGATTGTAAGAGAGAGAGAGTAATAAATAAAGGATGGAGACAGATTCAGAGATTCTTGAATATAGTTTAAACTAAGAAACTATTACGCCAGAAATGCGAGGCTTAATTAGCTCTTATGGTTGCCGCCAAGAAAAGAGATACCAAGTATTAAGGGAACTACAATGGTTTTGGGAGATTGTACAAGGTTTTAAGGAGCTACCAGATATCGATTTGGATGACATGAGAATGAATACCGAGTATTCCGAGTATAGTGGGAATGAACGAGTTAGTGACTCAGTTACAAGAATGGTTGGGCAAGAATATGATAAGACCCATTGTACCACCGTGGAGAGCCCGGTGTTGTTGTGAGAGAGAAGTATATTAGCACAAGATTATGCATCGAACCTCGAGAGTTGTATGAGTTCGACGTGGAGCATAGGTACCCTTGTAAATGATTGTTAGATCAGCGAAAGAACGCTATGTATTTCCAAATTTATTTAAGAACTGGATATCACCGGTTGGAAGTTAAATCCGAGAATATACCCAAGATTGCGATTCGTATTAGGAATAGGCACTTCGAGTTTTCAGCGAGGTTGTTTTGGGGTGATTAATGCACCCACAAATTTTATGGAATGTAATGAATTGGCTTTGGGTTACCCGTGATAGTAGATAACATGAGATGGAGAAATGGCTAAAATTGACCTAGGATTATGACTGTGAGATACACTACCATCCGGAAAAGGCCAATGAGGTGGCCGATACCCTTAATTAAAATGAGACTGAGATGGATTCCGAATGATCGGGAATTAAAGGATGAGAGTTTACACAAAACCCAAGCTAGTCCGACAAACTAGAAAGACAGAAGATTTCACCAACAGGCGGCTAGTAACAGCCAAGACAGACAGAGAAAGTATGCGGACTAAGCCTGCGAGTATAGAGATAGTACTGCTATTGATGAGCTAAATGGCATGTGGATGGATGACAAGCAAGTTTATGATTGGTGTATTTTCTGTGTAAACAAGATAGAGAATATGAGGTTAGAAATTCGTGATGCTAAAAGATATCCTCGTGGAAAGAATTAATGAGATTTGGAAAGAAAGGGAAGTTGAGCCCGAGATTCACTGGGCCATCTGAGATTTTAAAACGCGTCAGGAAGGTGGCCTACGAGCCAGCCTTACCCCCCCAAACTTGTAGAATGGTCACAACGGGGTTCATGTGTCGATGCTACGTCAGTATACTATAGATGCCCGGCATATGCAGAGTACGAGCAGGTAGACATACAACCTGGTCTGACTTACAAAGAGCAACCTGTGGAAATCACGGATAGAAAAGAACAAGTGCTAAGAGACGAGGTTGCCAAGCTAGTGAGAGGTTTGTGGAAAATCAAGAGGTGGAAGAATCCACCTGGGAATTAGAAAGTGCAATGGAAGAGAAGTACCCCCAGTTACTCCTAAGTTGATTCCGGGACGGAATCCTTTTAAGGAGGGGAGAATGTAATAACCCGAATTTTTGGAATAATTTAAAACTTTTCTTATTATAATTAAGTGCAACAGTGAATAGTGATATTGGTGGATGAATAGTGATTTTGAGGGTTAAGAAAATTTTTCATGCCACCTATGTACGAGACGTAGTGTGGATATTTCAAAGTCATATTAGTGATCTACGGAGTAAATAAGTGAATGCAAAGACGATCGGAATTCAGAAATTCCAAATTTTATTTTGGTGAAGTATTTGACCGGGCAGTGAATTATATATTATTATATTCAAGAAATGAGATATTAAAATTGAGGATTTAATATTTTGGAATTTTATTATTTTATTAAAGTCAATTTAAGGATTCGATTGTTGGAATAAATAGTGAATAGTCACTATTCACTACGAGCATCGCGTAGAGTTTTATTCGCCCTTTGGAAAATATTTCGAATCGTTTCAAGAGGAACAAGGCGACAATTACAGGATTAAATATAGACATGGAAGTAACATGTAACAAGATTAATTCGAGGGATGCAACATTTGGATCATCCATGTGAAAAGAAACGAACCAAACACATGCATGCGCGACACGTGTCCCTGCTTGCCACCATGATACTCCATGGCTTGACACGTGTCCTGATGACAAGGACAATGTGATGACTCACCACTCCTTTAACAAAAATCAGCATTTCAAGTATTATTAACCAAAAACAAAAAGAAAGAAAAAGAGGAAGAGCTCCCCAGATTTCTGCCCAGCAGAAACATAGTCCAAAGAAAAATCCATAACTCCATTTCTATCCATCCTTAAATCACCATATTTTAACCATAGCTTCTCCACTCCATGGGCAACATTCGTTCAAAATTTCATGGCCAACAAAGGAGTGTAGCCTAGCCAAATCCTTCCCCCAAGTTGAAGAAACCAAGCTGCCCTGTTCTTGACAGTTTCTGCCCCGATTTTCAAACGGCCATATCTCCTTCATTTATTAATGAAATCCTGTGTTCTATAGCTTGTTGGAAAGGTATTGAGAAGCTCTACAACTCTTCTTTAGGAACCTCGTCCAGAAAAGCATGGTAAGGACCTCGTTTGTGCAGTTCCTTGAACGGATGAATAGTACTTTCAAGGAACTAACTTTAATTTCTTGTTTTCTTTGGATGATCTAAGTTGTATTAAGGCTATACAAGGACTAACCAAGGTTGATCAAGGTCTTTACACACATCAAGAAAGGTATAAACCTCATGAACCCTTAGTTGACTTTGAGTTTTATGGATGTTCTTGATGATTGTTAGCTTAGTTAAGATTATGGTGTTAAGTATAAGCATGTTAGCATGATCTTGTAGTTGATTAAGCCCTATGTTGATTAAGATGTTAAAGTATGATATCCCTGGACTGATTGAGATTAGAATCATGTGTATAAGAAGTATGTATGCCCGGTGTGGCTTGGTTTGATGATTATGATTTTTGGAACGTCCGATTTATAGCCGTCGTAATGCCCAAATTTTTACCTACTGATTGGTTCCCTGTTTTTCCTCTGTTAGAGCTCGACCCTTGAGTCCTACTGCCCATGATTGTGTAGTTTATGTTATAAGCTTCGTAATGATATGTGGTTCGCCTAATTTGGCCGAACGGTTTAAGAGAAAAGTGAGTTTTAGTAAACGCCGTTCGGAAGAACGACCCATCTCTGGTCAGCAATTTTGAGTCTATATTTGGACCACTTCGGAGCCATATTAAAATTTGAAACTTTGAAGAATAATACTAGAGACAGTTAGGAAGGCTCACGAAAAGGATTCGTATTAAAAAGATTATTTTTCGATTTTATAAAAATGTTTTAGTCAAGGTCGCGCAAGTGAAAACCACTGAAAACGAGACTTAGAAACCAAAGCTCCAAATGGTTAAGTATAACTTGGGTTTGAGAATGGATTTCAAACCAAACTTGTGATATAAGTATTTGACGAATAACATTGACTTAGTATGAGCCTATAACGAGCTAGTAATGCCTTGGTTGTGTTTCGCTTACGTGTTTAAGCATTAAGTTATAAGTGGTTTATCGAGGGGATTAACCGTGTGTTTTCGTTTGACTTTGTCTAGATTGTCCGGCATCGTCGCGAACCCCTATCACTTCTCGAGCATCAGGCAAGTTTCTAAAAACCATATTTTGAAGTATGCATATACTAGATGCAAGTTATGTATGCATACTCGATCGTTCAGAGTATATTTATTTTGAAATATATGAAATATGTTGAATAAGTTTCAATCCATATTTGCAAGTTTCCCAATATTGTGCTTCCTTATCAAAACCAGTATATCCTTGGTCTTGTTAATGATATTAAATCCTGCTCGTGCGATAACCAAAATCCCATGACCTTATAATACTGTTGATGGGTGGTGATGCTTTTAAGATCCTACGCCTTGAATTATATGGTGTATATATTTATAAACTTTTCGTATGGTGGAAGGGGACTTTATATCATAAGGTAGGTATTTGTGTACTGGAATAAGAAAGGCTCAGTGGGTAGAGCATGTATTGAGTTTATAACTTAGCCAGCGAATCGGGGTTATTTTGTAAGGTATATTTTCGAAAACCCGGACAGAGCTTTTTAGAAAGATTTTCGCAATAATTAACCTAAAGGCAACATCACCAATAAACCAGTGTTTATTTAATTAGTAAATACTTCTGGAAGCATTTATGGATTAAATAAGCCTTATTCGTCTAATTAAATTTGTTTACTTAGATGAATATCATTTTCAAAATGTTTTCTTAAAATCGCTTTGTTCCGGAATGATAACAAAGATATCCGGTAACGGTTATTCGAGGATTAATTATCTATTTAATGAATATTACTTTTGAATATTAATTTGAGATTTATTATTTAATGAATATTACTTCTGAATATTCATTTGAGGATTATGGACTTTAAGAATATTATTATTATTATCCATTCGAGGATTGTTTATTATTTAATGAATATTACTTTTGAATATTCATTTAAGAGTTATTTATTTAATGAATATTACTTTTGAATATTCATTTGAGGTTTATTTATTTAATGAATATTATCTTTGAATATTCATTTCATCTATATTTACTTAATGAATAGTATTTTCGAATATTCATTTAATCAGTATTTACGTAAGGAATATTATTTCGAATATTCATCTAATGTTTACTTATTTAATCAATATCATTGATTATTTTTAAAAAATCCAAAGAGGTTCCCAAAACAATGTTTTCCATTTAAATCCGTCTCTTAAGAGGATTTAAATGTTCGCTCAACCATCAAAAATATGGGAAACCTGATTTAAGAGACTACTACTCTTTTTGAACTCTCAACTCAAAACTGTCAAGGGACTGCTATTTTCTTGGAGCAATTTAATTGCTGCCAGTCTAGTGTTGTGTTACCACCTCAATGATCGAGGGGTAAATTCATGGAACAAGTCGATATCCATTAACAAGCATAGCTTGGGAAATATTGGAGAATCTCCCTTTCCAACCTAGATATAACTACTTAGTGGAGTCGTATCAACAAGTGTTACACTTGGGGAAAGGAGGACGATCTTTACGTTTCAGAGTCATGGAATCCATCTGAACTAGGAGTGGTGTAAGTGGTCAAGTTGCGTGGGCCCATCCAACTTTTATATATTGCCCCAAATGGGCCGGGAGGTCATAGTAAGGCGGTAGACAATGTCAGGCCGTCGTGATACTTCCATCTACATGTAGAAAACTATTTGAGCGGTGCGACCTGCTACTGATCATAGTAAGGTTAGGCACAACGGACGCGGTAGCAACTCCAGTATTGGTTCATCATCCAATTTGGATATTCCTGCAACATGTATTGGGATGAAGAACCAATCATGTTGGTAGGGGGTCGAAAAGTGTTTGGAAATGAAGTGACAATAAATTCATGCAACTTCATCTTTTATTTATGAGTTATGACTCTGTGGATACCTTACATAACATGAGTTATGGTAAGGGAGTTGTTTATACTGAATCACCTTATAACTTCATCTTTTAAGTTATATGTTGATATTCTGCATATATAGCAGATATTTTTCGGAAAGGTTATATTTGGTTTACTTTGAAACCTCATCGTTTATACAAGAACTTTGTTCATAATATAGCAAAAGAGTTGCAGAAATATTATGAAATGATATTTGAATTACAATAAAGGTACTATTTTTGGAATACCTTCCGATAAGGAAATAATTTCAGTATCGAGATATTTTGACAAACTATTGTCTTATACCCGCTTTATTCTGGGTTGAATTAAAGGCAGAAGTATGCCATACTTTCATTACCTTGCTGAGCTATCGCTCACTCTTGCTATTGTTTTATATATATTATATAGCAGCGAAGCAGGATGCCAATGGGACGGCACGTACCCCGTAAGGCGTTTCCATAAACAATTTCTAGTAGTGATCCCGAGAGTAGTACGAACCAATCGAACCAGGCTGCAGCTTTTGGTATTCAACTTATGTATAGACATGAATGGTATTAGAGGATTGTGAGCATCAGAAGGCTAAGTTGGTAATGTAACAATACTTAGAAATTGTATCAGTATCAGATTCAAAAGACATTTGGGTATTGTAATAAAAATTATTTATTCCGCAGTTGTTGTATTGTGTCGTTTCTGAGACTCTAACCTGTGTGTGTGTGTGTGTGTGTGACATATATTGTGGGGTCATGAGCAGGTGAATTATGAATGGTGTGAGTAATACAGGTAAGGCAAGGAGTACATGGATCGTGACTACCCTAAATCCCTGACCCCGGATTTGGGGCTGTTACACTGTAGATTCATCAACTGATTTCATTGGTACATATGGTCCGTTTTCTAATATGCCCATATACAACGGATTAGATGCCTTGATAAATAACAGCATCTTCATCTTCCACAAACCGAAATCATCTCTAGTAAACGGGGGAACTTTAATACCAGCAGTTGTCTTTGGAGCACTCATGGTTTCTGAAAATTTCAAATTGTTTAAAATTCAAGAAATTCCAATTAAATGAAAAAATTTGAAAGTTAAAAAATTTGCTTCGTATTTTCACGCTACGTTTGATTTTGGTCTCATTCACCGGATCTGATTTGTATATCAATCAAGTAGCTCTGATACCAATTGTTAGGTCCAAAGTATCATAGAAGGGGGGTTGAATACGATACTCACAAATAATTCAATTTCGTTCGCGGATAAATCATTCAGTTCTATAACGAAATCAAACATACCAAACCAAATCAAGTTTCGGGGAATATATCTTTTTATAAATATAAACCTCGAGGGGTGCTGCAATTTCTAATCCGTAGATTAGCTTCAATGAGTTTAAGGTTACACAAATTCAATACAATGATCAAATTCTGAGCACTATTAATTTCTCTGATTTTCTCCGGCTCAAACTTCTCTCTCAGTAATGTCTCTGTGTAAAATGCCTTAACTGAAGAAGACACTATCTTCTCTCGTAGTAATTGTAGGCTTTGATTTAGAAAACTATCGAACCTTAATTGTTAAAACAATCTTGGCCGTCCAATTCTCATCAACCTGTCAGACAAAATAAAACTTTCCACCTGCTCCAATTTGAAAACCATCGAATGATTAAAAAGAATTTATCATTCGATAGTTTTTAAAAGAAAACTATCGAAATCTAAATTCCTTTTGAATTGAATTCTAATGGATTTCTTTTATCACTTTCGATGGTTTTCTTAAAAGAAAAACCATCTGTAAGACCCCAGATTTTGGGTAGAATTAAAACTTTTATTATATGTTGATGTAAATATGGATAGTGGCAATGACTTTGAGAATCAAGTTATGAAATGAATATGAATTTCGGTTTTCAAACATTTTGAGAATAGTAAGAATGGACTGAACATATAAATAAGAACAATCAATCTGGAAGATAAGAATACAATACTCCAGGGAAGGAAAGTATTTTTATGTCATCCAAATCAATATCTGGAATACATCCGACAACTCCGTAAACAAGATAGCGTATGCCCGAGAAAGCACTAGAACGTTTTCTAAGTGCAAAGAGTAAAGAGAAAATAGATCAGGAATATTGGAACGGATTTTGATCCAAAGGATTATAGAAAAACCACTAATGAATAGTAACTCTTCATTTTAAAAGTTTTTCAGACCACCCTATATGCGGGACGATATAATAAACTTTCAAAGTCGCATTAGTGATCTACGATGGAAATAAAAGAATGCAGAAGCTGTCAGAATCGGAAAAATAGCATTTTTCGTTTTCTCCGAAATTTCACCAAAAACGGACTAAATAATTATTATTTGAGGATATTTAAGGATTTAAATTATTAATTCCATGGATATGGATTTGATAAATGAATTAGAAGTATCGAGAACGATTTCGGTAAAATACCTCGATAGAACCCTCGAGAAACCTTGCGAGCGTTCTACGAAATTAAACGAACCAGAAAAGCTACTTTATCCCAAGCCAATGCATGCTTGCCAAGTGTCAAGACAAGAAGAGACCAAGGGTGATGACTCACCACATTGGATAAATATCAAGTAATTAAACAAGAAAAGAAAAAGAAGAATTCTCCACCTTGAAGAAAATTCGGGAGAGAAGAAGAAAGAAAATGGAGGAGAAAGAAATGCTTATAACTTGAGATTCCGTTGTCCGTTTTTGGCGTTCCACCACTCAAATCGAAGCTCTCGAGAAGCTCTACGCAACCATGGTAAGCGCTCGCCTCACCTCTGTGATTTACCCTTTGATTTCAGTGAGTAACAGTTGGAGAAGATGATGAATAGTAACTTGTATTTTGCTTTGTTGCTTTTGATATTGAGTTTTTGGCTTCCAAAGGTTGTATTAAGCAAGGATCTAAGGGTACATAAGGAATATAGCAGCAAGCAAGCTTGGAGGAAGGTATAAACCTCTGCCCCTTTGAGTTTTATATGAGTTTTAAAGTGGTTTTGATGTTCATGTAAAGTTAAGATCATGATTAAGTGATTTAGTGATTATTTGGATTTGTTTGAATGTGTAAAATGATGGGTGTTGGATTTGAGCCTCCCCACTGATCTTAGAGGTGTATGATGGTTGTTTGTTGAGGTTGTAGATGTATGGTATGCCCGGTGTGGCTTGGTTATGTTGTGACAAAATAGGATTATTCGGTTTTAAGCCGTCGTAATGCCCGATTTTCGGTAACTCTATAAACTGCCTAGAATCAGAAAACCTAACTGCCTCTTTTGGTTCAGTTATGAACATGAGTGTGTAGAGATTTGTTTCTAGTTTACGTGAGCACAAGAATCATGTCATTACGATTTACGGTTTATGAGATATGACCATTTTAGTGAAAGTGGTTCAAGGAATGAGATTGCAGAAATGTACCAACTTTGTGGCTATGCTTGAGACCCTTAAGAGTTGTTTTAAAATATGAAATTTTGTATTGAAGTGTCAAGGGCAGTTACGAAGGTTTGTACGAAGGTTTCGAGTCCAAAAGATTATTTTCCGATTTTATAAAAATGTGTTAGCCGAGGTTGCGCAAGTGAAAACCACTAAGAGCATGACTTAGGAACCAATGTTGAAAATGGTTAAGTATAACTTGTATTCGAGGATCGATTTCGGACTAAACCTACGACTGAAGTAATTGTCGACTAAACATGGACTTAGTATGAGCCTATAACGAGCTAGTAATGCCTTGGTTGTGTTTCTCTTACGTGTTTAAGCATAGAGTACAAGTGGATTATCCAGGGGATTAATCGTGCGTTTTCTTTGACTTTGTCTAGATTGTCCGGCATCTTCGCGAACCCCTATCACTTCTCGAGCATCAGGCAAGTTTACTAAACCTTACTCTATTATTCAGAGTATGTATATTTTCCTATGTTCAATACTTGTGTATTCCCAATTTATATACCAAATCTTTGTTGCAAGTATTGTGGCAAGTTTTTTAAATCTATACTTTGAAGTATTGATTATATATTACTGCTGTTGCCATGTGTGGAGTTATACAGTTGTGCGATACATGTTATATATTGTATAAAAATAGAGTTTGATTTGGGTTTATATATGAGCTTTGAGATAAAGTAGTTATAAACCGGTATACCTTGTAGCTCTAGAGATAAGAGCATACTTCTTGTTTTCGACTCTAGACCGGGAGTCAGTATTTGAGATATGGAGATAGCCGTGGAAACCCGGAGGGATTCCAGCGGCAGTGTACTAATTATTTTGAGGACTGCTATTATTAAACATTAATTATATTTCTAGAAAGTATTAATTACCTGGAAATGATTTGAGGAATGTTATTTGAATATTACCTCATTCGAATGTTATTACTTGGAAACGATTTGGTAATTGGCTTATAAGCTAGATATGGGATATCAGTTATAAGCCAGGTTTTTATAAATGCCCTAGGTAAAGGGCGTATGATTTTATTCTTTAGACCGGAAGTAGATATATTTTCGGTATATTTTAAATGATTATTTTTCCGATAAAGATATCGGGTAACGGTTATTCGAGGATTTTTGACTTAGAGAATATTATTTATATTTATTTGAGGATTAATTATTTATTTAATGAATATTATGTAGAATATTCATTCAAGGTTTATTTACTTAATGAATATTATTTTTGAATATTCATTTACTGATTATCTATTTAAGGATTATTTATTTAAGGACTATTTACCTAATGAATATTACTTTTGAGTATTCATTTGGGTTTTATTTATTTGATGAATATTATTTTCAAATATTCAATGGAGATTATTATTTAATGAATATTATTTTGAATATTCATTCGAGGTTTATATTATTTTGAATATTCATTCGAGGTTTATATTATTTTGAATATTCATTCGAGGTTTATATTATTTTGAATATTCATTCGAGGTTTATATTATTTTGAATTATTCATTCGAGGTTTATATTATTTTGAATATTCATTCGAGGTTTATATTATTTTGAATATTCATTCGAGGTTTATATTATTTTGAATATTCATTCGAGGTTTATATTATTTTGAATTATTCATTCGAGGTTTATTAGTTAATGAATGTTATGTAGAATATTCATTTAATCCTCATTTATTTAATGAATATTATTTCTAAATATTCATTCATGGTTTATTTACTTAATGAATATTATTTTCGAATATTCATTTGAGGGTTTACTATTTAATAAATTTTATTAATTGTTTTAAATCAAAAGAGGTTCCCAAACCAATGTTTTTCCATTTAAATCTGTCTTTTAAAGGGGATTTAAATGCTCGCTCAATTATCAAAAATATGGGAAACCTGATTTAAGTAACTGCTATTCATTTTAAACTCTCAACTCAAAACTGTCAAGGGACAGATATTTTCTCAAAGCAATTTAGTTGCTGCAAGTTAAATATTGTGCTACCACCTCAACGCTCGAGGGGTAAATTCATGGAACAAGTCGATATCCATTAACAAGCATCGCTTGGGAAATATTGGAGAATCTTCCTTTCCAACCTAGATACAACTACTGAGTGGAGTCGTATCAACAAGTATTACACTTGGGGAAAGGAAGACGATCTTTACGTTTCAGAGTCATGGATTTCATCTGAACTAGGAGCATGTGTAAGAGGTCGAGTCGCGCCGATCCATCACCTTATTGCCCCAAATGGGCCGGGAGATCCAGAAAGGCGGTAGACAATGTCAGGCTGTCGTGATACTTCCATCTACATGTAGAAAACATATTTTTGTTGTACAACCTGCTACTGATCATAGTAAGGTTGGTACGACGGGCGCGGAGAAGGCTCCAGTATTGGTTCATCATCCATTTTGGATAATTCTGCAACATGTACTGAAAGGGACCACGGATGACACCCGTGGTACAGGTTTACCGGTCATGTTGGCAGGGGGTCGAAAAGTGTTCAAAATAAAGTTACAATGAATCCTTGCAACTTCATCTGTTATGAGTTATGACTCTGATAATATATGCATAAGTAAATCTTGGGTTACGGAGATATGATATTAATTTTCCTCGTAACTTCATCTTTTATATCATTTGACTCTGTGGATACCTTACATAATATGAGTTATGGTAAGGGAGTTGTTTATACTGAATCACCTTATAACTTCATCTTTTAAGTTATGTGTTGATATTCTGCTTATATAGCAGATATTTTTCGGAAAGGTTATATTTGGTTTACTTTGAAACCTCATCTTTTATACTAGAAACTTGTTCATAATATAGCAAAAGTTTGCAGAAATATTATGAAATGATATTTGAAATACAATAATGGTACTGTTTTTGGGAATACATTCTGATAAGGAAATAATTTCAGTATCGAGATATTTTGACAAACTATTGTCTTATACCCGCTTTATTCTGGGTTGAGTTAAAGGCAGAATTATGCCTTACTTTTATTACCTTGCTGAGCTATCGCTCACTCTTGCTATTGTTTTATATATATTATATAGCAGCGAAGCAGGATGCCAATGGGTCGGCACCTACCCCGCAAGGCGTTTCCATAAACAGTTTCTAGCAGTGATCCCGAAGAGTAGTACGAACCAATCGAATCAGGCTACAGCTTTTGGTAATCAACTTATGTATAGATATGAATGGTATGAGAGGATTGTGAGCATCAGAAGACTAAGTTGGTAATGTAACATTACTTAGAAATTGTATCAGTGACAAATTCAAAAGACATTTGGGTATTGTAATAAAAATTATTCATTCCGCAGTCGTTGTATTGTGTCGTTTCTGAGACTCTAACCTGTGTGTGTGTGTGTGAGACATATGTTGTGGGGTCATGAGCAGGTGAATTATGAAGGGTGTGAGTAATACATGTAAGGCAATGAATACATGGATTGTGACAACCCTAGATCCCTGACCCCGGATTTGGGGCTGTTACAGAGATGGTATCAGAGCGCTAGGTTACAGTCCTCAGAAACGATAGGAGATCGAGTCTTACAATACCCTTAATAATGATAAGGACATCTAGAGCTCAAATTAAGTTCGTAGTCGGGTTAGAGGACATGACCCTGACTGTTTAAGATGAAGCCCGAGAGGGGACTTCTTCTGGGAAACCGTACTTAGGACTTCATGGTTAGTCACCTCGACTCGTAGGAGTTATAGATTGATGGGACTCTGAGATACCAGACCCCGAGGCCTTCGAGTAGGCAATTGATGATGCGTTCCTTGAAATGAACGGACACCCGATAAAGGAAGGTCCATAGGAGGATCTAGAGGAAGACCCCATGGTGGGTCAAGGAAAAAGTCTAGTAGAGAACGTGTTGATTGATAAAGATGTGGTATGTTACTTGAGGTCGTATAATAGGACCAGATGAACCTTCAGAGGATAAATAGGTGCCGATACGAGAGTTTAGGATCGTTATGATTCATCAAGAGATATGACAAAGAAAATGGAGTAGAATCTCCAAAGCAGAAGAGGTAGAGGCAGTATAGCCAGTATCAGTGGATTGATTCGACTTGAACGAAACCTGTTACTCGTGATCGGTTATAGTTGCCCATAAGGAGGCGGCATACGTAAGAACCAAGATGTTCAAATTTTCACGAACGATCAAGGGTACTTAGTTGCCTAGAATAGTGAAAGGAATTGCTTTGGCTATGAGGTTTCAATCCCCCACGACCAGCGATTCCACTGGAAAGAGTGTCTATTACATCATTGAGGGATTTTATTATCTCAAGGAGAATTTTGGGTATATGTACCATGCAAATGATATTGTAAGACAAGCACGCTAAGACAAAATCGAGAACGAGATTTACCACCCTCAGGAAACCAGGGAGGAATTATGAGGATAAAACAGAAAGGTCGGAGATCAGATCCGAGCATTATTAGTAGGTAAATAGATTGATCAAGTTTCCCTGATTTTGGAAAGAAATTCAGCAAATTTTGGCAAACCTTGTCTTTCTGATTACCAGAGAATGTCACCAAAGAGAGTGGAAATTAGAGCGAACCCTGTGGATTGGGTAAGATAGCTGTTATATGGGTTGGTGGACAGACCCTGATTGCTATAATTGATTGTAGAGGTAAAATGATGAAGTTGAGATTGGACGGTAAAGGCGAAATATATTTAAGGACCAAGACGGACTGAGAAGTTCCGGGATTGACTCAAATGAAAAGGCTATTGTGCCAAAAGTGTTAAGCTTAGGTAGCACACGGGATTGATATGGGAGAAGGAATATTGGATATAAGGATGATTGAAATAGAGACCGGATTTAAGCATGTAGATTCTAACGATCTTCCGGAGTACCGCCCAGTCGACATGAGGAATTGTCATTGCTATGGGCGACAACAGTATCGAAGTCTTCTTATAGAACAGAACGCTTACTTGAGATGTTTGCGCCTAGTCGAATAGAATTCCCTGCAGTTGCAAAGGTCGATGGTTGAATCCTTAGCGACTATTATGAGTCGGCAATAATGTAAGTATCGAGCACCTTAGGGTATGCATGAAGAAGAAAAGCTTTGGAATGGAACAATTATCCATTAGAGGAGCCGACATAAAAGGCATCCGTAGAGACCTTGGTAATACCCTCCCCATTTGCAAATTATGTGGGGTACCTCCCCAATCTATGATCTATCTTGACCTCTCTCCAGGAAAGAATTCTGATAAAGGGTATATTCCCTTTTCGAAGTTATTTTATAACACTTGTGCTAAACCATATTCAGTTTCACTTGTGCCAGAGGCTGTCACAATGCCTACTTTCAGGTTTTCGAAGCCCTGCCAAATGATGTTATTTAAGCTTTCACTTTTCTTCAAATAATGAATGACCCTATGGTGATACATCACCACTTGTTTGTTAAGTACCAGTATCTTGTGGTTATTCTTTTCTTTGTATTTTCTTTGGAAAACCGCACCTTTGGAATCTGTTCAATTTTAATCCAAGGTGTTCCTTTGAGAAATATTGTCGAAAGACAATAATCATTAAATTGATCTCGAATTGCTTTCATACTTTTCAACTTCCACTGAGACGAACAACCCTATACTTATAGGGGCTACAAGGACTATCTGTCTGTGTGATAGAAGTCGGATGGGACGCCATCACTTGTAAGTTGTGAAATACAAGAAGGCTAATTACCTTTAGTAATGTCTCAATTGAGGCACACAACGTTGAGTTCTTATGATCATGTTGATCTCTCGGTAAATTCTCTTACCTCCAATAAGGTTACCTTAAAACTCATAACCTTATGATCACCCGTGTGTGACGTTTTCCTTGATATGGGAGCTGTCTTTTCAAGGCCCCATAATTTTGTTATCCTTATTGAATTTCAAGGGAAGGCCAACCAGGTCAAATAAGTCAAAAATTCGCTGATAGGAATTAGATTCGCGACGAAATCGCATATGTCAGGAGCGAATCCCTAAGACGAATAGAATGTTAGTGACATATCAATGAAATTGGTTTATTCTCCCAAGGATATTATGATAATGGAAAGCGTGTCAATCGATATATGTGAAAGAAATAGCGATGTGCCGTGAACTCCAGTGACAACGGTGTTAGATAGATGCCCTATAGTGGAATTGAGATTTTGGAGGAGTTGTTACGAATGGACACTACCTCTGGGTTAGCAAGATAAGTACTGACGATGGAGTCAAAGGGAGCTGGTATTGTGACTTGGGAGAGGTGCAGGAGGAATAATTTCCGGAAATATATGGAGACCCGGATGGAAATGAAAGTTAAAGAGTTAAAACAAGAAACCATGACTATGACCGAGTATGAGGCCAAGTTTTTCCGAATTATTGAGGTTTGCTCCGGAGTTTGTGAACACAGAATAAAAGAAAGCCAGTAGGTTTCAAACAGGGCTACCTCCAACAAGCAGCCCACTGTCAGGACCTTTAAATAATAGGTACCCTTGTAAATGATTGTTTGATCAGCGGAAGAACGTTGTGTATTTCCAAATTTATTTAAGAACTGGGTATCACCAGTTGGAAGTTAAATCCGAGGATATACCCAAGACTGCGATTCGTACCGGGAATAGACACTTCGAGTTTTCAGCGAGGTTATTTTGGGATTGACTATGCACCCACAAATTTTTATGGAATGTAATGAATAGACTTTGAGTTATCCGTGATAGTAGATAACGTGAGATGGAGAAATGGCTAGAATTGACCTAGAATTATGACTGTGAGATACACTACCATCCGGGGAAGGCCAATGTGGTGGCCGATACCCTTAATTAAAATGGGACAGAGATGGATTGCGAATGATCGGGAATTAAAGGATGAGATTTTACACAAAACCCAAATTAGTCCAACAAACTAGGAAGACAAAAGATTTCACCAACAAGCGGTTAGTGACAACCAAGACAGACAGAGAAAGTATGCGGACTAAGCCCGCGAGTATAGAGATAGTACTGCTACTGATAAGCTAAATGACAAGTTGATGAATGGCAAACAAGTTTATGCTGGTGTATTTCTGTGCAAACAAGATAGAGAATATGAGGTTAGAGATTCGTGATGCTAAAGGTATCTCCAAGGAAGGAATTAATGAGATTTGAAAAGAAAGGGAAGTGAGCCCGATATTCTTTGGGCCATCTGAGATTTAAGACGCGCCAGGAAGGTGGCCTACGAGCCAGCCTTACCCCCCCAAACTTGTAGAATGGTCATAACGGGGTTCATGTGTCAATGCTACGTCAATATACTATAGATGCCCGACATATGTAGAGTACGAGCACGTAGACATACAACCAGACTTGACCTATGTGGAGCAACCAATGGAAATTATAGATCGAAAGGAACAAGTACTCCGAAACAAGGTCATCAAACTAGCCAGAGTGGTATGGAGGAATCATAATGTGGAAAAATCAACTTGGGAGCTAGAGAGCGAGATGCTAGAAAGATATCCCCATTTGTTTTCAGAGTGATTCCGGGACGGAATCCTTTTAAGGAGGGGAGACTGTAAGACCCCAGATTTTGGGTAGAATTAAAACTTTTATTATATGTTGATGTAAATATGGATAGTGGCAATGACTTTGAGAATCAAGTTATGAAATGAATATGAATTTCGGTTTTCAAACATTTTGAGAATAGTAAGAATGGACTGAACATATAAATAAGAACAATCAATCTGGAAGATAAGAATACAATACTCCAGGGAAGGAAAGTATTTTTATGTCATCCAAATCAATATCTGGAATACATCCGACAACTCCGTAAACAAGATAGCGTATGCCCGAGAAAGCACTAGAACGTTTTCTAAGTGCAAAGAGTAAAGAGAAAATAGATCAGGAATATTGGAACGGATTTTGATCCAAAGGATTATAGAAAAACCACTGATGAATAGTAACTCTTCATTTTAAAAGTTTTTCAGACCACCCTATATGCGGGACGATATAATAAACTTTCAAAGTCGCATTAGTGATCTACGATGGAAATAAAAGAATGCAGAAGCTGTCAGAATCGGAAAAATAGCATTTTTCGTTTTCTCCGAAATTTCACCAAAAACGGACTAAATAATTATTATTTGAGGATATTTAAGGATTTAAATTATTAATTCCATGGATATGGATTTGATAAATGAATTAGAAGTATCGAGAACGATTTCGGTAAAATACCTCGATAGAACCCTCGAGAAACCTTGCGAGCGTTCTACGAAATTAAACGAACCAGAAAAGCTACTTTATCCCAAGCCAATGCATGCTTGCCAAGTGTCAAGACAAGAAGAGACCAAGGGTGATGACTCACCACATTGGATAAATATCAAGTAATTAAACAAGAAAAGAAAAAGAAGAATTCTCCACCTTGAAGAAAATTCGGGAGAGAAGAAGAAAGAAAATGGAGGAGAAAGAAATGCTTATAACTTGAGATTCCGTTGTCCGTTTTTGGCGTTCCACCACTCAAATCGAAGCTCTCGAGAAGCTCTACGCAACCATGGTAAGCGCTCGCCTCACCTCTGTGATTTACCCTTTGATTTCAGTGAGTAACAGTTGGAGAAGATGATGAATAGTAACTTGTATTTTGCTTTGTTGCTTTTGATATTGAGTTTTTGGCTTCCAAAGGTTGTATTAAGCAAGGATCTAAGGGTACATAAGGAATATAGCAGCAAGCAAGCTTGGAGGAAGGTATAAACCTCTGCCCCTTTGAGTTTTATATGTGTTTTAAAGTGGTTTTGATGTTCATGTAAAGTTAAGATCATGATTAAGTGATTTAGTGATTATTTGGATTTGTTTGAATGTGTAAAATGATGGGTGTTGGATTTGAGCCTCCCCACTGATCTTAGAGGTGTATGATGGTTGTTTGTTGAGGTTGTAGATGTATGGTATGCCCGGTGTGGCTTGGTTATGTTGTGACAAAATAGGATTATTCGGTTTTAAGCCGTCGTAATGCCCGATTTTCGGTAACTCTATAAACTGCCTAGAATCAGAAAACCTAACTGCCTCTTTTAGTTCAGTTATGAACATGAGTGTGTAGAGATTTGTTTCTAGTTTACGTGAGCGCAAGAATCATGTCATTACGATTTACGGTTTATGAGATATGACCATTTTAGTGAAAGTGGTTCAAGGAATGAGATTGCAGAAATGTACCAACTTTGTGGCTATGCTTGAGACCCTTAAGAGTTGTTTTAAAATATGAAATTTTGTATTGAAGTGTCAAGGGCAGTTACGAAGGTTTGTACGAAGGTTTCGAGTCCAAAAGATTATTTTCCGATTTTATAAAAATGTGTTAGCCGAGGTTGCGCAAGTGAAAACCACTAAGAGCATGACTTAGGAACCAATGTTGAAAATGGTTAAGTATAACTTGTATTCGAGGATCGATTTCGGACTAAACCTATGACTGAAGTAATTGTCGACTAAACATGGACTTAGTATGAGCCTATAACGAGCTAGTAATGCCTTGGTTGTGTTTCTCTTACGTGTTTAAGCATAGAGTACAAGTGGATTATCCAGGGGATTAATCGTGCGTTTTCTTTGACTTTGTCTAGATTGTCCGGCATCTTCGCGAACCCCTATCACTTCTCTAGCATCAGGCAAGTTTACTAAACCTTACTCTATTATTCAGGGTATGTATATTTTCCTATGTTCAATACTTGTGTATTCCCAATTTATATACCAAATCTTTGTTGCAAGTATTGTGGCAAGTTTTCTAAATCTATACTTTGAAGTATTGATTATATATTATTGTTGTTGCCATGTGTGGAGTTATACAGTTGTGCGATACATGTTATATATTGTATAAAAATAGAGTTTGATTTGGGTTTATATATGAGCTTTGAGATAAAGTAGTTATAAACCGGTATACCTTGTAGCTCTAGAGATAAGAGCATACTTCTTGTTTTCGACTCTAGACCGGGAGTCAGTATTTGAGATATGGAGATAGCCGTGGAAACCCGGAGGGAATCCAGCGGCAATGTACTAATTATTTTGAGGACTGCTATTATTAAACATTAATTATATTTCTAGAAAGTATTAATTACCTGGAAATGATTTGAGGAATGTTATTTGAATATTACCTCATTCGAATGTTATTACTTGGAAACGATTTGGTAATTGGCTTATAAGCTAGATATGGGATATCAGTTATAAGCCAGGTTTTTATAAATGCCCTAGGTAAAGGGCGTATGATTTTATTCTTTAGACCGGAAGTAGATATATTTTCGGTATATTTTAAATGATTATTTTTCCGATAAAGATATCGGGTAACGGTTATTCGAGGATTTTTGACTTAGAGAATATTATTTATATTTATTTGAGGATTAATTATTTATTTAATGAATATTATGTAGAATATTCATTCAAGGTTTATTTACTTAATGAATATTATTTTTGAATATTCATTTACTGATTATCTATTTAAGGATTATTTATTTAAGGACTATTTACCTAATGAATATTACTTTTGAGTATTCATTTGGGTTTTATTTATTTGATGAATATTATTTTCAAATATTCAATGGAGATTATTATTTAATGAATATTATTTTGAATATTCATTCGAGGTTTATATTATTTTGAATATTCATTCGAGGTTTATATTATTTTGAATATTCATTCGAGGTTTATATTATTTTGAATATTCATTCGAGGTTTATATTATTTTGAATTATTCATTCGAGGTTTATATTATTTTGAATATTCATTCGAGGTTTATATTATTTTGAATATTCATTCGAGGTTTATATTATTTTGAATATTCATTCGAGGTTTATATTATTTTGAATTATTCATTCGAGGTTTATTAGTTAATGAATGTTATGTAGAATATTCATTTAATCCTCATTTATTTAATGAATATTATTTCTAAATATTCATTCATGGTTTATTTACTTAATGAATATTATTTTCGAATATTCATTTGAGGGTTTACTATTTAATAAATTTTATTAATTGTTTTAAATCAAAAGAGGTTCCCAAACCAATGTTTTTCCATTTAAATCTGTCTTTTAAAGGGGATTTAAATGCTCGCTCAATTATCAAAAATATGGGAAACCTGATTTAAGTAACTGCTATTCATTTTAAACTCTCAACTCAAAACTGTCAAGGGACAGATATTTTCTCAAAGCAATTTAGTTGCTGCAAGTTAAATATTGTGCTACCACCTCAACGCTCGAGGGGTAAATTCATGGAACAAGTCGATATCCATTAACAAGCATCGCTTGGGAAATATTGGAGAATCTTCCTTTCCAACCTAGATACAACTACTGAGTGGAGTCGTATCAACAAGTATTACACTTGGGGAAAGGAAGACGATCTTTACGTTTCAGAGTCATGGATTTCATCTGAACTAGGAGCATGTGTAAGAGGTCGAGTCGCGCCGATCCATCACCTTATTGCCCCAAATGGGCCGGGAGATCCAGAAAGGCGGTAGACAATGTCAGGCTGTCGTGATACTTCCATCTACATGTAGAAAACATAATTTTGTTGTACAACCTGCTACTGATCATAGTAAGGTTGGTACGACGGGCGCGGAGAAGGCTCCAGTATTGGTTCATCATCCATTTTGGATAATTCTGCAACATGTACTGAAAGGGACCACGGATGACACCCGTGGTACAGGTTTACCGGTCATGTTGGCAGGGGGTCGAAAAGTGTTCAAAATAAAGTTACAATGAATCCTTGCAACTTCATCTGTTATGAGTTATGACTCTGATAATATATGCATAAGTAAATCTTGGGTTACGGAGATATGATATTAATTTTCCTCGTAACTTCATCTTTTATATCATTTGACTCTGTGGATACCTTACATAATATGAGTTATGGTAAGGGAGTTGTTTATACTGAATCACCTTATAACTTCATCTTTTAAGTTATGTGTTGATATTCTGCTTATATAGCAGATATTTTTCGGAAAGGTTATATTTGGTTTACTTTGAAACCTCATCTTTTATACTAGAAACTTGTTCATAATATAGCAAAAGTTTGCAGAAATATTATGAAATGATATTTGAAATACAATAATGGTACTGTTTTTGGGAATACATTCTGATAAGGAAATAATTTCAGTATCGAGATATTTTGACAAACTATTGTCTTATACCCGCTTTATTCTGGGTTGAGTTAAAGGCAGAATTATGCCTTACTTTTATTACCTTGCTGAGCTATCGCTCACTCTTGCTATGTTTTATATATATTATATAGCAGCGAAGCAGGATGCCAATGGGTCGGCACCTACCCCGCAAGGCGTTTCTATAAACAGTTTCTAGCAGTGATCCCGAAGAGTAGTACGAACCAATCGAATCAGGCTACAGCTTTTGGTAATCAACTTATGTATAGATATGAATGGTATGAGAGGATTGTGAGCATCAGAAGACTAAGTTGGTAATGTAACATTACTTAGAAATTGTATCAGTGACAAATTCAAAAGACATTTGGGTATTGTAATAAAAATTATTCATTCCGCAGTCGTTGTATTGTGTCGTTTCTGAGACTCTAACCTGTGTGTGTGTGTGTGAGACATATGTTGTGGGGTCATGAGCAGGTGAATTATGAAGGGTGTGAGTAATACATGTAAGGCAATGAATACATGGATTGTGACAACCCTAGATCCCTGACCCCGGATTTGGGGCTGTTACAGAGATGGTATCAGAGCGCTAGGTTACAGTCCTCAGAAACGATAGGAGATCGAGTCTTACAATACCCTTAATAATGATAAGGACATCTAGAGCTCAAATTAAGTTCGTAGTCGGGTTAGAGGACATGACCCTGACTGTTTAAGATGAAGCCCGAGAGGGGACTTCTTCTGGGAAATCGTACTTAGGACTTCATGGTTAGTCACCTCGACTCGTAGGAGTTATAGATTGATGGGACTCTGAGATACCAGACCCCGAGGCCTTCGAGTAGGCAATTGATGATGCGTTCCTTGAAATGAACGGACACCCGATAAAGGAAGGTCCATAGGAGGATCTAGAGGAAGACCCCATGGTGGGTCAAGGAAAAAGTCTAGTAGAGAACGTGTTGATTGATAAAGATGTGGTATGTTACTTGAGGTCGTATAATAGGACCAGATGAACCTTCAGAGGATAAATAGGTGCCGATACGAGAGTTTAGGATCGTTATGATTCATCAAGAGATATGACAAAGAAAATGGAGTAGAATCTTATTTTTCCCATTCCTGTTCTTTTTAGCATTACTAACTAAGTCACCTACTTCAGTTTTAGGTAATTCATCTTTTACTGATTTCCTAGGCAACTTAGTCTTTACCTCTTTAACCTTCAACAAATCCTCCTCAACCAATTCTTGTCTTATGAAAAGATCATCCTCATGAAAGAGTGGTGGAAAAGGCTTAACAAAAACTGGACAATCAACATTCTTAAGAACATGTGGAGTATTCCTTTTGACAACTGAAGGTGTCACAGGGAATTCCACTATCTTCTTACCAGCTTTCTTGTTATAGTCAAATCCTATTGCGGTTTTATTCCCTATGGCCTGAGTATCAATGATCTCCTTAGCAATAAGGGCGGAATTCTTAAAAGCATTCAGCTTCAAATCTAAATCTGAAATCTGCTTCCTGAGGATAGTCTCTATCTCATCATTACACTTGACCTTGTTCTCTAAGTACGCATTCTTTTGCTTAAGATCTTCTAATGTGACAGCTACAAGCTCTAGTTCTTCATTTTTAGATTCTAGATTTTTAATCTTAAGAACTAGTTTAGCATTTTCCATTTCTGATGCTAGCATGCTTGTGTGTACATTAAACAATTCTACACTAAGATCTTGCACAATTTTCTTGTACTCAGAATTAGACATGTCAATTGTAGTTAAGATAGGTACCTGAGATGATTGTGGTGATTCCTCTGAAGAGTCAGCCATTAGGGCAACATTTACATATTCCTCCTCTTCATCCGAATCAGTATCATCCCAGTGTTTTCCCTCTGCTATATAAGCTTTCCCTTTCTGCTTTCCAGAGAATGCCTCCAATTGTTGTTTAAGCTTGGCATTCTCCTTCTTCAAATCATCATAAGAATCCTTCTTCTCATAGACATCTTTCTTGTCTCTTGCTTGACGAGGCTTCCAGCATTCAGTGGTGAAATGCCCTAACTCATTGCAATTATAGCATCTTGATTTGCTTCTATCAATCATGCCAGTCTTGTAGCCTCCCTTAAAGCCTGTACTAGGTGCATACTTGCTCTTCTGGAATTTGTTGGTTGAGCCCTTGAACTTGTACCTAGGGTTTCTCTTGAAACGAATGTGACTAAACTTTGCAGCTAAGTACGCCATGGTTTTGTCTTCCATTTGCTCAAGCTCTTCTAGGGTGTAGTAATCACTTTCATCAATACCCAGATTCACAGAATCCATCTCAGCTTATATGATCACCTCCTTTCCAGCTCTAGGGGTTTGAACCTGAATCTCATAAGTTGTTGGTTCATCCACTACAAGTGCTACTGATCTCACAAGTGCATTGTGCTTGTTATCCACTGTCCCTGGTCCGTAGATTATCACTCGTTGTTCTTGCTCCATCTCATAAGTCTTCAACTTGCCATAGATCATCTCTAATGACATCTTTGTGAAGTCAATTCTTTCCTTTATGGATGAGGACTTGTGTTCTACATGATGGGGCAGCGTCATCATGAACTTCCTGTTTGTTTCTCTCAGTGGATAGGTCTTCCCTTTCATTGCCAATTCATTTAGAAGCTTAGTATATTTCTCAAAGACCTGAGTTATACTTTCTCCTGGAAGAGACCTAAACGCTTCGTACTGAGAAGTCAGGATGTCCAATCTGTTTTCCTGCACGTCTTCAGTTCCTTCCATTATCAAGTTAATGGTATCCCACATATGTTTCCCGCTTGTACAGTTCATCAACTGATAGCTCATTTCTTTGTCTGCGGAGTCTGCTAATATCAACACCAAACCTGTGTCCAATCGAAATAGTTCTTTGTCAGAATCTGTATACTCAGTAATATCCTTAGGTTGGGTGCCTTGAGGAATCCTGCTACCATCAGGAGCTGTAGATTCACTAACTGGTTTCATTGGAACAAACGATCCGTTCTCTAATATGCCAATATAAAACGAATTAGATGCCTTGATAAATAACAACATCTTCATCTTCCACAAACTGAAATCATCTCTAGTAAACGGGGGAACTTTAATACCAGCGGTTGTCTTTGGAGCACTCATGGTTTCTGAAAATTTCAAATTGTTTAAAATTCAAGAAATTCCATTTAAATGAAAATTTTTGAAAGTTAAAAAATTGCTTCGAATTTTCACGCTACGTTTTATTTTGGTCTTATTCACCGGATCTGATTTGTACGTCAATCAAGTAGCTCTGATACCAATTGTTAGGTCCAAAGTATCATAGAAGGGGGGGGGGGGGTTGAATACGATACTCACAAATAATTCAATTTCGTTCACGGATAATTCATTCAGTTCTACAACGAAATCAAACACACCAAACCAAACCAAGAGTCGGGGAATATATCTTTTTATAAATATAAACCTCGAGGGGTGCTACAAATTCTAATCCGTAGATTAGCTTCAATGAGTTTCGGTTAAACACAATCACTACAATGATAGAATTCTGAGCTATATTAAATTCTCTGTAAATTTCTCTGTCAAGAACTCTCTCTTCGTAAATGATCTTTCTGTGTTTTGCCTTAACTGAAGAAGAACACTTCTTCAAACTCTATTTATAGTCTAGATTTGAAAAACCATCGAACCAAAAGAATTGGTTTATTCTTGGTCGTTGGATCTTCATCAACCTGACAAACAAAGTAAACTTTTCACCTGGTCCTCCATTTTGAAAACTATCGAATGAATAAAGAAATTTACCATTCGATAGTTTTTAAATAAAAACTATCGAAAACTAAATTACTTTAGTCTAGATTTCAAATGGTCTTCTTAAATCTCATTCGATGGTTTTCTAAATAGAAAAACCATCGAAATCTTTTCTTGTACTTAACCATTTAGAAAAGCTTCTGTACTCCAGGGTGTTTCAGTTTGGGACTATATCAATTTCTTCTGAGATGATAAAACAACTTGATCTTTTTAAGTGCCGTCAACTAGTGCAACTGGTCTAGTTCACAGATGAATAACACTTGATCAATTCTTCTTCTATGTCTTCAATTCAATGCTGCTGATAAGTCCTTTGTCGTTCTGGTTGCTTCATTTAAATCACTGGAATCCTGTGGTACTTGACCCTAAATCATTCACATACTTCTGTCATCTTGAAAGTCTTGTTTCTTTTGATGTCACTGAGGCTTGAACATTTTCATGAACTTCTTTCCGTGACCTGTTTACGGACTTCATGAATACATACCGTATTTTGATTTTTTGAGTTTACCTTTTCTTCTTTGATTCTGGATTCCTGTGCTTCTGTTAATATTATTGTCTGTCTTGTCCTATGTTGAGTTGTAGTTATCTCTTTTACATCTTATGTTACATTATGCTTTACAATATGGACATTAAATAATTATGTATTACCATATATATTATAATATTGTGGTATTCATTTTAAGATTTTTCACCAATCTCATACAATAATCTTTTATATATATAAAGAAAAATCTCCCAGAAGCTCTCAAATCGTCTAATTTGTTTTATAGAGCTCCTCTATTTTAATTCAATAAAATTGAATTTCCTTATTTACATTCAAAAAATCAATCATGTTTAGAGTTTAATTAACCTTATTTAGAATTTAATTAATCATGTTTAGAACTTAATTAAACATATATTATTATTATTTTCAAATACTTAAATCCTATTTATAATTTAAATCTTTATTTTTATATTATATAAGGGAGAACCCCTAATGCCCTCAAATCGTTTAATCTAATTTAACTGATTTTCTCTTATGTTTATTAGTTCTAAAGTAGATTTTTTTATTGATGGTGTTACATGTTTATGTTACAATATGTATGAATTTTTCTACAATCTTTGTAGTTTTGTTATTTTATGTTAATGTTTATGTTTCGCAATTTTAATAATCTTTTATGTCTCGTAATGTTTTATTTACAGGTTGTCCTTTTGCATGAAACTAGGTATAATCTGTTGCTTGCATAAATTATTTCTTTTCTTTATAAATTTCCTCTGCATGTATCATGTTGCATGCTTTTAATGAATAAGGAATACATTTCCTCTTAGAATTAATGGATTTAAGTTGACAAGTTGCAGAAAAAGAGTGTATGAATTTAAGGTGACGATTAACATTACATACGTTGTATACAATTTTTGATATTTTTTGTAGTTGATTTCTATAGCTAATAATAATTATATTGAATGTTATCTTTGTATACAGTTTTTGATATATATTCTTTTTGTGATTTTGGTAATAAATTAGTTATATTCAATACTATAATCTTTTTTCATGAGAGACATGATACATTTACAATTTTTTATATATTTGTTCTTTAGTTAATCATGTTTAGATAATTGAATTTATTTATTTAAATTCAAATTCATAGTAAAAATAATAAATATATAAAAGTCAATCCTGTTGAGAATTCAATTAAACAAATATTAAATTTTTTTCTTAACTAAAATTAAATTAAATTCCCTAATTTACATTCAAATTCACAAGAAAGACAATAATTATATAAAAATCAGTTATGTTTCCATGATGAACCTTTTATATTATAATGATGCACATGTACGTAATAAAAAAAATTATTATAACGTCCAAAGTTATTTAAGAAATTTGTAATTCTGTCATAATATGAATCGTTGAAATTTGAAGCAATAGTTACTACTTAAATTTTTATTATTGCTTAATTTTAGTATTTTTTTTAATTTGTATTTATTTTGTGCAGTGGATGCTGGCTCAAGAAAATATGACACAAAACCGGCATATAAAATCTAGGAATATTTAAGAAATTTGTAATTTTTTGTTATAATGCTAATGGTTGAAGTTTGAAGCAGTGGTTAATACTTAAATTTTATTATTGCATATTTTTACTATTTTTTTAGTTATATTAAATGTACTTACTGCAACGATCGTCGACTCGAGAAAACATGAAACATAATCTGCATAAAAAGTACAGGGATATTTAAGAAATTTGTAATTTTTGTGATAATACGAGTGGTTGAAGTTTAAATGCGGTGGTTAATACTTAAATTTATATTATTACATATTTTTAGTATTTTTATTTATATGTATATAGTGTAACGGGTGCCGGCTCAAGAAAATATAACACAAAATTGGCATAAAAAAATATGTAAATAGATTATTTTTTTTATTGTTTATGTATTTTACTTTGTAAAATATTTCTGTTCACTATTGATCGGCATATAATGTCTAACGATATTTAATAAATTTATAATTTTTGTGATAATACGAGTGGTTGAATTTTAAATGCGGTGGTTAATACTGAAATTTATATTATTGCATATTTTTAATATTTCGTATTTATATGTCTGCTTTGAAATTCCTTCGATCTATTTTTCTATTTTTCTCAAAATTTTGAATTATTAATATTAAATATTCGAAAATATCTCAATTGCCTTTAAAATCTTAACTAATGGAGGAAACTAAATATACAATTTTAATATTTTCATAAATTTTTTATTAAAAAATATCTCAATTGTCTTTTAAATCGTTACTATTGGAGGAAACTAAATATACAATTTTAATATTTTCCTAAATTTTTTATTAGAAAATATCTCAATTATCTTTTAAATCTTTACTAATTGAGGAAATTAAATCTTTTTTTCTAATATTCTCAATTTTTTGGATTAATAAAAATTAAATTTCCTTCTTACTATTTTCTAACGGAGAAAACTAAACATACTATGTTAATATTCTCCTAAACATTCTCTACTAATGCAATTTATTTACTAATTTATTTTCCAAACTATCACTTCAAGTTCAATTTATTTAATAATTCTCTCATACTATCTTCTAATGGAGGAAGCTAAGTATACTAAATATTCTCCTAAACTTACTCTACGAGTCTAATTTATTTACTAATTCTTTTTATTTACTAATTCCTTCATACCATCTTCTGACGGAGGAAGTTACGTATACTAAATATTCTTCTACAAGTCTAATTTATTTACTAATTTCTTTTTTACTATCTTTTAATCAAGGAAAATAATAAATGAGACGATTTGAGAGGTGCCACACGACTTGTGAGGCGTCAACTCGCCACCCCCATCTTCTACTTTATACAAGTAAGTATATTTATACGGTGAGGTGACGACTCTCAAATTACCTAAATGACAAAAGTTACTATTCATCAGGGTTTTTTAAATAAGTACAAAATTTGGGGATATTACAGTCTCCCCTCCTTAAAAGGATTCCGTCCCGGAATCAGTTTGAAAACAAATGGGGATACTTTTCTAGCATTGCGCCTTCTAGTTCCCAGGTGGATTCTTCAACATTATGATTCCTCCACAAGACTCTTACCAGCTTAACAACCTTATTTCTGAGTACTTGCTCTTTCCGGTCGATGATTTCCACAGCCTGCTCTACGTAGGATAGGTCTGGTTGTATGTCTACCTGTTCGTATTCTACCACGTGCCTGGTGTCCGGATTATATTTCCTTAACATGGATACGTGGAACACGTTGTGAACCTGTTGCAGGTTTGGGGGCAAGGCTAGCTCGTAAGCTACTTCCCCGATGCGTCTTAAGATCTCAAACGGTCCAATTTACCTGGGACTTAACTTCCCTTTCTTACCGAACCTCATCAATCCTTTCCACATGGATATCTTTAACAACACAAGGTCCCCTGCTTCATATTCTCTAGCTTTTCGTGCCAAATCTGCATACTTCTTCTGTCTATCTTGGGATGCTACTAACCTTCCTCTGATAAGATCTACTGTTTCCTTAGTCCTTTGGACCACTTCGGGCCCGAGCATCTTTCTTTCGCCAACTTCATCCCAATATAAGGGAGAGCGACATCTTCTTCCATAAAGGGCTTCATACGGGGGCATTCCGATGCTTGCGTGAAAACTGTTATTGTAGGAAAACTTGATCAGTGGTAAGTGCTCATCCTAACTTCCTTTAAAGTCCACATCACAGACTCTCATCATATCCTCTGACGTTTGGATGGTCCTTTCACTTTGGCAGTTAGTTTGGGGATGATAGGCTGTACTCATGTTTAGTTTAGTTCCCATACATTCCTGGAAGCTCCTCCAAAATCTGGAGTTAAATCTGGGGTCTCGGTCGGACACAATGGCGACGGGGACTCCATGTCGCACGACAATCTCTTTCATGTAAATATCCACTAGTCTATCGACAGTGTATCTTTCATTGATCGGGAGAAAATGGGCTGACTTCGTTAATCGGTCTATGACTACCCATATGGCATAGTGGTTAGCTTTAGTCCTTGGTAAACCTACTACGAAATCCATGGCGATATGTTCCCATTTCCATTCTGGAATCTCTAGGGGCCGTAAAAGTTCGCTGGGTCTCTGATGCTCTGCTTTTACTCTTTGGCAGGTCAAGCACTTTCTTGCTCACTCTGCTACATCCTTTTTCATGTTAGGCCACCAATAGTATTCCTTCAAATCTCTATACATCTTGGTGCCTCCCGGGTGAATTGAATACCTTGAGTTATGGCTCTCGTACAAAATCTCGTCCTTCAACTCTTGAACATTAAAAACCCAAATTCGGTAGGAATACCTCATTATCCCTTTGTCGTCTTTCTCAATCATTATTTCTTCTCCCGTCATTAACTTTATTCCCTCACTCATCATTTTCCCTTGGCACAGCTTGATCTTTTGTATCAACTCTGGTTGCATTGCAATCTCAAACAATTTCTCGACACCATTACCTGTTACCTTAACCTCAATTTCCAGCTTCTCCAACTCTCTGATTAATTCCTCTGAGGATACTATCATTTTAAGTTTCTCTTTCCTACTAAGGGCATCAGCCACCACATTGACCTTCCATGGGTGATAAAGAATCTCACAATCATAATCCTTGATTAACTCTAGCCATCGTCTATGTCTCATGTTAAGCTCTTTCTGGGTGAAAATGTATTTAAGGCTCTTATGGTCCGTGTAAATCTCGCACTTCTCTTCATACAAGTAGTGCCTCCAAATCTTCAAAGCGAAAACTATCGCTGCTAGTTCTAAGTCATGGGTAGGGTACCTAAGCTCGTATTCCTTCAGTTGCCTGGATGCATACACAATTACCTTTTCATGTTGCATCAACACACAACCTAATCCTTTATGCGATGCGTCGCTATAGATCACAAAATCTCCTTTTCCATCGGGTAGTGCTAGCACATGAGCTGTCACTAACCTTTTCTTCAACTCTTGGAAGCTATTCTCACATTTCTCAGTCCATTCAAACTTCTCAGTTTTACGAGTAAGTCTAGTTAATGGGGCTACGATCTTAGCAAAGTCTTGAACGAATCTTCGATAATATCCAGTCAATCCTACAAAACTTCTCACTTCTGTCGGGGTGGTTGGCCTCTCCCAATTTGAAACTGCTTCTATTTTAGCGGGATCGACTAACACTCCCTCACTATGGATCACATATCCTCAGAACTGAACTTCCTTTAACCAAAATTCGCATTTCGAGAATTTGGCGTACAACCTTTCCTTTCTTAGTCACTCCAAAACTATCCTCAAATGCTTTGCGTGTTCTTCTTTTGTCTTTGAGTAGACCAAAATATCATCGATAAAAACTATGACACACTTGTCTAAATACTCTTTGAAAAATCTATTCATCAAGTCCATGAAAGCGGCTGGAGCGTTGGTTAATCCAAATGATATCACCAAGAACTCATAATGTCCATATCTGGTACGAAAAGCAGTCTTTGGGATATCTTCTGGTTTAATCTTCAGTTGGTGATATCAGGTTCTCAAGTCAATCTTGGAAAAGTACACGGCGTCCTTCAGTTGGTCGAACAAATCATCAATCCTGGGTAAGGGGTATTTGTTCTTTATTGTCAACTTGTTTAGCTCTCGGTAATCTATGCACAATCTCATACTACCGTCTTTCTTCTTTACAAATAACACTGGTGCACCCCATGGTGACACGATGGGTCTTATCATTCCTTTCTCCAACAGTTCTTGTAACTGGGTAGCTAATTCTTTCATTTCTAATGGGGCTAGCCGGTACGGGGCCTTTGAAACTGGTGTTGTTCATGGGGCTAACTCAATGGAAAATTCGATTTCCCTGTCGGGTGGTAATCCTGAAAGATCTATTGGGAACACGTCCTCATATTCATTAACTACCGGGATATCCTGTAACTTGGGCACCTCCCTTTGGGTGTCTACAACATAGGCCAAGTATGCCTCATTTCCTTTGCGCAATAACCTTTTGGTTTGGGCCATGGTAAAAAACTTTTGGGTTTTTCGTTTCCCTTTGAACACCAATTCCTTCTTTCCTGGTACTTTCAGCTTAACCTTTTTCCCTTTATAGTCTATCTAAGCATTGTTGCTTGACAACCAATCCATCCCTAATATAACATCAAACTCCCCAAGTTTAAAAGGAATTAAATCTACGTTAAAATTTTGCTCCCCTATTTCTAGTTCAGAATCAGGATGGACTCGTGTAACTGGGACTACCTTTTGGTTGGCTATTTCTACTTGTAACGACTCTTTTAATGGTCTAGCCTTAAGGTTCAATTTATACGCAAAGTCCCGTGATATAAAAGATTTAGTCGCTCTGGAAACAAATAAAACATTGACATTGACTGAGTTGAGTAAACGGGTACCTGCTATCACATCCGTGTCTCTCACGACATCTTGCACTGTCATGTTAAAAGTCCTAGTGGTTGGTGGTCTGTTGGAGGCAGCTCTACTTGCTCTGACGCGGCTGGTACCACCGACTTACAATCTTTCTTCACGTGACCTAACTGTCCGCACTGAAAGCAGGTGAGGTCGTTTTGGGGACACACATTAGAGTAGTGACCCAACTTTCCGCATCTATAATAGGTTACAGTCCCCTGTTCTTACACACCGGGATGCCTCCTCCCACATGTCTTGCATTCCGGCAGCGGGGGTCGAGATTGAGTAGGTCGAGATTGGTTGAATCGGGGCGGATTGGGTCGAGATTGGTTGGAGTAGGACATCCCTTACTGTCTGCCGTCTTGGCTCACGTTTGCGCTTACAGTTCACGTGGATCCTGAATTCCTTTCGGGCAGAGATGCTGCCCCTCTGTTAAACTTGTTTGGAAGGTTTCCGCTCGCAAAACCTCCTCCTTGGCTTACACTCTTCCTCTTCTTTCCGTCACTGTCGTTTTGCATCTGGTCGCTTCCTGCTTCCACAATCGATGCCTTTTGCACCAAGGTGGCATAATCCGTGATCTCGAATATAGCAACTCGGTTCTAAATCCATTGTCTTAACCCTTGTTGAAACCTTCTAGCTTTCTTCTCTTCCGTGTTCACACACTCTGGTACAAACCTGGACAGCTCGGTAAACTTAGCTTCATATTCTGCCACGGTCAAATTATTCTGCTTTAGCTCCAGAAACTTGAGCTCCATCTGGTTTTCCATGAACCTTGGGAAATACTTATCCAAAAACAATCTACTGAACCTCTCCCATGTTATTATCGCGTCTGTTTCCATGTTCTTCTTAGCTTGCCACCAATAGTTTGCTTCTCCTTTCAGAAGGTAGGTGGTGAAGACTGTTTTCTGTGCTTCGTCAATAATTAAAATCTCGAAAGACTTTTCCATTTCCTTCAGCCACGCTTTGGGATTCTACTGGGTCAGCTAATCCTTGAAATTCTGGGGGCTTTAGTGATTTGAAAGCTCTAAAGGAGTTTGTCACCGCGTTGTTACTGTTCTGGGGTTGCTAAGGGGGTTGTTGGTTTAGATTCTGCCTAAGTAACTGCATAAACTGCCCCATGGGATTCTCGTCTGGGCTCCCCTATTTCTAGTTCAGAATCGGGATGGACTCGTGTAACTGGGACTACCTTTTGGTTGGCTATTTCTACTTGTAACGACTCTTTTAATGGTCTAGCCTTAAGGTTCAATTTATACGCAAAGTCTCGTGATATAAAAGATTTAGTCGCTCTGGAATCAAATAAAACATTGGCATTGACTGAGTTCAGTAAACGGGTACCTGCTATCACATCCGTGTCTCTCACGGCATCTTGCACTGTCATGTTAAAAGTCCTAGTGGTTGGTGGTCTGTTGGAGGCAGCTCTACTTGCTCTGACGCGGCTGGTACCGCCGACTTACAATCTTTCTTCACGTGACCTAACTGTCCGCACTGAAAGCAGGTGAGGTCATTTTGGGGACACACATTACAGTAGTGACCCAACTTTCCGCATCTATAACAGGTTACGGTCCCCTGTTCTTACACACCGGGATGCCTCCTCCCACATGTCTTGCATTCCGGCAGCGGGGGTCGAGATTGAGTAGGTCGAGATTGGTTGAATCGGGGCGGATTGGGTCGAGATTGGTTGGAGTAGGACATCCCTGACTGTCTTCCGTCTTGGCTCACGTTTGCGCTTACAGTTCACCTGGATCCTGAATTCATTTCGGGCAGAGATGTTGCCCCTCTGTTAAACTTGTTTGGAAGGTTTCCGCTCGCAAAACCTCCTCCTTGGCTTACACTCTTCCTCTTCTTTCCGTCCCTGTCATTTTGCATCTGGTCGCTTCCTGCTTCCATAATCGATGCCTTTTGCACCAAGGTGGCATAATCCGTGATCTCGAATATAGCAACTCGGTTCTAAATCCATTGTCTTAACCCTTGTTGAAACCTTCTAGCTTTCTTCTCTTTCGTGTTCACACACTGTGGTATAAACCTGGACAACTCGGTAAACTTAGCTTCATATTCTGCCACGATCAAATTATTCTGCTTTAGCTCCAGAAACTTGAGCTCCATCTGGTTTTCCATGAACCTTGGGAAATACTTATCCAAAAACAATCTACTGAACCTCTCCCATGTTATTATCGCGTCTGTTTCCATGTTCTTCTTAGCTTCCCACCAATAGTTTGCTTCTCCTTTCAGAAGGTAGGTGGCGAAGACTATTTTCTGTGCTTCGTTAATACTTAAAATCTCGAAAGACTTTTCCATTTCCTTCAGCCACGCTCTGGGCTTCTACTGGGTCGGCTAATCCTTGAAATTCCGGGGGCTTTAGTGATTTGAAAGCTCTAAAGGAGTTTGTCACCTCGTTGTTACTGTCCTGGGGTTGCTAAGGGGGTTGTTGGTTTAGATTCTGCCTAAGTAACTGCATAAACTGCCCCATGGGATTCTCGTCTGGGCATTCTCTCTCCTGTTCAACCTCAGTCCCTTCCTCCTCAGGTCCCTCTTCGAACTCTTGTCCATCATAACTCTCATCATCGTTTCCGAAATCTGGGTCATCTTGCTCGATATAATCTTCATCCTCTTTTTCCTCACGGTCAGGGTTCCTCTCTCTCACATTATGGCTTCCCCGACCCTCGGAGTCAGGGGGTTTGCCGTAGTTTGCATTCATTTTGGTGGCATATTTCTGAGGATTACGAAAATTTACGTTAGATCTTATACAGTTTTATACCTTTCTCTTTCTCACAATCGTTATACTCTCTACATAAGAGGGTTCCACAATGATTATATACTATGGAAAAGGAATCGTAAAATAGTGTAAATAATAGTATGGACAACAACTGCCAATCGTATCAAATGAGACAGAACTGAACCGAAAGGAAACAAATATATACATGGTACCAACAAGTCACATACATCGAGGTCAACAACTACAACAAGTCAAAAGTGAGTCGAGTCTGTCACTTCACTAGTCAAAAGTAAAACATCCTGCCTATCTACCTAGTCAGAAAAGGGATACTGCTATACAATGAATCTATCCTGGAAAAATGACATTCTACTATGGCCATCTACAACTAGAAGACTAGGCTAAAACATCCCATCATCAATGATCAGTCAACGGGGCGGGTCAAGTCCCTCACCCTCGCCATGTCACCTTTGAAGATCTCCTCAGTGTCCGTCCTGGATACTCTACCATCCTCATCAACTGGTAAGGCCCGAATCTGAATCTGTGCCCTCATCTCAATCCTCGTTATCTCCCTCCTAGCATCTCGAGGGGTCATGAACCTCATACCGCCACGGTGTGCATATCAGGCCTCTCTCTCAGCAGCCAACTAGCTCCTCGACTCATCCAACCTAGTCTCTGCCTCTGCCAAGTCCGCGGTCATGCGGCCTACTATCCAATCATGGATGAATGCTGGTACTCCGATTACTGGGACTGGGGGTGGTGTGTCGGGGTCAGCTGTCGAAGCATCCTCCATCTCATACTCCGTAGGGGTAACATCCTCATAGTCCTCGTCATCAAAAGGGCTCAGTGGTGGTGGTGGAGGGTAGGGGGTCTGACAGCAGGGAGTGGGTGCATGGGGATGTCTGTGTAGTCCACATCATCGTCATTAGACTCCTCCGCCTCCTCAGTGGGGTCCTCCTCGGGGTCCTCCTTCGGGTCCTCTAGGTCCTCCGGGTCCTCCTCCGGATTCTCATCCGGGTCCTCAATGGCATACTAAACAGGGTCTACAGCCTCTAGCAGTGCATCATCATGCTGCTGCTTATACACCTCAGGGTCTGGGATATCCAGAATCTATAAGGTAAACAGAAGCTATGTTATTAATCATGAAGTTAAAGTTCCCTTGAGGGTTTTAGTCGTCAGTGCTATATTAGGTAGCCCGACTATGAACTCTGTCAGAAGTTCTTATTATTACTACTATTATATAAGTATATTTGGATTTATTATTCTTAACGCGCTATCATCTCTGAGATCTATAACACTAAGCTCTGATTACCATTTCTGTAACACCCCTAGATCCGAGTTGTCACACCCTCAAATCCCATCAATATCACTTGAACTTGAATCACAATAATAATAAACAACATGTTGTGACCCCACAATACAATCCACAACACTAATTATAGTCTCAGAGATGAAATTGAAATAAATATCGAGTCATTTAATCCACAAGATAAAAGTTATTACAACCTAAAATGACTACCAAATAAGTTAATTATTTCTGGATATAGCCTTACTTAAGTCATACATATAAATAAGTCTGATACACAAAAGCTGATAACCTAACCAACTGGTTATCCCCACCTCAGCCATGGCGGCTAGTATCTGGGCATGGAACCACCGGGCGTTTCCCACCTGCTTGCGAGTTGTGTGCCTCGACCTGGCCATCTCTCCTATATGTTGTTGTGTGATTTATAAAACAAAGCAAGGGTGAGTAATAAAGCCCCAAAATATAATCTGTAATGAAATCTGTACTAGATCATAACCATATTAAATATTTGTAGAATACTGGAAAACCTTTACTGTAACATAAACCAGCTTTTGAAACACAACTTTTATACCAAGCTAAATCAGGTAGCTTACTGAAAAATACTAGTTTTGAATATTTCTCAAAATACTGCCAACATTATCGGTAACTGAGCTCCTAGGCCTTTGTTACAATGTTGCAGACAAAACTCCAATTGGAAGATGGGGGCTATACCGGAATACACCACGATACACGATGACCAGTCGCTGTATCACAAAATAACACTTTCTCTACTAGTAGAAGGACGACTTCCCATTAGGTTATCACCTTGGCCGCATCTGGGCCCTTTATGCTATATGGGCACCTATTTCATTGCCGAGCATAGAGTCATACTTTTCGGGCACCTATTTCATTACCGAGCATGACTTCATACTTTTCGGGCACCTATTTCATTGCCGAGCACGAATTAAATTCAAGTCCCCGGATGAAAATCAATGAAACGGGAAACGAAAGTTAATCCTGTTCCCCCAAGTATGTGATACTTGTCGAGTTTTGAAAACATTTATTGGCCTCCTTACTTCCAAAATCTTGGAGGAAGTAAGTCCCCATGTGAATCGACCTTAGTCGACAGATTTTTGTTCGGATAGATTTCTCTTCAAAAGATTACGACCTGGGAGTCAAACTGTTTGGAAATCTTTAAGGGTATTCCCAGTCCGTTTGAGAGTTCAGCGAATATTTAAATTATCCTTTAAAATAGATTTAAATTAAAATAATATTTGAGAATCCCTACTTTAATTAAAATAAATTTTATAAGGGTCAAAATATTCTTCATAATTATTGAGGGTCAAAGGTAGCTTTTAAATAATCTAAATCATTTTTAAATTGATTAAAAGAGTATAATATATATTCAAATAATATCCAATAAATAATAAATGATTAATTAATAATCATAAGCTCAATAAATATTTAATAATCAATACTAGGTGAATATTAAAATAATATTCCCTTTAATAATAAAACAATTGAATATATCTATTCAATATACTTATCGGAAAATAAACTTCAACGGTCTAAAGAAATATATATCGACTCCCGGTCTAAGTTCAAAATACGATTCACATGCTCTACTCTAAGAGCCTTTATAAAACCCGGATTATAACTATCATAACATATAGCTTATAAAACAATCACAATTCAAAATAATCAAGTATAACAACAGTACTATGTTTGCAATATATATGAAAACACTTTTCATCACAACAACAGTAGTAAGTCATAGGTTTTGAAAACTTGCCTAGAAATCTCGAAGCAGTGGTAAATATCGGGTTAGTCCGGTAATCTAGAATCAACACAAAGTTCAAGATTAATAACTTAAACGTTTTCACCATACTAAGTATATACTAACTCAAGTACAAAGTTCACTTTCAAGTTAACTCCTTAAGATCCTCTACTCGAGTATGCTCTCTCACGCATTTTTATAAAATTGAAATTTAATTCTTTTAACATAAAATCTTTTCGAGGGTCTTCCTAAACGTACCTAGCATGTTAACACAAAGTTTCACATTCCATTAAGGCACTTAAGGGGTTCGATCATTGCCTCGAAGTTGGCTAAGTGATGTAGTTTGGTTTCTCGAAACATCCTTTACTAAAACACTTGTCTCTCCTAAACCGTAAATCGGATTCACATGATTCTCGCACCAAAACGAACCTTGAAACAAGACATACACTATCATGGCAGTGGTGACCCTTGGGTAGGAGTTACTAGGTTCGAAAATCTTAAGAAAAACAAGGTTAAGGAAAATCGGGCATTACAACGGCTATGTTTTAATGATTCCAAAGTTTAAACCATCATCTTTACATAATCAACCAACCAATCAACAAACTCATTTCTTCAACATCATAACTAATCCATAAACATTATCAACCATAGTCAAAACCAACATCTACTTATTCACCATCAAAACAACACCATGCTTTCATCAAAATCAACCATTCATCCTTATAATCAAACTAACTAAACTATACTTAAAACTAACCATATAAATCAATTTATAACTATGGGTTTCAAGAGTTTATACCTTCCTTGATGCTTTAAGTACACCCACAATAGCTTATAATCCATCCTTGAGCTTTGAACTAACCTTAACAAGCTTAATCTTTAAGAACAAAATCAAGAACACAAAAGATTACTATTCATTTCACTATTCACCGTCATCTTTGATCTAAGATTCAAGCATGTTATGATTCATGGATGAAGCTAGGAATTAGAGAATACCTTAGTCTAGGAATTAGGAAATTTTTTAATCCAATATCATGATTTATGGAAGCTTGGAAGTTTGATTTTGAAAAATGTATCCTTTGTTGGTTTATTTGGGCCGAATGGTTTGTTCTTCCAAAGGGAGAGTTTTCTTCTTTGACACTTCCTTGGTTTCTTGATATTTTGGTTTGATAAACATGTGCTTAAAGTGATTTGCTAAGCATGGAAAATGATGATGTAATGGAGCTTATGTCATCCTTGACAAATGTCACCTTAGGAAGTGTTTAAGGAAGAAGCTTGCTTGGTGGCTTAGTTTGGTTTCACATGGATGATCCTTGTAACGACGCTAAATTTTAAATTACAACTATTTATTTTATGTGCCAAACTGTTAGAATAAAATGAAATATCTTATTCAAGTTTGATGCGTCATCTGCTAAATGTATGTTAAGTCCGGTCAATCATGTGAGTCATTTAAGTGCTTATGTGCTAATTTAGTATGTGTGTGTAAATGATTAAATTTTCTCCAGGAATTATCTGTTAATTAATATTTAAATTGTCTAAAAATTATTGTAGCCAATTTCCTTGGTATTAAAAATCTTATTAATTTTATTATTTAAATTAAAAATGATAATTATATTTTTAGTGATTATTTAATTAATCTCTTAAATTATTTAATATAGATTTGGGAATTTTATTTAAAATGCCCAAAATAAAATTTTATAATTTATTTGATCTTAACATTTGATATTATATGTATCTTAAATTTGTTCGTAAATTAGATTACTATTAGTGTTTTAAACGAAACATGTTCATATTTAACGAAACTTATAAATCTTTTTTTCGAAACAATTTCCAATAAGTATAAATAGTTTTCCTAATTCATTTTTATTTTCCCCATTTCATTATTTTCTCGACCTGAGTACGTTTTTTTCTCTGTTTTGCCGACTCTCTCATCCTCTGCTTCTCCCCCCGATTCTTCCTCCCTTTTCTTTCAATTTTCTCTCGATCTTTTAGTTTATAGCTATCATAATTATAGTGAAATCGAAGACCTTTGAATTCTCTACAAAACGACACTAATTTTGTAGAGGTTTATAGGATTCGAAAATTTGGAGATTTTCTCTAGGGTATTAATTTCTGTTGTTCTTGGTGTTTATGTGATGTGTATGAATAGATATGATACTGGGGGATGTTTTCGTGGCTGAATCAACAAAGAACCCCCCCGTTTTGGGGGGGGGGGGGAGTTCGCGACTGCCCAGTCATCGGCGATGAGCTTCGCTGAGCTGGTGACCCTCGGTTTTTCAGTTTATAGTTTAATTAGTTTATAGTTTAATTAGTGATGTACAATGTTATATGCTCTTAGTTCGATGTTGTGTGGTAAACTTTAAAGTTGATTTGAAATTTTAGTTGTAAGCTGAATTGTTAGTGTAAATTTAGTCATATATATGCTGATTATTGGTAATTGTGATGATTAATTCATATTCTTGAATGAATTTTGAGTACCAGTCAGTTATGGGTTCAAAGTTGATATGAATATAATGGTAGTTTGAGTTTTGGTAGTCCACTATTTTTCCCGGGGAGGTTTTAGTCGGAAAACGTTATGTGAAAAATGTTGTTTATGGAATTAAGGATAACTTGGCCATGATAGTATTAGAAATTGATTGTGATTGAGTTAAGAATTGTATGTTATGTATAGGGGCAGTGGAGGTAGATTAATTCCTGCTCCTGTTCGAATTGTTGAATTAAGTTGACGTATATTTTAGTTCGGATTTTTAGTGTAAAAACAAGGGAAAATGGAATGGTGTTAACAACCAGAGAAACCTGTCCAGTTTAATTACTTTGGGATTGTTTTTATTGTGTAAACGTTTTGGTTAATGTACGCTACCAACTGGTATAGGAACTATATAGTCAGAGTCTTGACAGTCACCAACTTCCGGTGAGATTTAAATTTGAAAATGTTTTCTGATTGGGTAATTTTGGATTTAGGGATTAATAGTAAGTTGATTGTGTTAACACCAAGGACTATTTTTAGTTCAGTTTTGGTTGCGTCCTGATAATCGTTGTATGGTTTAATTGGTGCTAGAATTAGGGTATAAACGGAATTGGTGGTGTATGGGTAAACTTGTGGTGTTGAACTTGGAACTAAATTGTCGAAAGATAATCGTTAGGGGCTAGTGTTGGTTAAAATTGTGTGATAATGAATGGATGAATTTGAGTAAATGATATATTAAATAATCTGAGTATAATCAAGTGTAATTAACTGAGTTGTTCATGTTATGTGAATTATATGGATAACGTGAAAACTTAAAAGCTCATAATAAAGTGAATTTTTTTATATACGTGACTGATATGCTTCTATTTGAACCTACTTGCATACTTTTAAATGAATAACATGCAAGTCTAAATATGAGTCTAAAATGCATAACTATGTGTACCTGTGTATTGATAATATATATATATATATATATATATAACATATCTCGAAGAGTAGTTAGGAATAATCAAGTTGTCAATTATATTAGTCCCAGAACTGATCCGACAACTAACCAAGGGTTGTTTACGCATTTTAGGATCAAGTACTAGCTAAGGCTTGGATAAACGTTCAGCGTAGATACCACCTCTTGTTCAGTTAAACCCTCTTTACCAGGCAAGGGACAATTGCTACTATACTGTTATTAAACAAATATTTTATCATACAAACTGTATATTATGCTGCATTTCAGTATTTTACGGGAATCATGAATTATGATTATTATGATGTTACAAAATGAAATGTTTTACCCTGATAATATATTCTCGATAATTAGGCCCTTTCCTTTTTGGAAAAATACTTGTTAAGTTTAAAGAAAGTTTGATAATGATTTCTGGAAATGAAAGATATATAATTGATAAATAGCGGGATAATTGGAATCATGTGCTACAGTTTTCGTATATAAAGTGGAATGAGTTTGCGTAAGAGGACTGCTTGACACCCAGGCCAACCCAGTATTTAAGCCAATGTCAATCAGTGCTACCGGATCCAGATTTTTATGAACACTTTGTTATACTAACATCGTGTTAGAGAGGTTATGTGTGACAGATCATCAACTTAACCTATGTCATTTGTATCCACTTTATACATTCAAAATGGGCCAATTTTTTGATAAATGAGATACATAACTTTAGAATGAATAGCTTATATTTCCTTCACTGGTTTCAGACTTAATTATACGTAAATGATCACTGCTTTATAAATGTGGAATGACGTTTTCTTTTAAAAAGGATTATCCACTGCAAATCAGATTCTTTTAAAAAGGATAATATGATTTATCATAAAGATATTTATGAATATATATTATGTGATTGTCATGTGCTAAGCTCTTTTGTTTACTCCTGACTTGTTAATCTAACCTTACAGCTAGATATTTTGATGGCTCATAACGGTCGTGGAAGGGCCGGAGGGTATGGTAGAGATTCCAGGCTTTTGTTTTCTCCTCCTCTGTAGGTAGAAACTTTTGGCAGCTGGTAAAGGATGGTTTAGTAATGATAAAAATATGTAGTCGAGTAACTCTTAATCAGATAGACTTTTAATTTACTAGTCAACTCTTATAGAGATTGTACTAGTAAATGCAGGTTGTGTAATTTTAAAGTAGTAGTCTTGTTTCAACGCCAAAACTTGTAAAAGATCCTAACTTTTGGGAGTGTCAATCCTATATTGTTAATTATTATGCATGGATGTTTATATTTAGTGACATCGGGTTTCCGGGCTGTCACAGGTTGTCAATCCTATATTGTTAATTATTATGCATGCATGTTTATATTTAGTGACACCGGGTTTCCGGGCTGTCACAGGTTTTGTGTCAATCCTATATTGTTAATTATTATGCATGCATATTTATATTTAGTGACACCGGGTTTCCGGGCTGTCACAGGTTGTCAATCCTATATTGTTAATTATTATGCATGCATGTTTATATTTAGTGACACCGGGTTTCCGGGCTGTCACATGTTGGTATCAGAGCGACAGGTTTTGGCAATGAAACAAGAATAATGAAAATAAACTTAGGTAGGTATTAAGTAGTTTAATTAAGACATGGAGATAACAATAGGCAAACTCATATAGAGTTTGAGTTAGGACTGTTGGAAACGGTATTAACTAGTGTTAAGTACTTTTGAGATTTAAGTATATATATATATTCTGAGATCTATCATAACCATGTTTCTTGATTGCAGCATCCGGACTCTGGCCCAGAGTACTCTCATTCACGCACTCCTCTACCTACTATACGTCTTGGTAGAGCTTCTTCCAGTGAGAGTGATCCTTTTGAGGATCCTACCGCCCATACATTTGTTCACTCTTCTGTTCCTGTGAGGGAGCCACCTCCCCCTAGTGATTGGCCTCCATAGCCTACTCCTGCTGTTCTTCCTTCTGCTCCTCCAGGCTTATCACGTTCTCCTTCAGTTCCCGGTAGCCCTTCAGATCCATCTCCTATTCACTCTGCTGCATCTGTTACTTCTCCATTATCAGGATCTCGAACTCCCGTTCCATATCATATCTACCATCAGTTAAGAATGGATGCAAAGTTCTTACAAGCGCAGGTTAAGCTGCTTAGGAAATAGTTGGATCAGCAGGCGGGATCACCTAGTACTTCTGCACCACCAGAGAGACATGAGGATTAGAGTACGAGAGGACCTCGGGATGGTGTGAGTTGGTGTGTTATCTAGTAGTGTGTATGTGAGAGTGGGCTGATAGTAGGTCCCGATTCTAGATGGTATTTTGGGGTTGTAGTATAGTGTTGTCCATCTAGTAGCAGTTTTATTTGTGTTGTTGTACTCTTTTCAGCTTGTTGTCTTAGACTCAAGTTGTCTCATGTCCTTGTGTGCTTGACTATTTTGGTGTCTTTATGATGCCACCCTTATCAGTATGACCTTTCCTTTTCAGTATTTTGTTGTGCGAGTATATTGTTTAGTATGTTGATATATTGTTCATACAACATCTAAGATTATTTCAATTGCGTATATTATGTTAGTTCTTTGTTGGAAGTTGTAGAGATTCACATGCAGTAACAAACAACTTATTAGTAGTAACAGATAATATCTTGAAATTTTTCAAACTTGCATATTTCACATATGATTTCCCAATTTGTACCGGTACACATAAAAGATTTTGCGCATGTAAATTTTAGATACTATCTTGTTACAAGAGTCGTTTTCTAAACTATTTTAAAATGTTATATGTTAGAAATGAATATCACCAAGAAACTAGACAGAGGGGGGGTGAATGGATAGTTTAGATATTTTTCACTTTCTTAAAGCTAAATTGTTGTAATAGATTTTGTAGTAAGAAAATGCGAAATGAAAATAAACAACACAAACAATCACTTTAATCTACTTTGTATTAAGCAAATTAAATGCTACAGCTTTCCAGAATTTCACAACTGAATTTCTGGCTTCTAAACAAGAACAGTTTGTACTTGTTTTTCTTACAGAGAAAGAAGTGCTTGAATATAATTCTATGATTTTTCTCACATCTGCAAACAGTAGGGTGTGCACAATATATATATTGTCCTATACAAAACTAGTGCACACACCTAATTACACAGCTTCCTATCTTGCAACTCCAATTTGTCGTTCTATAAACGGTTGGCTGTGTCAGGGAGACCCACTTGCTTTCTGTGGTCCTCTCCCTTATCTGTAGCTGCTTGTCTTCCTTCTTCCTCTCCAAGTTTAGCTGTAGATTTTCCATCTGTATTTTGGACCACCTGACCAATACAGATGCTTCAGTATTTGTCTCCATTGACTTTGATCTTGTACCTTCATTTGTCTTGTTGTAGATGGCTAAGTGTTGATATCGTGAACTCCATTTCATTCCTAGCTTCGCGATGTATCCTTTAGAGACTTCGCGATCTAAGCCTTCTGAGGACCTCGCGATCTAGGCCTTTTGAGGACTTCGTGATCTAGGCCTTTTGAGGACTTCGCGATCTAGGCCTTTTGAGGACTTCGCGATCTAGACCATTTTGGGACTTTGCGATCCAGGCCTTTTGGGGACTTCACGATCCAGTACATCTTGACTTTGCGGTATCAACACTTCACGATATGAGTAATGAAGACTTCACGACATAGTTCAATTAGGACTATGCGATCTTAGTACTTCACGACATAGATATTGGCAACTTCACGAGATGGCTTTATTCTGACTTTGCTATATAATGCCTTAGACAAATTTCTGCAACTTATTTCTTCAGGGCCTTATTCATCTTCATCCTGCTGCATGAACAAATTCTGAACTTCTACCAGGACAATTATTCAATGGCCTATGTACATTCTAGATGCAAGAAACTTACTAAGCTCATTATAATTCTGAGCATACATGATCAAGCTAATGTTCATGAGAACAAGACAAGTACAGAGAGACCTATACTATATCCCAGTGATAGAGTTCACTAGGTCATGTAGTGTGACATAGTCACAAAGTGTAGGCTTGTTAATGGTGGTATTCAGACATGTCTTGAGCCTAACAATCTCCCCCAAATTGTGAGTAAGACCCTTAGGCACAATTTCATGTCTGATAACAAGCCTAACTTACATAAAAAGAAACAAATATAAAGAAGATAAAAAGATGAACAAAATTTGATAACAACTTGAAATTTGGGCTTACAGAATTTCTCCTTGAGCTACATAGCTTCAGTTTCCAATTGTTTCTCTAAGAAATCATCATAAATCTTCTTCTTCCTTATTTCTTCATTCTTCTTTATTTCAGAAATGGCCAGTAGAATTTCATCTCTTGCTATTAACTCCTCTATTAGAGGAGAGCCTTCTAAATCTTCAGCTGCTGTTCTGAGGGCACTTTCCACATATGAATCAATAAACTCCATCCTTATCTTGATTTTTCCTCCATAATGATTTTTGTACTCCACAATATAAGGATTTTGTTTTACCCTGCACGGCCCTTTCTCTCTCAGCTCCTTTGCTCTTTCCTCCAATTCAGCCATCTCCTTTTCTTTCAAGCACCTCTTTTCTTCATTCAGCTTCCTTAGATTTTCTTCATTATCAGAGTGCATCTTCATGAATCTGGCAACCTCTATTTTCCACAATCTCTCCTCCTTTTCTTCAAAATTCAGTAGAGCATTTATTCTTTCAAGTTCGTACTGTGAAAAGTATTGCCAGCCTCCTTGCTTCATTTTTCTTTCTCTTCCATCAGTGTATTTGATCTCTAGATGATCTAGCTTCACCTTGACTTCAAAGATTCTTTGAGCTCTCAAAAATGCTAGGGCATCTTCATCATAGTCTTCATCCAGAGGAAGTACTTTGATCCCTACTACATTAGTGACTACCCCATTCTTCTTTGTTATCCCTTTCCTTTTGGCTACACTCTTGATCTTCAAATGCTTCACTTGAGGTAGCTTTATGGAGCAGGGAGATTTAGTCTTTAGTGCCACATAATTTGGAAGTAGCTTCATCCATTTCCCTTTCATCCACTGTAACACTCCACTGGCTGTGACTTTGTGGAAGTGTCTTCTTGATTTTTCCTTTGTGGCTTCAAATTCCTTCTGTGGAAAATCAGGTTCAGAGGTCTTGGATAATGATTTTGGAGGATCATTACTAACAGTACCCACCCTAGACTTGGAGTCTTGTGTTGTGGTTAAGGCACTGCTGGTAATGTCCTTGACTTGCTGATTTCCATTCCTTGTCTTCTTGACAATTTCTTTGCTTCCCTTTGAGTCTCTGTTGTCATCCTCAACATCTTTGGATTTCTTTGAAGTTTTCCCTTTCCTGCTCTTAGTTACTCCATCCTTATCACTCCTAGGTTGACTCCTCCTCCTGTAGCTTTTGTCTTTATCCTCATCTTTGTCATCCTTTTGATTTTTCTTTGCATTGAGTGATTCAGGAACTCTTCCATGTATCAGAAATGATTGTAGAATTTGAATCATCTCTATTTCTTCAGCAGTCCTGAGTCCTTTCTTGGCTCTTAGCATTTGAAGCACACTGTTGATTCTATCTTTGTTCTTCATGTTCAACTGAGCAGGGATGATTAGTTGATCAATTGTGTTTGCCCTAGTGAGTCCTTGAAAGATGATTGTTCTTGGATTTGTGATAACTTCAGGCAATCTTGAGTATTGGTCCTTCTTCAAGTCTTCATACAGAATCCTGTTGTTCTCACCAGTCTTCTCTATTAATTCCATTATGGTGTCTAGTTCAGTGAACCTCAGCTTATCTAAAGTATCAAAGGACAGATGCCAAAGTTCATTTTCCTTAGATACCATGACAATTTCTCTTAGATAAGCTTCCTTGATTCTCTTGACTACCACAGTGAGATACTTGATATTTTCCTTAATCATTGCCCTGTAGGTCTTGGTGTCACCTTGAACGCTGATAAAGATGGCTTTCAGAAACTCCAGAAAGGCCTCATCATGATAGATGTATGAATTGGCAACTTCATGTAGCTTGGCCTCAATGATAATGTTGGCTTTGACAGGTTGAGCTTTTGTGGAGATGAGAGGAGCAGAGACATCACTGGGCAATGTGCCAGGATAGTAGGTTGTAGTCACACTACTTTTCTGGTCAGCTAAACTGGTGACAAAAACAGTAGGAAGAGTTATTGGCCTTGTGTCTTTCTCAGATATTTTGCCCTTGAGCTTTGCAGAGACTCCCCCTTTCAGAGTCACTTCCTTTCCTTTCCTTTCTTTCTCCCCCTTAGGCTTGGGATCAGACAAGATGTCTTGAGCTTCTCCAAGAATAGGAAGATTCATGCTTCTCATCATAGAGGTCATCATCTATTGTTGGACCAGCAGAATGTTTGAAGTTGAGTTGCTTTGGTCGTCCATCTTGGCATTCAGGAGCTCCAAGGAATGAGAAATCCCTTGGTTTTCAGATTTTAAGGATGCCACTTCTTTCTCCAATCTTTCAACCTTTGAAAACAGCTGCTCAGACTTGAAAGGATTGAGGGCCTGGTCCTTGAGCTTAGAGAAATCAAATTTAGATATGTTTGAGACAGGAACCTCATCCACCAGCTTGTCACCAAACTGGTTTTTCCATAGAACTGATGTAAGAACCCGAAATTTTCGGTAGAATTAATTTTTTTTTTATGATAAAGTGCATCAGTGAATATATGAATGATTAGTGGTTGCAACCACAATGTGTTAATGATTTTGAGATTCAAGATTATAAAATGAATATGGATTTCAGTTACAAGTACTTTGTGAATAGAAGGGATGGACTGACCATCTAAATAAGAACAATCTATCTGGAAAATGGGAATATAATATTCCGAGAAAGAAAAGTATTTTCATGTCATCCAAATCGATATCTGTTATGCATCCGACAACTCCGTAAACAAGATAGAGTATGCCTGAGAAAGCACTAGAACATTTTCTAAGTACAAGAAACGTTGGAATTGATATTGATCTACAAGATTGTGGATGAATAGTGATTTTGAGGATTAACAAAGTTTTTCATGCCACCTATGTACGAGACGTAGTGTGGATATTCCGAAGTCATATTAGTGATCTACGGAGTAAATAAGTGAATGCAAAGACGATCGGAATTCAGAAATTCCAAATTTTATTTTGGAATAGTATTTGACCGGGCAGCGAATTATATATTATTATATTCAAGAAATGAGATATTAAAATTGAGGAATTGAGGATTTAACATTTTGGAATTTTAGTATATTATTAAAGTCGATTTAAGGATTCGATTGTTGAAGTGAATAGTGAATAGTTACTATTCACTGCGAGCATCGCGTAAAATTTTATTCGCCCTTTAGAAAATATTTCGAATCGTTTCAAGAGGAATAAGGTAACATTTACGGGATTAAATATAGACATGGAAGTAACATGTAACAAGATTAATTCGAGGGATGCAACATTTGGATCATCCATGTGAAAAGAAACGAACCGATAAAGCTACTTTAGCAGGAGCAATGCATGTGCGCCAAGTGTCGCAAGAAGAAGCATCAAGGACCAATGAGTCATCACTTTGACCATTTAATTACAAAATACAAGTGATTAAAACAAAGAAAAAGAAAAGTAGAAAAAAAATCAAAAGAAAACAAAGGAAAGCAAAAGCAAAACAAAACCAAGAAACTCTATTCTGCCAAGCAGAGAACAGCTCGGTAATTTGAGTGTAGAGTCTTCATTACTCAATGAAATTGGGCGTTCTTTAGCTTTCTGGAAACCCCGTGAGATGATCTACAACTTTCATTCAGGAGCCGCGACCAGGAAACGAGTGCAAGGGCTTCGTTTTGGCTGATCTTTGGGGCGTGTTTTTCCAGTCAGGAAACCCACTTCCATGTTCTTGATTTCTTTGGTGAGATTGAAGATGGTGAGCATAGAGTAAGGCTTCCCCAAGGTTAACCAAGCTTGTTTGAGATTGTAAGAACATCAAGAAGGTATAACCTCTAACCCTCCTTGGTTGTATGTTGAATTTTAAAGATGATAAGTATTGAGTGAAAGCATGTGTGTTATTAGTGGCTATTATGATGTTAGCTTGCTTAAATTGTGGTTGATTATTGTTTGGTGGTCTTGAGACCTAACCCCTGATTATATAGAGTATGAGGATGATATATTGATGCTTATGAAGTTTATAAGTTGTATGGATGCCCGGTGTGGCTTGGTTGGATTGTTACGATTTTTGGAATATCCGAATTATAGCCGTCGTAATGCCCGATTTTCGTTAACACCTAGATAACCGTGCATCACAGTTGTTCCAACTCACTGTTTAGCTTCGTTTTCTGCCATGATAAGCTAGATAATGTTATAAGCTTCGTTTTAATATAAAGATCATGTAAAATGGATTTACGGTTTAGGAGAAATGGCCGATTTACTAAAAGTGGTTCGAAACCGTAAACGCGAGTTCGTAATTAAAATTGGATTCCCTTAACATAGTTAATTCAGTTGCGAATCGAGGTTATTAAATACTAGAGATAAAAAGGAAGGTGTGAGAAGAAACCACATGTCAAATGGATCGTTTTTCGATTTTATAAAAAAAGTTCGAATCAAGGTTAAGTGCGAAGGAACCCCTTAGAGGAGCACTTGGTTATAACTTTGAGAACCACTTAGTAAAACGAGCGAACGAGATCCAATTGCTAAAACGAATCTTCGACCTAAGTATTTGTTGATTAACATGGACCTAGTACGAGCCTAAAGCAAGCTAGTAATACCATAGTTGTGTCTCGCTTATTTGTTTAAGCGTTGATGTATAAATAGAGTATCCAAGGGATTAACCAAACGTTTTCTTTGACTTTGTCTAGATTGTTCGACATTGTCACGTGCCCTACTACTTCTCGAGCATCAGGCAAGTTTACTAAACCTTACTCTATTATTAGAGTGGGCATATTTTCGAATGTTTAATACTTGTTGATTCAAAAATATATCTATATATATATTCTTTGTTCCAGGTATCGTGCAAGTTTCTAAAACCATACTTTGAAGTATACATATATTAGATGCAAGTTTTCAAACCTATACCTTTGTAAACTGTTGTGGTGATAACTAAAGATTTTGAGATATATGCTATATGTATATGATTTCGAAATGATTTCTATGATGCTAAGTCAAGGGTATTGACACAAGTTGAACTTGTAAGCTATGGATATAGTAGTATTTTGTAGCTGATGTGCTAAGCAAAACCCTCAGTAGGGGGATATATACTCTGCATTTATACTTTGGACCGGGAATGGTATCAGTTGTTATCTAGAGATATATTATATATTCTCTATATTTATTTTACATACTAAGAATGGTATCAGTTGCTATCTAGGGTTATTTTATTGTGTTATTACAATTAATCTCGATAAATGATTTACAAATTAAAGATCATTTGAAGTTTAATCTATTAGGGGTATATTTTAAATATATGATGAATAGTTGTTATCTACCCTTTTTGATAAGAAAGTACTTGAGAATTATTTCTAAATAAATATTCTTTATTAAATATAGTTTGATTTAATTATTTAAAGCCCTACTTCTTAAGGAAGTATTTTGTGAAAACTATTTTTAAACCCTAGATAGCTAATAAAGTTTTATTCAAACAATTATAAATATAATTAGAGAAGGTTCCCAAAACTATTTTCCGTTTAAGTCTATATTCAGAAAGACTTAAATGCTCGCTCAAACTTCAAAGATCCATGGAACCTTTCTCAAGATTTTATGGTTGTTTCAAGTGGACTGCCCGGTCCTAAATCTTTTAAATCAATGAATTTATCAGTCTGGTTTACTACCATCAAAATGATTTTGATTACTTCCTCAAGATTCGAGGGGTAAGATCAGTGGAATTAGTTGCATCCATTAACAAGCGTCAGCTTGGGAAATATGGGTGAATTTTCCTTTCCAACCAGATATGACTACTTTGTGGAGTTGTATTCTTGGGGAAAAAGGGGAAGGATCTTTATGTTTCAGTGTTATGGATTTACTCGAACTTGGAGATATATAAGGGACTGAGTAGCGCCGGTCCCCTAAGGGAATTACGCGTAGATCGTCGTTCTTTCCTTAGATTTATCAGTGCCCGACCGTAGGAGAAGTGGATGTAACAGAATCGACCGTCCAAGAACGGGTCTGTTCATCCTGCCTACAACCGATTGGCGGGGAGGTAAGTCGGTGTGAGACTGATTATCTTCCCTTCTACGTAGAAAAACAGCAGGGGGATTCGCCTTACGACTGATCATCGTAGGGGTATCCTCGGCGCCCAGCATCTCCATCTACAGTTCACTATTCATGAAAGAGCACATTTTGTGCAGGTTTTCAGAGAAAGAGAAATTATTCCAGTTACTCCGTTTTATGCAAGTTTTCAGAAAAGAAAGTTTATTCCAGCATTTCAGTTCTATGCAAGTTTTCAGAAAGAGAAAGTTTACTCAAGAGTATTCCAGTTTATTTCAGTATATGAGTTTACCAGAAAGAATATGAATTTATCAGAAAGGTATATGATTTTTGAAAAAGGTATATGGAATCAGATGAGTTTCGAAAATGGATTGGACATATTTTGCCTTGTCTTTATTTCCAGATTATGATATGAGATAAATGTTGATATGAAAGATGATATTTGGAAATTCCTACAACTTCATCTTTTATTTTATGAGTCATGACTCTGATAAAACCTGATTAAGGATATATATGTATAAGTGGATTTTGGGTTATGGAATCCTTATATTGAATTTCCTTATAACTTCATCTTTCAAGTATATGTTGATAGTCGGCTTATATTTCATATAGCAGATATTTTACAGAAAGGATATACTGAATTATCTTGTTATTTCATCTTTTATACTATACTAGAACTTTGTTCAATAGTATGAATATCGAAAGTTTGCAGAATATTATGGTGATGATATTTGAAATACAACAATGGTATTTTTTTGGAATACATTCCGATAAGGAAATAATTTCAGTATCGAGATATTTTGACAAATTATTGTCTTATACCCACTTTATTTCTGGGTTGAATTAAAGGCAGAATTATGCCATACTTTCATTACCTTGCTGAGCTATCGCTCACTCTTGCTATTATTTTTATATATATTATATAGCAGCGAAGCAGGATGCCAATGGGACAACACATACCTCGCAAGGCGTTTCCATTAAGCAGTTTCTAGCAGTGATCCCGGGAGTAGTACGACCCAATCGAATCAGGCTACGGCTTTTGGTATTCAACTTATGTATAGACCTAAGTGGTATTAGAGGATTGTGAGCATCAGAAGGCTAAGTTGGTAATGTAACAATACTTAGAAATTGTATCAGTAACAGATTCAAAAGACATTTGGGTATTGTAATAAAAGTTAATTATTCCGCAGTTGTTGTATTGTGTCGTTTCTGAGACTCTAACCTGTGTGTGTGTGTGTGTGAGACATATGTTGTGGGGTCATGAGCAGGTGAATTATGAATGGTGTGAGTAATACAGGTAAGGAAAGGAGTACATGGATGGTGACAACCCTAAATCCCTGACCCCGGATTTGGGGCTGTTACAGAGATGGTATCAGAGCGTTAGGTTACAGTCCTCAGAAACGATAGGAGATCGAGTCTTACAATTCCCTTAATAATGATAAGAGCAGCTGGAGCTCAAATTAAGTTCGCAGTCGAGTTAGAAGACATGACCCTGACTGTTTAAGATAAAGCCCGAGAAGGGACTTCTTCTGGGAAACCGTACTTAGGACTTCATGGTTAGTCACCTCGATTCGTATGAGTTATAGATGGATGGGACTCTGAGATACCAGACCCCGAGGCCTTCGAGTAGGCATTTAATGATGCGCTCCTTGATATGGATGGAGACCCGATAAAGGGAGATCCATAGGAGGATCTAGAGGAAGACCCCATAGTGGGTCGAGGAAAGAATCTTGTAGAGGATGTGTTGATTGATAAAGATGTGGTGTGTTACTTGAGGTCTAATAATAAGACCGGACGAACCTTCAAGGGATAAATAAGTGACGAGAGTTTAAGGATCGTTCATGATTCATCAAGAGGTATGACAAAGAAAATGGAGTAGAGTCTCCAAAGCAGAAGAGGTAGAGGCAGTATAGCCAGTATCAGTGGATTGATTCGACTTGAACGAAACCTGTTACTTGTAGTCAGTTATAGTTGCCCATAAGGAGGCGGCATGCGTAAGAACCAAGGTGTTCAGATTTTCACGAACGATTAAGGGTACTTAGTTGCCTAAGAATAGTGTAAGGAATTACTTTGGGCTATGAGATTTCAATCCCCCACGACCAGCGATCCCACTGGAAATAGTGTCTATTACATCATTGAGGAATTTTGTTATTTCAAGGAGAATTTGGATATATGTACCATGCAAATGTTATTGTAAGGCAAGCACGCTAAGGTGAAATCGAGAACGAGATTACCACTCTCAGGAACCAGGAAGGGATTATGAGGATGGAACAGAAAAGTCGGAAATTAGACCCGAGCATTACTAGCAGGTAAATAGAATAATCAAGTTTCCCTGATTTTGGAAGGGAATTCAGTAAATTTTTGGCAAACCTTGTCTTTCTGATTACCAGAGAATGTCACCAAAGAGAGTGGAGATTAGAGCGAACCATGTGGATTGGATAAGATAGCCGTTATGTGGTTTGGTGTACAGACCCTGATTGCTATAATTGATTGTAGAGATAAAATGATGAAGTTGAGATTGGACGGTAAAGGCGAAATATAATTAAGAACCAAGACGGACTGAGAAGTTCCGGGGTTGACTTAAATGAAAAGGCTATTGTGCCAAAAGTGTTAAGCTTATTTAGCACCCAGGATTGATATGGGTGAAGGAATATTGGATATAAGGATGATTGAAATAGAGACCCGATTTAATCTTGTAGTTTCTAACGATCTTCCGGAGTACTGCCCAGTCGACATGAGGAATTGTCATTGCTATGGGCGACAACGGTATCGAAGTCTTCTTATGGAACATAACGTTTACTTGGGATGTTTGCGCTTAGTCGAATAGGATTCCCTGCGATTGCAAAGGTCGATGGTTGAATCCTTAGTGACTATTATTAGTCGGCAATGACGTAAGTATCGAGCACCTTAGGGTGTGCCTGGAGAAGAAAAGCTTTGGAATTGAACGATTATCCATTAGAGGAGCCGACGTAAAAGGCATCCGTAGAGACCTTGGTAATACCCTCCCCATTTGCAAATTATGTGGGGTACCTCCCCAACCTATGATCTATCTTGACCTCTCTCCAGGAAAGAATTCTGATAAAGGGTATATTCCCTCTTCGAAGTTGTTTTATAGCACTTGTGCTAAATCATATTTAATTTCAATTGTGCCAGAGGCTATCACAATGCCTACTTTCAGGCTTTCGAAGCCCTGTCAAATGATGTATTTAAGCTTTCACTTTTCTTCAAATAATGAATGACCCTATGGTAATACCTCACCACTTGTTTGTTAAGTACCAGTATCTTTTGGTTATTCTTTTCTTTGCGATTCTTTGGAAACCGCACCTTTGGAATCTGTTCAATTTTAATCCAAGGTGTTCCTTTAAGAAATATTGTCGAAAGATGATAATCATTAAATTGACATCGAATTGCTTTCATACTTTTCAACTTCCACTGAGACGAACAACCCTATACTTATAGGGGCTACAAGGACTATCTGTCTGTGTGATAGAAGTCGGATGGGACGCCATCACTTGTAAGTTGTGAAATACAAGAAGGCTAATTACCTTTAGTATGTCTCAATTGAGGCACACAACGTTGAGTTCTTATGATCATACTGATCTCTCGGTAAAAATTCTCTTACCTCCAATAAGGTTACCTTAAAACTCATAACCTTATGATCACCAGTGTGTGACATTTTCTTTGATATGGGAGCTGTCTTTTCAAGGCCCCATAGTTTTTGTTATCCTCATTGAATTCTAAGGGGAGGCCACCTAGGTCAAATAAGTCAAAATTTGCTGATAGGAATTAGATTCGCAACGAAATTGCTTATGACAGGAACGGATCCCTAAGACAAATAGAATGTTAGTGACATATCAACGAAATTGGTTATTCTCCCAAAGATATTATGATAATGGAAAGCGTGTCAATCGATATATGTGAAAGGAATGGCGGTATGCCGTGAACTCCAGTGACAACGGTGTTAGATGGATGCCCTATAGTGAAATTGAGATTTTGGAGGAGTGTTTACGAGTGGACACTACCTCTGGGTTAGCAAGATAATTACTGACGTTGGAGTCAGAGGGAGCTGGTATTGTGACTTGGGAGATGTGCAACGTGTGTTGTTATAAAGGAATAATTTTCAGAAATATATGAAGACCCAGTGTACCACCATGGAGAGCCCGGTGTTGTTAGCACAAGATTTTGTATCGACCCTCGAGGGTTGTATGAGTTCGACATGGAAAATAGGTACCCTTGTAAATAATTGTTTGATCAGCGGAAGAACGCTGTGTATTTCCAAATTTATTGGGTATCACCAGTGGGAAGTTAAATCTGAGGATATACCCAAGACTGCGATTCGTACTAGGAATAGACACTTCGAGTGTTCAGCGAAGTTATTTTGGGTTGACTAATGCACCCACAAATTTTCTGTAATGTGATGAAGTGGCTTTGAGTTATCCGTGATAGTAGATAACATGAAATGAAGAAATGGCTAGAATTGACCTAGAATTATGACTGTGAGATACACTACCATCCGGGGAAGGCCAATATGGTGGCCGATACCTTAATTAAAATGAGACAGAGATGGATTCCGAATGATCAGGAATTAAAGGATGAGATTTTACACGAAACTCAAGTTAACCCAACAAACTAGAAGGACAAAAGATTTCACCAACAAGCGGCTAGTGACAACCAAGACAGACAGAGAAAGCATGCGGACTAAGCCCGCGAGTATAGAGATAGTACTGCTATTGATAAGCTAAATGGCATGTTGATGAATGACAAGCAAGTTTATGTTGGTGTATTTTCTGTACAAATTAGATAGAGAGTATGAGGTCAGAGATTTGTAATGCGGAAGGTATTTTCATGGAAAGAAGTAATGAGAATTAGAGAGAAAGAAAAGCTGAGTCTTAAATACATTGGACCGTTTGAGATTTTAAGGCGAATCGTAAGGCTAGCATACGAACTAGCACTAACCCGAATCTGCAACAAGACCGCAACGTGTTTCATGTTTCGATGCTAAGACCATACAAGTCAAATGCTAAGCATATAGTGGAATTCGAGCATGTGGATATGCAACCAGACTTACCCTATATGGAGTAACCAATGGAATATTAGATCAAAAAGGAACAAGTGCTCCAAAACAAGGTCATCAAGTTCGTCAGAGTTATGTGGCAAAATCATAACGTGGAAGAATCAAATTGAGAGCTAGAGGGTGAATTACTAGAGTAATACCACCATTTGATTCAGACAGATTCCGGGACGGAATCCTTTTAAGGAGGGGAGAATGTAAGAACCCGAAATTTTCGGTAGAATTAATTTTTTTTTTATGATAAAGTGCATCAGTGAATATATGAATGATTAGTGGTTGCAACCACAATGTGTTAATGATTTTGAGATTCAAGATTATAAAATGAATATGGATTTCAGTTACAAGTACTTTGTGAATAGAAGGGATGGACTGACCATCTAAATAAGAACAATCTATCTGGAAAATGGGAATATAATATTCCGAGAAAGAAAAGTATTTTCATGTCATCCAAATCGATATCTGTTATGCATCCGACAACTCCGTAAACAAGATAGAGTATGCCTGAGAAAGCACTAGAACATTTTCTAAGTACAAGAAACGTTGGAATTGATATTGATCTACAAGATTGTGGATGAATAGTGATTTTGAGGATTAACAAAGTTTTTCATGCCACCTATGTACGAGACGTAGTGTGGATATTCCGAAGTCATATTAGTGATCTACGGAGTAAATAAGTGAATGCAAAGACGATCGGAATTCAGAAATTCCAAATTTTATTTTGGAATAGTATTTGACCGGGCAGCGAATTATATATTATTATATTCAAGAAATGAGATATTAAAATTGAGGAATTGAGGATTTAACATTTTGGAATTTTAGTATATTATTAAAGTCGATTTAAGGATTCGATTGTTGAAGTGAATAGTGAATAGTTACTATTCACTGCGAGCATCGCGTAAAATTTTATTCGCCCTTTAGAAAATATTTCGAATCGTTTCAAGAGGAATAAGGTAACATTTACGGGATTAAATATAGACATGGAAGTAACATGTAACAAGATTAATTCGAGGGATGCAACATTTGGATCATCCATGTGAAAAGAAACGAACCGATAAAGCTACTTTAGCAGGAGCAATGCATGTGCGCCAAGTGTCGCAAGAAGAAGCATCAAGGACCAATGAGTCATCACTTTGACCATTTAATTACAAAATACAAGTGATTAAAACAAAGAAAAAGAAAAGTAGAAAAAAAATCAAAAGAAAACAAAGGAAAGCAAAAGCAAAACAAAACCAAGAAACTCTATTCTGCCAAGCAGAGAACAGCTCGGTAATTTGAGTGTAGAGTCTTCATTACTCAATGAAATTGGGCGTTCTTTAGCTTTCTGGAAACCCCGTGAGATGATCTACAACTTTCATTCAGGAGCCGCGACCAGGAAACGAGTGCAAGGGCTTCGTTTTGGCTGATCTTTGGGGCGTGTTTTTCCAGTCAGGAAACCCACTTCCATGTTCTTGATTTCTTTGGTGAGATTGAAGATGGTGAGCATAGAGTAAGGCTTCCCCAAGGTTAACCAAGCTTGTTTGAGATTGTAAGAACATCAAGAAGGTATAACCTCTAACCCTCCTTGGTTGTATGTTGAATTTTAAAGATGATAAGTATTGAGTGAAAGCATGTGTGTTATTAGTGGCTATTATGATGTTAGCTTGCTTAAATTGTGGTTGATTATTGTTTGGTGGTCTTGAGACCTAACCCCTGATTATATAGAGTATGAGGATGATATATTGATGCTTATGAAGTTTATAAGTTGTATGGATGCCCGGTGTGGCTTGGTTGGATTGTTACGATTTTTGGAATATCCGAATTATAGCCGTCGTAATGCCCGATTTTCGTTAACACCTAGATAACCGTGCATCACAGTTGTTCCAACTCACTGTTTAGCTTCGTTTTCTGCCATGATAAGCTAGATAATGTTATAAGCTTCGTTTTAATATAAAGATCATGTAAAATGGATTTACGGTTTAGGAGAAATGGCCGATTTACTAAAAGTGGTTCGAAACCGTAAACGCGAGTTCGTAATTAAAATTGGATTCCCTTAACATAGTTAATTCAGTTGCGAATCGAGGTTATTAAATACTAGAGATAAAAAGGAAGGTGTGAGAAGAAACCACATGTCAAATGGATCGTTTTTCGATTTTATAAAAAAAGTTCGAATCAAGGTTAAGTGCGAAGGAACCCCTTAGAGGAGCACTTGGTTATAACTTTGAGAACCACTTAGTAAAACGAGCGAACGAGATCCAATTGCTAAAACGAATCTTCGACCTAAGTATTTGTTGATTAACATGGACCTAGTACGAGCCTAAAGCAAGCTAGTAATACCATAGTTGTGTCTCGCTTATTTGTTTAAGCGTTGATGTATAAATAGAGTATCCAAGGGATTAACCAAACGTTTTCTTTGACTTTGTCTAGATTGTTCGACATTGTCACGTGCCCTACTACTTCTCGAGCATCAGGCAAGTTTACTAAACCTTACTCTATTATTAGAGTGGGCATATTTTCGAATGTTTAATACTTGTTGATTCAAAAATATATCTATATATATATTCTTTGTTCCAGGTATCGTGCAAGTTTCTAAAACCATACTTTGAAGTATACATATATTAGATGCAAGTTTTCAAACCTATACCTTTGTAAACTGTTGTGGTGATAACTAAAGATTTTGAGATATATGCTATATGTATATGATTTCGAAATGATTTCTATGATGCTAAGTCAAGGGTATTGACACAAGTTGAACTTGTAAGCTATGGATATAGTAGTATTTTGTAGCTGATGTGCTAAGCAAAACCCTCAGTAGGGGGATATATACTCTGCATTTATACTTTGGACCGGGAATGGTATCAGTTGTTATCTAGAGATATATTATATATTCTCTATATTTATTTTACATACTAAGAATGGTATCAGTTGCTATCTAGGGTTATTTTATTGTGTTATTACAATTAATCTCGATAAATGATTTACAAATTAAAGATCATTTGAAGTTTAATCTATTAGGGGTATATTTTAAATATATGATGAATAGTTGTTATCTACCCTTTTTGATAAGAAAGTACTTGAGAATTATTTCTAAATAAATATTCTTTATTAAATATAGTTTGATTTAATTATTTAAAGCCCTACTTCTTAAGGAAGTATTTTGTGAAAACTATTTTTAAACCCTAGATAGCTAATAAAGTTTTATTCAAACAATTATAAATATAATTAGAGAAGGTTCCCAAAACTATTTTCCGTTTAAGTCTATATTCAGAAAGACTTAAATGCTCGCTCAAACTTCAAAGATCCATGGAACCTTTCTCAAGATTTTATGGTTGTTTCAAGTGGACTGCCCGGTCCTAAATCTTTTAAATCAATGAATTTATCAGTCTGGTTTACTACCATCAAAATGATTTTGATTACTTCCTCAAGATTCGAGGGGTAAGATCAGTGGAATTAGTTGCATCCATTAACAAGCGTCAGCTTGGGAAATATGGGTGAATTTTCCTTTCCAACCAGATATGACTACTTTGTGGAGTTGTATTCTTGGGGAAAAAGGGGAAGGATCTTTATGTTTCAGTGTTATGGATTTACTCGAACTTGGAGATATATAAGGGACTGAGTAGCGCCGGTCCCCTAAGGGAATTACGCGTAGATCGTCGTTCTTTCCTTAGATTTATCAGTGCCCGACCGTAGGAGAAGTGGATGTAACAGAATCGACCGTCCAAGAACGGGTCTGTTCATCCTGCCTACAACCGATTGGCGGGGAGGTAAGTCGGTGTGAGACTGATTATCTTCCCTTCTACGTAGAAAAACAGCAGGGGGATTCGCCTTACGACTGATCATCGTAGGGGTATCCTCGGCGCCCAGCATCTCCATCTACAGTTCACTATTCATGAAAGAGCACATTTTGTGCAGGTTTTCAGAGAAAGAGAAATTATTCCAGTTACTCCGTTTTATGCAAGTTTTCAGAAAAGAAAGTTTATTCCAGCATTTCAGTTCTATGCAAGTTTTCAGAAAGAGAAAGTTTACTCAAGAGTATTCCAGTTTATTTCAGTATATGAGTTTACCAGAAAGAATATGAATTTATCAGAAAGGTATATGATTTTTGAAAAAGGTATATGGAATCAGATGAGTTTCGAAAATGGATTGGACATATTTTGCCTTGTCTTTATTTCCAGATTATGATATGAGATAAATGTTGATATGAAAGATGATATTTGGAAATTCCTACAACTTCATCTTTTATTTTATGAGTCATGACTCTGATAAAACCTGATTAAGGATATATATGTATAAGTGGATTTTGGGTTATGGAATCCTTATATTGAATTTCCTTATAACTTCATCTTTCAAGTATATGTTGATAGTCGGCTTATATTTCATATAGCAGATATTTTACAGAAAGGATATACTGAATTATCTTGTTATTTCATCTTTTATACTATACTAGAACTTTGTTCAATAGTATGAATATCGAAAGTTTGCAGAATATTATGGTGATGATATTTGAAATACAACAATGGTATTTTTTTGGAATACATTCCGATAAGGAAATAATTTCAGTATCGAGATATTTTGACAAATTATTGTCTTATACCCACTTTATTTCTGGGTTGAATTAAAGGCAGAATTATGCCATACTTTCATTACCTTGCTGAGCTATCGCTCACTCTTGCTATTATTTTTATATATATTATATAGCAGCGAAGCAGGATGCCAATGGGACAACACATACCTCGCAAGGCGTTTCCATTAAGCAGTTTCTAGCAGTGATCCCGGGAGTAGTACGACCCAATCGAATCAGGCTACGGCTTTTGGTATTCAACTTATGTATAGACCTAAGTGGTATTAGAGGATTGTGAGCATCAGAAGGCTAAGTTGGTAATGTAACAATACTTAGAAATTGTATCAGTAACAGATTCAAAAGACATTTGGGTATTGTAATAAAAGTTAATTATTCCGCAGTTGTTGTATTGTGTCGTTTCTGAGACTCTAACCTGTGTGTGTGTGTGTGTGAGACATATGTTGTGGGGTCATGAGCAGGTGAATTATGAATGGTGTGAGTAATACAGGTAAGGAAAGGAGTACATGGATGGTGACAACCCTAAATCCCTGACCCCGGATTTGGGGCTGTTACAACTGAGATCATTGAATTGATGTTGATGTTGGACTGTAGTTGGTTTTCCAATTTGGTGGACATTCTCTTCAAATTATCAGTCACCAAGGCTAGAGAAAGATCCATAGAGGAGACAGTCTGATTAGTCTTCCTGAGCTCTTTGAGTATGCCATCCACCTTGGGAAAATCAGAAAGATATGCATTCCTCAGCTGAACCAGAGAATGTTCAGTTTCTTCCTTGATAGTAGAGATTTCTGACTGAAGACCTTTCCCAAGGAAGTGCATAGCTTTGAGCTGGCTCTTGTAGACTTCATTGACAGCATCATAGATTTCTGCAGGAGAGAGACCTTTAGCATTAGACCCCAAGGCTGTGAGATAGTCCTCCCTGAGAAAAGCTAGAGCCTCCTTCATCTTTACAGTCCTCTTGCCATCCATCCAAGCATCCACATTTCCATCTTGCTGGGCTTCATCCACAATCTTATCTTTTTGGGCCTCAACATCCTCCTGGTGACAAAGCAAGATAGCTTCATAATCTTTGTTTGGTAGTCCAGCTGTTAGGAGGTGTTGGGCAATCTTTGAGAACTCATCTATCTGTGCCACATGAAGATTTTGCAGTTCTTCTTCCGTCAATTGTGGTGGCACGAGGATGATCCTGAAGCCCTGTCATGTTGCACAGGTTTCATCCATTCTGACATGGTGGCCTGAGCCAAGTTAGAGCTAGTGCTTAGCACTTCATGAGGAATAGGTGAGTTAGTCTCCTCCAGTCTTGGAATGACTGTAGAGTCTGATGCTGTCTCCATTGAAATGGGATGTGTTACAGCATCATCTTTATGTGCTTGTGAAGGCAAATCCAAGTCCATAAGGAATGGAGAGTTTGGCATAGAGTCTCCAGTAATAAATGGTGAATCCTCTATGTTTTTGTTGGTGTCATTAGGATATGCCCCAGCATGCATTCCCTGACCAACTAAATGTGGTTCCTGGGTGGTGAGCACAGTGTCATGCACCATGTCACTTGAGGGTGGCTCAATCACTGATTGAAATTGTGATTGATCAAAAGCAGGATTGTCATGAGAATGACTCTCTTGTTCAGAAGAAATTTCTAATGAAGAGTCTGTTAGGCCGAATACACAATATATAATCAATATTAATATGATAATAACACTCAAGAACACTGTTTAGAAATCAATAACTGAATTATATAAAATAACTCTTCTCTCAGTGATGTTAAAGAATTACAGAGAGCTGCTAGGTTACAAGAATAATATATTCAGTATTCGCATCCCTTTTAGGGTTAACCTATCTGTGTTTATATAGTACACAGCTACATAATCAATCTCTAATTGATATTCCTATAAATTAGCTATACAAATCATATCAAATTAGAATTGCTTCTGTCTTCTGTTCCGTTTCCTTAACTGTCTCAATATATCTTGCTTCTTTCCATCTTCAAGATATATTGATTCTAGAATCTTCATATTAGCACCGACAGTTAATGAACTCTTCACCCCGTCCGACTTTATCAAACTCTGACTGGCTTCTAGTAAACTCTGATGAGTACCTGGTACTTAAACACTGATGAGCAAACGTCAGCAATTATATCTAACAATCTCCCCCAACTTGTGCATAATAAAGATGTACAAGTTAATAGATAATTGATGATGTCAAAACATATAACAAATGCAGTGTTTAAATATAACAGAGTTTAACTTTAACTTAGAACAGAAAACTTTAAAAACTTACAGTCAGACTTTACTTAATCTCTTCAATATCAGGCACTGTCCTGAGATAATCAATAAGTAGCCTCCTTTCAGCTTTTTCCAGCTCATCTACCATGATCCCTTTCAATTCCTTGAGTTCTGGATCACTTTCTCCAGTCTGGTAGATAGCAGCTCTCAGAGAATAAATGTTGTTCTTCCTCATTTCATTCCCTAGCCGAATATAGTAAGATTTGTCAGACTCTAAGTTGAACTCCAAAACTTTTATACCCAGTGCAGTATTGAACTTTGCACTGTTTCTCTTCATCTCAACAATCTTTCCATAAGCATCTCTGTACTTAGGAATATATGCACTAGAAACACCTCCTCCAAGCATAGCTTTTGTCTTCAGCATCCTTTCTCTTAGAACTAAAGCAGCATTGTGAGTACTTCTATTTTTGACTTTGAGAAGGTATAAAACATACTCAAGCTCTTCCCATAGCTTCAATTGAACATCAGCTTCTCCTACTCTGTATACTCTTCCATCAGACATAAAATATAACAGAACCTCTTTCTTCAATCCTTTATGATAGACCATCTGAACAGATTCTAGTTTCTCAAGGCTCTCTTGAGATACCCCAATACCAGCTACTGCCAGTGATGTTTGATCTAAAGATCTGTTATTTATTCTCTTTTCCCTGTGTGAACCTAAACCAGACTTGTCATAAGATTCTTTTCCAAGTACTGTCCTGGTTTGAGAAAAATCAACAGCTTCTAACGTCAGAGTTTCAGAAAGTACAGGTCTTAAGAAACCTTGAAGTTGTGGAGCTAGCTGAGTTTGTACAACTTGAGCCTTGTCAGAGGTTGTCACAACTTTAGTAGAAATATCAACATGAGCAACGTCAGAGGTTGATTTGTTTATCCTTGATTCAACTTGAGCAACGTCAGAGGTTGAATAATTCTTCTTTGGTAACTGTCCTTCTTCTACCAGTATACCCTTTCCTTTATCAGTATTTGCAATCACAGGTCTCCTTGTGTATTGTATACTCTGTTGAGTATTTTCTTTGATAGAAATTCCAATTTCTTTCTTTCTAGGAGCCTTTACTGATTTCTTCTTATAAGTACCAGAAACAACTTTCTTTCTATGTTCTTCAGATAGCATCTTCATTTCTGCTTCCAAATCCTCAACTGTCACTTCACCATCATGCTCATCTAAAAACAGCTTGGCTGCAATCTCTTCATCAGTTATTGGATTAGCTGAAATCACTAGACTCTTAAGTCTTGAAGAAGATTGAGCATGAGTACCAGAGCCACCAACACCATAGTTTGTTTGTCTAGCAGAGTTTGACCTAAGTCGCCCTTGCTCTTGCGAAGACTTTGACCTTTTCTCTGTTTCCTTGCTTCGACCATCAGTTCCATCATCCCTCTGTCTCAGAGTTTGAGTTCTTTTGCATTTGTCTTTAGGTACTCTCTCCCCCTTTTTGACATCATCAGGAAGAAGCACTGATGTCAGCAACTCTAGAGAATTAGCAATTGAATCAATTTTTCCAGACATCAAAGTCTGATTCTCTTCAACCTTCAATAACCTGGAGCTAAAATCCTTTTGTTCTTGACACAGGGAAATATATAAAGATTTATCCTTTTTCAATGTAACTTCCCTGGCAACTATGTCATTTCTCAGACCATCAATAACCTTATCAGTAGTATCAAAGCGATTATGCAATGATTTGACTTGGACAATTGTGGCTTTGAGATGAGTTAAAAGTTCAGGATTTTGAATCTCCTTAGAAGACTTGGTCACAAAATCAACAGCTCTTTCATCAGAAAAGATAGTTTCTCTGCTTGACCAATTAGAAAAATACATTTCCTGAAAGTGAGCGTCTGTAGCATGTTGAGCAGCAACTCTTTGAGATGTATCAACAGAGTTTGCAGAAGAATCAGCATTAGATGAATTAGGAACATCTTCTTCAGCATTATCTTGTGCTCTCTCATTAAGATCAGAGTTTACAACAACATTTTGTACTAAGGACTCTGCAGTAACTTCAACTTTCTCTGCTACAGCTTCATTCTTCTCAGCATCTTCTTCTACTGCTGGAACAGCTTCTTCTACTACAATATTCTTCTCATCATTTTCAACAATCTTCTCAGAAGAGACAGATTTGGCATCCTGATCAACCTCATCACCAACTTCAAGAACTTGATTGATGACAGAGAGAATCTTTGTATGAGTTGCCATTGACTCTTCAAGTACCAGAGTGGCTTGATCAGCTGCCACACCCTCAGTTTCATCAAATTCTTCAATATGATCAGAGTTTATAGAGGGTTGTGCTTCAAAATCCATGTCCAAATTATCAACAAAATTATCAGCATTTGTAGTAGTATCAGCTTCAAGATTGACATCAACATTTGCTCTGTCCTCTGTGGGCACAATAGCTTCAACATTAACCTCAGTCTCCTTAGTAACAGCATCAGGTTCTACAGCAACATCCTGAATTACAACATCAGGATCTACATTCTGTTCATCCTCATGAACAGCTTCAATAACAGCCTCAGGAATAGCTTCATTATCTGACTCATCAAACAAATAGTTAGATATCAACCGTCTTCTTCTCTGAGTCAGAGTCTCAGTATCATCCTCAGCATCAGAACGAGGTCTCTTTGCTCTACTCTTCTTAGATGTACCAACAGAGTTTGGCACAGAAGTTTTAGAAACCCCAACCTCAGTAGTTGGCTTAACAGACTTTGCTGGTTTAAAAGCCCTATGTTTGATTCTTTCACCAGTACGAATTGGTTGGGAAGGAGCAGCTTCTGTTCTTACTGGTTCTGGTTGTTGTTCTGCTTGGATAGAGTCATCCAAAAACTGTTGCACTAATGCAGGTAGCAAAAGATCACCTACATTTCCTTTCTTAACATCCTTATTGATAAGATCAGAAAATATCCTCTTGTGTAATTTAAAACAAGAAACATCTTCATCAATTACTTCTACCCCTTCAACACAGTAAGAGAATAAAATCTGACAAAATCTAGAAAAGTAAACTACTCTTCTATTTTCTGTCATTTTCTCCCCTAAGTTATTCAAAACAAGTCGTGCAAAATCAAAATGATTATCATATAACAGAGAGTACCCGATTTGCAGACTGTCTATGGGAATAGCATCCCAGTTGGTGCATTTCTTGCCGAACGTCCTTGTAATGCAATCAAAGAAGAAGCTCCACTCCTTCCTTAAGAACGGTCGTTTCAACTGTCCAATCTTAGTCAAGGGTCCAGAATACCCAATCTCTCGCATCATCCTTATCAAATCTTCATCACCCATTCCAATAGTATACGATGAAAACTCAGGAAACCCCATTGCAGCCCGAATGGTTCCAACAGTAATTATATACTCTGTTTCTTCAAATTCAAAGATAATAGATGGGTTACCAGTCTCACCACCATCATCATACATCCCGGACTCCCAAAACGCCTTGATTTGTAAACCAGAAAGTTTTGCTGGTTCAACTAAAGCACGCCCAATCGCTGACTGAGCAAGAAAATTTTGAATCATATGAAAAGCTTCTGGTGTGTTGGCAGTGTTTAATGGTGCTGCATAGTTATTTGGAACAAATTCTAACCCAGAAGAAACAAAAGCTGTAGTCGCCATTAGTAAGATTTGAAAGAAATCAAAGAAACTGATGTAAAAGCTTCGAAAGAGTTTGTAAGTAGAAAGGTGTAAGACCCCAGATTTTGGGTAGAATTAAAACTTTTATTATATGTTGATGTAAATATGGATAGTGACAATGACTTTGAGAATCAAGTTATGAAATGAATATGAATTTCGGTTTTCAAACATTTTGAGAATAGTAAGAATGGACTGAACATATAGATAAGAATAATCTCTCTGGAAAATAAGAATACAATATTCCAAGGAAGAAAAGTATTTTTATGTCATCCAAATCGATATCTGGTATGCATCCGACAACTCCGTAAACAAGATAGCGTGTGCCCGAGAAAGCACTAGAACATTTCTAAGTGCAAGAAGTAAAGAGAAATAAACCAGGAATATTGGAACGGATATTGATCCAAAGGATTATAGAAAAACCACTGATGAATAGTAACTTTTGATGAATAGTAAATTTTTGTCGTTTAAAAAGTTTTTCAGACCACCCTATATACGGAACGATATAATGAACTTTCAAAGCTGTATTAGTGATCTACGATGAAAATAAAGGAATGCAAAAGCTGTCAGAATCGGAAAAATAGCATTTCCGTTTTCTCCGAAATTTCACCATTAACGGACGGATTAATCATTATTTGGGAATATTGAAGGATTTAGATTATCAATTCCATGGATATGGATTTAATAAAAGAATTAGAGATATTAAGAACGATTACGATAAACTACTTCGATAGAACACTTAAGAAACCCTGCGAACATTTTTTTCGAGATTAAGCGATTAAGCGAACGAATCATGGATTAAGGATATGGTATAATAAGAATCCAAGGATTTTATATTTTATTATTTTATTAAAGTCGATTTAATGATTTGATTGTTGGAGCGAATAGTGAATAGTTACTATTCACTGCGAGAATCGCGTAGAGTTTTATTCGCTCTCTTCAGAAAATATTTCGAATCGTTTCAAGAGGAACAAGGCAACATTTACAGGATTAAATATAGACATGGAAGTAACATGTAACAAGATTAATTCGAGGGATGCAACATTTGGATCATCCATGTGAAAGGAAACGAATCAGTAAAGCGAACCAGTAAAGTTGCTTTAGCTAAGCCAGTGCATGTTTGACAAGTGTCACAAGAAGAAGACATCAAGGACTATGACTCACCATTTTGGACCAACAAATATCAGCATTTTATTCATTAACCAAGATAAAAAGAAAAGAAGAATTCATCCATTTTGAAGAGAAAACCCGAGGGAGAAATGAGGAGAAAAATGGGGGAGAAAGAAGTGATCGTAACTTGAGATTCCGTGATCCGTTTTTGGCGTTCCACCACTCAAATCGAAGCTCTCGAGAAGCCCGACGTAACCATGGTAAGCAATCGCCTCACCTCTGTGATTTACCCTTCGATTTCAGTGAGTAACAGTTGGAGAAGATGATGAATAGTAACTTGTATTTTGCTTTGTTGCTTTTGATATTAAGTTTGTGGCTTCCAAAGGTTGTATTAAGCAAGGATCTAAAGGTTACATAGGGAATATAGCAGCAAGAAAGCTTGGAGGAAGGTATAAACCTCTGCCCCTTTGAGTTTTATATGAGTTTTAAAGTGGTTTTAATGTTCATGTAAAGTTAAGATCATGATTAAGTGATTTAGTGATTGTTGGATTTGTTTAAATGTGTAAAATGATGGGTGTTGGATTTGAGCCTCACCACTGATCTTATAGGTGTAGGTTGGTTGTTTGTTGAGGTTGTGGATGTATGGTATGCCCGGTGTGGCTTGGTTATGTTGTGACAAAATTGGATTATTCGATTGTAAGCCGTCGTAATGCCCGATTTTCGGTAACTCTATAAACTGCCTAGAATCCGAAACCCTAACTGCCTCTTTTGTTTCAGTTATGAAAATGAATGTGTAGAACTTTGTTTCTAGTTTACGTGAGCACAAGAATCATGTCATTACGATTTACGGTTTATGAGATATGACCATTTTAGTGAAAGTGGTTCAAGGAATGAGATTGCAGAATTGTACCAACTTTGTGGCTATGTTTGAGACCTTTAAGAGTTGTTTTAAAATATGAAATTTTGTATTGAAGTGTCAAGGGCAGTTATGAAGGTTTGTACGAAGGTTTCGAGTCCAAAAGATTATTTTCCCATTTTATAAAAATGTGTTAGCCGAGGCTGCGCAAGTGAAAACCACTAAGAGCATGACTTAGAAACCAATGTTGAAAATGGTTAAGTATAACTTGTATTCGAGGATCGATTTCGGACTAAACCTACGACTGAAGTAATTGTCGACTAAACATGGACTTAGTATGAGCCTATATCGAGCTAGTAATGCCTTGGTTGTGTTTCGCTTACGTGTTTAAGCATTGAGTACAAGTGGATTATCCAGGGGATTAATTGTGCGTTTTCTTTGACTTTGTCTAGATTGTCCGGCATCGTCGCGAACCCCTATCACTTCTCGAGCATCAGGCAAGTTTACTAAACCTTACTCTATTATTCAGAGTAGGTATATTTTCCAATGTTCAATACTTGTGTATTCCCAATTTATATACCAAATCTTTGTTGCAAGTATTGTGGAAAGTTTTCTAAATCTATACTTTGAAGTATTGATTATATATTACTGCTTTTGCCATGTGTGGAGTTATACAGTTTTGCGATACATGTTATATATTGTATAAAATAGAGTTTGATTTTGGTTTATATATGAGCTCTGAGATAAAGTAGTTATAAACCGGTGTACCTTGTAGCTCTAGAGATAAGAGCATACTTCTTATTTTCGACTCTAGACCGGGAGTCAGTATTTTGAGATATAGAGATAGCCGTGGAAACCCGGAGGGATTCCAGCGGCAGTGTACTAATATTTTGAGGACTGCTATTATTAAACATTAATTATATTTCTAGAAAGTATTAATTACCTGGAAATGATTTGAGGAATGTTATTTGAATATTACCTCATTCGAAGGTTATTATTTGAAAATGATTTGGTAACTGGCTTATAAGCTAGATATGGGATATCGGTTATAAGCCAGGTTTTTATAAAGGCCCTAGGTTAAGGGCGTAAGATATTTCTTTAGATCAGAAACAATTATATTTTCTGTGTATATATTAAAGGTTATTTTCCGATAAAGATATCGGGCAACGGTTATTTAATCCTTATTTAGTTAAGGAATATTATTGTGAATATTCACCTGAGGATTTTCTAATAAATATTATGTTGAATAATCATTTGAAGAGTATTTATTTATTTAATGAATATTAGTTATGAATATTCATTCGAGGATTAATTATCTATTTAATGAATATTACTTTTGAATATTCATTTGAGGCTTACTTATTCGAGGGTTAATTATGTATTTAATGAATATTAATTATTTATATTCATTTGAGGATTATGGACTTTAAGAATATTATTATTATTATCCATTCGAGGATTATTTATTATTTAGTGAATATTATTTTGAATGTTCATTTGAGGTTTACTTATTTGAGGAATATTATTTCGAATATTCATCTGAGGTTTATTTAATGAATATTATTTATAAATATTCATTTGAGGATTGTTTATTTAATGAATATTATTTTCAAATATTCATTTGAGGATTACTTATTTAATGAATATTATTTTCAATATTCATTTAAGATTTTCTTATTTAATAAATGTTAGTAAGTATTTTTAAATCAAAAAGAGGTTCCCAAAACACTGTTTTTCCATTTGAATCTGTCTTTTAAAGAAGATTTAAATGTTCGCTCAACTATCAAAAATATGGGAAGCCAGATGTAAGTGACTACTACTCTTTTAAAAATCTCAATTCAAAAACTGTCAAGGGACAGATATTTTCTTGGAGCAATTTAATTGTTGCCAGTCTAATGTGGTGTTACCACCTCAATGATCGAGGGGTAAATTCATGGAACAAGTCGATATCCATTAACAAGCATAGCTTGGGAAATATTGGGGAATCTTCCTTTCCAACTTAGATATAACTACTTAGTGGAGTCGTATCAACAAGTATTACACTTGGGGAAAGGAGGACGACCTTTACGTTTCAGAGTCATGGATTTCATCTGAACTAGGAGTGGTGTAAGTGGTCCAGTTGCGATAGACCCATCCAACTTTTATGGCCCCAAATGGGCCGGGAGGTCACTGAAAGGCGGTAGACAATGTCAGGCCGTCGTGATACTTCCATCTACATGTAGAAAACTATTTGAGCGGTGCGACCTGCTACTGATCATAGCAAGGTTAGGCACAGCGGGCGCGGTAGCAACTCCAGTATTAGTTCATCATCCAATCTGGATATTCCTGCAACATGTATTGGGATGAAAAACCAATCATGTTGGCAGGGGGTCGAAAGTGTTTGAAAATGAAGTGACAATAAATTCATGCAACTTCATCTTTTATTTATGAGTTATGACTCTGTGGATACCTTACATAACATGGGTTATGGTAAGGGAGTTGTTTATACTGAATCACCTTATAACTTCATCTTTTAAAATATGTGTTGATATTCTGCTTACATAGCAGATACTTTTGGAAAGGTTATATTTGGTTTCCTTTGAAACCTCATCTTTTATACTAGAACTTTGTTCATAGTTTGAATATCGAAAGTTTGCAGAAATATTATGGAAATGATATCTGAAGTACAATAATGGTACTGTTTTTGGGAATACATTCCGATAAGGATATAATTTCAGTATCGAGATATTTTGACAAATTATTGTCTTATACCCGCTTTATTCTGGGTTGAGTTAAAGGCAGAGTTATGCCATACTTTCATTACCTTGCTGAGCTATCGCTCACTCTTGCTATTGTTTTATATATATTATATAGCAGCGAAGCAGGATGCCAATGGGTCGGCACATACCTCGCAAGGCGTTTCCGTAAACAGTTTCTAGCAGTGATCCCGAGAGTAGTACGAACCAATCGAATCAGGCTACAGCTTTTGGTATTCAACTTATGTATAGATATGAATGGTATGAGAGGATTGTGAGCATCAGAAGGCTAAGTTGGTAATGTAACATTACTTAGAAATTGTATCAGTGACAGATTCAAAAGACACTTGGGTATTGTAATAAAAATTATTTATTCTGCAGTTGTTGTATTGTGTTGTTTCTGAGACTCTAACCTGTGTGTGTGTGTGTGTGAGAGACTTATATTGTGGGGTCATGAGCAGGTGAATTATGAATGGTGTGAGTAATACAGGTAAGGCAAGGAGTTCATGGATCGTGACTACTCTAAATCCCTGACCCCGGATTTGGGGCTGTTACAGAGATGGTATCAGAGAGTTAGGTTACAGTCCTCAGAAACGATAGGAGATTGAGTCTTACAATACCCTTAATAATGATAAGGACACCTAGAGCTCAAATTGAGTTCGTAGTCGGGTTAGAGGACATGACCCTGACCGTTTAAGATGAAGCCCGAGGGGGGACTTCTTCTGGGAAACCGTACTTAGGACTTCATGGTTAGTCACCTCGAATCGTATGAGTTATAGATTGATGGGATTCTGAGATACCAGATCCCGAGGCCTTCGAGTAGGCATTGGATGATGCGCTCCTTGAAATGGACGGAGATCCGATAAAGGGGGATCCATAGGAGGATCTAAAAGAGGACCCCATGGCGGGTCAAGGAAAGAATCTTGTAGAGGACGTGTTGATTGATAAAGATGTGGTGTGTTACTTGAGGTCTAATAATAAGACCGGACGAACCTTCAAGGGACAAATAAGTGACGAGACGAGAGTTTAAGGATCGTTCATGATTCATCAAGAGATATGACAAAGAAAATGGAGTAGAGTCTCCAAAGCAGAAGAGGTAGAGGCAGTATAGCCAGTATCAGTGGATTGATTCAACTTGGACGAAACCTGTTACTCGTAGTCGGTTATAGTTGCCCATAAGGAGGCGGCATACGTAAGAACCAAGATGTTCAGATTTTCACGAACGATTAAGGGTACTTAGTTGCCTAGAATAGTGGAAGGAATTGTTTTGGGCTATGAGATTTCAAACCCCCACGACCAGCGATTCCACTGGAAATAGTGCCTATTACATCATTGAAGGATTTTATTATCTCAAGGAGAATTTTGGGTATATGTACCATGTAAATGTTATGGTAAGACAAGCACGCTAAGACGGGATCGAGAACGAGATTTACCACCCTCAGGAAACCAGGAAGGAATTATAAGGATAGAACAGAAAGGTCGGAAATCAGATCCGAGTATTACTAGTAGGTAAATAGATTGATCAAATTTCCCAGATTTGGAGAGAAATTCAGCAAATTTTGGCAAACCTTGTCTTTCTGATTACCAGAGGATGTCACCAAAGAGAGTGGAAACTAGAGCGAACCCTATGGATTGGGTAAGATAACCGCTATATGGGTTGGTGGACAGACCCTGATTGCTATAATTGATTGTAGAGATAAAATGGTGAAGTTGAGATTGGACGGTAAAGGCGAAATATGTTTAAGGACCAAGACGGACTGAGAAATTCCGGGATTGACTTAAATGAAAAGGCTATTGTGCCAAAAGTGTTAAGCTTATGTAGCACACGTGATTGATATGGGAGAAGGAATATTGGGTATAAAGATGATTGAAATAGAGACCATATTTAAGCTTGTAGTTTCTAACGATCTTCCTAAGTACCGCCCAGTCGACATGTGGAATTGTCATTGCTATGGGCGACAACGGTATCGAAGTCTTCTTATAGAACAGAACGCTTACTTGAGATGTTTGCGCCTAATCGAATAGAACTCCCTGCGATTGCAAATGTTGATGGTTGAATTCTTAGCGACTATTATAAGTCGGCAATGACGTAAGTATCGAACACCTTAGGGTGCGTGGAAAAGAAAAGCTTTGGAATTGAACGATTATCCATCAGAGGAGCCGACATAAAAGGCATCCGTAGAGACCTTGGTAGTACCCTCCCCATTTGCAAACTATGTGGGATATTTCCCCAATCTATGATCTATCTTGACCTCTTTCCAAGAAAGAATTCTGATAAAGGGTATATTCCCTCTTCGAAGTTATTTTATAACACTTGTGCTAAACCATATTCAGTTTCACCTGTGCCAGAGGCTGTCACAATGCCTACTTTCAGGTTTTCGAAGCCCTGTCAAATGATGTTATTCAAGCCTCCACTTTTCTTCAAATAGTGAATAACCCTATGATGATACCTCACCACTTGCTTGTTAAGTACCAGTATCTTTTTGGTTATTCTTTTCTTTGGAAACCGCACCTTTGGAATCTGTTCAATTTTAATCCAAGGTGTTCCTTTGAGAAATATTGTCGAAAGGCGATAATCATTGCTTTCATACTTTTCAACTTCCACTGAGACGAACAACCCTATACTTATAGGGGCTACAAGGACTATCTGTCTATGTGATAGAAGTCTGATGGGACGCCATCACTTGTAAGTTTTGAAATACAAGAAGGCTAATTACCTTTAGTAATGTCTCAATCGAGGCACACAACGCTGAGTTCTTAGGATCATGTTGATCTCTCGGTAAATTCTTTTACCTCCCATAAGGTTACCTTAAAACTCATAACCTTATGATCACCAGTGTGTGACGTTTTCCTTGATATGGGAGCTGTCTTTTCAAGGCCCCATAATTTTTTTGTTATCCTTATTGAATTTCAAGGGGAGGCCAACCAGGTCAAATAAGTCAAAATTCGCTGATAGGAATTAGATTCGCGACGAAATCGCCTATGTCAGGAGCGAATCCCTAAGACGAATAGAATGTTAGTGACATATCAATGAAATTGGTTTATTCTCTCAAGGATATTATGATAATGGAAAGCGTGTCAATCGATATATGTGAAAGAAATAGCGATGTGCCGTGAACTCCAGTGACAACGGTGTTAGATAGATGCCCTATAGGGGAATTGAGATTTTGGAGGAGTTGTTACGAATGGACACTACCTCTGGGTTAGCAAGATAAGTACTGACGATGGAGTCAAAGGGAGCTGGTATTGTGACTTAGGAGAGGTGCAGCAGGAATAATTTCCGGAAATATATGGAGACCCGGATGAAAATGAAAGTTAAAGAGTTAAAACAAGAAACCATGACTGTGACCGAGTATGAGGCCAAGTTTTCCGAATTATTGGGGTTTGTTCCGAAGTTTGTGAACACAGAATAAAAGGAAGCCAGTAGGTTTCAACCAGGGCTACCTCCAACAAGCAGCCCACTGTCAGGACCTTTAAATAATAGGTACCCTTGTAAATGATTGTTTGATCAGCGGAAGAACGTTGTGTATTTCCAAATTTATTTAAGAACTGGGTATCACCAGTTGGAAGTTAAATCCGAGGATATACCCAAGACTGCGATTCGTACCAGGAAGAGACACTTCGAGTTTTCAGCGAGGTTATTTTGGGATTGACTAATGCACCCACAAATTTTTATGGAATGTAATGAATGGACGTTGAGTTATCCGTGATAGTATAAAACGTGAGATGGAGAAATGGCTAGAATTGACCTAGAATTATGACTGTGAGATACACTACCACCCGGGGAAGGCCAATGTGGTGGCCGATACCCTTAATTAAAATGGGACAGAGATGGATTCCGAATGATCGGGAATTAAAGAATGAGATTTTACACAAAACCCAAGTTAGTCCAACAAACTAGAAAGACAAAAGATTTCACCAACAAACGGCTAGTGACAACCATGGCAGACAGAGAAAGTATGTGGACTAAGCCCGCGAGTATAGAGATAGTACTGCTACTGATAAGCTAAATGGCAAGTTGATGAATGGCAAACAAGTTTATGCTGGTGTATTTCTGTGCAAACAAGATAGAGAATATGAGGTTAGAGATTCGTGATGCTAAAGGTATCTCCAGGGAAAGAATTAATGAGATTTGAAAAGAAAGGGAAGTGAGCCCGAGATTCATTGGGCCATCTGAGATTTAAGACGCGCCAGGAAGGTGGCCTACGAGCCAGCCTTACCCCCCCAAACTAGTAGAATGGTCATAACGGGGTTCATGTGTCAATGCTACGTCAGTATACTATAGATGCCCGGCATATGTAGAGTACGAGCACGTAGACATACAACCAGACTTGACCTATGTGGAGCAACCAATGGAAATTATAGATCGAAAGGAACAAGTACTCCGAAACAAGGTCATCAAACTAGTCAGATTGGTATGGAGGAATCATAATGTGGAAGAATCAACTGGGGAGCTAGAGAGCGAGATGCTAGAAAGATATCCCCATTCGTTTTCAGAGTGATTCCGGGACGGAATCCTTTTAAGGAGGGGAGACTGTAAGACCCCAGATTTTGGGTAGAATTAAAACTTTTATTATATGTTGATGTAAATATGGATAGTGACAATGACTTTGAGAATCAAGTTATGAAATGAATATGAATTTCGGTTTTCAAACATTTTGAGAATAGTAAGAATGGACTGAACATATAGATAAGAATAATCTCTCTGGAAAATAAGAATACAATATTCCAAGGAAGAAAAGTATTTTTATGTCATCCAAATCGATATCTGGTATGCATCCGACAACTCCGTAAACAAGATAGCGTGTGCCCGAGAAAGCACTAGAACATTTCTAAGTGCAAGAAGTAAAGAGAAATAAACCAGGAATATTGGAACGGATATTGATCCAAAGGATTATAGAAAAACCACTGATGAATAGTAACTTTTGATGAATAGTAAATTTTTGTCGTTTAAAAAGTTTTTCAGACCACCCTATATACGGAACGATATAATGAACTTTCAAAGCTGTATTAGTGATCTACGATGAAAATAAAGGAATGCAAAAGCTGTCAGAATCGGAAAAATAGCATTTCCGTTTTCTCCGAAATTTCACCATTAACGGACGGATTAATCATTATTTGGGAATATTGAAGGATTTAGATTATCAATTCCATGGATATGGATTTAATAAAAGAATTAGAGATATTAAGAACGATTACGATAAACTACTTCGATAGAACACTTAAGAAACCCTGCGAACATTTTTTTCGAGATTAAGCGATTAAGCGAACGAATCATGGATTAAGGATATGGTATAATAAGAATCCAAGGATTTTATATTTTATTATTTTATTAAAGTCGATTTAATGATTTGATTGTTGGAGCGAATAGTGAATAGTTACTATTCACTGCGAGAATCGCGTAGAGTTTTATTCGCTCTCTTCAGAAAATATTTCGAATCGTTTCAAGAGGAATAAGGCAACATTTACAGGATTAAATATAGACATGGAAGTAACATGTAACAAGATTAATTCGAGGGATGCAACATTTGGATCATCCATGTGAAAGGAAACGAATCAGTAAAGCGAACCAGTAAAGTTGCTTTAGCTAAGCCAGTGCATGTTTGACAAGTGTCACAAGAAGAAGACATCAAGGACTATGACTCACCATTTTGGACCAACAAATATCAGCATTTTATTCATTAACCAAGATAAAAAGAAAAGAAGAATTCATCCATTTTGAAGAGAAAACCCGAGGGAGAAATGAGGAGAAAAATGGGGGAGAAAGAAGTGATCGTAACTTGAGATTCCGTGATCCGTTTTTGGCGTTCCACCACTCAAATCGAAGCTCTCGAGAAGCCCGACGTAACCATGGTAAGCAATCGCCTCACCTCTGTGATTTACCCTTCGATTTCAGTGAGTAACAGTTGGAGAAGATGATGAATAGTAACTTGTATTTTGCTTTGTTGCTTTTGATATTAAGTTTGTGGCTTCCAAAGGTTGTATTAAGCAAGGATCTAAAGGTTACATAGGGAATATAGCAGCAAGAAAGCTTGGAGGAAGGTATAAACCTCTGCCCCTTTGAGTTTTATATGAGTTTTAAAGTGGTTTTAATGTTCATGTAAAGTTAAGATCATGATTAAGTGATTTAGTGATTGTTGGATTTGTTTAAATGTGTAAAATGATGGGTGTTGGATTTGAGCCTCACCACTGATCTTATAGGTGTAGGTTGGTTGTTTGTTGAGGTTGTGGATGTATGGTATGCCCGGTGTGGCTTGGTTATGTTGTGACAAAATTGGATTATTCGATTGTAAGCCGTCGTAATGCCCGATTTTCGGTAACTCTATAAACTGCCTAGAATCCGAAACCCTAACTGCCTCTTTTGTTTCAGTTATGAAAATGAATGTGTAGAACTTTGTTTCTAGTTTACGTGAGCACAAGAATCATGTCATTACGATTTACGGTTTATGAGATATGACCATTTTAGTGAAAGTGGTTCAAGGAATGAGATTGCAGAATTGTACCAACTTTGTGGCTATGTTTGAGACCTTTAAGAGTTGTTTTAAAATATGAAATTTTGTATTGAAGTGTCAAGGGCAGTTATGAAGGTTTGTACGAAGGTTTCGAGTCCAAAAGATTATTTTCCCATTTTATAAAAATGTGTTAGCCGAGGCTGCGCAAGTGAAAACCACTAAGAGCATGACTTAGAAACCAATGTTGAAAATGGTTAAGTATAACTTGTATTCGAGGATCGATTTCGGACTAAACCTACGACTGAAGTAATTGTCGACTAAACATGGACTTAGTATGAGCCTATATCGAGCTAGTAATGCCTTGGTTGTGTTTCGCTTACGTGTTTAAGCATTGAGTACAAGTGGATTATCCAGGGGATTAATTGTGCGTTTTCTTTGACTTTGTCTAGATTGTCCGGCATCGTCGCGAACCCCTATCACTTCTCGAGCATCAGGCAAGTTTACTAAACCTTACTCTATTATTCAGAGTAGGTATATTTTCCAATGTTCAATACTTGTGTATTCCCAATTTATATACCAAATCTTTGTTGCAAGTATTGTGGAAAGTTTTCTAAATCTATACTTTGAAGTATTGATTATATATTACTGCTTTTGCCATGTGTGGAGTTATACAGTTTTGCGATACATGTTATATATTGTATAAAATAGAGTTTGATTTTGGTTTATATATGAGCTCTGAGATAAAGTAGTTATAAACCGGTGTACCTTGTAGCTCTAGAGATAAGAGCATACTTCTTATTTTCGACTCTAGACCGGGAGTCAGTATTTTGAGATATAGAGATAGCCGTGGAAACCCGGAGGGATTCCAGCGGCAGTGTACTAATATTTTGAGGACTGCTATTATTAAACATTAATTATATTTCTAGAAAGTATTAATTACCTGGAAATGATTTGAGGAATGTTATTTGAATATTACCTCATTCGAAGGTTATTATTTGAAAATGATTTGGTAACTGGCTTATAAGCTAGATATGGGATATCGGTTATAAGCCAGGTTTTTATAAAGGCCCTAGGTTAAGGGCGTAAGATATTTCTTTAGATCAGAAACAATTATATTTTCTGTGTATATATTAAAGGTTATTTTCCGATAAAGATATCGGGCAACGGTTATTTAATCCTTATTTAGTTAAGGAATATTATTGTGAATATTCACCTGAGGATTTTCTAATAAATATTATGTTGAATAATCATTTGAAGAGTATTTATTTATTTAATGAATATTAGTTATGAATATTCATTCGAGGATTAATTATCTATTTAATGAATATTACTTTTGAATATTCATTTGAGGCTTACTTATTCGAGGGTTAATTATGTATTTAATGAATATTAATTATTTATATTCATTTGAGGATTATGGACTTTAAGAATATTATTATTATTATCCATTCGAGGATTATTTATTATTTAGTGAATATTATTTTGAATGTTCATTTGAGGTTTACTTATTTGAGGAATATTATTTCGAATATTCATCTGAGGTTTATTTAATGAATATTATTTATAAATATTCATTTGAGGATTGTTTATTTAATGAATATTATTTTCAAATATTCATTTGAGGATTACTTATTTAATGAATATTATTTTCAATATTCATTTAAGATTTTCTTGTTTAATAAATGTTAGTAAGTATTTTTAAATCAAAAAGAGGTTCCCAAAACACTGTTTTTCCATTTGAATCTGTCTTTTAAAGAAGATTTAAATGTTCGCTCAACTATCAAAAATATGGGAAGCCTGATGTAAGTGACTACTACTCTTTTAAAAATCTCAATTCAAAAACTGTCAAGGGACAGATATTTTCTTGGAGCAATTTAATTGTTGCCAGTCTAATGTGGTGTTACCACCTCAATGATCGAGGGGTAAATTCATGGAACAAGTCGATATCCATTAACAAGCATAGCTTGGGAAATATTGGGGAATCTTCCTTTCCAACTTAGATATAACTACTTAGTGGAGTCGTATCAACAAGTATTACACTTGGGGAAAGGAGGACGACCTTTACGTTTCAGAGTCATGGATTTCATCTGAACTAGGAGTGGTGTAAGTGGTCCAGTTGCGATAGACCCATCCAACTTTTATGGCCCCAAATGGGCCGGGAGGTCACTGAAAGGCGGTAGACAATGTTAGGCCGTCGTGATACTTCCATCTACATGTAGAAAACTATTTGAGCGGTGCGACCTGCTACTGATCATAGCAAGGTTAGGCACAGCGGGCGCGGTAGCAACTCCAGTATTAGTTCATCATCCAATCTGGATATTCCTGCAACATGTATTGGGATGAAAAACCAATCATGTTGGCAGGGGGTCGAAAGTGTTTGAAAATGAAGTGACAATAAATTCATGCAACTTCATCTTTTATTTATGAGTTATGACTCTGTGGATACCTTACATAACATGGGTTATGGTAAGGGAGTTATTTATACTGAATCACCTTATAACTTCATCTTTTAAAATATGTGTTGATATTCTGCTTACATAGCAGATACTTTTGGAAAGGTTATATTTGGTTTCCTTTGAAACCTCATCTTTTATACTAGAACTTTGTTCATAGTTTGAATATCGAAAGTTTGCAGAAATATTATGGAAATGATATCTGAAGTACAATAATGGTACTGTTTTTGGGAATACATTCCGATAAGGATATAATTTCAGTATCGAGATATTTTGACAAATTATTGTCTTATACCCGCTTTATTCTGGGTTGAGTTAAAGGCAGAGTTATGCCATACTTTCATTACCTTGCTGAGCTATCGCTCACTCTTGCTATTGTTTTATATATATTATATAGCAGCGAAGCAGGATGCCAATGGGTCGGCACATACCTCGCAAGGCGTTTCCGTAAACAGTTTCTAGCAGTGATCCCGAGAGTAGTACGAACCAATCGAATCAGGCTACAGCTTTTGGTATTCAACTTATGTATAGATATGAATGGTATGAGAGGATTGTGAGCATCAGAAGGCTAAGTTGGTAATGTAACATTACTTAGAAATTGTATCAGTGACAGATTCAAAAGACACTTGGGTATTGTAATAAAAATTATTTATTCTGCAGTTGTTGTATTGTGTTGTTTCTGAGACTCTAACCTGTGTGTGTGTGTGTGTGAGAGACTTATATTGTGGGGTCATGAGCAGGTGAATTATGAATGGTGTGAGTAATACAGGTAAGGCAAGGAGTTCATGGATCGTGACTACTCTAAATCCCTGACCCCGGATTTGGGGCTGTTACAAAAGGTGTTTGTGAATATGTGTGTGTATCAATAGATGTGAATTGAAGTAAAATGTGAAAGGTTTAGACGTATGTTTGTGTATTGTATAAATATGAAATTCAAAATTAAAAACTGAACAGTTTTTAATCATTAATACACAACTGGCTTACTCCGTTAACTGTGTGAGTGGGACACGTGGCACACATGCAATGACTGACAGCAAATAATTGACAGTTTCCAATGCGCATGCGCAGTAAAAACAGCAATTATTACCGCCCTCTACACTTTTCTAAACACTCAACCTCTCTCCTCTGTTTAATACAAATTAGAACCGTTACCAATCATACTCTTTTATTTTCAAGAATGTTTTCTCAAAATTGTTAACTGTCTGAAACAAATAATTAATTTTAATCATCAGAGATTAAAATAAAATTACCTCAGCGTAGAGTACACAGTTCATCAGTGTTTACCAATCCTCCTCCTTTATAAATAAACTCTTTTCACAAACTGTACAGGTGTGAGTATTTGTGTGTGAATTAGCAGAGTTTACTGAATATGAATATTTAGATCATCTCAAAGTGCATAAAATCCACAAACTAAAGCAGTAAAAACTGGTTGCTCAAACTCTCATATAAAATAAAATCTGATTTTTATATCTAAACTCTGTATTCTGATATCCTTTCATTTGGATATATCTTTTATTTTCACCCCCTTTATATAATTTTTTTTTTTAATTTTATTTTTCCAGTAATCAGTGGTTGGCACTAGTCACCAAAAATCAAAGATTTTAGCCCTTATTTCATACTATAAGTTCCTGGATCTTCCTAGGCACAACATGATCTCAAAGGAATTTGTGCTCTTTTTGGCATCTTTTGATTTGAGGGTGAAATATTTCCAATTAATTAACAGAGTTTAGACTTTTCATCAGTTAATACAATTAATTTATGAAAGAAAGTGCAAACAGCTAATACAGACTCAGTGTATAGGATCAATAAACTAAGAGATGCTATAAATATAGAGACAGTATCATGCTGTGTAAAATTTCTGCACATTTTGTAATCAGAATTTATAATACTTAGAAGGATTCATGATTACTTACTGAAAATCATGCTTCATACAGCTTTCTTCATCGGTCCATGTGTTTCAGACAAAAATCACAATCAGAGTATAATATCAGAGTTTAACCGACAGAGTATGACTGACAGAGTATGACTAACAGAGTTTACTATCAGAGTTTAACATACTGGTACAAATAACAGTTAACACATGCAAAGAACCATGAGCATAAAATCATGTATAGACTTTGAATCTAACCAGTATCTCTAGTCAAAACCAGAGATCATTCCTAGTTCATTTACCAGCCTTGTAAAGGTAGCTTCACTCAAAGGTTTGGTGAAGATATCTGCAAGCTGTTGGTCTGTAGAAACAAAATGAAGCTCAATGTTTCCTTCTTCCACATGTTCCCTGATAAAATGATACCTTATGCTGATGTGCTTGGTCATGGAGTTCTATACTGGATTACCTGTCATAGCAATAGCACTTTGATTATCACAGTAAATAGGTATTCTAGAGTACCTTAACCCATAGTCCAGCAATTGATTCTTCATCCATAAAATCTGTGCACAACAGCTACCAGCAGCTATATACTCTGCTTCTGCTGTGGATGTGGAAATTGATTTCCATTTCTTGCTATACCAAGAAACTAATCTGTCACCTAAAAATTGACAGCTTCCACTTGTGCTTTTTCTGTCTATCTTACAGCCTGCAAAATCTGCATCAGAGTAACCAATTAATTTAAACTCTGATTCTCTAGGGTACCACAAACCGAGGGTTATGGTTCCTTTGAGATATTTGAAAATCCTCTTTACATCTGTTAGATGTGGCTCTCTGGGGTCTGCTTGAAATCTTGCACAAAGACATGTTGCATACATGATATCTGGTCTACTTGCTGTCAGATAAAGAAGAGACCCTATCATTCCTCTAAAGTTTGTCATATCTACTGAGGCTCCTGTGTCTTTGTCTAGCTTTGTTGCAGTAGCCATGGGAGTTGTAGCAGATGAACTATCAAGCATACCAAATTTCTTGAGAAGATTTCTGGTATATTTTGCTTGATTGATAAAAATCCCATCATCTGTTTGCTTGACCTGTAAGCCTAGAAAATAACTAAGCTCTCCCATCATACTCATTTGATATCTTGACTGCATAAGCTTGGCAAATTTCTTACAGAGTTTGTCATTAGTAGACCCAAAAATTATGTCATCCACATAGATTTGAACTAACAGCAAATCATCACCAGTATTAAAGTAGAACAAGGTTTTGTCAATTGTACCTCTAGTGAACCCACTTTCTAAAAGAAATTGAGCCAGAGTTTCATACCATGCTCTAGGTGCCTGCTTTAGTCCATATAATGCCTTATCAAGCCTGTAGACATAATCTGGATGTTTGGGATCTACAAACCCTGGTGGTTGTTCAACAAACACTTCTTCTTCAAGTTTCCCATTGAGAAAAGCACTTTTCACATCCATCTGAAAGACTTTAAATTTCTTGTGAGCAGCATAGGCCAGAAAAATCCTTATTGCCTCCAGTCTTGCAACTGGAGCAAAGGTTTCATCATAATCAATCCCTTCTTGCTGTGAATAGCCTTTTGCCACAAGTCTAGCCTTATTCCTTGTAATCACTCCATCACTGTCTGTTTTGTTTCTGAAAACCCACTTTGTACCAACAATTGATCTATTCTTTGGTCTTGGTACAAGTGTCCAGACTTCATTCCTCTCAAATTCATTTAACTCTTCTTGCATTGCTGTTATCCAATTAGCATCTTGAAGAGCTTCTTCCACTTTCTTGGGCTCAGTTTGAGATAAGAATGCATGAAACAGACATTCATTATTTGTAGCACTTCTAGTTCTTACACTAGCTTCTGGATCTCCAATTATCAAGTCAGGTGTATGGGATTGTGTCCACCTTCTTGCTGTTGGTAATTGGCTTCTATTTTCATTATTAGATCGTCCCCCTTGATCCATGCTCTCCTGATTTTCTTCTCGACCATTCGCATTCTCTGAGGCTCCCCCTGAATTGGACTGTTCAGTATTTGAACTTTCAGAGTTTGACTCAGAGTTTCTGTTGGATTCTTCATTTGACTCTCTTTCAGAATTTGAGTCATCACTTTGAAAAGTTTCTGAAGTTTCTTCACGCTCCCCCTCAACTGGTTCTCTATTTTGTTCTGTCAGAGAAAATTCGTCAGTGTTTACCAGTAGAGGATCAGAGTATGCTTCGTCAGAGTTTGTTGGATTTGCTGCATAAGAGTTTACATGATCAGAGTATAGATCTTCATTTTTAAAGCGAAGTTGATCATGATATCCTTCATCTTCTATTACAGTTATCTTCTTGTCATCAAATGACACATGTATAGATTCCATGATCACTTTTGTTCTTAGATTGTAGACTCTGAATGCTTTAGTTGATAGTGGGTGTAACAGTCCCAAATTCGGGGTCAGGGATTTAGAGTAGTCACGATCCATTTACTCCTTGACTTACCTGTATTACTCACACCGTGCATAATTCACCTGCTCATGACCCCAAAATATATGTCTCACACACACACACACACAGGTTAGAGTCTCAGAAACGACACGATACAACAACTGCGGAATAAATAACTTTTATTACAATACCCAAATGTCTTTGAATCTGTCACTGATACAATTTCTAAGTAATGTTACATTACCAACTTAACCTTCTGATGCTCACAATCCCCTCATACCATTCATATTTATACACAAGTCGAATACCAAAAGCTGTAGCCTGATTCAATTGGTTCGTACTACTCTCGGGATCACTACTAGAAGCCGTTTATGGAAACGCCTTGCGGGGTATGTTCCGTCCCATTGGCATCCTGCTTCGCTGCTATATAATATATATAAAACAATAGCAAGAGTGAGCGATAGCTCAGCAAGGTAATGAAAATATGGCATAATTCTGCCTTTAATTCAACCCAGAAATAAAGCGGGTATAAGACAATAATTTGTCAAAATATCTCAATACTGAAATTATTTCCTTATCGGAATGTATTCCCAAAAACAGTACCATTATTGTACTTCAAATATCATTTTCATAATATTTCTGCAAACTTTTGCTATATTATGAACAAAGTTCTAGTATAATATAAAAGATGAGGTTTCAAAGTAAACCAATATAACTCTTCCAAAAATATCTGCTATGTAAGCAGAATATCAACACATAACTTAAAAGAAGTTATAAGATGATTCAGTATAAACAACCCCTTACCATAACTCATGTTATGTAAGGTATCCACAGAGTCATAACTCATAAAATAAAAGATGAAGTTGCAAGAATTTGTTGACACTTCATTTCCAAACACTTTTCGTCCTCCTCCCAACATGATTGGTTCTTCACCCCAATACATGTTGTTGGAATATCCAAATTGGATGATGAACCAATGCAGGAGTTGCTACCGCGCCCGCTGTGCCTAACCTTGCTATGATCAGTAGCAGGTCGCACCGCTTAAATAGTTTTCTACATGTAGATGGAAGAATCACGACAGCTTGACATTGTCTACCGCCTTACAGTGACCTCCCGGCCAACGGTTGGGCCAATAAAAGTTGGATGGGTCCGCGCAACTAGACCACTTACACCACTCCTAGTTCAGATGAAATCCATGACTCTGAAACATAAAGATCGTCCTCCTTTCCCCAAGTGTAACACTTGTTGATACGACTCCACTAAGTAGATATATCTAGGTCAGAAAGGAAGATTCTCCAATATTTCCCAAGCTACTGCTTGTTAATGGACATCGACTTGTTCCATGAATTTACCCCTCGATCGTTGAGGTGGTAACACAATATTTGACTTGCAGCAACTAAATTGCTTCGAGAAAATATCTGTCCCCTAACAGTTTTGAGTTGAGAGTTTAAAAAGAGTAGCAGTCACTTAAATCAGGTTTCCCATATTTTTGATAGTTGAGCGAGCATTTAAATCCTCTTTACAAGACAGATTTAAATGGAAAAACATTGTTTTGGGAACTTCTTGTTGCTTTGAAAATAATATTTATTAAATAAGTAACCCTCAAATGAATATTCAAAATTAATATTCATCAAATAAATAAATAATCCTCGAATGAATATTCAAAACTAATATTCATTAAGTAAATAAATAATCCTCGAATGAATATTTGAAACTAATATTCATTAAATAAATAAATAATCCTCGAATGAATATCCAAAACTAATATTCATTAAATAAATAAATAATCCTCGAATGATTATCCAAAACTAATATTCATTAAATAAATAAATAATCCTCGAATGAATATTTGAAACTAATATTCATTAAATAAATAAATAATCCTCGAATGAATATCCAAAACTAATATTCATTAAATAAATAAATAATCCTCGAATGAATATCCAAAAGTAATGTTCATTAAACAATTAAATAATCTTCGAATGAATATTCGAAATAATATTCTTAAAGTCAATAGTCCTCAAATGAATATAAATGATATTCATTAAATAAACAATTAACCCTCGAATAACAATTACCCGACATCTTTATCGGAAAATAACCTTTAATACATACAAAAATATAATTACTTCTGATCTAAAGAAATATCATACGCCCTTAACCTAGGGCTTTTATAAAAACCTGGCTTATAACTGATATCCCATATCTAGCTTATAAGCCAATTACCAAATCATTTCCAAGTAATAACCTTCGAATGAGGTAATATTCAAATAACATTCCTCAAATCATTTCCAGGTAATTAATACTTTCTAGAAATATAATTACTGTTTACTAATAATATTACTCAAGATGAATAGTACTCTGCCGCTGGAATCCCTCCGGGTTTCCACGACTATCTATATAACACAAATATCGACTCCCGGTCTAGAGTCGAAACAATAAACATGCTCTTATCTATAGAGCTACAAGGTATCCCGGTTCATAAGTACATTATCTCACAACTCGTATAATATCCAAAGGTCAAATTCTATTTAACATGATATATAACATGTATCGCAAAACTGTATAACTCCACACATGGCAACAGCAGTAATATAATCAATACTTCAAAGTATAGATTTAGGAAACTTGCCACAATACTCACAACAAAGATTTGATATATATAACTTGGGAATACACAAGTATTGAATATTTGAAAATATACCTACTCTGAACAATAGAGTAAGGTTTAGTAAACTTGCCTGATGCTCGAGAAGTGATAGGGGTTCGCGACGATGCCGGACAATCTAGACAAAGTCAAAGAAAACGTACGATTAATCCCCTGGATAATCCACTTGTACTCAATGCTTAAACACGTAAGCGAAACACAACCAAGGCATTACTAGCTCGTCATAGGCTCATACTAAGTCCATGTTAATCGACAATTACTTAAGTCGTAGGTTTAGTCCGAAATCGATCCTCGAATACAAGTTATACTTAACCATTTACAACATTGGTTTCTAAGTCATGTTCTTAGTGGTTTTCACTTGCGCAACCTCTGCTGTCGCATTTTTATAAACTCGAAACATAATCTTTTTAATACGAATCTTTTTCGTGAGCCTTCCTAACTGTCTCTAGTATGATCCCTCAAAGTTTCACATTTTAATATAGCTTCTAAGTGGTCCAAAAATAGCCTCAAAGTGACTGACCAGAGATGGGTTGTTCTTCCGAACGGCGTTTACTAAAACTCACTTTTCTCCTAAACCGTAAATCGTATAGACATGATCTTTATACCAAAACAAACCTTAAAACAAGACCTACATGTTCACGGTCAGTGTTGTTCAAAAATATTCAAAGACCAGTTCGTAATTGTTGCTCAAAACAGCCTTAAATCAAATGGGCATTACGACGGCTATAATCGTAACGTTTCCCGGTTTTTGTTATGTCAAAACCTCTTAAAACCAAATGAATTCAACAACCCAACAACTTTTACAACATAACCAGTTCATATACTTCAAGAACACATCACCAACATCAACAAACAACAAGTATTCATCAAGAATTAACCATACATACTCCAAATTCCATAAACACGTTTATTCTTAAACATTACTAGAAACTTCACTTAAATCTCAACATAAATCAAATGGGTGGATGAGTGGTATACCTTCCTTGAATCTTTAAACACACCACAAGAGCTTGTAAGCCTTAAGAGAGTCTTTATCCATGGTTATCATCCTTAAACTTGCAAAAGAAAATCAAGAACAAGTTATGAATTCTCGGAGTTACTATACACCAGTTTAAAGACCTGGAAATATGAAGGTCTTCCCTTGCTCAAATGGAAGAAACCTGTGAAATAGGAAATGTAGGTTATCTCAAGACCTTTCCAACAAGCTATAGATCGCCATTTGCCACCGAGCAATGAAGGCGATATGAATCTTTCAATCCGGATGATTTGTTTTAGCCGAAAATGAAGAAAAGAAAGGATTTTTGATTTTTGGTTGATTTTGATAAAAGATGAGATATTTTGTATAAATGGTGAGTCATAGCCCTAGGTGGCTTCATCTTGTGACACTTGTCAAGCATGCACTGGCCTAGCTAAAGTAGCTTTACTGGTTCGTTTCCTTTCACATGGATGATCCAATTGTTGCATCCCTCGAATTAATTTTGTTACATGTTATTTCCATGTTTATATTTAATCCTGTAAATGTTGCCTTGTTCCTCTTGAAACGATTCGAAATATTTTCCAAAAAGAGCGAATAAAATTCTACGCGATTCTCGCAGTGAATAGTAACTGTTCACTATTCACTCCAACGATCGAATCCTTAAATCGACTTTAATAAAATAATAAAATTCCAAAATATTAAATCCTCAAATCCTCAAATTTAATATCTCATTTCTTGAATATAATAATATATAATTCGCTGCCCGGTCAAATACTACACCAAAATAAAATTTGGAATTTCTGAATTCTGATCGTCTTTGCATTCAGTTATTTACTCTGTAGATCACTAATATGACTTCGGAATATCCACACTACGTCTCGTACATAGGTGGCATGAAAATTTTTCTTAACCCTCAAAATCACTATTCATCCATCAAATTCACTATTCACTGATGCACTTAATCATAATAAGAAAAGTTTTAAATTTTACCAAAAATCCGGGTTATTACAGTCTCCCCTCCTTAAAAGGATTCCGTCCCGGAATCAGCTTAGGAATAACTGGGGGTAATTCCCTCCCATTGCACTTTCTAACTCCCAAGTGGATTCTTCCACTTCTTGATTTTCCACAAACCTCTCACTAGCTTGGCAACCTCGTCACTTAGCACTTGCTCTTTTCTATCCGTGATTTCCACAGGTTGTTCTTTGTAAGTCAGACCAGGTTGTATATCTACCTGCTCGTACTCTATCATATGCCGGGCATCTATAGTATACTGACGTAGCATTGACACATGAACCCCGTTATGACCATTCTACAAGTTTTTGGGGGGTAAGGCTGGCTCGTAGGCCACCTTCCTGACGCGTTTTAAAATCTCAGATGGCCCAATGAATCTCGGGCTCACTTCCCTTTCCTTCCAAATCTCATTAATTCTCTCCATGGATATCTTTTAGCATCACGAATCTCTAACCTCATATTCTCTATCTTGTTTGTACAGAAATACACCAGCATAAACTTGCTTGTCATCCATCAACATGCCATTTAGCTTATCAACAGCAGTACTATCTCTATACTTGCGGGCTTAGTCCGCATACTTTCTCTGCCTGTCTTGGCTGTCACTAGCCCCTTGTTGGTGAAATCTTTTGTCTTTCTAGTTTGTTGGACTAACTTGGGTTTTGTGTAAAATCTCATCCTTTAATTCCCGATCATTCGAAATCCATCTCTGTCTCATTTTAATTAAGGGTATCGGCCACCACATTGGCCTTCCCCGGATGGTAGTGTATCTTACAGTCATAATCCTAGGTCAATTCTAGCCATTTCTCCATCTCATGCTATCTACTATCACGGGTAACTCAAAGCCCATTCATTACACTCCATAAAATTTGTGGGTGCATTAGTCCACCCAAAATAACCTCGCTGAAAACTCGAAGTGTCTATTCCTAGTACGAATCACAGTCTTGGGTATATCCTCTGATTTAACTTCCAACTGGTGATACCCAGTTCTTAAATAAATTTGGAAATACACAGCGTTCTTCCGCTGATCAAACAATCATTTACAAGGGTACCTATTCTCCATGTCGAACTCATACAACTCTCGAGATTCTATAATCTTGTGCTAACATCTTTCTCTCTTACAACAACACCGGGCTCTCCACGGTGGCACACTGGGTCTTATCATATCCTTGCCCAGCAATTCTTGTAACTGAGTCGCTAACTCTTCCATTCTCACTGAGGCTAACAGGAGATGCGGCACTATAACCTGAATACTCGTTATTCATTCTTATGCCATCCAAATCGATATCTGGTAGCTCATTAAAACCTTGTACAATCTCCCAAAACCATTGTAGTTCCCTTTATACTTGGTATCTCTTTTCTTGGCGTCAACCATAAGAGCTAATTAAGCCTCGTATCTCTGGCGTGATAGTTTCTTAGTCTGAATTATATTCAAGAATCTCTGAATCTGTCTCCATCCTTTATTTATTACTCTTTTTATTTGCAATCCATTGGCTCCATTGGGTGTCAACCAACCCATCCTTATTATCATATCAACTTCTCCCAACTTGAAAGGAATCAGGCCTATCAAAAGTGTCGACTTCATATTTCTAGTTCACAACCTGGATGTACCAGTCTTATGGGAAAATCCCTCGATTGACTATTTCTACTTGTAATTATTCCCTTAGCAGCTCGGCCTTAAGGTTTAATTGTCATGCAACTTCTTGATATACAACGATACATTAGCTTTGTCTGCATAGTATAGAAGGGTACCTGCTATTTAAAGGTCCTAACAGTGGCTGCTGGTTGGAGGTAGCCCTGGTTGAAACCTACTGGATTTCTTTTATTCCGTGTTCACAAACTCCGGAACAAACCTCAATAATTCGGAAAACTTGGCCTCATACTCGGTCACAGTCATGGTTTCTTGTTTTAATCCTTTAACTTTCATTTTCATCCGGGTCTCCATATATTTCCGAAAATTATTCCTTTAAAACAACACACGCTGCACCTCTCCCAAGTCACAATACCAGCTCCCTCTGACTCCATCGTCAGTACTTATCTTGCTAACCTAGAGGTAGTGTCCATTTGTAAACAACTATTCCAAAATCTCAATTCCACTATAGGGCATCTATCTAACACCGTTGTCACTGGAGCTCACGGCACATCGCCATTCCTTTCACATATATCAATTGACACGCTTTCCATTATCATAACATCCTTGGGAGAATAAATCAATTTCATTGATATGTCACTAACATTCTATTCGTCTTAGGGATTCGCTCCTGTCATAGGCGATTTCGTTACGAATCTAATTCCTATCAGCGAATTTTGACTTATTTGACCTGGTTCGCCTCCCCTTGGAATTCAATGAAGATAACAAAAATTATGGGGCCTTGAAAAGACAGCTCCCATATCAAGGAAAACGTCACACACTGGTGATCATAAGGTTATGAGTTTTAAGGTAACCTTATTGGAGGTAAAAGAATTTACCGAGAGATCAACATGATCATAAGAACTCAACGTTGTGTGCCTCGATTGAGACATTACTAAAGGTAATTAGCCTTCTTGTATTTCACAACTTACAAGTGATGGCGTCCCATCAGACTTCTATCACATAGACAGATAGTCCTTGTAGCCCCTATAAGTATAGGGTTGTTCGTCTCAGTGGAAGTTGAAAAGTATGAAAGCAATTCGAGATCAATTTAATGATTATCGCCATTCGACAATATTTCTCAAAGGAACACCTTGGATTAAAATTGAACAGATTCCAAAGGTGCGGTTTCCAAGGAAACTACAAAGAAAAGAATAACCAGAAAGATACTGGTACTTAACATACAAGTGGTGAGGTATCACCATAGGGTCATTCATTATTTGAAGAAAAGTGAAAGCTTAAATAACATCATTTGACAGGGCTTCGAAAACCTGAAAGTAGGCATCGTGACAGCCTCTAATCACAATTGAATTTAATTATGATTTAACACAAGTGTTATAAAATAACTTCAAAGAGGGAATATACCCTTTATCAGAATTCTTTCTTGAAAAGAGGTCAAGATAGATCATAGATTGGGGAAATACCCCACATAATTTGCAAATGGGAAGGGTATTACCAAGGTCTCTACGGATGCCTTTTATGTCGGCTCCTCTGATGGATAATCGTTCAATTCCAAAGCTTTTCTTTTCCACGCACCCTAAGGTGTTCGATACTTACGTCATTGCCGACTTATATTAGTCGCTAAGAATTCAACCATCAGCATTTGCAATCGCAGGGAGTTCTATTCGACTAGGCGCAAACATCTCAAGTAAGCGTTCTGTTCTATAAGAAGACTTCGATACCGTTGTCGCCCATAGCAATGACAATTCCACATGTCGACTGGGCGGTACTTCGGAAGATCATTAGAAACTACAAGCTTAAATCTGGTCTCTATTTCAATCATCTTTGTACCCAATATTCCTTCTCCCCATATCAATCCCGTGTGCTACATAAGCTTAACTCTTTTGGCCCAATAGCCTTTTCATTTAAGTCAATCCCGGAATTTCTCAGTCCGTCTTGGTCCTTAAATATATTTCGCCTTTACCGTCCAATCTCAACTTCATCATTTTATCTTTACCATGAGTTGTAGCAATCAGGGTCTATCCACCAACCCATATAGCGGCCATCTTACCCAATCCACAGGGTTCACCCTAGTTTCCACTCTCTTTGGTGACATCCTCTGGTAATCAGAAAGACAAGGTTTGCCAAAATTTGCTGAATTTCTTTCCAAAATCAGGGAAATTTGATCAATCTATTTACTCACTAGTAATGCTCGGATCTGATTTCCGACCTTTCGGTTCTATCCTCATAATTCCTTCCTGGTTTCCTGAGGGTGGTAAATCTCGTTCTCGATTTCGCCTTAGCGTGCTTGTCTTACAATAACATTTGCATGGTACATATACCCAAAATTCTCCTTGAGATAATAAAATCCTTCAACGATGTAATAGACACTATTTCTAGTGGAATCGCTGGTCGTGGGGGATTGAAACCTCATAGCCAAAGCAATTCCTTACACTATTCTATGCAACTAAGTACCCTTAATCGTTCGTGAAAATCGGAACATCTTGGTTCTTACGTATGCCGCCTCCTTATGGGCAACTATAACCGACTACGAGTAACAGGTTTCGTTCAAGTCGAATCAATCCACTGATACTGGCTATACTGCCTCTACCTCTTCTGCTTTGGAGACTCCACTCCATTTTCTTTGTCATATCTCTTGATGAATCATAACGATCCTAAATTCTCGTATCGGCACTTATTTGACCTCTGAAGGTTCGTCCGGTCCTATTGTACGACCTCAAGTAACATACTACATCTTTATCAATCAACACGTCCTCTACAAGATTCTTTCCTTGACCCACTATGGGGTCTTCCTCTAGATCCTCCTATGGATCTTCCTTTATCGGGTCTCCGTTCATTTCAAGGAACGCATCATCAATTGCCAACTCGAAGGCCTCGGGGTCTGGTATCTCAGAATCCCATCAATCTATAACTCATACGACTCGAGGTGACTAATCACGAAGTCCTAAGTACGGTTTCCCAGAAGAAGTCCCCTCTCGGGCTTCATCTTAAACAGTCAGGGTCATGTCCTCTAACCCGACTACGAACTCAATTTGAGCTCCAGATGCTCTTATCATTATTACGGGTATTGTAAGACTCGATCTCCTATCGTTTCTGAGGACTGTAACCTAACGCTCTGATACCATTTCTGTAACAGCCCCAAATCCGGGGTCAGGGATTTAGAGTAGTCACGATCCATTTACTCCTTGACTTACCTGTATTACTCACACCGTGCATAATTCACCTGCTCATGACCCCAAAATATATGTCTCTCTCACACACACACACACACACAGGTTAGAGTCTCAGAAACGACACGATACAACAACTGCGGAATAAATAACTTTTATTACAATACCCAAATGTCTTTGAATCTGTCACTGATACAATTTCTAAGTAATGTTACATTACCAACTTAGCCTTCTGATGCTCACAATCCCCTCATACCATTCATATTTATACACAAGTCGAATACCAAAAGCTGTAGCCTGATTCAATTGGTTCGTACTACTCTCGGGATCACTGCTAGAAGCCGTTTATGGAAACGCCTTGCGGGGTATGTTCCGTCCCATTGGCATCCTGCTTCGCTGCTATATAATATATATAAAACAATAGCAAGAGTGAGCGATAGCTCAGCAAGGTAATGAAAATATGGCATAATTCTGCCTTTAATTCAACCCAGAAATAAAGCGGGTATAAGACAATAATTTGTCAAAATATCTCGATACTGAAATTATTTCCTTATCGGAATGTATTCCCAAAAACAGTACCATTATTGTACTTCAAATATCATTTTCATAATATTTCTGCAAACTTTTGCTATATTATGAACAAAGTTCTAGTATAATATAAAAGATGAGGTTTCAAAGTAAACCAATATAACTCTTCCAAAAATATATGCTATGTAAGCAGAATATCAACACATAACTTAAAAGAAGTTATAAGATGATTCAGTATAAACAACTCCCTTACCATAACTCATGTTATGTAAGGTATCCACAGAGTCATAACTCATAAAATAAAAGATGAAGTTGCAAGAATTTGTTGACACTTCATTTCCAAACACTTTTCGTCCTCCTCCCAACATGATTGGTTCTTCACCCCAATACATGTTGCAGGAATATCCAAATTGGATGATGAACCAATGCAGGAGTTGCTACCGCGCCCGCTGTGCCTAACCTTGCTATGATCAGTAGCAGGTCGCACCGCTCAAATAGTTTTCTACATGTAGATGGAAGAATCACGACAGCCTGACATTGTCTACCGCCTTACAGTGACCTCCCGGCCAACGGTTGGGCCAATAAAAGTTGGATGGGTCCGCGCAACTAGACCACTTACACCACTCCTAGTTCAGATGAAATCCATGACTCTGAAACGTAAAGATCGTCCTCCTTTCCCCAAGTGTAACACTTGTTGATACGACTCCACTAAGTAGTTATATCTAGGTCGGAAAGGAAGATTCTCCAATATTTCCCAAGCTACTGCTTGTTAATGGACATCGACTTGTTCCATGAATTTACCCCTCGATCGTTGAGGTGGTAACACAATATTTGACTTGCAGCAACTAAATTGCTTCGAGAAAATATCTGTCCCCTGACAGTTTTGAGTTGAGAGTTTAAAAAGAGTAGCAGTCACTTAAATCAGGTTTCCCATATTTTTGATAGTTGAGCGAGCATTTAAATCCTCTTTACAAGACAGATTTAAATGGAAAAACATTGTTTTGGGAACCTCTTGTTGCTTTGAAAATAATATTTATTAAATAAGTAACCCTCAAATGAATATTCAAAATTAATATTCATCAAATAAATAAATAATCCTCGAATGAATATTCAAAACTAATATTCATTAAGTAAATAAATAATCCTCGAATGAATATTTGAAACTAATATTCATTAAATAAATAAATAATCCTCGAATGAATATCCAAAACTAATATTCATTAAATAAATAAATAATCCTCGAATGAATATCCAAAACTAATATTCATTAAATAAATAAATAATCCTCGAATGAATATTTGAAACTAATATTCATTAAATAAATAAATAATCCTCGAATGAATATCCAAAACTAATATTCATTAAATAAATAAATAATCCTCGAATGAATATCCAACAGTAATGTTCATTAAACAATTAAATAATCTTCGAATGAATATTCGAAATAATATTCTTAAAGTCAATAGTCCTCAAATGAATATAAATGATATTCATTAAATAAACAATTAACCCTCGAATAACAATTACCCGACATCTTTATCGAAAAATAACCTTTAATACATACAAAAATATAATTACTTCTGATCTAAAGAAATATCATACGCCCTTAACCTAGGGCTTTTATAAAAACCTGGCTTATAACTGATATCCCATATCTAGCTTATAAGCCAATTACCAAATCATTTCCAAGTAATAACCTTCGAATGAGGTAATATTCAAATAACATTCCTCAAATCATTTCCAGGTAATTAATACTTTCTAGAAATATAATTACTGTTTACTAATAATATTACTCAAGATGAATAGTACTCTGCCGCTGGAATCCCTCCGGGTTTCCACGACTATCTATATAACACAAATATCGACTCCCGGTCTAGAGTCGAAACAATAAACATGCTCTTATCTATAGAGCTACAAGGTATCCCGGTTCATAAGTACATTATCTCACAGCTCGTATAATATCCAAAGGTCAAATTCTATTTAACATGATATATAACATGTATCGCAAAACTGTATAACTCCACACATGGCAACAACAGTAATATAATCAATACTTCAAAGTATAGATTTAGGAAACTTGCCACAATACTCACAACAAAGATTTGATATATATAACTTGGGAATACACAAGTATTGAATATTTGAAAATATACCTACTCTGAACAATAGAGTAAGGTTTAGTAAACTTGCCTGATGCTCGAGAAGTGATAGGGGTTCGCGACGATGCCGGACAATCTAGACAAAGTCAAAGAAAACGTACGATTAATCCCCTGGATAATCCACTTGTACTCAATGCTTAAACACGTAAGCGAAACACAACCAAGGCATTACTAGCTCGTCATAGGCTCATACTAAGTCCATGTTAATCGACAATTACTTAAGTCGTAGGTTTAGTCCGAAATCGATCCTCGAATACAAGTTATACTTAACCATTTACAACATTGGTTTCTAAGTCATGTTCTTAGTGGTTTTCACTTGCGCAACCTCTGCTGTCGCATTTTTATAAAATCGAAAAATAATCTTTTTAATACGAATTGTTTTCGTGAGCCTTCCTAACTGTCTCTAGTATTATCCCTCAAAGTTTCACATTTTAATATGGCTTCTAAGTGGTCCACAAATAGCCTCAAAGTGACTGACCAGAGATGGGTTGTTCTTCCGAACGGCGTTTACTAAAACTCACTTTTCTCCTAAACCGTAAATCGTATAGACATGATCTTTATACCAAAACAAACCTTACAACAAGACCTACATGTTCATGGTCAGTGTTGTTCAAAAATATTCCAAGATCAGTTCGTAATTCTTGCTCAAGACAGCCTTAAATCAAATGGGCATTACGACGGCTATAATCGTAACGTTTCCCGGTTTTTGTTATGTCAAAACCTCTTAAAACCAAATGAATTCAACAACCCAACAACTTTTACAACATAACCAGTTCATATACTTCAAGAACACATCACCAACATCAACCAACAACAAGTATTCATCAAGAATTAACCATACATACTCCAAATTCCATAAACACGTTTATTCTTAAACATTACTAGAAACTTCACTTAAATCTCAACATAAATCAAATGGGTGGATGAGTGGTATACCTTCCTTGAATCCTTAAACACACCATAAGAGATTGTAAGCCTTAAGAGAGTCTTTATCCATGGTTATCATCCTTAAACTTGCAAAAGAAAATCAAGAACAAGTTATGAATTCTCGGAGTTACTATACACCGGTTTAAAGAACTGGAAATATGAAGGTCTTCCCTTGCTCAAATGGAAGAAACTTGTGAAATAGGAAATGTAGGTTATCTCAAGACCTTTCCAACAAGCTATAGATCGCCATTTGCCACCGAGAAATGAAGGCGATATGAATCTTTCAATCCGGATGATTTGTTTTAGCCGAAAATGAAGAAAAGAAAGGATTTTTGATTTTTGGTTGATTTTGATAAAAGATGAGATATTTTGTATAAATGGTGAGTCATAGCCCTAGGTGGCTTCATCTTGTGACACTTGTCAAGCATGCACTGGCATAGCTAAAATAGCTTTACTGGTTCGTTTCCTTTCACATGGATGATCCAATTGTTGCATCCCTCGAATTAATTTTGTTACATGTTACTTCCATGTTTATATTTAATCCTATAAATGTTGCCTTGTTCCTCTTGAAACGATTCGAAATATTTTCCAAAAAGAGCGAATAAAATTCTACGCGATTCTCGCAGTGAATAGTAACTGTTCACTATTCACTCCAACGATCGAATCCTTAAATCGACTTTAATAAAATAATAAAATTCCAAAATATTAAATCCTCAAATCCTCAAATTTAATATCTCATTTCTTGAATATAATAATATATAATTCGCTGCCCGGTCAAATACTACACTAAAATAAAATGTGGAATTTCTGAATTCTGATCGTCTTTGCATTCACTTATTTACTCCGTAGATCACTAATATGACTTCGGAATATCCACACTACGTCTCGTACATAGGTGGGATGAAATATTTTTTCTTAACCCTCAAAATCACTATTCATCCATCAAATTCACTATTCACTGATGCACTTAATCATAATAAGAAAAGTTTTAAATTTTACCAAAAATCCGGGTTATTACAATGGGTATCCAACAAAAATTCCTTCATCAGCTTTTAAGTCAAACTTGGTCAACTGTTCAGGATGAGTTTTCAACACAAAGCACTTGCATCCAAAAATATGAAAATACTTCAAATTTGGCTTCTTATTCTTCACCATCTCATATGGTGTTTTCCCATGCTTGTTGATCAGTGTAGCATTTTGAGTAAAACAAGCAGTTTGAACAGCTTCTGCCCAGAAATAAGTTGGCAATTTTGCTTCATCAAGCATTGTTCTGGCAGCTTCGATTAGGGTTCTGTTCTTTCTTTCAACTACACCATTTTGCTGTGGAGTTCCAGGTGCAGAAAATTCTTGCTTCACTCCTCTTTCCTTGCAGAAAGCTTCCATTACAGAATTTCTGAATTCAGTACCATTATCACTCCTTAGAATTTTCACTTTGTACTGTGATCCTTTGTCCAATAGCTTCACATGATCCATTAGAATTGAGGCAGTTTCATCCTTCTTCGCTAAGAAATACACCCATGTGTACCTAGTGTACTCATCAATGATATTTCTTTCTGCCCAATGACATTATATTTACTGGACCAAAAAGATCAACATGTAGAAGATGATAAGGTTCCACAACTGAAGATTCAGATTTACTCTTGAAAGATGACTTCCTTTGCTTGGCCTTTTGACAAGAATCACACAGACCATCTAAGCTGAGTATTGACTTTGGAAGTCCCCTTACAAGATCTTTTCGAATCAGCTCATTGATGTTGTTCAAGTTTAGGTGAGAGAGCTTCTTATGCCATTTCCAACTCTCTTCACTAGACATTCTTGCAGATAGACACACAGTTTTTCCTTCAGAGTTTGTTACCAAACTTGCTTCATAGATGTTATTGTGCCTGTGTCCAACTAGAACAACTTTCCCTGTAGATTTACTGATAACTTCACAATGTTCAGTATGAAAATCTACATGGTATCCTCTGTCACAGATTTGACTCACAGAAAGCAGATCATGCTTGAGTCCTGAGACAAGAGCTACATTTGTAATGATGACACTTCCAAGATTGATATTGCCATATCCCAGAGTATGTCCTATGTTGCCATCTCCATAGGAAACTTTTGGGCCAGCTTTTTCCTCATAGTCTGATAGCAGGGCTTTATTTCCAGTCATATGTCCTGAGCATCCACTGTCCAAGATAAGAGTGCTCTCTTTTATGCCCTGCAATCACAAACAATCACTAAGTGTTAGATTTAAGGATCCAGACTTGCTTGGATCCTTTGGCTTTCTTAACATTGTTAGCTTTTGCAGCGGAATCACTATCAACAGAGTTTAAACTAACATTGTCAGACTTTACACTTGCAGAGTTTGCTCTAACCCACTTCAAGTTGGGTTTTAGCTCATAATAGTTGTGATAAATAGCATGATAACTCTTGCAAGTATAAATGGAATGCCAAGTGCTCCCACAGTGTGTGCATAAAGTCTGTGGTCTAACCCTAACATAATCATTCTTTACTCCAGATGTGGAGGGTAAAGAGTTAATATCTTTGTTCTTCTTGCAAAACCTGGCAAGATGGTTAGTACTACCACAACTATGACATGTTTTTCTAGGAGCAGCAGAATTAGGCAGATAATCATTTCTTTTATTAATGCCTACTTTTCCATTCCTATTCTTCTTAAACATTTTCTGTTTGTTGACAGACTTTACTTCCTTGAGCTTATGTTTGAATTGTTTCTCTGTCATTAAACCAACATTAACCTGTTTATCACAGATTTTTACTGGTTCTTTAACAGCTTCTAACTCAATCTTATTCTCTGTTATTGAACCAATATTAACCTGTTTTACACAAGTTTCAACTGGTTCCATAACAGCTTCTTTTACTACAACAGACTTTAGCTTACTGTTTTCCGGAACAAATTGCACAGGTTTAAGTTGTGGTTTCACTTTAACTTTATCTTTAAACCTAAGTTCATCTCCCTCACAGTAACCTAAGCCTACAGTATCTATCTGAAAAACCTGATGTGTGTCTTTTCCAGAATTTGTCCAGGTTTTAATTACTTTCCTCTCTTTTTCCAACTCAGATTCTATTTCCCTATATTTTTAAGCAACTCCTGTTCAACATAAACAGCATCATCTCTCTCCTTTTGAACTTGTTGCATGTTAACAAGTTTCTCTTCAAGAAATTTATTCCTCTCTTTAAGACCTAGATTCTCAGATTTGATTCTTTCATTTTCTAAAGTCTGATCCCTATAACTGTTAGGTCCAAAGTATCGTAGAAGGGGGGGGGGGTTGAATACGATACTCACAAATAATTTAATTTCGTTCGCGGATTAATCTTTCAGTTCTATAACGAAATCAAACACACCAAACCAAATCAAGTTTCGGGGAATATATCTTTTTATAAATATAAACCTCGAGGGGTGCTACAATTTCTAATCCGTAGATTAGCGTCAGTGAGTTTAAGGTAACACAAATACACAACAATAATCAAGTTCTGAGCACTATTAATTTCTCTGATAATTTTCTCCGGCTCTTCTCTCTCTCAGTTATGTGTCTGTGTTGAATGCCCTTAACTGAAGAAGACACATTTTTCACTCTGTATTAACTGTAGGCTTTGTTTAGAAAAACCATCGAATTAGAATTGTAGAAACAATCCTGGCCGTTGGATCTTCTTCAACCTGTCAGACAAGTAATTCCTTTCACCTGCTCCATGAATTAAAAACCATCGAATGGATTTAAAAACCATCGAATTAATTAAGTTAATTCACCATTCGATAGTTTTTTAATTAAAACTATCGAATACCAAATTAACTTATTTTGGTTTTCAATTAATCACTTTACCTACCATTCGATAGTTTTCTAATTAGAAAAACTATCGAATTCCTTTTCTTGTCTTTTGTTCATTAATGATTCCACTGAGCTCCTGGGTGTTTAAGAAATAAACTGTATCAATTTCTTCGAAGACGATAAAACAACTTGATCTTTTCAATGCCGTCACCTAGTGTAACTGGTCTGGTTCACAGATGAATAACACTTGATCAATTCTTATTTTATGTCTTCAATACATTGCTGCTGATACGTCCCTTGTCGTTCTGGTTGCTTCATCACTAGAATCCCGTGATACTGAACCCTAAATCATTCACATGCTTCTGTCGTCTTCAAAGTCTTGTTTCTATTGCTGTCACTGAGGCTTGAACATTTTCATGAACTTCTTTTCGTGACCTGTTTACGGACTTCAAGAATACATAACGTATTTTGATTTTTTGAGTTTACCTTTTCTTCTCTGATTCTGGATTCCTGTGCTTCTATTAATACTATTGTCTGTCTTGTCCTTTGTTGAGTTGTAGTTATCTCTTTTACATCTTATGTTACATTATGCTTTACAATCTCCCCCTATTTGATTGGATAGAGTTCGACAAGCAAATACTTCGAGGATAACTCAACTAACTAAGGAAACATTAAACTACTTAAAGTAAGACAGCTTAATAATATCAATGCATTCTGGATCAGATATATATACATTTCCAGATTTCATAAATCAAAAAACAATTAAACTTTATACAATGAAGTTGCTCCTCTAGTCTGAGCTGATAGTTCTCTTGTTCTTTGCTTCATCATTCAGTCCATTCCAATCTCACCTTCTTCAATCATTGGATCGGAGTTAGCAGCTTGATAATCAATCACTGATAGATAGTGCAGTGGTTCTCCAGGTTTAAGGATTGCTCCTTGGATGTGTCTTCCAATATATTCAACCTCTTGACCCACTCCAGCCCATAACCATGCAATGTTAACATCTTTCTTGTTCACCTTTGGCATGTTTGGCAGTCTGGTATGCACTTCTAATCCTCTTTCCACTCTTTTCCTATAGTAAGGAACATTCTCCATTAGAAATCTTCTAAGAGTGTCTGCTTCTTTGTCCTTCTCCGTTGATGAGAATCCAGTGGATCTAAGATACTTCTCAACTGAGATTAGATAGTTGCTTGGGTAGTCCCTCAGTTTGTCCTCAGCCAAATAGCAGATTCTGAACAAGTCATTCGTCATGAATCTAACCATTGGAGGATCTTCAGTAATCTCTGGACTGACTTTCATCACGATCTCCTTAACATGCTCACGGAGCAGTTCATTTAGCCTTGTGGTTCTTTGGATCTTGATGAGTATAGCCTGCAATTCTGTATATGTCCTCTGTTCTAAAAACTTAGTAGAAATCACAAATGTACCTTTCTCCAGAAAACTGATTAATAAGCTCCAGGCACCATTTGCTTTAACCCCAGCATTCAGACAGATTATAGAGCTTCTCAGTGCTTTAAAGTAAGTCTGATCTTCAAGATTAGCACTTCTGATGTCCTGAATAATGACTTCCACCTCCGCATTGTCGTTGACTTGTAATCCGTCTTCAACTCCACAAAAGGTTTTATAAGCCATTTCCCATTCAGTACCATCTTTCTTTGCCAGATCTATCATCTTCTTCTTCCTCACTTCATTATACACCTTCATTCTCTTTAGCTTTTCACTTCTCAGAATTGCTTGCTGTTTCTCCTTCTCAGCTTGCCTGGCATCTATTGCAGCTCTCTGAGCTCTTATTGCTTCCAAGGCAGCTTCTTCTTCCTGTGATAGAGAATTTGCTTCTTCCATATCATCATCCAAGATAGGATGTTCTATTGGCTCTGGATAATATGGCTCATGCTCCTCTTGAATAGGTTGCTCATGCATGACCTCAAATTCCTCTTCACTTTTCTTATCTTCCTCTACAAGCTCCTCAATCCAGTACTGTCTGATTGGAATAGCCTCAACAGTCTCCCAAACTCCCCATTTATCCTTCACCCCCTCTCCAACTTTCTCCCCCTTAGTTGAGGAATCCTCGATAAAAGCATCCTCAGCATAAAAGAAATTAGAAGGATCAGGTTGCTGATATGAAGAACCAGGTTGTCCAGATTGTTGGTTCTTTAGCATACTCCATATAGACTGTACTCCGTCACCTTGATTCTCCAAGAAATCCATAAGCTGCTTATTAAACTCATTTATAGAAGCTAGCGACAGGTCAATGTTCTCCAATCTTGAGTTGGTAGTCTTTTCCATGTGATCCAGCCTCTTGTTTAGCTTAGACTCCACTCGTGAAAGGGAATCCATTGCATCTTTTACCCGCGCTTGACCATCCTGGATAACCAGAATGTCTTCTTTCAAAGCTTCATGTCCTTGAGATAGTGCAGTTACTTCATTCATGAATCCATCTTTAAGCTCCCTGACGTCCATCCTCAGCTCGACTAGTTCTTCCATAGCTTCCTTCTTTAAGGAGTCCACTGCCTGCTTCATACCTGTTATAGTGCCAGATGCACTGCCAATGACCCTGAATGTTCTTCTGGAATCAGCTGCAGCCAAGTCAACTTTCTCTTGAATAGACTTTAAAGAAACATTGTCTTGACTGGAGGAGATCCCTTGGTCAAAGGAAGGTCGCAGTGGAACCTTGAAAAGTGGATTTCCTTCTTTGTCTCGAACTGTCATCTCCTTGAGGGAAGATTGGACTTGTAGCTCTCTTTCTGTTGGTAACAGCAGATCATCAATATTAGGTAGGGTTAGGGTGTCACTCCTCACATTTGACTCTGGGTGTACACTCAACGTTTCTGTCGGTGTTTGAATCATTTTTCCTTTCCCACTCAGGCCAGGTGTAAGTGTTTTTGTTTCACTCAAATCCTTTGTGCTGATTGTACCTGCAGAAGAGATCACCGTAGCCATCCTTAAGGAGGTCACCGGTGGTGCAATGGGGCTTCACAAGTCCCCGTCCTTGGATAAACCAAGTTGTTGATCATCCTTAGATGATATATCCTTTGAAGGATCTAGAGTTTGAATCTCTAGGGGGTTAGAAACAGGCTCTTTTAACAGCAGAGATCCCGAATCTTCCCCGTGAGTCTGTAAAGACTTCACCTCAGTTGACTCCTCAATAGTAATTGATTCATTGTCAATGAGTTGCCGATCTGCACCTACGTCAGACCCTTTACCCGCAGGATCCAGATATGTTCCATCTGGGGAGGTAGACAATGACCTTTTAGATTGTGCATTTAGGTCAAAGCCTTCTCTCGACGTCTGTGAAGACCCTTGGTTCTGAGAACCTTCAACCAGTGAACCTGACCGTAATATGGTCGGAACACCAGTTGCTTCCGTCAATTCTTCCTTACTTGATTGAGCTATTGGTTCAGATATTGCTTTCGTTAGCGTAGCCCAATCAGCATCAGAAAAATCAGTAAAGGGCTCTTTGAATGAGAGAAATGAAGTATCAGCAGTTGCCTCAGTTTCTGTTCTTCTCCTTTTAGAGGAACGCAGAGCTGCTGTTGAAGGGTGTATCTCCTTATGTGGTGCTGCTTTGGCACTATCTCCCTCTACACTCATGGATGGTTCTTTAATGGGTATAGTAGGGGAAGGAGGTTCGTTTATGTTTTCATTTGGCTCTTCCAAAGGCTCTTTGACCGTGGTTAGAGGTTGTGGGTTTGCAACCTCCTGGTCAGGAATGGCCACTGAGGGCTCTGGATCAACATCCATTGGTACAGGTGCCATTACAGGTTCAGGTTGTGGAATATTACCTTGATTTACCTGTTCCCCTGGGGGTAGAAGTGGTAGGGGCACCGTTCTTAGATATTCAGTGAGAACAGTGGGTACCCCTGGAAGATAGTTGTCCTTCCTAATGAGAGCGGTTATGGCATTGCTCTTCATTCTCATGCACTCCTGGTTGGCTTCACCTTCAAAGATCTCTCGTTCATCATCTGTTAAGATATCATTGAGAATTAGCTGTAGGAACCTAGGATAGAAACAGAGCACATCTTCATTTATGCCTGTTCTTTCATCCAGTGGTCCCATGCACAGAATTACTTGGTCAATCACTATCCGTCCTATGTTAATATGCCTATTGTTCGCAATGGCAAACCCTATCTTTTGAAGGAATAAGGGAATGCCATGCAGATTTGTTAGCTTGGCAGTAAAAACATGTATCAGGGTATGAAAGAAAAAGTTCCATGGCTTTGGCAGGTAATGCTTTAGGAACTCTCCCACCAAGAAGTTAGGTTGTTGACTTCTGATAAGAGTGAAGAAAGCATGTATTTCCTCAGTTGTGGGATCCGGAACAAGGTTTTCTGTAGGAAAATGAAGAATTCTATTGAAATCATGTTCCGTCACCCTTATTGTTCTGCCCCCTGGCACAACAAAACTGAAGGACCGTATGTTATTCTCAGTTGTATCCGTGGCGGTTGTGTACAACGCAGTCAATTGATCAATGCAAAGGACCACGGGAGTACTTACAGCGTATGCCACTAACGAACGTGTATTCAAAAACTCTGCCCATGCACGAATTTGAGGATTCGTTATGGATTGCAGATTTTGAAACGAGACATGATTAGTCTTGGTAACAATAAATTCTCCAGCCATTTTAAAATTTCCAGAAAATTCAAATAAACCAAAACTAATTTTTCTTTTAAATTTAATTAATTAACCCTAATTAATCAAACTTTTTACAAAAACACCCATTTTTATAACTTAATCAAATTCGAACAAGTAAAGCTCCCAAATCAAAAACCCTAATCTGTTTGAAATCAAGAAAAGTGATTTTAATTAAAATTTGCTTCCTTAGAAACTTATCTCAATCAAAACAAACTAATCAAGAATACTTTTAGCAATCGAACACTTTGGTATTCGATAGTTTTCTAACCACAACCACAGATAAACACACAGTTATCAGATATTTCACTATTTCAAACTGATATCACTGTAAAACTGAGATTACTGTGTAAATTTCTCGGTTAAAACTATGAAAAGTATCGAGTTTTTGTCTTGTTTTTACTTTGAAAATGTATGTAAGTATGTATATAACTCTCAGATCTGTAAAATAACAAATGAAAATGTCCAAGGGTCATTTAAATACAAACTGATCTGTCAGGGGTATTCTTGTCTTTTCATTGTTTGATAGTTTTTGAAAGTACCTTCGATGGTTTTCTGCAAGGGGTAAACCTGTCAACTGAACTTCGATAGTTTTTAAAAAAACTATCGAATTTTTTGATCTTTAGAATTTAAAAGGATTTATCAGAAAACTATCGAGGTATTTGTATTTGAAAATCTGAAAAACTATCGAGCAAATGCTTTTGGAAAAACTATCGAGAACTTTAATATTAAGTAATTAAGTTCACTTCGATATTTTTTCTTAATTTTTCAAAATCTATCGAGGATTTAAATATTGAATAAAGTAAATCCACTTCGATACATTTTAAATTAAACTAAAAAACTATCGAGAATTGTTTTCGATAGTTTTTCTTTTCCTTTTCAAAAACTATCGAAAATTAATTTCGATAGATTTATCTATGTACTTGAAAAACTATCGAATTTCCTAAAATTCGATATTTTTGCTTCTGTCTTCATTTTAAAACCTGTTCATGTTTTAAAAATCAGAATTTTTGTATTTCCTGTCAAATTTTAATTTTAATAAATCTTTTAAAATTCACCAAAATCAATTCTTAACAGAAAATTCACAATTTTCTTAGAATAAAATCAATTAAATATCATTGAGTGATATTAACCAATTGAAATCTAATCAATTATGCTGCATTAATCTACAATGTTTAAAAACAAAGCAAATTAATTCAAATTAAATAAATGCTTGAATATTTAGTACAAATATTAGCACTTAAATAATTTTTAGAATTAATAACTAATTAAATGCCAGAAGATATATCATCCATAATTATGACATAAAATTAGTATAATAATCCTAACTACGAGAATTGCTCCAGAAAATAAATTCACGAGTCCTAAGGATATAGCGATTCTTAAACTCATGTATTCACCAGGACTCTCTGCAGTTACTGACTTCTAATCAAAATCAATTAGAAAGATTTAACATCCCAAGTTCACCAACCAGCTTATTGAAAGTGGATTCATCAAGCGGTTTAGTAAAGATGTCTGCAATTTGATCCTCTGTGGGTACAAAGTGTAACTCCACAGTTCCATTCATGACATGCTCTCGGATAAAATGATACCTGATGTCGATGTGCTTTGTCCTCGAGTGTTGCACTGGGTTATTTGAGATTGCTATGGCACTTGTGTTGTCGCAAAATATAGGAATCTTTGTCAACAGAAGTCCATAGTCACGGAGTTGGTTTCTCATCCACAATATCTGAGCACAACAGCTACCAGCAGCAATGTATTCAGCCTCAGCTGTTGATGTGGACACTGAATGCTGCTTCTTGCTATGCCAGGAAACCAATCTTCTTCCAAGAAACTGACAGCTTCCTGAAGTACTCTTCCGATCAATCTTACAACCTGCAAAATCAGAGTCTGTGTATCCAATAAGATCAAATCCTGTATCTTTAGGGTACCAAATTCCAAGATTTGGGGTCCCCTTAAGATATCTAAATAATCGCTTAACAGCTATTAGATGAGATTCTTTAGGATCAGACTGAAATCTAGCACACAAGCATGTTGCAAACATTATATCTGGTCTACTTGCAGTGAGATAAAGTAATGAGCCTATCATACCTCTGTAGCCTGTGATGTCAACCTTCTTACCAGTTTCATCCTTATCAAGCTTAGTGGCAGTTGGCATAGGAGTCTTTGCTGTAGATGAGTCTTCCATTTGATACTTCTTAAGAAGATCCTTGATGTACTTGGACTGACAAATGAATATACCATCTTGTTTCTGGTATACTTGCAATCCAAGAAAGAATGACAATTCACCCATCATGCTCATTTCATAACGACTCTGCATTAACTTAGCAAATCTCTTGCATAAATCATCATTAGTAGAACCAAATATTATGTCATCAACATATACTTGCACCAATATCAAATCATTTTTATGCTTTTTGACAAAGAGAGTTTTGTCTACAACACCTCTTGTAAAATCATTTTCAAGTAAGAATTCAGAGAGAGTGTCATACCATGTCCTCGGAGCTTGTTTGAGTCCATAGAGAGCTTTGAATAGAAAGTACACAAAGTCTGCCAGTTTTGAATCCTCAAAACCTGGAGGTTGTTCCACATACACTTCTTCTTCTAACTCCCCGTTCAGAAAAGCACTCTTCACATCCATTTAATATACCTTGTAATTGGAATGTGCAGCAAATGCTAGAAACATTCTGATGGCCTCAAGTCTTGCTACTGGTGCATAGGTTTCATCATAATCTATACCCTCTTCTTGAGAGTAACCTTTAGCAATTATGACATAATTATGACATAAAATTAGTATAATAATCCTAACTACGAGAATTGCTCTAGAAAATAAACTCACGAGTCCTAAGGATATAGAAATTCTTAAATTCATGTATTCACCAGGACATTCTGCAGTTACTGACTTCTAATCAAAATCAATTAGAAAGATTTAACATCCCAAGTTCACCAACCAGCTTATTGAAAGTGGATTCATCAAGCGGTTTAGTAAAGATGTCTGCAATTTGATCCTCTGTGGGTACAAAATGTAACTCCACAGTTCCATTCATGACATGTTCTCGGATAAAATGTACCTGATGTCGATGTGCTTCGTCCTCGAGTGTTGCACTGGATTGTTAGAGATTGCTATGGCACTTGTGTTGTCGCAAAATATTGGAATCTTTGTCAACAAAAGTCCATAGTCACGGAGTTGGTTTCTCATCCACAAGATCTGAGCACAACAGCTACCAGCAGCAATGTATTCAGCCTCAGCTGTTGATGTGGAAACTGAATGCTGCTTCTTGCTATACCAAGAAACTAATCTTCTTCCAAGAGACTGACAGCTTCCTGAAGTACTCTTCCGATCAATCTTACAACCTGCAAAATCAGAGTCTGTGTATCCAATAAGATCAAATCCTGTATCTTTAGGGTACCAAATTCCGAGATTTGGGGTCCCCTTAAGATATCTAAATATTCGCTTAACAGCTATTAGATGAGATTCTTTAGGATCAGACTGAAATCTAGCACACAAGCATGTTGCAAACATTATATCTGGTCTACTTGCAGTGAGATAAAGTAATGAGCCTATCATACCTCTGTAGCCTGTGATGTCAACCTTCTTACCAGTTTCATCCTTATCAAGCTTAGTGGCAGTTGGCATAGGAGTCTTTGCTGTAGATGAGTCTTCCATTTGATACTTCTTAAGAAGATCCTTGATGTACTTGGACTGACAAATGAATATACCATCTTGTTTTTGGTATAATTGCAGTCCAAGAAAGAATGACAATTCACCCATCATGCTCATTTCATAACGACTCTGCATAGCTTAGCAAATCTCTTGCATAGATCATCATTAGTAGAACCAAATATTATGTCATCAACATATACTTGCACCAATATCAAATCATTTTTATGCTTTTTGACAAAGAGAGTTTTGTCTACAACACTTGTAAAATCATTTTCAAGTAAGAATTCAGAGAGAGTGTCATACCATGTCCTCGGAGCTTGTTTGAGTCCATAGAGAGCTTTGAATAGAAAGTACACAAAGTCTGCCAGTTTTGAATCCTCAAAACCTGGAGGTTGTTCCACATACACTTCTTCTTCTAACTCCCCGTTCAGAAAAGCACTCTTCACATCCATTTAATATACCTTGTAATTGGAATGTGCAGCAAATGCTAGAAACATTCTGATGGCCTCAAGTCTTGCTACTGGTGCATAGGTTTCATCATAATCTATACCCTCTTCTTGAGAGTAACCTTTAGCAACCAATCTGGCTTTGTTTCTCGTTACAATGCCATCTTCGTCCAACTTATTTCTGAATACCCATCGTGTTCCAATAACAGATTTTCCCTTAGGCCTGGGTACCAGCTTCCAAACTTTATGCCTTTCAAACTGATTGAGTTCTTCTTGCATAGCAATCACCCAATCTGGATCATCTAGAGCATCTTCAACTTTCTTAGGTTCTGTTTCTGAAAGAAACCCAGAATAGTGACATTCATTTTGTGATGTTCTCCTAGTTCTCACTCCTGTGTCCGGATCACCAATGATCAAGTGAAAGGGATGATCTCTATTTCATACCCTTTGTCTTGGCAGATGCGATCTTGATGATTCTCCTTGTTCTAGATGTTGTGGAGTGTGACTAGTTGATCCTTCTCCTGCTCCCCCTGAGTTGTTGACGGTTTGATCTGTTGATTCTGAAGACTGACTAGTGGATCCTGTATGTTGAGGATCTCCACTTTGGTCACCACTTTGTCCAGAATCATTACCATTATGATTATTATTAATGACTGTAACAACTTCAGGTACTTCTTCATTGTCAGAGAGATCTCCTGATAGATTTTCAAATACCAAGGATTCAGAGTTCTCTCCAGTTTGCAGGTCTGGTTTTTTGGTGTCGTCAAATGTTACATTAAAGCTTTCCAACACCTTCTTATCTTCAATCACATATACCCTGAAAGCCTTAGATTCCAGAGAATAGCCCAGAAAAATGCCTTCATCTGCTTTGGCATCAAACTTGCCAAGATGTTCTCCATCTTTAAGTACAAAGCACTTTGCACCAAACACATGAAAGTACTTCAGTGTTGGCTTCTTCTTGGCCATTAACTCATACGGAGTCTTTTCATGATCTTTGTTGATCAGGGTTCGATTCTGAGTGTAGCAAGCTGTATTCACTGCTTCAGCCCAACAGTAAGTGGGAAGTTTTGATTCACTCAACATGGTCCTTGCTGCTTCAACCAAGGTCCTGTTCTTCCTTTCCACTACTCCATTCTGTTGAGGAGTTCTTGGTGCTGAAAACTGTCTTGATATTCCTTTCTCTGAGCAGAAATCATTTAGAACTGCATTCTTCAATTCAGTTCCATTGTCTGATCTGATTGTCCGCACAGGTAGCTTAGCTTCCACTTCTATCTTCTTGATGTGATCAATGATTAGTTGTGTTGCTTCATCCTTTGTTTGTATGAACAACACCCACGTGTACTTGGAGTAGTCGTCCACCATCACCAATGCATATCTGTTTCTTGAAAGTGACATAACATTAACTGGACCAAATAAATCCATATGAATCAGCTGTAATGGTTCAGTAATGCTTGTCATTCCTTTGCTTCCATGTGATGCTTTCTTCGACTTCCCCTTTTCACATGCTTCACATAGTCCCTCCTGATTGAATTCCATCAGGGGCAACCCTCTCACTAATTCTCTCTTTACCAAAGAGTTCATAGTTTTGAAGTTCAGATGTGAGAGCTTCTTGTGCCATAGCCAACTTTGTTCTGAAGATGCCTTTGCATAGAAACATGTAACTTCTCCTTCACTGGTAGAACTTAAGTCAGCTATAAACAAATTTCCTTTTCTCACTCCCAGTAGAGTAAGCTTCTCATCCTTCCTGTTGGTGATCAAGCACTTGTCCTTTCTGAAATCTACATTGTAGCCTTTATCACAGAATTGACTGATACTTAGTAGATTATGCTTTAATCCTTCAACAAGAGAGATGTTTTCAATGATGACATTTCCAGCTTTCAATTTACCATATCCCGTAGTGAATCCTTTGCTGTCATCTCCAAAGGTTACAATCGGGCCGGTCTTCTTAACCACCTCTGTAAGCAGGGACTCTTCACCTGTCATGTGTCTAGAACAGCCACTATCCAGAATCCACACAACCTTTGAGCTTTTAACCTTACCCTGCAATCACAGATTGATTAAGCGGACTTTGGTACCCAAAATTGTTTGGGTCCTGAAGGTTTAGATGATTTAACAGGAGTAACATTCAATTTAGTCTTACCCTGTTTGATATTCATAGTATCTGTGGATTTAACATTACTAGAGCTATTGCTACTATCAGACATCAACTTAAAATAAGCATGCATGATGTTGTACTTACATAGCAAACACTCTTTCTTTCCACAGGGCTCATGATTATCAGGCATGTCAGACATGTTATGCATTTCAGAAGCATTAGCAGTTTCTACTTTAACCTTTTTACATGCATGCGTAAGGTGTCCAGCAGAATTACAAATAGAACACAACTTCCTAGATGCAATGGGAGAAGATGGAACCAATTCCTGATTAACAATCTTCTTCCTCCCATTCCTGTTCTTTTTAACATTACTAGCTAAGGAACCTACTTCAGTTTTAGGTAAATCAGGTTTAGGTAATACATTCTTTACTGATTTCCTAGGTAACTTAGTCTTTACCTCTTTTTCCTTCAATAAATCCTCCTCAAGCAATTCTTGTGCTATGAAAAGATCATCCTCATAAAAGAGAGGTGGAAACGGCTTAACAAAAACTGGACAATCAACATTCTTAAGAACATGTGGAGTATTCCTTTTGACAACTGAAGGTGTCACAGGGAATTCCAAAATCTTCTTACCAGCTTTCTTGTTATAGTCAAATCCTATAGCAGTTTTATTCTCTACGGCCTGAGTATCAATGATTTCCTTAGCCACTAGAGCGGAATTCTTAAAAGCATTCAGCTTCAAATCTAGATCTGAAATCTGCTCCCTGAGGATAGTCTCTATCTCATCATTACACTTGACCTTGTTCTCTAAGTACGCATTCTTTTGCTTAAGATCTTCTAATGTTACAGCTACAAGCTCTAGTTCTTCATTTTTAGATTCTAGCCTTTTAATCTTAAGAACTAGTTTAGCATTTTCCATTTCAGATGCTAGCATGCTTGTGTGTACATTAAACAATTCTACACTAAGATCTTGCACAGTTTTCTTGTACTCAGAATTAGACATATCAATTGTAGTTAAGATAGGTACCTGAGATGATTGAGGTGATTCCTCTGAAGAGTCATCCATTAGAGCAACATTTACATATTCCTCCTCTTCATCCGAATCAGTATCATCCCAGTGCTTTCCCTCTGCTATGTAAGCCTTCCCTTTCTGCTTTCCAGAGAATGCCTCCAACTGCTGTTTAAGCTTGGCATTCTCCTTCTTCAACTCATCATAAGAATCCTTCTTTCCATAGACATCTTTCATGTCTCTTGCTTGACGAGGCTTCCGGCATTCAGTGGCGAAATGCCCTAACTCATTGCAGTTATAGCATCTTGATTTGCTTCTATCAATCATGCCAGTCTTGTAGCCTCCCTTAAAGCCTGTACTAGGTGTATAATTGCTCTTCTGGAATCTGTTGGTTGAGCCCTTGAACTTGTACTTAGGGTTTCTCTTGAAACGAATATGACTAAACTTTGCAGCTAAGTACGCCATGGTTTTGTCTTCCATTTGCTCAAGCTCTTCTAGGGTGTAGTAATCACTTTCATCAACACCCAGATTCACAGAATCCATTTCTGCTTCTATTATCACCTCCTTTCCAGCTCTAGGGGTTTGAACCTGAATCTCAGAAGTTATTGGTTCATCCACTACAAGTGCTGCTGATCTCACAAGTGCATTGTGCTTGCTGTCCACTGTCCCTGATCCGTAGATTATCACCCTTTGTTCCTGTTCCATCTCATAGGTCTTCAACTTGCCATAGATCATCTCTAATGAAATCTTTGTGAAGTCAATTCTTTCCCTAATGGATGATGACTTGTGTTCTACATGATGGGGCAGCGTCATCATGAACTTCCTGTTCGATTCTCTCAGTGGATAGGTCTTTCCTTTCATTGCCAATTCATTGAGGAGCTTAGTATACTTCTCAAAGACCTGAGTTATACTTTCTCCTGGCAGTGACCTAAACGCTTCGTATTGAGAAGTCAGAATGTCCAATCTGTTTTCCTGCACGTCTTCAGTTCCTTCCATTATTAGGTTAATGGTATCCCACATATGTTTCCCGCTTGTACAGTTCATCAACTGATAGCTCATTTCCTTGTCCGCGGAGTCCGTCAATATCAACATTAAACCGGTGTCCAATCGAATCAGTTCTTTGTCAGAATCTGTAAATTCACTTATCTCCTTAGGTTGGGTGCCTGAAGGAATCCTGCTACCGTCAGGAGCTGTAGATTCACTAACTGGTTTCATTGGTACAAACGGTCCGTTCTCTAATATGCCAATATACAACGGATTAGATGCCTTGATAAATAACAGCATCTTCATCTTCCACAAACCGAAATCATCTCTAGTAAACGGGGGAACTTTAATACCAGCGGTTGTCTTTGGAGCACTCATGGTTTCTGAAAATTTCAAATTGTTTAAAATTCAAGAAATTCCAATTAAATGAAAAATTTTGAAAGTAAAAAAATTTGCTTCGTATTTTCACGCTACTTTTGATTTTGGTCTCATTCACCGGATCTGATTTGTATATCAATCAAGTAGCTCTGATACCAATTGTTAGGTCCAAAGTATCGTAGAAGGGGGGGGGGTTGAATACGATACTCACAAATAATTTAATTTCGTTCGCGGATTAATCTTTCAGTTCTATAACGAAATCAAACACACCAAACCAAATCAAGTTTCGGGGAATATATCTTTTTATAAATATAAACCTCGAGGGGTGCTACAATTTCTAATCCGTAGATTAGCGTCAATGAGTTTAAGGTAACACAAATACACAACAATAATCAAGTTCTGAGCACTATTAATTTCTCTGATAATTTTCTCCGGCTCTTCTCTCTCTCAGTTATGTGTCTGTGTTGAATGCCCTTAACTGAAGAAGACACATTCTTCACTCTGCATTAACTGTAGGCTTTGTTTATAAAAACCATCGAATTAGAATTGTAGAAACAATCCTGGCCGTTGGATCTTCTTCAACCTGTCAGACAAGTAATTCCTTTCACCTGCTCCATGAATTAAAAACCATCGAATGGATTTAAAAACCATCGAATTAATTAAGTTAATTCACCATTCGATAGTTTTTTAATTAAAACTATCGAATACCAAATTAACTTATTTTGGTTTTCAATTAATCACTTTACCTACCATTCGATAGTTTTCTAATTAGAAAAACTATCGAATTCCTTTTCTTGTCTTTTGTTCATTAATGATTCCACTGAGCTCCTGGGTGTTTAAGAAATAAACTGTATCAATTTCTTCGGAGACGATAAAACAACTTGATCTTTTCAATGCCGTCACCTAGTGCAACTGGTCTGGTTCACAGATGAATAACACTTGATCAATTCTTATTTTATGTCTTCAATACATTGCTGCTGATACGTCCCTTGTCGTTCTGGTTGCTTCATCACTGGAATCCCGTGATACTGAACCCTAAATCATTCACATACTTCTGTCGTCTTCAAAGTCTTGTTTCTATTGCTGTCACTGAGGCTTGAACATTTTCATGAACTTCTTTCCGTGACCTGTTTACGGACTTCAAGAATACATAACGTATTTTGATTTTTTGAGTTTACCTTTTCTTCTCTGATTCTGGATTCCTGTGCTTCTATTAATACTATTGTCTGTCTTGTCCTTTGTTGAGTTGTAGTTATCTCTTTTACATCTTATGTTACATTATGCTTTACAATAACTAACATGTATGCTTTTAAGATAAATTCTTAATTCAGATATGTTATCAGTATCATAAGCATAAGTTGTTAGGGGTACCTTGTTTCCAGATGACTCAGCTTCATCTTTAACAGTTGCCATGAGAGCATAATTAACTCCCTCATCTGAGTCTGAAGTGTTTGCCCAGTCCTTGCCTTTAGTGATGAGTGCTTTCTCAGATTTTCCTTTCTTGCACTCTGGAGCATAATGACCCATCTCTTTACACTTGTAGCACTGGATCTCAGACTTGTCTTTCTTTCCAGACTTAGTATATTTTCCCTCAGACTTTCTGAAATTTCTCTTATCAGAATTTGAATCCTTCCTTGAGAATCTTTTTCCTTTCTTGAAGTTCTTGAATCCCATCTTCTTGAAGGTCTTCACCATTAAAGCAGCCATTCTCATCATCTCTTCTTCATCATCCTCAGAATCAGAAGCTTCATCATCAGTATTTGAGCCATCATCAGAGTTTGATGACTCACTGTCAGATTTAATGACTAAAGCCTTTCCTTTGGTTTTCTTTCTTGATGATTCCTTCTTGACAGGCTTTTCTTCAACTTTAAGAGCAACATATTTTGTCTTCTTTCCAGATCTTTTGTTTCTCTGTTCTATTTCAAGTTCATGAGTTTTAAGCAACCCATAGATTTCATCAAGATCTGTATCTGCAAGATCATAAATGTCTCTGATTGTTGTCGCCTTTAAATCCCATCTTTCAGGTAGGGATAGAAGAAACTTGAGATTTGACTCTTCAAGTTCATATTCTTTATCAACCAGGGACAAATCATTCAACAATTTACAAAATCTGTCATATGTATCTGTCAAACTTTCATCAGATCTAGAGTCAAAGTGTTCATACTCCTGTGTTAGAATAGTCTTCCTGTTTTTCTTTATAGCACTTGTTCCTTGACACCTGACTTCCAAAGCATCCCAAATCTCTTTGGCAGTCTTGCAGCCAATCACTCTGTTAGACATGACATTATCTAAGGCACTGTGTAGTAGATGTCTAACCTTTGCATCCTTTGCAATTGATGAGATGTCTTCAGGAGTCAAATCTTTCTTCTCTTTTGGAACAGTCTTTTGTTCTTGCCCAGTAACAACAGGAGACAATTTAGTTGGCATATGAGGACCATCATTGATTCTATCAAGGTATTCTGGATCTGTGGCTTCCAGAAACATGGTCATCTTCACCTTCCATATTGGATATTCAACTGGTCTGAGAATTGGAACCCTTATAGTCTCATATCGACTCATAGAAGTAGGTTGAACCTTCTGAGCATTAGAACCTGCATTAGAACCTTCCTGAGAGTTGTCAGCCATGATTATACTTGTGTTTGGATCGATAAACTGTATATATTAAACAGCCTTGGCTCTGATACCAATTGTTAGGCCGAATACACAATATATAATCAATATTAATATGATAATAACACTCAAGAACACTGTTTAGAAATCAATAACTGAATTATATAAAATAACTCTTCTCTCAGTGATGTTAAAGAATTACAGAGAGCTGCTAGGTTACAAGAATAATATATTCAGTATTCGCATCCCTTTTAGGGTTAACCTATCTGTGTTTATATAGTACACAGCTACATAATCAATCTCTAATTGATATTCCTATAAATTAGCTATACAAATCATATCAAATTAGAATTGCTTCTGTCTTCTGTTCCGTTTCCTTAACTGTCTCAATATATCTTGCTTCTTTCCATCTTCAAGATATATTGCTTCTAGAATCTTCATATTAGCACCGACAGTTAATGAACTCTTCACCCCGTCAGACTTTATCAAACTCTGACTGGCTTCTAGTAAACTCTGATGAGTACCTGGTACTTAAACACTGATGAGCAAACGTCAGAAATTATATCTAACAGAGTCTAAGAGAGAAGTGGGGTTTAGATTAGATTTTAGCAACTCCCCCTGAGAAATAGGAGGAGTTTCAATTGTGATGTGCTCTCCACTCAGTGTTGCATCACCCTTATTTCCACTGGGGTCAAGAGTGTGTTCTTGACCCTGTGCTGACTCTATACAGGATGTAGTGGGGAGACTACTCTTTTCAATGCCAATGCCCTGTTGAGAGGCCATTGACAGTAACAGGTGTACCCCTTTTTCCACATCCGAATCCTGTTGGGAGGATTCAGTGGTAGGCTTAGATTTGAGTTTCTTACTTTATCTGGTGAGAGGTAACTCAGGATTCTCACTACCTAACTCTACTGATTCATTGATCACTGCTAGGGCTCTCTTCTTTGTCTTATTTGTAGTAGCACCAACCTTTTGGGAAGTTGGTGCACTTGGCTCCCTAATGACTATTGTACTGTTTTCAGGGGGATCATTGGATGGGTTAGAAAGGCTTGGGTTAGACTTGGATGCTCCTTCTGTCTTAGCCTTCCCTTTCCAGGAAAGTTCATGGTATATTGGCTTATCAAGTGGATAAGATGCAAATGTGTCCTGCATATTCTTGGTCACACTTAGTATCACATCCACTTGATTCCTTGTGTCCAATGACCCAAATAGAACTTTGGACATGGACTTGGAATAAGCCATTTTATTTTGATCTATACCCTCTAGTTCATGTATATTAGCATCAAGATAATTTAAAATACATTGAAGGAAACGAGTATAAAAGATTTCAGTACCTCTACCACGAACTGTCCTCCCTAGCCTTTGAGCCAATTCTCTGAGGATTATTGCTCCAACATGTATCTCCTGATTGTAGGCTAGGGAGTAGGCTAACTTCAAAGCAATGTGACTGATTTGGTCCCATCCTGTCTTTCTGCATAAAAACACCTTCTGGAGTGCATCAAATAGAAACGACCACTCCCTCCTGACATGCTTCTTGTTCAACTTAGCCATGTCGACCTCATCTGCATACTGGATTAAATCCAAGAATGCTACCATCTCAGCATCATTGGCTTCAGTATCATGACCTTCAACCTTGAACCCTAGGGCCTCGTTTATCTCCTTTTCTCCAAACTGGAAAAGCTTGCCCTCAATTGTGCAACTCACCTCCTGAAACGAGGTTCCATCTTCCTTCGCCATTGTTGAAACCATAGCTGTTCTCCAGAACCCCTCCAACACATCAACATACAGAGTGGGGTTTTGGGTTAAGGCTTGGCGGAGGTAGGGGTGTTTAAGAACTGTACAAAGCACTTGTACCTAGGGTTTGCCTCCGCCTCAGAGGGAATTGTGAGAAGATTTGTTTCTTTGGGTATGGTTAGAGGGATAGAGGATGATACTGTTTGAGACTTGGGTGCCATTTTGAATTTGAGAGTGAAGAAGAGAATAGAGAAATTGAGATTAGGTTTGAGAGTTGAGAGTAGTAGACAAGATGAAGAGTTGTGAACGGTTAGAAAAGAGTATTTATATGATAGAGACACTACGATATGGAGTTATGAATATGTACAGGCTATTTGTATGTCGCGAAGTCTCAAAATGGCCTGTACCGCAAAGTCTTGCAAAGTATATCGCAGAGTCCAGAAATGAACTATGTCGCAAAGTCTTGAAGATATAAAGATTTGGATGACTTTGCGATATAGTGTAAATACCCTGTCTAAAACTCTCTTTTTGAAATATTAAGCATTTTGTCAAACTTAAATCAAAAATTGAAATAAAATTAATTTAAATCAAAATTCTGTCAAATGTGGAGACTTGTCGATATAGTTATTCTAAGTCGCGAAGTCATAAAATGAACTATGTCGTAAACTCATGAAATGAACTACATCGCAAAGTCTCACAATTTCAACAGTTTGCGTTATAAGTCTGTTTTATTTGAACTAAGTCGTGAACTCTCAAGATCACCTATGTAGAGATGTCTTAAAAAGTTCATAACTTCTCAGAAAAGTATGATTTGAAAAATATGCAGTAAAATACTGAAATATTTATAAATCATATCTCAGCTAATTTTCACTCCAAATTAATAGAGCATCTAAATACAGTGAAAATTTACTACTTCAATTTATGATCTAGCATACTTACTTAGAACAACTAAATGAAGGATTGAGCATTCCAATTTCACTCACTAGTTTGTTGAAGACAACTTCATTTAGAGGTTTAGTAAATATGTCAGCTAATTGTTTCTCTGTTGGAACATAAGAGACTGCTATAGTACCATTTGCTGCATGTTCCCTGATGAAATGGTACCTTATCTCAATATGCTTTGTAGTAGAATGATTAACAGGATTAGCTACAATGGATATTGCACTAGTATTATCACACATCAGAGGAATGTGTTCTAACACTAGTCCATAATCCATGAGTTGATTTCTAATCCAAAGCAATTGAGCACAGCAGCTTCCAGCAGCAATATATTCAGCCTCAGCTGTAGATGTTGCTGTGGATTGTTGTTTCTTACTGAACCAGGACACTAACCTTTGACCTAAGAATTGGCAGCTTCCAGAGGTGCTCTTCCTGTAAATTCTGCATCCAGCATAATCAGAATCTGTGTAACCAACTAGGTTGAACCCAGTGCCCTTTGGATACCATAGCCCAAGATTAGGAGTCCCTTTCAGATACCTGAAGATTCTTTTGATAGCCATCATGTGAGATTCCTTAGGATCAGACTGGAACCTCGCACAAAGACATGTGGCAAACATGGTGTCAGGCCTGCTAACTGTGAGATAGAGCAATGATCCAACCATTCCCCTATAGACCTTGATGTCAACTATCTTGCCCTTCTTATCTTCATCTAACTTGATTGCAGTGGACATAGGAGTTTTTGCTGGAGATGACTCTTCTAAACCATATTTCTTTAAGAGATCTTTAACATACTTGGATTGGTTTATAAAGATGCCATCCTCCCTTTGATGTACTTGCATGCCTAGGAAGAAGGTTAACTCTCCCATCATACTCATCTCATATTTACTTTGCATCAACCTAGAGAACTTTTCACAGAGATTTTCATTTGAAGAGCCAAAGATGATATCATCCACATAGATTTGAACTAGAATGATATCATTTCCATGTTTCTTGAAGAATAGAGTTTTATCAATTGTTCCCCTGGTGAATTGATGCTCAAGAAGGAATTGAGATAGAGTTTCATACCAGGCTCTTGGTGCCTGTTTAAGTCCATAGAGTGCTTTGAGCAGTCTATACACAAAGTCTGGGAAGTCTTCATTCTCACAGCCAGGTGGTAAGGATACATAAACTTCTTCAGCAAGATCACCATTGAGAAATGCACTTTTTACATCCATTTGATACACCTTGAAATCTGAGTGAGCTTCAAAAGCCAAGAAGATTCTGATGGCTTCCAGTCTAGCTATTGGTGCAAATGTTTCATCATAGTCAATGCCCTCTTGTTGACAGTATCCTTTGGCAACCAACCTTGATTTGTTCCTAATCACCACTCCTTCTTCATCCATCTTGTTTCTGAACACCCATTTGGTGTCAATAACATTCTTTCCTTCTGGAGGTGGCACTAGTTCCCATACTTTGTTTTTCTCAAATTGATTCAATTCTTCTTGCATGGCAACAATCCAGTCAGAATTCTTCAAAGCTTCTTCAATTACTTTTGGTTCTTCTTGTGATGGAAAGTAGCTATACAGACATGTATTCATTGTTGCCCTTCTTGTTCTAACTCCCTCACCAGGATCTCCAATGATTTGATCCCTAGTGTGGGCTCTGTCCCATTTCCTTGTGTGACCCTGTTCATTTTCTTGACTTGTTCCATGATCATTTTGATTGATAGTTGCATTCTCTTCTTCTCCCCCTGTGTTTGTGAACCCTTGCACAGGTGTTTGAAGAAGATATTCAACTTCAAGAGTTTCATTGTCTGGAACAGTTTGAATAGGTGGTTCATCCTCATTTTCAGAATCCTCAAGATATCCTTGATTTTCAAATCTTAATGGCACACTGTCTTGTTCACTTGTTTTAAGTCCAGGAGTTTTCTTGTCATCAAAGGTAACATCCATGCTTTCCATAACTTTGTGTTGCTCAGGTACAAACACTCTGTATGCTGTCCTTTCCAGAGAGTATCCAATGAAAATACCTTCAAATGCCTTAGCATCAAATTTTCCAACATGCTCAGAGGTATCTTTCATCACAAAACACTTGCTTCCAAACACATGAAGATGCTTGAAGGATGCTCTTTTGCCAGTCATTAATGAGTAAGGAGTTTTTCCAGACTTCTTATTGATCAATGTTCTATTTTGCACATAGCATGCTGTGTTAACATCATCAGCCCAAAAGCTAGTAGGTAGCTTTGCATCCAACATCATTGTCCTTGCAGCTTCAATGAGAGTTCTATTATTTCTCTCAACTACTCCATTTTGTTGAGGTGTTCTGGGAGCTGAAAATTGTTGAGAAATTCCTTTATCTTTGCAAAACTCATACAATGTTGAATTTCTGAACTCAGTCCCATTATCACTTCTCAAAGCAACTACAGAGGAACCAGTGCTTTGTGCTTCTCTATCAACTCTCTTAATATGCTCTATGATTACTTGAGGTGCTTCAACCTTGGAGAACAGGAATTCCACCCAAGTGTATCTTGAATAATCATCAACCATGACTAGAGCATATTTCTTCTTGGAAAGGGACATTACATTCACAGGGCCAAATAGATCCATATGGATTAGTTGCAGAGGCTTTGAGTGTGAATTGAGCAACTTGTTCTTGTGACTTGATCTTTTAATCTTTCCTTTTGGACATGCTTCACATGATCCATCTTGCACAAACTCCAAAGCAGGCATGTCTCTGATGAGTTCTCTCTTTGTCAGAGAGTTCATTGCCTGAACATTAAAGTGAGACAGTTTCTTGTGTCATAGCCAGAATTCTTCATTTGTGGCCTTAGTGTAGAAACAACAAATTTCTCCCTTGTCTGCAGCCTTGAGATTTGCTACAAACAAGCTTCCTTTCTTTACACCAGTTAAAACAACTTCACCACTTCCTCTTTTTGAGATTAGACAATGATCTTCATCAAATTCCACTTTGAAACCCCTGTTGGTGAATTGTCCAATACTCAAGAGGTTGTGCTTCAGTCCTTCAACAAATGCTACATCTTCAATAATGACATTTACAGATTTGACACTGTCATATCCCATTGTATAACCAATGTTGTCATTTCCAAAGGTTACTGATGGGCCAGCCTTTTCCTCAAATTGTGATAGCAGGGCTATATCACCAGTCATGTGACTTGAGAATCCACTGTCCAAGATCCATATGATCCTTTTATTCCTGTTGCCCTGCATTCACAAAGTGACTAAGTTGTTTTTGGTACCCACACTTGGTAGGGTCCAGTTGATTTAGAAACAGTTTTGTTAACAATTCTTCTGTCATAAATAGCATTTTTCACAGTAGGAGACTTCACTTTGTCTGTGGCTTTGGAGTTTACACTCTTAGGCTCAAATGAAGTTTTCACCCTCTCAACCTTGATTGGGGATCCTGTCCTGTGAGTGTGCATATGTGTGTGTGATTCACAAGATTGTGCAGAGTCTAATTTATGCTTAAGAGATAAACAATTAGCAATCACAGTCACATAGCATGTCATGCAGTTTGCATTACCACAGAAGGAATCATGGATAGAGTTTATGCTTACAGAATGATTACTCAGGTTATCAACTTCAACATTTGTAGGTTTATTACACTTATGAGTCAAATGATTCACAGATAAGCATTTCTGACACTGTTTTCTAGGAGCATTTGGCACATAAGCATAATTGTTACTCTTGTTGACACCTATCTTACCATTTCTGTTTTGTTTCTTCTTCTAAACAACTTCTTTCTTAATTTTAGGACTTTTGACAAGGTTGTCTTTGGTTTCTTTCTGAACAACAGACTTGGGAGAGGAAGAAGTGTCTTTAGCAGCCTCATCTTCTTCAAGTAGTTGTTGTTTGATGATCAGTAGTTCTTCATCAAACTCAACAATACTCTTCTTGAAGATGGGCTTTTCAACACTTGACAAAATGGTTGGGGCATTTTTGTTTGTAAAAGATTCTTTTCCTTTGCCCTTGGCCTTCTTCCTTCCCTTATCATTTTCATAATCAAAACCAACTCCAACCTTGCAGTCTTTAGTGTGTTCCTTGTGATAGGTTTGAATAAGTTCTAAGGAGTTCTTGAAGCTTCTTAGCTTTAATTCATTTTCAGCACTTTGTTCTCTAAGAGCCTTTTCTATTTGTTCAGCACAAATCACTTTGTTTTTAAGATACTCAATCTCCTTTTTCAAACCATCAAGGCTCACAACCATTAACTCAAGTTCCTCACTCTTTTCTGTAAGCTCAAGATTTTTAGCAGTTAGTCTGTCAATTTCTTCATTGGCAACTAACATGCTAGTGTGAATATTGAACATCTCAGTACTCATATCTTCAACAGTTTGCTTATATTGAAAGGGAGTCATATCAAAAGATGTAAGAATAGGTACATGACTTGAGGAATCACCATCATCAGAAAATGCCATCAAGGAATAGTTTGAATACTCATGTTCTTCTTCTTCATCAGAGTCATCCCAACACTTTCCCTCAGCAATAAAAGCTTTACCCTGTTGTTTCTTGAGTAGAGCTTCATACTTAGCTTCAAGCTCTAAGTATGCTTTGTCCTTTTTGACTTGTTTGGGCTTCTTGCATTCTGTGGCAAATTGCCCAAGTTCATTGCAGTTATAGCATCTTATTTTGGACCTATCCACACTCCCAGATTTGTATCCTCCTTTAGTAGCACCAGCAATCCCTTTTCCTTTATGGAAAGTGTTTGAGCCACTTGAACCGCCAACATTTCCAGCATTGAACTTGGACTTACATGGCTTCCTCCTTTTAAACCTTATGTTAGGATATCTCCTATCCATATATGCAAAGGATTTGTTTTCCATCTTGTCCAACTCATCTATGTTGTAGAACTCATCATCCTCAGGCAAATCATAGACAACTTGAGTCTCATCACCATTGTCTTCAACCTCTAGTTCTTCAATCTTGACTTGAATGACTTTAAGATATTCCATTCTTTGACCTAGGTTGTCAGCAATAAGGGCACATGAAGTATTTGCCATTAATCCTTGCTTAGCTTGAATGGATCTCTTTTGAAACAACTCTAGCTCATATGTTTTCAAAACACCATACAACACATCAAAACCAATCTTTGTTAAATCTCTTTCTTTGAGGGAAGAGATTCTTGGTTCCAAGTGATCTGGTAGAGTTAGCAAGAACTTCATGTTGAGCTCTTCTGTCTTATAGTGTTTGTTATAGAGTTTGAGCTCATTTACCAACTTGTTGAACCTCTCAAACACTTCTGTGATTACCTCCTTTGGCTGAGCCATGAAACCTTCATATTGTGAAACAAGAATCCGCTTCTTGTTCTTTCTTACTTCAGGAGTTCCTTCACATAGCACTTCTATAAGATCCCACATCTTCTTAGCACTAGTACAGTGAGCAACAGTACCATACATGTTGAAGTCCATAGATTCACAAATGATAAGTTGAAGATGTCCATCCAGTGCTATTTTCTCCTTTTCAGGATCAGTGTATTTTGAGGGGTCTTTGGGCACATGTCTGGCTGGTATTATCTTAGTACCAACAGTTGTTTCACCAATCTCAATCATTGGAATAAAGGGACCATGCTTTAGAATGTCTAAATACATGGGGTTAGAGGCTTTGATGAAAAACAACATCTTCTTCTTCCATAAACTATAGTGCTCCTTGTTAAATGGAGGAATCTTGATACTGCTCAGTTTCTGTGAACTCATTCTTGATCTTTTCATGTTTGTACTTTAACAGCCTGCTCTGATACCACTTGTTAGAAATGAATATCACCAAGAAACTAGACAGAGGGGGGCGGGTGAATGGATAGTTTAGATATTTTTCACTTTCTTGAAGCTAAATTGCTGTAATAGATTGTGTAGTAAAAAAATGCGGAATGAAAATAAACAACACACACAATCACTTTAATCTACTTTGTATTAAACAAATTAAATGCTACAGCTTTCCAGAATTTCACAGCTGAATTTCTGGCTTCTAAACAAGAACAGTTTGTACTTGTTTTTCTTACAGTTAAATAAGTGCTTGAATATAATTCTATGATTTTTCTCACATCTGCAAACAGTAGGGTGTGCACAATATATATATTGTCCTATACAAAACTAGTGCACACACCTAATTACACAGCTTCCTATCTTGTAACTCCAATTTGTCGTTCTATAAATGGTTGGCTGTGTCAGGGAGACCCACTTGCTTTCTGTGGTCCTCTCCCTTATCTATAGCTGCTTGTCTTCCTTCTTCCTCTCCAAGTTTAGCTGTAGATTTGCCATCTGTATTTTGGACCACCTGACCAATACAGATGCTTCAGTATTTGTCTCCATTGACTTTGATCTTGTACCTTCATTTGTCTTGTTGTAGATGGCTAAGTGTTGATATCGTGAACTCCACTTCATTCCTGACTTCGCGATGTATCCTTTAGAGACTTCGTGATCTAAGCCTTCTGAGGACTTCACGATCTAGGCCTTTTGAGGACTTCGCGATCTAGGCCTTTTGAGGACTTCGTGATCTAGGCCTTTTGAGGACTTCGCGATCTAGGCCTTTTGAGGACTTCGCGATCTAGACCATTTTGGGACTTTGCGATCCAGGCCTTTTGGGGACTTCACGATCCAGTACATCTTGACTTTGCGGTATCAACACTTCACGATATGAGTAATAAAGACTTCACGACATAGTTCAATTAGGACTATGCGATCTTAGTACTTCACGACATAGATATTGGCAACTTCACGAGATGGCTTTATTCTGACTTTGCTATATAATGCCTTAGACAAATTTCTGCAACTTATTTTTTCAGGGCCTTATTCATCTTCATCCTGCTGCATGAACAAATTCTGAACTTCTACCAGGACAATTATTCAATGGCCTATGTACATTCTAGATGCAAGAAACTTACTAATCTCATTATAATTCTGAGCATACATGATCAAGCTAATGTTCATGAGAACAAGACAAGTACAGAGAGACCTATACTATATCCCAGTGATAGAGTTCACTAGGTCATGTAGTGTGACATAGTCACAAAGTGTAGGCTTGTTAATTGTGGTATTCAGACATGTCTTGAGCCTAACATTATACTAAGGAAGTTGTTTGTGAATCATCAGAATTATGCCTCCAAGGAAGAGTAGAGCCACCCAATCCAGGGGTAGTGGTAAGGGCGCGAACCAGGAGAATCAGGATATCCCTCCAATGAACCAGATGTTGGAATTTATGCAGCAACAGAACGCTAATATCGCACAACAGCAACAACAATTTCTACAACAAAAGCAACAACTTCAACAACAGCAGCATTTTCAGTAGCAGCAACAACAATATTTTCAGCAACAACAGCAACAGTTCCAGCATCAACCGCAGGGTCTAGTGGCGGTAACTTTTAAAGCATTTCAGGAAGTGAAGCCTCCAGAATTTTCTGGATCGTCAGACCCAGTAAAGGCCCGAGGTTGGCTTAAGGAGATAGAGAAAGCATTTACTTTGGTTGAGGTAAGTGAGGATAAAAAGACAGAGTATGCCGGTTATTTTCTAAAAGATGAAGCCAAATATTGGTGGGAATCAACCAAGGCTATGAAAGAGGAAGGAGTTGTGCCTTGGGATAGGTTCACAGAGTTATTTTTCAATAATTGTTGCCCAAGTTATATGCAGGATCAGATGGAGTTAAAGTTCTTCGAGTTAAAGCAAGGAAATATGACGGTTTCGGAGTATGAGAAGAAATTTTCAGAATTATCCAGGTTTGTAGAGGAATATGTTAATGTAGATAAGAATAGAGCAAAAATATTTCAACAAGGATTGAAGCCATGGATTCGCACCAGAGTGGCTGTGTTTGAGTTAGCCATTTATGCTGGAGTAGTACAAAAGGCAATGATAATAGAAGGAGAAAGTGAGCAGGCTCAAGCAGAAAAGGATAAGGAGGGCAAAAAGAGAAAAGCTGAAACCCAGGAGGTTGGTCAAAGATCAGGAGGTATAAAAAATTGTTTTAATAAACCCATTGGGTTCCAAGTAAATAGAAATGTTAACTTTAGAAGGTCGGAGATCAGGAATCAGAATCGAAGTCAGATTTAGGGAGGCCGACCAGGTGAAGCTAATCAGCAAAATGCAACCAGATCACAGATGCAAGAATGTAAGATATGCGGTAAGAAACATACAGGAATTTGTAGGTTCAGGGTAACCTGTTATAGATGCAATCAGAAAGGACACTATGCGACCGAGTGTAAATTACCTATGATATGTCAAAGATGTGGCAAAATGGGACATGCTGCTAAAGATTGTAGGACTGGGATGGCAGCCATCGGGAAAAACATATGTGTAAACCTATGTGGATACTGTCCCGGATCTTACATCCTTCCCCCCTTAAAAGGATTCTGTCCTCAGAATCAGCTCGTGCGAACATATGTGGATACTTTTCCAACATCTCACTCTCAAATTCCTAGGTTGACTCTTCAACCTTAGTATTCCTCCACCAAACTCTTACTAATTTGACTGCTCTATTACTTAACACTTTCTCATACCGACTTAATATCTTAATCGGTTACTAATAACCCAAATAGCATCATGATTAGCGCTGGGCCTTGGCAACTCTACTACAAAGTCTATGTTAGATAAAATTGCTGATGTTTGTTTATCAGTGTTTAAGCAACAGGTACTGACCAGAGTTTATCAGAAGCCGGTCAGAGTTTATTTAAAGTCTGACAGGGTGAAGAGTTTAAAGGAAGCCGGTCAGAGTTTATTTAAAGTCTGACAGGGTGATAGTTGAATTAGCTGTCGGTGCTGAATTGAAGATTCTAGAAGCAATATATTCTGAAGATGGAAAGAAGCAGAATATATTGATACAGCTAAGGAAACAGAATAGAAGATAAGAAGCAATCCTTAATTGATATAACTTGTATAGCTAATTTGTAGGAATATCAATTAGATAAGGATTGTGTAACTGTGTACTATATAAACACAGATAGGTTATCCCTAGAAGGGATGCGATCATTGAATATATTATTCTTGTAACCTAGAAGCTCTTTGTGATTCATTAACATCACTAAGAGAGAATTATTTAATATAATTCAGTTTGTTGATTTACAAACTTGTGTTCTTGATTGTTATTCTCATACATACTTGATTATATATTGTGTATTCGGCCTAACAATTGGTATCAGAGCCAAGGCTGTTTAATATATACAGTTTTACGATTCAAACACAGTATTAATCATGTCTGAAGAAAATCAAACTGCTCCTAAGGCTGAACAGGTTAAGCCCAATTCTGTGAGTCGATATGAAACAATCAGGGTTCCAATTCTCAGGCCAGTAGAGTATCCGATTTGGAAGGTGAAGATGACCATGTTTCTGGAGGCTACAGATCCAGAATATCTTGACAGAATTAATGATGGTCCTCATTATCCAACCAAGCTAGCCCCTGTAGTTTCTGGTCAAGAACAAAAGACTGTTCCAAAGGAAAAGAAAGATTATACTCCTGAGGACATCTCATCTCTTGCAAAAGATGCAAAGGTTAGACATCTTCTTCACAGTGCTTTAGATAATGTTATGTCTAACAGAGTGATTGGTTGCAAAACTGCAAAAGAAATCTGGGATGCTTTGGAAGTCAGGTGTCAAGGAACCACTGCTATAAAGAAAAACAGGAAGACAATACTCACACAGGAGTATGAGCACTTTGATTCAAGATCTAATGAAACCTTGACTGAGACTTATGACAGGTTTTGCAAATTATTGAATGATCTGTCTCTGGTTGACAAAGAATATGACCTTGAAGAGTCAAATCTCAAGTGTCTCTTATCCCTACCTGAAAGATGGGATTTGAAGGCAACAACAAACAGAGATAATTATGATCTTGATGATACAGATCTTGATGAGATCTATGGATTGTTAAAGACTCATGAACTTGAGATAGAACAAAGAAACAGGAGATCCAGCAAGAAGACAAAATCTATTGCTCTCAAAGTTGAGGAGAAGCCCATTAAGAAGGAATCATCAAGGAAGAAAGCCAAGGGAAAGGCTTTAGTCATTAAATCTAAAAGTGAGTCATCAAACTCTGATGATGACTCAAACTCTGATGAAGCTTCTGACTCTGAGGATGATGAAGAGGAGTTGATGCAAATGGCTGCATTGATGGTGAAGACCTTCAAGAAGATGGGATTCAAGAACTTCAAGAAGGGAAAGAGATTCTCAAGGAAAGATTCAAACTCTGAAAGGAGAAGTTTCAGAAAGTCTGATAGAAGGGAGACCAAATCTGGTAAGAAGGATAAATCTGAAATCCAGTGCTACAGGTGTAAGGAGATGGGTCACTATGCCCCAGAGTGCAAGAAAGGCAAATCTGAGAAAGCACTCATCTCTAAAGGCAAAGACTGGGCAGATACTTCAGACTCTGATGATGGAGAAAATTATGCTCTTATGGCAACTGTCAGAGATGAGACTGAATCATCTGAAAATAAGGTACCCCTAACTACTTATGCTTATGATACTGATAATATATCTGAGTTAAGAGTATATCTGAAAAGTGTTCATGTTAGCTATAGGGATCAGACTTTAGAAAATGAGAGAATTAAATCTGAGAATCTTAGTCTTAAAGATAGAAACAAGTTTCTTGAAGGAGAACTTGAAAATATGAAGCAGATTCAAAAAGAAAGAGATGGTGCTGTTTATGTAGAACAGGAATTGCTCAAAAGACATAAGCAATTAGAATCTGATCTAGAAAAAGAAAGAAAAATAATCAAAACTTGGACAGATTCTGGAAGAGACACTCATCAAGTGTTTCAGACTGATTCTGTAGGTTTAGGTTATTGTGAAAATGATGAACTTAGGTTTAAAGACAAGGTTAAGGTAAAACCACAACTTAAACCTGTGAAATTTGTTCCAGAAGCCAATAAGTTAAAATCTGTTGTAATAAGGGAAGCTGATATGGAATCAGATGAAGCCTGTGAAAAACAGGAAAATATTATAACAGAAAATCTTATGGAAGTAGAAGCTGTTAGAAAACCAGTAAAAACTTGTGAAAAACAGGTTAATGTTGGCTTGATGACAGGAAAACAGTTCAATCATAAGTTGAAAGAGGTAAAATCTGCCATGAAACCAAAAGGGTCCAAGAAGAATAGGAATGGAAAAATAGGCATAAATAATAGAAATAATCATTTGCCTACTGGTGCTGCTCCAAGGAAAACATGTTATAATTGTGGTAGTTCTAATCATCTTGCTAATTACTGCACAAAGAATAAAAATATCAATTCTTTATCTTCTACATCAGGAGTAAAGAATGATTATGTTAGGGTTAGACCACAGACTTTATGCACACACTGTGGGAGCACTTGGCATTCCATTTATACTTGCAAGAGTTATCATGCTATTTATCACAACTATTATGAGCTAAAACCCAATCTGAAGTGGGTTAGAGCAAACTCTGCAAGTGTAAAGTCTGACAATGTTAGTTTAAACTCTGTTGATAGTAATTCCGCTGCAAAAACTAACACTGTTAAGAAAGACAAAGGATCCAAGCAAGTCTGGGTCCTTAAAACTAACACTTAGTATTTGTTTGTGATTGCAGGGTATAATAGAGAGCACACTTATCTTGGACAGTGGATGCTCAGGACATATGACTGGAAATAAAGCCCTGCTATCAGACTTTAAGGAGAAGGCTGGCCCAAAGGTTTCCTATGGAGATGGCAACATAGGACACACTCTGGGATATGGCAATATCAATCTTGGAAGTGTCATCATTACAAATGTAGCTCTAGTCTCAGGACTCAAGCATAATCTGTTATCTGTGAGTCAAATCTGTGACAGAGGAAACCATGTAGATTTTCATACTGAATACTGGGAAGTTATCAGTAAATCTACTGGAAAAGTTGTTCTAGTTGGACACAGGCGCAACAACATTTATGAAGCAAGTTTGGTAACAAACTCTGATGGAAATACAGTGTGTCTGACTGCTAAAATGTCAAATAAAGAGAGTTGGAATTGGCATAAGAAGCTCTCTCATCTCAATTTGAACAACATAAATGAGCTAATAAGAAAGGATCTTGTAAGGGGACTTCCAAAATCAATACTCAGTCTAGATGGCTTATGTGATTCCTGTCAAAAAGCCAAGCAAAGGAAGTCATCTTTCAAGAGCAAATCTGAATCTTCAGTAGTGGAACCTTATCATCTTCTACATGTTGATCTCTTTGGACCAGTGAATGTGATGTCCATGGGCAGAAAGAAATATGCTCTAGTAATTGTTGATGAATATACTAGATATACATGGGTGTATTTCTTGTCAAAGAAGGATGAAACTGCTCAAACTCTGATGGATCATGTAAATCTACTGGACAAAGGATCACAGCACAAAGTCAAAATTATAAGGAGTGATAATGGAACTGAATTCAGAAACTCAATCATGGAAGCTTTCTGCAAGGAAAGAGGAGTGAAACAAGAGTTTTCTGCACCTGGAACTCCACAGCAAAATGGTGTAGTTGAAAGGAAGAACAGAACTTTAATTGAAGCAGCCAGAACTATGCTTGATGAAGCAAAATTACCAACATACTTCTGGGCAGAAGCTGTTCAAACTGCTTGTTTTACTCAAAATGCAACATTGATCAACAAGCATGGGAAAACACCATATGAGATGGTGAAAAATAAGAAGCCAAATTTGAAATATTTTCATATATTTGGATGCAAATGCTTTGTGTTGAAGACTCATCCTGAACAGTTGACCAAGTTCGAGTTAAAAGCTGATGAAGGAATCTTTGTTGGCTATCCATTGTCAACAAAAGCATTCAGAGTCTACAATCTGAGAACTAAAGTGATCATGGAATCCATACATGTGTCATTTGATGATAAGAAAATAACTGGACTCGATGACTTAGATGGATATGATCAACTGCGTTTTGAAAATGAAGATTTATTCTCTGATGATGTAAACTCTGATGAAGCAGTACCGACAAACTCTGATGAAGCGGTTCTGACAAATTCTGACGAAGCATACTCTGAACCTCTACTGGTAAATACTGGAGAAACTGGAAATTCTCAAATTGAACAAAATAGAGAACCAGTTGAGGGGGAGCGTGAAGAAGCTCAACAAGACACATCAAGTGAGTCAGTTGAGGAAACTGATTCAAACTCTGACAGTTCAAACTCTGAACCATCCAATTCAGGGGGAGCCTCAGATAATGCAGAAAATCAACATATGAATCAGGAGAGCATGGATCAAGGGGGAGGATCCAATAATGATGCAAGAAACCACTTACCAACAGCAAGAAAGTGGACACAGGCACACACACCTGATCTCATAATTGGAGATCCTGATGCTAGTGTGAGAACTAGAAGTGCAACAAATAATGAGTGTCTGTATCATGCTTTCTTGTCTCAAACAGAACCAAAGAAAGTGGAGGAAGCTCTTAAAGATGCTAATTGGATTACAGCAATGCAAGAAGAGTTAAATGAATTTGAAAGAAATGAAGTCTGGACACTTGTACCTAGACCAAAGAATAGATCAATTGTAGGTACAAAGTGGGTTTTCAGAAACAAGACTGACAGTGATGGTGTGATTACAAGAAACAAGGCTAGACTTGTGGCTAAAGGTTATTCACAACAGGAAGGAATTGACTATGATGAAACCTTTGCTCCAGTTGCAAGATTGGAGGCCATAAGAATTTTTCTGGCCTATGCTGCACACAAGAAATTTAAAGTCTTTCAGATGGATGTAAAAAGTGCTTTTCTCAATGGGAAGCTTGAAGAAGAAGTGTTTGTTGAACAACCACCAGGATTTGTAGATCCCAAGCATCCAGATTATGTCTACAGGCTTGACAAGGCATTATATGGACTAAAGCAAGCACCAAGAGCATGGTATGAAACTCTTGCTCAATTTCTTTTAGAAAGTGGGTTCTCAAGAGGTACAATTGATAAAACCTTGTTTTATTTCAATTCTGGTGATGATTTGCTTTTAGTTCAAATTTATGTAGATGATATTATCTTTGGATCTACTAATGACAAACTTTGTAAGAAGTTTGCAAAGCTTATGCAATCCAGGTACCAAATGAGCATGATGGGAGAGCTTAGTTACTTTCTAGGCTTACAGGTCAAGCAAACAGATGATGGTATTTTTATCAATCAAGCAAAATATACCAGAAATCTTCTCAAGAAAGTTGGTATGCTTGATAGCTCATCTGCTACAACTCCCATGGCTACAGCAACAAAGCTAGACAAAGACACAGGAGCCTCAATAGATATGACAAACTACAGAGGAATGATAGGGTCTTTACTGTATCTTACTGCAAGTAGACCTGATATCATGTATGCAACATGTCTTTGTGCAAGATTTCAAGCAGATCCAAGAGAGCCTCATCTAACAGCTGTAAAAAGGATTTTCAAATATCTCAAAGGAACCATAACCTTGGGTTTGTGGTATCCTAGAGAATCAGAGTTTAAGCTAATTGGTTACTCTGATGCAGATTTTGCAGGCTGTAAGATAGACAGAAAAAGTACAAGTGGAAGCTGTCAATTCTTAGGTGACAGATTGGTTTCTTGGTATAGCAAGAAACAGAAGTCAATTTCTACATCCACAGCAGAAGCAGAGTATATAGCAGCTGGTAGCTGTTGTGCACAGATTTTATGGATGAAGAATCAATTGCTGGATTATGGGTTAAGATACTCTAAAATACCTATTTTCTGTGATAACCAAAGTGCTATTGCTATGACAGGTAATCCAGTACAGCACTCCATGACCAAGCACATCAGCATAAGGTATCATTTTATCAGAGAACATGTGGAAGAAGGGAACATTGAGCTTCATTTTGTGTCTACAGACCAACAACTTGCAGATATCTTCACCAAACCTTTGAGTGAAGCTACTTTTACAAGATTGGTAAATGAACTTGGAATGATCTCTGGTTCTGACTAGAGATACGGGTTAGACTCAAAAACTATACATGTTTGCTTTTTATGTTCATGATTTCTTACATGTGTTAACTGTTATGTGCACCAGCATGTTAAACTCTGATGGTAAACTCTGACAGTTAAATTCTGTCAGTAAACTCTGTGAAGTGTCAGTCATACTCTGTCGGTTAAACTCTGATGCTAAACTCTGTTAGTCATAAAATGTTGGTCATACTCTGATTGTTACAGTTTAATGCTATACTCTGATTGTAATTTTGTCTGAAACATATGGACCAATGAAGAAATTTGTATGAAGCGTAATTCTCAGTAAGTAATTATGAATCCTTAAGAGTTGTATAGATTCTGATCTCAAACATGTGCAGTAAGTTAACACAGCATGATACTGTCTCTGTATTTATACCATCTCTTAGTTTATTGATCCTATACACTGAGTCTGTATTAGCTGTTTGCATTTTCTCTCATAAATTAATTGTATTAACTAATGAAAAGTCTAAACTCTGATTATTATTTGCAAATAATTCACCCTCAAATCAAAAGATGCCAAACAGAGCACAAATTCCTTTGAGATCATGTTGTGCCTAGGAAGATCCAGGAACTTATTGTATGAAATAAGGGCTAAAATCTTTGATTTTTGGTGACTAGTGCCAACCACTGATTACTGGAAAAATAAAAAAAAACAAAAACAAAAAAAACAAAAACAAAATATATATAAATATATATAAAGGGGGTGAAAAATAAAAGACATATCCAAATGAAAGGATATCAGTATACAGAGTTTAGATATAAAATCAGATTTTATGTTTTACATGAGAGTTTAGGCAACCAGTTTTTACTGCTTTAGTTTGTGGATTTTATGCACTTTGAGATGATCTAAATATTGATTTCGGTAAACTCTGCTATTGCACACACATATTTTCACACCTGTACAGATTGAGAAAAGAGTTTATTGACAAAGAAGGATAAATGGTAAACACTGATGTATTGTGTGACATATGCCGAGGTAACTTTGTTTTAATCTCTGATGGTTAAAATAATTTCTTTGTTTCAGACATTTTATAATTTTGAGATTACACATTTGTTTTGAAAATTTAAAAAGAGTATGATTGGAAAGTTGTTCAAGAATGTTTTAAACAGAGGAGAGAGGTTAATTGCATAGAAAAGTGTAACAGGCGGTAATTATTGTTGTTTTTACTGCGCATGCGTATTGGAAACTGCCAATTATTTGCTGTCAGTAACTGTATGTGTGACACGTGTCCCATTCACATGATTACAGGAGTAAGACAGTTGTGTATTAATGATTAAAACTCTTCAGTTTTTAATCTTTAATTTTTTTTTAAATACAATACACACATCTTCAGTTAAACTTTTCACATCTTACTCATACACATCTATTATCACACACACATAGTCACAAACACCTTTCTACACATAAACTCTGTTAAGCTTTCGCATCAATTACTTGTTCTTTCTTCAAAATCTTCTAATGGCAACCACAGCTTTCGTTTCGTCTGGGTTAGAGTTCGTTCCAAACAACTATACCGCACCACTAAACACTGCAAACGCACCAGAAGCATTTCATATGATTCAAAAGTTTCTTGCTCAGTCAGCAATTGGGCGTGCTTTAGTTGAACCAGCCAAACTTTCTGGTTTACAAATCAAGGCGCTCTGGGAGTCAGGGGTTTATGATGATGGTGGTGAAACTGGGAACCCATCCATAATCTTTGAGTTTGAAGAAACAGAGTATGTTATTACTGCTGGTACTATTCGAGCTGCAATGGGGTTTCCTGAGTATCCTTCCTACACTGTTGGAATGGGTGATGAGGATTTAATACGAATGATGCGAGAGATTGGTTACTCTGGGCCATTGACAAAGATTGGGCAACTCAAAAGGCCGTTTCTGCGCAAGGAATGGAGTTTCTTCTTCGATTGCATCACGAGGACATTTGGAAAGAAATGCACAAATTGGGATGCTATTCCCACAGACAGTCTGCAAATCGGGTATTCTTTATTATATGATAATCATTTTGATTTTGCACGACTTGTTTTGACTAACTTAGGGGAGAAGATGACAGAGAATAGAGGAGTTGTTTATTTTTCTAGATTCTGTCAGCTTTTGTTTTCTTATTGTGTTGAAGGAGTAAATGTAGTTGAAGCAGATGTTTCTTGTTTTAAATTACATAAGAGGGTATTTACTGATCTAGTAAATAAAGATGTTAAGAAAGGAGTTGTTGGAGACTTGTTGCTACCTGCCTCAATGCAACAGTTTTTAAATGCTCAAGTCAATTCCCCAACTCAAGAAGTACCTTCTTTAATTTCTGTTAATCCTGCAAGAGGTGGTAGAACTAAGCATATGGGTTCTAAGCCAGCTAGGATTTCTAAACCATCTTCTGAAGCTGAACCTTCTGTGTCTCCATCACAAAGGTTAAAGAAGTCCAAAACCAGAGCATTTAAAAGAAAAGTAAGGGCACAAAGACCTCGTTCTGAAGAAGCAAGAGTATCTGATAGTGAAGATGAAATAGAGGATTCTCAGACTCTGAGAAAAAGAAGAAAGCTTGTAGCCACTTATCTTTTTGATGAGGAGGAAGAAGCTGAATTGCCTGTAACCTCTGAAGTGGTAATTCAGGAAGCTGTTCTAAGGGAAACTACTATGCTCTCAGAGGATAGAGCAAATCTTGATGAATCTGAAGCTCCTGCATCAGAGAATGAGGAGATTGTGACTGAAACTGTTCCTCAAGATACTCCTGCAATTGTTGTTGAGGAGGATATTCTAAATGCTAATGAGGACAGAGTGTTTGTAAACACTGAAGCTCATGAAGTGTTTGTTCAGGAGGATGCTGCAAATACTGAAGCTGTCAATCTAGACAGGATAAATACTGCTGCTAATATGATGGATTTGGATTTAGAAGCTCCTACATCAAAGGCTAATGATGTAGTTGAGGAAGTTGCTACTCATTCTGATAGCAGAGTTTTTGATTTTGAAGCACACACCTCTATACATTCTGATCATTATACAGAGGGTGTGGAAGCTGATCAAGTAACTGATCAGATAGAAGAATCTCTGGCCACTCACACTGAAATTATTTCTTGTGATCTTGACAAAGGTGAGGAGGTTAATCAGATGATAAAAGTCACAGAGACAATTCTTGATGACGTTGTGATAGAAAAGGAACAAGAGGCTGCTGATGAGCTAAACTCTGAGAATATTATTCTTGAAGCTTTGCAACAATTTGTTGTTGAGATTGTTCAAAGAGAAGCAGAGGTTTTTGCTCAGGTTCACTCTGATATTCCTGAAGCTGTAGAAGAGGAGAAAATTGATGAAGCTGCACAGTTTACTGCTGAAAATATTCTTACTGAAAATGAAGCAGACAATAATGAAGACGCTGGAAATGATGCTGAGGGTTCTCATTCACACCCTAGTATTCAAGTTTCATTGGCTGATGATGTCAATAGTGATGAAGCAAGGGAAGTCAATAGACAGACAAATGAGCATTTCCAGAATATGTACTACAACAAATGGGCTGATGCAGATTGTGTCTTCTCAGCACAAAGGGCTGCAGATTTTCTATCTGATTCTGTCAAGAAGATCTCAAATACTGATGTACTTACAAGCTTACAGACAACTGTTGTTCAAGTCAAATCTCTTAATAATAGATTTGATGAGAATCAACAAATGCTTACAAATCTAAGGAATGAAGTCAGTATGCAGGATCTTACTTTCAAGTCTGACAGAACTTATTTTTATGCTATGCTCAAGCAGCAAGCCAAGGATTCTGAGGAAATCAAGAAGAGGCTTGGGAAAGTTGAGGAAAATCAGAATGCAATGTCTACTCAACTGAATTCCATTTCTACTGCCATTGAATTGCTGACATCAGTACTACTTTCTGATGATGTCAAAAAGGGGGAGAGTGTATCTAAAGACAAATGCAAAGACACTCAAGCTCTGAGACGGAGGGATGATTCTACTGATGGGGGAAGCAAAGAAAATAAAAGAAAGATTTTTGCTCAAAGGCAAAGCAGGACAAGAGTAAACTCTGATAGACAAACAAACTCTGACAAGATAAACTCTGGTGGCCAATCTACTTCAAAACTCAAGAGTTTAGTTGTTTCAACTAATCCATCTACTGATGAAGAGATTGCTGCTAAAATATTCATGAAAGAGCATGGAAAGAATGTTACTATTGAAGATATCCAGGCTGAAGAGAAAATGCTTGCTGAGGAACACAAGAAAAATCTTGAAGCTGGAATATACAAGAAAAAGGAAATCAAGGCTCCTAGAAAGAAAGAAGTTGGTATTTCTATCAAAGAGAATATACAACAGAGTATACAATATACAAGGAGACCTGTGATTGGAAACTCTGATAAGGGTAAAGGCATAATGATTGAAGAGCCTAACCTAGAGAAGAAAGATAATTCAACCTCTGACATTGCTCAAGTTGAAACAAGATTAGCAAAATCAACCTCTGACGCTGCTCAAGTTGATGATACTACTAAAGTTATGACAACCTCTGACGTTGCTCAAGTTGTACAGAAATCTACACAACTTCCAGGATTCAGCAAACCAAAAATTCTTGAAGATTTAAAGCTTGAAGCTGTGAATTTCTCAGAAACCAGAACAATATTGGGTAAGGAAGGAAAAGACAAATCTGGTCTAGGGTCACACAGAGAGAGAAGGATAAATACAAGTCCAATGGATCAATCGTCACTAGCTGTATCTGGTATTATTACTCAAGAAAATCTTGATATGCTAGACTCTGTTCAAATGATCTTTCATAAGGTGTTGAAGAAGGAATTTTTGTTGTACTTTATGAATGATGGAAGAGTTTATAAGGTTGCAGAGTCTGATATAAATCTCAAATCTTATCAAGAATTGGAGTATGTTCTGTACTTGTTAAAAGTCAAAAATAGAAATACTCACAATGCTGCTTCAGTTATCAGAGAAAAGATGCTAAGATCGAAGATGATGCTTGGAGGAGGAGTATCAAGTGCATATATTCCCAAATACAGAAATGCACATGGGAAGATTGTTGAGATGAAAAGAAACAGTGCTAAGTTCAGAACAGCACTGGGTACAAAAGTTCTTGAATTTAATTTAGAATCTGATAAAGCTTATTATATTAAGCTAGGGAATGAGATGAGGAAGAATTCCATCTATTCTCTGAGAGCTGCAATTTATCAGACTGGAGAATCTGATCCAGAGTTGAAAGAAGTGAAGAAGATCATGGTGGAAGAGCTAGAAAGAGCTGAAAAGAAATTGCTATCAGACTATATCAGGACAGTGCCTGATATTCAAGAAATCAAGTAAAGTCTGATTGTAAGTTTTTAATATATTTTCTATTCTAAGTCAAATTTAAACTCTGTTTTAAATTAAACTCTGTTATATGTTAAACACTGCATTTGTTAAATGTTTTTGACATCATCAATTATATGTTTAACTTGTACATTTTATTATGAACAAGTTGGGGGAGATTGTTAGATAAAATTGCTGATGTTTGTTTATCAGTGTTTAAGCAACAGGTACTGACCAGAGTTTATCAGAAGCCGGTCAGAGTTTATTTAAAGTCTGACAGGGTGAAGAGTTTAAAGGAAGCCGGTCAGAGTTTATTTAAAGTCTGACAGGGTGATAGTTGAATTAGCTGTCGGTGCTGAATTGAAGATTCTAGAAGCAATATATTCTGAAGATGGAAAGAAGCAGAATATATTGATACAGCTAAGGAAACAGAATAGAAGATAAGAAGCAATCCTTAATTGATATAACTTGTATAGCTAATTTGTAGGAATATCAATTAGATAAGGATTGTGTAACTGTGTACTATATAAACACAGATAGGTTATCCCTAGAAGGGATGCGATCATTGAATATATTATTCTTGTAACCTAGAAGCTCTTTGTGATTCATTAACATCACTAAGAGAGAATTATTTAATATAATTCAGTTTGTTGATTTACAAACTTGTGTTCTTGATTGTTATTCTCATACATACTTGATTATATATTGTGTATTCGGCCTAACAGTCTATCTTAATACGTTTCCACTTCCATTCAGGAATCTCTTAGTTGTAGTCGTCTACTATATCGCTTGTTATTCTGTCTTCATTTTATGACATATCAAGTACTTAGATAATCACCAACATTAATATTCTTTTAAATCTCTTATATATCCTTGCATTTCCTTCTTATCCCTTATACTTTCTCGTTCCCTCCTGTAATTAAATCCATTTTGTTTTCCATAATTCTTTCCTTAATGTAGCCCTTTCTCTTTGATCAATTCTGGTTGAATCCTAATATAAGTCATCTCTTCTAGTTAGTCTCTTGTTATTATAACCTTAAAGCTCCATCATTTCCAATTCTTGTACCGAAGATATTTACATCTTTAATCTCGCTTTACTACTTATAATGTCAGCCATCCATATTCCTTGGTCAATTCTATCTACCTCCAATATAGCTAACAACTGCTTTCAACAATCACATACTTTCTGTGCCAATGTAAAATAAATATTCAGTTTAAAACTACCACTCATTTCCTTGTCCATTGTCCTTAAATCCTTGTTAAAGCCTCTTCATCCTCTTTTCCTTGTTATAAATAAAGTGAGAAATACACATTAACAACTCGGTGACTTAGCTTCATATCTTTAAAACTGTTCTACTTAGTTCCAAGAACTTAATTGATCTCCATCTGATTTCCCAAATAATTCAGAAGATACATTCGCAGTAACACTCAGGACACCTTTCCCAGGGTACCATCTCATTCCCCGAATAACTTGATCAAATCGACATCATCTTGATTCTCATTCTATACATCCACGTTGACTGGTAAGTGTTGGGTTTTATACTAAACTATTCATTAGTAGTATATAAACATTGTCCATTTTATTGAGAATCTTGATTGCATATTTTTACATTGTCTGTTTATTATATATTGTGGATAATTTAGTATCAAATGGGATAACAGAAGATTAAATTATCAGTGTCTATATATAATATAAAGGGTTCACAGTTTAAGTGGAATTAGACAAACCACTGGAATAACTGAAGTATTATTTGGGAATAGTTTATCTTGACTATTAAATAATACTTGTATACTTTGTGTATATTGAACAGGATCGAAATATTAGAATTGTTCTTCTATTCTGACAATAAAGAAGAACTAAGATTCTATGATATTATTAATGCTTAGGTTCTCAATCCAAGTGTAGTGATTGACACTTGTATGCACTGCACATGCTTTGATTCATATGTGATGTAATTAATTGTTAATTATAATATTATGTATTGAGCAATGACATTGCATGCAGAGTGGGATATTAACTACATAAGGAAACCATGTCCTGATAATATTTGGGTTGATGATGTCCTCTTGAAAGCTCATAAAGATAATTATGCTTTAGTCCTGCAGGCAGATTTGTTCTTGCATAATTATAAGGTTGAGTGGATGATCAAGGATAAAAAGATATTAATTAAATTAATTATCAGAAATTAATTTAATTAATGGACATACGATATCTTAAACATGGGGAATTTAATAAGCAAATAATATAGGAGCCGAATTTAATAAGAAAATAATTACGGTATTAGGAAAGGTAGTGCAAATATTAATTCGTTAGTGGATAGAATTAATATTTAATGACATTGGGCTTGACCCAGAATGTCATTGGGAGGCCCGACCTAATTGTCCATGATCCCTACTGGAGCCTATATATGTTCTTGTTCTCCTAAAGCTGAAAACGTTTTTTCATAATTCGAGATTAAAACCTAGGGCAGCCGCAAGGAGCTAGGGTTTCGGGATTTCGAGGCTTTAAGGAGAGGAAAACTTCGGGAGATCGAAGGCCACACTTCGCTCGAAGGGAATCAAGGAATTCAGTAGAAGACGTGGATCAGAATCGTATCGATTAAGGTAAAGTTTTCTTTTCGAACTCGTAATCAATCATATAGTAAAACGCAGAACAATAATCATACGTTCCAACAATTGGTATCAGAGCCTGGTTATGCAGTTCTGCGTTTTATGATATGATGTCCATGTCGTAATTATATATGCATGTATATGGTGGTTGCTTGTATTGATTCTGTGATGCAGGTTGTAATCCACTATTATGGTCATGTTTTATTTGATTATGTGATTGGATCCCACGTGGTTTATCGTGGATGTTTGATTGTTGTAAATCACGTGGTTTATCGTGAATGTTTGATTGTTGTAAATCACGAGGGTTTATCGTGATAGTTAAGATTATGATCAGATGTATGTAATAGAATAGGTTTGTTTTGCTGTATTATGTTGTATGTAATCGTTTAAACATCGGAGATACGAGAAACAGAGTTCTTCCGCTGCGCCATACTGTTTTCGTGGGAGCTTCGCTGTTTTGGCTGCAGATTTTGCATACGATGTCCGATTTGGGCAAATAAGCACTTTTCGGAAACGGCAGAACGAGACGAACAGGCTAGAAAGAATTGAAAGAACCATTCCCCGATTTTTCGACCCATTCTGACGCTGTTTAGGCCTCCAAACAGGCTCCTGAAGATTTCGGGAAATTTTCAACGAAAGAATTCGAAGCTAATTTTCTGGGGCCATAATAGTGGATGTGTTTTATTATGTTTTACATAATTTCTGCTATTTATTTTAATTATTGAAATTTTATATGCCTTATGTGATTATCATGCCATGCAATACTAATCTTAGTATGCTAGAACGACATGGACATAGGGTTATATGCTATGATTTAATTATGTTGATCGTCATGCTATGTTCTTCTATATTATGTGTTCTTTGTCTTGTTATTATGATAACATGTGGACCTCGAAGAATTAACATAGGACGATGCATGTAGATATAAAAAAAATCCTCAAAGTAAAATACTAAGTGGGAGAGGGAATTAATTTGATATTAGATCCCATGGTCATCCATTATTGGTTGTATGTAATTTAACAGTAGGACGATTATGAATTGGATATATGTCACCCATCGTGGCGTATGATTTATGACGTCTGGGTAGTGTTAAGGAATTACTAGGACAATCTTCTTAAGTTAATCACGAATATTGAAAGGTAAGCTCACCCTATCGTGACATACCAAGTTTCATAGAATTCGAGAAAAAAGTTGGACATTCCTTGATTGATGTTGATAATGGATATTTCTGTCTTAGGGGTTGTGTTCTTAAGCGAGTCCGTCTGTGACTTCACCGAAAACACCTGGGATTTATCCATTGTTACATCGAACGGATGGGTCTGACTAAAGGCAACTTAAGATCTAAATAATGGTATACAATTAGCTATGAACGATAATATATAGTCCACCCTAACGTGGCGTATTATTTAGTAGTAATATTTAAATTTAAATGGTATATATGTCACCCATCATGGCGTACCAGATATTTATGGAATTTAAATATTAGTGCATTAATTTTAATTAATTGTTAGAGGAAACAGATAGGTTTTAAGATATATGCAATTTTCTGATTAAGTGTTATATGCATGATTCTCAGGATAGAATGGGCTTTAATCCACTTTTCACCATACTTAAGGATAACAAACTTACCGGACCTAACTATATTGAATGGAAACGCAATTTGGACATAGTGTTGACTGCTGAAGAGTTCAAATTTTGTACTCTTGAACCCAAACCGGAACAGCCTGCTGCCGATGCTCCGGATGAGGAAAAAGAGTATTTTAAGAAGTGGACAAAGGCAGATGAGATGTCGCGATGTTACATTCTGGCAGCAATGTCGGGTGTTTTGCAACATCAGCATCAGGCCATGACCACTGCTGCTGATATGCTCTTTAATCTCAAGGAGCTTTTCGGAGATCAGAATAGGGCTGCTAGGCAAGTAGCAATGAAGTCTCTAATGAACACTCAGATGGCTGGAAAAACACCTGTAAGGGACCATGTTCTTCTGATGATGTCTCATATAAATGAACTAGAGGTCCTTGGTGCTGATATTGATGCGGAAATGCAGGTCGATATCATACTTATGAGTTTGCCAAAAAGCTTTGAGCCGTTTCGCTTGAATTACAACATGAACAAGAAGTTGTATAGTCTTGCAGAACTTCTGACAGAGCTTCAGGCAGCGGAATTATTATTTCAGCAGCATGTTCAGGTAAATGTGGCTGAGAAAGTTTCTTCTTCAAAGCCGAAAGGAAAGAAGAAGAAGAAGGTTCAGGCACAGAAAGTTGTGAAACCATTGGGAGTTCAGAATTCAGTGAAGAAGCCTAAGGGCAAGTGCTTCAAGTGCAAGCAGTCGGGTCACTGGAAAAAGGATTGTCCTCTTTCTAAGAAGCACAATGCTGGTATGTCTCTTTCTCTTGTTACGGAAACATATATAGCGGCTATGTCTACGAGCACTTGGTGTGTAGACACAGGAGCCACTGATCATGTTTGTAATTCCATGCAGGGGTTCTAGAAAACCAGGCTGCTTAGAGATGGCGAGATATATGTGTTCATGGGAGATGCTACGAAAGTAGCAGTGGTTGTAGTTGGAGTTATTTCTTTATCTTTTGGTTATGATAGGATTTTGGTTTTGAATAATTGTCTTTATGTACCTTCATTTAGAAGGAATTTAATTTTGGTTTCTAAACTTGCTATGGATGGTTATAATGTTTGTTTGGATCGTAATGTTTCCATTATGATGAATAAACGAGTTATATGTTCTGGTACATTGCAAGACAATTTATATATTATTAATCCTATAGAACCAATGCTGCAACCAAGTGAAATTAATAATACACTTTCTACCTCTAGTAAAAGAAAGGAATCTTTTGGATTGAACCAAACATATCTTTGGCACTTGAGATTAGGTCATATTAACTTGAGGAGGATTCAAAGATTGGTAGTAGATGGGTCTTTAGGCTCGTTGGCAGTGGAGCCATTTCCAGTCTGTGAATCTTGCTTGGAAGGAAAAATGACCAGTAGACCTTTTAAAGCAAAAGGAAATAGAGCCAAAGATGTGTTAGAATTGATTCATACTGATTTATGTGAACCTATGAATATCCAAGCGAGAGGTGGGTATGAATATTTTGTCACTTTCATTGATGATTATTCGAGATATGGATACATTTATCTGTTGCACCGCAAGTCTGAGTGCTTTGAAAAATTCAAAGAGTACAAAGCAAGTGCGGAGAAGCGACATTCAGGAAAATGTATCAAGTCACTACGATCAGATCGTGGGGGCGAATACCTGCTTGGAGAATTTAGAGAATATTTATCAGAACATGGGATTTCATCCCAGTTGACTGCACCTGGCACACCTCAGCAGAATGGTGTAGCAGAAAGAAGGAACCGGACTCTTTTAGAGAGTGTTAGATCGATGATGAGTTATTCGAATTTACCCAAGTCGTTTTGGGGACATGCTCTAGAAACAACGGCTTATCTTCTAAACTTGGTACCTTCTAAGTCAGTTCCAAAAACTCCAAAAGAATTGTGGACTAGTACCAAACCTAGTTTGAAACACATTCGGATTTGGGGTTGTCCAGCACATGTGCTGAACAAGAACGTGACTAAGTTAGATTCTCGTACAGAAGTGAGGCTGTTTGTGGGTTATTCCAAGGGAACAAAAGGGTATTTGTTTTATAGTCCTAAGGATCAGGATATCATTGTAAGCACCAATGCTAGATTCTTAGAGGAAGACTATATAATGAATCACAAACCCATGAGTACTGTTGTTTTAGAGGAAATAGTGGGAGGACAAGATAATTCTAATATGCCACCGGTACAAGTAGAACAACCACAAGTAAATGAACAACCTATCACTAATACCACTCCAATGCTTCGTCGTAGTGGGAGGGTTGTTAAACAACCTAAGAGGTTCATGTTTTTGGGAGAGACTTCGGACTTAGTCTCTGGTGAACATGATGAGGATCCCAGGACATACGAAGAAGCAATGCAAGATAAGGATGCAGATCTTTGGCAAAAGGCTATGCAATCTGAGATGGAATCTATGTATTCCAATGAAGTCTGGGATCTCGTGGAACCACCCAATGGTGTAAAACCCATTGGATGCAAGTGGATCTACAAAAGAAAAAGAGGATCTGACAAAAAGGTGAAAGCCTGGAAAGCAAGACTTGTTGCGAAAGGGTATACTCAGAAACAAGGAATTGATTATGAGGAAACCTTTTCTCCGGTAGTCATGCTTAAGTCAATCCGGATTCTTTTATCTATAGTAGCTCATCTCGATTATGAGATTTGGCAAATGGATGTCAAGACAGCATTCCTAAATGGAAGTCTTGATGAAAACATCCATATGCAGCAACCAGAGGGATTCATCAAAGAGGGCCAAGAGCATCTAGTGTGTAAGCTTAAGAAGTCCATTTATGGACTGAAACAAGCTTCTAGGGAGTGGAACATTCATTTTGATCAGGCCGTCCAGTCAAATGGTTATGATCAGAGTCCAAGCGAAGCATGTGTGTATAAGAAAAGTGAAGGAAATGCAGTGGTTTTTCTAGTACTATATGTAGATGACATTTTGCTCATTGGAAACAATGTAGATATGTTGTCATCTATTAAGGCATGGTTGTTCAAACAATTTGAAATGAAAGACTTAGGTGAAGCCGCATACATTCTTGGGATCAAAGTTATAAGAGATCGCAAGAAAAGAACGTTGGCTTTATCTCAAGAACCGTACATTGATGAGGTATTGGCTCGTTTTAACATGCAGGACTCTAAGAAGGGTAATTTACCTTTTAGACATGGAGTCTCTCTATCAAGGAGCAGTGTCCTAAGACACCTAAGGAGATAGAGAACATGAAAGCAGTTTCTTATGCTTCAGCATGTGGAAGCTTAATGTATGTTATGTTATGCACGAGACCTGATATTTGCTTTGCCGTAGGCATGGTCAGTAGATATCAGTCCAATCCAGGTCAGGAACATTGGAGTGCAGTAAAAACGATACTTAAGTACCTGCGAAGGACTAAGAAGTATATGTTAATTTACAAGGCTTCAGACTTGTTTCCTGTGGGATATACCGATTCAGATTTCCAGACAGATAGGGATAAGAGGAAGTCAACCTCGGGGTGTGTTTTTACTTTAGGAGGTGGAGCTGTAATATGGAGGAGTGTGAAGCAGAAATGCATCGCAGACTCAACCATGGAAGCTGAATATGTGGCAGCCTCTGAGGCAGCCAAGGAGGCTATATGGTTCCGGAATTTCCTGCTGGATTTGAATGTAGTTCCTAATTTGAAGAACACGTGGAGGCGATATGAGTCAGATGTCTAGTCACGGAATAGTTATTTAAACTGGTAGCAGATTATATTAATAAACACTGATATACTCAAAGAATAGCTTGAGTATAAGTGGGAGATTGTTGGGTTTTATACTAAACTATTCATTAGTAGTATATAAACATTGTCCATTTTATTGAGAATCTTGATTGCATATTTTTACATTGTCTGTTTATTATATATTGTGGATAATTTAGTATCAAATGGGATAACAGAAGATTAAATTATCAGTGTCTATATATAATATAAAGGGTTCACAGTTTAAGTGGAATTAGACAAACCACTGGAATAACTGAAGTATTATTTGGGAATAGTTTATCTTGACTATTAAATAATACTTGTATACTTTGTGTATATTGAACAGGATCGAAATATTAGAATTGTTCTTCTATTCTGACAATAAAGAAGAACTAAGATTCTATGATATTATTAATGCTTAGGTTCTCAATCCAAGTGTAGTGATTGACACTTGTATGCAATGCACATGCTTTGATTCATATGTGATGTAATTAATTGTTAATTATAATATTATGTATTGAGCAATGACATTGCATGCAGAGTGGGATATTAACTACATAAGGAAACCATGTCCTGATAATATTCGGGTTGATGATGTCCTCTTGAAAGCTCATAAAGATAATTATGCTTTAGTCCTGCAGGCAGATTTGTTCTTGCATAATTATAAGGTTGAGTGGATGATCAAGGATAAAAAGATATTAATTAAATTAATTATCAGAAATTAATTTAATTAATGGACATACGATATCTTAAACATGGGGAATTTAATAAGCAAATAATATAGGAGCCGAATTTAATAATAAAATAATTACGGTATTAGGAAAGGTAGTGCAAATATTAATTCGTTAGTGGGTAGAATTAATATTTAATGACATTGGGCTTGACCCAGAATGTCATTGGGAGGCCCGACCTAATTGTCCATGATCCCTACTGGAGCCTATATATATTCTTGTTCTCCTAAAGCTGAAAACGTTTTTTCATAATTCGAGATTAAAACCTAGGGTAGCCGCAAGGAGCTAGGGTTTTGGGATTTCGAGGCTTTAAGGAGAGGAAAACTTTGGGAGATCGAAGGCCACACTTCGCTCGAAGGGAATCAAGGAATTCAGTAGAAGACGTGGATCAGAATCGTATCGATTAAGGTAAAGTTTTCTTTTCGAACTCGTAATCAATCATATAGTAAAACACAGAACAATAATCATACGTTCCAACAGTAAGATCTACCTTAACTATAGTGAGCAAAAGACTTGCAACCATATCATGTAATCCTGAAGCATTCAAAGATCATATCATTCTCCATTATTAGCCTAACATCGAATTTAGAATTTCTTCTCATTGAGACAAAAATCTATTATGTCCATTTTCCACAACCTGGGATAACATCATCACAATTGCACATTTTTCCCAATTTCCAATCAACTCTTGAATTACCTAACTAACGTAAATGGTTACTGAGGCTTCATAGCGCGTCGTTGTTTCTTCAAATATTGTTTCATCTTCAAATACCGTCGTTCGTTATATGTCACTAGTATTCTAATCGCATCATGATCCGCTTTCGCTCGTGGTAATTCAATCGTAATTTCTTTGTTCATTATGGTAAGGTAAATTCCTTCCAACCTGGTGGTATACCTTCAAGATTATTAAAGATAACAAGATTCATGATATTTTGAAGTGAAAAGGTTCCGCATCATAGAAAATGTCCCACCATTGTGGTTTCCAAATTTACATATTCTAAAGCGAACATTATTGGAAATAAAAGAATCACTGAGAGATCAATTCGATCACATGAACTCAATGTTGCGTGTCTTAATTAAGACATTACTAAAGGTAATTAGCCTTCTTGTATTGCACAACACACAAGTGACGACGTCCCATCAGACTTCTATCACATAGACAGAGAGTCCTTGTGTCCCCTATAAATAGGGTTGTTTGTCTCAGTTGGAGTAGAGAAATCTGAAAGAAATTTAAAGTCAAAGTAACAATCAAGGCCTTTCGATAAGAAATCTCAGATACACACCTTGGATTGGAACTGAGTAAATTCCCAAAGGTGTTACTTCAGAAAAGAGGAATAACCAGAAAAGAAAGTATCGAACAAAAAGTGTTCCATTACAATTAGAGGGATTCACCCCTGAAGAATGAAAAAGTTGAAAATTAAATAACACATTTTCAACAGGCCTCAAAATTTGAAATAGATATCACCACAACCTCTGATGCAATTGCAAACATGATTGATCAAAAGTATCAAATACAAAGTCAAAAGGTGGAATATATTCACCAACACCAGTTTCGCTTAAAGGAATATCAAATATTTCATTAGGATGGAAAGGTATTACCAAGGTCTCGACATATGTTTTCTTTGTCGGCTCCTTCGATAGCTCGTTATCCGATTCTAAGCCCTTCTTTTCCACGTCGTAAAGTTATCAATATCGTACGTTGTCGTTGACTCGTAATAGTCCTTGAAGATTCCGCTGTAGACATCTACAATCGTAAGAAGTTCTCTCCATCTTAGCACAATCATCTTAATCGAATACCCCTATCTTAACTCACTCATTGGTACTATATCCAATAGTCCAACATGAACTCTAAATGAGCTCTGACGTTCCTTATATAACTATATACACTCCTACGCACTCTCGTTTCTAGTTTTACTATAACCCTGCTCTGATACCAACCTTTAACGCCCCAAATCCCGGGTCAAAGGATTTGGTCGTCACTCTGCATTCTCAAATAAAACAACCTGCTCAATGTAAACCAATACAATAATAACATCTGCGACCCCAACTCTACCAAGAATCTTTAAAGGTTATAGTGCTAGAAACAAGAATCCAAAATTCCATTACACAAAATTTTCTTCTTTACAACCATTCTCTTACATAAATCCTATAACACTAGTATAACTTCGACAAGAAGTATACCAGGCGAATCTAATATTATACAATATAGTATTTAATAAAAATTCACTTTATACAATAACCTTACACTAGTTCTAAATACTCTGCATCATAACGTCTTTACACTAACATCTTCTTCCTTCTCTGCCCAGCTACGCGGATAACTCCCTCCAATATGCCTTCTTACTGAAAGGCTAAAAATATAAAGAAAGCAAGTATGAGCGAAAGAATTGCTCAGCAGGTGCATTATCAAGTATAATAGGAAAAGTTTCCAAAATAAGCTTTTGGTTTAAACATTTGTAATCTCTAAAACTTTTAAATCAAGTTTGGTAATTCGCCATAATTTCTCATTCAGCTTCTAGCAACTGAATAGTTTAAAACACGAAGGAATTTATATTGGTTTCCACGGTTACTGTAATAACCCCAAATTTTGGACTTAGTAAAAAAAAAATTTGATGAATAGTAAATGTTGATGAATAGTGACTTTGCTGATGAAAAATATTTCAGACCACACTATATGGAAGACATGGAAGGAATGTTTCGAGATTATATTATTGATGTATAGGAAGAATAAAAGAATGTAAACGAAATCAGAATCAGGAGATTCCCATTCGAATTTTAAATCACTATTCATCGGACAATCAAGGATTTATTGTGTTAGGAATATGTTGTTCTTGATGATAATTATAAAAACACTTAGTAGATTTTGTATTAAGTCATTCTGTAACTGTCAACGAAATGGCATGCTTTGCAGCATTCCGTTGACAGGAAGCTCATCAACGAAATGAGTGATGTAGCAATTGCATTGTACAATACTTCACAATATGATAGGCATTTTGTTATATGTATTAGATAGGTTTTCTAAGTCATGTTGACTAAGTACTAGATAGGCAAAATAGGTTGGTTAATTGTAAATATATTATGCCTTGTAATTTTGCCTAAGTGAAGAGATGTCAACAGTATGAAGATTACTCTGTCAACGGTATGGAGTTTACTCATTAACGAAACGAGGGAAACACCATCAACGGAATGAAGAATAAAGCTATCAACGAAACACATCTCCATGCTATCAACGAATCATTATTGCTTTTCTGAATAGTTGACAAAGTGATAGTGACAGTTTTCTGACAGATCAAAAAGGAGATGTGGAAGTGTACTTTGTATTGGAAACCATTAAAATGGACATGGGGAATAAGGAAACATCCCAGTTTCCAATTGGGCTCTTGGGAGTGATCATAATAAGCATGAAGACAAAAGCAAGGATCTCCAAGGACCACTGGACAAAGGGATGAAAATCAAATTATTGGCGGTTACCTTTAGTGTAGCCAAAAATAGCTTTGTAAACTTGGGGAATATATAACCAAGTGTAGCAGTTAAAATAAGTGTAAGAGAAGAAAAACAAATAGTTTGTATTAGCTATCTTTGAGAGCATACTTCTCTACAATCTTGTAACTGAGTAGCTATGTACTTTTGTATCACAGATTATTTCTGCAATAAAAATCACTTCAGTTGGATCATCAAACAATCCAACTAAAATTATTTATGTGCTTGTGATTTTTACTTTAAGTTCAGTTTTTATTTGTAAGTTGTTTTAAGTTTAAAGAAATATCAAGAATTGTATTCAACCCCCCCCCCCCCTTCTACAATTCTGTTAGGTCATTTGGGATTAACAATTGGTATCAGAGCGAGCTTCTAACATACAAGAAGTTTAAAGATCAAGACCAAAACAGTAACCATGGTGAAGAAGGATGCAGGAGTAAAGATACCAGTTCTTGATAAGGACAATTACTTTCACTGGAAAGTAAAGATGCATTTACATCTCATGTCTATGGATGAGAGATATGTAGACTGCATTGAGAAAGGTCCACACGTTCCCATGAAGTTTGCATCTAGAGTTGGATTGCCAGATGATGCTCCTGATGTGGAAATTCCAAAACTTGTCTCAGAATGGACTATTGAAGATGTTGCAGAAGTCCATAAAGATAAAAGAACCATGAACATTCTGTTTAATGGTTTGGAGCAAGAGATGTTTGACAATGTCATAAACTGTACAACCTCCAAAGAAGTATGGGACACTGTTAGAACTCTCTGTGAAGGAACAGAGCAAGTTAGGGAAAACAAAATGCAGCTCCTTATACAACAATATGAGCATTTTCATTTTAAAGCTGGTGAAACCCTAAATGACACGTTTAGTAGGTTTCAGAAGCTTTTGAATGGATTAAAGTTGTATGGGAGGATCTATCAAACCAAGGATTCAAACCTTAAATTTCTTAGAGCTCTTCCAAAAGAATGGAAGCCTATGATTGTTTCTCTCAGAAACACTCAAGAGTACAAAGACTACACTCTTGAGAGGCTTTATGGAACCTTGAAGACATATGAGTTGGAAATGGAGCAAGATGAAGAAATTGAAAAGGTACAAAAGAAGGGTGGATCTGTTGCATTGATTGCATCTGTGAACCAACTGGAAGATGACAATGAAGAAGCTGCAAAGGCCACAACTAGTCGAGCTAGTTGTAGGAGTGATGTTAGCAAGGGTAAAGGCAAGATGACAGAAGAAGAAGAATCAGAACCAGCCAACTTGGATAACTTAGATGAGATTGATGAACACATTGCTTTTCTGTCAAGAAAATTCTCTAAGTTCAAGTTCAAGAGAAACTCAGAAGCAAGGCCACCAAGGAGAGACTTTCAACCTAACAAAAGTAACTGGATTGAAAAGTCTAAATCTAAATGTTTCAATTGTGGAATGCTTGGTCACTTTGCTGGAGACTGCAGAAAGCCCAAGATTGAGAAGGGCAACAGGAAGTTTGAGCCTGTTGATTATAAAAAGAAATACTTTGAACTTCTCAAGCAAAAAGAAAAGGCTTTCATGTCTCAGGAGTATGATTGGGCTGGTAATGGTGAAGATTCTGATGATGATGTTGAGTATGTCAACTTGGCTCTAATGGCTAACAATCATGAGCAGGAAGCAAGCTCCTCAAGCAACCAGGTAACAATTACTAATCTTTCTGAGCTTTCTAAAGAGGAATGCGATAGTGCAGTAAATGAAATGTCTAATGTACTATATAATTTGCGTGTTACTCTTAAATCACTTACCAAAGAGAATTCAAGAATAAAAGAGACTAATTTGCTCTTAAGTGATAGGAATGCAATGTTAGAAGCACAGCTCATTGAATTTGAGAAAATGAGATGTGTTAGTAGGGATGCTAAGAAGGAACTTGAGAACGTGTTACAAAGAGAAGAAATTCTTAAAACACAACTTGAGATAGAACAAAGTGTGATTGCAAAATGGAAAGATGCCAGGAATGTTGCCACCAACATCATTAATGTTCAAGGTATGGAATCTTTCTGTGAGCAATCATGGAAAAAGAACAAAGAGAAGCTAGGGTATATTGGTGAAACCTTAGAATCAGAAACAGAGTCAACAAACAACAATGATCATTTGTTGAAGGTTGATATGTCAACGGAATGCAATGTTTCTTTGACAGATGAACCATCAACCGATCAGGCTGTTTCGTTGACAGAGAAAAGAAAAGATGAACTCACTAGACTTAATAATAAGTATGGTCCTGTCACCAAGAACTTTGTTCAAGGTGAGTCTAGTAAATCAAAGAAAGTTGAGAAGCCTGTTGAGAGAGCTAATGTAGGTCACTTGTCTAACAAGCAATTGAAAGACAAGTTAGAGAAAGTTCAAGTTGAGGCTAAGGGAAATAAAAAGAATAACAGGAATGGCAAAGTAGGGATTAACAAACACAACAATTACACACCTGATAAATATGCTCCTAGAAAGACATGTGTCAATTGTGGAAGTGTTAGTCATTTATCTACTAACTGCAAATCTGTTAAGAAAACTGCTAATGTGAAAATGCCCAAGCCTGCAATGAATAGTTCCATGCCTACAATGCCTGTTATGCCTAACATGTTTGCTCCATATGCACAATTTCAGAATCCATATGCTAACATGTCATTTGTGCCTAATCCATACATGAATATGTTTAATATGCCACAAATGCCATGGAATATGAATGACCTGATTATTCCTCCAACTATGCATGCTGTGAATGAAAATGTGAGCAACCCTCAGAAATCAACACCAAGGGTAAAGATTGATTTAAATCAATCTGAGCCCAAGGTGAAAAATGATATAAAAGGAAAAGCAAAGGCTAACAAAACAGGACCCAAGGAAACTTGGGTACCAAAATCAACTTGATTTGGTTTTATTGTGTGCAAGGAGACAAAAGGAATCTTTGGTACTTGGATAGTGGTTGTTCAAGACACATGACTGGTGATTCTACCCTGCTCACAGAGTTTCAGGAAAGAGCTGGCCCTTGTATTGCTTTTGGAGATGACAGCAAAGGCTACACTAAGGGATATGGCTTGATTTCAAAAGAGAATGTCATCATAGATGAGGTTGCATTGGTGGATGGTCTTAAGCACAATTTGCTTAGTATCAGCCAACTTTGTGACAAAGGATTCTTAGTTACTTTTTCTAAAGAAGCCTGTGTTGTTTCTAAAGGAGGAAACAACAATGTGGTAATGACTGGATTCAGAAGAGGGAATGTGTACATTGCTGACTTTAGTAGCACAAGTCCAGACACCATCACTTGTCTTTTCAGCAAGGCAAGCAAGGATGAAAGTTGGCTATGGCACAAGAAATTATCTCATCTGAATTTTAAAGTTATGAATGATTTGGTGAGGAAAGATCTTGCTAGAGGAATTCCACAAGTGGAGTTTTCCAAGGATGGTTTGTGTGATGCCTGTCAAAAAGGGAAACAAAAGAAGGCATCATTCAAAAGCAAGACAGAGTCATCAATTGTCCATCAGCTTGAGTTGCTTCATATGGATTTGTTTGGCCCTGTAAATGTCATGTCTATTTCAAAGAAGAAATACTGTCTTGTGATTGTTGATGATTTTTCAAGATTTACATGGACTTTCTTTTTGCACTCCAAAGATGAGGCAAGTGAAATCATTATCAATCACATCAAGATGGTAAACAATCATCCTGACTTGAAAGTAAGAAGGATTAGGAGTGACAATGGGACAGAATTCAAGAATTCAAGCATGAAGGTGTTCTGTGAAGAAAATGGTATTTTGCATGAGTTTTCAGCAGCAAGGACACCACAGCAAAATGGTGTGGTTGAAAGGAAAAACAGAACACTCATTGAAGATGCAAGGACAATGCTAGATGAATCAAAGTTACCAACTTATTTTTGGGCTGAGGCAGTTAATACAGCTTGCTTCACTCAAAATATTTCTTTGATTAATCAGGCCAAAGGAATGACCCCTTATCAGCTACTCAAAAGAAAGAAGCCACTATTGGATTTTCTTCATGTCTTTGGATGCAAGTGCTTTGTTCTGAGAAATCAAGCTGAGCATTTTGGGAAATTTGAAGCAAAGGCAAATGAAGCAATATTTGTGGGATATGCAGCAGGGAAAGCCTACAGAGTCTATAATCTCAGAACCAACATTGTTATGGAATCTGTACATGTTGTTTTTGATGATCTCAAAATTCAAGGTCTCTGTGATGAAGGTTTCCATGAAAGTCTTTCTTTTGAAAATGAGGAAGGAGATCAAGTGAATCATGTTAAGGCTACTGAGAAACAGCCTAAAGTTGTTGTATCTAGCACAGATGAAAGCAGCAGTGAAGACGAAATTGCTGCATTAAGATTGAAAAGAATAGCTGCTAGCAGACCAAATGGTCATTTCGTTGACAGTCATGATGGTGGATTCGTTGACAGTCAAAATGAGCGTTTTGTTGACAGCCAAAATGGTAATACCGTTGACAGTCATAGAAATGCTTCTAGAAGTGATCATTTAGGGACAACAAACTCAGGGGGAGTTTCTCAAGGACAAATATCCAATCAAGGCAATCATGATCATGAAGCTACCTCTTCAAGAGCAAATCTACCTCCCTCAAGGAAATGGACTAAAGATCATCCCTTTGAACTTATTATAGGTGATGTGTCTTCAAAAGTCCAAACTAGAAGAGCAACTCAAGAAGAATGTCTATATAGTGGCTTTCTGTCTCAAGATGAGCCAAAGAAAGTTGAGGATGCACTTCTAGATCCAGATTGGGTTTTGGCTATGCAAGAGGAGCTAAACCAATTTGAAAGGAACAATGTTTGGAAGCTGGTGCCCAAGCCTAAGGGCAGGAGTGTCATAGGCACAAAATGGGTGTTCAGAAACAAGATGGATGAAAATGGCATAGTCACAAGGAACAAAGCTAGATTGGTTGCAAAAGACTATTCACAGGAAGAAGGAATTGATTTTGATGAAACCTTTGCTCCTGTTGCTAGACTAGAAGCAATAAGGATTTTCCAAGCCTATGCAGCCCATGCCAATTTCAAAGTCTATCAAATGGATGTGAAGAGTGCTTTTCTGAATGGGGAATTGGAAGAGGAGGTGTATGTAAGTCAACCTCCTGGATTTGAAGATGATGATTTTCCAGAATATGTATACTTCCTCCTCAAAGCACTCTATGGTTTGAAACAAGCACCTAGAGCCTGGTATGACACACTTTCACAGTTCCTACTTGAGAATCACTTCACTAGAGGTACTGTAGATAAAACTCTTTTTCACAGGGTTGTGAATGGCTCTACTATACTTGTTCAAATTTATGTAGATGACATAATCTTTGGGTCTACAGATGTGAAACTTTGTCAAAAGTTTGCCAAGCTTATGCAAAGTAAATATGAAATGAGCATGATGGGAGAATTAACTTACTTTCTTGGTCTTCAAGTGAAGCAAGTTAATGAAGGCATTTTCATTAGTCAAACAAAATATATTCATGATTTATTAAAGAAGTTTAACTTAATGGAATGCTCTCCTGCCAAAACTCCCATGCCTACTGCCACCAAACTTGAATTGAATACTAAGGAAAAATCTGTGGACATTTCAAGTTACAGAGGCATGGTAGGCTCACTTTTGTATTTAACAGCTAGTAGACCTGATATTATGTTTGCTACATGTCTATGTGCTAGATTTCAAGCTGATCCTAGGGAATCCCATTTAGTTGCTATTAAAAGAATTTTCAGATATCTCAAAGGAACACCAAACCTTGGCATTTGGTATCCTAGAGAATCTGGCTTTGAACTAATTGGTTATTCAGATGCAGATTTTGCAGGATGTAAAATTGACAGGAAAAGCACAACATGCACCTGTCAATTCTTAGGAAACAAGCTTGTCTCATGGTTCAGCAAGAAACAAAACTCAGTTTCTACCTCCACAGCTGAGGCTGAGTATATTGCAGCTGGAAGTTGTTGTGCACAGATTTTGTGGATGAAAAACCAACTACTTGATTATGGAATAAGAGTTGAGAAAATTCCTATTTTCTGTGACAACACTAGTGCCATTGCCATTACTGAAAATCCAGTGCAACATTCAAGGACCAAGAACATTGACATCAAGTACCATTTCATTAGAGAACATGTTATGAATGGTACTGTGGAGTTACATTTTGTTCCAAGTGAACAACAACTTGCAGACATCTTTACCAAGCCACTTGATGAATCAACATTCTCAAGATTAGTAAGTGAGCTAGGTATGCTAAATTTCTCTTAAATACTTTGAGATTTTTGCAAATTAAAATGCAGCCAGAAATTTGCTATGTTTTTCTGTGAATTAATTTTCTCAGGAAAAAGTGAAATTTTGTCTAAGTCAAAATTACTATGTCAACAAAACGCACCGTTTCGTTGACAGTCTTAGCATTTTTCTGGGTGTTTCGTTGATAGCTCTTTTATATCAACGAAACACAGCTTTATCAACGAAACAAACGGGACCTTAAACGCCCAATTGTGATTCGTTGATACAGCGCTTTTAATCTGAACCGTTGAAATTTTGACACGTCTTTTACCACGATCTATGCATACACCCCTGTAAGTATAAATCATGGTAATTCTTTAAAAGTAACGGTTATATTTTTAAGCCAATCCAGTAATTTATATTTATTATTGGACTCTTTTTCTGAGAATTTTTGGGGGAGTATTTATGAAATTCTAATTTCTTTAATTTCTTTTTTACCTGTTCTCAAAAATTCCAAAGGCTTTTCTCTCTTCTTCTCTCTAACAAGCAATTCAGTTCGAAGCTTTTCTTCACACAACAATGGCACCCATAGTCAAGCTTATGTCTGCTGGAGGGTTCATCTATGAGAAGAACAACTCCATCCCTTTTGTTGTCAAGGAAAACCCGAACAGTATCTTTTTCAAGATGATGGACTTCATGAAGAACTACAAGTTGAGATATGCTATGTTTCACTCAACTCCTCTCTATAATGAGATAATCGAGGAGATCTGGACCTCGTGTGAGTATAGTGGAACAAACTGCACACTGCAATTCACTCTCCAAGGTAATGAGTACATAGTTAATTCTGATGTATTGCAAGCATGTCTACATATTCCTGAAAATAACTGTGATGCTTTACCTACAATCACTGAAATGGTTAACATGCTAAATTCAATAAACTACTCTTTGTGTTAGGAATATGTTGTTCTTGATGATAAACATAAAACACTTAGTAGAATTTGTGTAAAGTCATTTTGTAGCTGTCAACGAAATGGCATGCTTCGCAGCATTCCGTTGACAGGAAGCTCATCAACGAAATGAGTGTTGTAGCAATTGCATTGTACAATACTTCTCAAATGATAGGCATTCTGTTATATGTATTAGATAGGTTTTCTAAGTCATGTTGACTAAGTACTAGATAGGCAAAATAGGTTGGTTAATTGTAAATATATTATGCCTTGTGATTTTGCCTAAGTGAAGACATGTCAACGGTATGAAGATTACTCTGTCAACGGTATGGAGTTTACTCATCAACGAAACGAGGGAAACACCATCAACGGAATGAAGAATAAAGCTATCAACGAAACACATCTCCCTACCATCAACGAATCATTATTGCTTTTCTGTATAGTTGACAAAGTGTTAGTGACAGTTTACTGAACAGATCTAAAGGTGATGTGGAAGTGTACTTTGCATTGGAAACCATTAAAATGGACATGGGGAATAAGGAAACATCCCAGTTTCCAATTGGGTCTTGGGAGTGATCATAATAAGCATGAAGACAAAAGCAAGGATCTCCAAGGACCACTGGACAAAGGGATGAAAAGCAAACTATTGGCGGTTACTCATTGTACTTTTAGTGTAGCCAAAAATAGGGTTGTAAACTTGGGGATATATAACCAAGTGTAGCAGTTACTTTAAAGAATAGAGAAGAAAAACAAATAGTTTGTATTAGCTATCTTTGAGAGCATTCTTCTCTACAACCTTGTAACTGAGCAGCGGTGTACTTTTGTATCACAGATTATTTCCGCAATAAAAATCACTTCAGTTGGATCATCAAACAATCCAACTGAAATTATTTATGTGCTTGTGATTTTTACTTTAAGTTCAGTTTTATTTGTAAGTTGTTTTAAGTTTAAGAAATATCAAGAATTGTATTCAACCCCCCCCCCCCCCTTCTACAATTCTGTTAGGTCATTTGGGATTAACAATTGGTATCAGAGCAAGCTTCTAACATACAAGAAGTTTAAAGATCAAGACCAAAAACAGAAACCATGGTGAAGAAGGATGCAGGTGTGAAGATACCAGTTCTTGATAAGGACAATTACTTTCACTGGAAAGTAAAGATGCATTTACATCTTATGTCTATGGATGAGAGGTATGTAGACTGCATTGAGAAAGGTCCACACGTTCCCATGAAACTTGATTCTAGAGTTGGACTGCCAGATGATGCTCCTGATGTAGAGATTCCAAAACCTGTCTCAGAATGGACTGTTGAAGATGTTGCAGAAGTCCATAAAGACAAAAGGACCATGAACATTCTGTTTAATGGTTTGGAGCAAGAGATGTTTGACAATGTTATCAACTGTACAACCTCTAAGGAAGTATGGGATACTGTTAGAACTCTCTGTGAAGGAACTGAGCAAGTCAGGGAAAATAAAATGCAACTTCTTATACAACAATATGAGCATTTTCATTTTAAAGCTGGTGAAACCCTAAATGACACGTTTATTAGGTTTCAAAAGCTTTTGAATGGATTAAAGTTGTATGGGAGGATCTATCAAACCAAGGATTCAAACCTTAAATTTCTTAGAGCTCTTCCAAAAGAATGGAAGCCTATGACTGTTTCTCTCAGAAACACTCAAGAGTACAAAGACTACACTCTTGAAAGGCTTTATGGAACCTTGAAGACTTATGAGCTGGAAATGGAGCAAGATGAGGAAATTGAAAAGGTACAGAAGAAGGGTGGATCTATTGCATTGATTGCATCTGTGAACCAACTTGAAGATGACAATAAAGAAGCTGCAAAGGCCACAACTAGTCGATCTAGTTGTAGGAGTGATGTTAGCAAAGGTAAAGACAAGATGACAGAAGAAGAAGAATCAGAACCAGCCAACTTGGATGACTTATATGAGATTGATGAACACATTGCTTTTCTGTCTAGAAAATTCTCTAAGTTCAAGTTCAAAAGAAACTCAGAAGCAAGGCCACCAAGAAGAGACTTTCAACCTAGCAAAACAAACTGGATTGAAAAGTCTAAGTCAAAATGTTTCAATTGTGGAATGCTTGGTCACTTTGCTGGAGACTGCAGAAAGCCCAAGGTTGAGAAGGGCAACAGGAAATTTGAGCATGTTGATTATAAAAAGAAATACTTTGAACTTCTCAAGGAAAAAGAAAAGGCTTTCATTTCTCAGGAGTATGATTGGGCTGGTAATGGTGAAGATTCTGATGATGATGTTGAGTATGTCAACTTGGCTCTTATGGCTGACAATCATGAGCAGGAAGCAAGTTCCTCAAGCAACCAGGTAACAATTACTAATTTTTCTGTATTATATAATTTGCGTGTTACTCTTAAATCACTTACTAAAGAGAATTCAAGAATAAAAGAGACCAATCTGCTCTTAAGTGATAGGAATGCAATGTTAGAAGCACAGCTCATTGAATTTGAGAAAATGAGATGTGTTAGTAGGGATGCTAAGAAGGAACTTGAGAACGTGTTACAGAGGGAAGAAATTCTTAAAACACAACTTGAGATAGAACAAGGTGTGATTGCAAAATGGAAAGATGCCAGGAATGTTGCTACCAACATCATTAATGTTCAAGGTATGGAATCTTTCTTTGAGCAATCATGGAAAAAGAACAAAGAGAAGCTAGGGTATGTTGGTGAAACCTTAGAATCAGAAACAGAGTCAACAAACAACAATGATCATTTGTTGAAGGTTGATATGTCAACGGAATGCAATGTTTCGTTGACACATGAACCATCAACCGATCAGGCTGTTTCGTTGAAAGACAAAAGAAAAGATAAACTCACTAGACTTAATGACAAGTATGGTCCTGTCACCAAGAACTTTGTTCAAGGTGAGTCTAGTAATTCAAAGAAAGTTGAGAAGCCTGTTGAGAGAGCTAATGTAGGCCACTTGTCTAACAAGCAATTAAAAGACAAGTTAGAGAAAGTTCAAGTTGAGGCTAAGGGAAATAAAAAGAATAACAGGAATGGCAAAGTAGGGATTAACAAACACAACAATTACACACCTGATAAATATGCTCCTAGAAAGACATGTGTCAATTGTGGAAGTGTTAGTCATTTATCTACTAACTACAAATCTGTTAAGAAAACTGCTAAGGTGAAAATGCCCAAGCCTGCAATGAATAGTCCTATGCCTACAATGCCTGTTATGCCTAACATGTTTGCTCCATATGCACAATTTCAGAATCCATATGCTAACATGTCATTTGTGCCTAATCCATACATGAATATGTTTAGTGTGCCACAAATGCCATGGAATATGAATAACATGTTTGTTCCTCCAAATGTGCATGCTGTAAATGAAAATGTGAGCAACAATCAGAAATCAACACCAAGAGTAAAAATTGATTTAAATCAATCTGAGCCCAAGGTGAAAAATGATATAAAAGGAAAAGCAAAGGCTAACAAAACAGGACCCAAGGAAACTTGGGTACCAAAATCAACTTGATTTGGTTTTATTGTGTGCAGGGAGACAAAAGGAATCTTTGGTACTTGGATAGTGGTTGTTCAAGACACATGACTGGTGATTCTACCCTGCTCACAGAGTTTCAGGAAAGAGCTGGCCCTTGTATTGCTTTTGGAGATGACAGCAAAGGCTACACAAAGGGATATGGCTTGATTTCAAAAGAGAATGTCATCATAGATGAGGTTGCATTGGTGGATGGTCTTAAGCACAATTTGTTTAGTATCAGCCAACTTTGTGACAAAGGATTTTTAGTTACTTTTTCTAAAGAAGCCTGTGTTGTTTCTAAAGGAGGAAACAACAATGTGGTAATGACTGGATTCAGAAGAGGGAATGTGTACATTGCTGACTTTAGTAGCACAAGTCCAGACACCATCACTTGTCTTTTCAGCAAGGCAAGCAAGGATGAAAGTTGGCTATGGCACAAGAAACTGTCTCATCTGAATTTCAAAGTTATGAATGATTTGGTGAGGAAAGATCTTGCTAGAGGAATTCCACAAGTGGAGTTTTCCAAGGATGGTTTGTGTGATGCCTGTCAAAAAGGGAAACAAAAGAAGGCATCATTCAAAAGCAAGACAGAGTCATCAATTGTCCATCAGCTTGAGTTGCTTCATATGGATTTGTTTGGCCCTGTAAATGTCATGTCTATTTCAAAGAAGAAATATTGTCTTGTGATTGTTGATGATTTTTCTAGATTTACATGGACTTTCTTTTTGCACTCCAAAGATGAGGCAAGTGAAATCATTATCAATCACATCAAGATGGTAAACAATCATTCTGACTTGAAAGTTAGAAGGATTAGGAGTGACAATGGGACAGAATTGAAGAATTCAAGCATGAAGGTTTTCTGTGAAGAAAATGGCATTTTGCATGAGTTTTCAGCAGCAAGGACACCACAGCAAAATGGTGTGGTTGAAAGGAAAAACAGAACACTCATTGAAGCTGCAAGGACAATGCTAGATGAATCAAAGTTACCAACTTATTTTTGGGCCGAGGCAGTTAACACAGCTTGCTTCACTCAGAATATTTCTTTGATTAATCAGGCCAAGGGAATGACCCCTTATCAACTACTCAAAAGAAAGAAGCCATTATTGGAGGGATTTCGCGAGTCAGTTAAGATTTAGAGCGGAACAATTAAAAGAAGTCTTAGAGGTAGAGATAGCAAATGGGGAAGTAATTCCAGTTGATAAGATACATTTAGGCTGTAGTCTAGAGATAGAAGGTCAACAGTTTAGTGTAGACTTGGTCCCATTTAAATTAGGGGAATTTGATGTTATTCTGGGAATGGATTGGTTGTCGAGCAATGGTGCTCAGATCGATTGTGAAAGAAAGAAAATTTGGATCAAAACGTCTGAAGGGCGGGAGGTCGTGTTCAAGGGACAACGAAAAACCCGTAAGTTTTAACCATGGCCCAAACCAAGAGGTTGTTGCGGCATGCGTGTGAGGCCACTTAGCCTATGTGATAGATACAAATAGAGAACTAAACAGTTTAACCATTAAGAACCGATATCCTTTGCCAAGGATTGATGATTTGTTTGACTAATTGAAATACGCGGTTCATTTCTCAAAGATTGACCTAAGGACTGGATATCACCAGTTAAAGATAAAACCTGAAGATATACCCAAAACTGCATTTCGCACTAGGTATGGCCACTACGAGTTTTAGTAATGTTGTTGGGCTAACGAATGCCCCACCAGCTTTCATGGACCTAATGAATAGAGTCTTCAAACGATATTTGGACAAGTGTGTCATAGTTTTTATCAATGATATTTTAGTCTACTCCAAGACGGAGGCGGAACACGCAGAACACTTAAGAATAGTGTTAGAAACGTTGAGGAAAGAAAGATTATATGCCAGGTTCTCCAAGTGTGAGTTTTGGCTGAGAGAAGTACAGTTTCTAGGCCATGTGGTCAGCAGTGAGGGAGTACTAGTAGACCCTGCTAAGATAGAAGCCGTTTCAAATTGGGACAGACCGACCACCCCGACTGAGATGAGAAGTTTTGTAGGCTTAGCCGGGTATTATCGGAGATTTGTGCAAGATTTTGCCAAGATAGCAGCCCCACTGACCCGACTGACCCGAAAGACTGAGAAGTTTGAGTGGACTGAGAAATGCGAGAAGAGTTTTCAGGAATTGAAAAGGAGGCTAGTTACTGCCCCTGTACTGGCACTGCTAGACAAAAAAAAAAAGGGAATTTTTTTTTGATCTATAGTGACGCATCACACAAAGGGTTAGGATACGTGCTTATGCAACACGAAAGGGTGATTGCATATGCTTCTAGGCAGTTAAAAGAATATGAGAGTAGATACCCTACCCATGATTTGGAGCTAGCAGCGATAGTTTTCGATTTAAAGATTTGGAGGCACTAGAACTTACCATGAGAATTGAAAAGATAGCTAAAGCTAATCAAGGATTATGACGGTGGGATTCTTTACCACCCAGGGAAGGCCAATGCCCTTAGTAGGAAAGAGAGATTTAAGATGATAACATCGTGGGATAAAGTTAATCCAAGGATTTGAGAAAATGGAAATTTGAGGTTAAGATAACCGGAAATGGTACTTAGAGACTATTTGAGGTTGCAATGTAACCAGAATTGCTGCCGGAAATCAAGTCATGTCAAGAACGAATGACGAGTGAAGGTATAAAGTCAATATTGGAGAAATCATTAAAGACTGAGAAGGATGATAAAGGAATCATGAGGTATTTTTACTGAGTTCGGGTTCCTAATGTTCAAAAGATAAAGGATGCTAATTTTTCAGAATGAGTAATAAGAGGAACTGAAAGGAACTGAAAGGATGAAGTTTGAAGTTAAGAGTACAACAAGGATTATTTAAAAGTCCTGATTGAGCATGAATAAATTAAGGAATAAAGATATGTCATAGAGAGACAGCTACACCGAGAGTAAAGAAAGTTAAGGAAATGTTATTGTCGGACGGATAAATAAAAGGATTTATCGATTGAAAAACTAATATTGGATATGTCAGAAAATGAAGGCAAAACAAAGACCTAGTTGACTATCACAGTTAGTAGAGATTCCTGATAAGGAATGTAATTTTACTATAATGGATTCTGTGATAGGATCAACAAGAATCAAGTCAGACTATGACATCAATTGAGTTATAATTGATGGATTAAATGAGTCTACTCATACTTTGTTATCAGCAAGAGATCTTTAACCGAAGAGTTATGAATGAGATAGTTGGGTGACGTGGAGTTCCAGTCACCATCGTGTCAGATAAGAACCAATGATTGAACTCCCGATTCGGGAGGAGTTTTCCAAACATGTTTGGCAAACGAGTTTGAGTGCGAGCACTACGTAGGATCCGCAAACCAACGGACCGACCGGAAGAAACATTTCAGAGAACCAAAGTTACGGTAAGCGTTGTACCGCCGATTGCGAGAGTAGTCGGATGTTGATAGAAAATGGGTGTATAAGAACACAGCCAGAATTGGCTTATATAAAGCGTCCGGTAGATAGCACAGACCGGAATGAGTAAGAGTTGTAATGAGACCAGAGGGTTGAAGAGTCAACCTGGAAACTGGAGATATCTATACTGGAAAAGTAACCTCAGCTATTTTCTTAGATTCCGGGACGGAATCCTTTTAAGGAGGGGAGACTGTAATAACCCCAAATTTTGGACTTAGTAAAAAAAAAAATTGATGAATAGTAAATGTTGATGAATAGTGACTTTGCTGATGAAAAATATTTCAGACCACACTATATGGAAGACATGGAATGAATGTTTAGAGATTATATTATTGATGTATAGGAAGAATAAAAGAATGTAAACGCAATCAGAATCAAGAGATTCCCAATCGAATTTTAAATCACTATTCATCGGACAATCAAGGATTTATTGATTTGATCGTTTTGAGGAAGTATGTAGAATGAGAAATCCATGATCATATCTTAAGCCAAGGTGAGAAATCTAGGATCATATATTAAGCCAAGGTAATGGAAAGACCAAGGAAGTATCCCTAGCTTTGGTACAGAGAAACATTTTTAAAATCACTTGAAACTATCGCGAAACAAAAGCGTAACAAATTATGGATTAAACCCTAACCAAAAGAGGAGTATTATATAAGTTCATCAAGTGCAATATATAAGAGGATTGAGGATACAAATGATGACATAAGTATGATGCAGATGAGTGACATATGCATGACAAAGTGATGACAAGGTGATGAATCACCACCTTGTCACCACTTTCACCACAACCACAAGATGAAAAGAGGCTTGTCATTGGTGACAAGGCTTGATATTAGCCACACAATTAAATGACAAAGTATCAAGGATTAATTAGACAAAACAAAAGAAAATAAAATCAAGAAAACAAAAGAAAGAGATGCATCCATTTCCATGAAGAACCATTCGGCCCTTCTTCATCTTCCAAACCTTAAAAAATATATCTACCACTTTCACTCAACCATAAATCTTGATCTTGGGCTCTAAATCACCCTCTTCCATAATCCAAGGTAGATCTTTAATCTTAGCTTCATCCATGATGGATAGCTTGCTCAAAATTGGATTCAAAGTTGATGATGAATAGTGATGTGAATAGTAATCTCATAAGATCTTGTTTTGTTTTGAAGTTTTTAGGTTTGATTAGCATAGTTAAGGAGCAAGGAAGGATATACCATCCATATATAGCTTTTGTTAAGTTCCAAGGAAGGTATTAAACTTCTCCCTTTTTGAGATTATGCTTTGATTTAGTAGTTATAAGTCATTGTTTAGAACTATGTAGTAATGAAGCATGTATGCATGATTTTGAGTATGTTTGATGGTTGATTTGTGGATAAACTTATGAACTAGAGTATGACCATATTTGGACAGAAAAGTGTAGTATTAACTTGAGGTTTGATTGGTGGTTGGTTGATTGTGGATTGGTGGTTGTAGTGAGTGTTTAAAAACACGGGAATCGCGTTTAAGCGCCGTTACCATGTCGAAATTTTCTTAGGAAGTTTGGACAGAAACCACGGTTACATTAAAAGGCATAAACATGAAGTTTCTGACCATGAAAATGTAGGCCCTGTTTCCTAGTTTGTTTTAGCGAAAGAATCGTGTCGTTACGATTTACGGTTTAGGAGAAACGTCCGTTTTAGTGAAAGCGGTTTCGCGTAACTAAGTAGTTCATTGCATGAACTTTGAGACAGTGATCAAACCCTTTAAAAATGGAATTTGGCCGAGATATTAAAATTGATACTAGCATGGATTGTTAGGAAAGGAAACCTAGAAGGTTTTGAGTTAAAAAGAGAAGTTGGTGATTTTATAAAAATACGCGAACGAAGGTCGCGCGAGTGAAATACCCTTAAGGGGATGGTTAAAAACAAGGAATTAGTAAAGGAAAAGTACTTGGATTTTGTGAATAGATTTTTACCCAAACTTTTGACTTAAGAGTTTACGGAATGTCATGAGGTTATAGATGACCGAGAGCGAGACGTTTGATTTTCATTAATAGAACTTGAGTGCTTAAGTTATAGCACATTAATTGGTTCTAGGGGACTGATTGTGTATTGTGTATCTTATTATAGATCGACGAGCACACTCCCAAGCCCCCACTACCACTTCACCGAGACACCAAGGCAAGTTTACTAATCATTACTCTATTGTTCAGAGTAGGTATATTTTCAAATGTATAATACTTGGTTATTCAAATATTTATGTATGCTCTTTGTTCCAAGTATCGTGCAAGTTTCTCAAAACCCGAAGCTCTATCATTCGGCTATATTTTTAAACTATTGTTGTTGTTATATAACTGCTACAAATGCACGAACTGTTTTACTTATCGTATAAGCTTTCAAATGTTGAACGGTTGTTCATATGCTATTTATCGATATAGATATAAACTGGAGTACATGAGGCTCTACGATGTAGAGCGTACTATATTCTACTTATTAAAATATTTAATTCCTGTTGATGCAAGTTTTCTCATCCCATGTTGTTTCCATTACTTATATTGATGATGCATATGATGTGATATCATGCATGCTTTCAAACCTTACATCGTATATAGATGTAATGATATTAAAAATGTTGAGATATAGTATATGCATATGATATTATATCATGCATGCTTTCAAACCTTACATCGTATATAGATGTAATGGTAATAAAAATGTTGAGATATAGTATATGCATATGATAGATGCATGTCAGTTTTCAAACCCTACATCATATAAGTGATGTTCTTGTGATATATTCTGCTTTAATGCTGTGAAAATATTTAGAAACTGTTTACGCTTTTAATAGAAATCTTTATAAGTTATAAGGGTTTATATGCTATGTAAATATTAGATATAAACCGAGGTGTTATAGAGGCTCTAAGGATAGAGCACTCGTACGTGGATTTTAAAACTTAGACCGGGAGTCAAATTAGTATTTTGTATTGATTATACTGTCAGAAGCTGGAGGGTTCCAGGGACAGTTATATTTTTCAAATGTTGATTAAATATTCCAATATATATATTATTGGATATTTAATGTGAGATATTTAAATAATATTATTATAAATATTATTTGGATATTTATTTAATTAAGTGAATATTATTTTGAGTATTCACTTAAGTAGAATTTTATTGAATAATAATTCAATATTTATTATTTGAATATTTATTAAATATTCCAAAAATGATTTAAAAATCATAGAACCTTATTTAAATATTACGTAAGGTTCCAATAGTTATTGAAAATATTTTCTGATCTCAAAAGAGATTTATGTGACTATAATCGGGGTTCCCAACTACTTTAATTATTTATCTCAAATGATGATTTTGATTTGAACTTATCAAAAATTGGGAATCCATCTCAGGAAGTGAACATATGAGTTCACTTGCCTCTTTCATTAAAAGTGAGTATGTTTTCGGGTTCTGATTTATCAGAACTAAAGGTATTTTACAAAACTCCCGGGTCGTAATTTCAAAATACGTGGTAATCATTCGTAGTTTCGTTGATTGATGTCAACCGACACTGTGACTTACTCCCTTCAAATACTCTGGAGTAAGGAATCTGAACTTTTGCAAAGTTTTGACAAGTATTTGTACTTGGGGAAATAGGATTAAATTCCGATTCCCGTTTCATTGATTTTTTCATCCAGGACCAGCAGGAAACGCGAAAGAGGCTGTTGGACAGTACCTCTGGTTATAGCGTAAGAGGCTGTTGGTCAGTCCAACACTTATCTCGCATAGGAGGCTGTAGGGTCAGTCCAGCAGATACAAAGCCCGTATGCGGCTAGGGTGATAATCGTGTTAAGATGTCGTCCATCTACTAGTAGAAAAGTGTGAGTACGATACAACGACTGATCATTGTGTATCGTGTGTGTGCCCTGAAAAAAGGTCCCTCCCTCCAATTGGAGTTGTGCTGCACATTGTAATGAAAGCCTAAGTGCTGAGTTACTGATAATGTGGAAGTGATGACTAATGATGTACCTCATACAGTAGTTGTACTGTATAGCATGTTTTGACGAAAAGAATGTTTAAACATATCGTTCTGTACATGAACGGAGTTTCAAAGGTTTTCAATCATGATATCAGCTTACATATATGATTATGATGCTATATCTTATTGTCGAGCTATAGCGCTCATCCTTGCTTCTTTTATATACCATAACACAACCGAGTCAAAAAGGTGTTCATTACTGATATTATACAGTATTTTGAACAGTATGAGATATCTAAATAGATATGCATGTATATATGTTGAGAAGGTATTTAAGATATACAGTATATTGAATTGTATAGTATTTTGAATCAATGGATGGGTTTAAGCCTTGATTCCAATATTAATATCTAATTTTAAAAAGATATGTTTGAGACTTGGCTTATCAAACTGATACCAATGATTTCCAAATGATTCACGAAGAGTATTTGAGTATGATTATAAGTCATACGGTATTTTGAACGGTATACTATTTTGGGGACAAACCCTAGTAGTGTTAAAAACTTTGATCCTATATGGATTATCTTCCTAAGCTTACATATACATGTTTATGCTGCTTTGTATTATTGCTGGGCTTATTGTTCACTCTTGCTTTCTTTATATATATATATATATATATATATATATATATCACAACACAACAGCTAGGGTAGATGGCCAGGATTCGTCATACCGCTCGGAAGCGCGTATGGGCCGCGCAGACCGCCCATAGGATGGCAGTTGCAGCACCTCAGGTAGAATTACTGAGTTGGTTCGGAGTGTAACTCTTGTTGCTCTGGTTTAATTATAAGTATCACTTATGTATATTAATGAACAAGAACAAACTTTTGCGCTGCCTTATGGTTTCACATAGAAATCATACTGGTAGTAGGTTGCAAGCATTACTTTTGGGTTGTAATAACTTTAATTTATGGATCATATGACTACTACTTTTGTAAGTTCATTTCTGAGACATAACTGGCGTGAGTATATTGATGGTGGGGTCACCATGTGTGTTGATTTATTATATTATGATTCAAGTATTAAGTGTTTGTACGGAATAAGGGATCGTGACAACCTAGATCTCCGACCCCGGATCTGGGGGTGTTACAGTTACCCGAACCAAAATATCTACAATAGTATGCAGAAAACATGTAATAAATATAACTCATACTTCTTCAAGACCATAGTTTATACAAAAATACTATTTTTAAAGATAACAGTTCCATTCACAACATCTTCTGAAACCAACAACTTTAAGCAAACGAATCAACTTGAATATCAGGTTATAACTCACCAGTACCTGAAATCAATCTCAGATATAAGAAGTGATATTAGAATTGAATTTTTATACTTTTATAAATCACAAAGGTTGAGCTACTGATCAGTCACGCATCAACCCCAGACCCGCTTATAGCAAAGTCCTCCCCTAGGATCCTTGGCCATCTTGGCCTTAATTAATTCCGACCATGAATGTGGTCCGACCATTATTGGTCAATTTAAAAACATTCCAATTCTATTTTGTATACATCAGGTGTCAGTACAATTGACAACCTTACTACGACAGCCAGGTGTCGGAAGAATCGACATCCTTAATACAACAATCTCTGGAAAACTCACGTTCCAGGAAACGACTCGACTATGAAGAATCCATCAAGGAATAACAATACAATCTAGTATCGACACAATAATGGGAGGTTCACATGAAAAGTGACAATATAATAAACATCGACGAGATCGATGCAACAACTGGGATGATAATGAAGAGTAAGCAATAACATGCTCAATAAAATTAAGTCTGATATGAAACAGGCATTATGAGTTCGAATCAAGGACTGGATCAGATAATCGCATCAACAAGAAATGATAATAATACTTGCATAGGTGCAAGATGGAAAAATAGAATACTTGTAGAATACCACAACTTCAGAATTTAAAATAACATTTTTACCCTCATCGGGTTCACAAGTTCCCACTCATCGCATTAGTCTTATCGATACCTCCGACTTCCTTCATTTAACATATCTTGGTAATCTGGCTCGTCTTGTCCAATAGCCCTTATTGCCTAGATAACCATATTCAATAGATAGAATAATCACGATTAACTAAATAAATAACCCACGTATCACGTTCGTCAAAAATCTCTATACTATAAAAGTCAACATCTAAGTCAACGGTCTTGTAAATCTCATTTTCTAACAATACTGACAAATTTCTATTCCAACTACCCCTCGTGATAATATTAGACACGACCAAAATATTTAAACAAGACTCCAATCACTTATTCGTATTTATGACTCAATAAACAAATAATTCACATATTTCACGCACCACACATTGTCATTTAATTGCGATAAATAAATCACATAAGTCTCATAACGTCCAAGAAATAATTTTAGAAAAATATTCGACTCTCATTTCAAAGGAATTAATCCTCAAAATATTTTTAGATCTAAAATCGGATCATTTATCCCAATATAAAAATTTAAAAACAATTTAATCAATTAATATAAAATTAATTGACTAATTCCAACACTTAAACAAATTTGTATGAATAAAACCAAGCCAAGAAAATAATTAAATCTAATTTAAATTAATTAGATTTAATTAATAATTATTTAATAGAATTAACTGATTATTAAAATTAATCAATTAATTAAATTAATTAATTAATAATCAAAAATATTTAAAATAATTAAATTTAATCAATTTTCGAATTTAAATAAATATTTATAAATTTATAAAATTTTCTGAATAATAAAATGTAATTTTAAATCAAAAATAAGATTTTTAGAATTTTTAAAACAATTTTTGATTTATTTTTAAAAATAAATCACAGAAACAGTTTTTCTGAAATGAATTATGGTTTTCTGGATCAAACCGGGCCGGGTTAGGGTTTGAAAACGGGTTGCCAAGAACAACCCACCGAAAAACTGGGTTTCCCAGTTTCTGGCCGGCGTCCGGCCAACCCATCAGTTTCCGGCAACCAAAACCATTCCTAAACACGCGATTTCTCTCGAGGAAAACACAGGAACAACATGGGAACATCAACCCAGTTAAAATCGAACCCAAACATGCCAAAAATAAGCCGGAAATCGATCAGCGAACCACCGGCAGCGGCGACGGTCGATTTTCCGATCGACTAAAATTCAACACCATCCTCAAAACTACTTGTATGAATCAATTCCTCCTTATACGATCTACTTAATGGTGGAAACAAAAGCAAGAACAAATCAACGAACATCAAACTTCGGCCAAAATACAAAATCCGGTGAACTTAAAGAAAATTCCGATTAGCTCGATTTAGAGCTCAAAAATTAAATTAAAAATTATCAACATACTCCAAATCGTACAACAAACACAATCAAGCCATCAAATATCAAGAACAATCAATATTTACGATTTTCCCCAAATTAAAATTTAATTCAAAATAATTAAAATTGGGCAAAATCAAGAAATCATACCCACATAAATTTTGATGATGGATTTGGATAGAGGGTGATGAGAGCTTCGATTTGATTACAAGAACATTGAAAATGGATTCCGATAACGCCTTCAAATTTGTGTTTGATTCTCAAGAACACGAAGAACACGGTTCGGGGATTTTAGTTTTTTAACGATAAATAAGCTTGATTATACGCAAAATAATGTACGATACGCCTTTTTATATTAAACGGAAAATAATACCCCAAACGACATTTTTGGATCGATATTGATCCAATGGATCGTTTTAATATGAATAAATAGAATACACGTTTTACGAGATGATAATTATCCAGAATATATGGATAACTACAAGAATCGTTTAATAATAGATATACGAACCAAAATACCTCTATTACGAATGTTTCCGAATATTTCCCACTTTAACGAATGAAATATTGGTACGAACGATATACCAATTTCCCGAAAGATTAGGGTACGTAATAATTTTTCTTTTCGATATTTAAAATAAAATGAAATAGAATGACATCCTTTTAAAATAATTTCCAATCACCACAAATATTCACATAACATCTCAACATCACATCTTTGACCATTTAACGAATAACTCAACGCATTTAAACAGATAAAACATTTAATAAATTTTGGTATGAAAATAAAATTTCATTTCACATCAAATATTAACACGTAATTTTCCCGGATCTTACATGTATGGACTAACCAGTGTGAAAAAGGTTTTCAATAGTTGAAAAAGAGGTTGGTGACAGCACCAGTGTTAGCCTTACCAGATGATCGAGGAAATTTTGTGATTTATAGTGATGCTTCACAGAAGGGGTTAAGTTGTGTTTTGATGCAACATGACAAAGTAATCGCCTATGGCTCAAGACAGTTGAAAAACCACGAACAAAAATACCCAACACGTGATTTAGAGTTAGCAGCAATAGTATTTGCACTTAAGATTTGGAGATATTACTTGTATGGAGAAAAGTGTGAGATTTATACGGACCACAAGAGTTTGAAGTATATTTTTACCCAGAAGGAGTTAAATATGAGGCAAAGAAGATGGTTAAAGTTGATTAAAGATTATGATTGTTCTATTAACTATCATCCGGGAAAAGCCAATGTAGTAGCCGATGCCTTGAGTAGAAAGGAAAGATTAAATATGTTCACAGTACCCGAGGAGTTGTTTAGGGATTTGGAGGGATTAAAAATAGAAGTTCAGGTACCAGGATCTTTGAATGAAAGGCTTTATACTATGACTTTCCAACCAGAGTTACTGGAGAAGATAATGAGATGCCAAGAAGATGTGATGAACCAGGATATCAATAAATTGACTGGGGAGGAGTTATGTAGCCAGAAGGATGAGAAGGGAATATTAAGATTTTCATCAAGAATTTGGATTCCCAACATAATTGAATTGAAGAATGAGATTTTAAAGGACCCACATAATTTGAGATATTCTATACACCCTGGAAGTACTAAGATGTATCAAGATTTAAAAGAATACTATTGGTGGCTAGACATGAAGAAGGAGATTGCGGAATGGGTTAGTAAGTGTCACACATGTCTAAGAGTTAAAGCAGAACATCAGAAGCCAAGTGGATTATTACAACCGTTAGAGATTCCCGAGTGGAAGTGGGAACATTTAGATATGGATTTTGTTGTAGGATTGCCGAGAACCAGATCAAATCATGATTCCATTTGGGTAATTATTGATAGATTGATCAAGTCAGCACATTTTCTACCAATCAACGAAAGCTTTTCTCTAGATAAGTTGGTTAACATGTATTTGACAGAGATAGTCATATGTTATGGAGTTCCAGTGTCAATTGTATTTGATCGTGACCCAAGGTTTAATTCGAGATTTTGGAGACAGTTCCAAGAAAGTTTAGGAACCCGATTAAACATGAGTACCGCATATCACCCACAAACTGACGGGCAGAGTGAGAGAACTATTCAGACTATTGAGGACATGTTGAGAGTATGTGCTTTGGATTTTGAGGGAAGTTGGGATGACCATTTACCTCTAGTGGAGTTTTCATATAATAATAGCTATCACGCAAGCATTGGGATGCCGCTATACGAAGCTCTGTACGGAAGAAAGTGTAGATCGCCAGTGTGTTGGGAGGAAGTTGGTGAACGTAAGATTATGGGTCCAGAATTAGTTTAGAAGACGAAAGAAGCAGTTGAGATCATACGGTAAAGGTTAGTATAGCCGCTCAGAATAGACAAAGGAAGCATGTTGACAGTCATCGTAAGGATATTGAATTTGTAATTGGAGAAAAAGTGTTATTAAAGGTGTCACCGTGGAAAGGAATGGTAAGGTTTGGCATGAAAGGAAAACTCAGTCCTAGGTTCATCGGGCCTTTGGAGATTTTAAAGCGGATTGGCAAAGTGGCTTATGAGATTGTGTTACCCCCGCACATGCAACATATTCATAATGTGTTTCATGTGTCATTGCTTAAAAAGTACCATCCCGACACGAAGCACGTTATCGAATAAGAACCAGTGGATATCCAGCCAGATTTATCTTATGTAGAGCAGCCAATTGAGATTTTGGAACTCCGAGAGAAGATACTAAGGAATAAGACTGTAGTATTAGCTTGAGTCTTGTGGAGGAATCCTAAAGTTGAAGAATCGACTTGGGAACTTGAAAGCGAGATGCTGAGCAAGTATCCTCACTTATTTGGTTAGTATGATTCTGGGGACAGAATTCTATTAAGGGGGAAAGATGTAACGACGCTAAATTTTAAATTACAACTATTTATTTTATGTGCCAAACTGTTAGAATAAAATGAAATATCTAATTCCAGTTTGATGCGTCATCTGCTAAATGTATGTTAAGTCTGGTCAATCATGTGAGTCATTTAAGTGCTTATGTGCTAATTTAGTATGTGTGTGTAAATGATTAAATTTTCTCCAGGAATTGTCTGTTAATTATTATTTAAATTGTCTAAAACTTATTGTAGACAATTTCCTTGGTATTAAAAATCTTATTAATTTTATTATTTAAATTAAAAATGATAATTATATTTTTAGTGATTATTTAATTAATCTCTTAATTTATTTAATATAGATTTGGGAATTTTATTTCAAATGCCCAAAATAAAATTTTATAATTTATTTGATCTTAACATTTGATATTACATGTATCTTAAATTTGTTCGTAAATTAGATTACTATTATTGTTTTAAACGAAACATGTTCAGATTTAACGAAACTTATAAATCTTTTTTTCAAAACAATTTCCAATAAGTAGAAATAGTTTTCGTAATTTATTTTTATTTTCCCCATTTCATTTTCTTCTCGACCTCATTACGTTTTTTTCTCTGTTTTGCCGACTCTCTCCTCCTCTGCTTCTCCCCCGAATCTTCCTCTCTTTTCTTTCAATTTTCTCTCGATCTTTTAGTTTATATCTATCATAATTATAGTGAAATCGAAGACCTTTGAATTCTCTACAAAAAGATACTAATTTTGTAGAGGTTTATAGGATTCGAAAATTTGGAGATTTTCTCTAGGGTATTAATTTCTGTTGTTCTTGGTGTTTATGTGATGTGTATGAATAGATATGATACTGAGGGATGTTTTCGTGGCTGAATCGACAAAGAACCACCCCGTTTGGGGGGGGGGAGTTCGCGACTGCCCAGTCACCGGCGATGAGCTCCGCTGAGCCGGTGACCCTCGGTTTTTCAGTTTATAGTTTAATTAGTGATGTCCAGTGTTATATGCTCTTAATTCGATGTTGTGTGGTAAACTTTTAAGTTGATTTGAAATTTTAGTTGTAAGTTGAATTGTTAGTGTAAATTTAGTCGTTTATATGCTGATTATTGGTAATTGTGATGATTAATTCATATTCTTGAATGACTTTTGAGTACCAGTCAATTATGGGTTCAAAGTTGATATGAATATAATGGTAGTTTGAGTTTTGGCAGTCCACTGTTTTTCCCGAGGAGGTTTTAGTCGCAAAACGTTATGTGAATAATGTTGTTTATGGAATTAAGGATAATTTGGCTATGATAGTATTAGAAATTGATTGTGATTGAGTTAAGAATTGTATGTTATGTATAGGAGTAGTAGAGGTAGATTAATTCCTGCTCCTGTTCGAATTGTTGAATTAAGTTGATGTATATTTTAGTTCGGATTTTTAGTGTAAAAATAGGGGAAAATGGAATGGTGTTAACAACCAGAGAAACCTGTCTAGTTTAATTGCTTTGGGATTGTTTTGATTGTGTAAACATTTTGGTTAATGTACGGTACTAACTGGTATAGGAACTATATAGTCGGAGTCTTGACAGTCACCAACTTCCGGTGAGATTTAAATTTGAAAATGTTTTCTGATTGGGTAATTTTGGATATAGGGATTAATAGTAAGTTGATTGTGTTAACACCAAGGACTGTTTTTAGTTCAGTTTTGGTTGCGTCCTGATAATCGTTGTATGGTTTAATTGGTGATAGAATTAGGGTATAAACGGAATTGGTGATGTATGGGTAAACTTGTGGTGTTGAACTTGGAACTAGATTGTCGAAAGATAATCGTTAGGGGCTAGTGTTGGTTAAAATTGTGTGATAATGAATGGATGAATTTGAGTAAATGATATATTAAATAATCTGAGTATAATCAAGTGTAATTAATTGAGTTGTTCATGTTATGTGAATTATATGGATAACGTGAAAACTTAAAAGCTCATAATAAAGTGAAAATTTTTATATACGTGACTGATATGCTTCTATATGAACCTACTTACATACTTTTAAATGAATAACATGCAAGTCTAAATATGAGTCTAAAATGCATAACAATGTGTACCTGTGTATTGATAATATATATATATATATATAACATATCTCGAAGGGTAGTTAGGAATATTCAAGTTGTCAATTATATTAGTCCCAGAACTGATCCGACAACTAACCAAGGGTTGTTTACGCATTTTAGGATAAAGTACTAGTCAAGACTTGGATAAACGTTCAGCGTAGATACCACCTCTTGTTAAGTTAAACTCTCTTTACTAGGAAAGTGACAATTGCTACTATACTGTTATTAAACAAATATTTTATCCTACAAACCGTATATTATGCTGCATTTCAGTATTTTACGGGAATCATGAATTATCATTATTATGATGTTACGAAATGAATTGTTTTACCCTCATAATATATTCTCGGTAATTAGGCCCTTTCCTTTTTGGATAAATACTTGTTAAGTTTAAAGCAAGTTTGATAATGATTTCTGGAAATGAAAGATATATAATTGATAAATAGCGGGATAATTGGAATCATGTGCTATAGTTTTCGTATATAAAGTGGAATGAGGTTGCGTAAGAGGACTGCTTGACACCCAGCCCAGCCCTGTATTTAAGCCAATGTTAATAAGTGCTACCGGATCTAGATTTTTATGAATGCTTTGTTATACTAACATCGTGTCAGAGAGGTTATGCGTGACAGATTATCAGCTTAACCTGTGTCATTTATATCCACTTTATACATTCAAAATGGGCCAATGTTTTGATAAATGAGATACATAACTTTAGAATGAATACCTTATATTTCCTTCACTGGTTTCAGACTTAATTATACGTAAATGATCAATGCTTTATAAATGTGGAATGACGTTTTCTTTTAAAAAGGATTATCCACTGTAAATCATATTCTTTTAAAAAGGATAATATGATTTATCATAAAGATATTTTATGAATATACATTATGTGATTGTCATTTGCTAAGCTATTTTGCTTAAACTTTCCTTGTTGATCTAACCTTACAGCTAGATATTCTGATGGCTCGTAACGGCCGTGGAAGGGCTCGAGGGTCTGGTAGAGATTTCAGGCTTTTGTTTTCTCCTCCTCCGCAGGTAGAAACTTTTGGCGGCTGGTAAAGGATGGTTTAGTAATGATAAAAATATGTAGTCGAGTAACTCTTAATCAGATAGACTTTTAATTTACTAGTCAACTCTTATCGAGATTGTACTAGTAAATGCAGGTTGTGTAATTTTAAAGTAGTAGTCTTGTTTCAATGCCAAAACTTGTAAAAGATCCTAACTTGTGGGAGTGTCAATCCTATATTGTTAATTATTATGCATGCATGTTTATATTTAGTGACACCGGGTTTCCGGGCTGTCACAGGTTGTCAATCCTATATTGTTAATTATTATGCATGCATGTTTATATTTAGTGACACCGGGCTTCCGGGCTGTCACAATCCTAATGTTGCATTCCTTTAATTAATCTTGTTACATGTTACTTCCATGCTTGTGTTTAATCCAGTAAGTATCGCGTTGTTCTGTTACCGCTTAATCTCGTAGAACGTTCGTAGGGCTTTCTTTAGTGTTCTAGCGAAGTAGTTTACCGTAAACGTTCTTGATACTTTATTACCTTTGTTAAATCCATATCCATGGAATTGATAATATAAAATCCTCCAATTTATTAAATAATGATTAATCCTTCAGTATCTGGTGGAATCTCGGAGAAAACAAAAAATGTTATTCTTCTGATTCTGATAGTTTTTGCATTCACTCATTCACATAGTAGAACGCTAATACGCCTCTGAAAGTTCATTATACCGACCCGTACATAGGGTGGTCTGAAAATTTTCTAAACGACAAAAATTACTATTAATCAGGGGTTTTTAAATAAGTACAAAATTTGGGGATATTACAGGTACACTCTTGTAATTGTTGATGAATTTTCTAGATTTACCTGGGTGTATTTTCTACACAGAAAAGATGAAACTCCAGAAATACTGTTGGACCATGTAAGAATGATTGAGACATGCACAAAGTATAAAGTCAAGATTCTGAGACATGATAATGGTACTGAATTCAAGAGTTCAGAAATGGAAGAGTTCTGTAAGTACAAAGGTATCATTCAACAATTCTCTGCTCCTGGCACACCCCAGCAAAATGGAGTAGTTGAAAGAAAGAATAGAACTCTTATTGAAGTTGGAAGAACTATGTTGGAGGAAGCCAAATTACCTACATATTTCTGGGCAGAAGCAGTCAACACAACATGTTATACTCAAAACATCACACTCATAAACAGACATGGTGTAACTCCATATCAGATGATCAAAGGGAAGAAACCTAGTCTGAAGCATCTTCATGTGTTTGGCTGTAAATGTTTTGTTCTTAGACCTTATCTTGAACATCTAGGCCAATTTGAAACCAAGGCTGATGAGGGTATCTTTATTGGTTATCCAACCTCAAGAGCTTTTAGAGTTTACAACCTGAGAACAAGGACTGTCATGGAGTCTATAAATGTATCTTTTGATGATAAGAAGATAACTGGAATTGATGAAGACTTACATGATAGTTTGATCTTTGCAAATGAAGCTACCAAGAATCCTGATAAACTGGAGTCAGATACTGATGCTCCATCAGATACTGATGGGTCACCGAATCCTGATGTTGCACCAAATACTGATGGTGCTACTGACATTGCACATGTTGAGGGGGAGCAACAGGAAACTGTTACTAATTCTGAGACTACTCAACCATCAGGAGGGGAATCATCAGATACTAATACAAATGATAATCTTGATAATTCATCAGGAGGAGACAACAATATCTCAGGGGGAGCTTCTACTGATTCAAGCTCTTTTAATGATAACACCAATTCAGGGGGAGCATCCAACTCAAGGAATGATTTACCACCAGCAAGGAAATGGACCAAAAGTCACACTCCCGATTTAATAATTGGGAATCCTGATGCAGGTGTAAAGACAAGAAGTGCAACTCAAAATGAATGTCTTTATCACAACTTTCTATCAAAGGAGGAGCCAAATAAAGTTGAAGATGCACTTAAGGATGCTGATTGGGTTACAGCAATGCAAGAAGAGCTGAATGAATTTGAGAGGAATGAAGTCTGGAAACGGGTGCCAAGACCAAAGAACATATCAATTTTTGGAACAAAGTGGGTATTCAAAAACAAGACAAATTCAGATGGTGTTATTATCAGGAATAAAGCAAGGCTAGTTGCTAAGGGGTATTCTCAACAGGAGGGAATTGATTATGATGAGACTTTTGCTCCTGTTGCAAGGCTAGAAGCCATCAGGATCTTTCTGGCATATGCAGCCCACATGAAATTTAAAGTTTTCCAGATGGATGTGAAAAGTGCTTTTCTCAATGGAGAACCGGAGGAAGAAGTATATGTTGAACAACCTCCTGGTTTCATTTATCCAAAATATCCAAATCATGTTTACAGATTGGATAAAGCACTTTATGGACTAAAGAAAGCTCCAAGAGCCTGGTATGAAACCCTTGCTCAATTCTTACTGGAAAGTGGATTCAAAAGAGGTACAATTGATAAAACTCTGTTTTATTTGAATCATGGTACGAATATGCTTTTATTTCAGATTTATGTTGATGATATCAAATTTGGGTCAACTAACAATAAGCTGTGTGAGAGGTTTTCAAAGCTTATGCGGTCTAGATATCAAATGAGCATGATGGGAGAAATGAGTTACTTTCTTGGTCTACAAGTTAAACAGACTGATGATGCTATTTTTATTAATCAGTCAAAATATACCAGGAATTTATTGAAAAGGTTTTACATGCAAGATAGTACCACTGCAAGTACTCCCATAGCTACAACTACAAAACTTGATCATGATCAAGGTCCCTAGGTAGATGTAACTCACTACAGAGGGATGATTGGCTCACTCCTTTATCTGACTGCTAATAGACCAGATATCATGTATGCAACCTATCTTTGTGCAAGATTTCAAGCAAATCCCAGGGAACCACACTTGATAGCAGTAAAAAGGATATTCAGATACCTTAAGGGCACTCCATCTCTTAGCCTTTGGTATGCTAGAGAATTAGATTTTGGGTTGTGTGGTTACTCAGATGATGATTTTACAGGCTGTAAAATAGACAGGAAAAGCACTTCAGGAAGCTGTCAGTTTTTATGTGGTAGACTAGTATCGTGGTTCAGAAAAAAGCAAAAGTCTATCTCTACATCAACTGCAGAAGCTGAGTACATTGCTGCAGGAAGTTCCTGTGCTCAGATAATGTGGATGAAAAATCAGTTGTTGGACTATGGTTTGTCATACTCTAAAATCCTTATTTATTGTGATAACCAAAGTGATATTGCCATGACAGGAAATCCAGTTCAACATTCTCTTACTAAGCACATCAGTATTAGATATCACTTTATAAGAGAACAAGTACTAGAGGGAACAATTGAATTACATTTTGTTCCAACTGACCAACAGCTAGCTGAAACTAACCAACAGCTAGCTGATATATTCACCAAGCCACTGCCTGAAGCTACTTTCAACAAATTGGTCAATGAACTTGGAATGATGAACTTTGAGCATTTATGAGAAAAGCATCTGAGAGCAATTCCTGATGACTATCAAATCCTGATGGTTATCATATAAGGTATGTACTTTTGATCAGATACTGACAGGACATAATCCTGACAGAAGTCAACTGGTCAATCCTGATGGACATGTCAGCATTTTAAATTGCTTAATTTGTGCCTATTTTTCTGTTAGTAATTGATAGGAAACATTTGAGTTTTTAGTTGGACAACTGTATATGCGTGTGTGTCTCACTCAGGGTTATATACATATAGATACACATAAAAAGCGGTGTAGTTATTTCTAATTACACACGTAATTTGGTCCACTAATTATTTGTGCACAAATCACATCTTGACACCTATCACTGAGAGTAATTTTTTGTTTTAACAAAATACATTCACTTTTCTATTTCGAACATTACTCTCACAATCATCAGTTTTCTATCTTCTCAAACTCTCTGTGCTCACGAACCCTAAAAACCCAAATCTTAAATTCTCAAATATCTCTCTTACAATGACATCCTCATCTTTCATGAACAAGCAAACCGTGGTTAACGGAGTTACATTCGCCACCAATAACTTCGTTGCTGTTTTAGACCATCAGGATTTCCCTCATGAATTTCACATTATACAGGATTTTCTTGCTTCAAGCCCATTGAAGTATGCTTTAACTCAACCGGGCAAAGTGTCTTTTAAGTCTGTTATGCAGGTTTGGCATACGGATGTGTTTGGACGAGGACCATCAGGAACAATCCTGATGAATTTTGAATTCAATGGTGTTACTTATCATTTGACTCCTGCTGTTGTTGAAGAGGCACTTCATTTGACGTCTCTGAATGACCAAACACCTGATGTTGTTTCTAACTCAAACCTCTTTGAGTTTGTTACAAAATTAAGGTACAGTGGCGAAGCAAAGAGGTTTGGGAATCTCTTCAGGACGAAGCTTAAGAAGGAATGAAATTTCTTCTTTGACACCATCGATCGTTGTTTCCTGAACAAGACATTTAATTTTGATGCTCTACCATCAGGATCTCTCAAGATTGGGTACTCTCTAATCCATTCTACAGTTTTTGACTATGGTTCTTTTGTGTTAAAAGCTTTAAGTGATAGAAAAACAGATAAATGTGGATATGTCTGTTTTCTAAGATTTTTTTAATTAATATTTTCTCACTTATGTCCAAATGTGGTTTTTGAGGATGACACAATTCTACCTATATGTAGAATTAGTGATAATAATGTGAAGTCCTTAGTCAACAATGATAAGGCAAATGGTTTTTAAGGGAATGCCTTTATTCCTGATGAGGTCAGGCTTTTTTTGCAAGAGAAAATGCCTACTCTTTATGGATCAAATCCTGATACAATGGAACAGGGCCAAACACACCATGTTCCTGACTCAAGTATCCAACCCAAACAGTCAGTTAAACACTCCACTACCTCTAATGTCTCTCAAAAGACATTAGTTGTAAAATCAAAGAAATCAGCTAGATCTGATGTATCTGAAAGGCAATCAGGATCAAAGGATTTCTCCTCAACACCTCTCACTAAAAAGAAGAAACAAAGGGGATGTACAAGGGGTCCTGTTTTGTCAAGCTGAGAAGGTTGAGGAGGATGGAGTGAAAAGGAAATTGATCTTGAGTTCTGATTCTGAAGATGATATGCCTTTGTCATCAAAGTTTAATATTCATATAAAAGTTGTTGATACTTCTAAAGATGTTGTGGCTCAGTCTGAAAGGCCACAGAAAAGAAGTGTTAGGCCGAATACACAATATATAATCAAGTATGTATGAGAATAACAATCAAGAACACAAGTTTGTAAATCAACAAACTGAATTATATTAAATAATTCTCTCTTAGTGATGTTAATGAATCACAAAGAGCTACTAGGTTACAAGAATAATATATTCAATGTTCGCATCCCTTCTAGGGATAACCTATCTGTGTTTATATAGTACACAGCTACATACAATCCTTATCTAATTGATATTCCTATAAATTAGCTATACAATTATTATCAATTAAGGATTGCTTCAGTCTTCTATTCCGTTTCCTTAGCTGTATCAATATATTCTGCTTCTTTCCATCTTCAGAATATATTGCTTCTAGAATCGTTATCTTTGCACCGACAGCTTAAGTCAACTATCACCCTGTCAGACTTTAACAAACTCTGACCGGCTTCCATGTGAACTCTTCACCCAGTCAGACTTTATCAAACTCTGACTGGCTTCTATATAAACTCTGATATGTACCTGGTACTTTAAACACTGATGAACAAACGTCAGCAATTATATCTAACAATCTCCCCCAACTTGTTTATATCAAAATGTACAAGTTAAAAAGATAATTGATGATGTCAAAACATATAACAAATGCAGTGTTTAAAATATGTCAGAGTTTAATTTTAAAACAGAGTTTAAATTTAACTTAGAATAGAAAACATAAAAACTTACAGTCAGACTTTACTTGACTTCTTCAATATCAGGTACTGTCCTGAGATAATCAATCAGCAGTCTTCCTTCAGCCTTCTCTAGCTCATCCACCATAATCTCTTTTAGCTCTTTAAGTTCTGAATCACTCTCCCCCGTTTGGTAGATAGCAGTTCTTAGAGAATATATGCTATTTCTTCTCATATCATTTCCTAGCCGAATGTAATGAGCTTTGTCTGACTCTAGGTTGAATTCTAAAACTTTTGTTCCAAGTGCTGTTTTAAATCTAGCACTGTTTCTCTTCATCTCCACTAACTTTCCAGTATGATCTCTATACTTTGGAATGTAGACACTTGATACTCCTCCTCCAAGCATAGCTTTAGATCTCAGCATCTTTTCTCTCAAAACTTGAGCAACATCATGAGTATGTCTGTTTTTGACTTTTAGAAGATAAAGCACATATTCCAGTTCTTCCCATGATTTGAGATTAACATCAGATTCTCCAACTTTATAAACTCTTCCATCACTCATGAAGTATAACAAAAACTGCTTCTTCAATATTCTGTGAAAAATCAACTGAACAGATTCTAACTTATCAAGGTTTTCTTGTGTAACCCCAATACCAGATTCTGCCAGTGAAATGTTATCTTGAGATCTGTTATTTATTCTTCTCTCTCTGTGTGATCCCAGTCCAGATTTATCAAAAGCTTCTTTTCCCAATACAGTTCTGGTTTCTGAGAATTTCACAGCTTCAAGCTTTAAGTCTTCAAGAATTTTAGGTTTGGTGAATCCTGAAAGTTGTGTAGATTTCTGTACAACTTGAGCAACGTCAGAGGTTGTCATAGCTTTAGTAGAAACATCAACTTGAGCAGCGTCAGAGGTTGATTTAGCTAATCTTGTTTCAACTTGAGCAATGTCAGAGGTTGAATAAATCTTCTTAGGTAACTGTTCTTCTTCTACCAGTTTACCTTTTCCTTTGTCAGCATTATTAATCACAGGCCTCCTTGAGTACTGTAAACTCTGATCAGAGTTTACATTCTCTTTGATAACAATTCCTTTTTCTTTCTTTCTAGGAGCCTTGATTTCCTTCTGTTTGTAGATTTCAGCTTCAACATTCTTCTTGTGTTCCTCAGCAAGCATTTGCTCTTCAGCTTGGATATCTTCAATTGTAATACCTTTTCCATGTTCTGCCATAAACATCTTAGCAGCAATTTCCTCATCAGTAGATGGCTTATCAGAGATTATCAAACTTTTGTATCTTGAACCACTGGCAGAGTTTGCATGTCCCTTTCCAGAGTTTGATCTTTTATCAGAGTTTGATCTTCTTGAAAGTAGTCTGCTATCAGCATTTGACCTTAAGCTCTTTCCATCTCCCTTGTGTCCACCATCATTACCATCATCCCTCCGTCTCAGAGTTTGAGTGTCTTTGCATTTGTCACTTGGTACACTCTCCCCCTTTTTGACATCATCAGAAAGTAGTACTGATGTCAACAACTCAATAGCATTAGAAATTGATGTTAGTTGGGCAGACATAGCAGTCTGGTTGTCTTCAACTTTCCCAAGCCTCTTATGAATGTCATCAGAGTCCTTAGCTTGCTTCTTAAACATGGAATTGTAGTAAGTCCTATCATTCTTCAGAGTGAGATCTCTCAGACCAACTTCATTCCTCAAAGCAGTGACTTCCTTATGAGACTCATCAAATCTGTTGTGAAGAGATTTAATTTGAATCACAGTAGCCTTCAGACTTGTAAGAATATCAGGACTTGAAATTGTCTTCACAGAATCTCCAAGAAAATCAGCAGCCCTCTGTGCTGAAAAGATACAATCCGCAGCAGCCCATCTATTGTAGTACATATCTTGAAAATGTTCAGCTGTAGCGCGATTGACCTCTCTTAGCTCATCAGAGTTTGCATGACTCTCAAATAACTCCTCTTGAGAATGATCAGAACTATCATTAATATTATCATTCTCTGCTGTATTTTCTGCAGAAATATGCTCAGCATCAGGTTCTGGAATCTCAGAGTGTGCAGTATGCAGGAACTCTGCTTCTTTTGTTACAATCTCAACAACAGATTGTTGTAGAGCTTCAAGAACAAGAACATCCTCAGAGTTTACAATAAACTCTGCTTCAACAGGAACATTCTCTGTTGCATCCTTATCAGCAACATCAGGATTTGTAGCAACAATTTCTGTAGCATTAGCATCCAAAGTCTGATCGACTTCCTCACCCTTCTCAAGATCAAAAGAAATTATTTCAGTGTGAGAAGCCATAGATTCTGCAAGTTCAACAGTATCTTGATCAGCTTCCAAACCCTCTGGGAAATGTTCAGAGTTTATAGAGAGATTTGCTTCAATGTCCATATAAAATCCTTGTGGCTCAACATTTTCTGTAGCCTCCTGAACAAGAATTTCAGGAGCTTCATCTGCAGCTTCATGTGCAGCTTCCTCAACTACATCATCAGCATTTGATGTAGGAGCTTCATCTTGAAAAACAGTCTCCATAAAAACTCTGTCCTCGGGAACAGCTTCATCATTTGGAATCTCAAGATTATCAGCAACAGTGGAAGAGATATTCTCAGCACCAAACAACTGTGCTGCTACCAATCTTCGTTTTCTCTGATGAAGAGTTTCTTCATCAGTTTCAGTCTCGTCATCAACAATAGCAGACTTTGCCCTATTGGCTCTTCTTTTCTTCAGTCTTTTCTTCTGAGGCATATCATCAGCATTTGATGCCCCAGCTTCAGTGTTTATCCTGACAGACTTAACAGCCCTCACTTTAGATTTCTTTGACCTCTGTGGTTGAGACACAGAAGGTCCAGCTTCAGTGTTTGCCAGTTGTGGTTGTTGTTGTTGTTGTTGTAAGTTTACCAAGAATTGTTGCACAGACTCAGGCAACAGTAAAACACCAACATCTCCTTTCTTGTTATCCTTGTTAATGAGATCAGAAAATATGCGTTTATGCAATTTAAATGAGAGGATAACATCATCCTCTATAATCTCAACATTAGGGCAGCAAAAATTGAATATCAATTGACAAAATCTAGAGAAATAAACAACATTTCTATTCTCTAGCATCTTCTCACCAATATTAGTTAAAACTAATCTAGCAACATCAAAATGACTGCCATAGAGAAGAGAATACCCGATCTGTAGACTATCCGTGGGAATGGCATCCCAATTGGTGCACTTCTTTCCAAAAGCCCGAGTAATGCAATCGAAAAAGAAGCTCCACTCCTTGCGCAAAAATGGCCTTTTGAGTTGACCTATCTTTGTCAAAGGTCCAGAGTATCCTATCTCCCTCATCATTCTGACTAACTCAAAGTCTCCAACAGTTGTGAATGCATTAAAATCTTCAAGACCCAAAGCATCACGAACAGTAGTAGGAGTAACAGTAAATTCAACTTCTTGAAACTCAAAAATGATAGACGGAGATCCAGACTCTCCTCCATCATCATAAGTACCTGTCTGCCAAAAAGTCCTTATTTGTGACGCAGACAGCTTCGACAGTGCGGTGAGAGCAGTGCCGATATCAGAGTTTGACAAGAAACTCTGAATCAAATGAAACACCTCCGGTGCGTTCTCATTTGCTAAAGGAGCTGAGTAGTTGTTAGGAACAAATTCTAACCCAGAAGCAATAAACATTGTTGTAGCCATTAGAACAGTTTAGAAGAAAACAAATAGAGAATAGATTATAGTGTATGCAGTGAAAGTGTTTGAGACAATGTGTGTGAGTAAAAGCTTATGAAAAGTTGAGGTGTGTAAAAGATTAAACCGTTTATGTGTAGTATATTTAAATAAGAACTGTGAAGATTAAAACTCAAACGTTTTAATCATTACTACACACAGCAGGCTTCTTTGAAAAGTGTGTGAGTGGGACAGATGTCAAACGTGCATATGCTGACAGCTGTATGTAACAACTTCCAATACACACGCGCAGTAAAAATAGCCATAATTACCGCTTATCACATTGTTCAAAACACTCAACCTCTCTCTCTCTGTTTAATACAAATATGAACCGTTTGTTATCATACTCTTTTGAATTTCAAAACAAATGTCTAATCTCAAAATTATAAAATATCTGAAACAAAGAAATCATTTTAACCATCAGAGATTAAAACAAAGTTACCTCGGCGTATTTCACACAATACATCAGTGTTTACCATTTGTCCTTCTTTGTCAATAAGCTCTTTTCTCAAACTGTACAGGTGTGAAAATATGTGTGTGCTATAGCAGAGTTTACCGAAATCAAATATTTAGATCATCTCAAAGTGCATAAAATCCACATACTAAAACAGTAAAAACTGGTTGCCTAAACTCTCATGTAAAACATAAAATCTGATTTTTATGTCTAAACTCGGTAATACTGATATCCTTTCATTTGGATATATCTTTTATTTTTCACCCCCTTTATAGATATTTTTTTTTTAATTTTTTTTTTAATTTTTTTTTTTTAATTTTTTTTTTAATTTTTCCAGTAATCAGTGGTTGGCACTAGTCACCAAAAATCAAAGATTTTAGCCCTTATTTCATATAATAAGTTCATGGTTCTTCCTAGGCTCAACATGATCTCAAAGGAATTTGTGCTCTTTTTGGCATCTTTTGATTTGAGGGTGAATTATTTGCAATTAATAATCAGAGTTTAGACTTTTCATCAGTTAATGCAATTAATTTATGAGAGAAAATGCAAACAGCTAATACAGACTCAGTGTATAGGATCAATAAACTAAGAGATGCTATAAATACAGAGACAGTATCATGCTGTGTTAACTTACTGCACATATTTGAGATCAGAATCTATACAACTCTTAAGGATTCATAATTACTTACTGAGAATTATGCTTCATACAATTTTCTTCATCGGTCCATATATTTCAGACAAAATTACAATCAGAGTATAACATAGACTATAACTATCAGAGTATGACCAACACTTTTATGACTATCAGAGTTTAGCATCAGAGTTTACGTTCAGAGTTTATGACACTGGTACTCATAACAGTTAATACATGCAAGGAATCATGAGCATAAAAATCAAACATGTATAGTTTTTGAGTCTAACCCGTATCTCTAGTCGAAACCAGAGATCATTCCAAGTTCATTTACCAATCTTGTAAAAGTAGCTTCACTCAAGGGTTTGGTGAAGATATCTGCAAGTTGTTGGTCTGTAGACACAAAATGAAGCTCAATGTTTCCTTCTTCCACATGTTCTCTGATAAAATGATACCTTATGCTGATGTGCTTTGTCATGGAGTGCTGTACTGGATTACCTGTCATAGCAATAGCACTTTGGTTATCACAGAAAATAGGTATTTTAGAGTACCTCAAACCATAATCCAGCAACTGATTCTTCATCCATAGAATCTGTGCACAACAGCTACCAGCAGCTATATACTCTGCTTCTGCAGTAGATGTGGAAATAGACTTTTGTTTCTTGCTATACCAAGAAACCAATCTGTCACCTAAGAATTGACAGCTTCCACTTGTACTTTTTCTGTCTATCTTACAGCCTGCAAAATCTGCATCAGAGTAACCAATTAGCTTAAACTCTGATTCTCTAAGATACCACAAACCCAAGGTTATGGTTCCTTTGAGATATTTGAAAATCCTTTTTACAGCTGTTAGATGAGGCTCTCTGGGATCTGCTTGAAATCTTGCACAAAGACATGTTGCATACATGATATCAGGTCTACTTGCAGTAAGATACAGTAAAGACCCTATCATTCCTCTGTAGTTTGTCATATCTACTGAGGCTCCTGTGTCTTTGTCTAGCTTTGTTGCTGTAGCCATGGGAGTTGTAGCAGATGAACTATCAAGCATACCAAATTTCTTGAGAAGATTTATGGTATATTTTGCTTGATTGATAAAAATACCATCATCTGTTTGCTTGACCTGTAAGCCTAGAAAATAACTAAGCTCTCCCATCATGCTCATTTGATACCTGGATTGCATAAGCTTTGCAAACTTCTTACAAAGTTTGTCATTAGTAGATCCAAAGATAATATCATCTACATAAATTTGAACTAAAAGCAAATCATCACCAGAATTGAAATAAAACAAGGTTTTATCAATTGTACCTCTTGTGAACCCACTTTCTAAAAGAAATTCAGCAAGAGTTTCATACCATGCTCTTGGTGCTTGCTTTAGTCCATATAATGCCTTGTCAAGCCTGTAGACATAATCTGGATGCTTGGGATCTACAAATCCTGGTGGTTGTTCAACAAACACTTCTTCTTCAAGCTTCCCATTGAGAAAAGCACTTTTTACATCCATCTGAAAGACTTTAAACTTCTTGTGTGCAGCATAGGCCAGAAAAATTCTTATGGCTTCGAATCTTGCAACTGGAGCAAAGGTTTCATCATAGTCAATTCCTTCCTGTTGTGAATAACCTTTAGCCACAAGTCTAGCCTTGTTTCTTGTAATCACACCTTCACTGTCAGTCTTGTTTCTGAAAACCCACTTTGTACCTACAATTGATCTATTCTTTGGTCTAGGTACAAGTGTCCAGACTTCATTTCTTTCAAATTCATTTAACTCTTCTTGCATTGCTGTAATCCAATTAGCATCTTGAAGAGCTTCCTCCACTTTCTTTGGTTCTGTTTGGGACAAGAAAGCATGATACAGACACTCATTATTTGTTGCACTTCTAGTTCTCACACTAGCATCAGGATCTCCAATTATGAGATCAGGTGTGTGTGCCTGTGTCCACTTTCTTGCTGTTGGTAAGTGGTTTCTTGCATCATTATTGGATCCTCCCCCTTGATCCATGCTCTCCTGATTCATATGTTGACTTTCTGCAGTATCTGAGGCTCCCCCTGAATTGGATGGCTCAGAGTTTGAACTGTCAGAGTTTGAATCAGTTTCCTCAACTGACTCACTTGATGTGTCTTGTTGAGCTTCTTCACGCTCCCCCTCAACTTGTTCTCTATTTTGTTCAATTTGAGAATTTCCAGTTTCTCCAGTATTTACCAGTAGAGGTTCAGAGTATGCTTTATCAGAGTTTGTCAGAACCGCTTCATCAGAGTTTGTCGGTACTGCTTCATCAGAGTTTGTCGGTACTGCTTCATCAGAGTTTACATCATCAGAGAATAAACCTTCATTTTCAAAACGCAGTTGATCATATCCATCTAAGTCATCAAGTCCAGTTATTTTCTTGTCATCAAATGACACATGTATGGATTCCATGATCACTTTAGTTCTCAGATTGTAGACTCTGAATGCTTTTGTTGACAATGGATAACCAACAAAGATTCCTTCATCAGCTTTTAACTCGAACTTGGTCAACTGTTCAGGATGAGTCTTCAACACAAAGCATTTGCATCCAAATATATGAAAATATTTCAAATTTGGCTTCTTATTTTTCACCATCTCATATGGTGTTTTCCCATGCTTGTTGATCAGTGTAGCATTTTGAGTAAAACAAGCAGTTTGAACAGCTTCTGCCCAGAAATAAGTTGGTAATTTTGCTTCTTCAAGCATAGTTCTGGCTGCTTCAATTAAAGTTCTGTTCTTTCTTTCAACTACACCATTTTGCTGTGGAGTTCCAGGTGCAGAAAATTCTTGTTTCACTCCTCTTTCCTTGCAGAAAGCTTCCATGATTGAGTTTCTGAATTCAGTTCCATTATCACTCCTTATAATTTTGACTTTGTGCTGTGATCCTTTGTCCAGTAGATTTACATGATCCATCAGAGTTTGAGCAGTTTCATCCTTCTTTGATAAGAAATACACCCATGTATATCTAGTATATTCATCAACAATTACTAGAGCATATTTCTTTCTGCCCATGGACATCACATTCACTGGTCCAAAGAGATCAACATGTAGAAGATGATAAGGTTCCACTACTGAAGATTCAGATTTGCTCTTGAAAGATGACTTCCTTTGCTTGGCTTTTTGACAAGAATCACATAAGCCATCTAGACTGAGTATTGATTTTGGAAGTCCCCTTACAAGATCCTTTCTTATAAGCTCATTTATGTTGTTCAAATTGAGATGAGAGAGCTTCTTATGCCAATTCCAACTCTCTTCATTTGACATTCTTGTAGTCAAACACACTGTTTTTCCATCAAAGTTTGTTACCAAACTTGCTTCATAAATGTTGTTGCGCATGTGTCCAACTAGAACAACTTTTCCAGTAGATTTACTGATAACTTCACAGTATTCAGTATGAAAATCTACATGGTTTCCTCTGTCACAGATTTGACTCACAGATAGCAGATTATGCTTGAGTCCTGAGACTAGAGCTACATTTGTGATGATGACACTTCCAAGATTAATATTGCCATATCCCAGAGTGTGTCCTATGTTGCCATCTCCATAGGAAACCTTTGGGCCAGCCTTCTCCTTAAAGTCTGATAGTAGGGCCTTATTTCCAGTCATATGTCCTGAGCATCCACTGTCCAAGATAAGTTTGCTCTCTTTTATACCCTGCAATCACAAACAAACACTAAGTGTTAGTTTTAAGGACCCAGACTTGCTTGGATCCTTTGTCTTTCTTAACAGTGTTAGTTTTTGCAGCGGAATTACTATCAACAGAGTTTAAACTAACATTGTCAGACTTTACACTTGCAGAGTTTGCTCTAACCCACTTCAGATTGGGTTTTAGCTCATAATAGTTGTGATAAATAGCATGATAACTCTTGCAAGTATAAATGGAATGCCAAGTGCTCCCACAGTGTGTGCATAAAGTCTGTGGTCTAACCCTAACATAATCATTCTTTACTCCTGATGTAGAAGGTAAAGAATTGATATTTTTATTCTTTGTGCAGTAATTAGCAAGATGATTAGAACTACCACAATTATAACATGTTTTCCTTGGAGCAGCACCAGTAGGCAAATGATTATTTCTTTTATTTATGCCTATCTTTCCATTCCTATTCTTCTTGGACCCTTTTGGTTTCATGGCAGATTTTACCTCTTTCAGCTTATGATTGAACTGTTTTCCTGTCATCAAACCAACATTAACCTGTTTTTCACAAGTTTTTACTGGCTTTCTAACAGCTTCTCTTTCCATAAGTTTTTCTGTTATAATATTTTCCTGTTTTTCACAGGCTTCATCTGATTCCATATCAGCTTCTCTTATTACAACAGATTTTAACTTATTGGCTTCTGGAACAAATTTCACAGGTTTAAGTTGTGGTTTTACCTTAACCTTGTCTTTAAACCTAAGTTCATCATTTTCACAATAGCCTAAACCTACAGAATCTGTCTGAAACACTTGATGAGTGTCTCTTCCAGAGTCTGTCTAAGTCTTGATTATTTTTCTTTCTTTTTCTAGATCAGATTCTAATTGCTTATATCTTTTCAGCAACTCCTGTTCTACATAAACAGCATCATCTCTTTCTTTTTGAATCTGCTTCATATTTTCAAGTTCTCCTTCAAGAAACTTGTTTCTATCTTTAAGGCTAAGATTCTCAGATTTAATTCTCTCATTTTCTAAAGTCTGATCCCTATAACTAACATGTACGCTTTTCAGATATACTCTCAATTCAGATATATTATCAGTATCATAAGCATAAGTAGTTAGGGGTACCTTATTTTCAGATGATTCAGTCTCATCTCTGACAGTTGCCATAAGAGCATAATTTTCTCCATCATCAGAGTCTGAAGTATCTGCCCAGTCTTTGCCTTTAGAGATGAGTGCTTTCTCAGATTTGCCTTTCTTGCACTCTGGAGCATAGTGACCCATCTCCTTACACTTGTAGCACTGGATTTCAGATTTATCCTTCTTGCCAGACTTGGTCTCCCTTCCATCAGACTTTCTAAAACTTTTCCTTTCAGAGTTTGAATCTTTCCTTGAGAATCTCTTTCCTTTCTTAAAGTTCTTGAATCCCATCTTCTTGAAGGTTTTCACCATCAATGCAGCCATTTGCATCATCTGTTCTTCATCATCCTCAGAGTCGGAAGCTTCATCAGAGTTTGAGTCATCATCAGAGTTTGATGACTCACTTTCAGATTTAATAACTAAAGCCTTTCCCTTGGCTTTCTTCCTTGATGATTCCTTCTTAATGGGCTTCTCCTCAACTTTGAGAGCAACATATTTTGTCTTTTTGCTCAATCTTCTATTCCTTTGTTCTATCTCCAGTTCATGAGTTTTCAACAACCCATAGATTTCATCAAGATCTGTATCAGCAAGCTCATAATTATCTCTTATTGTGGTTGTCTTTAAATCCCACTTTTCAGGTAGAGATAACAAAAACTTGAGATTAGACTCTTCAAGCTCATATTCTTTATCAACCAGAGACAGATCATTCAATAGTTTGCAAAATCTGTCATAAGTCTCAGTCAAGGTTTCATTAGTTCTTGAATCAAAGTGCTCATACTCCTGTGTGAGTATTGTCTTTCTGTTCTTCTTAATAGCACCTGTTCCCTGGCATCTGACTTCTAAAGCATCCCATATCTCTTTGGCAGTCTTGCAGCCAATTACTCTGTTAGACATAACATTATCTAAGGCACTGTGGAGAAGATGTCTAACCTTTGCATCTTTTGCAATTGATGAGATGTCCTCAGGAGTCATATCTTTCTTTTCCTTTGGAACAGTCTTTTGTTCTTGACCATCAACAACAGGGGCTAATTTGGTTGGATTATGAGGACCATCATAAATTCTGTCAAGATATTCTGGATCTGTAGCCTCCAGAAACATGGTCATCTTCACCTTCCAAATCGGATACTCTACTGGCCTGAGAATTGGAACCCTGATTGTTTCATATCGACTCACAGAATTAGGCTTAACCTGTTCAGCCTTGGGAGCAGTTTGATTTTCTTCAGACATGATTATTACTGTGTTTGAATCGTAAAACTGTATATATTAAACAGCCTTGGCTCTGATACCAATTGTTAGGCCGAATACACAATATATAATCAAGTATGTATGAGAATAACAATCAAGAACACAAGTTTGTAAATCAACAAACTGAATTATATTAAATAATTCTCTCTTAGTGATGTTAATGAATCACAAAGAGCTACTAGGTTACAAGAATAATATATTCAATGTTCGCATCCCTTCTAGGGATAACCTATCTGTGTTTATATAGTACACAGCTACATACAATCCTTATCTAATTGATATTCCTATAAATTAGCTATACAATTATTATCAATTAAGGATTGCTTCAGTCTTCTATTCCGTTTCCTTAGCTGTATCAATATATTCTGCTTCTTTCCATCTTCAGAATATATTGCTTCTAGAATCTTTATCTTTGCACCGACAGCTTAAGTCAACTATCACCCTGTCAGACTTTAACAAACTCTGACCGGCTTCCATGTGAACTCTTCACCCAGTCAGACTTTATCAAACTCTGACTGGCTTCTATATAAACTCTGATATGTACCTGGTACTTTAAACACTGATGAACAAACGTCAGCAATTATATCTAACAAGAAGAAAATTGGTTAAGAGCAGGTAGCATATTCCTTTTAAGGTGCAGATTACTGATGGTCATCAAAGTGCAAATCCTGATGAGCCATCAATTCCTGAGGCTCATACAAATCTTGACGTTAGTACTCCTGATGCATCACCTGTGAAGACTGTCTTAATCTCAGACTCTCCAGCACATATCTCTCATGTTCACAGAATTGTTGAAATCTCTTGGGAGAAGGCTGCCGAGACTGCATCTAAGCTTGGTTTCAAGCCACCTCCAATTATTCAGAAAAGGAAGGATGCTGAGATTGTATTTCAAAGACAAAAGAAGCTGAGAGGATCAAAGTGTGAGTGCAGGCACAACTGAAGGAATGGTCACACAAGAACCATTTTCTCAAAGGGAAAATGCAGACATCTACATTCCTGCCCCACAAGAACCATCTTCTCAATGTGAAGATGCAAGCAATTATAATTCAACTGCAAAGGAACTTCCTGACATTGCTCAAGGGGTTTCTAATTTTGACATGGATTCTTTGGTTGACAACACTATATTTGAGGGAATCCCACAAGAACCTTCAGCTCAAAGGGATGAAGAAGCTTCTGAACCTCATGCTACACAAGAACCATCAGCAGCAAATACTGATGCAAGCCATGCTCCTGATGCTAGTGTTGTTCCTGATGCAAGTGGTGGTGTTCATACTGATACTGCTGAACCAATTCTGATTCAACCACTTGCTTCAAGGCCAATGATTGACTCTATCTCAGATCACCAAGATGCTAAATTGAAAGGTATTGTTATTCCTGATCCTGACAATGATTCTGATGATAGCAGTGATACTGATGATGATGCTGATAGAATTGAAAAGAATGAGCTTGCCACTACAGTGAAAGCTAGTCTTGGAGCTACTCATGGTTCTTCAAGCACATTTATGGTTGACAAGGGTACCACTGGCAAAGCTTCAACTAAAGATTATGCTGCTCATTCTACTGATGACTGTGCTGCTCAACTAAGGAGGCATGAATGGGAAAATGAATGGTATAGATCTGAAGACTCAGTTAGTTTCTCTAATGAACTTTATCATGCTTCCCATGTAGTTTCTTTGATTGAGAATGAAGAGTTAAAGAATCATTTGAAGGCTACTACAATTCTAAGCAAAAGTCTTAAAGCAGAAATAGATTCTATTAAGGCTGATAATGCTATCATTAGAGCAGATGTCACCCAAAGTCTTGACTTGGCTCCTACTGCATTCCAGGTCAGGCTTTTGGACTCTAATGTTAAATCTCTTGTGACTGCTCAGTCTTCAATCAACTTCAGAATTGATTCTTTGGACTCTAAGGTATCAAATATTGAAGCCTCTCTCTTTGATTTTATCTTTGTTATCTAATCCTGATGCCAAAAATGGGGAGAAGGTAGTTCAAACAAAATGTACACCTGATCTAGTATTAGGGAAGGATGATGATGCTGGAAATGATGGTGATGACATGGTACCGAAATAAACCTCTGATGCTGCTATGGTGAAAACTTCAAGACAAACTCAAAGTCAATCTCAAACCATGCAGTCAACTCATGTTTCTGATTTTGGAGTGAGAACAGTGAGAACCTTAGTGAACTCTCAGATCCTGACGGAAGAGCAAATCCTGACAGGTGACCAAATCCTGACGCCTGGTCATGGACAAATTCTCTCTACAATTCCTGAAGGTGATGAAAATGTCTTTATTGAAAAAGCTGAGGATGCTGCTAATCTTTTCCAGAAGTTCAAGACTTGAAGTGGTGATGTTGTCACTCTTTATCATACTGATAAGAGGGTTCAACAATTATTTGCTAGGAAGGCACTCTCTCTCTCAACTGAGGAATTTCCTGATCTATCTCAAGAAGAATTCTTAGAGCAACAGAAAGAGATCATGGAAAGTTTCAATACATCTATTCCTGCTGCTAGTAGAGGAAGAGGCAGAGGAAGGAGAGGTGCAAAAAGAGGAAGAAGGTCTACACAATCTTTACCTAGACATACAAGGTCTAGAGGTATAAGAATTGAGGAAATTACTGAGGATGCACAATTACCAAAAGTCTCTGAAACTCAAGCTATCAGGACTAGCATTCATGATGAAGGTGAAGGAGAAGACTATGTACCTCGGGTAATTTTGAGAAGAAGACCAAGACAATCAACTCTGATCAGTAATACAATTCAAGTTGCAGATCTAATCCTGACACAATTCAAGATCCTGATGAATCTGAAACTCTACAATAGATTGATTTCATAATTTTTTCTACTGTGGTTGATTCTCATAACCTAGAATGTGATGAAGAAGAAGAAGAAAGAAGGAGAACAGATAGAGATTTCAACATGTATGTGGAGAAGCTGATCAAGTCAAACAAGTTGTTGTGGAAAAATGAAAGAAGACAACAACACAAGCTGGAAAGGAGCTATGTTCTTGAAAAAGAAAAAGACAAGAAATGGAAGCATATTGACTCTATTGAGTGCAATAAACCAGTTAATTTTCAACCTGGAGGCATAATGACTAATCTCCCTAGTATTAGAGAAATTGCTGATTCCTAAAAATCTAAAGCTCTGTGGACAGAAATGTATGTGAACATGAAGCAGATGCTACATAATACAAGGGGAGGTATAAGTTTTAAAGATGCTGAATTTATAAACATGTCTTATGTTGATCCACATGCACTGGTTGATGTGATAGGAGAAAAGTTAACTGATGAGCACCTGAACAAACTACAAGCTGTGGATATTGTGCAAGGTCAGGCTATACTGGAATAAGAATAAGAATAAGAATAAAGTGTGCAAGGTCATTATCTGGAATGATTCTTTCAACCATTAGACAAAGATTTGATGGAGGAAGGAACTATACTGGCAAATATACTCCCATGTACTTAAATATGAGAAATCAAGAAGTGGAAATGCAAAGAGGCAGTGCTGTCAAAGAAATATCTCTTGGTATGAAACAATTGACTCTTAATCCTGATGGGAAGGAATTTGCTTATCTCTTGGTTGAAGAATTGGATTTACAAAGAAGTTCAATTCAGAATCTCAGAGTAGCTATCGACCAGATTGATGAGGAAGATGAAGAACTAAGAAATCTAAAGAGAAGACTGATTCAAATTCTTGAAGACAAAGAAGAAAATTTATTGTCAAACTTCTTGAAGATGAATGAACATCAAAGAATTTAAAGATAAGTTTGCTACCGATATTTCCTGTACATTTTGTAAATATATTTTTGGCATCATTGAATCAAGGAATTTATACTTTATTTTACAAAGTATAAGATTGGGGGAGATTGTTAGTTTATGATTCAATGATCATCAGTATATGGACTACTGATCAAGATTGAGATGCTGACGTCATCTGTATTGCATAGCGTCAATATCAGGATTGACATCAGGATTGTCATCAGGAATGTGAAGTTGATCAGTATTACTTAGAGATAACTATTGAGTCCAGAGATTAAGGAAGATTAATTTGTCGGTTCCTGTTTTATAGGAATGCAGCTGTCAGTTAAGATATGTATTGAAGATAGTTTGAAATTGATTTAAACATATCTTGTAATTGATAGAGCAGTTGTGTGTACTATATAAACACAGTTTAGGTTTTGCATATTGCAATCACTTACACGAGTATCATTGTAACCTAGCAGCTCTCAAGAACATCAGAATTTCTTGAGAGAGTTTGTAACAATTTTATATCATAATTAATAAAGCTGTTATTCTTTCATATTTGTGTTCTATATTTTATTAAAGTCGAAAATCTTATACAATTGTATTCAACCCCCCTTCTACAATTGTTTATTACTGGGCAACAGACAGAGTGTCAAGATCCTTGCGATCTCTTATAAGGGAAGTTTGCATATCCCATTCTTCAGGCAACGCCCTTAGAAACTTTGTATTTGAATCTTCATTCTCATACACCTTTCCAACAAGGATTATTCATTCAATAAAGTTCGAAATCTCACATAAACATCAGTAAGAGATTCACCTGTCCTTGCTTCAAAATACTCATATTCATGAATGAGTACATATCTTCTGTTTTTCTTTATCTCCTTGGTTCCTTGATACTGCACCTCTAGTGTATCCCAAATTTCCTTTGTAGTTTTGCATGTTATAACCCTTTGAGTCATTACAACATCAAGATTGCAGTGTAGAAGATTTTTCACCCTAGCTTCCTTTGGAGTTTCAGCCTTCTCTTCTGGAGTTCAAACTTTCTTGTACTTTTTAACATAGTGCTCAGGTACAGTTTTTTAGGACCAAAGTATCGTAGAAGGGGGGGGGGGGGGTTGAATATGATACTCATAAATTATTCGATTTCGTTTACGGATAATTATTTATGTTCTAGTCCGAAATCAAATTAACCAAATCAAAAACACGAGTCGGGGAATATATCATTTTATAAATATAAACCACGAAGGGTGCTACAATTCTAATCCGTAGGATTAGCTTCAATGAGTTCGGGTTACAGTAATCAATACAATGATAGAAGTTAAAGCACTATTAATTTCTTCTTTAGAATTTCTCAAGTTCTTAACTTCTTCTCGTAAATGATCTTCTGCAACAACAACGGATGAAGACAGTGTCTTCAATTCTCAAATTGTAGTCTTTAGGAAAAAGTATCGAAGGCTTAGATTAAATCCTGGTCGTCCATTTCCTCACCAACCTTCTGAAATCTTTGAATGCATACTACCTGCTCCATTTGAAAAACTATCGAGGACAAGATAGTTGTCTCATTCGATAGATTTTAATAAAAATCTATCGAAAGAAATAACTTGTTTTCCTTAGATAAGTTCGACAGTTTTAAAAATAAAACTATCAAACTTTATCTTTCTGCCCACTTCGATGGTATCTTTTTAAGAAACTATCGAAATGGTTTTTCACCATTTCGATGGTTTTTACCAAAATCTTCTTTTCTCTTTCGATAGTTTTCAAAAAGGAAAACTATCGAATTCCCTTTCTTGCAGTTTGATCCTTGATGATTCTACCTTTTTGCAGCAAGCATATTGCACTTCAATTTAACCTAAACATACCTTATAAATTTCTTTTAACTACCAGGATGTTTCAGGTCTGACTTAAATCAATTTCTTCTGAGACGATAAATATGTTGATCTTCTTAGTGCTGAGAACTGGTGCAACTGGTCTGGTTCACAGGTGACTAACACTTGATCAAAACATCTATGTCTTCAATACAATCCAATTGATAAGTCCTTTGTCGTCTTGGTTGCTTCATTGTAAAATCACTGAAATCCTCTGGTACTAACTCGGTATCATATAAATACTTCTGTAGTCTTGAAAGTCTTGTTTCTTTATTTGTCACTAAGGCCTGAACATATTAATGAACTTCTTTCTGTGACCTGTTTACGGACTTCAAGAACACATACCATATTTTGATTTCTTGAGTTTACCATGTCTTCTTTTCTTTTGGATTCCTGTGGTTCAGTTAATATTATTGTCCATCTTGTTCCTGTGTTGAGTTGTAGTTATCTTTGTTTCATATTATGTTACATTATGCTTTATATAGTTACACCATCTACTTGAGCAATTGGAATTAGTTTGGTAGGAACAAAAGGAGCATCATTTATCATGTCCAGATATGATGGATCTTGAGCTTCCAAGAACATCATCATTTTCACCTTCCAGGTTGGATATTCAGTCTTCTTAAGAATCGGTACACGGACACCTTCATATTTTCTTCCTGTTGATGCATTTGATCTTTTCTGATTGATATATAAAAACTGACAAATTTAAATTACTTAATAAAATATGTTACAAAACTTATATGTAATCTCTCAAGAAAAACAAAGTTCTTAAGAGCTGCTAGGTTACAAGAATGATTAACCAAGATGAACACATACAATGTGAACCTATTTGTGTTCATATAATACACAGCTACTCAATCAATTATAAGATAATGATTATAGAAATCAACCTAACTGTTATGCATTATCTTCTATTGATTGCTTCTGATTGCTAATCTTCTGTAACCGACAAATCAATCCATATCGAACAGAATAAATCACCTCCTGAAAATTTGGATCGTGGTTATCCATATCGAATGATCGAGATCGAAAATGGCCTGAAAATCGAGGTCGAAAGCCTCGACCTCGCAACAGATTGAGGTCGAAAAAGGACGACTTCGAGGTCGAAGCCACGAGGTCGAAAATAACCTGTGAATCTTGGTCGAAAGCTTCGACCTCACAACAGATCCTGGTCGAAAAAGGCTGGATTGAGGTCGATCGACCGAGGTCGAAAATGACCGAGAATTCCTGGTTGAACCCATCGACCTGGGACCAATCGAGGTCGAATTCCTGGTCGAAAATGACCTAATTCCTGGTCGAAAATGACCTAATTCCTGGTCGAATTCCTGGTCGAAAATGACCTAATTTGAGGTCGAAAATGCCCTTAAAAATGGAAAATTTTGAGGAAAAACACGTTATAACTTCTACGAAAACCCCAAGGAGATTTTCCCAGAAGTTGGGGGGCAAATGATATGGTCAGAAAAGTAATTATAGAAATATAATTGACAAGTCAATGGAAAGGCCGATATTTAAGGCCCGACACCCTAATTATTCATTAATTTCGTAATTAATGAATAGGGAAAATATACAGCTCATAAAAAGAGTCCAAAATATGGTAAATTCATCAAAGAAGGATCCGGAATCCCAATTAAAGGCAATTAATGAGTCATAGCCTTTATCAACAAGGAAACAAATTCTCCAGCAAGAAATACAATATTTATCCAATATCAATAAGGAGACTTATTCGCTAAGACTCCTAAACATACCATAAATACTAGGCTCTAGACGCCTATTTAAGGACCCTGCTCCTTCATAATAGAACTACGTTTTGGACACAGCTCCATACGTCATCTACTACGTTTTGGACACAGCTCCATACGTCATCTACTACGTTTTGAGCACAGCTCCATACGTCACAACGCCTCGAAGGCGCAACAAGCCATAAAGGCACCCCTAGAACTACGTTTTAGACTTCATCCTCGAATAAGGACATACAAGTCACTACGTCCTTGGTGTGCACCTGCCACCGTAGCCCCGAGGGCAACACCAAGAACTACGTCTTTGGCTTGATTCTCAATAATGAATTGAGATACGTAGGCATCTTGTGAGGACGGATTTAGTCTCGAAACACAAGTGTAGCCATAAAAGCTCGAAGCTCATTAAACCCTCGCATTAAATTCGTAAGCTCAGATTTTAATCCACAACAGTAATAAAATATTAAAACATAAATAATAAACTAACAATGATTAAAAATAATTTGTGCATCACACGGGTTTTAATTGTTTTTCACTAAATATTTTTATTACTATCTTATAATAGCCATAACATTAAAAGTTTTGTTTTTTGGTTTTCGGTCATTTATCTTAATTAAAAAATCTTCTATACTATATGTCGGTCCTTGACTATTGCAGAAGGGGGGGGGGTTGAATGCAATACTGATAAATCTCAATCTATGCTTCAACAACAAAAACTAAGATTAACGTTTATCAGTTTAAGAATTGCAAACAAGTAAGCACAAGAGATTTTCTCACAAAATAAATGTTTTATTTATTTTGCAATGTGTTGCTACAACCTCAAGAAAATATCAGTTTTCTTGAGCTTCAATTTCTCGAGTGGTACACGGAATGAGTCGAGAGATAGTCTAAGTAAAAACTAAACCTATCTCTGTCATCACGGGTTTGTGAAGCTGCTGTCATTTTCATGTGGAAGCTTCTTACAAATTGTCTACCCATGAGTCTTACCTAAATTGTTATACAAACAAGTTTATCATTACTGGATAAAGCAATCTAGATACATTCTATTTTTAGCTAACACAATTCAGTAGATGTTGATTTGTCATACTCTTGAATTGGTGAGCTTTGTCATGTGATCTCTCAAGCTTCTGTCGTAGTCTTGCAGACCTGATGCAGTGTTGGGATACTACAGCACGCATGTTTCTTGAACATCCAAAATGTCACATGTTTGACTGGGTAGATCCCCAATACACCGATTATCCCTTGGAGACAGTATCCTGATCTTCAAGCTTGCTGTCACGAGTATGTGCTTTAGGTGACAATAAGAAATCCCCGAAGAGGATGCTGTCAGGATTTCCAAGCTTGCTGTCAGGCTAAGGAAAAGTTGTTGTCTCAGGGCTTCCGCCAATGTTGCTGTCTGAGTGGATATATTGTCGTGACTTGCAACATGTTGTCTTCTTGTAACCTTACTGTCAGTGCCATGACAGTAACATTTATTCTTGTTGTCCTCCTTGAGCACTTCTTGAGGCTTGAACAAATAAATGAACTTCTACCAAGATGTACTAAAATCTTATTTGTCAACAAACAAAAATGGTTACAAGAACATACTCTGGCTGTGACAGTATGTTCATACTTAATAAAATTAAGTATTAAAAATATCTAGTTAAGCTGTCTCATAGCTATCCAAGTTAATGACACAAAGTTTTATTACTAACAGTATGACTAACACATAAATCAATTTAGCAAAGTCATAGCGAACATGCTGTCAGAGAAAATAAGAACTTATGTGACAGTAACTTCTCATGACAGTGACTTTTAGGTTACTGTCACAAGCTACATTCATAAATGAAAATGTAAAAACTAGTAAGTTAACATACCAGATTTAGCATTCCCAATTCACTTACCAACCTGTTAAAGGTTGCTTCATCCAATGGTTTTGTGAAGATGTCTGCAAGTTGCTTTTCTGTTGGGACATAAATCAACTTCACAGTTCCTCTTTCAACATGCTCTCTTATGAAATGATGTCTAATGTCAATGTGCTTTGTCCTAGAGTGTTGAACTGGATTGTCTGAGATAGCTATGGCACTAGTGTTGTCACATTATATAGGGATATTATTTAACACTAGACCATAATCCAAAAGTTGATTCTTCATCCACAGACTTTGTGCACAGCAACTTCCAGCTACAATATATTCAGCTTCTGCAGTAGATGTAGACACTGAATGCTGCTTCTTACTAAACCATGACACCAATATTCCACCAAGAAATTGACAGCTTCCTGTTGTACTTTTTCTATCAATCCTACACTCAGCATAGTCTGAATCAGAATACCCCACTAGCTCAAATCCAGTATTTTTAGGATACCAAAGGCCTAGATTAGGAGTGCCCTTTAGATATCTAAAAATTCTCTTGATAGCTACCAAGTGTGATTCTTTTGGATCAGCTTGAAACCTTGCACAGAGACATGTAGCAAACATTATGTCAGGTCTGCTAGCAGTTAGGTAGAGAAGAGATCCAAACATGCCTCTATAAGCACTAGAGTCCACTTTCTTCCCTTTGGAGTCTAGATCTAGACTAGTTGATGTAGAGATGGGAGTCTTGGCAGGTGATGAATCTTCTAGGTTAAACTTCTTGAGAAGTTCCTTGACATACTTTGCTTGACAAATGAAGATTCCATCATCTTTCTGAAGAACTTGTAAACCAAGGAAAAAGGACAGTTCTCCCATCATGCTCATCTCATATTTATTTCTCATTAGAGATGAAAACTTCTCACACAGCTTCTCATTTGATGATTGTAAAGCATAATGTAACTTAAGATGTAAAAGAGATAACTACAACTCAACAAAGGACAAGACAGACAATAATATTAACAGAAGCACAGGAATCCAGAATCAAAGAAGAAAAGGTAAACTCAAAAAATCAAAATACGTTATGTATTCTTGAAGTCCGTAAACAGGTCACGGAAAGAAGTTCATGAAAATGTTCAAGCCTCAGTGACAGCAAAAGAAACAAGACTTTCAAGACGACAGAAGTATGTGAATGATTTAGGGTTCAGTACCACGGGATTCCAGTGATGAAGCAACCAGAACGACAAGGGACTTATCAACAGCACTATATTGAAGACATAAAAGAAGAATTGATCAAGTGTTATTCATCTGTGAACCAGACCAGTTGCACTAGGTGACGACACTAAAAAGATCAAGTTGTTTTATCGTCTCAGAAGAAATTGATACAGTCTAAAACTTAAACACCCAGGAGCTCAGGAGTAATTACTAAAGGACAAAAGACAAGAAAAAGAATTCAATAGTTTTTCAATTGAAAAAACTATCGAATGGTGGTTGAAGTGATTCATTGAAAAACAAAGTAAATTAATTTGGCATTCGATAGTTTTGATTTAAAAACTATCGAATGGCAAATTGATTTAATCCATTCGATGGTTTTTTAATCCATTCGATGGTTTTTCAATTCATGGAGCAGGTGAAAAGTTGTGCTTGTCTGACAGGTTGATGAAGATCAAACGGCCAAGAATATTCTATTCTAAATGGTTCGATGGTTTTTCAATTCAAGTCTACAATTAACTCGAGAGAAGATAGTGTCTTCTTCAGTTAAGGCATTCAACACAGAGACATTACTGAGAGAGAGAAGAGCCGGAGAAAATTATCAGAGAAATTAATAGTGCTCAGAACTTGATCATTGTTTTGTATTTGTGTAACCTTAAACTCATTGAAGCTAATCTACGGATTAGAAATTGTAGCACCCCTCGAGGTTTATATTTATAAAAAGATATATTCCCCGAAACTTGGTTTGGTTTGGTGTGTTTGATTTCGTTATAGAACTGAAAGATTAATCCGCGAACGAAATTAAATTATTTGTGAGTATCGTATTCAACCCCCCCCCTTCTACGATACTTTGGACCTAACAATTGGTATCAGAGCTACTTGATTGATATACAAATCAGATCCGGTGAATGAGACCAAAATCAAACGTAGCGTGAAAATTCGAAGCAAATTTTTTTAACTTTCAAAATTTTTCATTTAATTGGAATTTATTGAATTTTAAACAATTTGAAATTTTCAGAAACCATGAGTGCTCCAAAGACAACTGCTGGTATTAAAGTTCCCCCGTTTACTAGAGATGATTTCGGTTTGTGGAAGATGAAGATGCTATTATTTATCAAGGCATCTAATCCGTTATACATTGGCATATTAGAGAACAGACCGTTTGTACCAATGAAACCAGTTAGTGAATCTACAGCTCCTGATGGTAGTAGGATTCCTCAAGGCACCCAACCTAAGGAAATAACTGAGTATACAGATTCTGACAAAGAACTGATTCGATTGGATACAGGATTGATGTTGATATTAGCAGACTCCGCAGACAAGGAAATGAGCTATCAGTTGATGAACTGTACAAGCAGGAAACATATGTGGGATACCATTAACTTGATAATGGAAGGAACTGAAGACGTTCAGGAAAACAGATTGGACATCCTGACTTCTCAATATGAAGCGTTTAGGTCCCTGCCAGGAGAAAGTATAACTCAGGTCTTTGAGAAATATACTAAGCTTCTCAATGAATTGGCAATGAAAGGAAAGACCTATCCACTGAGAGAATCAAACAGAAAGTTCATGATGACGCTGCCCCATCATGTAGAACACAAGTCATCATCCATTAGGGAAAGAATTAACTTCACAAAGATGCCATTAGAGATGATCTATGGCAAGTTGAAGACCTATGAGATGGAACAGGAACAAAGGGTGATAATCTACGGATCAGGGACAGTGGACAGCAAGCAGAATGCACTTGTGAGATCAGCAGCACTTGTAGTGGATGAACCAATAACTTCTGAGATTCAGGTTCAAACCCCTAGAGCTGGAAAGGAGGTGATAATAGAAGCAGAAATGGATTCTGTGAATCTGGGTGTTGATGAAAGTGATTACTACACCCTAGAAGAGCTTGAGCAAATGGAAGACAAAACCATGGCGTACTTAGCTGCAAAGTTTAGTCATATTCGTTTCAAAAGAAACCCTAAGTACAAGTTCAAGGGCTCAACCAACAGATTCCAGAAGAGCAATTATACACCTAGTATAGGCTTTAAGGGAGGATACAAGACTGTCATGATTGATAGAAGCAAATCAAGATGCTACAACTGCAATGAGTTAGGGCATTTCGCCACTGAATGCCGGAAGCCTCGTCAAGCGAGAGACATGAAAGATGTCTATGGAAAGAAGGATTCTTATGATGAGTTGAAGAAGGAGAATGCCAAGCTTAAACAACAACTGGAGGCATTGTCTGGAAAGCAGAAAGGGAAAGCTTATATAGTAGAGGGAAAGCACTGGGATGATACTGATTCGGATGAAGAGGAGGAATATGTAAATGTTGCTCTAATGGCTGACTCTTCAGAGGAATCACCACAATCATCTCAGGTACCTATCTTAACTACAATTGATATGTCTAATTCTGAGTACAAGAAAACTGTGCAAGATCTTAGTGTAGAATTGTTTAATGTACACACAAGCATGCTAGCATCAGAAATGGAAAATGCTAAACTAGTTCTTAAGATTAAAAAGCTAGAATCTAAAAATGAAGAACTAGAGCTTGTAGCTGTAACATTAGAAGATCTTAATCAAAAGAATGTGTACTTAGAGAACAAGGTCAAGTGTAATGATGAGATAGAGACTATCCTCAGGAAGCAGATTTCAGATCTAGATTTGAAGCTGAATGCTTTTAAGAATTCCGCTCTAGTGGCTAAGGAAATCATTGATACTCAGGCCATAGAGAATAAAACTGCTATAGGATTTGACTATAACAAGAAAGCTGGTAAGAAGATTGTGGAATTCCCTGTGACATCTTCAGTTGTCAAAAGGAATACTCCACATGTTCTTAAGAATGTTGATTGTCCAGTTTTTGTTAAGCCGTTTCCACCACTCTTTCATGAGGATGACCTTTTTATAAGACAAGAATTGCTTGAGGAGGATTTGTTGAAGGAAAAAGAGGTAAAAACTAAGTTGCCTAGGAAATCAGCAAAAAATGAATTACCTAAACCTGATTTACCTAAAACTGAAGTAGGTGACGTAGTTAGTAATGTTAAAAAGAACAGGAATGGGAAGAAGAAGATTTTTAATCAGGAAATGGTTCCATTTTCTCCCATTGCATCTAGGAAGTTGTGCACTATTTGTAACTCTGCTGGACACCTTACACATGCATGTAAAAAGGTTAAAGTAGAAACTGCTAATGCTTCTGAAATGCATAACATGTCTGACATGCCTGATCTTCATGAACCCTGTGGAAAGAAAGAGTGTTTGCTATGTAAGTACAACATCATGCATGCTTATTTTAAGTTGATGAATGATAGTAGCAATAGCACTAGTAATGTTAAATCCACAGATACTATGAATATCAAACAGGGTAAGACTAAATTGAATGTTACTCCTGTTAAATCATCTAAACCTTCAGGACCCAAACAATTTTGGGTACCAAAGTCCGCTTAATCAATCTGTGATTGCAGGGTAAGGTTAAAAGCTCAAAGGTTGTGTGGATTCTGGATAGTGGCTGTTCTAGACACATGACAGGTGAAGAGTCCCTGCTTACAGAGGTGGTTAAGAAGACCGGCCCGATTGTAACCTTTGGAGATGACAGCAAAGGATACACTACGGGATATGGTAAATTGAAAGCTGGAAATGTCATCATTGAAAACATCTCTCTTGTTGAAGGATTAAAGCACAATCTTCTAAGTATCAGTCAGTTCTGTGATAAAGGCTACAATGTAGATTTCAGAAAGGACAAGTGCTTGATCACCAACAGGAAGGATGAGAAGCTTACTCTACTGGGAGTGAGAAAAGGAAATTTGTTTATAGATAACTTAAGTTCTACCAGTGAAGGATAAGTTACATGTTTCTATGCAAAGGCATCTTCAGAACAAAGTTGGCTATGGCACAAGAAGCTCTCACATCTGAACTTCAAAACTATGAACTCTTTGGTAAATAGAGAGTTAGTGAGAGGGTTGCCCCTGATGGAATTCAATCAGGAGGGACTATGTGAAGCATGTGAAAAAGGGAAGTCGAAGAAAGCATCACATGGAAGCAAAGGAATGACAAGCATTACTGAACCATTATAGCTGATTCATATGGATTTATTTGGTCCAGTTAATGTTATGTCACTTTCAAGGAATAGATATGCATTGGTGATGGTGGACGACTACTCCAAGTACACGTGGGTGTTGTTCATACAATCAAAGGATGAAGCAACACAACTAATCATTGATCACATCAAGAAGATAGAAGTGGAAGCTAAGCTACCTGTGCGGACAATCAGATCAGACAATGGAACTGAATTCAAGAATGCAGTTCTTAATGATTTCTGCTCAGAGAAAGGAATATCAAGACAGTTTTCAGCACCAAGAACTCCTCAACAGAATGGAGTAGTGGAAAGGAAGAACAGGACCTTGGTTGAAGCAGCAAGGACCATGTTGAGTGAATCAAAACTTCCCACTTACTTTTGGGCTGAAGCAGTGAATACAGCTTGCTACACTCAGAATCGAACCCTGATCAACAAAGATCATGAAAAGACTCCGTATGAGTTAATGGCCAACAAGAAGCCAACACTGAAGTACTTTCATGTGTTTGGTGCAAAGTGCTTTGTACTTAAAGATGGAGAACATCTTGTCAAGTTTGATGCCAAAGCAGATGAAGGCATTTTTCTGGGCTATTCTCTGGAATCTAAGGCTTTCAGGGTATATGTGATTGAAGATAAGAAGGTGTTGGAAAGCTTTAATGTAACATTTGACGACACCAAAAGACCAGACCTGCAAACTGGAGAGAACTCTGAATCCTTGGTATTTGAAAATCTATCAGGAGATCTCTCTGACAATGAAGAAGTACCTGAAGTTGTTACAGTCATTAATAATAATCATAATGGTAATGATTCTGGACAAAGTGGTGACCAAAGTGGAGATCCTCAACATACAGGATCCACTAGTCAGTCTTCAGAATCAACAGATCAAACCGTCAACAACTCAGGGGGAGCAGGAGAAGGATCAACTAGTCACACTCCACAACATCTAGAACAAGGAGAATCATCAAGATCGCATCTGCCAAGACAAAGGGTATGAAATAGAGATCATCCCTTTCACTTGATCATTGGTGATCCGGACACAGGAGTGAGAACTAGGAGAACATCACAAAATGAATGTCACTATTCTGGGTTTCTTTCAGAAACAGAACCTAAGAAAGTTGAAGATGCTCTAGATGATCCAGATTGGGTGATTGCTATGCAAGAAGAACTCAATCAGTTTGAAAGGCATAAAGTTTGGAAGCTGGTACCCAGGCCTAAGGGAAAATCTGTTATTGGAACACGATGGGTATTCAGAAATAAGTTGGACGAAGATGGCATTGTAACGAGAAACAAAGCCAGATTGGTTGCTAAAGGTTACTCTCAAGAAGAGGGTATAGATTATGATGAAACCTATGCACCAGTAGCAAGACTTGAGGCCATCAGAATGTTTCTAGCATTTGCTGCACATTCCAATTACAAGGTATATTAAATGGATGTGAAGAGTGCTTTTCTGAACGGGGAGTTAGAAGAAGAAGTGTATGTGGAACAACCTCCAGGTTTTGAGGATTCAAAACTGGCAGACTTTGTGTACTTTCTATTCAAAGCTCTCTATGGACTCAAACAAGCTCCGAGGACATGGTATGACACTCTCTCTGAATTCTTACTTGAAAATGATTTTACAAGTGTTGTAGACAAAACTCTCTTTGTCAAAAAGCATAAAAATGATTTGATATTGGTGCAAGTATATGTTGATGACATAATATTTGGTTCTACTAATGATGATCTATGCAAGAGATTTGCTAAGCTATGCAGAGTCGTTATGAAATGAGCATGATGGGTGAATTGTCATTCTTTCTTGGACTGCAATTATACCAAAAACAAGATGGTATATTCATTTGTCAGTCCAAGTACATCAAGGATCTTCTTAAGAAGTATCAAATGGAAGACTCATCTACAGCAAAGACTCCTATGCCAACTGCCACTAAGCTTGATAAGGATGAAACTGGTAAGAAGGTTGACATCACAGGCTACAGAGGTATGATAGGCTCATTACTTTATCTCACTGCAAGTAGACCAGATATAATGTTTGCAACATGCTTGTGTGCTAGATTTCAGTCTGATCCTAAAGAATCTCATCTAATAGCTGTTAAGCGAATATTTAGATATCTTAAGGGGACCCCAAATCTCGGAATTTGGTACCCTAAAGATACAGGATTTGATCTTATTGGATACACAGACTCTGATTTTGCAGGTTGTAAGATTGATCGGAAGAGTACTTCAGGAAGCTGTCAGTCTCTTGGAAGAAGATTAGTTTCTTGGTATAGCAAGAAGCAGCATTCAGTTTCCACATCAACAGCTGAGGCTGAATACATTGCTGCTGTGCTCAGATCTTGTGGATGAGAAACCAACTCCGTGACTATGGACTTTTGTTGACAAAGATTCCAATATTTTGCGACAACACAAGTGCCATAGCAATCTCTAACAATCCAGTGCAACACTCGAGGACGAAGCACATCGACATCAGGTACATTTTATCCGAGAACATGTCATGAATGGAACTGTGGAGTTACATTTTGTACCCACAGAGGATCAAATTGCAGACATCTTTACTAAACCGCTTGATGAATCCACTTTCAATAAGCTGGTTGGTGAACTTGGGATGTTAAATCTTTCTAATTGATTTTGATTAGAAGTCAGTAACTGCAGAATGTCCTGGTGAATACATGAATTTAAGAATTTCTATATCCTTAGGACTCGTGAGTTTATTTTCTAGAGCAATTCTCGTAGTTAGGATTATTGTACTAATTTTATGTCATAATTATGGATGATATATCTTCTGGCATTTAATTAGTTATTAATTCTAAAAATTATTTAGGTGCTAATATTTGTTCTAAATATTTTAGCATCTATTTAATTTGAATTAATTTGCTTTGTTTTTAACATTGTAGATTAATGCAGCATAATTGATTAGATTTTAATTGGTTAATATCACTCAATGATATTTAATTGATTTTATTCTGAGAAAATTGTGAATTTTCTGTTAAGAATTGATTTTGGTAAATTTGAAAAGATTTATTAGAATTAAAACTAGGCAGGAAATAAAAATTCTGATTTTTAAAACATGAACAGGTTTTAAAATGAAGACAGAAGCAAAAAATATCGAATTTAGGAAATTCGATAGTTTTTCAAGTACATAGATAAATCTATCGAATCTAATATTCGATAGTTTTTGAAAAGGAAAAGAAAATCTATCGAAAACAATTCTCGATAGTTTTTGAAGAAAATTTGAAAAAGCATCGAATTGAATTTCATTAGTCTTTATCTAAATTCTCAATGGTTTTTTTTAAACAAAAAGAAAATCTATCGGAGAGAATTAATTTTTCCTTTATTTTAATTCTCGATAGTTTTTCAACAAAAGGTGTTCGATAGTTTTTGTATTAAACAGCAAAGACATTCGAAGGCGAGGAGACCATGAAGTGCATGAAGATGAAGAGCAATGCAATAACCGCTCTGATAAGGAAGAACAAATATCTTCCAGGGGTACCCACTGTTCTCACTGAATATCTAAGAACGGTGCCCCTACCACTTCTACCCCCAGGGGAACAAGTAAATCAAGGTAACATTCCTGAACCTGAACTGGCTCCTGAACCACAACCTATGGATGTTGATCCAGAGCCCTCAGTGGCCATTCCTGACCAGGAGGTTGCAAACCCACAACCTCTAACCACGGTCGAAGAGCCTTTGGAAGATCCAAATGAAAACATAAACGAACCTCCTTCCCCTCCTATACCCAGTAAAGAACCATCCATGAGTGTAGAGGGAGATAGTGCCAAAGCAGCACCACATAAGGAGATACACCCTTCAACAGCAGCTCTGCCTTCCTCTAAAAGGAGAAGAACAGAAACCGAGGCAACTATTGATACTTCATTTCTCTCATCCAAAGCGCCCTTTATTGATTTTTCTGATGCTGATTGGGCTACGCTAACGAAAGCAATATCTGAACCAATAGCTCAATAAAGTAAGGAAGAATTGACGGAAGCAACTGGTGTTCCGACCATATTACGGTCAGGTTCACTGGTTGAAGGTTCTAAGAACCAAGGGTCTTCACAGACGTCGAGAGAAGGCTTTGACCTAAATGCACAATCTAAAAGGTCATTGTCTACCTCCCCAGATGGAACATATCTGGATCCTGCGGGTAAAGGGTCTGACGTAGGTGCAGATCGGCAACTCGGTGACGATGAATCAATTACTATTGACAAGTCAAATGAGGTAAAGTTTTCACAGACTATTGGGGAAGATTCGGGATCTCTGCTGTTAAAAGAGCCTGTTTCTAACCCCCTAGAGATTCAAACTCTAGATCCTTTAAAGGATACATCATCCACGGATGATCAGCAACTTTGTTTAACCAAGGACGGGGACTTGCGAAGCTCCATTGCACCACCGGTGACCTCCTTAAGGACGGCTACGGTGATTTCTTCTGCAGGTACAATCAGCACTAAGGATTTGAGTGAAACAAAAACACTTACACCTGGCCTGAGTCGGAAAGGAAAAATGATTCAAACACCGACAGAAACGTTGAGTGTACACCCAGAGCCAAATGTGAGGAGTGACACCCTAACCCTACCTAATATTCATGATTTGTTGTTACCGACAGAAAGAGAGCTACAAGTTCAATCCACTCTCAAGGAGATGACAGTTCGAGACAAAGAAGGAAATCCATTATTCAAGGTTCCACTGCGACCTTCCTTTGACCAGGGGATCTCCTCTAGTCAGGCAAATGCTTCTTTAAAGACTATTCAAGAGAAGGTTGACTTGGCTGCAGCTGATTCCAGAAGAACATTCAGGGTCATTGGCAGTGCATCTGGCACTATAACAGGTACGAAGCAGGCAGTGGACTCCTTAAAGAAGGAAGCTATGGAAGAACTAGTCGAATTGAGAATGGACGTCAGGGAACTTAAAGATGGATTCATGAATGAAGTAACTACACTGTCACAGGGACATGAAGCTTTGAGAGAAGACGTTCTGGTTATCCGGGATGGTCAAGCGCGAGTGAAAGATGCAATGAATTCCCTTTCAAGAGTGGAGTCTAAGCTCAACAAGAGGCTGGATCATATGGAAAAGACTACCAACTCAAGATTGGAGAACATTGACCGGTCGCTAGCTTCTATAAATGAGTTTAATAAGCAGCTTATGGATTCCTTGGAGAATCAAGGTGACGGAGTAGAGTCTATTTGGAGTATGCTGAAGAACCAACAATCTGGACAACCTGGTCCTTCAAATTAGCAACCTGATCCTTCTACTACCTTTTATGCTGAGGATGCTTTTATCGAGGATTCCTCAACTAAGGGGGAGAAAGTTGGAGAAGGGGAGAAAGAGAAGCCTAAGGATGGATGGGGAGTTTGGGAGACAGTTGAAGCTATTCCTATCAGACAATACTGGATAGAGGAACTTGTAGAAGAAGAGAAGGAGAGTGAAGAGGAATTTGAGGTCATGCATGAGCAACCTAATCAAGAGGAGCATGAGCCATATTATCCAGAGCCCGTTGAACATCCAATCTGGGAGGATATTATGGAAGAAGAAGCAAATTCTCTATCACCTGAAGAAGAAGCTGCCTTGGATGCAATAAGAGCTCAAAGAGCTGCAATAGATGCCAGGCAAGCTGAGAAGGAGAAACAGCAAGCAATTCTGAGGAGTGAAAAACTGAAGAGATTCAAAGTGTATAATGAAGTGAGGAAGAAGAGGATGATAGATCTGGCAAAGAAAGATGGTACTGAATGGGAAATGGCTTACAAAACCTTTTGCGGAGTTGAAGAAGGATTACAAGTCAACGACAATGCTGAGGTGGAAGTTATTATTCAGGACATCAGAAGTGCTAATCTTGATGATCAGACTTACTTTAAAGCACTGAGAAGCTCTATAATCTGTCTGAATGTTGGGGTTAAAGCAAATGGTGCCTGGAGCTTATTAATCAGTTTTCTGGAGAAAGGTACATTTGTGATTTCCACTAAGTTTTTAGAATAGAGGACATATACAGAATTGCAGGCTATACTCATCAAGATCCAAAGAACTACAAGGCTAAATGAACTGCTCCGTGAGCATGTTAAGGAGATCGTGATGAAAGTCAGTCCAGAGATTACTGAAGATCCTCCAATGGTTAGATTCACGATGAATGACTTGTTCAGAATCTGCTATTTGGCTGAGGACAAACTGAGAGACTACCCAAGCAACTATCTAATCTCAGTTGAGAAGTATCTTAGATCCACTGGATTCTCATCAACGGAGAAGGACAAAGCAGCAGACACTCTTAGAAGATTTCTAATGGAGAATGTTCCTTACTATAGGAAAAGAGTGGAAAGAGGATTGGAAGTGCATACCAGACTGCCAAACATGCCAAAGCTAAACAAGAAAGATGTTAACATTGCATGGTTATGGGCTGGAGTGGGTCAAGAGGTTGAATATATTGGAAGACACATCCAAGGAGCAATCCTTAAACCTGGAGAACCACTGCACTATCTATCTGTGATTGATTATCAAGCTGCTAACTCCGATCCAATGATTGAAGAAGGTGAGATTGGAATGGACTGAAGATTGAAGCAAAGAACAAAAGAACTATCAGCTCAGACAAGAGGAGCAACCTCAATGTGAAAAGTTTTATTGTTTTTTGATTTATGAAATCTGGAAATGTATATATATCTGATCCAGAATGCATTTAATATTATTACGCTGTCTTACTTTAAGTAGTTTAATGTTTCATTAGTTAGTTGAGTTATCCTCGAAGTATTTGCTTGTCGAACTCTATCCAATCAAATAGGGGGAGATTGTAAAGCATAATGTAACATAAGATGTAAAAGAGATAACTACAACTCAACAAAGGACAAGACAGACAATAATATTAACAGAAGCACAGGAATCCAGAATCAAAGAAGAAAAGGTAAACTCAAAAAATCAAAATACGTTATGTATTCTTGAAGTCCGTAAACAGGTCACGGAAAGAAGTTCATGAAAATGTTCAAGCCTCAGTGACAGCAAAAGAAACAAGACTTTCAAGACGACAGAAGTATGTGAATGATTTAGGGTTCAGTACCACGGGATTCCAGTGATGAAGCAACCAGAACGACAAGGGACTTATCAGCAGCACTATATTGAAGACATAAAAGAAGAATTGATCAAGTGTTATTCATCTGTGAACCAGACCAGTTGCACTAGGTGATGGCACTAAAAAGATCAAGTTGTTTTATCGTCTCAGAAGAAATTGATACAGTCTAAAACTTAAACACCCAGGAGCTCAGGAGTAATTACTAAAGGACAAAAGACAAGAAAAAGAATTCGATAGTTTTTCAATTGAAAAAACTATCGAATGGTGGTTGAAGTGATTCATTGAAAAACAAAGTAAATTAATTTGGCATTCGATAGTTTTGATTTAAAAACTATCGAATGGCAAATTGATTTAATCCATTCGATGGTTTTTTAATCCATTCGATGGTTTTTCAATTCATGGAGCAGGTGAAAAGTTGTGCTTGTCTGACAGGTTGATGAAGATCCAACGGCCAAGAATATTCTATTCTAAATGGTTCGATGGTTTTTCAATTCAAGTCTACAATTAACTCGAGAGAAGATAGTGTCTTCTTCAGTTAAGGCATTCAACACAGAGACATTACTGAGAGAGAGAAGAGCCGGAGAAAATTATCAGAGAAATTAATAGTGCTCAGAACTTGATCATTGTTTTGTATTTGTGTAACCTTAAACTCATTGAAGCTAATCTACGGATTAGAAATTGTAGCACCCCTCGAGGTTTATATTTATAAAAAGATATATTCCCCGAAACTTGGTTTGGTTTGGTGTGTTTGATTTCGTTATAGAACTGAAATATTAATCCGCGAACGAAATTAAATTATTTGTGAGTATCGTATTCAACCCCCCCCCCCTTCTACGATACTTTGGACCTAACAATGATCCAAAGATAATATCATCAACATAAATTTGAACCAGAATGATGTCTTTGCCATGATACTTGTAGAATAGAGTTTTATCTACTACGCCTCTTGTAAATTGATTTTCCAATAGAAAGGCAGAGAGGGTACCATACCATGCTCTTGGAGCTTGTTTCAATCCATAAAGTGCTTTGAACAGTGATGTTTAAAAATAATGTAAACTGCAAGCGCACAGTGTTTAGTTGTAGCAATAACAGATCGATCCACAGAGACTATGTATTTTCAAAACCCTAACAATTAACTCAGGCGAACTAGACAAATGAGATTTGAGTTGAGATTTGTTTAACCTAATTAACAATTAAAATCAGATAAGGAAAACCTAGGAATCCGAATCCATTAATCAATCACAATTAATATCAACTCACCCTAAAATCAATTCTCTTTCCTTCACAAATAAGATATATCAATTAACGAGACAAGCATATACTATGAAACTTGTTATCTAACAATAACCTATCAAAACTTCATGGAGCAAGCATAGGCTATGAAAAATAAATCTGGTAACAATAATATATCAAAATCACTTTGTCAATTGAACAATTAAGCGCCAAGAAAAATTATGAGAATCAATTAATAGGAACAAGAAGATATCAAAAATAATTAAATTAACTTCATCTTCATCCTAGGGCAAGAGATTTAGCTACGCATAATTATAGAATTAACGAAACAATAAACATGCAAATCAATAAAAAGAACCAGGTGAATAACTTTGATATTAAAATATATTAAACAAGATCATGTACGTAACTAACATATATAAAACAAAGTGAACATATAAGTTATATAATATAAAAATAAGACAAAGGTCAAGTAAAACTCCCTGAACAAATATTGAAATCACCGAACATAACAATCCAGAAAATAGCTGCTGCTTGGAAAAGTACTCGCCGATTAACAAGTAAAAATAAAACTCTCGAAAATAAACAACTAAAATATATAAATTGCGTGCATAAAATTTATGAATAACAAAAATAAAAACTATCAAATTTTAGGTGTCTCAAATACAAGAGGGGAGATCTATATATATAGGAAACATAATGGGCTTGGGCTCTTTGACTACAAATCAGATTCTAGAAATATTTCCTCAATTCCTTTTTCTTCTCCGATAAGTTTTCCAATTTTTCTCCAATTTCCTTTTGATTTCAAGTATTTCCATCTCCTTGCCTTTTTCACCTTTTTCTGCTTGAAATATGATTTTATTTATTTTCCTACAAAACAAAAGAAAACAATTTATTAAATAATAAAATTACGAAAACAAACATAAAATAGGTATTAAAAATGTATTAAATTATGGACCTATCAAACAGCTTATACACAAAGTCATACATTTCAGCATCTTCAAAACCTGGTGGCTGTTCAACATACACTTCTTCCTCCAACTCTCCATTTAGAAAAGCACTTTTGACATCCATTTGGAACACCTTTAAATTATAGTGTGCAGCAAAGGCTAGAAAAATCATAATAGCTTCAAGTCTGGCAACAGATGCAAATGTCTCATCATAATCTATTTCTTCCTGTTGATAGTAACCTTTAGCTACTAGCCTTGCCTTGTTCCTTGTCACATTCCCATTTTCATCCAATTTGTTTCTGAATACCCATTTTGTCTCAATAACTGATTTTCCCTTTTGTCTTGGGACCAGTTTCCATACATTGTTCCTTTCAAACTGGTTGAGTTCCTCTTGCATAGCAATCACCCAATCAGAATCCAACAATGCTTCATCAATTGCTTTTGGCTCCACTTGAAACAGGAAGCAGGAAATCATGATGTCAGCAGAAACATTTTTCCTGGTTCTTACCCCAGAAGAAGGATCTCCAATAATTAGGTCATTTGTGTGATCATTGTTCCACCTTGTGGTTCTAGGCAAGCTTCTTGTTTGGTATGAAACAGTAGCCTCAGTTTGGGGAACTGAGTCTTCACCAGGGCAATTGTCTCCACCATTTTCTTCAATATCTCCAGAGTCACCATCATTTTGAGGATTCCCTGAAATAGTCTGTGACTGAGCTAGAGTTTGATTAGCATCATTTTCTATGACAACATCTTTTTCAAGATCAACAGTTTGAGTAAATGTGGGTTCTTCATCAACAATTTCTTCTTCCTCCAAGTATCCTTGATTCTCAAATCTAAGAATCTGCATTTGACCATCCTCATACAGTCCTGGAAACTTGGTTTCATCAAATGTGACATTTACACTTTCATCAATAATCCTGTGTTCCAAGAGATAGACACTGTAAGCAGTCCTTTCGAATGCATAACCCATGAAAATACCTTCATAAGCTTTGGTGTCAAATTTCCCTTTCTTTTCATGGTTGTCCTTCATCATGAAGCATTTGCTACCAAACACATGAAAATACTTGACAGTTGGTTTCTTCTCATTTAGCAAATATTAAGGAGTGTTCCCATGAGTCATGTTAATCAAGGTTCTGTTCTGTGTATAACAAGATGTGTTAATAGCTTCTGCCCAGAAGTATGTAGGTAACTTTGCATCATGAAGCATAGTCCTGACAGCTTCAATGAGAGTTCTGTTCTTCCTCTCTACAACTCCATTCTGCTGTGGTGTCCTTGCAGCAGAAAATTGTTGCACAATTCCTTCATCCTTGCAGAAATTACCAAGTGTGGCATTTCTGAACTCAATACCATTGTCACTTCTTAAAATTTGAACCTTGGTATTTGGAGTTCTGTCAAGAACTCTCAAGTGATCAATGATAACTTGAGCAGCTTCATCTTTTGATTCTAGATACTTCACCCAAGTATACCTAGAATAGTCATCCACCATAACTAATGCATATCTCTTTTTGGCTAAGGATGGAACATTTACTGGGCCAAAGAGATCCATGTGAATTAGTTTGAGTGGTTCTGTGTTGGTGTTGACTTGCTTTGACCTATGTACAGCTCTCCTCAATTTTCCCATTTGACAGTCCTTCTTGACAGAATTCCTATTGAGGTAGTCCTCTTACCAGTTCCTTCTTCATCAGCATATTCATTGTTTTGAAGTTTAGGTGAGAGAGTTTCATGTGCCAAAGCATGCTGCCACCAACAGTAGCTTTACTGTAGAAACAGTAAATCTTGTCCTTCTTTGTTGAACTCAGATCAACAACAAATAGGCTTCCTTTCCTTACCACTTTCAAAGAGAGGCTTCCATCTTTCTTGTGATAGATATTGCACACCATCATGTCAAAATCAAACTTGAATCCTCTGTCACTGAATTGGCTGACACTGAGCAAGTTGTGCATCAATCCATCAACAAGTGCAATATCATTAATGACAACATTCGCAATTTCCAAACAGCCATATCCCACTGTGTAACCTTTGCTGTTGTCTCCAAAAGTTATGATTGGGCCAGCTTTCTCCACAAATTATGTTAGCAGGGCTTTATCACCAGTCATGTGCCTTGAGCAGCCATTGTCAATGATCCACATGACATGCTTCTTACTCTTGCCCTGCAAAACAAATTGTATTTAAGAGGCATATGGTACCTAATCCTTGTTGGGTCCTGCTAATTCAGTATCACAAGAACATTCATCATTTTCAACTTTAACAGTCACATCAGGAATCTTCTGTTGGACTCCTTTCTTCACCCACTCAGCTTTAGAATTAGACTTGGTCTTCTTCTTAGTGGATGTAGCCTTTTTACTGTTTCCAGTAGGCTCAGAAGTCTCAACAGTTTGCATATAGAGACATTGTTCAGTAGATGAGATAGGCAGGTTGAAACAAGTACTCATGGCAGTTATTTTACAAGGCATACAGTCAGTGTTATTGAAAACTACTATAGATCTATGCATAATGGGGGTTCTATGTAAGTTACCATCTATCTTGGTCACATTGTTTTTGACCTCTTTTGGTTTCTTACAAACATGAGTTAAGTGATGTGAAGAGCCACAACTATTGCATAGTTTTCTGGGAGCACTACCAACATTAGCATTGCCATTTCCTAACTTCCATTCCTGTTCTTAGACTTGTAGGTAACTGTGTTAACAGGATGTCCTGAAGTTGTTGTCGAGCTCTCCTTGACAGTACCTTTTACACCTTCTGTCTTGACAATAGGTTTGGAAGTTACTCTCTTTGAAGCTCTCTTGACAATATCTTTGGAAGTTTCTGTCTTGCCATTACTGACAGCATCTTTAGAACATTCTGTCTGATTGTTTGGGAAAGTTACTATTTTGGGGATTTTGACAGTATCTTTTTCTTCAACTGTTGTATTGTCAACACACTCATCCTCATCATCAAGTTGTTGCTTGATGAGCATGGCTTCCTCATCAAACTCAAGTTCAGAAAGTTTAAAAATTGGTTTGTTGATCTTCTTGAGGACATGAGGTTTGACAGAACCATCAGTTGAACAATCCTGATTCATAATTTCCTTACCAGGTGTTCACACAATATCACGCAAGTATACGCGGTCACAAGTAATATAAGAATAAGTAGAGTTCGTTCCCACAGAGACTGCTATGGTTATTATAGTTATGCACTTATGCAACAATGTATGGCTATCGTTCAATGCTAAGACAAGTATCAAATTGTGTTTTGATTAACTAAATTAACTAAACAAATTATCAAGACTATATTAAACTAAAGATTGCTGATATATTACTTATGAGAATAAAACATGGGATCCTAACTTCATTAAACAATCCATCTATAGTTTCCAATTCTCTAGCCTTTTCATGTGATTTATTAATACCTGATCGAACACGCAAAACTGATATAAGCCAACTTTCGTTGCACAAATACCATCCTAAATAATATCCACAATAAAGATAGAAATCACTTAGTCTTCCAATTATGCTTAGTCCCTATATGTCTATAAAGATTGAAAACATAATGGTTGAAGTACAAGCATTCAATTGATCACATAGTCGTCATAAAACGGTTAGAGTTACGACACTAATTACGAATGATATTCTCACGCATAAACCTATGCTAGCATGGCAAGTTCTAAACTCTTAAATCCACTTTCGCTTCAATAAGAATTAACACACAATTACAGGAGTTAGCTACTCTCCTATAACGAATTAAAACAACCATGATAGGATATCGCATCAATCACACTATAGGCATCGAGAAAATTCAACAAATAAACTTCATGAATAAATCCGCTAAAACCCCATGACAACGAGTTAGTTCATAATCAAACTAATCGTCACCATGGGTTCTAATGTAAACATGATGAAAGAAAACGAATTATATTGAATAAATATCAAGGGTTCTAAAGAATACACCCAAACCAAGCATCCACAAGCTAGAAAGAATACAAGAATAAATTGAAACTATCTTCTTCCTTGCTTCTTCGTGCTTTAAAACTCCGTAGATAATATGTGGTATCTGTATCTCCTTTATCTCTAGGGTTTTCTTCTCTTTATATAGGCCTCCAGGTGCAACAAGTCGTATGGAATTGAATTTTTTTAACTTTTCCTTGAAAAATCAGCAATTAGGTCAAAACAGGAAATTCCGTCAGAGTACCCGGCGCTGCCGCGCCAAGTTTATATAGAAGTACGGCGCTGCCGCGCCAGGATCTCTGCTAAGTTCTTTTCATGCGGCGCTGCCGCGCCAAGTTCAAGTACTATCACGGCGCTGCCGCGCCATAACCTCTGGCCAGCAAATTGACTTTTTCCCTTTTCTTCATTATAACTCCAAATTGCATTCTGATTGCTCCGCTACATTCCTAGTACACCTGTGATCAATATACCTGCACAATACCCTCAAAAGAGATCAAAAACACCACAACTCGAGTACAAACATTCGTTTTAAGCCATATGGAAACGTTCTAAGTGAATAAAATACCCACTTATCACACCCCCAAACTTAAACCGTTGCTCGTCCTCGAGCATAAACAAACTACCACTTCCGTAGGTGATCACGGTTGCATTTGGCATATGCAACAAGCCCTTTAAACCCCTAGGCAGCCCTAGTGGACGAGTAAGGTCTCGTGAGGGCCTATAGCGAATGTACCCACAAAATCCATCTACTCATGCAACTAACAATGCAATGCATGTATGCAACTATATGGAAATGCAACGATCCCTTCAAACCAACCAAAACCAATCAACAAGCCAACATCTCAAAGAACACAGTCTTCCAAACAGAGTTCGACCAAATTCCCATCGACCAACAAGACAAACACAGAAACGTGCGTGTGTGCGATGCTCACCAATATACTCCCAAACTAAATCAAGACCATACCTACTCTTAGCCAAAACAACCACAAGCCTACAAACAGAATGAATGCTAGACACAAGAACTTTTAAGAGACACCTTCGCAGTCCATCTGAGTTAGACAAGAATTCATGCTTTATTACACAAAAACAACTACACACAACACACATGCTTATTTGACCGTGCAATGGTTGAGACCCCGAAAGGCTTATACAATAATACCCATTTAATGAGCTTTAGGTCAGCGGATCCCAGACCGGAAAAGTCTTAGGTCACTAGGCACAAAGTCCCCAAAGAACTTACTTGCTCGAGTACTAAAGAGCTCAACCTGATCAATTCTGCATAAACACAAAACAAACACAACTTTTTTTTTCTTTTTTTCAACTTTTCTCTTTTTTTTTCTTTTTTTTTTCAACAATTTTGGAATGAGTGCTCTTTGCCTTTTTCTCATCCCACCCTAGACTACTCATCTTTTCAATGAGCCGGCTACTAGCCATTTGACGCCTAGCCTTTATTACAACTAGCATGAAATCCCTGGTTTCCCCCAAACTTATACATAAGTGCTCCTTCGTTTTCAAGAATCTAGCCAACATTCTAAATGTAAACAAGTGGTTAAATTCTAACACCAAACAAGCATGGTCTGATCAAATTCAAAAGCAACCAATGAGACTTATGAAATAGATTTGTTTCTGGCATGCAAGTCAATACTTAAAAACTTAATCAACCCTCTATTCATCACAACCACACTCCAATCAACATCGACTCATCAACGGAAATAGTCAAATCCTACGGGATCATGAAATATGCATGCAACTAAAATGGACTCACATGACAGATAAAAACTATGCAAACAGAATCCTACGACATGAACATGCAAACTACAAATAAACTACAACTACACATGCAATATGAATCCTACATGAGACACACACTAACTAATTACCACCCCCAAACTTAACATATTCAATGTCCTCATTGAAGGTAATAAAAAAGATAGTAGAAACATACCTAACACATGGGTTGCCTCCCACGAAGCGCTGTCGTTAATGTCATTTAGCCGGACAAATGTGAATCAAATCATGGTGGCTCGAAGATCGCATTTGACTTGTCCTTAGCAGAAGGACCATTCACCCATTGTTTGATAACCTTCTTGCTTTCTTCCCACATCTTTTCCAAATCAAACTTCACCTTGACTTTTCCATCAATCGATTTTTTCTTTTTCTTCTTTACACCTCTAAGGTGTTTATGCTTCTCCGTCGATTGATAAGAACACTCTTTTACCTCATCATCCTTGTTCCACCTTCTCAGCACATTATCTTCACACTCTTTAAAAATCACCAACTCATCATTCAGAAGGACATACTTCAAATGTGGTGGAAGTTTTCCAAGCTTGACATTCGAAAGATCTCGAATGGAAGAATTGTCAATGGAATCACTGATGTGATGCTCGAACTTGTGCATGTCCGAATTTTTGCTCAACAGTTGATCGAACTCCTTTCTCTGACCCGTATCAACCATCTTCAAGCTAAAACACTCTTCCTCCTCTGTCGGAAATTTCATAGCCTTGAACACATTAAAGCTGACCTTTTGATTACTCACCCTCATTGTGAGCTCTCCCTTTTGGACATCAATAAGAGTCCGGCCTGTAGCCAAGAATGGTCGTCCCAAGATGATAGGGATCTTCTTGTCTTCCTCAAAGTCAAGAATAACAAAATCAGCAGGAAAAATCAGCTTATCCACCTTTACCAAGACATCCTCCACTATACCCCTCGGATATGTGATCGACCGATCAGCCAACTGTAAGGTCATATTAACTGGTTTCGGCTCAGGCAACCCAAGTTGCTTAAAAACAGACATTGGCATGAGATTAATGCTAGCTCCCAAATCACATAAGCATTTGCTGAAAAGTTGATTGCCAATAGTGCAAGGTATGGTAAAACTTCCCGGATCTTTAAGCTTCGGTGGCAATTTCTGCTGTAGAACTGCACTACACTCCTCTGTCAAAGCAACGGTGTCCAAATCCTCGAGTTTCAACTTACGAGATAAAATACCCTTCATGAACTTAGCATAGCTCGGCATTTGCTCAAGAGCCTCTGCAAATGGTATGTTAATCTGAAGCTTCTTGAAGACATCCAAGAACTTAGCAAACTGCTTGTCAAACTTTTGCCTTTGAACTCGTTTTGGGAATGGAGGAGGTGGAAACACCTTTTCTTCTACTACTTTCCGAGAATTTTCATTCTTCCCAGTTACGTGAGTCGAGAGAGTAGCATTAGGTACCAAATCAGGAACAGAATCGACCCCAGCGTCAAAATTATTTTTTTCTTCCAGAGGGCCCGGCGCTGCCGCGCCGTTTTTGTACTGGGCCTCGGCGCTGCCGCGCCGTACAAACTGTTCAGAAAACTCATTTTTTTCCTCAGCTGAATTTCCTTCGTTCTGACCTTGTAGAATCTTTCCCGATCGTAAGGTTACTGCCTGGACCTGTTCCTTGTGATCTTTCTTGCCTGGATTCATCTCAGTGTCACTCGGAAGCGTTCCTGGTTGACGGTTCAACAATGCATTGGCTAGTTGCCCAATCTGATTCTCTAAAGTTTTCAACGACACCGCTTGACTCTTGTACATCATTCGAAGCTCTTCCAATTCAGACTTCTCAGACTGATTCAATGAATTCCCTTGAGATGGTTGAAATCCCGGTGGAATGAATGGTTGCCTTGGAGCATAAGGTGGTGGTTGATAGTTCTGATTATATGGCCTTGCATTGAACTGCTGATTTTGTGGTTGCTGAACACCACCCTGATTGTTGCTCCAACTGAAATTAGGATGATTCCGATTGTTGGGATGATAAGCATTAGGCACTGGCTGCTGAGCTCTTTGAAAGTTACTAACAAACTGTGCTGATTCAGATGAGATAGCACACAGATTCGTGTCATGAGCCCCTGCACACAATTCACACACCATAGCAACCTGGTTAGTCCCATGATTAGAAAGGGAATCTACCTTCATTGTCAACGCTTTGAGTTGAGCAGCAATAGCAGTAGCTGCGTCCAAGTCAAGTACTCCAGCCACTTTAGCAGGCGGCAAGCGTTGAGTAGGATTCTGAAACTCATTGGCTGCCATCATTTCAATAAGATTATAGGCATCCTCATAGCTTTTTGCCCACAGTGCTCCTCCAGAAGCTGCATCAAGCATGGGCCTTGACTGAGCTCCCAATCCGTTGTAGAAATTGCTGATTACCATCCAATCCGGCATCCCATGATGAGGACAACGTGCCAATATCTCCTTGTACCTTTCCCAATCTTCCCCCAAAGATTCCTGGGGTTGCTGAGCAAATTGAGAAATAGAATTCCTATAAGCTGCTGTCTTCGCCATGGAGAAATATTTCGTCAAGAACTTTTGAGCACAGTCTGCCCATGTTGTAATAGAACCTGATGGCATGGAATGTAACCAACTCTTGGCTTTATCCCTAAGAGAGAAGGGAAATAGCCTCAATCTGATTGCGTCATCTGTAACTCCGTTGAATTTGAAGGTATCATAGATCTCAAGAAAGTCCCTAATATGAGCATTGGGATCTTCAGCAGGACTACCCCCAAACTGAACCGTATTCTGAATCATCTAAATGATGTTTGGCTTAAGCTCGAAATTATTTGCCCCAATAGCTGGGCGAACAATGCTGGTATGAATGTCCTCCACTTTTGGCTGAGAAAATTCACTCAAAGCCTTCGCTGGTTGTGCTTGATCATCCATATCTTCTTTTGATTCATGCTTGTTTTCTACACTGATGTTCTCAAAGTCAAGTTTCCTTCGTGCTAGTTCTTCTCTTCTTGCTAATTCTTCTCTACGTGCTCGAGCTCGTGTACGCATACACTCTCAATAAGTACCTGAAATTCACCAACTAGAAAAATTGGTGAGAAACGTCCTAGTCACCGAACTTTAATGACCACTGATGGTAAATACTGAAACTAAACAAATAAAACCGAAATCCCCGGCAGCGGCGCCAAAAACTTGTTCACACAATATCACGCAAGTATACGCGGTCACAAGTAATATAAGAATAAGTAGAGTTCGTTCCCACAGAGACTGCTATGGTTATTATAGTTATGCACTTATGCAACAATGTATGGCTATCGTTCAATGCTAAGACAAGTATCAAATTGTGTTTTGATTAACTAAATTAACTAAACAAATTATCAAGACTATATTAAACTAAAGATTGCTGATATATTTCTTATGAGAATAAAACATGGGATCCTAACTTCATTAAACAATCCATCTATAGTTTCCAATTCTCTAGCCTTTTCATGTGATTTATTAATACCTGATCGAACACGCAAAACTGATATAAGCCAACTTTCGTTGCACAAATACCATCCTAAATAATATCCACAATAAAGATAGAAATCACTTAGTCTTCCAATTATGCTTAGTCCCTATATGTCTATAAAGATTGAAAACATAATGGTTGAAGTACAAGCATTCAATTGATCACATAGTCGTCATAAAACGGTTAGAGTTACGACACTAATTACGAATGATATTCTCACGCATAAACCTATGCTAGCATGGCAAGTTCTAAACTCTTAAATCCACTTTCGCTTCAATAAGAATTAACACACAATTACAGGAGTTAGCTACTCTCCTATAACGAATTAAAACAACCATGATAGGATATCGCATCAATCACACTATAGGCATCGAGAAAATTCAACAAATAAACTTCATGAATAAATCCGCTAAAACCCCATGACAACGAGTTAGTTCATAATCAAACTAATCGTCACCATGGGTTCTAATGTAAACATGATGAAAGAAAACGAATTATATTGAATAAATATCAAGGGTTCTAAAGAATACACCCAAACCAAGCATCCACAAGCTAGAAAGAATACAAGAATAAATTGAAACTATCTTCTTCCTTGCTTCTTCGTGCTTTAAAACTCCGTAGATAATATGTGGTATCTGTATCTCCTTTATCTCTAGGGTTTTCTTCTCTTTATATAGGCCTCCAGGTGCAACAAGTCGTATGGAATTGAATTTTTTTAACTTTTCCTTGAAAAATCAGCAATTAGGTCAAAACAGGAAATTCCGTCAGAGTACCCGGCGCTGCCGCGCCAAGTTTATATAGAAGTACGGCGCTGCCGCGCCAGGATCTCTGCTAAGTTCTTTTCATGCGGCGCTGCCGCGCCAAGTTCAAGTACTATCACGGCGCTGCCGCGCCATAACCTCTGGCCAGCAAATTGACTTCTTCCCTTTTCTTCATTATAACTCCAAATTGCATTCCGATTGCTCCGCTACATTCCTAGTACACCTGTGATCAATATACCTGCACAATACCCTCAAAAGAGATCAAAAACACCACAACTCGAGTACAAACATTCGTTTTAAGCCATATGGAAACGTTCTAAGTGAATAAAATACCCACTTATCACCAGGTCTTCTACCATACTAAAAAACTATCCCTACTTTTTGATCCTCTGTGTGTTTCTCATGATAATCCTGAAGTTGTTTAGAAGAGTTTTTATAGGCCTTAATCTTGAATTCATTTTCACTAATTTCATTCCTTAGAAACTTTTCTATTTCTTTAGCACAGACTAATTCATTTTTAAGTTTTGCATTCTCTTGTGCTAAAGACTATAATCGACTGGTCTTTAACAAAAGCATGTCATTCTCAGAAGTGAGTGTTTCATTTAGTTTAGTTAACCTAGCAATTTCTTCATTAGCTGCAGTTAAACTAGTATGAACATTAAACATTTCTGCACTCAACTCCTCGACAATTTGTTTGTATTCTTCTTTAGACATTTCAAGTAAGACAAGTGAGGGTACCTGACTTGGAGAGCTAGAGGAGACCTCATCAGTCTTAGCCATGAGGGCTAGATTCACATGTTCCTCTTCTTCTTTATCATCAGTATCATCCCAACATTTTCCCTCAGCCACATAGGCTTTTCCCTGTCCTTTCTTGAAGTGTCCACTTGACCCTTTATCCATCCTTTGATTCTGCTTTGGCCTTCTGCATTCAGTTGCAAAATGACCAAGCTCATTGCAGTTGTAACACCTAAACTTGGATTTGTCCACCATCCCTGTTTTGTAACCACCTCTTGTGGCACCACCTTCAACCTTGGAGGAATTCCCTCTACTGAACCTTGATGTTTGACCTTGAGACTTAAATGGCTTGTTTCTCTTGAATCTTATGTTTTTGAACTTCTTAGCCATGTAAGCCATAATTGAATTGTCCATCTTTTCCATTTCTTCTAATGAATAGAAGTCTTCATCTTCAACATCAGTTATTTGCAGCACTACTTTCTCATCATCATCCACAACCTCCTCAATCTTTAGAGAAGGTACTTGAGCAGGTTGGGTGATTTGAATTCCTTCACTAGGTTGAGTGCTTCTTGGCACATGAACTACAAGAGCACCAGACATATTTTCCATCTTTCCTCTTGATCCAGATTGTATAGCTCTTTTCTGGAAAAGTTCAAGCTCATATGACGTAAGCACACCATATAATGTTTCAAGGAAAACATTGTTTAGATTTCTTCCTTCTCTTATGGCTGTGATTATGTGCTCTAGATGCTCAGGAAGTGTGAGTAAGAACTTAACATTTAACTCTTTCCTATCATAGAACTTGTCATGTATCTGTAGCTCAGTCATCAGTTTACTGAACCTCTCAAACATTGTTAGATCTTCTCCTGACTTTTCCATGAAAGCTCCATATTGTGAGATAAGAATTTGTCTTTGATTGTCTTTCACCTCTTCACTTCCTTCACATAACAACTCAATCTTATTCCACATATCCTTAGCTGATGAGCATCCAATGACATTCCCACACATGGCTTTGTCCAAAGTGAGAGCATCCAGTAGGATGAGTTGCAAGTAATCATCCAAGGCCACCTTCTCTTTTTCTGGCTCCAGAAACTCTGAAGGTGATTTAGCAATCCAGTGTGATGGAATAAGAACACCATCCACAGTCGAGGCTTCAATCTCCTTCCGTGGAACAAAGGGACCATTCTGGAGGATACCCAAGTATAATGGATTCGCAGCTTTGATAAACAGTAAGATTTTTCTTTTCCACACATTGTAGTTCTCTTTATCAAACGCTGAGATCTTTATGCTACTTGACTTCTGCAAACTTGTCATGATCTCAGATTAGTAGAACAATTTGTCTGCTCTGATACCAGTTGTTGGTCATTGACTATTGCAGAAGGGGGGGGGGGTTGAATGCAATACTGATAAATCTCAATTTATGCTTCAACAACAAAAACTAAGATTAACGTTTATCAGTTTAAGAATGGCAAACAAGTAAGCACAAGAGATTTGCTCACAAAATAAATGTTTTACTTATTTTGCAATGTGTTGCTACAACCTCAAGAAAATATCAGTTTTCTTGAGCTTCGATTTCTCGAGTGCTACACAGAATGAGTCGAGAGATAGTCTAAGTAAAAACTAAACCTATCTCTGTCATCACGGGTTTGTGAAGCTGCTGTCATTTTCATGTGGCAGCTTCTTACAAATTGTCTACCCGTGAGTCTTACCTAAATTGTTATACAAACAAGTTTATCATTACTGGATAAAGCAATCTAGATACATTCTATTTTTAGCTAACACAATTCAGTAGATGTTTATTTGTCATACTCTTGAATTGGTGAGTTTTGTCATGTGATCTCTCAAGCTTCTGTCATAGTCCTGCAGACCTGATGCAGCGTTGGGATACTGCAGCACGCCTGTTTCTTGAACATCCAAATTGTCACATGTTTGACTGGGTAGATCCCCAATACAACGATTATCCCTTGGAGACAATATCCTGGTCTTCAAGCTTGCTGTCACGAGTATGTGCTTTAGGTGACAATAAGAAATCCCCGCAGAGGATGCTGTCAGGATTTCCAAGCTTGCTCTCAGGCTAAGGAAAAGTTGTTGTCTCAGGGCTTCCGCCAATGTTGCTGTCAGAGTGGATATACTGTCGTGACTTGCAACATGCTGTCTTCTTGTAACCTTACTGTCAGTGCCATGACAGTAACATTTATTCTTGCTGTCCTCCTTGAGCACTTCTTGAGGCTTGAACAAATAAATGAACTTCTACCAAGATGTACTAAAATCTTATTTGTCAACAAACAAAAATGGTTACAAGAACATACTCTGGTTGTGACAATATGTTCATACTTAATAAAATTAAGCATTAAAAATATCTAGTTAAGCTGTCTCATAGCTATCACCCATAAATCCTAATACTATACTATCTTATAATAGACGAAACATTAAAAGTTTTGGTACCTGTTTTTCGGTACAGTAGTTGCCTTATTTAATTATTTTTAACAAAATATTTTTATTACTATCTTATAATAGCCGAAACATTAAAAGTTTGGTTTTCGGTCATTTATCTTAATTAAAAAATAATTTAATAATATAAAAATAGTAACTAGCTAATTGCGTTTTAGAATTAAAACATATTTTTTTCTAACAAAATCTACTCCTTTTTCCAAATATACCACGGACAATTACCTTTTTAGTTAAAACTTATTAACTTTTTATATTTGTTCTCACTAAATTTTTTTCCCCCAAAATATCAGGTGCAACCCTTACTTATTTATTTTAAAACATATATTAATGCTTTTAATTTTTTAAAAAAACTTACCTATTTTAACATGCCTAGGTATTTATAATTAAAACACATTTTTCTCATTTTTCTCATTTTTCTAACAAAATCCACTCATTTTCCAAAAATATCACGGGCAATTACCTTTTTCAATTAAAATATGTTACTTTTTCGATTTGTCATTACTAAAATCTCTTCTATTCCAAAAATATTATATTATAAAAGAAATATATAAAAATATTATATTATATTTTTACTATAAAAAAAATATTATAATATATTAAAAGAAGTCCGTGCTTCACATAGGTTATAAGCTAGTATAATATAATAAGTAAACCGGAGGATATTTTGTTGTATTTTCGTTCAATCATCGAAGAATTATGATAGTTTCATATTTGGTAAATTGATAAAATAAATGTCAATTAAATACTGAGAAAGATTCTGAATTTTAATATTTAAACTATTTTACCAAACTTTTAAGTTTTGAATACAGTCAACAACATAACATTTAACAAAATCACGTTTAAATTATAGAAATTTAATACTGTTATATTTCAAAGATAAATACGTATAACCAATATATATATATATATATATATATATATATATCTAATTTAAATTACAAATATATATATATATAAGATTAAAATTATTACCACTATTAAAAATATAAAAATTATTATAAAAAATTATTAGAATATAACTAATAATTTAAAAATATTGAAAGAAATCGGTGGTAGTTGGTATAATATAAAATGTATATTAATCTAATTTTCAGCTAACCCATTATAATTTGGATTATGTGTTAACGGAGGAATTTGTGATAACAAAATTTGAAGTTACAAGCCAGAATCAAAATCTATGATGGCAAGCCAGAATCAAAATCTATGATGGTGGTTCTTCGCCGAAAAAGTCACCGGAGTATGGTGGTTGTTTTGAATTGGGGGCTGAGATTGCAAGGGTTTTATGGTGGTGGCTCGATAAGCACTTCGCTTCCCACCCCTTACAATGTGCCTACGTATCCCTATTTATAGGGAATCAAGCCCACGTAGTTCTTGGAGGACAAGAAACCTCATGGACTAGGGTTGCATTTGGAAAGCCTAAGCCCACAAAATTAAGTTGTTGGTACTAACCCATGACGAGTGCAAAGCCCACTAAGGAGAGCCCATGCTATGAAGCCTAGTCGATGACCCCAAGGCTCAACTATGACTGTGTCTTCACAGATACAACATTAGCCCTAACTACTGGAGGTAACATCTACTGTTACCAACTACCACATTAGTCATTAGTTGCAGGGAAAAGTCATGACTTACTCCAAATGCACAAGCTGATCCTTACCCCCCGATGAGGATAACCCAACAGACTACAAAGCAAGTTCTCCAAAGTTAATGTCATGCAGGGCGTATCATAATCCCCCAACAAGGATAACTTGGTAGAATACAGTACCATACCCTAAGAGCGTATCAACAAGCTTAATTACTCATGATCCCCCATTAAGGATAACTTATTGGAATACAGAATCGGGCCTTCAATATATAGATTGATGATTCCCTAGTGAGGCTAACTCACCAGAATGCAGAATCAAGTTCTTCAATATTCTAGTAGCCATCCCTACGTATCCAGAATGCCAAATATGTCTTCAAATCAAGTAACAACCCTAGTGGCTGTGCCAAATAGGTCCTTCAAGTCAATAAAACCTATGAAGGCCTTCAGTAATTAAATAGAGTTGGCGCGCCAAGGATGTTGGCGCGACAACTAACAAAGTAGTTCTTCAATAATAAGTCTTCTATCACATCTTCAATCTCGATATTGTTTGTGTGCCCAAAATGGGTATCAATCCCCGAAATATCCGGACATTAGGGTTGCTAAGCCCATTATTTTCTTAGTCAAATTTTGGGTATAACATTATGAAATTGTAATAAAGGACGTCATAATATAGTATTATACTATGTTATAATATAGTATTATACATTGGTAATTTGATAATTGATAGACAAGTGCTAAAAACCAAGTAATTTAAGTGCCGGTTTGCTACCAGGATCCACCAGGATACCTAACCTAGATAATTCACTCCCTGGATGTAAGTTCGTCAGTAAGTAGTGAAAGAAGAGCCCATCCCAGTAGTAGATCAATCGGTAGTTAAATAGTCCAAGGAGCTTTGGGCATTGTCGGTGTAGCTGTCAGCTTATCATGCTTTGTTCTAGTTATGCGTTCTAGTTATGCGAAGAAAGAAAGTTTCGGTGCTACGTATGATACCTCAAAATCAAAATGTCCATGCACCTTTCAACATTCTATACATTATTTCTGTGCCCATTATTTCCTTAGTCAAATTTCGCGTATAACATTATAAAATTGTGATAAAGGACGTCATGATATAGTATCATACTATATTATAATATAGTATTATACATTGATAATTTGATAATTGACAGACAAGTGCTAAAACCCAAGTAATTTAAGTGCCGGTTTGCTACATATGATACCTCGCAATCAAAATGTCCATGCACCTTTCAACTTTCTATACATTATCTGCTATCTGATCCTAACATTGAATTTAAACCCAAGGTCATAAAATAGTAAAAAAGTACAAGAAAATTAACGTGATGTTTTAATATATTCCTTGAAAATATTTATTCCCTGTAATTTTGCAAAGGGATGTCTAAAAATATGGGTTAATTATTAATCGACTCACTTGTTTCATTTCAATATATCAAGTGGATCACTAACAAAGTTTTGGTCCCATGTAAATCACTCATTTCAAATTAAGTTACATTCAGTTAAGTTTTAAAATTTAAATAAATTAAAAAATTTGAGTAAGGTAATTTTTTGACTAAACATACCAACTCAGTCTCAACATGCCTCTCTATATATATTCATTATATCGGATTTTCAAGATTTTATATATCCATTTTTGTTTACATTTGAATTAAATCTTTAAATCTGCAAATTTCTTAAATTAATTTCATGTATAGCATGCTATCTTCAAATCCTTTCATTAGCTTGCCATGTGGACTAATACATGTCAAGTCTGAGTCAAGTTCACATTATAACATTAACAAAAAATATTTATTAAAATGCCTCTTTTTCAAAAAATTAATATACTATAACTTATTTTGTGTTGAATGATATAAAGAAGACTAAAAATTTATCGATGATTCATTTGATATATTTGAACGAAATAAGTGACTCAGTTGATAATTAATTCCTAAAAATACCCTCTATAATTTCAGCTGATTCTGATCACAACCATACAGTTTATGTATAAAAGACTTTGTCGAAAAAAGTTATGGGTTTTGGCATAGGAGCAATTTTTGTGAAGCAAAGGGACTAAGAAAAATGCAGTCTGCAGAGGAAGGAACACACAGATGACAACTATTGATAAATCAATTCAAGAAGCAGGTAGAATATGTAATCTTCGTACTTGATAGAATAAATAACTAAAACAGGCATCAAATGGTTTTATATTTACCAGATGATAGATGCAGAATTGTTTTGTAAAAGGATAATGTTTTTACTAAACAATTGTTAAGACAGGAGGGGATATAGAGAACAGAATAATTTCACAACTAGTCCATCTCTGGGAGCAAAGACCTCTATGTCAACAACGTGAAACATAAAATGCAACCATTCAATTCTCACTATAAAACCAAAGAAAAAGCGTGCAACTCGGAATTGTAGAGTTGTATGTGCCTAAAAATAGTACTAGCTCAACACTATAAAGCCAATCAAGTCTCGTATAAAAAATATATATATCAATCTGTAGCAATGGCCGCAACACAAAAAGTGGTCGTATTTGCTCTAGCAGCACTTCTCATTTGTTCGATGATGATCGGTAACTCAGAAGCGACCATAAATTACGGTGCACTTGAAAAGCCACCAGCCAAAGAAATGCCCAAACCTGGTCCGGGGGAGGCAAACGCATACAATCGAGGTTGTAGTCCTAACGAAAGATGCCGAAGTACTTAATAACGCAAATATACTTAATAAGCAGGGGGTCAAGTATGAGATTTTGCAGATTTCATCATTGCAAACTAAAGCATATCTATTTTTTTTCCCCTTGCAATATGTAACAATATATATAATTGTTCTAGCATCCCGAATATCCCTTGATGTAATATGATGCTCTTGTATTATGAAACTACATACATGTATTCTTCCAGTAACAAAAGTAGGTTGCCAAAGTTTTCTCTTCCAACCACTGCTTAATCTTTCATCAGAATGCAATAAACAACTGTGAAACAGCGTCTTTCAGATATTTCAGTTTCAATTTTCCAGTTGCTAAGCTCTAATTAAAAATGTTAACACCTTAAAAGGAATCAAAATAAGAGCAATTAGAATAGATACAAGTGTACAACTACTCAAGTGCTTGCAGCCTGCACTACAGTCTCAATGATTTCAATACTCCTGGTAATGCCCTTATGTTCAAGGTTACATGTCCGGCTGTTTGAAAAAAGCTTCCTCCTGGTACCTAAAACCACATTTTTTTGAATGTGTTGATCCTGTAGGTAGAAACAAAAATATCAAAACCTGTGGATGGCGTAACAGAAAAGTCCCAACCATAGAAGTTCACAAAAAAGTAAGGTCCTTTTGATTCAGTTTGTTAGAAAGCTGGAAACAAGGTCCGCTAAGTTATATCAACATTTATTACATTTTAATTCCAGTGCAACACTGGAAGATAGTAGTATTATGTCAGATGCATTAACAACCAGGACTCTCGCTTTTCCTTTTTTCTGGTTAGGGTCAATTACAAGAACTTCACAAAAAATTTCGACATAGAAAAAACAGGAGAAATATTTCTTTAAAAATCACTGGAAACTAAAAACAACAAATAGATGTCAAAATGTATTGAAAAATATTTGATCATACTGAAATAGCAAGTTATCATGTCAAGTACTTCCCACTGCATTATACATTGATGCACCAATCAACAACACTTTTAACAGAAAACAATGCTAACCAACAACGAAACAGTCTATCTCCACATTAAAACAGATAAAAGCGAAACTGGAATCATCTGTGGATCCTTCCTCTGAATTACGTACTGCACCTTGCATTAGCACTCCTCTGTGCCTTCCTTTGAGCTGCAGTTGTTTTCACAGATTCTTTGAAGTACTCAAATCCTTTTGAACTAGTGATAAACTCATGACTTAACAAGGCAGCAGCCTCTGGCCTTGTTAAGAACATCTTTCAAGATGACAGCAATGGCATCTTCGTTAAGCCCGTCTTGAAATAGATTGTCTAACAAAAACCTCCCAGAACACTTCATTAAGGGAAATACTGCAACGTAGATATCTCTCGAAATAATAAAATCAGTATCAAGAAACACTATGTTCCTGTGAGAAACTTGCATTGATCTGAGTCGTCTTGATACAATAAAGCTGTCTTCCTCAGCATTATAGGAACCTATTTGAACTGCAACTTGAAGCACAGGGACATTTTCTACGTTCGCTGGCGGTTCTTTGTCCGCTTTGTAAACAAGAAGTTTGTCACCGGAGGTGGTGACCGACTCTCCTTGGGGAATCAGTTTTATGAGTTGCAATTCTGCAAATAGTGTATAAGGAAGCAGTGTAATATATCAGAACTTCCTCAAGTCATTTGTTTGAAAGTACTGCCTAGTGCCTACAGGTTTTAATTAATGTACCAAGTTAGGAATTTGATTGCCGGAAATGAAGTGTATTGCCACACTTTCGGTGCCTTCTTCCTAATGCATCGGCCAGACCAATCTCCTTTACGCCACACGTCATCTTCTGACTCAAAACCAAATCCTTCATACTACTACATCTTTTGGGACAGTTTATATTAGAAGGTCCAAAATCCCAACATATATTTTCCTTTCCGCATTCATCAATTGGATGTACGTCTGTGAAAGTGTGACATTCCAGACTTCTTCCTATCATCCAAATTATCAATTGATCAGAGTAACTACCGTCTACAAAATACCAAATCTCCCTAGTTGTCATCCGGCAGCTGTATAAACGAAGTGTCTCCATTCCATTAAAACTATAGGCCATTCCAGCGGCCACTTCTTCATTTAAGACGATTTAATCCTACCCGAACAACTATCTGCTGGTTCTGTGGGCAAAAAAAGGAATTCTACTACCCGTGGATGGTGCTAAAGTTGGTCCATTCAGCACTTGTAACCAAGTAGTGGTCTTCCTATGGACCATGGCTACTGATGTTGTCAGTTTCAAACCTTGAGGACACTACAAGAAAAACTGAATCAAACAACACCTTTTACACAACGGACGGCCGAAAAAGTGTTGCCTAAAATTAACAAATGACAGGTTTTTTCAACGGTTTACGAACCGTTGTCTAAGAAAGTGAAAAGTAGTGGATATAGACGACGCAAATGAATGGGTTTTAGACAACAGTTTTTTTAACTCTTGTCTAAATAATATTAAGACAATGTTTTACTTTAACCGTTGTTGGATTGAGACAACGGTTGTCTTAGTCGTATTGGGTGAATAAATGTAAGACAATGTTGCAAAAAAACCGTTGTGTGAATTTGATATAATTTTATTACAAAATTGTGAGTAAATTATTGGTTAATAATTTTTATATATTAGGATCTTGACTAACTTTGTTTTATTTATTCAATTTATAAAAGTATAAAACAATGGTTTTTGTTTAACAAAGTGTTGTAAGTTGTAAGACTTAACAATGGTTTTGTTCCAAAAACCCGTTGTATATTTGCATAATATACACAAGGGTTTTTGTTTTGATCCATTCATTGTTGAATAATCTTTGTAATAATTGTTTATGTTTTTCAACCGTTGTATGATATAGACAATGGTTTCGTTTTATAAAATCCTTGCGTGATTATTTACGTTACAACTTTTTGTTTAGCTAAACCGTTGTCTATATCAAAAGCCTTGATTTTAAAAAAAAATACTTTATGTGTTGCCCTTAATACATACATAAGTGTTACACACTTCATACAATGTTATTGTATAAATTTCTTATTTGGATATTTAGTATAAAAAATTGTTAAATATATAAAAATACTTAAATAATGGTTAATGATAATAATAATATCATTGATAGATAGAATACGATCATACATCATATATTTTGTTATACACGTTGTAGATGTGGACATCATATATTGTATGATTTACGATCCTTGATATTTGTTTAGAAGGAAATATTAGCTTGCTAGGAAAATGTTAATAATTATAACATTACTAATTCTGAAGTTAAACGAACATTATATAATAACTATACTATTAATGAATAAGTGACATATCAATACTATTAACAACAATGTTGTCATATTCAAATAACTCATTTTACATATCAGTATGACATAATTTAGTTATAAAGTCGTCATTAAGTTGTCTTATATTAATTTTATATATGCGAGTCGGGACTCACGTATGTTTTGTTTATTCGATTTTATAAAAGTATAAGACAATGGTTTTTGTTTAAAAGAGTGTTGTAAGCTGTAAGACGTAACAATGGTTTTGGTCCAAAAAACGTTGTATAATATACACAAGTGTTTTCGTCTTGATCCATTCGTTGTTGCATAAACATTGTAACAATTGTTTATGTTGTTAAACCGTTGTATGATATAGACAATGGTTTCGTTTTATAAAATCCTTGCGTGATTATTTATGTTACAACGTTTTGTTTAGCTAAACCGTTGTCTATATCAAAAGCGTTGATTTTAAAAAAAAATACTTTATTTGTTGCCCTTAATACATACATAAGTGTTACACACTTCATACAATGTTATTGTATAAATATCTTATTTGGATATTTAGTATAAAAAATTGTTGAATATATAAAAACACTTAAATAAAGGTTAATGATAATAATAATATCATTGATAGATAGAATACGATCATACTTCAAATATTTTGTTATACACGTTGTAGATGTGCACGTCATATATTGTATGATTTACGATCCTTGATATTTGTTTACAAGGAAATATTAACTTGCTAGGAAAATGTTAATAATTATAACATTACTAATTCTGAAGTTAAACGAACATTATATAATAACTATACTATTAGCGAATAAGTGACATACCAATACTATTAACAACATTGTTGTCATATTCAAATAACTCATTTTACATATCAGTATGACATAATTTAATTATAAAGTCGTCATTAAGTTGTCTTATATTAATTTTATATATGCGAGTCGGGACTCACGTATGTTTTGTTTATTCGATTTTATAAAAGTATAAGACAATGGTTTTTGTTTAAAAGGGTGTTGTAAGCTGTAAGACGTAACAATGGTTTTGGTCCAAAAAACCTTGTATAATATACACAAGTGTTTTCGTCTTGATCCATTCGTCAATATTTCGATTGTGACTAGTCTTCCGTATGATAAAGTGAAATGTTGTTTTACCCACATCAAATTATTATAGGCTAAATGATTGATATCTGTCAATCAAAATAAATAAAATTTCCAAATTCCTAGTTAAAAAATAATTGACTAAGAAAAACTTTTATCAAAATAATCATAACAAACTGCGAACATCTATACTCTTTATTAATAAGCAAAATAATGTAAAAATAGTGCGCTGTACCAAAATAGTAAAGTACTAAAATACCAGATTTGGTTATCATTAAATCAGAGTTCGATTCCTCGCAACTATATAATTATACAAGATTTATTTATTTTAAATTCTATAGCTTCATCCAGGGTTCGATTCCTTACAACTACGTAATCATATAAGATTTATTTATATACTAAATTCATTAGCTTTACCGAGGGTTCGATTCCTTGCAGTTACGTAATCATATAAGATTTATTTATTTACTTTAATTCTCTTTATTAATAAGCAAAACAGTATGAAAATGACGCGCGGTACCAAAGTAGCAATGATTATCACTAAATCCGGATTTGAATCCTCGCAATTATGTAATTATACAAGATTTATTTACTTAAAAATCTTAAGCTTCATCTAAGGTTCGATTTCTACTTTAATTTCTATAGTTTTATCCACGATTAGATTATCTATAACTACATAATTAAATAGTGATTTATTTATTATATATTTTATCATTCAATTCTCGACTAATATATTTTTTAATAATATTTATTATTAATTTATTAATATTTTAATATCAACTCATGCTCAGCTCGTGCTGACACGGGTTATCAGCTAGTATTCATAAATGCAGAATTGTTTTGTAAAAGGATAATGTTTTTACTAGCTAGTATTCGTAAATGCAGAATTGTTTTGTAAAAGGATAATGTTTTTACTAAACAATTGTTAAGACAGGAGGGGATATAGAGAACAGAATAATTTCACAACTAGTCCATCTCTGGGAGCAAAGGCCTCTATGTCAACAACGTGAAACATAAAATGCAACCATTCAATTCTCACTATAAAACCAAAGAAAAAGCGTGCAACTCGGAATTGTAGAGTTGTATGTGCCTAAAAATAGTACTAGCTCAACACTATAAAGCCAATCAAGTCTCGTATAAAAAATATATATATCAATCTGTAGCAATGGCCGCAACACAAAAAGTGGTCGTATTTGCTCTAGCAGCACTTCTCATTTGTTCGATGATGATCGGTAACTCAGAAGCGACCATAAATTACGGTGCACTTGAAAAGCCACCAGCCAAAGAAATGCCCAAACCTGGTCCGGGGGAGGCAAACGCATACAATCGAGGTTGTAGTCCTAACGAAAGATGCCGAAGTACTTAATAACGCAAATATACTTAATAAGCAGGGGGTCAAGTATGAGATTTTGCAGATTTCATCATTGCAAACTAAAGCATATCTATTTTTTTTCCCCTAGCAATATGTAACAATATATATAATTGTTCTAGCATCCCGAATATCCCTTGATGTAATATGATGCTCTTGTATTATGAAACTACATACATGTATTCTTCCAGTAACAAAAGTAGGTTGCCAAAGTTTTCTCTTCCAACCACTGCTTAATCTTTCATCAGAATGCAATAAACAACTGTGAAACAGCGTCTTTCAGATATTTCAGTTTCAATTTTCCAGTTGCTAAGCTCTAATTAAATACTAGCTCATAACCCGTGCGAAGCACGGATTAAGAATAAAAATTAAATTATTAAAAAAACAATTTAAAATATTGAGAAAAAAAATAATTTTTAAGTTTTATTTAAATATGTACTTGCAGAGAATTTAACATGAAATTAATATGAAAGTCTATAATAAATAAATATTATTTAATTATGTCGATAGAAAGAATCAAAAATTTGGTAAAATCAAAGAATTGAAATTGAATAAATAACTAACTTATATAATTGTAGTTGCAGCGATTCGAACACGAGTTTGGAATGAAACCAATTAATTTAGATATATCATACTAACCAAAATTTGGCTTTGTACTATTGTTTTGCAACGAATAAGAGTTTTCCTCATCAATAAAGTCCCCGATCCCCCGAATAATTTTATTATACTTCTTTCCATTCCTGCCATCAATTCCCGAGTTGTTTTTATACTTCTCTCTGTTCTTGTTCTCAACGCAAATAATTTCTTAAATTCTCGTTGCTGAATGGGGTGGAGAACACAGCAAGATCGACGGGACGGATAAAATACTCATATGTAGTTGTTAAAAGTATGAGAGATACCCAAATTTGGCTTTGTACTATTGTGTTCCAACGAAAAAGAGTTTTCCTTATCAATCAAGCCCCAATCCCGAATTATTTTTATGTACTTTTCTCCGTTCCCGCCACCAATCCCCGTGTTATTTTTATGTTTCTCTTCTCTCTGTTCCTGTGTCCTGAACATGAGTAATGTCTCAAATTCCCGTCCCGAATGGGGCGTGAGAACAGAGTAAGATCGACGGGACGGATAAAATACTCATCTGTAATTGTTAGAAGTAGGAGAGATATGAATTGTACTGATCGAAAGTAACTTATAAAATAATAGGTAATATAAAAAATCTTTTGATCTCAATCAAATTATACGTGTACGGCGGTATACATAACATATATGAGAACATTAAGTTGGATATCTGATTTTGATTTTATAATAAATCTTATTTATATTAATTTAGAATTATGTTAATTATATTAATATAATAATTATATTTTTACCGTTGTATATGACATACTACTCCCTCAGTCTCATCCATTTATTATCGTTTCAAATGGGAGGTTCGGCATGCATTTTAAGGCTTCTATAAAATATAGTTTCATTACTTATTTTTAAAAAAAGTTTTCTTTGAATAAAAATCCAAACATTTAATTTTTATTCAAAGAAGAAATTTTTTAAAAATAAATAATGGAATTATATTTTATAAGAGTCTTAAAATGCGTGTCAAACCTTCCATTTTTAATGATAACAAATGGATGGGACGGAGGGAGTACATTATTAAGAGTGGGTTTTTGATTTTAATAAAGTAATAAAAATTAACTTTTAATTAAATAATAAATCCTATCTATATTAATTTAGAATTATGTTAAATATATTAAGATAATAAATATATGTATACTGTGGTATGTGGTATACATGGCATACCATACCAATAACTGTTTTTAATAAAGAGTAAGTATAGGTTTTTAATTTAATAATAAATCTTATTATATTTATTTAGAATTATATTAATAATATTAAGATAAAAATAATATGTATACCGCGGTATACATGGTATACCATTAAGAGGAGCTTTCTGCTTTTAATAAAGAGTATAGATATATATTATATTGTTAGGTCCTGATATTTTGTAGAAGCACTACTAGAAAAATTGTAATAGACATCACTGCTTTAACATCGGTCCTTATTGTAACCGATGTAAAAACATATATTAACATCGATTTATAGAAAACCGATGCCTTTCTGTTATTAGGACATCACTTCATTAACGAACCGATGTCTTAAGTACACTTTAAAAAATTTCAGCTCGCGCCCTCTCCAATTTTCCCCCCCGTAATCAATATTTTTCCCCGCTTATTACCAAATATACTCCCCCCTCCCTCCCCCCGCTTTTCTTCAGACAAAACAAAAAACTAAATACTAAAAATTAAAAACAGAATTTCTCACCCCTCTCTACTCTCACCCCTCACCCCTCTCTCTACTCTCATCGACTCACTCAGGGAATCTGAAAGCTAAAAGCACTGCTCGTCTCACTTGTCTACACAACTCTCACTGCGCGAAAGCTCTCACTGAATTGGTTTGTTTGAAGCGCGAAAGCTTGAATTGGTAAGTGCTCGAAGCCCCATTTGTATTTATAATAAGCATTTGTAAGCATGTATTTGAAATCGAAACCCTAATTTAGTTTTAAATTGGGGGTTTTAAATATCAAAACCCTAATTTTTAAAATTGGGGGTTTGTAAAAATCAAAACCCTAATTTTTTAAAATTGGGGGTTTGTATTGTATCATTTAGTATGCTCTCTCATAAGCATTTGTTATAAGAATGTATTTGTTATAAGCTTTGGTTTGATTTGTACCATTATTTTGTTAGATGTATGCTCTACTGGATGAATGTTTTTGTTATAACCATGTATTTGTTATAAGCTTATTCCTGTTGTATGTGTTATTATGAATTATAAAACATTGTACTTGCGAGTGCATGAAATAAAGTATGACTTGTAATACACATATTGCTTGTGCATTTATTTTGTAATAGTGAGCAATGTAATGCATATATTCAGACCTCCATTGGATGTGTATATTGTTAGGGGTTTTACTATTGTTGTAACTTGTGTCTATTGTGGTACATATGTCACTCCCATGTTCTTTCGACAACTGGAATGCTTGTGTCCTCTGTTATACATTGTAGTATAAAGATAGGGCATAGTACATAATATTTAATCAGTGGTGGTTATTAAATTTTTTAGTGACATATCAGGTGGGTTGAAATGGATAAGTCTTGGATCAAAGCCGATACGGATTCTTTACAATATGAAATTGGTGTCGAAAACTTCTTGATATTTGCGGAGGAAAATGCGAAAAATCCTAAGAAAATTTGTTGCCCATGTGCACGCTGCGTTAATTTAAAAAAGTTTTCGGTAAAAATAATTAGAGGTCATTTATATGAAGCTGATTTTAGTTTTGGGTATATTGAGTGGATTTGGCATGGAGAAGAGTCTTCTAGGAGTACTAAATCATCTGTTGGTAGTTGTCATGTTTCGAAGTCAACACCTACTACGCAAACAGTTAATGTGTGTGAGGCAGCCTATAATAAAGGCGATCACGATGTTGATACAGACGATTTTAAGAGGTTTGTGGCTGATGCAGAACAACCTCTGTTTGAGGGAAGTGAGTGCACTAAGCTAGAGTCAGTTTTAAAATTACATAACTGGAAATCTAGATTTGGCATTAGTGATAGTGCATTTACTGATTTACTTGAAAATATTGGCTCATTCCTTCCTAAAGATCATCTTTTGCCACCGAGTTCATATGAAGCGAAAAAACTTTAGCTGATTTAGGACTTGAGTATACCAAATTCCATGCGTGTCCGAATGACTACGTGTTATACAGAGGTATTAATAAGCAGGCTTCAGAGTGTCCTAAATGCCATCTGTCCCGTTGGAAGGTTGGGAAGGATGGTAAAAATATGGTTAATATACCAGCCAAGGTCATGTGGTATTTTCCAATAATCCCCAGATTTAAGAGAATGTTTAAATCTGCTTCAACCGCTGAGTTAATGACTTGGCATTCACAAAATCAAACTAAAGACGGGGTCATGCGTCATCCATCTGATTCGCCTTCGTGAAAAAAATATTGATTATAGGTGGCCTGAATTTGGTAGTGAGGCAAGAAATATCCGTTTAGCATTATCGGCCGATGGCATTAATCCACACAACAATGGTCTAAACAATAGGTATAGTTGTTGGCCGGTGGTCTTAGTAACATATAATCTTCCTCCATGGTTATGCATGAAGAGGAAGTTTATGATGTTAACGACATTAATATCTGGCCCGAATGAGCCTGGTAATAATGTTGACGTTTATCTACAACCACTTGTTGATGATTTAAAGAAACTGTGGGAAGACGGCGAACCAGATGTATACGATGCGCACACCAAGTCCTTTTTTACTCTAAGGGCAGTTTTGATGTGGACAATAAATGACTTTCCCGCATATGGAAATCTGTCAGGCTGCATCAACAAGGGTTATAAGGGCTGTCCAATATGCGGTGATGATACGGTAGCTAAATATTTAAGTCATAGTAGGAAAATGTGTTACCAAGGTCATCGTCGGTATTTACATGAATATCATCCTTATAGGAGGCAAATGGAAGATTTTAATGGGGAACAAGAGTTTGGGCACGCAGCTGCACCGCTCAGTGGAGAAGAAATCTTGGCTCAACAACAAGAAATTAAATTTAGTTTCGGGAAGGGGGGGAAGTCAAAGAAGGTAGAGTATGCATGGAAAAAGAAATCATTTTTTTTTTACTTAGAATATTGGAAGTTTCACTATGTTCGTCACTATCTTGATGTTATGCATGTCGAGAAGAACGTGTGCGATAATTTGATTGGGACACTACTTAATATGAAGTTTAAGACTAAAGACAGTGCCGCCTCTCGTCGTGATATGGTTGACATGGGTGTAAGGGTTGATTTAGCTCATAAAGTAGGAGATAAGAAAACCTACTTACCCCCTGCAGCTTATACTTTGTCCAGTGTAGAAAAAAGAAAAATATTGTCTTCATTGTTGAAGATGAAACTTCCATATGGACATGCATCAAACATTAAAAACTGTGTATCAATGATCGATATGAAGTTGTATGGGCTGAAGTCCCATGATTGTCATATCCTCCTCCAACAGTTACTCCCTGTTTCCATTCGTTCTGTGCTTCCAAAAAACGTGAGGGTTAGTATTATAAGATTGTGCTTCTTTTTTAACTCTTTGTGCAACAAAGTTGTAGATGTGTCGAAACTCAATAAACTGCAATCAGATGTGATTTTGACCTTGTGTGAGTTGGAAAAAATATTTCCACCATCCTTTTTCGATGTCATGCTTCATCTCACAGTCCACTTGGTTAGGGAGTTGCGTTTATGTGGACCGGTTTTTTATAGATGGATGTTTCCATTTGAACGGTTCAATAAAGTTTTAAAAAGTTATGTACGAAATCGTTTTTATCCGGAAGGTTGCATAGCAGAAAGTTATCTCAAAGAAGAATCAGTAGAATTCTGCACGGAATTTATTAGTGATAGTGGCACAACTGCTGGTCTTCCGAAAGATGAAGGCAAGCTTTCCGGTCCCTTATCTGTTGCGACAATGAAGGCGGTGGAAGAAAAAGAACGAGATGAGGCGCATCTTCATGTTCTTCTCAACAACCCTGAAGTGGAACCGTATGTTAAGTAAGTTAAATTTAAAATTATCTTTATTTTTGTTGTGGTTATTTTCATTTGTAATTACTCTTATGTAATGAACTTACTCTCAGAATGCATAAGGAGTATCTAGAAGAGATTTATCGAGGAAAAAAAAAGACTGTTCAGTGGCTGTTGGGAGAGCACAATCGGCTCTTTGCTGATTGGTTTGAAAAAAAAGTTAGTTTACATTCTTCTCCGATTTTAATACTGTTTAGTATATTTTTTAAGTTGTTAATTAGAATTAATTTATAATGTGTTACAACTATGTGTGTAGGTAATAATTCAAATGATGGAGGATCGTGAAGTTGTTTCCGAAACGAATAGATGGTTGGCAGGAAAACCATCATTTTCAGTCCTGACATTTGAAAGTTATCTTGTTGATGGGGTTCGATACTATACAAAAGAGCGAGATAATTCAAGGGTTGTTCAGAATAGTGGGGTGTCATTAGTTGCTAGGACAGTCCAAGTCTCTAGTTCTAGAGATTTAAATCCAGTGGAGAGTGATATGAAATTTTATGGGGTAATCGAAGAAATATGGGAGTTAGATTACCAAGGGTTGTTCAGAATAGTGGGGTGTCATTAGTTGCTAGGCCCCTTTGTTTTTGTGTAAATGGGCAGGAAATGATAGGGGTATCAAGATTGATGAACTTGGTTTCACACTAGTGGACTTTAGTCGACAAGGTCACAAGAAGGATAAATATGTGTATGTTGACCAAGTCAAACAAGTTTTTTATGTTGAAGATCCAGTTGACGCAAACTGGTCTGTTGTGCTAACATCGACGACGGGAGACTATAGTGAGGCATACTGCGATGATGACCTAGGAGACACCATCTTACATAATCACCCATTCTGCTCAACGATACCTCTATGTGATTCCACTAATTATGATGAAGCTAATGTTAGCAATATAAGGCAAAATATTAAGGGGATTTGGGTGAAAAAGGGATAAATGTGGTTATAGTACCACATATAAAATCTCAAATTTATTTGTATGAAGTTACTTCCACTTTGTTGTTCTTTGTAGTACTGTTTCCGAAAATTATGTTTGAATTTGTTTTTCTATATCATGGACTTGGTAATATATCACGGAATAATTATTTTTAATTTGTGTTTTGCATATATATATTTCTTGAAATTTGCAGATTAAAGGAATACAAGAGAAATGGCACCTAAGAAGCAAAAGAAAGCAGAACATAAAAAAGATAAAATCAGCTCTGAAGCCACCAAACAACTGGAGATAGAGGTCAAAGCTTCAGAACCTAATGTCTCACAGTCCGCAACTGCAACTGAAGCTCCAAACTTAGACTCAGAGCAACCCACAGTTACAACCACTGGAAGTGCACAAAAGAAATCTGGAGGTAAGCGAGGTGTATGTGCCATGTACAAAGTCATTGTGAAAAAAGCTTGCGGGAAGAAGTTGAAAGTTGTGTGCAATGAATTTGGAGCTCCTTGTGGGAAAGCTAGGGCTAAATTGCAGTCCTATGTTGGCATGTCGGCTAGGACAATGATCCCCATTGACATTCCAAGCTGGCCACATGTGGAGCCTGAATTGAAATCAAAGCTTTGGCTCGATGTTCAGGTATTCTATAATTTTTGTAAATTTGTGTACATATAGTATTTAATTAATTTATTTTTTTGTTGATGTTATTAATCTTGAATTTTAAATAGTCAATATATTTTCTTACGATATGTACGTGCTTGTATGTTTTTCAGGATACATTTAAAGTTAAACCATATCTTGAGGACTCTATCCTAAAGTCTGCAGGCACTAAATGGAGACAATTTAAGACGACTTTAACAAATAAGTTTGTGCTACCATATCTTGGTAAGAAGAAAAAATTGAGTAAACCGCCAAAGAAATATGAATTTGTTGGTAGGTCAGCCTGGAAAAATTTTGTTGCCCAGAGATCTGATCCTATTTGGAAGGTATATGTGATTTTATTATTAATTTATATTTTTGTCAATTATGTACATTAATGATTCTTTTGTAGGAAAGATTATAATTATTGTCAATTATAAATTTGGTTGTAGGAAATTCATGATTTATAAAGTTACAGAGTTGGTAAGCGGAAATATCCTCACCGCATGTCAAGAAAGGGCTACATTGGCTTGAAGGAGGAAGAAGTAATAAGGATAGTCATTTTTGTAATCATACTATATATCTTTTGTTATTTTTTTAATTTGTTGCTTCATTTTTAACAGATTAAGTTGGGAAACTTGGAGCCCGGAGAAGATCCTGACAGGGCAATTTTATGGAAGAAGGCTCGAAAGCCAAAGAACGGCGTGATTGATGAAGGTTTGGCTGAAGTGTACGGAAGAATTGTAAGCCTATATTGTCATGATAGTTAATTATGATAATTCTATATTTGTCAACAAATATATTGATCATTTTCATGTCTATATATAGGATACCCTACTGGATGCCAAGTGCAAGGGTGAATTTCACCATACTGGAAGTGAAGATGTTCTGACAGTGGCATTGCAAACTCCTGAGCATTCGGGAAGGGTCCGAGCAGTTGGAGGGTTCATTACTACAAAAGCATTCTTCAAGTTACCAAGAGAGAAAAAGATACGAATCACAAAGTCAGAGTTAATGGATCGTGATCGAAAGATGTCGGAGAAGATGCAGAATATGGAGTCAGAGCTTGCTCAATTGAAGGCAATGATTAATTCCCAAGCCACTCTTCATTCACCAATGTTTTCCGAGAAAGCAAGTGCTGAACATATTCTTCCAGTAAAAGAAAAGATAAAACCACCAAGTGCAAAAGGATTAGTGTTGGATGCCAATGATGAAGATTGTGTTGCCTCTGGGACTCCTCCTCCACCTCCTGAAAATCTGGTAAAATAATAGATATGAGTATAGTCTAATTGCAAACACGTTTCTAATATTAGTGAACTTTAAGTTTTATTTATCAAATTTCTAGGCTGGTAAACAATGTGAGTTGGCGGTAAACACCATAGAAAACAAGGTTGCTTTCGGTGTTGTTTTTCCCCCTCATGGCGATTTCGCTGACACAATTCATGGAAAGCCTATGCCGCCTGGATGTTTACGTGTCTCTGTTGTGGGTTTCATCAAAGAAGAGGCACTACTTCCGGTGCCAGTACCCGGTGAAATGGAGACCGTCCTGCAAGCTGTTGGCTCTCATGTAGCATGGCCCGAAGAATTTATAGTCTACCCAACTCTTGCTGTGGTATGATTTACCGGATAATAGTAAACCGACTCAAAGAGGGTAATGTTGATCGTATATTCTTTTTGCCGCACAATCACAAGTAAGGGCAATGTTTAGAAAAGTTAATTTGAACACTTAAATTCTTGCGATCGGTGGCTTTGATAAATACCAACACTTGGATCTAATTTGCTTAATTTATGTCTGTGATTAATTGAAATAGTATGCATTGGATTTTGACAATTATTTGGGATAGTGAGATTTACATTCTCAATCCATTGCCTCATCCAGTCCAATTTCCAGCACTAGAAAAAGCATTAACAAGGTAACATTTAATTTAAAGATTTTGATTAGTTTAGAAGCATTCCTCGGTTTTGACATGGAGTAATTTGTTTACTTTTGCAGCGCATTGAAATCTTTCAATTCTGAAACTGGCAGGGGCAGCAAGATGCCGAAAGTAAAGTTTCTCAGTGTAAGTAATTTTGCATTACGTTTAGGTACTGCATAATTAAAGTTGTTGGTTAATTTTCCAAGGCCTGATATGTGTCTTTTTTATAATTGAAATATGGATCTCCGAAACAGCCTGGTGGCCATGAATGCGGTTACGTTGTAATGTGCTACATGAAAGAGATTACGGAGGATAAAGGATTGACTTTTCCTACAAAGGTAAACTTTTATGGGTTGAAATGTCTATAAGTACATAAGTTAGTATTCTCGGGTATAACAAGAATATAGTAAGGTATCCTATGAAGGAATTATGTTTGCTTAAAATGGTTAGTTTTTTTTTACACTTTGTAGTGGTTGAACAAGACTCGAAGGTCTTACACTGATGCGGAGCTGGATGTGGTGCGTATTGAGGCTCTCGAGTTCATCCAAGAACATATATGATAGATGTATAGTGGTTGAACAAGAACATCCAGTTCACTACTAGTGTATGATGGTTCTAACTTTTTAAGGGTTTCTGGGGATTAGGTACTTGTAAACATTTCAGTTGGTTTTTGCGGATTCATACTCTGATGCTTTGGATTTAGCTAGTTAATTCCGTCATAGACTGGTTATGGTATAACTATGCATGTTTTGGATTATGGCCGTTAGGGATGTTTGGATTGTGACTGTTGGGAATGTTTGAGTTATGTTATGAATGTTTGGATTAATGCATGGTTGTTTGAATGACATTGGTAGAATGAGTGGATTATGTTTATTTGTTTTTCTGGGTAGTAGTTTCTATAATAAAGAGTTGTTTGTAACAATATAAAAAACATCAGTTTTAAAAGTCAAACATACGAAAAATAGATGTCTAATAATCACAAATACAACAGTTATGTATTGCAAAAAAGATGTGTCATAACAAATTAGACATTAGTTGAAAGGCAATTAATTGATGTCTAATAACTACATACACAACGTTTTTATTACAAAAAAAGCAATGTAATAAAACTATTTACACATCTGTCAAAATTGATGTCTAAGGAAATTTTACACATCGTTTTTCTTACAATAAAAGCGATGTGATAAAATTATTTAGACATCTGTCAAAACCGATGTCTGAAGAAACCTTACACATCATTTTTCTTACAATCAAAACGATGTTATAAAACTATTTAGACATCAGTTAAAACAGATGTCCAACATAGCATTTACATCTCTTTTCCTAAACGCAATGATGTGTATAAAATCTCAGACATCATTTTCTTGACAAAACATGATGTATATGTCGAATATGGCTCTGTGTACCATATGTTTAATCGAATCTAATACTAGTATTATAACTTATAAAAGTGAGGCTCATGCATTTGAAAAAAAAAAATATTAGCCATAGACATCAGGAAATATAATAACTACTGATGTGTAAAAGCTTCCTAGACATCGGCTGAAAACCGATCTTTAAAAGTCGGACTTTTAACATCACCGACAAAGACATCGGTTGGCAAAGAACATAGACATCGGCCAGAAACCGATGTCTATTGACCCTTTTCTTGTAGTGAAGGGGGGTTGAATACAAACAGTACCGTTTAATCGAATTTGTATTGTTGAATTTAACAATTACAATACCAAATTTAATGCGGAATAAAATGAAACAAGATTCAAGTTAAATAAAACTCTATTGAACTTGAAGGGTGTTACAAATCAGTGTACAGATTACAAGGTTCTTATTAAAACAAATCTAGAATAAATTCGACATGAATTTATCTATATTTGTAATAAAAGGATCGAATACTAAAAAGTAGTTCGATAATAATTCTAGGGATTATGATCCGCTAGATTGTCAAAGCAGTACAAGTAATTGAATTCTAGTTGATTGGATATAACTTTGATGGCTAGAATTTATTACAAGAATTAAATGAAGCTTTGCAGTTGGCTTGCGTTTAATGGCAGAAGAAATGAAATAAGAAGCTTTTGTTCTTTCTGTCTTGAAAAAGTAATGTGTGTTCTGGCCAATTGTTCAAATACAAAGTATTTAAACACCTGACACAAAACAAACGCACACGCCAATAATTCATTTGATTTAATATTAATAGTACTAACCAATATAACTGGTAGTACTATCGGTAGTACTATCAATTTGTATTGGTAGTACTATCGGTAGTACTAACCTTGATAGTACTACTAGTATAAATCAGATAGTACTACTAGTACTAAATAGAATTAGGTATAAAACTGATTTAATACATTCTACTTTTAATTGATTTAATAAATGAATTAATTCTTTTAGAATTAATTCACTGATTAAATAAATTAAATAAATGACTCAAATAATTTCATAAATAAATTAATTCTTGAGAATTAATTTATACATTAAATTACTTAAAATCTAGATTGATTAATTTAATATATGAATTAATTCTGAAAGAATTAATTCATAGATTAAATTAATTATCTTATAGAATAATATTAAAAGAGAATTAAACTAATTCTTAGAACCACTAAAATTGATGACGAACTTCCACTGGCTGACGTTGACACTCCATGTACTGTCTGGTTCATGAGTGACTAACTTTAGTGACTGTTCTTCATCTTTAACTTTAAGCTGTTATTCTTTACTCCTTCTATTTAAACAAAGGACTGTAACCTGTACTTTTTCTCGTCACACTTCTGAAATCTCTGTCACTTTTAAATAGTTCCACTTCCTTGAATACTTCACTGAGGCTTGAACAATAAATTGAACTTCTTTCAATGTAGAATAGCTTCAAGTCTGTAGATGAATTTAATCTCCATTCTCTTGACAGATATAATCTTCTGAGATTCTTGTGACATCTGTATTTATTATTTACTTATTACATCTTGGTTTATGTTGAGTAGAATCCTCTGTGTTTACAAATAGGCCTAGACATATGTCTTTCAATCTCCCTCTATTTGTTTGTTAGACAATAACAACCAAATACCTTAGAGGATAACTCAACTAAAACAAGAAAAGATAAGACTTTTAAGAGTCAAGTAAATAATAATAAAAAGTTCTGGATTAAATATAACAATTTCCAGATTCAAACAGTAAAGATAAATACAAGATAGATGTTCCTCTAGTCTGAACAAATGATACATTTTCCTATCTTGATTTACCTAGCTCTAAACATTTAACATTTACAAATTGAGCTAACTACATCATGCCTTTAGTCTCTAATTTCACCTTCTTCAGCTTCTTGCAAGGTGACTAGAAGATCTTTGTCAAGGACACGATCACTTTCAGAAACCACACCACTTGGCATTACTGGTTGAGTGGTGATCTTCTTCAATCTGTTCTTCATCTGAGCATACCTTGGAACTTTCTCCGTGCAGTAGTCTGAAATCATATCAACAACTTCAGACTTCTCTACAGTAGCAAACCCAGAAGTTCTAAGAAGATTCTCCAACTTCACCAGTTGCATAGCAGTCTGTAGCTTCATGGAATCAGGATCCAGCCTTACAGTCTCCAAAGTTGTACCTCTGTAGATTTTGACTTCATAAGGAAAGTGTACAACTTGAGGGCTGGCCTTCATAGCAGAGTCTCTCAGCCGGTCATAAAGAAGCTCGTTCAAGCAAGAAGATCTCTTTACTTTACTCATTAGAATCCACAATTCAGAGAGAGATCTTCTTTGGAGTAGTTCAAGAGAAACAGTGAATGACCCTTCAAGAGCACTTGACACATAAATAAACAGTTCTTGCCTCACTTGATCAAATGCAGATGCAATCCTCAGAATATCTTCCTTCAATGCCTTCATGTACAATGAGTTGTCTGGATTGACAGTTCTGATCTTCTCAAGTAACTTCAGAAAAGTAGCATCATTGTTTGTGCCTCTCTGAGGGATATCAAACATCTCCCTTGCCTTATCCCAGTTGCTTCCTTGCTTCATCCTGACATCCAATCTCCTTTCTTTGACATGAATACTATGAAGACGTTGTTTCTCTTCATGTTCAGCCTTTTGAATTTTCAGCTTCTGAGAAATGATGTCGGGGACCTTGGCATTCTCATCCTCCTTTCTCCTTAACTCTGCTTGCTGTTTATTCAGCTCCCTTTGAAACAAAGGGTCAGGTGTATATAATTCAGCTTCATCTTCCCAATCATCAAAGTTGGCTGCCTCCTCAACCTCCTCCTCACCAAAAGCTTCTTCAGGTATGGTCTTCTCCAGATCACCAGATGTGTCAAATTGGAAGTCATCCTGTTCACCATGGTAGTAGTAGGCATCATCAAAAGCAGACTCCTCCATTGATTGTTTACCTTTCCCCTTATCCTTTCCAGAAGCTCCTCCAGCTTCTCTGTTTCCTCCTTCTTTCTCCTTCTCCCCCTTAGTTGAGGAATCCTCTACAGTTTGAGCTTTGGAAGCCCTAGGATTCACCTCAGATGTTCCCCTTATATCTCCTTCTTCTCTCCTTTCTTCCCTATCTCCTCCTTGATCAACATCATCATCTCCCCCAAAGAATGTTCTTTGTTCAACTGTAGGTTGATGTGACTTCTTTATCATATAGTACAGATGCTTCATCCCTTCATTTAGATGCTCCATTCCACCTTCAATTTTAGAGAATCTTTGATCATTAAACCATTGATTTTCATCAACAGTTTGCTGAATAAAATCCCCTTAAGCAGTAATGGCAGCAAACTGTTCAACATTTGACGTTGTAAGATCAGAGATGTCCGAAGCCAAAAGTACTTGAGATTGCTGAACAGCATTGATCTTTGGTAGGAGAGTAGTCTTCAAGATATCAATTTCATCTTTAATCAAACCCAGCTGATTTGTTACAGAGGTGGAAGAAGAAGACCGTTCAACCACTTGTGCTTTAAGAATGTCTTTCTCAGCCTGGGTTTCTTGCAGTTGTTTCTGTAGAGCAGCTATCTGAGCTAACAAAGAAGCAGTGTTTGTGTCAGTGTGTGCACTCACTTCAATTTCTCTCAGTGGTGTTTCACTCAACTCACGTGCTTGTGTATCACTCTCTGTTTGATTTTGATCTCTAATCACTAGCTGTCTTTCCAAGTTATCAGATTGAGTACCTGCAATAGAAATCACCCTAGCCTCTTCAAGAAAGGTCAGTGGTGGTGCAATGGGAGTTCGCAAATCCCGATCCCGGGTTGAGTCTGTCAAAATATTTGACATTGTATACTGAATTGCTTCAGAGACAGACTCACCAGGTTGCCTTTCACTTTCTCCAGTAAAAACTGCGAGTGAAAAATCCCTTAAGGGAGCCAGAGATGTTCCCTCTGGGAGGGGAGAAAATGATTCTATTAATAGTGGCAAAGAATCAGATTTTCCCTTCGATGCCTGTGAAGGCACTTCTTCCGTGACAATGGTAGGCACTGTTTCAGATCCTAAGTGCTGTCCTAACAACGTGTCCTGAGTTTCTTCTATTTGGATGTCTTCTCCCATTGTGAGTAATGGGAGAGTGCTTGACTCATTACAGGTTGCCAGGGCCCGATGGCGAATTTCAATAGATTCATCCTGTTGAGAGGATGTCTCCAGAGACTATTCAATGGCCATTTCAAAGTCCATATCCCGTTGGGAGGACATGGATGGGCTTACAGATGTCTCTCTATAGGTTTTTCTTTTCTTTAGTGGTGGAGACAGAGTTGTGGGTGCACTCAGTGTTTGTTCACTACTTGACCTTTGTCTTATTAACGAAGCAGTTTCAGGTTGAGAGGTTAAAGGATTGGACACAGTGTTTGGCTCTCTGACCTGTGTTAGAGATTGTGGTTCTACAACCTCTTGGTCTGTCCTATCAACCACTTGGGTTTCATCAAAGGTGCCAGATGATCCAGAGATAGGATGTATTACCTGTATTGGCAGTTCCTCTGAAGTTCCAGTTGCAATGACTAGTTGTTGATCAGGAACAAAAGGTTCAAAAGTAGGAAGGTTAAAGAATTGTGCCATGAATGGGCTGACTACCACTGGTGTCATGTTCAATTTTTGAGAAGTGTGGAGTCTTTGAAAGAACTTACTAGCAGTAGTAGGAGAAGGAACATATACAGCATTTAAAAACAACTCCTTGTGAGCATCAGATAGCACATGATTGATTAAGATAGTGAGAAATCTAGGATAGAAACACCTGACTTTTCTACCACTATCATGATCAATCCTGGCATTAGATACTCTCCTAACTATAAGACTCCAGATAAGATGACCAATGTTAAGTCTAACATTAAACACAATAGCATAAGCAATGTACTGCAACAAAGATGGAATATTTTGAAAATTGCTTTTAGTACAATTGCTGAAAACCTTAGCTAAAGTATCAAATAAGACATCCCATTCACAGACTAAATTAGCTTTACTGAGTTTGGGCAACTCCAAAGGACCTTGATAATGAATTCTGTTGAAAAACTGAATTAATTCAATATCAGAAAGAGTCCTATCAAAGTTGTCCCATGGAAGTTGAAAAACTTCACAAAACAAACCCTCAGTAATAGTGTATTGTGTGTGCTCAATTGTGAAAGAAATAGAATTCAAATCATCAGAAATTACAGCACTAGAACACAATAATCTCAGTGGTTCAATCTTTAAATCAGCAGTTAAACATATAGCACGACTAACACAACACTGCGAATTTAAAAACTGAATCCAAGGTCGAAAACGATCAACCGGGCATTTCAAAGGATCAAAATACCCAATGTAATTGTTTTTAACAACCTCAAAATTCTGAGCCATACTTTACTAAGTAAAAATTAACATAGAAAAACAAAAACTCAAATAATTATGAATAATTCGAATTTAAGGATTTTAAGATTAATTAAAAATTAATTAAAAAATCCAAATTTTCAAATTTCTCCAAAAATTATCAAATTTCAGTATGTTAATCCTTGACACAAACCACACACACTACTATTTTTAGAACTCAAAAACACCTATTAATCACTAAATACGAATCACAAAACCCTTTGAATTCAAAAAAAACTCAAAAACTAAAATCTTAATGAAACTTTGATTTTAAGATATGGAATTAACGGGCTTGATTAGATGAACACAGTGATGGTTTTAGATTCTAAAACAAGAAAGAAACGAATCCGGAAATTGAAAATGAAATGGACAGCAGTTCGTTTCTTTTTGGAATAAAGAGAGAGAAAGATAAAAGTCAGTTATGTAAAAACATGAACTGATAGTACTAAGTAAAAAAGTAAAAAAAACAAAACTGTATATATATAACCCTGTTAGTACTATGGTAAAAACACGGTCGTACTATCAGAATAAAACAGAAAAAGATAAAAAGAAATAATAAAAACGAAAGAAGCCTAGTAGTACTATTAAAATAAAGCTAGTAGTACTATCCTAAAAAGACTACGGTAGTACTATGAACAGTAAAAAACTGACTTAGCAGTACTAAGAATTAAAACGGAAAAACAAAAATTAAAAACAATAAAGAAATGCTGGCAGTACTAAGGAAAATGAACTAGTAGTTCAAACTAGTAATACTAATCGAAAAACAGATAAAACAGATTTAAATAAAACGAAAAATGCTGAGAATTAATAAACTTAACAGAAAAAGAATAAAAATGCATGAAAAATTATTACAATCCTTGAAAAATTCATAGAAAATTCCATAAATCCTAGAAAAATATGCAGAAAATTAGAGAAGTGCATTAAATTAATATAAACTTGCAGAAATATTTAAACAACAATATTTACAATCTGAAAAACACCTAAATAATTCTAAATAAATATATTTTTAATAAAAATACATTTCTCCACTTAAAAAATATGAGAAAAATATTTTTAAAGAAAATAAAATATTCAGAGCTATTTAAATTTACAAGCATGTAATATTAAATGAGAATTGGCAGTAAATATCAGTTAAATGACAAGAGAAAATGAATTATTGAAAGAACAAACATGACAGAGATATTGTTAATCACTAAGACTGTTTAACATACCCAATTTACCAACTAACTTGATAAATGTGGATTCGTCAACAGATTTAGTGAATATATATGCAGTCTGTTCTTCTGTGGGTACAAAGTGTAACTCCACAGTTCCATTCATGACATGCTCTCTGATAAAATGATACCTGATATCAATGTTCTTCGTTCTCGAGTGCTGCACAGGGTTGTTGGAGATTGCTATGGCACTTGTATTATCACACAAAATGAGAATTTTGTCTAATGCAAAGCCATAGTCCTTTAATTGATTCCTAATCCATAAAATCTGAGCACAACAGCTTCCAGCAGCAATATATTCAGCTTATGCTGTTGAATTGGAAACTGTTTGTTGTTTCTTGCTATACCAGGAAATCAACCTACCTCCTAGGAATTGACAACTCCCAGAGGTACTCTTTCTATCCACAACACTACCTGCATAATCAGAATCTGTATATCCAACAAGGTTAAAACCAGAATCTTTAGGGTACCAGATACCTAGATTAGGTGTACCCTTAAGATATCTCAAGATTCTTTTCACAACAATGAGATGTACATCTCTAGGGTCCGCTTGGAACCTTGCACACAAGCATGTAGCATACATAATATCTGATCTACTAGCAGTAAGATAGAGTAAGGAGCCAATCATACCTCTGTAGCTTGTAACATCTACCTTGATAGAATTGTCAGAAGCTCCAAGTTTGATGGCTGTTGAAGATGGAGTCCTTGCTGATGTTGAATCCTCCATGTGATACTTCTTGAGGAGTTCTTTGAGATACTTGAATTGACAAATAAATATACCATTTGACCTTTGACTTACTTGCAATCCAAGAAAGAACTTCAGCTCACCCATCATACTCATTTCAAACTTACTCTGCATTAGCTCAGCAAATCTCTTATAGAGATTATCATTAGTAGACCCAAATATGATGTCATCCACATAGACTTGGACTAATATCATATCACTTTTGTGTTTCTTTGAAAAAAGAGTTTTGTCTATGATACCTCTAACAAAACCATTTTCTAAAAGAAAACCAGAGAGAGTGTCATACCATTTTCTTGGGGCTTGTTTGAGACCATATATAGCCTTGAAAAGAAAGTACACAAAGTCCAGCAGCTCCTGATTTTCAAAGCCAGGGGGATGTTCTACATACACTTCTTCATCCAGCTCACCATTCAGGAATGCACTCTTAACATCCATTTGATAGACTTTAAAATTGGAGTAAGCAGCAAATGCTAAGAACATCCTGATGGCCTCAAGTCTAGCCACTGGTGCATAGGTTTCATCATAATCAATGCCTTCAGCTTGAGAATACCCTTGTTCAACCAGTCTTGCCTTGTTCCTTGTAACAATGCCATCCTCATCTAGCTTGTTCATGTATACCCATCTTGTACCAACTACTTTCTTGTTCTTTGGTCTGGGTACCAGTTTCCAGACTTGCTGTTGTTCAAACTGATTGAGTTCATCTTGCATAGCAATCACCCAATCTGGATCAGTCAGTGCTTCCTCAGTTTTCTTTGGTTCCATTTCAGATAGAAATGCTGAATAATGACATTCATTCTGAGTTGCACTTCTAGTTTTAACTCCAACACCTGGATCACCAATGATCAGCTCAAAAGGATGAGCTCTATTCCATACAGTCTGTCTTGGAAGATTTGATCTTGATGATTCGCCTTGAAATTCACTTTGATGTTGTGAGTGACTAGATGATCCTTCATTTGCTCCCCTTGAGTTGTTGTTTGATTGCCTTGATGATTCTTCTCCAGTGTTGGTGGTATCTCCATTGTTACCAGTGTTTCCACCACCACCACCATGATCATTATCATCATTGTTATTATCATTACCAGCAATAACTTCAGGTGGGGCTACATCATCTGATTCTGAGTCTGGCAAGTTATCAAACTTCATCTTTTCAGATGATTCTTCTTTTTGGATATTAGGGAACTTAGTGTCATCAAAAGTAACATTGACACTTTCCTTTACTGTGTGACTGCCAACCAAGTAGACCCTGTAAGATCTTCTGGAATAACCAACAAAATAGCTTCTTGTGCCTTGGCATCAAACTTGCCACGTTTAACATTATCATCTATAAGCACAAAGCATTTTGCTCCAAATACATGAAAGTACTTGACAGTTGGTTTCTTGTTGTTCATGATCTCATACGGAGTCTTCATTAAGACCTTGTTGATTAAAGTTCGATTCTGAGTATAACAAGCTGTATTCGCTGCTTCAGCCCAAAAGTACGTTGGAAGTTTGGACTCACTTAACATAGTCCTAGCAGCTTCAATCAAAGTACGATTCTTTCTTTCCACTACTCCATTTTGTTGAGGAGTTCTAGGGGCAGAATATTGTCTTGTTATTCCTTTATCAACACAAAAGTCATTTAGAATGGCATTCTTGAATTCAGTACCATTATCTGACCTTATGGCTCTAACAGGGAATCTAGAATCCAGCTCAATCAACTTTATATGGTCAATCACCAGGTGTGGGGTCTCATCCTTGGAATGTAGGAATAAAACCCATGTATATTTTGAAAAGTCATCAACAATCACAAGTGCATATTGTTTCTTTGACATGGACATCACATTAACTGGACCAAACAAATCCATGCGCAGCAGCTGAAGTGGTTCAGTTATTGATGATGTGTCAGTGCCCTTGTGAGAAGCTTTCTTTGACTTTCCTTTTTGACATGCCTCACACAGTCCTTCCTGTGTAAATTCCATCCGAGGCAAACCTCTAACCAATTCCCTCTTAACTAAAGAGTTCATGGTTTTAAAGTTAAGGCGAGACATCTTCTTGTGCCATAGCCAACTTTCATCTGATGAAGCTTTAGCATAAAAACAATTAACTTCATCTTTGGATCTTGTGTGCAGATCAGCTATGAACAAGTCACCTTTCCTTACTCCTTGAAGAGCAGGCTTTCCATTCTTCTTGTGAAGGATCTGGCACTTCTCTCTTTCAAAGGAAACAGCATATCCTCTGTCACAGAAATGACTGATGCTGAGAAGATTGAATTCAGACCTTCCACAAATGATACATATTCAATGATAACATTTCCATACTTCAAACAGCCATATCCTTTCGTAATACCCTTGCTGTTATCTCCAAAGGTAACTACTGGGCCAGCTTTCTCAACCAAATCTGATAGCAGGGCTCTATCTCCGGTCATATGCCTTGAACAGCCACTGTCAAGAATCCACATAGCACGGTTTACCTGTTTAACTCCCTGCAATATCAAATTGATTAGTCCTTCCTCGGAACCCAAACTTGATTGGGTCCGGCATACTTAAAGAACTGGCCTTTGTCAGGCAAAACAACCTTTTTAGCTACAACTACTTCAACCTCTTTCACAAAAGAGCGTTTCCATTTATACCCAGCCTTAACACATTTCTGAGTAGGCTTAGGGATAAATGAATCCACTCCAGTCTTAGGAGGACTCGTAGTCTTAGCTCTAACATGCTTCTTATTATTAACATGTTGACGTGGAGTAGTCTTATCATTAGATACATGCTTACTATTAAAATAAGCATACATAATATTGAAAGTACAAGACATGCAATTAATCACACCACATGCTTTATGAGAAGAATTAACAGCAGGCATGTTAGTTCTATAGTTGTTTTGATCCAACTTATGGATATTTGATTTAGTCTTTTTAGTTATAGCAACTTTGACTGGAATATCAGATATACACTTGTTGGACTGTTCAACTTCCAAAGCAAGATCTTCTTCACGTATCTCCTCTGCAATGATGATAGAGTATTCATTCAGAGTATCTGCTTGGGACTCTCTAAAGAAAGGTTTATCAATACCCTTAAGCACATCAGGAATACCCCTTTCTTCAGGACTGACTCTATTAGGGGTATTTATGCTTAATTTACGAATAGACTCATTATAGTCATACCATATTCCTACGGTCTGACCAATACTTTGTTTATTGATAATTTCTTTAGCAGTCTTACAAGAGTTGAAGTAAGAATTAGCTTTAGTCTTCAGCTCACTATTCTCTTCCTTGAGAATGGTTTCCAGTTGAATATAACATTTAACCCTATTCTCAAGAAATGCAATTTTCTCAGTAAGTTCATCCTGATTAACATGCACTAGTTTTAATTCTTTTACCTCCTGTTCAAGAGCTGTGTTCAAAAGAATTATTCTATCATTTTCAGTGCATGCACAAGAAATAGTACCACTAAGATGACGAATCATTTCAGTGTCAGTGAACTTTACCTCTGACATGTATGCAGATGAAGTGTTTGCCTCTTTAGCCACTAAAGCAAGGTTCCCAATCTCACCTGCTTCTTTATCACTGTCAGTGGCATCCCAACTCTTTCCTTCAGCAACATAGGCTTTCCCAATCTTGTTCTTCTTGCTAGAATCAAATGTGTTTCTTGTCACTTGCTTTGGCTTTCTACATTCAGTAGCAAAGTGACCCAACTCATTGCAATTGTAGCATCTGATTGTGCTCCTATCCACAGTTCCAGTTTTGTAGCCACCCCTTGTGCTACTTGAAGAGGAAGATCCACCTCTCTGAAATCTGGGCCTGAACTTAAGATTGGGATTCCTCTTGAATCTGAACTTCCCAAACTTCCTGACTATCAAAGCCAAATCACCATCCTCCAGCTGATCAAGTTCCTCTAAAGAATAGAAGTCACCACCAGATTGATCAATGGATGTTAATCCATATTCAGCATCAATAACATTCATGTGAGAACTGGAAGGTTGAACAGCCTTCACTTCCAGTTTCTGTGGGACTTCAACAGCCAATGCAATAGAAGTACTAACTATCCTCCCAGTTCCATATAACTCATCCTGTTGAATCTGCTCCAGCTCATAGGTCTTCAGAACACCATACAATCTTTCCAAAGCAATCTCTCCCAGATCTCTTGCCTCTCTAATGGCAGATATTCTGTGCTCCAAATGACGTGGAAGTGTAAGTTGGAACTTCTTGTTAATTTCCTTGATAGTGTAGCGCTTCCCATTGAGATTCAGATCATTGATTAATTTGTTGTATCTCTCAAAAACCTCAGAGATACCTTCACCAGGGTTTGATCTGAAATGCCCATATTGAGAGGTGAGAATTTCCAGCTTATTCTCTCTAACTTCCTCTGTCCCCTCATTGATTATCTCTATAGTTTCCCAAATGTGTTTGGCAGTATCACAGTATAGGACATGATTATGCCTGATAGGATCAAGACAATCAACAAGGATCAACTGTAGACATGCATCCAAGGTAACATCCTCTTTTTCATCAGGAGTGTAGTCCTTGGGATCCTTAGGGTACATCCTAGCAGCCCTAGTAACAATCTGATTCTCTATAAGTTCGCCCTCAATAATCATAGGGACTTTGGGACCATTCTTCAGCACATCAAAGTATTTAGGATTAGCAACTTTAAGAAATAGGAGCATTTTCTGCTTCCACATAGGATAATGCTCCTTGCTGAACATTGGGATTTTGACTGCACCCACTTTCTGTGTAGTAGACATCTTTTGAGATTTTTAGGAATAATAACAATTTCAGAGTTTAAGAAAAAAAATCTCAAAACAATTGGATCTTTGATTTGTATATTAATCAAAAGGCTCTGATGCCAATTGTTAGGTCCTGATATGTTTATAGAAGGGGGGTTGAATACAAACAGTACCGTTTAATCGAATTTGTATTGTTGAATTTAACAATTACAATACCAAATTTAATGCGGAATAAAATGAAACAAGATTCAAGTTAAATAAAACTCTATTGAACTTGAAGGGTGTTACAAATCAGTGTACAGATTACAAGGTTCTTGTTAAAACAAATCTAGAATAAATTCGACATGAATTTATCTATATTTGTAATAAAAGGATCGAATACTAAAAAGTAGTTCGATAATAATTCTAGGGATTATGATCCGCTAGATTGTCAAAGCAGTACAAGTAATTGAATTCTAGTTGATTGGATATAACTTTGATGGCTAGAATTTATTACAAGAATTAAATGAAGCTTTGCAGTTGACTTGCGTTTAATGGCAGAAGAAATGAAATAAGAAGCTTTTGTTCTTTCTGTCTTGAAAAAGTAATGTGTGTTCTGGCCAATTGTTCAAATACAAAGTATTTAAACACCTGACACAAAACAAACGCACGCGCCAATAATTCATTTGATTTAATACTAATAGTACTAACCAATATAACTGGTAGTACTATCGGTAGTACTATCAATTTGTATTGGTAGTACTATCGGTAGTACTAACCTTGATAGTACTACTAGTATAAATCAGATAGTACTACTAGTACTAAATAGAATTAGGTATAAAACTGATTTAATACATTCTACTTTTAATTGATTTAATAAATGAATTAATTCTTTTAGAATTAATTCACTGATTAAATAAATGACTCAAATAATTTCATAAATAATTTAATTCTTGAGAATTAATTTATACATTAAATTACTTAAAATCTAGATTGATTAATTTAATATATGAATTAATTCTGAAAGAATTAATTCATAGATTAAATTAATTATCTTATAGAATAATATTAAAAGAGAATTAAACTAATTCTTAGAATCACTAAAATTGATGATGAACTTCCACTGGCTGACGTTGACACTCCATGTACTGTCTGGTTCATGAGTGACTAACTTTAGTGACTGTTCTTCATCTTTAACTTTAAGCTGTGATTCTTTACTCCTTCTATTTAAACAAAGGACTGTAACCTGTACTTTTTCTCGTCACACTTCTGAAATCTCTGTCACTTTTAAATAGTTCCACTTCCTTGAATACTTCACTGAGGCTTGAACAATAAATTGAACTTCTTTCAATGTAGAATAGCTTCAAGTCTGTAGATGAATTTAATCTCCATTCTCTTGACAGATATAATCTTCTGAGATTCTTGTGACATCTGTATTTATTATTTACTTATTACATCTTGGTTTATGTTGAGTAGAATCCTCTGTGTTTACAAATAGGCCTAGACATATGTCTTTCAATCTCCCTCTATTTGTTTGTTAGACAATAACAACCAAATACCTTAGAGGATAACTCAACTAAAACAAGAAAAGATAAGACTTTTAAGAGTCAAGTAAATAATAATAAAAAGTTCTGGATTAAATATAACAATTTCCAGATTCAAACAGTAAAGATAAATACAAGATAGATGTTCCTCTAGTCTGAACAAATGATACATTTTCCTATCTTGATTTACCTAGCTCTAAACATTTAACATTTACAAATTGAGCTAACTACATCATGCCTTTAGTCTCTAATTTCACCTTCTTCAGCTTCTTGCAAGGTGACTAGAAGATCTTTGTCAAGGACACGATCACTTTCAGAAACCACACCACTTGGCATTACTGGTTGAGTGGTGATCTTCTTCAATCTGTTCTTCATCTGAGCATACCTTGGAACTTTCTCCGTGCAGTAGTCTGAAATCATATCAACAACTTCAGACTTCTCTACAGTAGCAAACCCAGAAGTTCTAAGAAGATTCTCCAACTTCACCAGTTGCATAGCAGTCTGTAGCTTCATGGAATCAGGATCCAGCCTTACAGTCTCCAAAGTTGTACCTCTGTAGATTTTGACTTCATAAGGAAAGTGTACAACTTGAGGGCTGGCCTTCATAGCAGAGTCTCTCAGCCGGTCATAAAGAAGCTCGTTCAAGCAAGAAGATCTCTTTACTTTACTCATTAGAATCCACAATTCAGAGAGAGATCTTCTTTGGAGTAGTTCAAGAGAAATAGTGAATGACCCTTCAAGAGCACTTGACACATAGATAAACAGTTCTTGCCTCACTTGATCAAATGCAGATGCAATCCTCAGAATATCTTCCTTCAATGCCTTCATGTACAATTAGTTGTCTGGATTGACAGTTCTGATCTTCTCAAGTAACTTCAGAAAAGTAGCATCATTGTTTGTGCCTCTCTGAGGGATATCAAACATCTCCCTTGCCTTATCCCAGTTGCTTCCTTGCTTCATCCTGACATCCAATCTCCTTTCTTTGACATGAATACTATGAAGACGTTGTTTCTCTTCATGTTCAGCCTTTTGAATTTTCAGCTTCTGAGAAATGATGTCGGGGACCTTGGCATTCTCATCCTCCTTTCTCCTTAACTCTGCTTGCTGTTTATTCAACTCCCTTTGAAACAAAGGGTCAGGTGTATATAATTCAGCTTCATCTTCCCAATCATCAAATGTTAGATCAGAATTCAATGATCGTCAGGAGCTAGACTCAACTGATCAGGATTGCTGACGTCATCAGGATTACATGGTCGTCAGGATCAGAAGGCATATCAGGACTGGGATCAGGATTGATCATCAGGACTGGAAGCTGATCAGGATTCCTACTTCGAGTTATATTTGGAGTCTAGTTAAACATGGAAGTTTATTCTGTCGGTTCCTGGTTTGTAGAATGTAGCTATCAATTATGGATAGGTTTCAATCTTTGTAATTGATTAGGACTTATCATTGATAGAGAAGCTGTGTAGTATATAAACACAGTCTTGGTTTCGATTTATGAATTCGAAAGTAATGAGAACATAATCGAATAGAAGCTCTCGAGAACATAGAATTTCTTGAGAGAGTTTTTGTAAGCTAGCAGCTCTCAAGAACATCAGAATTTCTTGAGAGAGTTTGTAACAGTTTTATATCAGATTTAATAAAGCTGTTATCTTTCTTTTCATATTTGTGATATATACATTAAGAAGTCGATTATCTTATACTATTGTATTCAACCCCCCTTCTACAATAGATTATTACTGGGCAACAATTGGTATCAGAGCAAACTGATTTATTTCTGAATCAGAAACGATCTAAAGATGTCGACAACCAAGTATGAAAGCATGAAGATTCCCATCTTGAAGAAATCAGAATATCCAACATGGAGGGTAAAGATGCTGATGTACCTGGAGGCTATGGATCCTGACTATCTGGACAGGATTCGTGATGGACCATATATTCCTACAAGGATTGTAGAACGAACAGATACTGTGCCTGAACATTATGTGGTCAAGGCTAAAAGTGAATGGACTCCAGAAGAAAAAGCTCATGTTCTCAGGGAACCAAAGATAAAGAATATCTTGCACAGTAGTCTTGATGCTGTCATGTCAAATAGAGTGATTGCATGCAAGTTTTCAAAAGAAATTTGGGATACTTTGGAAACTCAGTGCCAGGGATCTGCATCTGTCAAGAAAAACAGAAGGGCTCTTTTGATTCAAGAATATGAACAATTTGATGCTAGACCCGATGAGAGCCTAACTGATCTATATGATAGATTTCTGACACTATTGAACAACTTATCTTTAGTTGACAAGGAATATGAAACTGAAGATTCAAACACCGAGTTTCTAAGAGCTTTACCTGAAGAATGGGACACTCAGACCTCAATCATTAGACATCAGTATGATCTTAACACTGTGTCTCTTGATGAAGTCTATGGGATGCTAAGAACTCATGATCTTGAAGTTCAACAGAGAAAGAACAAGAAAAGCAGCAAGGCAAAATCAATTGCTATGAAAGCAGAGGCTAAATCAAAAGGAAAAGCTATGGAGGTCTATAGAAGTAAAACAATAGTAGCTGAGTCAGATCCTGACGACTCTTCATCAGATACTGATGGCAATCCTGATGCCAATACTGATGATGACTCTTCAGACTCAGATATGGAAGAGATGGTTGCGATGATTGTCAGAAACTTCAGAAGGATGAAGTTCAGGAAGAATAGAAGACAAGGCAACTTTCAGAAAAAGACTTTCAATGCAGACAAAGACAAGTATATCAAAAAGGACAGCAATGGTAGCAAATTTGACAAGTCAAAGGTTAGATGCTACAAGTGCAATGGAATGGGTCACTTTGCTTCTGAGTGCAAGAAGACAAAGGCACTTATCACATCAAGCAAGGATTGGATGGACTCTTCCTCAGAATCTGATACTGAGGTGGTCAACTATGCTCTAATGGCCAATGCTGATGTAACTGCTGCTCCTGATGATAAGGTACTAAATACTATCTTTGATTTTGATACTGATAATGCTTCTGAGTTAAGACGTTTTCTAAATTCATTACATATTAGCTTTAGAAGTCAAACTGCTGAGAATACTAGAATCTTATCTGAGATGTCTGAACTTAGAAAAAGGAATGATATATTAGAAGCTGAATTTTCTCGCATGCAAGAAGTACAAAAAGAATGTGATAATGCTAATCACATGCATTTAGAGATGAAATCCAAATGTACTGCTCTTGAAAAGGAACTTGAATATGCTAATGAGAAAATCAGAACCTGGACAGACTCTGGTAGGAAATTTCATGAGATTAATACCTCTAAGAATTGGAAAGAGTGTCTAGGATATAAGTCAGATGAGGATAAGAAATTGAAAGAAAAAATTGTCATTGATGAGACAGTCAGTCCAAAGACCTATAGACATGTTATAGATGCAACCAAATCTAAGATTACTCCTGTTAATTTTGTTTTTGGTAAGGATTCCAATTCTACTTTTGAAAAGGGATCTACTTCTGTTCAAGGAATTAAAATCATAAAGTCTAAACCTGTCTTGAATAAACTCATTAAGAATGTAGGTCAATTGTCTCAGAAACAGCTTAAGGATAAAATCTGTATGGTGACAGATAAGAAAAAGGAAGCTACTGTTAAGAGAAACAGGAATGGTAAAGTTGGGATCAATAAAGAGAATGGTTATAAATATATCCCAAATGCACCTAGAAAGTGTTGTTTTAACTGTGGTAACTCTAATCATCTTGCTATTGATTGTAAGAAGATTAAGAAGAAGATTGCTGATATTTCTAAGTCTGATGTGAGGAATAGATCAGTACTCTATAAACCGCAGAAGTCCTGTTTTCATTGTGGTAGTATATGGCATTCTATTTATACTTGTAAAGATTATCATGATTTGTACTATAACTTCTATGATCCATTGCCTAAGTTAAATAGGAGTACAAAGTCTGATAGAGTTGATAATGTCATTTTGAAGCATGCTTTTATTAATACTAATACTAACAAAGCAAATCCTGATGGAGTAAATCCTGTCAGGACTGCTATGGTCAGAAAGTCTTCTGCTGTGAAAATTAATAAATTGCATGAAAAAGGAACCCAACATGTATGGGTTCCTAAGTGTTCTAACTAGTGTGTTTCTATTCTGATGCAGGGTAAAAAAAAAATGTGTTAGTCATGGATAGTGGATGTTCTGTACACATGACTGGAAACAAAGCCCTGTTATCAGAATATCAGGAGAAAGCTGGCCCAACTGTGTCTTATGGAGATGGCAACATTGGACAAACCTTGGGATATGGCAATATAATCATTGGAAATGTCATCATTGAAAAAGTAGCTCTAGTGAAGGGACTGAAACACAACTTGTTGAGTATTAGTCAAATCACTGACAGAGGTTATCATGTCAACTTCTATTCCACACATTGTGAAGTAGTCAGTAAAGAAACAGGAAAGATAGCACTGACTGGCTACAGGCATGGTAATATATATGAAGCCAACATTCAATCAAATACTGATGTCTCCCCTACCTGTCTGATCAGTAAAGCGTCAGTAGATGAAAGTTGGAATTGGCACAAGAAGCTTTCTCATCTCAACTTCAGCAACATCAATGAGTTGGTTAAGAAAGATTTAGTGAGAGGATTACCAAAAGTGTTATATACTCCTGATGGACTCTGTGATGCATGTCAGAAATCAAAACAACGAAGGACATCATTCCAGAGTAAATCAGAATCCTCTATTGGAGAACCATATCACATGTTACATCTTGATCTATTTGGTCCAGTCAACATCATGACCATCAGTAAGAAAAGGTACACTCTTGTAATTGTTGATGAATATTCTAGATTCACCTGGGTGTATTTTCTGCACAGAAAAGATGAGACTCCTGAAGTTCTGTTGGATCATGTAAGAATGATTGAGACAACCACAAAGTATAAAGTCAAGATACTGAGAAGTGATAATGGAACTGAATTTAAGAATTCAAAGATGGAAGAGTTCTGCAAATACAAAGGAATCATTCAACAATTCTCTGCTCCTGGCACACCTCAGCAAAATGGAGTAGTTGAAAGGAAAAATAGAACTCTTATTGAAGCTGGCAGAACTATGTTGGAAGAAGCTAAGTTACCTACATATTTCTGGGCAGAAGCAGTCAACACAGCTTGCTATACACAGAATCTCACTTTGATAAACAGACATGGTGTTACTCCTTATCAGTCAATCAAGGAAAAGAAACCTAGTCTGAAGCATCTGCATGTGTTTGGCTGTAAATTTTTTGTTCTCAGAACTCATCCTGAACAGCTAGGGAAATTTGAAACAAAGGCTGATGAAGGAATTTTCATAGGCTATCCTGCATCAAGAGCCTTCAGAGTTTTTAATTTGAGAACAAGGATTGTCATGGAGTCAATACATGTATCTTTTGATGACAAGAAGATAACTGGAATCATTGAAGACTCTCATGATAGATTGGTCTTTGAAAATGAAGTTTCCAAAGAATCTGAAGAAAGTGAATCAGATCCTGTCAATACATCAGATCCTGATGGATCACCAAATCCTGATAACACACCAGATACTGATGGTGCTAATACTGATGGTGCTAATACTGATGATGCATCCAATAGTGATACTTCTAGTAGTGCAAATGTTGAGGGGGAGTAACAGCAATCTACTACAAGTTCAGAGTCAACTCAATCATCAAGACAGAATTCTTCAAATACTGATTCAAGTGATGATCCTGATAACCATTCAGGAGGAAATAGCATTAATTCAGGGGAAGCTTCAAGACAAGCAAGTTCTTCAAATCAAGATAACACCAATCCAGGGGGAGCATCTACTTCAAGGAACAATTTGACACCAGCAAGGAAATGGACAAAAGATCATACTCCTGATTTGATCATTGGAGATCCTGATGCAGGTGTTCAAACAAGAAGTGCAACTCAGAATGAATGTCTATACAATAACTTTCTATCCAAGGAGGAACCAAAGAAAGTTGAAGATGCACTTAAAGATGCTGATTGGGTCACTGCAATGCAAGAAGAACTGAATGAATTTGAAAGAAATGAAGTCTGGAAACTGGTACCAAGACCAAAGAATAGATCAATTGTTGGTACAAAGTGGATTTTCAAGAACAAGACTGATTCTGATGGAGTGATAATCAGAAACAAAGCTAGACTAGTTGCAAAGGGGTATTCTCAACAAGAGAGGAAATCCTGATAACTGTCAAATCCTGATGGTTATTCAGAAAGGTATGTTTTCTTTGATCAAATCCTGATAGGATGCAATCCTGACAGGAAGTCAACTGGTCAATCCTGATGTTCAGGTCAGTATTTCATTGCTTAATTTGTGCCTAATTTTTCGTCTGTATCTGCTAATGGACGATTGAGTTTTAGTAGGACAACTGTATGCGCGCGTGTGTTGCACTGATATAGATATACATATTCATACACATAAAAAGCGGTGCAGTTTTATTTAATGTCACACGTAATCTGTCCACTAATTATTTATGCACAAATCATATTTTGCCACCTGTTATTGAGAGTAATATTTTGTTTTAACAAAATCCTTTTCTTTGTTTTACATCTTTCATTACTCTCTCATCATCAGTTTTTCGTTTTCTATCTCTCTCTGTGCTCTCATACCCTAATTGCTTCAAATCTTAATTCTCGAGTTTTCAAAAGCATTACAATGGCATCTTCATCATTCATGAACAAACAAACAGTAATTCGTGATATTACTTTTGCCACTAATAACTTTGTAGCCATACTAGACCATCAAGAATTGCCTACTGAGTTCCATATAATTCAAGATTTTCTTACTTCAAGCCCATTCAAGTATGCTTTAACAGAGCCTGCAAGTGTTTCTTTTAAGTCTGTAATGCAGGTTTGGAACACAGTTGTTTTTGGTCAAAATTCTACAGGAACCATTCTGATGCAGTTCGAATCAAATGGAGTAACTCATCATGTCACTCCTGCTGTTATTGAAGAGGCGTTGCATTTGCCTATTCTGGGTGATAAAGTTCCTAGTGTGATTTCAGACTCTGCTCTATTTGAGTTTGTCAAGAAACTGGGCTACAATGGTGAAGTAAAGAGATATGGCAACCTTTTTAGGACAAAGCTTAAGAAGGAATGGAATTTCTTCTTTGATACAATCAGTCGCTGTTTCCTGAACAAGACATCAAATTTTGATGCTCTTCCATCAGGATCTCTCAAAATTGGGTACTCTCTTATCAATTCTACAGTGTTTGATTATGGGTCTTTTATTTTAAAAGCCTTAAGTGATAGGAAATCAGATAAGTTGGGTTCTGTCTGTTTTCTTAGATTTTTACAGTTGATATTTAATCACTTATGTCCTAATGTTGTTTTTGAGAATGATGTAGTTCTACCAATTTGTAGAATTACTGAGAATAATATTAAGTCCTTAGTCAACAGTGATAAGGCAAATGGTTTCATAGGAAATGCTTTTATTCCTGATGAAGTTAGGTTTTTCTTACATAGGAAAATGCCTACTCGTTATGGTTTAATCTCTAATGCTATGGGGCAAGGCTCAACCCACCTTGTTCCTAACATAAGCATTCATCCTAAACAGTCTAAACAGTCAACTGCCACCTCTATTGTCTCTCAAAAGACTTTAGTTGTAAAAGCAAAGAAGTCAGCTCGAACTGATGTGTCAGGAAGGCAATCAGGTTCAAAGGACTTTTCCTCTACACCACTCACTAAAAAGAAGTTACAAGGGGGTTTACAAGGGGTCCTGGTCAAGAAAGCTGCAAAGGGAGGTGAGGTTGTTTCTGTAAAAAGAAAGTTAGTTCTCAGGGATGAGACTGACTCAGAGGATGATTTACCTATATCCTCTGTGCTGCAAGTGAGAAAGGAAGTTGCTGATACTGCTACTGCAGCTGTGGTTCCATTGTCTACACCACAGAAGAAAAGGAAGTTATCAAAGAGCAGGTATCATATTCCTTTAGAAAAGAAGCAGGATACTGATGTACAGGACATTTTTATTCTGAATGAGCAATCAGTTTCTACTGCTCAAGCAAATCCTGATGTTAGTACTCCTGATGCTGCACCAAGTCAAGTGGTTACTATTTCAGACTCTCCAGCACAGGACTCTCCAACAAAAAGACATGTTGATATTTCATGGGAGAAGTATGGTGCTGCTGCTTCCAATCTTGGGATCAAACATCCAATGGAAAAGCTAAGGAAGGCAGAAGAGTTAGTCTATCAAAGACAGAAGAAACTGAAAGGATCAAGCCCACAAGAACCTGAACCTCAAAGTGGTTCAGCAGCTCTTTCTGATGATCCAGCCACACAAGAACCACTCAATCAAAGTTTGGGTGAAGGCTTAGCTAGTGGAATGGTCTTCTCAAAGTGAAGATGCAGGCCAAGCTACAGTTTCTGAGAAATTTCATGACAATGCTCAAGGGATTTCTGGTGCAGATGAAGTTCGAAGATTGGTCGAGGACACTGTCTATGAGGGAAGCACACAAGAACCTTTGACTCAAAGTGTTGAAGCAGCTTCTGAACCTCAAGCTCCACAAGAACCATCGGTAGAAAATACTGATGCAAGCATATCAAATCCTGACGGTGTTCATCCTGACGCTAGTGGTGCTCCTGATGTTGAACCTATTTTGATACAGCCACTTCGTTCAAGACCAATGGATCATCCTATCACAGATCCACAGGACAAAATGAAAGGTATAGTTCTTCCTGATCCTGATGATACTCATAGTACTGATGATGATGACTCTGGTGATAGTGATGATGATGAGAATCGAAAAGAGAAGGAACAGCTTGCTACAGCACTCAAGATTAGTCTTGGAACTAATTTTGGTTCATCAAGTACATATATGGCTGGCAAAGCTTTCACTGGGAAAGATCAGAGACAAGATTTTTCTATTCCTTCCTTTAATCCTGCTGAGGCATTTAGACAGAATGAATGGAACAATTCATGGCACAATTCTGATGAATCTATCAGTTTTTCTTTTGCTATTGAACATGCCTATAAAGCAGTGAAATCTATAGAGAATCAAGACTTGAAGAATCATCTGAAGGCTACAACTCTGTTATCCAAGAGCCTGAAAAGTGAGATTGATTCTATCAAGAGTTCAACTGACAAAGTGAGGACTGATATCTTTAATAATTTTACAAAGGTGCCTACTGCTTTTCAGCTAAGGATAGTAGAATCCCAAGTGAAATCTGTTGTTTTAGAACAAACCTCAATCAACCGAAGAATTGATTCTCTGGATACTAAGGTAACTGACATTCAAGCCTCTCTTTCCTTAATTTTGAATTTATTGTCAAATCCTGATGTCAAAAAGGGGGAGAAGGTTAGTCAGACAAAATGCACACCTGATCTAGTATTAAGGAATAATGATGATGATACTGGAGATGATGGTAGTGACAAAGTGATACAAGGAGAAACCTCTGATGCTGCTGTTATGAATCAAACTTCACAAAGTCAAACAACGCAGTCAACTCATGTTTCTGATTCTGGAGTTAAAACAGTAAGAACAATGATGCAATCTCAGATCCTGACGGAAGAACAAATCCTGACACCTGGTCATGGACATATTCTTGCTACAATTCCTGAAGGAGATGAAGATGTGATTATTGATAATCCTGAAGATGCATCAAATTTATTCCAGAAGTTTTCTACAAAAGATGGCAGAATTGTTACTCTATATCACACTGATAAAAGAGTTCAACAATTATATGCTAGAAAAGCACTCTCTACAGCAAGTGAAGAATATCCAGATCTCTCACATGAAGAATTTTTGAGACTACAAAGAGAGACAATGGAAAGCTATACTGCTCCTACTAGAGGTAGAGGAGGCAGAGGTAGGAGAGGTGCTAGAAGAAGTAGAAGAGGTTCTTCAAATCAAACAGTACCTAGACAGACAAGGTCTACAGGGTTAAGAATTGAAGAAATTCCTGAACCTATTCAAACTCTAGTAGTTCCTGACAGATCTACTTTTGGTGATGATGGAAATATTGAAGAAGAACCTGAATTGAGAAGAAAATCAAGAAAATCAACTCTCTGCAATACAAATCAAATTGAAGAATCTAATCCTGATGTTGTTCCTGATAATATTCAAGATCCTGATGATTCTGAAATTCTGCAAGAGATTGACTTGATAATCTTATCTACTGTTGTTGATTCTCACAACAAGGAAGTAGATGAAGAAGAAGAAGCAAGAAGAAATGAAATTACAAGATCAACAAATAGAGATTTCAATCTCTATGTACAAAGGCTTAAACTCTCAAACAGAAGAGTGTGGAGGAACCCAAGCAGACAAGAATCTTCACTAAAAAGAAGCTATGCATTTGAAAAGGAAAAGGATAAGAAGTGGAAACATATTAGCACATTAAGTTGTGATACACCTATCAATTTTCAGTTTGGTGGAATTATTACAAGCGCTTCAAGTGTTGTTGATTTATCTGAGATGGTTAGATCAAAAGCACTCTGGTTAAAGATGTTTTCAAATCTGAAGCAATTGTCAAGCAATTCAAGAGGAGGTATTGGACACAGAGATGGTGAATATCTGAATATGTCATATGTTGATCCTTACTCCTTGACTGAAATTGGAGGTACTTTAACTTCTGAAAACCTGAACAATTTACTAGCTGTTGAGATAGTTATAGATTGTCATAATGGTTTTGACAAGAAAGAAAAGCTTCTGTACTTCATGAAAGATGGTAATGTGAAGATCCTATCTATTCAAGATCTGCTGATAAAAACTACACAGGAACTGAAATATGTTCATTATCTTTTGAGATCGAAGAATCAAATATGCAAAGAATGGAGTGACATGATTTTGTCAACAATAAGAAGAAGACTGGATGGAAACAGTAATTTCAATGGTAATTACATTCCCATGTACTTAAATCAAAGAGGTCAGGATGTGGAAATGCAAAGGGGTACTGCTGTTAAAGAAGTAAATTTTGGCATGACTCATCTTATTCTCAATCCTGATGGGAAGGAAATTGCTTATCTTTTGCTTGAAGAGCATAGTCTTCAGAGAAACTCCATATTGAATCTCAGAGCAGCTATCTACCAGATTAATGAGGAAGATGAAGAACTCAGAACTCTTAAGGAAAGACTGATTCAAATTCTTGAAGAAAAAGAAGAAAATCTATTATCCAACTTCTTGAAGATGAATTTGTTCTATCAAAGAATCTAAACAGATAAGTTGTTGCTGCAGATTTTGTACATTTTGTATATATGTTTTTGACATCATTGAATATTTGGAATGTATACTTTATTTCACAAAGTATGAGATTGGGGGAGATTGTTAGATCAGAATTCAATGATCGTCAGGAGCTAGACTCAACTGATCAGGATTGCTGACGTCATCAGGATTACATGGTCGTCAGGATCAGAAGGCATATCAGGACTGGGATCAGGATTGATCATCAGGACTGGAAGCTGATCAGGATTCCTACTTCGAGTTATATTTGGAGTCTAGTTAAACATGGAAGTTTATTCTGTCGGTTCCTGGTTTGTAGAATGTAGCTATCAATTATGGATAGGTTTCAATCTTTGTAATTGATTAGGACTTATCATTGATAGAGAAGTTGTGTAGTATATAAACACAGTCTTGGTTTCGATTTATGAATTCGAAAGTAATGAGAACATAATCGAATAGAAGCTCTCGAGAACATAGAATTTCTTGAGAGAGTTTTTGTAAGCTAGCAGCTCTCAAGAACATCAGAATTTCTTGAGAGAGTTTGTAACAGTTTTATATCAGATTTAATAAATCTGTTATCTTTCTTTTCATATTTGTGATATATACATTAAGAAGTCGATTATCTTATACTATTGTATTCAACCCCCCTTCTACAATAGATTATTACTGGGCAACATCAAAGTTGGCTGCCTCCTCAACCTCCTCCTCACCAAAAGCTTCTTCAGGTATGGTCTTCTCCAGATCACCAGATGTGTCAAATTGGAAGTCATCCTGTTCACCATGGTAGTAGTAGGCATCATCAAAAGTAGACTCCTCCATTGATTATTTACCTTTCCCCTTATCCTTTCCAGAAGCTCCTCCAACTTCTCTGTTTCCTCCTTCTTTCTACTTCTCCCCCTTAGTTGAGGAATCCTCTACAGTTTGAGCTTTGGAAGCCCTAGGATTCACCTCAGATGTTCCCCTTATATCTCCTTCTTCTCTCCTTTCTTCCCTATCTCCTCCTTGATCAGCATCATCATCTCCCCCAAAGAATGTTCTGTGTTCAACTGTAGGTTGATGTGACTTCTTTATCATATAGTACAGATGCTTCATCCCTTCATTTAGATGCTCCATTCCACCTTCAATTTTAGAGAATCTTTGATCATTAAACCATTTATTTTCATCAACAGTTTGCTGAATAAAATCCCCTTGAGCAGTAATGGCAGCAAACTGATCAACATTTGACGTTGTAAGATCAGAGACGTCCGAAGCCAAAAGTACTTGAGATTGCTGAACAGCATTGATCTTTGGTAGGAGAGTAGTCTTCAAGCTATCAATTTCATCTTTAATCAAACCCAGCTGATTTGTTACAGAGGTGGAAGAAGAAGACCGTTCAACCACTTGTGCTTTAAGAATGTCTTTCTCAGCCTGGGTTTCTTGCAGTTGTTTCTGTAGAGCAGCTATATGAGCTAACAAAGAAGCAGTGTTTGTGTCAGTGTGTGCACTCACTTCAATTTCTCTCAGTGGTGTTTCACTCAACTCACGTGCTTGTGTATCACTCTCTGTTTGATTTTGATCTCTAATCACTAGCTGTCTTTCCAAGTTATCAGATTGAGTACCTGCAATAGAAATCACCCTAGCCTCTTCAAGAAAGGTCAGTGGTGGTGCAATGGGAGTTCGCAAATCCCGATCCCGGGTTGAGTCTGTCAAAATATTTGACATTGTATACTGAATTGCTTCAGAGACAGACTCACCAGGTTGCCTTTCACTTTCTCCAGTAAAAACTGCGAGTGAAAAATCCCTTATGGGAGCCAGAGATGTTCCCTCTGGGAGGGGAGAAAATGATTCTATTAATAGTGGCAAAGAATCAGATTTTCCCTCTGATGCCTGTGAAGGCACTTCTACCGTGACAATGGTAGGCACTGTTTCAGATCCAAAGTGCTCTCCTAACAACGTGTCCTGTGTTTCTTCTATTTGGATGTCTTCTCCCATTGTGAGTAATGGGAGAGTGCTTGACTCATTATAGGTTGCCAGGGCCCGATGGCGAATTTCAATAGATTCATCCTGTTGAGAGGATGTCTCCAGAGACTGTTCAATGGCCATTTCAAAGTCCATATCCTGTTAGGAGGACATGGATGGGCTTACAGATGTCTCTCTATAGGTTTTTCTTTTCTTTAGTGGTGGAGACAGAGCTGTGGGTGCACTCAGTGTTTGTTCACTACTTGACCTTTGTCTTATTAACGAAGCAGTTTCAGGTTGAGAGGTTAAAGGATTGGACACAGTGTTTGGCTCTCTGACCTGTGTTAGAGATTGTGGTTCTACAACCTCTTGGTCTGTCCTATCAACCACATGGGTTTCATCAAAGGTGCCAGATGATCCAGAGATAGGATGTATTACCTGTATTGGCAGTTCCTCTGAAGTTCCAGCTGCAATGACTAGTTGTTGATCAGGAACAAAAGGTTCAAAAGTAGGAAGGTTAAAGAATTGTGCCATGAATGGGCTGACTACCACTGGTGTCATGTTCAATTTTTGAGAAGTGTGGAGTCTTTGAAAGAACTTACTAGCAGTAGTAGGAGAAGGAACATATACAGCATTTAAAAACAACTCCTTGTGAGCATCAGATAGCACATGATTGATTAAGATAGTGAGAAATCTAGGATAGAAACACCTGACTTTTCTACCACTATCATGATCAATCCTGGCATTAGATACTCTCCTAACTATAAGACTCCAGATAAGATGACCAATGTTAAGTCTAACATTAAACACAATAGCATAAGCAATGTACTGCAACAAAGATGGAATATTTTGAAAATTGCTTTTAGTACAATTGCTGAAAACCTTAGCTAAAGTATCAAATACGACATCCCATTCACAGACTAAATTACTTTACTGAGTTTGGGCAACTCCAAAGGACCTTGATAATGAATTCTGTTGAAAAACTGAATTAATTCAATATCAGAAGGAGTCCTATCAAAGTTGTCCCTAGGAAGTTGAAAAACTTCACAAAACAAACCCTCAGTAATAGTGTATTGTGTGTGCTCAATTGTGAAAGAAATAGAATTCAAATCATCAGAAATTACAGCACTAGAACACAATAATCTCAGTGGTTCAATCTTTAAATCAGCAGTTAAACATATAGCACGACTAACACAACACTGCGAATTTAAAAACTGAATCCAAGGTCGAAAACGATCAACCGGGCATTTCAAAGGATCAAAATATCCAATGTAATTGTTTTTAACAACCTCAAAATTCTGAGCCATACTTTACTAAGTAAAAATTAACATAGAAAAACAAAAACTCAAATAATTATGAATAATTCGAATTTAAGGATTTTAAGATTAATTAAAAATTAATTAAAAAATCCAAATTTTAAAAGTTCTCCAAAAATTATCAAATTTCAGTATGTTAATCCTTGACACAAACCACACACACTACTATTTTTAGAACTCAAAAACACCTATTAATCACTAAATACGAATCACAAAACCCTTTGAATTCAAAAAAAAACTCAAAAACTAAAATCTTATTGAAACTTTGATTTTAAGATATGGAATTAACGAGCTTGATTAGATGAACACAGTGATGGTTTTAGATTCTAAAACAAGAAAGAAACGAATCCGAAAATTGAAAATGAATGGACATCAGTTCGTTTCTTTTTGGAATAAAGAGAGAGAAAGATAAAAGTCAGTTATGTAAAAACATGAACTAATAGTACTAAGTAAAAAAGTAAAAAAAACAAAATTGTATATATATAACCCTGTTAGTACTATGGTAAAAACACGGTAGTACTATCAGAATAAAACAGAAAAAGATAAAAAGAAATAATAAAAACGAAAGAAGCCTAGTAGTACTATTAAAATAAAGCTAGTAGTACTATCCTAAAAAGACTACGGTAGTACTATGAACAGTAAAAAACTGACTTAGTAGTACTAAGAATTAAAACGGAAAAACAAAAATTAAAAACAATAAAGAAATGCTGGCAGTACTAAGGAAAATGAACTAGTAGTTCAAACTAGTAATACTAATCGAAAAACAGATAAAAACAGATTTAAATAAAACGAAAAATGCTGAGAATTAATAAACTTAACAGAAAAAGAATAAAAATGCATGAAAAATTATTACAAGCCTAGAAAAATTCATAAAAAATTCCATAAATCCTAGAAAAATATGCAAAAAATTATAGAAGTGCATTAAATTAATATAAACTTGCAGAAATATTTAAACAACAATATTTACAATCTGAAAAACACCTAAATAATTCTAAATAAATATATTTTCAATAAAAATACATTTCTCCACTTAAAAAATATGAGAAAAATATTTTTAAAGAAAATAAAATATTCAGAGCTATTTAAATTTACAAGCATGTAATATTAAATGAGAATTGGCAGTAAATATCAGTTAAATGACAAGAGAAAATGAATTATTGAAACAACAAACATGACAGAGATATTGTTAATCACTAAGACTGTTTAACATACCCAATTTACCAACTAACTTGATAAATGTGGATTCGTCAACAGATTTAGTGAATATATATGCAGTCTGTTCTTCTGTGGGTACAAAGTGTAACTCCACAGTTCCATTCATGACATGCTCTCTGATAAAATGATACCTGATATCAATGTGCTTCGTTCTCGAGTGCTGCACAGGGTTGTTGGAGATTGCTATGGCACTTGTATTATCACACAAAATGAGAATTTTGTCTAATGCAAAGCCATAGTCCTTTAATTGATTCCTAATCCATAAAATCTGAGCACAACAGCTTCCAGCAGCAATATATTCAGCTTCTGCTGTTGAATTGGAAACTGTTTGTTGTTTCTTGCTATACCAGGAAATCAACCTACCTCATAGGAATTGACAACTCCCAGAGGTACTCTTTCTATCCACAACACTACCAACATTATCAGAATCTGTATATCCAACAAGGTTAAAACCAGAATCTTTAGGGTACCAGATACCTAGATTAGGTGTACCCTTAAGATATCTCAAGATTCTTTTCACAGCAACGAGATGTACATCTCTAGGGTCCGCTTGGAACCTTGCACACAAGCATGTAGCATACATAATATCTGGTCTACTAGCAGTAAGATAGAGTAAGGAGCCAATCATACCTCTGTAGCTTGTAACATCTATCTTGATAGAATTGTCAAAAGCTCCAAGTTTGATGGCTGTTGAAGATGGAGTCCTTGCTGATGCTGAATCCTCCATGTGATACTTCTTGAGGAGTTCTTTGAGATACTTGGATTTACAAATAAATATACCATTTGACCTTTGACTTACTTGCAATCCAAGAAAGAACTTCAGCTCACCCATCATACTCATTTCAAACTTACTCTGCATTAGCTCAGCAAATCTCTTACAGAGATTATCATTAGTAGACCCAAATATGATGTCATCCACATAGACTTGGACTAATATCATATCACTTTTGTGTTTCTTTGAAAAAAGAGTTTTGTCTAAGATACCTCTAACAAAACCATTTTCTAAAAGAAAACCAGAGAGAGTGTCATACCATTTTCTTGGGGCTTGTTTGAGACCATATATAGCCTTGAAAAGAAAGTACACAAAGTCCAGCAGCTCCTGATTTTCAAATCCAGGGGGCTGTTCCACATACACTTCTTCATCCAGCTCACCATTCAGGAATGCACTCTTAACATCCATTTGATAGACTTTAAAATTGGAGTAAGCAGCAAATGCTAAGAACATCCTGATGGCCTCAAGTCTAGCCACTGGTGCATAGGTTTCATCATAATCAATGCCTTCAGCTTGAGAATACCCTTGTGCAACCAGTCTTGCCTTGTTCCTTGTAACAATGCCATCCTCATCTAGCTTGTTCCTGTATACCCATCTTGTACCAACTACTTTCTTGTTCTTTGGTCTGGGTACCAGTTTCCAGACTTGCTGTTGTTCAAACTGATTGAGTTCATCTTGCATAGCAATCACCCAATCTGGATCAGTCAGTGCTTCCTCAGTTTTCTTTGGCTCCATTTCAGATAGAAATTCTGAATAATGACATTCATTCTGAGTTGCACTTCTAGTTTTAACTCCAACACCTGGATCACCAATGATCAGCTCAAAAGGATGAGCTCTATTCCATACAGTCTGTCTTGGAAGATTTGATCTTGATGATTCGCCTTGAAATTCACTTTGATGTTGTGAGTGACTAGATGATCCTTCATTTGCTCCCCCTGAGTTGTTGCTTGATTGCCTTGATGATTCTTCTCCAGTGTTGGTGGTATCTCCATTGTCACCAGTGTTTCCACCACCACCACCATGATCATTATCATCATTGTTATTATCATTACCAGCAATAACTTCAGGTGGGGCTACATCATCTGATTCTGAGTCTGGCAAGTTATCAAACTTCAGCTTTTCAGATGATTCTTCTTTTTGGATATTAGGGAACTTAGTGTCATCAAAAGTAACATTGACACTTTCCTTTACTGTGTGACTGCCAACCAAGTAGACCCTGTAAGATCTTCTGGAATAACCAACAAAAATAGCTTCTTGTGCCTTGGCATCAAACTTGCCACGTTTAACATTATCATCTATAAGCACAAAGCATTTTGCTCCAAATACATGAAAGTACTTGACAGTTGGTTTCTTGTTGTTCATGATCTCATACGGAGTCTTCATTAAGTCCTTGTTGATTAAAGTTCGATTCTGAGTATAACAAGCTGTATTCGCTGCTTCAGCCCAAAAGTACGTTGGAAGTTTGGACTCACTTAACATAGTCCTAGCAGCTTCAATCAAAGTACGATTCTTTCCTTCCACTACTCCATTTTGTTGAGGAGTTCTAGGGGCAGAATATTGTCTTGTTATTCCTTTATCAGCACAAAAGTCATTTAGAATGGCATTCTTGAATTCAGTACCATTATCTGACCTTATGGCTCTAACAGGGAATCTAGAATCCAGCTCAATCAACTTTATATGGTCAATCACCAGGTGTGGGGTCTCATCCTTGGAATGTAGGAATAAAACCCATGTATATTTTGAAAAGTCATCAACAATCACAAGTGCATATTGTTTCTTTGACATGGACATCACATTAACTGGACCAAACAAATCCATGTGCAGTAGCTGAAGTGGTTCAGTTATTGATGATGTGTCAGTGCCCTTGTGAGAAGCTTTCTTTGACTTTCCTTTCTGACATGCCTCACACAGTCCTTCCTGTGTAAATTCCATCTGAGGCAAACCTCTAACCAATTCCCTCTTAACTAAAGAGTTCATGGTTTTGAAGTTAAGGTGAGACATCTTCTTGTGCCATAGCCAACTTTCATCTGATGAAGCTTTAGCATAAAAACAATTAACTTCATCTTTGGATCCTGAGTGCAGATCAGCTATGAACAAGTCACCTTTCCTTACTCCTTGAAGAGCAGGCTTTCCATTCTTCTTGTGAAGGATCTGGCACTTCTCTCTTTCAAAGGAAACAACATATCCTCTGTCACAGAAATGACTGATGCTGAGAAGATTGAACTTCAGACCTTCCACAAATGATACATCTTCAATGATAACATTTTCATACTTCAAACAGCCATATCCTTTCGTAATACCCTTGCTGTTATCTCCAAAGGTAACTACTGGGCCAGCTTTCTCAACCAAATCTGATAGCAGGGCTCTATCTCCGGTCATATGCCTTGAACAACCACTGTCAAGAATTCACATAACACGGTTTACCTGTTTAACTCCCTGCAATATCAAATTGATTAGTCCTTCCTCGGAACCCAAACTTGATTGGGTCCGGCATACTTAAAGAACTGGCCTTTGTCAGGCAAAACAACCTTTTTAGCTACAACTACTTCAACCTCTTTCACAAAAGAGCGTTTCCATTTATACCCAGCCTTAACACATTTCTGAGTAGGCTTAGGGATAAATGAATCCACTCCAGTCTTAGGAGGACTCGTAGTCTTAGCTCTAACATGCTTTTTATTATTAACATGTTGACCTGGAGCAGTCTTATCATTAGATACATGCTTACTATTAAAATAAGCATACATAATATTGAAAGCACAAGACATGCAATTAATCACACCACATGCTTTATGAGAAGAATTAACAGCAGGCATGTTAGTTCTATAGTTGTTTTGATCCAACTTATGGATATCTGATTTAGTCTTTTTAGTTATAGCAACTTTGACTGGAATATCAGATATACACTTGTTGGACTGTTCAACTTCCAAAGCAAGATCTTCTTCACGTATCTCCTCTGCAATGATGATAGAGTATTCATTCAGAGTATCTGCTTGGGACTCTCTAAAGAAAGGTTTATCAATACCCTTAAGCACATCAGGAATACCCCTTTCTTCAGGACTGACTCTATTAGGGGTATTTATGCTTAATTTACCAATAGACTCATTATAGTCATACCATATTCCTACGGTCTGACCAATACTTTGTTTATTGATAATTTCTTTAGCAGTCTTACAAGAGTTGAAGTAAGCATTAGCTTTAGTCTTCAGCTCACTATTCTCTTCCTTGAGAATGGTTTCCAGTTGAATATAACATTTAACCCTATTCTCAAGAAATGCAATTTTCTCAGTAAGTTCATCCTGATTAACATGCACTAGTTTTAATTCTTTTACCTCCTGTTCAAGAGCTGTGTTCAAAAGAATTATTCTATCATTTTCAGTGCATGCACAAGAAATAGTACCACTAAGATGACGAATCATTTCAGTGTCAGTGAACTTTACCTCTGACATGTATGCAGATGAAGTGTTTGCCTCTTTAGCCACTAAAGCAAGGTTCCCAATCTCACCTGCTTCTTCATCACTGTCAGTGTCATCCCAACTCTTTCCTTCAGCAACATAGGCTTTCCCAATCTTGTTCTTCATGCTAGAATCAAATGTGTTTCTTGTCACTTGCTTTGGCTTTCTACATTCAGTAGCAAAGTGACCCAACTCATTGCAATTGTAGCATCTGATTGTGCTCCTATCCACAGTTCCAGTTTTGTAGCCACCCCTTGTGCTACTTGAAGAGGAAGATCCACCTCTCTGAAATCTGGGCCTGAACTTAAGATTGGGATTCCTCTTGAATCTGAACTTCCCAAACTTCCTGACTATCAAAGCCAAATCACCATCCTCCAGCTGATCAAGTTCCTCTAAAGAATAGAAGTCACCACCAGATTGATCAATGGATGTTAATCCATATTCAGCATCAATAACATTCATGTGAGAACTGGAAGGTTGAACAGCCTTCACTTCCAGTTTCTGTGGGACTTCAGCAGCCAATGCAGTAGAAGTACTAACTATCCTCCCAGTTCCATATAACTCATCCTGTTAAATCTGCTCCAGCTCATAGGTCTTCAGAACACCATACAATCTTTCCAAAGCAATCTCTCCCAGATCTCTTGCTTCTCTAATGGCAGATATTCTGTGCTCCAAATGACGTGGAAGTGTAAGTAGGAACTTCTTGTTAATTTCCTTGATAGTGTAGCGCTTCCCATTGACATTCAGATCATTGATTAATTTGTTGTATCTCTCAAAAACCTCAGAGATACCTTCACCAGGGTTTGATCTGAAATGCCCATATTGAGAGGTGAGAATTTCCAGCTTATTCTCTCTAACTTCCTCTGTCCCCTCATTGATTATCTCTATAGTTTCCCAAATGTGTTTGGCAGTATCACAGTTGAGGACATGATTATGCATGATAGGATCAAGACAATCAACAAAGATCAACTGTAGACAGGCATCCAAGGTAACATCCTCTTTTTCATCAGGAGTGTAGTCCTTGGGATCCTTAGGGTACATCCTAGCAGCCCTAGTAACAATCTGATTCTCTATAAGTTCTCCCTCAATAATCATAGGGACTTTGGGACCATTCTTCAGCACATCAAAGTATTTAGGATTAGCAACTTTAAGAAATAGGAGCATTTTCTTCTTCCACATAGGATAATGCTCCTTGCTGAACATTGGGATTTTGACTGCACCCACTTTCTGTGTAGTAGACATCTTTTGAGATTTTTAGGAATAATAACAATTTCAGAGTTTAAGAAAAAAAAAATCTCAAAACAATTGGATCTTTTATTTGTATATTAATCAAAAGGCTCTGATGCCAATTGTTAGGTCCTGATATGTTTGTAGAAGGGGGGTTGAATACAAACAGTACCGTTTAATCGAATTTGTATTGTTGAATTTAACAATTACAATACCAAATTTAATGCGGAATAAAATGAAACAAGATTCAAGTTAAATAAAACTCTATTGAACTTGAAGGGTGTTACAAATCAGTGTACAGATTACAAGGTTCTTGTTAAAACAAATCTAGAATAAATTCGACATGAATTTATCTATATTTGTAATAAAAGGATCGAATACTAAAAAGTAGTTAGATAATAATTCTAGGGATTATGATCCGCTAGATTGTCAAAGCAGTTACAAGTAATTGAATTCTAGTTGATTGGATATAACTTTGATGGCTAGAATTTATTACAAGAATTAAATGAAGCTTTGCAGTTGGATTGCGTTTAATGGTAGAAGAAATGAAATAAGAAGCTTTTGTTCTTTCTGTCTTGAAAAAGTAATGTGTGTTCTGGCCAATTGTTCAAATACAAAGTATTTAAACACCTGACACAAAACAAACGCACGCGCCAATAATTCATTTGATTTAATACTAATAGTACTAACCAATATAACTTGTAGTACTATCAATTTGTATTGGTAGTACTAACCTTGATAGTACTACTAGTATAAATCAGATAGTACTACTAGTACTAAATAGAATTAGGTATAAAACTGATTTAATACATTCTACTTTTAATTGATTTAATAAATGAATTAATTCTTTTAGAATTAATTCACTGATTAAATAAATTAAATAAATGACTCAAATAATTTCATAAATAAATTAATTCTTGAGAATTAATTTATACATTAAATTACTTAAAATCTAGATTGATTAATTTAATATATGAATTAATTCTGAAAGAATTAATTCATAGATTAAATTAATTATCTTATAGAATAATATTAAAAGAGAATTAAACTAATTCTTAGAACCACTAAAATTGATGACGAACTTCCACTGGCTGACGTTGACACTCCATGTACTGTCTGGTTCATGAGTGACTAACTTTAGTGACTGTTCTTCATCTTTAACTTTAAGCTGTGATTCTTTACTCCTTCTATTTAAACAAAGGACTGTAACCTGTACTTTTTCTCGTCACACTTCTGAAATCTCTGTCACTTTTAAATAGTTCCACTTCCTTGAATACTTCACTGAGGCTTGAACAATAAATTGAACTTCTTTCAATGTAGAATAACTTCAAGTCTGTAGATGACTTTAATCTCCATTCTCTTGACAGATATAATCTTCTGAGATTCCTGTGACATCTGTATTTATTATTTACTTATTACATCTTGGTTTATGTTGAGTAGAATCCTCTGTGTTTACAAATAGGCCTAGACATATGCCTTTCATATATTGACAAAAATCAATATAAACATATAATATCAATATAAAGGAAATTGAAAATTACACTTTTATTATTTTCAAACTTGATAGAACTTTCTTTTATTATTTTCAAACTTGATAGAATTTTCTTTGATTTAGAAAATTACAACTTCCTTATTATTTTCGAATTTGTAGGACTTGATAGAACTTTCTTTGATTTAGAAAATTTCTTTGATTTAGAAAATTACAACTTCCTTATTATTTTCGAATTTGTAGGACGTGATAGAACTTTCTTTGATTTAGAAAATTACAACTTCCTTATTATTTTCGAATTTGTAGGTTTGATAGAACTTTATTTTATTATTTTCAAACTTGATAGAACTTTCTTTGATTTAGAAAATTACAACTTCCTTATTATTTTCAAATTTGTAGGCTTGATAGAACTTTCTTTTATTATTTTCAAACTTGATAGAACTTTATTTGATTTAGAAAATTACAACTTCCTTATTATTTTAGAATTTGTAGGACTTGATAGAACTTTCTTTTATTTAGAAAATTACAACTTCCTTATTATTTTCGAATTTGTAGGCTCTTATGTTAATAATTGCAATTTTCTTTTTTATTATTTTCAATCTTAATAGAACTTTCTTTTATTATTTTCAAACTTGATAGAACTTTCTTTGATTTAGAAAATTACAACTTCCTTATTATTTTCGAATTTTTAGGATCTTGTGTTAATAATGCAATTTTCTCTTTTATTATTTTCAATCTTGATAGAACTTTCTTTTATTATTTTCAAACTTGATAAAACTTTCTTTTATTATTTTCAAACTTGATAGAACTTTCTTTTATTATTTTCAAACTTTATAAAACTTTTCTTTTATAATACTTTTTGACTTTTAAACATAATGGATTTCCATGTTATTCACCTTACAAACACCTATAAATTAAAGGCCATTCATAACAAAAAATCTACACCGAAACTTTTTTACATAGTTTCAAATTTTTACAACCATATTTACAATCAATACAACTATGGCCTACACCATGTTGGATGCTTTGAATGACAACAACTATACCTGGATGATAAGAGTACGAGTATGTAGAATGTGGGAATCTGTCAATCCAAATACTGAAGAACTGATCAGTTTTGACATGATTTTGATCGATAAAAAGGTTAATAAATCAATATACTATAACTTATTAGTTTGTCAAATTGTATGATGTTATTAACTTTTCTAAGATATGTTGTGTGATAGGAAAATTTGATTCATGCTACGATCCCGAAGATTCTGGTCTCTCGGTTCAAAAATCTTTTAGAGGAAGGCTCCGTGTACAGCATCAAAAATCTGAAAGTTGTTTCAAGTACAAGGAAATATAAACCACTATCACATGGGTCTAAATTGCTCTTCATACGCATAACGTTGCCTAAGAGATTGGAAGAAGGCATCGTCAACATATCACTGCATGGATTTCAGTTCATATGTCCGGATATGATTGATGCACGTATTAATGACACCAACATACTCTCAGGTTTTTGATGCAGTAATATATTAGAGTAATATATAAGTAATACTATTATATAAGTTATAATTCAAACTATCATGTTCTAATATTTTTTTTTTTATGATAGAATAATATTAAAGGCTGCTTGACCTACTTATGTGGCATTGAAGTTGTCAAAGGCGGTTGGAAAAAAAGAGATCTCAAAATTGTCACAAATTATTAAGTTATGCATTATATTAATTTTAATATAACTGTTAATTGTTTTTTATTGTTATTGTAATTTTATATTACTTCTTTGGTTGCCCCAATTTATTTGTTTTACTTATTTAATTTGTTCTAATTTTTTTCTTAAATAGCTCCATCACCAGTACCATAACTTTGTGAGAAAAGTTGGCCGAGATGGTTGATACAAATTTATACAAGGAGGATGGTGGACCCTATATAATAATTGTCACATCTACCCAGATTAAAAAAAATTAAAAGTAATTATCTTTATTAATGTTTTTATAATATATAGTTTTAGAAATTGCACATATATAAATCTATTTTATCTCGATTGAACAAATATCATTAGATATTATACAAATATTTGTTTCATTGATATTATTGATTTAATTCTTATATTAGTTTTTTAACCATTTATTTACTCTTATATGCATATACAATTAGCTTTTCTACCACAAAAAATAGTAAAATTTATACAAATCTGGATACACCGTATGTGTCATCCCTGGGAGAGAGATTTGCTCACCTCTCTACTAAATTGCAAATCAGTGGAGACTCTCTCCCCATAATGTCGCCTGAGGAAAAAATGTTTATTAATAGAATGAACATCGAGGAATTGCTGGAAGCAGAGTGGAGTGAAGACCTAAAGGTTAATTTTGCACATTTTTTGTTTAGCTAATTTATTTTACGTACCTTGCACTTGACCTCAATTATTATCAATGTTATTTTTGTTATCATATTTATACTCTAATCATATTACTATAGGAACAAATTGTTACGGTAAGAGCTGAGATTTTTGGGATTGATAATACCCATAACTGGTACTACACTGGATGTAAAACATGCTCCACAAAGTTGGACTTTTGTGAGGGACATTATAGATGCAAGCCTTGCAACGAAATTATTGACCATCCTCTTATCATGTAAGAAATTAATTTAATAACTTTATTTTATATTTTGTTTATACATATATTAATCTTACTATGATTTATGTGTTTATACAGGTTTAGAAATACAAATAAAAGTTAAGGATAAGACGGGAGATACAAGTTTTGTACTATTCAACAATATAGCAGAACCATTGCTAGACACATCAGCAAATAAGATAGTGAATAAATTATCTTTATACAACAATGATGTTCCAAAAGAGCTTGAAGAATTATTTAAAAAAGATATAGTGTTTAAGTTACGATTAAATGCTTATAATCTCAAAGAAAGATTACACAGTTTTACTGTTGCTGAAATATTTGAGCCAAAAGAAATTTTGGAACAAGAGTACAAATTGAAGAAATCAGTCAAGGTACATTCTAATTTATTATAGCTTATGTGTAATTAATTAATTAGTTTAAAAGTCTAATATCATATGCACTATATAATGTAACAAATAAGTTGTACATGATTTTTCTTCTTCATGCAACTATTTTTAAACACTCATTATATTGCAGTATTCTAAAGATTCTGCTACATCCGAGACTGGTGTTGTGTTTGTGCATGGCAGTGGAGCTGGTGATGCAGGTAATGGAGCTAAAGAATATTTGAAACAAGAGTACAAGTTGAATAAATCAGTTAAGACATATTCTATGTATTAGAAACAAACAGTTATATTTATGTAGTATTATTAGAAAAGATAATATATAATTTATATTATATATTATAACTCTTATAGTTTGTAATATTTCAAATCTTAGCAAAATTCCATCCTTATTGAAACAAACATAATAATTAAAAATAGCTAAGAAAATGACAGTTTATCAATCTCAATAGACCTTTAGTGCATATTCAAAATATATTAAAATCAGACAAGTTATCAATGTAGTTTAAAAGTATAATGCGAAACATTTAGTACATATTATTTAATACTAAAAAGTAAGATTGGAAACACATGTGTAATTAGGCGGTAGCATAATGCTAAATACATGTTCCATTGCCTCCGTCACCAGCTCCATGAAGGGTTTCGTGCATGAAAACGCAACGGAAAAACGCGTAAAATAGAAAAATTAACGAAACCCTCCGCAGGATCCATGCGAAAAATGATATTTAATTCGTGAATAGAATCGTTTACCTTTTGAAGCTTTACGAACGGCTGACTAATGGAGGTCCTTTGATATGATCACCACGTGTCCCGCCTTGCGATACACGTCTCTAATTAGTCCACACGAACGACCCATTGTCCAACGATCACCGGAGTTGGTACTAGCCAAGAACTGCCCTCGGAACTCTCTCTCTCTCTCTCTCTCTCTAGCCTCTCTTTGATGTAGAGCAGCTAGGGTTTTTTAAGAAAAACGTTTTTTCAATTTCTTAACCCTAAAATAATACATCTTAATGTATTTATATGGAGGGAATTCTGGGCCTATACCTAATCTGATTGGGCTTCCAAAACCCAATCTGATTATTAGTAGTATTATTTATTATATTCGAATTATTATATAATTAATCAAGTCCTACTTAATTAATCCAATAATTCAATAATAATAATAATTCAATTAAATTCGAAATTTAATTAATGCTCTGTTTAAAACGTTCTTTATGTGTAACCCTTTAGGTTATTATTACGTTGGCAATAATTTTAATATCTCATAATAAAATTATAAAGAATGAGCGGCATCTAGTAATACATCATTGCTACCCAAGTAATAATAATAATTGGTGATCCAATTAAACCTTTAATGAATAATGTTCCATGTAATATAATCCTTTTAACCTTATATTATAGATTAAACTCGAGGCATGGTTTATGTCATCCTCTTCAACATTTAATCCCGGTTTACTTGATCGATGAGTAGACTATTAAACAAATCACAATTTGAGCATGGCCATGCATTTCATAGTCTCACTCAATCAAGAGGCCAATAATATCACTCCTAAAATAGGAGGGTTAAATCCTATATCTATCATTCATATTTCTCATATGATTCATAATATACCCAATGTCCACCTTTATCATTACCCGGTCAAAGGTAACTTTGAGTAGAATCAAAGTATATTAATTCTCATATAGAAATATAATGATTTCAAGTCTAAGGATCATTACACCATTATCATTGTGAGAATTGCTTATGACACCTGATAATATTTACCATGAAGAATTCACACGGTGGGTCTATCCAGTGCCATGTTCTGTTAACATGCACTTATGTCTTTGACTTTAGTATCACCATACTTATGACCAATGAGATGTGGTCATCAGTCAACAAACATACTAGTCTTAATGCATTATTATTGTCCTCAAATAATAATACTCGACTAGGGATCTTTTAGGATTATAAACACTACTCATATAATCTCATTTCTAAGTCACATACTTAGAGATATAGAATTCATGCTTATATTCCAAGGAAATTTATTATTCTAATATTTATATCGCATTTAATAAAGACATAATAAATAATTGAAAGAAAATCCATAGAACATATTTATTAATAATCAAAATGTCTTCCCTAAGAACATTATAGTATTGTCTCTAGGGCACAAGCACTAACAATCTCCCACTTGCACTAGAGCCAATCACCCATGTATCTAATACCCATGGAACTAGTGTGACCTTCGTGCTTCTGCTACGACAAAGCCTTAGTTAGTGGGTCTGCAACGTTATCATTAGTATGCACTTTACATATATGTATATCTCCCCTCCTTGTAATCTCTCGAAGTAGATGATATCGTCTAAGTATATTCTTTGATCGGGAATGGGACCTTGGTTCCTTAGCCTGCGCAATAGCTCCATTGTTATCGCAATAAAGATCAACTGGATCTGCGATCGATGGAACTACTCCAAGTCCCTCAATAAATTTCCGAAGCCAAACAGCCTCTTTGGCCGCTTCACTGGCTCAAAGCATACGAAACATCAGGTCGAGTACATATCATTGCATACATTATTGAACCAATTGCAGAAGCATATGGTACCTTTTTCATATGGTCCTTATCATCTAATGATTTAGGACAGTTTTCTTTTGAGATCACTATCCCATGAGACACAGGGACAAATCCCTCCTTTGCCTTTTGCATCCCAAAACGATGCAATACTTTGTCAATGTATGTACTCTGACTTAAGCCGATTAATCTTCTAGATCTATCTCTATAGATCTTGATCCCTAATATATAGATAGCATAGCCTAAGTCTTTCATTGAGAAACTTTTTCCCAACAAAGTCTTAACAGCCTGAAGAGAAGGTATGTCATTCCCTATTAGTAATATATCATCAACATATAATACTAGGAATGCCACTTTGCTCCCACTAACCTTCTTGTAAACACAAGGCTCATCTTCATTTTGAATAAAGCCAAACTCTTTGACTGTTATATCAAAACGAATGTTCCAACTCCTTGAGGCCTGCTTCAATCCATAAATAGATTGTAGCTTACAGACCATTCTAGCAAATTTCGGATCGACAAAACCTTCTGGTTGTATCATATACACATCCTCTTCTAAGCTCCCATTTAAGAAAGCGGTTTTGACATCCATTTGCCAGATTTCATAGTCATAGTAAGCTGCTATCGCAAGCAAAATCCTGATGGACTTGACCATAGCTACTGGTGAGAAAGTTTCATCATAGTCAATACCATGAATTTGTTTGAAACCTTTCGCCACTAGTCTTGCTTTGTAGGTCGTTACATTACCATCCATGTCTGTTTTCTTCTTGAAAACCCATTTGCACCCAATAGGTTTTACCCCTTCAGGTGGTTCAACCAAAGTCCATACTTTGTTTTTATACATGGAATCCATCTCAGATTTCATAGCTTCCAGCCATCTCTCAGAATCTGGACTATTCATAGCATCCTGATAGGTAAGAGGCTCATCTTCATCCATAAGCATTACATCGCCAGTCTGAGTTAAGAGAAATCCATAATATCTCTCAGGCTCATGGCGAATCCTACCAGATCTACGAACAACCTGTGTTTCTTGAGCAGTAACATTTTCATGTACTTCGTGATCATGTTCCAACTCTGGTTCAATGTCATTCTGTGGTTCTCGAACTTCATCGAGATCTATCATACTCCCACTATTTTTCTTAGAGAACAGTGCAACACCTCCAGTAGGCTTCAAAGCCTTTTCGAAAGCAGGCTTCGGATTAGCAGATTTAGATCCAATCTTCTTCTTGCCTTTCCATTTCCCCTTTCCTTTGGCATTCCCTTTATTCACCATCATTATGGGAGCAGGGTTAGCCTTTGACATATTGGTCTCAGCAGTCCTCAATAATGCCAATAGTTCGGTAGGTGTTTTGTCTATCTCACTCATAATATAGTTTATAACAAATTGAGTGTAGTTGTTGTTCAAAGACTGCAAGATCAAATCTGCTTGGTGTTCCGGTAAAACCGGGTAACCCAAATTCTCAAGGGTTTCCATATACCCTATCATCTTTAGAACATGCGGTCCAACCGGGTCACGATCTCCCTGTTTGCATGCATACAACGCTTTGCTTACATCAAACCTCTCTTGACGAGCTTGACCTTCAAACATCCTTTTGAGGTGCTCAATCATGTCATAAGCGTCCATACGCTCATGTTGTTTCTGAAGCTCAGGACTCATAGTCGCTAGCATCAAACAACAGACATCCGTAGAATCATCAAGATGCTTCTGATAAGCATTTTGTTGAGCCTCGGTTGCTTCAGCAGCAAGAGGTCCAGTGTAACAGCCCCAAATCCGGGGTCAGGGATTTAGGGTTGTCACAATCCATGTACTCCTTGCCTTACCTGTATTACTCACACCATTCATAATTCACCTACTCATGACCCCACAACATATGTCTCACACACACACACACACACACACAGGTTAGAGTCTCAGAAATGACACAATACAACAACTGCGGAATAAATAACTTTTATTACAATACCCAAATGTCTTTTGAATCTGTTACTGATACAATTTCTAAGTATTGTTACATTACCAACTTAGCCTTCTGATGCTCACAATCCCCTAATACCATTCATGTCTATACATAACTTGAATGCCAAAAGCCGTAGCCTGATTCGATTGGTCCGTACTACTCCCGGGATCACTGCTAGAAACTGTTTAATGGAAACGCCTTGCGAGGTATGTGCCGTCCCATTGGCATCCTGCTTCGCTGCTATATAATATATATAAAATAATAGCAAGAGTGAGCGATAGCTCAGCAAGGTAATGAAAGTATGGCATAATTCTGCCTTTTATTCATCCCAAAAATAAAGCGGGTATAAGACAATAACTTGTCAAAATATCTTGATACTGAAATCATTTCCTTATCGGAATGTATTCCAAAAATACCATTGTTGTATTTCAAATATCATCTCCATAATATTCTGCAAACTTTCGATATTCATACTATGAACAAGGTTCTAGTATAAATAAAAGATGAAGTAGCAAGATAACTCAGTATATCCTTTCCGTAAAATATCTGCTATATAAAATATAAGCAGACTATCAACATATACTTGAAAGATGAAGTTATAAGAAAAATTCAATATCATCTTTCATATCAAACATTTACCTCATATCATAATTTGGAAATAAATACAATGTAAATTTATTTCCAATTCATTTTCTAAACTCATCTGATCACGTATATCCTGTAGATAAAATCATATACTTTTCGTAAATTCATACTCTTTCTTATAAACTCATATACTGGAATATACTGGATTACTCTTGAGTAACCTTTCTGAAAACTTTCATGAAACTGAATAGCTGGAATAAACTATCCTTCTTTGAAAACTTTCATGAAACTGAATAGCTGGAACAAACTTTCTTTTTCTGAAATCTTGCATGAAACATGCTCTTTCATGGATGCTGAACTGTAAATGGAGATTCTGGGCGCCAAGGATACCCCCACGATGATCAGTCGCAAGCTGTATCCCCCTGATCTTTTTCTACGTAGAAGGGAAGAATAGACAATATCTGACTGACCTACCTCCCCGCCAATCGGTTGTAGGCAGGAAGTACAGACCCGTTTCACCAGTCCGTCGGCCTGTGACTCTCCTATGAGGAAGAACATACCCGTTTCACCAGTCCATCGGCCTGTTGCTCTCCTCTTTCCTACAGTCGGGCAATTTCTGATAAACTAAGGGAAGAACAGACCCGTTCACCAGTCCGTCGGTCATATTGTAATTCCCTTAGGGGACCGGCGCTACTCAGTCCCTTACATACTCTCCAAGTTCGAGTAAATCCATAACACTGAAACATGAAGTTCCTTTCCCTTTTTCCCCAAGAATACAACTCCACAAAGTAGTCATATCTGGTTGGAAAGGAAAATTCACCCATATTTCCCATGCTGACGCTTGTTAATGGATGCAACTAATTCCACTGATCTTACCCCTCGAATCTTGAGGAAGTAATCAAAATCATTTTGATGGTAGTAAACCAGACTGATAAATTCATTGATTTAAAAAGGCTTAGGACCGGGCAGTCCACTGGAAACATACATAAAATCTCGAGAAAGGTCCCATGCATTTGTAGTTTGAGCGAACATTTAAGTCTTTCTGAATATAGACTTAAACGGGAAATAGATTTGGGAACCTTCTCTATTTATAATAAAAATTGACTGAAATATACTTTATTAGCTATCTAGGGTTTAAAATAGTTTTCACAAAATACTTCCTTAAGAGGTAGGGCTTTAAATAATTAATGCAAACTATATTTAATAAAGAATATTTATTTAGAAATAATTCTCAAGTACTTTCTTATCAAAAAGGGTAGATAACAACTATTCATCATATATTTAAAATATACCCTTAATAGATTAAACTCCAAATGATCTTTAATTTGTAAACCACTTATCGAGATTAATTGTAATAACACAATAAAATAACCCTAGATAGCAACTGATACCATTCTTAGTATGTAAAATAAATATAGAGAATATATAATATATCTCTAGATAACAACTGATACCATTCCCGGTCCAAAGTATAAATGCAGAGTATATTCCCCCTACTGAGGGTTTTGCTTAGCACATCAGCTCCAAAATATTACTATATCCATAGCTTATAAGTTCAACTTGTATCAATACTTTGATTTAGCATCATAGAAATCATTTCGAAATCATACACATATAGCATATATCTCAAATTCTTTAGTTATCACCACAACAATTTTAAAAAAGGTATAGGTTTGAAAACTTGCATCTAGTATATGCATACTTCAAAATATGGTTTTAGAAACTTGCACGATACTTGGAACAAAGGATATATATATATATAGATATATTCTTGAATCAACAAGTATTAAACATTCGAAAATATGCCCACTCTAACCGTAGAGTAAGGGTTAGTAAACTTGCCTGATGCTCGAGAAGTGATAGGGGTTCGCGACGATGCCGGACAATCTAGACAAAGTCAAACAAAAACACACGGTTAATCCCCTCGATAAACCACTTATAACTCAATGCTTAAACACGTAAGCGAAACACAACCAAGGAATTACTAGCTCGTTATAGGCTCATACTAAGTCCACGTTTAGTCGACAATTACTTAAGTCGTAGGTTTAGTCCGAAATCGATCCTCGAATACAAGTTATACTTAACCATTTACAACATTGGTTCCTAAGTCATGTTCTTAGTGGTTTTCACTTGCGCGACCTTGGCTAAAACATTTTTGTAAAATCGAAAAATAATATTTTTAATCCAAATCTTTTTCGTGAGCCTTCCTAACTGTCTCTAGTATTATTCCTCAAAGTTTCACATTTTAATATGGCTTCTAAGTGGTCCAAATACAGCCTCAAAGTGACTGACCAGAGAAGGGTTGTTCCTCCGAACGACGTTTACTAAAACTCACTTTTCTCTTAAACCGTAAATCGTATCGACATGATCTTTATACCAAAACAAACCTTAAAACAAGGCCTACATGTTCATGGCCAGTTTTGCTCAAAAATATTCCAAGACCAGTTCGTAATTCTTGCTCAAAACAACCTTAAATCAAATGGACATTACGACGGCTATAATCGTAACGTTTTCCATTTCCAAAACACAACCAAATCAATACCAATTAATCCCAAACTCACCATCCACCTTATACACCCTCCACTCAGTCAAATCCTCCATGAATAATCACAATAAATTCATAACCCATCCTCCAAACTCAACCAACAATTCATCTAATTACTTAATCATGCTCTTAACTTTACATAAACATCAAAACCATTTCAAAACTCATATAAACAAAAGGGGGCAGAGGTCTTTATACCTTCCTTGAAGCCTTAAACACACAACCAGAGCTTGTAAGCCTTAAGAGAGTCTTTATCCATGGTTATTATCCTTAAACTTGCAAAAGAAAATCAAGAACAAGTTATGAATTCTCGGAGTTACTATACACTGGTTTAAAGAACTGGAAAAACGAAGGTCTTACCTTGCTCAATTTGAAGAAACTCGTGCAATAGGAAATGTAGGTTATCTCAAGACCTTTCCAACAAGCTATAGATCGCCAATTTCCACCAAGAAATGAAGGAGATATGCATTTTACAATTCGGTAGTTTTGTGTTGGCCGAAAATGAAGAAAAGAGAGGTTTTTGGTTTGGTTGATTAATAATGATAATGCTGATTTTTTTGTGTTAAAAGGTGATGGGTCATTGCATGCCCAGGACACGTGTCGATCAGTGGAGCATCATGGTGGCAAAGCAGGGACACGTGTCACACATGCACGAGTTTAGCTAAAGTAGCTTTACTGGTTCGTTTTTTTTCACATGGATGATCCAAATGTTGCATCCCTCGAGTTAATCTTGTTACATGTTACTTCCATGTCTATATTTAATCCTATAAATGTTGCCTTGTTCCTCTTGAAACGATTCGAAATATTTTCCAAAAAGAGCGAATAAAACTCTACGCGATTTTCGCAGTGAATAGTAACTATTCACTATTCACTCCAACAATCGAATCCTTAAATCGACTTTAATAAAATAATAAAGTTCCAAAATATTAAATCCTCAAATCCTCAATTTTCATATCTCATTTCTTGAATATAATAATATATAATTCGCTGCCCGGTCGAATATTACACCAAAATAAAATTTGGAATTTCTGAATTCCGATCGTCTTTGCATTCACTTATTTACTCCGTAGATCACTAATATGACTTTGGAATATCCACACTACGTCTCGTACATAGGTGGCATGAAAAATTTTCTTAACCCTCAAAATCACTATTCATCCACCAATATCACTATTCACTGATGCACTTAATCATAATAAGAAAAGTTTTAAATTTTACCAAAAATCCGGGTTATTACATCCAGGGTGAGGAATATCAAGGACATAAAGCTTTCGCTCCTGCCTGAGGACAATCCTCAAATTCCTTTGCCAATCAAGGAAGTTGGTTCCTGTCAGCTTTTCCTTCTCAAGGACTGATCGCACAGAGAAATTGTTTGAGTTTGCCATTTAGATATCTACAATGTTAAAATGCATAAAATAAGTTAGTTGCAGATTTATTAAATTATGTTCAAGTGATTATCCATATATATTCACAATTTATATCTCTCGCTATTTTTATCAAATCAATAGCCCTAACTATTAATTCGGAAGGCATTACTCTAAATCCTTCTAGTGAGCCAAGATCCATATTTCGTCATGCTTAAGGTCAGCTTTGGCTTTACCCCCAAAACATGATTTATTTAGGTAGACAACTCTTGTCAATTATATATAACTCTTGGAAAGTTTGGTAGAACAACATTTGTCCATATTTATCCAATAAATCATACCAAACTCCATGCCTCTAAATTCACAATCTTATTGTGGTAACTTAGTTAAGTCTAACCCAATGGTCTAACAGTTAAGTATCACATTTACTTCATCACGCCTTACCACGATAGATTGGAGTGCTTCGCTTTGGCGAACCCACTCTTTCTCGATCTAGGTCTTGACGAGTGTTGCCCATTGGAAGGCATCTAAGTGACTTAATATTTTAAATTTAGGGATTTTATTATTAAAACGACCATGATCCCATCATCAAGAGATTCCCAATTTTTCCTTGAACTAAGTACTTCAATTCAAAATTCATCAATGGTTTGATTTCCAGTCCAACGGAGGAGTCACAGTGGTCTCACTTAAAATCCGCCTTTCTTACAAGCGCTGCTTGTATTTTTGTCAAAATCGCCCCATATCAAAAAATCGAAAATTCATACTTATTTCCGTGTTTCATAAACACAGGAATCTCATGTTCGTTTTGTTCAATTTTAAAATCTTGAATCGTTACAGATTTTATCTTGTTTAGCAGGCATGGCATGGGTGATGTATCTAATACATACATGTTTAATCTAATTAAAACATGCATCAATATAGCTACGCATACATACCATCATCACATGCATCATATATGTAAAGTGCGTAAAGTAAACGTGCTTGGTTATGGCCCAATCCTATGCGATTTTTCCAAGCTAAGGAAAAATAAAGGTCAATCTATGGTGGTATCAAATACAACATAATAAATTACACATGTCTTCATGCTTCCTTGTAATGTCTCCTTTGATCGCCTCCTTGGCATGCCTCCATGTCTTCATATCATCAATTACATAATATGAAAAGCTAATCTAATAAACTTACAAGAGAAACTCGAGTTACATTCGAGATTTAATCATTACAAGAATGAACGACATGCAAGTCGTATTTAAAACCAAAACCATAATCAAAAAACCTATGGGTCTTAGGGCCATAACCATATACCATGCTCAATTAACAGTTAAGAATATCACACCATATCATATTTTTCATGATCCAATCACAAAATCAAATAAAGTGTAAATCAGAAAATTAAAATCAGAATTATGAAAACAATAAATCACTGTTTACAGACAGTAAACGACGTCAAACGCCTTACAGATGAACGAGTGACATAGTCGTATTGTTCAGACGCCCATTTCCCTTTCCGAAAAGGTATTTTCGGCGAATTTCTGAGACAGTATGCAAATTTCACCAAATCTGCGCAGCCAATCAGAAATCGTATCGAATACGATTCTCATAACAAGAAAAAAAATATATCATGTATATATCAGTATACATACAGATTATACGATCATCATATGATCATCTCAATCATCATTATTATACAATTTATGTATATACATCAATACAATATTCATGTTTTCATAAAAACAACGCATCAATCATGATAGTCGAAAACATGATTTTATCATCAAAACAGTAAACATATAAACGAATTAAACACTTTTCGCAAGTAGCTCTGATGCCATTGAAGGGTTTCGTGCATGAAAACGCAACGGAAAAACGCGTAAAATATAAAAATTAACGAAACCCTCCGCAGGATCCATGCGAAAAACGATATTTAATTCATGAATAGAATCGTTTACCTTTTGAAGCTTTACGAACGGCTGACTAATGGAGGTCCTTTGATATGATCACCATGTGTCCCGCCTTGCGATACACGTCTCTAATTAGTCCACACGAACGCCCGATCGTCCAACGATCACCGGAGTTGGTACTAGCCAAGAACTGCCCTCGGAACTCTCTCTCTCTCTCTCTCTCTCTCTCTCTCTCTCTCTAGCCTCTCTTTGATGTAGAGCAGCTAGGATTTTTTAAGAAAAACGTTTTTTCAATTTCTTAACCCTAAAATAATACATCTTAATGTATTTATATGGAGAGAATTCTGGGCCTATACCTAATCTGATTGGGCTTCCAAAACCCAATCTGATTATTAGTAGTATTATTTATTATATTCGAATTATTATATAATTAATCAAGTCCTACTTAATTAATCCAATAATTCAATAATAATAATAATAATTCAATTAAATTCGAAATTTAATTAATGCTCTGTTTAAAACGTTCGTTATGTGTAACCCTTTAGGTTATTATTACGTTGGCAATAATTTTAATATCTCATAATAAAATTATAAACAATGAGCGGCATCTAGTAATACATCATTGCTACCCAAGTAATAATAATAATTGGTGATCCAATTAAACCTTTAATGAATAATGTTCCATGTAATATAATCCTTTTAACCTTATATTATAGATTAAACTCGAGGCATGGTTTATGTCATCCTCTTCAACATTTAATCCCGGTTTACTTGATCGATGAGTAGACTATTAAACAAATCACAATTTGAGCATGGCCATGCATTTCATAGTCTCACTCAATCAAGAGGCCAATAATATCACTCCTAAAATAGGAGGGTTAAATCCTATATCTATCATTCATATTTCTCATATGATTCATAATATACCCAATGTCCACCTTTATCATTACCCGGTCAAAGGTAACTTTGAGTAGAATCAAAGTATATTAATTCTCATATAGAAATATAATGATTTCAAGTCTAAGAATCATTACACCATTATCATTGTGAGAATTGCTTATGACACCTGATAATATTTACCATGAAGAATTCACACGGTGGGTCTATCCAGTGCCATGTTCTGTTAACATGCACTTATGTCTTTGACTTTAGTATCACCATACTTATGACCAATGAGATGTGGTCATCAGTCAACAAACATACTAGTCTTAATGCATTATTATTGTCCTCAAATAATAATACTCGACTAGGGATCTTTTAGGATTATAAACACTACTCATATAATCTCATTTCTAAGTCACATACTTAGAGATATAGAATTCATGCTTATATTCCAAGGAAAATTATTATTCTAATATTTATATCGCAGTTAATAAAGACATAATAAATAATTGAAAGAAAATCCATAGAACATATTTATTAATAATCAAAATGTCTTCCCTAAGAACATTATAGTATTGTCTCTAGGGCACAAGCACTAACACTCCACTGTATCCATCACAAACTCCGTTGTCCTTTTCATTGTCCTCAATTGATACTTTCATTTTCTTTTTGTCATACACAGTCTCGGGCGTACGAGAACTTTTAGAATCCTGCAATACAGAGAGTGCTTAGAAAAATATTCATGTACAATATTTTTATATAGATAATAGTGCATGATATTAGAGTTTTAAACTAATGAAGTTGACTATACATAAATTATAGTAATAAATTAGAATATGTCTTAACTGATTTCTTCAACTTGTACTCTTGTTTCGAATTTTCTTTAGCTCCATTGCCTGCATCACCAGCTCCATTGTCATGCACAAACACAGCACCAGTCTCGGATGTAGCAGAATCTTTAGAATCCTTCAATATAATGAGTGTTTAAAAATAGTTGCATGAAGAAGAAAAATCATGTACAACTTATTTGTTACATTATATAGTGCATATGATATTAGACTTTTAAACTAATTAATTAATTACACGTAAGCTATAATAAATTAGAATGTGCCTTGACTGATTTCTTCAATTTGTACTCTTGTTCCAAAATTTCTTTTGGCTCAAATATTTTAGCAACAGTAAAACTGTGTAATCCTTCTTTGAGATTATAAGCATTCAATCGTAACTTAAACACTATATCTTTTTCAAATAATCCTTCCAGCTCTTTTGGAACATCATTGTTGTCAAAAGATAATTTATTCACTATCTTATTTGCTGATGTGTCTAGCAATGGTTCTGCTATATTGTTGAATACTACAAAAGTTGTATCTTCCGTCTTAGCCTTAACTTTTATTTGTATTCTAAACCTGTATAAACACACAAATCATAGTAAGATTAATATATGTATAAACAAAATATAAAATAAAGTTATTAAATTAATTTCTTACATGATAAGAGGATGGTCAATAATTTCGTTGCAAGGCTTGCATCTATAATGTCCCTCACAAAAGTCCAACTTTGTGGAGCATGTTTTACAGCCAGTGTAGTACCAGTTATGGGTATTATCAATCCCAAAAATCTCAGCTCTTACCGTAACAATTTGTTCCTATAGTAATATGATTAGAGTATAAATATGATAACAAAAATAAAATTGATAATAATTGAGGTCAAGTGCAAGGTACGTAAAATAAATTAGCTAAACAAAAAATGTGCAAAATTAACCTTTAGGTCTTCACTCCACTCTGCTTCCAGCAATTCCTCGATGTTCATCCTATTAATAAACATTTTTTCCTCAGGCGACATTGTGGGGATAGAGTCTCCACTGATTTGCAATTTAGTAGAGAGGTGAGCAAATCTCTCTCTCAGGGATGACACATACGGTGTATCCAGATTTGTATAAATTTTACTATTTCTTGTGGTAGAAAAACTAATTGTATCTGCATATAAGAGTAAATAAATGGTTAAAAACTAATATAAGAACTAGCATTTGTGCCCGTGCGAGGCACGGGCCTCATATTAAACCTCATATTTATAATTTATTTGTGATTATATGATTTCTTTTAGTCATTTCTGAAAATTTCAAGTATGGTACATGTTTATATGCGATTAAGAAATAAAAATATTTAGTTCTCTATATAAAAAGTACGTTTTTCAGTCCATCGGATTAAAAAAAGTACATTATAAAATCGTTGGAAACCGTTAGTTGTTAGAAAAGCTTATATATCAATGAAAAGTAAAGAGTACACATGATTGAAATGGAGCAAAATTGAGATTAAAAGTCTAAATAATAATAAATTTTGACATTCACAGTTGAGTCCCTCTCTCAAATCGCCAAGGCTAAACTCATGGACAAACTCCTAGTAAAGTTTATTTTGAATAAACCATCTTCTTAATGCATAAAAGATTGTGTATTGACATCAATTTAATAGAAGTTAAATTATGTGTGCTTTCACCATGATACACTTTGTCAAGAAAGAAACAAAAGATATTCATGAACTGAATATGACGTGGTCCTAAAGTCCTCAGCAAGATAAAACGACATCCAAGGGCAAAGAACATGCAAGACTCATTTTAGTATTAGAAGTAGAACCAATAAAGATGAAAGGGAAAAAACATCATTAATTGTATGAAAAAAATTGAAGACATTTGAATTGAGTTTCCTATTAGGAATACCTTAAATTTTAGTAGATTCTTATCATGTTCATTTGATTCTCTCTTCTTTCACTCATGTGCTTCTTGACAAGAGTTCTTCTTCTACTTCTTACAATCGAGTTGCCTTGCCCTATCCAGGAAACTCAAAGTTCACCATCATGTAAATGTATGATGATGAGCTACTGTTGATCTTCTTTAAAGATCAAAAATAAAAATGATGTTAAGATAAATAATGTAAGATGCATGGAAAAGTTCACTTAATTCAAAGGAATCTCAAAAGAACATCATATTTAAATCTACAAATGTATCAAAATATATTCGTGAACGTGGCAATACCTATGTGATGCCAGAAGGATTTAAATAACTATGTATATCAAGGTTGCGTTATAATTGTGTCTGGTAACTTTTGTAATCCATATCTCGCATCTGTAAGAAGTTAAGAGCTACTCTATTTACTTTCTATATTTTTTGGTGATAAAAGTTAAAGGATCACCAGCTTCTTGGTTACACAAATAATAAATAGGGATGGTTTTCACAAAACTTACCATATATTTGACTTTTTGATTGAGTTCCTGCAAAACATAAGAGATAAGAAGAACTTTCTAAAGAAAATTTACAATCAATGTCCACCCTTTTGTCAACTGGTTTTAGCTTGTATCATGGAGTACAAATTCAGAATTTGACACATATGAATGTATTATAGAAAAAGGGAAGATGTATGGCTTCAACTGATTCATTTAGATATGGCAAAGAGAATAAGCTATGTTAAAAAAATCTGTCGGTCCAACTGGGTTTTTCTAGGGATCAGATGAGGGTTTAGACATATCTGCATTTGTATGTCCAGACAAAAAACATCATCTTTGGTCTTCTCAATGTTGTCACTCTCAAAAGCCACAAAGCAAATTAAAGAGATTATACTATAATATTCTAGGTTAATTCACATAGTCTACTTTAAATTTTCAATAATATAATATCCAGCAATGATTTATAATATGAAAATACCATAAGCAAAAAATGAAGCTACTTTATCAGCCCTACCATTTCAAAATCAGAAGACATGCCAAATGAATTTAAACAGGTCAATTTCAAAGAAATACCAAAATCTTAGCATCATTTACTGCTGCAACCCATGTTAAGAACACAGAACTAAACTCTTTCTAGAAAAGTTGGGATTATAGGATCAACTGGAATGTGACTATCAATTTATTATAAATAAAAAAGTTAATATTATGAGAGAACACTCTCTCATATCAATTACAATTAAGATGCCTGCCTGAAGTTATGGGTGTTTTAGTTTATATTACCTTAATTTAAGTCTGTGAAATTAAGTGGCAACCCTATTTTAATTGTTTTACAAGAAAATGGTCTATGAGAATAGTTGACTGTGGCATTTATTCTTTTTGATCAAATCTTGCTACTCGTACCACGATCTTGCATATATAAAAACCTGAACTACTATTACACCTTGAGAAGTTCTAATAAAAATAGTACATGATAAGATATCAATATAGCCATTCCTTCCAAAATCTAAATGAATGTAATTAGTGCATCTCTTTTGTGCACAAAATCGTCCTCTTTTTGCATCAGTACCCTCTGTTGCCTACTATATGTCCTTATTTAGAACTTTACAACAGTCCAAACCGAGTGTGGACAATTTAGTTGATTATTTAATTTGAAGTTTGTTGCCGCTACCCAGCTCACATTTTAGGACCAAATATTAAAAGCGTTGCTAGCTGTATAATGCAACTGTGAACGAATTTTTTACTATAGGTATAAAAGTTATAAACAAGATATTATTTTGAATAATATAGTTGAAACCGAACAAATATTATAAGAAACATCAAATCTAGTCGAGTATCAGATGAAAAACCTGGTTGTGGATCCAAAGCTTGTTACTTGTTAATGAATGCACACATGGCATGCTAGATATTAGGTTAGACGGAAATTTGACTCTAGATTACTGCACCAAGCTCCTTCCATTACTTTATCATGATAGTGCATGTATATCAAAGCAATAGTTCTTCTTAGCTCGCTTGGACAGTAGGCCACGTTGACACATCCATGTCTGCAAGAGATATTATAGTCGAGTGATTCTAGAATTTATGTAGAGTAACAGAACCCTCTCATACTAATGTTGTGGCTAATCTATTAATAATAACATCACCAAATACCTTGATTTGCATTGCCGTAGAAATATTCGTTCAAGTCTTTCTTAAACTGGATCTCTCTCTCACATTATATATATATATATACATATATATATAAAAATCTATATATCTTCTCTCTCTCTCAAAGACCAATCAGAGTTGGGTAATTCAAATATTATGAACTTTAATTTGCATTTTTTTTAAATAGCACAGAGAGGGGGTAAAATATCATGCTTGGATCTCTTGTGAATAAGGAGATGGTTCTGACCATTCTAAATGAAGAAAGGGATCACATCATCTTATTAACAATCTAGAACATTTTATAGAGCATAAGATAATTAGATGAGCATGCTGAATATTTTTCAAATGAGCTAACATAAGTCTTTTGTGTAATTTAAAGAGTATTAACATCCTCGCTGAAGCATTTCATAAGTACGATATTTGTGACATATTAGCTACAAACAAAATCCCTGAACACAATGGGATAGTATGAAATAACAGGAAGGGAAGCAATAAAAAAACATGCGCAAATGACCCGGAGAAAATGCTGCAGCTGTAGAGGGGCAGGCTAGGAAGCAGGTTCGGCAGGCCAGAAAGTAGGTCGGAGAGGTATGGGAGGGCATGACAGTCTTTTAACATTGAATAAATTTGCTCAGGAGCAACGGAGCTGTTTATCCTTGATTATTTATCTTACAAAAAGAGTAAATCCGAGTTGTATAATTTGTAATTAGGGGAAGAAGGATAGGCGTTCAACTTTGTGTTTCTAGTTATAAGATATAAAAAGTCTTGTGATCGCATATTAACTCGTCATTAATTATAATAATTCGTAATTCCAAGTTGACGAGACAAGGTTAGGTTGTAACTTCACACTGAATCCAACATTAGATATAATTGTGGAAAGATTGCGTACCTTGGACAGATGCAGGTAAACTTTAGCTCTTGGACGAACGTAGATGGGAGAAAATTAAGTGTTCGGCTTGTGCTAAACTCTTGATGCCTACAATAAATGAAATAATGATAGCAAATGTGGCTCTCTATTTGCTAACCATCCCCCTGGACACAAAAGAAGGATAATATGAGATGTTTAAGTTTTGAAACCTTATTAATCACACTGGTACACACACACCTCTATTAAATATATAAAATGCATTTGATGGAGAAGATCTTCGTACATGCGGACTACTTGATGTTTTACCCATGATTCTTATTTCGGTCCTCACCATTCACCAAAGTTTTCGCTTAACAATAGTCACCAATTTTGTTATAAGTAACTGCATTCGCACAATCTGATATCACAAAATCATGCTAAGTGTTATAAATTTTCTAGACTTTCCGATGCTTTACAATTATTTTAAAGCAACACGGAATCCTTTAAGATGTTTCGCTATTTTCTTACAAAACTGGAAACGTGTTTACCCTGTACTCAATTCTCAGTTAATCACCTTAGGAGAACAATTACCCTAAATAATTGTACAGAGACTGAGTCTGAGAGCAAAAAAATCAATTCATTACTATATAAAAATATCAACTCGCATTGCTTAAAACTTATCGTGCCTATAATTTGATGCTACATTTCAATCAAGGCAGACCTGGTGGTTGAATGTAATGGAGCCCTTCTTATCACAAATCAAACTAAAGAATAAAGTTGAAATGCAAGACACAAACCCCAAAGATATAAGTATACTAAAACATATAAGGAAACACAAAACAATTAGTTGATAGAAATATAGTTGATGATGCACACAACAACATTGGAGCACTAATAGACTGATTCTACAACAATAAGTAGAATATCAAATATCTGAGGCAAAAGGCCAGTAAAAAGTGTAAAAGAATGTCAAAAGAAACTAACCTAAACCAAGAGCTTCATTTGCATCCTACCTAAACATTTGATATGCCTACAAGACAACCAACCAAATTTAAGGAGAACAATAATGAACACTAGATAACTTCCATAATCAACACAATACCGACCAACCTAATCAAACAATTTGATTATAGAATTAAACAAACCCTAACCACATACGATCCTACAAAACAACGAGGCCACGACATTACAATATTACATGTATTTTATGAGTCAATTCGTTCAAATGTTGTAGGTAAAATGTAAGGAATAGATACCTGATATCAAAAGGGGATAACTCACTTGTGAGTATTTGTACAAAGTATCCGGCTGCCTTTGCATCCTGAAATTTGAAGAGGACAGAGACAGTCCATGGTTGCTGGATTAGTGCTTAAAGTCGCCCCTGTGTAATGTCCATTTTGGGAGAAGAGGGAGCGCCAATGACACAAGAGAAAAGTAGAGGATACAGTCCTGAATAAATTTGCTTATTCTCGTATAACAGATGTACCAAAGAGCTGAGTAAAATTCAACATCGCTAGCAAAACTTAACTTGTAGAATGCTAAACAGAAATTAAACCTAATAATGCCAGATTTTAGATATATATCTGGCAAGCAACTTCATGGAATGAAGAACCAAATCTAGTTACAATTGTATTGTAAGCGCAGAAATAGAACCACACATTACATAACAGAATAACCAAATGTGTCGATAACCTTTATCCCCAAACCAGATTGTGTATTAGTCAGAAACTGAGACAAACAACTAAAAAATAGAGAAAATATTATATTCCTTAAGAGTCATGGAAGCCCACACTCGTTGATTCTGACGCCTCCGGAAAATATATAATTCAACGATTGTTGTTAAAACAATCACTTTAACATGTATCAATTTTAATTCAAAACAAAATAATACCTTAGATCTTATGAGATGATCGAGTTAAAATGCAGATGATGGCATTGAGCGACTGAGGGATCAGTTTCGGTTTGGCAGAAGAGGAATTTGAGAAGGAAATTAGGAGGAGCTTTGATTCTCGTGGGAGAGCGAGGGTTGGATTTTGGTTCGGAAGGACAGAATAGTCTTTTCACCTGAATAAATTTGCTCAGGTTAATCAAACGTGTTCTCGTATAATAAATATAGTAGATTAAATCAATAATATCAATGAAACAAATATTTGTATAATATCTAATGATATTCGTTCAATCGAGATAAGATAGATTTATATATGTGCAATTTCTAAAACTATATATTATAAAAACATTAATAAAGATAATTACTTTTAAATTTTTTAATCTGGGTAGATGTGACAATTATTATATAGGGTCCACCATCCTCCTTGTATAAATTTGTATCAACCATCTTGGCCAACTTTTCCCACAAAGTTATTGTATTGGTGATGGAGCTGTTTAAGAAAAAAATTAGAACAAATTAAATAAGTAAAACAAATAAATTGGGGTAACCAAAGAAGTAATATAAAATTACTAGAACAATAAAAAACAATTAACAGTTATATTAAAATTAATATAATGCATAACTTACTAATTTGTGACAATTTTGAGATCTTTTTTTTTTCAACCGCCTTTGACAACTTCAATGTCACCCAAGTAGGTCAAGCAGCCCACAACATCTAAATCAACATAGAAAAAATAATATTAGAACATGATAGTTTGAATTATAACTTATATAATAGTATTACTTATATATTACTCTAATATATTACTGCATCAAAAACTTGAGAGTATGTTGGTGTCATTAATATGTGCATCAATCATATCCGAACATATGAACTGAAATCTATGCAGTGATATGTTGACGATGCCTTCTTCCAATCTCTTAGGCAACGTTATGCGTATGAAGAGCAATTTAGACCCATGTGATAGTGGTCTATATTTCCCTGTACTTGAAACAACTTTCAAATTTTTGATGCTGTACACAGAGCCTTCCTCTAAAAGATTTTTGAACCGAGAGACCAGAATCTTCGGGATCGTAGCATGGATCAAATTTTCCTGTCATGCAACATATCTTAGAAAAGTTAATAACATCATACAATTTGACAAACTAATAAGTTATAAGTATATTGATTTATTAACCTTTTCATCGATCAAAATCATGTCAAGACTGATCAGTTCTTCAGTATTTGGATTGACAGATTCTCACATTCTACACACTCGTACTCTTATCATCCATGTATAGTTGATGTCGTTCAAAGCATCCAACATGGTGTAGGCCATAGTTGCATTGATTGTAAATATGGTTGTAAAAATTTGAAGCTATGTAAAAAAGTTCCGGTGTAGATTTTTTGTTATGAATGGCCTTTAATTTATAGGTGTTTGTAAGGTGAATAACATGAAAATCCATTATGTTTAAAAGTCAATAAGTATTATAAAATAAAAGTTCTATAAATATTGAAAATAATAAAAGAAAGTTCTAATAAGTTTGAAAATAATAAAAGAATGTTTTATCAAGTTTGAAAATAATAAAAGAAAGTTCTATCAAGATTGAAAATAATAAAAGAGAAAATTACAATTATTAACATAAGATCCTAAAAATTCAAAAATAATAAGGAAGTTGTAATTTTCTAAATCAAAGAAAGTTCTATCAAGTTTGAAAATAATAAAAGAAAGTTCTATTAAGATTGAAAATAATAAAAAAGAAAATTGCAATTATTAACATAAGAGCCTACAAATTCGAAAATAATAAGGAAGTTGTAATTTTCTAAATAAAAGAAAGTTCTATCAAGTCCTACAAATTCGAAAATATTAAGGAAGTTGTAATTTTCTAAATCAAATAAAGTTCTATCAAGTTTGAAAATAATAAAAGAAAGTTCTATCAAGCCTACAAATTCGAAAATAATAAGGAAGTTGTAATTTTCTAAATCAAATAAAGTTCTATGAAGTTTGAAAATAATAAAAGAAAGTTCTATCAAGCCTACAAATTCGAAAATAATAAGGAAGTTGTAATTTTCTAAATCAAAGAAAGTTCTATCAAGTTTGAAAATAATAAAAGAAAGTTCTATCAAGCCTACAAATTCGAAAATAATAAGGAAGTTGTAATTTTCTAAATCAAAGAAAGTTCTATCAAGTCCTACAAAATTCGAAAATAATAAGGAAGTTGTAATTTTCTAAATCAAAGAAATTTTCTAAATCAAAGAAAGTTCTATCAAGTCCTACAAATTCGAAAATAATAAGGAAGTTGTAATTTTCTAAATCAAAGAAAGTTCTATCAAGTTTGAAAATAATAAAAGAAAGTTCTATCAAGTCCTACAAATTCGAAAATAATAAGGAAGTTGTAATTTTCTAAATCAAAGAAAGTTCTATCAAGTTTGAAAATAATAAAAGAAAGTTATATCAAGTTTGAAAATAATAAACGTGTAATTTTTAATTTCCTTCCTACAAAATCGAAAATAATAAAGGAAGTTGTAATTATTAAAATTAAAAATTGTGAAAAATTGAGAAAATTAGAAAAATAGAACGAAGCGATTCTAGAGGCGCCACCTCACCGCCCCCGTCTTCTCCTTTATTTATATAAGTATATTCGAAAATAATAAGGAAGTTGTAATTTTCTAAATGAAAGAAAGTTCTATCAAGTCCTACAAATTCGAAAATAATAAGGAAGTTGTAATTTTCTAAATCAAAGAAATTTTCTAAATCAAAGAAAGTTCTATCAAGTCCTACAAATTCGAAAATAATAAGGAAGTTGTAATTTTCTAAATCAAAGAAAGTTCTATCAAGTTTGAAAATAATAAAAGAAAGTTCTATCAAGTCCTACAAATTCGAAAATAATAAGGAAGTTGTAATTTTCTAAATCAAAGAAAGTTCTATCAAGTTTGAAAATAATAAAAGAAATTTATATCAAGTTTGAAAATAATAAAAGTGTAATTTTTAATTTCCTTCCTACAAAATCGAAAATAATAAAGGAAGTTGTATTTATTAAAATTAAAAATTGAGAAAAATTGAGAAAATTAGAAAAATAGAACGAAGCGATTCTAGAGGCGCCACCTCACCGCCCCCGTCTTCTCCTTTATATAAGTATATTGATTGTCATGATATTTTTGGAAAAGGAGTAAATTTTGTTAGAAAAAAGCTTTCGTTATCCTAAAAAGAAAAAAGTATATTTGTAGCATTATATCCTAAATTTAAACAAATTATATCCCACATTTCCATTTTTTTTATTAGATTTCAATATCATTTGATTTTTATGTAGTAAAATATAGTGAAATATTAATGTAGAATAAAAATTTCCCGAATTTTGATTATATTATTAATTTATTAATTAGAAAAAGTACCGAAAACCAAAAACTAACCGAAAACCGAAAACCAAAACTTTCAATATTTTGGCTTTAATAATATAGTATAGATATATAAATAGAGAAAGAGAGAGAGATAAAGGGAGATACACAGAGAGTTAGAGAGAGACAAATATATATATATATAGAGAGAACAAGAGAGATAGAGGGAGATACAGAGAGTTAGAGAGAGAGACAGAGAATGATAAGAGAGATACAGAGAGATTTAGAAGGGGGTTTTACTTCTAAAGGTATTAATTCTTGATTTTCTTGATTTATTCGTGTAATCTTAATTTATGGATCCCAAATTTCCAAAATAACAAAATAATCAAATTAAACCTCATAAATTCATGCTTCACAAATAAAATAATAATAATAATAAAAATAATAAATTTCTCACAGTAGGAAAACTTAAATTTAAGTAAGAGATGTCAATACCTTAATTGCAAGGTACTAACTCCAAATTCAAGATTAATTTTGTATTATCCGAGTGTCCACTTTCACAAATATTTATCTATATGTACTACAAAATCTCTAAAAAAAAAATCAAAAATATACATTCTCTAAATTTTTACACAACAAAAGAGTAATTGTATGTGTTTAGTAGAGATACACAAAAAGCCCTTCGGGCAGGGCTTTATTCGGGTTTTAAAAAAATCGGGTTTTTTAACAACCGGGCCGGACTTTTTCAAAAATTTGGTCGGGCCGGGTTTCCTCTAAAATACTAGGCTCGTTTTAGGTCCTCGGGCTGGGCCGGATCGGGCTGGGTCGGGCTTTTATCCGGGCTTTTTCTAATTTAAATATTTTTTTTTGCAAAGTTAATATATTAGTAGAAAAAACAAAGTTTTACAAAAAAAAAACCCCTAAAGAGCTACACCCCTCAATTATTAGAATCCAGAATATATAATAAAAGATAACACGATACCTAATACTAAAACACTATTAGCCTAATGTTTTATCATAAAACATCAGTGCAACTCAAAAACTTTCTACTCATAATATGCGTTATTGAGCCATATAAATCTTCTCGTACATGGCCATTTCAAGAAAGACATACACTGCACTCCATAAATATTCTGGAAAGAAGGGTTTGTCCAACGTATTGTTGATTTTTCTTAGACTCATGATTTTTCACATTCCCTTCATTGGTAAATTTAATATTCTTGAAATTTATTTAAAATATTATAAATTTTCAGATATTATCCATAAAAAATCGGGTTTTAATTCGGATCTCTCAAAAAGCCCGGGCTTTTATCCGGGTCGAACCGGACTTTATCCGGGCTTTTCAAAAGCCCGGGCTTTTAACAGGGCTTTTCGAGCTTAGGACCGGGCCGGGCTTGATGAAAAATAGTAGGCCCATTTAAGGCCCTCGGGCCGAGCCAAACCGGGTCGGGCTTTTTGGGTTTTTTCCGGATCGGATCGGACTGAATTTCGGATTTCAGGCTTTTTGAACATATCTAGTGTTTAGTGTGTGTTCTTGAGAAATTTAGAATTATAGCCAAAGAATATTCTAGAATTTTTACTAAGAATATTTATATACAATTAGTATTATTATATTTACTCTAAAGAACATAACTAATTTTATCAGTTTGCAAGGACAAAGATAAACTTCCTGAAAATATCTACTCCAAAAATATTTAAAAAAAGACTCGTAAATTAAAATTATTAATAATACTTAAAAAAATAAAATTATAAATTTATACAATTATAAATATTAAAAAAGACTCGTAAATTAGTAAAAACAAAAAGAAGCAGAAAGAATGACAAAAATAATCAGTTTTTTGACAAAATAAACAAAAATAGCCATTCTGAAAAAAGTGGCCAATTTTAGCCTTTGGGATACTCCACTGGTAGTTGGGTATCCCATGTACAGGATACTCCACTGACAGTTGGGTATCCCATAAGTCAAAATTAACCTATTTTTTAATACAAAATGAACAAAAATAAACGTGTGTTCTTAGTTTAACCGTTTCCTTGGGATTCAACAGTTAACCTTTGGGGTTCAATAATTCCATTTTGGGTTTTAGAAATATTCAGAACGACGAATCTGTATACGGACTTAGGGTTTAGGGTTTAGGGTTTAGGGTTGTTTACAACCCTAAACCCTAGACCCTAAACCCTAACCTAACCTGATTTTAGGGTTGTTTACAACCCTAAAATCAGGCCGCCGGTCTGTTAAAAAAATCAATTTAAAATCACATCATCACTAATTGCATTACGCATTTACAGAATGCATATCTATTTATAATTATAGTAATACGCATTCATGGAATGCTTAACTAATCCATATACTCCTTTGACAAATGCGTATGCTGGTTATATTTTAAAGATTACTCCTTTGACAAATGCGTATTGTAATTACCCTGATACCAAATGCGTATTCAACCGATCATTTTTGCTCAATTTTTGTAAAATCGTTATTTTTGTTCAGGCGTCGAGAGAAGCGGCCATACTTGGCCTTCAACCAAAGAAGCACAAGCCACTTTCTTTCGAAAAAAGGAAAAAACCAAACCCATGACCAACGGCCACGTGGAATGAAAAACGGTAAAATAAAGAGCAAAACACAAACTCAAAGATTAACGGTTAGATTAAGATTGATCAAACGGCCATCACTTCTTGAAATGCTACCGTTATAAATGAACTCAAAGGTATTCGAAAAACAGAAAACACAACTCTGATAATATAGATAGAGAGAGAGATACACGGATATATATATAGAGATAGAGAGAGATAGAGAGAGACACAGAGAGTTAGAGAGACAGAGAGAGATAGAGGGAGATACACAGAGAGTTAGAGAGAGACAGAGAGAGATATATATATAGATAGAGAAAGAGAGAGATAGAGGGAGATACACAGAGAGTTAGAGAGAGAGAGAGACAGAGAGTGATAAGAGAGATACAGAGAGATTAAGAAGGGGGTTTTACTTCTAAAGGTATTAATTCTTGATTTTCTTGATTTTTTTTAATTTCTTGTCGTTATTTTTGTGGGTTTTGAAAATTAGTTTGAGTTTTAAAGAAATAGGGGTGCAAGTATGTTTTCGTGGGTTTTGTATGGGTTCTGATTTTCTTGATTCAAGTGAATTGGGTTTTTGAATGTATATATGTGTCTTTATAGAGGGTCTTTGCTGTATGAATATTTAATCTGTAATTATATATGTTAATTATTTTCTGTTCTTGCTTTGATTGTCTGATTAAGAGAATTTTAATGTGTGTTATTGAGTTGATAAATTCTTTTTTTACTTTAATTTACTGTTTTTGTTAGTTAGGGTTTATATATGTGATTTTGGGGCAAGATTATTAGGGTAATTTTTACAAGGACTAGGTGTTATTTACTGAAATTTCCAATTTCTATGTTTGATTATTAGCTTTCCTGAAATGAGATTATTATTTTACGCATTTGCAGGTTACCAGGAAGGTAATTTAATTTAGTGTTGATTAGTTATTGTTAGTTAGTCATGAACCAGCTGTGCAGGATAGAGACCATATTTTTATAAAAAAACCTGTGGAAGAAGCATACAAGGGGATTGAATGTGGCGATGGAGGTCCTTTTGGTGCAGTTGTTGTCTGCAAGGATGAAGTAGTTGCGAGCTGTCACAACATGGTCCTAAAACATACTGACCCAACTGCTCATGCTGAAGTTACAGCAATACGGGAGGTAAACTCATTACAGTACCTTGTTGATTTATTTGAGAAGTTTGCGCAAAGGTTGTTTGGTTTGGGAATGGCATCTCCTTGATTTTATATAATACCTTATTATGTGCTTTTGAACAGAGTGTTCTGCTTCTGGTGGTGTGCCCTGTTTTGTACATATTTTATGTACTTGTGACATTTTCATATCAAGAACAACGTACCAATATTTAAATGTTAAATAATGACCTTAATAACGGTAATTTTAACAGTAATATCATCTGAAGTGTAATTAGGCTGTGTGCATCATGTATATTGAAAGGTATGGATGACTAAGTCATGTTGATGGTGTGTAATTGATTTTTTGTATGGGTTATGATTTTCTTGATTCAAGTGATTTCTTATATGGGTTTTTGAATGTATATACACCTTTATAGAGGGTCTTTGCTGTATGAATATATATTCTGTAATATTATATATGTTGGTTATATGTGTTCTTGCTTTGATTGTCTGATTAAGGGAATTTTAATGTGTGTTATTGAGTTGATAAATTCTTTTTTAATTTTAATTTACTGTTTTTGTTAGTTAGGGTTTATATGTGATTTTGGGGCAAGATTATTAGGGTAATTTTTACAAGGACTAGGTATTATTTACTGAAATTTCCAATTTCTATGTTTGATTAAACCTTATTAGCTGTCCCGAAATGAGAGTATTATTTTACGCGATTCGATGCCACAAGTAGACTTATTTTTCTCAGTAGTATTGTTTTGCAACAACTTACGATACTAAGGTGATGTTTATGTGTGTGCAAAGCTAGCTTTTGATGTGCGAACCTATCTATTTTGCGATTAGTTAGATATCGAATAAGCCTATGTGATTTACTAATGGCTAATGAGCTGGTGGTGATTGTGTTCCGATTGTTCTAAACTTGTAATCTGAAAGTAAATGAGTAATGCTAAAATAAATATGCAAGGAACCGTTTACTTGTACCTTGTATTCTATGTTATATATGAATAGTCTTCGACAAATAAACTGCAACTATTACTGAACTCTCTGTTAGTGATATGTATGTATTTATGCATTTTGCTTCTTCATTTATGCAAACTTTTTACATTCACCCGTCGTCTCTTTTTTTTTTTTTTTAATTATGCGTGGTCATCATTCATTAAAATAGTACTAAATTAGAAAGTCAAAATTAACATGAACGTGCGCGATTTCTAGAATCTTCTCGGACCAGGGTGCTGCATTTTCTTATTAAAAAAGTAAGCGTGAGTTAAAATTCTTATTAAGAAATTGAGAAACTGAACTGGATATGCAGATTTACTTTGTTATACTATTTTCAGGGCGTTAGTTTTTTTTCACTTTTTGTTTGCAGCTGACATTTCACAGTCTGAACTCATCACGGTCTGCTTATCAATCTATCTCACTGAAGCCAGATCTCTTTGATGCCTACACTATTTCTGGTGGTGCTAAAATTCAGCGCAGTGTGCTTTTCAAGGTACTATTTAGTTTCCACTTTCCACGCATGATATGTAGAAATTGCTGAACTCTAACCCTTTATGTTGATGCATACAGGCTATTTGTTCTGTTCTTCGGACAGCAATTGCAAGTGTTGACCATTTAAGAGTACACTTGCCAAGTCCTGTTGCATAAAAAATACAATGGACACTGGACTGCGACAATGGTAATTACTTTTTGAATTTCTCCTATTCTACATTCTGTTAAATCTACAAAATGTTTTCGTTTCATATACACATGAATTACTTTTTGAATTACTTTTCAATTATGATGTAGCAATCATAATTGAAAAACAAGAATGTTTTCGTTTCATATACACATGAAAATATCTTCAAAATGCAGACCCTACAATTTAGGGAGACACCTGTCTGCTCTTGTGTTGCCACTTTATTAGTAATTACAATTATGATTGCTACATCATGTCAAACAGTTCTTGCTTGTGCTATGGTAGAGTAGTATTTAGTATTTCATAATTTCAGATGAATTAGTCCTTCCATCATGTATGAAGCAGATTGCAAACCTATCCATCAATTGTTCTTTCAAATCTGCTTTTAAATTTTATTACGATTCTATCCCATCCATTGTTTATGTTCTATTCTTGTTTACTAATATAGAGCTTAACTTTGAGAGTATGTATTCCTCTGCAGTTTATAATTATCTTGCACAAGTATCTTCTACCTCTGTGATAGAGAAAGAGAGAGATAGAGGGAGATACAGAGAGAGAGAGATAGATAGAGAAAGAGAGATAGAGAGACACACAGAGAGAGAGAAAGAGATTAAGAGAGGAAACAAGGGGGTTTTACATAAGAGAGATGACTTCAATAGGTATTATTTCTTTTCATTCTTGATTTTCTTGTCTTATTTTTGTGGGTTTTGAAAATTAGTTTGAGTTTTGGAAAATAGGGGTGTAAGGATATGTATTTGTATGTATATTTTCGTGGGTTTTGTTTATATTTGTAATTATAGTTATGTTGATGTGTATAATTGATTTTTTGTATTGGTTCTGATTTTCTTGATTCAAGTGATTTTTTATATGGGTTTTTTATAAAGGGTCTTTTCTGTATGATTATATAATCTGTAATTGTATATTGTGTTGGTTATCTGTAATTGTAAGTGTCTGATTAAGGGAATTTTAATGTGGTGTGATCATTAATGGCTCTCAAAGAGTTAGTGTATCTTATGCTTGACATCAGGACTATGGCTATTGTAATTGTTTGTGCGGAATCGGCTTTTCTGTTATAATTGTGGAGTTGATTGTATTTTCTGTTACTAGTGAAGAATACCCCTTTTGACAATGTACTATGACAAGTGATTTTATATCTTTGAAAGTCTTATTCCATCTAATCCAGCCATACTTTTGCTATTCAAAGTTTGAAGTTCTTGATAATTTTTGATGGGATATCCTTTTTACAAGTTTATAATAGCTAAGCTTATTTGATAATTGATATAAAGTTTCTGAATAGACCCTGCTACAAATTTCCAATATATTAGCTCATGATCATATGAACATGAAAGTGAAATCCCTCTTCTGACGCATTAGGTGTTCTTTTGTTGCAGATATAGGGCAGACATTGCTCGTGGGGTGGGTGAACTCCATGCTGCAGGTGTTGTATATATGAATATAAAGCCATCCAATATTCTTTTAGATGCAAGTGCTCGTGCCGTGGTTTCTGATTATGGACTTCCCCTGATTCTAAAGAAATCTACCTGTCTGAAGTCTGGATCTGAATCTGATCCTCCAGAATTCATTCATGTATGGACTGTACCCTGCTCAGTCCGAACTACACTGCTCCAGAGGCATAGGAGCCAGTGAAAAAGTCGTTGAACCTGTTTTGGGATGATGCTAAAGGCATATCAGCAGAGTCAGAATCCTGGAGCTTTGGCTGTACTCTGGTAAAGATGTGCACTGGTTCTGGTCCATATGTGCAGTAACTCATGTCATTTCCTTCATTTTTGTATTACTATATTACTGTTGCTTGTTTTCTGCAAGATATTGCTTCCTACTAATAAATGGCACTGTAGAACATGGACTCATTATGCAACCAATGTGCTTTAGAGTTTTGCATTATTACTGCTTAAGTTCTTTGCAACTTTCTGATTGATTAGGAAGACAGGTGCTTCGGAGAATTTCCAATTCGCATATGGACAGTAAGACATATTAGCATCTGTGATACCTATCAGTCATGGCAAGCATATGAAAGTAGGCAGTTCGAGATGCTTGAGATGAGATTGAGGGACAAAGGCAAGGTGGACCGTGACGGCGAGAGAGTAAGTTACTTTTATTGCTTCCTACTAATAAATGGCACTGTAGAACATGGACTCATTATGCAACCAATGTGCTTTAGAGTTTTGCTTTATTACTGCTTAAGTTCTTTGCAACTTTCTGATTGATTAGGAAGACAGGTGCTTAGTAAGACATATTAGCATCTGTGATACCTATCAGTCATGGCAAGCATAGGACATAGGAAAGTAGGCAGTTCGAGATGAGATTGAGGGACAAAGGCAAGGTGGACCATGACGGCGAGAGAGTAAGTTACTTTTTTATCACTATAATTCGTAATTAGATTGGAATATTCTTTAGGAGGCTTGCTAAAAATGGTGAAGCCTACTTTATGGGAATTTGTGACAGCACATCAATTATGTTTCTCTACTGTGATCTATGCTATTCTAGCTTGAGAAGAGCATTTTATAGATTTCTGCACGTTCTTTATGGATTCTACACGAATTGCAGGACAGTGGACCAAAGTTAGTCAATGGTGTGGGAGCTGTGGGAGCTGAAGCAGGACATGTGATAAGAACAACTATTGGTGGTCGAAATGGTCAATCTAGGCAGGTTGCAAAATTAAATGATATTTGATGCTTCCATAATTTTATGTTTTGGATGTAATTGCTTTATCATGATATATCTCTATATATTACACTATCCTTGATGATGTTAGATCGGTCAAAAACTTTTGTAAGTGGTCAATAACTTTTGCAAATGTTGTTTGATCAAAGACAATTTAGAATCTCTATTTTGCATTTAAAATATTCTAATTCATGTTAAATATTTAGTATTGTTTTGCATGATTAGTGGTGATGCCAACAAAGAATTTAACATATTTGGCGCAAGGGAGGAATATGATTTTCCACTAAATAGTGAGATAGGTTTAGGTATTTTTATATGTTCAAAAGTTAAATATTTGATTTGTTTGGACATATCATGCAGGTGCGAGCCTACAACATTGGAGATTAGCTTGTGCAATTCTGTTACAAAGGTTAAACAAAGGTATTAGCTTGTGGGTTTTCAAAAAGTCCTAGAAATAGCGCTAGAACTTTATAGAATTGCACTATCTATATTATATGATTGTGCAATTCTTATATTATATGATTGCAGTAGATGCTATAGTAATTACTGTTATGCGTATTATTTTAAATGTGTTCTATACTACATCATATTATTATAAAGTTGATAAAATATTTTAATGATTTGATAAAAATATAGTGACAATTAGAGCTCGGTCACGTAAATTTTACGCGTTATATAAGTCATGTTAATTAAGGAAATAAAAGCCAAAATTTGCCACCAATAATATATTCTAATTTCGTAGATATTCTTTAAAAGTAATAATTTTTTCTAATATTAAACCATATGAATCAAGCAACCTTCCAAATCAATTCAAATAAATCTTTAAAGCAATAACAACCCGTCTTATGAAATAAATCTACCGAACCCAAACAGAGAACTACGTGGATTTGATATATAACTAAATAAATTGGTTTTGCATGAGCATGATTTCATATAAAATTTTGTTTTTGGAATGCTTCTATTGTGGTTTTGATTTATTTAGTGAAGAAAGAAGCAACACTATCCTTGATGATGTTAGAGCGGTCAAAAACTTTTGTAAGTGGTCAACAACTTTTGCAAATGCTGTTTGCTCAAAGACAATTTAGAATCTGTATTTTGCATTTAAAATATCCTAATTCATGTTAAATATTTAGTATTGTTTTGCAGGATTAGTGGTGACGCCAACAAAGAATTTGACATATTTGGCGCAAGGGAGGAATCTGAGTTTCCACTAAATAGTGAGATAGGTTTAGGTATTTTTATATGTTCATAACAAAAGTTAAATATTTGATTTGTTTGGACATATCATGCAGGTGCGAGCCTACAACGTTGGAGATTAGCTTGTGCAATTCTGTTACAAAGGTATTAGCTTGTGTGTTTTCAAAAAGTCCTAGAAATAGCGCTAGAACTTTATAGAATAGCACTATCTATATCTTTGTATATTATGTGATTGCAGTAGATGCTATAGTAATTACTATCATGCTTATTATTTTAAATGTACACTATACTACATCATATTATTATAAAGTTGATAAAATATTTTAATGATACAACTTAATAAAAATATAGTGACAATTAGAGCTCGGTCACGTAAATTTTACGCGTTATAAGTCATGTTAATTAAGGAAATAAAAGCCAAAATTTGCCACCAATAATATATTCTAATCTCGTAGATATTCTTTAAAATTAATAATTTTTTCTAATATTAAACCATATGAATCAAGCAATCTTCCAAATAAATTCACATAAATCTTTAAAGCAATAACAACCCGTCTTATGAAATAAATCTACCGAACCCAAAGAGAGAACTACGTGGATTTGATCCCTAAATAGGGTACGTAGGCACCTTGAGAAAGTACCTGATACTAGTTAAGGGTAACTAACTCAAGCTCAATCCAAAATATTATAAACTTTATATAAATTCAACAAGATCCACAGACATTCTTAACCGACTTAGGTTTTTTACTTTATATTATGTTTTATTAGGTTTAATTAAAGTATTAATTAATATACTATACGAAATATATGTGTTATTTATATTATATTGAGTTTACTTGTCGAAATTAGATACAGTAGAGAGTATCCCTAGATATTAGTTATTTTGTAGTTATTTTCGTATGTAATGAAGTGTTTCCTTAATGATAAGTGAAGTACTGTTCGTACACTACGATGTTGGGTGTATCCGAAAGCAAGGTTAGTCTTCTACATATTTAATCGGTTTTAATTGATTTTTTATTTTTAATATAAATTGGTTTTGCATGAGCATGATTTCATATAAAATTTTGTTTTTGGAATGCTTCTATTGTGGTTTTGATTTATTTAGTGAAGAAAGAAGCAACATTATCCTTGATGATGCTAAAGCGGTCAAAAACTTTTGTAAGTGGTCAACAACTTTTGCAAATGCTGTTTGCTCAAAGACAATTTAGAATCTGTATTTTGCATTTAAAATATCCTAATTCATGTTAAATATTTAGTATTGTTTTGCAGGATTAGTGGTGACGCCGACAAAGAATTTGACATATTTGGCGCAAGGGAGGAATCTGAGTTTCCACTAAATAGTGAGATAGGTTTAGGTATTTTTATATGTTCATAACAAAAGTTAAATATTTGATTTGTTTGGACATATCATGCAGGTGCGAGCCTACAACGTTGGAGATTAGCTTGTGCAATTCTGTTACAAAGGTATTAGCTTGTGTGTTTTCAAAAAGTCCTAGAAATAGCGCTAGAACTTTATAGAATAGCACTATCTATATCTTTGTATATTATGTGATTGCAGTAGATGCTATAGTAATTACTATCATGCTTATTATTTTAAATGTACACTATACTACATCATATTATTATAAAGTTGATAAAATATTTTAATGATACAACTTAATAAAAATATAGTGACAATTAGAGCTCGGTCACGTAAATTTTACGCGTTATAAGTCATGTTAATTAAGGAAATAAAAGCCAAAATTTGCCACCAATAATATATTCTAATCTCGTAGATATTCTTTAAAAGTAATAATTTTTTCTAATATTAAACCATATGAATCAAGCAATCTTCCAAATAAATTCTAATAAATCTTTAAAGCAATAACAACCCGTTTTATGAAATAAATCTACCGAACCCAAAGAGAGAACTACGTGGATTTGATCCCTAAATAGGGTACGTAGGCACCTTGAGAAAGTACCTGATACTAGTTAAGGGTAACTAACTCAAGCTCAATCCAAAATATTATAAACTTTATATAAATTCAACAAGATCCACAAACATTCTTAACCGACTTAGGTTTTTTACTTTATATATGTTTTATTAGGTTTAATTAAAGTATTAATTAATATACTATACGAAATATATGTGTTATTTATATTATATTGAGTTTACTTGTCGAAATTATATACAGTAGAGAGTATCCTAGATATTAGTTATTTTGTAGTTATTTTCGTGTGTAATGAAGTGTTTCCTTAATGATAAGTGAAGTACTGTTCGTACACTACGATGTTGGGTGTATCAGAAAGCAAGGGTAGTTTTCTACATATTTCATCCGTTTTAATTGATTTTTTATTTTTAATATAAATTGGTTTTGCATGAGCATGATTTCATATAAAATTTTGTTTTTGGAATGCTTCTATTGTGGTTTTGATTTATTTAGTGAATAAAGAAGCAACACTATCCTTGATGATGTTAGAGCGGTCAAAAACTTTTGTAAGTGGTCAACAACTTTTGCAAATGCTGTTTGCTCAAAGACAATTTAGAATCTGTATTTTGCATTTAAAATATCCTAATTCATGTTAAATATTTAGTATTGTTTTGCAGGATTAGTGGTGACGCCAACAAAGAATTTGACATATTTGGCGCAAGGGAGGAATCTGAGTTTCCACTAAATAGTGAGATAGGTTTAGGTATTTTTATATGTTCATAACAAAAGTTAAATATTTGATTTGTTTGGACATATCATGCAGGTGCGAGCCTACAACGTTGGAGATTAGCTTGTGCAATTCTGTTACAAAGGTATTAGCTTGTGTGTTTTCAAAAAGTTCTAGAAATAGCGCTAGAACTTTATAGAATAGCACTATCTATATCTTTGTATATTATGTGATTGCAGTAGATGCTATAGTAATTACCATCATGCTTATTATTTTAAATGTACACTATACTACATCATATTATTATAAAGTTGATAAAATATTTTAATGATACAACTTAATAAAAATATAGTGACAATTAGAGCTCGGTCACGTAAATTTTACGCGTTATAAGTCATGTTAATTAAGGAAATAAAAGCCAAAATTTGCCACCAATAATATATTCTAATCTCGTAGATATTCTTTAAAATTAATAATTTTTTCTAATATTAAACCATATGAATCAAGCAATCTTCCAAATAAATTCAAATAAATCTTTAAAGCAATAACAACCCGTCTTATGAAATAAATCTACCGAACCCAAAGAGAGAACTACGTGGATTTGATCCCTAAATAGGGTACGTAGGCACCTTGAGAAAGTACCTGATACTAGTTAAGGGTAACTAACTCAAGCTCAATCCAAAATATTATTAACTTTATATAAATTCAACAAGATCCACAAACATTCTTAACCGACTTAGGTTTTTTACTTTATATATGTTTTATTAGGTTTAATTAAAGTATTAATTAATATACTATACGAAATATATGTGTTATTTATATTATATTGAGTTTACTTGTCGAAATTATATACAGTAGAGAGTATCCTAGATATTAGTTATTTTGTAGTTATTTTCGTGTGTAATGAAGTGTTTCCTTAATGATAAGTGAAGTACTGTTCGTACACTACGATGTTGGGTGTATCAGAAAGCAAGGGTAGTCTTCTACATATTTCATCCGTTTTAATTGATTTTTTATTTTTAATATAAATTGGTTTTGCATGAGCATGATTTCATATAAAATTTTGTTTTTGGAATGCTTCTATTGTGGTTTTGATTTATTTAGTGAATAAAGAAGCAACACTATCCTTGATGATGTTAGAGCGGTCAAAAACTTTTGTAAGTGGTCAACAACTTTTGCAAATGCTGTTTGCTCAAAGACAATTTAGAATCTGTATTTTGCATTTAAAATATCCTAATTCATGTTAAATATTTAGTATTGTTTTGCAGGATTAGTGGTGACGCCAACAAAGAATTTGACATATTTGGCGCAAGGGAGGAATCTGAGTTTCCACTAAATAGTGAGATAGGTTTAGGTATTTTTATATGTTCATAACAAAAGTTAAATATTTGATTTGTTTGGACATATCATGCAGGTGCGAGCCTACAACGTTGGAGATTAGCTTGTGCAATTCTGTTACAAAGGTATTAGCTTGTGTGTTTTCAAAAAGTTCTAGAAATAGCGCTAGAACTTTATAGAATAGCACTATCTATATCTTTGTATATTATGTGATTGCAGTAGATGCTATAGTAATTACCATCATGCTTATTATTTTAAATGTACACTATACTACATCATATTATTATAAAGTTGATAAAATATTTTAATGATACAACTTAATAAAAATATAGTGACAATTAGAGCTCGGTCACGTAAATTTTACGCGTTATAAGTCATGTTAATTAAGGAAATAAAAGCCAAAATTTGCCACCAATAATATATTCTAATCTCGTAGATATTCTTTAAAATTAATAATTTTTTCTAATATTAAACCATATGAATCAAGCAATCTTCCAAATAAATTCAAATAAATCTTTAAAGCAATAACAACCCGTCTTATGAAATAAATCTACCGAACCCAAAGAGAGAACTACGTGGATTTGATCCCTAAATAGGGTACGCAGGCACCTTGAGAAAGTACCTGATACTAGTTAAGGGTAACTAACTCAAGCTCAATCCAAAATATTATAAACTTTATATAAATTCAACAAGATCCACAAACATTCTTAACCGACTTAGGTTTTTTACTTTATATATGTTTTATTAGGTTTAATTAAAGTATTAATTAATATACTATACGAAATATATGTGTTATTTATATTATATTGAGTTTACTTGTCAAAATTATATACAGTAGAGAGTATCCTAGATATTAGTTATTTTGTAGTTATTTTCGTATGTAATGAAGTGTTTCCTTAATGATAAGTGAAGTACTGTTCGTACACTACGATGTTGGGTGTATCAGAAAGCAAGGGTAGTCTTCTACATATTTCATCCGTTTTAATTGATTTTTTATTTTTAATATAAATTGGTTTTGCATGAGCATGATTTCATATAAAATTTTGTTTTTGGAATGCTTCTATTGTGGTTTTGATTTATTTAGTGAATAAAGAAGCAACACTATCCTTGATGATGTTAGAGCGGTCAAAAACTTTTGTAAGTGGTCAACAACTTTTGCAAATGCTGTTTGCTCAAAGACAATTTAGAATCTGTATTTTGCATTTAAAATATCCTAATTCATGTTAAATATTTAGTATTGTTTTGCAGGATTAGTGGTGACGCCAACAAAGAATTTGACATATTTGGCGCAAGGGAGGAATCTGAGTTTCCACTAAATAGTGAGATAGGTTTAGGTATTTTTATATGTTCATAACAAAAGTTAAATATTTGATTTGTTTGGACATATCATGCAGGTGCGAGCCTACAACGTTGGAGATTAGCTTGTGCAATTCTGTTACAAAGGTATTAGCTTGTGTGTTTTCAAAAAGTTCTAGAAATAGCGCAAGAACTTTATAGAATAGCACTATCTATATCTTTGTATATTATGTGATTGCAGTAGATGCTATAGTAATTACCATCATGCTTATTATTTTAAATGTACACTATACTACATCATATTATTATAAAGTTGATAAAATATTTTAATGATACAACTTAATAAAAATATAGTGACAATTAGAGCTCGGTCACGTAAATTTTACGCGTTATAAGTCATGTTAATTAAGGAAATAAAAGCCAAAATTTGCCACCAATAATATATTCTAATCTCGTAGATATTCTTTAAAATTAATAATTTTTTCTAATATTAAACCATATGAATCAAGCAATCTTCCAAATAAATTCACATAAATCTTTAAAGCAATAACAACCCGTCTTATGAAATAAATCTACCGAACCCAAAGAGAGAACTACGTGGATTTGATCCCTAAATAGGGTACGTAGGCACCTTGAGAAAGTACCTGATACTAGTTAAGGGTAACTAACTCAAGCTCAATCCAAAATATTATAAACTTTATATAAATTCAACAAGATCCACAAACATTCTTAACCGACTTAGGTTTTTTACTTTATATTATGTTTTATTAGGTTTAATTAAAGTATTAATTAATATACTATACGAAATATATGTGTTATTTATATTATATTGAGTTTACTTGTCGAAATTAGATACAGTAGAGAGTATCCCTAGATATTAGTTATTTTGTAGTTATTTTCGTATGTAATGAAGTGTTTCCTTAATGATAAGTGAAGTACTGTTCGTACACTACGATGTTGGGTGTATCCGAAAGCAAGGTTAGTCTTCTATATATTTCATCTGTTTTAATTGATTTTTTATTTTTAATATAAATTGGTTTTGCATGAGCATGATTTCATATAAAATTTTGTTTTTGGAATGCTTCTATTGTGGTTTTGATTTATTTAGTGAAGAAAGAAGCAACACTATCCTTGATGATGTTAAAGCGGTCAAAAACTTTTGTAAGTGGTCAACAACTTTTGCAAATGTTGTTTGCTCAAAGACAATTTAGAATCTGTATTTTGCATTTAAAATATCCTAATTCATGTTAAATATTTAGTATTGTTTTGCAGGATTAGTGGTGATGCCAACAAAGAATTTGACATATTTGGCGCAAGGGAGGAATCTGAGTTTCCACTAAATAGTGAGATAGGTTTAGGTATTTTTATATGTTCATAACAAAAGTTAAATATTTGATTTGTTTGGACATATCATGCAGGTGCGAGCCTACAACGTTGGAGATTAGCTTGTGCAATTCTGTTACAAAGGTATTAGCTTGTGTGTTTTCAAAAAGTCCTAGAAATAGCGCTAGAACTTTATAGAATAGCACTATCTATATCTTTGTATATTATGTGATTGCAGTAGATGCTATAGTAATTACTATCATGCTTATTATTTTAAATGTACACTATACTACATCATATTATTATAAAGTTGATAAAATATTTTAATGATACAACTTAATAAAAATATAGTGACAATTAGAGCTCGGTCACGTAAATTTTACGCGTTATAAGTCATGTTAATTAAGGAAATAAAAGCCAAAATTTGCCACCAATAATATATTCTAATCTCGTAGATATTCTTTAAAATTAATAATTTTTTCTAATATTAAACCATATGAATCAAGCAATCTTCCAAATAAATTCAAATAAATCTTTAAAGCAATAACAACCCGTCTTATGAAATAAATCTACCGAACCCAAAGAGAGAACTACGTGGATTTTATCCCTAAATAGGGTACGTAGGCACCTTGAGAAAGTACCTGATACTAGTTAAGGGTAACTAACTCAAGCTCAATCCAAAATATTATAAACTTTATATAAATTCAACAAGATCCACAAACATTCTTAACCGACTTAGGTTTTTTACTTTATATTATGTTTTATTAGGTTTAATTAAAGTATTAATTAATATACTATACGAAATATATGTGTTATTTATATTATATTGAGTTTACTTGTCGAAATTAGATACAGTAGAGAGTATCCCTAGATATTAGTTATTTTGTAGTTATTTTCGTATGTAATGAAGTGTTTCTTAATGATAAGTGAAGTACTGTTCGTACACTACGATGTTGGGTGTATCCGAAAGCAAGGTTAGTCTTCTACATATTTAATCGGTTTTAATTGATTTTTTATTTTTAATATAAATTGGTTTTGCATGAGCATGATTTCATATAAAATTTTGTTTTTGGAATGCTTCTATTGTGGTTTTGATTTATTTAGTGAAGAAAGAAGCAACACTATCCTTGATGATGTTAAAGCGGTCAAAAACTTTTGTAAGTGGTCAACAACTTTTGCAAATGTTGTTTGCTCAAAGACAATTTAGAATCTGTATTTTGCATTTAAAATATCCTAATTCATGTTAAATATTTAGTATTGTTTTGCAGGATTAGTGGTGACGCCGACAAAGAATTTGACATATTTGGCGCAAGGGAGGAATCTGAGTTTCCACTAAATAGTGAGATAGGTTTAGGTATTTTTATATGTTCATAACAAAAGTTAAATCTTTGATTTGTTTGGACATATCATGCAGGTGCGAGCCTACAACGTTGGAGATTAGCTTGTGCAATTCTGTTACAAAGGTATTAGCTTGTGTGTTTTCAAAAAGTCCTAGAAATAGCGCTAGAACTTTATAGAATAGCACTATCTATATCTTTGTATATTATGTGATTGCAGTAGATGCTATAGTAATTACTATCATGCTTATTATTTTAAATGTACACTATACTACATCATATTATTATAAAGTTGATAAAATATTTTAATGATACAACTTAATAAAAATATAGTGACAATTAGAGCTCGGTCACGTAAATTTTACGCGTTATAAGTCATGTTAATTAAGGAAATAAAAGCCAAAATTTGCCACCAATAATATATTCTAATCTCGTAGATATTCTTTAAAATTAATAATTTTTTCTAATATTAAACCATATGAATCAAGCAATCTTCCAAATAAATTCAAATAAATCTTTAAAGCAATAACAACCCGTCTTATGAAATAAATCTACCGAACCCAAAGAGAGAACTACGTGGATTTTATCCCTAAATAGGGTACGTAGGCACCTTGAGAAAGTACCTGATACTAGTTAAGGGTAACTAACTCAAGCTCAATCCAAAATATTATAAACTTTATATAAATTCAACAAGATCCACAAACATTCTTAACCGACTTAGGTTTTTTACTTTATATTATGTTTTATTAGGTTTAATTAAAGTATTAATTAATATACTATACGAAATATATGTGTTATTTATATTATATTGAGTTTACTTGTCGAAATTAGATACAGTAGAGAGTATCCCTAGATATTAGTTATTTTGTAGTTATTTTCGTATGTAATGAAGTGTTTCCTTAATGATAAGTGAAGTACTGTTCGTACACTACGATGTTGGGTGTATCCGAAAGCAAGGTTAGTCTTCTACATATTTCATCTGTTTTAATTGATTTTTTTATTTTTAATATAAATTGGTTTTGCATGAGCATGATTTCATATAAAATTTTGTTTTTGGAATGCTTCTATTGTGGGTTTGATTTAGTTAGTGAAGAAAGAAGCAACACTTTTGTAAGTGGTCAACAACTTTTGCAAATGCTGTTTGCTCAAAGACAATTTAGAATCTGTATTTTGCATTTAAAATATCCTAATTCATGTTAAATATTTAGTATTGTTTTGCAGGATTAGTGGTGATGCCAACAAAGAATTTGACATATTTGGCGCAAGGGAGGAATCTGAGTTTCCACTAAATAGTGAGATAGGTTTAGGTATTTTTATATGTTCATAACAAAAGTTAAATATTTGATTTGTTTGGACATATCATGCAGGTGCGAGCCTACAACGTTGGAGATTAGCTTGTGCAATCCTGTTACAAAGGTATTAGCTTGTGTGTTTTCAAAAAGTCCTAGAAATAGCGCTAGAACTTTATAGAATAGCACTATCTGTATCTTTGTATATTATGTGATTGCAGTAGATGCTATAGTAATTACTATCATGCTTATTATTTTAAATGTACACTATACTACATCATATTATTATAAAGTTGATAAAATATTTTAATGATACAACTTAATAAAAATATAGTGACAATTATAGCTCGGTCACGTAAATTTTAAGCGTTATAAGTCATGTTAATTAAGGAAAGAAAAGCCAAAATTTGCCACCAATAATATATTCTAATCTCGTAGATATTCTTTAAAATTAATAATTTTTTCTAATATTAAACCATATGAATCAAACAATCTTCCAAATAAATTCAAATAAATCTTTAAAGCAATAACAACCCGTCTTATGAAATAAATCTACCGAAACCAAAGAGAGAACTACGTGGATTTGATCCCTAAATAGGGTACGTAGGCACCTTGAGAAAGTACCTGATACTAGTTAAGGGTAACGAACTCAAGCTCAATCCAAAATATTATAAACTTTATATAAATTCAACAAGATCCACAAACATTCTTAACCGACTTAGGTTTTTTACTTTATATTATGTTTTATTAGGTTTAATTAAAGTATTAATTAATATACTATACGAAATATATGTGTTATTTATATTATATTGAGTTTACTTGTCGAAATTAGATACAGTAGAGAGTGTCCCTAGATATTAGTTATTTTGTAGTTATTTTCGTATGTAATGAAGTGTTTCCTTAATGATAAGTGAAGTACTGTTCGTACACTACGATGTTGGGTGTATCCGAAAGCAAGGTTAGTCTTCTACATATTTCATCTGTTTTAATTGATTTTTTTATTTTTAATATAAATTGGTTTTGCATGAGCATGATTTCATATAAAATTTTGTTTTTGGAATGCTTCTATTGTGGGTTTGATTTATTTAGTGAAGAAAGAAGCAACACTTTTGTAAGTGGTCAACAACTTTTGCAAATGCTGTTTGCTCAAAGACAATTTAGAATCTGTATTTTGCATTTAAAATATCCTAATTCATGTTAAATATTTAGTATTGTTTTGCAGGATTAGTGGTGATGCCAACAAAGAATTTGACATATTTGGCGCAAGGGAGGAATCTGAGTTTCCACTAAATAGTGAGATAAGTTTAGGTATTTTTATATGTTCATAACAAAAGTTAAATATTTGATTTGTTTGGACATATCATGCAGGTGCGAGCCTACAACGTTGGAGATTAGCTTGTGCAATTCTGTTACAAAGGTATTAGCTTGTGTGTTTTCAAAAAGTCCTAGAAATAGCGCTAGAACTTTATAGAATAGCACTATCTGTATCTTTGTATATTATGTGATTGCAGTAGATGCTATAGTAAGTACTATCATGCTTATTATTTTAAATGTACACTATACTACATCATATTATTATAAAGTTGATAAAATATTTTAATGATACAACTTAATAAAAATATAGTGACAATTATAGCTCGGTCACGTAAATTTTAAGCGTTATAAGTCATGTTAATTAAGGAAAGAAAAGCCAAAATTTGCCACCAATAATATATTCTAATCTCGTAGATATTCTTTAAAATTAATAATTTTTTCTAATATTAAACCATATGAATCAAACAATCTTCCAAATAAATTCAAATAAATCTTTAAAGCAATAACAACCCGTCTTATGAAATAAATCTACCGAAACCAAAGAGAGAACTACGTGGATTTGATCCCTAAATAGGGTACGTAGGCACCTTGAGAAAGTACCTGATACTAGTTAAGGGTAACGAACTCAAGCTCAATCCAAAATATTATAAACTTTATATAAATTCAACAAGATCCACAAACATTCTTAACCGACTTAGGTTTTTTACTTTATATTATGTTTTATTAGGTTTAATTAAAGTATTAATTAATATACTATACGAAATATATGTGTTATTTATATTATATTGAGTTTACTTGTCGAAATTAGATACAGTAGAGAGTATCCCTAGATATTAGTTATTTTGTAGTTATTTTCGTATGTAATGAAGTGTTTCCTTAATGATAAGTGAAGTACTGTTCGTACACTACGATGTTGGGTGTATCCGAAAGCAAGGTTAGTCTTCTACATATTTCATCCGTTTTAATTGATTTTTTATTTTTAATACAAATTGGTTTTGCATGAGCATGATTTCATATAAAATTTTGTTTTTGGAATGTTTCTATTGTGGTTTTGATTTATTTAGTGAAGAAAGAAGCAACAGTATCCTTGATGATGGGTCAAAAACTTTTGTAAGTGGTCAACAACTTTTGCAAATGCTGTTTGCTCAAAGACAATTTAGAATCTGTATTTTGCATTTAAAATATCCTAATTCATGTTAAATATTTAGTATTGTTTTGCAGGATTAGTGGTGATGCCAACAAAGAATTTGACATATTTGGCGCAAGGGAGGAATCTGAGTTTCCACTAAATAGTGAGATAGGTTTAGGTATTTTTATATGTTCATAACAAAAGTTAAATATTTGATTTGTTTGGACATATCATGCAGGTGCGAGCCTACAACGTTGGAGATTAGCTTGTGCAATTCTGTTACAAAGGTATTAGCTTGTGTGTTTTCAAAAAGTCCTAGAAATAGCGCTAGAACTTTATAGAATAGCACTATCTGTATCTTTGTATATTATGTGATTGCAGTAGATGCTATAGTAATTACTATCATGCTTATTATTTTAAATGTACACTATACTACATCATATTATTATAAAGTTGATAAAATATTTTAATGATACAACTTAATAAAAATATAGTGACAATTATAGCTCGGTCACATAAATTTTAAGCGTTATAAGTCATGTTAATTAAGGAAAGAAAAGCCAAAATTTGCCACCAATAATATATTCTAATCTCGTAGATATTCTTTAAAATTAATAATTTTTTCTAATATTAAACCATATGAATCAAGCAATCTTCCAAATAAATTCAAATAAATCTTTAAAGCAATAACAACCCGTCTTATGAAATAAATCTACCGAACCCAAAGAGAGAACTACGTGGATTTGATCCCTAAATAGGGTACGTAGGCACCTTGAGAAAGTACCTGATACTAGTTAAGGGTAACTAACTCAAGCTCAATCCAAAATATTATAATCTTTAGATAAATTCAACAAGATCCACAAACATTCTTAACCGACTTAGGTTTTTTACTTTATATTATGTTTTATTAGGTTTAATTAAAGTATTAATTAATATACTATACGAAATATATGTGTTATTTATATTATATTGAGTTTACTTGTCAAAATTAGATACAGTAGAGAGTATCCCTAGATATTAGTTATTTTGTAGTTATTTTCGTATGTAATGAAGTGTTTCCTTAATGATAAGTGAAGTACTGTTCGTACACTACGATGTTGGGTGTATCAGAAAGCAAGGTTAGTCTTCTACATATTTCATCCGTTTTAATTGATTTTTTATTTTTAATATAAATTGGTTTTGCATGATTTCATATAAAATTTTGTTTTTGGAATGCTTCTATTGTGGTTTTGATTTATTTAGTGAAGAAAGAAGCAACACTATCCTTGATGATGGGTCAAAAACTTTTGTAAGTGGTCAACAACTTTTGCAAATGCTGTTTGCTCAAAGACAATTTAGAATCTGTATTTTGCATTTAAAATATCCTAATTCATGTTAAATATTTAGTATTGTTTTGCAGGATTAGTGGTGATGCCAACAAAGAATTTGACATATTTGGCGCAAGGGAGGAATCTGAGTTTCCACTAAATAGTGAGATAAGTTTAGGTATTTTTATATGTTCATAACAAATGTTAAATATTTGATTTGTTTGGACATATCATGCAGGTGCGAGCCTACAACGTTGGAGATTAGCTTGTGCAATTCTGTTACAAAGGTATTAGCTTGTGTGTTATAGAATAGCACTATCTATATCTTTGTATTATAATGTGATTGCACTATCTATATCATGCTTATTATTTTAAATGTACACTATACTACATCATATTATTATAAAGTTGATAAAATATTTTAATGATACAACTTAATAAAAATATAGTTACAATTAGAGCTCGGTCACGTAAATTTTACGCGTTATAAGTCATGTTAATTAAGGAAATAAAAGCCAAAATTTGCCACCAATAATATATTCTAATCTCGTAGATATTCTTTAAAATTAATAATTTTTTCTAATATTAAACCATGTGAATCAAGCAATCTTCCAAATAAATTCAAATAAATCTTTAAAGCAATAACAACCCGTCTTATGAAATAAATCTACCGAACCCAAATAGAGAACTACGTGGATTTGATCCCTAAATAGGGTACGTAGGCACCTTGAGAAAGTACCTGATACTAGTTAAGGGTAACTAACTCAAGCTCAATCCAAAATATTATAAACTTTATATAAATTCAACAAGATCCACAAACTTTCTTAACCGACTTAGGTTTTTTACTTTATATTATGTTTTATTAGGTTTAATTAAAGTATTAATTAATATACTATACGAAATATGTGTTATTTATATTATATTGAGTTTACTTGTCGAAATTATATACAGTATAGTGTATCCCTAGATATTAGTTATTTTGTAGTTTTTTTCGTATATAATGAAGTGTTTCCTAAATGATAAGTGAAGTACTGTTCGTACACTACGATGTTGGGTGTATCAGAAAGCAAGGTTAGTCTTCTACATATTTCATCCGTTTTAATTGATTTTTTATTTTTAATATAAATTGGTTTTGCATGAGCATGATTTCATATAAAATTTTGTTTTTGGAATGCTTCTATTGTGGTTTTGATTTATTTAGTGAAGAAAGAAGCAACACTATCCTTGATGATGGGTCAAAAACTTTTGTAAGTGGTCAACAACTTTTGCAAATGCTGTTTGCTCAAAGACAATTTAGAATCTGTATTTCGCATTTAAAATATCCTAATTCATGTTAAAAATTTAGTATTGTTTTGCAGGATTAGTGGTGATGCCAACAAAGAATTTGACATATTTGGCGCAAGGGAGGAATCTGAGTTTCCACTAAATAGTGAGATAGGTTTAGGTATTTTTATATGTTCATAACAAAAGTTAAATATTTGATTTGTTTGGACATATCATGCAGGTGCGAGCCTACAACGTTGGAGATTAGCTTGTGCAATTCTGTTACAAAGGTATTAGCTTGTGTGTTTTCAAAAAGTCCTAGAAATAGCGCTAGAACTTTATAGAATAGCACTATCTGTATCTTTGTATATTATGTGATTGCAGTAGATGCTATAGTAATTACTATCATGCTTATTATTTTAAATGTACACTATACTACATCATATTATTATAAAGTTGATAAAATATTTTAATGATACAACTTAATAAAAATATAGTGACAATTATAGCTCGATCACATAAATTTTAAGCGTTATAAGTCATGTTAATTAAGGAAAGAAAAGCCAAAATTTGCCACCTATAATATATTCTAATCTCGTAGATATTCTTTAAAATTAATAATTTTTTCTAATATTAAACCATATGAATCAAGCAATCTTCCAAATAAATTCAAATAAATCTTTAAAGCAATAACAACCCGTCTTATGAAATAAATCTACCGAACCCAAAGAGAGAACTACGTGGATTTGATCCCTAAATAGGGTACGTAGGCACCTTGAGAAAGTACCTGATACTAGTTAAGGGTAACTAACTCAAGCTCAATCCAAAATATTATAAACTTTAGATAAATTCAACAAGATCCACAAACATTCTTAACCGACTTAGGTTTTTTACTTTATATTATGTTTTATTAGGTTTAATTAAAGTATTAATTAATATACTATACGAAATATATGTGTTATTTATATTATATTGAGTTTACTTGTCAAAATTAGATACAGTAGAGAGTATCCCTAGATATGTGTTTCCTTAATGATAAGTGAAGTACTGTTCGTACACTACGATGTTGGGTGTATCAGAAAGCAAGGTTAGTCTTCTACATATTTCATCCGTTTTAATTGATTTTTTATTTTTAATATAAATTGGTTTTGCATGAGCATGATTTCATATAAAATTTTGTTTTTGGAATGCTTCTATTGTGGTTTTGATTTATTTAGTGAAGAAAGAAGCAACACTATCCTTGATGATGGGTCAAAAACTTTTGTAAGTGGTCAACAACTTTTGCAAATGTTGTTTGCTCAAAGACAATTTAGAATCTGTATTTTGCATTTAAAATATCCTAATTCATGTTAAATATTTAGTATTGTTTTGCAGGATTAGTGGTGATGCCAACAAAGAATTTGACATATTTGGCGCAAGGGAGGAATCTGAGTTTCCACTAAATAGTGAGATAAGTTTAGGTATTTTTATATGTTCATAACAAAAGTTAAATATTTGATTTGTTTGGACATATCATGCAGGTGCGAGCCTACAACGTTGGAGATTAGCTTGTGCAATTCTGTTACAAAGGTATTAGCTTGTGTGTTATAGAATAGCACTATCTATATCTTTGTATTATAATGTGATTGCACTATCTATATCATGCTTATTATTTTAAATGTACACTATACTACATCATATTATTATAAAGTTGATAAAATATTTTAATGATACAACTTAATAAAAATATAGTTACAATTAGAGCTCGGTCACGTAAATTTTACGCGTTATAAGTCATGTTAATTATGGAAATAAAAGCCAAAATTTGCCACCAATAATATATTCTAATCTCGTAGATATTCTTTAAAATTAATAATTTTTTCTAATATTAAACCATGTGAATCAAGCAATCTTCCAAATAAATTCAAATAAATCTTTAAAGCAATAACAACCCGTCTTATGAAATAAATCTACCAAACCCAAATAGAGAACTACGTGGATTTGATCCCTAAATAGGGTACGTAGGCACCTTGAGAAAGTACCTGATACTAGTTAAGGGTAACTAACTCAAGCTCAATCCAAAATATTATAAACTTTATATAAATTCAACAAGATCCACAAACTTTCTTAACCGACTTAGGTTTTTTACTTTATATTATGTTTTATTAGGTTTAATTAAAGTATTAATTAATATACTATACGAAATATGTGTTATTTATATTATATTGAGTTTACTTGTCGAAATTATATACAGTATAGTGTATCCGTAGATATTAGTTATTTTGTAGTTTTTTTCGTATATAATGAAGTGTTTCCTAAATGATAAGTGAAGTACTGTTCGTACACTACGATGTTGGGTGTATCAGAAAGCAAGGTTAGTCTTCTACATATTTCATCCGTTTTAATTGATTTTTTATTTTTAATATAAATTGGTTTTGCATGAGCATGATTTCATATAAAATTTTGTTTTTGGAATGCTTCTATTGTGGTTTTGATTTATTTAGTGAAGAAAGAAGCAACACTATCCTTGATGATGGGTCAAAAACTTTTGTAAGTGGTCAACAACTTTTGCAAATGCTGTTTGCTCAAAGACAATTTAGAATCTGTATTTTGCATTTAAAATATCCTAATTCATGTTAAATATTTAGTATTGTTTTGCAGGATTAGTGGTGATGCCAACAAAGAATTTGACATATTTGGCGCAAGGGAGGAATCTGAGTTTCCACTAAATAGTGAGATAGGTTTAGGTATTTTATATGTTCATAACAAAAGTTAAATATTTGATTTGTTTGGACATATCATGCAGGTGCGAGCCTACAACGTTGGAGATTAGCTTGTGCAATTCTGTTACAAAGGTATTAGCTTGTGTGTTTTCAAAAAGTCCTAGAAATAGCGCAAGAAATTTATAGAATAGCACTATCTATATCTTTGTATATTATGTGATTGCAGTAGATGCTATAGTAATTACTGTCATGCTTATTATTTTAAATGTACACTACTACATCATATTATTATAAAGTTGATAAAATATTTTAATGATACAACTTAATAAAAATATAGTGACAATTAGAGCTCGGTCTAGTAAATTTTACTCGTTATAAGCCATGTTAATTAAGGAAATAAAAGCCAAAATTTGCCACCAATAATATATTCTAATCTCGTAGATATTCTTTAAAAGTAATAATTTTTTCTAATATTAAACCATATGAATCAAACAACTTTCCAAATCAATTCAAATAAATCTTTAAAGCAATAACAACCCGTCTTATGAAATAAATCCCAAACAGAGAACTACATGGATTTGATCCCAAAATAGGGTACGTAGGCACCTTGAGAAAGTACCTGATACTAGTTAAGGGTAATTAACTCAAGCTCAATCCAAAATATTATAAACTTTATATAAATTCAACAAGATCCACAAACATTCTTAACCGACTTAGGTTTTTTACTTTATATTATGTTTTATTAGGTTTAATTAAAGTATTAATTAATATACTATACGAAATATATGTGTTATTTATATTATATTGAGTTTACTTGTCGAAATTAGATACAATAGAGAGTATCCCTAGATATTAGTTATTTTGTAGTTATTTTCGTATGTAATGAAGTGTTTCCTTAATGATAAGTGAAGTACTGTTCGTACACTACGATGTTGGGTGTATCAGAAAGCAAGGTTAGTCTTCTACATATTTCATCCATTTTAATTGATTTTTTATTTTTAATATAAATTGGTTTTGCATGAGCGTTATTTCATATAAAATTTTGTTTTTGGAATGCTTCTATTGTGGTTTTGATTTATTTAGTGAAGAAAGAAGCAACACTATCGTTGATGATGTTAGAGTGGTCAAAAACTTTTGTAAGTGGTCAACAACTTTTGCAAATGTTGTTTGCTCAGATAATTTAGAATCTCTATTTTGCATTTAAAATATCATAATTCATGTTAAATATTTAGTATTGTTTTGCAGGATTAGTGGTGATGCCAACAAAGAATTTGACATATTTGGCGCAAGGGAGGAATCTCACTTTCCACTACATAGTGAGATAGGTTTAGGTATTTTTATATGTTCATAACTAAAGTTAAATATTTGATTTGTTTGGACATATCATGCAGGTGCGAGCCTACCACGTTGGAGATTAGCTTGTGCAATTCTGTTACAAAGGTATTAGCTTTGTGTTTTCAAAAAGTCCTAGAAATAGCGCTAGAACTTTATAGAATAGCACTATCTATGTCTTTGTATATTATGTGATTGCAGTAGATGCTATAGTAATTACTGTCATGCTTATTATTTAAATGTATACTATAATACATCATATTATTATAAACTTGATAAAATATTTTAATGATATAACTTAGTAAAAATATAGTGACAATTAGAGCTCGGTCACCTAAATTTTACGCGTTATAAGTCATGTTAATTAAGGAAATAAAAGCCAAAATTTGCCACCAATAATATATTCTAATCTCGTAGATATTCTTTAAAAGTAATAATTTTTTCTAATATTAAACCATATGAATCAAGCAACCTTCCAAATCAATTCAAATAAATCTTTAAAGCAGTAAAAACCCGTCTTATGAAATATATCCCAAACAGAGAACTACGTGGATTTGATCCCTAAATAGGGTACGTAGGCACCTTGAGAAAGTACCTGATACTAGTTAAGGGTAACTAACTCAACCTCAATCCAAAATATTGTTCAACAAGATCTACAAACATTCTTAACCTGCTAGACTTAGGTTTTTTACTTTATATTATGTTTTATTAGGTTTAATTAAAGTATTAATTAATATACTATACGAAATATATGTGTTAATTATATTACATTGAGTTTATTCGTCGAAATTATCTACAGTATATAGAGTATCCTAGATATTAGTTATTTTATAGTTATTTCCGTATGCAATGAAGGGTTTCCTTAATGATAAGTGAAGTACTGTTCGTACGCTACGATGTTGGATGTATCTGAAAGCAAGGTTAGTCTTCTACATATTTCATCCGTTTTAATTGATTTTTTATTTTTAATATAAATTGGTTTTGCATGAGCATGATTTCATATAAAATTTTATTTTTGGAATGTTTCTATTGTGGTTTTGATTTATTTAGTGAAGAAAGAAACAACACTATCCTTGATGATGTTAGAGCGGCCAAAAACTTTTGTAAGTGGTCAACAACTTTTGCAAATGCTGTTTGCTTAAAGACAATTTAGAATCGGTATTTTGTATTTAAAATATCCTAATTCATGTTAAATATATAGTTTTGTTTTGCAGGATTAGTGGTGATGCCAACAAAGAATTTGACATATTTGGCGCAAGGGAGGAATCTGAGTTTCCACTAAATAGTGAGATAGGTTTAGATACTTTTATATGTTCATAACAAAAGTTAAATATTTGATTTTTTTTTTTTGACATATCATGCAGGTGCGAGCCTACAACATTGGAGATTAGCTTGTGCAATTATGTTACAAAGGTATTAGCTTGTGTCTTTTCAAAAAGTCCTAGAAATAGCGCTAGAACTTTATAGAATAGCACTATCTATATCTTTGTATATTATGTGATTGCAGTAGATGCTATAGTAATTACTGTCATGCTTATTATATTAAATGTATACTATACTACATCATATTATTATAAAGTTGATAAAATATTTTAATGATACAACTTAATAAAAATATAGTGACAATTAGAGCTCGGTCACCTAAATTTTACGCGTTATAAGTCATGTTAATTAAGGAAATAAAAGCCAAAATTTGCCACCAATAATATATTCTAATCTCGTAGATAGTCTACATATGAATCAGGCAACCTTCCAAATAAATTCAAATAAATCTTTAAAGCAATAACAACCCGTTTTATGAAATAAATCTACCGAACCCAAATAGAGAACTACGTGGATTTGATCCCTAAATAGGGTATGTAGGCACCTTGAGAAAGTACCTGATACTAGTTAAGGGTAACTAACTCAAGCTCAATCCAAAATATTATAAACTTTATATAAATTCAACAAGATCCACAAACATTCTTAACCTGCTAGACTTAGGTTTTTTACTTTATATTATGTTTTATTAGGTTTAATTAAAGTATTAATTAATATACTATACGAAATATATATGTTATTTATATTATATTGAGTTTACTTGTCGAAATTATATACAATAGAGAGTATCCTAGATATTAGTTATTTTATAGTTATTTCCGTATGCAATGAAGTGTTTCCTTATTGATAAGTGAAGTCATGTTCGTACGCTACGATGTTGGGTGTATCAGAAAGCAAGGTTAGTCTTCTACATATTTCATCCGTTTTAATTGATTTTTTATTTTTATTATAAATTGGTTTTGCATGAGCATGATTTCATTTAAAATTTTGTTTTTGGAATGCTTAGCAACACTATCCTTGATGATGTTAGAGCGGTCAAATTTTTTTATAAGTGGTCAACAACTTTTGCAAATGTTGTTTGCTCAAAGACAATTTAGAATCTCTATTTTGCAATTTATATTATATTGAGTTTACTTGTCGAAATTATATACAATAGAGAGTATCCTAGATATTAGTTATTTTATAGTTATTTCCGTATGCAATGAAGTGTTTCCTTATTGATAAGTGAAGTCATGTTCGTACGCTACGATGTTGGGTGTATCAGAAAGCAAGGTTAGTCTTCTACATATTTCATCTGTTTTAATTGATTTTTTATTTTTATTATAAATTGGTTTTGCATGAGCATGATTTCATTTAAAATTTTGTTTTTGGAATGCTTAGCAACACTATCCTTGATGATGTTAGAGCGGTCAAATTTTTTTATAAGTGGTCAACAACTTTTGCAAATGCTGTTTGCTCAAAGACAATTTAGAATCTCTATTTTGCATTTAAAATATCCTAATTCATGTTAAATATTTAGTATTGTTTTGCAGGATTAGTGGTGATGCCAACAAGGAATTTGACATTTTGACGCAAGGGAAGAATCTGATTTTCCATTGATTTTCCATTAAATAGTGAGATAGGTTTAGGTATTTTTATATGTTCATAACAAAAGTTAAAATATTTGATTTGTTTAGACATATCATGCAGGTGCGAGCCTAAAACATTGGAGATTAGCTTGTGCAATTCTGTTACAAAGGTATTAATACTTGTATGTTTTCAAAAAGTCCTAGAAATAGCGCTAGAACTTTATAGAATAGTACTATCTATATCTTTGTATATTATGTGATTGCAGTATATGCTATTGTAATTACTGTCATTCTTATTATTTTAAATGTATACTATACTACATCATATTATTATAAAATTGATAAAATATTTTAATGATACAACTTAATAAAAATATAGTGACAATTAGAGCTCGGTCACCTAAATTTTACGCGTTATATAAATCATGTTAATTAAGGAAATACAAGCCAAAATTTGCTACTAATAATATATTCTAATCTCGTAGATATTCTTTAAAAGTAATAATGTTTTCTAATATTAAACCATATGAATCAAGCAACCTTCCAAATAAATTCAAATAAATCTTTAAAGCAATAACAACCCGTTTTATGAAATAAATCTACCGAACCCAAACAGAGAACTACGTGGATTTGATCCCTAAATAGGGTACGTAGGCACCTTGAGAAAGTACCTGATACTAGTTAAGGGTAACTAACTCAAGCTCAATCCAAAATATTATAAACTTTATATAAATTCAACAAGATCCACAAACATTCTTAACCTTCTAGACTTAGGTTTTTTACTTTATATTATGTTTTATTAGGTTTAATTAAAGTATTAATTAATACACTAAATGAAATAGATGTGTTATTTATATTATATTGAGTTTACTTGTCGAAATTATATACAGTAGAGAGTATCCTAGATATTAGTTATTTTATAATTATTTCCGTATGCAATTAAGTGTTTCATTAATGATAAGTGAAGTCCTGTTAGTACGCTATAATGTTGGGTGTATCAAAAAGCAAGGTTAGTCTTCTACATATTTCATCCGTTTTAATTGATTTTTTATTTTTACTATAAATTGGTTTTGCATGAGCATGATTTCAAATAAAATTTTGTTTTTGGAATGCTGCTATTGCCGTTTTGATTTACTTAGCAAAGAAAGAAGCAACCTTTGCAAATGGTGAAGTTTTGCGAATGTTGTTTGCTCAAAGACAATTTTAGATTCACTATTTTGCATTTTAAAAATCCTAATTCATGTTAAATATTTAGTATTGTTTTTCAGGATTAGAGGGGATGTTAATAAAAAATTTGACATTTTTAGCACAAGGGGAGGAATGGTTTTAAAGTAAACAGTGAGATAGGTTTATGTATTTTTATCTGTTCATAACAAAAGTTTAGTATTTAGTTTTTTTTTGGACATATCATACAAGTGTGAGCCTACAACATTGGAGATTAGTATGTGTGTTTTCAAAAACAACTAGAAAGAGCGCTAGAACTTTATAGAAATTGCAATATATTTGGAGAAAAGATTAGAATGTTGGGAGGTAGGGCATCCCTTTTAGAGTGGCCACTTGTTCTGTAAAGGGTTATTGACATTTCAACCGTTAAAGTATTCCTGTTTGTACACATGGATGCTTTAAGAAAAAAAACGTACGATTTAGCTTTTAATGATTGGTTTTTGTATAGTCTGACCATGTTCGTCATTTCTTATCCCAAAAATTATCCTTGCCGGATTTTTCAAACAGCCGAAAACGAAAAGAAAATTTTGTCGGAATCTTCCACATATATAACATATATGCATGTGTATGTACAAATGAGCTAATGGTGTGCTTCACTAGTTATAGCGAGTAGCAAGAAGAAAGAAGGTTGGGAGTTGGAGAGAAGGTAGCGAGTTGAATTCCTAAACTGATGACTTGATTTTTGAAGATTCCGGCCGAAAATAGCTCTAAAAGTCTGGCTATTTGTAAAATTCGTCAAGGGTATTTTGGGGAGAAAATTAACTAAAAGGTTCAAATATTACAAAAAAACCCAACTTAAAGGGTCAAATTGTGTGTCTTTTTCTTTAAGGGTTCATCTGACGAAAACTTTTAGGGTCAATATGTTAATAACCCTTTTATAAATAATACTGAGCCTTGTCATTGTTTTCTTCTTCATTACTTATCTATCATATAAAGCATATATTTCTGCAGTAATTTTATTATATCCAACTACATGATGGACAACTGCTTTTTGATATGAGAAACATCACACTTTAAAGGGCCTCAAAAACACACTTTAACAACTCGCTATGTCTTCATCATATATAAGAAACAATGGGAAGAATCCGCACATACTCTTATCAACGATATGAATATTTTAAAATAATATTTTATAACCTACTTTTAGTGATTCTATTGTTTTTGTTCAATAAACACAATTGGCTCTCCTTCAAGTAAACCTGCTTATATATAGGGTGATACTCTTTTTTCCAGTCCGTTGTATTTTACTATTTGAGTATGGTTTGTCTTTTATTTGATGTTGTATGCCGAGTGAGCAATGTGAAAAAGTCATGGTTCATGATGTAAGTATCTAAAGAGTGCAATTTTTATTTTTCCTAGAATTGCTGATTCCTATCTATTGTTTCATTTTTTTCCTGATTTGGAAAATCGGTTATACTTGATATATAAAACGCATGTTGGTGTTAGGTCTTACTTATGCCATCAGGAGAAATAGAGATTGCTCATTCCTTGGAATGCTGGAGATAATGTACCTCTAAGTTTGCAACATTAAAGGGACTCGGGTCAAGTCCGGAGATGTGTTATGTCACCCTGATTTTTCTGTAGCAGTTCCAAACTATTTGAAGCTGAAAATTCTTGTATTGGATGTTACCACCCCAATATTGTCAGGCTCAGAGGTTGGTTGGATCTCTTTTTCACGTTTAAATGTAATTATTTTGCCAAAAACAATTTACTAATTATTTTGTCTGTAACACATTTAGTTGGAGTTTCACCTACTTTATGCAAAGGAGGCTGCAAGAGTGGTGAAGATATTGTCACTGCTTGATTCCAAGACCGGAAAGGTGACTGAGAAAGCGCAATGGTAAGTCTGTAACACTTGGATAATAGAGTAGAGGGTTTTCTGTTTGTCTTGTATATACTTTTCAGAGAAATAGTATAGAATCTTGTAGCAAAGTTAATAACATTTTGGTTGTTAGTTGTTACACTGTGACCATGAGTGTATATTATGGAAAGGTGATTTCGCCGCTAGGAGCCTAAGAAAATCTGTGCTATTTACAATTTTGGAACAGGAAATCATTGTGCACAACTGTGATTCCTATCCTCAAATCCTTAGTCGCTTGATCTTCCCTCAGTAATTTTCAATTATATGCAGTTTTAAATAAAAAAATACCAGGTAATAATACCACATTACCAAATTTAGGGCCAGGTTAACATTGCCTTGTCGGCTCCAACCTCCGAGCAGTGTTTGGTAATAATACCACATTAACAAGTACTTTTCTCTTTAAAAAAAATAATAAGTCCTTAGTACTTGACATGTCATCTTCTTGTAACACTTCCTACAAAAATGCCGGTATAAGTTGCTGTAAAATGATAAACCTTTAATATCTATTTTTGTCATTTTTTCTTAATCTGCGGCCACTCAAACATATAAAACTAAATTCAAATCAGTCTGTTTTCCTGCTAGCAGTGACTACAAACTGTTGCTGCGGATCAATTATTCTACACTCCCTTAATTCTTAAACATGTTGAACTAAACTCAAATCAGTGTGTTCGCTACCAGCAGTGACCACAAACTATTTTTTCTTCTCTTTTTTACCGACAAGAAATCCCCTCTTATCTACGCTACGAGTAGTGACACCAAGTAGTCCATTCACGTTGAAATCAATCTGGAAAAGGCGGCCAATCAGAGACCATTTAACACTGGATTTGTCACCTATCCGTGAGCCTTCTCCAAGCATTCATAATGGCCCCTAACCTGTAAAATATAATTTGAGTCAGCACCAAAGGATGTAAATTAGTTAAGGAAGCAGCAGGGGGTGACTTTAAGCTCTAATTCGTGTAAGAGTGCTCTAAATTCAAGTTTAGCTAAGGTTCGCTAAGGGTGCAAGTGTTCAACTCACTGTACCATCAGTCGTATTTATAAGGAAAATCATGCAATGACTTGTAACAAAAATTACAAGTGCACATAGTTTTAAAGCCAGAAGAAGTTAGATATCTTTAAGAGTGTGATTGTTAATGGACTAGAGGAAGCAGAGATAATTTAGGCCGACAAAAATAAAATTAATAACTAGTACCAAATTTTTTCGAGAATTTATTAGGATCTCTTTGATTGTAACTACATTTATAAATTAAGTACAGTTGAATCTCAATAAATACTTCAAATTAGAAATTTACTTTGTGACCAAAAAATATTATTTATTTAACAAAATTATTCATTTTTTAAATATTCGTTTATGAAACTTCTAGGGTAAAAGGTCTTCTAGACTTAATAAAATATGTGTATATGCATATCAATTTGAAGCGTCTTGGCTAGGTTGAGTAAACACATGCAATGGCCTTTCAGCCACCAAAGTATTTGCCAGAAGATATATTGATAACTGTCCTTTACAGAGTACCAGTTAAGTCTCTCATCCGATTTAGGTGTGTTTCCAAAGCATGAAATCATTTATTGGTACTACTTACTTAGCTAAAACTCATCTCACCTATCAAATTTCTGCCTCAAACCCAAACAATTTCTTCGCCGTAGGCTTTTGGTGGAAGCTATTTACTGATTCTCAGTCCATTTTTGACGGTATTCTTGAAGAATCTGCACTATACAGCACGGATAAGATATTACAGAGTGGCATTAATCATAGTCAGGGTCCGAAAACTTACAGGGATTTGTGATGGTTTGTTATGTTTGTCTTATTATGAGTATCGTTTCGGAAAAATAATATATCAATAGAACCCAACTTGTAGAAAAATTAAAAGGCTTCCTTAATACTTGGAAGGCTTTTGTGAGCTTTGGTTTTTATGATGACGATTATAAGGTGAGCTTTGGTAGAGCATACATTGTTTGTCTTTACAGTTTTGAGTGCTAACAGTTGGAACATTTTTAGAACTAAAAGTTGGAACATTACTAAAACTACTACTGTTGGCTATGATATCCATTCTTATATGGACGATTTATATTGTCATGTAAGACACTCTAAGTTTGTAGGTGGCACGTTTATATGATTGAATGTACATTTAATTAAGATTAGTTATTTTATAAAATATTAGGATACAATATTGAAGGTGACAAATATGCAAATAAACATAATAAACTATCAATAAAATTTAATTTTACATAGAAATTTTGCATGTAAATGAATAAAATAAAAAGTTAAAGTAACATGTAACATTACATTTTCTAATTTTTTTGATATTTAATGAAATGTTTCATCCCTAAATTTTGAGGCCCATAAAATTTTGGGGCCTAGTGGCCGTTTCCTCATTTGCACCCCTCAAAATCCAGCCCTGTAGTGTGGAATTCCTTTGTTTAGAGAGCAGCAATAAGGCTAGCCTCCTATAGACTTGGCAAAAAAATTTTGTACACATACCATCTTATCCCAGAAGAGATGGAGTTCCAGAAATACCATGTACAAACTGCGATGGACAGGTTGTCAGAGATGGTGTTGTTCTCGAAGGACATGGATAGCTTGAAGGAGAATATGCTAGATAGGTCTCTGAAGATAATATCTTGCTAGAGATGTATCAATGGAATGACAAACTAGCTAGATGGTCTGTATAGAACAAAGCTTTACAGGCCAAAAGAATTAAATTTGGTACATACAATTCATTTGGTTGCAGAGTAACTTGAAAGTGGTTCAAATAAATCATCTTAGACCTGTTACCGCTGTGCTGAAAGTACCACTTTGCTACATCTCAGAAGTGTCAAGAAAAAATGAACGTAGCACATTATGCGGTTTCTGCTGCATTACAAATACAGACTGCTATGGAGAAGATTTCTGACCTTGTTCATCTCTTTTTGATGTCATCAGGTCTCATTATGTTGTAAATGGCCTAGACACACTTGTACTGCTGATATAAATGTGTATATGGTCAATGTGGTAAAAGTGGTAAGCACCTACATTTGCCTAGGCCAAGGTTTCATTCCTTGAGAACAGTAAAGATCCCACTTAATTCCTTGGGCTAAGAATTGGTTTTAAGTATTTGAATATGAACTGCGAGTTTTAAGTTCAAGGCATGATACTTTTATAAAAAGTTTGTTGAACATCTAGCTACTTCCCCGGTAATTGTGTGCTCGTCTCAAGTATTGTGTGTTCTAATATCCTGAGTTCCATCTACGCCAAGGGATTCTACATTTCTAGTTGTGCTGAGTAGAGTAGAACCCTGTGTTGAGGTGCAATAAATAGACTGAGAATACACGAGAAAACAGGTAGTGAGACATTTGGAGAATAGGATTTTGCAGCTCACATGTCTCTTTGTTGGTTCCCATAGCAAAGTTTCAGTACCGTAAAAGTTTTTTTATATGCATTATGGAGGAACCAAATCTGCGCATATTAGTTTCATACACATGCTGCGCATATCATGGAGGAACCAAAGCTGGCATTTTGATTTCAAAGTTGTGTATGAATTCGACAGTTTGAACAAATGAAGATGAAAAGGATAGATTTACTATGTAATTTGCAGGTCTCATTCTACAAGAGTTTCATTTGTTAGAATAAGTTGTAAATTAAGGTAGTCTATTTCAGTATTAGTTTTGCTTCGAAAAGACAAAAAGATCCAAAGCTAGTATTAATTAATAATTTTCATGTCACTACTTTTCAACAATCATAAATACAAGGGATTAATGTGGAACACAGTTATTACTACTCTAGTATATGTAAAACGAGACTGAAGTTGGACTAATTTGTGGGACATGATTGCTGAATATTGTCGATATAGATTAATGAATTCATGGTATGTACATCTAAGGAAAATGTACATGACAGCATTAAGAATGCACTGTGATAGTGTGATACAAATTCAATAGATTAACGCTTGGAAAAATGGCTTTGAAGTGACATGTTTTAATGGATTTACTATATTTATAAAATTTTACTTCTCTAAAGTGCTTGCAACTTGTACTGTACAATGCTAAAAATGTCGGTCTCCAACTGTAATGAATTATATTATCTGGCATTGCTTTAGGTAAAGTTGGAGGGTTTATTGCTTCGATTCCTGAAGTCATTGTGACTGCGCTACTTTGCTTTATGTGGGCAATGCTTGCGGCTTTGGATTTGTCCAATCTACGTTACAGTGAGGCTGGAAGTTCCAGGAACATCATTATAGTTGGGGTGTCCTTGTTTTTCTCCCTCTCAGTTCCATCTTACTTTCAGCAGTATGGCCGATGGCGTCTCACCAAATAGCAACATGTCTGTTCCTATCTATTTTCAACCATACGTTGTGGCCTCTCATGGTCCTGTCCACACCAAATCTGGAGGGGTATATTTTTCCTGTTTTTTAAAATTATTTTGGATAATCTATCTTTTATATCTTTGCTGTTTTTATAAAATTACTTTGGATAATCTATCTTACTATATCTAAGTTGTCAATTTAGAAATTATGACTTTTGACCAGCTATGGTGATTACTGTTGTAATTTATAGAAGTCTCCACTTTCTCCACCTGCAGCTTAATTATGTGGTAAACACTTTGCTCTCACTTCACATGGTGATAGCGTTCCTAGTAGCAGTTATCCTGGATAATACTGTACCAGGCAGTCGACAAGAACGCGGAGTTTATGTCTGGTCAGAATCTGATGCTGCGAAAACAGAGGCTGCTGTTGCCAAAGACAATGAGTTACCATTTAGAGTTGAAAAGATATTCAGATGGGTTAAATGGGTTGGAGTTTGATGTTTGACCCGAAAGATTGTTGTAGACACCATAGAAAGTTATCAAATTCATGAACAGCCGAATTATGGGAATCATCTTTTTGCATTTTGGCTCTAGGTTGAGTTTTTTCAACAGTACAGGTATGAAGAAATTGTAGTCTGCAAAACGTTTTGCTTTTCACCTTAACATGCTCCAGGTACATATTAGTTCCATACACATGCTGCACATATCATGGAGGAACCAAAGCTGGCATTTTGATTTCAAAGTTGTGTATGAATTCGACAGTTTGAACAAATGAAGATGAAAAGGATAGATTTACTATGTAATTTGCAGGTCTCTATATAAATATTTGTCTTTGAAATCAATTTAGGTATTGCAAAAATTCTGGAACGATCCCAAGCACTCTGTTTTGCAAACAGGATTATAAAACCCTTTATATATTGACTATCATACAATTATTTCTATGTGCAAAATATTCCTATGTGCAAATTATTTCTTCCAAAGATTCCAATTTCACATTTCCACCGGAGCATCTTAGAAGAATAGCTAGTCAGACAGGCATTGACTTAAAATAAGAACACACATCCTGAAAAATACAATTAAATACTTAAAAGAACACACATATCCTGAAATTTTAATATTTCATTTAGTAGTATCTATATCCTACTATTTTAGTTAAATATTATCAATATTGATATATTATAAATATCATAGTAATATACGGAGGTTAGTAATGAAACGTAACTCTTTTAGTCGGTAAGTATATTTTACAATTCTAAATTTAAAGATTACCTTTTTATTATAATTTATTTTCGTATTTATATTTAATTGTTGTTTTAAAATATATTACAATTTCAGGGAGAATATGAGTGTTTTATCCAACTAATAATTTTTATATATTGTTCTTTTCTACGATTCATCTATTATGAGATTTAAGATAAGATTATGAAAAAAATATTTTAAAATAAATAATAAAATGCAATTGATTTAAGAAGGGTACTAAAGAGTGTTTTCGAACAACACTTTGATCATGGAAATAATTTATTTTTTGAAATAGTAAACAGTAATCAAATGAAGAGAAAAATGGGATGACTTAGTATGGTCTTTCAATAAACTTTTTTTCATCATAGAACCAAATTTATTGACAAGTTGAGTCAATCACCCAACAGGGTACAAGGCTCTCACATATCATCGACGATCAGAAAATATTGATAGATGTTATAGTTATTCAAGGACAGATTTTGTGAATATTTGCTTTTAAAAGGATTTTTTAAACTCGCAAAATGCGGCATGATTTAAATGAAATATGATTTGTTGTTACTCTTTCCTTTTTTTTTTTAACTTAAACATTCCAACTTAACTCTACTTTCTGGCATATATTAACTCCTTATATATAATAAGCGTAACAGACATTTTATCCAAAATTTTGGTCGGTAACTGTATTACCAAAAGTATATGATCCGTTGGATTATAAAACTATAAATATTCAAATAGATGAGGACCGTTAGATATAATATTAAAAATTATATTTGATTAATAATAGGATAGTATTTAAATACTAAAAGATGTATTTTGATAATTTAAACCAATTACAAATAGGTTTTCTATATTTAATAGAAATCTTTATGTAAAAAATCGTAATTATCTTTTCTATTTAGTTTATGGATAGTTCCAGTTAGATAATAATTATTAAACCATCATTAAATTAAAGATAATTTTGTTAGCTTCGTGTGGACTGTAAAATTGTTAAAATCTGTTATCTAAAATTCAAGATATAGCCCAAACAGTAAAGTGATTATCTAAATTTTAATATATATTTTTTAATTTAAACCAATTATAAATAGGTTTTCCATATTGAATAGAAATTTTTATGTAAAAAATCGTAATTATCTTTTCTCTTTAGTTTATGGATAGTTCCAGTTAGATAATAATTATTAAACCATCATTAAATTAAAGATAATTTTGTTAGCTTCGCGTGGGCTGTAAAATTGTTAAAATCTGTTGTCTAAAACTCAAGATAGAGCCCAAACAGTAAAGTGATTATCTAAATTTTAATAATTTTTTTATTATTGTAGCACCAATTTAATTTTTTTCCTAATTCTTTTAAATTTATAAATTCTATGTTTATTTCAATAAAATATTAAAATCAATTTAAGAAAAAATTAAAATCGATCTGGTCCGTGTACAACCACTATACGACCAAATTAATTGTTACAGTTAGATCTTAAATAGATCGATGAAAATTGTTAGATCTAATATTAAAAAGTGTATCTGATTAATAATAGAATTATATTTAAATACTAAAAAGTGTATTTTGATAATTTAAAATTTTTCTATGTAAAAATTCTTAAATATTTTTTCTGTTTAATTTATGTATAGTTCGAGTTAGATAATAATTGTTAAACCAAATATCAGATAACAATTCATATCGATTACAATATTAAAAATTATCAATATAATGCTCATGTATATCATATAACAATGATACATGTGACCCTACGTTAAGAGACTTAGGAGAACTCATGTACATGAATAAATTTAAACATTTTTTTTCTGAAGGAACATTATAATTATATTATTTTACATATAACAAACATAAAAGGATAATATCAAAATATTATTAAAATATTGAGGGTTTCATATTCATAAACAACAATTTTGAATATAATACTTAACCATCTTTTCTTTTCGGTTTATGGGTAGGTCACTGGTCAAGTTAGATAATAATTATTAAATCATCATTAAATTAAAGATAATTTCGTTAGTTTCACATGGGTTGTAAAATCGTCAAAATTCAATTTATAAAACTCAGGATAGAACCCAAATAGTAAAGTGAGTATCTAAATTTTAATAAATATTTTTTTATAATTGTAGCACCAATTTATTTATTTTTCCACTAATTCTTTTAAATATAGAAATTTTATCTTTCTTTCAATAAAGTATTAAAATAAATTAAGAACAAATTCAAATCGATAAAAACTATAATAATATGAGAATAAAATTTTATATAATCATGACATAATTTTTATATTGTTTAATAATTTTAAAGTAATAATGTATTTTAAAATTTTATATACACTATAAATAAAACTGAAACATTAAAAGTAAAAGCAGTTAATAAGATACTTATATCAGTATGTACTTGATATCCTTATTATATTAAACTCTTTTATATAATAAGCATGATTTATCCAAAATTTTGATCGTGAGAACCAAATTAATAAGGACTATTAGATCTTAACTAGATAAATGAAAATCGTTTGATCAAATATTAAAAAAGTGTATTTTATTTATAATAGGATTATATTTAAATTCTAAAAAGTGTATTTTGATAATTTAAACCAAATATACCAAATATAAATAAGTTTTCTATATTGAATAGAATTCTCCATGTAAAAAATTCGTGACTTTCTTTTCTCTTCCATGGACAATTCCAGTTAGATAAAAATTGTTAAACCATCTTTTAATTAAAAATAATTTAATTATCTTCACGTGGGGTGTAAAATCGTCAAAATCTGATTTTTAAAACACAAGATAAAGCCCAAATTGAGTATTTAAATTCTAATAATGATTATCATGTCATCATTATTTTAACGCCAATTTAATTACTTTTTTCTAACTATTTTAAATTTAGAATTCTATGTTCAAAAATTAAAATCAATCTAAGAAAAATTCAAATCAACAAAGAATATAATAATACGAGGATAAAATTTTATAAAATTGTGCATATTTTTTATCCTATTTTATTAAGTTATAGATCATAACTAATCAAATATAATTTATTATTAAATAATAAATTATACGCAAATGGTGATTTTGTTTTATAAGCACTCATAGAGACCTAATTTCATTGTTAGCAGGACTATATTCATATTAAAAAAAACAACAGACCTAACTTTTTTAACCTATATACATTGTAAATTATTAAATTCGAAATTTTAAAAGTTTGTTAATCAATTAGTATAGTACTTTTCTGAAAAATCGTACTTTACAAAAAATATTATCAAATAACCTATGTCTGAAAAAAAATGAATTTTTTTTTTAAAAAAAACCCTGTAAATTTTAATATGTTGTTGGTAGATTCAAATCTTAGATCATTCTACATGATAATTTTACTGTTATATGTAACGTTTCTCAACAATTTAATTTGAAAGATCCAACGAATATGGATTGAGTGATCAAACAAAGCGACCACACTTATAAGAAAGCTTTCATTATTTAGTTTTTAATATAATAACATAGATATTTACGGAATATACTATAAAAAAAATGAATTTCATACAGAATTTTGACCGTCACGGTGTACTACTTTAAAAGAAGAACTATTACAAAAAAAATATATTTTAATTGATAATTTATTTTCTCAAAAGTTCAAAGTTCCTGCATCATTAACATATTACAAAAAAGAGTATATTATATTTTAGCAATAAATATTTAAAAAAATTAAAAAAATAAAAAATTATAAATATTAAGAAAAATTAATGATATTATCCTGGTAATTTGGTCCTAAATACCGCCAAAACATTCTCAACCGTTAGATCCAATACTTTTAAAAATAGATGATCAAGATTACATCATATAAAAAGAAATTATTATCTAAAAATGATATAAGTTAAAAGTTATTATATTAGGATTGGATTTTCCAAAAAGTTAAAACATAAAAATAGTTGTAATTAAATAAGGAAACCCATTTATAACCAAAATAATAAAAATCGTTTAATCTTAAATAGATAGGTGAAAATCGTTAGATTTAACATTAAAACATGTATTTGGTTAATAAAGGTTATTCGAATAATCTAAACTACATATAAAAATCGAATAGAATTCTCAACATTATATTTCGTCACTTTATTATCTTTTTAGTTTTAGAATAGTTTTTAATTGAAAAAGAACTATTAAACCACAACTAAATTAAAGATTATTTTGTGAATTTCATGTGAACCGTAAAATTGGCCAAATCTAACTTTTATAACTCAATATAAACAAATATTAAATTGAGCGTGTAAAATATAATAAATATCAAATTTTTAACCATAATTTTTTTTTGGCTAAATCTTTTTTAACAATAATTTAATCATGTAAACTAATAACTTTTAAATATTAAAATATTCATAAATAAATATAATTATAAATATTAAAAAAACAATCGTGTGTTGCATCGTAATAAAAATATAATTATAAACAGAATAATTATAAATAAAATTTAAGTAACTGTGCATCGCACGGGCTATAAGCTAGTATATTATAAACAAACTACCCTCTATTTGGTTGGTTGGTAGTCTGGTACTCTAAATAATAACAGTTAAATTTAAAAATAGATAAAAGAGAACTGTTGGATATAATGTTAAAAGAATATTGTTTTCTTGATATCTAAAATGCTCCCACTGGTTCAAGTTCGAATCCCGTTAACAACATATTATTAAAAAATATTTATATTATCTATTTTTTAAGTTATGTTCAAAAGTTCAAGATATTAATCCCCTTGACAACATATTAAGAATTTTTATCATTAAAATACAAAAAATGCTTAGAATAACATCATACATATATTATTATATTTTATTTTTTTAAATTTTATTTTTCTACTGATAAAACCATATAAATCAAAATATAGATAATAAGATAAAAAATTTTAAAATTCATCCGTGTATCGCACGGGTTATAGGCTAGTCTATACTGTATCTATACTATACTATTATAAGCAAACCACCCTCTATTTGGTTGGTTGGTAGTTTGGTCCTCTAAATAATAGACGTTAGATGTAAATATAGGTAAATGAGAACCGTTGGATGTAATATTAAAATAATATTTTTTTCTTGATATCTAAAATGCTCTCACTGGTTCAAGGTTCGAATCCCGTCAACAACATATTATTATTAAATATTTATATCATCTATTTTTCTAAGCTACATTCAAAAGTTCAAGATATTATTCTGTCGACAACATATTAAGAATTTTTAAAATCAAAATACAAAAAACAAATTAGAATAACATCATACATATATTATTATATTTGATTACTTTTTAAAATCATATAAATCAAGATATAGATAATAAGATAAAAAAATACTAAAATTCATCCGTGCATCGCACGGGTTATAGGCTAGTGTATTATTATAGCCTCTATTTGGTTGGTCGTTGGTCGTTGGTACTTTAAATAACAACCGTTAGATTGAAAGATAGATAAAAGGAGAACCGTTGGATGCAATGTTAAAAGAATATTTCTTTCTTGATATTCAAAATGCTCTCGCGGGTTCATGGTTCGAATCTCGTCAACAACATATTATTATTAAATATTTATATTACCTATTTTTCTAAGCTACATTCAGAAGTTCAAGATATTATTTCCGTTGACAATATATTAAAAAAAATTATCATCAAAATACAAACAAATGCTTACAATAACATCATACATACATTATCAATTTTTAAAAATTTATTTTCTTCTGATAAAATCATATAATCAAAATACAGATAGTAAGATAAAAAATTCTAAAATGCATATATATATATAGGGCTACTCTAACGAGACCCTCACCTTATAATGAGAATTGAGACCCCATCACTATATATACACGTACACGCATATATATTTTTAAATAACACCACCATCGCCATAATTGTTACCAACTGCTCCACCCTGACATCATCTACTCCACCATGACTACACCTCCTGCTCAACGTGACACTACGTCACTACCTACTACACCATCATCATTATCCATCCTGTTAGGCTCAAGACATGTCTGAATACCACCATTAACAAGCCTACACTATGTGACTATGTCACATTACATGACCTAGTGAGTTCTATCACTGGGATATAGTATAGGTCTCTAATGTACTTGTCTTGTTCTCATGAACATTAGCTTGATCATGTATGCTCAAAGTTATAATGAGCTTAGTAAAGTTTCTTGCATCTAGATTGTATATAGGCCACTGAATAATTGTCCTGGTAGAAGTTCAGAAATGTTCATGCAGCAGGACAAAGAAGAATAAGGCCATGAAGGAATAAGTTGCAGAAATTTGTCTAAGGCATTATATAGCAAAGTCAGAAGAAAGCTATGTCGTGAAGTCACCAATATCCATGTCGTGAAGTGCTATATCGCATAGTCCATTTTGTACTATGTCGAGAAGTCCTCAAGACTCATGTCGTGAAGTGTTGAAGTCAGCAAAGTCAAAGAAGCCTAGATCGTGAAGTCCTCAGGAGCCTCATGTCGCATAGTCGTCAAATGACTGATGTCGCATAGTCGCCAAATGACTTATGTCGCATAGTCGTCAAATGACTTATGTCGCATAGTCGTCAAATGACCTATGTCGCATAGTCGTCAAATGACCTATGTCGCATAGTCGTCAAATGACTTATGTCGCATAGTCGTCAAATGGGCTATGTCGCAATGTCTTCAAAGGCTATATCGCATAGTCCTCTCAATGGAGATCGCGAAGTCAGGAATGAAGTGGAGTTCACGATATCAACACTTAGCCGTTTACAACAAGACAAATCAAGGTACAGAACCAAGAATCAAAAGAGACAAATACTGAAGCATTTGTTCTGGCAAGGTGGTCCAAAGAACAGATGGCAAATCTACAGCTAAACTTGGAGAGAAAGATAAGAGACAAGCAGCTACAGAAACGGGAAAGACTCCGAAAAGCAGGTGGTCCTTCCTGACACAGTTAACTTCTTATGGCAGGACAAGTTGGACTTTCAGCAAGGGGTAACTGTGTAAAAATAGGTGTGTGCACTAGTCTGTATAGGGCTTATATATATCATGTACACCCTATTGATAGCTGTAAGAGAGATACACTGTTGCCCAGTAAATAACAATTGTAGAAGGGGGTTGAATACAATTGTATTAGATTCTCGACTTTATATAACACAAATATGAAAGATCAATAACAATAACAATAACAACTTTATTAACTTTGATATAAAACTGTTACAAACTCTCTTAAGAAATTCTGAGGTTCTTAAGAGCTGCTAGCTTACAAAAACTCTCTCAAGAAATTCTGTTCTTAAGAGCTTCTCTCCGATTATGTTCTCTCTCGAATGAATACATAAATCGAAACCAAAACTGTGTTTATATAGTGCACACAGCTTCTCTATCAATAACAAGATAAGTCCTAATCATAATAAAGATAGAAACATATCTTTAATCGATAGCTGCATTCTACAAACCAGGAACAAACTTCCATGTTTATCTAGACTCCAAATATAACTCGAAGTAGGAATCCTGATCAGCTTCAAGTCCTGATGATCAAACCTGATCATAGTCTGAGTAGGAATTCTGATGATCAATAAGATACTGACGCTTGATCAAATACTGATGACCATGCAATACTGATGACGTCAGCAATCCTGATCAGTTGAGTCTAGCTTCTGACGATCATTGAATTCTGATCTAACAATCTCCCCCAATCTCATACTTTGTAAAATAAAGTATAGATTCCAAATATTCAATGATGTCAAAAACATGTATCAAAATGTACGAGTATCTTCAGAAACAACTTATCTGTTTAAGCTTTGTGATAGAACAGATTCATCTTCAAGAAGTTGGATAATAAACTTTCTTCTTTTTCTTCAAGAATTTGAATCAGTCTTTCCTTAAGATTTCTGAGTTCTTCATCTTCCTCATTAATCTGGTAGATAGCTGCTCTGAGATTCTGTATGGAGTTTCTCTGTAGACTGTGCTCTTCAAGCAAAAGATAAGCAATTTCCTTCCCATCAGGATTGAGAGAAAGATGAGTCATGCCAAAATTTACTTCTTTAACAGCAGTACCCCTTTGCATTTCCACATCCTGACCTCTTTGATTTAAGTACATGGGAATATAATTACCATCGAAATTACTGTTTCCATCCAGTCTTCTTCTTATAGTTGACAAAATCATGTCAGCCCATACTTTGTACACTTGATTCTTCCATCTTAACAGATAGTGAACATATTTCAGTTCCTGTGTAGTTTTCATCAGCAGATCTTGAATAGATAGAATCTTCACACTACCATCTTTCATGAAGTACAGAAGCTTTTCTTTCTTTTCAAAACCATCATGACAATCTATAACTATATCAACAGCTAATAAATTGTTCAGGTTTTCAGAAGTTAGAGTACCTCCAATTTCTGTCAAGGAGTAAGGATCAACATATGACATATTCAGATATTCACCATCTCTGTGTCCAATACCTCCTCTTGAATTACTTGACAATTGCTTCAGATTTGAAAACATCTTTAACCAGAATGTTTTTGATCTAGCCATATCAGACAAATCAACAACACTTGAAGCGCTTGTAATAATTCCACCAGACTGAAAATTGATAGGTGTATCACAACTTAATGTGCTAATATGTTTCCACTTCTTGTATTTCTCCTTTTCATGAGCGTAGCTTCTTTCAAGTAAAGATTCTTGTCTGCTTGAATTTCTCCATTTTCTTTCATTTGAAACTTTAAGCCTTTGTAGATAGAGATTAAAATCTTCATATGTTCTCTTTGTAATATCTCTTCTTATGGCTTCTTCTTCTTCATCTACTTCTTTGTTGTGACAATCAACAACAGTAGATAAGATTATCAAATCAACCTCTTGCAGAATTTCAGATTCGTCAGGATCTTGAATATTGTCAGGATTAGAATCTTCAATTTGATTTGTATTGCTGAGAGTTGATTTACTTGATTTTCTTCTCAATTCAGGTTCTTCTTCAACAATTCCATCATCACCAAAAGTAGATCTGTCAGGAACTACTAGAGTTTGAATAGGTTCAGGAATTTCTTCAATTCTTAACCCTCTAGACCTTGTCTGTCTAGGTACTGTTTGAGTTGAAGAACCTCTTTTACTTCTTCTAGCACCTCTCCTACCTCTGCTTCCTCTACCTCTAGCAGGAGCAGTATAGCTTTCCATTGTCTCTCTTTGTAGTCTCAAGAATTCTTCATGTGAGAGATCTGGATATTCTTCACTTGCTGTAGAGAGTGCTTTTCTGGCAAATAATTGTTGAACTCTTTTATCAGTGTGATAAAGAGTAACAATTCTACCGTCTTTTGTAGAAAACTCCTGGAATAAATTTGATGCATCTTCAGGATTATCAATAATCACATCTTCATCACCTTCAGGAATTGTAGCAAGAATGTGTCCATGACCAGGTGTCAGGATTTGATCTTCCGTCAGGATCTGAGATTGCACCAATGTTCTTACTGTCTTAACTCCAGAATCAGAAACATGAGTTGACTGTGTTGTTTGACTTTGAGAAGTTTGGATTGTCTTCATAACAACAGCATCAGAGGTTTCTCCTTGTATCGCTTTGTCACCACCATCATCTCCAGTATCATCATCATTATTTCTTAATACTAGATCAGGTGTACATTTTGTCTGAATAACCTTCTCCCCCTTTTTGACATCAGGATTTGACAATAATTGCAAAATTAAGGAAAGAGAGGCTTGAATTTCAGTTACCTTAGTATCCAGAGAATCAATTCTTTGAGTGATTGAGGTTTGTTCTAAAACAACAGATTTCACTTGAGATTCCACTACCCTTAGTTGGAAAGTAGTAGGCACCTTTGTAAAATTATTAAAGATATCAGTCCTCACTTTTTCAGTTGAGCCCTTGATAGAATCAATCTCACTTTTCAGGCTTTTGGATAACAGAGTTGTAGCCTTCAGATGATTCTTCAAGTCTTGATTCTCTATAGACTTCACTGCATTATAGGCATGTTCAATAGCAGAAGAAAAACTGATAGATTCATCAGAATTGTGCCATGAATTGTTCCATTCATTCTGTCTAAATGCCTCTGCAGGATCAAAGGAAGGAGTAGAAAAATCTTGTCTCTGATCTTTCCCAGTGGAAGCATTGCTAGCCATATATGTACTTGATGAACCAAAATTAGTTCCAAGACTAATCTTGAGTGCTGTAGCAAGCTGTTCCTTCTCTTTTCTATTCTCATTATCATCATCACTATCATCATCAGAATTATCATCATCAGAACCATGAGATATATCAGGATCAGTAATTGCAATACCTTTCAGTTTATCCTGTGATTCTGAGATAGGATGATCCATTGGTCTTGAACGAAGTGGCTGTATCAAAATAGGTTCATTTTCAGGAGCACCACTAACGTCAGGATGAACATCGTCAGGATTTGATATGCTTGCATCAGTATTTGCTACCAATGGTTCTTGTGGAGCTTGAGGTTCAGAAGCTGCTTCAACACTTTGAGCTAAAGGTTCTTGTGTGCTTCCCTCATTGACAATGTTCTCGACCAATCTTTCAACAGAAGCTGTAGCTTTGCCTGCATCTTCACTTTGAGAAGATGGTTCTTGTGTAGCTGGAATGTTGATGTCTTCATTCTCCCTTTGAGAAAATGGTTCTTGTGTGACCATTCCACTAGCTAAGCCTTCACCCAAACTTTGATTGAGTGGTTCTTGTGTGGCAGGATCAACAGTAGCTGCTGAATTACTCTGAAATTCAGGTTCTTGTGGGCTTGATCCTTTCAGCTTCTTCTGTCTCTGATAGACTAACTCTTCTGCATTCCTCTTTTTCTTTGATGTAGGTGTAAGACCAACCAAGGAAGCAGTTGTAGAAACCTTCTCCCAAGAATGTCCTCGAATCTGAGATGGAGAGGCTGGAGAGTCTGATATAGAGACAACTTTTGTTGCTGCATCAGGAATACTAACATCAGGATTTGATGTCTGAATATCAGTATCCTTCATTTGCACTGTCAAAGGAATATGATACCTGCTCTTTGATAATTTCCTTGTCTTTTGTGGTTTTGATGAAGGTACCACAGCTTTAGTAGCAGTATCAGCAACTTCCTTGTTCACATTCATCACAGAGGATATAGGTAAGTCATCCTCTGAATCACTTTCATCAATCAACCTTAACTTCCTTTTCACAGGAACATCCTTAACAACCTTATCAGCTTTCTTCACCAGGACCCCTTGTACACCCCCTTGTATCTTCTTTTTAGTGAGTGGTGTAGAGGAAAAATCCTTTGAACCTGATTGCCTTCCAGACACATCAGTTCTAGCTGATTTCTTTGATTTTACAACTAAAGTCTTTTGAGAGACAGTAGAGGTGGTTGTTAACTGTTTAGACTGTATAGGTTGCATGCTTGTGTCAGGAACAAGGTGGGTTGGGCCTTGTACCATAGCATTAGAAAGTAGTCCCTAATGAGTAGGCATTTTCTGATGTAAGAAAAACCTAACCTCATCAGGAATAAAAGCATTTCCGCACAAAATATTTTGCCATATCAGGATTTAAAAAAAATATTCAATAAGATTAAAATAAAATTTTATTTAAGAAAACAAAATTTATTTTAACAATCCTGAATAGCGTTTTGGTTTAAGAAAAATAACCAAATTAATGATCATAGAATTAAAACACGCTTACCAGCAAACGAGGCAAAAATATTTATGGAAAACCGAACCGTCTCCTTGAGATTGTAGAAATGACCTGCACCCTTAATACACATTCTCTATAAAAGAGAACTGTTAAGCATAATCATCATATATCAATTAAAACACAAACCCTCTCCAGAGAAAAACTTACGAAAACCTTTCACCTTCTTTGTTTTTCAATGGCTGCCAACAATCAAAACAACATACCTGATGAAGAACTTGATAGAATTTGGCAACAAATGGATGAGGCTCTTGCTGAGATTGCAGAGCAAGAGGGACCTCAGCCTATTCCTGATCCACAGGAGCATCATGCTTTTGTGAATGCAATGGCTGATGTGCTTCCTGTACTTGCCTGCAAAATTTGTTAGTAACACTCAAAGTGATATAGAGATGATAAATAATAAACTCTGTTAATAATGAAATTGAAATTGATAATTAAGACTGAAAACTTAATCAAAGACTAAGTAATAATCTAATTGTCCAGAGTTTACCAGGAGTGTTGATGACAAATTAGCATAGAACCTCTGGTTTTCATACCAGCTTCAATCATCTGAGCATCAGGATTTGACCAGTTGACTTCCTGTCAGGATTGAGTCCTATCAGGATTTGATCAAAGATACATACCTTTCTGAATAACCATCAGGATTTGACAGTTATTAGGATTTCCTCTCTGTAGCTTTTCCTCAGAAATTCTCAAAATTCATCATTCCAAGTTCATTCACCAACTTATTGAAAGTAGCTTCAGGTAGTGGCTTGGTGAATATATCAGCTAGTTGTTGATCAGTAGGAACAAAGTGAAGTTCAATTGTTCCTTCCAGAACCTGTTCTCTTATAAAGTGATATCTGATACTTATGTGTTTAGTAAGAGAATGCTGAACTGGATTTCCTGTCATTGCAATAGCACTTTGGTTATCACAATAAATAGGGATTTTTGAGTATGACAGGCCATAATCTAACAACTGATTTCTCATCCACATTATCTGAGCACAACAACTTCCTGCAGCAATGTACTCAGCTTCTGCAGTTGAAGTGGAAATAGATTTCTGCTTTTTACTGAACCATGAAACTAGTCTTCCACCCAAAAACTGACAACTTCCTGAAGTACTTTTCCTGTCTATTTTGCATCCTGCAAAATCAGCATCTGAATAACCACACAACCCAAAATCTGATTCCCTTGCATACCAAAGGCCAAGTGAAGGAGTGCCTTTGAGATATCTGAAAATTCTTTTGACTGCAATCAGATGTGGTTCTCTAGGTTTTGCTTGAAATCTTGCACATAGACAGGTTGCAAACATGATATCTGGTCTACTGGCAGTGAGATACAATAAAGAGCCAATCATTCCTCTGTAGTGAGTTACATCTACCTCTTCACCTTGATCAGGATCAAGTTTGGTAGCTGTAGCTATGGGAGTTGAAGCAGGAGTACTGTCTTGCATGTTAAACCTTGTCAGTAAATTCCTTGTGTATTTAGACTGATTAATAACAATCCCTTCATCAGTTTGTTTAACTTGAAGACCCAGAAAGTAACTCATTTCTCCCATCATGCTCATTTGATATCTTGACTGCATAAGCTTGGAAAACTTTTCACACAGCTTATTGTTTGTTGACCCAAAAATGATATCATCAACATAAATCTGAACTAACAGCAACTCCTTACCATGTTTCAAATAAAATAGAGTTTTATCAATTGCACCTCTTTTGAATCCACTTTCCAGTAAGAATTGAGCTAAGGTTTCATACCATGCTCTTGGAGCTTGCTTTAGTCCATAAAGTGCCTTATCCAGTCTGTAGACATAATCTGGATATTTAGGATCAATGAAACCAGGAGGTTGTTCAACATAAACTTCTTCCTCCAGTTCACCATTTAAGAAAGCACTTTTAACATCCATCTGGAAAACCTTGAATTTCTTATGTGCTGCATAAGCAAGAAATATCCTGATGGCTTCTAGTCTTGCAACAGGAGCAAAAGTTTCATCATAGTCAATTCCCTCTTGTTGGGAATACCCCTTTGCAACTAGTCTAGCTTTATTTCTGATAATGACTCCATCAGAATCAGTCTTGTTCTTGAAAATCCACTTTGTACCAACAATTGATCTATTCTTTGGTCTTGGTACCAGTTTCCAGACTTCATTCCTTTCAAATTCATTCAGTTCTTCTTGCATTGCAGTAACCCAATCAGCATCTTTAAGTGCATCTTCAACTTTCTTAGGCTCCTCCTTGGATAGAAAGTTATTATATAAACATTCATTCTGAGTTGCACTTCTTGTTTGAACACCTGCATCAGGATCTCCAATTATCAAATCAGGAGTATGATCTTTTGTCCATTTCCTTGCTGGTGTCAAATTGTTTCTTGAAGTAGATGCTCCCCCTGGATTGGTGTTATCTTGATTGAAAGAATTTGCTTGAGATGAAGCTCTTCCTGAATTATTGCTATATCTTCCTGATGTGTTGTCAGGAGCATCACTTGAATCAGTATCTGAAGAATTCTGTCCTGATGATTGAGTTAACTCCGAACTTGTAGTCGAATGCTGTTGCTCCCCCCCAACATCAGCACTACTAGTTGTATTACTATTCATTGCATCATCAGTATTACTTCCATCAGTATCTGGTGTGTCATCAGGATTTGGTGACCCATCAGTACTGGATGAATGGACAACTTCTGATTCACTTTCTTCAGGTTCCTTGGAAGCTTCATTTTCAAATAGTAATCTATCATGTGAGTCTTCAACGATTCCAGTTATCTTCTTGTCATCAAAAGATACATGTATTGACTCCATGACAGTTCTTGTCCTCAAATTAAAAACTCTGAAGGCTCTTGATGCAGGATAGCCTATGAATATTCCTTCATCAGCCTTCGTTTCAAATTTCCCTAGCTGTTCAGGATGAGTTCTGAGAACAAAACATTTACAGCCAAACACATGCAGATGTTTCAAACTTGGCTTCTTCTCCTTAAGGGATTGATAAGGAGTAACACCATGTCTGTTTATCAATGTGAGATTCTGTGTATAGCATGCTGTGTTGACTGCTTCTGCCCAGAAATATGTAGGTAATTTAGCTTCTTCCAACATAGTTCTGCCAGCTTCAATAAGAGTTATATTCTTCCTTTCTACTACTCCATTTTGCTGAGGTGTGCCAGGAGCAGAGAATTGTTGAATGATTCCTTTGTATTTGCAGAACTCTTCCATCTTTGAATTCTTAAATTCAGTACCATTATCACTTCTCAGAATCTTGACTTTGTACTTTGTGGTTGTCTCAATCATTCTCACATGATCCAACAGAACTTCAGGAGTTTCATCTTTTCTGTGCTGAAAATACACCCAGGTGAATCTAGAATATTCATCAACAATTACAAGAGTGTACCTTTTCTTACTGATGGACATGATGTTGACTGGACCAAACAGATCAAGATGTAGCATGTGATATGGTTCTTCAATAGAGGATTCTGATTTACTCTGGAATGATGTCCTTCTTTGTTTTCCTTTTTGACATGCATCACAGAGTCCATCAGGTGTGTATAATACATTAGGTAATCCTCTTACTAATTCTTTCTTAACCAACTCATTGATGTTGCTGAAGTTGAGATGAGAAAGCTTCTTGTGCCAATTCCAACTTTCATCTGCTGAAGCTTTACTGATGAGACATGTAGGGGAGCCATCAGTATTTGAGAGAATGTTGGCTTCATATATGTTACCATGCCTGTAGCCAGTTAGTGCTATCTTCCCTGTTGCTTTACTGACTACTTCACAATGTGTGGAATAGAAATTGACATGATAACCTCTGTCAGTGATTTGACTAATACTCAACAAGTTGTGTTTTAGTCCTTTCACTAGAGCTACTTTTTCAATGATGACATTTCCAATGATTATATTGCCATATCCCAAGGTTTGTCCAATGTTGCCATCTCCATAAGACACAGTTGGGCCAGCTTTTTCCTCATATTCTGATAACAGGGCTTTGTTTCCAGTCATGTGCACAGAACATCCACTATCCATGACTAACACATTTTTCTTTTTACCCTGCATCAGAATAGTAAAACACTAGTCAGAATGTTTAGGAACCCACACTTGTTGGATTCCTTGTTCATGCATTTTATTAAATTTAACAGCAGAAGACTTTTTGACTTTAGCAGTCCTGACAGGATTTACTCCATTAGGATTTGCTTTGTCAGTATCAGTATTAACAAAAGCATGCTTCGCTATGACATTTTCAGTTCTATCAGACTTTGTACTACTTTCAAACTTAGGCAATGGATCATAAAAGTTATAGTACAAATCATGATACTCTTTACATGTATAAATAGAATGCCATAGACTACCACAATGAAAACAGGAATTCTATGGTTTGTAAAATACTGATCTATTCCTAACATCAGACTTAGGAATTTCAGCAATTTTCTTCTTACTCTTTTTACAATCAATAGCAAGATGATTAGAGTTACCACAGTTAAAACAACACTTTCTAGGTGCATTTGGGATATATTTATAACCATTCTCTTTATTGATCCCAACTTTACCATTCCTGTTTCTCTTAACAGTAGCTTCCTTTTTCTTATCTGTAACCTCACAGATTTTATCTTTAAGCTGTTTCTGAGACAATAGACCTAGATTCTTAGTGACTTTGTTCATGACAGGTTTAGACTTTATAACTTTAATTCCTTGAGTAGAAGAAGATCCCTTTTCAAAAGTAGAATTGGAATCCTTACCAAAAACAAAATTAACAGGAGTAATCTTAGATTTGGTTGAGTCTATAACATGTCTATAGGTCTTTGGACTGACTGTCTCATCAATGACAATTTTCTCTGCTAATTTCTTATCTTCATCTGACTTATATCCTAGACACTCTTTCCAATTCTTAGAGGTATTAATCTCATGAAATTTCCTACCAGAGTCTGTCCAGGTTCTGATTTTCTCATTAGCAAATTCAAGTTCTTTTTCAAGGGAAGTACATTTAGATGTCATCTCTAAGTGCATGTGTTTAGCATTATCACATTCTTTTTGTACTTCTTGCATACGAGAAAATTCAGCTTCTAATATCTCATTCCTCTTTCTAAGGTCAGACATCTCAGATAAGATTCTAGTATTCTCAGCAGTTTGACTTCTAAAGCTAATATGTAATGACTTTAGAAAACGTCTTAACTCAGAAGCATTATCAGTATCAAAATCAAAGATAGTATTTAGTACCTTATCATCAGGAGCAGCAGTTACATCAGCATTGGCCATTAACGCATAGTTGACTACCTCAGTATCAGATTCTGAGGAAGAGTCCATCCAATCCTTGCTTGATGTGATGAGTGCCTTTGTCTTGTTGCATTCAGAAGCAAAGTGACCCATACCATTACACTTGTAGCATCTAACCTTTGACTTGTCAAATTTGCTACCCTTGCTGTCCTTCTTGATATACTTGTCTTTGTCTGCTTTGAAGGTCTTTTTCTGAAAGTTGCCTTGTCTTCTATTCTTCCTGAACTTCATCCTTCTGAAGTTTCTGACAATCATAGCAACCATCTCTTCCATGTCTGAATCAGAAGATTCATCACCAGTATTGGCATCAGGATTGCCATCAGTATCTGATGAAGAGTCGTCAGGATCTGACTCAGCTACTCTTGCTTTCCTTCTAGAGACCTCCATAGCTTTCCCTTTTGATTTTGCTTCTACATTCAAAGCAATTGACTTTGCCTTGCTGCTTTTCTTGTTCTTTCTCTGTTGAACTTCAAGATCATGAGTTCTTAGCATCCCATAGATCTCATCAAGAGACACAATGTTCAGATCATACTGGTGTCTAATGATTGAGGTCTGAGTATCCCATTCTTCAGGTAAAGCTCTAAGAAATTTGGTGTTTGAATCTTCAGTTTCATATACTTTGTCAACTAAGGATAAGCTGTTCAATAGTGTCAGAAATCTATCATATAGATCAGTCAGGCTCTCTTCAGGTCTTGCATCGAATTGCTCATATTCTTGAATCAATAGAGCCCTTCTGTTTTTCTTAACAGATGCAGATCCCTGGCACTGAGTTTCCAAAGTATCCCAGATTTCTTTTGAAGACTTGCATGCAATCACTCTGTTTGACATGACAGCATCAAGGCTATTATGCAAGATATTCTTTATCTTTGGTTCCCTGAGTACATGAGCTTTTTCTTCTGGAGTCCATTCAGCTTTAGCTTTGACCACATAATGTTCTGGTACTGTATCTGTTCGTTCTACGAACTTTGTTGGTATATATGGTCCATCACGAATCCTGTCCAAGTAGTCAGGATCCATAGCCTCCAGGTACATCAGCATCTTTACCCTCCATGTAGGATATTCTGATATCTTCAAGATGGGAATCTTCATGCTTTCATACTTGGTTGTCGACATCTTTAGATCGTATCTGATTCAGAATTAAATCAGTTTGCCCTGATACCAATTGTTGCCCAGTAAATAACAATTGTAGAAGGGGGTTGAATACAATTGTATAAGATTCTCGACTTTATATAACACAAATATGAAAGATCAATAACAATAACAATAACAGCTTTATTAACTTTGATATAAAACTGTTACAAACTCTCTTAAGAAATTCTGAGGTTCTTAAGAGTTGCTAGCTTACAAAAACTCTCTCAAGAAATTCTGTTCTTAAGAGCTTCTCTCCGATTATGTTCTCTCTCGAATGAATACATAAATCGAAACCAAAACTGTGTTTATATAGTGCACACAGCTTCTCTATCAATAACAAGATAAGTCCTAATCATAATAAAGATAGAAACATATCTTTAATCGATAGCTGCATTCTACAAACCAGGAACAAACTTCCATGTTTATCTAGACTCCAAATATAACTCGAAGTAGGAATCCTGATCAGCTTCAAGTCCTGATGATCAAACCTGATCATAGTCTGAGTAGGAATTCTGATGATCAATAAGATACTGACGCTTGATCAAATACTGATGACCATGCAATACTGATGACGTCAGCAATCCTGATCAGTTGAGTCTAGCTTCTGACGATCATTGAATTCTGATCTAACATACACATAGTTATTTGCTAAGCTCTTTTCTCTGTAAGCAAGCAAGTACAAACTGTTCTTGTTTAGAAGCCAGAAATTCGATTGTGAATTTCTTGGAAAGCTGTAGTATTTAATTTGCTTATACAAAGTAGATTAAAGTGATTGTGCGCTACTTTCTGCATATTACATAGCATAATTAGGGCTGAGCAAAAAAAAACCAAACCGCCCGAACCGGACCGGACCGAACCGACCAAACCGCCTTTTTCGGTTTTTTGGACGGTTTGGTTTGGTTTAGGTTTGGTAAAACAATAAACCGTTATTTTCTGGTCCGGTTCGGTTTTCATATCTAGACCGACCGTTTAGGTCGAACCGGACCGCTTCAGTTTTTATTAATATAATATATTATATTTAATCATTTAATTTTATACCTCACATATTTCTTAGACTTTTTTTAAGATATTTCTAATTTTTATCTTAGAAGTTAAAACCCTAGTCTATTTCTTAGACTTTCTTTAAGATATTACTTAGATTTTCTTTAAGATATTTCTAATTTTGCTAAGACTTTCATATTTTAATGATATGTATCATTAAAAATATGGTTTATTAAATAGACACCAGTAGTATATTTTGTAATTTGATTCAAGAACAATGTTTTTATTTATTTAGGTGTCTAGTTAGGTTTAAAACCGAAACCGACCAAACCGAACCGTTTAATTGCGGTCTGGTTCGGTCTGGTCACAATCTCCAAACGGTCTGGTCTGATTTCCAATAAAACCGTCATATATGGTCCGGTCTGATTTGATCGATAAAAACCGACCAAATCGACCGTTGCTCAGCCCTAAGCATAATCATATACAGTTTACATTTAGTTTCAAGAAAGCAAAAATCCATCAAACTATCCATTCACCCCCCCCCCCTCTGTCTAGTTTCTAGGTGATATTCATTCCTAACAAGTGGTATCAGAGCAGGCTGTTAACATACAAACAGAAAAAGATCAAGAATGAGTTCACAAAAACTAAGCAGTATCAAGATTCCTCCCTTCAAAAAGGAGCACTACAGCTTATGGAAGAAGAAGATGTTGCTGTTCATCAAAGCTTCTAATCCCATGTTTTTAGACATTCTAAAACATGGTCCCTTTGTTCCAATGATTGAGATTGGTGAGACAACTGTAGGCACTGAGATAATACCAGCAAAACATGTTCCAAAAGACCCCACAAAGTACACTGACTCTGAAAAGGAGAAAATAGCACTGGATGGACATCTTCAACTTATAATCTGTGAATCTATGGATTTCAACATGTATGGCACTGTTGCTCACTGTACTAGTGCCAAGAAGATGTGGGATCTTATAGAAGTACTCTGTGAAGGAACTACTGAAGTAAGGAAGAACAAGAAGCAGATTCTTGTCTCTTAATATGAAGCCTTCATGGCTCTGCCAAAAGAGGGAATCACAGAAGTGTTTGAGAGGTTCAACAAGCTGGTAAATGAGCTCAAACTCTACGACAAACACTATGAGACAGAAGAGCTTAACATGAAGTTCTTACTAACTCTACTAGACCATTTAGAACCAAGAATCTCTTCCCTCAAAGAAAGAGATCTAACTAAGATTGGTTTTGATGTGTTAAGAAGAGCTTAACATGAAGTTCTTACTAACTCTAACTAAGAATGAGCTTAACATTCTTTTGCTTATATGGCTAGGAGGTACCCTAACATAAGGTTTAATAGAAAGCAACCATTCAGGTCCAAGTTCAATACTGGAAACACTGGTGGATCTAGTGGCTCAAACACCTTCAACAAAGGAAAAGAGATTGCTGGTGCTGCTAAAGGTGGATACAAGACAGGAAGTGTGGATAGGACCAAAATAAGGTGCTATAACTGCAATGAACTTGGGCATTTTGCCACTTAGTGCAAAAAGCCTAAACAAGTCAAGAAGGACAAAGCATACTTAGAGCTTGAAGCTAAGTATGAGGCTCTACTCAAGAAACAACAGGGTAAAACTTTTATTGCTGAGGGAAAATGCTGGGATGACTCCGATGAAGAAGAAGAACAAGAGTACTCAAACTATGCCTTGATGGCATTTTCTGATGATGGTGATTCAAGTCAGGTACCTATTCTTACTTCTCTTGATATGACTCCCCTTCAATATAAGCAAATTGTTGAAGATATGAGTACTGAGATGTTTAATATTCATACTAGCATGTTAGTAGCTAATGAAGAAATTGATAGACTAACTGCTAAGAATCTTGAGCTTACAGAAAAGAATGAGGAACTTGAGTTAATGGTTGTGAACCTGGATGGTTTGAAAAAGGAGGTTGAGTATCTTAAAAACAAAGTGATTTGTGCTGAACAGATAGAGAAAGCCCTTAGGGAACAAATTACTGAAACTGAACTGAAACTAAGAAGCTTTAAGAACTCCTCTGAACTTATTCAAACCTATCACAAGGAACACACTGAAGAGTACAAGGTTGGAGTTGGTTTTGACTATGATAATGACAAGGGAAGGAAGAAGGTCAAGGGCAAAGGAAAAGAATCTTTTACAAACAAAAATGCCCCAACCATACTGTCATGTGTTGAACAACCCATCTTCAAAAAGAGTGTTGTTGAGTTTGATGAGGAACTACTGATCATCAAGCAACAACTACTTGAAGAAGATGAGGCTGCTAAAAACACTTCTTCCTCTCCTAAATCTGTCAGTCAGAAAGAAACCAAAGACAATCTTGTCAAGAGTCCTAAAGCAAAGAAAGAAGTTGTTAAGAAGAGGAAACAAAACAGAAACGGTAAGGTAGGTGTCAACAAGGGTAACAACTATGCTTATGTGCCAAATGCTCCCAGGAAACAATGTCAGAAATGCCTATCTGTTAATCATTTGACTCATAAGTGTAGTAAGCCTGAGGTTGTTGAAGTTGATGACCTGAGTAACCATTCTGCTAGTATAAACTCTAGTCATGATTCCTTCTGTGGTAAGCCTAATTGCATGACATGCTATGTGACTGTGATTGCTAACTGTTTATCTCTTAAGCATAAACTTGATTCTGCACAATCTAATGAATCACACACACACATGCATCCTCACAGGACAGGATCCCCAATCAGGGTTGAGAGGGTGAGCACTTCATGTGAGCCTAAGAGTGTGAACTCCAAAGCCACAAACAATATGAAGTATCCTACTGTGATGAATGCAACTTATGACAGAAGAATTGTTAACAAAAATGTTTCTAAATCAACTGGACCCTACCATGTGTGGGTACCAAAAACAACTTAGTTACTTTGTGAATGCAGGGCAACAGGAATAAAAGAGTCATATGGATCTTGGACAGTGGATGCTCAAGTCACATTACTGGTGATATAGCCCTGCTATCACAATTTGAGGAAAAAGCTGGCTCATCAGTAACCTTTGGAAATGACAACATTGGTTATACCATGGGATATGGTTGTGTTAAATCTGGAAATGTCATTATTGAAGATGTAGCATTTGTTGAAGGACTAAAGCACAACCTCTTGAGTATTGGACAATTCACCAACAGAGGCTTCAAAGTGGAATTTGATGGAGATCAATGTCTAATATCAAAAAGAGGAAGTGGCGGTGAAGTTGTTTTAACTGGTGTAAAGAAAGGAAGCCTATTTGTAGCTAATCTTAAGGCTGCAAACAAGGGAGAAATTTGTTGTTTATACACTCAAGCCACAAATGAAGAATTCTGGCTGTGCCACAAGAAACTGTCTCACTTGAATGTTCAGGCAATGAACTCTCTGATAAAGAGAGAACTCATCAGAGACATGCCTGCTTTGGAGTTTGTGCAAGATGGAGCATGTGAAGCATGCCAAAAAGGAAAAATCAAGAGATCTAGTCACAAGAACAAGTTGCTTAATACAAACTCAAAACCTCTGCGGCTAATTCACATGGATCTATTTGGCCCTGTGAATGTAATGTCTCTTTCCAGGAAGAAATATGCTCTAGTTATGGTTGATGATTATTCAAGATACACTTGGGTGGAATTTCTGTTCTCCAAGGATGAAGCACCTCAAGTAATTATAGAGCATATTAAGAGAGTTGATAAAGAAGCTCAAAGCACTGGTTCCTCTGTAGTTGCATTGAGAAGTGATAATGGAACTGAGTTTAGAAATTCCACATTGTATGAGTTTTGTAAAGATAAAGGAATTTCCCAACAATTTTCAGCTCCTAGGACTCCTCAACAAAATGGAGTAGTTGAGAGAAAGAATAGAACTCTCATTGAAGCTGCAAGGACAATGCTGTTGGATGCAAAGCTACCTACTAGCTTTTGGGCTGATGCTGTTAACACAGCATGCTATGTGCAGAATAGAACATTGATAAATAAGAAGTCTGGCAAAACTCCTTACTCATTAATGACTGGAAAAAGAGCATCCTTCAAGCATCTGCATGTGTTTGACAGCAAGTGTTTTGTGATGAAAGATACCTCAGAACATATTGGAAAATTTGATGCTAAGGCATTTGAAGGTATCTTCATTGGATACTCTTTGGAAAGGACAGCATACAGAGTGTTTGTACCTGAGCAACACAAAGTTATGGAAAGCATGGATGTTACTTTTGATGACAAGAAAACTCTTGGACTTGAAACAAGTGAACAAGACAGTGTGCCATTAAGATTTGAGAACCAAGGATATTTAGAGGATTCTGATAATGAGGATGAACCCCCTGCTCAAACTGTCCCAGTAAATGAAGATCTTGAAGTTGATAATCCTCCTCAAACACCTGTGCAAGGATTCACAAACACAGGGGGAGAAGAAGATAATGCAACCTTCAATCAGAATGATCCTGATACTAGTCAAGAAAATGAACAGGGTCACACAAGGAAATGGGACAGGGCCCACACTAGGGATCAAATAATTGGAGATCCAAGTGAGGGTGTAAGGACAAGAAGGGCAACATTGAATACATGTCTGTATAGTTGCTTTCTGTCACAAGAGGAACCTAAGGTAATTGAAGAAGCTTTGAAGAATTCTGACTGGATTGTTGCCATGCAAGAAGAATTAAATCAATTTGAGAAAAACAAAGTATGGGAGCTAGTACCACCTTCTGAAGGAAAGAATGTCATTGACACCAAATGGGTGTTCAGGAACAAAATGGATGAAGAAGGAGTGGTGATTAGAAACAAAGCAAGGTTGGTTACCAAAGGATATTGTCAACAAGAGGGCATTGACTATGATGAGACATTTGCACCTGTAGCTAGACTGGAAGCCATCAGAATTTTCCTGGCTTTTGCAGCTCACTCAGATTTCAAGGTGTATCAAATGGATGTGAAAAGTGCATTTCTCAATGGTGATCTTGCTGAAGAAGTTTATGTTTCTCAACCACCTGGCTTTGAAAATGAAAACTTCCCAGACTTTGTGTATAGATTGCTCAAGGCACTCTATGGACTCAAACAGGCACCTAGAGCCTGGTATGAGACCTTATCTCAATTTCTTCTTGAGCATCAATTTACCAGGGGTACAATTGACAAGACCCTATTCTTTAAGAAGCATGGAAATGATATTATCCTTGTTCAAATCTATGTGGATGATATCATCTTTGGCTCTTCAAATGAAAAACTCTGTGAAATGTTCTCTAAGTTGATGCAAAGCAAATATGAGATGAGTATGATGGGAGAATTAACCTTCTTCCTAGGCCTGCAAGTACATCAAAGGGAGGATGGCATCTTTATAAACCAATCCAAGTATGTCAAGGATCTTTTGAAGAAATATGGTTTAGAAGAGTCATCCCCAGCAAAAACTCCTATGTCTACTGTAATCAAGCTGGATGAAGACAAAAAAGGCAAGAGAGTTGATATCAAGGTCTATAGAGGAATGGTTGGATCACTACTCTATCTCACAGCTAGCAGGCCAGACATCATGTTTGCCACATGTCTTTGTGCAAGGTTCCAGGCTGATCCTAAGGAATCTCACATGATGGTTATCAAAAGAATCTTCAGGTATCTGAAAGGGACTCCTAATCTTGGGCTATGGTATCCAAAGGGCACTGGGTTCAACCTGGTTGGTTACACAGATTCTGATTATGTTGGATGCAGGATTGACAGGAAGAGCACCTCTGGAAGCTGTCAATTCTTAGGTCAAAGGTTAGTATCCTGGTTTAGTAAGAAACAACAGTCTACAGCAACATCCACAGCTGAGGCTGAATACATTGCTGCTGGAAGTTGCTGTGCTCAATTGCTTTGGATTAGAAATCAACTTATGGATTATGGACTAGTGTTAGAACACATTTCTCTGATGTGTGATAATACTAGTGCAATATCCATAGTTGCCAATCCTGTTAATCACTCTACTACAAAGCATATTGAGATCAGGTACCATTTCATTAGGGAACATGCTGCAAATGGTACCATAGAAGTCTCTTATGTTCCAACTGAAAAACAATTAGATGACATATTTACTAAACCTCTAAATAAAGCTGTCTTCAACAGACTTGTGAGTGAAATTGGAATGCTTAATCCTTCATTTAGTTGTTCTAAGTAAATGTGCTAGTTAATTGTTGCAGCAGTAAATTCTCACTGTGCTTAAATGATCTATTTATTTGGAGTGAAAATTAGCTGAGATATGATTTATAAATATTTCAGTATTTTACTGCATATTTTTCAAAATCATATTTGGTGGAGAAGTTGTGAGCTTTTGTGACATCTCGACATAGATGATTTTCAGAGTTCACGACACAGTTCAAATAAAACAGACTTATATCGCAAACTGTTGGAATTGTGAGACTTTGCGATATAGTTCATTTCATGAGTTTGCGACATAGTTCATTTTATGACTTCGCGACTTAGAATAACTATATCGACAAGTCTCCTCATTTGACAGAATTTTGATTTAAATTACTTTTATCTCAAAATTGATAAAAGTCTGACAAATTGCTTAGAATTCCAGAAAGAGAGTTATAGACAGGGTATTTCTACTATATCGCAAAGTCCTTCCTATTTCTTCATCTTGATGACTTTGCGACATAGTTCACTTTTGAGACTATGCGATCTACTTTGCAAGACTTTGCGGTACAAGCCATTTTTGACTTCGCGACATACAAATAGACTGTACATATTCATAACTCTATATCGCAGTGTCTCTATCATATACATACTCTTTTCTAACCGTTCACAACTTTTCATCTTGTCTACTACTCTCTATTCTCAAACCTAAACTCTAATTCTCTACTTTCTTCTTCACTCTCAATCTTGAAATGGCACCCAAATCTCAAACAGCATCATCCTCAATCCCTTTAACCATACCAAAAGAAACAAATCTTCTCACAATACCCTCAGAGGCGGAGGCAAACCTAAGGTACAAGTGCTTTGTACGGTTCTTAAACACTTCCTATCTCCTCCAAGCCTTGACCCTTAACCCCACTATGTATGTCGATGTATTGGAAGGGTTCTGGAGAACAACGTTGGTCACAACAATGGCAAGGGAGGATGGGGCTTCGTTTCAGGAAGTGAGTTGTACAATAGGGGGCAAGTCTTTCCAGTTTGGGGAGAAGGAAATTAATGAAGCCCTGGGGTTAAAAGTTGAGGGTCATGATGCTGAAGCAACTGACAAGCAAATGGTGGATTTCCTAACCCTCATTCAGTATGCTGACAAGATTGATACGGCAAAGCTTAACAAGAAGTATGTCAGGAGGGAGTGGTCATTTCTATTTGACGCACTCCAAAAGGTGTTTTTGTGCAGGAAGACAGGATGGGACCAAATCAGTCACATTGCTGTGAAGCTGGCCTATTCCCTAGCCTACAATCAAGAAATCAATGTTGGAGCAATAATCCTCAAGGAATTGGCTCAAAGGCTAGGGAGGACAGTTCGTGGTAGAGGTAATGACATCTTTTACCCTCGTTTCCTTCAAGTTATTTTAAATTATCTTGATGCAAATATCCATGAATTGGAGGGTATAGATAAAACTAAAATGGCTTATTCCAAGTCCATGTCCAAGATTCTATTTGGGTCATTGGACACAAGGAATCAAGTGGATGTGATTCTGAGTGTGACCAAGCATATGCAGGACACATTTGAATCCTATCCACTTGATAAACCCATATACCATGAACTTTCCTGGACAGGGGAGGCTAAGACTGAAGGTGCTACACAGTCTAACCCTAGCTTTCCTACCCCCTCCAATGAACCTCCTGCAAACAGTACCATAGAAGTTAGGCAGCCAAGTGCATCAATCTCTCAAAAGATTGGTGTTACTAAAAAGAAGTCAAAGAAGAGAGCCCTAGAAGTGATAAATGAATCTGTAGAGATAGGAAGTGAGAATCCTGAGTCACCTCTCACCAGACAAAGTAAGAAATCCAAATCCAAACCTACCACTGGATCCTCCCAACAGGATTCAGATGTGGAAAAAGGGGTACACCTATTACTGTCAATGGCCTCTCAACAGGTCATTGGCATTGAAAAGAGTAGTCTCCCCACTACAACCTGTACTGAGTCTGCACAGGATCAAGACCTCACTCTTGATCCTAGGAGAAATAAGGATGCTGACACATTGAGTGGAGAGCACATCACACTTGAACCTCCTCCTATTTCTCAGGGGGTGTTGCCAAAATCATCTCTACACCACACTTCTCTTCCAGATTCTTCCATAAAAATTTCTTCTGAACAAGAGAGTCATTCTAATGACAATCTTACCATTGATCAATCACAATCCATTCCTATGATTGAGCCAATTTCAAGTGACATGGTGCATGACACTGTGCTCACCACCCAGGCACCACATCAGGTTGGTCAGGGAATGCATGCTGGGGCATATCCTAATGACACCAACAAAAACATAGAGGATTCACCAGTTCTTACTGAAGACTCTATGCCAAACTCTCCATTCCATATGGACATGGATTTGCCTTCACAGGCATCTAGAGATGGTGCTGTAACACATCCCATTTCAATGGAGACAGCATCAGACTCTACAGTCATTCCAAGACTGGAGGAAACTCACTCAACCATTCCCCATGAAGTGCCAAGCACTAGCTCTCACTTGGCTCAAGCCACAATAACTGAATGGCTGAAACCTGTGCAACATGAGAGGGCTTCAGGATCATCCTCTGTGCCACCACAATTGACGAAAGAAGAATTACAAGATCTTCATGTGGCACAGATTGATGAGATCTCTAGGATTGCTCAACATCTCCTCACTGCAAATCTCCCAAATTCTGACTATGAGGCTATTCTTCTCACTCACAAGGAGGATGTTGAAGCACAACAGGATAAAATTGTGGATGAAGCCCAGCAAGCTGGAAATGTGGATGCTTGGCTGGATGGCAAAAGGACAGAAAAGCTCAAGGAGGCTCTAGCTTTTCTCAGGGAGGACTATCTTACAGCCTTGGGGTCAAATGCCAAAGGTCTCTCTCCTGATGAAATCTATGATGCAGTTAATGATGTATCTACAAGAGCCAACTTAAAGCTATGCATTTTCTTGGGAAGGGTCTTCAGTCAGAAATCTCCACCATTCAAGAAGAAACAGCTCATTCTAATGCTCAACTAAAGAATTGTTTTCTTTCAGGGTTTCCCAAGGTAGATGGCATTCTTAAGGAAGTCCAGAAAACTGCCTCCAATGTCACCAAGATGGACTGCACCCTAGCTATGGTTTCAGATAATATGAAGAAGCTCTCTACCAAGCTAGACAATCAGGTGCAGGCCAACATTAACTCAAACTCCATGCTTACAGTACTCTGGAAGAATCAGTATGGGAACAAGCTTGTTGATGAGGTTCCTATTTCTGATATCTCCAAGTTTGAATTCTCCAAACTCAAGGATCAATCCCTTAACTCCTTCAAATCTCAACAACTTTTCTCAAAAGTGGACAGCTTGGAAAGAGAGGTAGCTGATCTGAAAGCAGAAAACAAAGGACTATCTCACTCCTTGGAGCAGCTTAATGCTAAGATGGATGATCAAACCAACTCCACTTCTAATATTTTGTTGGTGCAACAACAAATGATGACCTCAATGATGAGACATATGAACCTGCCTATCCCTGGGGAAGCTCAAGACATCTTGTCTGATTCCAAGCCTAAGGGGGAGAAAGAAAAGGAGGTCATTCTGAAAAAGAAAGGGGGAGTACCTGCCAAGCAACAGAAGCTTAAGGGCAAAATTTCTGAAGAAACAATAAAGCCAATAATCCTCCCCCCTGTAGAGGTCATAAATGCACAAGGCCAGAAGAGCACAATCACATCTACCTTCCATCCTTCTACAATGCCAAAGGACATTTCAGCTCCTCAACCTACTTCAAATGCCAAACCTATCAAAGCCACAATAATCACCCAGGCCAAGCTACAGGAAATTGCAAATTCAAACATCTATCATGATGAGGCCTTCCTGGAGCTTCTAAAAGCCATCTACAGCAATGCAAAAGGGGATGCGAGGGTCTACAGAGAGAAGATCAAGGAAAGCATCAAGTACTTCACTGTGGGAGTAAGGAAAATCAATGATGTCCATCTAAGAGAAGTTATCATGGTGTGCAAGGACAATTGCTTGTGGCATCTAACATTTCAAACTCTAGAGAAACTGAGATTTACTGAGCTGTCAATAATCCTGGACTTAATAGAAAAAGATGGGGCCAACAACAGGAGACTGTTTGATGACTTGAAGATAGATCAACATCAAAGACTGCCTGAGGTTATCTCAAAGCCAAGGACAATAATCTTCCAAAGTCTATCTCAAGACAGCAACATTGACCAGTTGGTGATTCCTTCAGATTTGACAAGAAAGAATAATGCAAAGATCAACCAGGTGCTGCAAATGCTAAGGGCCAAGAGGGGAGACAGGACAGCTGAGGAACTAGAGATGATTCACACTCTACAATCTTTTCTGATTCATGGAGTCATTCCTGAATCTGTCAAAGAACAGAGCAAAAAGAAGGATGGGGATGATGATGATGAGGAGAAAACCTATAAAAGGAGATCTCAGTCAAGGAGTGATAAGGATGGACCTAGTGAAAGCAGCAGAAGCAAATATTCAAAGAAATCAAAAGATGCTGGTGATGACAAGAGGGATTCAAAAGGAGGAAAAGAAACAGTCAAGAGAACAAGGAGTGGAATTCAGCAAGTCAAGGACATTTCTAGCAGTACTTTAACCACAACACAAGACTCTAAGTCTAGGGTGGGTACTGTTAGTGATGATCCTCCAAAATCATCATCTAAGACTTCTGAACCTGAATTGCCACAGAAGGAAGATGAAGCCACAAAAGTAATTTCAAGAAAACACTTCCACAAAGTTACAGCTAGTGGAGTGTTACAGTGGATGAAGGGGAAGGAAATGAAGCTACTTCCAAATGATGTGGTACTAAAGACTAATTCTCCCTGCTCCTCAAAGCTACCTCAAGTGAAACACATGAAGATCAGGAGGGCAGCTAAGAGGATAAGGATAACAAAGAGGACTGGAAAACTCATAAATGTTATTGGCATCAATGTGCTTCCATTAGATGAGGACTATGATGAAGATGCCCTAGCATTTTTGAGGGCTCAAAGGATCTTTGAAGTCAAAGTGAAGCTAGATCATCTACAGATCAAATACACTGATGGAAGAGAAAGAATAATGAAGCAAGGGGGATGACAACATTTTGACACCTATGAGCAAGAAAGAATCAATGCCTTGTTAAATTTTGAAGAAAAGGAAGAAAGGTTGTGGAAAATAGAGATTGCTAGATTCATGAAGATGCAATCTGACTATAAAGAAAATCTAAAGAAGCTGAATGAAGAAAAGACGAGTCAGAAAGAAAAGGAGTTGGCTGAGATGGAAGAAAGAGCAAAGGAGCTAAGGAAGAAAGGGCTGTGAAGGGTAAAGCAAAATCCTTATACTGTTGAGTACAAAAATCATTATGGAGGAATAAGCAAGATAAGGATGGAGTTCATACATTCATATGTGGAAAGTGCCCTCAGAACAGCAGCTGAAGATCTAAAAGATTCTCCTCTCATTGAAGAACTGACTGCAAGGGATGAAATTTTACTGGCCATCTCTGAAATAAAGAAAAATGAAGAAATAAGGAAGAAGAAGGTCTATGATGATTTCTTAGAGAAACAATTGGAAACTGAAGCTAAGTAGCTCAAGGAAAAATCATGTAAGCCTAAATTTCCAAGTTGTTATCAAATTCTGTTCTTACCTTCAACTTCTTTATTTTTGTTCTCTTTATGTTAGTTAGGCTTGTTATCAGACATGAAATTGTGCCTAAGGGTCTTACTCACAATTTGGGGGAGATTGTTAGGCTCAAGACATGTCTGAATACCACCATTAACAAGCCTACACTATGTGACTATGTCACATTACATGACCTAGTGAGTTCTATCACTGGGATATAGTATAGGTCTCTAATGTACTTGTCTTGTTCTCATGAACATTAGCTTGATCATGTATGCTCAAAGTTATAATGAGCTTAGTAAAGTTTCTTGCATCTAGATTGTATATAGGCCACTGAATAATTGTCCTGGTAGAAGTTCAGAAATGTTCATGCAACAGGACAAAGAAGAATAAGGCCATGAAGGAATAAGTTGCAGAAATTTGTCTAAGGCATTATATAGCAAAGTCAGAAGAAAGCTATGTCGTGAAGTCACCAATATCCATGTCGTGAAGTGCTATATCGCATAGTCCATTTTGTACTATGTCGAGAAGTCCTCAAGACTCATGTCGTGAAGTGTTGAAGTCAGCAAAGTCAAAGAAGCCTAGATCGTGAAGTCCTCAGGAGCCTCATGTCGCATAGTCGTCAAATGACTTATGTCGCATAGTCGCCAAATGACTTATGTCGCATAGTCGTCAAATGACTTATGTCGCATAGTCGTCAAATGACTTATGTCGCATAGTCATCAAATGACCTATGTCGCATAGTCGTCAAATGACTTATGTCGCATAGTCGTCAAATGGGCTATGTCGCAATGTCTTCAAAGGCTATATCGCATAGTCCTCTCAATGGAGATCGCGAAGTCAGGAATGAAGTGGAGTTCACGATATCAACACTTAGCCGTTTACAACAAGACAAATCAAGGTACAGAACCAAGAATCAAAAGAGACAAATACTGAAGCATTTGTTCTGGAAAGGTGGTCCAAAGAACAGATGGCAAATCTACAGCTAAACTTGGAGAGAAAGATAAGAGACAAGCAGCTACAGAAACGGGAAAGACTCCGAAAAGCAGGTGGTCCTTCCTGACACAGTTAACTTCTTATGGCAGGATAAGTTGGACTTTCAGCAAGGGGTAACTGTGTAAAAATAGGTGTGTGCACTAGTCTGTATAGGGCTTATATATATCATGTACACCCTATTGATAGCTGTAAGAGAGATACACATAGTTATTTGCTAAGCTCTTTTCTCTGTAAGCAAGCAAGTACAAACTGTTCTTGTTTAGAAGCCAGAAATTCGATTGTGAATTTCTTGGAAAGCTGTAGTATTTAATTTGCTTATACAAAGTAGATTAAAGTGATTGTGCGTGTTGTTTACTTTCTGCATATTACATAGCATAATCATATACAATTTACATTTAGTTTCAAGAAAGCAAAAATCCATCAAACTATCCATTCACCCCCCCTCTGTCTAGTTTCTAGGTGATATTCATTCCTAACACATCCACCACCTACCAGAATCACAATCACTACATATTTTCATTTGCAATTATGTAGAAATCACCAAAATTTCATCTCAAATCACCAAATTTTTATAAAGCAAATCACCAAAAAGACGTCAACTCTACCACCAGTACTACCATTACTACCATCTCTGTCCCAACCTTCGTCTACACACTTATACCACCACCATAACCACCTTATTTACGAAAACCATAATATCTTAGATATTATGAATTTGAAACAAGTACAAGTCAGACCTGGTATGCGTTTCTACGTTTCTCATTAGGCTACATCGATTAGAAATCGAAATATGGAGCAACGATGGAATGAGACGTAGTGATTACAGATGTACAGTGGTTGTGGCGATGGTGATGACTTCTCGATGACGGTGTTTTTCCGGTGATGATGTTACTCCGGCAACCGCGATTGTGAGACTGAAATGGATGGCTGGATGGAAAGGGAAGAACAATAGAAATGGGGCTCGATGATATACATGATGAGAGAATAAATTTTATATTTATATTTGTATGGTCAGGATTTAATACTTGTATAAAAAATGTGAGGTTAGGATTGAGTCTCAGTTCTCATTTTAAGATAGAGTCTCATTTGAGAACTTGTCTATATATATATAACACAACATTTATAAATTCTATAATACATAATACATAATTTCCAACGTACAATATCAACATTTTGATCATGCAAATAAAAAAATTATTATAAATTTTCTAAAATAGTAAAAAGTAATCAAATAAAAAGGAAAATGGGTCGACTCTCCGGAAAAGCATGACTTAATACGTTATATATTTTTATTAAACTTTTTTTCATAATTGAACCAAATTTACTGACAAGTTGAGTCAGAGATGTTATAGTTATTCAAGGACAGATTTTGTGAATATTTGATTTTGAAAGGATTTTTTAAAATCGCAAAATGCGGTGTGATTTAAACGAAATATGATTTGTTGTTACTCTTTACTCTTTTTTTTTACTTAAACATTCCAACTTAACTGTATCTTATAAATTCTATAATACATAATACACAATTTCCAACTTACCATATCAACTACAAGATAATTAACCTCAAATAATAATATATGTTATCAAATACATGATTTTTTTAAAACATTTCCATGCCACACGTAGCGCCTTTGTTATCTATTAATAATAAGTCGAAAAGTACCTAGTAGGTACTCAAATGAAAGTTAGTTCTCACTTGTTAAATGTAAAATTTAAATATTCATTGCAGATAACGATCTCTTGCAGTTATATATTAGTGATGACAAGTCATACCGAAGGAGTTTTCGTCGTAGACTAATAGTAATAGGCTAATGGTTTGTTAGGTCCTGATAAGTTTGTAGAAGGGGGTTGAATACAAACTATACCGTTTAATCGAATTTGTCCTTTTAAAGATTTAACAATTTAGAACAAATTAATGCGGAATAAAACTGACACAATATTCAAGTTAAATATAACTTATATAAAACTTGAGGAGTGTTACAATTTGATCACTGATTACAAGGGTTCTTAATAAAACAAACCTTGAATAAATTCGACATGAATTTATCTATTTTTGTAATAAAAAGGATCGAATACTAAAAAGTAGTTCGATATAAAATCTAGGGATTATGATCCGCTAGAATGTCAAAGCAGTACAAGTGAAATGATCCTTATGAATTTAATGATAAGAACATATCAAGAATTAAGTCACTTGAAGAAACGAATTGCTTTTACAGTTGGAAGTTGAAGAAGACAGAAAGCTTTTAATTTGATGTTCAAAATCTTTCTGTTGTGTCTTTACTTCTGTTGTTGTAATGTAATGATGTAATGCCTTTGAATTGTCTTTGTCTTTTATATTAAAACTTTCCATTCAATCCCACGTGCAGAACCACTTGACAAAATAGAATTTGCCTTAGGAAGACTTGCAGGAAAACAATCAATTATGCCTTGGAAGACAATCGGGAAGACAAGGAATACAAAGGGAAGACAATCGGGAAGACTAGGGTTTAGCCTAGGAAGACAATCGGGAAGACTCCTAGTTTAAAAAACTGAGTCTTCCTAGTTCAAACCTAAGTCTTCCTAGTTCATTTTTATTCTAATTTAAATAATTATCTAAATAAATTATGTATTAAATTAATTCTCTACCGAATTAATTTAATAAATAATTTAGTTAATAGTAATAATTATTTATAAGAGAATAAATAGAATTAGTTGACTTCTCAATTAATTTCTGAATCACTAACACTTAGATAAATAATAAACATTTTAGTACGTTGACACTCAATGTACTGTCTGGTTCATGAGTGACTAACGACAATGTCTGTTCTTTATCTGTTAGACTTTAAGCAGTGATTCACTTCCTTTTCATTCAAGAACTCTGTAATCAGTATCTTTGCTGTCACCTCTTGAAATCTCTGTCACTTTAATAAATTCACTGAGCTTGAATACTTCACTGAGGCTTGATCAATAAATTGAACTTCTTTCAATGTAGAATAACTTCAAATCTGTAGATGACTTTTAATCTTCATTCTTTGACAGATATAATCTTCTGAGATTCCTGTGACATCTGACTTTTATTATTTACTTATTACATCTTAATTAAAGTTGAGTAGAATCCTCGGTGTTTACAAATAGGCTTATACATATGCCTTTCAATCTCCCCCTATTTGTTTGTTAGACAATAACAACCAAATACCTCTAGAGGATAACTCAACTGAAACAAGAAAAGATAAGACTTTTAAGAGCCAAGCAAATAATAAAAAGTTCTGGATTAAATATAACAATTTCCAGATTCAAACAATAAAGATAAATACAAGATAGATGTTCCTCTAGTCTGAACAAATGATATATTTTCCTATCTTGATTTACCTAGCTCTAAACATATAACATTTACAAATTGAGCTAACTACATCATGCCTTAATCTCTAATTTCACCTTCTTCAGCTTCATGCAAGGTGTCTAGAAGATCTTTATCAAGGACACGATCACTTTCAGAAGCAACACCACTTGGCTTGACTAGTTGAGAAGTGATCTTCTTCAATCTGTTCTTCATTTGAGAATACCTTGGAACTTTTTCAGTGCAATAGTCTGAGATCATATCAGCAACCTCAGACTTATCTTCAGTGGTAAACCCAGAAGTCCTAAGAAGATTCTCCAACTTCACCAGTTGCATATCAGTCTGTAGCTTCAAAGGATCAGGATCCAGCCTCACAGTCTCCAAAGTTGTACCTATGTAGATTTTGACTTCATAAGGAAAGTGTACAACTTGAGGGTTGGCCTTCATTGCAGAGTCTCTCAGTCTGTCATATAGAAGCTCATTCAAGCATGAAGATCTCTTTACCTTACTAATAAGAATCCATAATTCAGAGAGAGATCTTCTTTGCAGGAGGTCAAAAGATATGGTGAATGACCCTTCAAGAGCACTAGACACATAGATATACAGTTCTTGCATCACTTGATCAAATGCAGATGTAATCCTCAGGATATCTTCCTTCAAAGCCTTCATGTATAATGAATTGTCCGGATTAACATTTCTGATCTTCTCAAGTAACTTCAGAAAAGTAGCATCATTGTTTGTGCCTCTCTGAGGGATATCAAACATCTCCCTTGCCTTGTCCCACTTGCTTCCTTGCTTCATCCTCACATCCAATCTCCTTTCTTTGACATGAATACTATGAAGACGTTGTTTGTCTTCATGTTTAGCCTTTTGAATCTTTAGCCTTTGAGATATGATGTCTGAGACCTTTGCATTCTCATCCTCCTTTCTCCTAAGTTTAGCTTGCTGCTTCTTCAGCTCCTTTTGAAACAACGGGTCAGGTGTATATAAATCAGCTTCATCCTCCCAATCATCAAAGTTGGCTGCCTCTTCAACCTCCTCCTCACCAATAGGTTCTTCATGTATGGTCTTCTCCAGATCACCAGATGTGTCAAATTAAAAATCATCATGTTCACCATGATAGTAGTAGGCATCATCAAAGACAGTCTCCTCCAATGATTGTTTACCCTTCGCTTTATCTTTTCCAACTCCAGAAGCTCCTCCAGCTTCTCTACTTCCTCCTTTCTTCTCCCCCTTAGTTGAGGAATCCTCTACAGTTTGAGCTTTGGAAGCCCTAGGATTCACCTCAGATGTTCTCCTTATCTCTCCTCCATCTCCTCCTTCATTAGCATCATCCTCATCACCATCATCACCTTCTTCAAAGAATGTTATTTGTTGTGCTATAGGTTGATGTGAGTTCTTTATCATATTGTACAAGTGCTTCATTCCTTCATTTAGATGCTCCATTCCTCCTTCTATCCTTGAAATCCTTTCTTCATTAAACATTTGATTTTCATCAGCTGTTTGCAGAATAAAGTCCACCTTGGTAGAAATGGCACAAATCTCCTTGACACTTTCTAAAATCTAAGCATTTGACGTTGTTAAATCAGAAATGTCTAAAGCCACTAGTACTTGAGATTGTTGGATGGCATTCAGCTTCGGGAGCAGAGTATTCTTCAATCCTTGCAGATCATCCTTCACAGTACCCAGCTGATTAGATACAGAGGTGGAAGATTGTTCAACCACTTGTGCTTTGAGAAGGTTATTTTCAGCCTGGGTTTCTAGTAACTGTTTCTGTAGAGCAGCTAGCTGGTTCAACAACAAAGCAGTGTTTGTGTCAGTGTGTGCGCAAACTTCAATTTCTCTCAGTGGTATTTCACTCAACTCGCGTGCTTGTGTATCACTATGTGTTTTACTCTCATCTCTCACAACTAACTGTCTATCCATGTTCTCAGAAGATGTACCTGCAAAAGAAATCACCCTAGCCCCTTCAAGAGAGGTCAGTGGTGGTGCAATGGGAGTTCGCAATTCCCAATCCCTGGTTGAGTCTGTCAAAATATTTGACATTGTAAACTGAATTGCTTCAGTGACAGACTCACCTGGTTGCCTTTCACTTTCTCCAGTATAAACTGCGAGTGAAAAATCCCTTAGGGGAGCCAGAGATGTTCCCTTTGGGAGGGGATAAAATGATTCTATTAAAGGTGGCGAAGAATCAGATTTTCCCTTTGATGCCTGTGAAGGCACTTCTACCGTAACTATGGTAGGCACTGTTTCAAAATCAAAAGTAAAGTGCTCTCCTTGCATAGTGTCCTGAGTATCATCTATTTGGATATCTTCTCCCATTGTGAGTAATGGGAGTGTGCTTGACTCAGTACAAGATGCCATGGCCCGATGGCGAATTTCAATAGATTCATCCTGTTGAGAGGATGTCTCCAGAGACTGTTCAGTGGCCATATCAATGTCCATATCCTTTTGAGAGGATACAGATGGGCTTACAGATGCCTCCCTATAGGTTTTTCTTTTCTTTAAGGGTGGAGACAGAGCTATGGGAACACTCATTGTATTTACATCACTAAATCTTCTTGAACTGGATTGAACATTTGGCTCAGGTTGTTGGTCAGAAGTGTTTGACTCTCTGTTTGGCTCTATGACCTGTGTTAGAGATTGTGGTTTTATAACCTCTTGGTCAACCCTAACAACCACTTGGGTTTCAATCATAGTACCAGATGAAGAAGATCCAGGGTTAGGAATAACTACCTGTAGTGGAACCGGATGTGGCTGAGGAACTTGTTCACCAAAGATAGGAAGATGAATGAATTGACTCATCAATGGTGAAACAACTATTATTGTGTTTAGGAATTTGAGTGAGCAATCCAGCCTGGTGTAGAATTTAGAATCTGTGGTTTGAGAGGTTTCAAATCTTGAATTCCTAAACAGTTCTACCTGCTCAGCAGTAAGTAGATGATTTATGATAAGAGTGAGAAAGCGAGGATACCAACACTTCACTTTCACATGATTATCACAATCTCTCCTAGAGTGAGCAAGTCTATTAATCATTAAGTTCCACAGAATTTCAGCAAAGTTAAGTCTACGACCAAATACAATAGCATAAGCAATATACTGATTTAGACTGGTAATGCCATGAAAATTGGTTTTTGTGCAATTACCAAAGACTCTAGCTATTGTATCAAAGAACAGATCTCATTCCCTTACAAGAAAACTTTTTGACAACTTAACCATTTGTAAGGGCCCCTGATAATGAATATTCACAAAGAACTGAGATAATTCATCATCAGAGGGTAAGGGATCAAACCTGTCCTTTGGAAACTGTAACACATCACAAAATAAATCTAAAGTGACTGTATATTGCTGGTTTAAAATATTGAACGTAAATGATTTTGAATCTTCAGCAATAATAACACTTGAACACAGAAACCTCAATGGATCAATTCTCAAAAGTGCAGAGGCACAAATAGCATGACTAACACACGTCTTACTATTTAAAAATTGAATCCAAGGTTTAAATCGTTCCACTTTACACTTGGACGGATCAAAATACCCAACATAATTATTTAACACAAGTTCAAAATTAGGATCCATTTTTGATAAAACAAGAAATTTTAATTAACTTAAAATAAAATTAGAATTTTAGGGATTTTTAGAATTAATTAAAATTACTTAAAATCCACAAAATCACAATTCTATCAAAATGAACCAAATTTAAATTTTTAATCCTAAAATTTCGAACTTGAAACTTTGAAATGCAACAATGAAACGGGCAAATGATCTTTTTAGCACACAAACAGTTCTACAATCACAGAAACACAAATGATCACTCAAAACACAAGAAAATCACTTAACAATTTCAAGAACAATCAAGTCGAATGATTTTTAAGAAAAATGAAATTTTGACAGCACTTCGACTTAAAAGCTTGATTTTATAAGAACAAAGAGTTTTGCTAAGTAAAGACTTGAGCAATAGTGGATCAAGGATTGTTTCTGCAGAAATGATAGAATTCGAATGGGGTTTTCTTTCAAAAACTGAAGAGAAAACTGATAAGGCAACAGTAGAATGTGTGTATGCAATGTATGTATATATGTGTATATATATATATAATAAGAATAAACTATTAAAAAGAAATGAACCGTTTTTTTTTAAATTTGTACTGGGAAGACAATCGGGAAGACTTAGGATAGTCTTCCCGGTAGTCTTCTTAGAACAAATTAGGAAGTCTTCGGAAAAAACAATAAAAGAAAAAACAGAAAATAAAATAAATAAAAGAGAGTCTTCTCGATAGTCTTCCTAGTTCAAAAACTGGGAAAACTTAGGAAAAGACTTAAAATAAAATAAAATAAAATAAAATAAAAAACAAAAAAAAGGAAATATTCCGAGTCTTCACGGTAGTCTTCCTAGTATAAAACTGGGAAGACTTAGGAAAAACTTAGAATAATTAATATTTTTACAAAAAATGCAGAAAAAATAATAAAAATGCATGAAAAATATATACAATTCTAGAAAAATTCACAGAAAATTCCATAAATCCAAGAAAAATAAGCAGAAAAATATAGAAGTGCATTAAACTAATATAAACCTGCAGAAAAATTTAAACAACAATATTTACAATCTGAAATTCATCTAAATAATTCTAAATAATTACATTTTCAATAAAAATACATTTCTCCATTTAAAAAAAATATGAGAAAAATATTTTTAGAGAAAATATATTATTCAGAAATATTTAAATTAACAAGCATGTAATATCAAATAAGAATTGACAATAAATATCATTTAGAATGACAAGAGAAAATGAATTTTTGAAAAGAACAAACATGACAGAGATATTGTTAATCACTAAGACTGTTCAACATACCCAATTTACCAACTAACCTGGTAAATGTGGATTCGTCAACAGATTTAGTGAATATATCTGCAGTTTGTTCTTCTGTGGGTACAAAGTGTAATTCCACAGTTCCATTCATGACTGCTCTCTGATAAAATGATACCTGATATCAATGTGTTTCGTTCTCGAGTGCTGAACAGGGTTGTTGGAGATTGCTATGACACTTGTATTTGAAACCCTATTGGTTTTGATGATGACACATAACAGCAAGCTGATTACTTGTTATCTCCTTGTCTACATTGCTAATATTTTTGCAGGAGAAGCATAAATTTAGGGGGAGTTTTTAGCTCCTGAATATTGGTGTGTAATCATCAAAAAGAGGGAGATTGAAACCCTATTGGTTTTGATGATGACACATAACAACAAGATGATTGCTTGTTATTGAATATATTAGTTTGTTATTTTGTTAACTTGTTTTGCTTGATGCTTTAATTGAGGGGGAGCTTTTAGCTCAATCACATATGGATATATTATCATCAAAAAGGGGGAGATTGAAACTCTATGAATTTTGATGATCATATAGTGGCAAAGATGTTTGTATTTATAGATGTAAAGCAGCAAGCTATATGCTCTATCCTAACTTGTTGTTGCAGGGAAAGATGGCTTACTGATATGAAATATCAGTGCATATAAAATAGCATGCCATTATCATATGTACTAACTTGGTTTTGCAGGGTAAAATAGCTTACTGATATGAATGTCAGTTTATCTAAACAGCAAGCCATTAGTGCTGGACTGAGTCAGTTTGGCAAGCCAACTTCACATGTTCAATATACAAACAACAAGCCAAGTTGTTCTGCTCAGAATCTGTCAAGATCGTGGATCATGGATCTATCTTAGGAAACTTGATTAAATATATTGTGAGGGCTCTTTTAAGACTTAATACGTACATAATATATTTAGAGCTCAAAATCTTTTATCAAATCCTTTTTAATAATCGCTTTCCAAAATTATAGGAGCTTGCCATGTTTAAAAGATTTTCTCTTACAAAACCTCCTATACATGTTTTTGATACACACAAACAGAAGGGTTTTGTTTTATCTTCGATTTATCTTCTCCAAACCTCTGTCAAACGGTCACATGAACGTTGCTAAAATCTCTCCAACCAATTGAACGTTAGAATTGGATTCTAGACGTTGGTAATTGATTGGTTGATTTTTGAACGTTGTTTGTGAAGCTATTTAAACCTGTTCTTGTGTCTTTTTATATTATCCATCCAAGCATAACAAGAACACACACAACTCAGTTTTACTTTGCTATATTCAAACAAATTCTCTCGAGTTCTTTATATATCATATATGTACTATATCTTTGAGAGTTCATAGGTTTTGAGTTGTAATCACTTTATTGATTTGTATTACTCTATTTGTAATAAGTAGTTGCTGGATATATTGGCTAGGGAACAAGGGTTTGGTGAACGTTGTTAGAGAAGTATACTTGGGAAGTATAGCTTAGAGAGCAAGTTCTGAAACAGGTGTTCAGCAAGCCATTTGTCAGCAACCGGTAAGAAGGGTGGTATATTATTGTATCTTGTAATTGTTATTATCTTTGATCAATAATATATTCTCTTACCGGGTTGGTAAGGGACCAGGACGTAGACCATAGGGGACTAGGGGTCGAACCTGGCTAAAAGTTTATTGTGTTCTTTACTTTTATGCCTTACTTACCGTACTGCATTTATTTACAATCAGCGTGCCATTTGTGTCTGCATTGGTAACAGTCAGCATGCCATTTAAGTCTGCATAAATTGAACTCAGTAAGCCATTTCTGGTAAAACATTAAAATTGGTCATAGTTTGCCATATACACCTATTCATTCCCTCTAGGTGTTCATTTTCATTTGGTATCAGAGCGTTGGTGTACTAACAATTCTGTAACAGGAAAGTACAGATCCTATGGCACACTATGTAGGTGGAGAATCATTAGACATGCCACCACTTCTCATTGGGACTGAAAATTATGATTTTTGGAAACAGAGAATGAAGGTGCTTCTCAACAGAGATGATGCAATTGAATGGAGAATTGTTAAGAATGGTCCATTTACTTTTCTGGACAAAGACGGCAAGCCGAAAGACGTTGATGATCTTAACGAGGAAGAATTGATTAAAATGGGCAATAATGCAAGAGCCAGGTACACATTAATATGTGGTCTTTCAATTTCAGATTATGACAAGGTGTCTTGGTGCATCACAGCAAAGGAGGTATGGGACAAGTTAAAAATGTTATATAAAGATACAACAAAATTGAAGGAAGTTTGTTTCAATTCCAAACAACCTACCATTTTGAAATTTGAAAAGAAAGGAAGTGATCGCTTGACATGCAATGATGATGTATCAACTTCTGGTGTGAAATTAAATGAAGACACAAATCATTCAGCTTTTGTTGGGCTTGATGATGAAGTCTTTCAAGAGAAAACGGAAGAAGTTTTATTCGAAACTGATGTTTCCGATTCGGAATCAGATACAAGTGAGGTAAACTCTTTTTATTCCAGGAAAACATCTGAAAATATTATTATGGAATCACTAACAATGCATGAATCAAAAAGTGTGGCCATAGAAGAACATATGGCACTAAAGGCTGAACTCAGCAAGCTATCTGAGAAGAATTCCTATCTATCTAATATGATTAAAGATTTGCTGCCAAAAATTGAAGAATGGGATACAACCTCATCAAGTAAGGCTACAGAGATCAAGGAACTAAATGCTAAAAATAGTCAATTGGAGGCTATTATCAAAGCACTTGAAAAGATGAACAAGACCTTAACTGAAGAGATCAATGATCTGAGATCAGATAACAAATCTATAGTGGAAGCATTAGATTCATACAAACTGAAGGAATCAAATCGAGTAGAATCTTCCAAAACATCTGAAATGGTATCTCAGCAAGCTGAAACCGTTAGTCAGCAAGCTGAAACCGTCAGTCAGCAAGCTGAAATGATCATTACCTTGGAAAAAGAAGTCAAGGATCTCAAGCAGGGTATCGGATCATTTATCCAAGGAGAAGAAGGCCTAAAGGCAATGATGAAGGACACTAATGCTCCATTGGTAAGAGAAGGAGTGGGTATGAACTTCAATAAGAAAGACAAGGCTATCAAATATGAAGGAAGATATGGTATACCCTACAACTATGCCATGCCTTGGAAGACGTGCAACAAATGTGGAGGAAAAGGACATCTTGAAAGACACTGTACCTCTCAAGTCAATCAAAAAAACAAAGAATCTCCTCAGAATAAGACTTATCGACATAAGTCAGCTTACCAACAGGGCTCTGGCAGACAACAAACAGCTTACCATCCGTCTGACAGAAAACAACAGAGAAGGAATCAAGCTCCAAAAGTGATCCAGAAGTGGATTAAGAAATCTGATCTACATGTTCTTTATGATCTATCTACTGACCATGGTGGATCCTACCAAATTTGGGTACCCAAGTAGTAAGTATGCTATTTGTTCGCGTACATTTATTTAAATATGATTATATTATTATTTTGGTACTAACAAGATTCCTCTAGTATATAGATGGGGCATATATACGTATATATAGTTTTGTGCAGGAATTGAAAAAGGAGAATACTATTTCGGTTGTTTGATTGGTGATAAAGGTGTAAACCACATTCATGATTATTTGGAATGTGCACTCTTCAATCAGCAAGGTATCTTACATTTCAGTAGAACAGTTGGTATGGCAGAAAACCAGAATACATGTATTCAGCATGCTGGTTTGATTTATCAAACTTTATCATTATAACTAGCCTACTGTTTACTACATGTTTTATGCTTACATGCTTATTTTGTTAATCCCTTTTCTGATGATGTCATAGGGGGAGAAGAACATGAATACATGTGATAAAAAGGGTTATAATGTTACATGATTGCATTTATAAACTAATGTTTTATGCAGGGATGAGTCACGTTTGTATTGCATATGATGAATTATGCTAACCTGATTCTATGTTGAGATATTATATTAATCAGGGGGATCATTGCTTTATGGGAACAACATAGTCTCTCCGATGTATTCAAGTATGTCATCATCAAAAAGGGGGAGATTGTTGGCGTGATGTTTTGATGATGAATACAAATGCTGCTTATGAATATTTCATGCTTTATTATCTAATCTTGTTTTGCAGGAAGTATTGATTACTGATTAAGGGGGAGAAAGTATTGATTCTCTATTTCATTTACTTTGTTTGGTTTGATAATGCTAAATGTTCATGTGACACCAAACCAAGATATTGTTTATCTCCTTGTCTACATTGCTAATATTTTTGCAGGAGAAGTATAAATTTAGGGGGAGTTTTTAGCTCCTGAATATTGGTGTGTAATCATCAAAAAGGGGGAGATTGAAACCCTATTGGTTTTGATGATGACACATAACAGCAAGTTGATTACTTGTTATCTCCTTGTCTACATTGCTAATATTTTTGAAGGAGAAGCATAAATTTAGGGGGAGTTTTTAGCTCCTGAATATTGGTGTGTAATCATCAAAAAGGGGGAGATTGAAACCCTATTGGTTTTGATGATGACACATAACAGCAAGCTGATTGCTTGTTATTGAATATATTAGTTTGTTATTTTGTTAACTTGTTTTGCTTGATGCTTTAATTGAGGGGGAGCTTTTAGCTCAATCACATATGGATATATTATCATCAAAAAGGGGGAGATTGAAACTCTATGAATTTTGATGATCATATAGTGGCAAAGATGTTTGTATTTATAGATGTAAAGCAGCAAGCTATATGCTCTATCCTAACTTGTTGTTGCAGGGAAAGATGGCTTACTGATATGAAATATCAGTGCATATAAAATAGCATGCCATTATCATATGTACTAACTTGGTTTTGCAGGGCAAAATAGCTTACTGATATGAATGTCAGTTTATCTAAACAGCAAGCCATTAGTGCTGGACTGAGTCAGTTTGGCAAGCCAACTTCACATGTTCAATATACAAACAGCAAGCCAAGTTGTTCTGCTCAGAATCTGTCAAGATCGTGGATCATGGATCTATCTTAGGAAACTTGATTAAATATATTGTGAGGGCTCTTTTAAGACTTAATACGTACATAATATATTTAGAGCTCAAAATCTTTTATCAAATCCTTTTTAATAATCGCTTTCCAAAATTATAGGAGCTTGCCATGTTTAAAAGATTTTCTTTTACAAAACCTCCTATACATGTTTTTGATACACACAAACAGAAGGGTTTTGTTTTATCTTCGATTTATCTTCTCCAAACCTCTGTCAAACGGTCACATGAACATTTAGCATTATCAAACCAAACAAAGTAAATGAAATAGAGAATCAATACTTTCTCCCCCTTAATCAGTAATCAATACTTCCTGCAAAACAAGATTAGATAATAAAGCATGAAATATTCATAAGCAACATTTATATTCATCATCAAAACATCACGCCAACAATCTCCCCCTTTTTGATGATGACATACTTGAATACATCGGAGAGACTATGTTGTTCCCATAAAGCAATGATCCCCCTGATTAATATAACATCTCAACATAGAATCAGGTTAGCATAATTCATCATATGCAATACAAACGTGACTCATCCCTGCATAAAACATTAGTTTATAAATGCAAACATGTAACATTATAACCCTTTTTATCACATGTATTCATGTTCTTTGGTATCAGAGCAGGTCACAGGTTCGAATCCCATGTAGTGCATATTTATGCCAAAGGCATGTTGTGCAGTCATTGGCTGGCAGATGCTAGGGGGGGGATTGTTGGGTTTCCAGCATCTCTCTAAATCGAAACGTGGCGCTGGCTGCTACACTATAAAGGTTAAGAGTTGCGCCTTCTCCACAAGTAGCTGCTTTTGGTGTAGTGGTAAGCGCTTAGGTCCTAAAAAGTGGAGATTGAAACCCTATTGGTTTTGATGATGACACATAACAGCAAGCTGATTACTTGTTATCTCCTTGTCTACATTGCTAATATTTTTGCAGGAGAAGCATAAATTTAGGGGGAGTTTTTAGCTCCTGAATATTGGTGTGTAATCATCAAAAAGGGGGAGATTGAAATCCTATTGGTTTTGATGATGACACATAACAGCAAGCTGATTGCTTGTTATTGAATATATTAGTTTGTTATTTTGTTAACTTGTTTTGCTTGATGCTTTAATTGAGGGGGAGCTTTTAGCTCAATCACATATGGATATATTATCATCAAAAGGGGGAGATTGAAACTCTATGAATTTTGATGATCATATAGTGGCAAAGATGTTTGTATTTATAGATGTAAAGCAGCAAGCTATATGCTCTATCCTAACTTGTTGTTGCAGGGAAAGATGGCTTACTGATATGAAATATCAGTGCATATAAAATAGCATGCCATTATCATATGTACTAACTTGGTTTTGCAGGGCAAAATAGCTTACTGATATGAATGTCAGTTTATCTAAATAGCAAGCCATTAGTGCTGGACTGAGTCAGTTTGGCAAGCCAACTTCACATGTTCAATATACAAACAGCAAGCCAAGTTGTTCCGCTCAGAATCTGTCAAGATCGTGGATCATGGATCTATCTTAGGAAACTTGATTAAATATATTGTGAGGGCTCTTTTAAGACTTAATATGTACATAATATATTTAGAGCTCAAAATCTTTTATCAAATCCTTTTTAATAATCGCTTTCCAAAATTATAGGAGCTTGCCATGTTTAAAAGATTTTCTCTTACAAAACCTCCTATACATGTTTTTGATACACACAAACAGAAGGGTTTTGTTTTATCTTCGATTTATCTTCTCCAAACCTCTGTCAAACGGTCACATGAACGTTGCTAAAATCTCTCCAACCAATTGAACGTTAGAATTGGATTCTAGATGTTGGTAATTGATTGGTTGATTTTTGAACGTTGTTTGTGAAGCTATTTAAACCTGTTCTTGTGTCTTTTTATATTATCCATCCAAGCATAACAAGAACACACACAACTCAGTTTTACTTTGCTATATTCAAACAAATTCTCTCGAGCTCTTTATATATCATATATGTACTATATCTTTGAGAGTTCATAGGTTTTGAGTTGTAATCACTTTATTGATTTGTATTACTCTATTTGTAATCAGTAGTTGCTGGATATATTGGCTAGGGAACAAGGGTTTGGTGAACGTTGTTAGAGAAGTATACTTGGGAAGTATAGCTTAGAGAGCAAGTTCTGAAACAGGTGTTCAGCAAGCCATTTGTCAGCAACCGGGAAGAAGGGTGGTATATTATTGTATCTTGTAATTGTTATTATCTTTGATCAATAATATATTCTCTTACCGGGTTGGTAAGGGACCAGGACGTAGACCATAGGGGACTAGGGGTCGAACCTGGCTAAAAGTTTATTGTGTTCTTTACTTTTATGCCTTACTTACCGTACTGCATTTATTTACAATCAGCGTGCCATTTGTGTCTGCATTGGTAAGAGTCCGCATTCCATTTAAGTCTGCATAAATTGAACTCAGTAAGCCATTTCTGGTAAAACATTAAAATTGGTCATAGTTTGCCATATACACCTATTCATTCCCTCTAGGTGTTCATTTTCAGTATTATCACACAAAATGGGAATTTTGTCTAATGCAAAGCCATAGTCCTTCAATTGATTCCTTATCCATAAAATCTGAGCACATCAGCTTCCAGCAGCAATATATTCAGCTTCTGCTGTTGAATTGGAAACTGTTTGCTGTTTCTTGCTATACCAGGAAATCAATCTACCTCCTAGGAATTGACAACTCCCAGAAGTACCCTTTCTATCAACAACACTACCTGCATAATCAGAATCTGTATATCCAACAAGATTAAAACTAGAATCTTTAGGGTACCAGATACCTAAATTAGGTGTACCCTTAAGATATCTCAGGATTCTTTTAACAGCAACGAGATGTAAATCTCTAGGGTCCGCTTGGAACCTTGCACACAAGCATGTAGCATACATAATATCTGGTCTACTAGCAGTAAGATAGAGTAAGGAGCCAATCATACCTCTGTAGCTTGTAACATCTACCTTGATAGAGTTATCACAAGCTCCAAGTTTGACTGTTGTTGAAGATGGAGTCCTTGCTGATGCTGAATCCTCCATGTGATACTTCTTGATGAGTTCTTTTAGATACTTGGATTGACAAATAAATATTCCATTTGACCTTTGACTTACTTGTAATCCAAGAAAGAACTTCAGCTCACCCATCATACTCATTTCAAACTTACTCTGCATTAGCTTAGCAAATCTCTTACAGAGATCATCATTAGTAGACCCAAATATGATGTCATCCACATAGTCTTGGACTAATATCATATCACTTTTGTATTTCTTTGAAAAAAGAGTTTTGTCTATGATACCTCTAACAAAACCATTTTCTAAAAGAAAACCAGAGAGAGTATCATACCATTTTCTTGGGGCTTGTTTGAGACCATAGATAGCCTTGAAGAGAAAGTACACAAAGTCCAGCAACTCCTGATTTTCAAAGCCAGGGGGATGTTCCACATACACTTCTTCATCTAGCTCACCATTCAGGAATGCACTCTTAACATCCATTTGATAGACTTTAAAATTGGAGTAAGCTGCAAATGCTAAGAACATCCTGATGGCCTCAAGTCTAGCCACTGGTGCATAGGTTTCATCATAATCAATGCCTTCAGCTTATGAATACCCTTGAGCAACCAGTCTTGCCTCGTTCCTTGTAACAATGCCATCCTCATCTAGCTTGTTTCTGTATATCCATCTAGTACCAACTACTTCCTTGTTCTTTGGTCTGGGTACCAGCTTCCAGACTTGCTGTTGTTCAAATTGATTGAGTTCATCTTGCATAGCAATCACCCAATCTGGATCAGTCAGTGCTTCCTCAGTCTTCTTTGGCTCCATTTCAGATAGAAACCCTGAATAATGACATTCATTATGAGTAGCACTTCTAGTTCTAACTCCAACAACTGGATCACCAATGACCAGCTCAAAGGGATGAGCTCTATTCCATACAGTCTGTCTTGGAAGATTTGATCTTGATGATTCGCCTTGAAATTCATTATGGTGTTGTGAATGACTAGTAGATCCTTCATTTCCTCCCCCTGAGTTGTTGCTTGATTGCCTTGATGATTCTTCTCCAGTGTTGGTGGTATCTCCATTGTTACCAATGTTTCCACCACCACCACCAGGATTATTATCATCATTGTTATTGTCATTACCAGCAACATTCTCAGGTGGGACTTCATCATCTGAATCTGAGTCTGGTAAGTTATCAAACTTCAGTTCTTCAGATGAATTTTCAGTTTGGATACTAGGGAGCTTAGTGTCATCAAATGTAACATTGACACTTTCCTTCACATGGTGACCATCAATCAAGTACACCCTATAAGATCTTCTTGAATAACCAATAAAAATAGCTTCTTGTGCCTTGGCCTCAAACTTGCCACGTTTCACATTGTCATCCTTAAGTACAAAGCATTTTTCTCCAAATACATGAAAGTATTTGAGAGTTGGTTTCTTGTTGTTCATGATCTCATAAGGAGTCTTCATTAAGTCCTTGTTGATTAAAGTTCAATTCTGAGTATAACAAGCAGTGTTCACAGCTTCAGCCCAAAAGTACATTGGAAGTCTTGATTCACTTAACATAGTCCTAGCAACTTCAATCAATGTACGATTCTTCCTTTCCACCACTCCATTCTGTTGAGGAGTTCTAGGGGCAGAATACTATCTTGTTATTCCTTTATTTGCACAAAAGTCATTTAGGACTGCATTCTTGAATTCAGTTCCATTATCTGACCTTATAGCTCTAACAGGGAATCTCGAATCCAGCTCAATCAACTTTATATGATCAATCACCATCTGTGGGGTCTCATCCTTGGAATGTAGGAATAAAACCCAAGTATATTTGGAATAGTCATCAACAATCACAAGTGCATATTGTTTCTTTCACATGGACATCACATTAACTGGACCAAACAAATCCATGTGCAGTAGCTGATGTGATTCAGTTATTGATGATGTGTCAGTGCCCTTGTGAGAAGCTTTCTTTGACTTTCCTTTCTGACATGCCTCACACAGTCCTTCCTGTGTAAATTCCATCTGAGGCAAACCTCTAACCAATTCCCTCTTGACTAAAGAGTTCATGGTTTTGAAGTTAAGGTGAGACATCTTCTTGTGCCATAGCCAACTCTCATCTGATGAAGCTTTAGCATAAAAACAAGTAACTTCATCTTTGGATCCAGAGTGCAGATCAGCTATGAACAAATCACCTTTCCTTACTCCTTGAAGAGCAGGCTTTCCATTCTTCTTGTGAAGGATCTGACATCTATCTTTCTCAAAGGAAACAACATATCCTCGGTCACAGAAATGACTGATGCTGAGAAGATTGAACTTTAGACCTTCCACAATAGATACGTCTGGAATGATAACATTTCCAAACTTCAAACAGCCATATCCTCTGGTAATACCCTTGCTGTTATCTCCAAAGTTAACTCCTGGGCCGGCTTTCTCAACCACATTTGATAGCAGGGCTCTATCTCCGGTCATATGCCTTGAACAACCACTGTCAAGAACCCACATAACACGGTTTACCTGTTCCACACCCTGCGGTATCAAATTGATTAGACCTTCTTCGGAACCCAAAATTGATTGGGTCCGGCATACTTAATGAACTAGCCTTTGTCAGGCAAAACAACATTTTTAACCTTAACTACATAAACCTCTTTCACAAAAGAGCGTTTCCATTTATAGCCAGCCTTAACACATTTCTGAGTAGGCTTAGGGATAAATGGATCCACTCTAGTCTTTGGAGGACTAGTAGTCTTAGATCTAACATGCTTCTTATTATTAACATGTTGACGTGGAGCAGTCTTATTATCAGATACATGCTTACTATTAAAATAAGCATAAATAACATTGAAAGCACAAGACATGCAATTAACCACACCACATGCTTTATGAGAAAGATTAATGGCAGGCATGTTGGTTCTACAGTTGTTATGATCCACTTTATGAATGTCTGACTTAGTCTCCGTTGCTGAAACAACTTTGACTGTTTTGTCAGACATACACTTGTTGGACTGATGATCAAGATCAAAAGCACGATCCTCCATACGTATCTCCTCTTCAATAATAATAGAGTATTCATTCAGAAGTCCTGCTTAGGACTCTCTAAAGAAAGGTTTATAAATACCCTTAAGCATATCTGGTATACCCCTTTCTTCAGCACTGACTCTATTAGGGGTATTTATGGTTAATTCACCAATAGACTCATTATAGTCATACCCTATTCCTACAGTATGACCAATACTTTGTTTATTGATGATTTCTTTAGCAGTCTTACAAGAGTTATAGTAAGCATTAGCCTTGACCTTAAGTTCACTGATCTGACCCTTAAGAATGGTTTCCAGTTGAATATAACATTTAACCCTATTCTCAAGAAATGCTATTTTCTTAGTTAGTTCATCCTGATTAACATGCACAAGTTTTAATTCTTTTACCTCCTTTTCAAGAGCTGTGTTCAAAAGAATTATTCTATCATTTTCTCTACGAGCACATGAAACAGTAGTACTAAGATGATAGATCATTTCAGTATCAGTAAACTTTACCTCTGACATGAATGTTGATGAAGTGCTTGCCTCATTAGCCATTAAAGCTAGGTTTCACCTGCTTCTTCATCACTATCAGTATCATCCCAACTCTTTCCTTCGGCAACATAAGCTTTCTCAATCTTATTGTTCTTGCTAGAATCAAATGAGTTCTTTCTCACTTGCTTTGGCTTTTTACATTCTATAGCAAAGTGACCTAACTCATTACAATTGTAGCACCTGATTGTGCTTCTTTCCACAGTTCCAATTTTATAGCCACCCCTTGTGCTATATGTAGATGAGGAACCACCTCTCTGAAACCTGGGATTGAACTTAAGATTGGGATTCCTTCTGAATTTGAATTTGCCAAACTTTCTCACTATCATTGCCAAGTCACCATCCTCCAGCTGATCAAGTTCTTCCAAAGAGTAGAAGTCACCACCAGATTGATCAATGGATGTTAAACCATATTCAGCATCAATAACATCCAAGTTAGAACTGGAAGGTTGAATAACCTTCACTTCCAGTTTCTGTGGGACTTCTGTAGTCAATGCAGTAGAAGTACCAACTATCTTTCAGGTTCCATTTAAATCCTTCTGTTGAATCTGCTCCAGCTCATAGGTCTTCAGAACACCATACAGTCTTTCCAAAGAAATCTCTCCAAGATCTCTTGCTTCTCTGATTGCAGATATTCTGTGCTCCAAATGAATTGGAATTATCAGGAGGAACTTCTTGTTAATTTCCTTGATAGTATAGTGCTTCCCATTGAGATTCAGATCATTGATAAATTTGTTGTATCTCTCAAAAACCTCAGAGATACCTTCACCAGGGTTTGATCTGAAGTGCTCATAAGAAGAGGTGAGAATTTCCAGCTTATTCTCTCTGACTTCCTCTGTCCCCTCATTGATTATCTCTATTGTGTCCCAAATGTGTTTGGTAGTAGCACAGTTTAGGACATGATTATGCATGATAGGATCAAGACAATCAACCAGTATCAACTGTAGACAGGCATCCAGTGTATCATCCTCTTTCTCATCAGCTGTGTAGTCCTTGGGATCCTTAGGGTACATCCTAGAAGCTCTAGTAACAACATCATTCTCTAACTGCTCTTCCTCCACAATCATAGGAAGTTTAGGACCATTCTTCAGTACTCCTAGATATTTAATATTTGTAACTTGAAGAAACAGGAGCATCTTCTTCTTCCACATAGGATAATGCTCCTTACTGAACATGGGGATCTTGACTGTACCCACTTTCTGAGTTGTAGAAATTTTTGAAGAATAATAAAAATTTCAGAGTTTAAGAAAAAATCTCAAAACAATTGGATCTTTGATTAGTATATCAATCAAAAGGCTCTGATGCCAATTGTTAGGTCCTGATAAGTTTGTAGAAGGGGGGTTGAATACAAACTATACCGTTTAATCGAATTTGTCCTTTTAAAGATTTAACAATTTAGAACAAATTAATGCGGAATAAAACTGAAACAATATTCAAGTTAAATATAACTTATATTAAACTTGAGGAGTGTTACAATTTGATCACTGATTACAAGGGTTCTTAATAAAACAACCCTAGAATAAATTCGACATGAATTTATCTATTTTTGTAATAAAAAGGATCGAATACTAAAAAGTAGTTCGATATAAAATCTAGGGATTATGATCCGCTAGAATGTCAAAGCAGTACAAGTGAAATGATCCTTATGAATTTAATGATAAGAACATATCAAGAATTAAGTCACTTGAAGAAATGAATTGCTTTTACAGTTGGAAGTTGAAGAAGACAGAAAGCTTTTAATTTGATGTTCAAAATCTTTCTGTTGTGTCTTTACTTCTGTTGTTGTAATGTAATGATGTAATGCCTTTGAATTGTCTTTGTCTTTTATATTAAAACTTTCCATTCAATCCCACGTGCAGAACCACTTGACAGAATAGAATTTGCCTTAGGAAGACTTGCAGGAAAACAATCATTTATGCCTTGGAAGACAATCGGGAAGACAAGGAATACAAAGGGAAGACAATCGGGAAGACTAGGGTTTAAGCCTAGGAAGACAATAGGGAAGACTCACTTGTGAGTCTTCCTAGTTTAAAAAACTGAGTCTTCCTAGTTCAAACCTAAGTCTTCCTAGTTCATTTTTATTCTAATTTAAATAATTATCTAAATAAATTATGTATTAAATTAATTCTTTACAGAATTAATTTAATAAATAATTTACTTATAGTAATAATTATTTATAAGAGAATAAATAGAATTAGTTGACTTCTCAATTAATTTCTGAATCACTAACACTTAGATAAATAATAAACATTTTAGTACGTTGACACTCAATGTATTGTCTGGTTCATGAGTGACTAACGACAATGTCTGTTCTTTATCTGTTAGACTTTAAGCAGTGATTCACTTCCTTTTCATTCAAGAACTCTGTAATCATTATCTTTGATGTCACCTCTTAAAATCTCTGTCACTTTAATAAATCCACTGAGCTTGAATACTTCACTGAGGCTTGATCAATAAATTGAACTTCTTTCAATGTAGAATAACTTCAAGTTTGTAGATGACTTTTAATCTTCATTCTTTGACATATATAATCTTCTGAGATTACTGTGACATCTGACTTTTATTATTTACTTATTACATCTTAATTAAAGTTGAGTAGAATCCTCGGTGTTTACAAATAGGCCAATACATATGCCTTTCATGGTTACATATTTTGACAACTTCATATACTAGGTTATAGTCGGTGTTACGCACACGGGTATTTAAAAAAATAATTTAATTATATAAGAAATTAAGTAATTTTAGATTTAAGATAAAAGGTATAATAACTGTTGAAAGGCATATGTTTAAGCGTATTTGTTTACATCAAGGAATTAACTCAACATTAAACAAGTCTGTAATAAGTAAGTAATAATTCAATATTGTCACAGGAATCTCAGAAGATTCTATTTGTCAAAGAATGAAGATTAAAGTCATCTACAGACTTGAAGTGATTCTACATTGAAAGAAGCTCAATTTATTGATCAAGCCTCAATGAAGTATTCAAGCTCAGTGGATTTATTAAAGTGACGGAGATTTCAAGTGGTGACAGAAAAAGATACTGGTTATAGAGTTCTTGAATGAGAAGGAAGTGAATCACTGCTTAAGGTCAAATTGATAAAGAACAGACATTGTCGTTAGTCACTCATGAACCAGACAGTGCATCGAGTGTCAACGTACTATTGTGTTTGTTATTTATCTAAGTTTTAAGTGATTCTGGAATTAATTGAGAAGGCAACTAATTCTATTTATTCTCTTATAAATAATTAATATTATTAAGTATATTATTTATTAAATTAATTCTGCAAAGAATTAATTTAATACATAATTTATTTAGTTAATTATTTAAATTAGAATAAAAATGAACTAGGAAGACTTAGATTTAAACTAGGAAGACCCAGTTTATATAACTAGGAAGACTCACAAGTGAGTCTTCCCGATTGTCTTCCTAGAGTAAATTTAAGTCTTACCGAATGTCTTCCTAATACATTCCATTGTCTTCCCGATTGTCTTCTAAGGCAAAATGGCAGTTTTCCTCTAAGTCTTCCTAATGCAATTCTTTTGTAAATACATTGCACGTGGGTGATTAAAAAGAAATGCTGTGGATTAGTATACATGTACAAGGCAGAAGACAAAAGACAATAATTCATTGCAACAGAAGTAAAGACACATCAGCTTATTATCAAATACCTCTGTCTTCATAACTTCAACTGCACAGCTCTAAATTTCTGCAGGAGTATTAATTCTTGATTGTTCTTAACATTTAATCCATACGAATTGTATCTCTTGTACTGCTTTGACTTTCTAGCGGATCATAATCCCTAGATTTTATTTCGAACTACTTTTTAGTATTCAATCCTTTTTATTACAAAAATAGATAAATTCATGTCGAATTTATTCTAGATTTGTTTTATCAAGTTCTTTATAATCAGTGATCAAAATTGTAACACCCCTCAAGTTTAATAGAGTTTCTATTTAACTTGAATATTGTTTCAGTTTTTATTCCGCATTAATTTGTTCTAATTTGTTTAATTTTAAAAGAACAAATTTCGATAAAACGGTATAGTTTGTATTCAACCCCCCTTCTACAAACTTATCAGGACCTAACAATTGGTATCAGAGCCTTTTGATTAATATACAAATCAAAGATCCAATTGTTTTGAGATTTTTCTTAAACTCTGATTTTTTATTATTCCTAAAAATCTCAAAAGATGTCTACTACACAGAAAGTGGGTACAGTCAAAATCCCAATGTTCAGCAAGGAGCATTATCCAATGTGGAAGAAGAAAATGCTCCTATTTCTTAAGGTTGCAAATCCTAAATACATTGATGTGTTGAATAACGGTCCCAAACTCCCTATGATTATTGAGGGAGAGTTAATTGAGAATAATGTTGTTACTAGGGCTGCTAGAATGTACCCTAAAGATCCCAAGGAGTACACTCCTGATGAGAAAGAGGATGTTACCTTGGATTCCTGTCTTCAGTTGATCCTTATTGATTGTCTTGATCCTATCATGCATAATCATGTCCTAAATTGTGATACTGCTAAACACATTTGGGGAACCATAGAGATAATCAATGAGGGGACAGAGGAAGTTAGGGAGAATATGCTGGAAATTCTCACCTCTCAATATGAGCATTTCAGATCAAACCCTGGTGAAGGTATCTCTCAGGTTTTTGAGAGATACAACAAATTAATCAATGATCTGAATCTCAATGGGAAGCACTACACCAACAAGGAGATTAACAAAAAGTTCCTTCTTACACTTCCACCTCATTTGGAGCACAAAATTTCTGCCATTAGAGAAACAAGAGATATGAATGAGATTGCTTTGGAGAGATTGTATGGTGTTCTGAAGACCTATGAGCTGGAGCAGATTCAACAAAGGGAGCTGTATGGAACTGGGAAGATTGTTAGTACTTCTACTGCACTGGCTGCTGAAGTCCCATAGAAACTGGAAGTTAAGTCTGTTCAACCTTCTAGTTCTAACATGAATGTTATTGATGCTGAATATGGATTAACATCCATTGATCAATCTGGTGGTGACTTCTATTCTTTAGAAGAACTTGATCAGCTGAAGGATGGTGATTTGGCTTTGATAGTCAGGAAGTTTGGGAAGTTTAGATTCAAGAGGAATCCCAATCTTAAGTTCAGACCCAGATTTCAGAGAGGTGGATCTTCCTATTCAAGTGGCACAAGGGGTGGCTACAAAACTGGAACTGTGGAAAGGAGCACAATCAGATGCTAAAATTGTAATGAGTTGGGTCACTTTGCTACTGAATGCAGAAAGCCAAAGCAAGTGACTAGAAACACATTTGATTCTAGCAAGAAGAACAAGATTGGGAAAGCCTATGTTGCTGAGGGAAAGAGTTGGGATGACACTGACAGTGATGAAGAAGCAGGTGAGATTGGGAACCTTGCTTTAGTGGCTAAAGAGGCAAGCACTTCATCTGGATACATGTCAGAGGTAAAGTTTACTGATACTGAAATGATTCGTCATCTTGGTGGCACCTTAGATTGTGCACGCACTGAAAATGATAGAATAATTCTTTTAAACACAAATCTTGAAAATGAGATAAAAGAATTAAAACTAGTGCATATTAATCAAGATGAACTCACTAATAATGTAGCAGTTCTTGAGAATAGGGTTAAATTGTATCAACAACTGGAAACCATTCTCAAAGATCGGATTAGTGAGCTTAAGACCAAAGCTAATGCCTATTTCAACTCTTGTAAGACGGCTAAAGAGATTCTCAATAAACAAGTTGTTGTTAAACATGTCAGTATAGGTTATGATTATAATGAGGCCATTGGATTGCTTGGAATTAATTCCCCTTGTAGAGTCAGATCTGAAGGAAGGGGTGTTCCATATGTTCTTAAGGGTATTGAAACACCCTTCTGTAAGGAGTCCGAGGCAGATCCTCTGAATGAATACTCTATAATCATTGCTGAGGAGATTCGTGAAGAAGATACTGCTTTGGAAGTTGAACAGTCCAAAAAGTGTATATCTGATATTCCAGTCAAAGTTGCTACAACTAAAAAGACTAAATCAGATATCCATAAGTTGGATCAAAACAACTGTAGAACTAACATGCCTGCTGTTAATTCTTCTCATAAAGCATGTGGTGTGATTGCATGTCTTGTGCTTTCAATGTTATATATGCTTATTTTAATAGTAAGCATGTATCTAGTGATAAGACTGCTCCACGTTAACATGTTAATAATAAGAAGCATGTTAAAACAAAGACTACTAGTCCTCCTCAGACTAGAGTTGATTCATTTATCCCTAAGCCTACTCAGAAATGTGTTAAGGCTGGCTATAAATGGAAACGCTCTTATGTGAAAGAGGTTGAAGTAGTTATAGTTAAAAATGTTGTTTTGCCTGACAAAGGCCAATTCTTTAAGTATGCCGGACCCAATCAAGTGTGGGTTCCGAGGAAGGACTAATCAATCTGGTATTGCAGGGAGTTAAACAGGTAAACCGTGTTATGTGGATTATTGACAGTGGCTGTTCAAGGCATATGACCGGAGATAGAGCCCTGCTATCAGATTTGGTTGAGAAAGCTGGCCCAGTAGTTACCTTTGGAGATAACAGCAAGGGTATTACGAAAGGATATGGTTGTTTGAAGTACGGAAATGTTATCATTGAAGATGTTTCATTTGTGGAAGGTCTGAAGTTCAATCTTCTCAGCATCAGTCATTTCTGTGACAGAGGATATGATGTTTCCTTTGAAAGAGAGAAGTGTCAGATCCTTCACAAGAAGAATGGAAAGCCTGCTCTTCAAGGAGTAAGGAAAGGTGACTTGTTCATAGCTGATCTGAACTCGGGATTCAAAGATGAAGTTAATTGTTTTTATGCTAAAGCTTCATCAGATGATAGTTGGCTATGACACAAGAAGATGTCTCACCTTAACTTCAAAACCATGAACTCTTTAGTCAAGAAGGAATTGGTTAGAGGTTTGCCTCAGATGGAATTTACACAGGAAGGACTGTGTGAGGCTTGTCAGAAAGGAAAGTCAAAGAAAGCTTCTCACAAAATATTTTGTTGTATATGTAACATATATTTTAAGATAATTTACATTAAATGCTTATCCAAAATTAAAAGATTAGTTTATATTTTAATTACTGAACTTACCATAAGTATTATTATCGTATTGATGATATTCAAAAATGAAATAGAAAGTTTCTATAATTAAATATGAGTCAAAATAAGGGGGTGGTATTCAATACCAACTTTTAATGACTTTTAAGGATTTTAAAAGTCATGTGTTATTCGATTCTAACTTTTAAAGAGTATCTAAAAGTATGGTGTTATTGAATTAAGACTTTTAACAACTTTTAAAAAGTCATTAAAAGTAAGGTGTTATTCAATTTAAACTTTTAACAACTCTTTAAAAGTAGACTGTTATTCAAAAAGTCACGAATTTGGAATGACAATTACATTTAATGACTTTTATTGACTTTTAACTTAAAATATAACTAGAGATCTAATGTGAAAAGTCATGAGGTTTGGGGTAAGATTTCACATGACTTTTAAATTATTATTTTATTTTCTTCTACAAACCTATATGGATACCAAGCCTAAAATGAATAGTCAACTGGATCAAATCTATACATTAAAATATTTTCTGAACGATCCCAAACCTAAGATATGGGATATCCACAAATTTATAATATATATATTTGTTTTTTGACAATAAATTTCAAAAGAAAACTGGAAACATGGCTAGTGAGCTTAATTGTGACATTGGCAAAATAAGTAGTAGAAACAAATAGCTAAAAGAGAATTTATAATATATTTCAACTATGAAGTAGTTAGTATTATCCAAATGGTGTATGTTAATATAGAGTATTTACTTTTTGAATTAGTAAATTTCAACAAAGAATTTAAGAAATTTATTTGATTAATTACACAACAAAATTAACTTATTTTTATGACTCAATACAAATTTTCTTAGTTTTTGAAATTTTATTTTCAAGGGAATGCTTATTCAAATTACATTAATATAATCGAACAATAAAATCGAATACTTTATATACAATTTAATCGGAGTGCGGGATTTTATGAAATTTTGTAGTGATATTGTTAAGACAATGGAAAAAAATATTTTTTCAATAAAATTTTATTCTTAAAAATATCTTAAAAAATGAGAACATGTAAAAATTATTTCTCGAACATATAAAAAATTATGCATATATCCAGATGTTTTAATTAATAAAATAAAAGGTTAAAAAGGGAAAAAAACCCTTGTAATTTAAAATAGATCACATAAACCCTTACCATTTAAATTTGTGGTTAAGAAAAATCCTTCTTGTCTTAGAGTATTTAGTTTTCCAATTTGTCAATTTTAGCAAAGAATTTAAGAAATTTAATTGATTAAATACAAAATAAAATTAACTTAATTTAAAAAAACATGTACCACATTATAGGACTCAATGCAAATCTTCCTAGTTTTTGAGATTTTATTTCCAAGATAATGCTTATTCAAATTACATAAATATAATTGAGCAATAAAAACGAATATTTTATATATAATTTAATTGGAGTGTAGGATTTTATGAAATTTTGTTGTGATATTTTAAAGACAAAAAAAAATATTTTGTCAATAAAATTTATTTTCTTAAAAATATGTTAAAAATTGAGAGCATGTAAAAATTATTTCTCAATTCAAAATGGATCACTCAATTCAACAAAGAATTTGAGAAATTTAATGGATCAATACAAAACAAAATTAATTTATTTCAAAAAAATGTACTTAATTAATTTAAATTATGAATTTAAATTAAATAAGTAATTCATTCTATTTATAATATTAATTAAGTATGACTTAATTAATTAATTAAATAGAAAGGGAATTATTTAAACTAATTCCGAAATAAGTTATTAATTAATTAAGTGAGACTTAATTAAATAAAAAATTGAAATTTCGGATTAATATTAATTATAATTGGATTATAATTAAATAAAGATTATTCCTCTATATATATAAAAATTATTTCTCAAACATATTAAATTATGCATAGATCCTAATGTTTAAATTAATAAAATAAAAGATTAAGAAGCTAAAAAACAACCCTTGTAATATAAGTGTAAGTGCATTCCCTATAATTTAAAATGGATCACTCAATTCAACAAAGAATTTGAGAAATTTAATGGATCAATACAAAACAAAATTAATTTATTTCAAAAAAATGTACTAAATGATAGGATTGATTTCAAATCTTTTTAGTCTTTTAGAGTTATTTCCAAGAGAATGCTTACTCAAATTACATAATTATAATCGAGCAATGAAAATAAATATTTTTTTATACATACTTTAATCGGAGTACCGGAATTTTATCAAATTTCGTAGGAACATTTAAAAAAAAATAAAAAGAATAATTTTTTTAATAGAATTTATTTTCTTAATTTTATCTTAAACAATGAGAATATGTAAGAATATGTAAAAATTATTTCTCAAACACATAAATTCATGCATACATTTTGATGTTTTAATTAATAAAATAAAAGACACGTGAATATTAGTATGATGTAGAAAGTTTGTTAAATGTAAAAAACTTAACTAAACAAATTAATAAACTATTATATAATAATATCTTATTATATAATAAGAGTAAAAAAGATAATAAGATAATACTATCATATATTAAGGGATCGACTCTCCGACAACAGGTTTAATATAATATTTGTATTTCAAACTTTAACTATGCTATCAAAATCTCCATAGAAAAGAAATTATATACTATACTATTATATAATAAAAGTAAGAGGGATATAAAAGGAGTACTGCCAAAGGTTAAGTGATCGATTCTTAATAACTACATATTATTTAACATATTTTTAGTTGTTTAATTTGCACGGTAAGCAGTCCATCCTTCCGTTTTTTTTGGGTGTATAAACAGTCCTACTTCTGTTTTGCTTCGTGTTGTATAAAGTAGTTAGTTTTCTACTTTGAGCTATCCTGTGGTGCTAATTTTTTATGACCAATGGCAACGATTTTCACTCCCATTAACTCATAACATATAATTCAAAAAGGTTCAATTTATATAAAACCTAAAAAATCATATTAATGATAAAAATTATTAAAAACTTTATCTAATAAAAAATAATTTAATAAAAAATATAATCAATAGGAGATAAAAATTTTATCTATAGAATTATATCGTTATATATAATAATATTGAAATTTTTTTATTTAAAATTTTGATTCGTAACGCCAAAAAAATCTTGACTGTTTAATCTAATAAATTTAAAAATAGAAAATTAAAATAATATAATATAAAAGAAAATTTTACATTATCTAAAAACAAGACTATAAGTTAAAAGAGGTTGTGTGAGAATTGGATTTTTAATTATTAAAATGTAAAGAGATTTTATCCAAAATTTTGGTAGTCACGGTACAATACCACCTAATTATATACTATTATATATTCAACAATATTGTCTTCGGATTTCATGGGCTCTTAACAAAATTAATATTAAAATAAATAACATTATGACAAATTTTTAAATAAAATTTTAACATTATATTTTATCTTATGTGATTATATGATAAATGATTTTATCTTAGAAGTACTATCGTATGTCAAGAGTTTCATTCTTATGAACATGTTAAATATAATATTTATATTATTACAGATGATGTAATATTGATATTATCGGTAAACAAATAACATATTAAATTATGATTGTGGATTCAAACTCTAACAAATATTTTTGAATTTAAACTATAACAATAAATTTGTTCATGTCTAACTTTAATACTATCATTTATGTCAATTCAAGCAAAATACTTATCATTAAGAAGTGTTATGTAAAGGCCGAGGGATTAGGCTGGTTGGTTAGTGTTCTAAAACCCGGATTTACTCGGTCGAGTACTCGGGAAAGTATTCGAATTCGACTATATTATCAATTTGATTTAGCTATACTCGGTTGGTAATTCAGTTTGTAGCCGACTCACGCGAAACTCAGGAAAAAATCGAAATATTTAGGAAAAAATCAGAGTACTCTGAAAAAATCGGACTATAGTAAAAAAAAAATCAGAAAAATGAGTTATGGACCAAAATTAAAAGAAGTCTCAAAGTGTGAGTATTTGTTTCTCATAAAGAAGACAAATTTTAAGTATTTTAAATGTTAAAATGATATTAAAAGAAATAATAAAATTAATAACATAATTTATTATGTCTTAGGTATCATTTATAAAATATTAAAATTAATATTTTAATACATCCTGTTTTTGAACAATGTACTCTTTCCGAGTGTTAGGAACTATGTTGTTTCTTGATGATAACTAGATTAACTTGGTGAAAATTGTATAAGTAAAATGTAGCCATCAACGGATAGCATGCTTTTGCAGTATCCGTAGAAGGGTAGCTTATCTACGGATAAGACTCAATATAACATGCTTGTGTAATCCTAACGTACAATCCTAAGATGCAGCCTAAGATGCAGTCCTGATGTGTATTCCTGATTTGTAATCTTGATGTTGAAATTGAAGTATTAGTTTTTAGGCTGAATAAGTCATGTTGACTTTCAATAGATATGTAGAATAGGGAGGCTAATTGTAAATAGTCTATGCCTTGTAATTTTACATGAGTGAAATTGACTGTCTACGGATAACAACATTAGCCTTCTACGGATGTGGACAATGTACTGTCTACGGATAGTAGTACTAGCTATCTACGGATGTGATCAAGATACTCTCAACGGATACAACTCAAATGGCTTCTACGGATACACACTGTACCTTGAAAAGGATAGTTCAGACATTGCACATGGGTTGACAGAATTCACAGAGCATGTAAACCAGTATTTCTGGAAAGTCACGAGAAGAAGAAGCATTCTGTTTTGTCCAGTCAAAAAATAGCATTTCTATAAAAGGCAATCAGCCAAGAAGGGCAAGCTACCAACATATGGACCACTACCCAGAATGGAGAAACAAGGATCTTGAACAGATTTACTTTGTGCATTATTGACTGTTTGAAATATCTTGTAAACTTAGGATATATAACCAGGTGTAGCATTATTCTAGAACTAAGAAATTAGTAAGACAATTTAGAGATCTCAAAGCTATATCCTTGTAAATTGCCGAAGCTAGATTTGTGTGTATGCAGTTGTGTGTTTATTCATAAACATCACAAAGATTTCTTCAAATAAAAATCTCTTAGGTGGACAAATCAATCCACCTGAATTTTTAATTCTTGTGTTATCTTATCTTGTTTATTTTTCTGTTCTTGATTTTACTTTCACATCTCTACTGTCAAGAACCAAAGAATTTTTAAAGATTGTATTCAACCCCCCCCCCTTTCTACAATCTTGATTCATTATCTGGGAATAACAATTGGTATCAGAGCAAGCTTCTAACACACAAGAAGTTTAAAGATCTAAAGACATCAGAATCATGGGTCAGAAGGATTATGGAGTTAAAATACCAGTTCTTGATAGAGATAATTATTTTCACTGGAAAGTAAAAATGCGACTACATTTAATGTCTATAGATGAAGGTTATGTAGAGTGCCTCGATCATGGCCTTCATGTACCAATGAAGCCAAACACCTCAATAGCTCAAGCACCTGCATGAGCTCCAAGCACCATTCCAAGGTTACCTTCAGAATGGACTCCTGAGGACAACATTGCAGTTCATAAAGATAAGAAGGCCATGAATATTTTGTTTAATGGTCTTGATTCTGACATGTTTAACAATGTTATTAATTGTTCTACAACAAAGGAGATTTGGGACACTGTCCAAACCATCTGTGAAGGGACTGAGCAGGTAAGGGAAAACAAGATGCAACTCCTCATACAACAGTATGAACACTTTCACTTCAAGAGTGGAGAATCTTTGAATGATACTTTTAGTAGATTTAAAAAATTTCTGAATGGATTGAAGTTGTATGGGAGGGTGTATCAAATCAAAGATTCAAATCTTAAATTTCTCATAGACTTGCCAAAGGAGTGGAAGTCTATGACTGTTTCCTTGAGAAACACTCAAGAGTATAAGGATTTTACTCTTGAGAGGCTGTATGGAACCCTGAAAACATATGAGTTGGAAATGGAAGAGGATGAGGAAATTGAGAAGGTCCAAAAGAAAACTGGATATGTTGCCTTAGTAGCAAGTGTTGAAAAGGCCGAGGACATGAAAGAAGAAGCTGCTGAAACTACACCAAGCACAAGTGCTTGTAAAGGTAGAACTGAATCAAGAAAGTGCAAAGGAAAGATGATTGAAGAAAGTGAGCCTTCTAACCAAGATGAAATGGATGAGCCAGATGAACATTTAGCTTTTCTGTCAAGAAAATTCTCAAAGCTCAAGTTCAAGAGAAACCCTGAGGTGTCCAAACCATTCAGAAAGGACTTTCAATCAAACAAGAACTATGTTGAAAGGTCCAAGTTTAAATGTTTCAATTGTGGAATAGGAGGTCACTTTGCCAATGAATGCAGAAAGCCAAAAGCTGAGAAGAGTTATTTAATTCGTGAATAGAATCGTTTACCTTTTGAAGCTTTACGAATGGTTGACTCATGGAGGTCCTTTGATATGATCACCACGTATTCCGTCTTGCGATATATGTCTCTAATTAGTCCACACAAACGCACGATCGTCCAACGATCACCGGAGTTTGGTACTAGCCAAGAAGTAGCCTCAAATCTCTCTCTCTCTAGCCTCGCCTTGATGTAGAGCGGCTAGGGTTTTTAAAAAAAAAAAAAACAATTCTGAATATTGAACCCTAAAATAATACATCCTTATGTATTTACAGGGAGAGAAGAGTGGGCTGAACCCTAATCTGATTGGGCTTCCAAACCCAATCCGATTATTGGTTGTATTATTATTAAATTTGAATTATTGTTTAATTAATCAAGTCCCACTTAATTAATTCAATAATTTAATATGATAATAATAATTTATTTAAATTCGTAATTTAAATAAAGCTCCATTTAAAAGCGTTCTATGTGTGTGACCCTTTAGGTTATTATTACGTTGGCAATAATTTTAATATCTAATAATAAAATTATAAACAATGAGCGGCATCTAGTAATACATCATTGCTACCCAAGTAATAATAATAATTGGTGATCCAATTAAATCTTTCGTGAATAATGTTCCATGTAATATAATCCTTTTAACCATATATTATAGATTAAACTCGAGGCATGGTTTGTGTCATCCTCTTCGTCATTTAATCCTGGTTTACTTGATCAATATGAGTAGACTATTAAACAAATCACTATTTGAGCATGGCCATACATTTTATAGTCTCACTCAATCAAGAGACCAATAATATCACACCTAAAATAGGAGGGTTAAATCCTATATCTATCATTCATATTTCTCATATGATTCATAATATACCCAACGTCCACATTTATCATTACCCGGTCAAAGGTAACTTTGAGTAGAATCAAAGTATATTAATTCTCATATAAATATATAATGATTTCAAGTCTAAGGATCATTACACCATTATCATTGTGAGAATTACTTATGACAATTGATCACATCTACCATGAAGAATTCACACGGTGGGTCAATCCAGTGCCATATTATTCTAACATGCACTTATGTCTTTGACTTTAGTATCACCATACTAATGACCAATGAGACGTGGTCATCTATCAACAAACATACTAGTCTTAATGCATTATTATTGTCCTCAAATAATAATACTCGACTAGGGATCTTTAGGATTATAAACACTATTCATATAATCTCATTTCTAAGTCACATACTTAGAGATATAGAATTCATGCTTATATTCCAAGGACATTTATTATTCTAATAATTATATCGCAGTTAATAAAGACATAATAAATAAAGAAAGAAAATCTATAGAACATATTTATTAATAATCAAAATGTCTTTCCCAAGAACATTATAGTATTGTCTCAAGGGCACAAATATATAACTCTTGGAAAGTTTGGTAGAACAACATTTGTTCACATTTATCTAATAAATCATACCAAACTCCATGCCTCTAAGTTCACAATCCTATTGTGGTAACGTAGTTAAGTCTAACCCAATGGTCTAACATTTAAGTATCACATTTAATTCATCGCGTCTTACCATGATAGATTGGAGTGCTTCGCTTTGGCAAACCCACTCTTTCTCGATCTAGGTCTTGACGAGTGTTGCCCATTGGAAGGCATCTAATTAACTTAAAATTTTAACTTTAGGGATTTTTATTATTAAAACGACCATGATCCCATCATCAAGAGATTCCCAATTTCTCCTTGAACTAAGTACTTCAAATCAAAATTCATCAATGGTTTGATTTCCAGTCCGTCGGAGGAGTCACAGTGGTCTCACTTAAAACCCAACTTTCTTACAAGCACAGCTTGTATTTTTGTCAAAATCGCCCCATATCAAAATTTGAAAATTCATACTTATTTCCGTGTTTCATAAACACAGGAATCTCATGTTCGTTTTGTTCATTTTTAAAATCTTGAATCGTTACAGATTTTATCTTGTTTAGCAAACATGGCATGGGTGACGTATCTAATACATACATGTTTAATCTAATTAAAGCATGCATCTTTATAACTACGCATACATATCATCATCACATGCATTATATTTGTAAAGTGCGTAAAGTAAACGTGCTTGGTTATGGCCCAATCCTATGTGATTTTTCCAAGCTAAAGGAAAAATCAAGGTCAATCTATGGTGGTATCAAATACAACATAATAATTATAACATGTCTTCAGCTTCCTTGTAATGACTCCTTTGATCGCCTCCTTGGTATGCCTCCATGCCTTCTTATCATCCATTACATTAAAAAATATGAAACAAGCTAATCTAATAAACTTACAAGTGAAACTCGAGTTACATTCGAGATTAATCATTACAAGAATGAACGACATGCAAGTCATATTTAAAAACCAAAACCATAATCAAAACCTCTGACCTATGGGTCTTAAGGCCATAACCATACGCCATGCTCATATAAGAATTAAGAATATCTCATATTGTATCAACATATCACACCATATCATATTTTTCATGATCCAATCACAAAAATTAAATAAAGTGTAAATGAGAAAATCAAAATCAGAATTCTGAAAAAATATAAATCGCTTCTTACAGACAGTAAACGATGTCAAACGCCTTACAGACGAACGAATGACATAGTCAGTTTTGTTCAGACGCCCGTTTTCCTTTTCGAAAAGGTATTTTCGGAGAAAATCGCACTACGCCATAGATGACCGGATGCAACACACATCTACATCTACTGTTACCTTAGACACGATTTCTGTTGCATCAGGCCAACTGTAACGCACTTTTACCATTTTGTCCACCAATGTTGCCTTTGACATAAAATGCAACGCTTTCCTTCTCAATGGTAACATAGGACAAAATATTACATTAGGCCCATAGAGTAACACTAAATCAAACAAATGCAACACAAGAACCGTGTTACCTCAGCCTAACCAGGTGCCACGTATATGCCACGTCACTTGTGGGGCCCACATGTCGGTCCCACAACAAAATGCCACGTCACCAGGTGCCACGTCACTTGTGGGGCCCACAAGTGGGGCCCACTAAATTACCACGTCACTTGGTGCCACGTCACATGTGGGCCCCACATAACTGCCACGTCACTTGTGGGCCCCACATGTGGGGCCCACAGAATTGCCATGTCACCTGGTGACACGTCAACTGTGGGGCCCACGTGTGGGGCCCACAATATTGCCACGTCACTAGTGGACCCCACATTCTATTGCAACACTAAATCTTTAGCTAATGAAACATTAGATATTGTTATGAATAGCTAATGTAACACTAATTCTATCTACTAGGGCAACATAAAATGAAATATTGCAACATTAGTAATAATAGCAACTGCAACACTTAAATTTAAAAATTTGCAAGACCTGGTTGGTACATAATCAGATCCCTTTACAAAATAAACCAACCAATTCAAAGTGAAAAGTAATACAACTCCACTGATCATCCAAAACCTAATCAAAATATAATCCAAATCCACCAGTCATCCAACACCAAAATATAATCCAACTCCACCCATCATTGACAAGCTGTCACATTGGTATTACTAGCAACTAAATTGGATCTATCATTATACATGAAAACACATGTACCCATCGACCTGTAGGATGAAAATATGATGCCCCCTCTGTTACCAAGTCTTCTTCATACTCATTACCCCATGTCTCTATTTTGGGTCCTCCACAGTTAATAAGTAATGAATAGTCTGCAATATGAACAAATACTTTTCATGACTTGTGAAATTGACTTCAAATTAATAAGTACTCTGACACAAAATAGGTGAAGAACTATACATCTATATTACTTACATTGGGTTGTCCCAGGCAAGGAAGGTCTTTCTTCAAGCACCACAAAGTTCTGAAATAGATAAATAAGACATTAGTTGGCCTACTACTGACTACTGATGAATCTTAGCATTGCAAGATTAATTCGTGTGATGTAAATAGAAAATTTACGTATTGCAAAACTTTAACGTCCATGAGAATAAAAATGAGGTGGCTAAAAGAAAATATAAAGCAAATTTTTGAAAGAACAGGGTATTAGTAAATTCAGATGCATGTGAAATGTATATTAGTTGTATATAATGTAAAAGGATAGAATCTGTTGACCTTCAAAGATGTCTCGGTAAGAAGGATCACAAACCATTATGATTTCCCTTACTTCGGGCATAAGCGAGAAAGTGTAGAAACTGCATAGGAAACATCAAATCAAATTCAAAGGATCCTCTTGCCATTTTTAAGTTCCTACTAGACTTGTCAATATATATAACTTGCAAAAAAGAATTAAAATATGGAGAACTGAAAAAAAATCCATGTGCCGTAATTTGATGGTATTTTTGATAATACATAAACCATCTGCCAAACAGAATAGCATGGTCAATTTGATCGGACACAGTATGCAAATTTCACCAAATCTGCACAGCCAATCAGAAATCGTATCGAATATGATTCTCATAACAAGAACAAACATATATCATGTATATATCAGTATACATATAGATTATACGATCATCATATGATCATCATTAATGTAAAATTTATGCATATACATCAATACAATATTCATGTTATCATAAAAACAACACATTACTTATGACAGTCGCAAACATGCTTTCATCATCAAAACAGTAAACATATAAACGAATTAAACACTTTTCGCAAGTAGCTCTGATAACATTGAAGGGTTTCAGGCATGAAAACTCAACGGAAAAACGGGTAAAATGGAAAAATTAACGAAACCCTCCGTAGGATCCATGCGAAAAATGATATTTAATTCGTGAATAGAATCGTTTACCTTTTGAAGCTTTATGAATGGTTGACTAATGGAGGTCCTTTGATATGATCACCACGTATTCCGCCTTGCGATATATGTCTATAATTAGTCCACACGAACGCACGATCGTCCAACGATCACCGGAGTTTGGTACTAGCCAAGAAGTAGCCTCGAATCTCTCTCTCTCTCTCTCTCTCTCTCTCTCTCTCTCTCTCTCTCTCTCTCTCTCTCTCTCTCTCTCTCTCTCTCTAGCCTTTCCTTGATGTAGAGCGGCTAGGGTTTTTTTTTCTAAAAAAAACAATTCTGAATATTGAACCCTAAAATAATACATCCTTGTGTATTTATATAGGGAGAGAAGAGTGGACCGAACCCTAATCTGATTGGGCTTCCAAAACCCAGTCCGATTATTGGTTGTATTATTATTAAATTTGAATTATTGTTTAATTAATCAAGTCCCACTTAATTAATTCAATAATTCAATATAATAATAATAATTTATTTAAATTCGTAATTTAAATAAAGCTCCAATTAAAAACGTTCTATGTGTGTGACCCTTTAGATTATTATTACGTTGTAAATAATTTTAATATCTAATAATAAAATTATAAACAATGAGCGGCATCTAGTAATACATCATTGCTACCCAAGTAATAATAATAATTGGTGATCCAATTAAACCTTTCATGAATAATGTTCCATGTAATATAATCCTTTTAACCTTATATTATAGATTAAACTCGAGTCATGGTTTGTGTCTTCCTCTTCGTCATTTAATCCTGGTTTACTTGATCAATGAGTAGACTATTAAACAAATCACTATTTCAGCATGACCATGCATTTTATAGTCTTACTCAATCAAGAGGCCAATAATATCACTCCTAAAATAGGAGGGTTAAATCCTATATCTATCATTCATATTTATCATATGATTCATAATATACCCAACGTCCACCTTTATCATTACCCGGTCAAAGGTAACTTTGAGTAGAATCAAAGTATATTAATTCTCATATAGAAATATAATGATTTCAAGTCTAAGGATCATTACACCATTATCACTGTGAGAATTACTTATGACACTTGATAACATTTACCATGAAGAATTCACACGGTGGGTCAATCTAGTGCCATATTATTCTAACATGCACTTATGTCTTTGACTTTAGTATCACCATACTAATGACCAATGAGACGTGGTCATCTATCAACAAACATACTAGTCTTAATGCATTATTATTGTCCTCAAATAATAATACTCGACTAGGATCTTTAGGATTATAAACACTATTCATATAATCTCATTTCTAAGTCACATACTTAGAGATATAGAATTCATGCTTATATTCCAAAGACATTTATTATTCTAATAATTATATCGCAGTTAATAAAGAAATAATAAATAAATAAAGAAAATCTATAGAACATATTTATTAATAATCAAAATGTCTTTTCCAAGAACATTATAGTATTGTCTCTAGGGCACAAATACTAACATCCATAAGGGTCTCTTATACAATTATGTACTCGCACAAAGCAAAGTAGAAAACAGAGAATTCTTCTCCGGTAATCCATGGGAAGAAAACACATGAAACGCACAAAGCATTTCTACAATACAGAGAATCCTTCTCCGGTAACCCCGAAGAAGAAAACACACAATAGCGATCATGATCTATACACAATCTGATACCAGAGACATGCTCGTATGCTCGCAACACTAATACGAGTAAGTGCCTAGTTCACCTTTACTCCGAACTCCATGTGAACATTGTTTGTGATTAACCCACACAAATCAGTTTAAGAGCCCAACACATAGGTTTCAAAATATTGCCAAGCTCATAGCACATAACAGAATAAAATGACAATATCGCAATACAGTTGCGAAACGAAACAAATAAAATATATATGAGCTGGCAATACAAATTCCAAAATAATGAATACGAAATGAATATATGAATGTGCACTGAAAAGTACACATAGAGTACAAAGCTCACAATTTTATAAAATTGACTTAACAATAAATTCGATGAATATTTTTATAATTTAAATGCAACGAGAAAAGAATAACAGTAGGTAACAGAGAGTATAAAAGAGTGACAATTTATTAATCTGGATCAACAATATATAAGGAATATTTATAATTTAAAATGCGAGAATAAAGAATAAAGAATTCGTACCTTAATATATCGCCTAAATTAATCAATTGCTACTGTTATTCCTAGAACAATGCAACCTAGATTGTAGAAGGGGGGGGGGGGTTGAATACAATCTAGTTAATTTACAAAACTTTTTCAAACCTTTTTGGAGTATGAACATATGAGTTTGTAAATTAACTAAAATTCAGTCAAGCTTGGAACAAAAATGAATTCTTCAAGTTAAAAAGAAATGCAGGAGACAAGCAAACTTTTTAAACTTTTCAGGTGGGTTTATCGGAAAAATCTCACCTGAGATGTATATTGAAGAATTCTCCGGGTTTGTATAAACAAACTCAGCTGCTTACACAGATGATGAAAGAGAGCCTAAGTGTTTTTCTTTTAGCTCGGTGCTCTCTTCACACATTTTTCTATGCTACACCATACAGTCTTATATACATCAACTGTATGTTACAATCAAAACCTACAACATAATAAAATATTACATTTTTGGTTCTGCTTGTTCACATGCTCGACTCTGAAGCTCTTCTATTCTGGAAATGCCTTGGCTGGCATCACAGATAAACTTGTATAGTCCCAAAATAATGTTTTCTGGTTGAGTGTGTTTCTTTCTTTAAGAATTACTAAGTTCATGTAAATTGACCTAGCTTCCAAGCCCACGTGACATCTGCACGAAAAAGACCTTTCCTTGGATACATGACCTCCATTCAACCTGTTAAATAAAGAAAACTCCAAAAGATTTCTTTACATAGATTTGCTTTTCTTGTTGAATGAGATGAATATCAGTAGGCGTATTAATTCTTTATCCGTAGACTAATACTCTACTTCATTTATCCGTAGAATAGTAATCTCAGAATATCAGTAGAAGTAATATCTTAAGCTGTATCCATAGATGGAACATGACATCCTTAGGTGCATCCATAGATATGACATTCTTAGCTGTATCTGTAGATCAACTATCTTCAGCTTTATCCGTAGATGGATATTCCCCCTTTTTGTTATCAGCAAGTTTTATAGAAGAGGTATTAACCTAGTTACTGAATAAGATAATTGGGTATAGGAATCCAACACTTCATGAATCGAAAGATTTCTCTCTGTAATCTCTCTATTCTTGCATCAGGATCTCATCCTGGCTCACTTCACACAACTCACCTTCCCTTTCTAAAGGGGTACTCAAAAACTCTCATTTTGCCATGTTGGAAGAAATAGCATGCCTCTTATTCTCTCCCTCTCCGTTTGCCTGGTCTCAAGCCAGCCTCTCCACTCGCTCCCTTCCCTCATTCCAATAGATGTCTCAACTATATTGAATTCCTTGATACTCAGTTTGTATGAGCCGGATGATTTTACAAGAAAAATCAGGGAAGTCAATATTGTTTCTCTACGGATAACTGTTGTTTAGGCTTATCCGTAGGTTGAGAGACACCTGTCTACAGATGAAGGATATCCGTAGAGGATATTGAAGAATGGACTTGTGAAGTAGAAATTGATGTAAGTTCTGTGGAGATTGAATGTTACATTTGAGTGCACAGTTGTGACAACCCGGGTCAAATCCCGAGCCTTTTTCGAAAATCGGGTCAAGTCCCGATTCTGAGTCCGAATAAGCCGAAGCCTACTGGCCTAAACGTAGCTAACTTGGGTAACGACTAGCCCACCACATGCCCCCAAAAGATCATGATTTGTTGGTGCTAATTAGTAGTAGTACTTTGCCTTATAAACTGAACAAAAGTCCCAAATCTCCTCGATGTGGGACTGGGGTGTTACAAACTCCCCCACTTAAACTCTTGACGTCCTTGTCAAGCCTGAACGGATAGCCCATAGGTTCCAAGATCGTTCCTCCCTAGCCATTGTGGGATAATACCGGCTGGCTTCGTGTCCCCACCTCCGGACCTCTGTCCATTATGGGATAATACCACCAGCCTTCGTGTCCCCACCTGCGGCAACTTGATGCATCATCAAGCTTTCGAGAGTCGGCTCTGATATCATATGTGACAACCCGGGTCAAATCCCGAACCTTTTTCGAAAATCAGGTCAAGTCCCGATTCCGAGTCCGAATAAGCTGAAGCCTATTGGCCCGAACGCAGCCAACTTGGGTAACAACAAGCCCACCACAGGCCCCCAAAATATCATGATTTTATTGGTGCTAATTAGTTGTAGTACTTTGCCTTATAAACTGAACAGAAGACCCAAATCTACTCTATGTGGGACTGGGGTGTTACAACAGTGCCTACATCAAGATCATCAAGAAGAGACTAGTGATCCAACGAATTCTCTGAAAGAGAATGATCACTAGGTGAATGGAGCTTCTCTAAGAGTTCAAAAAATGGAGGATCAAGTACTCATGAGTTGAATGTTGCTGTCATCACTTAATGAGGTGAATTGGAATAGGGACTGCATCCTCACATTTGAAGAAGATGCATCAAGCTGAATTTAAGAAAAGTGTGTGCTCCCTTTGTGCATGTGCATATTGTTCCTTCCTACTTCAAGAAATAGAAATGGCATTAAGTCACATTTTATACACAGTGTTCCAAACCCTCATTAGTGCTCCTGGATAAGAGCATTTTTCAATGATCATAATCTTTTGAGAGACTACAACCAGAAAAGAGCTAATCCATTTTTAACCAGTATGCCTTTTTGAGAAGACATAAGGTAGTTTGGCTGGTAATCTCACCCTCACAATTCTTCTAGTGGTTTCTTGATGTTCACCACTGCCCTCACCCTCACTTAACTCCTTTATCACTCCCCACTGGTTGAGATTTGCTAGTTTTTGCAACTACAGTTTGTTAAGAAACTGTAGAGGGGGTTAAGAGTTGTTTATTACATTTAGGGTGTAACTGATAGGGTAGAGAACTTGGGGGTCATTCCAACAGTTCTCATCTCAGTTTTTAGAAAGGCAAAGAATTAGGATTTAGATTTAGCATGTGAGAGTCTGAAAAAGGTTAGAGATATACCTTTATCAATGGTGTACTTTTAAGAGCCTTCTCCATTGAAGGTTGTTAGGTCCTGAAATGTTTGTAGAAGGGGGGTTGAATACAAACTGTACCGTTTTATCGAATTTGTTTGATTCGTGATTTAACAATTCAAGAACAAATAAGTGCGGAATGAAATGAAACAAAATTGAAGTTAAATATAATTTATATAAAACTTGAAGGGTGTTGCAAATACAGTACATATTACAAGGTTTGAATCTCAAACTATTTAAAACAAATCTAGAATAAATTCGACATGAATTTATCTATTTTTGTAATAAAAAGATCGAATAGTAAAAACTAGTTCGAGATCAAATTCTAGGGATAATGATCCGCTAGATAATCAAGCAACAACAAGTAATTAATTTCTAGTGGTTTAGATTTAACAATACAATTTAGAAATTAATTCACTGAAGAAATTGAGCTCCGACAGTTGTTGTTCTTCAGTACAGAAAGAGAGAAATGTTAAGTTGTTGTATGTTTCTGTCTTGTTTTTTGTGTTGTGTTGATGATACTGTCCAATTGATCACTCTTTAGTATTTAAATCAACTGTATTTCTTTATTCTTCACGCGCCAATCCACTTGATAGATTTTGTATTAGGAAGACAATAGGAAAGACTGTCTTTTGGCTTGGGAAGACTACCGGGAAGACTACAATTGGCTTAGGAAGACTACCGGGAAGACAACTAGTGGCTTAGGAAGACTACCGGGAAGACTACAATTGGCCTAGGAAGACAATCGGGAAGACTTATTTCTAAGTCTTCCTAGTTAAAAAACTAAGTCTTCCTAGTTCATTTTTATTCTAATTTAAATAATTATTAAAGTAAATTATGTATTAAATTAATTCTTTACAAAATTAATTTAATAACTAATTTGCTTAGTAGTAATAATTATTTATAAGAGAATAAATATAATTTCTTGTCTTCCTAATGTTTTTCTCAGTCTTTCTAGTTATGTATTAATTCTATTTTAATTTATTGAATTAATTGATTTAACAAATAAATTAATTCTGAGTGAATTAATTTATAGATTAAATTAATTAATTTACAATTTAATTAATTTAAGGAATAAATTAATTCTAATGGAATTAATTTATAGTTTAAATTAATTAACTTTTAATTTAATTAATTTAAGGAATAAATTAATTCTGATGGAATTAATTTATAGTTTAAATTAATTAACTTCTAGAATAAATTAAAAGAGATTTAATACTAAATCTGAGAACCACTGAAACTGATGACGAACTCCCACTGACTGATGTTGACACTCGATGTACTGTCTGGTTCATGAGCGACTAACTTCAATGAGGGTTCTTCATCTTTTAACTTTAAGCTGTGGTCCATCTTCTTTTCCCTTTTAACAAACTCTGTAACCTGTACGTTTCCTGTCACACTTCTGAAATCTCTGTCACTTTAATAAATCCACTTTCTTGAATACTTCACTGAGGCTTGATCAATAAATTGAACTTCTTTCAATGTAGAATTACTCCAAGTCTGTAGATGACTTTAATCTTCATTCTCTTGACATATATTATCTTCTGAGATTCCTGTGACATCTAGTCTAATATTTACTTATTACATTCTAGTTTAAGTTGAGTAGAATCCTCGAATTACAAATAGGCTATTGCATATGCCTTTCAATCTCCCCCTATTTGTTTGTTAGAGAATAACAATCAAATACGTAGAGGATCACTCAACTAAAACCAAGAAAAAGATAGGACTCTTAAGCCTAAGTAAATACTAGAAAGTTCTGGATCAAATATGACATTTCCATATTTCTTCAACAGTAAAGATAAATGCAAGACAGATGTTCCTCTAGACTGAACATATGATAACATTGAACCTGTCTTGATTTACCTATTCTTTTACTACCCTGAAACTCCTTCTATTCCTTTTATATATTTTTCAGCTCCCTCTTCCTAGCTTCTCCAAACTTCTCCCCCTTAGTTGAGGAATTCTCTAGAGATTTAACTTTATGAGTCTCTGAAGCCAGTAGGAGTTGAGATTGTTGATGAAGTTGATCTTGGGAAGTAAATTTGTCTTCAAGATTTCCTTGAGCAGTCCCAGCTGATTGTTGACAGAGGTGGAAGAAGAAGACCGTTCAACCACTTGTGCTTGCAAAAGTTCTTTATCAGCCTGGGTTTTGAATATTTGTTTCTGTAGATCAGCTATTTGAGCTAACCACATTGCAGTGTATGTGTCTGTGTGTGCACTCACTTGAATTTCTCTTGTAAGTGTATCACTCATCTCACGTGCATGTGTTTCACTTAGTGTTTGACTCGCATCACTCAACATTAGCTGTCTGTTTGCTCCTTTTTGATCAGTACCTGCATTGAAAAACACCCTAGCCTCTTCAAGAGAGGTCAGTGGTGGTGCAATGGGAGTTCGCAAATCCCAATCCCTGGTTGAGTCTGTCAAAACATTTGACATTGTAAACTGAATTGCTTCAGTAACATACTTACGAAGTTGCCTTCCACTTTCTCCAGAAAAATCTGCGAGTGGAAAATCCCTTAAGGAGCCAGAGATGTTCACTCTGGGAGGGGAGAAAATGATTCTATTTAAATTTGGCAAAGAATCAGATTTTCCCTCTGATGCCTGTGAAGGCACTTCTACCGTAACAATGGTAGGCACTGTAACCAGTTGCAGGTGCTCTTCTTTCACTGTGTCCTGAGTTTCATCTAATGAAATTTTCTTCTCCCATTGTGAGTAATGAGAGTGTGCTTGACTCAGTACAAAGTGCCATGGCCCTATGGCGAATTTCAATAGATTCATCCTGTTGAGAGAATGTCTCTAGAAACAGTTCATTGGCCATTTCAAAGTCCATATCCTATTGAGAGGATACAGATGGGCTGACAGATGCCTCAATATATGTTGAATTTCTTTAGAGGAGGCAGAGCTGTGGGATCACTCACTGTTTCAATCAAAATACTTCTTTGTTTAACATTTGATTTCTGTTCAGGCTGAGAGGTCAAGTAATTAAGTTGTAGACTCATTGTTTGGCTCTAAGACCTGGGATAGAGATTGTGGATCCCACTTGGGTTCAGCAGCAGTAAAAGAAGTGTATTGAGAGATAGAAAGTAATACCTGAATTAGATTTGGCACTGAAGTTCCAACTAAGCAAGAGCTAGATCAGAAATAATATATACAATATATTTACAAAAACAACTAAGACAAATAGAAAATAAAAGATAACAAATAATAAAAATAAAATAATAAAAAATAATATATACAAATAAAAACTATTAGTAGAAAACTAAAGAAAGAAAATGAATAAAATAAAATGCAGAAAATATTTACATGAAACTATTTACATGAACTAAATAAGAATATTTGAATATTTTAAAATAAAATTTTTTCAATAAAAATAGATTTCTCTACAATTTTAACTTGTAAAATTTGAGAAAATTTTTTTTATAGAAAATAATTCATCTTAACTTACTCAACCTAAGAATCTTAACAATTAGATAAGACATGGCAATAATAGACAATCAACATGTAAAAGAGAAAATGAGATGATAAAATAAATTTACAAGTGATTTAAAAAAATATACAACAAATGAACACTTGTAAATTTAATTAAGAACAAACATAAAAAATAAACAAAGTTAATTACTAAAACTATTTAACATACCCAATTTACCAACCAATCTGGTAAATGTGGATTCATCAAGAGATTTAGTGAAAATATCTGTTGTTTGTTCCTCTGTGGGTACAAAGTGTAACTCCACAGTACCATTCATGACATGCTCTCGGATAAAATGATATCTGATGTCAATGTGCTTGGTCTCTTGTGATTATGCCATCTTCATCTAATTTATTTCTGAATACCCACCGAGTACAAACTACTTTCTTGTTCTTTGGTCTAGGTACCAGCTTCCAGACTTGCTGATGTTCAAATTGATTGAGGTCATCTTGCATAGAAATCACCCAATCAGGATCAGTCAGTGCTTCCTCAATTTTCTTTGGTTCCATTTCAGAAAGAAACCCTGAATAATAACATTCGTTTTGAGTAGCACTTCTAGTTCTTACTCCAACACCTGGATCACCAATAATCAACTCAAAATATTTGATCTTGATGATTCGCCTTGTTTTTCATTATGGTGTTGTGAATGACTAGTTGACCCTTCATTTCCTCCCCCTGAGTTGTTGTTTGATTGCCTTGATGATTCTTCTCCAGTGTTAGTGGTATCTCCATTGTTACTAATGCTTCCACCACCACCACCATGATCATTATCATCATTGTCATTGTTATCACCAGCAACAAGCTCAGGTGGATTCTCATCATCTGAATCTGAATCTGACATTTCATCAAATTTCAATTTCTCAGATGGATTTTATGTTTGGATATTAGGGAGTTTGGTGTCATCAAATGTAACATTGATGTTCTTCTTGACTGATAACATTTCTTGATTTCAAACAGGCCATATCCTCAGTTATACCCTTGATGTTATCTCCAAAGGTAAGCACCGGGCCAGCTTTCTCAACCACATTTGATAGCAGGGCTCTATCTCCGGTCATATGCCTTGAACAACCACTATCAAGAACCCACATAACACGGTTTACCTGTGCCACACCCTGCAGTATCAAATTGATTAATCCTTCCTCGGAACCCAAACTTGATTGGGTCCAGCATATTTAAAGAACTGGCCTTTGTCAGGCAAAACAACATTTTTAACCTTAACTACATAAACCTCTTTCACAAAAGAGTGTTTCCATTTATAGCCAGCCTTAACACATTTCTGAGTAGGCTTAGGGATAAATGGATCCACTCTAGTCTTTGGAGGACTAGTAGTCTTAGATCTAACATGCTTCTTATTATTAACATGTTGACGTGGAGCAGTCTTATTATCAGATACATGCTTACTATTAAAATAAGCATACATAACATTGAAAGCACAAGACATGCAATTAACCACACCACATGCTTTATGAGAAAGATTAATAGCAGGCATGTTGGTTCTACAGTTGTTATGATCCACTTTATGCATGTCTGACTTAGTCTCCGTTGTTGAAACAACTTTGACTGTTTTGTCAGACATACACTTGTTGGACTGATCAAGATCAAAATCACGATCCTCCATACGTATCTCCTCTTCAATAATGATAGAGTATTCATTCAGAAGTCCTGCTTGGGACTCTCTAAAGAAAGGTTTATAAATACCCTTAAGCACATCTGGTATACCCCTTTCTTCAGCATTGACTCTATTAGGGGTATTTATGCTTAATTCACCAATAGACTCATTATAGTCATACCCTATTCCTACAGTATGACCAATACTTTGTTTATTGATGATTTCTTTAGCAGTCTTACAAGAGTTATAGTAAGCATTAGCCTTGACCTTAAGTTCACTGATCTGATCCTTAAGAATGGTTTCCAGTTGAATATAACATTTAACCCTATTCTCAAGAAATGCTATTTTCTTAGTTAGTTCATCCTGATTAACATGCACAAGTTTTAATTCTTTTACCTCCTTTTCAAGAGCTGTGTTCAAAAGAATTATTCTATCATTTTCTCTACGAGCACATGAAACAGTAGTACTAAGTATCAGTAAACTTTACCTCTGACATGAATGTTGATGAAGTGCTTGCCTCATTAGCCATTAAAGCTAGGTTTCCAATTTCACATGCTTCTTCATCACTATCAGTATCATCCCAACTCTATCCTTCGGCAACATAAGCTTTCCCAGTCTTATTCTTCTTGCTAGAATCAAATGAGTTCCTTTTCACTTGCTTTGGCTTTTTACATTCTGTAGCAAAGTGACCCAACTCATTACAATTGTAGCACCTGATTGTGCTTCTTTCCACAGTTCCAGTTTTATAGCCACCCCTTGTGCTATTAGTAGATGAGGAACCACCTCTCTGAAACCTGGGCTTGAACTTAAGATTGGAATTTCTTCTGAATCTGAATTTGCCAAATTTCCTCACTATCATTGCCAAATCACCATCCTCCAGCTGATCAAGTTCTTCCAAAGAATAGAAGTCACCACCAGATTGATCAATGGATGTTAAACCATATTCAGCATCAATAACATCCAAGTTAGAACTGGAAGGTTGAACAACCTTCACTTCCAGTTTCTATGGGACTTCTGTTGTCAATGCAGTAGAAGTACTAACTATCTTTCCAGTTCCATATATCTCCTTTTGTTGAATCTGCTCCAGCTCATAGGTCTTCAGAACACCATACAGTCTTTCCAGAGAAATCTCTCCAAGATCTCTTGCTTCTCTGATTGCAGATATTCTGTGCTCCAAATGAATTTGAAGAGTCAGGAGGAACTTCTTGTTAATCTCCTTGATAGTATAGTGCTTTCCATTGAGATTCAGATCATTGATCAATTTGTTGTATCTCTCAAAAACCTCAGAGATACCTTCACCAGGGTTTGATCTAAAATGCTCATACGAAGAGGTGAGAATTTTCAACTTATTCTCTCTTACTTCCTCTGTCCCCTCATTGATTATCTCTATAGTGTCCCAAATGTGTTTGGCAGTAGCACAATTTAGAACATGATTATGCATGACAGGATCAAGACAATCAACCAGTATCAACTGTAGACAGGCATCCAGGGTAGCATCCTCTTTCTCATCAGCTGTGTAGTCCTTGGGATCCTTAGGGTACATCCTAGCAGCTCTAGTAACAACATCATTATCTAACTGCTCTTCCTCCACAATCATAGGAAGCTTAGGACCATTCTTCAGCACTCCAAGATATTTAACATTAGCCACTTGAAGAAATAGGAACATTTTCTTCTTCCACATAGGATAATGCTCTTTACTGAACATGGGGATTTTGACTATAACCACTTTCTGAGTTGTAGACATTTTTGAGATTTTTGAAGAATAATAAAAATTTCAGAGTTTAAGAAAAAAATCTCAAAACAATTGGATCTTTGATTTGTATATCAATTAAAAGGCTCTGATGCCAATTGTTAGGTCCTGATATGTTTGTAGAAGGGGGGGGGGGGTTAAATACAAACTGTACCGTTTTATCGAATTTGTTCGATTCGTGATTTAACAATTTAAGAACAAATAAGTGCGGAATGAAATGAAACAAAATTCAAGTTAAATATAATTTATATTAAACTTGAAGGGTGTTGCAAATACAGTACATATTACAAGGTTTGAATCTCAAACTATTTAAAACAAATCTAGAATAAATTCGACATGAATTTATCTATTTTTGTAATAAAAAGATCGAATATTAAAAAATAGTTCGAGATCAAATTCTAGGGAAAATGATCCGTTAGATAATCAAGCAACAACAAGTAATTAATTTCTAGTGGTTTAGATTTAACAATACAATTTAGAAATTAATTCACTGAAGAAATTGAGCTCCGACAGTTGTTGTTCTTCAGTACAGAAAGAGAGAGATGTTAAGTTGTTGTATGTTTTTGTCTTGTTTTTTGTGTTGTGTTGATGATACTGTCCAATTGGTCACTCTTTAGTATTTAAACCAACTGCATTGCTTTATTCTTCACGCGCCAATCCACTTGATAGATTTTGTATTAGGAAGACAATAGGGAAGACTGTCTTTTGGCTTGGGAAGACTACCGGGAAGACTACAATTGGCTTAGGAAGACTACCGGGAGACAACCAGTGGCTTAGGAAGACTACCGGGAAGACTACAATTGGCCTAGGAAGATAATCGGGAAGACTTATTTCTAAGTCTTCCTAGTTAAAAAACTAAGTCTTCCTAGTTCATTTTTATTCTAATTTAAATAATTATTAAAGTAAATTATGTATTAAATTAATTCTTTATAGAATTAATTTAATAACTAATTTACTTAGTAGTAATAATTATTTATAAGAGAATAAATATAATTTCTTGTCTTCCTAATGTTTTTCTCAGTCTTTCTAGTTATGTATTAATTCTATTTTAATTTATTGAATTAATTGATTTAACAAATAAATTAATTCTGAGTGAATTAATTTATAGATTAAATTAATTAATTTATAGTTTAATTAATTTAAGGAATAAATTAATTCTAATGGAATTAATTTATAGTTTAAATTAATTAACTTCTAGTTTATTTAATTTAAGGAATAAATTAATTCTGATGGAATTAATTTATAGTTTAAATTAATTAACTTCTAGAATAAATTAAAAGAGATTTAATACTAAATCTGAGAACCACTGAAACTGATGACGAACTCCCACTGACTGATGTTGACACTCGATGTACTGTCTGGTTCATGAGCGACTAACTTCAATGAGGGTTCTTCATCTTTTAACTTTAAGCTGTGGTCCATCTTCTTTTCCCTTTTAACGAACTCTGTAACCTGTACGTTTCCTGTCACACTTCTGAAATCTCTGTCACTTTAATAAATCCACTTTCTTGAATACTTCACTGAGGCTTGATCAATAAATTGAACTTCTTTCAATGTAGAATTACTCCAAGTTTGTAGATGACTTTAATCTTCATTCTCTTGACATATATTATCTTCTGAGATTCCTGTGACATCTAGTCTAATATTTACTTATTACATTCTAGTTTAAGTTGAGTAGAATCCTCGAATTACAAATAGGCTATTGCATATGCCTTTCAAAGGTTTATTCTCTTAAAGTCCAGGATTACCAGTTTCCCTTTAATTGTGACAACATTCTCACGAAGACCATCAGAAGCTTCAAACAGACAACTTGATTAAATTGTCAAATACTTTCAATTCCTTCACGTATTCTTCTGATTTTTCTTCTTTGAGTTCATGCAAAATAGATGAAACAAGAACTGTGTAGCTCAGAGAGCTCACAAGTCTGTTAGTTGTACAATTAGGGTTTCTTGATAACTGAATCAAAGATGATGATCTAATAGTTTCCATATGTCAGACTTTGATTAAGTCATCGAAAAAAAATAGTTTAACAGATCAGATTTTTATATGTATTTCCTTTTTATGAGACGTTTTTTACATGTCTTTTTTGTTAGAGTTTAAATCTTGTTAACATGCATGCCAGTTTTAAGAGGTTAGACATGTCAATAGATCTAAATGTGCAGAAAGGAAATGAAGCAATCACATCACAAGCAAATTAATAAAACGGGGGAAAACCCCCTAACAAATTTTATTAAAATAAATAAATTACATAGATCTGATAAACAAAAACAAAACAAACTCCTAGCCCCCCCAAGTCCCCCGACCCTCTCAACTGGAGAAGCAGCCAGTCAACAGCTAAGCTGCTGCTGCTGCTTCCCCAGGAGCTCCATCAGGGCCTCCACCGGGATCTCCCCTTCGGTTGCGGGCTACCATAATGGCCAGGGCTGCTCTCATCCTGTCTACCTCATCCTGCTCCATTTGAATAAGCTGGTCAATTTTCTCCTGGAGGCGGAGAATTTTGTCCACGGTTGACAACTGGTTGAACTCCTCAGGGGTGATGTCAAGAATTCCAGGTGCCATTTTTATTTTTAATAAAATTCAGATAATGATGAGGAGGAGAGCTCAACCTTTGCCTCTAAATAGGCAGGGAGTTTCTAGATAACCCTTGTGCTTAACTAGGGTTAAGCGGGGGTTAGAAAAACTTAAGAGACATGTATTAAATCACCCTAGTGTAAATGTAGAGACTACTCGAGTTCCTAGAGTGAAATGTGTCTCAGCTCAGATTAAAAGAGTTATCATGACAATGGTTTTTGAGTAGAGATAAGAGTAAAATTAATAGTTGGCCATATAAATACGTCCAACTAATTCATTTAAAAAAAATATCTCTAGACAAGTGACATTACATAAAATCAATATCTTTTGAACAATGTGACAAGCAAGTTATTTGAATTTTCAAGACACATATTCAGCTGACATCATTCATTAAATGTATGACATTTGACAAATGATATCCCTGAATATTCATCTATAGGAAAAATCAAAGAACAGTAATGCATTATCTAGTTAACGTCTAGAGATGATCAACTATTTAATACTAGTGAGAAAAGTAGCATGCTATCTCATTGAATATAACTTAGAGGATCATTTCATAGACAACTTCACTTGATGCATAACATCATTCAGCTATATTGATTTGTCATGACAACAAAATAAAACAAATAAAGCACAACAAAATAAACAAATAATTCCAGAGATCAAAAATCACTGGGTGCATGCATTTAACACAAATATTCAAGAGAATAGGAAATTATTACCTACCAAACTCATTTGTCAACCTGATAGAGTTGCTGCATTAAGAGCATTGGTAAAATATCTGTTAAATGGTGTTCCCTAGGAACACAGTGTAGTTCCACTACATCATGCACATCATTCTTCCAATAGCGCAGTGCATGAAGTTTATGTGTTTGACTCTTTTGAGAAATGCTTGGATGCTTCAGCAACATCTTTTGGTTTGACATTAAGTTGAGCATTTCTTCTGAGCCATGACCTGAACTTATTTCCTTGGAGTTGGCATGAGTGTGTTGTGTCTTTTTGGTTAGGAAATTATCGTGCAAGTATCAACATCTAGGCAGCCAATTAGAACACAGCAAATATCTCTTGGATTATCAAGTACTGAAAGGTTGATAATCTCTTGAGATACAAAAATGATTCCAGGATAAATCTAGGTGCTAGTACATAAACAAGTGGTTAACATAATTTCTGGCATACTGTTACTTAGTCATGAGAGAGATCACCAAATATTTTTCAAAACATGAATTTTCTACCTTGGTACTCAATTCAGTTTTGTCAATAGCTGGTATGAGAATTTTAAAAAAAAAACTCATTTAGCTCCTCAAAACTACTTTGCATGAGCTTTTCAGCCTTCCAGCAGAGCTACTGATCAATAATGCCAGATATTATGTATACTACAAGTATCTCAGCTAAAGGATATATGACTTACAACGGCTGAGATTTTAGAACATAATTTTCTACAGGTATAGATACTGCATTTTTGCCGTATCCGTAGAGGAACAAAAGTAGTATCCATAGATGTAGAAAATTACCTATGAATAACAGTATCAGTAGACAAAATAAAAGAAAATAATCCCAGTGTTTATTAATGACTATCTACGGATAAGGATATCCATAAAAAAAGCAAATTTTGACTTAGACAAAAATTTCACTCTTTCTGGAAAACTTAGTTTTCAAGAAAATCATTTGAACAATGGCTGCATAAGAGACATCAAAAATTAAGGGAGTTTATGCATACCTCACTTACTTACCATCCTGGAGAGAATGATTTATCAAGTAGCTTGGCACTGATGTCTGCTTTGTTGAGTCACACTTGGATCAAAATGTATTTCCACTGTACAGTTCAACACAGAATCCTTCTAGTGTAAACCCTTGAAGAAACTGGTCTGAGTACAATAGATCTTGCAGTTTGAGAGGCAGATGTTCCACTCATTTCTTTAACCGAGACTTGTACTCAAGGAGAAAGACTTGATGTCCAGGAAGTAGACATGGAAGTTTGCAGGAGTTGGAAAATCTTGCCTTGATCCAAGTGATTGTGCTTGTACTGATCACCTTATTCCTTCAACCCTATAGATATCTTCAAGAGGACTTTCTTCTGGATTTTGGAACAAGTTTCTGTGCAAATTGGTTCAAAAAGATACCAATTTAGTCTTGGAAGAGTATACTCAATAGATTTGATTCTTTTGGAGAAGAATGCTTGTTTGACATTCCTCTTGAGTTGCTCTTCTAGTGGCAGGTGTAGGTCTTGAAGATGCAACAATATTCTCATCAGTATGATCATGTGAGGTTGATCCTTGACTCAGAGAAACTCCCCCTCAGTTTATTGGGGTGGTAACTCTGTATTGTGATCCACCTACGAATGCTCCATTTTGGCTTCCTACGGATGCTCCATTTTGGCTTCCTACGGATGCTCCATTTTGGCTTCCTACGGATGCTCCATTTTGGCTTCCTACGGATGTTCCACTTTGGCTTCCTACGGATGCTCCATTTGGCTTCCTACAGATGCTCCACTTGGCTTCCTACAGATGCTCCATTTGTCCCTTCCATAGATGGCTCATTTGAACTTGAGTTATCCATATTCGAGACAATCATTCTTGGAGGTACTGATTCATCCACATAATCATCATCTTCATCATAATAGAGACCTTCCAACTTATTCTTAAATCTGAGAGTTTCATGAAAGCTCTCATCAGTAAGATCTTGTTTTCTGGCATCATCAGAAACAACATGTACAGACTCCATACAATGTTGATTCTGTGATTAAAAACCCTGTAGGCTTTTCCAGCTGCATGCACTCTTTTTGAGTTGCTTTCCCAAACTGGGCTTCTGAGTAGATAAGAGATCTGATCTTTGATAGGATGTCTTCTTGAAGTTGCAGAAGTAGATTAACACTTTTTGAGAGATGCTCCCCCTGAGTAGGTGTTCCTTACAGAAGGACCTTCAGGAATGAACATATGATTTTATGGTTCGTTGCTCATTATCTTCTACAGATGGTTGACATTTCTTATGGAAGATAACCAGAAATGCACGTAGAATAGACCACCATTCTCAGCTTCACCTCTACTTCCACCAACATAGATTTTTTCTTCCACTCATCAATTCCTTGGGAACTTTTATCCAGATGTCTGTTAAACTTAACGTCCAAGAGAGGGTTAAGTCTTCGATCATGGACTAAATGTTCTTCAAGTTTGTTCCCAACACAAATTCCCCGATCTCCTTTAGCTAAGCTTCCAATTATTCCTTGGCTAAAGAAAGTGATAAGAGAAAATTGTTGGCTTCACCTATTCACACCGTTTGATGAGTCCTCCTTCTAGTGCTTGTATGATCAAGAAAACACTCTGGCAGCAAAAAGTAGAAACTGCTACAACTTTCCAGAGCTCAATGAGTTATCCTGATTTTCCAAGCATAGTCCCTGCAGAATTTGTCATTTATTTCATAAAACCTCTTCATAATAGACTCTTGAGCTAAATCATTGAGGAGATTTTATGTGCACTGGATGAAAGAGTTTATCAAACATATGATCTGTCCTGTTCTTGATAGAGGTCTTCTCTTGCTTCCCTTGATGGCATGCATCCTTTAACCCATCCTTGGCAAAAATCTGGGGTTCCTCTTATCAAGATCCTTCCTTGAGACAGTTTCTGATGCACTGGTTACTGTTGACCTGATTTTGCCTTGTTACATAGAAGACAATACGTACAATCCACCAATGCGGAGTTGCAATCAGCTGCATACACTTTTCTATCAAGTGTCCAGTGCTAACCACTTCATTGTCTTTATAGCTTTTGACAATGCAGGCTTCAAATACAAAGTTTCCTTTGTCACATGCTTGATTGATACAGCAAGTTATGCTTATATCCATCAACTAGTGCTTCAACCCTAACTGATGACATTGTTTGCCGAAGTCATGTTGCATTCCTCAATCATGACTACAAATATCATCTCTACATACTAGTAGAAGGGCTACTTTCCTCTAAGCATTCTGTGAGCAGGATAGAAACCCTAGTAGGAGTCTAGAGCTTCCACAGCCGAGGAGCCATGGCTTCTTTATTTTCCTCCTACACACTTTAAAGCCAGGCTTAGGTACCCAAGTTTCCTTGAGTTTTGACTTTTTAGCCTTTATGACTGTCATCTTCTCTTTCTGAACTTTGGGCTTTAAAGGATTCAAATCAATTTTATCGCTAGGTACTGGCTTTGGAAGATTGGCATCCACATGTTGCTCTGAAACATCAAAGTTTGATGCTCGACAAGGAAATGTTTGAGCATACAGATCATTCAAGTCAGGCATCCTCCATGACATTTGAGGCATATTGAATTCATACCAATATGGATGAGGAACAAATGGCATGTTGGCATATCTGGTTGAGTCTTGAGCATTATGAGCAAAAATGTAAAGCATGACAAGCATATCAGTCATAAGTAGTTGAGCAGACCTTGGTTGAACAGATTTGCAAGTAGTATACAAGTGATTAACACTACCACATCGAATACATGGCCTTCTGGAAGTACTTTCTTCTGATAGGTAGCTGCTATTACTGTTAATCATTGTTGGTTCATTCTTGCTCTTCTCTGCATCTACCTTTGACCCTTCTTCCTTGATGGTTTTGCTGCTTAATGATTGAACACGGTTTTTGAAACCTGGTCCAAACTTCTTACTCAGTTTCTCTAGAGTCTGATTACTCCTGAATGGTTTTACCATAGTTGGAGCAGTCTTCACATCCTCTAGCTTCTTGTAATTCCAGGGCTCCTTGCAAAATGTGTCCATTCCTTGAATCTTGATAATGTTGGACACAATGTAACTGGAATTATTCCATTTCGCAATGACTTCTTGTTATTCCCAGAACAATGCAACCTAGATTGTAGAAGGGGGGGGGGGGTTGAATACAATCTAGTTAATTTTATAAAACTTTTTCAAACCTTTTACAGCATGAATATATGAGTTGGTAAATTAACTAAGAATTGATACAAGCCATGAACAAAAATGAATTCTTCGAGTTAAAAAGACATGCAGGAGACAAACAAACTTTTTAAACTTTTCAGGTGGGTTTCTCGGAAAAAGCCCACCTGAGGTGTATATTGAAGAATTCTCTGGTTTTGTTTTTCAACAAACTCCAGCTGCTTACACAGATGATGGAAGAGAGCCTAAGAGTTTTTATATTCAGCTTTGTGCTCTCTCCACATACTTTTCTATGCTACTCCACATAGTCTTATATACATCGACTGTTCATTTCAAACAAAACCTACAACATAATAAAATATTACATTTTGGTTCTGCTTGATCACATGCTCGTCTCAGAAACTATCCTATTCGGGAAATGCCTTGGATGGCATCACAGATAAACTTGTATACTCCCAAATGGTGCTTTCTGATTGAGAGTGCTGCTCTCTTCAAAAATTACTAAGTCCATGCAATTGACCTAGCTTCCAAGCCCATATGACATCTGCATGAAAGAGACCTCTCCTTGGTTACCCGACTGTCAAGTCATGATTAGCTGAGATAAGTGAACTTGTAGTATTCAAATAGGTCTTCATGCTTGTCAAGCCTTTCCTTTGTGTCCAGTTAGAAGTTAAACTTCTAGGTAGCTGCCTTAACTCTTATTTATCCATCGAGACATAAAAGACAATAGATGACTTCACATTTCACTTGTAGGAATTTGAGCCTTCGAATATTTACAATTTTGACTCCCTATTCCATACATCTTTTGCGTCGTTATCCACCATCTTTTAGTCATGGGTGTGTAATGATGATTTCTGAGACTGTCCTCCATTCAACCTGCTAAATAAGGAAACCTTCAAAAGATTCCGTTACATAGATTTGTTTTCCTTGTTGAATGAGATGAACATCAGTAGGTGTATTAATTCCATACCCGTAGACTACCATTTTACGACAGTTATCCGTAGAAAGGTAATCTCAGAATATCCATAGAAGTAATATTCCATAACTATATCCATAGATGAGACATGACATTCTTGACCATATCCATAGATAGACCATGACCTCCTTAACTGCATCCATAGATAAAACATGACATCCTTAGCTATTTCTGATGATCAACTTCCTTCAGCTTTTATCCGTAGATATGATGTCCCCAGCTTTTATCCGTAGATGAGATAAGATGTCCTCAGCTTCTATCCGTTGCTGAGATAAGATGTCCTCAGCTTCTATCCATTGTTGGCATATGATGTTTTCAGCTTGTATCCATAGATGAAATAAGATTTCATAGCATGATCCGTAGAATGGATACACTTAGCTTCATCTTTAGATAAAACATCTTGTCATCTTTATTGACTCATCATTACTGAGTTGAATAGGCAGACTTACCACTGAAACACTTGGTGCTTGATTAGACGTACATTGGCTTGCTTCTGAATTGCTTCCTAACTTGATGACAGAATATCCTCCAATCATTTGGTGTGACTTTTAGACCTTGGATAGATAAAATGCCTTCTAGTTAGCTTCCTGATTTATCAGCTTCTGTGAACTAGCTTTCTGATAATCAGCTTCAGTGTTAAGATCAAATTCTTGTCTTGAGCATTTTGTTATCATCATTCCAAATAGGTCAACGCTAACAATCTCCCCCTATTTATGACTGTTAGAACTGGCATAAATCCTTAAGTTGATGATAACAAAACCCTTCAATGTTCTCAATGATCCTCAGATAGAGATTAATACTGGACAAAATTTGATGATGCTGCAAAAACAAAAATAACAACTTGAAGCTGTCAGATTCCATATACTTTCCTGTAACTTAGTCTATACCTTCTTCTAAGGGGTTCCAATAGATTGTAATCGAGGTTAGAGAAATTCTGAAGTTAGAGAAATTCTGAAGTCTGAGATCTCCTTCTAACTCCCCCTGAGAACAACCTACCTTCTCTCTAACTTCTCCCCCTTTTTGTTATCAGCAATAGTTACTGAATAAGATATCTGGGTACAGGAATCCAACACTTCAAGGATCGAAAGATTTCTCTCAGGAATCTCTCTATTCTTGCATCAGGATCTCATCCTGGCTCACTTCACACAACTCACCTTCCCTTACTAAAGGGGTACTCAAAAAAAAATCTCTCCCTTTGCCATGCTGGAAGAATTAGCATGCCTCTCATTCTCTCCCTCTCCTTTTGCCTGGTCTCAAGACAGCCACTCCACTAACTCCCTTCCCACAAACCTATAGATGTCTCAACTATATTGAATTCCTTGATACTCAGTCAGAATGAGACGAATGAATTTTCAAGAAAGAATCATGGAAATCAATATTGTTGGTCTACAGATAATCGCTGGTTAGGCTTATCCGTAGATTGAAAGACACCTTTCTACGGATGAAGGATATCCGTAGAGGATTTTGAAGAATGGGCTTGTGAAGTAGAAATTGATGTAAGTTCTGTGAAGATTGAATGTGACATTTAAGTGCACAGTGCTTACATCAAAATCCTAAAAAAGAGACTAGTGATCCAACGAATTCTCTGAAAAAGAATGATCACTAGGTGAATGGAGCTTCTCCAAGAGTTCATAAAATGGAGAATCAAGTACAGATGAGTTGAATGCTGCAATTATCACTTAATGAGATGAAATGGACTGGGGACTGCATCCTCACATTTGAAGAAGATGCATCAAACTGAATTTAAGAATAGTGTGTGCTCCCCCTGTGCCCGTGCATATATTTTCTTTCTACTACTAGAGACAGAAATGATAATAATCCACATTGTGCACACAGTGTCCCAATCCCTCATTAGTACTCCTGGATCAGAGCATTTTTCAATGATCATAGTCTTTTGGGAGGCTACAACCTGGAAAAGAGCTAATCCTTTTTTACCATTATGCCTTTTTGAGAAGACATAAGGCAGTTTGGTTGGTAATCTCACCCTCACCTTTCTTCTAGTGGTTTCTTGATGTTCACCACTGCCATCACCCTCACTTAACTCCTTTATCACTCCCCACTGGTTAAGATTTGCTAGAGTTTTGCAACTACGATTTGTTGAGAAACTGTAGAGGGGGTTAGGAGTTGTTTATCACAATTAGGGTGTAACTGATAGGGTAGAGAACTTGGGGGTCATTCCAATCAGTTCTCATCTCAGTTTTTGAAAAGGCAAAGAAAAATGATTTAGATTATAGCAAGTGAGAGTTTGATAAAGATAAGATTAATACCTTCCCTTTATCAATGATGAACTGTTAAGAGCCTTCTCCATTGAAGGGTTATTCTCCTAAAGTCCAAGATTGCCAGCTTTCCCGTTAATTGTCACAACATCCTCATAGAGACCATCAGAAGCTGCAAAAACCTTAACTTGATAGATTGTCAATTTCTTTCAAATTCCTTCAAGTTTTCTTATGATGTTTCTTCAGTGAGTTCATGCAAAAATGAAACAGTTTTTTTTTGTGTTGCTCAAAGAGCTCACTTTCTGTTAGTTGAACAATTAGGGATTCTTGATAATTTAATCAAGGTTGATCCTTAAGCAGATAGATTTTATAATACAACCGTTGATTAAATTTATCGAAAAGAAAAATATGTAATTAATTTTTTTTGTTAGTGTATATGAGATGTTTGTCTATTTATTTAAGGAAATGAGTCCAGTTAACATGCAAGCCAATTTTTTTTGTTGATTTAGAGGATAAACAATTTAAATGGATTCAAATGCAGAAACAAAGAAACTAAACAAGTACATCACACAACAGTATAATAAACTGGGGGGAAACCCCATAATTCATTAAAAAAATTAACATTACAAAAAAAACATAACAAAAACTTAAAAACAAAAAGGACTGGAAAACATCCCAGTCCCCCCTGTCCCGTGCCCTCTCCCTGGAGAGACAGACAGTCAGCAGTTAAGCTGCTGCTGCCGCCTCCCCGGAGGCTCCTTCAGGGCCTCCACCGGGACCTCCCCTACGGTTGCGAGCCATAAGAATGGCTAGAGCTGCCCTCATCCTGTTCCATCTGGATGAGAAGATCAATTTTCTCCTGAAGAAGGAGAATCTTGTCCACGTTCGACATAGCGTTAAATTCCTCTGGGTTAATGTTAAGGATTCCAGAAGCCATTTTTTTGAGGAATTAGAAATAAAGATGAGGAAGACAGCTCAACATATGCCTTTAAATAGGCAGGGAGCTGCTAGATAACCCTTGAGTTTAACTAGGGTTAAACGAGGGTTAGTGAAATTGAAAAGACATGCATTAAATCACTCTAGTGTGAATGAGTGTGAATGAAGAGACTACTCGAGTTCCTAGAGTGAAAAATGCGTCTTAGCTCAAATTACAAAAAGTATCATGACACAGATATATATATATATATATATATATATATATATATATATATATTTATTTTTTTTGAATAAAGATAAGAATAAAACTAAATAGCCGGTCATATATATATGTTCAGCTAAATAATATTAAAGTAAAATCTCTAGACATAAAGAGTTAAGAGTATCAATACTTTTGAATAATGTAACATGCAGATTATTTGAATTTTTGAGATACTTATTCAGCTGACATCATTCATTAAATGTAAGAAATTTGACAAATGATATCCCTGAATCTTTATCCATGGAAAATTCAAAGAACATCAATGCACTTAGCTTGTTAATGTCTAGAGATGATCAACTATTTAATATCAGTGAGAAAAGTAGCTTGCTATCTCATTGAATATTACTCAGAAGATCATTTCTAGACGACTTCACTTAGTGCATGACATCATTCAATTGTATTGACTTGTCATGATAACTAAAACAAAACAAACAAGTAAAACACATAAAATAAACAAATAATTCCAGAGATTGAAATCACTGGCTGCATGCATTCAACACAGATATGTAAGATAGTAAGAAATCATTACCTGCCAAACTCATTTATCAACCCAAGTGAGTTGTTGCATTAAGAGCATTGGCAAGATATCTAGTTAAATGTTGTTCCTTGGAACACAGTGTAGTTCCACTACATCATGCACATCACTTCTTCCAATAGCATGATGCATGAGGTTTATGTACTTGACTCTTTTGAGAAATGCTTAAATGCTTCAGCTGCATTTTTTATTTGTCCTTAAGCTAAGCATTTCTTCTGAGCCATGACCTGAACTTATTTTCCTTGAAATTGGCATGAATTGTGCCATGTCTTCTTGATTAGGAGTTTATCCTGCAAGTATCAACATCTAGACAACCAATTAGAGCATAACAAGTATCTCTTGGATTATCAAATACTGAATGATTGATAATCTTTTGAGATACCACAAAGATTCCAAGAAAAGTTAAGGTTCTAGTACATAAACAGGTGGTTAACATAATTTCTAGCATTCTATTACTTAGTCATGAGGGAGATCACCAATTATCTTTTCAAAACACAAATGTCCTACCAAGGTATTCAATTCAGTAATGTCAATAATTGGTATGAGAATTCTTAGAAGAATACTCACTTATCTCCTCAGAACTTCTTTGCATGAGCTTTTCAGCATAACAGCAAAGCTACTGATCATTGATGCTAGATATTACATAAACTACATGTATCTCAGCTAAGGATAAGACTTGCAAAGGCTGAGATTTAGATTTTAATTTTCTATAGATATAGACACTTTCTTTTTGCACTATCCGTAGAAGAGCAAAATTAGTATCCATAGATGTAGAAAATTTGTCTACGGATAGTCAGTATCCATAGGCAAAGCAAAGAAACACATCCATTGCTATGAATGACTATCTATGGATAAGGATATCCATCGATAAAGTAAATTTTGACTTAGACAAAATTTTCACTATTTCTGGAACACTTAGTTTTCAAGAAAGTCATTTGAACACTGGCTACACACAAGACATCAAGAAAGATATTGAGATTTGTTCGTACCTCATTGTCTTACCATTCTGAAGAGGATGTTTGATAAGCATTTTGGTACTGATGTCTTCTTCACGAGTCACACTTGGATCAAAAGGTGTTTCCACTATACTGTTCAACACAGAATCCCTTTAGAGAAAATATTTGAAGAACCTGATCTTAGCACAGTAGATAAGAGATTTGCAAGGCTGATGTTCCACTCATTTCTTTAATCATGACTTTAACTCAAGGAGAAAGATTGGATGTCCAGGAAGTAGACATACAGATTTGTAGGAGCTGGAAGATCTTGCCTTGATCCAAGTGAACACCTTATTCCTTCAACCCACTAATTGTCTTCAAGAGGACTTTCTTCTGGATTTTTGGAATAAGCTTCTTATGGTAGGTGCAGGTCTTGAAGATGTAAGAATTTTCTCGTCAGTATGATTACGTGAGGTTGATCTTTAACTCAGAGAAATTCCCCCTAAGTTCATTGGGGTGATAACTCAGAGTTGTAATCCACCTACGGATGCTTCACTATGGCTTCCTACGGATGCTCCATTTTGGCTTCCTACGGATGCTCCATTTGGCTTCCTACGGATGCTCCATTTGGCTTCCAATCAGATGCTCCATTTATCCTTTCCATAGATGACTCATTTGGGCTTGAATCATTCATTGTCTAGGCGAACACTCATGGAGATACTGATCCATCCACATAATCATCATCTTCTTCATACCAAGAACCACCTTTCATTTCAAACTTAAATCTGAGAATTCCAAAAAAAAAATCTCTCATCAATAAGCTTGATATATCTGGAATCATCAGAAACAACCTGTTTAGACTCCATAACAGTGTTGATTCATTGACTTAAAGCCTTGTGGGCTTTTCCAGCTACATGCACTCTTCTTGAGTTGCATACCCAACCTGGGTTTACGAGTAGATAAAAGATCCGATCTTTGACATGACGTCTTCTTAAAGTTGCAGAAGTAGATTAACACTTTCTGAGAAATGCTCCCCCTGAGTAGATGTACCATACGGACAACCCTTCAGAAAAGAACATAAGATACCGTGGATGGCTACTTACTTTCCTGTACACAAGAATGTCATTTCTTAAGAAAGACAGTCAGAAATGCATGTAGACGAAACCACCATTCCCAGCTTCACCTCTACTTCCTCTTAGCAAAGATCTTCTCTTCCACTCATGAATTACTTGAGAATATTTATCCAGATGTCAGTTAAACTTAACAAATGTGAAAAGTTATGTTAGATCAGGATTCAATGATCGTCAGGATCTAGACTCAACTGATCAGGATTGCTGACGTCATCAGTATTGCATGGTCATCAGTATTTGCTCAAGCGTCAGTATCAGGATTATCATCAGGAATATGATCAGGATTGATCATCAGGACTGGAAGCTGATCATGATTTTTATTTCGAGTTAGTTTATGAGTCTAGTTAAATAAGGAAGTTTATTTTGTCGGTTCCTTATTTATAGTAATGAAGCTATCAATTTAGGATAGGTTTCAATCTTTGTAATTGATTAGGACTTATCATGTAATTGATAGAGAAGCTGTGTAGTATATAAACACAGTTTAGGTTTCGATTTAGATTGATCACATACACGAGTATTTTGTAACCTAGAAGATCTCAAGAACATCAGAATTTCTTGAGAGAGTTTGTAACAGTTTTATATCAGATTTAATAAAGATGTTATTATTCTTTCATATTTTTGATATATAATTTAATAAGTCGAGAATCTTATACAATTGTATTCAACCCCCCTTCTACAATTGTTATTTACTGGGCAACAATTGGTATCAGAGCAAACTGATTTAAATTTGAATCAGATACGATCTAAGATGTCGACAAAGTATGAAAATATGAAAATTCCCATCCTGAAGAAGTCTGAATATCCAACATGGAAGGTAAAGATGCTGATGTACCTGGAGGCTATGGATCCTGACTATTTGGACAGGATTCGTGATGGACCATATATTCCTACGAGACTTATTCCACAAACAGATACTGTACCTGAACACTATGCGGTCAAGGTGAAAACATATTAGACTCCAGAAGAGAAAGCTGACGTTCTCAGAGATGCTAAAATAATGAATATCCTTCACAACAGTCTTGATGCTGTCATGTCAAACAGGGTGATTGCATGCAAGTCTGCAAAAGAAATTTGGGACACTTTGGAAACTCAATGCCAAGGATCTGCCTTTGTCAAGAAGAACAGGAGGGCTCTACTTATTCAAGAGTATGAACAATTTGATGCTAGACCTGATGAGAGCCTTACTGATTTGTATGATAGATTCCTGACACTCCTGAACAACCTATCTCTAGTTGGCAAAGAGTATGTATCAGAAGATTCTAATACCAAGTTTCTGAGAGCATTACCTGAAGAATGGGATACACAAACATCAATCATTAGGCATTAGTATGATTTAAACACTGTGTCTCTTGATGAAGTCTCTGGGATGCTGAGAACCTATGATCTTGAGGTTCAACAAAGGAAGAATAAGAAAAGTAGCAAGGCAAAATCCATTGCCTTGAATGTTGAGGCTAAATCAAAAGGAAAAGCTGTGGAGGTCTCTAGAAGAAAAACAAGAATAGGTGACTCATCATCAGATACTGATGGCAATCCTGATGCCAATACTGATGATGACTCTTCTGAATCAGACATGGAAGAGATGGTTGCTATGATAGTCAGAGGTTTCAAGAAAATGAAGTTCAGGAAGGCTAGAAGACAAGGCAACTTCCAGAAAAAGACCTTCAATGCTGACAAAGACAAGTACAACAAAAAGGACAGCAAAAGTGGCAAATTTGACAAGTCAAAGGTTAGATGCTACAAGTGTAATGGACTGGGGCACTTTGCAACTGAGTGCAAGAAGGCTAAAGCACTCATCACTTCAAGCAAGGATTGGATGGACTGTTCCTCAGAATCTGATACTGAGGTGGTCAACTATGCCCTAATGGCCAATACTGATGATATTGCTGTTCCTGATGATAAGGTACTAAATATTGTCTTTGATTTTGATACTGATAATGCTTCTGAGTTAAGACGTTTTCTAAAGTCATTACATATTAGCTTTAGAAGTCAAACTGCTGAAAATACTAGGATCTTATCTGAGATGTCTGAACTTAGGAAAAGAAATGAGCATCTAGAAACTGAATTCTCTTCTAAGCAAAAAGTACAGATAGAATGTGATAATGCTAAACACATGTATTTGGAGATTAAATTTAAATGTACTTCTCTTGAAAAGGAACTTGAGGATGCTAAAGAGAAAATCAGAACCTGGACTGATTCTGGAAGGAAATTTCATGAAATAAATACTTCTAAGAATTGGAAAGAGTGTCTAGGTTATAAGTCAGATGAGGATAATAAATTGAAAAAGAAAGTTGTAATTGATGAGACAGTAAGACCAATGACCTATAGGCATGTTATAGACAAGACCAAATCAAAGATTAAGCCTGTTAAATTTGTATTTGGTAATGATCCCAACTCTACTTTTGAAAAGGGATCTACTTCTGAAAACTCAGTCTCTAATGTGAAGTCTAAACGTGTCAAGAAAACTGAAAAGAAAAATGTAGGTTTATTGTCTCAGAAACAACTTAGGGAAAAAGTTAGTGATGTAACTGGTAAACAAAATTTACCAACTGTCAAGAGAAATAGGAATGGTAAAGTTGGGATTAATAAAGAGAATAACTATAGGTTTATCCCAAATGCACCTAGAAAATGCTGCTTTAACTGTGGAAACTCTAATCATCTTGCTATTGATTGCAGGAAGAGTAAAAAGAAAGTTACTGAAATTCCTAAGTCTGATGTTAGGAGTAGATCAGTATTTTATAAACCACAGAAGTCCAGTTTTCATTGTGGTAGTAAATGGCATTCTATTTATACTTGTGAAGAATATCATAGTTTGTACTATAACTTTTATGATCCTTTACCTAGGTTTAATAATAGTGCAAATTCTGGTAGCTTTAAGAATGTCAATGTGAAGCATGCTTTTGTTAATACTGATACTGACAAAGCAAATCCTGATGGAGTTAATCCTGTCAGGACTATTAAAATCAGAAAGTCTTCTGCTGCTAAAGTTAATAAAATGCATGGAAAAGGAACCCAACAAGTGTGGGTTCCTAAACATTCTAACTAGTGTTTTGACATTCTGATTGCAGGGTAAAAAGAAAAATGTGTTGGTCATGGATAGTGGATGTTCTGTGCACATGACTGGAAACAAAGCCCTATTATCAGAATATGAGGAAAAAGTTGGCCCAACTGTGTCTTATGGAGATGGCAACATTGGAAAAACTTTGGGATATGGCAATATAATCATTGGCAATGTCATCATTGAAAAAGTAGCTCTAGTAAAGGGACTAAAACACAACCTGTTGAGTATTAGTCAAATCACTGACAGAGGTTATCATGTCAACTTCTACTCCTCTCATTGTGAAGTAGTCAGCAAAACATCAGGAAAAGTTGCACTCACTGGCTACATGCATGGTAACATTTATGAAGCCAACATTCATTCAAATACTGATGGCTCTCCTACTTGTCTCATCAGTAAAGCATCAGTAGATGAAAGTTGGAATTGGCACAAGGAGCTTTCTCATCTCAACTTCAGCAACATCAATGAGTTGGTTAAGAAAGATTTGGTTAGAGGATTGCCTAAAGCTATGTATACTCCTGATGGACTCTGTGATGCATGTCAAAAAGCCAAACAGAGAAGGACATCATTCAAGAGTAAATCTGAATCCTCTATTGGTGAACCATATCACATGTTACATCTTGATCTATTTGGACCAGTCAACATAATGTCCATCAGTAAGAAAAGATACACTCTTGTAATTGTTGATGAATATTCTAGATTCACATGGGTGTATTTCTTGCACAGAAAAGATGAGACTCCAGAAATACTGTTGGATCATGTGAGAATGATTGAGACAGGCACAAAGTTCAAAGTCAAGATCCTGAGAAGTGATAATGGTACTGAATTCAAGAATTCAAAGATGGAAGAGTTCTGCAAATACAAAGGAATTATTCAACAATTTTCTGCTCCTGGCACACCCCAGCAAAATGGAGTAGTAGAAAGGAAAAATAGAACTCTTATTGAAGCTGGCAGAACTATGTTGGAAGAAGCTAAACTGCCTACATATTTATGGGCAGAAGCAGTCAATACAACATGCTATACTCAAAATCTCACTTTAATAAACAGACATGGTGTGTAACAGCCCCAAATCCGGGGTCAGGGATTTAGAGTAGTCACGATCCACTTACTTCTTGCCTTGCCTGCTTTACTCACAGTAGACACAATTCATCTGCTTATGACCCCACAATGAATATATCTCTTACACACACACACAGGTTAGAGTCTCAGAAACGACACAAATACAACCATTACAGAATAAATAATCTTTATTACAATACCCAAATGTCTTTTGAATTTGCTACTGATACAACTCCTAAGTAATGGTACATTACCAACTTAGCCTTGTAATACTCACCACCCTCTCATACCATTCATATCTATACATAAGATGAATACCAAAAGCTCCAGCTTGATCTAACTGGTTCACACTACTTCCAGGATCAATGCTAGAAACTGCTCATGAGACTGCCTTGCGCTTGCCACTCGCCTGAGGGATGTGCGCCGAATCCTTGGTATACTACTTCGCTGTTATATAATATTTATGAAACAATAGCAAGAGTGAGCGATAGCTCAGCAAGGTAATTAAAGTATGGCATAATCCTGCCTTTAACTCAACCCAGAATAAAGCGGGTATAGGACAATAATTTGTCAAAATATCTCGATACTGAAATTATTTCCTTATCAGAATTTATTCCAAAAACGGTACCATTGTTGTATTTCAAATATCATTTCATAATATTTCTGCAAACTTTTGCTATATTATGAACAAAGTTCTAGTATAATATAAAAGATGAGGTTTCAAAGTAAACCAATATAACCTTTCCGAAAAATATCTGCTATGTAAGCAGAATATCAACATATAACTTAAAAGATGAAGTTATAAGGTGATTCAGTATAAACAACTCCCTTACCATAACTCATGTTATGTAAGGTATCCATAGAGTCATATGATATAAAAGATGAAGTTACGAGGAAAATTTCATATAATGTTCCGTAACCCAAAATCCACTTATGCATATATAATCTGAGTAAAGTTTTATCAGAGTCATAACTCATAAAATAAAAGATGAAGTTGCAAGGATTTATTGTAACTTCATATTTGAACACTTTTCAACCCCCTGCCAACATGATCGGTAAACCTGTAGCACGGTGTCATCTTTAGTCCCTTTCAATATATGTTGCAGAACCCCCTGCCAACATGATCGGTAAACCTGTACCAAGGATGTCATCCGTAGTCCCTTTCAATACATGTTGCAGAATTATCCAAAATGAATGATGAACTAATACCGGAGTTGCTACCGCGCCCGTCGTACCAACCTTACTATGATCAATAGCAGTTCGTACAACAAAAATATGTTCTCTACATGTAGATGGAAGAATCACGACAGCCTGACATTGTCTACTGCCTTCCCGGATCTCCCGGCCCATTTGGGGCAATAAAATGGATGGGTCGGCGCAACTGGACCACTTACACCACTCCTAGTTCGGATGAAATCCATGACTCTGAAACGTAAAGATCGTCCTCCTTTCCCCAAGTGTAATACTTTTTGATACGACTCCACTAAGTAGTTATATCTAGGTTGGAAAGGAAGATTCGCCAATATTTCCCAAGCGATGCTTGTTAATGGATATCGACTTGTTCCATCAATTTACCCCTCGATCGTTGAGGTGGTAACACAACATTTGACTTGCAGCAATTAAATTGCTCCGAGAAAATATCTGTCCCCTGACAGTTTTGAGTTGAGAGTTTAAAATGAGTAGCAGTCACTTAAATCAGGTTTCCCATATTTTTGATAGTTGAGCGAGCATTTAAACCCTCTTAAAAGACAGATTTAAATGGAAAAACAGTGTTTGGGAACCTCTTTTTGATTTAAAAATAATTAATAATACAGCTTAGAGTATCCTTCGTAATTATTGAAGGTCGAGGATAAACTTTAAATAACATTTCTCATTTTTAAAACGTGTTAAAAGTATTTAATAAATAATCGAATAATATTTATTAAATAATAAACTTTAAATGAATATTCAAAAATAATATTCATTAAATAAATAATGATTAAATGAATATTCAAAATAATATTCATTAAATAAATAAACCTTGAATGAATATTTAAAATAATATTCATTAAATAAATAAACCTTGAATGAATATTTAAAATAATATTCATTAAATAAATAAACCTTGAATGAATATTTAAAATAATATTCATTAAATAAATAAACCTTGAATGAATATTTAAAATAATATTCATTAAATAAATAAACCTTGAATGAATATTCAGAAAATATATTCATTAAATAAATAATCATTGAATAATAATTGTCCGATATCTTTATCGGAAAATAATCTTTAACGTATACAGAAAATATAAATACTATCGGTCTAAAGAATAAAATCATACGCCCTTTTACCTAGGGCCTTTATAAAAACCTGGCTTCTAACTAATATCTCATATTTAGCTTAGAAGCCCATAATTAAATCATAAAGCAAGTATCACAATATACTTTCGAAAACAGTCATGCCTTCCATTAGCATTTATAACTGAAATAGTATTCAAATAGTATTTCTTGACCGAGATAATACTCAAATAACATTCCTTGAAAGATATAGTAAGCAAATATCATTCCTCGAATGATATCATACTCAAATAACAATCCTCAAAATACATAGTATTCTGCCGATGGAATCCCTCCGGGTTTCCACGGCTATCTACATATCTCAAAATACCGACTCCCGATTTAGAGTCGAAAACAATGAATATGCTCTTATATTTAGAGCTACCAGGTAAACCGGTTCATAACTACTTAACTCCGAAGATTTTATATAATCCAAAGGTCAAATCTATTCCAACAAGAAATAAGATATATCGCAAAACTGTCCAAATTTATACATGGAAAAAGCAGTATTATATAGTCAATACTTCAAAGTATAGATTTAGAAACTTGCCTGATGCTCGAGAAGTGACAGGGGTTCGCGACGATGTCGGACAATCTAGACAAATTCAAAGAAAACGCACGATTAATCCCCTGAATAGTCCACTTGTACCCAATGCTTAAACACGTAAGCGAAACACAACCAAGGCATTACTAGCTCGATATAGGCTCATACTAAGTCCATGTTAATCGACAATTACTTAAGTCGTAGGTTTAGTCCGAAATCGATCCTCGAATACATGTTATACTTAACCATTTACAACATTGGTTTCTAAGTCATGTTCTTAGTGGTTTTCACTTGCGCAACCTCGGCTAACACATTTTTATAAAATCGAAAAATAATCTTTTGGACTCGAAACCTTTGTACAAACTTTCATAACTGACCTTGGCACTTCAATACAAAATTTCATATTTTAAAACAACGCTTAAGGGTCTCAAACATAGCCACAAAGTTGGTACATTTCTGCAATCTCATTCCATGAACCACTTTCACTAAAATGGTCATATCTCATAAACCGTAAACTCTTTTGACATGATTCTTGCGCTCACGTAAAATAGAAACAAAGATCTACACACTCATGTTCATCACTGAACGAAAAGGGGAAGTTAGGTTTTCGGATTCTAGGCAGTTTTTAGAGTTACCGAAAATCGGGCATTACGAAGGCTTAAAATCGAATAATCCAATTTTTTTTAACCAACCCAAATAAGCATTCAACCAACACCCAAGACTCATATACACCATTCATCATCTTCCTCACTACCTCAACAGGTCTTGGAGCTACAATACTTATTTTTCCCATTTTCATAACAACCACATAAGATTCATGCCTCTAAACATGCATACCACATCAAAACTCCATTAAAACACAATATTCATCAAAGGGGTTTCCAAAGATTTATACCTTGACTTGAAGCTTAGAAGTGCTCTAAAGACTTTACAACTCTTAAACATTGCTTAGAACATCCTTTGGAAGCCAAACCATCAAGAAACAAAATATGAAAATTAAGTTAGTAACTAATCATCCTAGAACACACCATCTTGTAAAAATCATATAAAATCGAAAAATAAGAGTTTTGTTCTCAAATCTTTTACCACACCTTCTGATCTTCAAGGGATTTCTTTTGAGTCCAAGATCATCACCAGGGAATGCTTGAACCTCTACTTATGAGCGTTTTAAGATCGGTGGCAGAATCTGCCAGGAACAGGGCAGATTGGAATCTTCAACTTGGGGAAGGGATTTGACTAGGCTACACCCCTTTTTTTGCTATGAAATTTTGAAAGACCCTTACCCATGGAGTGGAGAAGCTACGGTAAAAATTTGGTGATTTATGGATGGATATAAGTGGAGATATGAATTTGTATTTGAGTTGTGTTCTTGGTTGGCAGATTGGGGAGCTTCTTGCTCATCTTTACTTTACTTTTGTTTTGTTTTTCACTTGGATGCATCTTTTCTTTTGTGTTGTTAACCACCCATTAGTCCACTTGTTGCTCTCTCATTAGTCCAAGTGTTGGCCTCTCATCAAACAACCCCATTTTTGCCAATGTTGCAAATACACCACTAGCTTTCTGGTTGACTTTCATGCATGACACCTTGGTTTTTCTTCTTCCACCAATTGGATCGTCTTTGTGTTCTTTTAATAAAATCAATACGTTATAGCTTATATGTTGCATTTTATTACTCCATTGTGGCACAATCCCTTAAATCAATATTAACTCCAACATCCCTTATCTATTCCCTCTTTATTCCTTGTTCTTAGAAAATGTTCTCGCGTTTCTTCGAATATTCTCAAATCAAATATAATAAAATTCCAAAAATTCGGGTTATTACAGTCTCCCCTCCTTAAAAGGATTCCGTCCCGGAATCAGCTTAGGAATAACTGGGGGTACTTCTCTCCCATTGCACTTTCTAACTCCCAAGTGGATTCTTCCACCTCTTGATTTTCCACAAACCTCTCACTAGCTTGGCAACCTTGTCTCTTAGCACTTGCTCTTTTCTATCCGTGTTTTCCACAGGTTGTTCTTTGTAAGTCAGACCAGGTTGTATATCTACATGCTCGTACTCTAACATATGCCGAGCATCTATAGTATACTGACGTAACATTGACACATGAACCCCGTTATGACCATTCTACAAGTTGGGGGGGGGGGTAAGGCTGGCTCGTAGGCCACCTTCCTGACGCGTTTTAAAAAATCTCAGATGGCCCAATGAATCTCGGGCTCAACTTCCCTTTCTTTCCAAATCTCATTAATTCCTTCCACGAGGATATCTTTTAGCATCACGAATCTCTAACCTCATATTCTCTATCTTGTTTGTACAGAAAAATACCCCAACATAAACTTGCTTGTCATCCATCAACATTCCATTTAGATTATCAATAGCAGTACTATCTCTATACTCGTGGGCTTAGTCCGCATACTTTCTCTGTCTGTCTTGGCTGTCACTAGCCGCTTGTCGGTGAAATCTTTTGTCTTTCTAGTTTGTTGGACTAACTCGGGTTTTGTGTAAAATCTCATCCTTTAATTCCCGATCAATCGGAATCCATCTCTGTCTCATTTTAATTAAGGGTATCGGCCACCACATTGGCCTTCTCCGAATGGTAGTGTATCTCACAGTCATAATCCTAGGTCAATTCTAGCCATTTCTCCATCTCATGTTATCTACTATTGATAGGTCCATAATTTAATACAATTTTAATACCTATTTTATGTTTGTTTTCGTAATTTTATTATTTTATTATTTGTTTTCTTTTGTTTTGTAGGAAAATAAATAAAATCATATTTCAAGCAGTAAAAGGTGAAAAAGGCAAGGAGATGAAAATACTTGAAGTCAAAAGGAAATTGGAGAAAAATTAGAAAACTTATCGGAGAAGAAAAAGGAATTGAGGAAATATTTCTACAATCCGATTTGTAGTCAAAGAGCCCAAGCCCATTATTTTTCCTATATATATAGATCTCCTCTCTTGTATTTGAGACTCGTAGAATTTAGACACCTAGAATTTAGACATCAATTTAGACTAGATCTGATAATTAGGAGTACGATAGATTTATTATTGTCTTTCAATACAAGTTCTTTATTCTATTCAAACAGTTTTGCTTGCATTCTTTATATTTAATTGTTTTGTTTCTTCTACCATGTCTAGCTAAGTTAATTCTCCTAGGATGAAGATGAAGTTAATTTAATTATTTTGATATCTTTTCGTTTCTATTGATTGGTTCTCATGATTTTTCTTGGTGCTTAATTGTTCAATTGACAAAGTGATTTTGATATATTATTGTTACCGGATTTATTTTTCATAGCCTATGTTTGCTCCATGAAGTTTTGATAGGTTATTGTTAGATAACAAGTTTCATAGTATATGCTTGTCTCGTTAATTGATATATCTTATTTGTGAAGTAAAGAGAATTGATTTTAGGACGAGTTAATAATAATTGTGCTTGATTAATGGATTCGGATTCCTAGGTTTTCCTTATCTGATTTTAATTGTTAATTAGGTTAAACAAATCTCAACTCAAATCTTATTGTCTAGTTCGCCTAAGTTAATTGTTAGGGTTTCAAAAATTCATAGTCTCTATGGATTGATCTGTGATTGCTACAACTAAACACTGTGCGCTTGCAGTTTACTTTATTTTTACACATCAAGTTTTTGGCGCCGCTGCCGAGGATTATTGGTAATTTTCACTCCTTGATATTTAATTCTTCGGATTAGTTTCTTGTTCTGCATTGTTTGTCTTTTAGGGAATAGTGAAGCGGAGGAAAGCTTGGATAAGAAGATTGCAAGAAGGCCTCGTTGTCTCTTGTGAAATTTTTGGAAGCGCTTTTCGGTATTCCGTATCACCTCTCTCTATTTTCTTTCCATCATTATTGAAAAAACACAAAAAAAAAATTAAATATTTGAAAAATCCAAAAATATTAGTTAGTTATTTGTTAAAAACCAATTTGTTGCATCATTCATTCTCACATAGGATCACATCATCTAGATTTCTTTATTGTCTTTATCGCTTTCCATATTATACAATTGTGGTGATTGCTGGAGGAAAGAGGTACGTACAATTTAGAATAGAACACGTAGTGTAGTGCATCCATAAGTGTTTATTTTTGTTCTTTGTGTGTTGCATCATCTAATCAATCTTAAGGGCGCCACCCAATTTCAAGATAAGGTGGGGGATTTCATCACTCTTTCCTTGGCCCACAAATCACTAATCCGTTCATCTTGCATTCCCTTTCCTTAATAAAATTAATTAGACGTTAGCCACTAGGATATCGCGTTCAACTAGGAAGAGAATCTAGGAGGAACAAATCACTAAGTATTTTTTGGTGGTGTCTAGGCTAGCGAAAGCTTACCTGACCTTTAGACTGGTGCCAAGAATGGTGGTTAGCCTCTTGGCAATGCTTCCTCCTGCCTGGCCAGTCACGACGAATGCTTTTTGAGCTGTTACTTTTAGTAGTATCTTATTGTTAGGAGCAAGGTCTAGATTGTTTTTAGGATAACATAATAATCATGTCAATTCAACCCGTAGGAGTTAATTTGATTGATGAAGTTGTTTCATGGTCATATCTTGAGGATATTGCAATTGAGTTCTTTCTTGAGGAAGATATTTTGTTAGAGTATGAGAGTAATAAAGAACTTCATGAGATGTATAAGATTTTTTCTTCTGATGAGATGTTAGATGAATTAAATGCTATTTGTTCTAAGCAAGAAACCCAACTTGAGGATAGTTCTTTTGATCCTAAGTCAGTTGTTAAGAAATCTGTTGGTGAGCCACCCCCACTTGTTTCTAATCTATATTTTTCCACTCTTGATCAGTCTTTGGTAGTTAATAATGAAACTCATCATTTTGTTATCTCTAGTGACATAGTTCATGACCAAAAATTTCAAGTTATTAATCTGTTTAAACAACATAAAGAAGCGTATAATTGGTCTATGAATGATGTTAATGGGATGAGTTTTATTCTAGTTCAATATCATATCTCTCTAGTGGATAATGTTGTCTATGTGGGTGAGTTTCACATGTTTGATGATCCTGTTAAGAAAGAATTTTTTCCTCGTGCTGGTATTGGTTAGTAAGAGTTTTTGTGTGTGTCTCCCATAGTGAAGTGTAGGTATGGGGGAGTGTGTTTGTGTGTGTGTGTTTATTGTGTATTTGTGTTAGGTATTCTTATGTATCTCCGTCATGTCCTTATCATGTATTCTTGTCCTTTTACTCTGTCATTTTTCTCTCATTTGCATACATTGAGGACAATGCATGATTTAGGTATGGGGGAGGGGTTTAGTAGTATTATAAAAAAAAACAAAAAATCCCAAAAAAACTAAAAATTAAAAAATCCTAAAAAGAATTTTAGTGTTGTAAATTGTAGAATTCTAGCTTGTAAAATGATTGCTTGTTGCTTGATGCACCCTTACATGTTATAGTAATCTTGTGTTTCTTATACTTTTGATTGAGAAGTGATTTGCTAAGTTCTTGTTCACACACATACACTTGCAAGTTGAAACTAGTAGACTTATTGAATGTTGCAAGTAATTAGAAGGACATGAATATGTGCAAAATGATTTGGTTTTCATGCTTTGAGTACAAGTTGGTGCATTGAAGAGATCTTTTGCTTGGGATTGATTATGTTTAACCACCAAGTGAGTTTTTGAGCCTATATGCATTTCTTTTGCATTTTATATTCGTTTGCTTGATTGTCCACATGTTGTTTGCATTGCTAGCGTTTGTTTGAGACCTTTCTTGAATGCATGACATTATTTGATGGTAAGATGATAAAGGCATTTAGGAATAACCTATATTTTCCAAATTACGTACCACACCATTTTTATATGATCAATTAGTTACCCTCTTGAGCTTAATCCTATTTTTTCGGTGACACACCACGTTACTTGCCTAAACCTTTTTCTTGTGTAGTCTTACTTACACTTGATCCCAAATTGTCAATGACTAGTAGGAACTTGAGGGAGTAATAAGGTGTGTAAGATGGGTTTACTTTTGTTCATTACTTTGTGAGAAATATTTGGTTTGATTGCTTACTTGATAGTCGTTGTTCAAGAAAATTTTGAAGGATGATTGTGGTTGTTAATATCTATCTCTTAGCTCTCGAAAAAAAAAGATGAGAAAAGAAAAAAAAAGATGAGAAAAGAAAAAAAAAGATGAGAAAAAAAAAATATATGAAAAAAAGAGCAAAAAGAAAATATATATATATATATATTATGAGAGCATAGTTATGTTTGTGTGATCCTTCTTCATTCGACTAATCAAGCCTTTTGTTGGAAGAAAATCAGGAAATTCAGTTATGGGGAGGATGTTTGGTGATGTGTATGATTAATTATGGTGCCTACTAGATTTTGACACTTCACCTTATTTGGCCTTACTTGACATACCTTGTCCCTAGCCCCGTTACAACCCAAATAAAGACCTTTTGATTATCATCATTGATGTAAGTTGTGTTAAAGTTAGATTGATACCAAATGTCAAGCATGCTTATGATTTTGTTGGAATAGAGTGATACACTTACCCTTGTTCTTGAGTGAATATTCTTTTGTGAGTGAAATGTGAGTTATTGCTTTTTTTGCATATGAGATCCCAAGTTTTGACTCAAAGGTGTACTCTTGTCGGTTTAGCATGGTTACCAACTTATTCTTACACTTGACATGGATTTTTGAGCTCTTATGCATATTTCTTTGAGTAGACTATGTGAATCATTGCATCTTCCATGACAAGACATTGCAAAGTCATTTTTGATTCATAAGTTGATGTAGCATGAGAGGACTTGTATGTATGGCGTTGCATTTCCATGCGATCTTTTACATGAGCTAGATGGATTTTGTGGGTACATTCACTATAAAGCCTCACGAGACCTCACTCGTCCACTAGGGCTGCCTAGGGGTTTAAAGGGCTTGTTGCATATGCCAAATGCAACCGTGATCACCTACGGAAGTGGTATTATCTATTAGTTAGTAGTTCATATTATATTAGTTTTTCTCGAGGATGAGCAAAAGATAGGTATGGGGGCATTTGATAGGTCCATAATTTAATACAATTTTAATACCTATTTTATGTTTGTTTTCGTAATTTTATTATTTAATAATTTGTTTTCTTTTGTTTTGTAGGAAAATAAATAAAATCATATTTCAAGCAGTAAAAGGTGAAAAAGGCAAGGAGATGAAAATACTTGAAGTCAAAAGGAAATTGGAGAAAAATTAGAAAACTTATCGGAGAAGAAAAAGGAATTGAGGAAATATTTCTACAATCCGATTTGTAGTCAAAGAGCCCAAGCCCATTATTTTTCCTATATATATAGATCTCCTCTCTTGTATTTGAGACACCTAGAATTTAGACATCAATTTAGACTAGATCTGATAATTAGGAGTACGATAGATTTATTATTGTCTTTCAATACAAGTTCTTTATTCTATTCAAACAGTTTTGCTTGCATTCTTTATATTTAATTGTTTTGTTTCTTCTACCATGTCTAGCTAAGTTAATTCTCCTAGGATGAAGATGAAGTTAATTTAATTATTTTGATATCTTTTCGTTTCTATTGATTGGTTCTCATGATTTTTCTTGGTGCTTAATTGTTCAATTGACAAAGTGATTTTGATATATTATTGTTACCGGATTTATTTTTCATAGCCTATGCTTGCTCCATGAAGTTTTGATAGGTTATTGTTAGATAACAAGTTTCATAGTATATGTTTGTCTCGTTAATTGATATATCTTATTTGTGAAGTAAAGAGAATTGATTTTAGGACGAGTTGATATTAATTGTGATTGATTAATGGATTCGGATTCCTAGGTTTTCCTTATCTGATTTTAATTGTTAATTAGGTTAAACAAATCTCAACTCAAATCTTATTGTCTAGTTCGCCTGAGTTAATTGTTAGGGTTTCGAAAATTCATAGTCTCTATGGATCGATCTGTGATTGCTACAACTAAATACTGTGCGCTTGCAGTTTACTTTATTTTTACACATCAACTATCACGGATAATTCAAAGCCAATTCATTATATTCCATAAAAATTTGTGGGTGCATTAGTCAACCCAAAATAACCTCGCTGAAAACTCGAAGTGTCTATTCCTAGTACGAATCGCAGTCTTGGGTATATCCTCGGATTTAACTTCCAACTGGTGATATCCAGTTCTTAAATAAATTTGGAATACACAGCGTTCTTCCGCTGATCAAACAATCATTTACAAGGGCACCTATTCTCCATGTCGAACTCATTCAACTCTCGAGGTTCGATGCATAATCTTGTGCTAACATTTTTCTCTCTTACAACAACACCGGGCTCTCCACGGTGGTACACTAGGTCTTATCATATTCTTGCCCAGCAATTCTTGTAACTGAGTTGCTAACTCTTTCATTCCCACTGAGGCTAACAGGAGATGCGGCACTAGAACCTGAATACTCGTTATTCATTCTCATGTCATCCCAATCGATATTTGGTAGCGCATTAAGATCTTGTACAGTCTCCCAAAATCACTATAGTTTCCTGTATACTTGGTGTCTCTTTTCTTGGCGTCAACCATAAGAGCTAATTAAGCCTCATATCTCTGGTATAATAATTTCTTAGTCTGGACTATATTCAATAATCTCTGAATCGGTTTCTATCCCTTAAATATTATTCTCTATAATACTCAGTATCTCAAATGATTCCTTTGTTTCTTTGAGCCAAGCTCTGGCCTCCCCTGGAATTCAACGAGGATAACAAAAATTATGGGGCCTTGAAAAGATAGCTCCCATATCAAGGAAAACGTCACACACTGGTGATCATAAGGTTATGAGTTTTAAGGTAACCTTATTGGAGGTAAGAGAATTTACCGAGAGATCAACATGATCATAAGAACTCAACGTTGTGTGCCTCGATTGAGACATTACTAAAGGTAATTAGCCTTCTTGTATTTCACAACTTACAAGTGATGGCGTCCCATCAGACTTCTATCACATAGACAGATAGTCCTTGTAGCCCCTATAAGTATAGGGTTGTTCGTCTCAGTGGAAGTTGAAAAGTATGAAAGCAATTCGAGATCAATTTAATGATTATCGCCTTTCGACAATATTTCTCAAAGGAACACCTTGGATTAAAATTGAACAGATTCCAAAGGTGCGATTTACAAGAAAAGGATAGCCGTAAAGATACTGGTATTCAACAAACAAGTGGTGAGGTATCACCATAGGGTCATTCATTATTTGAAGAAAAGTGAAAGCTTAAATAACATCATTTGACAGGGCTTCGAAAACCTGAAAGTAGGCATTGTGACAGCCTCTGGCACAATTGAAACTGAATATGGTTTAACACAAGTGTTATAAAACAACTTCGAAGAAGGAGTATATCTTTTATCGAAATTCTCTCTAAGAAGAGGTCAAGATAGATTATAGATTGGGGAGGTTTGCCAAGGTCTCTACGGATGCCTTTTATGTCGGCTCCTCTAATGGATAATCATTCGATTCTAAAGCTTTTCTTCTCCATGCACACCCTAAGGTGCTCGATACTTACGTTATTGCCGACTCATAATAGTCGCTAAGGATTCAACCATCGACCTTTGCAATCGCAGGGAATTCTATTCGACTAGGCGCAAACATCTCAAGTAAGCGTTCTGTTCTATAAGAAGACTTCGATACCGTCGTCGTCCATAGCAATGACAATTCCACATGTCGACTGGGCGGTACTTCGGAAGATCGTTAGAAACTACAAGCTTAAATCCGGTCTTTATTTCAATCATCCTTATATCCAATATCCCTTCTCCCATATCAATCCCGTGTGCTACATAAGCTTAACACTTTTGGCACAATAGCCTTTTCATTTAAGTCAATCCCGGAATTTCTCAGTCCATCTTGGTCCTTAAATACATTTCGCCTTTACCGTCCAATCTCAACGTCATCATTTTATCTCTACAATCAATTGTAGCAATCAGGGTCTGTCCACCAACCCATATAGCGGCCATCTTACCCAATCCACAGGGTTCGCTCTAGTTTCCACCCTTTTTGGTGACATCCTCTGGTAATCAGAAAGACAAGGTTTGCCAAAATTTGCTGAATTTCTTTCCAAAATCAGGGAAATTTGATCAATCTATTTACCCACTAGTAATTCTCGGATCTGATTTCCGACCTTTCTGTCCTATCCTCATAGCCAAAACAATTCCTTCCACTATTCTAGGCAACTAAGTACCCCTAATCGTTCGTGGAAATCTGAACATCTTGGTTCTTACGTATGCCGCCTCCTTATGGGCAACTATAACTGACTACGGGTAACAGGTTTCGTTCAAGTCGAATCAATCCACTGATACTGGCTATACTGCCTCTACCTCTTCTGCTTTGGAGACTCTACTCCATTTTCTTTGTCATATCTCTTGATGAATCATAAACGATCCTTAAACTCTCGTCTCGTCACTTATTTGTCCTCTAAAGGTTCGTCCGGTCCTATTATACGACCTCAAGTAACATACCACATCTTTATCAATCAACACGTTCTCTACAAGACTTTTTCCTTGACCCACCATGGGGTCTTCCTCTAGATCCTCCTATGGATCTTCCTTTATCGGGTCTCCGTTCATTTCAAGGAACGCATCATCAATTGCCTACTCGAAGGCCTCGGGGTCTGGTATCTCAGAATCCCATCAATCTATAACTCATACGAATCGAGGTGACTAACCATGAAGTCCTAAGTACGGTTTCCCAGAAGAAGTCCCCTCTCGGGCTTCATCTTAAACAGTCAGGGTCATGTCCTTTAACTCGACTACGAACTCAATCTGAGCTCTAGATGTTCTTATCATTATTAAGGGTATTGTAAGACTCGATCTCCTATCGTTTCTGAGGACTGTAACCTAACGCTCTGATACCATTTCTGTAACAGCCCCAAATCCGGGGTCAGGGATTTAGAGTAGTCACGATCCACTTACTTCTTGCCTAGCCTGCTTTACTCACAGTAGACACAATTCATCTGCTTATGACCCTACAATGAATATATCTCTCACACACACACACATGTTAGAGTCTCAGAAATGACACAAATACAACCATTGCGGAATAAATAATCTTTATTACAATACCCAAATGTCTTTTGAATTTGCTACTGATACAACTCCTAAGTAATGGTACATTACCAACTTAGCCTTGTAATACTCACCACCCTCTCATACCATTCATATCTATACATAAGATGAATACCAAAAGCTCCAGCTTGATCTGACTGGTTCACACTACTTCCAGGATCACTGCTAGAAACTGCTCATGAGACTGCCTTGCGCTTGCCACTCGCCTGAGGGATGTGCGCCGAATCCTTGGTATCCTACTTCGCTGCTATATAATATTTATGAAACAATAGCAAGAGTGAGCGATAGCTCAGCAAGGTAATTAAAGTATGGCATAATCCTGCCTTTAACTCAACCCAGAATAAAGCGGGTATAAGACAATAATTTGTCAAAATATCTCGATACTGAAATTATTTCCTTATCGGAATGTATTCCAAAAACGGTACCATTGTTGTATTTCAAATATCATTTCATAATATTTCTGCAAACTTTTGCTATATTATGAACAAAGTTCTAGTATAATATAAAAGATGAGGTTTCAAAGTAAACCAATATAACCTTTCCGAAAAATATCTGCTATGTAAGCAGAATATCAACATATAACTTAAAAGATGAAGTTATAAGGTGACTCAGTATAAACAACTCCCTTACCATAACTCATGTTATGTAAGGTATCAACAGAGTCATATGATATAAAAGATGAAGTTACGAGGAAAATTTCATATAATGTTCCGTAACCCAAAATCCACTTATGCATATATAATCTGAGTAAGGTTTTATCAGAGTCATAACTCATAAAATAAAAGATGAAGTTGCAAGGATTTATTGTAACTTCATTTTTGAACACTTTTCAACCCCCTGCCAACATGATCGGTAAACCTGTACCACGGTGTCATCCTTAGTCCCTTTCAATACATGTTGCAGAACCCCTTGCCAACATGATCGGTAAACCTGTACCAAGGATGTCATCCGTAGTCCCTTTCAATACATGTTGCAGAATTATCCAAAATGGATGATGAACTAATACCGGAGTTGCTACCGCGCCCGTCGTACCAACCTTACTATGATCAATAGCAGGTCGTACAACAAAAATATGTTCTCTACATGTAGATGGAAGAATCACGACAGCCTGACATTGTCTACTGCCTTCCCAGATCTCCCGGCCCATTTGGGGCAATAAAATGGATGGGTCGGCGCAATTGGACCACTTACACCACTCCTAGTTCGGATGAAATCCATGACTCTGAAACGTAAAGATCGTCCTCCTTTCCCCAAGTGTAATACTTGTTGATACGACTCCACTAAGTAGTTATATCTAGGTTGGAAAGGAAGATTCTCCAATATTTCCCAAGCGATGCTTGTTAATGGATATCGACTTGTTCCATCAATTTACCCCTCGATCGTTGAGGTGGTAACACAACATTTGACTTGCAGCAATTAAATTGCTCCGAGGAAATATCTGTCCCCTGACAGTTTTGAGTTGAGAGTTTAAAATGAGTAGCAGTCACTTAAATCAGGTTTCCCATATTTTTGATAGTTGAGCGAGCATTTAAACCCTCTTAAAAGACAGATTTAAATGGAAAAACAGTGTTTGGGAACCTCTTTCTGATTTAAAAATAATTAATAATACAGCTTAGAGTATCCTTCGTAATTATTGAAGGTCGAGGATAAACTTTAAATAACATTTCTCATTTTTAAAACGTGTTAAAAGTATTTAATAAATAATCGAATAATATTTATTAAATAATAAACTTTAAATGAATATTCAAAAATAATATTCATTAAATAAATAATGATTAAATGAATATTCAAAATAATATTCATTAAATAAATAAACCTTGAATGAATATTTAAAATAATATTCATTAAATAAATAAACCTTGAATGAATATTTAAAATAATATTCATTAAATAAATAAACCTTGAATGAATATTTAAAATAATATTCATTAAATAAATAAACCTTGAATGAATATTTAAAATAATATTCATTAAATAAATAAACCTTGAATGAATATTCAGAAATTATATTCATTAAATAAATAATCATTAAATAATAATTGCCCGATATCTTTATCGGAAAATAATCTTTAACATATACAGAAAATATAACTACTATTGGTCTAAAGAATAAAATCAAACGCCCTTTTACCTAGGGCCTTTATAAAAGTCTGGCTTCTAACTAATATCTCATATTTAGCTTAGAAGCCCATAATTAAATCATAAAGCAAGTATCACAATATACTTTCGAAAACAGTCATGCCTTCCATTAGCATTTATAACTGAAATAGTATTCAAATAGTATTTCTTGACCGAGATAATACTCAAATAACATTCCTTGAAAGATATAGTAAGCAAATATCATTCCTCGAATGATATCATACTCAAATAACAATCCTCAAACTACATAGTATTCTGCCGATGGAATCCCTCCGGGTTTCCACGGCTATCTACATATATCAAAATACCGACTCCCGATTTAGAGTCGAAAACAATGAATATGCTCTTATATTTAGAGCTACCAGGTAAACCGGTTCATAACTACTTAACTCCGAAGATTTTATATAATCCAAAGGTCAAATCTATTCCAACAAGAAATAAGATATATCGCAAAACTGTCCAAATTTATACATGGCAAAAGCAGTATTATATAGTCAATACTTCAAAGTATAGATTTAGAAACTTGCCTGATGCTCGAGAAGTGACAGGGATTCGCGACGATGTCTGTAAGACCCCAGATTTTGGGTAGAATTAAAACTTTTATTTTATGATGATGTGTATATATATATGTGGATGGTGGTAATGGTTTTTGGAGAATTAAGTATGAAATGAATATGGATTTCAGTTTTCAAACATTTTGAGAATAATAAGAATGGACGGAACATATAAATAAGGACAATCAATCTGGAGGATAAGAATACAATACTCCAGGGAAGGAAAGTATTTTTATGTCATCCAAATCAATATCTGGAATACATCTGATAACTCCGTAAACAAGATAGCGTATGCCCGAGAAAGCACTAGAACGTTTTCTAAGTGCAAAGAGTAAAGAGAAAATAAATCAGGAATATTGGAACGGATTTTGATCCAAAGGATTATAGAAAAACCACTGATGAATAGTAACTCTTCATTTAAAAGTTTTCCAGACCACCCTATATGCGGGACGATATAATAAACTTTCAAAATCGCATTAGTGATCTACGATGGAAATAAAGGAATGCAAAAGCTGTCAGAATCGGAAAAATAGCATTTTTCGTTTTCTCCGAAGTTTCACCAAAAACGGACTAAATAATTATTATTTGAGGATATTTAAGGATTTAAATTATAAATTCCATGGATATGGATTTGATAAATGAATTAGAAGTATCGAGAACGATTTCGGTAAAATACCTCGATAAAACCCTCGAGAAACCTTGCGAGCGTTCTACGAAATTAAACGAACCAGAAAAACTACTTTATCCCAAGCCAATGCATGCTTGCCAAGTGTCAAGACAAGAAGAGACCAGAGGTGATGACTCACCACATTGGATAAATATCAAGAGTAATTAAACAAAAGAAGAAAGAAAAGAAAATCAAAAGAGAAAGGAAAGCATTTTGGAAGTGAAGCTCGGCCAAACTGTAGCAGCCATATCTCCTTCGGTTCTTACTCAAATCTTGCGTTCTTTAGCTTGTTGGAAAGGTCGTGAGATACGCTACAACTTCTATTTCACAAGCTGTTTCCATTTAAGCATGGTAAGGCCTTCGTTTTTGCAGTTCTTGCACTGGATGAATAGTAACTCCGAAAGCTAACTCTTGATTCTTGATTTCTTTTGTGGATTCAAGCTATCTTAGGACCATACAAGGATCATACAAGGATTATTAGGCTTATATAAACTCCAAAGAAGGTATAAATCTTGAAACCCTTGAAGTAGTGTGAAGTTTATGGATGATTAATGATGTTGATGCATGTTGATAGCCTTAGTTGACATTAGTAGCTATGTTTGAGCTTTGTTACAAGTAATATTGAGTATTAAGAACGTAAAGGCATTGCTTGGCCTCAGTTCTTGGTTGAATCAGATGTATATGTTGATTGGAGTAATTGATGAGCAATTTAGATGGTTTGAAATTTGGGATTATCCGATTTATAGCCGTCGTAATAACGAAATTTCTAAAACCCTTGAAAACAGAGCTTAACAGTCGAGATAGGTCTCTGAACTTGATGAGTATATCACTTGTACTTATAGATTTTTGAGCGTAGATTGTTTTGGCGCAAGAATCGGAACTATCGGACTTACGGTTTAGGAGATATGGTCAAATTAGTAAAAGTGGTTCAGAAACGAGAGGATAAGTTCGTAACTGAAATAAAGCTTTCTTGACTTGATCATTGCAGGAGATAATTTTGGTAATTAAATAGTAGAGACAGTAAGGAAAGAGTAGGAGAAAACCTTGTGTGGAAATGATCATTTTTCGATTTTATGAAAATGTTCGAAGTAAGGTTAAGTGCGAGAAACCCCTTAAAGCAAGCACTTGAATACCACTTTGGAAAAGCCCTGAGAACGAGTTGAAAATCTTGAAATGGATCATAAGAGGTTGACTCTAGAACACCTATAGACTCAAGTCAGACCAAGGACAAGTTGGAATGATGTCCCTTGGTAGCAAACAAGTGCCTAACTATAAGATGATAGCAGAGATTGCGAGGGTTATGAGCATATAGTTGTATTGGTATGGCGGTTAAGTTTAAGTATGATGTTTGCTTGATTCCCGAGTATGAGTTACTGACAAAAGGTATCTTTGTTATTGATGGATTACCGGACCACTGCCAGGCACCACCCTCGGACACAGAAATCAGGCAAGTTTTCAAACCTATACCTTTTTAAAAAACTGTTGTGGTGATAACTAAAGATTTTGAGATATATGCTATATGTGTATGATTTCGAAATGATTTCTATGATGCTAAATCAAAGTATTGATACAAGTTGAACTTGTAAGCTATGGATATAGTAGTATTTTGTAGCTGATGTGCTAAGCAAAACCCTCAATAGGGGGATATATACTCTGCATTTATACTTTGGACCGGGAATGGTATCAGTTGTTATCTAGAGAGATATTATATATTCTCTATATTTATTTTACATACTAAGAATGGTATCAGTTGTTATCTAGAGATATATTATATATTCTCTATATTTATTTTACCTACTAAGAATGGTATCAGTTGCTATCTAGGGTTATTTTATTGTGTTATTACAATTAATCTCGATAAATGATTTACAAATTAAAGATCATTTGAAGTTTAATCTATTAAGGGTATATTTTAAATATATGATGAATAGTTGTTATCTACCCTTTTTGATAAGAAAGTACTTGAGAATTATTTCTAAATAAATATTCTTTATTAAATATAGTTTGCATTAATTATTTAAAGCCCTACTTCTTAAGGAAGTATTTTGTGAAAACTATTTTAAACCCTAGATAGCTAATAAAGTATATTTCAGTCAATTTTTATTATAAATAGAGAAGGTTCCCAAATCTATTTTCCGTTTAAGTCTATATTCAGAAAGACTTAAATGTTCGCTCAAACTTCAAAGATACATGGAACCTTTCTCAAGATTTTATGGTTGTTTCAAGTGGACTGCCCGGTCCTAAATCTTTTAAATCAATGAATTTATCAGTCTGGTTTACTACCATCAAAATGATTTTGATTACTTCCTCAAGATTCGAGGGGTAAGATCAGTGGAATTAGTTGCATCCATTAACAAGCGTCAGCTTGGGAAATATGGGTGAATTTTCCTTTCCAACCAGATATGACTACTTTGTGGAGTTGTATTCTTGGGGAAAAAGGGAAAGGAACTTCATGTTTCAGTGTTATGGATTTACTCGAACTTGGAGAATGTGTGAGGGACTGAGTAGCGCCGGTCCCCTAAGGGAATTACAATATGGCCGACGGACTGGTGAACGGGTCTGTTCTTCCCTTAGTTTATCAGAAATTGCCCGACCGTAGGAAGAGGAGAGCAACAGGCCGACGGACTGGTGAAACGGGTCTGTTCTTCCTCATAGGAGAGTACCAGGCCGACGGACTGGTGAAACGGGTCTGTACTTCTTGCCTACAACCGATTGGCGGGGAGGTAGGTCAGTCAGATACTGCCTATTCTTCCCTTCTACGTAGAAAAAGATCAGGGGGATACAGCTTGCGACTGATCATCGTAGGGGTATCCTTGGCGCCCAGAATCTCCAGTTACAGTTCAGCATCCATGAAAGAGCATGTTTCATGCAAGATTTCAGAAAAAGAAAGTTTGTTCCAGTTATTCAGTTTCATGAAAGTTTTCAAAGAAAGATAGTTTATTCCAGTTATTCAGTTTTCATGAAAGTTTTCAGAAAGGTTACTCAAGAGTAATCCAGTATGTTCCAGTATATGAGTTTATAAGAAAGAGCATGAATTTACGAAAAGTATATGATTTTATCTACAGGATATACGTGATTAGATGAGTTTAGAAAATGAATTGGAAATAAATTTACATTGTTTTATTTCCAGATTATAAATGAAGTAAATGTTTCCTATGAAAGTTGATACTTGATTATATATATATTGTTTATCAGTTCAGCATTATTTTGGTGGGCCTTGTTGCTCACCCTTGCTTGTTTTTATATATATCACCACAACAGATAAACCAGATGTTTCGCACCACCAGCCGCAAGAGGGTTTTGGAACCCAAAGGACTCTCCCCTGATACTACAGCCGCCATAGCTGAGGTAGAGCCTACTAGTGATATAGACTGGTAGTTCAGATTCAGCTTTTAATTATATGTATGACATAACGTAAGAAGTGGCAGCAAACTTAAACTTGTAAATTATATTTGGGCTTGTAATCACTTATGATATGTTTAAGGACCCTGTTAGCAGTACTTATTTCAAGTTCATCTCTGGGACTATAACTTGTGTGTGTGTATGAGATAGATGGTGGGGTCATAGCATGTTGTTTATTTGTATTGATTCAAGTCAAGCATGATGTATGGAATGATGACCGTAACGACCAGATTCCTGACCCCGGATCTGGGGCTGTTACAGAGATGGTATCAGAGCTAAGAGTTAGACATCCCAGAGATGATGAGACGTTATAATCATAAACCCACTAAGATAATAAGAACCCTTGCCAGGTTCACCTAAAACCCTTATGGGAACCCTTAAGTACCATGATAGTAATATAGTTCGTGATTGTGTAGGCGGGCGATATCCCAGACCCAGAGGCGTTTGAGCGGCAGCATGATGAGGAGGTACTCCGGGCCTCAGACCCACACTATGAGAGATCAGGAGATGAGCACCAGGAGGAGGATCCGGAGGAGGACCCGGAGGAGGATCCAGAGGTGGATCCAGAGTGGGCTCCGGCCACTGAGTTCGACGAGGAGATTTCTGTTGCTGAGGTAGATCCAGAGGAGGAGATGGGGGGTGAGGCTCAGGCTGAGGAGCAGGGTTGGGATGATTCGGAGAGTCCCCCTAGTCCCCCACCTCTCCCGTTGAGTCCCCCTGAGGATCATGAGGAGCAGACCCCAGAGCCCACTCAGGCAGAGGATGTCCCGCCAGCGATCCCAGTCACTCCGCCCCATGCTCCCCTAGATGGTGTGCCGGTTTTTGTGCATGGGTGGATTGTGAGCAGGTTGACGACAGACTTGACAGCAGCAGAAGCCAGGTTGGCAGAGTCTCGGCTACAGCTCGCCGCAGAGAGGACTGAGAGGCTTAGGCTCCAGCGTGTCAGGAGGACCCTTCGCCCTCGGACTTTTAGGAGGGAGGTGACCCGCATTGAGTGCCGGGCACGAGTGAGGATTAGGACCTTGCAGACAGACGAGGGTGGCAGAGTGTCCCGGCATGATGCTGAGGAGATCTTCCGTCTCGCGATGCTCAGGGTGAGGGCTCTGACTCACGCTCGTGGCTGATTCCAGATGCAGTGATATGGTAGTCTAGCCTTCTAGCCTTGCATGGCAGTAGTATGGTGCCGACTTTTGGGGGGTTTGTTTTGTTGTATATAGTTCCCGTGGGCAGGCTAGATGAGTAGACTTTGTATTTCACTTTTATGCTAGATGTTGTTATCAGACAGGTGTACTCTAAAACTTGGATGTTGGCTCAGATGTTATGTTTTGGCAGCCTTATGTATATATGGGTTTCGTTTTAGTTGCACCAATTTTAGTGACATGGTCACCAGTGTGTATGATTTTATCTGTGCGTATTTTCGATTAAATTGCCATATATATAGAACTGGGGATCCTAAATCCCAAATATATTATCATCGCGTAAGGAGAAATCCTACAAAGCAGGTGCGTAAATCTAATGTGATTTTTCAAAAATTTCAGTAAGATGCCTCCGCGAAGAGTTGGAACTAGGGCAAATCCCCATGAGTCTACCGACCAAGAGAGTCACAATCAACATGGTGAAAACCCTGAGTATGATGAAGAAAATGACGAAGACTATAATGAGCAGGAAGACTCCCAGTATGGGGAAAGAGATGAAACCTTCTATACCATGGATTTTGAGGATGAAAGGGAGGAACTTGAGGTTGAGCAAGAGAGGGAAGATCGGAATAGAGACCCTATGGGTCAGTTCCTGGACTTACTTAGACAGAATTTGGTTCAACAACCCCAACCACCTCAAGGGGATAGCAGTAATGTGGCCAACTCTTTTAGGGCCTTTAAATCATTGAAGCCTCCTGAGTTTACAGGATCAGCCGACCCAGTAGAAGCGAGGGCATGGATTAAGGAGATGGAGAAGTCATTTGAAATTTTGAGTATTGAGGAGGCACAAAAGACTGTTTTTGCATCATACATGTTAAAGGGAGAGGCCAACTACTGGTGGGAGGCCAAGAGAAATATGGAAGCAGGTGCTGTGATAGCTTGGGAAAGGTTTAAGCAGTTATTTCTGGAAAAGTATTTTCCGAGGTTCATGAAAACTCAGATGGAGCTCAAGTTCTTGGAGCTAAAGCAAAATAATCTATCAGTGGCGGAGTATGAAGCGAAGTTTACTGAACTGTCAAGGTTCGTGCCCGAGTTCGTGGACACGGATGAGAAGAAAGCTAGTAGGTTTCAGCAAGGGTTGAGGCCAGGGATCCAGAATCGAGTGGCTATATTGGAAATCTCGGATTATGCCACCCTAGTACAGAAAGCCTCAATCGCAGAAGCAGGCATCGACCAAGTCCAGAAAGAGAGAGGAGGAAGAAAAAGGAAGCACGTGAGTATGGGAGGGGGTTCCATTGGAGGCAACCCTTCAAACAAGTTTAATCGCAGGGCGTTTTCCCTACCTGGTAGAAATGAAGGACCCAAACCAACCGTGAGCACCAACATAAACCAAGGTAATAAGCAGTCGGGAGCACCACAGTCCCAATCCTCTCGACCTCCATTTCCGATATGTGCCACTTGTAAAAGGAGACACCCAGGTGTATGCAAAGTGGGTACGACAACTTGTTATAAATGCGGACGACCAGGCCATTATGCCAATTCTTGTACCAAGGATTTCCTTAGTGACAACAAAAGCCCTACTTGTTTTAACTGTGGTCAGCAGGGACACATATCAAGAAACTGTCCAAGGAGCAAGCCGGCAGCATCAGGGGCCAGCAAAGCTGCCTCCAACAAACCACCTACAGCCAGAACTTTTAACATGACAGTGCAGGATGCGGTGAGGGATACCGATGTGATAGCAGGTACTTTTTCCCTAAACTCAGTGGATGCAAATGTTTTATTTGTTTCTGGAGCGACTAGATCTTTCATATCAAAGGACCTTGCTAATAAGTTAAGACTTAAGGCTCAACCCCTGAAAGATTCCTTGCAAGTAAAAATAGCCAATCATGAGATAGTCCTAGTTAATCAGATTCACCCCGAATGTGAGTTAAAAATAGGAGATCAATCTTTTTCTGTTGATTTGATTCCTTTCAAGTTAGGGGAGTTTGATGTTATTTTAGGAATGGATTGGTTGTCCCGTAATAATGCCCAGATAGACTGCAAAGGGAAGAAAATTAGACTGAGTACCCAAGGAAAGAAAGATATAGTGATTAAAGGGATAAGACAGACACAAAAATTCTTAACCATGGCCCAAACCAAGAGATTGTTGTGAAAGGGAAACGAAGCTTACTTAGCTTACGCGGTGGACACCCAGAAGGAGGTGCCCAATTTGCGAGATATTCCAGTAGTAAATGAATTCGAGGATGTGTTTCCCCAAGACCTTCCAGGGTTACCACCTGACAGAGAAATTGAGTTTGCAATTGAGCTAGCCCCAGGAACGGCGCCAGTGTCCAAGGCCCCGTACAGATTAGCACCAGTAGAGATGAAGGAGCTGGCTACCCAGTTGCAAGAGCTGTTAGAGAAAGGTTTTATAAGACCTAGTGTGTCGCCTTGGGGCGCACCAGTGTTGTTTGTTAAAAAGAAAGATGGGAGCATGAGATTATGCATTGACTATCGCGAATTAAACAAGTTAACCATAAAGAACAAGTATCCTTTACCAAGAATTGATGATTTGTTTGATCAGCTAAGAGGTGCTGTGTACTTTTCTAAGATTGACTTGAGAACTGGATATCACCAGTTGAAGATTAAACCTGAGGATATTCCTAAGACTGCATTCCGTACCCGTTATGGACATTACGAGTTCTTGGTGATGTCATTTGGATTAACCAACGCCCCCGCAGCCTTTATGGACTTGATGAATAGAGTGTTCAAGAAATATTTGGACAAATTCGTCATAGTTTTCATTGATGACATTCTTATCTATTCTAAGACAGAAGCAGAACACGCCGAGCATCTGAGGATAGCCCTAGGAATTCTCAGGAAAGAGCGGTTGTACGCCAAGTTTTCAAAGTGCGAATTCTGGAAGGAGGAGGTGCAATTTTTAGGGCATGTGATTAATAAAGAAGGAGTGTTGGTTGACCCCTCCAAAATAGAAGCAGTTTCGAATTGGGAGCGTCCAACCACCCCAACAGAGGTAAGGAGCTTTATTGGACTGGCCGGTTACTACCGGAGATTTGTGCAAGATTTTGCAAAAATAGCCGCCCCGTTAACACGACTTACCCGCAAGACGGAGAAGTTTGAATGGACAGACAAATGTGAGAAAAGCTTTCAAGAGCTGAAGAAAAGGTTGGTGACAGCCCCTGTGTTGGCGTTGCCTGATGGAAAAGGGAATTTCGTAATTTACAGTGACGCTTCGCACAAAGGATTAGGATGTGTGCTTATGCAGCATGATAAAGTAATCGCGTATGCGTCAAGACAGCTAAAGGACTACGAGATTCGATACCCAACTCACGATCTAGAACTGGCAGCGATAGTTTTTGCTTTAAAGATTTGGAGACACTACTTGTATGGGGAAAAATGTGAAATCTATACTGATCATAAGAGCCTTAAGTACATCTTTACCCAAAAGGAGCTTAACATGCGCCAGAGAAGATGGCTAGAACTGATTAAAGATTATGACTGTGAAATTCGTTATCACCCGGGCAAAGCCAATGTGGTGGATGACGCCCTTAGCAGAAAGGAAAGACTTAAGATGATAACTTTGGAGGAAGCCCTGATAAGAGATATGGAGAGGTTGGAAATCGAGATCAGAATGCCAGGAGATAGTCGAGAGAAGTTGATGGAGATTCAGGTCCAATCCCCATTAATAGAAAAGATCAAGTTGTGCCAAGAGCGAATGCTCCAAGAAGAAAGAGAATCCCTGACGGGGGAAGAAATGAGGACTGAGAAAGACAACCAGGGCATAAGGAGATATACTTACAGAATTTGGATTCCTAACGTCCCAGAGCTGAAAGATGAGATTCTGCATGAAGCTCACAATAGCAGATATTCAATTCACCCAGGAGGAAATAAGATGTATCAAGATCTGAAAGAGTATTACTGGTGGCCTAACATGAAAAGAGACGTGGCGGAATGGGTAGGCAAATGCCTGACCTGTCAAAGAGTGAAAGCTGAGCACCAAAGGCCCAGTGGACTTCTACAACCTCTGGAAATTCCCGAATGGAAATGGGATCATATAGCAATGGACTTTGTCGTAGGCCTACCAAGGACCAAGGCCAATCATGACGCCATATGGGTGATAATAGACCGACTAACGAAGTCAGCCCACTTTCTACCAATTAACGAAAGATTCACTGTTGATAAATTAGTGGATATCTATATGAAAGAGATTGTGGCCCGGCATGGAGTCCCGGTGACCATCGTATCGGATCGAGATCCCAGATTTAATTCAAGATTTTGGAAGAGTTTTCAGGAATGTGCCGGAACCAAGCTGAATATGAGTACTGCCTATCACCCTCAGACAGATGGGCAAAGTGAAAGGACCATCCAAACACTTGAGGATATGCTGAGGTTCTGTGCCCTAGATCTTAAAGGAAGTTGGGATGATCACTTGCCATTGGTTGAGTTCTCTTATAATAATAGTTTTCATGCGAGCATTGGAATGCCGCCTTATGAGGCCCTTTATGGAAGAAGGTGCAGATCTCCCTTATATTGGGATGAAGTTGGTGAGCGTAAGTTGCTAGGGCCTGAAATGGTTCAAAGGACAAAGGACATAGTGGATCTAATTCGAGGACGGCTAGTAGCAGCCCAGGATAGACAGAAAAAGTATGCAGATTTGGCTCGGAAGGGCAAAGAGTATGAAGTAGGAGACCTAGTGTTCTTGAAAGTGTCTCCTTGGAAAGGATTGATGAGATTTGGAAAGAAAGGAAAGTTGAGCCCTAGATACATTGGGCCATTTGAGGTTTTGAAACGTATTGGAAAGCTAGCGTATGAACTGGCACTACCCCCATATTTGTAACAAGTCCACAATGTGTTTCACGTTTCGATGCTAAGGCCCTACAAGCCGGATGCTAAGCATATAGTGGAATACGAGCATGTAGACATACAACCAGACTTGACCTATGTGGAGCAGCCAATGAAAATTATAGATCGAAAGGAACAAGTGCTCCGAAACAAGGTCATCAAACTAGTCAGAGTAGTATGGAGAAATCATAATGTGGAAGAATCAACTTGGGAGCTAGAGAGCGAGATGCTAGAAAGATATCCCCATTTGTTTTCAGAATGATTCCGGGACGGAATCCTTTTAAGGAGGGGAGACTGTAAGACCCCAGATTTTGGGTAGAATTAAAACTTTTATTGTATGATGATGTATATATATATATGTGGATGGTGGTAATGGTTTTTGGAGAATTAAGTATGAAATGAATATGGATTTCAGTTTTCAAACATTTTGAGAATAATAAGAATGGACGGAACATATAAATAAGGACAATCAATCTGGAAGATAAGAATACAATACTCCAGGGAAGGAAAGTATTTTTATGTCATCCAAATCAATATCTGGAATACATCCGATAACTCCGTAAACAAGATAGCGTATGCCCGAGAAAGCACTAGAACGTTTTCTAAGTGCAAAGAGTAAAGAGAAAATAAATCAGGAATATTGGAACGGATTTTGATCCAAAGGATTATAGAAAAACCACTGATGAATAGTAACTCTTCATTTAAAAGTTTTCCAGACCACCCTATATGCGGGACGATATAATAAACTTTCAAAATCGCATTAGTGATCTACGATGGAAATAAAGGAATGCAAAAGCTGTCAGAATCGAAAAAATAGCATTTTTTGTTTTCTCCGAAGTTTCACCAAAAACAGACTAAATAATTATTATTTGAGGATATTTAAGGATTTAAATTATAAATTCCATGGATATGGATTTGATAAATGAATTAGAAGTATCGAGAACGATTTCGGTAAAATACCTCGATAAAACCCTCGAGAAACCTTGCGAGCGTTCTACGAAATTAAACGAACCAGAAAAGCTACTTTATCCCAAGCCAATGCATGCTTGCCAAGTGTCAAGACAAGAAGAGACCAGAGGTGATGACTCACCACATTGGATAAATATCAAGAGTAATTAAACAAAAGAAGAAAGAAAAGAAAATCAAAAGAGAAAGGAAAGCATTTTGGAAGTGAAGCTCGGCCAAACTGTAGCAGCCATATCTCCTTCGGTTCTTACTCAAATCTTGCGTTCTTTAGCTTGTTGGAAAGGTCTTGCGATAAGCTACAACTTCTATTGCACAAGCTTTTTCCATTTAAGCATGGTAAGGCCTTCGTTTGTGCAGTTCTTTCACTGGATGAATAGTAACTCCGAAAGCTAACTCTTGATTCTTGATTTCTTTTGTGGATTCAAGCTATCTTAGGACCATACAAGGATCATACAAGGATTATTAGGCTTATATAAACTCCAAAGAAGGTATAAATCTTGAAACCCTTGAAGTAGTGTGAAGTTTATGGATGATTAATGATGTTGATGCATGTTGATAGCCTTAGTTGACATTAGTAGCTATGTTTGAGCTTTGTTACAAGTAATATTGAGTATTAAGAACGTAAAGGCATTGCTTGGCCTCAGTTCTTGGTTGAATCAGATGTATATGTTGATTGGAGTAATTGATGAGCAATTTAGATGGTTTGAAATTTGGGATTATCCGATTTATAGCCGTCGTAATAACGAAATTTCTAAAACCCTTGAAAACAGAGCTTAACAGTCGAGATAGGTCTCTGAACTTGATGAGTATATCACTTGTACTTATAGATTTTTGAGCGTAGATTGTTTTGGCGCAAGAATCGGAACTATCGGACTTACGGTTTAGGAGATATGGTCAAATTAGTAAAAGTGGTTCAGAAACGAGAGGATAAGTTCGTAACTGAAATAAAGCTTTCTTGACTTGATCATTGCAGGAGATAATTTTGGTAATTAAATAGTAGAGACAGTAAGGAAAGAGTAGGAGAAAACCTTGTGTGGAAATGATCATTTTTCGATTTTATGAAAATGTTCGAAGTAAGGTTAAGTGCGAGAAACCCCTTAAAGCAAGCACTTGAATACCACTTTGGAAAAGCCCTGAGAACGAGTTGAAAATCTTGAAATGGATCATAAGAGGTTGACTCTAGAACACCTATAGACTCAAGTCAGACCAAGGACAAGTTGGAATGATGTCCCTTGGTAGCAAACAAGTGCCTAACTATAAGATGATAGCAGAGATTGCGAGGGTTATGAGCATATAGTTGTATTGGTATGGCGGTTAAGTTTAAGTATGATGTTTGCTTGATTCCCGAGTATGAGTTACTGACAAAAGGTATCTTTGTTATTGATAGATTACCGGACCACTGCCAGGCACCACCCTCGGACACAGAAATCAGGCAAGTTTTCAAACCTATACCTTTTTAAAAAACTGTTGTGGTGATAACTAAAGATTTTGAGATATATGCTATATGTGTATGATTTCGAAATGATTTCTATGATGCTAAATCAAAGTATTGATACAAGTTGAACTTGTAAGCTATGGATATAGTAGTATTTTGTAGCTGATGTGCTAAGCAAAACCCTCAGTAGGGGGATATATACTCTGCATTTATACTTTGGACCGGGAATGGTATCAGTTGTTATCTAGAGAGATATTATATATTCTCTATATTTATTTTACATACTAAGAATGGTATCAGTTGTTATCTAGAGATATATTATATATTCTCTATATTTATTTTACCTACTAAGAATGGTATCAGTTGCTATCTAGGGTTATTTTATTGTGTTATTACAATTAATCTCGATAAATGATTTACAAATTAAAGATCATTTGAAGTTTAATCTATTAAGGGTATATTTTAAATATATGATGAATAGTTGTTATCTACCCTTTTTGATAAGAAAGTACTTGAGAATTATTTCTAAATAAATATTCTTTATTAAATATAGTTTGCATTAATTATTTAAAGCCCTACTTCTTAAGGAAGTATTTTGTGAAAACTATTTTAAACCCTAGATAGCTAATAAAGTATATTTCAGTCAATTTTTATTATAAATAGAGAAGGTTCCCAAATCTATTTTCCGTTTAAGTCTATATTCAGAAAGACTTAAATGTTCGCTCAAACTTCAAAGATACATGGAACCTTTCTCAAGATTTTATGGTTGTTTCAAGTGGACTGCCCGGTCCTAAATCTTTTAAATCAATGAATTTATCAGTCTGGTTTACTACCATCAAAATGATTTTGATTACTTCCTCAAGATTCGAGGGGTAAGATCAGTGGAATTAGTTGCATCCATTAACAAGCGTCAGCTTGGGAAATATGGGTGAATTTTCCTTTCCAACCAGATATGACTACTTTGTGGAGTTGTATTCTTGGGGAAAAAGGGAAAGGAACTTCATGTTTCAGTGTTATGGATTTACTCGAACTTGGAGAATGTGTGAGGGACTGAGTAGCGCCGGTCCCCTAAGGGAATTACAATATGGCCGACGGACTGGTGAACGGGTCTGTTCTTCCCTTAGTTTATCAGAAATTGCCCGACCGTAGGAAGAGGAGAGCAACAGGCCGACGGACTGGTGAAACGGGTCTGTTCTTCCTCATAGGAGAGTACCAGGCCGACGGACTGGTGAAACGGGTCTGTACTTCCTGCCTACAACCGATTGGCGGGGAGGTAGGTCAGTCAGATACTGCCTATTCTTCCCTTCTACGTAGAAAAAGATCAGGGGGATACAGCTTGCGACTGATCATCGTAGGGGTATCCTTGGCGCCCAGAATCTCCAGTTACAGTTCAGCATCCATGAAAGAGCATGTTTCATGCAAGATTTCAGAAAAAGAAAGTTTGTTCCAGTTATTCAGTTTCATGAAAGTTTTCAAAGAAAGATAGTTTATTCCAGTTATTCAGTTTTCATGAAAGTTTTCAGAAAGGTTACTCAAGAGTAATCCAGTATGTTCCAGTATATGAGTTTATAAGAAAGAGCATGAATTTACGAAAAGTATATGATTTTATCTACAGGATATACGTGATTAGATGAGTTTAGAAAATGAATTGGAAATAAATTTACATTGTTTTATTTCCAGATTATAAATGAAGTAAATGTTTCCTATGAAAGTTGATACTTGATTATATATATATTGTTTATCAGTTCAGCATTATTTTGGTGGGCCTTGTTGCTCACCCTTGCTTGTTTTTATATATATCACCACAACAGATAAACCAGATGTTTCGCACCACCAGCCGCAAGAGGGTTTTGGAACCCAGAGGACTCTCCCCTGATACTACAGCCGCCATAGCTGAGGTAGAGCCTACTAGTGATATAGACTGGTAGTTCAGATTCAGCTTTTAATTATATGTATGACATAACGTAAGAAGTGGCAGCAAACTTAAACTTGTAAATTATATTTGGGCTTGTAATCACTTATGATATGTTTAAGGACCCTGTTAGCAGTACTTATTTCAAGTTCATCTCTGGGACTATAACTTGTGTGTGTGTATGAGATAGATGGTGGGGTCATAGCATGTTGTTTATTTGTATTGATTCAAGTCAAGCATGATGTATGGAATGATGACCGTAACGACCAGATTCCTGACCCTGGATCTGGGGCTGTTACAATGTCGGACAATCTAGACAAAGTCAAAGAAAACGCACGATTAATCCCCTGAATAATCCACTTGTACCCAATGCTTAAACACGTAAGCGAAACACAACCAAGGCATTACTAGCTCAATATAGGCTCATACTAAGTCCATGTTAATCGACAATTACTTAAGTCGTAGGTTTAGTCCGAAATCGATCCTCGAATACATGTTATACTTAACCATTTACAACATTGGTTTCTAAGTCATGTTCTTAGTGGTTTTCACTTGCGCAACCTCGGCTAACACATTTTTATAAAATCGAAAAATAAACTTTTGGACTCGAAACCTTCGTACAAACTTTCGTAACTGACCTTGGCACTTCAATACAAAATTTCATATTTTAAAACAACTCTTAAGGGTCTCAAACATAGCCACAAAGTTGGTACATTTCTGCAATCTCATTCCTTGAACCACTTTCACTAAAATGGTCATATCTCATAAACCGTAAACTCTTTTGACATGATTCTTGCGCTCACGTAAACTAGAAACAAAGATCTACACACTCATTTTCATCACTGAACCAAAAGGGGCAGTTAGGTTTTCGGATTCTAGGCAGTTTTTAGAGTTACCGAAAATCGGGCATTACGACGGCTTAAAATCGAATAATCCAATTTTTTTTAACCAACCCAAATAAGCATTCAACCAACACCCAAGACTCATATACACCATTCATCATCTTCCTCACTGCCTCAACAGGTCTTGGAGCTACAATACTTATTTTTCCCATTTTCATAACAACCACATAAGATTCATGCCTCTAAACATGCATACCACATCAAAACTCCATTAAAACACAATATTCATCAAAGGGGTTTCCAAAGATTTATACCTTGGATTGAAGCTTAGAAGTTCTATAAAGACTTTACAACTCTTAAACCTTGCTTAGAACATCCTTTGGAAGCCAAACCATCAAGAAACAAAATATGAAAATTAAGTTAGTAACTAATCATCCTAGAACACACCATCTTGTAAAAATCATATAAAATCGAAGAATAAGAGTTTCGTTCTCAAATCTTTTACCACACCTTCTGATCTTCAAGGGATTTCGTTTGAGTCCTAGATCATCACTAGGGAATGCTTGAAGCTCTACTTATGAGTGTTTTAAGATCGGTGGCAGAATCTGCCAGGAACAGGGCATATTGGAATCTTCAACTTGGGGAAGGGATTTGTCTAGGGTACACCCCTTTGTTTGCCATGAAATTTTGAACGAACCTTACCCATGGAGTGGAGAAGCTACGGTAAATATTTTGTGATTTATGGATGGATAGAAGTGGAGATATGAATTTTTCTTTGAGTTGTGTTCTTGGTTGGCAGATTGGAGAGTTTCTTGCTCATCTTTACTTTTGTTTTGTTTTTCACTTGGATGCATATTTTCTTTTGTGTTGTTAACCACCCATTAGTCCACTTGTTGCTCTCTCATTAGTCCAAGTGTTGGCCTCTCATCAAACAACCCCATTTTTGCCAATGTTGCAAATACACCACTAGCTTTCTGGTTGACTTTCATGCATGACACCTTGGTTTTTCTTCTTCCACCAATTGGATCGTCTTTGTGTTCTTTTAATAAAATCAATACGTTACAGCTTATATGTTGCATTTTATTACTCCATTGTGGCACAATCCCTTAAATCAATATTAACTCCAACATCCCTTATCTATTCCCTCTTTATTCCTTGTTCTTAGAAAATGTTCTCGCGTTTCTTCGAATATTCTCAAATCAAATATAATAAAATTCCAAAATATTAAATCCTCAAATCCTCAAATTTAATAACTCATTTCTTGAATATAATAATATATAATTCTCTGCCCGGTCAAATATTACACCAAAATAAAATTTGGAATTTCTGAATTCCGATCGTCTTTGCATACACTTATTTACTCCGTAGATCACTAATATGACTTCGGAATATCCACACTACGTCTCGTACATAGGTGGCATGAAATTTTTTCTTAATCCTCAAAATCACTATTCATCCACCAAATTCACTATTCACTGATGCACTTAATCATAATAAAAAAAGTTTTAATTTTACCGAAAATTCGGGTTATTACATGGTGTAACTCCTTATCAAATGCTCAAGGAGAAGAAACCTAGTTTGAAGCATCTGCATGTGTTTGGTTGTAAGTGTTTTGTTCTCAGAACTCATCCTGAACAGCTAAGGAAATTTGAGACAAAGGCTGATGAGGGAATTTTCATAGGCTATCCTGCATCAAGAGCCTTTAGAGTTTTTAATTTGAGAACAAGAACTGTCATGGAGTCAATACATGTATCTTTTGATGATAAAAAGATAACTGGAATCAATGAAGACTCTCATGATAAATTGATTTTTGAAAATGAAGCTACCAAGGATCCTGAAGAACAAGAATCAGATACTGACAATTCATCAGATACTGATGGGTCACCAAATCCCGATGACGCATCAAATCCTGATGAAGCACCAAATCCTGATGGTGCTAATACTGATGATATAAATAATGGTGACACATCTAGTAGTGCAAATGTTGAGGGGGAGCAACAGCAAACTGCTACAAATTCTGAGTCTACTCAATCATCAGAACAAAATTCTTCAGATATTGATTCAAGTGGCAATCCTGATAATCCATCAGGAGGTGATAGTAATAATTTAGGGGGAGCTTCTACTGAAGCAAATTCTTCTAATCAAGACAACACCAATCTAGGGGGAGCATCTACTTCAAGGAATAATTTACCACCAGCAAGAAAATGGACAAGAGATCATACTCCTGATTTGATCATTGGAGATCCTGATGCAGGTGTTAAAACAAGAAGTGCAACTCAGAATGAATGTTTATATCACAACTTTCTATCCAAGGAGGAGCCTAAGAAAGTTGAAGATGCACTTAAGGATGCTGATTGGGTTACTGCAATGCAAGAAGAATTGAATGAATTTGAAAGGAATGAAGTCTGGAAACTTGTACCAAGACCAAAGAACAGGTCAATTGTGGGTACAAAGTGGATTTTCAAGAATAAGACTGATTCAGATGGTGTAATAATCAGAAACAAAGCAAGACTAGTTGCAAAGGGGTATTCTCATCAAGATGCCTTAATTGTTAGTTTGACTTTGGACTTCTTTTAATATTCTCTACTCTAACTGAGACGAACAACCCTATTTTTAGGGGACACAAGGACTATCTGTCTGTGTGATAGAAGTTGGATAGAACGCCATCACTTGTGTGTTGTGCAACACAAGAAGGTTAATTACCTTTAGTAATGTCTTAACAAAGACACGCAACATTGGTTCATCTGATCATATTGGTCTCTCAGTAATTCTTTTGTTTCAAAAATGTTTGTTTTGAAATTTGTAACTCAATAACCACAATTGTGGGACATTCATTATGATACGACATCTTTTCACGTCAAAATATCATGAATCTGATTATCTCAATTAATCTTGGAAGTATGCCAAGCAGGTTGGAATTAGTTAACCTTTGCGGTGGGATTACCAAGAGTTAAAGCGGATCAAGATGCAATTAGAATACTAGTAACGCGTAGCGTGTAGTGGTACAGTTGGGTTTGCCCTATATAGAGGAGCTGGTAGAATACCAGACTAGAAAGAACAAGTATCAAAGATTAAAGAGTTAGTATTATTTTGGATGCAACCATAATTGGAAGTTATTGAAAGAACCTTAGTGACTTCTTCAGCTGATTCCGAGGACGGAATCCTTATAAGGAGGGTAGATTGTAGTAACCCTAATTTTCAGGATTTATTAATATTATTATTTAAATATTTTATTGCTTTTCTCAAAAAGGAGGAATTGATTTATGTGTATATTTTATTTAAAAATATATGTGAAATCTGGTTATTTTATCTGGGAAATTAGGTGCGAATTTCCTATTTATTTGAGTAATAAAAATAGTAATATTTATTTATTTAGATTAATTTGAAAATTTCTGCAGTATGCGATTAAATGTTTAAAATAATATTATGTGGATATGTGATGCGGCATTATGTGTTTAAAAATATTTTTCGACGATTATTAGTAAATTTGAGCCTGGCAATATTGTTTTAAGTAAATTAGTTTAAAATTCATTTAATTATGAATTTTGTGCAATTAAATGTTTTTAGAGTAATTTTAGTATAAAAGAAATTTTATTAGTTGGATTTAAGTATTTTAGTAATATTTTATTTAAAATTTTATTTGTTTCAGTATCGTATTAGTCCCGCAATTTTGCAGTCAGTGGGCTAATAAAGTGTTAAAGTCTTCGTCCTTATCTAAATCCTACCTAATCCTAATCTAACAGATACACACAAACTCAACCACAGAAAAACCGTTCGGCAGAAAGCAAAGAAAAGAAACAAAGAAATTCTTTTCTCCTCTCTTCCCCTTCAATCATCACCACCACATCGCCCTTTTCCCTCCGCTGGTTTCTTCTCCGGCCTGTAGTCCGCGCGCAACCACCGCGTTGTTCCTCCGCGCCACCGCAGTCGCGCCACGCCGTCGCCAGTTCCGTTCAGGCGAAGCTCCGGTCGTCGCGGTTCTGTCCAGCCGCTGCCAGTGGAGCTCTGCTCCGTTTTCCATCCACCGCCCTTGTTCATTCTTCTTCCGATTTTGATGTCAAAGGGTATAACCAAGAACCTTTGTTGTATGATTATAAATTCGTTTTTTTAGTAATTAATTATAAATTTGTTTTATATGTGATTAGTTAATAAATTTGTTTTGGTAAAGTATGATGTGTTTAATTTTCGTTTTTTTAGTATAATATGCTAATGATCAATTCATTTTGGTATATGTGAGTTTATAGAAATTCATTTTTCTGATTAAATAGTGATAGTTAATAATTCGATTTTTGGTGGTAATTATATATATATAAATAAATTAATGGTGAATGCAGATTTTAGTGATATGTTAAGTATGTGTAATCGAAGGATTATGTCAGTGTGTAGGTTCACACGTTTAGTTCATTCTAGTGATTTACGTATTATTTAATGAGTTTGTTTTTGTTTGTTAAATTATGATATTATAAATTAGTTTTGTAGTAACTAGTTGTTTATGAAATTATTTATGCAAAATTGAAAACTATGTTTGATAATAGGTCGAATGTGTATAATTGGCGTATGTTAATTCGGTGTTTAAACTCATGCCATTGGTATAGTTTACTGTTTCGTTTTATTTATGTAGTAATTCTTAAGTCATTTCTGTATATACTGTTATTATATAGTTTATGCAGGTTTTCGACGATGTGAGTTACTTGCGCAGATATTTTGTTTATATAATTTTAAGTTGTTAAATAAATGCAAGTTATTAGTAGTTATTTCTATTTAGTAATTCATTTTAGTATGTCAAGTTGGATGACGGATTATATTGTTGTAAACTTGTTTTGATAATAAGTAGCTAATAATTTGTTTTGTAGTAAATGGATTTTTAATCCGTTTTTTATGTTGATAGTATATATATATTCGTTTTCTCTCATTAGTATATTCTGAATATCAGTTCGAATTGTTTAATGGAAGTGTGATATTTATAAGTGTGTTTTGGTATTAATTAGTTGAAAGTTCGAGTTGTTATTACTACTTGATATTAATTGATTTTATTGGTTGTGCAGGTTCTTGGAATGTGTTAATTAGTAACGTGGTGCAAAGTTATAAAGTATTTATAAATTTTAGTTGGTTTCGAATAAATTTAGATTGTTGGTTGTATATCGAAAATATGATGCATTTAAAGATGAAATTAGTCTTGAGTTGTGAATTAGTGGTGATAGTGATTAGTACTGTGGATTGCAGTGATTGTTTATACAGGTTATGATTGTGGGTTGTACTATGTGATCCGTCCTATGATTGGGGACGCAGCATAGTACATGCAAAATTTCTGGCTAGTCCTGTTTACGAACGGGTCATGCCGAAATTTCGTAAAATCTAAGTATTTATTTTGTTAATTGTTTTAAAACCCTTAGAGTTAAAGAGTAATTGAATTTGATTATTTTTAATCAATTTTAGATAATAATGAAATTAATTTAATTGATCAATTAAGTTGAGAGTTAATTGGTGAATTTTATTAATTGGTTATTATTTAATTTTGATTATTTATAAATCAAATTTGATTATTATTTTCAAACTATTTTATTATTTAGTATCTAATTATTCTTTATCTGTTTGACTTGATTGATTTTAATTAATCGAGTGATAATCAGATTTAAAGTATAATGATTGTTTTTCGATCCATAGATTTATTTTATATTCAAATCTTTATAAAAGAAAGACCAAATATTTTCCAAAAAAAGAGTTTCAACTTATGACGTGTTATGTGACTTATGTATTTTGTTGTGGAGTCGTGAATGTATTATGATGATTTTGGATATGGTATATGTTTAACCGAGTTTATGAATGTTATGAAAGGTTGGTACCTGGAGTCGAACTATTAATTGGTTTTAATGATTGTCTCAGGAGTTAAATGTTTATTTTCTGATAATGAGTTTGGTATTGTATAGTGGCATGTGAATTGGTAAGTGCTATGTGTTTAGATGATATATTGAGTTGAGTATGTTATGTTATAAATTGTGAGTTCAGATTAATTAAGTTAAGTTATGTAAATCTGTTGGTTTGTAAATTGATTCTTGGCTGTTGATATTAGTTAAAACAGGTGGATTAGTATATAAATAGAGGAAGTGCTGCCGAATTCCCGGCAGAACTATTAAATGAACATTATTTGGTAAATGTATATGATATGATAAGCTAGTTTAAATGCGTACGTGAATGAAATGTGATAATGTGTTAAATGTGCAGCTAGTAATTTGTATAATTATAAGAGTTGTCAGTCTATCCATGTACTATGTGTTACGTGAAGTATAGAAATCATGTGAATTAGATGATGGACGTGCTATGTGATAAATGTGGACATGATAGCTTATTTCTAAATAAAGCTATTGCAAGTCAAGACATGATTATGTTCTTATATGTTTCTGCAAGTTGAAGCAAAACTATTTTATTATATGTTTACTGCAAGTCTATGCAGAACTATTTATTATATGTTTACTGCAAGTCGAGGCAGATTATGTGAGTATTAAATAAATTGTGAATTGTGTTTGGATGATTGAATTAGTACTTTTGGTATTTTGAAAGCAGGGCAATGTCCACTTTACGAATAGGTCATGCCCAATTTCCTGTAGAATATACATGCGCTTATGTTATAAACATTTATATTATGTAGCAGTTATAGTACGAAGGCTAAAGTATATCTTATATTTAACTAGTGAATAGTTGGGCGGGCACGATCTCGGTAGTGCAGACTCGTAGCAACCGCATATGCGTCGGATCCAAGAGTTATCAGAATAAAAGATTGTGATGACATAAGATAGAAGAAGATAATTGTATGACTTCAGCTTTATGTGATAGCGAAGGACCTAAGGCAAGTTTACTAACTCGTACTCTTTTGTTTAGAGTATCGTATCAAGATTCCTGTTTTCAATTCTTAAATTAATTACTGTTTCATAACCAGATTCTTTTATTATCCTGAGATTGAGATAGCCTATTGTTCTTGATTTGACGAATTCTATTTCATTTCCTAACTTATACCTTGATTCCTTGTGATGGGAAATCTAATTCTTATGCATTTGTCTTAGCCTAATTCAGTTGCTAGAGTTAATCAGACAGTTGAAAGTAATAGTTTGAATTAATGAGGTGGTCGATTGTTCCGACACCTCACTCCCAGTACTAAGTTTGAATTGGAAGTTTTTAATTAAAATGAAATGTTTTTAAGGACTGCAGATGCCAGTCAGAGTATCAGTATTATGTAGGCCAAAGTGGCCTTGGATCCAGTTCAGTATTTGGACATACCGTGGGTATGGTCCGGAGTTTTAGTGTGACTGACCATCCACTATAACTCATTGCGTCACAGTAAAAATCCAATTCTAACTTACAGTTGATATTGATTATTATTATTGTTCATTGTTTCCAGTTAAATTGATTCTCTCATATATTGCCATTTTCTTGGCCAGCTGAGTTCACTTTTATACATATTGCTATCATTGCATCATTATTTTATCTTGTGCAGTACTATATACTTGCTGAGCTTCTTTTGCTCACTCTTGCTTGTTTTACCTTTTAACCCTCCAGTGAAAATATAGATTGCCAGTATTTAATTGCATAGCTATGGAACGAGATGATTCAAGATGACGTTGTGAAGATGAGTTGATGCAGAGCATTGGATCTAATGTAATGGTATAGTATATAGTTGATTTCTAGTAAATATTATTATTGTATAAATTTAGTTTTGCCTGGTATACTTCACATCGAAGTTATATCAGTGTTATAGATTTTATGTAAAGAGATTGTTGTATAGTAAGTTAAAGTTTGTTAAAGTTTGTGAGATTTTGGATTCTTGTTTCTAGCACTATAGCTTAAAAGATTCTTGGTAGAGTTGGGGTCGTAAATGTTATATTTGTATTGGTTTAATATTTAGCAGGTTGTTTTAGAGTGAGATTTTAGGTGACGACCAAATTCACTGACCCCGGGATTTGGGGGCGTCACATAACATGCAAGATTGTGCTACTGCAAGTACTCCTATTGCTACAGCTACCAAACTTGATCCTGATCAAGGTGCTGAGGTAGATGTAACTCACTACAGAGGGATGATTGGCTCTTTATTGTATCTCACTACAAGTAGACCAGATATCATGTTTGCAACCTGTCTGTGTGCAAGATCTCAAGCAAAACCTAGGGAACCCCATCTGATTGCAATCAAAAGAATCTTTAGATATCTCAAAGGCACTCCTTCTCTTGGCCTTTGGTATGCAAGGGAATCAGATTTTGGGTTATGTGGTTATTCAGATGCTGATTTTGCAGGATGTAAGATAGACAGGAAAAGTACTTCAGGAAGTAGTCAATTTTTGGGTGGTAGACTAGTTTCATGGTTTAGTAAAAAGCAAAAGTCTATCTCTACTTCAACTGCAGAAGTTGAGTACATTGCTGCAGGAAGTTGTTGTGCTCAGATAATGTGGATGAGAAATCAGTTGTTAGATTATGGCCTGTCATACTCCAAAATCCCTATTTATTATGATAACCAGAGTGCTATTGCAATGACAGGAAATCCAGTTCAACATTCTCTTACTAAACACATCAGTATTAGATATCACTTCATAAGAGAACAGGTTCTGGAAGGAACAATTGAACTTCACTTTGTTCCTACTGATCAACAACTAGCTGATATATTCACCAAGCCACTACCTGAAGCTACTTTCAACAAGTTGGTGAATGAACTTGGAATGATGAACTTTGAGAATTTTTGAAGAAAGCTATAGAGAGGAAATCCTGATGACTATCAAATCCTGATGGTCATTCTAAAAGGTATGTAATTTTGATCAAATCCTGATAGGACACCATCCTGACAGGAGGTCAACTGGTTAATCCTGATGTACAGGTCAGTATTTCATTGCTTAATTTGTGCCTGATTTTTCATCAGTAACTGATGAGAAACGTTTGAGTTTTAGTTGGACAACTGTAAGCACGCGTGTGTTGCACTGATAGTTATATACATATAGATACACTTAAAAAGCGGTGCAGTTTTGTTTAATTACACACGTAATCTGGTCCACTAATTATTTGTACACGAATCATATTTGCCACCTGTCATTGAGAGTAATATTTTTTTTTAACAAAATACATTTGATTTTTTAAATTCCTGATTACTCTCTCATCATCAGTTTTTCATCTTCTTCTTTCTTTCTATGTGCTCAAGAACCCTATTTTCTAAATCTCAATTCTCAAGTTTTTGTTATTGTTTTAATGGCGTCTTCATCATTCATGAATAAACAGACTGTAATTAGTGGTGTTACTTTTGCCACTAATAATTTTGTAGCCGTATTATCTCATCAGGATTTGCCTTCTGAGTTTCACATCATACAGGGCTTTTTAACTTCAAGCCCATTGAAGTATGCTCTAACAGGACCTGTTAGTGTCTCCTTTAAGTCTGTGATGCAGGTTTGGAACACAGCTGTTTTTGGCAAAGGACCAACTGGAAATTTGTTGATGCAGTTTGAATTCAATGGAATTACTCATCATGTCACGCATGTTGTTGTTGAAGAGGCACTACACTTGCCCATTCTGGGTGACCAAGTTCCTGATAATGTTACAGATTCTGCAATTTTTGAGTTTGTTACAAAATTGGGATACAATGGTGAAGTAAAGAGGTATGGAAGCCTCTTCAGGACAAAGCTTAAAAGAGAGTGGAATTTCTTCTTTGACACAATCAGCAGATGCTTCCTGAATAAGACATCGAATTTTGATGCTCTGCCATCAGGATCTCTGTTGCCCAGTAAATAACAATTGTAGAAGGGGGTTGAATACAATTGTATAAGATTCTCGACTTTATATAACACAAATATGAAAGATCAATAACAATAACAATAACAGCTTTATTAACTTTGATATAAAACTGTTACAAACTCTCTTAAGAAATTCTGATGTTCTTAAGAGCTGCTAGCTTACAAAAACTCTCTCAAGAAATTCTGTTCTTAAGAGCTTCTCTCTTGATTCCCTCGATTATGTTCTCTCTCGAATGAATACATAAATCGAAACCAAGACTGTGTTTATATAGTGCACACAGCTTCTCTATCAATAACAAGATAAGTCCTAATCATAACAAAGATAGAAACCTATCCTTAATCGATAGCTGCATTCTACAAACCAGGAACAAACTTCCATGTTTATCTAGACTCCAAATATAACTCGAAGTAGGAATCCTGATCAGCTTCAAGTCCTGATGATCAAACCTGATCATAGTCTGAGTAGGAATCCTGATGATCAATAAGATACTGACGCTTGATCAAATACTGATGACCATGCAATACTGATGACGTCAGCAATCCTGATCAGTTGAGTCTAGCTTCTGACGATCATTGAATTCTGATCTAACAATCTCCCCCAATCTCATACTTTGTGAAATAAAGTATAGATTCCAAAATTTCAATGATGTCAAAAACATGTATCAAAATGTACAAGTATCTTCAGAAACAACTTATCTGTTTAAGCTTTGTGATAGAACAGATTCATCTTCAAGAAGTTGGATAATAAACTTTCTTCTTTTTCTTCAAGAATTTGAATCAGTCTTTCCTTAAGATTTCTGAGTTCTTCATCTTCCTCATTAATCTGGTAGATAGCTGCTCTGAGATTCTGTATGGAGTTTCTCTGTAGACTGTGCTCTTCAAGCAAAAGATAAGCAATTTCCTTCCCATCAGGATTGAGAGAAAGATGAGTCATGCCAAAATTTACTTCTTTAACAGCAGTACCCCTTTGCATTTCCACATCCTGACCTCTTTGATTTAAGTACATGGGAGTATAATTACCATTGAAATTACTGTTTCCATCCAGTCTTCTTCTTATATTTGACAAAATCATGTCACTCCATTCTTTGTACACTTGGTTCTTCCATCTTAACAGATAGTGAACATATTTCAATTCCTGTGTAATTTTAATCAGCAGATCTTGAATAGATAGAATCTTCACACTACCATCTTTCATGAAGTACAGAAGCTTTTCTTTCTTTTCAAAACCATCATGACAATCTATAACTATATCAACAGATAATAAATTGTTCAGGTTTTCAGAAGTTAAAGTACCTCCAATTTCTGTCAAGGAGTAAGGATCAACATATGACATATTCAGATATTCAGCATCTCTGTGTCCAATACCTCCTCTTGAATTACTTGACAATTGCTTCAGATTTGAAAACATCTTTAACCAGAGTGCTTTTGATCTAGCCATATCAGACAAATCAACAACACTTGAAGCGCTTGTAATAATTCCACCAGACTGAAAATTGATAGGTGTATCACAACTTAATGTGCTAATATGTTTCCACTTCTTGTCTTTTTCCTTTTCAAAAGTGTAGCTTCTTTCCAGTAAAGATTCTTGTCTGCTTGAATTTCTCCATTGTCTTTTATTTGAAACTTTAAGCCTTTGTAGATAGAGATTGAAATCTTCATTTGTTCTTCTTGTAATATCTCTTCTTCTGGCTTCTTCTTCTTCATCTACTTCTTTGTTGTGACAATCAACAACAGTAGATAAGATTATCAAATCAACCTCTTGCAGAATTTCAGATTCGTCAGGATCTTGAATATTGTCAGGATTAGAATCTTCAATTTGATTTGTATTGCTGAGAGTTGATTTTCTTGATTTTCTTCTCAATTCAGATTCTTCTTCAACAATTCCATCATCACCAAAAGTAGATCTGTCAGGAACTACTAGAGTTTGAGTAGGTTCAGGAATTTCTTCAATTCTTAACCCTCTAGACCTTGTCTGTCTAGGTAATATTTGAGTTGAAGAACCTCTTTTACTTCTTCTAGCACCTCTCCTACCTCTGCTTCCTCTACCTCTAGCAGGAGCAGTATAGCTTTCCATTGTCTCTCTTTGTAGTCTCAAGAATTCTTCATGTGAGAGATCTGGATATTCTTCACTTGCTGTAGAGAGTGCTTTTCTTGCATATAATTGTTGAACTCTTTTATCAGTGTGATATAGAGTAACAATTCTGCCGTCTTTTGTAGAAAACTTCTGGAATAAATTTGATGCATCTTCAGGATTATCAATAATTACATCTTCATCACCTTCAGGAATTGTAGCAAGAATGTGTCCATGACCAGGTGTCAGGATTTGATCTTCCGTCAGGATCTGAGATTGCACCAATGTTCTTACTGTCTTAACTCCAGAATCAGAAACATGAGTTGACTGCGTTGTTTGATTTTGAGAAGTTTGGATTGTCTTCATAACAACAGCATCAGAGGTTTCTCCTTGTATCACTTTGTTACCACCATCATCTCCAGTATCATCATCATTATTTCTTAATACTAGATCAGGTGTACATTTTGTCTGAATAACCTTCTCCCCCTTTTTGACATCAGGATTTGACAATAATTGCAAAATTAAGGAAAGAGAGGCTTGAATTTCAGTTACCTTAGTATCCAGAGAATCAATTCTTTGATTGATTGAGGTTTGTTCTGAAACAACAGATTTCACTTGGGATTCCACTACCCTTAGTTGTAAAGTAGTAGGCACCTTTGTAAAATTATTAAAGATATCAGTCCTCACTTTTTCAGTTGAACCCTTGATAGAATCAATCTCACTTTTCAGGCTTTTGGATAACAGAGTAGTAGCCTTCAGATGATTCTTCAAGTCTTGATTCTCTATAGACTTCACTGCATTATAGGCATGTTCAATAGCAGAAGAAAAACTGATAGATTCATCAGAATTGTGCCATGAATTGTTCCATTCATTCTGTCTAAATGCCTCTGCAGGATCAAAGGAAGGAGTAGAAAAATCTTGTCTCTGATCTTTCCCAGTGAAAGCTTTGCCAGCCATAAATGTACTAGATGAACCAAAATTAGTTCCAAGACTAATCTTGAGTGCTGTAGCAAGCTGTTCCTTCTCTTTTCTATTCTCATTATCATCATCACTATCATCATCAGAACTATCATCATCAGTATCAGGAGTAATATCAGGATCAGGAATAGCAATACCTTTCAGTTTATCCTGTGGTTCTGAGATAGGATGATCTATTGGTCTTGAACGAAGTGGCTATATCAAAATAGGTTCATTATCAGGAGCACCACTAACGTCAGGATGAACATCGTCAGGATTTGATATGCGTGCATCAGTATTTGCTACCAATGGTTCTTGTGGAGCTTGAGGTTCAGAAGCTGCTTCAACACTTTGAGCTAAAGGTTCTTGTGTGCTTCCCTCATTGACAATGTTCTCGACCAATCTTTCAACAGAAGCTGTAGCTTTGCCTGCATCTTCACTTTGAGAAGATGGTTCTTGTGTAGCTGGAATGTAGATGTCTTCATTCTCCCTTTGAGAAAATGGTTCTTGTGTGACCATTCCACTAGCTAAGCCTTCACCCAAACTTTGATTGAGTGGTTCTTGTGTGGCAGGATCAACAGGAGCTGCTGAATTACTCTGAAATTCAGGTTCAACGGCTGATTGTATCAAAGAAGAAATTCCATTCCTTCTTAAGCTTTGTCCTAAAGAGATTTCCATATCTCTTTACTTCTCCATTGTAGCCCAGTTTCTTGACAAACTCAAATAGAGCAGAGTCTGAAATCACCCTAGGGACTTTTTCACCCAGAATAGGCAAATGCAGTGCCTCTTCTATAACAGCAGGGGTGACATGATGAGTGACCCCATTTGATTCGAACTGCATCAGAATGGTTCTTGTAGGACTTTGACCAAAAACAACTGTGTTCCAAACCTGCATTACAGACTTAAAAGAAACACTTGCAGGCTCTGTTAAAGCATACTTCAATGGACTTGAAGTAAGAAAATCTTGAATTATATGGAACTCAGGAGGCAATTCTTGATGGTCTAGAATGGCTACAAAGTTATTAGTGGCAAAAGTAATATCATGAATTACTGTTTGTTTGTTCATGAATGATGAAGACGCCATTATAATGCTTTTGAGAACTCGAGAATTAAGATTTGAAACAATTAGGGTATGAAAGCACAGAGAGAGATAAAAACGAAAAACTGATGATGAGAGAGTAATGAAAGATGTGAAACAATGAAAAATATTTTGTTAAAACAAAATATTACTCTCAATGACAGGTGGCAAAATATGATTTGTGCATAACTAATTAGTGGACAGATTACGTGTGTCATTAAATAAAACTGCACCGCTTTTTATGTGTATGTATAGATATAACTATAAGAGTGCAACACACGCGCGTATACAATTGTCCTACTAAAACTCAATCGTCTATTAGCAGATACGGACGAAAAATTAGGCACAAATTTAGCGATGAAAATACTGACCTGTACATCAGAATTGACCAGTTGACTTCCTGTCAGGATTGAGTCCTATCAGGATTTGATCAAAGATACATACCTTTCTGAATAACCATCAGGATTTGACAGTTATCAGGATTTCCTCTCTGTAGCTTTTCCTCAGAAATTCTCAAAATTCATCATTCCAAGTTCATTCACCAACTTATTGAAAGTAGCTTCAGGTAGTGGCTTGGTGAATATATCAGCTAGTTGTTGATCAGTAGGAACAAAGTGAAGTTCAATTGTTCCTTCCAGAACCTGTTCTCTTATAAAGTGATATCTGATACTTATGTGTTTAGTAAGAGAATGCTGAACTGGATTTCCTGTCATTGCAATAGCACTTTGGTTATCACAATAAATAGGGATTTTTGAGTATGACAGGCCATAATCTAACAACTGATTTCTCATCCACATTATCTGAGCACAACAACTTCCTGCAGCAATGTACTCAGCTTCTGCAGTTGAAGTGGAAATAGATTTCTGCTTTTTACTGAACCATGAAACTAGTCTTCCACCCAAAAACTGACAACTTCCTGAAGTACTTTTCCTGTCTATTTTGCATCCTGCAAAATCAGCATCTGAATAACCACACAACCCAAAATCTGATTCCCTTGCATACCAAAGGCCAAGTGAAGGAGTGCCTTTGAGATATCTGAAAATTCTTTTGACTGCAATCAGATGTGGTTCTCTAGGTTTTGCTTGAAATCTTGCACATAGACAGGTTACAAACATGATATCTGGTCTACTGGCAGTGAGATACAATAAAGAGCCAATCATTCCTCTGTAGTGAGTTACATCTACCTCTTCACCTTGATCAGGATCAAGTTTGGTAGCTGTAGCTATGGGAGTTGAAGCAGGAGTACTGTCTTGCATGTTAAACCTTGTCAGTAAATTCCTTGTGTATTTAGACTGATTAATAAAAATCCCTTCATCAGTCTGTTTAACTTGAAGACCCAGAAAGTAACTCATTTCTCCCATCATGCTCATTTGATATCTTGACTGCATAAGCTTGGAAAACTTTTCACACAGCTTATTGTTTGTTGACCCAAAAATGATATCATCAACATAAATCTGAACTAACAGCAACTCCTTACCATGATTCAAATAAAATAGAGTTTTATCAATTGCACCTCTTTTGAATCCACTTTCCAGTAAGAATTGAGCTAAGGTTTCATACCATGCTCTTGGAGCTTGCTTTAGTCCATAAAGTGCCTTATCCAGTCTGTAGACATAATCTGGATATTTAGGATCAATGAAACCAGGAGGTTGTTCAACATAAACTTCTTCCTCCAGTTCACCATTTAAGAAAGCACTTTTAACATCCATCTGGAAAACCTTGAATTTCTTATGTGCTGCATAAGCAAGAAATATCCTGATGGCTTCTAGTCTTGCAACAGGAGCAAAAGTTTCATCATAGTCAATTCCCTCTTGTTGGGAATACCCCTTTGCAACTAGTCTAGCTTTATTTCTGATAATGACTCCATCAGAATCAGTCTTGTTCTTGAAAATCCACTTTGTACCAACAATTGATCTATTCTTTGGTCTTGGTACCAGTTTCCAGACTTCATTCCTTTCAAATTCATTCAGTTCTTCTTGCATTGCAGTAACCCAATCAGCATCTTTAAGTGCATCTTCAACTTTCTTAGGCTCCTCCTTGGATAGAAAGTTATTATATAAACATTCATTCTGAGTTGCACTTCTTGTTTGAACACCTGCATCAGGATCTCCAATTATCAAATCAGGAGTATGATCTTTTGTCCATTTCCTTGCTGGTGTCAAATTGTTTCTTGAAGTAGATGCTCCCCCTGGATTGGTGTTATCTTGATTGAAAGAATTTGATTGATTTGAAGCTCTCCCTGAATTATTGCTATGCCCTCCTGATGTGTTATCAGGATCTTCACTTGAATCAGTATCTGAAGAATTCTGTCCTGATGATTGAGTTGACTTTGAACTTGTAGTTGAATGCCGTTGCTCCCCCTCAACATTAGCACTACTAGTTGTATCACTATTGTTTGTATCATCAGTATTAGCACCATCAGTATCTGGTGTGTCATCAGGATTTGGTGACCCATCAGGATCTGATGTATTGACAGGATCTGATTCACTTTCTTCAGGTTCCTTGGAAGCTTCATTTTCAAATAACAATCTATCATGCGAGTCTTCAATGATTCCAGTTATCTTCTTGTCATCAAAAGATACATGTATTGACTCCATGACAGTTCTTGTTCTCAAATTAAAAACTCTGAAGGCTCTTGATGTAGGATAACCTATGAATATTCCTTCATCAGCCTTTGTTTCAAATTTCCCTAGCTGTTCAGGATGAGTTCTGAGAACAAAACATTTACAGCCAAACACATGCAAATGCTTCAGACTTGGTTTCTTCTCCTTGAGTGACTGATAAGGAGTGACACCATGCCTGTTTATCAATGTGAGATTTTGTGTATAGCATGCTGTGTTGACTGCTTCTGCCCAGAAATATGTAGGTAATTTAGCTTCTTCCAACATAGTTCTGCCAACTTCAATAAGAGTTCTATTCTTCCTTTCTACTACTCCATTTTGCTGAGGTGTGCCAGGAGCAGAGAATTGTTGAATGATTCCTTTGTATTTGCAGAACTCTTCCATCTTTGAATTCTTGAATTCAGTACCATTATCACTTCTCAGAATCTTGACTTTGTACTTTGTGGTTGTCTCAATCATCCTCACATGATCCAACAGAACTTCAGGAGTTTCATCTTTTCTATGCAGAAAATACACCCAGGTGAATCTAGAATATTCATCAACAATTACAAGAGTGTACCTTTTCTTACTGATGGACATGATGTTGACTGGACCAAACAGATCAAGATGTAGCATGTGATATGGTTCTTCAATAGAGGATTCTGATTTACTCTGGAATGATGTCCTTCTTTGTTTTGCTTTTTGGCATGCATCAGGTGTATATAAGACATTAGGTAATCCTCTTACTAACTCTTTCTTAACCAACTCATTGATGTTGCTGAAGTTGAGATGAGAAAGCTTCTTTTGCCAATTCCAACTTTCATCTACTGAAGCTTTACTGATGAAACATGTAGGGGAGCCATCAGTATCTGAGAGAATGTTGGCTTCATATATGTTACCATGCCTGTAGCCAGTTAGTGCTATCTTCCCTGTTGCTTTACTGACTACTTCACAATGTGTGGAATAGAAATTGACATGATAACCTCTGTCAGTGATTTGACTAATACTCAACAAGTTGTGTTTTAGTCCCTTCACTAGAGCTACTTTTTCAATGATGACATTTCCAATGATTATATTGCCATATCCCAAGGTTTGTCCAATGTTGCCATCTCCATAAGACACAGTTGGGCCAGCTTTTTCTTCATATTCTGATAACAGGGCTTTGTTTCCAGTCATGTGCACAGAACATCCACTATCCATGACTAACACATTTTTCTTTTTACCCTGCATCAGAATAGTAAAACACTAGTCAGAATGTTTAGGAACCCACACTTGTTGGATTCCTTGTTCATGCATTTTATTAAATTTAACAGCAGAAGACTTTTTGACTTTAGCAGTCCTGACAGGATTTACTCCATCAGGATTTGCTTTGTCAGTATCAGTATTAACAAAAGCATGCTTCACTATGACATTTTCAGTCCTATCAGACTTTGTACTACTTTCAAACTTAGGCAATGGATCATAAAAGTTATAGTACAAATCATGATACTCTTTACATGTATAAATAGAATGCCATAGACTACCACAATGAAAACAGGAATTCTGTGGTTTGTAAAATACTGATCTATTCCTAACATCAGACTTAGGAATTTCAGCCATTTTCTTCTTACTCTTTTTACAATCAATAGCAAGATGATTAGAGTTACCACAGTTAAAACAACACTTTCTAGGTGCATTTGGGATATATTTATAACCATTCTCTTTATTGATCCCAATTTTACCATTCCTGTTTCTCTTAACAGTAGCTTCCTTTTTCTTATCTGTAACCTCACAGATTTTATCCTTAAGCTGTTTCTGAGACAATAGACCTACATTCTTAGTGACTTTGTTCATGACAGGTTTAGACTTTATAATTTTAATTCCTTGAGTAGAAGAAGATCCCTTTTCAAAAGTAGAATTGGAATCCTTACCAAAAACAAAATTAACAGGAGTAATCTTAGATTTGATTGAGTCTATAACATGTCTATAGGTCTTTGGACTGACTGTCTCATCAATGACAATTTTCTCTGCTAATTTCTTATCTTCATCTGACTTATATCCTAGACACTCTTTCCAATTCTTAGAGGTATTAATCTCATGAAATTTCCTACCAGAGTCTGTCCAGGTTCTGATTTTCTCATTAGCAAATTCAAGTTCTTTTTCAAGGGAAGTACATTTAGATGTCATCTCTAAGTGCATGTGTTTAGCATTATCACATTCTTTTTGTACTTCTTGCATACGAGAAAATTCAGCTTCTAATATCTCATTCCTTTTTCTAAGGTCAGACATCTCAGATAAGATTCTAGTATTCTCAGCAGTTTGACTTCTAAAGCTAATATGTAATGACTTTAGAAAACGTCTTAACTCAGAAGCATTATCAGTATCAAAATCAAAGATAGTATTTAGTACCTTATCATCAGGAGCAGCAGTTACATCAGCATTGGCCATTAACGCATAGTTGACTACCTCAGTATCAGATTCTGAGGAAGAGTCCATCCAATCCTTGCTTGATGTGATGAGTGCCTTTGTCTTGTTGCATTCAGAAGCAAAGTGACCCATACCATTACACTTGTAGCATCTAACCTTTGACTTGTCAAATTTGCTACCCTTGCTGTCCTTTTTGATATACTTGTCTTTGTCTGCTTTGAAGGTCTTTTTCTGAAAGTTGCCTTGTCTTCTATTCTTCCTGAACTTCATCCTTCTGAAGTTTCTGACAATCATAGCAACCATCTCTTCCATGTCTGAATCAGAAGATTCATCACCAGTATTGGCATCAGGATTGCCATCAGTATCTGATGAAGAGTCGTCAGGATCTGACTCAGCTACTCTTGCTTTCCTTCTAGAGACCTCCATAGCTTTCTCTTTTGATTTTGCTTCTACATTCAAAGCAATTGACTTTGCCTTGCTGCTTTTCTTGTTCTTTCTCTGTTGAACTTCAAGATCATGAGTTCTTAGCATCCCATAGATCTCATCAAGAGACACAATGTTCAGATCATACTGGTGTCTAATGATTGAGGTCTGAGTATCCCATTCTTCAGGTAAAGCTCTAAGAAATTTGGTGTTTGAATCTTCAGTTTCATATACTTTGTCAACTAAGGATAAGCTGTTCAATAGTGTCAGGAATCTATCATATAGATCAGTCAGGCTCTCTTCAGGTCTTGCATCGAATTGCTCATATTCTTGAATCAATAGAGCCCTTCTGTTTTTCTTGACAGATGCAGATCCCTGGCACTGAGTTTCCAAAGTATCCCAGATTTCTTTTGAAGACTTGCATGCAATCACTCTGTTTGACATAACAGCATCAAGGCTATTATGCAAGATATTCTTTATCTTTGGTTCCCTGAGTACATGAGCTTTTTCTTCTGGAGTCCATTCAGCTTTAGCTTTGACCACATAATGTTCTGGTACTGTATCTGTTCGTTCTACGAACTTTGTTGGTATATATGGTCCATCACGAATCCTGTCCAAGTAGTCGGAATCCATAGCCTCCAGGTACATCAACATCTTTACCCTCCATGTAGGATATTCTGATATCTTCAAGATGGGAATCTTCATGCTTTCATACTTGGTTGTCGACATCTTTAGATCGTATCTGATTCAGAATTAAATCAGTTTGCTCTGATACCAATTGTTGCCCAGTAAATAACAATTGTAGAAGGGGGTTGAATACAATTGTATAAGATTCTCGACTTTATATAACACAAATATGAAAGATCAATAACAATAACAATAACAGCTTTATTAACTTTGATATAAAACTGTTACAAACTCTCTTAAGAAATTCTGATGTTCTTAAGAGCTGCTAGCTTACAAAAACTCTCTCAAGAAATTCTGTTCTTAAGAGCTTCTCTCTTGATTCCCTCGATTATGTTCTCTCTCGAATGAATACATAAATCGAAACCAAGACTGTGTTTATATAGTGCACACAGCTTCTCTATCAATAACAAGATAAGTCCTAATCATAACAAAGATAGAAACCTATCCTTAATCGATAGCTGCATTCTACAAACCAGGAACAAACTTCCATGTTTATCTAGACTCCAAATATAACTCGAAGTAGGAATCCTGATCAGCTTCAAGTCCTGATGATCAAACCTGATCATAGTCTGAGTAGGAATCCTGATGATCAATAAGATACTGACGCTTGATCAAATACTGATGACCATGCAATACTGATGACGTCAGCAATCCTGATCAGTTGAGTCTAGCTTCTGACGATCATTGAATTCTGATCTAACAATCTCTAAAGATTGGGTACTCTCTTATCTATTCTCAAGTTTTTGATTATGGTACTTTTGTTTTGAAAGCTTTAAGTGATAGAAAACAGATAAGTTAGGGTATGTCTGTTTTATTCGATTTTTCCAATTAATATTCTGTCACTTGTGTCTTGATGTTACTTTTGAAGAGGATGTAGTTCTACCCATTTTTAGAATTACAGATAACAATAGTGATAAGGCAAATGGTTTTTCAGGCAATGCCTTTATTCCTGATGAGGTCAGGTTTTTCTTGAAAGAGAAAATGCCTACTTATTATGGATCAGTTTCTGATGCCATGGGGCAAGGCCAATCACACCTTGTTCCTGACCCAAGCATCTAACCTAAACACTCCAAACAGTCAACAGCCACCTCTATTGTCTCCCAAAAGACTTTAGTTGTAAAAACTAAGACCAATGACAGATTCTATCACAGCATCACAGGACAAACTTAAAGGTATTGCTATTCCTGATCCTGATGTTACTCATGATTCTGATGCTGATGATAGTGATGATGATAATAATGAAGAGAAGGATCAGCTTGCCACAGCTATTAAATCTAGTCTTGGAACCAACTTTGGTTCTTCAAGTACATTCATGACTGGCAAGGCTACTACTGGAAAAGATTTAAGACAAGACTTTTCTAGTCCTTCTGAAATGACTCCTGCAGAGGCACTTAGACAATATGAATGGAACAGTTCATGGTATAGATCTGCTGAATCTGTTAGTTATCCTTATGCTTTGGATCATGCCTATCATGCAGTGAAATTAATTGAGAATCAAGATTTGAAGAATCATTTGAAGGCTACTACTCTGTTATCCAAAAGCCTCAAACATGAGATTGATTCTGTCAAGGCTACAACTGATTCAGTAAGGAGTGATATTGCTCAAAACTTTACAAAGGTGCCTATTGTTCTTCAACTAAGAGTGGTGGAATCCCAAGTAAAGTCAGTTATTTCTGAACAATCCTCTATCAACAGCAGAATTGATTCTCTTGATACAAAGGTAACTGATATTCAAACCTCTCTTGCCTTAATTTTGAATTTATTGTCAAATACTGATGTCAAAAAGGGGGAGAAGGTTAGTCAGACAAAATGTACACCTGATCTAGTATTAAGAAATAATGATGATGATACTGGAAATGATGGTGGTGACAAAGTTCTACAAGGACAAACCTCTGATGCTGCTGTTGTGAAGTCTAGTTAAATAAGGATGTTTATTTTGTCGGTTCCTGGTCTGTAGGAACGAAGCTATCAATTTAGGATAGGTTTCAATCTTTGTAATTGATTAGGACTTATCATGTAATTGATAGAGAAGTTGTGTAGTATTTAAACACAGTTTAGGTTTCGATTTAGATTGATCACATACGCGAGTATTTTGTAACCTAGAAGCTCTCAAGAACATCATAATTTCTTGAGAGAGTTTGTAACAGTTTTATATCAGATTTAATAAAGCTGTTATTATTCTTTCATATTTGTGATATATACTTTAATAAGTCTAGAATCTTATACAATTGTATTCAACCCCCCTTCTATAATTGTTATTTACTGGGCAACAAGTTAAGTATTCGATCATGGACTTGATGTTCTTCAAGCAATTTCCCACACAGATTCCCTTATCTCCTTTAGCTAAGCTTCTATTACTTCCTTGGCTAAGGAATGTGAAAAGAAAAAACTGTTGGCTACACTTATTCACACAATTTGATGATTCCTCCTTCAGGTGCATGAATGATCAAGAAAACATTCTGGCTGTAATAAGTAGCACCAGCCACAACTTTCCAGAGCTTAAATAGTTATCCTGATTTTCCAAGAAAAGTCTCTACAGATTTTATCATTTGTTTCATAAGATCTCTTCACACTGAATTCTTGAGCTAAATTATTTGGCGAGATTTTATGTGCAGTGGCTGAAGGAGTTTATCAAACGTATGATCTGTCCCGTCTTTGATAGAGGTCTTCTATTGCTTCCCTTAATGGCATGCATCCTTTAACCCATCCTTGGCAAAACTTGAGGTTCCTCTAATAAAGACTCAGACAGCTTCTTATTCACTGGCTACAATTATTCTGATTTTGCCTTGTCACAAAAGAGGTCAAGACATGCAATCCTCCAAGGCAGTAAACAAATCAGCTACACACACTTTTCTATCAAATGTCCAGTGTTTACCACTTCATTGTCTTTCTATTGAAGAACAATGCAGGCTACTAATAAAAAGTTTCCTTTGTCACATGCTTGATAGATACATAGTAAGAGATGCTTATATCCATCAACTAGTGCTTCAACCCTAACTTATGATATTGTTTGCCAAAGTCATGCTTCATTAAATAATCATGACTACAAATATCATCTCCACTTATCAATAGATGGGCTACTTTCCTCTGAGCAATTAGTGAGCATGACAGAAACTCTAGTAGGAAACTAAAGATCTGTATCTTTCTCCTGCACACTTTCAAAACCAAATCAAGCAGGCTTAAGTACCCAAGTTTCCTTGAGCTTTGGCTTTTTAGCTTTTGTGACTGTCATCTTCTCTTTCTGAGCTTTGAGCTTCAAAGGATTCAAACCATTCTCATCCCTTGGTTTTGACATTGAGAGATTAGCATTCACATGTTGCTCAAGAATATCAAAATTTGATGCTCGACAAGGAAATGTTTGAGCATACAAATCATTCAAGTCAGGCATGCTCCATGACATTTGAGGCATATTGAATTCATACCAATATGGATGGGGAACAAATGGCATGTTAGCATATCTTGTTGAATCTCGAGCATTGTGAGCAAAAATGTGATGCATGACAGGCATATCAGTCATAGGCAGTTAAGTAGATCTTGTATGAACAAATTTACAAGAAGTATACAAGTGATTAACTCTACCACATTGAATGTAGGGCCTTCTGGAAATACTTTCTTCTGATGGGTAGCTGCTACTATAGTCAATCATTGTTGTTTCATTCAAGCTTTCCTCTTCATCTGCATCTGAATCTTCTTCCTTGATGGTTTTGCTTCTTAGTGATTGAACTTGGTTCTTGAAACTTGGTCCAACCATATTGCTCAGTTTCTCTAGAGTCTGATTACTCCTAAATGGTTTTACCATCTTTGGAGCAGTCTCCAAATCATCTAGCTTCTTGTTATTGCACTTCCAGGTCTCTTTACAAAATGTGTCCATCCCTTGAGATTTGATAATGTTGGACACAATGTAACTGGAATTATTCCATCTTGCAATAACTTCTTGTTCCTTTCTCAGCTGCTCTTTCAAAACCACTTCTCTTTTTAAGACAGCCTCAAGTTCATGTTTAGCATTCATGCATTCAACAAGTGTTTCCATAAACTCAGAGACTTGAGTTTCCAACATAGCATTTATCTCACGAAGCATAACATTAGTTGCTTTGAGTCTGACATTTTCTTCAATGAGATTGTTAAAGGAAATACGCACAACATGTAATTCATCAAATAAACTCATTGTAGTGCTGCAACATACTTCTTTAACATGCTTAGTTGGCTTCACAGAAAATACCTGATTTCTGGTTGAACTTGCTTCTTGATTGTCATTGGTTGTGGGTACAAGGTTGATAGATCCTTCTGTTGATGTTGAACAACCCTCTTCAGTTGAAATCCTTTGCTCAAAAAGGACTTCATCTTCCAGTGTCGTTCCTTCCTTGCCCTTGTCTGTTGTGGTTCTGATACATTCACAGATCTTCAGTTTGAATGTTGAGCTTGTTGCTTCTGTTCTCTCCTCTTCTTTCAAATCTTGGTTGGAGATGACCACATCTCTTGTTTCTGTCTCCCCTTCTTTACTGATAATCGTTGCACCCTGAATAGTCTCAAGATTTGAGCATTCAAGAGTACTTAACAGGGTGCTAAGATTTAGATCTTTGGATTCAGAGGGTATTGTTGATAGATACAGAGATATGCTTCCATTTTCTGGGTAAAGAGTTTGCAAACTCCAACTTTGAGTCTGTAGGATTTATGGGTGATAGTTATGAGACAACTTAACTAGATACTTTTTAATGCTTAATTTTATTAAGTATGAACATACTGTCACAGCCAGAGTATGTTCTTGTAACCATTTTGTTTGTTGTTAAATAAGAGTTTAAGTACATCTTGGTAGAAGTTCATTTATTTGTTCAAGCCTCAAGAAGTGCTCAAGGAGGACAGCAAGAATAAATGTTACTGTCATGGCACTGACAGTAAGGTTACAAGAAGACAACTTGTTGCAAGTCACGACAGTATATCCACTCTGACAGCAACATTGGCGGAAGCCCTCGGACAGCACCTTTACCCTAGCCTAAGAGCAAGCTTGGAATTCCTGACAGCATCTATTGCGGGGATTTCTTACTGTCACCAAAAGTGCATTCCTGTGACAGCAAGCTTGGGGTTCAGGATACTGTCATGAAGGGTAATCTTTGTATTGGGGATCTACACAGTCAAACATGTGACAGTTTGGATGTTCAAGAAACAGGCGTGTTGCAGTATCCCAACACTGCAACAGGTCTGCAAGACTACGACAGAAGCTTGAGAGATCACATGACAAAGCTCACCAATTCAAGAGTCTGACAAATCAACATCTACTGAATTGTGTTAGCTAAAAATGGAATGTATCTAGATTGCTTTATTCAGTAATGATAAACTTGTTTGTATAGCAATTTAGGTAAGACTCATGGGTAGACAATTTGTAAGAAGATGCCACATGAAAATGACAACAGCTTCACAAACCCGTGATGATAGAGATAGGTTGAATTGTTACTTAGACTATCTCTCGATTCATTCTTTGTAATCACTCGAGAAATCGAAGCTCAAGAAAACCAACATTTTCTTGAGGTTGTAGCAACACTTTGCAAAATAAATAAAACATTTATTTTGTGAGAAACACTCGTGTGTCTACTTGTGTTTTGTTAGGTCCTGATAAGTTTGTAGAAGGGGGGTTAAATACAAACTATACCATTTAATCGAATTTGTTCGTTTAAAGATTAAACAATTTAAGAACAAATTATTGCGGAATAAACTGAAACAATATTCAAGTTAAATATAACTTATATTAAACTTGAGGAGTGTTACAATTTGATTACAGATTACAAAGTTCTTGATAAAACAAACCTAGAATAAATTCGACATGAATTTATCTATTTTTGTAATAAAAAGGATCGAATACTAAAAAGTAGTTCGATATAATTTCTAGGGATTATGATCCGCTAGAATGTCAAAGCAGTACAAGTGAATTAATTCTTATGGATTAAATGTTACAACCAAATCAAGAAATGAATTCATTGGCAGAAATTGAAGCTTGACAGTTGAAGAAGAGTTAAGGCAGAATGCTTTGAATGATATGTTATTTTGCTTTCTGTCTTGTGTTGATATCTTCTGTCTTGATCTTACAATTTGTATTTAAACAACCTGTAGTCTTTGCATTCCACGCGCCATTACTTTTCATTTGATTTGTATAAGGAAGACAACCGGGAAGACTGTCTTTTGGCTTGGGAAGACTTTCGGGAAGACTTGCATTTTCTAAGGAAGACAATCGGGAAGACAACCAATATGGCCTAGGAAGACAATCGGGAAGACTTAATTCTAAGTCTTCCTAGTTAAAAAAACTAAGTCTTCCTAGTTCATTTCTATTCTAATTTAAATAATTATGAAAGTAAATTATGTATTAAATTAATTCTTTACATAATTAATTTAATAAATAATTTACTAAGTAATAATAATTATTTAGAAGAGAATAAATATAATTACTTGTCTCCACAATTAATTCTTGAACCACTAAAACTTAGATGAAGAAATAAAATTTTTAGAACGTTGACACCAAATGTACTGTCTGGTTCATGAGTGACTAACGACAATGTCTGTTCTTCATCTGTTTGACTTTAAGCAGTGATCCACTTCCTTTTCCCTTTTCCTTGAACTCTGTAACCTGTATCTTTGTTGTCACATCTTGAAATCTCTGTCACTTTAATAAATCCACTGAGTTTGAATATTCCACTGAGGCTTGATAAATAAATTGAACTTCTTTCAATGTAGAATTACTTCAAGTCTGTAGATGACTTTAATCTTCATTCTTTGACAGATATTATCTTCTGAGATTCCTGTGACATTTGATTTTTATTATTTACTTATTACATCTTAATTAAAGTTGAGTAGAATCCTCGGTGTTTACAACTAGGCCTATACATATGCCTTTCAATCTCCCCCTATTTGTTTGTTAGACAATAACAATCAAATACCTCTAGAGGATAACTCAATTAAAACAAGAAAAGATAAGACTTTTAAGAGCCAAACAAATAATAAAAAGGTTCTGGATTATATTTAACAATTTCCAGATTCAAACAATAAAGATAAATATAAGATAAATGTTCCTCTAGTCTGAACAAATGATTACATTTTCCTATCTTGATTTACCTATGCTCTAAACATATAACATTAAAAACTGAGCTATCTCTATCATGCCTTAATCTCTAATTTCACCTTCTTCAGCTTCTTGCAAGGTGTCTAGAAGATCTTTATCAAGGACACGATCACTTTCAGAAGCAACACCACTTGGCTTGACTAGTTGAGAAGTGATCTTCTTCAATCTATTTTTCATCTGAGAATACCTTGGAACTTTTTCAGTGCAATAGTCTGAGATCATATCAGCAACCTCAGACTTATCTTCAGTGGTAAACCCAGAAGTCCTAAGAAGATTCTCCAACTTCACCAGTTGCATAGCAGTTTGTAGCTTCAAAGAATCAGGATCCAGCCTTACTGTCTCCAAAGTTGTACCTCTGTAGATTTTGACTTCATACGGAAAGTGTACAACTTGAGGGCTGGCCTTCATTGCAGAACCTCTCAGCCGGTCATAAAGAAGCTCATTCAAGCAGGAAGATCTCTTCACCTTACTCATAAGAATCCATAGTTCTGAGAGAGATCTTCTTTGTAGGAGGTCAAGAGAGACGGTGAATGACCCTTCAAGTACACTTGAAACATAGATATACAATTCCTGTCTCACTTGATCAAATACAAATGTAATCCTTAGGATATCTTCCTTCAAAGCCTTCATGAATAATGAATTTTCTGGATTAACTATTCTAATCTTCTCAAGCAATTTTAGAAAGGTACCATCATTGTTAGTGCCTCTCTGAGGGATATCAAACATCTCCCTTGCCTTATCCCACTTGCTTCCTTGCTTCATCCTAACATCCAATCTCCTCTCCTTGACATGAATACTATGAAGACGTTGTTTGTCTTCATGTTCAGCCTTTTGAATTTTCAGCTTTTGAGATATGATGTCCGAGACCTTGGCATTCTCATCATCCTTTCTCTTGAGATCTGCTTGCTGTTTCTTCAGCTCTTTCTGAAACAAATGATCAGGTGTATACAGATCATCTTAATCTTCCCAATCATCAAAGTTAGCTGCCTCTTCAACCTCCTCCTCACTAATAGGTTCTTTAGGGATGGTCTTCTCCAGATCACTAGATGTATCAAATTGGAAATCATCATGTTCACCATGGTAGTAGTAGGCATCATCAAAAACAGACTCCTCCAATGATTTTTTACCCTTTCCTTTATCTTTTCCTCCAGAAGCTCCTCTAGCTTCTCGATTTCCTCCTTTCTTCTCCCCCTTAGTTGAGGAATCCTCTACAGATTTAACAGTAGCAGCTTCAGGATTCACCCCACTAGTTCTTCTTATTTCTCCTCCTTCTCTTCTATCTCCTCCATCTCCTCCTTCATTAGCATCATCCTCATCATCATCATCATCTCCCTCAAAGAATGTTCTTTGTTCAGTTGTAGGTTGATGTGAATTCTTTATCATGTTGTACAAGTGCTTCATCCCTTCATTCAGATGCTTCATTCATCCTTCTATCCTCGACATCCTTTCTTCATTAAACGTTTGATTTTCATCAGCTGTTTGCAGAATAAAGTCCACCTTGGTAGAAATGGCATCAATCTCCTTGACACTCTCTGATATCTGAGCATTTGACGTTGTAAGATCAGAGATGTGTGAAGCCACTAGTATTTGAGATTGTTGGATGGCATTCAGCTTCGGGAGTAGAGTACTCTTCAATCCTTCCAAACCATCCTTAACAGTACCCAGCTGATTAGTTACAGAGGTGGAAGATTGTTCAACCACTTGTGCTTTGAGAAGGTTGTTTTCAGCCTGGGTTTCTTGCAACTGTTTCTGTGGAGCAGCTAATTGGGTTAACAACAAAGCAGTGTTTATGTCAGTGTATGCACTCACTTCAATTGCTCTCATTGGTGTTTCACTCAACTCATGTGCTTGTGTATCACTCCGTGTTTGACTCTCATCTCTCACAATTAGCTGTCTCTCCAAGTTCTCAGATGATGTACCTGCATAAGAAATCACCTTAGCCCCTTCAAGAGAGGTCAGTGGTGGTGCAATGGGAGTTCGCAAATCCCAATCCCTGGTTGAGTCTGTCAAAATATTTGACATTGTAAACTGAATTGCTTCAGTGACAGACTCACCTGGTTGCCTTTCACTTTCACCAGTATAAACTACGAGTGAAAAATCCCTTAGGGGATCCAGAGATGTTCCCTCTGGGATGGGAGAAAATGATTCTATTAAAAGTGGCGAAGAATCAGATTTTCCCTCTGATGCCTGTGAAGGCACTTCTACCATAACTATGGTAGGTATTGTATCATCTATTGGTATGTCTTCTCCCATAGTGAGTAATGGGAGTGTGCTAGACTCAGTACAAGATGCCATGGCCCTATGGCGAATTTCAATAGATTCATCTTGTTGAGAGGATGTCTCCAGAGACTGTTCAGTGGCCATATCAATGTCCATATCCTGTTGAGAGGATAAGGATGGGCTTACAGATGCCTCCCTATAGGTTTTTCTTTTCTTTAGTGGTGGAGACAGAGATGTGGGTACACTCATTGTAGTTACTTCTCTAACTCTTCTTTGACTGGTTTGTAAATTAAGCTCAGGTTGTTGGTTATAAGTGTTTGACTCTCTGTTTGGCTCTATGACCTGTGATAGAGATTGTGGTTCTACAACCTCTTGGTCAGCCCTACCAACCACTTGCGTTTCAATCAAAGTACCAGAAGAAGAAGATCCAGGGTTAGGAATAACTACCTGTAGTGGAACTGGATGTGGCTGAGGAACTTGTTCACCAAAGATTGGAAGATTAATGAATTGACTCATCAATGGTGAAACAAGAACATGTGTGTTTAGAAGTTTGAGTGATCAATCCAGTCTAGTGTAGAATTTGGAGTCAGTGGTTTGGGAGTTTTCAAATCTGGCATTCCTAAACAATTCAACATACTCAGCACTAAGTAGAAGATTTATGATAAGAGTGAGAAAGCGAGGGTACCAACACTTCACTTTCACATGATTATCAAAATCTCTCCTAGAGTGAGCAAGTCTATTGATCATAATATTCCACAGTATCTCACCAAAATTTAATCTACGACCAAATACAATATCCTAAGCAATATATTGATTTAAACTGGTAATTCCATGAAAGTTTGTTTTTGTGCAATTACCAAATACTCTTGCTATTGTATCAAAGAACAGATCCCATTCCCTAACAAGAAAACTTTTTGACAACTTAACCATTTGTAGGGGCCCCTGATAATGAATATTCACAAAGAACTGAGATAACTCATCATCAGAAGGTAAGGGATCAAACCTGTCCTTAGGAAACTGTAACACATCACAAAACATTTCTAAAGTGACTGTATATTGCTGGTTTAAAATAGTGAACGTAAAAGATTTTGAGTCCTCAGCAATAACAAAACTAAAACAAAGAAAACGCAATGGATCAATTTTTAAAAGAGCAGATGCACATATAGCATGACTAACACAAGTCTGACTATTCAAAAACTGAATCCATGGTCTAAATCGTTCAACCTTACACTTAGACGGATCAAAATACCCAATGTAGTTGTTTAAAACAAGTTCAAAATTAGGATCCATTTTTAAAACAAGAAATTTAATTAATTTGAAATAAAATATTACCAATTAATCAAAATTAATTAAAATCCTCAAAATTAAAATATTACCAAAAATTAATCAATTTTAGTATTGATTATCCTAAATTCGAACTTAACACTTTGAAATCAAGAAAACTCAGATAAATGATCCACAACCATACAATAATCCACTAACACAGAAACTTTCCTTTAATCAAAAACACAATCAAACAAATCACTTAAAAGCTTAACACCCAAAAGTCGAAAAGAGGAGTAAGAAACTGGGCAGAGTTTCGACTTATTTTGTTAATTTTCGAAAGTAGTGAATGAATGTATTGCTAAGTTAAAACTTGAGCTAAGATTAAGAAAACTGCTAAGGAGAATTCGAACTGAAAACTGATAAAATGAAATGAAGAAAAACAGTTTGTGTGTATATGTATATATATAACTGTTAAAAAAACTGAAGACTACCCAATCGTTTTATTCAAAAATTGAACTGGGAAGACAACCGGGAAGACTTAGGATAGTCTTCCCGATAGTCTTCCTAGTACAAACCGATAGTCTTCGAAAATATTAAAACAGAAATAAATAATTAAAATGTAAATGTTAGGATTTATGGGTGATAGCTGTGAGACAACTTAACTAGATATTTTAAATGCTTAATTTTATTAAGTATGAACATACTGTCACAGCCAGAGTATGTCTTTGTAACCATTTTGTTTATTGCAAATAAGATTCTAGTACATCTTGGTAGAAGTTCAATTATTTGTTCAAGCCTCAAGAAGTGCTCAAGATGGACAGCAAGAATAAATGTTACTGTCACAGCATTGACAGTAAGGTCACAAGAAGACAGCATGTTGCAAGTCACGACAGTACATTCACTCTGACAGCAACATTGGCGGAAGCCCTCAGACAGCAACTTTACCTTAGCCTGACAGCAAGCTTGGAAATCATGACAGCACCTTATGCGGGGATTTCTTACTGTCACAAAAAGTGCATTCCTGTGACAGCAAGCTTAGCCATCAGGATACTGTCATGAAGGGATAATATTGATATTGGGGTTCTACCCAGTCAAACATGTGACAGTTTGGATGTTCAAGAAACAGGCGTGTTGCAGTATCTCAACACTGCATCAGGTCTGCAAGACTACGACCGAAGCTTGAGAGATCACAAGACAAAGCTCACCAATTCAAGAGTATGACAAATCTACATCTACTGAATTGTGTTAGCTAAATATAGAATGTTTCTAGATTGCTTTGTCCAGTACTGATAATTTGTTTGTATAACAATTTAGGAAAGACTCACGGGTAGACAATTTGTAAAAAGCTGCCACATGAAAATGACAGCAGCTTCACAAACCTGTGATGATAGAGATAGGATTAGTTTACTTAGACTATCTCTCAATTCATTCTAAGAAATCACTCGAGAAATTGAAGCTCAAGAAAACGAACATTTTCTTGAGGTTGTAGCAACCCATTGCAAAATAAATAAAACATTTATTTTGTGAGAAATACTCTTGTGTCTACTTGTGTTTGCAACTCATAAACTGATAAACGTTAATCTTAGTCTTTGTTGTTGAAGCGTAGATTGAGATTTATCAGTATTTCATTCAACCCCCCCCCCCTTCTGCAATAGTCAAGGACCAACAGTAAGTCTTCCCGAGAGTCTTCTAAGAGTAAAAGGTTGGGAAGACTTAGAAATGAATTAAAATAAAAAGGAAAAAACAAAAAACAAAAAGAAATTAATCTAAGTCTTCGCGGTAGTCTTCCTAGTATAAAAACTGGGAAGACTTAGAGAAATACTTAGAAAAAATAATTTATTTACAGAAAATGCAAGGAAAATTATTAAAAATGCATAGAATTAAACAAAAATGCATGAAAAATATTAACAAGTCCAGAAAAATTCATAGAATATTCCACAAATTCTGGAAAAATATGCAGTAAAATACAGAAGTGCAATAAATTAATATCTGCAAAAAATTCAAACAACAATATATACAATCTGAAACTCATCTAAATAATTCTAAATAATTACATTTTCAATAAAAATACATTTCTCCACTTAAAAAATATGAGAAAAATATTTTTAAAGAAAATATATTATTCAGAAACATTTAAATTAACAAGCTTTTAACAGCAAGTGAGAATTGGCAATAAATATCACTTAATATCAACAAAAGAAAATGACTTTTGAAAAGAACAAACATGATAGAGATATTGTTAATCACTAAGACTGTTCAACATACCCAATTTACCAACTAACCTGGTAAATGTGGATTCGTCAACAGATTTAGTGAATATATCTGCAGTTTGTTCTTCTGTGGGTACAAAGTGTAACTCCACAGTTCCATTCATGACATGCTCTCTGATAAAATGATACCTGATATCAATGTGCTTCATTCTCGAGTGTTGAACAGGGTTGTTGGAGATTGCTATGGCACTTGTATTATCACATAAAATAAGAATTTTGTCTAATGCAAAACCATAGTCCTTCAATTGATTCCTTATCCATAAGATCTGAGCACAACAGCTTCCAACAGCAATATATTCAGCTTCTGCTGTTGAATTGGAAACTGTTTGATGTTTCTTGCTATACCAGGAAATCAATCTACCTCCTAGGAATTGACAACTCCCAGAGGTACTCTTTCTATCCACAACACTACCTGCATAATCAGAATCTGTATATCCAACAAGATTAAAACCAGAATCTTTAGGGTACCAGATACCTAAATTAGGTGTACCCTTAAGATATCTCAAGATTCTTTTAACAGCAACGAGATGTAAATCTCTAGGGTCCGATTGGAACCTTGCACACAAGCATGTAACATACATAATATCTGGTCTACTTGTAGTAAGATAGAGTAAGGAGCCAATCATACCTCTGTAGCTTGTAACATCTACCTTGATAGAATTATCACAAGCTCCAAGTTTGACAGCTGTTGAAGATGGAGTCCTTGCTGATGCTGAATCCTCCATGTGATACTTCTTGAGGAGTTCTTTGAGATACTTGGATTGACAAATAAATATACCATTTGACCTTTGACTTACTTGTAATCCAAGAAAGAACTTCAGCTCACCCATCATACTCATTTCAAACTTACTCTGCATTAGCTTAGCAAATCTCTTACAGAGATCATCATTAGTAGACCCAAATATGATGTCATCCACATAGACTTGGACTAATATCATATCACTTTTGTGTTTCTTTGAAAAAAGAGTTTTGTCTATGATACCTCTAACAAAACCATTTTCTAAAAGAAAACCAGAGAGAGTGTCATACCATTTTCTTGGGGCTTGTTTGAGACCATAGATAGCCTTGAAGAGAAAGTACACAAAGTCTAGCAACTCCTGATTTTCAAAGCCAGGGGGCTGTTCCACATACACTTCTTCATCCAGCTCACCATTCAGGAATGCACTCTTAACATCCATTTGATAGACTTTAAAATTGGAGTAAGCTGCAAATGCTAAGAACATCTTGATGGCCTCAAGCCTAGCCACTGGTGCATAGGTTTCATCATAATCAATGCCTTCAGCTTGTGAATACCCTTGAGCAACCAGTCTTGCCTTGTTCCTTGTAACAATGTCATCCTCATCTAGCTTGTTTTTGTATACCCATCTTGTACCAACTACTTTCTTGTTCTTTGGTCTGGGTACCAGCTTCCAGACTTGCTGTTGCTCAAATTGATTGAGTTCATCTTTCATAGCAATCACCCAATCAGGATCAGTCAGTGCTTCCTCAGTCTTCTTTGGTTCCATTTCAGATAGAAACCCTGAATAGTGACATTCATTCTGAGTAGCACTTCTAGTTTTAACTCCAACATATGGATCACCAATGATCAGCTCAAAGGGATGAGCTCTATTCCATACAAGTTGTCTTGGAAGATTTGATCTTGATGATTCACCTTGAAATTCATTTTGATGTTGTGAGTGACTAGTTGATCCTTCATTTCCTCCCCCTAAGTTGTTGCTTGATTGCCTTGATGATTCTTCTCCAGTGTTAGTGGTATCTCCATTGTTACCAATGTTTCCACCACCACTACCATGATCATTATCATCATTATTATCTTCATTTCCAGTAACAACCTCAGGTGGAGCTTCATCATCTGATTCTAAGTCTGGCAAGTTATCAAACTTCAGTTCTTTAGATGAATATTCAGTTTGGATACTAAGGAGCTTAGTGTCATCAAATGTAACATTGACACTTTCCTTCACATGGTGACCATCAATCAAGTACACCCTATAAGATCTTCTGGCCTTGGCCTCAAACTTGCCACGTTTCACATTGTCATCCTTAAGCACAAAGCATTTTGCTCCAAATACATGAAAGTATTTGAGAGTTGGTTTCTTGTTGTTCATGATCTCATAAGGAGTCTTCATTAAGTCCTTGTTGATTAAAGTTCGATTCTTAGTATAACAAGCAGTATTCACAGCTTCAGCCCAAAAGTACATTGGAAATCTTGATTCACTTAACATAGTCCTAGCAGCTTCAATCAGTGTACGATTCTTCCTTTCCACCACTTTATTCTGTTGAGCAGTTCTAGGGGCAGAATACTGTCTTGTTATTCCTTTATCTGCACAAAAGTCATTTAGGACTGCATTCTTGAATTCAGTTCCATTATCTGACCTTATAGCTCTAACAGGGAATCTAGAATACAGCTCAATCAACTTTATATGATCAATCACCATCTGTGGGGTCTCATCCTTGAAATGTAGGAATAAAACCCAAGTATATTTGGAATAGTCATCAACAATCACAAGTGCATATTGTTTCTTTGACATGGACATCACATTAACTGGACCAAACAAATCCATGTGCAGTAGCTGATGTGGTTCAGTTATTGATGATGTGTCAGTGCCCTTGTGAGAAGCTTTCTTTGACTTTCCTTTCTGACATGCCTCACACTGTCCTTCCTGTGTAAATTCCATCTGAGGCAAACCTCTCACCAATTCCCTCTTGACTAGAGAGTTCATGGTTTTGAAGTTAAGGTGAGACATATTCTTGTGCGATAGCCAACTTTCATTTGATGAAGCTTTAGCATAAAAACAAGTAACTTCATCTTTGGATCCAGAGTGCAGATTAGCTATGAACAAATCACCTTTCCTTACTCCTTGAAGAGCAGGATTTCCATTCTTCTTGTGAAGGATCTGACACTTCTCTCTTTCAAAGGAAACAACATATCCTCTGTCACAGAAATGACTGATGCTGAGAAGATTGAACTTCAGACCTTCCACAATAGATACATCTTGAATGATAACATTTCCAAACTCCAAACAGCCATATCCTCTAGTAATACCCTTGCTGTTATCTCCAAAGGTAACATCTGGGCCAGCTTTCTCAACCACATTTGATAGCAGGGCTCTATCTCCGGTCATATGCCTTGAACAGCCACTGTCCAGAATCCACATAACACGGTTTACCTGTGCCACACCCTGCATTATCAAATTGATTAGTCCTTCCTCGGAACCCAAACTTGATTGGGTCCGGCATATTTAAAGAACTAGATTTTGTCAGAAAAAACAACATTTTTAACTTTAACAACTTCAACCTCTTTCACAAAAGAGCGTTTCCATTTATAGCCAGCCTTAACCCATTTCTGAGTAGGCTTAGGGATAAATGGATCCACTCTAGTCTTTGGAGGACTAGTAGTCTTAGATCTAACATGCTTCTTATTATTAACATGTTGACGTGGAGCAGTTTTATTATCAGATACATGCTTACTATTAAAATACGCATGCATAACATTGAAAGCACAAGACATGCAATTAACCACACCACATGCTTTATGAGAAAGATTAACAACAGACATGTTGGTTCTACAGTTGTTTTGATCCACTTGTTGGACTGAACAAGTTCAAAAGCAAGATCCTCAATACGCATCTCCTCTTCAATAATGATATAATCTTCATTCAGAGGTCCTGCCAAGGATTCTTTAAAGAAAGGTGTTTTAATACCCTTAAGCACATATGGTACACCCTTTTCTTCAGCACTGACTCTATTAGGGGTGTTTATGCTTAATTCACCAATAGACTCATTATAGTCATACCCTATTCCTACAGTATGACCAATAACTTGTTTATTGATGATTTCTTTAGCAATCTTACAAGAGTTATAGTAAGAATTAGCCTTGACTTTAAGTTCACTGATCTGATCCTTAAGAATGGTTTCCAGTTGAATATAAAATTTAAACCTATTCTCAAGAAATGTTATTTTCTTAGTAAGTTCATCCTGATTAACATGCACAAGTTTTAATTCTTTTACCTCCTTTTCAAGAGCTGTGTTCAAAAGAATTATTCTATCATTTTCTCTACGTGCACATGAAACAGTAGTACTAAGATGATAGATCATTTCAGTATCAGTAAACTTTACCTCTGACATGAATGATGATGAAGTGCTTACCTCATTTTCCATTAAAGCTAGGTTTCCAATTTCACCTGCTTCTTCATCACTATCAGTATCATCCCAACTCTTTCCCTCGGCAACATAAGCTTTCCCAATCTTATTCTTCTTGCTAGAATCAAATGAGTCCCTTCTCACTTGCTTTGGCTTTTTACATTCTATAGCAAAGTGACCCAACTCATTACAATTGTAGCACCTGATTGTGCTTCTTTCCACAGTTCCAATTTTATAGCCACCCCTTGTGCTATTTGAAGAGGAAGAACCACCTCTCTGAAACATGGGCTTAAACTTAAGATTGGGATTCCTTCTGAATCTGAATTTGCCAAACTTCCTCACTATCATTGCCAAGTCACCATCCTCCAGCTGATCAAGTTCTTCCAAAGAATAGAAGTCACCACCAGATTGATCATTGGATGTTAAGCCATATTCAGCATCAATAACATCCATGTCAGAACTGGAAGGTTGAACAACCTTCACTTCCAGTTTCTATGGGACTTCTGTTGCCAATGCAGTAGAAGTACTAACTATCTTTCCAGTTCCATATATCTCCTTTTTCTGAATCTGCTCCAGCTCATAAGTCTTCAGAACACCATAAAGTCTTTCCAAAGAAATCTCTCTAAGATCTCTTGCTTCTCTGATTGCAGATATTCAGTGCTCCAAATGAGATGGAAGTGTCAGAAGTAACTTCTTGTTAATCTCCTTGATAGTATAGTGTTTTCCATTGAGATTCAGATCATATATCAATTTGTTGTATCTCTCAAAAACCTCAGAGATACCTTCACCAGGGTTTGATCTGAAATGCTCATATGAAGAGGTGGGAATTTCTAAATTATTCTCTCTGACTTCCTCTGTCCCCTCATTGATTATCTCTATTGTGTCCCAAATGTGTTTAGTAGTAACACAGTTTAGAACATGATTATGCATGATAGGATCAAGACAATCAACCAGTATCAACTGTAAACAGGCATCCAGGGTAGCATCCTCTTTTTCATCAGCTGTGTAGTCCTTGGGATCCTTGGGGTACATCCTAGAAGCTCTAGTTATAACATTGTTCTCTATCTGCTCTTCCTCTACAATCATAGGAAGTTTAGGACCATTTTTCAGCACTCCAAGATATTTAACATTTGCCACTTGAAGAAACATGAGCATCTTCTTCTTCCATATAGGATAATGCTCCTTACTGAACATGGGAATCTTTACTGTACCAACTTTCTGAGTTGTAGACATTTTTGACATTTTTAATGAATAATAAGAATTTCAGAGTTTAAGAAAAAATCACAAAAAATGGATCTTTGATTAGTATATCAATCAAAAGGCACTGATGCCAATTGTTAGGTCCTGATAAGTTTGTATAAGGGGGGTTGAATACAAACTATACCGTTTAATTGAATTTGTTCGTTTAAAGATTAAACAATTTAAGAACAAATTATTGCGGAATAAATTGAAACAATATTCAAGTTAAATATAACTTACATTAAACTTGAGGAGTGTTACAATTTGATTACAGATTACAAAGTTCTTGATAAAACAAACCTAGAATAAATTCGACATGAATTTATCTATTTTTGTAATAAAAAGGATCGAATACTAAAAAGTAGTTCGATATAATTTCTAGGGATTATGATCCGCTAGAATGTCAAAGCAGTACAAGTGAATTAATTCTTATGGATTAAATGTTACAACCAAATCAAGAAATGAATTCACTGGCAGAAATTGAAGCTTGACAGTTGAAGAAGAGTTAAGGCATAATGCTTTGAATGATATGTTATTTTGCTTTCTGTCTTGTGTTGATATCTTCTGTCTTGATCTTACAATTTTTATTTAAACACCCTGCAGTCTTTGCATTCCACGCGCCATTACTTTTCATTTGATTTGTATAAGGAAGACAACCGGGAAGACTGTCTTTTGGCTTGGGAAGACTTTCGGGAAGACTTGCATTTGCTAAGGAAGACAATCGGGAAGACAACCAATATGGCCTAGGAAGACAATCGGGAAGACTTAATTCTAAGTCTTCCTAGTTAAAAAACTAAGTCTTCCTAGTTCATTTCTATTCTAATTTAAATAATTATGAAAGTAAATTATGTATTAAATTAATTCTTTACAAAATTAATTTAATAAATAATTTACTAAATAATAATAATTATTTAGAAGAGAATAAATATAATTACTTGTATCCACAATTAATTCTTGAACCACTAAAACTTAGATGAAGAAATAACATTTTTTGACACTCAATGTACTGTCTGGTTCATGAGTGACTAACGGCAATGTCTGTTCTTCATCTGTTTGACTTTAAGCAGTGATCCACTTCCTTTTCCCTTTTCCTTGAACTCTGTAACCTGTATCTTTGCTGTCACATCTTGAAATCTCTGTCACTTTAATAAATCCACTGAGTTTGAATACTCCACTGAGGCTTGATCAATAAATTGAACTTCTTTCAATGTAGAATTACTTCAAGTCTGTAGATGACTTTAATCTTCATTCTTTGACATATATTATCTTCTGAGATTCCTGTGACATTTGATTTTTATTATTTACTTATTACATCTTAATTAAAGTTGAGTAGATTCCTCGGTGTTTACAAATAGGCCTATACATATGCCTTTCATGTTTGCATTCCATAAACTGATAAACGTTAATCTTAGTTTTTTGTTGTTGAAACGTAGATTGATATTTATCAGTATTGCATTCACCCCCCCCCCCCCCCTTCTGCAATAGTCAAGGACCAACAACTGGTATCAGAGCAGACAGATTGTTCTACAAATCTGAGATCATGACAAGTTTGCAGAAGTCAAGTAGCATTAAGATTCCAGCTTTTGATCTTGTTGTTTATCAAAGCTGCAAATCCATTATACTTGGGTATCCTCCAAAATGGTCCCTTTGTTCCACAAAAGGAGATTGAAGCCTCGACTGTGGACGGTGTTCTTATTCCAGCACACTGGGTTGCTAAAGCACCTTCTGAGTTTCTGGAGTCAGAAAAAGAGAAGGTGGCCTTGGATGATTACTTGCAACTCATCCTACCGGATGCTCTCACTTTAGACAAAGCCATGTGTGGGAATATCATTGGATGCTCATCAGCCAAGGATATATGGAATAAGATTGAGCTGCTGTGTGAAGGAAGTGAAGAAGTGAAAGACAATCAAAGACAAATTCTTATCTCACAGTATGAAGCTTTCATGGCAAAGTCAGGAGAAGATCTAACAACAATGTTTGAGAGGTTCAGTAAACTTCTGACTGAGCTACAGATTCATGGCAAGTACTATGATAGGAAAGAGCTAAATTTTAAGTTCTTACTCACACTTCCTGAGCATCTAGAGCACAGAATCACAGCCATAAGAGAAGGAAGAAATTTAAACAATGTTTCCCTTGAAACATTATATGGTGTGCTTAAGTCATATGAGCTTGAACTTTTCCAGAAAAGAGCTATACAATCTGGATCAAGAGGAAAGATGGCAAATATGTCTGGTGCTCTTGTGGCTCATGTGCCAAGAATCACTCAACCTATTGAAGGAATTCAAATCACCCAACCTGCTCAAGTACCTACCCTAAAGATTGAGGAGGTTGTTGATGATGATGAGAAAGTGGTGCTGCAAATAACTGATGTTGAAAATGAAGACTTCTATTCCTTAGAAGAAACGGAAAAGATGGACAATCCAACTATGGCTTACATGGCTAAGAAGTTCAAAAACATAAGATTCAAGAGAAACAAGCCATTTAAGTCTCAAGGTCAAACATCAAGATTCAGCAGAGGGAATTCTTCCAAGGTTTAAGGTGGTGCCACAAGAGGTGGTTACAAAACAGGGATAGTGGATAGATCCAAGTTTAGATGTTACAACTGCAATGAGCTTGGTCATTTTGCTACTGAATGCAGAAGACCAAAACAGAATCAAAGAATGGATAAAGGGTCAAGTGGACACTTCAAGAAAGGATTTCTATATTGGAAACTGGAGATTTCTATATTGGAAGAGTAACCTCGGCTATTTTCTTAGATTCCGGGACGGAATCCTTTTAAGGAGGGGAGACTGTAATAACCCCAAATTTTGGACTTAGTTAAATTTTTTTTTTTGATGAATAGTAAATTTGCTGATAAAAATATTTTCAGACCACACCCTATGGAAGACATGGAATGAATGTTTCGAAGTTATATTAGTGAGGTATAAGGAGAATAAGTGAATGTAAACGCGATCAAAATCGGGAGATTCCAACTTTGAATTTTGATCACTATTCATCGGACAATCGAGGATGTATTGATTTGATCGTTTTGAGAAAGTATGTAGAATGAGAAATCCATGATCATATCTTAAACCAAGGTGAGAAATCTAGGATCACATATTAAACCAAGGTAGTGGAAAGATCAAGGAAGTATTCCCTAGCTTTGGTACTGAGAAACGTTTTTGAAATCACTTGAGACTATCGCGAAACAAAAGCGTAACGAATTATGGATTAAACCCTAACCGAAGGGGAAGTATCATATAAGATCATCAAGTGTAACATATAAAAGGATTGAGGATACAAATTATGACAGAAGCATGATGCAGAAGAGTGACCTAGGGATGACATTACCAAACACCAAATATACAATCTTTACACCAACTAGCATAACCAAAACAATACATCAAAGTACCAAACTAGAAATCGTAATTAACTAGCTTATGTACTAGCTTATGAACTAAATGTACTTCGACAAGCAAACTAATTGCTCGACAATTTCATTAAGTATAAACTAGCTAGGTCTTGAGCCGCACCTCTTCAAGCACTTCAATCTTGTAGATATCTGAGTCTTACAAATCCATGATTTCATAAATTAGCTGAACTCCTGATATATTCAGAAGAAGCACATTAAATGAAGTATGTTAAGGCTTGGAGAGATCTTTTGGCAACTTAATCTGCTTTAAAGAAGTATGTTTCACCAATTAAATAAAGAATAAAGTACAGGCCAACTACTGGATTAATAGTGGAACCACAACTAGGATAGAAAATGTGATTTACCTCCTTGAACTTTGTTAAGTAGTGATCAAGCATCTTACTGTCTGCCATATACTTAGATATAACAGCACCAACTGCACAAACCCCAGCTCATCCGAAAAATGTTACATGCCTATCATATAAGAGAACCATAAAATAAACACCCTAAATCAACTTAATATTCAAACATCTGTCACCTCCCTGTTCAGTTTATTGCAGCAACTCGGGAGAAAGAAAGAAAAGAAAAGATACAGAAATAGCACATCGCACTTGTCTCTAAGTGAGAAGAAGCAGAATCGCAAGCCTTAACAATCTGAAAAGAGAGATCCAGATCACTCCTGTTGTTGGTAACTTGATAGGATTTGAAGAGCAAATAGGCAGTTCCGAGAGTTCCAGTATAAAGACTAGTGTAACGCCCCCAAATCCGGGGTCAAATGATTTGGTCGTCACGCTGCACTCTTAATCCAAACAACCTGTTCAATATAAAATCAACACAATAATAATAATATCTGTGACCCCAACTCTACCAAGAATCTTTAAAGGTTATAGTGCTAGAAACAAGAATCCAAATTCATTACAACAATCTTTCTTCTTTACAACCATTCTCTTTACATAAATTCTAATACACTAGTATAACTTCGATAAGAAGTATACCAGGCAACTAATCTTATACAATATATTAAGCAATAGAAAACATCTATATACAAAACCTCTCACTAGCTCCACTGCTCTGGATCAAAACGTCTTTACGCTAATATCTTTCCCCATCTCTGATCAGCTACGCGGACAACTCTCGCCAATACACCTTCTTTCCGGCAGGCTAAAATATATATAAATAAAACAAGTATGAGCGAATGAATTGCTCAGCAAGCGTATTATTAAATATGATACGAAAGGTTTCCAAAATAAACTTTGGATTTTCAAATAAACAAGCCTATGGCTTAAACATTTGTAATCTCTAATATTTTCAAAGTAAGTTTGGTAATTTATCACAATATCTCATTTAGCTTCTCGCAACCGAATAGTTTTAAAACACAAAAGATTTATATAGGTCGTTACGATGACCGGATCAACAATAACTACAATAGTATGTAGAAAATATGAAATAAATATAACTCGTACGTCTTCAAGACCATAGTTTGTACAAAAATACTAATTTGAAGATAACAGGTCTATTCACGACATTTTCCGAAATCAACAACTCTGGAAGGTTAGAATAATCAAGGGGCAAGAATGAGCCAACACGCTCGGTTAAGAAATAAAGAACGCACTTCAAGACTTCAACATGGTACCGACTGGACATGCGGTATGAATAAAACTCAACAAGATAGATATCTCACGACTGCCAATGGAATCAAGGAAGTGGATTTCGACTATTTGGAATCCAAATGAATTAAGAGTAAGTGATTTCAGCAAGATTGAAACCACCATTTATTAATCAACAACCAACAATTTTACGCAACGAATAAACCTGAATATCAGGTCATAACTCACAAGTACAAAACATATTGATGTAACTCATCTCAGAAATAAGAACTAATATTAGAATTGGATTTTTAACATTTATCAAATCAAAGGTTGTGCTGCTGGCCAGCCACGCAACAACCCCGGACTAGCTCATGCATAGTCCTCTACGGATCCAAGGCCAATCTGGGCCTAAATTACATCGACCATAAATGGCCCGACCAATAATTGGTCCATTTTTAAAAAAACAACATTCCAATCCTATATTATATACGTCAGGTGTCAGAACAATTGACAACCTTACTTCGACAATCAGGTGTCGGAAGAATCGACAACCTAATACAACAATTGCTGGAAAACTCACGTTCCAGGAAACAGTTCAATTATGAAGAATCCATTAAGGAATAACAATATAATCTAGTATCGACGAGATCGACACAATATGGGGAGGTGCACATGAAAAGTGACAATATAATAAGCATCGACGAGTTTGATGTAACAACTGGGATATAATGAAGAATAAACAATGACATGCTCAACAAGGTTAAGTCTGATATGAAACAGACAATATGATATCAACAGAAAAGTGTAACAAGTCAATATAGAGTAGGGTTCAAAGAATAAACAATAACATGCTTAACAAGATTGAATCTGATATGAAACAGGCATTATGATATCAACAGAATTTGCAATAACTCAATATGGAATAGGGTTCAAAGAACAGGCTCTAGATGGCCTTAACAGTTCAATTCATCACATTATGGAAGAATTAGTTAAGATTCAACAATCTGGTAAGTGACAAGAAAGTCAAGTTCAAGTTTAAGAAAAATTCAGGGTGAAGTTTATAAATGAAGAAAACAAAGGTTTATTAACTTCTGGCAGAAATAGTTCAAGTCCTTCGGACATATACTTATAATAGATAAGCCTCGTATTTGAAGGAAGTAAACTAAATCATGCACAGCATAAATGAATTCGAATCAGGGAATGGATCAGATGATCGCATTAACAAGAAATGATAATAATAGTTGCAAGGGTGCAGGATGGAAAAATGGAATACTTGTAGAACAAGTACCACAACTTCGGAATTTAAAATAACGTTTTCAACATAGGGTTCGTAAGTTCCCACTCATCTAGGGTTGGCAATATTCCAACCTAATATTTTAAAATCATGTCTTTTAAAAGAGAGCCTTAGTATACGGCCCATAATTATCTCTTCAAACTTTTCAATATAATAAGTATATCTTTCCAATCAATATGAAAATATGAATCTAAACTCAAAAGGTATAAAAGAGTACTCGTCAATTTACGAGATTAAATAACATACTTGCAATTCAATGCAAAAGAAATCAACATTTGAAAATTCAGTAATAAGCATTCAACATGCATACTAATAATTCAAGATAATATCCCTTAATTAATAAGCAAGGGTATAAACACTTGCCTCTGGTCCTCAGCTATTTCGTAACGCTGAAACAATACGATCCCTCCTTATTCTGTCTTATCGCACGATTCTCGACTTCCGTCCTTCTTTGCTTTGACGCTCTTGCGAATACCACTAGTCTGCTTCTACCATTTCGAATCCACGTGCCAGCCTCGATAGTCAAACATGAGACGGTACTTAGTCTTCAACGTATAATCCTCATATTATAAATGATCGTAACTTAACTTCGACGCACTTACCGATATCTCTGTTGCATAAACATCCACATCTCAATTGATAGACCAGTCGCAATCAACCACATAAGTAATCCACGTAACTTGCTTGACGACAATCCCCATACTATAAAAAGTCAACATCCAAGTCAACGGCCTCGTAAATCTTACTTTCTAACATAACCGACAAATTTCTATCCTATCTACCCCTCGTGATAACATTAGACACAACCAATTACTCAAACAAGTCTCCACACAATTTATTCACATGCATGACTCACACAGATAATTCACATTGTTCACATAACACATTTAAACAAGTGACCGGTTACGTATCGGACGCCCGGTCTAATTTACGATATTTAAAACTCAGACACTAGCCCTAGTACGGGCATATACTGACTATAAAGCACATTACACAACTCATACGAATCACATAGCACTTAAAACTATTTTTAAAACATCACACAAAGCTTATTTGAATTTAAATAAGCCACAAACAATTTTTAAATCAAAAATCGGATTTTTAAATCCAATATAAGTATTTTAAATGCAAATAAATCAATTAATAAAATTAATTGACACTCTTTAAATGCTCAAACTATTTTTAAATAAATAAACCAAGCTAGAAAATAATTAAACTTAATTTTAATTAATTAAATCTAATTAATAATTAATTATTAAGAATTAACTGATTAAAAGAATTAATCAATTAATTAAATAAATTAACTATTAATCAAAAATAATTAAAATAATTAAATTTAATCAATTTTCGAATTTAAATAAATATTTATGAATTTATAAAATTTTCGGAATAATAAAATGTATTTTTAAATCAAAGATATGATTTTTAGAATTATAAAACTATTTTTGAATTATTTTAAAAATAAAAATCCAGAAACACTATTTACGAAAATCAATTAGGGTTTTCTGGATCAAACCGGGTCGGGTTAGGGTTTTGAAAACGGGTCATGAAGAACACAAAACGGGTCAGTCAAGAACACCACCGGAAACTGGGAAACCCAGTTTCCGACCGACGTCCGGCGGCCGGAATCGTTCGATTCCGTCCAAACCTCGACCAACCCATAGCGCTTCTGTTCGGTTTTTCACAACCAACACAACCATGCCAAAAACAGACCAAAACGTCGCAGAAACATCTCAGTTTTCACCGATTCCGGTCACCGGCGGCAACGACGGCCGTTTTTCCGGCGACCAGAAACCGAACCCAGAATTCACAACGGCTTACATGGTTCGATTCTAAACGCACAGATCTATTCGATGGTATAAACATAATCAAGAACAAATCAGTCTATCTCAAGCTCCGGCAAAACTCAAGAACTCCGGCGAGCTTTAACTTTTCCGATTAGCTCGAAAACGAACTCTAAATTCAAATTAAAAATCACATACATGCTCTACATCTCATAACAAACACAACCACACCATCAATTTGCAAGAACAATCAATCAAACGATTTCCCCCAAATTAAACCTAAAAATTCGAAATAAATAAATAAATTAAAAATCGGAAAAACTCAGAAATCATACCCACATGAATTTTGATGATGGATTTAGGTAGAGGATGATGAGAGATTCGATTTGGTTACAAGAACATCGAAATCGGAATCCGATAACGTCTTCAAAAGTGAGTTTGATTCTCAAGAACACGAAGAACACGTTTCAGGGGTTTTTAGCTTTTTAACTGTAATTAAGCTTTGATTATACGAAAAACAAAGTACGATTTGCCTTTTTATATTAAACGGAAAATAATACCCCAAACGACATTTTTGGATCGATACTGATCCGATAGATCGCTTTAAATACAATTTAACAGATAAAACACTTTAAATCTTTAATAAAGCAGAATACACGTTTCACGAGACGATAAGCATCCATAAAGTACGGATAACTACAAGTATCGTTTAATAATAGATATACGAACCAAAATACTTCTATTACGAATATTTTCGAATACTTTCCACTTTAACGAATGAAATATTGGTACGAACGATATACCAATTGCCCGAATAATTTGGGAACGATCCAAATTTTCTTTTCAATAATTAAAATAAAATAAAATAGTATAATACCCTTTTCAAAATAGTTTCAAATTCCCCACACATATCACATAGCATCACATTGTCACATATTTAATCATTTAACGAATAATTTAACACGTTTAAACAGATAAAACATTTAATAACTCTTAATTATGAAATTAAAATTTCATTTCACATCATATAATAACACGTAATTTTCCCGGATCTTACATCCTTCCCCCCTTAACAGGATTCTGTCCTCAGAATCAGCTCGCGTAAACACAGGTGGATAATTTCCAACATCTCATTCTCAAATTCCTAGGTTGACTCTTCAACCTTAGGATCTCTCCTCATACTCATACTAATTTGACTCCTCTATTACTCATCACTCTCTCATACTGACTCAATATCTCAATCGGTTACTCAACATAGAACAATTTAACTAGATCTCTATAGCCTCATATTCTACGAAATACACTATGAATACACCACTCACGGGGTGGCAAGCAAACTTATACGCAACTTTCCCAACACGCAGTAAACCGACATAAGGTAGCAATTCAAAATTGTAATAATAACTGTTGTCGTAAGAGAATCTAATCAACGGTAAACGATCCTCCCAATTACCTTCAAAATTTAGCACACAATCACAGTCTGTCTGAATTCTTCAATTAAGTCGCGGATCTCTGTCAAATACAATTGAACTCGTCATTCCATGCCGTACCATTATCTCTCATTAATCGGTCAATAATAACCTAAATAACACCACGATAAGCTCTAAGCCTTAGCAACTCCATACCACAATTTATCTCAACATGTCTTCATCTCCATTCAGGAATCTCTTTAGTTGTAATCGTCTACTATACCTCTGTTATTTTGTCTTCTCTTTCCAACACCTCAAGTACTTAAACACTCACTAACATCAATATTCTTTTAAGTCTCTAATATATCCTTACATCTCTTTCTTATCCCTTATTCTTTCTTGCTCCTTCCTGTAATTGAATTCCATTTCTCTTTCCATAACTGTTTCCTTTATGTAGCCCTTTCTCTTTAATCAATCCTGGTTGAATCCTTATGTCCGTCATTTCTTTTAATTAATCTCTTGTTATCATAACCTTAAAACTTCATCCTTTCTAATCCTTTTACCGAAGATATTTACATCTCAATTCTCTCCTTTACTACTCATACTATCAGCCATCCACGTTCTTGGGTCAACTCTACCTATTTCCAATATATCTAACAACTGCTTTCAACAATCACATACCTTTCATGCCAATTAACTCTTCAGCTGAAAACAACCCTTCATTACCTCATCCATTGTCTTTAAATCCTTATTAACACCTCTTCATCTTCTTTTCCTATCTTCACAGTAACACTCATGACACCTTCTCCATGGCTCCTTCTTATTTCCCAAACAGCTTGATCAACTCGACATCATCTTGATTCTCATTCTATTCATCCACATCGACTGGTAAAATCTATCTTAACCATTGTGAACAAAAGACTTGCAACCGTATCATACAATCCTGAAATACTCAAAGATCAACTCATTCTCCATTATTAGTCTATCATCAAATCTTAAAAGTTCTTCTCATTGAGACAAAAACCTATTATGTCCATCTTCCACAACCTAGGATAACATCAGCACAATTACACCTTTTCCCCCAAATTTCCATTCAACTCTTGAATTATCTAACTTCACCTTTCCATATCGTAACGTTAATCGATAGAGAGAGAACAACTGGCTCCGCTATATGTTACTAGTATTCTAATCGCATCGTAGTCCGCTTTCGTTCATGGTAATTCAATCGCAAATTCTTCATTCTATAGGGTAGGGTAATTTCCAGTTCACCCTAATGGCATACCTCCCAGATTATTTGAAGTAAGAAGTTCATGATAGTTTGAAGTGAAAAGATTCTATATCGTAGCAAATGTCCCACAATTGGGGTTACCGAATCTGTATATTCCAAAGCAACATTATTGGAAGTGAAAGGATTACTGAGAGACCAATTTGATCACATGAACTCAATGTTGTGTGTCTCTATTAAGACAGTACTAAAGGTAATTAGCCTTCTTGTATTTCACAACACACAAGTGACGGCGTCCCGTCAGACTTCTATCACATAGACAGATAGTCCTTGTGTCCCCTATAAATAGGGTTGTTTATCTCAGTTGGAGTAGAGAAATATGAAAGAATTTAAAGTCAAAATAATAACCAAGGCTTTTCGATAAGAAATCTCAAATACACACCTTGGATTGAAATTGAATAGATTCCAAAGGTGTTATTTCAGAAAAGAAGAACAACCAGAAAGGAAGTATCAACAAATAGTGTTACATCACAATTAGAGTTATCCACTCCGGAAGAATAAAGGAGTTGGAATTTAAATAACATATTTTCAACAGGCTTCACAAATTTGAAATAGATGTCACAACAACCTCTGATGCAATTGCAATCATGATTGATCAAAAGTATCAAGTACAAAGTCAAAAGGTGGAATATATTCACCAACACAAGTTTCGCTTAAAGAAATGTCAAATATTTCCTTAGGATGGGAAGGTATTACCAAGGTCTTCACATATGACTCCTCCGTCGACTCCTTCGATAGCTCGTTATTCGATTTCAGCCCTTCTTCTCCACGTTATTCGATTTCAGCCCTTCTTTTCCACGTCATTCGATTTCAGCCCTTCTTTTCCACGTCATTCGATTTCAGCCCTTCTTTTCCATGTCGTAAGGTTATCAATATCGTACGTCGTCGTCGACTCGTAATAGTCCTCGAAGATTCCGCCATAGACGTCTACAAACGTAAGAAGTTTCATCCATCTCAGCACAACTATCTCAATCAAATACCTCCATCTCAACTCACTCAGCGGTACTATATCCAATAGTCCAACACGAACTCTAAATGAGCTCTGACGTTCCTTATATAACTATATACACTCCCACACACTCTCGTTTCTAGTTTTACTATAACCCTTGCTCTGATACCAACTGTAACGCCCCCAAATCCGGGGTCAAATGATTTGGTCGTCACGCTGCACTCTTAATCCAAACAACCTGTTCAATATAAAATCAACACAATAATAATAATATCTGTGACCCCAACTCTACCAAGAATCTTTAAAGGTTATAGTGCTAGAAACAAGAATCCAAATTCATTACAACAATCTTTCTTCTTTACAACCATTCTCTTTACATAAATTCTAATACACTAGTATAACTTCGATAAGAAGTATACCAGGCAACTAATCTTATACAATATATTAAGCAATAGAAAACATCTATATACAAAACCTCTCACTAGCTCCACTGCTCTGGATCAAAACGTCTTTACGCTAATATCTTTCCCCATCTCTGATCAGCTACGCGGACAACTCTCGCCAATACACCTTCTTTCCGGCAGGCTAAAATATATATAAATAAAACAAGTATGAGCGAATGAATTGCTCAGCAAGCGTATTATTAAATATGATACGAAAGGTTTCCAAAATAAACTTTGGATTTTCAAATAAACAAGCCTATGGCTTAAACATTTGTAATCTCTAATATTTTCAAAGTAAGTTTGGTAATTTATCACAATATCTCATTTAGCTTCTCGCAACCGAATAGTTTTAAAACACAAAAGATTTATATAGGTCGTTACGATGACCGGATCAACAATAACTACAATAGTATGTAGAAAATATGAAATAAATATAACTCGTACGTCTTCAAGACCATAGTTTGTACAAAAATACTAATTTGAAGATAACAGGTCTATTCACGACATTTTCCGAAATCAACAACTCTGGAAGGTTAGAATAATCAAGGGGCAAGAATGAGCCAACACGCTCGGTTAAGAAATAAAGAACGCACTTCAAGACTTCAACATGGTACCGACTGGACATGCGGTATGAATAAAACTCAACAAGATAGATATCTCACGACTGCCAATGGAATCAAGGAAGTGGATTTCGACTATTTGGAATCCAAATGAATTAAGAGTAAGTGATTTCAGCAAGATTGAAACCACCATTTATTAATCAACAACCAACAATTTTACGCAACGAATAAACCTGAATATCAGGTCATAACTCACAAGTACAAAACATATTGATGTAACTCATCTCAGAAATAAGAACTAATATTAGAATTGGATTTTTAACATTTATCAAATCAAAGGTTGTGCTGCTGGCCAGCCACGCAACAACCCCGGACTAGCTCATGCATAGTCCTCTACGGATCCAAGGCCAATCTGGGCCTAAATTACATCGACCATAAATGGCCCGACCAATAATTGGTCCATTTTTAAAAAAACAACATTCCAATCCTATATTATATACGTCAGGTGTCAGAACAATTGACAACCTTACTTCGACAATCAGGTGTCGGAAGAATCGACAACCTAATACAACAATTGCTGGAAAACTCACGTTCCAGGAAACAGTTCAATTATGAAGAATCCATTAAGGAATAACAATATAATCTAGTATCGACGAGATCGACACAATATGGGGAGGTGCACATGAAAAGTGACAATATAATAAGCATCGACGAGTTTGATGTAACAACTGGGATATAATGAAGAATAAACAATGACATGCTCAACAAGGTTAAGTCTGATATGAAACAGACAATATGATATCAACAGAAAAGTGTAACAAGTCAATATAGAGTAGGGTTCAAAGAATAAACAATAACATGCTTAACAAGATTGAATCTGATATGAAACAGGCATTATGATATCAACAGAATTTGCAATAACTCAATATGGAATAGGGTTCAAAGAACAGGCTCTAGATGGCCTTAACAGTTCAATTCATCACATTATGGAAGAATTAGTTAAGATTCAACAATCTGGTAAGTGACAAGAAAGTCAAGTTCAAGTTTAAGAAAAATTCAGGGTGAAGTTTATAAATGAAGAAAACAAAGGTTTATTAACTTCTGGCAGAAATAGTTCAAGTCCTTCGGACATATACTTATAATAGATAAGCCTCGTATTTGAAGGAAGTAAACTAAATCATGCACAGCATAAATGAATTCGAATCAGGGAATGGATCAGATGATCGCATTAACAAGAAATGATAATAATAGTTGCAAGGGTGCAGGATGGAAAAATGGAATACTTGTAGAACAAGTACCACAACTTCGGAATTTAAAATAACGTTTTCAACATAGGGTTCGTAAGTTCCCACTCATCTAGGGTTGGCAATATTCCAACCTAATATTTTAAAATCATGTCTTTTAAAAGAGAGCCTTAGTATACGGCCCATAATTATCTCTTCAAACTTTTCAATATAATAAGTATATCTTTCCAATCAATATGAAAATATGAATCTAAACTCAAAAGGTATAAAAGAGTACTCGTCAATTTACGAGATTAAATAACATACTTGCAATTCAATGCAAAAGAAATCAACATTTGAAAATTCAGTAATAAGCATTCAACATGCATACTAATAATTCAAGATAATATCCCTTAATTAATAAGCAAGGGTATAAACACTTGCCTCTGGTCCTCAGCTATTTCGTAACGCTGAAACAATACGATCCCTCCTTATTCTGTCTTATCGCACGATTCTCGACTTCCGTCCTTCTTTGCTTTGACGCTCTTGCGAATACCACTAGTCTGCTTCTACCATTTCGAATCCACGTGCCAGCCTCGATAGTCAAACATGAGACGGTACTTAGTCTTCAACGTATAATCCTCATATTATAAATGATCGTAACTTAACTTCGACGCACTTACCGATATCTCTGTTGCATAAACATCCACATCTCAATTGATAGACCAGTCGCAATCAACCACATAAGTAATCCACGTAACTTGCTTGACGACAATCCCCATACTATAAAAAGTCAACATCCAAGTCAACGGCCTCGTAAATCTTACTTTCTAACATAACCGACAAATTTCTATCCTATCTACCCCTCGTGATAACATTAGACACAACCAATTACTCAAACAAGTCTCCACACAATTTATTCACATGCATGACTCACACAGATAATTCACATTGTTCACATAACACATTTAAACAAGTGACCGGTTACGTATCGGACGCCCGGTCTAATTTACGATATTTAAAACTCAGACACTAGCCCTAGTACGGGCATATACTGACTATAAAGCACATTACACAACTCATACGAATCACATAGCACTTAAAACTATTTTTAAAACATCACACAAAGCTTATTTGAATTTAAATAAGCCACAAACAATTTTTAAATCAAAAATCGGATTTTTAAATCCAATATAAGTATTTTAAATGCAAATAAATCAATTAATAAAATTAATTGACACTCTTTAAATGCTCAAACTATTTTTAAATAAATAAACCAAGCTAGAAAATAATTAAACTTAATTTTAATTAATTAAATCTAATTAATAATTAATTATTAAGAATTAACTGATTAAAAGAATTAATCAATTAATTAAATAAATTAACTATTAATCAAAAATAATTAAAATAATTAAATTTAATCAATTTTCGAATTTAAATAAATATTTATGAATTTATAAAATTTTCGGAATAATAAAATGTATTTTTAAATCAAAGATATGATTTTTAGAATTATAAAACTATTTTTGAATTATTTTAAAAATAAAAATCCAGAAACACTATTTACGAAAATCAATTAGGGTTTTCTGGATCAAACCGGGTCGGGTTAGGGTTTTGAAAACGGGTCATGAAGAACACAAAACGGGTCAGTCAAGAACACCACCGGAAACTGGGAAACCCAGTTTCCGACCGACGTCCGGCGGCCGGAATCGTTCGATTCCGTCCAAACCTCGACCAACCCATAGCGCTTCTGTTCGGTTTTTCACAACCAACACAACCATGCCAAAAACAGACCAAAACGTCGCAGAAACATCTCAGTTTTCACCGATTCCGGTCACCGGCGGCAACGACGGCCGTTTTTCCGGCGACCAGAAACCGAACCCAGAATTCACAACGGCTTACATGGTTCGATTCTAAACGCACAGATCTATTCGATGGTATAAACATAATCAAGAACAAATCAGTCTATCTCAAGCTCCGGCAAAACTCAAGAACTCCGGCGAGCTTTAACTTTTCCGATTAGCTCGAAAACGAACTCTAAATTCAAATTAAAAATCACATACATGCTCTACATCTCATAACAAACACAACCACACCATCAATTTGCAAGAACAATCAATCAAACGATTTCCCCCAAATTAAACCTAAAAATTCGAAATAAATAAATAAATTAAAAATCGGAAAAACTCAGAAATCATACCCACATGAATTTTGATGATGGATTTAGGTAGAGGATGATGAGAGATTCGATTTGGTTACAAGAACATCGAAATCGGAATCCGATAACGTCTTCAAAAGTGAGTTTGATTCTCAAGAACACGAAGAACACGTTTCAGGGGTTTTTAGCTTTTTAACTGTAATTAAGCTTTGATTATACGAAAAACAAAGTACGATTTGCCTTTTTATATTAAACGGAAAATAATACCCCAAACGACATTTTTGGATCGATACTGATCCGATAGATCGCTTTAAATACAATTTAACAGATAAAACACTTTAAATCTTTAATAAAGCAGAATACACGTTTCACGAGACGATAAGCATCCATAAAGTACGGATAACTACAAGTATCGTTTAATAATAGATATACGAACCAAAATACTTCTATTACGAATATTTTCGAATACTTTCCACTTTAACGAATGAAATATTGGTACGAACGATATACCAATTGCCCGAATAATTTGGGAACGATCCAAATTTTCTTTTCAATAATTAAAATAAAATAAAATAGTATAATACCCTTTTCAAAATAGTTTCAAATTCCCCACACATATCACATAGCATCACATTGTCACATATTTAATCATTTAACGAATAATTTAACACGTTTAAACAGATAAAACATTTAATAACTCTTAATTATGAAATTAAAATTTCATTTCACATCATATAATAACACGTAATTTTCCCGGATCTTACAACTAGAGTCTTGGACGTTTTGCCTGCTTAATCCCCATGTCTCAGTCACCACCTAATCAATCCACGAACACATTATTAGCTACACATATTATGTAAAATGGTCCTAGTCCTCAACAATTGTATGCTTCAACCAACAAAACAAATCATTTATAAGTCATAGGACCAATAAATGTAGCAAGAGTTGTATGAAATGTAGCAACTTTGCATGTACACTAATCTTCTTCTCCTGCTTACATGTGATGTTCTCGGGGTCGTGTAACTTTTTACTACTTCATTTTAAAAAAAAAGAGCTTCACTTTACTAGCACAGACAATGTCTTGTTAAATGAGACAAAGTGAGAATATCTATACAAATTAAAATTCAGTTTCAAGGTAGGTGATTATGGTGCTAGTTGCTTCTCAACAGCAAATGGCAAGAGTTGATCTTGGACAATAGTTTAAGTACTCATATTAAGTATATATCTTTATTCTGAAGTGAGGAAAATGGTCTAGGTTTTAAAACATCTGATTTTGATATTTTGTTGTATATTACAGATAGAAGAGAATACCTTGTGACGCTTGCGAAATACAGCCGCGGTAGCTTTCGTATTCAACTTCAGAGTATTAATAAGTAAGAACTAGAACGATTTGCAACTAACCAGGTAGCAGTTTGGATTACGGACATCATGGTTTATTGTTAAAAATGTGTATTAAACTGTTAAATTATTCTACGCTGAAACAAGTTTAAGGCATTGAACCTGAAATCATGATCTACTTTGTCTTATTTATTAACTTACTTATTTCAAAGATTACAGGACTAAATTGTGTGTCCTCTTCAATTCTACTATTAAGTTGCTCCATTGTATCTCCCATTGTCGCAATCCCATTGTCGCAAGCTCTCGCCAATCTCTTTCTCCACACATCATCTCATCCATTATGCATTGTGATGCAGCCTGTGTGTTAAAAGATTGAAGTATAGACTGACATGGATTTATATGACAACTACAAAAATCTTAAACATTTTGCTAGATACATGTTAATTCTATTAGGTTCATTATATACGGATACACAATATGATTGTTAGGAATATGTTGTTCTTGATGATAATTATAAAAACACTTAGTAGATTTTGTATTAAGTCATTTTGTAACTGTCAACGGAATGGCATGCTCTGCAGTGTTTCGTTGACAGGAAGCTCATCAACGGAATGAGTGTTGTAGCAATTGCACTGTACAATACTTCACAGTTTGATATGCATTTGATGTATGTATTAGATAGGTTTCCCAAGTCATGTTGACTAAGTACTAGATAGGCAAAATAGGTTGGTTAATTGTAAGTATATCATGCCTTGTAATTTTGCCTAAGTGAAGACATGTCAACGGTATGAAGATTACTCTATCAACGAAACAAGGATACACCATCAACGGAATGAAGAATAAAGCTATCAACGAAATACATTCTCCTGCCATCAACGAATCATTATTGCTCTTCTGTATAGTTGACAAAGTGATAGTGACAGCTTTCTGACAGATCAAAAGGAGATGTAGAAGTGTGCATTTGCATTGGGAGCCATTAAAATGGTCACTGGAAATAAGGAAACATTCCAATTCCCAATTGGGTTCTTGAGTGGGATCAGAATAAGCATGAAGACAAAAGACAAGGATCTCCAAGGACCACTGGACAAAAGGAATGAAAAGCAAGCTACTGGCGGTTACCTTTAGTGTACTTAAGTGTAACCAAAAATAGTATTGTAAACTTGGGGAATATATAACCAAGTGTAGCAGTTAAAATAGCATAAGGGAAGAAAAACAAATAGATTGTATTAGCTATTTTTGAGAGCATTTTTCTTCTCTACAAATCTAGTAACTGAGCAGCTGTGTACATTTGTATCACAGATTATTTCCGAAATAAAAACACTTCAGTTGGATCATCAAACAATCCAACTGAATTATTTATATCTTGTGTTTTTACTTATTCAGTTCAGTTTTATTTATAAGTGTTTTAAGTTTAAGAAAATATCAAGACTTGTATTCAACCCCCCCCCCTTCTACAATTCTGTTAGGTCATTTGGGATTAACAATTGGTATCAGAGCAAGCTTCTAACATACAAGAAGTTTAAAGATCAAGACCAAAACAGAAACCATGGTGAAGAAGGATGCAGGTGTGAAGATACCAGTTCTTGATAAGGACAATTACTTTCACTGGAAAGTAAAGATGCATTTACATCTCATGTCTATGGACGAGAGGTATGTAGACTGCATTGAGAAAGGTCCACACGTTCCCATGAAGTTTGCATCTAGAGTTGGACTGCCAGATGATGCTCCTGATGTGGAAATTCCAAAACTTGTCTCAGAATGGACTATTGAAGATGTTGCAGAAGTCCATAAAGATAAAAGAACCATGAACATTCTGTTTAATGGTTTGGAGCAAGAGATGTTTGACAATGTCATAAACTGTACAACCTCCAAAGAAGTATGGGACACTGTCAGAACACTATGTGAAGGAACTGAGCAAGTAAGGGAGAACAAAATGCAACTCCTTATACAACAATATGAGCACTTTCACTTTAAAGCTGGTGAAACCCTAAATGACACGTTTAGTAGGTTTCAAAAGCTTCTGAATGGATTAAAGTTGTATGGGAGAATCTACCAAACTAAGGATTCAAACCTTAAATTTCTAAGACCTCTTCCAAAAGAATGGAAGCCTATGACTGTTTCTCTAAGAAACACTCAAGAGTACAAAGATTACACTCTTGAAAGGCTGTATGGAACATTAAAGACATATGAGTTGGAAATGGAGCAAGATGAAGAAATTGAGAAGGTACAGAAGAAGGGTGGATCTATTGCATTGATTACATCTGTGAACCAACTGGAAGATGACAATGAGGAAGCTGCAAAAGCCACAACTAGTCGAGCTAGTTGTAGAAGTGATGTTAGCAAGGGAAAAGGCAAGATGACAGAGGAAGAAGAATCAGAACCAGCCAACTTGGATGACTTAGATGAGATTGATGAACACATTGCTTTTCTGTCAAGAAAATTCTCTAAGTTCAAGTTCAAGAGAAACTCAGAAGCAAGGCCACCAAGGAGAGACTTTCAACCTAACAAAAGTAACTGGATTGAAAAGTCTAAATCTAAATGTTTCAATTGTGGAATGCTTGGTCACTTTGCTGGAGACTGCAGAAAGCCCAAGATTGAGAAGGGCAATAGGAAATTTGAGCCTGTTGATTATAAAAAGAAATACTTTGAACTTCTCAAGCAAAAAGAAAAGGCTTTCATGTCTCAGGAGTATGATTGGGCTGGTAATGGTGAAGATTCTGATGATGATGTTGAGTATGTCAACTTGGCTCTTATGGCTAACAATCATGAGCAGGTAGCAAGCTCCTCAAGCAACCAGGTAACAATTACTAATCTTTCTGAGCTTTCTAAAGAGGAATGCGATAGTGCAGTAAATGAAATGTCTATTGTACTATACAATCTGTGTGTTACTCTTAAATCACTTACCAAGGAGAATTCAAGGATTAAAGAATCAAATCTGCTCTTAAGTGATAGAAATGCCATGTTAGAAGCACAGCTCATTGAGTTTGAGAAAATGAGATGTGTTAGTAGGGATGCTAAGCTGGAACTTGAGAAAGTATTAAAGAGGGAAGAAATTCTTAAAACACAACTAGAGATAGAACAGAGTGTGATTGCAAAATGGAAAGATTCCAGGAATGTTACTAGCAACATCATTAATGTTCAAGGTGTGGAATCTTTCTGTGAGCAATCATGGAAAAAGAACAAGGAGAAACTAGGGTATGCTGTTGAAACCTTAGAATCAGAATCAGAGTCAACAAACAACAATGATCATTTGGTGAAGGTTGATACGTCAACGGAATGCAATGTTTCGTTGACAGAGAAAAAGAAAGTAGAACTCACTAGACTTAATGAAAAGTATGGTCCTGTCACCAAGAACTTTGTTCAAGGTGAGTCTAGTAAATCAAAGAAAGTTGAGAAGCCTGTTGAAAGAGCTAATGTAGGTCACTTGTCTAACAAGCAATTGAAAGACAAGTTAGAGAAAGTTCAAGTTGAGACTAAAGGTAACAAAAAGAATAACAGAAATGGAAAAGTAGGGATTAACAAGCACAATAATTACACACCTGATAAATATGCACCTAGAAAGACATGTGTTAATTGTGGTAGTGTTAATCATCTATCTGCTAATTGCAAGTCTGTTAAGAAACCTGCTAATGTGAGAATGCCTAAGTTTACATTGAATGATTCTATACCTGCAATGCCTGTTATGCCTAACATGTTTGCTCCATATGCACAATATCAAAATCCATATGCTGGTATGTCATTTGTGCCTAACCCTTACATGAATATGTTTAACATGCCACAAATGCCATGGAATAACATGTTTGTTCCTCCATCTATGCATGCTGAGAATGAAACTGTGAGCAACCCTCAAAGATCAACACAAGTGAAAAATGATCTGAGAGGGAAATCAAAGGCTAACAAGACAGGACCCAAGGAAACTTGGGTACCAAAATCAACTTGATTTGGTTTGTTGTGTGCAGGGAGACAAAAGGAATCTTTGGTACTTGGATAGTGGTTGTTCAAGACACATGACTGGTGATTCTACCCTGCTCACAGAATTTCAGGAAAAAGCTGGCCCTTGTATTGCTTTTGGAGATGACAACAAAGGCTACACAAAGGGATATGGCTTGATTTCAAAAGAGAATGTCATCATTGATGAGGTTGCATTGGTGGATGGTCTTAAGCACAACCTGCTTAGTATCAGCCAACTTTGTGACAAAGGATTTTTAGTTACTTTTTTCAAAAGAAGCCTGTGTTGTTTCTAAGGTAGGAAACAACAATGTGGTCATGACTGGATTCAGAAGAGGGAACGTGTACATTGCTGACTTTAGCAGCACAAGTCCAGACACCATCACATGTCTTTTCAGCAAGGCAAGCAAGGATGAAAGTTGGCTGTGGCACAAGAAATTATCTCATCTGAATTTCAAAGTCATGAATGATTTGGTAAGGAAAGATCTTGCTAGAGGAATTCTACAGGTAGAATTCTCCAAGGATGGTTTGTGTGATGCCTGTCAAAAAGGGAAACAAAAGAAGGCATCATTCAAAAGCAAGACAGAGTCATCAATTGTTCAACAACTTGAGTTGCTCCACATGGATTTATTTGGCCCTGTAAATGTCATGTCAATTTCAAAGAAGAAGTACTGTCTTGTGATTATTGATGATTTTTCTAGATTTACATGGACTTTCTTTTTGCACTCCAAAGATGAGGCAAGTGAAATCATTATCAATCACATCAAGATGGTAAGCAATCATCCTGATTTCAAAGTGAGAAGAATTAGGAGTGACAATGGGACAGAATTCAAGAATTCAAGCATGAAAGTGTTCTGTGAAGAAAATGGTATATTGCATGAGTTTTCAGCAGCAAGGACACCACAGCAAAATGGTGTAGTTGAAAGGAAAAACAGAACACTTATTGAAGCTGCAAGGACAATGCTAGATGAATCAAAGTTACCTACTTATTTTTGGGCTGAGGCAGTCAACACAGCTTGCTTCACTCAAAATATTTCTTTGATTAATCAGGCCAAGGGAATGACACCTTATCAACTACTCAAAAGAAAGAAACCACTATTGGATTTTCTTCATGTCTTTGGTTGCAAGTGTTTTGTTCTGAGAAATCAAGCTGAGCACTTGGGGAAATTTGAAGCAAAGGCAGATGAAGCAATATTTGTGGGTTATGCAGCAGGGAAAGCCTACAGAGTCTACAATCTCAGAACCAACATTGTCATGGAATCTGTACATGTTGTTTTTGATGATCTCAAAATTCAGGGTCTCTGTGATGAAGGTTTCCATGAAAGTCTCTCTTTTGAGAATGAGGAAGGAGAACAAATGGATCATGATAAGACTATTGAGAAACAGTCCAAAGTTGTTGTATCTAGCACAGATGAAAGCAGCAGTGAAGATGAAATTGCTGCATTAAGATTGAAAAGAATAGCTGCTAGTAGACCAAATGGTCATTTCGTTGACAGTCAGAATGAGCGTTTCGTTGACAGTCAAAATGGACATTCCGTTGACAGTCACAGAAATGCTTCCAGGAGTGATCAATTAGGGACAACAAACTCAGGGGGAGTTTCTCAAGGACAAATATCTAATCAAGGCAATCATGATCATGAAGCTACTTCTTCAAGAGCAAATCTACCTCCCTCAAGAAAATGGACTAAAGATCATCCCTTTGAACTTATTATAGGTGATGTTTCTTCAAAAGTTCAAACTAGAAGAGCAACTCAAGAGGAATGTCTATATAGTAGCTTTCTGTCTCAAGAAGAGCCAAAGAAAGTTGAGGATGCACTTCTAGATCCAGATTGGGTTTTGGCTATGCAAGAGGAGCTAAACCAATTCGAGAGGAACAATGTTTGGAAGCTGGTGCCCAAGCCTAAAGACAGGAGTGTAATAGGCACAAAATGGGTGTTCAGAAACAAGATGGATGAAAATGGCATAGTCACAAGGAACAAAGCTAGATTGGTTGCAAAAGGCTACTCACAGGAAGAGGGAATTGATTTTGATGAAACCTTTGCTCCTGTTGCAAGACTAGAAGCAATAAGGATTTTCCTAGCCTATGCAGCCCATGCCAATTTCAAGGTCTTTCAAATGGATGTGAAGAGTGCTTTTCTGAATGGGGAACTGGAAGAGGAGGTGTATGTGAGTCAACCTCCTGGCTTTGAAGATGATGATTTTCCAGAGTATGTGTACTTTCTCCTCAAAGCACTCTATGGTTTGAAACAAGCACCTAGAGCCTGGTATGACACATTGTCGCAGTTCCTTCTTGAGAATCACTTCACTAGAGGTACTATAGATAAAACTCTTTTTCATAGGATTGTGAATGGCTCTACAATACTTGTTCAAATTTATGTAGATGACATAATTTTTGGGTCTACAGATGAAAAACTTTGTCAAAAGTTTGCCAAGCTTATGCAAAGTAAGTATGAAATGAGCATGATGGGATAATTAACTTATTTTCTTGGTCTTCAAGTAAAGCAAGTTAATGAAGGCATTTTCATTAGTCAAACCAAGTACATTAATGATTTGTTAAAGAGGTTTAACTTAATGGAATGCTCTCCTGCCAAAACACCCATGCCTACTGCCACCAAACTTGAATTGAATACTAAGGAAAAATCTGTGGACATTTCAAGTTACAGAGGCATGGTTGGCTCACTTTTATATTTAACAGCTAGTAGACCTGATATTATGTTTGCTACATGTCTATGTGCTAGATTTCAGGCTGATCCTAGGGAATCCCATTTAGTTGCTATGAAAAGAATTTTTAGATATCTCAAAGGAACACCAAACCTTGGCATTTGGTATCCTAGAGAATCTGGTTTTGAACTAATTGGTTATTCAGATGCAGATTATGCAGGATGTAAAATTGACAGGAAAAGCACAACTGGAACCTGTCAATTTCTAGGAAACAAGCTTGTATCATGGTTCAGCAAGAAACAAAACTCAGTTTCCACCTCCACAGCTGAGGCTGAGTATATTGCAGCTGGAAGTTGTTGTGCACAGATTTTATGGATGAAAAACCAACTACTTGATTATGGATTAAGAGTTGAGAAAATTCCTATTTTCTGTGACAACACTAGTGCCATTGCCATTACTGAGAATCCAGTGCAGCATTCAAGGACCAAGCACATTGACATCAAGTACCACTTTATTAGAGAACATGTTATGAATGGTACTGTGGAGTTACATTTTGTTCCAAGTGAACAACAACTTGCAGACATCTTTACCAAGCCACTTGATGAATCCACATTCTCAAGATTAGTAAGTGAGCTAGGTATGCTAAATTTCTCTTAATTATTTTGAGATTTTTGCAAGTTAAAATGCAGCCAGGAATTTGCTATAATTTTTCTGTGAATTGATTTTCTCAGGAAAAGGTGAAATTTTGTCTAAGTCAAAATTACTATGTCAACGAAACGCACCATTTCGTTGATAGTCTTAGCATTTTTCTGGGTGTTTCGTTGATAGCTCTTTTATATCAACGAAACGCAGCTTTATCAACGAAATAGAAGGGACCTAAAATTCCCAATTCTGATTCGTTGATGTAGCGCTTTTTAATCTGAACCGTTGAAATTGCACGTTCTTTATCACGATTTATACATACACCCCTGTAAGTATAAATCGTGGTAATATTTAATTCTAACGGTTACTTTTTTAAGCCAATCAGGTAATTTAGATTAATTATTGGACTTAATTTCTGAGAATTTTTGGGGGAGTATTTAAGAAATTTCAATTTCTTTATTTCATTTCTACCTGTTCTCAAAAATTCCAAAAGTTTTTCTATCTTCTTCTCTCTAACAAGCAATACAGCTCGAAGCTTTTCCTCACTCAACAATGGCACCCATAGTCAAGCTTATGTCTGTTGGTGGGTTCATCTATGAGAAGAACAATTCTATTCCATTTGTTGTTAAGGAGAGTCCGAACAGCATCTTTTTCAAGATGATGGACTTCATGAAGAACTGTAAGTTGAGCTATGCGATGTTTCACTCTACACCACTCTACAATGAAATAATCGAGGAGATTTGGACCTCATGTGAGTATAGTGGAACAAACTGCACACTGCAATTCACTCTTCAAGGTAATGAGTACATAGTTAATTCTGATGTTTTGCAAGCATGTTTACATATTCCTGATAATAGCTGTGATGCTTTGCCTACTAACACTGAAATAACTACCGTGCTAAATTCTATAAACTACTCTTTGCCTACTGATAACTTGGGTAAGATAAGTAGGAGAGGTTTGGTTAGGGAATACAGCTATTTAGCTGATGCATTCATTAAGGTCTTTTCTGGAAAGATTAGTAATTTTGATGCATTAACTAACTCTATGTTAATTCTCCTAACCATGCTTCTAAATGATAGATATTACAACTTTAGCACCCAACTTATGTATGAAATTGGTGCTAAGTTGGGTGATAAGGCAAATAGGAAGAAAAATATCTATTATGCAAGGTTTCTGATGATGCTGGCTAATCATGTTAGTCCAGCACCATTAGTTATCTCTAACCCTACTGCCAGGTTTGAGTGCTTTGTGCAAGAGAAGAGAGTATTGACAGACATACTGAGGCTGAACCACAATGGTGATGTTCCAGTGGTGTATCTGCCAATCATTGAGGTAACTACTGCTATCCCTGTTAGTATAGCTGTTACTTCCATTGTTTCATCCAACCCAGTTGCTATGGAGTCTGTAGCTGTGACCCAACAGGCTCCTGCCCCAGCAACAAAACCAAAATCAATGAAATCCTCCAAGCCAACCTCAGGTGCTTCTCAAAAGGCACCTGTTGTAAAAACTACCACACAACCTAAGGGGAGTGAGTCTGGAGTTGTGAGAGGTGAGGGAAGGGGTGAAAGTCAAAGAAACCCCAAGAATAAGGAAGGTGAGGTAAGTGTTTCCCAGCCTAGCCCCACTGTGTCTTCCCAACAAGGCACAATGAGTAAAATGGATTTAAGCACAAGTCTAATTGCATCCTCCCAAAAGGATGTAATTATTGAAACAAGCTCTCCACCCAGAGCACAGTCCAAGAGGGCAAGGGACACTGTAAGCCCACAGTCTACAATTTCCCAGTACCAAAGAAGAGTAAAGCAAAAATCCCAGGTTTCACAGGGTGCACACACACTGGAAGCAACACTTCCAGTTTCACAAATTCAATTTGATGTAACCCCTATCATAACTCTGGGGTTACAGTCCCATTCTCTTGATATCAATCTTGAACTATCTCCACCAAATTCACCAACTCAATCATTAGATGTGGATATGATCCATTCATCTATCCCTGATTCTCCAACTCTTTTCTTGGAGAAGCCCCACTCTGACATTGGTGACCATCACTTGTTAAGTGATTTGTTGGGCCACCAATCATCCTTTTCTGAAGTTACAAGAGGATCTGTGGAACAATCTCTTAAATCAATCACCACAGATTCTACTGTAATTTCACTTTCTCAAAGGGCTTTCTTGACCTCATCAACGAAACAGGCTCTTTCGTTGACAAGTGTTTCTCCATCAACGGTATCCATACCGTTGACAGTTCAAACTACCATACCGTTGATAGTTCACTCTGCACCTCTAATTGAAAATAAAGTTGTTTCCACAACTAGTGCAGATGATCTAGTGGTAGTTGAGACACTTCTAGGATTGAGAGGGAGTGAAACTGAGAGGCTGGCTTGCAGCCAGGCAAAAGGAGAGAATGAGAGTGAGAGGCTGGCTATTTCTTCCAGCCAGGCAAAAGGAGAGATTGAGAGTTCCACCTTAGTAGGTGAAGGTGAGGGTGTGAGAGGTGTGAGCCATGGGGAGCCCATGATGCAAGAAAATAGAGGAGAGAGAGAAGGGACTACAGGAGTCATAAGGGAGGAAGCAGCCATTGAGTCAATGGAGGTCAATGAGGGAGAAAAGGAACTTATAACTTTCCAAGAGCTCTATCAACAAACTCTGGATAGTATTTCCCTGGATCCTGAGTCCTTTACTCATCCTGTGTCAGCCTATCAAGTTTTGGCTCAACAGGGCAATGTGGAGGCAGAGAGGTCACTACAACTAATTCATACAACTGTATCAATGCAAAGAGCAAAGGATGCCTTGACCAATCTATCTCCAGGAGCTGCAGCAAGTGGTGAGTTTGATTTCTCTGATGATGAGGACAGCTTTGGTGACAATCAGGTGGCCACTACTTCACAGACTGGGACTTCTGTGGTGCCTCCTACACCAAACTGGCTTTCTCAAGATTTACAAGGAAGGATCTCCCTGGATGCTGCAATCACAAGGCAGTACAATGAGGCCTATCTGGCTCATGAGTCTGCAAATGCCAATGACAAGAAATTCTACAAGGCTATTATGGATTCACTGGAAATCCAAAGGCTACAGATGATGTAGACAAGGATTGAGGCTAGAGAAATCAAGGACTCAATTAGCAATCTCAAGGATGCTAATGAAAGGAGGCTAGATGAAAAGCTTCCTCTTCTCACTGTGTCCAAGATGAACAGGTTTTTCTCTAAGGAACCTGAGGTGGCTACCTCCTTGAAGACTCTCTCTTCTAGAGTGGACAAGGTGGAAGCTACTTTATCTCAGATGCAAAAGGAACAGGAGAAGCAGACACTACTCTTGGCCCAGCTAGTGGCAGCTCAAGGACTCCCAGTCATCTCTCTTGATGATAACAAAAAGGGGGAGAAATCTAAGGAGCTAGACATTCAAATCACAAAGGTTATGGTCTCAGCCATTTCCCTGCCAAAGGAGCCACTAGCTATGGGGGAGTCAGGAAAAGCTAAACTGGACAGCATTGACCTGATTCAGCAAGCATCTATGAAGCTACAGCTTGCTGAACAAATTAAAGACCACTGGTCCAGGATAGATGAAAGAATCAAGAAGTTAGCTGATTCTGCAAAGATTTCAGATCCATCAACGAATCAAGCTTCTTCTACAGAGCCATCAACGGATGCCATGGTTTTAGCATCAACGGAATGGGAGCCACAGACCAATTCTTTATATAAGATAGAGCCCCTTCTACATGGAGTCACTCAAGGTTCAAGGAAGGAGAAAGGACAAACTTCATGCATTAGGGATGTGGAACAAGCTACATTGCAAAGAAGCTTATCTCCCAAGTCCCCTGCTAAACCAAAGGGCAAAAATATAGCAAGGACTTTCTATCCTGCACCTTATCCAGATGAGCTCAAGCTTCTTGGATTACTTATCACTAAATGCAAGGAAAGCAATGATACTGAGGTAAGGAAGCAAAGGGCAATTGTCTACAGGAATGGACAAGAAATCTGTGTTTGGGCTGGTCACCCAAACTTTGCTGAAGCTAAGGCTGAAGAGTCAGAAAGAGCAGCAATGAAAGCACTTGCAGTTGCTCAATCTCTTGATGAAGAAGAAAGACAGCAAGAAGAAAAAGCCAGAGAGGAAAGGAGTGCAAAGAAGAGCACAAGGCAACCAAAGGCAAGAGCTAGGAGAAATATAGCCTTTGAGAATGATGACTCTCAGAGTATTGCATCAGACTCTTCTGTACCAACTGCACCTCCAACAATTCCTGATCCAGCTCTAGGGGTAAAGTTAGCCTTTGATCCTAAACATCCTGTTAATTTCCATGATCAGCCAATTGAGCCAAAGGAAGAGCCAATTGAGTTTGATGAGGCCAACTTTCCAAAATTCCTCTTTAAGATGGATCCAAAGAAGAAATCTAAGCAAAGGGCTACCAAGGCTAAGCCAATTCTAGTAAGGAGACCACAAGCTGAAAAACCTCCTACCAACCCAGAAGACTTCATCTACATTGCTGATATCAGGGAGGAGTCTGACCTACATATCAATCTTGATGACCTAGTTGAAGTGAGAGGAATAACAGCTTCTTACAAACTACCAGAGAGATTGGTGTTTATCTACAAGGGTGGGAGAGAACAGGTTTGGCCTCTACATAGAATTCTGGGAGAAGACTATCAGACACTGCTATCTGTGTTTAAATGCCTGAAGAAAGGTTTTGGTTTTACCAAAACAGCTAAGTCTGAAGTTGTTTCCAAAATTTGCCAAATCAAAGCTAGCTGGAACAAGCCTGGCGCACTTCCCAGAGTATTGAAGGTCCCTCAAACAGGAAAGAAGATTCATCTCCAACCTTTTTGGATGATGGAATTCAGAGACAAGGACAACTGTAGAAGATTCTTCAGAATAGAAGACCAACTGGAGAAGGCATCCAATGAAACTCTAAGATTAATGCAATCCAAGTTGGGGAATCAAGATGAAGAAGAGAAGATTTTCTACAGAAGACTTCAAGCTCAGATTGAGGAAAACAATGCAAGAAAAGGGAAGAAAACAAGACCACAGAGGCAAAGATGAAAAATCTGCTCAGTCTAGAGGAGCAACTCTGTGCACTTGTTTTGTAAGATTTTCTACTTTGAAATTTAATTAAATTCAATGAAGCTCAATGCAATTTCTACTTTTATCATGTGTAATTTGACTGAGTGTTTTTGTTATCATCAAGGCTCTTGATTTATGGCTGTTATTCTATCAGTCATAAATTGGGGGAGATTGTTAGGAATATGTTGTTCTTGATGATAATTATAAAAACAATTAGTAGATTTTGTATTAAGTCATTTTGTAACTGTCAACGGAATGGCATGCTCTGTACAATACTTCACAGTTTGATATGCATTTGATGTATGTATTAGATAGGTTTCCTAAGTCATGTTGACTAAGTACTAGATAGGCAAAATAGGTTGGTTAATTGTAAGTATATCATGCCTTGTAATTTTGCCTAAGTGAAGACATGTCAACGGTATGAAGATTACTCTATCAACGAAACAAGGATACACCATCAACGGAATGAAGAATAAAGCTATCAACGAAATACATTCTCCTGCCATCAACGGATCATTATTGCTCTTCTGTATAGTTGACAAAGTGATAGTGACAGCTTTCTGACAGATCAAAAGGAGATGTAGAAGTGTGCATTTGCATTGGGAGCCATTAAAATGGTCACTGGAAATAAGGAAACATTCCAATTCCCAATTGGGTTCTTGAGTGGGATCAGAATAAGCATGAAGACAAAAGACAAGAATCTCCAAGGACCACTGGACAAAAGCAATGAAAAGCAAGCTACTGGCGGTTACCTTTAGTGTACTTAAGTGTAACCAAAAATAGTATTGTAAACTTGGGGAATATATAACCAAGTGTAGCAGTTAAAATAGCATAAGGGAAGAAAAACAAATAGATTGTATTAGCTATTTTTGAGAGCATTTTTCTTCTCTACAAATCTAGTAACTGAGCAGCTGTGTACATTTGTATCACAGATTATTTCCGAAATAAAAACACTTCAGTTGGATCATCAAACAATCCAACTGAATTATTTATATCTTGTGTTTTTACTTATTCAGTTCAGTTTTATTTATAAGTGTTTTAAGTATAAGAAAATATCAAGAATTGTATTCAACCCCCCCCCTTCTACAATTCTGTTAGGTCATTTGGGATTAACAATGATGAAATCTCAAATTTTAGGAATAAAGTAGTACCAACTCTTTTTTGACAAGTCTCAGGCATATAATATATCAGCTTGACCATCTGGACAAACAAAAATGAACCTAAATCAACATTCTGTTTTGCACAGGTATATGATACAAATGTAGATAAACAAAGACAACATGGACATATAATATCTACATATCAGCTTGATTATCTACTTTATAGAATCATTATCATTCTATTTGATTTCAACGTGAATGAAGGTATTGACATTGTACGTGTAGATGAGCAATTAGAGGTTAACAAAACCTGAAATGATAATTTTGACAAGTTTAGAGATTTAACAACGTAACCCGAAACAACAAATTTAACACAGAAAAGAAGTAGTGTTATCTTCTGCCAGAAAATAGCACATAGTTCTCACTTCTTGAACAGTATGCAAAATTATCTAAATTAAACAAAATTCTCAAACCAATCAATCAATCCACAATTATTTAAATTTAACTACACTCAAACCAATTAATTAACTTAGGAGAGCCGTCACTATAACCAATTATTAGAAATTTAACAAACACCAAGTTCGTCACAACAACATTGCAGTTGCAGGACTCCCCTCTCCCCATATGTGGACAGGGTTTTGTTCCTTCTCAAGACATAGAGCATGGTCTATCATCTACGCATACTTGATTCTTAAAATGATCTCGTCAAATGAAATCACTAATTAGTGAAAGTAGCAATATTATAAACAATGTGGCAAAGACTTAGAGAACAAGAAGAATTTGCATTTAGTAGTTGTGCAAGCATACTTCATAGAAATGAGATTTAACCACAAAAATCAAAATTCTTTGTAAATATAATTTAACAGATACAATTTAAAACATACCGATTCTCTTAAAGGATGTTAATGGAGCAAGTACACAGAGTGTCGATCCAACAGCTGAACCAATCTACAACTCAGAAAATTCCAGCAAATAAAACCATAATTACAAACCAATTATAAAAATACCTGTAAAAACAACGAAAATGCTAAATTAAAATTTTAATTGCTCATATAAAATGTGATTTTTACAAAAATTACCATGGAAAAACTGTCCCTGATGAGTGGTGCAATAGTCCAATTACTAGTTTCCTGTTACAAAAAATTTATACAATATAATCATACAATAACGGAAAAATCGCGCTTGAAAGAGAGAGAGATGAGAGGGAGGGAGAGCGGAGAGAGGGGGAGGGAGGGAGAGCGGGGAGACAGAGAGAGAGAGAGAGAGAGAGAGAGAGAGAGAGAGAGAGAGAGAGAGAGAGAGAGAGAGAGAGAGAGAGAGAGAGAGAGAGAGATGTGTTACCATGTGTTTGGAGAGAGGACCAGCACAGTGATGACACCTCTCGCAATTTTCTTCTTCGAACTAAGATTTAGGGTTCTTCTTCTAATTGAGAGAGATGATAGTCGAGAGATTAGGGTTTGTGTTTAATTGAGAGTTGAGTGAGAGAAACGGAGTCGGGGTTGAGAGATTTTTGGGGTAAATGTTTTAGGGTTAAAGATTTAGGGTCGGGGCTGAGGATTTTTGGGGAAATGAATTGGGGGAAATGAATTGTGTTAAAGATTTTTTGGGGGAAATGTTTTGGGGAAATGAATTGGGGTCTAAGGGGGGGAAATGTTTTAGGGAAAAAGGGGGGAAATGTTTTGGGGAGGGGGAATAAAATTTTCTAAGGGGAAATGTTTTATTAGAAAGAGGGGGGGAAACATTACCGCGCGTTTTTATTTTTCTAAAAATACATAAAGACATCAGTTGTTTTACGAATCGATGTCTGTAAAGCTATTTAACATCGCTTTTAAAATTTCTAATGTTAAAAATATATTTAACATCGGTGGTTTTATTAACCGATGTAAAAGGGGCGATGTCTATTAACAGTTTTCTAGTAGTGATTCATCAGATAATGATGGGTCACCAAATCCTGATGACACGCCAAATCCTGATGAAGCACCAATTACTGATGGTGCTAATACTAATGATGCAAATAATGATGATTCATCTATTAGTGAAAATGTTGAGGGGGAGCAACAGCAAACTACTACAAATTCAGAGTCAACTCAATCATCAGGACAAAATTCTTCAGATACTGATTCAAGTGACAATCCTGATAATTCATCAGGAGGAAATAGCAATAATTCAGGGGGAGCTTCTAATGAAACAAATTCTTCTAATCAAGATAACATCAATCCAGGGGAGCATCTACATCAAGGAATGACTTACCACCAGCAAGGAAATGGACTGCAAGTCATACTCCTGATTTGATAATTGGAGATCCTGATGCAGGTGTTCAGACAAGAAGTGCAACTCAAAATGAATGTCTATATAATAACTTTCTGTCAAAGGAGGAGCCAAAGAAATTTGAAGATGCACTTAAAGATGCTGATTGGGTTACTGCAATGCAAGAAGAATTGAATGAATTTGAAAGGAATGAAGTCTGGAAACTGGTACCTAGACCAAAGAATAGGTCTATTGTGGGTACGAAATGGATTTTCAAAAATAAGACTGATTCAGATGGTGTAATTATCAGAAACAAAGCAAGACTAGTTGCAAAGGGGTATTCTCAACAAGAAGGAATTGACTATGATGAAACTTTTGCTCCTGTTGCAAGACTAGAGGCCATCAGGATCTTTCTGGCATATGCAGCTCATAAGAAATTCAAGGTTTTCCAAATGGATGTGAAAAGTGCTTTCTTAAATGGTGAACTGGAGGAAGAGGTATATGTTGAACAACCTCCTGGTTTCATTGATCCTAAATATCCAAATCATGTTTATAGATTGGATAAAGCACTTTATGGACTAAAGCAAGCTCCAAGAGCATGGTATGAAACACTAGCTCAATTCTTACTAGAAAGTGGATTCAAAAGAGGTACTATTGATAAAACTTTGTTTTATTTGAATCATGGTAAGGATTTGCTTTTAGTTCAGATTTATGTTGATGATATCATTTTTGGGTCAACAAACAATAAGATGTGTGAAAAGTTTTCTAAGCTTATGCAGTCAAGATATCAAATGAGCATGATGGGAGAAATGAGTTACTTTCTTGGTCTTCAAGTTAAACAGACTGAAGATGGTATTTTTATCAATCAGTCAAAATATACAAGGAATTTATTGAAAAGGTTTAACATGCAAGATTGTGCTATTGCAAGTACTCCCATAGCTACAGCTACCAAACTTGATCCTGATCAAGGTGCTGAGGTAGATGTAACTCACTACAGAGGAATGATTGGCTCTTTGTTGTATCTCACTGCAAGTAGACCAGATATCATGTTTGCAACCTGTCTGTGTGCAAGATTTCAAGCAAAACATAGGGAACCTCATCTGATTGCAGTTAAAAGAATTTTCAGATATCTCAAAGGCACTCCTTCACTTGGCCTTTGGTATGCAAGGGAATCAGATTTTGGTTTATGTGGTTATTCAGATGCTGATTTTGCAGGATGCAAAATAGACAGAAAAAGTACTTCAGGAAGCTGTCAGTTTTTGGGTGGAAGATTAGTCTCTTGGTTCAGTAAAAAGCAAAAATCAATTTCTACTTCAACTGCAGAAGCTGAGTACATTGCTACAGGAAGTTGCTGTGCTCAGATAATGTGGATGAGAAATCAGTTGTTAGATTATGGCCTGTCATATTCAAAAATCCCTATTTACTGTGATAACCAAAGTGCTATTGCAATGACAGGAAATCCAGTTCAGCGTTCTCTTACTAAACACATCAGTATTAGATATCATTTTATAAGAGAACGGGTTCTGGAAGGAACAATTGAACTTCACTTTGTTCCTACTGATCAACAACTAGCTGATATATTCACGAAGCCACTACCTGAAGCTACTTTCAATAAGTTGGTGAATGAACTTGGAATGATGAATTTTGAGAATTTCTGAGAAAAGCTACAGAGAGGAAATCCTGATGACTATCAAATCCTGATGGTCATTCTGCAAGGTATGTAATTTTGATCAAATCCTGATAGGAAGTCAACTGGTCAATCCTGATGTACAGGTCAGTATTTCATTGCTTAATTTGTGCCTGATTTTTCGTCAGTATCTGATGAGAAACGTTTGAGTTTTGGTTGGACAACTGTATGCGCGCGTGTGTCACACTGATAGATATATACAAATAGATACACATAAAAAGCGGTGCAGTTATGTTTAATTACGCACGTAATTTGTCCACTAATCATTTTTGAACAAATCATATATTGCCACTTGTCATTGAGAGTAATATTTTGTTTTAACAAAATACATTTGATTTTCTAAATTCCTGATTACTCTCTCTTCATCAGTTTTTCATCTTCTTTCTCTCTGTACTCAAGAACCGTATTCTCAAGATTTCTATATTGTTTTAATGGCGTCTTCATCATTCATGAATAAACAGACTGTAATTAGTGGTGTTACTTTTGCCACTAACAATTTTGTGGCGATTTTAGATCATCAGGAATTGCCAAATGAGTTTCACATAATTCAAGACTTTCTTACTTCAGGCCCATTGAAGTATGCCCTAACAGAACCTGCTAGTGTCTCGTTTAAGTCTGTGATGCAGGTTTGGAACTCGGTTGTGTTTGGTAAAGGTGTATCAGGCGATACATTGATGCAATTCGAATACAATGGAAATGTGTATCATGTTACTCCTACTGTGGTTGAAGAAGCTTTGCATTTGCCAATTCTGGGTGACAAAGTTCCTGATACTATTTCTGACTCAACCATTTTTGAGTTTGTTGCCAAGTTGGGCTATAATGGCGAAGTAAAGAGGTATGGAAGCCTTTTCAGGACTAAGCTTAAAAGAGAGTGGAATTTTTTCTTTGACACGATTAGCAGATGTTTCCTCAACAGGACATCGAACTTTGATGCCCTACCATCAGGTTCTCTAAAAATTGGGTACTCTCTAATCTACTCTCAAGTTTTTGACTATGGTTCATTTATCTTAAAAGCTTTAAGTGATAGGAAGTCAGATAAGTTAGGTTATGTCTGTTTTCTTAGATTTTTTCAGCTAATCTTTAATCACTTCTGTCCTGATGTTGTTTTTGAGAATGATATGATTCTACCAATATGTAGAATTACAGAAACCAACTTGAAGTCCTTAGTCAATTGTGATAAGGCAAATGGTTTTATAGGCAATGCCTTTATTCCTGATGAGGTCAGTTTTTTCTTACATCAGAAAATGCCTACTTGTTATGGTTTACTCTCTGATGCTATGGGGCAAGGCCAATCACACCTTGTTCCTGACCCAAGCATCCACCCCAAACAGTCAAAACAATCAACTGCCACCTCTATTGTCTCCCAAAAGACATTAGTTGTAAAATCTAAGAAATCAGCTAGATCTGATGTGTCTGGAAGACAATCAGGATCAAAGGATTTTTCCTATACACCACTCACTCAAAAGAAGATAAAAGGGGGTGTACAAGGGGTCCTGGTGAAGAAAGGTGCTAAGATTGTTACTGACTAGGTTGTTGAGGATGTTCCAGTCAAAAGAAAGTTGAGGTTAATAGATGAAAGTGATTTTGAGGATGATATGCCCATCTCCTCCAAGTTTAAGTTAATCAAGGAAGTTTCTGATACTGCTACTGAAGCTGTGGCACCTTCATCAAAGCCACAGAAGAAAAGGAAATTATCAAAATGCAGGTATCATATTCCTTTGAAGGTGCAAATGAAGGATACTGATATTCAGACATCAAATCCTGATGAGTCATCTATTCCTGATGATCAAGCAAATCCTGATGTTGGTGTTCCTGATGCACAACCAAAAATTGTCTCTATCTCAGACTCTCCAACAAAAGCCTCTCCAACTGCAAAGATTGTTGAAATTTCATGGGAGAAGGTTGCTGAAACTGCTTCAAAACTTGGGTTTTCACATCCCATGGAAAAGAAAAGAAAAGCAGAGGAGTTAGTCTTTCAGAGACAAAAGAAGCTGAAAGGATCAAGCCCACAAGAACCTGAATCTCAATGTGATTCAGCAGCTACTGAAGATCCTGCCCCACAAGAACCACTCAATCAAAGTTTGAGTGAAGGCATAGCTATTGGAATGGTCCCACAAGAACCATTTTCTCAAAGGGAGAATGAAGACATCAACATTCCAGCCACACAAGAACCATTTGAAGATGCAGGCAAAGCTACAACTTATGAGAAATTTCCTGACAATGCTCAAGGGATTTCTAGTGAAAATGAAAGATTGGTCGAGGACACTGTCACTGAGGGAAGTACACAAGAACCTTTAACTCAAAATGTTAAAGCATATTCTGAACCGCATGCTACACAAGAACCATCAGTATCAAATCCTGATGCAAGCTTATCAAATCCTGACGGTGTTGCTCCTGACACTAGTGGTGCTCCTGATGCTGAGCCAATCCTGATACAGCCACTTAGCTCCAGACCAATGACAGATACTATCACAGAATCACAGGATAAATTAAAAGGTATTTCTATTCCTGATCCTAATGTTCCTGATGATTCTGATGCTGATGATAGTGATGATAATGATGATAATAATGAAGAGAAGGATCAGCTTGCTACAGCAATCAAAGCTAGTCTTGGAACCAACTTTGGTTCATCAAGCACATTCATGGCTGGCAAGGCTACTACTGGAAAAGATCTCAGACAAGATTTTTCTGTTCCTTCTGAAATTTCTCCTACTGAGGCACTTAGACAAAATGAATGGAACAATTCATGGTATAGATTTTCTGAATCCGTTAGCTTTCCTTCTGCTTTGGATCATGCCTATGATGCAGTGAAATTGATTGAGAATCAAGATTTGAAGAATCATTTGAAGGCCACTACTCTTTTATCAAAAGGCCTCAAACATGAAATTGATTCTATCAAGGCTGCTATAGAATTAGTAAGGACTGACATTTCTCAAAACTTCACAAAGGTGCCTACTGCTCTTCAACTAAGAATAGTGGAATCCCAAGTCAAGTCAGTCATTACTGAACAAACCTCCATCAACAGCAGAATTGATTCACTTGATTCTAAGGTAACTGATATACAAACCTCTCTTGCCTTAATTTTGAATATATTGTCAAATCCTGATGTCAAAAAGGGGGAGAAGGTAAGTTCTACAAAATGTACACCTGATCTAGTATTAAGCAAAAATGATGATGATACTGGAAATGATGGTGGTGACAAAGTACTACAAGGAGAAACCTCTGATGCTGCTGTTATGAAGACTATTCAAACTTCTCAAAGTCAAACAACGCAGTCAACTCATGTTTCTGATTCTGGAGTAAAGATAGTGAGGACATTGGTGCAATCTCAAATCCTGACGGAAAAGCAAATCCTGACAGGTGATCAAATCCTGACGCCTGGTCAAGGACAAATTCTTTCTACAATTCCTGAGGGTGATGAAGATGTAATCATTGATAATCCTGAAGAAGCATCAAACTTATTTCAGAAGTTCAAAACAAAGAAAGGTGATGTTGTGACTCTTTATCATACTGATAAGAGGTTACAACAATTATTTTCTAGAAAGGCACTTTCTATTGCTACTGAAGAATATCATGATCTCTCTCATAAAGAGTTCTTAAATGCTCAAAGAGAAATGATGGAGAGTTTCAAGAATCCTGCTCCTGCTAAAGGTAGAGGAGGCAGAGGTAGAAGAAGTGCTCAAAGAGGTAGAAGAAGCTCATCAACTCCAATTATGCCTAGACAAACAAGGTCTAGAGGATTAAGGATTGAAGAAATTCCTGAACCTACTCAAACTCTAGTAGTTCCTGACAGGTCTACTTTTGGTGATGATGGAATTGATGAAGAAGAACCAGATTGAGAAGAAGACCAAAACAATCAACTCTCAGCAATACAAATCAAATTGAAGAGTCTAATCCTGATATTGTTCCTGACAATATTCAAGATCCTGATGATTATGAAATTTTGCAAGAGGTTGATTTATTAATTCTTTCTACAGTAGTTGATTCTCACAATAAGGAAGTAGATGAAGAAGAAGAAGACAGAAGAAGAAGAATAACAAGGTCAACAAATAGAGATTTTCAGCTCTATATGCAAAGACTCAAAATTTCAAATAAAGGGTTGTGGAGAAATGCAAGAAGACAACAACCTCGGCTAGAGAAGAGTTATGCTTATGAGAAAGAAAAAGATAAGAAGTGGAAACACATTGACACACTTAGGTGTGATAGACCTATTAATTTCCAGTCTGGTGGAATTATCACAAGTGCCTCAAGTGTTGCTGATTTATCTGATATAGTTAGATCAAAAGCACTCTAGTTACAGATGTTCTCAAATCTGAGGCAAATGGCAAACAATTCAAGAGGAGGTATTGGACACAGGGATGCTGAATATCTGAATACACCTCATGTTGATCCTCATGCCTTGACTGAAATTGGAGATATTTTAACTTCTGAAAACCTGAACAATTTATTATCTGTTGATATAGTAATAGATTGTCATGATGGTTCTGAAAAGAAAGAAAAGCTTCTTTACTTCATGAAAGATGGTTCTGTGAAGATTCTATCCATTCAAGATCTGTTGGTGAAAACTACAAAGGAACTGAAATATGTTCATTATTTTTTAAAATGGAAGAATGAAGTGTGCAAAGTATGGAGTGACATGATTTTGGCAACAATTAGAAGAAGACTGGATGGAGGTAGAAATTTAAATGGTAATTATACTCCCATGTACTTAAATCAAAGAGGTCAAGATGTGGAAATGCAAAGGGGCACTGCTGTTAAAGAAGTGACTTTTGGTATGACTCAGCTTAATCTTAATCCTGATGGGAAGGAAATTGCTTATCTTTTGCTTGAAGAGCACAGTCTACAAAGAAGCTCCATTCAGAATCTCAGAGCAGCTATCTACCAGATTGATGAGGAAGATGAAGAGCTTAGAAATCTTAAGGAAAGTCTGATTCAAATTCTTGAAGAAGAAGAAGAAAATTTGTTATCCAAATTCTTGAAGATGAATCTGTTCTATCAAAGAATTTAAACAGATAAGTTGCTAATGTAAATACTTGTACATTTTGTAAATATATTTTTGACATCATTGAATCTAGGAATCTATACTTTATTTTACAAAGTATGAGATTGGGGGAGATTGTTAGATCGGGATTCAATGATCGTCAGGATCTAGACTCAACTGATCAGGATTGCTGACGTCATCAGTATTGCTCAAGCGTCAGTATCAGGATTATCATCAGGATTTCATATCAGGACTGGGATCAGGATTTCATATCAGGACTGGAAGCTGATCAGGATTTCTATTTCGAGTTATATTTGGAGTCTAGTTAAATAAGGATGTTTATTTTGTCGGTTCCTGGTCTGTAGGAACGTAGCTATCAATTTAGGATAGGTTTCAATCTTTGTAATTGATTAGGACTTATCATGTAATTGATAGAGAAGCTGTGTAGTATATAAACACAGTTTAGGTTTCGATTTACATCGATCATACACTCGAGTATTTTTTTAATCTAGAAGCTCTAAAGAACATCAGAATTTCTTGAGAGAGTTTGTAACAGTTTTATATCAGAATTTAATAAAACTGTTATTATTCTTTCATATTTGTGATACATACTTTAATAAGTCGAGAATCTTATACAATTGTATTCAACCCCCCTTCTACAATTGTTTATTTACTGGGCAACAGTATCTTTATTCCTAAATATCCCTAGTCGAGTGTTATTATTTAAGGACAATAATAATACACAGAGACTAGTATGTTTTTTGACCGATGACCACATCTCATTGGTTATAGGTATGGTGATACTAAAGTCAAAACATAGGTGTATGTAAGAGTACATGACACTGGATTGACCCGCCGTGAGATTACACATGTTAATAGTGTCATAAGTAATTCTCACTGTGATAATGGTGTAATGATCCTTAGACCTGAAATCATTATATTTTTATACGAGAATTAATATACTTTGATTACATTAAAAGTTACCTTTGACCGGGTGATGATAAAAGTGGACATTGGGTATATTATGAATCGTATGAGAAATATGAATGATCTATATGGGATTTAACCCTCCTAATTTTAGGAGCGATATTATTGGCCTCTTGTTTGAGTGAGACTAAGAAATGCACGGCCGTGCTCAAATGTTGATTTGATTTATTAGTCTACTCATCGATCAAGAAAACTAAGATTAAATTATGAAGAGGATGACACATTACATGCCTCGAGTTTAATCTATAATATTAAGGTTAAAGGGATTATATTACATGGAACATTATTCACGAAAGGCTTAATCGAATCACCGATTTAATTATTATTACTTGGGTGGCAATGATGTATTACTAGATGCCGCTCATTGTTTACAATTTTAATTAGTTATTGAAATTGTTACCAACGTAATAATAACCTACAGGATCACACACAAAGAACGCTTGAAAGAGAAATAATTTAAATTATGAATTTAAATTTAAATAAGTAATTTATTCTATTTATAATATTAATTAAGTATGACTTGATTAATTATTTAAATAGAAAATGGAATTACTTCAACTAATTCTGAAATTAGTTATTAATTAATTAAGTGCGACTTAATTAAATAATAAATTGGAATTTCGGATTAGTATTTTATTATAATTGGATTATAATTAGAAAACTTATTTTCCTCTCTATATAAACTCTCAAAGAGGGCTGATTTTGATGATGAAAAACGTTTTTATATTAAAACCCTAGCCACTTATGAGAGCAAGAAAAGAGAGAGAGAAACAAGCAGTTTTCGGGTGCTAGTACACATCAATCCTTCAAGAAAAGCGTTCATGTGGATACCGTAGAGCGTAGATCGCGAGAGCGGGTTACGTGGTGATTAAACAAGCTTTGGATCTCCATTACTCTTCCATTAATGAACTGTTAAAGCTTCTTAAGGTATTTGTTCTTAATCTCCGAATTAAATCTTTTGTTTTCGCATGGATCCTGCGGAGGGGTTTCGAATTTTGGTTTATTTTCACGTTTTCTGTTGCGTTTTTGTGTTCGAAACCCTTCAATGGCATCAAAGCTACTTGCGAAAACGTTTTAATTCGGTTATATGTTTAAAGTTTTGATGTATATATAAGCATGTTTGCCATTATCATGATTGATGTGTTGTTTTGATGATAACATTGATGTATATGCATAAACTTTACATTAATGATGATTGGGATGATCATATGATGATCATATAATCTGTATGTATATTGATATATACATGATATATGTTTGTTCTTGTTACGAGAATCGTATTCGATACGATTTCTGAACACGCTGCGCAGATTTAGTGAAATTTGCATACTGTGTCCTATTTTCGCCGAAAATACCTTTTCAGAAAGGGAAACGAGCGTCTGAACAAAACTGAAAAAGTCACTCGTTCGTCTGTAAGGCGTTTGACGTCGTTTACTGTCCGTAAACAACGATTTAATGTTTTCAGAATTCTGATTTTGATTTTCTGATTTACACTTTATTTGATTTCTATGATTGGATCATGAGAAATATGATATGGTATGATATGTTAATGAAATATGAGATGTTCTTAATTATTATATGAGCATGGTGATTGGTTATGGCCTAAAGACCCATAAGATAGTGGTTTTGTTTTAATGGTTTGGTTTCTAAATACGACTTGCATGTCGTTATTCCTTGTAATGTTTAAATCTCGAATGTAACTCGAGTTCTACTTGTAAGTTTAGTAGGATAGGTTGTTTTATTTATGTAATATATATGAAGACATCCAAGATGGAGAACCAAGGAAGCATTACAAGGAGGCAATCAAGGAGGCAAGTTAAAGCTTGAAGACTTGTAACATTGTATTGTATTTTGATACCACCATAGATTGACCTTGATTTTTCCATTAGCTTGGAAAGATCACTTAGGTTGGGCCATAACCAAACACATTTACTTTACGCACTTTACATATATGATGCATGTGATGATGATATGTATGCGTAGTTATAATGATGCATGTTTTAATTAGATTAAACATGTATGTATTAGATACGTCACCCATGCCATGTTTGCTAAACAAGATAAAATCTGTAACGATTCAAGATTTTAAAATTGAACAAAAACGAACATGAGATTCATGTGTTTATGAATCACGGAAATAAGTATGAATTTCAAATTTTGATATGGGGCGATTTTAACAAAAATACAAGTAGCGCTTGTAAGAAAGGCGGGTTTTAAGTGAGACAAGTGTGACTCCTCCGACGGACTGGAAATCAAAACATTGATGAATTTTGATTTGAAGTACTTAGTTCAAGGAAAAATTGGGAATCTCTTGATGATGGGATCATGGTCGTTTTAATAAAAACAAATCCCTAAAGTTAAAATATTAAGTCAATTAGATGCCTTCCAATGGGCAACACTCGTCAAGACCTAGATCGAGAAAGAGTGGGTTCGCCAAAGCGAAGCACTCCAATCTATCGTGGTAAGACGCGATGAAGTAAATGTGATACTTAACTGTTAGACCATTGGGTTAGACTTAACTAAGTTACCACAATAGGATTGTGAACTTAGAGGCATGGTGCTTGGTATGATTTATTAGATAAATGTGAACAAATGTTGTTCTACCAAACTTTCCAAGAGTTATATATGATATAATTGACAAGAGTTGTCGACGTAAATAAATCATGTTTTGGGAGTAAAGCCAAAGCTGACCTTAAGCATGACGAAATATGGACATTGGCTCACTAGAAAGATTTAAGAGAAATACTTTCCGAATTAATAGTTAGGGCTATTTATTTGATAAAAATAGTGGGAGGTATATAATGATATACCATAATCACTTAAACATAATAATTAATAAATTTGCAACCTAGATTAATTTTATGCACTTTAATATTGTAGCTATCAAATAACAAATAACACAAACAACTTCTCTATGCGATCAGTCCTTGAGAAGGACAAGCTGACATGAACAAATTTCCTCGACTGATATAGGAGCTTGAGGATCGTCCTCAGGCACCACAATGTTAGTCAAATTCTTCCCTTACCTTTTAGCTGAGAATGTAACATGTGCCGAACATAATACTTATTGGAAGCAAATTGATGATTCGATTGATGATGTTTCATGTCTCATGCTTGCAACTATGAGTGATGAGCTTAAGAAACAATATGAGCATATGGATGCTTATGAGATATTTGAGCACCTTAAAAGATGTTTGAGGAAAAGGCTCGTCAAAAGGGATTTGACAATAGCAAGGCACCATACACCTACAAGTAAGGAATGTGAGATTCGGTTGGACCAGATGTTCTAAAGATGATAGGGTATAATGAGTACCTTGATTATTATTATTTTGGGTTTCAAGATTGGTCTAGAGACTCAGAATGATTTGATCATACAAATCTTTGAACAATAACTATTCTCAATTAGTTAGTGAACAACGAAATAAATGAGATAGACATAGCACCCGCTAAGTTGTGAAGCACGTTGAGAACAGCTGTAAGCAACATGATAAATGCATGGACTACTCCCATAATGATGGTGAATGTAGGAATGTGAATGGGAAAAGAAAATGGAATGGAAAGAAGAAGATTTGATCTAATTCTATAGCCATATTAAAGTCCAATCCCAAAGAGGTTTTGTCGCCTAAATGAGGTGTTGCTAATTAAAGAAGACAATTGTCGCTTCTGTGGAAAACCAAAAGAATGGAAGTTAAACTGTCATGCTTATTTGGAAGATCTAAGAAGGAGACCGGTGAGGGTCAAGCTTCGGGTTTCGGGTTAGAATTGGAGCAAAAGTTGTTGCTCTAGTTGAAATAACTCGTTACTTAATTTTGCCTATAAGGCTAAGTTTAGAACTTGATAATTGTAACTATGTGCCTCTAAGAGTATAAACATTATATTGGTTTCTTGTATGGACAAGAAAGGTTTTTTCATTTTAATTGGATATGTAACAATTGTTGTTTATTACATTTCAATGAAAAGGTTAATGATGTTGCACAATTAGTTAACAATTTATATGTTCTAAAATGACTCAAATCAAACATTACCTTTGGCACTGTAATTAAGGCCATATTATAAGAAACGCATTTCCAATTTACATAATGATGGATGATTGGATAAGTTTGATTATGAATCATACGAAGAATGTGAATCTTGGTTTATTTGGCAAAAGGACAAAAGCCCCTTTTTACTGGAAATGGTGAAAGGGCCATCGAACGATTAGGACTTATACATGGTGATGTATGTGGTCATATATGTACGATGGTAGAGGTAGGTTTTACTACTTCATAGCGGTTACTGATGATTTCAGTAGATACGAAAATGGATATCTTTTGAAGAACAAATCCGAATTGTTTGAAAAGTTCAAAGAATGTTAAGCTGAAGTAAAAAGGCTCAAAGAAAGGAGTTTCTAAGAGCTGAAATCACATTATGTTGGACATAGTGCGATGGATGATGAGTCAAGTGGATCTTCTAATAAGTTTATGGGGTTATACCCTAGAGACAGGTGCATATACACTAAACCGTGTTCCTACTAAAATGGTTCAGGAGACACCATATAAGATGTGGACTGAGAAAAGTTATAGCATGTCATTTATGAAAATTAGGGGATGCAAAACGTTTGTGAAACGTTTAACCTCAGACAAGCTAAGACCAAAATCATATCAATGTAATTTTGTGGGATACCAAATTAAAACAAAAGGAGTATTACTTCTTTAATCCTCCAGAGAACAAAGTGTTTGTTGCTCGGACTGCTGTATTTCTTGAGAGAGAATTTCTTTCTAAAAGAAATAGTGGGAGGAAAATAGATCTCGATGAGGATCGAGAACCACGAGATAACATTGAACCGAAGTTGGAACAAGCGCAGAATGTACAAGAAAATGTTAATGACAATACTGCTCAAGAAACACAGGTTGTTCGTAGGTCTGGTAGGATTCACCATGAGTCCGAGAGATATTATGAATTTCTCTTGACTCAGGATGGTGATGTAATGCTTGTGAATAATGATAATGAGCCTCTTACCTACCAAGACGCTATGAACATTCCAAGATCTAAAAGTTGGCAGGAGGCCATGAAATATAAGATGGATTCCATGTATGAAAAACCAAGTATGGACTTTGGTTGATCCACCTAAAGGGATAAAACCTATAAGGTGCAAGTGCGTTTTCAAGAAGAAAACTGACATGGATAGTAATACAGACCTATAAGGCACGACTGGTGGCAAAAGGTTTCAAGTAAATTCATAGTATTGACTATGATGAAACTTTCTCACCAGTGGCAATGGTCAAGTCCATCAGGATTTTGCTTGCTTACTATGACTACGAAATCTGGCAAATGGATGTCAAGACTACTTTCTTAAATGAGAGCATAGAAGAGGTTGTGTACATGACTCAACCTGAAGGTTTTGTAGATCCAAGTTTTGCTAGAATGGTTTATAAGATAATTCGATCTATTTATGGATTAAAGTAAGCCTCGTGGAGATGGAATATACGTTTTGATGAAACAGTCAAATAGTTTGGCTCTATTCAAAATAAAGATGAATCCTGTGTTTACAAGAAGGTTAGTGGGAGCCATGTGGCATTCCTAGTATCATATGTAGATGATATATTACAGATAAGGAATGACATTCTTTCTCAACAGACTGTTAAGACTTGTTAGAGAAATAGTTTCTTGATGAAAGACTTAGGAGATGTGTCATATATCTTAGGGATCAGGATCTATAGAGATAGATCACGAAGATTTTTCGGCTTAAGTCAGAGTACATACATTGACAATGTATTGCCCCAATTAGGGATGCAAAGAGGCTAAAAGGGAAATGTTCCCATGTCTATGAGATAGTGATCTCAAAATAAATGGTCTAAAATCATTGGATGATATGGACCACATTAGTATAGTTCTATATGCTTCAAAAATTGGTTTCATAATGTATGTGATGATATGTACTCATCATGTTGTCTCATATGCTTTAAGCATGACGAGCAGGTACCAGTCTAATCCAAGTGATGGTCACTTGATTGGAATCAAGAATATTCTTAAGTGCCTGAAGAGGACTAAAGACTCATTCTTGGTATATGGAGGAGATGGGAAACTGGATGTAAAATGTTACACGAATGGTAGTTTCTAGACAGACATGACGGTTTTTGTGTCTTGGTCTGGATTTGTATTTTGTCTAAAAAGATGTGTTGTAAGCTAGAATAGTTCACAGCAAGAACTGTAAATGATTCTACAATCGAGGCTTAGTATATAGATACTAGCGAAGTAGCCAAAAGGGATGTTTTGGGAATTTACCAAGGCGATATCACCTTATTAATGAGATTAATGATAAAGGAGATATACTTATATGTAAAGTGCATACTATTGATAATATTGTAGAACCACTGACTAAGGCTTTGTCGCAGCAGAAGCATGTAAGTCACACTAGTTCCAAATGTATTGGATACATGGGATATTGGCTCTAGTGCAAGTGGGAGATTGTTAGTATTAGTGCTCTAGAGACAATACTTTTATGTTTTAAAGAAAACATTTTATTATTATAAATTATGTTTTATTGATTTTTGTTATTATTTTATTATGTCTTTATTTACTGCGTTATAAATGTTAGCATAATAAATGTCCTTGGAATTATGATACGTATTCAATATCTTTAAGTATGTGACTTAAAAAGGAGATTATATGAATAGTATCTTTATTCCTAAATATCCCTAGTCGAGTGTTATTATTTAAGGACAATAATAATACACAGAGACTAGTATGTTTGTTGACTGATGACCACATCTCATTGGTCATAGGTATGGTGATACTAAAGTCAAAACATAGGTGTATGTAAGAGTACATGACACTGGATTGACCCGCCGTGAGATTATACATGTTAATAGTGTCATAAGTAATTCTCACTGTGATAATGGTGTAATGATCCTTAGACCTGAAATCATTATATTTTTATATGAGAATTAATATACTTTGATTACATTAAAAGTTACCTTTGACCGAGTGATGATAAAAGTGGACATTGGGTATATTATGAATCGTATGAGAAATATGAATGATCTAGATAGGATTTAACCCTCCTAATTTTAGGAGCGATATTATTGGCCTCTTGTTTGAGTGAGACTAAGAAATGCACGGCCGTGCTCAAATGTTGATTTGATTTATTAGTCTACTCATCGATCAAGAAAACTAAGATTAAATTATGAAGAGGATGACACATTACATGCCTCGAGTTTAATCTATAATATTAAGGTTAAAGGGATTATATTACATGGAACATTATTCACGAAAGGCTTAATCGAATCACCGATTTAATTATTATTACTTGGGTGGCAATGATGTATTACTAGATGCCGCTCATTGTTTACAATTTTAATTAGTTATTGAAATTGTTACCAACGTAATAATAACCTACAGGGTCACACACAAAGAACGCTTGAAGGAGAAATAATTTAAATTATGAATTTAAATTTAAATAAGTAATTTATTCTATTTATAATATTAATTAAGTATGACTTGATTAATTATTTAAATAGAAAATGGAATTACTTAAACTAATTCTGAAATTAGTTATTAATTAATTAAGTGCGACTTAATTAAATAATTAAATTGGAATTTCGGATTAGTATTTTATTATAATTGGATTATAATTAGAATACTTATTTTCCTCTCTATATAAACTCTCAAAGAGGGCTGATTTTGATGATGAAAAGCGTTTTTATATTAAAACCCTAGCCACTTATGAGAGCAAGAAAAGAGAGAGAGAAACAAGCAGTTTTCGGGTGCTAGTACACATCAATCCTTCAAGAAAAGCGTTCGTGTGGATACCGTAGAGCGTAGATCGCGAGAGCGGGATACGTGGTGATTAAACAAGCTTTGGATCTCCATTAATCTTCCATTAAAGAACTGTTAAAGCTTCTTAAGGTATTTGTTCTTAATCTCCGAATTAAATCTTTTGTTTTCTCATGGATCCTGCGGAGGGGTTTCAAATTTTGGTTTATTTTCACGTTTTCCGTTGCGTTTATGTGTTCGAAACCCTTCAACTGTCAACATTAGTGGACCGTTAAAATTGCTAATTCAACCTCCACGTTGACAGAAATTAAAGGGAGTAACCCACGTGGTGGTGTTATTGGGTATTAGCACGATTCCAAATATCCCCTTTTCAGCTAAATGCTTGAATTGCTCTTTATACCTCAGTTAATCAGACAAAAGCAAACCTGACACAGAACAACCAAAAGCAAACCAACTTTCTGCTAAATTTCTCTCTCTACTCACTCAACACACTCATTTTCTCTCTCTTCACAACAATGGCACCAAAACAATCGATTTCTCATACCAACTTTGCTGGCATCATCTCTCCAAATGACGCTGGTGAAGGCTTCAAAGGGCTTGTTTCTTTCATGAATAAGTCCTATCTTGGGTATGCAATTACCTCAACCCCTATCCTTGACCTAGACAGGATAGAGAACTTCTGGGAATCTGCTGTTGCTCAAGGAGATGGTGACAACACAACCATTCAGTTCAAAATCAAGGAGCACAGTTACATTCTCACTATCAAGGGAATCAATGCAGCTTTGGGAATTGTGCTAGAAACAGGAAAGACTTACACTGAGCTTGCTAATGATGAGACCTTGAAGAAGCTCTTCTTGACAATTGGGTATTCTGGACCCATTCTTGAAGAGGGAACAACAAAGTGGTACCCTTCTGGTGAAATGGACAGGAAGTATCTAAGAAAGGAGTGGAGCATGGTGTTTGATGCAATGGTGAAGGTGTTCTCTACCAAGACCACCGGCTGGAATGGGATTCCCACCTACATCAAGAAGCTCACTCACTATCTTGTTCATGGGTACAAAGTGGATGTTGGAAAGCTACTCATGGCACACCTCAAGGCTGCCATAGGTAAGAAGGTAAACATCTATCCTCGCATTCTAATTTTGTGTATTAATTCCTTGTGTGAGTTTGATGAGAATGCCCCTCGTTTGGAGGTGTGCAGTGTTTTGAAAAGAAATACACACACAACTCTCACTTCACTGAATTTAAATGCACATATTCCACTATGCTTCACTAAACACATGGTTGACCAAGTGCCTAACCTTGGTTTTCCATTGCCTTCTGGTTATGCCTCCTTCACTCTTGAGGATGAGGCTGGATTAGACCCAGATTCAGCTAACCCCCATTCTACCCCATACACTCAGCCTAGGTTCTCTAGACTTCCCACAGTTCAGAGACAGGCCTTGCAAGAAACCAGAAAAAGACCCCTAGAAACTGATTGTAATAACCCCAAATTTTGGACTTAGTTAAAAAAATTTGATGACTAGTAAATGTTGATGAATAGTGAATTTGCTGATGAAAAATATTTCAGACCACACTATATGGAAGACATGGAATGAAGGTTTCGAAGTTATATTAGTAATGTATAAGGAGAATAAGTGAATGTAAACACGATCAGAATCAGAAGATTTCCATTCAAGTTTTAAATCACTATTCACTGGACAATCAAGGATGAATTGATTTTATCGTTTTGAGAAAGTATGTAGAATGAGAAATCCATGATCATATCTTAAACCAACGTGAGAAATCTAAGACCATATATTAAACCAAGGTAATGGAAAGATCAAGGAAGTATCCCCTAGCATTGGTACAGAGAAACGTTTTTAAAATCACTTGAAACTATCGCGAAACAAAAGCGTAACGAATTATGGATTAAACCCTAACCGAAGGGGAAGTATCATATAAGATCATCAAGTGCAACATATAAAAGGATTTATGATACAAATTATGACATAAGCATGATGCAGGAGGGTGACATAGGTGATGACAAGTGATGACAAGGTGATGAATCACCACCTTGTCACCACTTTCACCACAAACCACAAGTTAAAAATCCATGTGTCTTGGATGACAAAACTCCACCACAACCACACAAAAGAGATGCATCCAATTAAGTGTTAATTAAACAAAAACAAAAAGAATAAAAAATCAAAGGAAGATGCATCAAGAACACCTTCAACATTCGGCCCCTTTCTTGTTCACAAAGATAAGAAACTTTTTCCTCCATTTCTACTCAACCATAATTCATGTTCTTGGGCTCTAAATCACCCTCATCCATAGACTAAGGTAAATCCTTGATCTTAGCTCCATCCATGGTTGTTATCATGCTCAAAAGTTGAATCAAAGATGATGATGAATAGTGAAATGAATAGTAACTTTTGATTTTCTTGTTTTGATCTTGAAGTTTAAGGCTTGTAAAGGATAATCAAGGAGCAAGGAAGAGTATACTAGCCATCTATAGTCCATATTATGTACCAAGGAAGTTATAAACCCTCTCACACTTTTACTTATACTTTGATATTAGTGATTTAAATGATAGTGATTAAGGATAGTGTGATGTAGAAGTGTTTTGCATGATATGTATGGTGTTTAGTGGATTAAATGATGGTTGAACTTGTGATTAATCTAATGAGCTTGTTTAGACAGAAATAAGTTTGTATTGGATGAGATCCTTGAGTTGTGATTGTTTGGTTGTGGATTGGTGAATTGATTAGAGTGTTTTAAACACGGGAATCACGATTAAGCGTCGTCACCATGTCGGATTTCACTTAGGAAGTTTGAACAGAGACCACGGTTACCTTAAAGACATAACCATAAGGCTTTCTGACCATGGTCATGTAGAATTTGTTTTGTAGTTTGTTTTAGCGAAAGAATCGTATCATTTCAATTTACGGTTTAGGAGAAACATCTGTTTTAGTGAAAGCGGTTTCGGATAACTAAGTAGTTCACTGCATGAACCTTGAGGTTGTGATCAAACCCTTTAAAAATGGAATTGGGTCGAGATATTAATGTGAATACTAGTATGGACAGTTATTAAGGGAACCGAGGAGGTTTCGTGTTAAAATAATGATTTTTCGATTTTATAAAAATGCGGGAACAAAAGTTGCGCGAGTGAAATACCTTTAAGGGGATGGTTAAAACGATAAGTTTAGTAATGGTAAAGTACTTGGGTTTTGAGAATAGATTTCCACCCAAACTTTTGACTTAAGAGTTTAAGGAATGTCATAAGGTTATAAGTGACCAAGAGCGGGACATTTGATGTTCGTTAATAGAACGTTAGTGCTTAAGTTAAATGCATTTTAAATGATTAAGCCAGGGGACTGATCGGGTATTTCTTTGTTTATAGATTTCCCGGCAAGTTCTTGAACCCCTAACAACCAAGGACCCGAGGCAAGTTTTCCCCTGTTATTTTAAATTACTTATACTAATGATGCATATGATAGATGCATGCTTTCAAATGTAATATATGCATATGATATTATGCATGCTTTCAAACAGTACATCATATATGGATGTGGTTGGATTTTTAAACTATGGAGATGATAATATGCATATGATAGATGCAAGTTTTCAAACCCTACATCCTAAAAGTGATGTTGTTGTGATTTACTGTTGTGTAAGTGATATATATTCTGCTTTAATGATGTGAAAAGATTTATAACTGTTTACGCTTTTGATAAAAAGCTTTATAAGATATAAGGTGTAATATCCCAAAATTTTGTAATATTTGAAACCCTGATGAATAGTAAATTTGCTGATGGAAATTTTTTTCAGACCACACTATATGGATGATATAGAATGAATGTTTCGAAGTTATATTATTGATGTATAGGAAGAATAAAAGAATGTAAACGTACTCAGAATCAGGAGATTCCAATTCGAATTTTAAATCACTATTCATCAGACAATCGAGGATGTATTGATTTGATCATTTTGAGGAAGTATGTGGAATGAGAAATCCATGATCATATCTTAAACCAAGGTGAGAAATCTAAGACCATATATTAAACCAAGGTAATGGAAGGATCAAGGAAGTATCCCCTAGCTTTGGTACAGAAAAACGTTTTTAAAATCACTTGAGACTATCGCGAAACAAAAGCGTAACGAATTATGGATTAAACCCTAACCAAGGTAGAAGTATCATATAAGATCATCAAGTACAATATATAAGAGGATTGAGGATACAAATGATGACATAAGCATGATGCAGGAGGGTGACAAGATGATGACCAAGTGATGACAAGGTGATGAATCACCACCTTGTCACCACTTTCACCACAACCACAAATTCAAATGGCATGTGTCATTGGTGACAAAACTAGCTTATGACCACACAATTAAAAAGAGAAGTATTAAGTGTAATTAAACAAAAAGAAAATAAAATAAAACAAATCAAAGAAGATGCATTCTTGAAGAATACACCATTCGGCCCTTTTCTTCTTCCAAAAGCTTAAGAAATTTTCTACCACTTCCACTCAACCATAATTCAAGATCTTGGGCTCTAAATCACCCTCATCCATAAACTAAGGTAAATCTTTGATCTTAGATTCATCCATGATGGTTAGCTTGTTCAAAAATGGATTCAAAGTTGATGATGAATAGTAAAGATGAATAGTAATTCTTGATTTCTTGTTTTGATCTTGAAGTTTAAGGCTTGTAAAAGTTAATCAAGGATCAAAGAAGGTCATACCACCCATTGCTAGGCTATACTAAGTACCAAGGAAGGTATAAACCCTCTCACACTTTTACTTATGATTTGATATTAGTGAATAAATGGATGATTGTTAGTGATAACATGATGTAGAGATGATTTGCATGATATGTATGATATTTAATGGGGTAAGTGATGGTTGAACTAGTGAGTAGTGATATGAGCTTGTGTAGACAGAAATAAAGTGATTTGGATGAGATCCTTGGGTTGTGATTGTTTGGTTGTGGATTGGTGGATTGATTAAAAGTGTTTTAAACACGGAAATCGCGTTTAAGCGTCATTACCATGTCAAATTTTACTTAGGAAGTTTGGACAGAGATCCCGAATACCTTAAGGGAATAACCATAGAGGTTTCTGGCCATGACCATGTAGACTCTGTTTCATAGTTTGTTTTAGCGAAAGAATCGTATCGTTTTGATTTACGGTTTAGGAGAAACGTCCGTTTTAGTGAAAGCGGTTTCGGATAACTAAATAGTTTCTTACATGAACTTTGAGATAGGGATCAAACCCTTTAAAAATGGAATTGGGTTGAGATATTAAAATGGATACTAGCATGGACTGTTAGGAAAGGAACCTAGGAGGTTTCGTGTCAAAAAGATAAGTTTTCGATTTTATAAAAATGCGAGAACAAAGGTTGCGCGAGTGAAATACCCTTAAGGGGATAGTTAAAAACAAGGAGTTAGTAATGAAAAAGTACTTGGGTTTTGAGGATAGATTCCCACCCAAACTTTTGAATTAAGATTTACGGAACGTCATGAGGTGTTAGGTGACCAAGAACGAGACATTTGATTTTCATTAATCGAACTTTAGTGCTTAAGTAATGGCACATTAATTGGTCCTAGGGGACTGACTGTGAATTATGTATCTTGTTATAGATCGACGAGCACACTCTCAAGCCCCCTCTACCACATCACCGAGACACCAAGGCAAGTTTTCAAACCCTACATCATATAAGTGATGCTGTTGTGAATAACTGTTTATGCTTTTGATATAAAAAGCTTTATAAGAGATAAGGTTTATATGCTAAGTAAATACTAGATATAAACCGAGGTTTTAAAGGCTCTAAGGATAGAGTACTCATACGATGATTTTTTTTTTAAATATTAGACCGGGAGTTAAATTATTATTTTGACTTGATTATACTGTCAGAAACTAGAGGGTCCAGGGACAGTCATATTTTTAAATATGTTATTAAATATTCCAATATATATATATTATTGGATATTTAATATGAGGTATTGAATAATATTATTAAAAATATTATTTGATTATTTATTTAAATAAGTGAATATTATTTGAATATTCACTTAAGTGGAATATTATTGAATAATAATTCAATATTTATTATTTGGATATTTATTAAACATTCCAAATATGATTTAAAAATCATAGAACCTTATTATATTATTATTTAAGGTTCTAATAATTACACAAATATTTCTGATCTTCAGAAAAGATATTTAAAGCAAAGATTCCCAAATATTATTTTAAGTTATTAAAAATATTTAAAGGCGATTAAATATTTTCTGAGTTATCAAAAATTTGGAATCCGGTTCCAGGAGTCGAGGAAATATTTTTACTTCCTCTATTCCTCTAGAGTACCTATAGCTGGGGATGACTCCCCTATTCAATCAAAGAATTTCAAACTCGCTGAACTCTGAAAATGTCGATGAACTCCCAGGTCGTAATTTCAAAATAAGTGGTAATCATTCGTAGCTTCGTTGACTGATGTCAACCCACATTGTGACTTACTCCCTTCAAATATTCTGGAGTAAGGAATCTAAACTGTTTCAAAGTTACAAGTATTTGTACTTGGGGGAAATAGGATTAAATTCTGATTCCCGTTTCATTGATTTTATCCGGGACCAGGAGTAAACGTGAAGGAGGCTGTTGGACAGTACCTCTGATTTTGGCGTAAGAGGCTGCTAGGCAGTCCAGCACTTATCTCACGTAGGAGGCTGTGTGACAGTCCAGCAGATACAAAGCCCGAATGCGGCTAGGGTGATAATCGTGTTAAGATGTCGTCCATCTACTAGTAGAAAAGTGTGAGTACGATACAACGACTGATCATCGTGTATCGGGGCGTGCTCCGGAAAAAGGTCCCTTTCCTCCAATTGGAGTTGTGATGCACATTGTAACGAAAGCCTAGGCGCTGAGTTGCGGATAATGTGGCAGTGATGAATAATGATGTTCCTCATACAGTAGTTGCACTGTATGGCATGTTTTGACGAAAAGAAAATAAATATATCATTCTGTATATGAATGAAGTTTTAAAGGTTTTCCTTTATGATATAAGCTTACATATATGTTTATGCTGCTTTATATTATTGCTGGGCTTAGTGCTCACTCTTGCTTTCTTTTATATATATATATCACAACACAACAGCTAGAGTAGATGGCCAGGATCCGTCATACCGCTCGGAAGCGCGTATGGGCCGCGCAGACCGCCCATAAGATGGCAGTTGCAGCACCTCAGGTAGAAGTACTGAGCTGATTCGGAGTGTAACTCTTGTTGCTCCGGTTTATTTATAAGTATCACTTATGTATATTAATGAACAAGAACAAACTTTTGAGCTACCTTTCTGGTTTCACATAGAGATCATTCTGGCAGTAGGTTGTAAGCATTTTACTTTTGGGTTGTAATAACTTTAATTTGTGGATCATATGACTATTGTTTTGCAAATTCGTTTCTGAGACATAACTGGCGTGAGTATAGTGATGGTGGGGTCACCATGTGTGTTGATTTATTATATTATGATTCAAGTATCAAGTGTTTGTACGGAACAAAGGGACGTGACAACCTGGATCTCCGACCCCGGATCTGGGGGTGTTACATTAGGTTTATATGCTATGTAAATACTATATATAAACCGAGGTTTTTCAAGGCTCTAAGGATAGAGCACTCGTACGATGATTTTAAAATATTAGACCGGGAGTCAAATTAGTATTTTGTACTGATTATACTGTCAGAAGCTGGAGGGTTCCAGGGACAGTTATATTCTTAAAATGTTGATTAAATATTCCAATATATATTATTGGATATTTAATGTGAGATATTTAAATAATATTATTATAAATATTATTTGGATATTTATTTAATTAAGTGAATATTATTTTGAATATTCACTTAAGGGGATTTATATTGAATAATAATTCAATATTTATGATTTGAATATTTATTTAATTAAGTGAATATTATTTTGAATATTCACTTAAGTGGAATCTTCTTGAATAATAATTTATTATTTATTATTTTGATATTTTGATATTTATTTAATTAAGTGAATATTAATTTGAATATTCACTTAAGTGGAATTATATTGAATCATAATTCTATATTTATTATTTGAATATTTATTAAATATTCCAAATATGATTTAAAAATCATAGAACCTTATTTAAATATTACGTAAGGTTCCAATAGTTATTTAAAATATTTTCTGATCTCAAAAAGGATTTATGAGAAAATAGTAGGGGTTCCCAACTACTTTAATTAATTATCTCGAATGATGATTTTGATTTGAACTTATCAAAAACTGGGAATCCATCTCAGGAAGTGAACATATGATTTCACTTGCCTCTTTCATTAAAAGTTAGTATGTTTTCGGGTTCTGATTTATCAGAACTAAAGGTATTTTACAAAAACTCCCGGGTCGTAATTTCAAAACACGTGGTAATCATTCGTAGTTTCGTTGACTGATGTCAACCCACACAGTGACTTACTCCCTTCAAATACTCTGGAGTAAGGAATATGAACTGTTGCAAAGTTTTTGACAAGTATATGTACTTGGGGGAAATAGGATTAAATTCTGATTCCCGTTTCATTGATTTTCATCCGGGACCAGAAGGAAACGCGAAGGAGGCTGTTGGACAGTACCTCTGATTATAGCGTAGGAGGCTGCTAGGCAGTCCAGCACTTATCTCGCGTAAGAGGCTGTAGGACAGCCCAGCAGATACAAAGCCTGTATGCGGCTAGGGTGATAATCGTGTTAAGATGTCGTCCATCTACTAGTAGAAAAGTGTGAGTACGATACAACGACTGATCGTCGTGTATTGTGACGTGCCCTGAAAAAGGTCCCTTCCCTCCAATTGGAGTTGTGCTGCACATTGTAACGAAAGCCTAGGTGCTGAGTTACTGATAATGTGGCAGTGATGAGTAATGATGTTCCTCATACAGTAGTTGTACTGTATGGTCTGTTTTGACGAAAAGAATATCTAAACCTATCGTTCTGTATATGAACGGAGTTGCAAAGGTTTTTAATTGTGATATCAGCTTACATATATGATTATGTTGCTATATCTTATTGTTGAGCTATAGTGCTCAGTTTTGTTTCTTTTATATATCACAACACAATAGAGTCGAAAAGGTGTTCATTACTGATATTTTACAGTATTTTGAATTGTATAAGATATCTAAATAGATATGTATGTATATATGTTGAGAAGGGATTTAAGATATACAGTATATTGAACTGTATAGTGTTTTGAAACAATGGATAGGCTTTAAGCCTTGATTCCAATATTTGATATCTATTTTAAAAGATATGTTTTGAATCTTGGTTCATTATATCGATACCAAGGATTTCTAAATGATTTACGAAAAGTATTTGAGTATGATTATAAGTCATACGGTATTTCGAACGGTATACTATTTTGGGGTCAAACCCTAGTAGTTTTTAAACATGGATCCTATATGGATTATTTACCTTAAAGGTTTAAAGATTTAAACTGGGATAGATTTCTTGCTGAGCGCTATTAGCTCATTCTTGCTTTATTAAAACTTTCAGCATGAAGAAAACGTTGTCGATACACCTCGTGTTACGAGAGCAAGGGAATGGAGAGACCACCCTTGAGTTAGTTCAGCAGGATGGATACTGTCGGTGTGAGCAGAATAGTTACAGACTGTATTAGTAAGAATTGTTTTCGAGTAGGTTGTATTATTAAACCTTGTATAGAACGGTGAGGTCTATTATTGTAACTTCAGGTAGAGGTTGTAAATAATAGATGAGATCCTGGATAGTACATTTGAGTTGTAATAACAAATGATACTTTTGTTTCTCATTTCCAAGGCTATAACTTGTGTGTGTGCGCGTAAGTGATTGGGGTCTTTGGAGTTGTATTATTAGAATGTTGTAAGTAATGCAGGTATTGTATAATTGATGGAGCGTGACAACCCAGATTCCTGACCCCGGATCTGGGGGTGTTACAGAAATGGTATCAGAGCGTTAAGTTATAAACTTGGATATGATAGTGTTAAGAGTTATATCGAAGTAAGCGAATAACGTGAGGACTCATATAGAGTTCGTTAAGTGGACTACCGGAAGTAGTGCCATTGAGGATGTTAAGATTAAAGAGTTTAGTCGGAAGTGGACCGATAGGACTGTTGAAGATCATCATAATGATGAGAAGGACGTTTAGAATTGTACACGGATTATCAAGGCCATTAAGATAAGACACGGAGCAGAGTCTCAGTTGCAATTGGGGTAAGGTCGGAATGGCCAATACCAGTGGATAACTTGACTTAGTAAGAACCTAAGGGTTTGTAGTTCATCATAAGTTTGCCCACGAGAAGGCAGCACATCTGAAGATTAAGATGGTTACAGTCCTTTACGCGATCCGAATTACTAAATTGCGCGGACTAGTTAAGGCATTATCTTGTGTATGAGGTCCAAGCCTTGAGAACAACGATTCCACCAGAGTTGGTGTCTTTTCTGTCGATGGGTATTTTGTTACCTAAGAGGAAGACTTTGGCGTACATGTAGTACCAGAACGTTATCGTGAGACGAACGCGCTAAATCGCATCGAGACGAACGCGCTAAATCGCATCGCGAGTATATTTCGTACGATAGGCCATGATGGCTCGATTCACAAATCAAAGACATGAAGAATGGATAGCGTGATTCTGATAAAGACACGTATGGTTGCGACGAGCAATGCGACAATCTCAGGACCTACGCGGAACGAGACCTATGGTGGCCTGGGGTTGGATTCGTTCGATACGACTAGTGTTAAGAAATTACATATACGTTAATCGACCTTCATCTTTTGAGGATGTGTTGATGCGACCGTAGGAGGCCCAATCTCTGAACGATTATCGGGGAATGGCGAATATGTTTCGAACTCCCGACCTATTTAAGGACTTGTACGATTTTGAGGTACCGTTGGTTAGTACCCTAAGCCATAAAGGCAGAAAGATAAGATCATCCTCGTACGGGTGATGACAGAACTTACGATGACCATTGATTTTTTGGTATCTACTTGCTGGTGCACTACTCAATCTAAAACTGTGCATGCCCGTGTTACCTTGAATAGTTCATGTCAGGTAACCCTTCTAATTTCCTACTTCAACTTGGGATGCAACCAACAATTGTTAAGTATTCATTTTATTTCTTCATATTTGGACACCTCAGTCGAGTTCATAAATATCTAGCTATGTGTTTAAAACATAGATGATGTATATTTCAGAGACTACTCGTGAATTGTTTTCTTCTATTAAGGAGAGATTTGCACATCAGACGTTGAAATCGTAGAAAGGATATCAGTTTGATATTGATATTCTGAATTCAATTCTATCGGAGAATTTGACAAAGTTTATATACGGAGACACCTTTGGGTGGACCGTTTCACTAATGAGAAATGTTTGGTGGGAGGTTATCGATTGTTCCGATACCAAGAACCATCTATTTTAGACCTTATATTCTATTCAAGGGTTATAATTACCTTGTTCGTCCCAAATTTAATTACTCTTCTTTCAATTCATTTTCCGAGTAGTCAAAATTTTGTTTTCCTTCTTTCAATGGCTAGATGTTAAGATTTTGTGCTGGCAGATTGAAACTGTCTAGTTATATACGCTATTAAGAATGACTAGTTAATCGTTCAAACTAGTTGAGATTTTAAACACTATGATAAAGATCTAGCTAATTGCCCTGGCTAGATATTACGTTTCAACCCAGTTGAACTAGCCAATTTTGTTCGGCTAATTGCTAATGATTCTTGAAGTGGACTAGTTATTGTATCACTAAGTTCAACTTTCGGTCAAATTTATATAAGTGAATTCACAATGCATTTGGTATGCAGTGAAGTATGATGAGAAGATTTTCAAACGATAATTTGATTGAGACCTAACCAGGTCGCCCCCTCAGCGAGAATTTTTACCAAGTTTTTTTTGATTATATATATAAAGCATTCTGTTGTTGAAATATTTTTGGTACCATGCAAGTATTTTCCTTAGTATTTGGAAAAAGAGATTGTTGAAGCTTAGAGCTAAAACAAATGAGCCCGATAAATTATGAATCGAAGATTACGGAAATTGCCAAGATTTGTTTCGCAGAATGCGAATTCAGAATAACGGAGTGTTCAAAACGACTGATTATGTCACCTTGGCTAATGAAACGACTGTGATAGAAATGGAAGCAAAGTGGACGAGAAAGAAATGGGCATAAAGAAAATAGAGTACGAAACGCGAATAGAGTGAGAAAGAAAGTAAGAATTCAGATTGTCGGACGAGGGAACGATTGACCTCCAAGGAGGTGAAACTTGTTTAGCGACTGTGATGGATACGACGGGAAGTACCTAGTGTACAGAAAATCCCTGTTGTCAACGAATTCGAGGATGTATTTCTAGAAGATCTTCCGGGGTTACTACCCGCTAGAGAAATAGAGTTGGCTATGGAATTAGCTCCAAGAACGGCGCCAGTTTCGAAGGCCCCATACCGACTAGCTCTAGTCGAGATGAAGAAATTAGTCGCTCAATTGTAGGAATTGTTAGGGAAAGGAATGATAAGACCAAGTGCGTCACCGTGGGATGCACCCGTGTTAATTGGTGAAGAAAAAGGACGGCAGCATGAGGCTGTGCATAAACTATCGAAAGCTGAATAGGCTAACTGTTAAGGATGAATACCCCTACCAAGGATCGGTGATTGGATCGATCGACTGCATGATGTAGTTAAATTCTCGAAGATTGATTTGAGAACTGGATACCACCAATGGAATATTAAATCCAAGGACGTACCCAAGACTGCGTTTTGCACCAGGTATGGATACTACGAATTTTTAGTGATGTCTTTGGGCTAACGAATGCCCCTGCAACTTTCATGGACTTGATGAATCAAGTTTTTAAGAAGTATTTGAATAAGTGTGTCATAGTGACATCAACAATATTTTGGTTTACCTCAAAGACCGAGGAAGAACATGTAGAACGTTTGAGGATAGTCTTAGAAGCACTGAGGAGAGAAAAGTTATATGCCAAGTTCTCAAAGTGCGAGTTTTGGCTAAGGGAAGTACAGTTTTTAGGACATGTGGTCGGCAGTAAAGGAGTACTGGCTGACCCCGCTAAGATAAAAGCTGTTTCGAACCGGGGAAAGACCAACCACACCAACCGAGGTGAGTAATTTTGTGGATTTAGCCGGATATTACCGAAGATGCGTACGAGATTTTGCTAAAATAGCAGCCCCACTGACTCGATTTACTCGAAAGACTGAAGAGTTGAATGGACCGAGAAATGTGAGAAAAGTTTCCAGGAATTAAAGAAGAGACTAGTCACCGCCCTGTGCTGGTACTGCCAGACGGGAAGGGAGATTTTGTGATCTATAGCGACACATCGCATAAAGAAGTAGGGTGTGTGCTTATGTAGCACGGAAAGGTAATTGTGTATGCCTCCAGACAATTAAAGGAATATGAATTTAGATACCCTACACATGACTTAGAATTGGCAGCGGTAGTTTTCGCTTTAAAGATTGGAGGCACTACTTGTATGGAGAGAAGTGCGAGAATTATACAAATCATAAGAGCATTAGATACACTTTCGCAGAAAGAACTTACCATGAGAATTGAAAAGATAGCTAAATCTAATCAAGGATTATGACTGTGGGATTCCTTACCATCCAGGGAAAGAGAGACTTAAGATGATAACATCGTTGGATAAAGTTAATCCAAGGATTTGAGAAAATGGAAATTGAGGTTAAGATAACCGGAAATGGTACTGAGAGACTATTTGAGGTTGCAATGCAACTGGAATTGCTACAGAAAATCAAGTTATGTCAAGAGTGAATGACGGGTGAAGGTATAAAGTCAATGTTGGAGAAAGAATTAAAGGCTGGGAAAGATGATAAAGGAATCATGAGGTATTTTTACTGAGTTTGGGTTCCTAATGTTCAAAAGATAAAGGATGCTAATTTTTCAGGATGACTAATAAAAGGAACTGAAAGGATGAAGTCTGAAGTTAAGAGTACGGCAAGGATTTTTTAAAAGTCCTGACTGAGCCAGAACGAATTAAGGAATAAAGATCTGTCATAAAGAGACAGCTACACCGAGAGTACAAAAAGGTAAAGAAAGTTAAGGAAGTGTTATAGGTGGCCGGATAAATAAAAGGATTTATCGATTGGTAAACGAATATTGGATATGTCAGAAAATGAAGGCAGAATATAGACCTAGTTGACTATCACAGTTAGTAGAGATTCCTGATTAGGAATGTAATTTTACTGTAATGGGTTTTGTGATAGGATCAACAAGAATCAAGTTGGACTATGACGTCAATTAAGTTATAATTGATGGATTAAATGAGTCTACTCATATTTTGTTTTTTTCAAGAGATCTTTAATCGAAGAGTTACGAAAGAGATAGTTGGGTGACGTGGAGTTCCAGTCACCATCGTGTCAGATAAGGACCAATGAATGAACTCCCGATTCGGGAGGAGTTTTCCAAACGTGTTTGGCGACGAGATTGAGTGCGAGCACTATGTAGGATCCGCAGACCGACGGACCGACCGAAAGAAACATTTCAGACAACATAGGTTACGGTAAGCGTTGTACCGCCGATTGCAAGAATAATCGATTGTTGATAGAAAATGGGTGTATAAGAATCCAACCAGAATTGGCTTATATAGAGCGCCCGGTAGATATCATAGACCGGAATGAGTAAGTGTTGTAATGGAACCAGAGTGTTGAAGAGTCAACCTGGAAACTGGAGATTATTATATTGGAAAAGTAACCTCGGCATTTTCTTAGATTCCGGGATGGAATCCTTTTAAGAAGGGGAGACTGTAATAACCCAAAATTTTGGACTTAGTTAAAAAATTTTGATGAATAGTAAATGTTGATGAATAGTGAATTTGCTAATGAAAAATATTTCAGACCACACTATATGGAAGACATGGAATGAAGGTTTTGAAGTTATATTAGTGATGTATAAGGAGAATAAGTGAATGTAAACGCGATCAGAATCAGAAGATTTCCATTCGAGTTTTAAATCACTATTCACTGGACAATCAAGGATGAATTGATTTTATCGTTTTGAGAAAGTATGTAGAATGAGAAATCCATGATCATATCTTAAACCAACGTAAGAAATCTAAGACCATATATTAAACCAAGGTAATGGAAAGATCAAGGTAATGGAAAGATTAAGGAAGTATCCCCTAGCATTGGTACAGAGAAACGTTTTTAAAATCACTTGAAACTATCGCAAAACAAAAGCGTAACGAATTATGGATTAAACCCTAACCGAAGGGAAAGTATCATATAAGATCATCAAGTGCAATATATAAAAGGATTTATGATACAAATTATGACATAAGCATGATGCAGGAGGGTGACATAGGTGATGACAAGTGATGACAAGGTGATGAATCACCACCTTGTCACCACTTTCACCACAAACCACAAGTTAAAAAGCCATGTGTCTTGGATGACAAAACTCCACCACAACCACACAAAATAGATGCATCCAATTAAGTGTTAATTAAACAAAAACAAAAAGAATAGAAAATCAAAGGAAGATGCATCAAGAACACCTTCAACATTCGGCCCCTTTCTTGTTCACAAAGAAAAGAAACTTTTTCCTTCATTTCTACTCAACCATAATTCATGTTCTTGGGCTCTAAATCACCCTCATCCATAGACTAAGGTAAATCCTTGATCTTATCTCCATCCATGGTTGTTATCATGCTCAAAAGTTGAATCAAAGTTGATGATGAATAGTGAAATGAATAGTAACTTTTGATTTTCTTGTTTTGATCTTGAAGTTTAAGGCTTGTAAAGGATAATCAAGGAGCAAGGAAGAGTATACTAGCCATCTATAGTCCATATTAAGTACCAAGGAAGGTATAAACCTTCTCACACTTTTACTTATACTTTGATATTAGTGATTTAAATGATAGTGATTAAGGATAGTGTGATGTAGAAGTGTTTTGCATGATATGTATGGTGTTTAGTGGATTAAATGATGGTTGAACTTGTGATTAATGTTATGAGCTTGTTTAGACAGAAATAAGTTTGTATTGGATGAGATCCTTGAGTTGTTATTGTTTGGTTGTGGATTGGTGAATTGATTAGAGTGTTTTAAACACGGGAATCACGATTAAGCGTCGTTACCATGTCGGATTTCACTTAGGAAGTTTGGACAGAGACCACGGTTACCTTAAAGACATAACCATAAGGCTTTCTGACCATGATCATGTAGACTCTGTTTTGTAGTTTGTTTTAGCGAAAGAATCATATCGTTTCGATTTACGGTTTAGGAGAAACATCCGTTTTAGTGAGAGCGGTTTCGGATAACTAAGTAGTTCACTGCATGAACCTTGAGGTTGTGATCAAACCCTTTAAAAAATGGAATTGGGTCGAGATATTAATGTGAATACTAGTATGGACAGTTAGGAAGGGAACCGAGGAGGTTTCGTGTTAAAATAATGATTTTTCGATTTTATAAAAATGCGGGAACAAAAGTTGCGCGAGTGAAATACCCTTAAGGGGATGGTTAAAACGATAAGTTTAGCAATGGTAAAGTACTTGGCTTTTGAGAATAGATTTCCACCCAAACTTTTGACTTAAGAGTTTAAGGAATGTCATGAGGTTATAAGTGACCAAGAGCGGGAAATTTGATGTTCGTTAATAGAACGTTAGTGCTTAAGTTAAATGCACTTTAAATGATTAAGCTAGGGGACTGATCGGGTATTTCTTTGTTTATAAATTTCCCGGCAAGTTCTTGAACCCCTAACAACCAAGGACCTGAGGCAAGTTTTCTCATTCCATGCTGTAATTTTAAATTACTTATACTAATGATGCATATGATAGATGCATGCTTTCAAATGTAATATATGCATATGATATTATGAATGCTTTCAAACAGTACATCGTATATGGATGTGGTTGGATTTTTAAACTATGGAGATGATAATATGCATATGATAGATGCAAGTTTTCAAACCCTACATCCTATAAGTGATGATGTTGTGATTTACTGTTGTGTACGTGTTATATATTCTGCTTTAATGGTGTGAAAAGATTTATAACTGTTTACGCTTTTGATAAAAAGCTTTATAAGATATAAGGTTTATATGCTATGTAAATACTAGATATAAACCGAGGTTTTTAAAGGCTCTAAGGATAGAGCACTCGTACGATGATTTTAAAATATTAGACCGGGAGTCAAATTAGTATTTTGTACTGATTATACTGTCAGAAGCTGGAGGGTTCCAGGGACAGTTATATTCTTAAAATGTTGATTAAATATTTCAATATATATATTATTGGATATTTAATGTGAGATATTTAAATAATATTATTATAAATATTATTTGGATATTCATTTAATTAAGTGAATATTATTTTGAATATTCACTTAAGTGGAATTATATTGAATCATAATTCCATATTTATTATTTGAATATTTATTAAATATTCCAAATATGATTTAAAAATCATAGAACCTTATTTAAATATTACGTAAAGTTCCAATAGTTATTTAAAATGTTTTCTGATCTCAAAAAGGATTTATGAGAAAATAGTAGGGGTTCCCAACTACTTTAATTAATTATCTCGAATGATGATTTTGATTTGAACTTATCAAAAATTGGGAATCCATCTCAGGAAGTGAACATGTGATTTCACTTAAAGTGAGTATGTTTTCGGGTTCTGATTTATCAGAACTAAAGGTATTTTACAAAAACTCTCGGGTCGTAATTTCAAAACACGTGGTAATCATTCGTAGTTTCGTTGACTGATGTCAGCCCACACTTTGACTTACTCCCTTCAAATACTCTAGAGTAAGGAATCTGAACTGTTTCAAAGTTTTTGACAAGTATATGTACTTGGGGAAAATAGGATTAAATTCTGATTCCCGTTTCATTGATTTTCATCCGAGACTAGAAGGAAACGCGAAGGAGGCTGTTGGACAGTACCTCTGATTATAGCGTAGGAGGCTGCTAGGCAGTCCAGCACTTATCTCGCGTAAGAGGCTGTAGGACAGTCCAGCAGATACAAAGCATGTATGCGGCTAGGGTGATAATCGTGTTAAGATGTCGTCCATCTACTAGTAGAAAAGTGTGACTAGGATACAACGACTTATCATCGTGTATTGTGACGTGCCCTGAAAAAGGTCCCTTCCCTCCAATTGGAGTTGTGTTGCACATTGTAACGAAAGCCTAGGTGCTGAGTTACTGATAATGTGGCAGTGATGAGTAATGATGTTCCTCATACATTAGTTGTACTGTATGGTCTGTTTTGACGAAAAGAATATCTAAACATATCGTTCTGTATATGAACGGAGTTGCAAAGGTTTTCAATTGTGATATCAGCTTACATATATGATTATGTTGCTATATCTTATTGTTGAGCTATAGTGCTCAGTTTTGTTTCTTTTATATATCACAACACCACATAGTCGAAAAGGTGTTCATTACTGATATTTTACAGTATTTTGAACCGTATAATATATCTAAATAGATATGTATGTATATATGTTGAGAAGGGATTTAAGATATACAGTATATTGAACTGTATAGTGTTTTGAAACAATGGATAGGCTTTAAGCCTTGATTCCAATATTTGATATCTATTTTAAAAGATATGTTTTGAATCTTGGTTCATTATATCGATACCAAGGATTTCCAAATGATTTACGAAAAGTATTGAGTATGAATATAAGTCATACGGTATTTCGAACGGTATACTATTTTGGGGTCAAACCCTAGTAGTTTTTAAACATGGATCCTATATGGATTATTTACCTTAAAGGTTTAAAGATTTAAACTGGGATAGATTTCTTGCTGAGCGCTATTAGCTCATTCTTGCTTTACTAAAACTTTCAGCATGAAGAAAACGTTGCTGATTCACCTCGTGTTACGAGAGCAAGGGAATGGAGAGACCACCCTTGAGTTAGTTCAACAGGATGGATACTGCCGGTGTGAGCAGAATAGTTCCAGACTGTATTGGTAAGAATTGTTTTCGAGTAGGTTGTATTATTAAACCTTGTATAGAACGATGAGGTCTATTATTGTAACTTCAGGTAGAGGTTGTAAATAATAGATGAGATTCTGGATAGTACATTTGAGTTGTAATAACAAATGATACTTTTGTTTCTCATTTCCAAAGCTATAACTTGTGTGTGTGTGCGTAAGTGATTGGGGTCTTTGGAGTTGTATTATTAGAATGTTGTAAGTAATGCAGGTATTGTATAATTGATGGAGCGTGACAACCCAGATTCCTGACCCCGGATCTGGCGGTGTTACACTGATGTTGGTGGTAGTGCTGAGAGTCAAGAGGGAGTTCCTGCACCTAGTGCTGCAAGTAAGGAAGGTAGTCAAACAGAACCCATAGTGGTTCCTCTTGAGCCTAAGAAGAAGAGAGCTAAGAGGGTCAAAACCACTGTTAGCCACCATGTAGTCTCCCAAAAGACTGTAGAGGAACAAAGGGTAGTAAACACCTCCCTAGATGTTCCTTCTCAACAAGGGACATCTATTGAAATTGGCCTGTCTCCCAAGGCACCCTGTACAGAGTCTGCACCACCTCATGTTCCAACTCATGAGGAGCCTCCACTTGCAGAAACACACATGGAGTCAGGACACAGTGAGGATTTCACTTCCCAAGTTCATGCTTCACAAGTTCCATCTGTGGAGCAGCCATCACTCGTTTCTCCACTTTCACCTTCTTCCTTCCCTACTCATTCATTTGTTTCTTCTCCACAACCTAGAGAGGGGGACAGTCCCAACCCTTCGGGTCTTGATCATCCATCTCCAATCATGGATGAGCCCCCATCTAGTGGTCCACAAGAACCCATTTCTCAAAGTGAGATGGACACCACTCCTTCAAACACTGAGAAAGAGCAAGGTGCAATTCTGCTAGAAAGAGAAACAGCCAGTACCTTGTTCAATCTCCAAGGAGCATCTTACCTTAGGGAAGATGTTGTCACAGCCTCAGTTGCTGTCAAAGACTCTGAGAATGTTGTTGTCACAGGTGACCCTGTTGTCAAGGACTCAGTTGAAGTTGATGTCTCAACCAATCCTGATGTCCAAGCTGCAGTGGAACCTACTGTCAATCTTCCAACTGACAGTAACATTTCTGGCAAAGCTACTGTCACCGCTGCACAGCCTGATTTTGATGCTGTAACTGTTGAGGATGTCTCTGATGATGATGTGCCACTGTCTCACTTCTTAAAGGTACATTCTAAACCATCTCTTTCCATGCATGTAAGTACTGCTCACACCCATGCATCTAGGTTGAGTGAGGGTGTGCAAAAGAAAAGAGAGATAAAAGAAAAGAGAGGTGAGCATAAAAATGAGAGGCAGCCAAATGAGCTGGCAAAAGGTGAGGGACTTGAGCATGTCCAGAGTGAACTTGACGGAGCCCTATATGTTCAGGCACTAGGCCATGAGAGTTCTTCTGTGAGGAGTGATGAGATCACTCAGAAAAACACTGAGAGTGTGAGAACCCCAACAGCCTCCATGCCCCATTCTTTTCCTTCCCCTCCAAGAAGGTTAAGAACTGGTGGCCCCTCTACTGCTCACAAATTGGAAGCCCTAGAGCACAGGTGTCTCTCTATGGAAACTAAGCTTGACAGCCTGTCTACCATGGTGGCCTCTGGTTTCTCCAGTATTCAGAAAGCCATTCAGGTTCTATCTGCCAGTATTCATGCTGTCACTTACCTAAGGGGGAGAAAAGGGCAAGATCAGAATCTGTTCCAAAGCAAGATGCTGCATCTCAGGGGAATCCTGCAGGAAAGGGGGAGTCTGTATCTGCAAAGAAGACAGGGGGAGCAAAAGGAGATTCAGGAAGTAAGGGGGAGCAAGAACAAGAAGCTGGAAATCTGTTTGATTATGAGATGGCTGGTGAAACAGTGCTAATGTCTAAAGAAGCACTGGAGGCAATTCAAGGAAAAGCTCCATCCAAAAGACCAGTACTACCTCCTGTGACAATCAGAGAGCCAACTCCAATACCAAAGGAGAGTGCACTTGAAAAGAAATGGAGAGAGCAGGAAGAGCAAAATAGGCTGGGAAAAGGAAAAGACAAGTTGCCTGAATACATCTTGTCAGGAAATATCTGGAGTGAAGGAACTGAGTTTAGTCAGGAGAAGGCAAATGCTTTAATGGTTGACTATAGGGAAAGCACACTGCACAATCATGATAATGACTTCAGTAAGATAGTTGAGGAGGAAATGTTGGAGCCAAGCAGAAAATTGAGTAACTGCTCAACTTTAATGAGACAGAAGATCATAAGTGTGTGTGTGAAGATCAATTAAGAGAAGAGGTGGGCTATTGATGTATACCTGAACAATGGAATATTTATGCTTATCACTATGCAACTGTTGTAGAGCCTGCCAGCTAAGGTGTTAACAGTGATGAAAACAAAATCAAGGCAAACCATACATCCTTCAATGAGATTCTGCACTTGCAAATGCTGAGCTTAATCTCAGAAAAACTTCCAGAAGTCTACACCAATCCATTCTGTGTCTACTATGAATCTACCACAAAAGATGGTAAAAGGAGATGTTCATACATGAGTCTAGGAGGCACTTCTACGTTGGAGTCAAAGGCAATATTGAAGGTGCTAGACATGGTTCTCAACTCTAAAGCCAACAAGGAAAGAGCTCTAGCTGTCAATGCAATCTATGATTTGCTGATGAAAAGAGACAAGGAACTGAGCTCTACAGTAAAGAAGATGATCACCAAAGCAAACTCCAAAAGAGCTGATCAAGGTGAAAGATGTTCTTTTGATGTTCCTTTTGATGGTGATGATGAGTTGGATGGAAGTGGAGGAACTGGAGTAGCAGGAAATGCTAGTGGGAGTACTTCTGGGAATGTTGGAACTAAATCCCAGGAGGAAATGCTAGTGGGAGTACTTCTGGGAATGTTGAAGCTTTGGAGGCAAATATCTTGAGATGTTCTATAGACAGTATAAATGCTGAAAAAGATATTGTCACCAAAGAAGCTGTCACAGAAGACACTGTCCTGAAAGAAGTTGTCTTAGAAGACACTGTCATGGAAGATGCTGTCATGAAGGACACTGTCATTGAAGAAGATACTGTCTTGAAGGACACTGTCGAAGAAGATGCTGTCAAGGATGGAATCAAGCCTACTGTCAAACCAAAAAGGACAAAATCCTTAGCCAAGGCTTGGTTTTCTAGACAGGAACCTGAACCGAAGGAGACTTCTAAAGCAAGGAAAGGAAAGACCAAGTACTTAGGAATTCAGAAAGCTACAGGGCTATGCAGGAATTTGAAGAAGCCTCTTCAAGTCAAATACCCAAACTCTTTTGAAGTACAACATGCTAAATCCAAAGAAATCAGGAGTGTTGAAGTGAAGTTAGATGGCAATCAGGAGGCAAGCATGTACACTCTCTGGTGGGATTCATCAAGGTCAATAAAGGTTTATAAGGACTTCATCATGGAATTTGAGTCAATTTCTGTGAATGACATCCCTGTGATTGTGAGAACAAAGGTCAGGAGAAGGATTGATTACTTCTTCTTGGACAGAATGGTGGAGCTACTCCAAAGCTATGACAATGTTTGTAACACCCCCAGATCCGGGGTCAGGAATCTGGGTTGTCACGCTCCATCAATGATACAAAACCTGCATTACTTACAACATTCTCATAATACAACTCCAAAGACCCCAATCACTTACGCACACACACACAAGTTATAGCCTTGGAAATTAGCAACAATAATCAACATTTGCTATTACAACCCAAATGTACTATCCTGGATCTCATCTATTATATACAACCTCTACCTGAAGTTACAATAATAGACCTCACAATTCTATACAAGGTTTAGTAATACAAACCCACTCAAAATAATTCTCACTAATTCAAGCTGCAACTATTCTGCTCACACCGACAGTATCCATCCTGCATCAACTAACTCCAGGGTGGTCTCTCCATTCCCTTGCTCTTGTAACACGAGGCGGATTCGGCAATGTTTTCCTCATGCTGAAATATTTAATAAAGCAAGAATGAGCTAATAGTGCTCAACAAGAATTCTATTCCAGTTTAAATCTTTAAACCTTTTAGGGAGATAATCCATAAGGAATCAAAGCTTTTATCAATACTAGGGTCCAACCCCAAAATAGTATACCGTTTAAAATACCATGTGACTTATAATCATACTCATATACTCTTCGTAATCATTTGGAAATCCTTGGTATTAATATGATAAACCAAGTCTCAAACATATCTTTTTAAAATAGATATTAATATCGGAATCAAGGCTTAAAGCTTATCCATTGATTCAAAATACTATCAAGTTCAATATACTGTAAAATATCAGTAATGAACACCTTTTATAAAAGAAGCAAGAATGAGCACTGGAGCTCAACAGCAATATATACAGTTCGAAAATATCTTTATAACCACATGCTACGCATTAAACGGATAAAAGACTAGTATAACATATAAGATGAAGTTACGAGGAAAATTAATATAATGTTTCCGTAACCCAAAATCCACTTATGCAAATATAATCTGAGTAAGATTTTATCAGAGTCATAACTCATAAAATAAAAGATGAAGTTGCATGAATTTATTGTCACTTCATTTCCAAACACTTTCGACCTCCTGCCAACATGATTGGTTCTTCACCCCAATACATGTTGCAGGAATATCCAAATTGGATGATGAACTAATACTGGAGTTGCTACCGCGCCCGCTGTGCCTAACCTTGCTATGAGCAGTAGCAGGTCGCACCGCTCAAATAGTTTTCTACATGTAGATGGAAGAATCACGACAGCCTGACATTGTCTACCGCCTTTTTGGATCTCCCGGCCCATTTGGGGCAATAAAAGTTGGATGGGTCGGCGCAACTGGACCACTTACACCACTCCTAGTTCAGATGAAATCCATGACTCTGAAACGTAAAGATCGTCCTCCTTTCCCCAAGTGTAACACTTGTTGATACGACTCCACTAAGTAGTTATATCTAGGTTGGAAAGGAAGATTCTCCAATATTTCCCAAGCTATTGCTTGTTAATGGATATCGACTTGTTCCATTAATTTACCCCTCGATCGTTGAGGTGGTAACACAATATTTGACTTGCAGCAACTAAATTGCTTCGAGAAAATATCTGTCCCCTGACAGTTTTGAGTTGAGGGTTTAAAAAGAGTAGCAGTCACTTAAATCAGGTTTCCCATATTTTTGATAGTTGAGCGAGCATTTAAATCCTCTTAAAAGACTATTTAAATGGAAAAACAGTGTTTTGGGAACGTCTTTTTGATTTAAAAAAAATAATTAATAATATTTATTAAATAAGTAAATCTTAAATGAATATTCGAAAATAATATTCATTAAGTAAATCATGATCAAATGAATATTCAGAAATAATATTCATTAAATAAATAAACCTCGAATGAATATTAAATAATTAAACCTCGAATGAATAATAAATAATTAAACCTCGAATGAATAATAATATTCATTAAATAATATGCCTCAAATGAATATTTAAAATAATATTCATTAAATAATAAACCTCAAATGAATAATATTCATTAAGTAATAAACCTCAAATGAATATTTAAAATAATATTCATTAAATAATAAACCTCAAATGAATATTTAAAATAATATTCATTAAGTAAATAAAGACTAAATGAATATTCCAAAATAATATTCATTGAATAAATAACATTGAATGAATATTCAAAAATAATATTCATTAAATAAATAATCTTTAAATGAATATTCAACATAATATTCATTAAATAAATAATTAATCCTCGAATGAATATTCAAAAGTAATATTCATTAAATAATTAAATAATCTTCAAACGAATATTCAAAAAAATAATATTCATTAAATAATCCTCAGATGAATATTCACAATGATATTCTTTAAGTCAATAATCCTCAAATGACTATCCATAAATAATATTCTTTAAGTCAATAATCCTCAAATGAATATTCATAAATAATATTTTTTTTAAGTCAATAATCCTCAAATGAATATTCATAAATAATATTCTTTAAGTCAATAATCCTCAAATGACGGTTACCCGATATCTTCATCGGAAAAATAATCTTTAACATATACAGAAATATAATTACTTATGATCTTAGAGAAAATCATCCGCCCTTATCTTAGGGCAATATATATAACACTGGCTTATAACTAATATCCCATATCTAACTTATAAGCTCCACATCAAGTCATATCCTCGAATATCGCTATATATATAGCAGTTCGAAAACAAGTATGCAATTTATATATCGCATCTACATATCATATATGAAAACAGTTTATTATCACAACAACCGTAAGTATAGGTTTGAAAACTTGCATCTAGTATATGCATACATCAGAATATGGTACTTTAAAATACAGCATGGAATGAGAAAACTTGCCTGGAAATCCCGAAGTAGCAATAAGTCTCGGGTTGGTCCAGTAATCTAGAATCAACACAAGGTTCAAGATTAATAACTTAAACGCTTTCACCATACTAAGTATATACTATCTCAAGTACAAAGTCCATTTTCGAGTTAACTCCTTAAGAACTTCTACTCGAGCATGCTCGCTCACGCATTTTTATAAAATTGAGATTTAATCCTTTTTGCACGAAATCTTTTCGAGGGTCTTCCTCAACATACCTATCATGTTATCACAAAGTTTCACATTCCACCAAGTCGTTTAAAGGGTTTAATCATTACCTCAAAGTTGGCTAAGTGGTATAGTTCGGTTTCTCGAAACATCCTTTACTAAATTACTCGTTTCTCCTAAACCGTAAATCGGATTCACATGATCTTTATACCAAAACGAACCTTGAAACAAGACCTACACTATACTAGGCAGTGGTGACCTTGGACAGAAGTTCGTATGTTCGGACATCACAACCAAAACAATGGTTACGGAAAATCGGGCATTATAACGGCTATGTTTTAACGATTCCAAAGTTTAATCATAAACTTACAAGATCAATCCAAACCAAATCACCAAGTCAAATCCTCAACATCATTACTAATCCATAATCATCACCAATCAGTCAAAACCAACATCTACTTGCTTATCATCAAAACAACTTCAAACTTTCATCAAAATCACTTGATCATCCTTACGATTACACCGACTAAACTATACTTAAAACTAATCATATAAATCGATTTATAACTAAGGGTTTCAAGAGTTTATACCTTCCTTGATGCTTCATATACACTAACAATAGTTTATAATCCTTCCTTGAGCTTTGAACAAACCTTAACAAGCTTAATCTTTAAGAAACAAAATCAAGAATCATGAAAAGTTACTATTCATCCTCATCTTGTAAAATCCATAAAACATCGAGAAAGAAGAGTTTGGTGCTACAATATTTACCAGACCTTGTGCTCTTAATAAGCTTTATTTTGAGTTATAGATCGCCCAATTTGAAGCTTCCTAGCTAGGGTTTTGAGCCCCATCTTTCCGCTGGACAGAAACTGGACAGTTTGGGTTCTCCAACTTGGGGAAGGGATTTGGCTAGGCTACACTCCTTTGTTGACCATGCCATTTTGACATAATGTTACCCATGGAGTGGAGAAGCTATGGTTAAAATTTGGTGATTTTAGGACAAGTAGATTTGGAGTTATGAATTTTTCTCTCCTCCTTGTGCAAGCTGAGCAGAAAATCTGGGAAGAAAAATGGGGGAGCTTTTCTTTGCTTTTGCTTGGTTACTTTGATTAGATATTTGTATAAAGTGGTGAGTCATAGCTCTAGGTGTCTCATCTTGTGACACTTGTCCAACATGCACTGGCTTAGATAAAGTAGCTTTACTGGTTTGCTTTACTGGTTCGTTTCCTTTCACATGGATGATCCAAATGTTGCATTCCTCGAATTAATCTTGTTACATGTTACTTCCATGTCTATATTTAATCCTGTAAATGTCGCGTTGTTCCGTCACCGCTTAATCTCGTATTTAAATAGATTCGTGTCTCGTTGTTCGATTACGGCTTAATCTTGATGAACGTTCGCAGGGATTTCTTAAGGGTTCTATCGAAGTAGTTTACCGTAAACGTTCTCGATATCTCTAATTTTTTTATTAAATCCATATCCATGGAATTGATAATTTAATCCTCCAATACTTTCAAATAATGATTAATCCGTCCGTTATTGGTGAAATTTCGAAGAAAACAGAAATGCTATTTTTCCGATTCTGACAGCTTTTGCATTCTTTCATTTACATCGCATGTCACTAATACGACTTCGAAAGTTCATTATCCCGACTCGTACATAGGGTGGTCTGAAAATCTTTTTCGGTTCAGGAATTTACTATTCATCAAAAATAAAAATAAAAATAAAAATAAAAAAATAATTTTTTTTTTAACTAAGTCCAAAATTTGGGGTTATTACAGTCTCCCCTACTTAAAAGGATTTCGTCCCGGAATCTAAGAAAATAGCCGAGGTTACTCTTCCAATATAGTAATCTCCAGTTTCCAGGTTGACTCTTCAACTCTCTGGTTCCATTACAACACTTTCTCATTCCGGTCTGCGATATCTACCGGACGCTTTATATAAGCCAATTCTGGCTATGTTCATATACACCCATTTTCTATCAACATTCGATTATTCTTGCAATCGGCGGTACAACACTTACCGTAACTCCGGTTCTCTGAAAGGTTTCTTCCGGTCGGTCCGTCGGTCTACGGATCCTATGTGGTGATCGCACTCAATCTCGTTGCCAAACATGTTTGGAAAACTCCTCCCGAATCGGGAGTTCAATCGTTGGTTCTTATCTGACACGATGGTGATTGGAACTCCACATCACCCAACTATCTCTTTCGTAACTCTTCGGTTAACGATCTCTTGCTGATAACAAAATATGAGTAGACTCATTTGATCCATCAATTATAGCTCAATTGACGGCATAGTCCGACTCGATTCTTGTTGATCCTATTACAGAATCCATTATAGTAAAATTACATTCCTAATCAGGAATCTCTATTAACTGTGATAGTCAACTTGGTCTTTGTTCTGCCTTCATTTTCTGACATATCAAATATTTGTTTACCAATCGACAAATCCTTTTTATTTATCCGACCACTTATAACATTTCCTTAACTTTCTTTACCTTTTTGTACTCTCGGTGTAGCTGTCTCTTTATGACAGATCTTTATTCCTTAATTCGTTCTGGCTCATTCAGGACCTTTAAATAATCCTTTCTGCTCTCGTGACTTCAAACTTCATCCTTTCAGTCCTTTTTATTAGTCATTACGAACTGGTCAGTGGGGCTGCTATCTTAGCAAAATCTTGTACACATCTTCGGTAATATCCGACTAAATCCACAAAATTACTCGCCTCAGTTGGTGTGGTTGGTCTTTCCTAGTTTGAAACGTCTCCTATCTTTGCAGGGTCGACCAGTACTCCTTTACTGTTGACCACATGTCCTAAAATTGTACTTCCTTTAGCCAAAACTCGCACTTTGAGAACTTGGCATATAACTTTTATCTCCTCAGTGCTTCTAACACGATCCTCAAATGTTCTGCATGTTCTTCCTCGGTCTTTGAGGTAACCTAAATATTGCCGATGTAACTATGACATACTTATCCAAATACTTCTTGAAAAGTCTATTCAGCACGTCCATGAAAGCTGCAAGGGCATTCGTCAGCCCAAACGACAGTACTAAAAACTCGTAGTGTCCATACCTGGTGCGAAACGCAGTCTGGGGTACGTTCTCAGGCTTAATATTCAATTGGTGGTATCCAGTTCTCAATCAATATTCGAGAATTTAACTGCATCATGCAGCCGATCGATCAAATCACCGATCCTTGGCAGGGGTATTCATTCTTGACAATTAGCCTATTTAGCTCTCGATACTCTATGCTCAGCCTCATGTTGTCGTCCTTTTCCTTCACCAATAACACGGGTGCATCCCACGGTGATGCACTTGGTCTTATCATTCCTTCCCCTAACAATTTCTACAATTGAGCGACTAATTTCTTCATCTCGACTGGAGCTAGTCGGTACGGGGCCTTCGAAACTGGCGCCGTTCTTGGAGCTAATTCTATACCAGACTTTATTTCTCTATCGGGTGGTAACCCCGGAAGATCTTCTGGAAATACATCCTCGAATTCGTTGATGACGGGGATATTCCGCATACTAGGTGCTTCCCGTTTCATATCCATCACAGTCGCTAAACAAGTTTCATCTTCTTGGAGGTCAAACGTTTCCTCTTCCGACAATCTGAATTCTTACCTTCTTTCTTTCTCAATCTATTCACATTTCATACTCTATTTTCTTTATGCCTATTTCTTTCTCGTCCACTTTGCTTCCATTTCTATCATAGTCGTTTCATTAACCAAGGTAACATAATCAGTCGTTTCGAACACTTCGTTATTCTGAATTTGCATCATGCGAAACAAACCTTGGCAATTTCCGTAAAATTCGATTCATAATTTGTTGTACTCATTTGTCTTGGCTCTCAGCTTCAACACTCTCCTTTTCCCAAATACTAAGGAAAATACTTGCATGGTACCAAGAATACTTCAAGCAACTGAATGCTTTATAAAAAAAACTTTGTAAAAATTCTCGCTGAGGGGGCGACCTGGTTAGGTCTCAATTAAATTATCGTTTGAAAATCTTCCCACCATACTGCACTGCATACAAATGCATCGTGAATTCACTTATATAAATTTGACCGAAAGTTGAACTTAGTGAAACAATAACTAGTTCATTTCAAGAAAATTTTAACAACCAGCTGAACAAAATTTGCTAGTTCGATTAGTTTGGGACGCAGTATCTAGCTAGGATAATTAGCTAGATTTTCATCATATCATTAAAATTTCAACTAGTTAGAACAATTAACTAGGCACTCATTATGGCACATGCAATTAGCCATTTTCAATCTACTAGTACAAAATCTCGACATCATAGTCGAAGAAAGAAGAAAACAAAATTTTGACTACTCGGATAATTTATTGAAAAGGAGAGTAAATAAGTTTAGGATGAACAAGGTAATTATAACCCTTGAATAAAATATATGACACGAATAGGAAATTCTTGGTATCGGAACAATCGATAACCTCCCACCAAACATTTCTCATCAGTGAAACGGTCCACCCAAAGGTGTCTCCGTACATAAACTTTATCAAATTTTCCAATAGAATTGAATTCGGAATATCAATATCAAATTGATATCCTTTCTACGATTTCAACGTCTGATGTGCAAATCTCTCCTTAATAGAAGAAAAGAGTTCCCGAGTAATCTCTGAAATATATATCATCCATGTTTTAGACACATAGCTAGATATTTATGAACTCGACTGAGGAGTCCAAGTATGAAAAAAAAGAAATCGAATATCAAAATAATCGTTAAAGAATATTCGTCAAATAATTGAGGAAGCATTAATTGAACATTCCTTAGATAATTGAAAGAATACGAAATAAATTATAGACCTGGAACATGAACAAAACGCTCTGGTGAGTAATGGTAAGTTAACTCTGTGTATTTAAACCTCAAAGGTAATGAGAGGAGAAAAGAAAAGAAATAAAATGAAGATAGCAATTGTTGGTTGCATCCCAAGTTGAAGTAAGAAACTAGAAAGGTTACCTGACATGAATTATTCAAGGTAACACGGGCATGAACAGTTTTAGATTGAGGAGTGTACCAGCAAGTAGATACCAAAAAGTCAATGGTCATCATAATTTCTAACATCACCCGCACAAGTATGATCTTATCTTTCTGCCTTTATGGCTTACGGTACTAACCAACGGTACCTCAAAATCGTACAAGTCCTTAAATAGGTCGGGAGTTCGAACATATTTGTCATTCCACGATAATCGTCCCGAGATTGAGCCCCTTACGGCCGTATCAACACATCCTCAAAAGATGGAGGTCGATTAACGTATATGTAATTTCTTAACACTAATCGTATCGAACGAATCCAACCCCAGGCCACCATAGGTCTCGTTCCTCGTAGGTCCTGAGATTGTCGCATTGCTCGTTGCAACCACACGTGTCTTTATCAGAATCACGCTATCCATTCTTCATGTCTTTGATTTCGGAGTCGAGCAATCATGGCCTATCGTACGAAATATACTCGCGATGCGATTCAGCACGTTCGTCTCACGATAACGTTCTGGTACTATACGTACGCAACAGTCTCCTTTTTAGGTAACAAAATACCCATCGACGGAAAAGACACCGACTCTTGTGGAATCGTTGTTCTCAAGGCTTGGACCTCCTACACAAGATAATGCCCTAACTAGTCCACGCAATTTAGTAATTCGGATCGCGTAAAGGACTGTAAACGTCTCAATCTTCACATGTGCTGCCTTCTCGTGGCAAACTACAATGAACTTCAAACACTTAGGTTCTTACTAAGTCAAGTTATCCATTGGTATTGGCCATTCCGACCTTACCCCAACTGCAACCGAGACTCTGCTTCGCGTCTTATCTTAATGTTTTTGATAATCCGTGTACAATTCTAAACGTCCTTCTCATCATTATGATGATCTTCAACGGTCCTATCGGTCCTCCGATAAGTCCTCAACTAAACTCTTTAATCTTAACATCCTCAGTGGCACTACTTCCGGTAGTCCACTTAACGAACTCTATATGAGTCCTCTCGTCATTCTCTTACTTCGATATAACTCTTAACACTCTCATATCCAAGTTTATAACTTAACGCTCTAATACCATTTCTGTAACACCCCCAGATCCGGGGTCAGGAATCTGGGTTGTCACGCTCCATCAATGATACAAAACCTGCATTACTTACAACATTCTCATAATACAACTCCAAAGACCCCAATCACTTACGCACACACACACAAGTTATAGCCTTGGAAATTAGCAACAATAATCAACATTTGCTATTACAACCCAAATGTACTATCCTAGATCTCATCTATTATATACAACCTCTACTTGAAGTTACAATAATAGACCTTAAAATTCTATACAAGGTTTAGTAATACAAACCCACTCAAAATAATTCTCACTAATTCAAGCTGCAACTATTTTGCTCACACCGACAGTATCCATCCTGCATCAACTAACTCCAGGGTGGTCTCTCCATTCCCTTGCTCTTGTAACACGAGGCGGATTCGGCAATGTTTTCCTCATGCTGAAATATTTAATAAAGCAAGAATGAGCTAATAGTGCTCAACAAGAATTCTATTCCAGTTTAAATCTTTAAACCTTTTAGGGAGATAATCCATAAGGAATCAAAGCTTTTATCAATACTAGGGTCGAACCCCAAAATAGTATACCGTTTAAAATACCATGTGACTTATAATCATACTCCTATACTCTTCGTAATCATTTGGAAATCCTTGGTATCAATATGATAAACCAAGTCTCAAACATATCTTTTTAAAATAGATATTAATATTGGAATCAAGGCTTAAAGCTTATCCATTGAGTCAAAATACTATCCAGTTCAATATACTGTAAAATATCAGTAATGAACACCTTTTATAAAAGAAGCAAGAATGAGCACTAGAGCTCAACAGCAATATATACAGTTCGAAAATATCTTTATAACCACATGCTACGCATTAAACGGATAAAAGACTAGTATAACATATAAGATGAAGTTACGAGGAAAATTAATATAATGTTTCCGTAACCCAAAATCCACTTATGCAAATATAATCTGAGTAAGATTTTATCAGAGTCATAACTCATAAAATAAAAGATGAAGTTGCATGAATTTATTGTCACTTCATTTCCAAACACTTTCGACCTCCTGCCAACATGATTGGTTCTTCACCCCAATACATGCTGCAGGAATATCCAAATTGGATGATGAACTAATACTGGAGTTGCTACCGCGCCCGCTGTGCCTAACCTTGCTATGATCAGTAGCAGGTCGCACCGCTCAAATAGTTTTCTACATGTAGATGGAAGAATCACGACAGCCTGACATTGTCTACCGCCTTTCTGGATCTCCCGGCCCATTTCGGGCAATAAAAGTTGGATGGGTCGGCGCAACTGGACCACTTACACCACTCCTAGTTCAGATGAAATCCATGACTCTGAAACGTAAAGATCGTCCTCCTTTCCCCAAGTGTAACACTTGTTGATACGACTCCACTAAGTAGTTATATCTAGGTTGGAAAGGAAGATTCTCCAATATTTCCCAAGCTATTGCTTGTTAATGGATATCGACTTGTTCCATGAATTTACCCCTCGATCGTTGAGGTGGTAACACAATATTTGACTTGCAGCAACTAAATTGCTTCGAGAAAATATCTGTCCCCTGACAGTTTTGAGTTGAGGGTTTAAAAAGAGTAGCAGTCACTTAAGTCAGGTTTCCCATATTTTTGATAGTTGAGCGAGCATTTAAATCCTCTTAAAAGACAGATTTAAATGGAAAAACAGTGTTTTGGGAACCTCTTTTTGATTTTAAAAAAATAATTAATAATATTTATTAAATAAGTAAATCTTAAATGAATATTCGAAAATAATATTCATTAAGTAAATCATGATCAAATGAATATTCAGAAATAATATTCATTAAATAAATAAACCTCGAGTGAATATTAAATAATTAAACCTCGAATGAATAATAAATAATTAAACCTCGAATGAATAATAATATTCATTAAATAATATGCCTCAAATGAATATTTAAAATAATATTCATTAAATAATAAACCTCAAATGAATAATATTCATTAAGTAATAAACCTCAAATGAATATTTAAAATAATATTCATTAAATAATAAACCTCAAATGAATATTTAAAATAATATTCATTAAGTAAATAAAGACTAAATGAATATTCCAAAATAATATTCATTGAATAAATAACCTTGAATGAATATTCAAAAATAATATTCATTAAATAAATAATCTTTAAATGAATATTCAACATAATATCCATTAAATAAATAATTAATCCTCGAATGAATATTCAAAAGTAATATTCGTTAAATAATTAAATAATCTTCAAACGAATATTCAAAAAAAAATATTCATTAAATAATCCTCAGATGAATATTCACAATGATATTCTTTAAGTCAATAATTCTCAAATGACTATTCGTAAATAATATTCTTTAAGTCAATAATCCTCAAATGAATATTCATAAATAATATTTTTTTTAAGTCAATAATCCTCAAATGAATATTCATAAATAATATTCTTTAAGTCAATAATCCTCAAATGACAGTTACCCGATATCTTTATCAGAAAAATAATCTTTAACATATACAGAAATATAATTACTTATGATCTTAGAGAAAATCATCCGCCCTTATCCTTGGGCAATATATATAAAACCGGCTTATAACTGATATCCCATATCTAGCTTATAAGCCCCACATCAAGTCATATCCTCGAATATCGTTATATATATAGCAGTTCGAAAACAAGTATGCAATTTATATATCGCATCTACATATCATATATGAAAACAGTTTATTATCACAACAACCGTAAGTATAGGTTTTGAAAACTTGCATCTAGTATATGCATACATCAGAATATGGTACTTTAAAATACAGCATGGAATGAGAAAACTTGCCTGGAAATCCCGAAGTAGCAATAAGTCTCAGGTTGGTCCAGTAATCTAGAATCAACACAAGGTTCAAGATTAATAACTTAAACGCTTTCACCATACTAAGTATATACTATCTCAAGTACAAAGTCCATTTTCGAGTTAACTTCTTAAGAACTTCTACTCGAGCATGCTCGCTCACGCCTTTTTATAAAATTGAGATTTAATCCTTTTTGCACGAAATATTTTCGAGGGTCTTCCTCAACATACCTATCATGTTATCACAAAGTTTCACATTCCACCAAGTCGTTTAAGGGGTTTAATCATTACCTCAAAGTTGGCTAAGTGGTATAGTTCGGTTTCTCGAAACATCCTTTACTAAATTACTCGTTTCTCCTAAACCGTAAATCGGATTCACATGATCTTTATACCAAAACGAACCTTGAAACAAGACCTACACTATACTAGTCAGTGGTGACCTTGGACAGAAGTTCTTATGTTCGGACATCACAACCAAAACAATGGTTACGGAAAATCGGGCATTATAACGGCTATGTTTTAACGATTCCAAAGTTTAATCATAAACTTACAAGATCAATCCAAACCAAATCACCAAGTAAAATTCTCAACATCATTACTAATCCATAATCATCACCAATCAGTCAAAACCAACATCTACTTGCTTATCATCAAAACAACTTCAAACTTTCATATTTTACCAGACCTTGTGCTCTTAATAAGCTTTATTTTGAGTTATAGATCGCCCAATTTGAAGCTTCCTAGCTAGGGTTTTGAGCCCCATCTTTCCGCTGGACAGAAACTGGACAGTTTGGGTTCTCCAACTTGGGGAAGGGATTTGGCTAGGCTACACTCCTTTGTTGACCATGCCATTTTGACATAATGTTACCCATGGAGTGGAGAAGCTATGGTTAAAATTTGGTGATTTTAGGACAAGTAGATTTGGAGTTATGAATTTGTCTCTCCTCCTTGTGCAAGCTGAGCAGAAAATCTGGGAAGAAAAATGGGGGAGCTTTTCTTTGCTTTTGCTTGGTTACTTTGATGAGATATTTGTATAAAGTGGTGAGTCATAGCTCTAGGTGTCTCATCTTGTGACACTTGTCCAACATGCACTGGCTTAGATAAAGTAGCTTTACTGGTTTGCTTTACTGGTTCGTTTCCTTTCACATGGATGATCCAAATGTTGCATTCCTCGAATTAATCTTGTTACATGTTACTTCCATGTCTATATTTAATCCTGTAAATGTCGCGTTGTTCCGTCACCACTTAATCTCGTATTTAAATCGATTCGTGTCTCGTTGTTCGGTTACGGCTTAATCTTGATGAACGTTCGCAGGGATTTCTTAAGGGTTCTATCGAAGTAGTTTACCATAAACGTTCTCGATATCTCTAATTCTTTTATTAAATCCATATCCATGGAATTGATAATTTAATCCTCCAATACTTTCAAATAATGATTAATCCGTCCGTTATTGGTGAAATTTCGAAGAAAACAGAAATGCTATTTTTCCGATTCTGACAGCTTTTGCATTCCTTCATTTACATCGCATGTCACTAATACGACTTCGAAAGTTCATTATCCCGACTCGTACATAGGGTGGTCTGAAAATCTTTTTCGGTTCAGGAATTTACTATTCATCAAAAATAAAATAAAAATAAAAATAAAAAAATAAATTTTTTTTTTTAACTAAGTCCAAAATTTGGGGTTATTACAATGTTCCCAAAAATGTCATGGAACATGTTCTGAAGTACAAGGATGAAAGGGATATGGAATTCTATCAGAAGTTTGGTATATTTGAAGATCATGATGATGCTGACATTGCTCACTTGTTGGAGTATTCTGATGAAGTGATAGCTGATTATGAAGAGGACCCTCCTGAAGAAGAGGTGCAAACCCAACCAGGTCAAGAAGGACCTTCAAATCCTACAGCAAGAAATGCCACTGAAGATATGGAAGCTCCATTCTTGAACAAGTGCAAAGAAGCCAACAGGGTGGAGAGTGAAGGACCCAATTACCAAGCTTACATGCTAGAAAATCCTTTGAGGATCAGGTTCATAAATGAAGAGATTCCTGTTGGAAGCTTTCATAAGCTCAAAACAAGTGCCTTGAAGGATCTACTCTACTTGGTAATTGGATCAATTCATCCATTAGAACAACTGTATTCTTCTGAGATTGAGGGAATTCTTCAAAGGAGAAAGGGTGAAGACTCAAAGCTGGATAAATCTAGAAGAAAAACCCTGAATGCATATCCTGGAAGGAGATTCAAACTTGTTGAAGGCATACTGAAGTTCAGAACTTATGCATTTGGTAAAGACTTGTGGATAAATCTTCGGGATGCTAAAGTATGTCTCTCCAAAGCAGTCCATAAGTACATTGATGAGATAGAAGATGATGCCATCTCTCCTGATGAGAAGGCATTGGTGGAAGGACTCAAGGAGATTCTGAAAGAAGCTCTCATCAGAGAGGATGAAGCAAGACAGAAAAGGAAATCTGAAGCTAAGTAAAAATCTTTTGTCAATTCTGATCTTGTTAGTTAAGTTGTCAGCATGTATTAATTGTAAATTTGTTGTTATTGTCCATAAAAATAAATTGGGGGAGATTGTTAGGATTTATGGGTGATAGCTATGAGACAACTTAACTAGATACTTTTTAATGCTTAATTTTATTAAGTATGAACATACTGTCACAGCAAGAGTATGTTCTTGTAACCATTTTTTTTGTTGTTAAATAAGAGTTTAAGTACATCTTGGTAGATGTTCATTTATTTGTTCAAGCCTCAAGAAGTGCTCAAGGAGGACAGCAAGAATAAATGTTACTGGCATGGCACTGACAGTAAGGTTACAAGAAGACAGCATGTTGCAAGTCACGACAGTATATCCACTCTAACAGCAACATTGGCGGAAGCCCTCGGACAACACCTTTACCCTAGCCTGACAGCAAGCTTGGAATTCCTGACATCATCTATTGAGGGGATTTCTTACTGTCACCAAAAGCGCATTCCTGTGACAGCAAGCTTGGGGTTCAGGATACTGTCATGAAGGGATAATCTTTGTATTGGGGATCTATCCAGTCAAACATGTGACAGTTTGGATGTTCAACAACACTGCATCAGGTCTGCAAGACTACGACAGAAGCTTGAGAGATCACATGACAAAGCTCACCAATTCAAGAGTATGACAAATCAACATCTACTGAATTGTGTTAGCTAAAAATGGAATGTATCTAGATTGGTTTATTCAGTAATGATAAACTTGTTTGTATAGCAATGTAAGACTCACAGGTAGACAATTTCTAAGAAGCTGCCACATGAAAATGACAGCAGCTTCAAAAACCCGTGATGATAGAGATAGGTTGAATTGTTACTTAGACTATCTCTCGATTCATTCTTTGTAATCACTCGAGAAATCGAAGCTCAAGAAAACCAATATTTTCTTGAGGTTGTAGCAACACTTTGCAAAATAAATAAAACATTTATTTGGTGAGAAAAACTCGTGTGTCTACTAGTGTTTGCATTCCATAAATTGATAAACGTTAATCTTAGTTTTTGTTGTTGAAACGTAGATTGAGATTTATCAGTATTGCATTCACCCCCCCCCCCCTTTCTGCAATAGTCAAGGACCAACAGAGTCTTTGTTCGACAACTCATTCCCAGCTTCTTCATTGTCACCTCTCTCCATGGTTGCAGTTTCTTTTGATCTTTAAACTTCTTGTATGTTAGAAGCTTGCTCTGATACCAATTGTTATTCCCATAACAATGCAACCTAGATTGTAGAAGGGGGTTGAATACAATCTAGTTAATTTTACAAAACTTTTTCAAACCTTTTACAGCATGAATATATGAGTTGGTAAATTAACTAAGAATTGATACAAGCCATGAACAAAAATGAATTCTTCGAGTTAAAAAGACATGCAGGAGACAAGCAAACTTTTTAAATTTTTCAGGTGGGATTCTCGGAAAAAGCCCACCTGAGGTGTATATTGAAGAATTCTCTGGTTTTGTTTTTCAACAAACTCCAGCTGCTTACACAGATGATGGAAGAGAGCCTAAGAGTTTTTATATTCAGCTTTGTGCTCTCTCCACATACTTTTCTATGCTACTCCACACAGTCTTATATACATCGACTGTGTGTTTCAAACAAAACCTACAACATAATAAAATATTACATTTTGGTTCTGCTTGATCACATGCTCGTCTCAGAAACTATCCTGTTCGGGAAATGCCTTGGCTGGCATCACAAATAAACTTGTATACTCCTAAATGATGCTTTCTGATTGAGTGTGCTGCTCTCTTCAAAAATTACTAAGTCCATGCAATTGACCTAGCTTCCAAGCCCATGTGACATCTGCATGAAAGAGACCTTGTTAGATTAGGATTCAATGATCGTCAGGATCTAGACTCAACTGATCAGGATTGCTGACGTAATCAGGATTGCATGATCGTCAGGATCAAGATGAATATCAGGACTGGGATCAGGATTGATCATCAGGACTGGAAGCTGATCAGGATTCCTACTTCGAGTTATATTTGGAGTCTAGTTAAACATGGAAGTTTATTTTGTCGGTTCCTGGTTTGTAGAATGTAGCTATCGATTAAGGATATGTTTCAATCTTTGTAATTGATTAGGACTTATCTTGTTGTTGATAGAGAAGCTGTGTGAAGTATATAAACACAGTTTAAGTTTCGTTTAAACAACGATCATACACTCGAGTATTTGTGTAACCTAGCAGCTCTCAAGAACATCAGAATTTTTTGAAAGAATTTGTAACAGTTTTATATCAGATTTAATAAAGCTGTTATTGTTCTTTCATATTTGTGTTATATACTTGATTAAGTCGAGAATCTTATACAATTGTATTCAACCCCCCTTCTACAATTATTATTTACTAGGCAACAATTGGTATCAGAGCAAACTGATTTAATTCTGAATCAGATACGATCTAAAGATGTCGAAAACCAAGTATGAAAGCATGAAGATTCCCATCTTGAAGAAATCAGAATATCCAACATGGAGGGTAAAGATGCTGATGTATCTGGAGGCTATGGATCCTGACTATTTGGACAGGATTCGTGATGGACCATATATACCTACGAAGTTCGTTGAACAAACAGATACTGTACCTGAACATTATGTGGTCAAAGACAAAAGTGAATGGACTCCAGAAGAAAAAGCTCATGTACTCAGGGAACCAAAGATAAAGAATATCTTGCACAGTAGTCTTGATGTTGTCATGTCAAACAGAGTAATTGCATGCAAGTCTTCAAAAGAAATCTGGGATACTTTGGAAACTCAGTGCCAGGGATCTGCATCTGTCAAGAAAAACAGAAGGGCTCTTTTGATTCAAGAATATGAACAATTTGATGCAAGACCTGATGAGAGCCTGACTGATCTATATGATAGATTTCTGACACCATTGAACAGTTTATCTTTAGTTGACAAGGAATATGAAACTGAAGATTCAAACACCAAGTTTCTAAGAGCTTTACCTGAAGAATGGGACACACAGACCTCAATCATTAGACATCAGTATGATCTGAACACTGTGTCTCTTGATGAAGTCTATGGAATGCTAAGAACTCATGATCTTGAAGTTCAACAGAGAAAGAACAAGAAAAGCAGCAAGGCAAAATCTATTGCTTTGAAAGCAGAGGCTAAATCGAAAGGAAAAACTGTGGAGGTCTCTAGAAGTAAATCAAGAATAGTTGAGTCAGATCCTGATGACTCTTCATCAGATTCTGATGGCAATCCTGATGCCAATACTGATGATGATTCTTCTGACTCAGACCTGGAAGAGATGGTTGCTATGATTGTCAGAAACTTCAGAAGGATGAAGTTCAGGAAGAGTAGAAGACAAGGCAACTTTCAGAAAAAGACCTTCAATGCAGACAAAGACAAGTATATCAAAAAGGACAGCAAGGGTAGCAAATTTGACAAGTCAAAGGTTATATGCTACAAGTGTAATGGTACGGGTCACTTTGCTTCTGAGTGCAAGAAGACAAAGGCACTCATCACATCAAGCAAGTATATCAACTATGCTCTAATGGCCAATACTGAGGTACTAAATACTGTTTTTGATTTTGATACTGATAATGCTTCTGAGTTAAGACGTTTTCTAAAGTCATTGCATATTAGCTTTAGAAGTCAAACTGCTGAAAATACTAGAATCTTATCTGAGATGTCTGAACTTAGAAAAAGGAATGAGATATTAGAAGCTGAATTTTCTCGTATGCAAGAAGTACAAAAAGAATGTGATAATGTTAAACACATGTACTTAGAGATGAAATCTAAATGTACTTCTCTTGAAAAGAAACTTGAATATGCTAATGAGAAAATCAAAACCTGGACAAACTCTGGTAGGAAATTTCATGAGATTAATACCTCTAAGAATTGGAAAGAGTGTCTAGGATATAAGTCAGATGAAGATAAGAAATTGAAAGAGAAAATTGTCATTGATGAGACAGTCAGTCCAAAGACCTATAGACATGTTATAGACGCAACCAAATCTAAGATTACTCCTGTTAATTTTGTTTTTGGTAAGGATTCCAATTCTACTTTTGAAAAGGGATCTACTTCTACTCAAGGAATTAAAATTATAAAGTCTAAACCTGTCATGAATAAAGTCACTAAAAATGTAGGTCTATTGTCTCAGAAACAGCTTAAGGATAAAATCTGTGAGGTTACAGATAAGAAAAAGGAAGCTACTGTCAAGAGAAACAGGAATGGTAAAGTTGGGATCAATAAAGAGAATGGTTATAAATATATCCCAAATGCACCTAGAAAGTGTTGTTTTAACTGTGGTAACTCTAATCATCTTGCTATTGATTGTAAGAAGAGTAAGAAGAAGATTGTTGATATTTCTAAGTCTGATGTTAGGAATAGATCAGTATTTTATAAACCACAGAAGTCCTGTTTTCATTGTGGTAGTATATGGCATTCTATTTATACTTGTAAAGAGTATCATGATTTGTACTATAACTTTTATGATCCACTGCCTAAGTTTGATAGTAGTACAAAGTCTGATAGAATTGAGAATGTCATAGTGAAGCATGATTTTGTTAATACTAATACCGACAAAGCAAATCCTGATGGAGTAAATCCTGTCAGGACTGCTAATGTCAAAAAGTCTTCTGCTGCTAAAATTAATAAATTGCATGAAAAAGGAACCCAACATGTATGGGTTCCTAAGTGTTCTAACTAGTGTGTTTCTATTCTGATTGCAGGGAAAAAGGAAGAATGTGTTAGTCATGGATAGTGGATGTTCTGTGCACATGACTGGAAACAAAGCCCTGTTATCAGAATATGAGGAAAAAGCTGGCCCAACTGTGTCTTATGGAGATGGCAACATTGGACAAACTTTGGGATATGGCAATATAATCATTGGAAATGTCATCATTGAAAGAGTAGCTCTAGTGAAGGGACTAAAACATAATCTGTTGAGTATTAGTCAAATCACTGACAGAGGTTATCATGTCAATTTCTATTCCACTCATTGTGAAGTAGTCAGTAAAGCAACATGAAAGATAGCTCTGACTGGCTACAGGCATGGTAACATTTATGAAGCCAACATTCTCTCAAATACTGATGACTCCCCTACATGTTTAATCAGTAAAGCATCAGTAGATGAAAGTTGGAATTGGCACAAGAAGCTTTCTCATCTCAACTTCAGCAATATCAATGAGTTGGTTAAGAAAGATTTAGTAAGAGGATTACCTAAAGTTTTGTATACTCCTGATGGACTCTATGATGCATGTCAGAAAGCAAAACAGAGAAGGACATCATTCCAGAGTAAATCAGAATCCTCTATTGAAGAACCATATCACATGCTGCATCTTGATCTATTTGGTCCAGTCAACATCATGTCCATCAGTAAGAAAAGGTACACTCTTGTAATTGTTGATGAATATTCTAGATTCACCTGGGTGTATTTTCTGCACAGAAAAGATGAAACTCCTGAAGTTCTGTTGGATCATGTGAGAATGATTGAGACAACCACAAAGTACAAAGTCAAGATACTGAGAAGTGATAATGGTACTGAATTTAAGAATTCAAAGATGGAAGAGTTCTGCAAATACAAAGGAATTATTCAACAATTCTCTGCTCCTGGCACACCCCAGCAAAATGGAGTAGTTGAAAGGAAAAATAGAACTCTTATTGAAGCTGGCAGAACTATGTTGGAAGAAGCTAAATTACCTACATATTTCTGGGCAGAAGCAGTCAACACAGCATGTTATACACAAAATCTCACATTAATAAACAGGCATGGTATTACTCCTTATCAGTCACTCAAGGAAAAGAAACCAAGTCTGAAGCATTTGCATGTGTTTGGCTGTAAGTGTTTTGTTCTCAGAACTCATCCTAAACTAGGGAAATTTGAAACAAAGGCTGATGAGGGAATTTTCATTGGCTATCCTACATCAAGAGCCTTCAGAGTTTTCAATTTGAGAACAAGAACTGTCATGGAGTCAATAAATGTATCTATTGATGATAAGAAGATAACAGGAATCAATGAAGACTCTCATGATAAATTGATTTTTGAAAATGAAGCTACCAAGGAACCTGAAGAAAGTGAATCAGAAGCTGTCAATTCATCAGATCCTGATGGGTCACCAAATCCTGATGACACACCAGATACTGATGGTGCTAATACTGATGATGCAATCAATAGTGATACTTCTAGTAGTGCTAATGTTGAGAGGGAGCAACAGCATTCTACTACAAGTTCAGAGTCAACTCAATCATCAGGACAGAATTCTTCAGATACTGATTCAAGTACTGATCCTGATAACTCATCAGGAGGAGATAGCAATAATCCAGGGAGAGCTTCAAATCAAGAAAATTCTTCTAATCAAGATAACACCAATCCAGGGGGAGCATCTACTTCAAGAAACAATTTAACACCAGCAAGGAAATGGACAAAAGACCATTCTCCTGATTTGATAATTGGAGATCCTGATGCATGTGTTCAAACAAGAAGTGCAACTCAGAATGAATGTCTATACAATAACTTTCTATCCTAGGAGGATCCAAGGAAAGTTGAAGATGCACTTAAAGATGCTGATTGGGTTACTGCAATTCAAGAAGAATTGAATGAATTTGAAAGGAATGAAGTCTGGAAACTGGTACCAAGACCAAAGAATAGATCAATAGTTGGTACAAAGTGGATTTTCAAGAACAAGACTGATTCTGATGGAGTAATAATCAGAAACAAAGCTAGACTAGTTGCAAAGGGGTATTCTCAACAAGTGGGAATTGACTATGATGAAACTTTTGCTCCTGTTGCAAGACTAGAAGCCATCAGGATATTTCTTGCTTATGCAGCTCATAAGAAATTCAAGGTTTTCCAGATGGATGTTAAAAGTGCTTTCTTAAATGGAGAACTGGAGGAAGAAGTCTATGTTGAGCAACCTCCTGGTTTCATTGATCCTAAATATCCAAATCATGTGTATAGATTGGATAAGGCACTTTATGGACTAAAGCAAGCTCCAAGAGCATGGTATGAAACCTTAGCTCTATTCTTACTGGAAAGTGGATTCAAAAGAGGTGCTATTGATAAAACTCTATTTTATTTGAATCATGGTAAGGACTTGTTGTTAGTTCAGATTTATGTTGATGATATCATTTTTGGGTCAACAAACAATAAGCTGTGTGAAAAGTTTTCTAAGCTTATGCAGTCAAGATATCAAATGAGCATGATGGGAGAAATGAGTTACTTTCTTGGTCTCCAAGTTAAACAGACTGATGAAGGGATTTTTATCAATCAGTCTAAATATACAAGGAATTTATTGACAAGGTTTAACATGCAAGATAGTTCTCCTGCTACAACTCCCATAGCTACAACTACCAAACTTGATCCTGATCAAGGTGCTGAGGTAGATGTAACTCACTTCAGAGGAATGATTGGCTCTTTATTGTATCTCACTGCAAGTAGACCAGATATCATGTTTGCAACCTGTCTATGTGCAAGATTTCAAGCAAAACCTAGAGAACCCCATCTGATTGCAGTCAAAAGAATTTTCAGATATCTCAAAGGCACTCCTTCACTTGGTCTTTGGTATGCAAGAGAATCAGATTTTGGGTTGTGTGGTTATTCAGATGCTGATTTTGCAGGATGCAAAATAGACAGGAAAAGCACTTCAGGAAGCTGTCAATTTTTGGGTGGAAGACTAGTTTCATGGTTCAGTAAAAAGCAAAAATCCATTTCCACTTCAACTGTAGAAGCTGAGTACATTGCTGCAGGAAATTGTTGTGCTCAGATAATGTGGATGAAAAATCAGTTGTTAGATTATGGCATGTCATACTCAAAAATCCCTATTTTTTGTGATAACCAAAGTGCTATTGCAATGACAGGAAATCCAGTTCAACATTCTCTTACTAAACACATCAGTATTCGATATCATTTTATAAGAGAACAAGTTCTGGAAGGAACAATTGAACTTCACTTTGTTCCTACTGATCACTGATATATTCACCAAGCCACTACCTGAAGCTATTTTCAATAAATTGGTGAATGAACTTGGAATGATGAATTTTGAGAATTTCTGAGGAAAACTACAGAGAGGAAATCCTGATAACTGTCAAATCCTGATGGTTATTCAGAAAGGTATGTATTTTTGATCTATTCCTGATAGGACTCAATCCTGACATGAAGTCAAGTGGTAAATCCTGATGCTCAGATATTGAAGCTGGTATGAAAACCAGAGGTTCTATGCTAATTTGTCATCAACACTTCTGGTAAACTCTGGAAAATAAGATTTTTACTTAATCTTTGATTAAGTTTTCAGTCTTAATTCTCATTTTCAATTATATTTCTATCAGAGTTTACTATTCGTCATTTTATATGTCAATATCAGTGTTACTAACAAATTATGCAGGCAAGTACAGAAAGAAAACAGTTGAGCCTGATCTAGTATTGAGAAATAATGATGATGATGATGATAATACTGGAAATGATGGTGGTGACAAAATTCTACAAGGAGAAACCTCTGATGCTGCTGTTATGAAGTCTACAATTCAAACTTCTCAAAGTCAAACAACGCAGTCAACTCATGTTTCTGATTCTGGAGTTAAGACAGTAAGAACATTGGTGCAATCTCAGATCCTGACGGAAGAATAAATACTGACAGGTGATCAAATCCTGATGCCTGGTCATGTACAGACTCTTGCTACAATTCCTGAAGGAGATGAAGATGTGATTATTGATAATCCTGAAGATGCATCAAACCTATTCCAGAAGTTCACTACAAAAGATGGCAGAATTGTTACTCTATATCACACTGATAAAAGAGTTCAACAATTATTTGCTAGAAAAGCACTCTCTACAGCAAGTGAAGAATATCATGATCTCTCACATGAAGAATTCTTAAAACAACAGAGAGAAGTGATGGAAAGCTTTAATAACCCTGCTCCTGCTAGAGGAAGAGGAGGCAGAGGTAGGAGAGGTGCTAGAAGAGGTAGAAGAGGTTCTTCAACTCAAACAGTGCCTAGACAGACAAGGTCTAGAGGTTTATTAATTAAAGAAATTCCTGAATCTTCACAAAGTCTAATAGATCCTATTATCAAGGATATCATTGAGAAGGAAGACAAGGAGTTTATTGAAGAAGAACCTGAATTGAGAAGAGGACCAAGACAATTAATTCTCTGCAATACAAATCAAAATGAAGATTCTAATCCTGATATTGTTCCTGACAATGTTCAAGATCCTGATGAATCTGAAATTCTGCAAGAGATTGAGTTGTTAATCTTATCTACTGTGGTTGATTCTCACAACAAGGAAGTGGATGAAGAAGAAGAAGCCAGAAGAAGAGAAATTACAAGATCAACAAATAGAGATTTCAATATCTATGTACAAAGGCTTAAACACTCAAACGAAAGATTGTGGAGAAATCCAAGCAGACGGGAATCTTTACTAGAAAGAAGCTATGCGTTTGAAAAAGAAAAAAGATAAGAAGTGGAAACACATAAGTACACTGAGGTGTAATACACCTATCAATTTTCAGACTGGAGGAATTATAACAAGTGCTTCAAGTGTTGTTGATTTATCTGATTTGGTTAGATCAAAAGCACTCTGGCTACGAATGTTTTCAAATCTGAAGCAATTGTCAAGTAATTCAAGAGGAGGTATTGGACACATGGATGCTGAATATCTGAATATGTCTTATGTTGATCCTTACTCCTTGACTGAAATTGGAGGTACTTTAACTTCTGAAAACCTGAACAATTTATTAGCTGTTGATATAGTTATAGATTGTCATGATGGTATTGAAAAGAAAGAAAAGCTTTTGTACTTCATGAAAGATGGTAGTGTGAAGATTCTATCCATTCAAGATCTGCTGATGAAAACTACACAGGAACTGGAATATGTTCACTATCTGTTAAGATGGAAGAATAAAGTGTGCAAAGTGTGGAGTGACATGATCTTGTCAACAATAAGAAGAAGACTGGATGGAAACAAAAATTTCAATGATAATTATACTCTCATGTACTTAAATCAAAGAGGTCAAGATGTGGAAATGCAAAGGGGTACTGCTGTTAAAGAAGTAACTTTTGGTATGACACAACTTAGTCTCAATCCTGATGGGAAGAAAATTGCTTATCTTTTGCTTGAAGATCACAGTCTACAGAGAAGCTCCATACAAAATCTCATAGCAGCTATTTACCAGATTAATGAGGAAGATGAAGAACTCAGAAATCTTAAGGAAAGACTTATTCAAATTCTTGAAGAAAAAGAAGAAAGTTTGTTATCCAACTTCTTGAAGATGAATCTGTTCTATCAAAGAATCTAAACAGATAAGTTGCTGCTGATATTTGTACATTTTGTAAATATGTTTTTGACATCATTGAATCTTAGGAATCTATACTTTATTTCACAAAGTATGAGATTGGGGGAGATTGTTAGATCAGGATTCAATGATCGTCAGGATCTAGACTCAACTGATCAGGATTGCTGACGTCATCAGGATTGCATGATCGTCAGGATCAAGATGAATATCAGGACTGGGATCGGGATTGATCATCGGGACTGGAAGCTGATCAGGATTCCTACTTCGAGTTATATTTGGAGTCTAGTTAAACATGGAAGTTTATTTTGTCGGTTCCTGGTTTGTAGAATGTAGCTATCGATTAAGGATATGTTTCAATCTTTGTAATTGATTAGGACTTATCTTGTTGTTGATAGAGAAGCTGTGTGAAGTATATAAACACAGTTTAGGTTTCGTTTAAACACCGATCATACACTCGAGTATTTGTGTAACCTAGAAGCTCTCAAGAACATCAGAATTTCTTGAGAGAGTTTGTAACAGTTTTATATCAGATTTAATAAAGCTGTTATTGTTCTTTCATATTTGTGTTATATACTTGATTAAGTCGAGAATCTTATACAATTGTATTCAACCCCCCTTCTACAATTGTTATTTACTGGGCAACAGACCTCTCCTTGGTTACCCGACTGTCAAGTCACTATCAGTTGAGATAAGTGAACTTGTAGTATTCAAATAGGTCTTCATGCTTGTCAAGCCTTTCCTTTGTGTTCAGATAGAAGTTAAACTTCTAGGTAGCTGCCTTAACTCTTATTTATCCATCGAGACATAAAAGACAATAGATGACTTCACATTTCACTTGTAGGAATTTGAGCCTTCGAATATTTACAATTTTGACTCCCTATTCCATACATCTTTTGCGTCGTTATCCACCATCTTTTAGTCACGGGTGTGTAATGATGATTTCTGAGACTGTCCTCCATTCAACCTGCTAAATAAGGAAACCTTCAAAAGATTCCGTTACATAGATTTGTTTTCCTTGTTGAATGAGATGAACATCAGTAGGCGTATTAATTCCATACCCGTAGACTACCATTTTACGACAGTTATCCGTAGAAAGGTAATCTCAGAATATCCGTAGAAGTAATATTCCATAACTGTATCCATAGATGAGACATGACATTCTTGACCGTATCCATAGATAGACCATGACCTCCTTAACTGCATCCATAGATAAAACATGACATCCTTAGCTGTTTCTGATGATCAACTTCCTTCAGCTTTTATCCGTAGATATGATGTCCCCAGCTTTTATCCGTAGATGAGATAAGATGTCCTCAGCTTCTATCCGTTGATGAAATAAGATGTCCTCAGCTTCTATCCGTTGATGGCATATGATGTTTTCAGCTTGTATCCATAGATGAAATAAGATTTCATAGCATGATCCGTAGAATGGATACACTTAGCTTCATCTTTAGATAAAACATCTTGTCATCTTTATTGATTCATCATTACTGAGTTGAATAGGCCGACTTACCACTGAAACACTTGGTGTTTGATTAGACGTCCATTGGCTTGCTTCTGAATTGCTTCCTAACTTGATGACAGAATATCCTCCAATCATTTGGTGTGACTTTTAGACCTTGGATAGATAAAATGCCTTCTAGTTAGCTTCATGATTTATCAGATTCTGTGAACTATCTTTCTGACAATCAGCTTCAGTGTCAAGATCAAATTCTTGTCTTGAGCATTTTGTTTTCATCATTCCAAATAGGTCAACCCTAACACTTCTAGTTCCCTTTTCAGCTGCTCTTTCAGAACCATTTCTCTTCTTAAGACAACCTCAAGTTCTTGTTTTCCATTTAGGCAATCGACTTTTGTTTTCTCAAACTCAGAGACTTGAGTTTCCAACATAGCATTTATCTCACTAAGCATAACATTAGTTGCTTTGAGTCTGACATTTTCTTCAATGAGAATGTTAAGAGAAATACGCACATCATGTAATTCATCAATTAAACTCATTACAGTGTTGTAACATACTTCTTTAACTTGTTTTGTTGGCTTCAGAGAAAATACTTGATTGCTGGTTGAACTTGCTTCTTGATTTTCTTTGGTTGTGAGTACAAGGTTGATAGATTCCTCTGTTGAATTCGAATAACCTTCTTCAGCTGAGACCATTTGAACAAAAAGGACTTCATCTTCCAGTGCCATTCTTTCCTTGCCCTTGTCTGATGCGGTTCTGATACATTCACAGATCTTCAAGTTGAATGTTGAGCTTGCTGCTTCTGTTCTTTCCTCTTCCTTCAAATCTTGGTTGGAGATGACCACATCTCTGGCTTCTCTTTCCCTTTTGTCTCTGATAATCTTTGCATCTTGCACAGCCTCAAGTTTACTGGCTTCAAGAGTGCTTAACAGATCGCCAAGATTTAGATCTTTGGACCCAAGGGTGTTTTTGATAAACACAGAGATATGCTTCCATTTCCCGGGTCTGCAAACATTAAGTTTGAGTCCTTGCTTGAAAACTCCTTCCCACACTTCTTTGAATCTTGTAAAAATCTCTGAAATCTTGAAAGAAAATCAGACAATTCTTCACCCGTTTCATAGTGAAACAAATCAAGTTCCTATGTGAGTAGGCACAATCTTTTCTCTTGGACTAGTTCAGTTTCTCCATGATTTGTATGAATGATGTCCCTTCTATCGTTATGAGATTTGAAGCTCAGGAAATCTTCATACATGCCATGTACAAGATTATTGAGAATAATCTTGTTGCCCTCGTGTCTGACTTCTCTGTTGTCTACGGAACATTTGAGAAGAGTACTTGGAACTGATTCATCTTTCCCAGCTTCTTCATTGTCACCTCCAGGGTTGCAGTTGCTTTTGATCTTTAAACTTTTGGTATGTTTGAAGCTTGTTTTGATACCAATTGTTATTCCCAGAACAATGCAAGCTAGATTGTAGAAGGGGGGTTGAATACAATCTAGTTAATTTACAAAACTTTTTCAAACCTTTTTGGAGTATGAACATATGAGTTTGTAAATTAACTAAAATTCAGTCAAGCTTGGAACAAAAATGAATTCTTCAAGTTAAAAACAAATGCAGGAGACAAGCAAACTATTTAAACTTTTCAGGTGGGTTTATCGGAAAAAGCCCACCTGAGATGTATATTGAAGAATTCTCTGGGTTTGTATAAACAAACTCAGCTGCTTACACAGATGATGAAAGAGAGCCTAAGTGTTTTTCTTTTAGCTCGGTGCTCTCTTCACACTTTTCTATGATACACCATACAGTCTTATATACATCAACTGTATGTTACAATCAAAACCTACAACATAATAAAATATTATATTTTTGGTTCTACTTGTTCACATGCTCGACTCTGAAGCTCTTCTATTCGGGAAATGCCTTGGCTGGCATCACAGATAAACTTGTATAGTCCCAAAAGACTGCTTTCTGGTTGAGTGTGTTTCTTTCTTCAAGAATTACTAAGTTCATGTAAATTGACCTAGCTTCCAAGCCCACGTGACATCTGCATGAAAAGACCTTTCCTTGGATACACGACTATCAGGTCACTATCAGCTAAGATAAGTGAACATGTAATTTTGCATATAGGTTCTCATGCTTGTCAAGCTTTTCCTTTGCGTCCAGTTAGAAGATAAACTTCTAGGTAGCTGTTGTAACTCTTATTTATCCTTCGAGGCATAGAAGATAATGGATGACTTCACATTTCATTTGTAGGAATTTGAGCCTTCGAATATTTACAGTTTGACTCCCTATTCCATACATCTTTTACATCGTTATCCACCATCTTTTAGTCACGGATGTGTAATGGTGATCTCTGAGACTATCCTCCATTCAACCTGTTAAATAAAGAAAACTCCAAAAGATGTTTTTACATAGATTTGCTTTTCTTGTTGAATGAGATGAATATCAGTAGGCGTATTTATTCTTTATCCGTAGACTACTATTCTACTTCATTTATCCGTAGAGTAGTAATCTCAGAATATCAGTAGAAGTAATATCCTAAGATGTATCCATAGATGGAATATGACATCCTTAGCTGCATCCATAGATATGACATTCTTAGCTGTATCTGTAGATCAACTATCATCAGCTTTATCCGTAGATGGATATGATGTCCTCAGCTTTTATCCGTTGATGAGATAAGATGTTTTCAGCTATTATCCGTAGATGAGATAAGACTTCCATAGATTTATCCGTAGAACAGATATATTTAACTTCATTCTTAGATAAAACATCCATCATCCTTATTGACTCACCACTACTGAGTTGTTTTGGCAGACTTACCGCTGAAACACTTGTTGCTTGATTAGACGTCAGTTGGCTTGCTACTGAATTGCTTCCTAACTTGATGATAGAATATCTTCCATACATTTGATGTGACTTTTAGACCTTGGATAGATAAAGTGCCTTCTAGTTAGCTTCCTGATTATCAACTGCTGTGATTTAGCTTTCTGATTCTCAGCTTCGACATCATAATCAAATTCTTGTCTTGAGTATTTTGTTATCATCATTCCAAACGTATCAAACCTAACAGCTATCAGCTTCGAACCGATTTAATCATAAAATAAACAATTATAATTCTTATTATCCATAACTCTAATATAAATTATATGGCACCGATTAAATAATTACTATAGATGTGTGCGGTATATGATTTGTCAATTCAGATTTATAAACTCACTAAAAGATGCAAAGATAGCACAACTTACTTTAAAACTAACCACCTAATATTGTACATGCATAGTAGGACTTACCAGGAAGTTGCAGAAGAATAGACCCAACAACATTTAACACTTGAATTTATTAATAAACTATATACAACTCAATAAGTGCATCTATTGACCATCTAATGCTCACAGATTTGAGTAGCCCGAGAAGACAAACTGGATACTCATGTACATAAAATAAGTATGATTTGACATTAACTTGGTAATTCAATTTTAATTATCAAATTCGGCATTAATAAATTTGTACTATAATATATTTTTATATAATTCACTTAAAAACAATACAGGTTGCGGGAATATATGTTCTCTAATTGGTATCAAAACTTTAAAGTAATTAACAAAAGTGTAATTGCATTTAAAATGAGAACAAAATTAATTTAAATAAATATATTCATGCTAGGAAAAATATTCACTAGAACTAAAATTGAATAAAAGCAGTCGCATTGAAAAACTTAAGTATGATATGCACTTGTAGAACATGTAACCAGTAAACGAAAACAAATATGAGATTACAAAAACATGATCCAAATTCACATTATTATAATATAAGTGAATTAAGAATTCAAGGGTTCTTGCATAGATCTTAAACTCTTTAATTAGAGGGATGTACGACTACAAACAATGATCACATAAATAATTCACAAACATATAAATTTACATATATTTTACAAGTACCTATAATCAACGAATGGGCGAATGATACCTGCAAGATTTTTGAACGATCCTTTGTTCTGAATTTCGCTTCCCCTACTAAGCGGCTCTACTCTTAAGTATTGTTTTATATTTTAGAAAATACTACTAAAACTTGTAACTTAAATGGGAATTAATCAAACAAACTTTATGGGCTTCTCCTTTCTTACCGGCTAACCCACTAATATAATTAACCGACATTTATATAAAATAATTAAATTCAGACAAAGTTATATAACGAGTAAAAGAAATATGAATAAAATCGTCAAATTTATTCTAATTAATCTAAATAATAAAAATAAAATAATGTACAAAATTATGAGATGTTACGGTAACCCAATTACTCATAAGCAAGCCCAACTTACATACTCATTAACTCCTTATATATAATAAGCGTAAGGAGATCTTATCCAAAATTTTGGTCGGTCACTATACTACCAAAAGTATATGATCCGTTGGATTATAAAACTATAAATATTCAAATAGATAAGGACCCTTAGATATAATATTAAAAATTGTATTTGATTAATAATAGGATAGTATTTAAATACTAAAAGGTGTATTTTGATAATTTAAACCAATTATAAATAGGTTTTCTATATTGAATAGAAATCTTTATGTAAAAAATCGTAATTATCCTTTTTCTTTAGTTTATGGATAGTTCCAGTTAGATAATCATCAATATACTTATATAAAGGAGAAGACGGAGGCGGTGAGGTGGCGCTCTCAAATCGCTTCGTTCTATTTTTCTAATTTTCTCATTTTTTTGAATTATTAATATTAAAAATTCGAAAATATCTCATTTGTCTTTAAAATCTTTACTAATGAAAGAAACTAAATATACAATTCTAATATTATTGCCTTAAAAAATCTTTACAGATATAGGAAACTAAATCTTGAATTTTAATATTCTCCTATATTTTTTATTATAAAATATCTTAATTGTTTTGAAAATCTTTAGTAATAGAGGAAAACTAAATATACAATTTTAATATTAATATTCTTGTCTTTAAAATATTTACTAATGGAAAAAACAAATTATACATTTTTTATATTCTCCTAGATATTTTATTTTTAAAATCTTTACTAATGGCGAAAACTAAATATACAATTCTAATATTCTTGCCTTTAAAATATTTACTAATGAAAGAAAGTAAATATAGAATTTTAATATTCTTCAAATTTTTATTAGAAAATATCTCAATTGTCTTTAAATCTTTACTAATGGAGGAAAGTAAATATACAATTTTAATGTTTTTCCCTCTAAAATCTTACTAATGGAAACTAACTAAATCTTGAATTTTAATATTCTCCTAAATTTTTTATTATAAAATATCTTAATTGTTTTTAAAATCTTTAGTAATGGAGGAAACTAAATATACAAATTTAATATTCTTGTCTTTAAAATATTTACTAATGGAAGAAACAAATTATACATTTTTTATATTCTCCTAATCTTTTTATTTTTAAAATCTTTACTAATGGGGGAAACTAAATATACAATTCTAATATTCTTGCCTTTAAAATATTTACTAATGAAAGAAAGTAAATATACAATTTTAATGTTTTTTCCTCTAAAATCTTACTAAAGGAAACTAAATATACATTTTTAATACTATCATTTAGTTGTGAATATACTTAATAACATATGATATATATATATATATATATATATATATATATATATATATATATCCTATATATAAATGAGAATAATTAATATATATATATATATATATTATTATTATTATTATTATATTACTAGCTTAAAACCCGTGCGCAGCACGGATTGTTAATTGTTATTATTATTATTTTAATATTTTTTTAATTGTATTTGTTAAAAGAATAAGTAGGCATGTTAAAATAGCTAAACACTTTTAATTAATTAAAAACATAAAAATTATATTTTAAAATAAATAAGTAAGGGTTTGCCCATTATATTTTTGGGAAAAAAAGGGTTTTAGTAAGGAAAAATAAAAAATGTAACATATATTTAGTTTAAAAAAGTTAATGCCCGTGATATTTTTGGAAAATGAGGTTTTAAAATTTAATAATTAAAATTATTTAAATACATTTTAAAATAAATAAGTAAATGGTTTGCTCGTGATATTTTTAGAAAATGAATGAATTTTAGTGAGAAAATAGAAAAAGTGAATTGAAAAAGTTAATTTCCCGTGATATATTTAGAAAAGAAGGGACTTTGTTAGAAAAAATCTAGAATGTGTTTTAGCTGAAAAGATAATTGGTTATAAATAGGTATTTGATTATTTATATTTTAATATTTTTAGTAATTGCATTTGTTAAGAAAAATAAGTAGGCATGTTAAAATAGGTAAACTTTTAAAAAATAATTATAATATTAAAATAGATTTAAAAATAAATAACTAAAGGTGTGTCCGTGATATTTTTGGAAAAAGAGGGGTTTTTAGTAAGGAAAAATAGAAAAACTAACATGTTTTAGTTAAAAAAGGTAATTGTCCGTGATATATTTGAAAAAGTAGGGGAATTTGTTAGAAAAAATATATAAAATAATGTATTTTAGGTAAAAAAAATAGGTAATTGGTTATACATAGGTAATATTATTATTTAATAATATATTTCTATAAATAAGTAAGGTTTATTAAGTAAAAACACGAAGTACAGTTAGTTAAGTAAGGGTAATTAAGTAAAATCACAACATACCATACCAACCGACCAAACTTTTAATGTTTCGTCTATTATATAATAGTAGTGATTATACTATAAAAAGGAGAAGACGATAGCGGTGAGGTGTCGTCTCTCAAATCGTTTCAATCTTTTTTTTTAATTTTTGAAATAATAAAAAATAAATATTATATAAATTCTCAATTTTCTTCTTACTATTTTCTAACAGTGGAAACTAAAAAACGTTTTCCACTAACTCAATTTATTAATCTTTCTTACTGTTTTCAAGTAGGGAAGCTAAATATGCGATGTTAATATTCCCGTAAACTTTCTCTTCAAATCCAATTTATTTACTAATTCAATCCTACTATATTTTAATGGTGGAAACTAAGTATATCTTATTAACATTACTCCTAAATTTACTCTATTAGTCCAATTTATATATTAATTTCTTTTTTTACTATCTTTCAATCGAGAAAAATAATAAATGAGACGAATTGAGTTTGCGAGGCGCTATAAAATAAAATAAAATATATAAGTTTAATTTTTATTTAATTTATTTCTTGAGTACCTATATTTTAAACAATAAAAATTAGATTTTTTTAAAAATACTTAAATTAAAATTTATGGCATAATAAAATTGATTAATATATGATGTAATTTATTTAGTAAATTAGTTTGTTACCTATTTAGATTTGATTACAACGAGTGAACGAGAAAGCGGGTCACTGGGAGAAAACATATTTAACGAGAACGATTCATTAGGAGGATCATGTCATTTGCTAGAATTTAATAGAATTTAATATTGATGTTATATTATGTATTTTAAAATAGAAGTTGGAATATGAATTTTGAGAAAAATAAAAATGGGGAAAAATATACTAATATTTGATACAATGCTAAAATAATTAAAAATATTAAACAATTGTTCTTTTCTATATTTATTCAAAATTTCGGTAAATGATCAAAGATGAAACAGAGAATTCAAAAGAAAACCTTAATTTTACGTCAGAAATATTATTTTGTTTAAAAACATATTTTGTAGAAATATTTAGAGAAATTTTTACAAAGCCGTTGCGAAGCGCGGCTTAATAAACTAGTAATTATTAAACCATCATTAAATTAAAGATAATTTTGTTAGCTTCGCGTGGACTGTAAAATTGTTAAAATCTGTTGTCTAAAACACAAGATAGAGCCCAAACAGTAAAGTGATTATCTAAATTTTAATATATTTTTTTAATTTAAACCAATTATAAAAAGGTTTTTATATTGAACAGAAATCTTTATGTAAAAAATCGTAATTATCTTTTCTCTTTAGTTTATGGATAGTTCCAGTTAGATAATAATTATTAAACCATCATTAAATTAAAGATAATTTTGTTAGCTTCGTGTGGGCTGTAAAATTGTTAAAATATGTTGTTTAAACTCAAGATAGAGCCCAAACAGTAAAATGATTATTTAAATTTTAATATTTTTTTTTATTATTGTAGCACCAATTTAATTTTTTTTCCTAATTCTTTTAAATTTATAAATTCTATATTTATTTCAATAAAATATTAAAATCAATTTAAGAAAAAATTAAAATCGATCTGGTCCGTGTACGACCACTATACGACCACATTAATTATTACAGTTAGATCTTAAATAGATCGATGAGAATTGTTAGATATAATATTAAAAAGTGTATCTGATTAATAATAGAATTATATTTAAATACAAAAAAGTGTATTTTGATAATTTAAAATTTTTCTATGTAAAAATTCTTAAATATCTTTTCTCTTTAATTTATGTATAGTTCAAGTTAGATAATAATTGTTAAACCAAATATCAAATAACAATTCATATCGATTACAATATTAAAAATTATCAATATAATGCTCATGTATATCATATAACAATGATACATGTGGACCCTGCGTTATAAGAGACGCACATGAATAAATTTAAACATTTTTTTTCTGAAGGAACATAACAATTTGATTAATCCAAATTATAATTATATTATTTTACATATAATAAACATAAAAGGATAATATCAAAATATTATTAAAATATTGAGGGTTTCATATTCATAAACAATGATTTTGAGTATAATACTTAACCATCTTTTCTTTGGGTAGGTCACTGGTCAAGTTAGATAATAATTATTAAATCATCATTAAATTAAAGATAATTTTGTTAGTTTCACATGGGTTGTAAAATCGTCAAAATTCAATTTCTAAAACTCAGGATAGAACCCAAATAGTAAAGTGAGTATCTAAATTTTAATAAATATTTTTTTATAATTGTAGCACCAATTTATTTATTTTTCCACTAATTCTTTTAAATATAGAAATTTTATCTTTCTTTCAATAAAGTGTTAAAATAAATTAAGAAAAAATTCAAATCGATAAAGTCTATAATAATATGAGAATAAAATTTTATATAATCATAACATAATTTTTATACTTTTTAATAATTTTAAAGTAATAATGTATTTTAAAATTTTATTTACACTATAAATAAAACCGAAATATTAAAAGTAAAAGCAGTTAGTAAGATACTTATATCAGTATGTACTTGATATCCTTATTATATTAAACTCTTTTATATAATAAGCATAATAGGGATTTATCCAAAATTTTGATCGTGACAACCAAATTAATAAGGACTATTAGATCTTAACTAGATAAATAAAAATCGTTTGATCAAATATTAAAAAAGTGTATTTTATTTATAATAGAATTATATTTAAATTCTAAAAAGTGTATTTTGATCATTTAAACCAAATATAAATAAGTTTTCTATATTGAATAGAATTCTTCATGTAAAAAATTCGTGACTTTCTTTTCTCTTCCATGGACAATTCCAGTTAGATAAAAATTGTTAAACCATCTTTTAATTAAAAATAATTTAATTATCTTCACGTGGGGTGTAAAATCGTCAAAATCTGATTTTTAAAACACAAGATAAAGCCCAAATCAGTAAAGTGAGTATTTAAATTCTAATAATGATTATTATGTCATCATTATTTTAACGCCAATTTAATTACTTTTTTCTAACTATTTTAAATTTAGAAATCTATGTTCAAAAATTAAAATCAATCTAAGAAAAATTCAAATCAACAAAGAATATAATAATAAGAGGATAAAATTTTATAAAATTTTGCATATTTTTTATCCTATTTTATTAATTTATAGATCATAACTAATCAAATATAATTTATTATTAAATAATAAATTATACGCAAATGGTGATTTTGTTTTATAAGCACTCATAGAGACCTAATTTCATTGTTAGCAGGACTATATTCATATTAAAAAAACCGTATTTTGAAATTATAGACTCAGCTACAGAACAGACCTAACTTTTTTAACCTATATACATTGTAAATTATTAAATTCGAAACTTTATAAGTTTGTTAATCAATTAGTATAGTACTTTTCTGAAAAATCGTACTTTACAAAAAATATTATCAAATAACCTATGTCCCAAAGAAAAAAATGAAAAAAAATCTTTTTTTTCAAAAAAAAAACCTGTAAATTTTAATATGTTGTTGGTAGATTCAAATCTTAGATCATTCTACATGATAATTTTACTGTTATATGTAACGTTTCTCAACAATTTAATTTGAAAAATCCAACGATTATAGATTGAGTGATCAAACAAAGCGACCACACTTATAAGAAAGCAATTGGCCAAATCTAACTTTTATAACTCAATATAAACAAATATTAAATTGAGCGTGTAAAATATAATAAATATCAAATTTTTAACTATAATTGTTTTTTGGCTAAATCTTTTTTAACACTAATTTAATCATGTAAACTAATAACTTTTAAATATTAAAATATTCATAAATAAATATAATTATAAATATTAAAAAACAATCGTGTGTTGCATCGTAATAAAAATATAATTATAAACAGAATAATTATAAATAAAATTTAAGTAACCGTGCATCGCACGGGCTATAAGCTAGTATTTACTAAAAACAAGATTAAATCAAATAATTAGCTAATTATTCATGTAATCTTAATTTATGGATCCCAAATTTCCAAAATTCCAAAATAATCAAATTAAACCTCATAAATTCATGCTTCCCAAATAAAATAATAATAATAATAAAAATAATAAATTTCTCACAATAGGAAAACTTAAATTTAAGTAAGAGATGTCAATACCTTAATTGCAAGGTACTAACTCCAAATTCAAGATTAATTTTGTATTATCCGAGTGTGTCTTCAACTTTCACAAATATATATCTATATATGTACTACAAAATCTCTAAAAAAAAATTCAAAAATATAGATTTTCTAAATTGTTACACAACAAAAGAGTAATTGTATGTGTTTAGTAGAGATGCACAAAAAGCCTTTCGGGCCGAACTTTATTCGGGTTTTAAAAAAACCGGGGTTTTTAACAATCACGACGAACTTTTTCAAAAATTGGGCCGGGCCGGGTTTCCTCTAAAATACTAGGCTCGTTTTAGGCCCTCGGGCCGGGGCGGATCGGGCTGGATCGGGCTTTTATCCAGGCTTTTTTTAATTTAAATATTTTTTTTTGCAAAGTTAATATATTAGTAGAAAAAACAAAGTTTTACAAAAAAAATATAACCCCTAAAGAGCTACACCCCTTTGAAGGAATTTACGGATGAGCGGAAGCGTGATATAACATTTATTCCGTAAAAACCATGTATCGCACATATAGAAAAACATATAAAATCTAGAGGGAGGGGAATCGTAACCATACCATGCGAATCGAAGTTTTAAAAATCGATGGTTGCAAGCAGTTGCTCTTCAGAGTGTGAAGCACTCTACCGGTATCCACCAAGAATTTTCCTTCGATGAATTTTTCAAAAAAAAACTCTAAGACCTTTTTAGAGAGAGAGAGAGAGATGGAGGCTAGCTCCTTTTCTAGGTTTTTCACAAAAACAAGATAAGCCTTAGAATGAACTATCTCATTTTATTTATAGGGCTTTCCTAGGGTTTTAATAATATATCTATATATATATATATTATTAACCCCACATTTCTAAAATGCTTTAATAATGATTAAAACTATTTTAATCATTATTTATTTTTCTAAACTATTTAGAAAATAATTCTTCCTCTCTCATAATTTAAATCTTTTCATCAAAGAAAATATTCTTTTATGGTGTGACCCTGTAGGTTCAATATTAAGCCGGTAGTAGAAATAAATAATAATAAACTTTTATTTATTATTTATATGAATTCTAATAATTCATTAAATATAATTAACTGATTAATTATATTTATTCTACATCGTGAGTGATGCTTCTCAACATATCGCGACTATCCGGATAATATGAATTCACTACTTAGAATACCAAGAACCTGTCAGTGACTAGTTTCAGTACAATCAATTCCTTCTACCCTACAATATCCCGATTAAATACAAGGCATGGATCTCGTGTCAGGCCTATCAAATTTAATCATATGATTTCTTATTCATAATGCTAAGTTCATATTAATGCAAATTAGAAACTCCTTTCTAATTTCATACACTCTGGCCAGAGATTCCAGAACTCGCATACTAAGAATAACATAGGATATTCTCTTCCTATCCTGGAAGGGGTAGATCCTCTATTGACGTTAACTATCTCCATACATAAATCCCTATGCCCAGAATAGACCTAATGGATGTCCTTGAGACTAAGGACTAATCCAAAGCATAGTTCATTATATACAAGATAACTCTAACGATCTCAAGTCTAAGGACACTTGTACAACTATCACTCAGTGAATAACTATTGACACGTGAGTAAACTCCATTAGCTATTCAACTTATCGAGTCATGTTCAGTAAACTTATTCCCTAACAAGCACCTACATACTAGCTATAGTGTCACCACACAAATGCCTATGAGAACAGACATCCTCCTGACGGGAGCAAGCATAGTATGTACCAATCTTTGCGGATTCACCAACTTCCGATTAGTTATCCTATGATCAGGAACTGTTTAAGTCTAGAGTTATCATCTTCTAGATCTCACTATTATAATCTCATTATAACTCTAGAAGCTTTACTCTAAACTATGGAACATTTTATTTAAAACACTTTAAATAGATAAAGCCCGTAATAAAAACAAATCAAGTCTTTTATTAACATTAATGAAATCAAATAAGAATACAAGAAAGTTCTTCATAACTCATCATACATGATTGGATTTAGGACAAACACTTTCAATCTCCCACTTGAACTAAAGCCAATCACACTGGTATCTAATACCCATCTTCTCTTTATGACGATCAAAGTGAATCTGAGACAATGTCTTTGTGAGTGGGTCTGCTACGTTGTTATGTGTGTCAACTCTCTCAATTTTGACATATCTTCTTTCAATGATCTCCCTAATCAAATGAAAGCGCCGCAAAACATGTTTGGAATTTTTATGAGACCTAGGTTCCTTGGCTTGTGCCATTGCTGCGTTGTTATCACAATACAACACAATAGGCTCCTCAATGCTAGGAACAACTCCCAACTCAGAAACAAATTTCCTCATCCAAACGACTTCTTTTGCAGCCTCACTTGCAGCTATATACTCTGCTTCCGCTGTGGAGTCAGCCGTTGTAGACTGTTTGGAACTCTTCCAACTAATCGCACCACCATTCAGAGTATACACGTACCCTGACATGGATTTGCTATCATCACTTTTTGATTGAAAACTAGAGTCAGTATAACCCTCTATTTTCAACTTAGATCCACCAAAAACAAGAAAAATATCCTTAGTCCTTCGCAAATACTTAAGGATGGTCTTCACTGCTTTCCAGTGGTCTTCACCTGGATTGGACTGATATCTGCTCGTCACACTAATTGAATGAGCAACATCAGGCCTAGTACACAACATCGCGTACATGATAGATACTATTGCCGAAGCATAAGGAATCTTACTCATACGCTCCGGCCCTTTCTTCAGGTGTCTCAGGAGACATCTTCTCGGAAAGGGATACTCCATGGCTCATTGGTATGAGACCTCTCTTGGAGTTTTCCATGCTGAACCTTTTAAGCAATTTCTCGATGTATGTACCCTGGGTAAGACCTATCATTCTTCTAGATCTATCTCTATAGATCTTCATACCGAGAATGTAGGATGCTTCACCCAAGTCCTTCATAGTGAAGTTCTTTGATAGCCACACTTTGACTGATTGTAGCATCGGTATATCATTTCCTATAAGAAGTATTGTCATCCACATACAACACAAGAAATGTTACCACGCTCCCTCTAGCCTTCTTGTAGACACATGGTTCATCTATGTTTTTGATAAAATCAAACTCTTTGATTGTCTTATCAAAGATGTTCCATCTACGAGAAGCTTGCCTTAATCCATATATGGTTCGTAGTAGCTTACGCACTAAGTGTTCATTCCCTTTGGAAACAAAACCCTCTGGCTGTGTCATATACACTTCCTCTTCAAGTTTCCCATTGAGGAAGGCTGTTTTCACGTCCATGTGCCAGATCTCATAGTCGTAGTAAGCAGCAATTGCAAGCAAAATCCGAATTGATTTCAACAGGGCTACAGGCGAAAAAGTTTCATCAAAGTCAATACCTTGCCTTTGTCTGAATCCTTTTGCCACGAGCCTGGCCTTATAGGTCTCCACCTGGCCATCTGCTCCAATCTTTCTCTTGTATACCCATTTGCACCCAATAGGCTTCACATCCTTGGGTGCTTCAACCAAAGTCCATACTTGGTTTGTATACATAGCATCCATTTCGGATTTCATGGCACTCTGCCATTTCTCTGAGTCAACACTACTCATAGCCTCATTATAGGTCATAGGGTCGTCATCATCAATGATTGACAACTCATTGTCATTCTCAATGACAAGACCATAATACCTCTCAGGTTGGCGAGACACTCTCTCTGACCTACGAATGGGTTGTTCCACAGAAGGTTGTTCAGTCTGAAGAGGTGTTTCCTCTTGAACCGTAGTAGTTTGTGCTTCTTGAACTTCATTAATTTCTATTTTGCTCCCACTGTTCCCTTCAAGGATAAACTATTTTTCCAAGAAGGTAGCATGTCTGGAGACAAATACCCTATGATCGGTGTAAAAGTAATACCCTAAAGTCTCTTTAGGATATCCCACAAACTTACATTTTACGGATCGAGATTCCAGCTTATCAGGGTCAACTTTCTTGACATAAGCTGGACATCCCCAAATCTTAACGTGTTTAAGACTCGGTTTCCTTTCTTTCCATATCTCATATGGAGTTTGAGGAACAGATTTGGAAGACACCTTATTTAGTAAATATGCTGAGGTTTCCAATGCATAACCCCAAAGGAATACTGGAAGATCTGCATAGCTCATCATGGATCAACCATGTCTAATAAAGTTCGATTTCTCCTTTCAGATACCCTATTCAACTGTGGAGTATATGGAGGAGTCCACTGAGAGACTATACCATTTTCTTTGAGATAATCTAGAAAATCTCCATTCAAGTATTCACCACCTCGATCTGATCGAAGGGTTTTAATACTATGTTTGGTTTATGTTGGGATTTATGGGTGATAGCATTGAAATAACTTAACTTTGATTGTACTTAATTTTTCAAATTAAGTAGAACATACTGTCATAGCCAAAGTATGTTCTTGTAATCAGTATGTAATGTTATTCTAGTTGTATTGTTTGAAAGAAGTTCACTTATGTGTTCAAGCCTCAAAGAATGCTTTTTGGATGACAACATGAATAAAGGTTACTGTCCTAAAGCTGTGACAGTAAGATTACAAGAAGACAGAATGTTGCAAGTCACGACAGCATATTCACTCTGACAGCAACATTGGCGGAAGACTACGCGACAGCAACTATTGCCCTCGACAGCAAGTTTGGGATCCTCGACAGCACTCTATGCGGGGAACTCGTACTGTCACCAAAAGATCATTCCTGTGACAGCAAGCTTTGCGGCAAAAGTAACTGTCTCAATAAAGATCCTTATGCTAGGTATCTTTCTCAGTCAAATCCCGTGACAGTTTAAATGTTCAAGAAACAGGCGTGATGCAGTATCCCTAAGCTGCACCAAGTCTGCAAGACTACGACAGAAGCTTCAAGCACTGCAAAACAAAAGCGAATCAATTCAAGAGCAAGGTCAAGTCTTTATCTGCTGAATTGGTTTAGCTGGAAATGGAATGAATCTAGGTTGCTTTCTTTGTAATGTATATCTGACATGTTAGCAATTTAGGAAAGTCACATGGGTAAGACAATCTGTAAGAAGCTGCCACTTGACAGTGACAGCAGCTTCACAAACCCGTGACTGATAGTGATAGGGTTAGTCTTATACCTACTATCAATTCATTCTAGAATTGTAACGAAGACAAGCAAGTGTCTTTGAAGAAAACCCGAAGCTCGAGAATTCTTTCTTGAGGTTGTAGCAACACTTTGCAAAATAAATAAAACATTTATTTTGTGAATCTTGTTCTTACTGAATACTGTTCGTGATTGCATATATTGCTGATAACGTTTAATCTTGATTTTAGTTGTTGAAATTTAGATTGAATTTTATCAGTATTGCATTCATCCCCCCCCCCCTTCTGCAATACACAAGGACTAACAACTGGTATCAGAGCTTTCAGATTAACATACATATCTGAGATCCCGAAGAAAATGCAGAAATCAAACAGTATCAAGATCCCAGCATTTGATAAAGAGAACTACAGCATTTGGAAAAGAAAAATCTTGTTGTTTATCAAAGCTGCAAATCCACTATACCCAGGTATACTCGAGAATGGTCCTTTCATACCAAGAAAGGAAATTGAAGCCACAACAGTGAATGGTGAGATTGTTCCTGCACATTGGGTTCCCAAAGATCCCTCAGAAATCTTGGAACCTGAAAAGGAGAAAATGGTGCTAGATGATCATTTGCAACTTATCTTGCTCGATTCTCTCACGCTGGATAAAGCCATGTGTGGAAGTGTGATAAGCTGCACATCAGCCAAGGAGATGTGGATCAGGTTAGCCTTACTCTGTGAAGGAAGTGAAGAGGTTAAGGGCAACCAAAGGCAAATTCTAATATCTCAATATGAGGCATTCATGGCCAAGCCTGGTGAAGACTTAACCTCCATGTTTGAAAGGTTCAGTAAGCTCTTAACTGAATTACAGATACATGGCAAGTACTATGACAGAAAAGAATTAAATGTCAAGTTCCTGCTCACACTGCCTGATCACCTTGAACACAAGACAACAGCCATACGAGAAGGAAGAGATCTCAACAATATAACCTTTGAGACACTTTATGGTATTCTGAAATCTTATGAACTCGAACTCTTTCAAAAGAGAGCCATACAAAGTGGAACAAGGAACAAGATGGCTAATATGTCAAGTGCCCTAGTAGCACATGTGCCAAGGATCACACAGCCAAGTGAAGTACTACAGATCACACCATCAACCCCAACACAGACCTTGAAGATAGAAGAGGTGGTTGAAGATGATGAGAAAGTGGTACTACAGCTCAAAGATGTGGAAGATGAAGACTTCTACACAATGGAGGAACTGGAAAGCATGGACAACCCTACTATGGCTTACATGGCCAAAAAGTTCAAGAACTTTAGGTTCAAGAAGGATAGGTCATACAAGCCTCAAGGCCAAGCATCCAAGTTCAGCAAAGGAAGCTCATCAAAGGCTGCTGTGGGAAGTTCAACCAAAGGAGGATACAAAACTGGATTTGTGGATAGATCAAAGTTCAAATGTTACAACTATGGAGAACCTGGTCATTTTGCTACTGAATGCAAAAGACCCAAACAGGTTCAAAGATATGAGAAAGGAACTGGTGGATACTCCAAGAAAAATCAAGGTAGAGCCTATGTGGCTGAAGGAAAGTGTTGGGATGATTCTGATGATGAAGAAGAGGAAGAATATGTCAACCTAGCTCTCATGGCTAGCACTGATGAGGTAGCATCAACACCTTCAAGTCAGGTACCTTCACTTGTCTTACTTGATATGTCTACTGATGAGTATAAGAAAACCATTAAAGACTTAAGTGCTGAAATGTTCAATGTCTATACTAGCTTGTCTGCTGCTAATGAGGAAATCTCTAGACTAAGTAAGCTAAATGAAACACTTCAGTCTGAAAATGATTCTCTTGTTCTCAAAACCAGTTCACTAGGCTCTTTAGCTCAAGAGAATGCTAAACTTAAAAATGAATTAAAATGTGCTAAGGAGGTTGAGGAATTCCTGAGGAATGAGATTGCTGAAAATGAATTTAAGATTAAGGCCTATAGAAACTCATCAAAGATAGTTCAGGATTACAATGATAAGCATACAGAAAATCAGTCTGTTGGTATAGGTTTTTCTTATGGTAGAAGACCTGGAAAGGAAACTGTGATTCAAGATTGTCCTGGAAATGCTGCTGTCAAACCCACCATTCTCAAGAAAGTTAAAACTCCTATTTTCAAAGCTGCTGAAATTGAGTTTGATGAAGAAGCCATGCTCATCAAACAAGAAATTCTTGATGAGGATGAAGGTGTTGACAACACATTCAAGGATGGAAAGGATACTGTCACAATCCCCAAGACAGTAAACTTACCAAGCAATCAGACAGTAAGTTCAAAAGATGCTGTCACAGTTGGCAAGACAGAATCTTTCGAAGATACTGTCAAGAATGGTTCCAAGACAGCAACTTTCAAACCTTCTGTCAAGACAGTAGGAATAAAAGATACTGTCAAGGAAAGTTCGACAGCAACTTCTGAACATACTGTCAATCCAGTAACTCCCAAGTCTAAAAACAGAAATGGTAAGGTAGGTGTCAATAAAGGAAATGGATACACTAATGTTGGAGGTGCTTCTAGGAAACTGTGCAATAACTGTGGATCTACTCATCACTTAACACATGTTTGTAAGAAACCAATTGAGGATAAGATCAATGCTACTGAACTCAATGGTAACTTACACAGAACCCCCCTTATGCATAGAACTATGAGTGTCTGTAATAACATTGATTGTATGCCATGCAAAATCACTGCCATGAGTACATGCTTTAACTTACCTGTTCTCTCTACTGAAAAATGCTCATACCTAAACACTGTTGAGACTTCTGAGCCTGCTGGCAACAGCAAAAAGGCTTCATCCACTAAGAAAAGGACCAAGTCCAATTCTAAACCTAAGTGGGTGAAAAGAGAAGTCAAACAGGAAGTCTTTGATAATGCTTGTGATGTTGTGACTGAAAGAAACTCAGGAAACACTGAAACTGCAGGACCCAACAAAGATTGGGTACCATATGCAACTTAGAAACATTCTGTTTTGCAGGGTAAGAAGAAAAATCAGGTCATGTGGATTATTGACAGTGGTTGCTCAAGACACATGACAGGTGATAAAGCCCTGCTATCACATTATGTAGAGAAAGCTGGCCCAATCATAACCTTTGGAGACAACAGCAAGGGTTACACAGTGGGATATGGCTGTCTGGAAATTGGAAATGTTGTCATTGAAGATATTGCTCTTGTGGATGGATTGAAGCACAACCTACTCAGTGTTAGCCAATTCAGTGACAGAGGATTTAAGGTTGACTTTGACATGATGGTGTGCAACATCTATCACAAGAAGGATGGAAGCCTCTCTCTAAAAGGGGTCAGAAAAGGAAGCCTGTTTGTTGCTGATCTAAGCTCAACAAAGAAGGATAAAGTTTACTGTTTTTACAACAAAGCTACTGTTGGTGACAGTATGCTTTGGCACAGGAAGCTCTCACATCTCAACTTCAAAACAATGAACATTCTAATGAAGAAAGAGTTAGTGAGAGGTTTGCCCCAACAGGAATTCTGTCAAGAAGGATTGTGTGAAGATTGTCAAATGGGCAAACTGAGAAGAGCTGTGCACAAGTCCAAGCAAGTAAACACCAACACAGAAGCACTCAAGTTAATTCACATGGATCTCTTTGGACCAGTCAATGTACCATCTATGGCCAGAAAGAGATATGCCTTAGTAATGGTGGATGATTACTCAAGGTACACTTGGGTGAAACTTCTTGAATCCAAAGATGAAGCTGCTCAAGTGATTATTGATCAAGTCAGAGTTCTTGATAGAAGCCCAAACTCAAAAGTTCAAATCTTGAGGAGTGACAATGGTACAGAATTCAGAAATGCCACACTTGGAAATTTCTGCAAAGATGAAGGAATTGTACAACAATTCTCTGCTGCAAGAACTCCACAGCAGAATGGAGTTGTAGAAAGAAAGAACAGGACTCTCATTGAAGCAGCTAGAACTATGTTGCATGATGCTAAGCTGCCAACATATTTCTGGGCTGAAGCTATCAACACAGCCTGTTATACTCAGAACAGAACCATGATCAACAAAACTCATGCAAGCACACCTTACTGTCTGCTAACTGGAAAGAAACCTACTGTCAAATATTTTCATGTGTTTGGAAGCAAATGCTTTATGATGAAGGACAATCATGAGAAGAAAGGAAAATTTGACACCAAGGCTTTTGAAGGACTATTCATGGGTTACAGCACAGAAAGGACTGCCTACAGAGTTTATGTTATGGAACACAGGATTATTGAAGAAAGTGTTAATGTCACATTTGATGAAACCAAGTTTCCAGGACTGCATGAAGAAGGAAAGATGCAGACATTCAGATTTGAGAATCAAGGATACCTGGAAGCTGAGGAGATTGTGGATGAAGAACCTAGCTTCACTCAAGTTGTTGAAGTTGATAAAGATACTGTCAATGCCACTACTGTCAACCAAACTCCAGCTCAGTCACAGACCATATCCTCTAACATTCATGACAGTGATGACTCTGGAGACAATGAAGAACATGGTGGAGACAATGGAATTGATGAGCATTCAACTCAACAAGCTGAAGCAAATGTTCCTGTTCAATCAAGTAGCTTGCCCAGAATCACCAGGTGGAACAAGGATCACACAAATGACCTTATCATTGGTGATCCTAATTCTGGAGTGAGGACAAGGAACAAAGTCTCTGCTGACAGCATGTTTTCATGCTCCCTGTCACAAATGGAACCCAAGACAATTGATGAAGCATTGTTGGATTCTGACTGGGTGATATCCATGCAAGAAGAGCTAAATCAGTTTGAAAGAAACAATGTATGGAAATTGGTTCCAAGACCTAAGGGAAAGTCAGTTATTGAGACCAAGTGGGTTTTCAGAAACAAACTTGATGAAAATGGATTGGTGACAAGGAACAAAGCAAGGCTAGTGGCTAAAGGTTACTGTCAACAGGAGGGAATAGATTATGATGAGACATTTGCTCCTGTTGCAAGACTTGAAGCTATAAGAATCTTTCTAGCTTATGCTGCACACTGCAAGTTCAAAGTATTTCAGATGGATGTCAAAAGTGCCTTTCTAAATGGAGAGCTGGAAGAAGAAGTGTATGTGGAACAGCCACCAGGGTTTGAGGATGCTGAAATGCATAATTTTGTGTACAAACTCTTCAAAGCTTTGTATGGACTAAAGCAAGCACCCAGGGCATGGTATGACACACTTTCCACCTTTCTTCTGGAAAACCAGTTTACCAGAGGAGTGGTGGACAAGACACTTTTCTACAAACATCATGGCAAGGACATCATTCTGGTACAAATCTATGTGGATGACATCATTTTTGGTTCTACAAATGAGAAGCTGTGTGAGAAGTTTTCCCATCTCATGAGCAACAAATATGAGATGAGCATGATGGGAGAACTGTCATTCTTTCTGGGGTTACAAATTCTTCAACAAACTGATGGAATCTTCATAAGTCAAGCTAAGTATATCAAGGAACTTCTCAAAAAGTTCAACTTGGAAGATTCATCTCCTGCAAAGACACCAATGTCCACAGCAACTAGTCTGGATCTTGATCCTAAAGGAAAGAAAGTTGACTCAAGCACCTATAGAGGCATGGTAGGATCCCTCCTATACCTAACTGCTAGCAGACCTGACATCATGTTTGCTACATGTCTCTGTGCAAGGTTTCAAAGTGATCCAAAGGAGTCACACTTGGTAGCCATCAAGAGAATATTTAGATACTTAAAAGGCACTCTTAACCTAGGCCTTTGGTATCCTAAGAATACTGGATTTGATCTAATTGGTTACTCAGACTCAGACTATGTTGGATGCAAGATTGACAGAAAGAGTACTACTGGTAGCTGTCAATTTCTTGGTGGAAGATTGGTCTCATGGTTTAGCAAGAAGCAGCATTCAGTTTCTACCTCAACTGCAGAAGCTGAGTACATTGCTGCAGGCAGTTGCTGTGCACAAATTCTATGGATGAAAAGTCAACTTCTAGATTATGGTCTAGTGTTAAGAGAAATTCCTATTTACTGTGACAACACTAGTGCCATAGCCATCTCAGACAATCCAGTTCAACACTCTAGGACAAAGCACATTGATATAAGACATCACTTTATCAGAGAGCATGTTGAACAAGGAACTGTGAAGCTGATTTATGTCCCAACTGACAAGCAACTTGCTGACATCTTCACTAAGCCATTGGATGAAGCAACCTTCAACAGGTTGGTAAGTGAATTGGGAATGCTGAATCTGGTATGTTAATTTACTAAGGTTTCTAAATTTTCAATTCTTATTGAAGCTCATGACAGCAACTTCAAACCTGCTGTCAAGAGAAGTTACTGTCTACTTGGTTTATGTCTGTTATGTGACAGCACGTGTTGATTTGACTTTTCATGTCAGTATTTTGTGCCAGTCTCATACTTTTAAACCGTGTATGACTTTAATGTGGTTATCCGTTAAGTTTGAGAGTTAAAAATCTGTTCCATTGGACTTTCACACTCTTTTGCATTAATCTGTAGGATTAAAGGAGGACACGACCATTAATTACTTTTGTGGTAGTTGTATGGGTACTCTAACTGTTGACCATTTGACTTTGATCCTTAGACGGTTTTGCCTATAAATTAACCTTAGGTTTCACCAGTCTGCTCTCAGTTTTAAAGTAAATAATGGAAAACAAAGTAGGAATCGAAGTTGGTCTAAAGAAGTGTGATAGTGAACCCGACAATGAAGAGATCGATGAGCTCTTTGAAATGCTGTTGGACGCCATGGATGAGATAGACGAGGAAAAGGAGGCCAAGGCTAAGGAAGAGGAGGCCAAGGCTATGGAAGAAGAGAAGGAGCTTCAGGCACTTCTTGAAAAAGAAGGCCGCTCTGAAGAAGAGATTAAGGAAGAAGTCTTAGAACTAGTTGATAAAATCATAGAATGATGTACTCAATGTTCAATATTAATGATTTTATTAACAATAATAAAAGTTCCTGTTTATGTGGTTACTGAGTTTATGACTTGTCTGTGTAACTTGCATAATATCTGTGTTTGAAAGATTACATTGCTAAATTCATATTCTGTTAATTTTAGGTTAAGTATATGAGCAACGCATTCTAATTAGTTCCTGACAGAAACAATTTCCCATTTAAATTACTGTCACAAAGAAGGATACTGTCCCGTGTCTCTTGACAGCAACCTTCTTGACAGCAGGGAAAGACTTTCTGTCACGACCTTTAAAGGATATTGTCACTCAAATGCTTAACGGTGACAGCATGTTTTTGCGCAATAGTTGCTGTCGCGCAAAACCTACTGTCACCACCACTTATTACTGACAGATTGTTTCTAGCGCACAGGTTACTGTCAACAATAGTGGACCGTTGTAATTGGATATTCACCCCACGATTGACAGTGAATAACGGGCAGTAACTCACGTGTTAAGAGAGTGGGTTAAGACACGTCCTTTAACTCCACTTTTTGAGCAAACGTTTGAGATACCCATATTTATTCTCCAGTTACTCAGACATATCACTCTCACAAAACTCAAGGCAAAATACTTTTCTTCAAGCAAAAAGCTACTTTCTCACTTTCTTCTTTTCTTGAAATCTCAATGGCCCCCAAACAGACTCTCTCTCAAACAAACTTTGTTGGCATCTTTTCCCCAAATGATGCTGGTGAAGGTTTCAAAGGACTAGTGTTTTTCTTGAACAAGTCCTATCTCGGTTATGCCATAACCTCAACCCCCATTCTCGACTTAGACAGACTTGAGGCGTTTTGGCAAACTGCTGTTGCTCAAACTGAGGGTGAGAACCCTGGTATTCAATTCACAATCTCTGGGCAACAATACATTCTCACAGCTGAGGTCATCAATACTGCTCTTGGAATTACACTGGAAGAAGGCCAAAACTTTGCTCCACTTGCTAATGATGACACTCTGAAGAAGCTCTTCTTGAAGATTGGGTATGCAGGCCCTATTCTCGAAGAGGGAACAACCAAGTGGTACCCGTCTGGTGAAATGGACAGGAAGTATCTAAGGAAGGAGTGGAGCATGATATTTGATGCAATGGTCAAGGTGTTCTCTACCAAGTCCACAGGCTGGAATGGGATACCCTCCTACATCAAGAAACTGACACATTCTCTTGTCCATGGATACAAGGTGAATGTTGGAGCTCTCCTCATGGCACAACTCAAAGCTGCCATAGGTAAGAAGGTATCACACTACCCTCGCTTTCTTATGTTGTGCATTAATTCATTCTGTGATTTTAATGATGCTGCTCCTCGTTTAGAGGCTTGCTCAGTTTTGAAAAAGAACACACACACACACACTATTATCATCACAAAATCTCAATGCACATATTCTAATTTGTTTCACTCAGCACATGGTTGATCAAGTGTCCAACCTTGATTATCCATTACCTTCTGGTTATGATTCTTTTTCTCTTGAGAATGAAACTGAATTAGACCCAAATTCAGTTAACCCCCATTCAACACCATACACTCAGCCTAGGCCCTCTAGACTTCCCAAAGCCCAAAGAGAAGCCTTGCAAGAATCCAGAAAAAGATCCTTAGAAGCTGATGTTGGTGGTAGCTCTGTTAGTCAAGAGGGAGACACTGCACCTAGTGCAGCAAATAAGGAAGGTAGTCAAACAGAACCCACAGTGGTTCCCCCTGAGCCTAAGAAGAAGAGAGCTAGGAGGACCAAAACCACTGTCAGCCACCCTGCAGTCTCCCAAAAGACTGTAGAGGAAACCAGGGAAATAAACTCCTCCCTAGATGTGCCTTCTCAACAAGGGACATCTATTGAAATTGGCCTGTCTCCCAAGGCACCCTGTACAGAGTCTACACAAACTCATGGTTCCCAACCTGAGATACCCCCACTTGAAGAAACACACAGTGAGTTAGGGCACAGTGAGGATTTCTCTACTCCTATTGATGGTTCACATGTTTCATCTGTGAATCAGCCCCCACTCTCTACTACACTTTCACCTTCTTCCTTCCCTACACATTCTTTTGTTTCTTCTCCACAACCTAGAGAAGGGGACAGTCCCAACCCTTCAGGTTTTGATCATCCATCTCCAATCATGGATGAGCCCCCATCTAGTGGTCCACAAGAACCCATTTCTCAAAGTGAGATGGACACCACTCCTCCAAACACTGAGCTAGGGCAAAGTGGTATTTTGTCAGAAAATGAAACAGCCAACACTTTGTCTGATCTCCAAGGAGCATCTTACCTTCAGGAAGATGCTGTCACAGCCTCTGTTGCTGTCAAAGACACTGGGGATGCTACTGTCCTGGACACAGCTACTGTCAAAGGTGGAGAGAAAGATACTGTCACTACAGAACCTACTGTCACTCCACCTCCCAAAGATGCTGTCATGCCAGAACCTGCTGTCCAGACTCCAACTGACAGTACCATTCCTACTCAAGATGCTGTCCAGCCCTCCCAGTCTGATTTTGATGCTGTACTTGTTGAGGATGCCTCTGATGATGACCTACCTCTTGCCAAACTCCTAAAGGTACATTCTAAATCTTCTCCTTCCATGCATGTTAGTACTGCTCATACCCATGCATCTAGGTTGAGTGAGGGTGTGCAAAAGAAAAGAGAGATAAAAGAAAAGAGAGGTGAACATAAAAATGAGAGGCAGCCAAATGAGCTGGCAAAAGGAGAGGGACTTGAGCATGTCCAGAGAGATATTGAGGGAGCCCACACTATTCAGGCACTAGGCCTTGAGAGTCAAACTGTGAGGGGTGATGAGATCACTCAAAAACACCCTGAGAGTGTGAGAACCCCCATAGCCTCTAGGCCCCTGTCTTTTCCTTCCCCTCCAAGAAGGTTAAGGTCTGGTGGCCCCTCTGCTACTTTTGGTAACAGGATTGCAGCTCTTGAAGGACAGTGTGCTACTTTGGACTCCAAACTGGACTCTCTCTCTCAACTGGTGGTTGATGGTTTTGCTGCTACTCAACTCTCTATTCAGTTCCTTACTGACCTGGTAGCTGCCAACTCAACTAAGGGGGAGAAGGTAGCAAGATCAGAATCATTGCCTATTCAAGAATCAGGTGGAACTCAGGGGGAGCCTGTAGCTGTGGAGACTAGAGGGGGAGCTAAAAGGAAAGCAATGTCTAAGGGGGAGCAAGTCAAACCAAGCAGTGCAAAACCACAGGATAAAGCTGAAAAGCCTGTTGAAGTGGAAATGGATGGAGAAAAGGTGTTAATGTCAAAGGAAACTCAAGATGCATTGCAAAGAAGACCTGCATCTAGACATCCAATCTTGCCTCCTGTGGTGATTAGAGAACCTACTCCAGAAACTCAAGAAACTGCTTTACAGAAGAAATGGAGAGAAATGGAGGAACAAAACAAACTTGGGAAAGGTAAAGGGAAACTGCCTGAATCCATTCATGGTGGAATTATTTGGACAAATGGCACTGAATTTGATCAAGAGGAAGCCAATGTCTTGATGGTGGATTACAGGGAGAGCACATTACACAACCATGACAGTAAGTTTAGCAGTTTGGTGGAAGAAGCAATGAATGCTCCTAGCAACCGTCCAACCAACACCACAAAACTGTTAAAGGAACAAATTACTAGTGTCAGTGTAATGGTGAATGATGAGAAAAGATGGGCTGTAAGTATTTATCTCACTTCTGGCATATCTTATTTCATCACAATGCAGCTATTGCAGAGTCTGCCAGCAAAGGTGTTGTGTGCTTTGAAGGGAATGATCAGGGCAACTCAAACACCATTCAATGAAATATTGGATATGCAAATCCAGAACCTGATCACACAGAAGCTACCTGAAGTCTACTCAAATCCACCAAGTGTTTTTTACAGATCCAAAACTAAGGATGGCACAAGAAGGAACAGCTTCATGAATTTGGGTAGCCCATCCAGAATGGAAACCAAGTCAATTCTGAAGGTACTAGATGGAATACTCAGTTCAAATGCCAATCCAGGAAAAGTTCATGCTGTTCAAGAAATCTACAAAATGCTGGTGTTGAGAGACAAGGCACTGGGAGCTAGAATGAAGGAGCTAATCACTAGAGCCAATGCCAAAAGAAATGATCAAGGTGGAAGTTGCTTCTATAACATTCCTCCCCATGATGATGATGATGATGATGATGAAGATGGTGAGGATGGAGGTGGTGAAGCTTCTGGAAATGTTGGAAATGCTGGTGGAAGTAATTCTGGGAATACTGGTATTCAATCCCAGAATGAAGGCAATGAAGAAACTCCTAGCCAGGAAAAGAAAGATGCTGGTGCAACAGATGAAGAGGAGTCAAGAATACTGGAAGCTTTGGAGGCAAGCATTCTTAGATGTGCTATTGACTGCATAAATGCTGAAAAAGATGCTGTCACCAAAGGTACTGTCGACAAGGATACTGTCATAGAAGATGCTGTCTTGGAAGATGCTGTCGACAAGGGTACTGTCAAGGAAGGTTCTGTCAAGAATGAAGCCAAGGCTACTGTCAAGTCCAAAAGACTGAAAGCTAAAGCTAAGGCATGGTTTTCTAGATAGAAACCTACAGGGAAGCACAAGTACTCAGGAAAGGAAAAGGCCACTGGATTTGGCAGGAATCTCAAAAAGCCAATTCAATCAATTCCTCCCAACAGTCTCAAGATTCAACAAATGCAATCAAGAGAAATAAAGAGCGTTGAGGTTAAGCTGGATGCAAATCAAGAGGCCACTGAGTACATTCTGTGGTGGGAAGAATCAAGGTCAGCCAAGATTGACAAGGACTTCAATCTGGTAGCCACATCAACCAAGAAAAGTACATCAACCATAGATAAAAGAAGAATTGATTTCTTCTACCTGGAAAGAATGGTAGAGTTGTTGGAGAGCTATGATGATGTTTCAAAGGCTGTCATGGAACATGTTCTAAAATATCAGGCAGATAGGGATGCTGAATTTTATCAGAAATTTGGCTATAACTTTGCAGATTTTGATGATGCTGATATTCTTACTGATCTCCCAGCCTCTCCTATACCATACCACTGGTACTATGAGTTTGATGATTTACCCACAGAAGAAGGGCAAACCCAACCAACTAAGGAAGGGGAACCCAAGCCAAGCAAACAACCTGAATCTTCTGAATATTCTCAAACTCAGTCAGAACTTGATAAGAAGGAAGCTGAATTACTGGAAAAACACAAGGCCTCTAACAAGGCAGAAAGTGAAGCTCCAAATTATCAACCATATATGCTGGAAAATCCCCTAAGAGTCAAGTTCCTAAAAGAAGAAATCTATGTTTGCAGCTTGCATAAGCTTAAAACATCCACTCTGAAGGATTTACAGTATATGGTAGCTGGTTCAATTCATCCCTTGGAACAGATTTGTTCTGATGAGATAGAGAAGTTATTGGAAGGGAGAAAAGGAGAAGACTCAAAACTGGACAAGCAAAGAAGGAAGTCTCTCAATGCTTATCCTGGAAGTAGATTCAAGCTCATTAATGAAGAACTTCATTTCAGAACCTATCCATATGATATAGAGCAATGGCTGAATCTCAGGGATGTTAGTTCTCTCATATCCCCTTCCATAAAGAAGATCATTGATGAAGTAGAGGATGATGCAGTGTCTGCTGCTGAAATTTCTCTTGTAGAAAGTCTAAGAAGCTGCTTGGCAGAAGCTCTCAAAAGAGAGGATGCAACAAGACAGAAGAGGAGATCTCAAGCTAAGTGAAAATTCTTAAATTCTGATCTTGTTAGTTAAGTTGTCAGCACATATTGTAAATTTGTTATTATTTTCCATAAAAACAAATTGGGGGAGATTGTTGGGATTTATGGGTGATAGCATTGAAATAACTTAACTTTGATTGTACTTAATTTTTCAAATTAAGTAGAACATACTGTCATAGCCAAAGTATGTTCTTGTAATCAGTATGTAATGTTATTCTAGTTGTATTGTTTGAAAGAAGTTCACTTATGTGTTCAAGCCTCAAAGAATGCTTTTTGGATGACAACATGAATAAAGGTTACTGTCCTAAAGCTGTGACAGTAAGATTACAAGAAGACAGAATGTTGCAAGTCACGACAGCATATTCACTCTGACAACAACATTGGCGGAAGACTACGCGACAGCAACTATTGCCCTCGACAGCAAGTTTGGGATCCTCGACAGCACTCTATGCGGGGAACTCATACTGTCACCAAAAGATCATTCCTGTGACAGCAAGCTTTGCGGCAAAAGTAACTGTCTCAATAAAGATCCTTATGCTAGGTATCTTTCTCAGTCAAATCCCGTGACAGTTTAAATGTTCAAGAAACAGGCGTGATGCAGTATCCATAAGCTGCACCAAGTCTGCAAGACTACGACAGAAGCTTCAAGCACTGCAAAACAAAAGCGAATCAATTCAAGAGCAAGGTCAAGTCTTTATCTGCTGAATTGGTTTAGCTGGAAATGGAATGAATCTAGGTTGCTTTCTTTGTAATGTATATCTGACATGTTAGCAATTTAGGAAAGTCACATGGGTAAGACAATCTGTAAGAAGCTGCCACTTGACAGTGACAGCAGCTTCACAAACCCGTGACTGATAGTGATAGGGTTAGTCTTATACCTACTATCAATTCATTCTAGAATTGTAACGAAGACAAGCAAGTGTCTTTGAAGAAAACCCGAAGCTCGAGAATTCTTTCTTGAGGTTGTAGAAACACTTTGCAAAATAAATAAAACATTTATTTTGTGAATCTTGTTCTTACTGAATACTGTTCGTGATTGCATATATTGCTGATAACGTTTAATCTTGATTTTAGTTGTTGAAATTTAGATTGAATTTTATCAGTATTGCATTCATCCCCCCCCCCCCCTTCTGCAATACACAAGGACTAACAGTTTATTTCTCCACTTCATACTTGTATTCTTTGAACTTTTCAAAGGCTTCAGACTTGTGTTTCATCAAATATACATATCCGAATCTAGATCGATCATCTGTGAAAGTAATGAAGTACGAAAATCCACCCATGGCTTGCGTAGACATCGGTCCACATACATCTGTGTGTACCAATCCTAGCAAATCTACAGCCCTCTCTCCATGTCCACTAAATGGAGATTTGGTCATTTTACCCAATAGACAAGACTCGCATGTATGATATGATTCAAAATCAAAGGGTTCAAGTAACCCTTCCTTATGCAATGTACGAAGTCTATTTTCACTAATATGACCAAGTCTGCAGTGCCACAAATAGGTGAGATTTTCATCATCCCTTTTCCTTTTATTAGTACGTTCAATTTGTAGTAAATTATGCTCTATGTCACATACATACAGACCATTATTTAAAATACCACTACCATAAAGAACATTATCTCTAAAAATTGAACATTTATTATTCTGAATAAAAAACGAAAATCCAGCCAAGTCTAACATGGGAATAGAAATAATATTCCTCACAATCGAGGGAACAAAATAACAATTATTTAAAACAATAGTCTTGCCCGTAGGCATATGTAAATCAAATGATCCTACAGCTGTAGCAGCAAATCTTGCTCCATTTCCCATCCATAGAATCACCTCATCTTCCTCAAGAGTCCTACTTCTCCTTAGTCCCTGCAACGAATTGCAAATGTGAGAACCACAGGCGGTATCTAATACCCAAGTAGCAATTTGATTTAATGACATATTCACTTCAATCATGAACATACCTGAATCAGAAGCGGCAGTCTCACTACCCTTCTTCTTCTTCAATTCTGCAAGGTAAACCTTGCAGTTCCTCTTCTAGTGCCCCACCTTGTTATAGTGGAAGCAAACAGCTTTGCTTTTGGGGTCTTCAGCTTTTGGTGGAACCGGCCTTTTTTCACCTACTTTCTTCTTCTTGGGAGGGTTCTTCTTCCTTTTCTTAGGATTGGAACCTTCACCAATTAGAAGAACAGAACTCTTCTTAGAGGGAAAATTCGATTCCGCAGTCTTCAACATGTTGTGGAGTTCAGCCAGGCTGACGTCCAACTTATTCATGTGAAAGTTCACAACAAACTGCGAAAACGAACCCGGAAGTGATTGCAAGACCAAGTCTTGACTCAGCTCCCCATCCATGTTGAAACCAAGTTGTCCAAGATGTTCAATCAAATTGATCATCTTAAGTACATGGTCATTCACAGACGATCCCTCAGACATCCTACAGCGGAACAGCTCCTTCGATATCTCATATCGAGCTGTCCTCCCTGCCACATCATACAACTCTTGTAGATGCGTTAGGATAGTGTGAGCATCCATATGCTCATGCTGCTTCTGTAGCTCAATGTTCATGGAAGCTAGCATGATACATTGAGCAACATTTGCATCATCTATCCACTTACGATACACAACATGTTCATCATCATGTGCATCGTCAGCAGGTTCAGCAGGCTTAGGTGAGTTAAGCACATATTCCAGCTTCTCAACCCTGAGAACAATTTTCAGGTTTCGAAGCCAGTCAGCAAAATTAGGACCAGTCAATTTGTGAGCATCCAGTATGCTCCAGAGTGATAGTGCAGAAGACATAATGTATATAGTAAATCTGTAAATGATAAACACATAACAACACTTAGAAAATATTCAATTTCATTTTAAAACACTATATGAATCGGGTCTTTATTCATAAGTGGCTCCCACTAGTTTATCTAATTTATACAACCCCTAAGTGGAAAAATTAAGCATTCATAATGCTAGTGGGAATAGGGATCCTACATTCCATCACACAACCTCGGCTGTAGCACGAAACGCCATGTGATGTTCAGTAGGCAGACAACTCTTGTCAATTACATCTCATGTTATTCCCTAATAAAACTTTAGCCTCTTGAATAATTGAGTCACAGCTGTAGCACGACAAACTCAATATTCTAAGTCAAGTCTAACCCAACATTTCATACAATTGAATCAGTCTGCAACAGCCCACGGCTGTAGCACGTAACGACCATTAAATTCTAATTCATTGTACACATCTCTATGTAATAGACAAGTATTTCTTATTTCGAAATCAAAGCACTCGGCTGTAGCACGAAACGACAATGATTCAAAAATAAGAACTACTCTCTACCATGTTGGAAGGCTATGACCGACACAAGCCCGTTGTGTCATTGGCCAATTACTACTTGATATTATTTAATTTTATAGGGATTATATTATGTTACAATCATAATCATATTATAAAGAGATTCTTCCTTTTAAATTAAATATTTCAAATCAATAATCGATAATTGGATGATTCCCAGATCGGGGGGAGCATTGTCACTTAATACCCCTTTCTTACAGATCGAAATCTGTTTTTGACAGAATCATCCTTTCTCTCAATATTGAAAATTCATATTTAATTACGTGTTTCACAAACACAAGAATCTCATGATTGTATTCATAATATTATTTTTAAGGCAAGAAACGATTCATATTCTAGATTTTCTAGAGCACGCCTTATTTTGATTTAAGTTCACCTAAATCTATCATCGCATGGTAAATATAGGCATATATCTCATATATAAAAATAAATAAACAAGTAAGCATGCAAGTAATATCATGTCATACAATGATATAATGATGTATGGATTTATTATAGTATTTAAAAGAAATTAAAACAATTAGTACATGCTTTAAAACACTTCCTGGAATATAAACAGTTCCAAACTTTTATATAAAAAATATTTGACCACTCCATTAGATCCGTCTCGGAAAAACGAATCCAACGGTATATTGCACGCCCAAAACGGAGTTACCAAACTCCCAAAAACAAATCAAATTTAATGTGGACCGAAGGGCTGTAACGCATGAGCGTCATGCGTTACACAATTAATAGCTTTTAATTGTTGTAACGCATTCCAGTAATGCGTTACAGGACCTGTCACGCATTCCCGGAATGCGCAACTCCCTTCCCAGCGATTGCGCGCCACGCGCACGCGCGGACAACAGCAGCAGCACAGACTTGTTGATTGTTGTAACTGCTTTAGCTTTATAACACTTAAAAAAAAACTGTCCTACCCATTAATAGCCTTTATAGTTATTATTATTTTATTTTAATATTAATAAATTAATTAACAATTAATTAATAAATTAATAAAAAATCAAAATAATATGATTTCTGAAATCAAACAAAAGCAAAAATAACCAAGTATCTATGGGGTCCTTGTGCAAATTTTAATTCATATATTTCAACATGCATAATTATTTTATGAATTTTAATTAAAACAATTTTAAAAAATTCATAACAAATAATCTACACATCACAAAATTATGAAAAAAATACCTAGATGATCCACAACACTTGTAGAACCCAGATCAATGGTCAAAATCTCATGCAAATAATATTTCGAATTAATTCATAATTAAATCTAAATATACTTGCAAAAATCATAATAAATCCATACATGCATAAAAAAAACTGATTTTTTTTATATGAATCTCTATATGCAGAACCTGGCTTTGATACCATTGAAGGAATTTACGGATGAGCGGAAGTGTGATATAACATTTATTCCGTAAAAATCATGTATCGCACATATAGAAAAACATATAAAATCTAGAGCGAGGGGAATCGTAACCATACCTTGCGAATCGAAGCTTTAAAAATCGATGGTTGCAAGCAGTTGCTCCTCAGAGTGTGAAGCACTCTACCGGTATCCACCAAGAATTTTCCTTCGATGAATTCTTCAAAAAAAAAACTCTAAGACCTTTTTAGAGAGAGAGAGAGAGAGAGAGAGAGATGGAGACTAGCTCCTTTTCTAGGTTTTTCACAAAAACAAGATAAGCCTTAGAATGAACTATCTCATTCTATTTATAGGGCTTTCCTAGGGTTTTAATAATATATCTATATATATATATTATTAACCCCACATTTCTAAAATGCTTTAATAATGATTAAAACTATTTTAATCATTATTTCTTTTTCTAAACTATTTAGAAAATAATTATTCCTCTCTCATAATTTAAATCTTTTCATCAAAGAAAATATTCTTTTATGGTGTGACCCTGTAGGTTTAATATTAAGCCGGTAGTAGAAATAAATAATAATAAACTTTTATTTATTATTTATATGAATTCTAATAATTCATTAAATATAATTAACTGATTAATTATATTTATTCTACATCGTGAGTGATGCTTCTCAACATATCGCGACTATCCGGATAATATGAATTCACTGCTTAGAATACCAAGAACCTGTCAGTGACTAGTTTCAGTACAATCAATTCCTTCTACCCTACAATATCCCGATTAAATACAAGACATGGATCTCGTGTCAGGCCTATCAAATTTAATCATATGATTTCTTATTCATAATGCTAAGTTCATATTAATGCAAATTAGAAACTCCTTTCTAATTTCATACACTCTGGCCAGAGATTCCAGAACTCGCATACTAAGAATAACATAGGATATTCTCTTCCTATACTGGAAGGGGTAGATCCTCTATTGACGTTAACTATCTCCATACACAAATCCCTATGCCCAGAATAGACCTAATGGATGTCCTTGAGACTAAGGACTAATCCAAAGCATAGTTCATTATATACAAGATAACTCTAACGATCTCAAGTCTAAGGACACTTGTACAACTATCACTCAGTGAATAACTATTGACACGTGAGTAAACTCCATTAGCTGTTCAACTTATCGAGTCATGTTCAGTAAATGTATTCCCTAACAAGCACCTACATACTAGCTATAGTGTCACCACACAAATGCCTATGAGAACAGACATCATCCTGATGGGAGCAAGCATAGTATGTACCAATCTTTGCGGATTCACCAACTTCCGATTAGTTATCCTATGATCAGTATGATCAGGAACTGTTTAAATATAGAGTTATCATCTTCTAGATCTCACTATTATAATCTCATTATAATTCTAGAAGCTTTACTCTAAACTATGGAACATCTTATTTAAAAACACTTTAAATAGATAAAGCCCGTAATAAAAACAAAACAAGTCTTTTATTAACATTAATGAAATCAAATAAGAATACAAGAAAGTTCTTCCTAACTCATCATACATGATTGGATTTAGGACAAACACTTTCACCCTTAACTATTAAAATCCAGAATATATAATAAAAGACAACACGATACCTAATACTAAAAAACTATTAGCCTAATGTTTTATCATAAAACATCAGTGCAACTCAAGAACTTTCTACTCATAATGTGCGTTATTGAGCCATTTAATCTTCTCGTACATGGCCGGTTCAAGAAGCGCATACACTACACTCCATAAATCTTCTGGAAAGAAGGGGTTGTCCAACATATTATTGATTTTTCTTATACTCATGATTTTTCACATTTCCTTCATTGGTAAATTTAATATTCTTGAAATTTATTTAAAATATTATAAATTTCAGATATTATCCATAAAAAATCGGGCTTTAATTCGGATCTCTCAAAAAGCCCGTGCTTTTATCCGGGTCGAACCGGGCTTTATCCGGGCTTTTCAAAAGCCCGGACTTTTAACAAGGCTTTTCATGCTTAAGACCGGGCCGGGCTTGATGAAAAATAGTATGCCCATTTAAGGCTCTCGGGCTGAGCTAAACCGGGTCGGGGTTTTCGGGTTTTTTTCCGGACCGAATTTCGGATTTCTGGCTTTTTGAACATCTCTAGTGTTTAGTGTGTGTTCTTGAGAAATTTAGAATTATAGCCAAAGAATATTCTAGAATTTTTACTAAGAATATTTATATACAATTAGTATTATTATTTACTCTAAAGAACATAACTAATTTTATCTGTTTGCAAGGACAAAGATAAACTTCCAGAAAATATCTACTCCAAAAATATTTAAAAAAAGACTCGTAAATTAAAATTATTAATAATACTTAAAAAAATAAAATTATAAATTTATACAATTATAAATATTAAAAAAGACTCGTAAATTAGTAAAAACAAAAAGAAGCACAAGCCACTTTCTTTCGAAAAAAGGAAAAAACCAAACTCATGACCAACGGCCACGTGGAATGAAAAACGGTAAAATAAAGAGCAAAACACAAACTCAAAGATTAACGGTTAGATTAAGATTGATCAAACGGCCATCACTTCTTGAAATGCTACCGTTATAAATGAACTCAAAGGCATTCGAAAAACAGAAAACACAACTCTGATAATATAGATAGAGAGAGAGATACACGGATATATATATAGATAGAGAGAGATAGAGAGAGACACAGAGAGTTAGAGAGACAGAGAGAGATAGAGGGAGATACACAGAGAGTTAGAGAGAGACAGAGAGAGATAGAGGGAGATACACAGAGAGTTAGAGAGAGACAGAGAGAGATATATATAGATAGAGAAAGAGAGAGATAGAGGGAGATACACAGAGAGTTAGAGAGAGAGAGAGAGACAGAGAGTGATAAGAGAGATTAAGAAGGGGGTTTTACTTCTAAAGGTATTAATTCTTGATTTTCTTGATTTTTTTTAATTTCTTGTCGTTATTTTTGTGGGTTTTGAAAATTAGTTTGAGTTTTAAAGAAATAGGGGTGCAAGTATGTTTTCGTGGGTTTTGTATGGGTTCTGATTTTCTTGATTCAAGTGAATTGGGTTTTTGAATGTATATATGTGTCTTTATAGAGGGTCTTTGCTGTATGAATATTTAATCTGTAATTATATATGTTAATTATTTTCTGTTCTTGCTTTGATTGTCTGATTAAGAGAATTTTAATGTGTGTTATTGAGTTGATAAATTCTTTTTTTACTTTAATTTACTGTTTTTGTTAGTTAGGGTTTATATATGTGATTTTGGGGCAAGATTATTAGGGTAATTTTTACAAGGACTAGGTGTTATTTACTGAAATTTCCAATTTCTATGTTTGATTATTAGCTTTCCTGAAATGAGATTATTATTTTACGCATTTGCAGGTTACCAGGAAGGTAATTTAATTTAGTGTTGATTAGTTATTGTAATTGTTTGTTTCTCATTTTCGTGCCATTTTAATGCTATAAATTTTTTCCAAGACATCACCAAGTCCTTTTATGGTTTTTTCAATCCATGTGGTCTATTGCAAACCTTTGTTCTTTCCAAAATAGAAGATTCAAATATGAATGCTTGTATGTGGTACGCTCTTTTTGGCGTCACATGTGTGTATCAGTATATCTATATTATCTGTGTAAAGTCGTTTATTTCCGCTATGACATGGCCTGTGATGTATATATTACATACATTTATGTGTGTGCATTCGTATCTGATTTTGTTTTTAAAAAGGATCATCATCATTTAATTCAGAATGAAAGATTAAGTTTTTCTTTGAAGCTAATCTGAAGAAATTTCGTTACATATCTTGATGGCACAATAATTCCACAAGGGAGTTATGGAAGTCAAATGTATACAAACAAAGATACACATCTTTGTAATAATTCTTCCTTTCTTGTTGTCATGAACCAGCTGTGCAGGATAGAGACCATATTTTTATAAAAAAACCTGTGGAAGAAGCATACAAGGGGATTGAATGTGGTGATGGAGGTCCTTTTGGTGCAGTTGTTGTCTGCAAGGATGAAGTATTGCGAGCTGTCACAACATGGTCCTAAAACATACTGACCCAACTGCTCATGCTGAAGTTACAGCAATACGGGAGGTAAACTCATTACAGTACCTTGTTGATTTATTTGAGAAGTTTGCACAAAGGTTGTTTGGTTTGGGAATGGCGTCTCCTTGATTTTATATAATACCTTATTATGTGCTTTTGAACAGAGTGTTCTGCTTCTGGTGGTGTGTCCTGTTTTGTACATATTTTATGTACTTGTGACATTTTCATATCAAGAACAACGTACCAATATTTAGATGTTAAATAATGACCTTAATAACGGTAATTTTAACAGTAATATCATCTGAAGTGTAATTAGGCTGTGTGCATCATGTATATTGAAAGGTATGGATGACTAAGTCATGTTGATGGTGTGTAATTGATTTTTTGTATGGGTTATGATTTTCTTGATTCAAGTGATTTCTTATATGGGTTTTTGAATGTATATACACCTTTATAGAGGGTCTTTGTTGTATGAATATATAATCTGTAATATTATATATGTTGGTTATATGTGTTCTTGCTTTGATTGTCTGATCAAGGGAATTTTAATGTGTGTTATTGAGTTGATAAAATTTTACTGTTTTTGTTAGTTAGGGTTTATATGTGATTTTGGGGCAAGATTATTAGGGTAATTTTTACAAGGACTAGGTATTATTTACTGAAATTTCCAATTTCTATGTTTGATTAAACCTTATTAGCTGTCCCGAAATGAGAGTATTATTTTACGCGATTCGATGCCACAAGTAGACTTATTTTTCTCAGTAGTATTGTTTTGCAACAACTTACGATACTAAGGTGATGTTTATGTGTGTGCAAAGCTAGCTTTTGATGTGCGAACCTATCTATTTTGCGATTAGTTAGATATCGAATAAGCCTATGTGATTTGCTAATGGCTAATGAGCTGGTGATTGTGTTCCGATTGTTCTAAACTTGTAATCTGAAAGTAAATGAGTAATGCTAAAATAAATATGCAAGGAACCGTTTACTTGTACCTTGTATGCTATGTTATATATGAATAGTCTTCGACAAATAAACTGCAACTATTACTGAACTCTCTGTTAGTGATAGGTATGTATTTATGCATTTTGCTTCTTCATTTATGCAAACTTTTTACATTCACCCGTCTCCTCTTTTTTTTTTTTAATTATACGTGGTCATCATTCATTAAAATAGTACTAAATTAGAAAGTCAAAATTAACATGAACGTGCGCGATTTCTAGAATCTTCTCGGACCAGGGTGCTGCATTTTCTTATTAAAAAAGTAAGTGTGAGTTAAAATTCTTATTAAGAAATTGAGAAACTGAACTGGATATGCAGATTTACTTTGTTATACTATTTTCAGGGCGTTAGTTTTTTCTCACTTTTTGTTTGCAGCTGACATTTCACAGACTGAACTCATCACGGTCTGCTTATCAATCTATCTCACTGAATCCTGATCTCTTTGATGCCTACACTATTTCTGGTGGTGCTAAAATTCAGTGCAGTGTTATTTTCAAGGTACTATTTAGTTTCCACTTTCCACGCATGATATGTAGAAATTGCTGAACTCTGACCCTTTATGTTGATGCATAATACAGTGGACACTGGACTGCGACAATGGTAATTACTTTTTGAATTTCTCCTATTCAACATTCTGTTTAATCTACACATGAAAATATCTTCAAAATGCAGACCCTACAATTTAGGGAGACACCTGTCTGCTCTTGTGTTGCCACTTTATTTGTAATTACAATTATGATTGCTACATCATGTCAAACCGTTCTTGCTTGTGCTATGGTAGAGTAGTATTTAGTATTTCATAATTTCAGATGAATTAGTCCTTCCATCATGTATGAAGCAGATTGCAAACCTATCCATCAATTGTTCTTTCAAATCTGCTTTTAAATTTTATTACGATTCTATCCCATTCATTGTTTATGTTCTATTCTTGTTTACTAATATAGAGCTTAACTTTGAGAGTATGTATTCCTCTGCAGTTTATAATTTTCTTGCACAAGTATCTTCTACCTCTGTGATAGAGAAAGAGAGAGATAGAGGGAGATACAGAGAGAGAGAGAGAGATAGAGATAGAGATAGAGAGATAGAGAGACACAGAGAGAGAGAAAAAGATTAAGAGAGGAAACAAGGGGGTTTTACATAAGAGAGATGACTTCAATAGGTATTATTTCTTTTCATTCTTGATTTTCTTGTCTTATTTTTGTGGGTTTTGAAAATTAGTTTGAGTTTTGGAAAATAGGGGTGTAAGGATATGTATTTGTATGTATATTTTCGTGGGTTTTGTTTATATTTGTAATTATAGTTATGTTGATGTGTATAATTGATTTTTTGTATTGGTTCTGATTTTCTTGATTCAAGTGATTTTTTATATGGGTTTTTATAAAGGGTCTTTTTCTGTATGAATATATAATCTGTAATTGTATATTGTGTTGGTTATCTGTAATTGTAAGTGTCTGATTAAGGGAATTTTAATGTGGTGTGATCATTAATGGCTCTCAAAGAGTTGGTGTATCTTGTGCTTGACATCAGGACTATGGCTATTGTAATTGTTTGTGCGGAATCGGCTTTTCTGTTATAATTGTGGAGTTGATTGTAATTTCTATTACTAGTGAAGAATACCCCTTTTGACAATGTACTATGACCAGTGATTTTATATCTTTGAAAGTCTTATTCCATCTAATCCAGCCATACTTTTGCTATTCAAAGTTTTAAGTTCTTGATAATTTTTGATGGGATATCCTTTTTACAAGTTTATAATAGCTAAGCTTATTTGATAATTGATATAAAGTTTCTGAATAGACCCTGCTACAAATTTCCAATATATTAGCTCATGATCGTATGAACATGAAAGTGAAATCCCTCTTCTGACGCATTAGGTGTTCTTTTGTTGCAGATATAGGGCAGACATTGCTCGTGGGGTGGGTGAACTCCATGCTGCAGGTGTTGTATATATGAATATAAAGCCATCCAATATTCTTTTAGACGCAAGTGCTCGTGCCGTGGTTTCTGATTATGGACTTCCCCTGATTCTAAAGAAATCTACCTGTCTGAAGTCTGGATCTGAATCTGATCCTCCAGAATTCATTCATGTATGGACTGTACCCTGCTCAGTCCGAACTACACTGCTCCAGAGGCATGGGAGCCAGTGAAAAAGTCGTTGAACCTGTTGTGGGATAATGCTAAAGGCATATCAGCAGAGTCAGAATCTTGGAGCTTTGGCTGTACTCTGGTAAAGATGTGCACTGGTTCTGTTCCATATGTGCAGTAACTCATGTCATTTCCTTCATTTTTGTATTACTATATTACTGTTGTTACTTGTTTTCTGTAAGATATTGCTTCCTATTAATAAATGGCACTGTAGAACATGGACTCATTATGCAACCAATGTGCTTTAGAGTTTTGCTTTATTACTGCTTAAGTTCTTTGCAACTTTCTGATTGATTAGGAAGACAGGTGCTTCGGAGAATTTCCAATTCGCATATGGACAGTAAGACATATTAGCATCTGTGATACCTATCAGTCATGGCAAGCATAGGACATAGGAAAGTAGGCAGTTCGAGATGCTTGAGATGAGATTGAGGGACAAAGGCAAGGTGGACCATGACGGCGAGAGAGTAAGTTACTTTTTTATCACTATAATTCGTAATTAGATTGGAATATTCTTTAGGAGGCTTGCTAAAAATGGTGAAGTCTACTTTATGGGAATTTGTGACAGCATTTTATAGATTTTTGCACGTTCTTTATGGATTCTACACGAATTACAGGACAGTGGACCAGAGTTGGTCAATGGTGTGGGAGCTGAAGCAGGACATGTGATACTATTGGTGGTCGAAATGGTCAATCTAGGCAGGTTGCAAAATTAAATGATATTTGATACTTGTGAATTTCACAGCTTCCATAATTTTACGTTTTGGATGTAATTGCTTTATCATGATATATATATAAATTGCGTGTATTTGACTGGCTATCAGTTACATAGCGGAGCATGTAGTTGGAACAGGCTCCTTTGGTGTAGTTTGAGAGGTAATGTAAGCATAGAGGTCAAGAAGCTTTGTACGAGGCTTTACATAAGCTGAAAGAAGGTGAGTAATCATATTATCCCTCTGATTTCTGTCTACGTCAATAATTATAAAAATCATTATGATTGCAATCTCAAAACGACTCATATATTACACGCTGGAAAATTCCGGAGCATTACACAGGCTAATACATATGATGAGAATGTAGGCTTGTAAACTGATAATAACAAATTACTTGATATGTGTAACATTGTTTCAAATGCTACACATAATTCACATTCACAAGAGACATGTATCCTTGATATAGCCATGTGTTAAACATTTTTGAATGCAGATTCTATTTGGTATTTTAGGCCAATGTAATGAATTGTACTATTTGCAGACAAATATTTTAAAGAGTCAATAAGAAAATTATCAGTACTCTTATTTGGTATCTTTTGGTTACAGAGTTGATGCTCCTCGGATTTATATAACTACTAACTAACCGTCTCACAAGGTCCATTTAGCAATATGTGCATCTCCCATCATCTTGCTCCTATCATGCTTTCCATGCAAACTGCCTCATGAATCCTCCTCACCTTCTGCCACTGAACATTTTTATCTGTATCCAAGTTTTTACAATGGACATCATCGCCTTCTCTCTGAAGGCAGTGAGTCCCAATATTGTGAGCACAAGGTATAATTAATCACATCCATTAATCATAATACAAGTATAATTTTCCGGATTGATTAGCTAAATGTTTATACCACAGGGTAAGGTGCCACTTTTTCCAGAGAAGCTATACATCAGCTACACATCTTCATATTTGTATTGGCAGTTGTTCATGTCATCTTCTGTGCCACAACCATGGTTCTTGGAGGCTTGAAAGTAAACCTTAACTAATTTTTTCAGATTTATGCAATTGCCTTGATCTTAGTGCACTTTCCCTTTTATGTATGTACAAATATTCACCAACTAAGTACTTGGTATATTTGTATCTTTTTATTTAGATTCAGCAGAGGAAGCGCTGGGGAGCAATCATCTTCAACATGTTGCCATGGTAAATATGACTGTCTCGTTTTCACTATGTACAGTGTTTAGTTTCAGGCCCATCCCGGTCCAACCTCCGGGCCCACCATGACATCATCATGATATCATCCAACTTCTATATGACATCACCCACCCCTATTTTACACTAGTTTCTATTTTAATTTGGTTTCTATTATAGTTAGGCCCTATATTATGTGATTGAAAGAGATTCTATAGTAACTTATGTCATACTCTACTTTATTATTATAAAGTTGATTAAATATTTTAACGATATCACTTAATAAAATATAGTAACTATAAGAGCTCGGTCACCTAAATCGTACACGTTATAAATCATGTTAATTAAGAAAATGAATGCCAAAATATGCCACCAATGATATATTTTAATCTCATAAATGTTCTTTAAAAACTAATAATGTTTTCTAATAATTAACCACAATTAACCACATGAATCAAACAATTATGAAATCTTCCAAACCATATAAATCTTTAAACAACAACCTGTAGTCTGAAATAAAATCTTCCGAACCTAGAGAGAGAACTACGTGGATTTGATCCCTATTTAAATATGGTACGTTGGCACCTTGACAAAGTACCTGATACTACTAACATCTTATACAAATGCAACGAGGTCCACAAACATTATATTAGGTTTTTTAACTTTATATTATGTTTTATTAGGTTTAATATAAGTACTAATTAATATACTATACATAATATATGTGTTATTTATTAGGTTTAATATAAGTACTAATTAATATACTATACATAATATATGTGTTATTTATATACAGTAGAGAGTATCCTAGATATTAGTTATGCAACGAGATCCACAAACATTATATTAGGTTTTTTAACTTTATATTATGTTTTATTAGGTTTAATATAAGTACTAATTAATATACTATACATAATATATGTGTTATTTATATATAGTAGAGAGTATCCTAGATATTAGAATATATATAGTTATTTCCGTATGTAGTGAAGAATACTGCTAGATAATGAAATTGATCTGAAAGTTGATCCCGAATGGTGTTTCATTGATTATAAAATGAAGTCCTATTCGTACGCTATGATGTTGGGTGTATCAGAGATTTTGAGTAGAGAGTAAGGTTAGTCTTCTACATGATTTAATATGAACATGATTTAATATAAAATTTAATATAAAAGAATCAACACTATCCTTGATGATGTTAGAGTGGTCAACAACTTTTGTAAGTGGTCAACAACTTTTGCTCAAAGACAATTTAGAATCTCTATTTTGCATTTAAATGTCCTAATTCATGTTAAATATTTAGTATTGTTTTGCAGGATTAGTGATGATGCCAACAGAGAATTTGACATATTTGGCGCAAGGGAGGAATCTGATTTTCCACTAAATAGTGAAATAGATTTAGGTATTTTTTTTATATGTTCATAACAAGAGTTAAATATTTGATTTGTTTGGACATATCATGCAGGTGCGAACCTACAACATTGGAGATTAGCTTGTGCAATTCTGTTAGAAAGGTATTAGCTTGTGTGTTTTCAAAAAGTCCTACAAATAGCGCTAGAACTTTATAGAATAGCACTATCTATATCTTTGTATATTATGTGATTGCAGTAGATGCTATATAGTAATTACTGTCATGCTTATTATTTTAAATGTATACTATACTGCATATTATTATAAAGTTGATAAAATATTTTATTGATACAACTTAATAAAAATATAGTGATAATTAGAGCTCGGTCACCTAAATTTTACGCGTTATATAAATCATGTTAATTTAGGAAATAAAAGCCAAAATTTGCCACCAATAATATATTCTAATCTCGTAGATATTCTTTAAAAGTAATAATTTTTTCTAATATTAAACAATATGAATCAAACAACCTTCCAAATCAACAAGATATTAGTACCTGATACTAGTTAAGGGTAACTAACTCAAGCTCAATCCAAAATATTATAAACTTTATATAAATTCAACAAGATCCACAAACATTCTTAACCTGCTAGACTTAGGTTTTTTACTTTATATTATGTTTTATTAACTTAAATTAAAGTATTAATTAATAATATACTATACGAAATATATGTGTAGAGAGTATCGTAGATATTAGTTATTTTATAGTTATTTCCGTATGCAATGAAGTGTTTCCTTAATGATAAGTGAAGTCTTGTTCGTACGCTACGATGTTGGGTGTATCAGAAAGCAAGGTTAGTCTTCTACGTAATTCATCTGTTTTAATTGATTTTTTATTTTTAATATAAATTGGTTTTGCATGAGCATGATTTCATATGAAATTTTGTTTTTGGAATGCTTCTATTGTCATTTTGATTTATTTAGTGAAGAAAGAAGCAACACTATCGTTGATGATGTTAGAGCGGCCAAAAACTTTTGTAAGTGGTCAAAATTTTTTGCAAATGTTGTTTGCTCGAAGACAATTTAGAATCTCTATTTTGCATTTAAATATCTCAATTCTTGTTAAATATTTAGTATTGCTTTGCAGGATTAGTGGTGATGCCAACAAAGAATTTGACATATTTGGCGCAAGGGAGAAGTCTGATTTTCCACTAAATAGTGAGATAGATTTAGGTATTTTTATATGTTCATAACAAAAGTAAAATATTTGACTTGTTTGGACATATCATGCAGGTGCGAGCCTACAAAATTGGAGATTAGCTTGTGCAATTCTGTTACAACGGTATTATCTTTAGCTTGTGTGTTTTCAAAAAGTCGTAGAATGTAATATACGTGATTTTAATAATTATAATAATAATAATAATAATAATAATAATAATAATAATAATAAACATAATTATTAATTAGAAAAGATTTAGAAAATAAAGTTGGGTCTTGAAGTCCTACTCCTAGTCGATTGCTGAGTCTTGGAGTCCTACTCGTAAGTTGATTACCTGTGGCTATATATATATATATAAACAACACTCACCATTATTATTAAACCCTGAACAACTGTTAAGAGAGAGAGAGCCGCAGTCGGGGAGAAAAAAAAACTAGAGTACGAGGAAGCCAATACACTTTTGTAGAGACCCTATTTTGTGTGTCTGCAACAATCAATAGGCTAAAGAGGTATTATATGTTATTTATTTATTCTTATACGATCAAGTCATATTCATATTGGTCGGATATTCATATTGGTCAGGTTACAAGAATTATATTTAATGATTTGTTTTATGATTGTCACCATGCCTAAATCATATAGTTTATGAAATCATTTTTTTTTGTGCCATCAACTAGATGTACTGATAATCTTATGTGTCCTCTGACTATATCCTAAAAACAAGTTGTGCACCATAATTTATCAAATTTCAATTTATATACATGATTATATTAATTCATTGTTAATGATTTTAGGCACTTGCACATGTAATTTATTTTATCTAATGCATATATATTAAGTTGTATTATTAAATTATATTATACATACGTGAATTTTGTTTTGATGCCTTAAGTTTGCTAATATGAGTTTTCTAGATTGTTCAAGTTATTCAAATTTTTGATAAAATATTTAAGATTGTATCATATATTATTTGTCGATTATTATAATTCATATTTATTAATTATATTGTCGGTAAATTTTTAACCAAAGTGTAATTGTACTAATGTTCATTTCTATTTGTTTTGGATTAATTATTTATGTTGTGGAATCATGGTTACATGTCAAGCTATAGAAATATATTATTTATTAATTGGCTACCATACTAGTGTACATTTTCTTCCTGATTACTTTGTACGATTATTTTGTACGAGGCTTATACTTCCAGGTATAATTAAAATATGATTTTGTGTAAGGTACCAATTCACTAATAAAATATGCATTTATGAGCAATAAAAGAATTATTACAAATTTTACAGTCGGCCAATTGCTAACTAATTCAGGGAAGAATGGTTATTAATTACAAATTATTATTCTGTGTGTTAGATCGCGGGTCGGGAACTTAGCGGATCGTGTGTGGATTTTAGTATTAGAGATTTACTATTTTCGAGGTACGGATTCTCCCCTATTTTATTCAGCGCTACTCCTTTTAGAAATATTTAAATTAAATTCGTTTTGACCTCAAATCTGTTCGTTTTATTTTAAATTATTTTGACTTTGAAAAGTGTTTTTAAATCTATTTCGAAATATGTAAATATCTGTTGTGAGATTTTCTAGAGTTTTGGTATGTTTCGTATCTGTTGAAAATATTGAAAATATCTGTTTCTGTGATTTTAAAAGCTTTGCGAAATTTGTTATTTGAACCCTTAGTGATATAGGGTATACCGAGTTAACCAGCTGTAGGGGTACTACAGCCATGTCATTGCGGCACCAGTGACATGACACTTCCATGACAGTGTGATTGGTCATGGCGTATCCTTCTGTTCTGATAGCTCAGGAGGCGAGCTTTTGCGCATTTGATATTTGTTTCAGGATACGTGGGTGCACCCAGAATTTATGATTTGTGATTTGTGATTTGATTTGACGGTGACGTTGTATATGCCGTACACGTTATCCGGTTTGTTGCACACATTAGGTACCCTATGATGTGTGTATTTGTATTTGTTCTGTTCTGATCTCGGTATGAAATATCTTAACCCCTCGTTGCTTCAGCCATACTTATTTTTAAATAAATGTTTTGTTATAAACTGTCAAATATGAATATCTATTTTCTGTTTTATAAACTGTATTCCAAATTCGTACTGGGCAATTGGCTCATGCCGTATTCTTTTTCTGGCAGGTGCTTAGGGGGATCTGGGACTGTGTGATGGAGAGCCACCCTATTTCATTGATTAGGATATTCAGATTGCTATTATTATTTAGACTTAAATAATTATCTAGAGATTTCGGTTTTCATTGATTAGGATTTGCAGACTTCTATCGCTATTTAGACTTGATTATTATTTTAGAGATTTTGGGTTTCCATATTTATCATTTTGAACCGTTTTGGAGGTTTAATATTATCTTGGAGATTATTAGACTGTTTAATTATTATTTAGAAATTATTTTAGTGCTCTGTTTGCAGGTTTAAGGTTTAATAAGTAGCCCCTCATTTAATTATAGATGGGGGTGTTACAAAGATGGTATCAGAGCTAGGTTCTTTCTTGTAGAAAACCTATTTAGGTTGACCTGTGAGATTGGGTAGACGTTAGGATGAGTGCTCTCTTTCAAGCTCATTTCATTTTGCTCTATTCTTTTGACTTCTGTTTTTAAATCGCTTCTGCTTATCTATTCTTGTTATCTTCATTCGTTCGTTATCTTATATTGTAGATGCCTCCTAGACGTAATCGAACTACTAATCGGACTAACTTGGGTGTTAGCCAAGCTGAGTTAGCCGCGATGATAGGTCAAGCAGTGGCTCAGGGTATACAGCAAGCCATGGCAAATCAGAATAATCAGAATAATCAGAACAATCAGAATAATCAGAATGGTCAAGGGAATCAAGATGGTCAGAATAATCAGAATGATCAAGGACATCAGCAAAATCCGGAGGGTCAGGGTAATCCGGTGGAGCCATTTGTATGGTTGGAGAGATTTGTTAAGCAGAAACCAGAATCTTTTCACGCACCACAGACTCCTATTGATGCTGAGAACTGGATTGTTCATCTTGAGAAGATTTTTGATGCTTTGGGTTGCGATGAGATCCAGAAGGTCAGATTGGCTGTATATAAGTTAGAAGGGGATGCTCAGCGATGGTGGAGAGGTGTGAAGGCTACGAGGGGTGATGAGTTTACAGAGACATTGATTTGGCAGGGATTTAAGGAAGTTTTCTATGAGCAGTACTTTTCTAATGCAGACAGGGAGGCATATTTGAGGGAGTTTCATTCTATCTCGCAGAACTTCGATGAGAGCCTTACTGACTATATGGCGAGGTTTATCAGGTTAGCGGGATTTGCTGGGACAGTTGCAGGGACTGCTATACAGCAAGCAGAAAAATTTAAATGGGGACTGAGACCTAATCTGAGGGGTTCTATCATTTCACTAAAGTTTCCTAATGTGGCGGAGGTGGCAGATGCAGCTAAGGATATTGAGAAGGAGCGTAATGAGTATAGAGCTTCCAGGTTTCAGAATGATCGTAAGAGGCCTAGAGATGATCAGAGTTCTGTACAGGGTAAACAGTGGAATGGAGGTCAAGGTAATCAGCAGGGACAGTGGCGTGGAAGATACCAGAATATGAGGACTCAGTCGACTTACGGTCAGAATCAGTATGGTGGTCAGAAGCAGAATCAGAATCAGAATCAGAATCAGCAGTTTCAGCGGTTTCAGCAGCAGCAGCCTAGGCAGTGGCAGAATCGTCAACAAGGGCAAAATCGTCAACAGGGGCAGAATCGTTATTCAGTGTATGGGGGTAACCCCAATATGATTCCAGTGGCTCCTTGTGCTACATGTGGTGGACATCACCCAGGGAGAGCTTGTTATAAACAGTCTGGGGCATGTTTCTTATGTGGTTCGATGCAGCATAGGGCTAAGGATTGTCCGACATCGCGGAACACTGGTGGTGGAGGTAGTGGTAGTGGTGGTCAGCAGAATCAGCAGAATCCTTCAGGCAGAGTGTTTGCATTGACTGCTAATCAGGCAGCAGCTCATTCAGGTACCGTTTCAGGAACACTTCTTGTTGGTAGACGTGATGCTTATGTGTTATTTGATACTGGTTCGACTCATTCTGTTGTGTCTTTATCGTTTGTTCGTCATCTTGGTGTTCTTCCATCATTATTATATCCTCGTATGTCTATTGCTACCCCAATGGGGAATTCTGTTATTATTTCTGATGTGTACCGAGAGTGTTCGATAGCTGTTGGGGATAGAAATTGTAAGGTTAACTTGCTTCCGATGGAGATGCATGACTTTGACATTATTCTGGGTATGGATTGGTTGAGTGAGAATCGAGCTACAATTGACTGTCAGGGGAAAAGGGTGATCTTTGGGGATGCAGATAAACCAGAATTTGTATTTCAGGGATCTCAACCGAAAGGAGAGATTAAAATGATTTCAGCTCTAAAGGCGAGTAAACTTTTATCTAAGGGGTGTGATGGCTATCTTGCTTTCGTGAAAGATACGTCTAAGAACGAACCTCGTATCGAGGATTATCCAGTTGTGAATGAATTTGCAGACGTGTTTCCCGATGAGCTACCAGGTTTGCCACCACAACGAGAGGTGGAGTTTACTATTGAACTTGTTCCAGGTGCAGAGCCTATTTCTAAGGCTCCGTACCGAATGGCACCACTAGAGTTGCAGGAATTGAAAGAGCAGTTGCAGGAGTTGTTGGATAGAGGATTTATTAGGCCAAGTGTATCTCCGTGGGGTGCTCCAGTGTTGTTTGTGAAGAAGAAGGATGGTTCCATGAGGTTGTGTATTGACTACAGGGAGTTGAATAAGGTGACTATCAGAAACAGGTATCCTTTGCCACGCATTGATGACTTGTTCGATCAGTTGCACGGGGCGAAGTACTTTTCGAAGATAGATTTGAGATCGGGTTATCACCAGTTGCGAGTAAGAGATGAAGATATTCCGAAGACAGCATTTCGTACTCGTTACGGGCATTATGAGTTTCTTGTGATGTCCTTTGGGTTAACGAATGCTCCAGCGGTATTTATGGATTTGATGAATCGTGTCTTTCATGATTATTTGGATAAGTTTGTTGTTGTCTTTATCGATGATATCTTGATATACTCTAGGAGTAAGGAGGAGCATGAGGAGCACTTACGTACTGTACTTGAGATCTTGAGACAGAAGAAATTGTTTGCAAAATTCTCAAAATGTGACTTCTGGTTAGAACAGGTAGCATTTTTAGGGCATGTTGTGTCTGCTAGAGGGATTGAGTTGGATCCTGCGAAAGTCGAGGCTATCACTAATTGGCCGAGACCTAGCAATGTGACAGAGGTGAGGAGTTTCTTGGGTTTGGTAGGTTATTATAGGCGCTTTGTGGAGGGTTTTTCATCCATAGCTTTGCCGATGACTCAACTGATGAGAAAGGGTGTTAAGTTCGAGTGGAATGATGATCGTGAGAAGAGTTTCCAAGAGTTGAAGAAGAGATTGGTGACGGCTCCTATACTTGTGTTGCCATCAGGGAGTGGAGGATATCAGGTTTATAGTGATGCTTCTAAGAGAGGATTGGGTTGTGTTCTTATGCAGCATGGGAAGGTGATTTCTTACGCTTCTAGGCAGCTTAAACCCCATGAGGTAAACTATCCTACGCATGACTTGGAGTTAGCAGCAGTGGTCTTTGCTTTGAAGATTTGGAGGCATTATTTGTATGGAGAGACTTGTGATATTTTCACTGATCACAAGAGTCTTAAGTACATTTTTACTCAAAAGGAGCTTAACATGAGACAGCGGAGGTGGCTTGAACTTATTAAGGATTATGATGCTAATATTCAGTACCATCCAGGGAAGGCAAATGTTGTGGCAGACGCTCTTAGTAGGAAGAACTTGGGGAGTGTTGCATCTCTAATTACTCAGCCGCATCTTATTTCAGATATGGAGCGCTTTGGTATTGAGTTGTATGTTAGAGGATCAGGTGGTAGCATTGCTAGTTTGAGAGTGGAACCAAATCTGGTTTCAAGGGTCAAGGAAGCTCAAAAGAAAGATACAGGATTGGATGTCATTAGATCGGAGGTGACAGCCGGTAAGCAAAAACATTTCCGTGTTGATGATGAGGGTGTGTTATGGTTGGGTAGTAAATTGTGTGTGCCTGCAGACGTGGCGATTCGTGAAGAAATTTTGACCGAGGCTCATAGTTCTTCATTCTCTATTCATCCAGGTTCCACTAAGATGTATAGAGATTTGAAGGAGCACTTTTGGTGGAGTAGAATGAAAGGAGACATAGCAGAATTTGTGGGGAAATGTCTTATCTGTCAACAGGTGAAGATAGATCATCAGAGGCCTAGTGGATTGTTGCAGCAGTTAGATATTCCAGTTTGGAAGTGGGAGAACATTACTATGGATTTTGTGACTCATTTGCCGAGAACCTTCAGGAAGAACGATGTTATATGGGTGGTGGTTGATAGACTTACTAAATCAGCTCATTTCTTACCTATTAGAGAGACTACTTCTATTCATGAGTTGGCAGAAATTTTTCAGCGAGATATTGTTAGACTTCATGGTGTGCCTGTGTCGATAGTTTCTGACAGGGATACGAGGTTTACATCACGTTTTTGGAAGGGATTTCAGCAGGCTTGGGGTACGAGACTTAATTTTAGTACAGCTTTTCATCCGCAGACTGATGGACAGTCAGAAAGGACGATTCAGACATTGGAGGATATGTTGAGGGCTTGTGCTTTGGAATGGACAGGTGATTGGGATAAGTATTTGTATCTTGTTGAGTTTGCGTATAATAATAGTTGGCACGCGAGTATTGGTATGCCACCATTTGAGGCTTTGTATGGTAGGAGATGTAGAGCACCGTCTTGTTGGGATGAGGTTGGTGAGAGAGTCATTGAAGGACCAGAGTTAGTTAGAGTCACTAATGAGAAGGTGGAGCAGGCTAAGGCAAGTTTGAAGGAGGCTCGATCACGTCAAAAGAGTTATGCGGATCAACATAGGAAGTTTGGTGGATTTGAACCTGGTGATCATGTGTTCTTGAAGGTGTCGCCTTGGAAGGGTGTTAAACGTTTTGGCATGAAAGGGAAGCTTAGTCCGAGATATGTTGGTCCTTTTGATGTTATAGAGAAAGTTGGTGAAGTGTCTTATAGGGTTGCGTTACCACCGCAGTTATCTCATGTCCATAATGTGTTTCATGTGTCTGTTTTGAGGGGCTACAAGTATCATCCGCTTCATGTAGTTCAGTATCCATTGCATACGATTAGAGAGGATCTTACTTGTGAGGAGGAAGCAGAAGCTATCCTAGCTCGAGAGGAGCGAGTTATGAGAAAAAGTACTATTCCGTTTGTAAAAGTCTTGTGGAAAAATCATTCTGAGAGAGAGGCTACTTGGGAATTAGAAGGATCTATTCGTGAGAAATATTCGCACTTATTTGATTCAGGTACGAGTTTTAGTTAAGTTTGATTCCGGGGACGGAATCCTTTTTAAGGGGGTATATATGTAATATACGTGATTTTAATAATTATAATAATAATAATAATAATAATAATAATAATAATAATAAACATAATTATTAATTAGAAAAGATTTAGAAAATAAAGTTGGGTCTTGAAGTCCTACTCCTAGTCGATTGCTGAGTCTTGGAGTCCTACTCGTAAGTTGATTACCTGTGGCTATATATATATATATAAACAACACTCACCATTATTATTAAACCCTGAACAACTGTTAAGAGAGAGAGAGCCGCAGTCGGGGAGAAAAAAAAACTAGAGTACGAGGAAGCCAATACACTTTTGTAGAGACCCTATTTTGTGTGTCTGCAACAATCAATAGGCTAAAGAGGTATTATATGTTATTTATTTATTCTTATACGATCAAGTCATATTCATATTGGTCGGATATTCATATTGGTCAGGTTACAAGAATTATATTTAATGATTTGTTTTATGATTGTCACCATGCCTAAATCATATAGTTTATGAAATCATTTTTTTTTGTGCCATCAACTAGATGTACTGATAATCTTATGTGTCCTCTGACTATATCCTAAAAACAAGTTGTGCACCATAATTTATCAAATTTCAATTTATATACATGATTATATTAATTCATTGTTAATGATTTTAGGCACTTGCACATGTAATTTATTTTATCTAATGCATATATATTAAGTTGTATTATTAAATTATATTATACATACGTGAATTTTGTTTTGATGCCTTAAGTTTGCTAATATGAGTTTTCTAGATTGTTCAAGTTATTCAAATTTTTGATAAAATATTTAAGATTGTATCATATATTATTTGTCGATTATTATAATTCATATTTATTAATTATATTGTCGGTAAATTTTTAACCAAAGTGTAATTGTACTAATGTTCATTTCTATTTGTTTTGGATTAATTATTTATGTTGTGGAATCATGGTTACATGTCAAGCTATAGAAATATATTATTTATTAATTGGCTACCATACTAGTGTACATTTTCTTCCTGATTACTTTGTACGATTATTTTGTACGAGGCTTATACTTCCAGGTATAATTAAAATATGATTTTGTGTAAGGTACCAATTCACTAATAAAATATGCATTTATGAGCAATAAAAGAATTATTACAAATTTTACAGTCGGCCAATTGCTAACTAATTCAGGGAAGAATGGTTATTAATTACAAATTATTATTCTGTGTGTTAGATCGCGGGTCGGGAACTTAGCGGATCGTGTGTGGATTTTAGTATTAGAGATTTACTATTTTCGAGGTACGGATTCTCCCCTATTTTATTCAGCGCTACTCCTTTTAGAAATATTTAAATTAAATTCGTTTTGACCTCAAATCTGTTCGTTTTATTTTAAATTATTTTGACTTTGAAAAGTGTTTTTAAATCTATTTCGAAATATGTAAATATCTGTTGTGAGATTTTCTAGAGTTTTGGTATGTTTCGTATCTGTTGAAAATATTGAAAATATCTGTTTCTGTGATTTTAAAAGCTTTGCGAAATTTGTTATTTGAACCCTTAGTGATATAGGGTATACCGAGTTAACCAGCTGTAGGGGTACTACAGCCATGTCATTGCGGCACCAGTGACATGACACTTCCATGACAGTGTGATTGGTCATGGCGTATCCTTCTGTTCTGATAGCTCAGGAGGCGAGCTTTTGCGCATTTGATATTTGTTTCAGGATACGTGGGTGCACCCAGAATTTATGATTTGTGATTTGTGATTTGATTTGACGGTGACGTTGTATATGCCGTACACGTTATCCGGTTTGTTGCACACATTAGGTACCCTATGATGTGTGTATTTGTATTTGTTCTGTTCTGATCTCGGTATGAAATATCTTAACCCCTCGTTGCTTCAGCCATACTTATTTTTAAATAAATGTTTTGTTATAAACTGTCAAATATGAATATCTATTTTCTGTTTTATAAACTGTATTCCAAATTCGTACTGGGCAATTGGCTCATGCCGTATTCTTTTTCTGGCAGGTGCTTAGGGGGATCTGGGACTGTGTGATGGAGAGCCACCCTATTTCATTGATTAGGATATTCAGATTGCTATTATTATTTAGACTTAAATAATTATCTAGAGATTTCGGTTTTCATTGATTAGGATTTGCAGACTTCTATCGCTATTTAGACTTGATTATTATTTTAGAGATTTTGGGTTTCCATATTTATCATTTTGAACCGTTTTGGAGGTTTAATATTATCTTGGAGATTATTAGACTGTTTAATTATTATTTAGAAATTATTTTAGTGCTCTGTTTGCAGGTTTAAGGTTTAATAAGTAGCCCCTCATTTAATTATAGATGGGGGTGTTACATAGAAATAGCGCTAGAACGTTATAAAATAGAACTATCTATATCTTTGTATATTATGTGATTGCAGTAGATGCTATATAGTAATTACTGTCATGCTTATTATTTTAAATGTATACTATACTACATCATATTATTATAAAGTTGATAAAATATTTTAATGATACAACTTAATAAAAATATAGTGACAATTAGAGCTTGGTCACCTAAATTTTACGCGTTATATAAATCATGTTAATTTAGGAAATAAACCCAAAATTTGCCACCAATAATATATTCTAATCTCGTAGATATTCTTTAAAAGTAATAATTTTTTCTAATATTAAACCATATGAATCAAGCAACCTTCCCAATCAATTCAAATAAATCTTTAAAGCAATAACAACCCGTCTTATGAAATAAATATACCGAACCCAAACAGAGAACTACGTGGATTTGATCCCTAAATAGGGTACGTAGGCACCTTGAGAAAGTACCTGATACTAGTTAAGGGTAACTAACTCAAGCTCAATCCAAAATATTATAAACTTTATATAAATTCAACAAGATCCACAAACATTCTTAACCTGCTAGACTTAGGTTTTTTACTTTATATTATGTTTTATTAACTTAAATTAAAGTATTAATTAATAATATACTATACGAAATATATGTGTAGAGAGTATCGTAGATATTAGTTATTTTATAGTTATTTCCGTATGCAATGAAGTGTTTCCTTAATGATAAGTGAAGTCTTGTTCGTACGCTACGATGTTGGGTGTATCAGAAAGCAAGGTTAGTCTTCTACGTAATTCATCTGTTTTAATTGATTTTTTATTTTTAATATAAATTGGTTTTGCATGAGCATGATTTCATATGAAATTTTGTTTTTGGAATGCTTCTATTGTCATTTTGATTTATTTAGTGAAGAAAGAAGCAACACTATCGTTGATGATGTTAGAGCGGCCAAAAACTTTTGTAAGTGGTCAAAATTTTTTGCAAATGTTGTTTGCTCGAAGACAATTTAGAATCTCTATTTTGCATTTAAATATCTCAATTCTTGTTAAATATTTAGTATTGCTTTGCAGGATTAGTGGTGATGCCAACAAAGAATTTGACATATTTGGCGCAAGGGAGAAGTCTGATTTTCCACTAAATAGTGAGATAGATTTAGGTATTTTTATATGTTCATAACAAAAGTAAAATATTTGACTTGTTTGGACATATCATGCAGGTGCGAGCCTACAAAATTGGAGATTAGCTTGTGCAATTTTGTTACAACGGTATTATCTTTAGCTTGTGTGTTTTCAAAAAGTCGTAGAAATAGCGCTAGAACGTTATAAAATAGAACTATCTATATCTTTGTATATTATGTGATTGCAGTAGATGCTATATAGTAATTACTGTCATGCTTATTATTTTAAATGTATACTATACTACATCATATTATTATAAAGTTGATAAAATATTTTAATGATACAACTTAATAAAAATATAGTGACAATTAGAGCTTGGTCACCTAAATTTTACGCGTTATATAAATCATGTTAATTTAGGAAATAAACCCAAAATTTGCCACCAATAATATATTCTAATCTCGTAGATATTCTTTAAAAGTAATAATTTTTTCTAATATTAAACCATATGAATCAAGCAACCTTCCCAATCAATTCAAATAAATCTTTAAAGCAATAACAACCCGTCTTATGAAATAAATATACCGAACCCAAACAGAGAACTACGTGGATTTGATCCCTAAATAGGGTACGTAGGCACCTTGAGAAAGTACCTGATACTAGTTAAGGGTAACTAACTCAAGCTCAATCCAAAATATTATAAACTTTATATAAATTCAACAAGATCCACAAACATTCTTAACCTGCTAGACTTAGGTTTTTTACTTTATATTATGTTTTATTAAGTTTAATTAAAGTATTAATTAATAATATACTATACGAAATATATGTGTAGAGAGAGTATCCTAGATATTAGTTATTTTATAGTTATTTCCGTAAGCAATGAAGTGTTTCCTTAATGATAAGTGAAGTCTTGTTCGTACGCTATGATGTTGGGTGTATCAGAAAGCAAGGTTAGTCTTCTATGTAATTCATCTGTTTTAATTGATTTTTTATTTTTAATATGAATTGGTTTTGCATGAGCATGATTTCATATGAAATTTTGTTTTTGGAATGCGTCTATTGTCGTTTTGATTTATTTAGTGAAGAAAGAAGCAACACTATCGTTGATTTTTAGAGTGGCCATAAACTTTTGTAAGTGGTCAAAAAAATTTGCAAATGGTGTTTGCTCGAAGACAATTTAGAATCTCTATTTTGCATTTAAATATCTCAATTCTTGTTAAATATTTAGTATTGCTTTGCAGGATTAGTGGTGATGCCAACAAAGAATTTGACATATTTGGCGCAAGGGAGAAGTTTGATTTTCCACTAAATAGTGAGATAGATTTAGGTATTTTTATATGTTCATAACAAAAGTAAAATATTTGACTTGTTTGGACATATCATGCAGGTGCGAGCCTACAAAATTGGAGATTAGCTTGTGCAATTTTGTTACAACGGTATTATCTTTAGCTTGTGTGTTTTCAAAAAGTCGTAGAAATAGCGCTAGAACGTTATAAAATAGAACTATCTATATCTTTGTATATTATGTGATTGCAGTAGATGCTATATAGTAATTACTGTCATGCTTATTATTTTAAATGTATACTATACTACATCATATTATTATAAAGTTGATAAAATATTTTAATGATACAACTTAATAAAAATATAGTGACAATTAGAGCTCGGTCACCTAAATTTTACGCGTTATATAAATCATGTTAATTTAGGAAATAAACCCAAAATTTGCCACCAATATATTCTAATCTCGTAGATATTCTTTAAAAGTAATAATTTTTTCTAATATTAAACCATATGAATCAAGCAACCTTCCCAATCAATTCAAATAAATCTTTAAAGCAATAACAACCCGTCTTATGAAATAAATATACCGAACCCAAACAGAGAACTACGTGGATTTGATCCCTAAATAGGGTACGTAGGCACCTTGAGAAAGTACCTGATACTAGTTAAGGGTAACTAACTCAAGCTCAATCCAAAATATTATAAACTTTATATAAATTCAACAAGATCCACAAACATTCTTAACCTGCTAGACTTAGGTTTTTTACTTTATATTATGTTTTATTAAGTTCAATTAAAGTATTAATTAATAATATACTATACGAAATATATGTGTAGAGAGAGTATCCTAGATATTAGTTATTTTATAGTTATTTCCGTAAGCAATGAAGTGTTTCCTTAATGATAAGTGAAGTCTTGTTCGTACGCTATGATGTTGGGTGTATCAGAAAGCAAGGTTAGTCTTCTATGTAATTCATCTGTTTTAATTGATTTTTTATTTTTAATATGAATTGGTTTTGCATGAGCATGATTTCATATGAAATTTTGTTTTTGGAATGCTTCTATTGTCGTTTTGATTTATTTAGTGAAGAAAGAAGCAACACTATCGTTGATTTTTAGAGTGGCCAAAAACTTTTGTAAGTGGTCAAAAAAATTTGCAAATGGTGTTTGCTCGAAGACAATTTAGAATCTCTATTTTGCATTTAAATATCTCAATTCTTGTTAAATATTTAGTATTGCTTTGCAGGATTAGTGGTGATGCCAACAAAGAATTTGACATATTTGGCGCAAGGGAGAAGTCTGATTTTCCACTAAATAGATAGATTTAGGTATTTTTATATGCTCATAACAAAAGTAAAATATTTGACTTGTTTGGACATATCATGCAGGTGCGAGCCTACAAAATTGGAGATTAGCTTGTGCAATTCTGTTACAACGGTATTATCTTTAGCTTGTGTGTTTTCAAAAAGTCGTAGAAATAGCGCTAGAACGTTATAAAATAGAACTATCTATATCTTTGTATATTATGTGATTGCAGTAGATGCTATATAGTAATTACTGTCATGCTTATTATTTTAAATGTATACTATACTACATCATATTATTATAAAGTTGATAAAATATTTTAATGATTCAACTTAATAAAAATATAGTGACAATTAGAGCTCGGTCACCTAAATTTTACGCGTTATATAAATCATGTTAATTTAGGAAATAAACCCAAAATTTGCCACCAATAATATATTCTAATCTCGTAGATATTCTTTAAAAGTAATAATTTTTTCTAATATTAAACCATATGAATCAAGCAACCTTCCCAATCAATTCAAATAAATCTTTAAAGCAATAACAACCCGTCTTATGAAATAAATATACCGAACCCAAACAGAGAACTACGTGGATTTGATCCCTAAATAGGGTACGTAGGCACCTTGAGAAAGTACCTGATACTAGTTAAGGGTAACTAACTCAAGCTCAATCCAAAATATTATAAACTTTATATAAATTCAACAAGATCCACAAACATTCTTAACCTGCTAGACTTAGGTTTTTTACTTTATATTATGTTTTATTAACTTAAATTAAAGTATTAATTAATAATATACTATACGAAATATATGTGTAGAGAGTATCGTAGATATTAGTTATTTTATAGTTATTTCCGTATGCAATGAAGTGTTTCCTTAATGATAAGTGAAGTCTTGTTCGTACGCTACGATGTTGGGTGTATCAGAAAGCAAGGTTAGTCTTCTACGTAATTCATCTGTTTTAATTGATTTTTTATTTTTAATATAAATTGGTTTTGCATGAGCATGATTTCATATGAAATTTTGTTTTTGGAATGCTTCTATTGTCATTTTGATTTATTTAGTGAAGAAAGAAGCAACACTATCGTTGATGATGTTAGAGCGGCCAAAAACTTTTGTAAGTGGTCAAAATTTTTTGCAAATGTTGTTTGCTCGAAGACAATTTAGAATCTCTATTTTGCATTTAAATATCTCAATTCTTGTTAAATATTTAGTATTGCTTTGCAGGATTAGTGGTGATGCCAACAAAGAATTTGACATATTTGGCGCAAGGGAGAAGTCTGATTTTCCACTAAATAGTGAGATAGATTTAGGTATTTTTATATGTTCATAACAAAAGTAAAATATTTGACTTGTTTGGACATATCATGCAGGTGCGAGCCTACAAAATTGGAGATTAGCTTGTGCAATTCTGTTACAACGGTATTATCTTTAGCTTGTGTGTTTTCAAAAAGTCGTAGAAATAGCGCTAGAACGTTATAAAATAGAACTATCTATATCTTTGTATATTATGTGATTGCAGTAGATGCTATATAGTAATTACTGTCATGCTTATTATTTTAAATGTATACTATACTACATCATATTATTATAAAGTTGATAAAATATTTTAATGATACAACTTAATAAAAATATAGTGACAATTAGAGCTCGGTCACCTAAATTTTACGCGTTATATAAATCATGTTAATTTAGGAAATAAACCCAAAATTTGCCACCAATAATATATTCTAATCTCGTAGATATTCTTTAAAAGTAATAATTTTTTCTAATATTAAACCATATGAATCAAGCAACCTTCCCAATCAATTCAAATAAATCTTTAAAGCAATAACAACCCGTCTTATGAAATAAATATACCGAACCCAAACAGAGAACTACGTGGATTTGATCCCTAAATAGGGTACGTAGGCACCTTGAGAAAGTACCTGATACTAGTTAAGGGTAACTAACTCAAGCTCAATCCAAAATATTATAAACTTTATATAAATTCAACAAGATCCACAAACATTCTTAACCTGCTAGACTTAGGTTTTTTACTTTATATTATGTTTTATTAAGTTTAATTAAAGTATTAATTAATAATATACTATACGAAATATATGTGTAGAGAGTATCGTAGATATTAGTTATTTTATAGTTATTTCCGTATGCAATGAAGTGTTTCCTTAATGATAAGTGAAGTCTTGTTCGTACGCTACGATGTTGGGTGTATCAGAAAGCAAGGTTAGTCTTCTACGTAATTCATCTGTTTTAATTGATTTTTTATTTTTAATATAAATTGGTTTTGCATGAGCATGCTTTCATATGAAATTTTGTTTTTGGAATGCTTCTATTGTCATTTTGATTTATTTAGTGAAGAAAGAAGCAACACTATCGTTGATGATGTTAGAGCGACCAAAAACTTTTGTAAGTGGTCAAAATTTTTTGCAAATGTTGTTTGCTCGAAGACAATTTAGAATCTCTATTTTGCATTTAAATATCTCAATTCTTGTTAAATATTTAGTATTGCTTTGCAGGATTAGTGGTGATGCCAACAAAGAATTTGACATATTTGGCGCAAGGGAGAAGTCTGATTTTCCACTAAATAGTGAGATAGATTTAGGTATTTTTATATGTTCATAACAAAAGTAAAATATTTGACTTGTTTGGACATATCATGCAGGTGCGAGCCTACAAAATTGGAGATTAGCTTGTGCAATTCTGTTACAACGGTATTATCTTTAGCTTGTGTGTTTTCAAAAAGTCGTAGAAATAGCGCTAGAACGTTTTCTTTGTAGTAGATGCTATATAGTAATTACTGTCATGCTTATTATTTTAAATGTATACTATACTACATCATATTATTATAAAGTTGATAAAATATTTTAATGATACAACTTAATAAAAATATAGTGACAATTAGAGCTCGGTCACCTAAATTTTACGCGTTATATAAATCATGTTAATTTAGGAAATAAACCCAAAATTTGCCACCAATAATATATTCTAATCTCGTAGATATTCTTTAAAAGTAATAATTTTTTCTAATATTAAACCATATGAATCAAGCAACCTTCCCAATCAATTCAAATAAATCTTTAAAGCAATAACAACCCGTCTTATGAAATAAATATACCGAACCCAAACAGAGAACTACGTGGATTTGATCCCTAAATAGGGTACGTAGGCACCTTGAGAAAGTACCTGATACTAGTTAAGGGTAACTAACTCAAGCTCAATCCAAAATATTATAAACTTTATATAAATTCAACAAGATCCACAAACATTCTTAACCTGCTAGACTTAGGTTTTTTACTTTATATTATGTTTTATTAAGTTTAATTAAAGTATTAATTAATAATATACTATACGAAATATATGTGTAGAGAGTATCGTAGATATTAGTTATTTTATAGTTATTTCCGTATGCAATGAAGTGTTTCCTTAATGATAAGTGAAGTCTTGTTCGTACGCTACGATGTTGGGTGTATCAGAAAGCAAGGTTAGTCTTCTACGTAATTCATCTGTTTTAATTGATTTTTTATTTTTAATATAAATTGGTTTTGCATGAGCATGATTTCATATGAAATTTTGTTTTTGGAATGCTTCTATTGTCATTTTGATTTATTTAGTGAAGAAAGAAGCAACACTATCGTTGATGATGTTAGAGCGACCAAAAACTTTTGTAAGTGGTCAAATTTTTTTGCAAATGTTGTTTGCTCGAAGACAATTTAGAATCTCTATTTTGCATTTAAATATCTCAATTCTTGTTAAATATTTAGTATTGCTTTGCAGGATTAGTGGTGATGCCAACAAAGAATTTGACATATTTGGCGCAAGGGAGAAGTCTGATTTTCCACTAAATAGTGAGATAGATTTAGGTATTTTTATATGTTCATAACAAAAGTAAAATATTTGACTTGTTTGGACATATCATGCAGGTGCGAGCCTACAAAATTGGAGATTAGCTTGTGCAATTCTGTTACAACGGTATTATCTTTAGCTTGTGTGTTTTCAAAAAGTCGTAGAAATAGCGCTAGAACGTTTTCTTTGTAGTAGATGCTATATAGTAATTACTGTCATGCTTATTATTTTAAATGTATACTATACTACATCATATTATTATAAAGTTGATAAAATATTTTAATGATACAACTTAATAAAAATATAGTGACAATTAGAGCTCGGTCACCTAAATTTTACGCGTTATATAAATCATGTTAATTTAGGAAATAAACCCAAAATTTGCCACCAATAATATATTCTAATCTCGTAGATATTCTTTAAAAGTAATAATTTTTTCTAATATTAAACCATATGAATCAAGCAACCTTCCCAATCAATTCAAATAAATCTTTAAAGCAATAACAACCCGTCTTATGAAATAAATATACCGAACCCAAACAGAGAACTACGTGGATTTGATCCCTAAATAGGGTACGTAGGCACCTTGAGAAAGTACCTGATACTAGTTAAGGGTAACTAACTCAAGCTCAATCCAAAATATTATAAACTTTATATAAATTCAACAAGATCCACAAACATTCTTAACCTGCTAGACTTAGGTTTTTTACTTTATATTATGTTTTATTAACTTAAATTAAAGTATTAATTAATAATATACTATACGAAATATATGTGTAGAGAGTATCGTAGATATTAGTTATTTTATAGTTATTTCCGTATGCAATGAAGTGTTTCCTTAATGATAAGTGAAGTCTTGTTCGTACGCTACGATGTTGGGTGTATCAGAAAGCAAGGTTAGTCTTCTACGTAATTCATATGTTTTAATTGATTTTTTATTTTTAATATAAATTGGTTTTGCATGAGCATGATTTCATATGAAATTTTGTTTTTGGAATGCTTCTATTGTCATTTTGATTTATTTAGTGAAGAAAGAAGCAACACTATCGTTGATGATGTTAGAGCGGCCAAAAACTTTTGTAAGTGGTCAAATTTTTTTGCAAATGTTGTTTGCTCGAAGACAATTTAGAATCTCTATTTTGCATTTAAATATCTCAATTCTTGTTAAATATTTAGTATTGCTTTGCAGGATTAGTGGTGATGCCAACAAAGAATTTGACATATTTGGCGCAAGGGAGAAGTCTGATTTTCCACTAAATAGTGAGATAGATTTAGGTATTTTTATATGTTCATAACAAAAGTAAAATATTTGACTTGTTTGGACATATCATGCAGGTGCGAGCCTACAAAATTGGAGATTAGCTTGTGCAATTCTGTTACAACGGTATTATCTTTAGCTTGTGTGTTTTCAAAAAGTCGTAGAAATAGCGCTAGAACGTTATAAAATAGAACTATCTATATCTTTGTATATTATGTGATTGCAGTAGATGCTATATAGTAATTACTGTCATGCTTATTATTTTAAATGTATACTATACTACATCATATTATTATAAAGTTGATAAAATATTTTAATGATACAACTTAATAAAAATATAGTGACAATTAGAGCTCGGTCACCTAAATTTTACGCGTTATATAAATCATGTTAATTTAGGAAATAAACCCAAAATTTACCACCAATAATATATTCTAATCTCGTAGATATTCTTTAAAAGTAATAATTTTTTCTAATATTAAACCATATGAATCAAGCAACCTTCCCAATCAATTCAAATAAATCTTTAAAGCAATAACAACCCGTCTTATGAAATAAATATACCGAACCCAAACAGAGAACTACGTGGATTTGATCCCTAAATAGGGTACGTAGGCACCTTGAGAAAGTACCTGATACTAGTTAAGGGTAACTAACTCAAGCTCAATCCAAAATATTATAAACTTTATATAAATTCAACAAGATCCACAAACATTCTTAACCTGCTAGACTTAGGTTTTTTACTTTATATTATGTTTTATTAAGTTTAATTAAAGTATTAATTAATAATATACTATACGAAATATATGTGTAGAGAGAGTATCCTAGATATTAGTTATTTTATAGTTATTTCCGTAAGCAATGAAGTGTTTCCTTAATGATAAGTGAAGTCTTGTTCGTACGCTATGATGTTGGGTGTATCAGAAAGCAAGGTTAGTCTTCTATGTAATTCATCTGTTTTAATTGATTTTTTATTTTTAATATGAATTCGTTTTGCATGAGCATGATTTCATATGAAATTTTGTTTTTGGAATGCTTCTATTGTCGTTTTGATTTATTTAGTGAAGAAAGAAGCAACACTATCGTTGATGATGTTAGAGCGGCCAAAAACTTTTGTAAGTGGTCAAAATTTTTTGCAAATGTTGTTTGCTCGAAGACAATTTAGAATCTCTATTTTGCATTTAAATATCTCAATTCTTGTTAAATATTTAGTATTGCTTTGCAGGATTAGTGGTGATGCCAACAAAGAATTTGACATATTTGGCGCAAGGGAGAAGTCTGATTTTCCACTAAATAGTGAGATAGATTTAGGTATTTTTATATGTTCATAACAAAAGTAAAATATTTGACTTGTTTGGACATATCATGCAGGTGCGAGCCTACAAAATTGGAGATTAGCTTGTGCAATTCTGTTACAACGGTATTATCTTTAGCTTGTGTGTTTTCAAAAAGTCGTAGAAATAGCGCTAGAACGTTATAAAATAGAACTATCTATATCTTTGTATATTATGTGATTGCAGTAGATGCTATATAGTAATTACTGTCATGCTTATTATTTTAAATGTATACTATACTACATCATATTATTATAAAGTTGATAAAATATAAAATATTTTAATGATACAACTTAATAAAAATATAGTGACAATTAGAGCTCGGTCACCTAAATTTTACGCGTTATATAAATCATGTTAATTTAGGAAATAAACCCAAAATTTGCCACCAATAATATATTCTAATCTCGTAGATATTCTTTAAAAGTAATAATTTTTTCTAATATTAAACCATATGAATCAAGCAACCTTCCCAATCAATTCAAATAAATCTTTAAAGCAATAACAACCCGTCTTATGAAATAAATATACCGAACCCAAACAGAGAACTACGTGGATTTGATCCCTAAATAGGGTACGTAGGCACCTTGAGAAAGTACCTGATACTAGTTAAGGGTAACTAACTCAAGCTCAATCCAAAATATTATAAACTTTATATAAATTCAACAAGATCCACAAACATTCTTAACCTGCTAGACTTAGGTTTTTTACTTTATATTATGTTTTATTAACTTAAATTAAAGTATTAATTAATAATATACTATACGAAATATATGTGTAGAGAGTATCGTAGATATTAGTTATTTTATAGTTATTTCCGTATGCAATGAAGTGTTTCCTTAATGATAAGTGAAGTCTTGTTCGTACGCTACGATGTTGGGTGTATCAGAAAGCAAGGTTAGTCTTCTACGTAATTCATCTGTTTTAATTGATTTTTTATTTTTAATATAAATTGGTTTTGCATGAGCATGATTTCATATGAAATTTTGTTTTTGGAATGCTTCTATTGTCATTTTGATTTATTTAGTGAAGAAAGAAGCAACACTATCGTTGATGATGTTAGAGCGGCCAAAAACTTTTGTAAGTGGTCAAAATTTTTTGCAAATGTTGTTTGCTCGAAGACAATTTAGAATCTCTATTTTGCATTTAAATATCTCAATTCTTGTTAAATATTTAGTATTGCTTTGCAGGATTAGTGGTGATGCCAACAAAGAATTTGACATATTTGGCGCAAGGGAGAAGTCTGATTTTCCACTAAATAGTGAGATAGATTTAGGTATTTTTATATGTTCATAACAAAAGTAAAATATTTGACTTGTTTGGACATATCATGCAGGTGCGAGCCTACAAAATTGGAGATTAGCTTGTGCAATTCTGTTACAACGGTATTATCTTTAGCTTGTGTGTTTTCAAAAAGTCGTAGAAATAGCGCTAGAACGTTATAAAATAGAACTATCTATATCTTTGTATATTATGTGATTGCAGTAGATGCTATATAGTAATTACTGTCATGCTTATTATTTTAAATGTATACTATACTACATCATATTATTATAAAGTTGATAAAATATTTTAATGATACAACTTAATAAAAATATAGTGACAATTAGAGCTCGGTCACCTAAATTTTACGCGTTATATAAATCATGTTAATTTAGGAAATAAACCCAAAATTTGCCACCAATAATATATTCTAATCTCGTAGATATTCTTTAAAAGTAATAATTTTTTCTAATATTAAACCATATGAATCAAGCAACCTTCCCAATCAATTCAAATAAATCTTTAAAGCAATAACAACCTGTCTTATGAAATAAATATACCGAACCCAAACAGAGAACTACGTGGATTTGATCCCTAAATAGGGTACGTAGGCACCTTGAGAAAGTACCTGATACTAGTTAAGGGTAACTAACTCAAGCTCAATCCAAAATATTATAAACTTTATATAAATTCAACAAGATCCACAAACATTCTTAACCTGCTAGACTTAGGTTTTTTACTTTATATTATGTTTTATTAACTTAAATTAAAGTATTAATTAATAATATACTATACGAAATATATGTGTAGAGAGTATCGTAGATATTAGTTATTTTATAGTTATTTCCGTATGCAATGAAGTGTTTCCTTAATGATAATGATAAGTGAAGTCTTGTTCGTACGCTACGATGTTGGGTGTATCAGAAAGCAAGGTTAGTCTTCTACGTAATTCATCTGTTTTAATTGATTTTTTATTTTTAATATAAATTGGTTTTGCATGAGCATGATTTCATATGAAATTTTGTTTTTGGAATGCTTCTATTGTCATTTTGATTTATTTAGTGAAGAAAGAAGCAACACTATCGTTGATGATGTTAGAGCGGCCAAAAACTTTTGTAAGTGGTCAAAATTTTTTGCAAATGTTGTTTGCTCGAAGACAATTTAGAATCTCTATTTTGCATTTAAATATCTCAATTCTTGTTAAATATTTAGTATTGCTTTGCAGGATTAGTGGTGATGCCAACAAAGAATTTGACATATTTGGCGCAAGGGAGAAGTCTGATTTTCCACTAAATAGTGAGATAGATTTAGGTATTTTTATATGTTCATAACAAAAGTAAAATATTTGACTTGTTTGGACATATCATGCAGGTGCGAGCCTACAAAATTGGAGATTAGCTTGTGCAATTCTGTTACAACGGTATTATCTTTAGCTTGTGTGTTTTCAAAAAGTCGTAGAAATAGCGCTAGAACGTTATAAAATAGAACTATCTATATCTTTGTATATTATGTGATTGCAGTAGATGCTATATAGTAATTACTGTCATGCTTATTATTTTAAATGTATACTATACTACATCATATTATTATAAAGTTGATAAAATATTTTAATGATACAACTTAATAAAAATATAGTGACAATTAGAGCTCGGTCACCTAAATTTTACGCGTTATATAAATCATGTTAATTTAGGAAATAAACCCAAAATTTGCCACCAATAATATATTCTAATCTCGTAGATATTCTTTAAAAGTAATAATTTTTTCTAATATTAAACCATATGAATCAAGCAACCTTCCCAATCAATTCAAATAAATCTTTAAAGCAATAACAACCTGTCTTATGAAATAAATATACCGAACCCAAACAGAGAACTACGTGGATTTGATCCCTAAATAGGGTACGTAGGCACCTTGAGAAAGTACCTGATACTAGTTAAGGGTAACTAACTCAAGCTCAATCCAAAATATTATAAACTTTATATAAATTCAACAAGATCCACAAACATTCTTAACCTGCTAGACTTAGGTTTTTTACTTTATATTATGTTTTATTAACTTAAATTAAAGTATTAATTAATAATATACTATACGAAATATATGTGTAGAGAGTATCGTAGATATTAGTTATTTTATAGTTATTTCCGTATGCAATGAAGTGTTTCCTTAATGATAATGATAAGTGAAGTCTTGTTCGTACGCTACGATGTTGGGTGTATCAGAAAGCAAGGTTAGTCTTCTACGTAATTCATCTGTTTTAATTGATTTTTTATTTTTAATATAAATTGGTTTTGCATGAGCATGATTTCATATGAAATTTTGTTTTTGGAATGCTTCTATTGTCATTTTGATTTATTTAGTGAAGAAAGAAGCAACACTATCGTTGATGATGTTAGAGCGGCCAAAAACTTTTGTAAGTGGTCAAAATTTTTTGCAAATGTTGTTTGCTCGAAGACAATTTAGAATCTCTATTTTGCATTTAAATATCTCAATTCTTGTTAAATATTTAGTATTGCTTTGCAGGATTAGTGGTGATGCCAACAAAGAATTTGACATATTTGGCGCAAGGGAGAAGTCTGATTTTCCACTAAATAGTGAGATAGATTTAGGTATTTTTATATGTTCATAACAAAAGTAAAATATTTGACTTGTTTGGACATATCATGCAGGTGCGAGCCTACAAAATTGGAGATTAGCTTGTGCAATTCTGTTACAACGGTATTATCTTTAGCTTGTGTGTTTTCAAAAAGTCGTAGAAATAGCGCTAGAACGTTATAAAATAGAACTATCTATATCTTTGTATATTATGTGATTGCAGTAGATGCTATATAGTAATTACTATCATGCTTATTATTTTAAATGTATATTATACTACATCATATTATTATAAAGTTGATAAAATATTTTAATGATACAACTTAATAAAAATATAGTGACAATTAGAGCTCGGTCACCTAAATTTTACGCGTTATATAAATCATGTTAATTTAGGAAATAAACCCAAAATTTGCCACCAATAATATATTCTAATCTCGTAGATATTCTTTAAAAGTAATAATTTTTTCTAATATTAAACCATATGAATCAAGCAACCTTCCCAATCAATTCAAATAAATCTTTAAAGCAATAACAACCCGTCTTATGAAATAAATATACCGAACCCAAACAGAGAACTACGTGGATTTGATCCCTAAATAGGGTACGTAGGCACCTTGAGAAAGTACCTGATACTAGTTAAGGGTAACTAACTCAAGCTCAATCCAAAATATTATAAACTTTATATAAATTCAACAAGATCCACAAACATTCTTAACCTGCTAGACTTAGGTTTTTTACTTTATATTATGTTTTATTAAGTTTAATTAAAGTATTAATTAATAATATACTATACGAAATATATGTGTAGAGAGAGTATCCTAGATATTAGTTATTTTATAGTTATTTCCGTAAGCAATGAAGTGTTTCCTTAATGATAAGTGAAGTCTTGTTCGTACGCTATGATGTTGGGTGTATCAGAAAGCAAGGTTAGTCTTCTATGTAATTCATCTGTTTTAATTGATTTTTTATTTTTAATATGAATTGGTTTTGCATGAGCATGATTTCATATGAAATTTTGTTTTTGGAATGCTTCTATTGTCGTTTTGATTTATTTAGTGAAGAAAGAAGCAACACTATCGTTGATGATGTTAGAGCGGCCAAAAACTTTTGTAAGTGGTCAAAAAATTTTGCAAATGGTGTTTGCTCGAAGACAATTTAGAATCTCTATTTTGCATTTAAATATCTCAATTCTTGTTAAATATTTAGTATTGCTTTGCAGGATTAGTGGTGATGCCAACAAAGAATTTGACATATTTGGCGCAAGGGAGAAGTCTGATTTTCCACTAAATAGATAGATTTAGGTATTTTTATATGTTCATAACAAAAGTAAAATATTTGACTTGTTTGGACATATCATGCAGGTGCGAGCCTACAAAATTGGAGATTAGCTTGTGCAATTCTGTTACAACGGTATTATCTTTAGCTTGTGTGTTTTCAAAAAGTCGTAGAAATAGCGCTAGAACGTTATAAAATAGAACTATCTATATCTTTGTATATTATGTGATTGCAGTAGATGCTATAGTAATTACTGTCATGCTTATTATTTTAAATGTATACTATACTACATCATATTATTATAAAGTTGATAAAATATTTTATGATTCAACTTAATAATAATATACTGACAATTAGAGCTCGGTCACCTAAATTTTACGCGTTATATAAATCATGTTAATTTAGGAAATAAAAGCCAAAATTTGCCACCAATAATATATTCTAATCTCGTAGATATTCTTTAAAAGTAATAATTTTTTCTAATATAAAACCATATGATGAATCAAGCAACCTTCCAAATCAATTCAAATAAATCTTTAAAGCAATAACAACCCGTCTTATGAAATAAATCTACCGAACTCAAACAGAGAACTACGTGGATTTGATCCCTAAATAGGGTACGTAGACACCTTGAGAGTTACTTGATACTAGTTAAGGGTAACTAACTCAAGCTCACTCCAAAATATTATAAACTTTATATAAATTCAACAAGATCCACAAACATTCTTAACCTGCTAGACTTAGGTTTTTTACTTTATATTATGTTTTATTAGGTTTAATTAAAGTATTAATTAATATACTATACGAAATAGATGTGTTATTTATATTATATTGAGTTTACTTGTCGAAATCATATACAGTAGAGAGACTATTCTAGATATTAGTTATTTCCGTATGCAATGAAGTGTTTCTTTAATGATAAGTGAAGTCTTGTTCGTACGCTTTGATATTGGGTGTATTAGAAAGCAAGGTTAGTCTTCTACATATTTCATCCGTTTTAATTGATTTTTTATTTTTAATATAAATTGGTTTTGCATGAGAATGATTACATATAATTTTTTTTTTTTGGAATGCTTATATTGTCGTTTTGATTTATTTAGTGAAGAAAGAAGCAACACTATATCCTTGATGTTCGAGCGGTCAAAAACTTTTGTAAGTGGTCAACAACTTTTGCAAATGTTGTTTGCTCAAAGACAATTTAGATTCTCTATTTTGCATTTAAAATATCCTAATTAATGTTAAATATTTAGTATTGTTTTGCAGGATTAGTGGTGATGCCAACAAAGAATTTGGCATGTTTGGTGCAAGGGATGAATCTGATTTTCCACTAAATAGTGAGATAGGTTTAGGTATTTTTCTATGTTCATAATAAAAGTTAAATATTTTATTTGTTTGGACATATCATGCAGGTGCGAGCCTACAACATTGGAGATTAGCTTGTGTAATTATGTTACAAAGGTAGCTTGTGTGTTTTCGAAAAGTCCTAGAAATAGCGCTAGAACTTTATAGAATAGCACTATCTATATCTTTGTATATTATGTTATTGCAGTATATGCTATAGTAATTACTGTCATGCTTATTATTTTAAATGTATACTATACTACATCATATTATTATAAAGTTGATAAAATATTTTAATGATACAACTTAATAAAAATATAGTGACAATTAGAGCTCGGTCACCTAAATTTTACGTGTTATAAATCATGTTAATTAAGAAAATAAAAGCCAAAATTCGCCACCAATAATATATTCTAATCTCGTAGATATTCTTTCAAAGTAATAATTTTCTTTAATATTAAACCAATGAATCAAACAACCTTCCAAATCAATTTAAATAAATCTTTAAAGCAATAACAACCCGTCTTATGAAATAAATCTACCGAACCCAAAAAGAGAACTACGTGGATTTGATCCCTAAATAGGGTACGCAGGCACCTTGAGAAAGTACCTGATACTATAGGGTACGTAGGCACCTTGAGAAAGTACCTGATACTAGTTAAGGGTAACTAACTCAAGCTCAATCCAAAATATTATAAACTTTATATAAATTCAACAAGATCCACAAACATTCTTAACCTGCTAGACTTAGGTTTTTTACTTTATATTATGTTTTATTAGGTTTAATTAAAATATGAATTAATATACTATTAGAAATATATGTGTTATTTATATTATATTGAGTTAATTGTCAAAATTATATACAGTAAAGAGTATCCTAGATATTAGTTATTTCATAGTTATTTCCGTATGCAATGAAGTGTTTAAGTGAAGTCATGTTCGTAACGCTATGATGTTGGGTGTATCAGAAATCAAGGTTAGTCTTCTGCCTATTTCCTCCTTTCTAATTAATTTTTTATTTTTAATATAAATTGGTTTTGCATGAGCATGATTTCATATAAAAATACTATTGTCGTTTTGATTTATTTAGTGAAGAAAGAAGTAACAATATCCTTGATGATGTTAGAGCGGTCAAAAACTTTTATAAGTGGTCAACAACTTTTGCAAATGCTGTTTGCTCAAAGACAATTTAGAATCTCTATTTTGCATTTAAAATATCCTAATTCATGTGAAATATTTAGTATTGTTTTGCAGGATTAGTGGTGATGCCAACAAAGAATTTGACATATTTGGCGCAAGGGAGGAATCTGATTTTCCACTAAATAGTGAGATAGGTTTAGGTATTTTTATATGGTCATAACAAAAGTTAAATGTTTGATTTGTTTGGACATATGATGCAGGTGCGAGTCTACAACATTGGAGATTAGCTTGTGCAATTCTGTTACAAAGGTATTAGCTTGTGTGTTTTCAAAAAGTCCTAGAAATAACGCTAGAACTTTATAGAATAGCACTATCTATATATCTCTGTATATTATGTGATTAAAATAGATGCTATAGTAACTTATGTCATGCTCATTATTTTAAATGTATACTATACTATATTACATTATTTTAAAGTTGATAAAATATTTTAATGATACAACTTAATAAAATAGTGACAATTAGAGTTCATGTTAATTGATCATGTTAATTGAGGAAATGAAAGCCAAAATTTGCCACCAATAATATATTCTAATCTCGTAGATATTCTTTAAAAACTAATAATATTTTATTATATTTAACCATATGAATTAAACAATTATGCAACCTTTCAAATCAATTCAAATTCAAATAAATCTTTAAAAAGATAACAACTCGTCTTATGAAATAAATCTACCGAACCCAAAGAGAGAACTACGTGGATTTGATTCCTATTTAAATAGGGTACGTAGGCACCTTGAGAAAGTACTTATACTAGTTAAAGTATGTGATACTAGTTAAGGGTAACTAACTCAAGCTCAATTCAAAATATTATAAACCTTAAATAAATTCAACGAGATCCACAAACATTCTTAACCTGCTAGACTCAGATTTTTTACTTTATATTATGTTTTATTAGGTTTACTTGTCGAAATTATAGAGTAGAGAGTATCCTAGATATTATTGATATACAGTTATTTCTGTATGCAATAAAGAATAATGCTAGATAATGAAATTGATTCAAAGTGGTGTTTCGTTAATTATAAGTGAAGTCCTATTCGTACGCTATGATGTTGGGTGTATCAGAGAGTAAGGTTAGTCTTCTACAAGTTCATCCGTTTTCAGTGAATTTTTATTTTTATTATAAATTGGTTTTGTATGAGCATGATTCATATAGAATCTTGTTTTTGGAATGCTTCTATTGTCGTTTTGATTTACATAGAAACCTTTGCAAATGGTGAAGTTTTGTGAATGCTGTTTGCTCAAAGACAATTTTAGATTCACTATTTTGCATTTTAAAAATCGTAATTCACGTTAAATATTTAGTATTGTTTTGCAGGATTAGAGGGGATGCTAATAAAAAATTTGACATATTTACCACAAGGGGATGAATGGTTTTTCAGTAAACAGTGAGATAGGTTTATGTATTTTTATCTGTTCATAACAAAAGTTTAGTATTTAGTTTTTTTTTGGACATATCATACAGGTGCGAGCCTACAACATTGGAGATTAGCTTGTGCAGTTCTATTTCGATGGTAATAGCCTGTGTGTTTTCAAAAACAACTAGAAAGAGCGCTAGAACTTTATAGAATAGCACTATATTTTTATATGTATATATTATGTAATTGCAATATATTTGGAGAAAAGACTTAAAATGTTGTGAGGTAGGGCATCCCTTTTAGAGTGGTCACTTGTTCTATAAAGGGATATTGACATTTCGACCGTTAAAGTATTCCTGTTTGTACACATGGATGCTTTAAGAAAAAAAACGTACGATTTAGCTTTTAATGATTGGTTTTTTTTGTATAGTCTGACCATGTTCGTCATTTCTTATCCCAAAAATTATCTTTGCCGGATTTTCGAAACAGTCGAAAAAGAAAATAAAATTTTGTCGGAATCTTCCACATGTCAACATCCATCATTTGTGAACCTGATTCAACAGCGAGTAGCAAGAAGAAAGAAGGTTGGGAGTTGGAGAGAAGGTTGCGAGTTGAATTCCTAAACTGATGACTTGATTTTTGAAGATTCCGGCCGAAAATAGCTCTAAAAGTCTGGCTATTTGAAAAATCCGTCAAGGGTATTTTGGGGAGAAAATTAACTAAAAGGGTCAAATATTACAAAAACCCAACTTAAAGGGTTAAATTGTGTATGTCTTTTTCTTTAAAGGTTCATATGTACAAACACGAATACTTTGAGGGTCAATATGTTAATAACCCTTTTATAAATAATACTGAGCCTTGTCATTGTTTTCTTCTTCATTACTTATCTATCATATAAAGCATATATTTCTGCACTAATTTTATTATATCCAACTACATGATGGACAACTGCTTTTTGATATGAGAAACATCACACTTTAAAGGGCCTCAAAGACACACTTTAACAACTCGCTATGTCATCATCATATATAAGAAACAATGGGAAGAATCCGCACATACTCTTATCAACGATATGAATATTTTAAAATAATATTTTATAACCTACTTTTAGTGATTCTATTGTTTTTGTTCAAGAAACACAATTGGCTCTCCTTCAAGTAACCTGCCTAATATATATAGGGTGATACTCTTTTTTCCAGTCCGTTGTATTTTACTATTTGAGTATGGTTTGTCTTTTATTTGATGTTGTATGCCGAGTGAGCAATGTGAAAAAGTCATGGTTCATGATGTATGTATCTAAAGAGTGCAAGTTTTATTTTTCCCAGAATTGCTGATTCCTATCTATTGTCATCATTTTCATTTTTTTCCTGATTTGGAAAATCGGTTATACTTAATATATAAAACGCATGTTGGTGTTAGGTCTTACTTATGCCATCAGGAGAAATAGAGATTGCTCATTCCTTGGAATGCTGGAGATAATGTAGCTCTAAGTTTGCAAGCCATTAAAGGGACTCGGGTCAAGTCCGGAGATGTGTTATGTCACCCTGATTTTTCTGTAGCAGTTCCAAACTATTTGAAGCTGAAAATTCTTGTATTGGATGTTACCACCCCAATATTGTCAGGCTCAGAGGTTGGTTGGATCTCTTTTTCACGTTTAAATGTAATTCTTTTGCCAAAAACAATTTACTAATTATTTTGTCTGTAACACATTTAGTTGGAGTTTCACCTACTTTATGCAAAGGAGGCTGCAAGAGCGGTGAAGATATTGTCACTGCTTGATTCCAAGACCGGAAAGGTGACTGAGAAAGCGCCGCAATGTGCACTATCAAAGCAGAGTGCAGTACTGGAGGTATGTAAAGAATGGTAAGTCTGTAATGTGAAGACGTGGATAATAGAGTAGAGGGTTTTCTGTTTGCCTTGTATATACTTTTCAGAGAAATAGTATAGAATCTTGTAGCAAAGTTACTAACATTTTGGTTGTTAGTTGTTACACTGTGACCGTGAGTGTATATTATGGAAAGGTGATTTCGCCGCTAGAAGCCTAAGAAAATCTGTGCTGCACAACTGTGATTCCTATCCTCAAATCCTTAGTCGCTTGATCTTCCCTCAGTAATTTTCAATTATATGCTGTTTTAAATAAAAAAATACCAGGTAATAATACCACATTACCAAATTTAGGGCCAGGTTAACATTGCCTTGAGCAGTGTTTGATAATAATACCACATTAACAAGTACTTTTCTCTTTAAAAAAACAAGAATAAGTCCTAATACTTGACATGTCATCTTCTTATAACACTTCCTACAAAAATGCCGGTATAAGTTGCTGTAAAATGATAAACCTTTAATATCTATTTTTGTCATTTTTTCTTAATCTGCGGCCACTCAAACATATAAAACTAAATTCAAATCAGTCTGTTTTCCTGCTAGCAGTGACTACAAACTGTTGCTGCGGATCAATTATTCTACACTCCCTTAATTCTTAAACATGTTGAACTAAACTCAAATCAGTGTGTTCGCTACCAGCAGTGACCACAAACTATTTTTTCTTCTCTTTTTTACCGACAAGAAATCCCCTCTTATCTACGCTACGAGTAGTGACACCAAGTAGTACATTCACGTTGAAATCTATCTGGAAAAGGCGGCCAATCAGAGACCGTTTAACACTGGATTTGTCACCTATCCGTGAGCCTTCTCCAAGCATTCATAATGGCCCCTAACCTGTAAAATATATTTTGAGTCAGCACCAAAGGATGTAAATTAGTTAAGGAAGCAGCAGGGGGTGACTTTAAGCTCTAATTCGTGTAAATATTCGTAAGAGTGCTCTAAATTCAAGTTTAGCTAAGGGTGCAAGTGTTCAACTCACTGTACCATCAGTCGTATTTATAAGGAAAATCATGCAATGACTTGTAACAAAAATTACAAGTGCACATAGTTTTAAAGCCAGAAGAAGTTAGATATCTTTAGGAGTGTGATTGTTAATGGACAAGAGGAAGCAGAGATAATTTAGGCCGACAATTAAAATTAATAACTAGTACCAAATTTTTTCGAGAATTTATTAGGATCTCTTTGATTGTAACTACATTTATAAATTAAGTACAGTTGAAGCTCAATAAATACTTCAAATTAGAAATTTACTTTCTGACCAAAAAATATTATTTATTTAACAAAATTATTCATTTTTTAAATATTCGTTTATGAAACTTCTAGGGTAAAAGGTCTTCTAGGCTTAATAAAATATGTATATGCATATCAATTTGAAGCGTCTTGGCTAGGTTGAGTAAACACATGCAATGGCCTTTCAGCCACCAAAGTATTTTCCAGAAGATATATTGATAACTGTCCTTTACAGAGTACCAGTTAAGTCTCTCATCCGATCTAGGTGTGTTTCCAAAGCATGAAATCATTTTATTGGTACTACTTAGCTAAAACTCATCTCACCTATCAAATTTCTGCCTCAAACCCAAACAAGTATATATTGTTTGCCGTAGGCTTTTGGTAGAAGCTATTTACTGATTCTCAGTCCATTTTTGACGGTATTCTTGAAGAATCTACACTATACAGCACGGATAAGATATTACAGAGTGGCATTAATCATAGTCTGGGTCCGAAAACTTACGGGGATTTGTGATGGTTTGTTATGTTTGTCTCATTATGAGTATCGTTTCGGAAAAATAATATATTGATAGAACCCAACTTGTAGAAAAATTAAAAGGCTTCCTTAATATGACTCCATCAAGGATGAGGTCGATAATACTTGGAAGGCTTTTGTGAGCTTTGGTTTTTATGATGACGATTATAAGGTGACAGTAACTGCTCCTACTGGTAGAGCATACATTGTTTGTCTTTACAGTTTGAGTGCTAACAGTTGGAACATTTTTAGAACTAAAAGTTGGAACATTACTAAAACTACTACTGTTGGCTATGATATCCGACGATTTATATTGTCATGTAAGACACTCTAAGTTTGTAGGTGGCACGTTTATATGATTGAATGTACATTTAATTAAGATTAGTTATTTTATAAAATATAAGGATACAATATTGAAGGTGACAAATATGCAAATAAACATAATAAACTATCAATTTAATTTAATTTTACATAGAAATTTTGCATGTAAATGAATAAAATTAAAAGTCATAAAAGTAAAGTAAAAGTAACATGTAACATTACATTTTCTAAATTTTTTGATATTTAATGAAATGTTTCATCCCTAAATTTTGAGGCCCATAAAATTTTGGGGCCTAGTGGCCGTTTCCCCATTTGCACCCCTCAAAAGCCAGCCCTGTAGTGTGGAATTCCTTTGTTTAGAGAGCAGCAATAAGGCTAGCCTCCTATAGACTTGGCAAATTTTTTTTGTACACATACCATCTTATCCCAGAAGAGATGGAGTTCCAGAAATACCAGTTACAAACTGCGATGGACAGGTTGTCAGAGATGGTGTTGTTCTCCAAGGACATGGATAGCTTGAAGGAGAATATGCTAGATAGGTCTCTGAAGATAATATCTTGCTAGAGATGTATCAATGGAATGACAAACTAGCTAGATGGTCTGTATAGAACAAAGCTTTACAGGCCAAAAGAATTAAATTTGGTACATACAATTCATTTGGTTGCAGAGGAGTAACTTGAAAGTGGTTCAAATAAATCATCTTAGACCTGTTACCGCTTTGCTGAAAGTACCACTTGGCTACATCTCAGAAGTGTCGAGAAAAAATGAACATAGCACATTATGCGGTTTCTGCTGCATTACAAATACAGACTGCTATGGAGAAGATTTCCGACCTTGTTCATCTCTTTTTGATGTCATCAGGTCTCATTATGTTGTAAATGGCCTAGACACACTTGTACTGCTGATATAAATGTGTATATGGTCAATGTGGTAAAAGTGGTAAGCACCTACATTTGCCTAGGCCAAGGTTTCATTCCTTGAGAACAGTAAAGATCCCACTTAATGCCTTGGGCTAAGAATTGGTTTTAAGTATTTGAATATGAACGGCGAGTTTTAAGTTCAAGGCATGATACTTTTATAAAAAGTTTGTTGAACATCTAGCTACTTCCCCGGTAATTGTGTGCTCGTCTCAAGTATTGTGTGTTCTAATATCCTGAGTTCCATCTACGCCAAGGGATTCTACATTTCTAGTTGTGCTGAGTAGAGTAGAACCCTGTGTTGAGGTGCAATAAATAGACTGAGAATACACGAGAAAACAGGTAGTGAGACATTTGGAGAATAGGATTTTGCAGCTCACATGTCTCTTTGTTGGTTCTCACATTTGGAAAGATATTCAGATGGGTTAAATGGGTTGGAGTTTGATGTTTGACCCGAAAGATTGTTGTAGTCACCATAGAAAGTTATCAAATTCATGAACAATCATGTCACTACTTTTCAACAATCATAAATACAAGGGATTAATGTGGAACACAGTTATTACTACTCTAGTATATGTAAAACGAGACTGAAGTTGGACTAATTTGTGGGACATGATTGCTGAATATTGTCGATATAGATTAATGAATTCATGGTATGTACATCTAAGGAAAATGTACATGACAGCATTAAGAATGCACTGTGATAGTGTGATACAAATTCAATAGATTAACGCTTGGAAAAATGGCTTTGAAGTGACATGTTTTAATGGATTTACTATATGTATAAAATTTTACTTCTCTTTTCTATCTTGTGGTTCAGTTTATCAATTATTTTCAAGAAAGGTTAGCACGGATAAACCATATAGTAGAACTATTCTGTTATCATTGCTTGCTATTGGTTTCTGTTTGGTAAAGAACTCTCTGTCCACGATGTCCATATGTTAGAAAGTTGTGATTATACATTATCCATAAAGTGCTTGCAACTTGTACTGTACAATGCTAAAAATGTCGGTCTCCAACTGTAATGAATTATATTATCTGGCATTGCTTTAGGTAAAGTTGGAGGGTTTATTGCTTCGATTCCTGAAGTCATTGTGACTGCCCTACTTTGCTTTATGTGGGCAATGCTTGCGGCTTTGGATTTGTCCAATCTACGTTACAGTGAGGCTGGAAGTTCCAGGAACATCATTATAGTTGGGGTGTCCTTGTTTTTCTCCCTCTCAGTTCCATCTTACTTTCAGCAGTATGGCCGATGGCGTCTCACCAAATAGCAACATGTCTGTTCCTATCTATTTTCAACCATACGTTGTGGCCTCTCATGGTCCTGTCCACACCAAATCTGGAGGGGTATATTTTTCCTGTTTTTTAAAATTATTTTGGATAATCTATCTTTTATATCTTTGCTGTTTTTATAAAATTACTTTGGATAATCTATCTTACTATATCTAAGTTGTCAATTTAGAAATTATGACTTTTGACCAGCTATGGTGATTACTGTTGTAATTTATAGAAGTCTCCACTTTCTCCACCTGCAGCTTAATTATGTGGTAAACACTTTGCTCTCACTTCACATGGTGATAGCGTTCCTAGTAGCAGTTATCCTGGATAATACTGTACCAGGCAGTCGACAAGAACGCGGAGTTTATGTCTGGTCAGAATCTGATGCTGCGAAAACAGAGGCTGCTGTTGCCAAAGACAATGAGTTACCATTTAGAGTTGAAAAGATATTCAGATGGGTTAAATGGGTTGGAGTTTGATGTTTGACCCGAAAGATTGTTGTAGACACCATAGAAAGTTATCAAATTCATGAACAGCCGAATTATGGGAATCATCTTTTTGCATTTTGGCTCTAGGTTGAGTTTTTTCAACAGTACAGGTATGAAGAAATTGTAGTCTGCAAAACGTTTTGCTTTTCACCTTAACATGCTCCAGGTACATATTAGTTCCATACACATGCTGCACATATCATGGAGGAACCAAAGCTGGCATTTTGATTTCAAAGTTGTGTATGAATTCGACAGTTTGAACAAATGAAGATGAAAAGGATAGATTTACTATGTAATTTGCAGGTCTCTATATAAATATTTGTCTTTGAAATCAATTTAGGTATTGCAAAAATTCTGGAACGATCCCAAGCACTCTGTTTTGCAAACAGGATTATAAAACCCTTTATATATTGACTATCATACAATTATTTCTATGTGCAAAATATTCCTATGTGCAAATTATTTCTTCCAAAGATTCCAATTTCACATTTCCACCGGAGCATCTTAGAAGAATAGCTAGTCAGACAGGCATTGACTTAAAATAAGAACACACATCCTGAAAAATACAATTAAATACTTAAAAGAACACACATATCCTGAAATTTTAATATTTCATTTAGTAGTATCTATATCCTACTATTTTAGTTAAATATTATCAATATTGATATATTATAAATATCATAGTAATATACGGAGGCTAGTAATGAAACGTAACTCTTTTAGTCGGTAAGTATATTTTACAATTCTAAATTTAAAGATTACCTCCAAAGATTCCAATTTCACATTTCCACCAGAGCATCTTAGAAGAATAGCTCAGACAGGCATTGACTCAACTCCAAAAGAGTGGTGCGTCATATAAGCAAAAACATAGATAAAATAAGAACACACATATCCTGAAAAATACAATTAAATACTCAAAATAGACTTGAAAATTTGTTAGCTTCACAAGAGATAATAAGTTTTATATAAGGATTTTGTTGACTTAAGAGCATCTCCAACCAAGAGAAACCTTTAGCTAAAATTCAATGAAACATGCCTTAAATATAAATTATAGAAATTATGTAAAAATATTGGCACTCCAACGGGTCATAACCCTTAGCAAAAAATATAGCCAATGTCTTTATATTGGCTATATTTGGCCAACCTCTAGAGACCTGTAACATAATTACAAGTCATCTCTTACCATATTAAAATAATACATTCTATTTATAATAACTTGAAATAATAATAACTTGCTATTTTTAAGATATAACTAATCAGTATAGCCAACCCCGCTGAAGCAAAACACTTTACAGGTTCAACAAATTTTACATAATCAGTATTTTATATCATTTTAGCCAATCATTTTAGCCAATCCCATTGGAGATGCTCTAAGATTCTACCAAGTTACTTAATTTTAAGCATTCTGATTTTGAATTTATGATATTATGCTCATGTATTTTGGGATATATATAATAATAAATTATTTCTTCAGTACTAACTTTATCTTCTTACTTATTTTTTATATATTATTTTAAATTTTTGAATAATAGTTTTACTTTCGTGTCTATGGGCCAGTATCTCATTTTTGAATTATAAATAGGAATTAGTTCTATTACGCACATTGTTTTCTTATCTGAATTAAGTTAATCTTGAAACCTATTTATGACGTGGGGTGTAACCTAAATAAAATGACACATACTACTACTTAACTCTTCAAACACACTCATTACAATCCTTCATATACAAACTTATAAACATGCATAAGTAACACCCTTTACCTATAAAATATTTAACATCTTTTTTTTGTGCGTTGTAATAAGTTAGCTTTTCTCACTCAATACTTTACCTAACTTCCAACTATTTAAAAGCCTTTCATTTAATAAATTATGACTTTTTAACAGTGTTGTAAAAAGCGGGAATCAGAGTTAATCGGTGAATGCACCGTCCAGGGATTAATCGGGGATTAATCGGACTGATTAATCGGAATAAATTTAATAATATTTTTATATACAATTATATTCATATATATAATTATTTCGTTATTTCAACTAACCATATGTTATTAATATGTTAAAAATATTATATAATTTTAATAAATAAAATTTTGAAGGTTTAACTTTTTAATTAGAGATTAATTTAAGAGGAAAAATTAAGAGAATTTACGATTTTGGCATCTAAAATTATAATTACATGTACAAAAATACTATTTTTTCCTATCATTTAATCAAGTTTCTACATTTTAAATTTCTAATAATTTTTTAAAATTTTAAATATTTTTTAATAATTAGCCCGATTTTTTTACCGATTAATCCGATTTTTGACCGATTTAGCCGATTTTTGACCGTTTTTATGAAAAAAACGATTAATTGACCGATTTTCGCTTAATCAGTTCAGTGGCCCGCCGTCTAGCGATTAATCGACGATTAATCCCGATTAATCGCCGACTTTTAGAACACAACTTTTTAATATGAATTGTTTCACCTTTAGTATGAGTTGTTAATAATTATTAATTAAATCTTTTTTTCCTAAACTAAACCTACATAATACAAGATTTACTTTTACTACTATAAGATTATAATCTTACATTTTTTAAATTTTACATACTAACATCTTAAACTTAATAGCTTTATACTTTAAATTGATTCTACTAATTTTTTAAGACAAATGCAACAAAAAAACTTATGTTATCAATTAAAAATATCGTATACTTTTCAAATTTATGTATTTACTTGAACAAAAGCTCATAAACGATATTGTAATAAAATGTAATAGAAATTAAAATTTTATACTATTTAATTGTTTGTTGGCCCTTAAATTACAATTTATTATATTAAAAATTTTACGTATAAATATCTTAAACACCAGCGACTTCATTCTATTTTGAAAAGTCTAATTACCAAAATCTGCAACATAACAAATTTGTGTACAAAATTAATTTTATACTTTTAACGATCTTTATTATTAATTTTTTCTAAAGAAAATAATTGTATTATAATAAAATGTAAATTATATTTTATTTTTAAATTAATTTAAATTACGTCATAAATTCAAATAGGTGTAACCTAAATGAAATGACACATACTACTACTTAACTCACGCCATTACGAGCCCTCCAAACTTTTCACCTATTTTACACCTCATTAAAACTCACATGTACAAACTTATAAACATGTATAAGTAACACCTTTTGCCTATAAAATATTTAAGTGCACATATGACATTTAACATCCTTTTACTAAAAAGCCTTTAACTGCACATATGTATTGTAATAATTTGACTTTTCTCACTTATCAATACTTTACATAGCTTTCAACTATTAAAACCCTTTCATTCAATAAATAAACCTTTCATTTAATAAATTATGACTTATTAATATGAATTGTTTCACCTTTTAGTATGAGTTTTTAATAATTATTAATTAAATCTTTTTTTCTAAACTAAACCTACTTACTACAACATTTACTTTTACCACTATAAGATTATAACTTTATATTTCGTAAATTTTACATATTAACATCTTAAACTTAATAACTTTATACTTTAAGTAGATTCTATTAATTTTTTGAGACAAATCAGCAAAAAAAAAAACTTATGTTATCAATTAAAAATGTCTTATACTTTTCAAATTTGTGTATTTACTTGAACAAAAGCTCATAAACGATAATGTGATAAACCGTAATAGAAATTAAAATTATAAACTATTTAATTGTTTGTTGGCCCATAAATTACAATTTTTATATAAAAATTTTACGTATAAATATCTTAAACACGAGTGACTTCATTATATTTTGAAAAATCTAATTACCAAAATCTTCAATGATTATTACATAACAAATTTGTGTACAAAATTAACTTTATACTTTTAACAATCTCTATTATCAATTTTTAAAAATAAAATAATTATATTATAATAAAGTGTAAATTATATTTTATTTTTACATTAATTTAAATTTTAAACATCATCTTTTGTAATCACAAGAAATAAAATGATATTGTAATAAAGTGCAAAATAAAATATAAATATTATAGTTTGAGATATAGTATTTCACTTTCAGTAGTTATTACATCATTAAAATTATTACACATATTAAACCAATGATAGATTTTATTCAAACAAATTTATTTAGATGAAAACTAAAAGCAAAAAAATTTGGAAAAACTTGATAAAACCTACTAACGAGTGCTTCATAAACATTTATTTCACCAATTAAAAAATATTTCACAAAAAACCCAAATTATGACTATATTATTCGTCAAAGAAACCCCTAATTATTTAATACAAATTTAGGAACACATAACTTGACATGTTTAGCTTCACCTACGATGTCATAAGTCTTACAAACAGTTTTAAGGAAACGTGTAAGAAACTCTTCCAAATACACATTCAACTATTTTAATTTAATTTACACTTTTTGCATTTAAGCAAATTAAAATATTTTATATTTTATAATTTAGGGTTTTAATCTGAGCAAACTTAATAAAATTATTATATATTAAATTGTAAATTATACAATAATTTTTTACTCTTCATTACTTTTAAATTTATAGTTAGAATCAAAATTTTAAATTTTATATGAAAAAAAATGAAATATTATAATAATATTTGAAAATTAAGGTTCTAAATATTCAAGTTCAAGGAAAAGTTAAAATTTAAAGTCCGTTTAAAAATATTTAAAATAATAAAAAATTATTTTAGTATTTAAATAACAAGGTTCTAAATGACATTTTTTATCTGCAAATTAAAATTATTAAACGACAATGAACCAAACAAATCAACACACATGTGAAAATTTATTAATTACTTGAAATAATCTTCACAAATATAAAAATTTATTTAATTTAAAAAAAATTCGAAATTGATTATTACTTATTAAAACAAATTCCTACATGCAATCATATTTTTTTCCATATTAAACAAAAAAGTTGATAATAAAATGTGTAAAAATTAAATTAGTAATTATTTTGTAAACCAAATATAGTCTTTTTCATATTTAATTTAAACTAAATGCATTTATATTAAATAATAAAATAATTACAAAATTACAAATTAATGATATCACTAAATACAAAAATTGAATTTTAATTATAGTTTATTTTAATTATAGTTTATTTTAATTTTCCAAACTCGTATTCGTATATGTTTCAGTAGTTTACTTGTAAGATTATAGGATATTCAAATAATTTCGATACTGATTGCCTTAATTTCTCAAAATATATATATAAATATTCTCACTTTTACGCATATTATATATACTAGCCTATAACCGTGCAATGCAGGACCATGAAAAAAGATTAAAAAATTTCAAACTAAAAAAATTAATGAAAACTAAAAATATTAAATAAAGAATAAAATTCAAATTGATAAATTATAAAATGAGAAACTTAAATATTAATTGAAATATAGATAAAAAGTTATTACTGTGTCTGAAATTTGGTCAAACTCTAATCATTACTTAATACTTATTGTCCGTGTCGACAAAGCTTCGGAGAAAAAAATGAGATTTCCCGATACTGTTCTATTTGTTGCTCGTCTATATTTGTAAAAATTTAATGTGAACGGAAAATATTAAAATTAAAATAAAAACTAATATGATAAATTATAAAATGAGAAACTTAAATATTAATTGGAATATAAAAAAATACATATGGGTCTGAGGAAGATAAATGAGGTATTATTAATATTATTTTATAATAAAATAATATTAATAATAAGGACAGATAGAAAAAACTAAAATGTTTTAATTAAAAAAAATAACCGTCCGTGATATTTTTAGAAGTGTTTTAATTATATTAATTGTATTTATTAAAAAAATACGTTGACATGTTAAATTAAGTAAGTTTTTTTAATAAGAACAAATATAAAAGCTAATATGTTTTAATTAAAAAAAAGTAATTGCTCGTAATATTTTTAGATGTGTTTTAATTATAGTAATTGTATTTGTTAAAAAATACGTTGACTTGTTAAAATATGTAAGTTTTTTTAAATAATTAAAAGTATTAAAAATAAGTTTTAAAATATATAAGTAATGGTTGTACTTGATATTTTTGGAACAGAAAAATTTTAATGATAACAAATAAAAAAGGTAATATATTTTAATTTAAAGGTAATTTCCCGTGATATTTTTGGAAAATATGTAGATTTTGTTAGAAAAAAATGTTGTAACTATAAAAGGCAATCAGCTAGTTACTATTTAATATTATTTTATTATTTATTAAATAGAATATTAAAATATGTTTTAAAATAAATAAGTAAGGATTGTAACTTATATTTTTAGAAAATAGAGTTTTTAGTGACAACAAATATAAAAGATAATATGTTTTAATTTAAAGATAATTGACGTGATATTTTTGAAAAAGGAGTAGATTTTGTTAGAATTTTTTTTAATTATAAATGGCAATCATCTATTTACTATTTTTATATTATTTATTAAATAGAGTATTAAAATATGTTTTAAAATAAATAAATAAGGATTGCACCTCATATTTTTGAAAAACAGAGATTTTAGTAATAACAAATATAAAAGATAATATGTTTTAATTTAAAGATAATTGTCGTGATATTTTTGGAAAAGGAGTAGATTTTGTTAGAAAAAAAAATTAATTATAAAAGACAATCATATAGTTACTATTTTTATATATTTATATTATTTATTAAATTGAATAAAATACCGAAAACCGACCGAAAACCGAAAACCAAAACTTTTAATGTTTCGACTTTAATAATATATATATATATATATATATATATATATATATATATATATATTCTCACTTTTACGCATATTATGTTTAAAGCACTCTTGTTCCAAAAATTATATAATATAATTATTTTATTTTAGGGACGCTCAAAATAAATAATTAAATAAAATGATATTATTAATTTTAGGGACGCCTGAAATTAATAATTCAGTGAAGAAATATAAGTGTTTTTTATTCTTCAGAATTTATTATTATTTTGTGAAGTTCCAAGAAATTTGGAATTATCTGTATAATATTTAATGTATTATATACAATCTAACAACCACCATTTGGTATTTTAAATAGGCTTTCCGAACTCATAAATATAATTTTAATTTTGATTTATTTTTACTTTGTTAGTATCAAGAACTATTATCAAAAACCAATAACTTGGCTTAACGTGTCCTAATAGTGGAACTGTTTTCTTGTGATGCAATTGAACACTTGTTTTCTTTAATATTTTTATTGTATGTATCTAATAGAAAGTTGAAGTGTTATTATTTAAAGGTTGAGTTGTACTTCGATAGCTAGTTATTTGTTATAATAGAGATTATATGCACGTTACTTAATATTTAATTTTGTGTTTTAGATTATAATTGTGTTTGAAGACTACTACTTTGTGCATCTAACACGTTTACATGTGATATTTTTGTGCAAAAAAATAAATCTGTATTTTAATTCTTCAATTTATTCAATTTTATTAAAACAACTTATGTATGGTAAAACAATTTCAATTGTCAAGTTGCTATTAAAGAATTTCAATATCTGAGAAGCTTATGATGAGCTACATTTTATTTCAAATAGATGGTAATTAAATTTGTTTTAGTTTTGATATATGTTATGCATATATTTGTTAAGGCTGGGTCAGCTAATCTGGGTTACAGAAACATCAACAAGAAGACTAAAGATTTTTGGTAATATTGTTAGTCAGGTACAAACGAAGATATTTTATAATTATGTGTTATGTTTATCATTAATATTAGTAATCAACAGTAATTCATGGATGAACACGTCGTTTTTGTACGTGCACATTAGGTTACATGAGTGTCGGTAGGTGTTAGCACAAAATCACGCAAGCGCACGTGGTCACAAGTAATATACGAATAAGTCAAGTTCGTTCCCACAGAGATCTAATGAGGTGTTCAATTCAATTAATGTACCTATGCAACAATGTATGATTTTTATCCACTGCTAAGACAATTAACAATTTGGGTTTGATTATCTAAAATTAACTAGAGAACAAATTATTAAACTAAGAATTAACTAACTAAGAGGATTAAAATCGATTTATGTATATGAGAATAAAACATGGGATCCTAACTTCATTAAGTACTTCATCTAGAGTCTTTTGTCTTTAATCAATGCATGTGACGGTTGTGATAACTAATCGGATAACACGAAATAAGTACACGCTACCTTTTAGTATACGTATACCAAACCACTCAAACATCCACAAAAGAGATAGAAGTTGGGCAGACACCAATTATGCTTAGACCCTATATGTCTATAAGATTTGAAAACATAACGGTTTAACGAGCAAGTTATCCATTCAGATTACATAGGGCATGTAAGATGGTTAAAATTACCTACGAATCATGCATGACAAACATACATAAACCTATGCTAGCATGGCAAGTTCTAAACCTCTATATCCACTTTCGCATTCAATAGAGATTAACAAACTATCTTAGATGTTAGCTACGCATCCAAGAAGAATAAACACAACCAAACTAGGATATCAATTAGCCATCACACACACATCTTCAAAACAATTAACTACTAAAATCCATAAATAAATCCGTTAGAATCCCACGACAATGATTAGTTCATAATAGAACCGTTCATCATCGTGGGTTCTGATGAAAGCATGATGAAAAACAAGAAATCAATGATGTAAATATGAATAAGAGTTAAAGGTTTAGAGGACAAATCCGGAAGCATCCAAAAGTTGCACCAAAATTGAAGAATACAAGAAAAAACTATGTCTAGATCTCCTCGTAGTCACGTTCTTCGTTCTCGGCTCCTCGATCTTGTGCTCCAATATTGAATCTAATCTCTGGTGTGTTGTGATGTATTGTGATGTGTTGATTATGTCCCCCCAAGGTGTGTATTTATAGCTCCAAGTTGTCCCTCTTCCAAGCAATTGCCGTTTTTGAGTTAGAATAGAATTACGACAATTTCCATCTTTGAATGCAATAAGAATTGCATATTCCATGTTTACAATTGATTCTGGAAGTTTCTGGCCGCCCCAAGCAATTACCATAATGATTAGAAGTCGAATTTGTGAAAATTTCCTTATTAAAATCGAATTCTGATAATTTCTGGCGATTCTGACTTCCTGGGCGGCCACGCAGAATTCCAGTACAATTCCTGGGTGCCCGCGCAGAACCTTCTGCCTAGAATTATAGAAAATGTTGTCCTCTTCGCGTGAGCTGTAAGATCGTCAGAATCGGACTTGTAGAACTCCAGATATGGCCAAAACAGTGAAGACTGCGCAACCTACCCGGAAAATCCGAATTTTAATCAAATTAACCTCCAACTCTTGATTCTGCAAAACTTAATGAAAACACATTAAACACACCACATACTTGAGTTCAAGTCATCAATTTAAGCCGATATGAAGCGTTCCAAGTGGATTAAAAATCCACTTATCACACCCCCAAACTTAAACTGATGTTTGTCCTCAAGCATAAATAATATAACTATATACAACTAACTAGTACCACTTCCGTAGGTGATCACGGTTGCATTTGGCATATGCAACAAGCCCTTTAAACCCCTAGGCAGCCCTAGTGGACGAGTAAGGTCTCGTGAGGGCCTATAGCGAATGTACCCACAAAATCCATCTAACAATGCAACTAACAATGCAAACTATATGAATGCAACTACATGAAAAAAATGCAAAGATCCCCTTTAAACTAACCATAACCATTCAATAAGCAAACATCTCAAATCATGCAATAACTTCCAAAAAGAGCTCGACTAAATCCCCGTATACTAACAATACATGAACGGAAACGTGGTGTGTGCGATACTCATCAGATATACTCCTAACACTAGACCAAAAATCATACCCATTCTTCGTCAAGGCAATCACTAGTTTATAAAAAGAATGAACGCTAGACACTTCATAACTCAGAGACACCTCCATCATCATTTAAGTTAGACAGGATTTCATGCTTTATTACTAACAACTACAACACATAACAAAACAACATAACACACGTGTTTATTTGACCATGCAATGGATGAGACCCCAAAAGGCTTATACAATAATACCCATGTAGCGAGTGTTAGGTCGGCAATCCCAAACCACAAAGGGCTTTAGGTTACCAGGTACAAGTACCCCTCAGACTTAATTACTCGAGTATTAAAGAGCTCACCCTAGTCAATTATACACACTCACACTCTCACAAACACTCATTTTTTTTTCTTTTTCTTTTTCTTTTCTCTTTTTTTTTTTCACACAAGAATGAGTGCGTTTCGCTCCATCTCATTCATCCTAGACTACTCATAAAATATGAGCTGGCTACTAGCCATTTGACGCCTAGCCTTTATTAACAACTAAACACAACTAAAAACACTTAGCATGAAATCCCTGTTTTCCCCCAAACTTATACTTTGGTGCTCCTACGCCATCAAGGGAATAAAGAACATTTTAACTATAAACAAATGATTAAGCCTCAAAACATCCAAACAGGCATGTCCCTAATCTAGGCCAAAAGCAAACGATGAATTGTGTAAAGATTTTGTTTTCATAACATGCATGTCAATTTCATAAGAACTTAAATCATCCCTCTATTTATGATTACCACAATCAAATCAACATCAACCTACTAAACAGAAATAGCTCGTCCTAAGGGATCATGAAATATGCATGCCATGCAACTAAAATGACACATATAATAAAAACATAAACAAAATGTCCTACATGAAACAAACATGCAAAATACGAACAAAACATGAATGAATTACCACAAACATGCAAAATATGATTTCCTACATGAACACATAACACCACAACACTACTTATCCCCAAATCACCCCCAAACTTAGAATATTCAATGCCCTAATTGAAGGTAATAAGAAAGATAGTAGAAACATACCTAACACATGGGTTGCCTCCCACGAAGCGCTGTCGTTAATGTCATTTAGCCGGACAAATGTGAATCAAATCATGGTGGCTCGAAGATCGCATTTGACTTGTCCTTAGCAGAAGGACCATTCACCCATTGTTTGATAACCTTCTTTCTTTCTTCCCACATCTTTTCCAAATCAAACTTCACCTTGACTTTTCCACCAATCGATTTTTTCTTTTTCTTCTTTACACCTCTAAGGTGTTTATGCTTCTCTGTCGATTGATAAGAACACTCTTTTACCTCATCATCCTTGTTCCACCTTCTCAACACATTATCTTCACACTCTTTAAAAATTACCAACTCATCATTCAGAAGGACATACTTCAAATATGGCGGAAGTTTTCCAAGCTTGACATTCGAAAGATCTCGAATGGAAGAATTGTCAATGGAATCACTGATGTGATGCTCGAACTTGTGCATGTCCGAATTTTTGCTCAACAGCTGATCAAACTCCTTTCTCTGACCCGTATCAACCATCTTCAAGCTAAAACACTTTTCCTCCTCTGTCGGAAATTTCATAGCCTTGAACACATTAAAGATGACCTTTTGATTACTCACCCTCATTGTGAGCTCTCCTTTCTGAACATCGATCAACGCTCGGCCAGTAGCCAGAAAAGGTCTTCCCAAGATGATAGGAATCTTCTTATCCTCCTCAAAGTCAAGAATAACAAAATCAGCAGGAAAAATCAGCTTATCCACCTTTACCAAGACATCCTCCACTATACCCCTTGGATATGTGATCGACCGATCAGCCAACTGTAAGGTCATATTAACTGGTTTCGGCTCAGGCAACCCAAGTTGCTTAAAAACAGACATTGGCATTAGATTAATGCTAGCTCCCAAATCACATAAGCATTTGCTGAAAAGTTGATTGCCAATAGTGCAAGGTATGGTAAAACTTCCCGGATCTTTAAGCTTCGGTGGCAATTTCTGCTGTAGAACTGCACTACACTCCTCTGTCAAAGCAACGGTGTCCAAATCCTCGAGTTTCAACTTCCGAGATAGAATACCCTTCTTGAACTTAGCATAGCTCGGCATCTGTTCAAGAGCTTCTGCAAAAGGTATGTTGATGTGTAACTTCTTGAAAACCTCGAGAAATTTGGCGAATTTTGTGTCAAGATTCTGCTTCTGTAGCCTCTTTGGATATGGAGGAGGAGGATAGATCTGGTTACTCTCTGTAGTCTTCTTCTGGAGCCTCTTTGGGTATGAAGGAGGTGGGTAAATAGTCTGCTCCGAAGTAGACTTGTCAGCAGAATTTTTGCTCTTTTCAGCCTCACCGTCCAACTGCTTAGCTGCCAAATCAAAAATTGGCTTTTCCTTAGAAGGTTCCACCTGATGCTGCTGAATTTCTTCCTCTTCTTCAACTGCTGATTTTTGATTGCCCGTGACCTTTCCCGATCTCAAGATAACTGCTTTCACATGTTCTTGGACAACTGTCTTTCCTGGATTAGGCTCCGTATCGCTAGGAAGAGTTCCCTGAGCTCTGCTGAGTAAGGCACTTGCCAACTGCCCCATCTGATTCTCCAAAGTCTTGAGCGATGCCGCCTGGCTTTTAACTATCATTCTCAACTCATCCAATTCAGATTTTTCATTCGAAGACTGCCCCGCAGTAGCATGAGGTTGTTGCGGAAATCCTGGTGGCTGAAATTGTTGCCTAGGAGCATACTGTGGCTGAAAATTCTGCCCTTGCTGCTGCTGAAAATTCTGAGGATTGTAAGGCTTTGCTCCAAATTGCTGACCTTGGAATGGCTGATAAGGCTGCTGAGATTGTTGATTGTCGCTCCAGCTGAAATTAGGATGATTCCGGCTATTGGGATGATAGGTGGCTGGAACTGGCTGTGATGGTCTCTGAAAGTTGCTCACAAACTGTGCCGACTCACTAGAGATGGCACAATTATTCGTCTCATGTGCGCCCGCACAAAGCTCACAAACACTAGCCACCTGCTGAACTCCATAATTCGTCAAAGACTCCACCTTCATTGTCAAAGCCTTCAACTGGGCTGCTATAGCTGTAGCTGCATCAACTTCAAGAACTCCTGCTACTTTGCCTTGTGATAATCTCTGAGTAGGATTCTGATATTTATTCGCAGCCATCATCTCAATTAACTTCCTCGTAGCTCTTAGCCCATAGAGCTCCACCTGATGCTGCATCTAACATTGGTCTTGATTGTGCTCCCAGACCATTATAAAAACAATTAATCACCATCCAGTCGGGCAATCCATGATGTGGACATCTCCTAAGCATCTCCTTGTATCTCTCCCAAGCTTCACATAAAGTTTCTCCAGAATGCTGAGAAAACTGAGTAAGAGCATTCCTGATCGCAACAGTTTTAGCCATGGGGAAGAATTTAGTAAGAAATTTCTGAGCAAGATCCTCCCATGTAGTAATAGAACCTGCTGGTAGAGAGTGCAACCAGCCCTTAGCCTTATCCCTCAGAGAAAATGGGAAAAGTCTCAGCTTCACGGCATCTTCCGACACTCCGTTGGTCTTGAAGCTGTCGCAAATCTCGATGAAATCCCTAATATGCATATTAAGATCTTCCGTTGGAGCACCCCCAAACTGCACTGAATTCTACACCATCTGAATCATGCCAGGCTTGATTTCAAAGGTATTAGCTGCAATAGCCGGCCTGACAATACTCGACTGAATATCATTGATCTTTGGCTGAGAATAGTCCTTCAAAGCCTTAGCTGCAGGTGCTACTCCTTCTGGTACGTCTCCCATCTTTACTAACTTTAATCTTTCTTCTTCCAATTTACGAGTCTGAGAACGTGTTCGCATACACGTTCAAGTACCTGAAACACACAGAACAAACAACTACAATCCGAGTCAGTGAACTCTAACGACCACTGATGACAAGCACATAAACTAAAATAAAACACCGATGATCCCCGGCAGCGGCGCCAAAAACTTGTTAGCACAAAATCACGCAAGCGCACGTGGTCACAAGTAATATACGAATAAGTCAAGTTCGTTCCCACAGAGATCTAATGAGGTGTTCAATTCAATTAATGTACCTATGCAACAATGTATGATTTTTATCCACTGCTAAGACAATTAACAATTTGGGTTTGATTATCTAAAATTTACTAGAGAACAAATTATTAAACTAAGAATTAACTAACTAAGAGGATTAAAATTTATTTATGTATATGAGAATAAAACATGGGATCCTAACTTCATTAAGTACTTCATCTAGAGTCTTTTGTCTTTAATCAATGCATGTGACGGTTGTGATAACTAATCGGATAACACGAAATAAGTACACACTACCTTTCAGTATACGTATACCAAACCACTCAAACATCCACAAAAGAGATAGAAGTTGGGCAGACACCAATTATGCTTAGACCCTATATGTCTATAAGATTTGAAAACATAACGGTTTAACGAGCAAGTTATCCATTCAGATTACATAGGGCAGGTAAGATGGTTAAAATTACCTACGAATCATGCATGACAAACATACATAAACCTATGCTAGCATGGCAAATTCTAAACCTCTATATCCACTTTCGCATTCAATAGAGATTAACAAACTATCTTAGATGT